>CM056575.1:87819321-90319321 GCA_029721435.1 Gymnothorax reevesii
TTGTGACTTTTAGGAGACAATCATTATGAGAGAGAGAGAGAGAGAGAGAGAGAGACCCAGGAATATAGTAGGTTAAGTGGCGTACTATGTTTGCGCATATTTTTCTTTATTCAACGTTTATACGATTATTCATGGTAGATGCAATGATCTAGGAAGCCATGATTAAGACTTGAATCACACGGTCTTTTTTAAATAAAGGACAATTAGCTTGGATGTATACTTTGGCAAAGAAATAGGAGTGGTCGTCTTTAGTGCAACATGGATGTTCCTCCTCCGCATCTGTCATTAGCACTTAATTGCTAACAAGAAATAATGTAAAAACCGTGGATATATTTATTAATTAATTGTATTTATTTATTAATTGTGGGTGCATTTCAGTAAAATAAATGATTAAATTAACAGCATAGGTAATCCATAAACAAGCTCAGAATTTACTCAATGAAATTAAATATCTTAGAAACCACAAACAAGGAAATATTCCACTTCCACTAATGTTTTGTGCTGAAACAGAAAGATGCTCTGTGGCTGAGAACCCAACAGCATTTGATTATCTGAGCCATATGATGGCACCCTTTTTAGTCCTAGGATTTGAGCATACTGGTTGTTACTTACTGAGTTTCTGCATGTGATATACACACCATTATTCATTGTAAACGTGTATCTTTCATACGATATGTGTCTACTAATGAAATATTTTTATTTAAGAAAAGCATGATCCAGATATTTATTTCAATCAACTGCAATACCAGTGCATGCAATTGTTCCAAAACAAAATGCACAACCCGGATCCCAGAAATCATCATGTGCGAATCCAAATGAGTTGAAATGTACACTTAACTTATGTATAGACTAAACTGAGTGAGCCGTGTAAATGTGTAGCTATGATTGTAGCAGAACTGTCAGACTTTCAGTTATGAGCCAAACACAAGGGCAGCTGTGGCTGTCGACAGAGCTGGTAACACTGATGTTATTGTGGGGTAGAAAATCTCCAGCTTCCCTCACTTTCTCATATTGGAAATGCACCCAAGGGCCAAATAGCTGAGAACACCCCCTCAGAGCCTTCCTTTAAAGCTGGAATCTGTTTGCGCAGATATTTCACCAGTGCTACCAAAAAAAGGACTCTTGGAAAAACAACATAATAAAATTGTGGAATAGAAAAGCAGCATGGGTGTAATGTATAAAGAGGACTGCTCTGGTTAAATGGAAGATAATTCTCACATGCAAGGTAAGACTGAGCCCATTCATTGGCTTTGTTGTGGCAGGGCTTTGCTAAAGTGGTGCTGACAGCCTGTGCTGTGTGTTTCTCCTTTTCACCCCAGGCATTCAGTCGGTCTGATTTACATCCATGCATGTTTTATGTATCATCTTAATCAATTTATTGCTATCTTAACTATTCCTGTTTAAAACATTCAATATGTTTACATGTTTAGCATAAATAGTGTGTACAAATCATATTTAAGCTGTTTATGCAGTAAATGCAGCCTTATGACAAGGATTTATTTCAGCAGGAACCCTTTTTGGCCATGTCCAATGATATAAAGGGTTTCCATACATACTGTGGTTATAGTGAGTATTACGGGCATGGGGGCGAATCCTGAAACTAGACTCCAGAAATTCAGAAAGCAAATCAAAAGGATCACTTATATTTGTTTTGTACTTGCTGGGTACTTTAAAATTTGCAACAAAAAAAAAAAAAAAGATCGAGAGAGAAAAAGATTCTCACACTGCTGCACTTTTAATTCCTTTTAAAGCCATTTGGTTTAGCCTAAAAGCATGTTTCATAACACTGACACATGTGAATGCACATTGTCCTTCCCAGATTGGCTTTGAAATGATGCAAATGCAGTGGGCTGTGATAATAGGTGTATTGTGCAACAAACAGCAAACAAAATGACAGGAGTCGTGGTTCTTGCAACCACCTCACCTGGAAGGGCTTCTAACTTAAATCACACAGGAGGTATACCAAGAGACGGCCATTTCACCAAGTTTAATAGGAAGACAGTTAATAACCCTTTTTTATCCTCATGCACTATCAATCACAGCTGTCACCGCTCTGCTGAATTACAGCAAAAGTGTTCTTCACAGATGACTGATTAGAAAGGCAAAATCACGAGATCCATCTTCATGGTCACTTTTATTATAGTCATTTTTAAACTGACAGCAAGCTGCTCGGTTTCAGCAGGTTGGGCATCACATATATCGCCTCTCACCGCGGCAAAACCCGGGGAGATGCATCAGGGTGCAGTGGAAAATAAATAAGTCTCTCGTACAGCAGCAGTCTCCTGCATCCCATTAACTTCCCCTAAAAATGCGCTCCATTCCTCAGCACGAGTAAAACACATCTCATGTGTTTGTCCAAATATTCATCATGAAAATGTAATGCAGTGATTATTTGCTCATGCAAATACAGAATAGGCATAACTGCTCAGTGTTGTTAACAAAAAAATAATAAAAATAAATTTTAAAAACGCGTGATGTATAAAAATACCGAGTTTGTAATAATAAGTCAACAATCGTGACTCGGCTTGGGGCAGACCCTCTTATGCATGTCCATTACATTTAGCATCAATTCATTCCTGATTTGGTTTACAACTAAAGAGGAACCTTTGGATGAATCTCTGAATTAAGTAATCATCATGTAATCATCTCGGGTTGCATAGAAAATGGTCAGCTTTTACGATATTTTTCCCGTCTCTCAGGGAATGTTGATATGCTAATTGAAACTGTTATCAGACCAAAATCAGTAGAGCTGTCACTTGTCTAGATTGTATTTGTGTGTATCAAACAAAAAATTGGTTCAACTGATGCAAGAAAACACCGCATTTCAGAGACTCAAAGTGAGCAATCTGTCATTTCGAATTAAACTTAAAATGCATTTTTACAAATGGCTTGAGAAAACATTAATACTCAGCATATAAAGCTTCAAATTCATCATTGGAACAATTATTTTCCTAATCGTGACTTTTTTTGAACTATAGTCTTTCTTTTATAAGGATGCATAATGTTAATTCAAGCTAAAATAATCAGCATGTGATTACAAAGGAATAGGCAGATGAACAAAGTAAGTATGTAGATCACTGACAAATGCAATCCTCATGACACACTAAGTCACAAACTGTTCACTATGTTAAACATATTTCGGAACAACTACCCCAAGCATTGCGATGCATGAAACACTTTTGTAAAATAAATATGAAAAAATGCATTTAGGCCAAGTTTTAGACATGTTGAACATAAAGTTCCTTTTTTTGGCTTGTGTGTGAGGTTAGCACATGAAGCAGCTGTATTCTCTCTAAATGAACACACATGACTGTCTGTCAGATTACTGAGACCTGCTTGACCTGATGGTTTTGATTAGTTCCTTGACATTAAAAGCTCTCAGACGTGGGGGAAGTCACTATAGAAGTTCACATTCTTCAGTGGCTCTCCATAGACACACACACACACACACACACACACGCATACACACACAAAACATGAGCGCACACACACACACACACACACAAACATACAAATACAATACAAGCGTAAGGGCGCGCGCGTATACATGTCCACGTGTGAACATACTTTTACAGCACATGAACACGTTTTCTTCCTAAATATTCAAATCGTGTTTTTTTTTTTAATTTTTACATTGTTTTTGTTTCCGTGAAATGAGAAAAATCCAGATGAGGCAGTGGAACATTATAATAAGGACAGAGGAAAAAAAAACAGGTAATATCTTCATATATTTTGCAAAATGTTAGTCAAAATACATCCCAGTTAACATTAAAAAATAGCCGCTGTGTTTTGCATTTAACAGTATACTGCTGACAACCACTAACTACCGTGAAATTCCCCAAAGATTAAATGTCCTGGGATCAGTATTCTGTATCCTCTCCCCCTAATACAGAGACGGAGAGCAGAGGAAACACAGATAAATCCAAAAGAAGCTCCCCACAACACTCGCTGAGAGGCAAACCAAGACAAACAGCACATCAAACCTCCGCCTGCAAAGCTCTCTCTTTATCCCGCTGGCATTAAACCCCAGATGCACACACACCAATAAAAGAGAAGAGGAAGCAGACATATAGAAAATGGCCTCAGTATCTATGCGTGGCTGGTAAAGTGCAGCAGTGGATTTAGAGAACAAAACAGAGGTGGTTCCCCTACCACACCTGCCTTTGTGCAGTTGGACCACGTTGCTATTCCTGTCCCTCTTCCCCCTCTTCAGTTACGGACCTTTCCTGCAGTCTCCATGGATTCTTTATCTGCAAATCACTGTCTAAAGTATTTGGAGGGGCTCGGTGTTGGCAACGAGCTGGGGGATGTGTGAGCAGGCCAGTCCGGTCCACTTTCAGCAAGTCCACGATTCCTGGGGTTCATATCCACGGCGCCCCCTCAGCGCTCTTTAAAAAGAGAAAAGAGAGGATAGGAAGCGCAGGTCATGTAAAATGCATAAGCTGTATTTAAAAATAATTTCATTCTTCAACCAAGCAGCTCATCTCTTGCCATAAAAGAACCCAGTGCAGTTTGTGCCTTCTGTGACAGTCCTCATATCAGTTCTGAAGGGACAAAGCGGTCAGCCATAATTGGAATTAGTAAAGACAGACACACCACTCGGCATACTTGGGTCCAGGTGGCAGCTAACATCAACTTCCTTACTTGTATTCATTTCCATTTGTTTTTGTCATTTTGAAACAAACAGACGAAAATCACCCATGCATTTAAGTTGCGACCGGAAGGACGATCATTTCCACATTCCAGAAGTTCATGTTCCAAAGGTTGACTAAATGAAAGGTCATTTTTCAAGGAAGGAGCCCAGACTGATGGGTACTGGTACTGTAACTGATGTACATAGCATATGTGCTGCATCTGATTCCAATCAAGAAGAGAGTGAAATGCAATCCATCCATACTAAATATTCAACAAAATAGTATTTTTCAGAAATTGATAATTAACTAAAACATTCTGTCGTTTAAAAAAGGCTTCCACCGCCGTTGCTGTTCGTAGCCTGTATTTTTATAGAATTCCAAAGCATGTTTTACATGCCCCTCTGACATGTGGAATAATTATCTTAGACTTTTGACCTTTTCGAGAAAATGAAAACAGTTGTGGGAACATCTTAATGCAATCCCTTTCAAACAAGGAAAAAAGAAATAGAATCTGAGAAGCTACATTCAGCATGTTATAACATACTGAAGACCTTTGCCAAGTGAAAGGCCTTATGTCTTTTTTTATTTTAACGTTATATGTTTAAGTAAGGGACCTTTGTTGTCTACTCACTGATTGGTCTCAGTTGAAAACACTCTATTGAATAAAACATTATTTCTGCAAAAGGAAAAAAAAAAAAACTTTCCAACCTCCTTTCCAATAAAACACACAGCTACGACACGTTTGTGCATTTTGATACGCACCTACACGGTCACACGCATATTCCAATTTCGAGTAACATGGTGCAATAGCTTATTTAACCGGACGAAAATGCATTGTGCAGATATAGGAAGGGTGAAAAAAAAAAAAAACCAAAAACATTATTCCAGTGAAAATAACAAGCCTTTTGCTTTTCGATGAGAAATATGAGTACTGATTTTAACAACCAGCATGTGACAATGTGCAAACCCCAACATTGTCCCATATTGACTAAATGAGGTTCAGTGATTTGTATTGAGGGTAATATTCTCTTTAAGCCATTCCGTGTAAATTGCGCGTATAAAGTCACTGGAAGCTTTTCCTCAGGACAGCCTATGTAGATGGCTACCTGCTGGCGTGAGGGAGGCAATCAATAGGAGGAAATGGAGCCGAGCTTGCGACTAGGAGGTTTCAGAGCAGTTAGCAGTGATAAAAGCAGACCATGTCAATATTTGGGAATAACACAAGAGTGGGATAATAGACAAGAGAGGACTGCATATGCTGCTGTGTGTTCAAACAGGGCTAGAATTAATGCACAAGCACCAGCTGTTCCCGAAGGCTACCAAAGACATTATTTACTGCAGGTAATATCAAACTACAGTAAAATCAATGTAGCAGGCTCTCTGAAACAATGACAGCTTTTCAGATTCAAAATTGTCAGTTCTGTGCAGTTTTTTTTTTATTTTCTCTTATACGTGATAGGGTTTAAAGGCATGTTCACAGCACAGTGTAAAGTACAGAGAGTGTCGTAAGTTAAGACCTGGCCGTATGTGCATTGGAATGCTATTTGTATTTTTTGCATTTTTAATATAATTTTTAACATAACTGCTGGCTAGCATTGGAAAGAGTGTGGTATAACTGTGTATAACAAAGAGTAGACTGGATGTATACTACAGGATGAATAAGACAGTATACACATTAACCTTTCCAAACTAAATATATGGCTCTCATTACAAATATGGTTTCATAATTACACGCTTGACTTAATTTCAGTCTTTCAGTGTCCATGCATCCTCAAATTTCTGTTTTTTGGGATGGTGTGTAATGGAAAATATCAACAAAAGAGCCAGAATGTGACAAACAATAAAGCTTATTGCTGAGATGCAATTATCAGACATTACATTTGAGAGGATATGCCATATTTTACACAACAGGGTGCATGTCATGAAAATAAATGAATCATATCAGAAAATATAATTTGCTCTGAAGTTTGGCTCTGTCCATAATAATAATAATAACAATAATAATAATTAAAAAAAAACAAGATGACTAGCTGTACTTAAAACTTGTAATACAACTTATTCAATGCATCTTCAAGTATACTTTATCATGCCATTTTGCCCTGTGAGCAAATGCAACTTCTTCAGTAACCTCTAATGACCATTCCCTCACAAGATATAAACTATGGGCTAAAATAACCAGTGTGGGTAATATTTCATTTAAGTCTTGATTAAAAGTGCAAATTATTTGCTTCCACTATTAATTTATGTTGTTTTAAAATAGCTGAAATGTCCTTCACTATGCGCAAATGTGTGGCTATTAGTTCTATTTCATTTCATAGCTATAAATTGTGGTTACCACTTCCCTAGTGCCCAAGCTCAACTTGCACATTCATTGTCACATTATGCTTTTTCATATTTCTCATGTCACTATGCCCACCAAAGGTTTTAATACAGTGGTTACATCAGAAAACTCAAAAGTGTTGTGTCTATTTCAGCCTTAACTTAAAATGTTTGTGACTTTGTGTCTCAAAATGTCAGTTAAATTTAGCCCAGAATTTAAAAGTAGCAAATTCATGCAGTGTCAAAAGCCTAACATGTTTTGAACTGTTTCATAGGTGTGCAGATATTGGAAAATAATGCAGACCCTTGGAAAGTCCTTAAAAAAACCACAAGTTGACTTTTCAAAAGACCTGTGGTGTAAGAATTGATATATGTGATTTTGATCGCAAAGTATTTATGAATTTCAAAACTAAACACAGACTCAATACATATTTTATATCAGTCATTTATTTTTTGTTTAAAGATGAGATTCTACCGTGATGACACGATTTGTATTTATTCCACTGTTTAATTATTAGCTCCAGTCATTTCTATCTTTGCTTAAACACAATGGCACCATGAATTATTCTTACCATACATTAATGACAAATCATTCTGAGTAAAAAAATGCACTCGCTATCAAATGAAATCCTCATGTGTTTGTGCCGTTCACTGATAAAACAGAGGGATTATAGAGGCATTCATGAGAGTGCATGCGTGCATCCTGATATTTGGTGGAGTTTTTCTGCTAATTCAATTGGATTAGCCATTTTGCCCAAACCGGTAAAAATAAGATACACGCTGGCATTTATAACCCATTTTTTTCTGCCTGAATCATATTCAAGTTCCATTTTGAGTTAAATGACAAAAATCGGCATTTCTTTAGTCACAAAATGCAGCCAGCTAAATTCAAAATCTCAGGGTCCTGCCAGAATTTCTTGGTTGCCTTCAACTGACAAAGTTTCCTACTGAGATGGAAGAATATATTTATGCAATTTATTGGGTGACAATGAATTTGAAACAGTTTTTGAGATTTAATTTGAAACACAGATAAAAAAAAAAGAAGACATATGACGCTGTGTGGAGGTTTACAGATACAAGGGCCATAATGAGGTGTTCGTAATCAGTGGAGGGGCCATGCTCTGTACGGGCTGCCATGAGAATTGGCACCATCTCAAACTCTTCCCATGGAGAGGATGGAGGAAATGCTTTGTAGAAAAAAATGAAATCGGGAAGTAGACCACAGAGGCTCATTGTCCTTTATAGGCCTTACAGGGAGAACCAATAAGATTGATTGGCACAAGGTATCCTAATTGATTCCATCCATCAGGAAGGTCAAGGGTTTCATGAAGGGGATGTACTCCTGAGAAAAGTGAAAGAAATTTCCTCTTGTTTTGTAAGACTAAGCCAGAAAATAAAAGCCTGAACCAGGAGTGAGCAACTCTGACCCCAGAGAGCTACAGCATGCAGGTTTACAGGCATTCATGTCCACAATATTTGCACTACACGAAGGAGAGCTTTTGTCCAATCATAAAGATCGCAAAAACCATTAAATTGATTGGCAAATAAAGAGCTCAGGTGTCACAGAAACACAGACCACTTGGCCCTCCAGGACAAGCAATGTGCATCTGTAACCTGGTTGTTGCTGAGCTCAGCACTCTAGTACTATCAGTAACAGAAGCACAATAAACCAACCTCCAAACAGCAGCAGGACCTTACTGTTGTCCATGTGCTTGTTTTTGCACTCCTCAAAAGTGCTTGTGAGACTGAGCACTGAACATAGCCTTGGCATCATCATTGTTATATAATACGCAGTGTTTAGAGCACTGCTTCCATCAGCTGGTTTAGGTTCCAGTATTTACTGAGCAGCACGCATATTGACTTCCTAATTAACTCAGTCCAACCTATTCTACATAAACTCATAAAATTACACTTTCACTCTGCAGCTAACTACAAGCCCATTGTCATGCTGTCCATCGGTGAGGCACAGCTTGTCTGTGTGGCTTGGGAGCAGCATATAGTGGGACCGGAAGCTCAGTCAAAGCTGTAGCATTTGAAGGTGGACCTAGAAAGAAAGGGGCACCTCTGCCATAAATTGTAAATCCAAAAATATATTATGTACACACGCATATGCTTATTATTACTTGTAAAAGTAGTAGAACTAACGGTAGCTGTAATGTCGTTGTGAATGAATACACATAAGTCATGGAGCTGTATGCTTGATTTTGAAATTCAGATACTTAAACATGGAGGTTATGTTTTTAAACCCCTTAAAAAGTGTTGTCTTTGGATTTTTGACTGAACTCAACCCAGTATAAACCCCGACCCAGTTTTTTGTTACATAACTCAAAATTTAAGCATTCGTATGCTTAAAAATATTAATGTAGTCTTACTGCATTCGCCTTCTGGATGCAATTAAATGCATCTTTCCAATCTAAGGCAACATTCAATTTGTCACACTGTTAGATACCCCTCAGACTTTATAGTCACAGTCAAGAGCAAATTACGGGCTGCATTGTGAAATACTGTAGCTGTACATGTTAAAAATACTTTTGACCTCATTTATAAAGTAAATCACATACAAATGTCAACAATGCAGCAAATTAGACATTATCAAAAAGATACAGCTTCATGCTATGCAGTAAGGTTGACCGTGGGTCAAAACAGGTTACTTGCATTGCGTGCCTATAGCTTGAGATTGGAGGTGGATGGAATTGGCAACTGAATTTCCATTCCTTTATTCAAAACAGTTATTTGAATGCATTCTACCAGCTGTCTCTTTTCTCACATCTTGAACTTGAGACCCATAAAGAACATTTCAATTGGATTGCTACGGCCAGTAGCACCCTTTGATCCTCTCCTACATTAGAAATTTTTTGCGTTGACAATTACCCACACTGCTGAAAGAGAGACACTCCACTGTGATTATTTGGATGATTCATACGATTGGACCGATCCCAGGGCGCAGCGTGTATTTCTTAAAATGTCGAATGCATGATGTAAAACGCTAAGTGAATTGTTTCTTTTAGCTCTTGTTCAGTTCTATATTGGAGTGGATTAAGCTTACCTATGCAACGCATTGAGCACAACGCACCAGTACTCTGCAACTGGTCAAGTCAGGAGTCATGTTGGAAATTAGGAATTTAGGAAGCAGTCACACCTTGCTGAATAGCATAATGGAGGACCCACTGATAGAAGCTTTGCGAAATAAAATTATCCGGTGATGAAAGTCGTATCCGTTGCTGCTTGAAGCTCTCATGAATGTAGTATGGAGTGGATAAAATGCACAATGACCGCACAGTTACTGGACAAGTACAGGACAATCACTGGCAAATGTAATGCACTCCATTGTACGAGTAACAGACAACTATCGGGCAAAACAAAAGCGGAACGCATGAGAAAATGACAACTTGTTCTTTGAACATATTTTGTACAGGTCGTATGACTGAGTGAGACAGGGAAGCCACGTTGATATTCCCTGAAGGATGTATGTCGCTGTGCATTTCGGACCTGGTGAAGACCCGTTACATGTACGTTAGTTATACTCTACTTGTCCTGAGGTCGTCAGTTCTGTCCTCTGGACCCCCGGTACACATCCGTTATTCATCAGCCCCCATGCATTCCTTCTCAGTAATCGTCCCTTGAACATGCGGTCTATGTCTGGCACACCTCCAGTTCACCCGGTGAATGTCAGGTAGTAGTACGGCTGTGAGTCGGGTCCACCTGACATCGACTGATGCGAACTGACAAGCACAGGACAAGAAACTCAACAGTTCCAAACAAAACGCACGGCAAGCTCACAACATCAACCAGTGGACACCTTTGCCCGGTGGAGTCCGTTCCAAGTTTTTTGCATGCACAAAACTTTCCGTCGAACTGAACGGACCTTGCCTGACAAGGAATGCATTCGCCAAACGAGAAACGGACAAGAAACACATGCGAACAGAGAATTGATTGTAAATTCTGCTACCTGTCAGACATCAGTTAATGCTATCTGGCAAGGTGTGGCTTCTCCCTTAAATGGTTACTTGGTGATGGTTACTGATGACTCAGGGCACTAGGGGCCACTTGATAGCAAGGATTTTCTGGTGATTATACTGCCGAAGTTCTTTAGTACTTAACTGGTGCCATCGGTTGGCTAGGAATCTACTGTTGTTCCTGATACAAGCCTACGTCATAGGTAATGTATTGAAGAAAGGCAAATTGAAACAAAAGTTACCGAGGGTGCTTAATTAAAATATTTTTTCTTGAGTAATTTCATGTATATTCTTGAATTAGCATGGTTTTTAAGCTCAAAATCCCTGAATAGTTGAAAATGGCAACAAAAAAAAAAAAAAGATTCCCACAAATGGTAAAAACTATTGAGCGGTGTGAATTGCCAATCTAAAATGAACTCTGCTATCATGCGTTCAAAGAATTTGAAAGAGGGCTGCCCACAGTCCTATCTCTGGGTGACAAAACAGGGGGGAGGCATAAGGTTTCTCAGCCTTTCAACCATAATGCAATAGATTTTACTGTTTGTCCATGCAAATTTCTTAGGTCCTGTGCATATAGAATGGGTGAGCAGTGCCCACTGAGCAGGAGCACATGAGCTGAACAGAGTTCAACCCAGCCAACGTCTCCACAGTTAATTGGATAATATAGCTGATTTGGCAACTTCTTTTAAATTTTCAAAAACAAAACTGTTGTACAGTTTTCATGAACAAAACTCCCCATTTGAGAAAGACAGTTTTGGCAAATGAATCGAGGGTTTCACTGCATGATTGAAGAGTTTGGGACCACTACTGAATCATGAATTCATGAATGAGCTAATGTCATGAATGTTCATGGTTATCGATCATTTGGTAAGTTAATTCTTTATTAAAAAAAACAACTTAAATTCATGAGAAATGACCGACAACGTCATGTGTATATGACGCCTCATTTCATGTTGTTTGAAGGAGCATCTGAACACAAAAACTGTGGCAGCAAGTAGCCAAGGCTGAAAGCTGAGACAATTTTTTTTCCCCTCTAAGTTAGCATTGAGTAGTAACATAATATGATAATACCTAATACCATTGTTGAAAAACAAATGTAGATCACTCTTACAAGGGAATGTATCTGTCAGTGTTTGAGTCAACATTCCAATAGGCCTCATCTGACTTTTTTAAATACAACATTCTATCTATCTATCTATCTATCTATCTATCTATCTATTACTGTAATGATTGTTATCATATCTGCTCACTCCATGTTTAGCTTATGTAGTGTAATTTGTGTTTTAAACACACTACCTCAGCACACTTAACAGAGACTTAGTAAACATTGCCATTCAAATGAGGCCTTGTTCATGCATTTTTGCCATTCACTTCGTCTGTTACAAGCTTTTCGTTTGGGAACATCAACGGACAAAACTTTGTGCGTTTAGTCAAGAAATGATAAAATGATAACAGCACGTTTCATGCAGCCAATTACAATGTCAAAGAAATGTATTTGAGTTAATCAGAACAATGATTAGTGCAATGCATTATGGCCCCAATTTGTTATTACATTTACAACATTCACAACAGCAAGGGATGACAGACACAATTTTAAAACTTAAACACATTCAATTAACAAAGACAACTAACAACTAAGTAATCTACTGACTAATTTAATGACCAAGATTGATTAACAAGAAAAACAGAAATATTTACAGTCCCTTTTTGTTGGGTTCCTTGGTGATGTCCTGGGCGAGGAAAATGCTCTAACACAGGCAAAAATCCACAGTAAGCTTCACAGGTCTTAAACAGAATGACAGGTCTGGTCACATGTATCCTTCTCCTTGCAATTTCTCCTACTACTTTACTGTCTCAATGTTACTCCTTATATACTCTTTTTTGCAGTCCCCTCCCACCTTTTAGGCTTTTTTTATTTTTCTCTCGGACTTGTCCCAGACATGCCTAAAACATGCCCAAACCTATCTCCAGTCTGGGCTTAACAAAAAAAAGGTAAATACTGCCATCTAGTGGCCTCTATTCACATTACACATGTCAGAACTAATTCATTTATGAACCAATTCAATGAACTTTAACAAGGTCTTGTGTGCAATTTTTTATGACAGGCATGTCTTCTTTGCAATAATGGGCAAAGTTGAAATAGGTTTGTATGTGAGGAGGCCATGTTTTGTATAAAGATATCAGGCACTAATTTCTTGGTGCAGCGCTGGGTGGCGCAGCGTGGCGCAGCCTACACAGTGGTAATTTCGTCCGGTGCAGCCCGCGCAGTGGTAATTTCGTCCGGTGCAGCCCGCGCAGTGGTAATTTCATGTGGTGCAACACCGTGCGCAGCCACTTTGTCAATTTGGTAGATGGACGTGCGCCGAGATGGGCGTGGCGGCGTAGTAGGGGGAGCTTCACATATTCAAGAAGACGCAGTGACAATTTTGTAGCAAAATTCTCCGCTGAAGTTGCGCAGAAAGCTCCCCAGCTCCAACCTGGTTTACTTTCTGTGCAGTGGTAATTTGGCTGACCAGCGCACAGTGCGCACACGTCACCGAAACCTCACAGGCATGTTTCCAGAATGTCAGGCACATTTCAATACAATAAATAATTACAAGAAACACATTTTAATGTAACTATCTGAATCAGCACATAAATTATAGAATCTATATCGATTGTCCTGATGTCAGATCAAAGAGAGAGAGAAAGGGTGAGAGAGAGAGAGAGAGAGAGAGAGATGTGTACATGTGGGTGCGTGAGTGCGTGTGTAGGCTATGTGGGTATGTTCCCGTGAGCTGCTTTCACTCCGGATGCAAAATGAATATTTTGCACAACTGATTACATACTGAATGTAATCTTTCGTGTGAAAAATTTGTTTCGCGTCCAGTGTGCAAGCGGCTTAATGCTTTTATTGGAACTTAGTTTTGTCGTTTTTAGTGGGGGAAAGGAATACAGCCTGATTGCTATGATCTTGTACTGAGTTAAGGTCACATATTAAAAATAAATGTGTAAGGTATCTTGCATTGTTGTCCATGCTTGTCAATCCCAAAATTTTAATCAGCAACAGGGTGTAATAATAGGAACACGCTATCCATCGTTTCTCTTCTCAATGATGCAGGCAGAAGAAATAAATGAGCGACCGTCGCATTTCATTCCAACTTCATATGTTTGAATGATCTGACGAAGTTTCGTTTTGAAATTCCATTCAAGTTCGCTAATGGTAATAATTCGCGAATGCCCTAGCTAGCCAGCTAACTCATATTCGTAATGCTTAATATAGACGTAAGCAGTGCAGAAAACATGCTTGAAGCAGCAAAGTAAGCGCCCCGGTGGCACATTGGTCAAAGCAGGCGCACCATGAAGGCTGTGTCCTTCCCGCAACGACCAGGTTCGATTCCAGCTCTGGTCCTTTGCTGCATGTCTTCCCCATTCTTCTCCCCAAGAAAACTTTCCTGTCTCTCTCTACTGAATGTATATCTAATAAAGGAGAAAATCCCAAAAGAATAATCTTTTTAAAAAAAAAAGCAGCAAAGTAAAAAGCAAGATTAACGCATCATGCAAATATAGGACAGAAGCTTCTTTATTCCAATTTTTAAGGTGAGGAGAGGAGCTCCTTTGATTGGAGAAGATTTGACTCAGCTGTGTTAAACCCACTGATGCCTTCTCACCACCCTCTTTGCCACTTGTGCCGGCAGGAGGGACAGAGGCGGGACAGAGGAGTACTTGCGCGAAACTGCATCGGGCACGAAATTGCAATATATGTGCCTGGGTACACCCCGTTGACGCGGCGCTCCCATTTACCGCGCCTGCGCCTGGTCTACGAATTTAGAGCCAATCAGGGAATCGAGTTCTTCAAATCAACAAGAATGATCACATGCAACACATTTTATGACAGCCACTCTGTAGAAATACTAAAACTGCAATGCAAAAAAAAAAAAAAAATTAGGGACCCCTGATGATGCTGACTTGGTGCCTACACTAGTTGAGTTTCCATCTCATGATGATGCACATTTTGAAAATTTGCATTGGAAAAAGCAGACAGAAACGGCAATATAACCTCCTCTAAGTTGCATAAAAGTTTATATGATCGCTTGAGGTTGTTCTTGCCTCATGCAGTGGCGGTGCCAGAGTTTTTTTCTTGTTGGTGCTACGTATAGTGAGGCTGAATCATTCAGTGATCGGGCTGATGAATGTATCGTATTGTAGCCTTTGATTGCACAAAAGCCAGATGCACGGCATTCAAAATACAGTTTCAGATATGTTTTTACCAGTGCCTCTTTGGATTCACAAAACAACAGCGATTTTTGTTTGTATTTAATATACAAGTGAACTGCGACAGCCACATGGGAGACAACCAGGGCTACACAAGAGGATAACCAATAAACTAACTAGAGCTTCCGAGCCTGAGTGCACATCATCAATCACACACCAATCAAGCTATCAGCATTAAATACGTGCTTTTCATATGAAAAACAATGTCTACCACTATTCATATTACATTGACAAACAACATCAAAAGATAGCCTACATTAAAGGCAAATAAACAGTAGATGCGAGGCTTTGTAGCAGTAGTAGGCATAGATATGCACATTTAGAACACTAGATTGCTGATGACTTCGTATTTATATTACCTAACGTGAAGCACCAGGCATCCATATTCATACACCCAACTTTTTCATTCAAATGAATAGTTGTCTATGAGGCCAATTTCAAATAATTAAAAAGAATCGTTGAAATGCCAAGATGTGCGGCTTTGTTTTTCAGCAATATTCATTCAGAGGGCTAATGAAAAGTTTCATGTGTAAGTTATCGTAGAAATACAAATTTATCAATTTAATGGAGAAAATCTGTTTGCGTGCTAGCTAGCTAATTAGCCATCCCATTGACTTGAATTGACTTGACTTGAGAAATGCTTTCTATTTTGTTGATATTGCGCACTCATTTGCGTGTCTTTCAGTAGTCTTTAAATTCTATAATCTTGTAAATATCATAATCTTTTATCTTCATCTGCTTGCAGCCAATTGTTTTGGCGCCTACCATTGTGTAGCAACTCTATGCACTGCAGAGATTGCATACACACTTTTTTTTTTGCGCCACTGTGGTGGTGCTATGGTGGTGTGATTGTAAGCACCACCCCAGCGCCGCCCATGGCCTTATGTGATTAAGAGTTAATGTGCAATATGTGAGATGGGAACAACCTAGCGGCCTTGGCTGACTAAGTTCTGATGTAGCTGCCTTACTCACACGGTGTGTATTAGCATTTGACTTCATCTTTGTCTCTGGAGAGCGTTAAACATTGCCATCGATAACTAAAAGAAAAGCTTTATGACGACTTGCTGAGTTGCATGCAACTCCAGTGGACCTCTCTCCATTGTTACAGCATCTCATTTCTCCTCCAATCGTTTTTTTCTCGTTGTTTCGCTTCAGTTTGTTTGGTAAAATCAGGAGATGGCTGATAAGCTTGGTCCAGAGCCGGGCCAAATAGCAATAAAACTTTTGTGGACTTCCCCCCAGGATGCTCGCTCAGCCTGCATGTGGAGGGTGTCCCTGGTTTTACTCTGTACGAGGGGTGTAGTTTACACAATGCCCCAGTGGGAGTCATATCACTGTCCCCAATGAAGTTAAAGTCCAGTTATATTAATCTGTTTAAAATAATCTACGCCTCTGGGAACTTTATAATGTGTTCACATGTTCAATATCCTGCTAAGGAATCACTTATATACTTAAAGCCCAATTTACCTATATACTAATTCATCTTAAGACTTTTTCATGACAACTGCATCATATTAGTACATATTCATATCGTGTTTGGTCTTGTTATTCTCGGGAGAATCCAAGGAGTTGAATGCAGTATGTTTCATTCCCATTGAAATTATGATTCATCCCTTTTGGAAACTCCCGAAAATTGGTCAGAATCCACTTGGGTAATCACCCTATTCTCCTCTCTCTGCTAGATCGTTTTATTACATCCTCCAAATGGTGGAAACCCAAAAACCAGATTCGACCCCCCTTCCAGGGTGTTTATGGCCACGCCGCCTGGATCAAAGATGTGGTTTGGCTTAAAGGAAAGAGAAACTTTCCATTCAGGGAGAATCGTATCCGATCTCTCCCCGTGCATGTGAGTGCGCATGTAGTACTCAATTTATATCGTCGGAGAGAATCGTATCCGGTCTCTCCTCGCGCTCGTTAGGGCGTGTGTAGCTTTTCCTTCAGGTATGACTTTATTCTCTCTTTCTAAACTGTGTGTAACTTGCAATTGGCTTAATGTTGATTTGGTTGATCTCAGCTCGTGCCTACCTGGTGAATAAATTATTGTTATTCCTTTAAGCTTGTGTGGTTTCAGTGA
Source organism: Gymnothorax reevesii (assembly GCA_029721435.1). Taxonomy (NCBI): domain Eukaryota; kingdom Metazoa; phylum Chordata; class Actinopteri; order Anguilliformes; family Muraenidae; genus Gymnothorax; species Gymnothorax reevesii. The sequence continues at coordinate 87,836,559 of CM056575.1, forward strand.
CTCTTAACACATGTACATTCTTTCTTGCTCCGTTGCGGCGGATACCTAGGGGTTTAATCCCAACCGAGGAACGACTGGCCAGTGGCCCTGTAAGGGAATTGGTTTTATTAAGTTGGAGAGACAATCATGATCTACTTACTTAAAGGGTTTATGTATTGCTGGTTCTGGGATTTTAGCCTTAAGGAAACCCATGGACGAAAACTCGTTTATCCGTTAAAATTCCCTGAAGGAGCCCTTGGGCGTGCATAAATCTGGGTTCGCTGTATTCATGCCAAAAGATGCTGTTGCAGTGATGACTTACTTCCAACCTCTAATTTAACCAACGAACCTAGGATCCGGACATGGTGTTAAAACCCAGGAACATTAATGGAAGTGACGGCGGTTATCTTTTAAGAGTTTGAGGTATAATCAACTTCGAAATCCATGCATGTTTTCCCTAGATTATTAATTTTAATTCTAATTTGGAGTCAGATATTTAATGAGGGTTTAACTAAATTTGGTATTCTTAATGTCTTATGGAGTCAGATTAATTGTAACCGTTGTGCTTTTGTGCCCCGTTCTTCGAAAGGAGAAAGTATATCCATTTTATTGTGATCCACACCAGCCAGCATGTTGCGCGAGCTAACGCCAGCCAAATGAACACGTAAAGCCTTCTTCCCCGGCAATCTTCATCGTTGGTATTGTTCTGTGGGGTTTCACAGTTTCTTTTCCATTTTGCAACCTCATCTTCTTCTTCTGCTATTCTATAAATGTTCCGAATGTCCTCTACCACCATCTTGTGGCAAAACTGGCCTTAGTTATTGGAGTTGATTGAGTCCAAGGTATTGGAAATGCAGGTAAACTGAATTTTGTTTTAAGCAAATATTCTGAAGTTCGCATAAAATTCACTTGACATGAGATGGAAACTCGACTGCAGCCACAAATGTCACTGTCCATAACGGAAGCATTGCCACCATGAATGAAAAGCACACAGAATTCCAATATGTTTTGTAGGACAGCACAGACTGAAGGTGATGAGTTTATACCCTTATTTTCAAAAGTACAACAACTGCACATAAAACTATCATCAATAAGTGTGGATGGTGTATTACTATGTATGAGCAGTACATAATCTATAACAAAGTCAAAAAAGCAGATATTACCAGAGTGTTGTTTTTCATAAAATCGTATAATTTTCCAGGGGCATTAGCATCATTGTTTTGATTGGTTTTTACACAATGTTCGCAGTAATAACAAAAATGATCAATACTTAAATTGAAAGACCATTGCTTCAAAAACACTTAGTATACTATTGTCTCAACCTCAGATTTAATCGGACTATATATTTCAGTGCAGGCAAGCTGTGTTTTCCATGTTGTATCATGGTGAAGGCACTAGATAAATAGTCCTTGAGGTAATAAATCATAAACATTGATTTGCCTCACATTGATTTGCACATTTTGTATTTTTAATAAAAGATTAAAAGGCAGATGAGGGTGTTTGCCTCTTGCATTCTCTCAGAATGATTTTTTTTCCTCAGAACAAAGAACTTTCTGGAATGTTGCATCTCCACCCAGATTTAAATGAACAATTAGGTTTTTGTTTCTATCTAAGATTCTATCGGCACATAATAAATGATTTCGAGTTCTTATTTTACGTATTTATTTCTTCTTTTTTTGGGTAAGGGAGGGTGTGCATGCTCACAGCCATAGATTGTTGCACAATTCAAAGAGTTTTATGAGACTTTGTAAATTTGGAACAAAAAAAAATAATACCCTTAAGGCTGAAATAATAAATCTGAAGCCCAAATCTATGTATCAGGGCAACAGCAAGTGACAGCTGTGAGGGACCTGTGAGAAACACATGCTGGATCAGTGTCTGCAGTGTTTTAGCTAATCTGCCTCAATGTTAAACTCACTTATTAATATGATGGTCTAATACAGAAGGGCAGTTTATGCCAACAGTTATGATTAAATAAAATTCACGTCATGTTGTGAAGAAGCGAATGTCAGTGATTTTAACACCTAACAGTAGGAAGTGCAGGTGATATGCTAGCTGTTTGAGAATAATTCCCCTTTTCTGTACACTGCCAATGGAGGTATGTTAAACTGTGTATCTATAGTGAGCTATTTGTTACTCTCTAATGTTACCTATTGCAAAAGTTGAGGCAAAAAATTTCACAATCTCATATTGCAGTCTGAAAGACAGTAGAGGGTGTGAAAAGGACTCCTCCAGCCCAGTAATCCTGCCCCTCTTACTGTGTTTGTTCCGGGTAGAACTTTCCATGAACACTCAGAAAATACAAACAAAAAACTGAAAAATAAAAAAACATCACTTGGCTATCCTGAGCATGATATCCTTTGTAGCATCCCTGTCATCCTTCATATAGCAGAATGGACAGAAGAATTGTTGGCATGACTGGTTTTCTGACATCCCAGGGGACACCTTCCTGTTCGGCATCTTCAAAGAACAGCCTCTATCCCATGAATTAGTTAGTACCTTTATCCTTTCTTAGTACCACATGGACTAAACCAAAACTCGCTGAGATTCTGGAATAAGCACAAGTGGCATTAAAACGTGACCAAACTAGCTCCAAAGGAAAACATGCAATAAAAAATGTTTACTCGGGCTTGCATATGAAATGTAGCAACAATATGTTTCAGTTTATCCTTCTTCCCATTTGGATTTTGGGCAAACCGAAAGTTGTCTCCTTTGTGAGTATTAGTTTAAACCTAAAAAAAACACTGAGAGAAACAGCAGCTTTACTCTGTACGGGTGAATGTTAAACTTATATTTAATGTATGACATTTCTCACAAATCATCCAGCCAAAGACAAGACCCAGGGGTATTTTGCAGTTTGCTTTTTCAGTACCTCAGCAACTGTGGAATTATTCTTCCTGAAGAAACCCTTTGAGTTTGGTGAGTTGATCACCTCAGACTGCTGTGGCCATCCCAGACTGGAACAGCTCAGAGAAAGTGATATCATGATCGCATGGCCATGCTAAATTGAAAACATCTTGGCGGCTGGAGGCTGAATAAAATAACCATATATTATAGCTTGTATAACACCCGATTGGTTCGGAATACAATTACACTGTTGTGCTATTCTCAAGAAAGGCCTGTGAGTTAAATTTTTTTTTTTGATTTCCATTTTTCATTCCAAAGACACTTCGATTTCTAAAAGTGTTTTGGGTGCACAGAATTTCTCCAATGCAAATGAATGAAACAAAATCTACAATAAGTTACAAATGACTATCCTATTTTATGCAGCTCCAAAGCAAATGCTAGCCAGATACATTATGATGTTCACCGTACAATGTAACCACTCTGGAAGGGCCGCAGTGCATTGTCAGCTGAGAACTATTTATTATCTATAATTTAAGAGAGTATAGAGAGTAAACGGTTTCTGCAGTTTCACTGAAATTAATAAAGCTAAAATACATGCAGTTTTTTGAGTCAAATACTCAGGAATAGCAAAATCTGTTCATGTGAGCTCTTGTGCAGAAATACAAATTGAATCTTTTCCTGTTGATTTGTCTCAAAACAATACACTTGTCTTGAAAAATCTCTGAATCAACAAAGACAACCATAATATTTTCTTAGAATGTCCAAGCCATTTGTTTGCAAATTTTTAAATGCGTAATGGCTCTAGTTTGCGTTCAATTATTTTTTTCCATTGTATCTCTTATACTACTGTGAGGACTGAATGACATGACAGTCCCCATGGCAGATTCTCTCAGCATGAAACAATTTTGAATATGTACCCTTTTCACTTGGAAAATGTTACAGAGAGGAAAACCACCCCAAATTATCAATAATTTCTGAAATATCATGTTCTTTCATTGCTACCAGAATGTATGCAAAGCCCTTCAGATAAAATGTTGGCAACATCAAAGTTACGCTGTCAGTACCAATGCCTGTTCATAGTCGAGCAACTTTCTATTCACTCCGTTGAAAAATTATGGCAAGGAGAAATTCATGTTTGAGTACCAGTAACACAAAGATTTAAAAAAGAAAAAATCAATTATTGAACAAGGAGAAAATGCATACTGTCAGATTCATAAATATTTGGACATTGACAAAGTTCTTGTTATTTTAGCTGTCAATCTCATTTAACTGAAGATTACTTTATGGATGTGAGTCAAAACTAAAGATGTTCAGCTTCACTAGGAGTATTTTTTATACCAAAATTGGGTGAAAGGAGTAGGAACGACAACACACTTTAGATGGGGTCCCCCCTTTTATCAAGAAGAAAAGTAAGTGGACGATTTAGTTGTTCCATGGCCAGATGTGTGTTATCCACTCATTATTTAATATAAAAGTAAGCAGAAAAACCAGCTAGCTACATTTCCAACAGTGTAAATGGCACCCCAAAATAAGAATGCGGAGAATTTTACAGATGGGGACACAATTTGCAAAAAGCTAGCTAGATAATATTTGACCATTTCATTACCTTTCGATCAGCTACCATGGTTTTTGTTGGTTTGTAGCTGTCTGGAAAAAGCTAACATGCATCATCTCAGTCAAGCAATGTTAACCTTAGCTTGCGGTTGTAACATAAGGTGGCTGAAGCTAAGTCACAATTGGAAAATTTTGATGGCACTCTGTTTTGTGATCATTGCCTTGACTTGGAAGAAATAACTACTTAGCTACTCTCCCGCGACTATGTCGGGCATCCTCTCTTCTACAAAGGGGCTTTCGAGGTCGAAAGTGAGTCTTGATAATGGTTACTTGCTGAGGTCATGCGACAGGAAAATGGGCGATATGGCCATGCCATTCATTTGGAAGGACAAACCATTAACTCCACTTGGAGATCTTTCTGGTCATCATCAAGACAAAAATACTCTCTGCAGATCCTTACTCAAGCATACTTAATAACTAGCATGGCTATATGTCTCATCTGCAATGGCCCATTGTATTGCACTATATTGTATATTGTATTTGCAAGTACAGAGTGAAAACTTATGCCTCTTGTTTTGGCCTTTTGCGAGCCCATGCACCTGTGCACAGAACTGTCAGCATTATTATCATGACTAGTCTTCTTCACAGCAATATGATTGATTCTCCATGCGATGCTATGACAGCTGGATGTCAGATCCACATGGGGTTGAGGGCATGTTTGGAGTAGTAAGGTATAACGATTTATGGTAGTTGTTGTTGGTAGTTGTTGTCACATGCACAGGAAAGCTATGCCAGTCATAAATATGCAAATATCTCAAGCTGCTGCAAGAAAATTTGCATGGTTTGAGTCCAACATACAGAGCCAACACTTTTAAACTATGTATGGTTTCATTATTTGAGATATGCCCATTTGATTCTCAATACAAAGTAAAAAGAGTTGTCATTGCTAGTGAAGCAAGCCATCTTTAAGCTGAAAATCAGACAAAACAATTAGGAAAAATCGCAAAAATATTAGGTGCCACCAAATCAACTTTTTGCCTCATTTTTTAAAAATAAGTGATGCCCTGGTGAGCTCAGGAACACCAAAAGGCCTGGAAAACCATGGAAACAACAGAGGCAGGTGACAAGATTTTTCCGCCTAGGCAAAGCAAACCCCTTTTCCACAACTGGCCTAGAATGGTCTCCCGATAACATTGGCTCTCACGATCAACGAGTGTTTTTAAGAGATTCTTAAGCAACGGACATTCTCTGGTTATGTGGGTTAGTTTAGAGCGAACTAAAGAGATGCTTTAGTTACGAACGTGTTTGGGAAACCCATGTTACTTTAAGAACGATCGCAAGAGTCATTGAAAGAGGTTCTCTGCATTAAGAGGCTATCGAGAAACCCACCGCTGATCAAGAACACTTTCCAGGACATTGGTGTATGTTTGTCACCGAGAACAATCAATAGAAAACTTTACAAGCATAAATACAGGTTTACCATGCAATGTTAACCATTGGTAAGCAGCAAAATTTGGATGCTTGAAAAGACATAATATACAAATACCTGCATTGTTCTGGAATAACATTCTTTGGAGCAATGAAACAAAGATAAATGTGTGTCAGAGTGTTTGGAAGAGAAGTGTATTGAGATGGGAAGGAACTGCTCCTGATCTTAAGCTCTGAGCCGATTCGTTTGTCTGAGAAGTGTTCCGTGTATGGCTGCTAATGTGAATCTGACTCCCTTTCATTTATTGACGATATGACTGCTGGCCAAAGCAGCTGATTTGTATGGGGCAATATAGTCCGCTCAGATTCAACCAAATGCTTCGAAACTCATTGGACAGATGGGTTACTATCACAGGAGCTGAATCCAGTAAACATTTCACTTGCTAAAGGCAAAACTGGAGTCAATCCACCCCTTGAACAAGGAGGAACTGAAGACAGCTGCACCAAAGGAAAAAAACTGATTCTGGTGAAGTGCATAAGCTCCATATTTCATGCAGCCATTGAGTGCAAACAATTTGTGGTGACAATTAAATGGCAATTTAATAGGTGGTGATGTTATTTTGTCGAGTTACTTCGAGCTGTAAAATTGAGGGTGCTATGAATAAAAGTGGTTGATTCATGCCCCATGAATCGAATACGTAGTTTTGGTAAAACCCTTAAATTAAACTAAAACTCTACTCTTCAAGAATTTCTTGATTGATCAATCTTGAATCTGTTGTGGTGGTGTAAAGAGCCAAAACTGTGAAAATTTTGTGTATTTATTCGTATATTTATGTTCCAGACTAAATATGAATGTATTATGCTTGTTAATGGAATAACTTTACCCTATAAAGCGAACCATTTCCTCCCTTGGGTAGATACATTCATGTTCATAAATGAAATTAATATGCTGCGCTATTCTAACTGACAATACAAATAATAAACACGGGGAGATTGGCTATCATTAATGGATTAATTAATACATTAGCTCATTCATTCATTCATTCATTCAGATGTTGTTTAATGAATGCATGTGTGACAAAGAATCATGCCAAACTGAAGAGGATGCCCTTTTGTTGATTGGTAAGGTAGACCTTTCGGGTTTTAAGATGGCCAATTAGCCTCCATTCTCACAGTGGTTTTTTTTTTCTGCGGCCATTAAAAGTAGAATCTCCAGTCTGCGGGGCGGCCCCATAACCAGCCCTCTGCTGCACCTCGAGCTGCTGTTGGATTCAGATGCACTCGCTCTCCAGCCTCTGCCCATCTGTTTTAACCTCCCAGCTTCTCTGGCCAGGAGGCTCCCCGGGGAGCTCTGCTCCACCCTGGTGAGAGTCTGATGCTCCCACTCTGACTGCCACCACCAGCTTCTGTTTCCTCATTGTGGAGTCGTTTTGTCTCCACTTAATACTGCAGTCAATTCCAAGGAAGTCCTCAGGCTGTAGACTGTTCCCTTGGTCCTTTAACGCCCACAATCAAGCATGTGAAAATTTATTTTACTGATTAAGGTACATATTTCCTAAAATACCGAAACATGAATTGTGTTACCCAGCCCAGGATAAATTTTGACAGTGAATTAGCTTTTTTTTTCCTGTGAAAATGAATTTCAACTGGTTCCTTTGCCCCTGATGCAAATATGTTTTGTGATGGAGATGGAACAAAATCCGTTGCCTCTCCGCTGCTCTTTGTGTTGCAGTATTATGACATCATCGGTAAACATGAGCCAATGTCTGGAAAAGAGTTTGGATCCTCTTTTCACGCAATCATGATATGTCTCCCCATCAATTTTCATGGCATATATTTGGAAAGGGACATAATGTTTTGCTATTTTGGCTGCAGCGGATTAATAAAAAAGGTTATGGAAGGTTAAAAATGTAAAATGGAAGGTTAATGTCAATTATCAGCTTAAATTTAATGGTTTTTGGATCCATATTGAATGGTCAGTTTGTGACTAACACCCCTTTAATAAATAATCTGCTGAAAAATCATAACAAATTGATCAGAGATCAAGTCAAAAGTGTTGCCTGCAAGGTTAATGTGCAGTAATACTGCTAACCTCAACAGTAGCAGTAATGCACAGGTGACCTCAGCAGTGGCAGTAATCCGCAGGTGACCTCAGCAGTGGCAGTAATGCGCAGGTGACCTCAGCAGTGGCAGTAATGCACAGGTGACCTCAGCAGTGGCAGTAATGCGCAGGTGACCTCAGCAGTAGCAGTAATGCACAGGTGACCTCAGCAGTAGCAGTAATGCGCGGGTGACCTCAGCAGTAGCAGTAATGCGCAGGTGATCTCAGCAGTAGCAGTAATGCGCAGGTGACTTCAGCAGTAGCAGTAATGCCCAGGTGACTTCAGCAGTAGCAGTAATGCGCAGGTGACTTCAGCAGTAGCAGTAATGCGCAGGTGACTTCAGCAGTAGCAGTAATGCGCAGGTGACTTCAGCAGTAGCAGTAATGCGCAGGTGACCTCAGCAGTAGCAGTAATGCACAGGTGACCTCAGCAGTAGCAGTAATGCGCAGGTGACCTCAGCAGTAGCAGTAATGCGCGGGTGACCTCAGCAGTAGCAGTAATGCGCAGGTGATCTCAGCAGTAGCAGTAATGCGCAGGTGACTTCAGCAGTAGCAGTAATGTACAGGTGACCTCAGCAGTAGCAGTAATGCACAGGTGACCTCAGCAGTAGCAGTAATGCGCGGGTGACCTCAGCAGTAGCAGTAATGCGCAGGTGATCTCAGCAGTAGCAGTAATGCGCAGGTGACTTCAGCAGTAGCAGTAATGCGCAGGTGACTTCAGCAGTAGCAGTAATGCGCAGGTGACTTCAGCAGTAGCAGTAATGCGCAGGTGACTTTAGCAGTAGCAGTAATGCGCAGGTGACTTCAGCAGTAGCAGTAATGCGCAGGTGACCTCAGCAGTAGCAGTAATGCACAGGTGACCTCAGCAGTAGCAGTAATGCGCAGGTGACCTCAGCAGTAGCAGTAATGCGCGGGTGACCTCAGCAGTAGCAGTAATGCGCAGGTGATCTCAGCAGTAGCAGTAATGCGCAGGTGACTTCAGCAGTAGCAGTAATGCGCAGGTGACTTCAGCAGTAGCAGTAATGCGCAGGTGACCTCAGCAGTAGCAGTAATGCACAGGTGACCTCAGCAGTAGCAGTAATGCGCAGGTGATCTCAGCAGTAGCAGTAATGCGCAGGTGATCTCAGCAGTAGCAGTAATGCGCAGGTGATCTCAGCAGTAGCAGTAATGCGCAGGTGACCTCAGCAGTAGCAGTAATGCGCAGGTGACCTCAGCAGTGGCAGTAATGCACAGGTGACCTCAGCAGTGGCAGTAATGCGCAGGTGACCTCAGCAGTAGCAGTAATGCACAGGTGACCTCAGCAGTGGCAGTAATCCGCAGGTGATCTCAGCAGTAGCAGTAATGCACAGGTGACCTCAGCAGTAGCAGTAATGCACAGGTGACCTCAGCAGTAGCAGTAATGCGCAGGTGACCTCAGCAGTAGCAGTAATGCACAGGTGACCTCAGCAGTAGCAGTAATGCACGGGTGAGCTCAGCAGTAGCAGTAATGCGCAGGTGATCTCAGCAGTAGCAGTAATGCACAGGTGACCTCAGCAGTAGCAGTAATGCACAGGTGACCTCAGCAGTAGCAGTAATGCGCGGGTGAGCTCAGCAGTAGCAGTAATGCGCAGGTGATCTCAGCAGTAGCAGTAATGCACAGGTGACCTCAGCAGTAGCAGTAATGCACAGGTGACCTCAGCAGTAGCAGTAATGCGCAGGTGACTTCAGCAGTAGCAGTAATGCGCAGGTGACTTCAGCAGTAGCAGTAATGCGCAGGTGACCTCAGCAGTAGCAGTAATGCACAGGTGACCTCAGCAGTAGCAGTAATGCGCAGGTGATCTCAGCAGTAGCAGTAATGCGCAGGTGATCTCAGCAGTAGCAGTAATGCGCAGGTGACCTCAGCAGTAGCAGTAATGCACAGGTGACCTCAGCAGTAGCAGTAATGCACCGGTGACCTCAGCAGTAGCAGTAATGCGCAGGTGACTTCAGCAGTAGCAGTAATGCGCAGGTGACCTCAGCAGTAGCAGTAATGCGCAGGTGACTTCAGCAGTAGCAGTAATGCGCAGGTGACCTCAGCAGTAGCAGTAATGCGCAGGTGACCTCAGCAGTAGCAGTAATGCGCAGGTGACCTCAGCAGTAGCAGTAATGAACAGGTGACCTCAGCAGTAGCAGTAATGCGCAGGTGATCTCAGCAGTAGCAGTAATGCGCAGGTGACCTCAGCAGTAGCAGTAATGCGCAGGTGACCTCAGCAGTAGCAGTAATGTACAGGTGATCTCAGCAGTAGCAGTAATATGCAGGTGATCTCAGCAGTAGCAGTAATGCACAGGTGATCTCAGCAGTAGCAGTAATGCACAGGTGACCTCAGCAGTAGCAGTAATGCGCAGGTGATCTCAGCAGTAGCAGTAATGCGCAGGTGATCTCAGCAGTAGCAGTAATGCGCAGGTGACCTCAGCAGTAGCGGTAATGCACAGGTGACCTCAGCAGTAGCAGTAATGTACAGGTGACCTCAGCAGTAGCAGTAATGCACAGGTGACCTCAGCAGTAGCAGTAATGTACAGGTGACCTCAGCAGTAGCAGTAATGCACAGGTGACCTCAGCAGTAGCAGTAATGCGCAGGTGACCTCAGCAGTAGCAGTAATGCACAGGTGACCTCAGCAGTAGCGGTAATGCACAGGTGATCTCAGCAGTAGCAGTAATGCGCAGGTGACCTCAGCAGTAGCAGTAATGCACAGGTGATCTCAGCAGTAGCAGTAATGCACAGGTGACCTCAGCAGTAGCAGTAATGCACAGGTGACCTCAGCAGTAGCAGTAATGCGCAGGTGACCTCAGCAGTAGCGGTAATGCACAGGTGATCTCAGCAGTAGCAGTAATGCGCAGGTGACCTCAGCAGTAGCAGTAATGCACAGGTGACCTCAGCAGTAGCAGTAATGTACAGGTGACCTCAGCAGTAGCAGTAATGCACAGGTGACCTCAGCAGTAGCAGTAATGTACAGGTGATTTCAGCAGTAGCAGTAATGTACAGGTGACCTCAGCAGTAGCAGTAATGCACAGGTGACCTCAGCAGTAGCAGTAATGCGCAGGTGACCTCAGCAGTAGCAGTAATGCGCAGGTGACCTCAGCAGTAGCAGTAATGCACAGGTGACCTCAGCAGTAGCAGTAATGCACAGGTGACCTCAGCAGTAGCAGTAATGCACAGGTGACAGACCACATGATGACTTTGGAAGAGCACTATCTAGGAAATCAAAGGCATATTTTAATCTCTGAAAAACATAAAGTTTTTCAACTGGCAAACGGCTCAAGAACTTTCTTCAGAAAATAAACATATATGCAGCAGAGGCTGAAATAAAGGCGTATGAAACCTGAATAAGCTCAAACGGCTCACCGCAAATGTGCAAACTTCAAACAAACTTCAAAAGGTGCAATAAAAATGCATTTGGTTTGGGAACAAAATCCTTTACACTGATGATTTAAGTATTAACCCATACAAATGTGCAGGAAAGAAGAAATGGTGCATGGAAGGAGAATGTTCCCATCCCTGAGCACAACCCCACCACCACCACCCACCCCTTTTGTGAAAAATTGTGGGGCAGGTTAGGACTGGGACATGCATGAATGTCACTAGAACTGGCTCCATGTCACCATCAATAATTTGACTGCAGTCGATGGCAGCTGGATGTATATAGTCCAAAGTATGAAGAAACAGCCCGGATCAAAACAAATGCCTTTAGACAGCCTGTAGTTTTGCACTTTATGTATGGCATAGACGTAAAAACCCCTAAATTACAGCCGACAGACAGCGCCTTAACCTGATATTCATTGTTTGATTTCATATCCATTGTGCCGTAGACAAAAATGTGTCACCGTCTCAAATTCTTAAGCACTGCATTGCATACAAGTTCAAGAGCAAGTCGATTTAATTTGTGTGCATTTTCTTTCTTTTCAATTTTTTTTTGTTCTTATGTAGCTTGTAACATACATTGAATAAACAACCATTTTTCTTCCACAGAAAATACAAGATCGCTCGACAAAGCCTTTTGAGTGGCATTCCTTATATTTGTAGTGCAGAAGGTATATGTGGTCAGTATTGCTGTCAAATCAGCAAGTATTGTGAACATCTTTGATGAGAAATTGGAAATTTATTTTACAGCAAAAAACTGAGAAAAAAGCTTCTTTGTGCTAAGCAGATGAGTATGAACTTTCCTCTGTTTGCCCATTTAAAGCAATTCCAGCATAAAATCAAATATTCTTATTTGCTTGAGAAATTCCCAGATGCTTATTATAGACATTTTAATTGCCGAGCACATATTAATGTCTCCAAGATAATGAACAATCAGTTACGTTTCCTATTAATGTTTATTATAATCTCGCTATGTTATTCCCTGCCAATGTGGAAAGAACACAAACTCATATCAGCAGAAGTAAAACTGGATGAGCTGAGACCTTCGCTCTCTGTCCACGCACTGTTGTTATATCCTTTTGTCAAAGAGTAGATTATGTGCAGACACTGCATGTACTAATTCTGGATTTACATTCATTACAGGGTATTATTTCCAGAATATTCTATTCTGTCACATCATAAAGGAACTAAATTGGACAGTGGCATTGTAACTCAGTGCAAAAGACCATTAATTACTCAAGGATACGTAATTGCCCGCTTGCTTGTCTCTCTGTCCAACTATCTTTTGTTTCTAAGTCCATCAGCTGAAAGGCTGAGGCCTGTATTGGGTAAAATAGATTTAGCCACACTGGAAAAATGCACATACATTTCCATACATTCCAGTGCCTTAAAGAACTCTAAATTCAGTTTCCCCCTCTGCAAGCACCAAACACCAAAAGATGGAAGATAAATGCATCTGTCCCATTCTTCAGCTGCCAGTGAGAATCTCTGAATCTGTATATTTATCTTAATAAGAATGGTATGGTGACAGTCACCCTTACTACAAGGAGCCTCGCCTGCACATTTTTAATGCTGTTTTACATTACCGTGAACCATAGCCGGACCCAAATGAACAACATTGCTGGGCTGAAACTGTGCCTCTTAATCTTGCAGAATACACTTACACCTGTGCACACACAGACACACACACACAGTATCTCAGGGACGCAAATATCATAGCTGAGCAGACACATATAGAAGACATGCTCGAGGCAACATTTTACTCCCAAGAAAAAAAAAATCCCCCAAAAATTATCAAGAATCTTAACCAGAGAAAGCACAAAAAGCTAACAATAGACATAATAAAGTTAAACTTACCAAAGTGTTTGACTGTAAAAAGTTCCATTTTGTTCTCCCCAGGCACCACATTTGGCACCCAGGGGAAGTGTATTTTTTAGTTGAAATATTCTGGCTAAGCTGTGCACCAGCAGGAAAAGAGAGTGTGCAGCTCTTTTGCATTAGGATTTCAGGGGAGGGCCTGAAAGCTGATGCATGTACACAAAAGGGTTTCTATCATTCATCGCCATCTCTTCAAAAAATCGAGACAGGAGAGAGGTGGATATGGAATGAGCAACACGGAGCCACCGCACATCACATGGTAGAAGTCTGATGGTGTGGGTTGAAAAATATGCGGCCTTCCATCTTTTACATTTTATTCAGACCCTGGGCCAGGAATATCAACACCTTCACTCCATGCCTCCCTGCACAAACATGCAAAGGCTCCCTTGTTCATCTTCATTATGCTGTTCTGAGTTTCCTTTGCTTGCTTGACTATCATAGGGCCAGAACAGAGGCTTTTATATATTTGATTGATTAGGCGATAATCTCAATTTTTAAAAAAATTATTTAATGACAGAAATCAACCCCTGAGAGCAACAAAAGTTAAGAAAGAGCCATCTCTTCATTAACAAAATTATTTGACAGATATATTCCGTCAATTTAAGGCAAATCTCACTTTGCGCAGTGTTAGCTTTATTTTGTATTTTAGTTTGCATAATATATTCCATGGAATACAAACATATTTGAATACATTGAGGTGGATTTAAATGCACATTAAAGATAAACATGTAGGGTAGTTTCAAAATTAATGTATAGTATACATGCACTTTTTTATCTTTCACACTACAAACCACAACAGAAACAATTTAACCACGTCATAGCAAGCATCACAAAATAGTTATTCTGCAAAACCTACAACATAACAGACAACATAAAGGGTTGGAATTCAGAATTCAGTTGTGTATTTATTGAGCATTCAAATGAAAGGGTGACATTTGACATTTATAGCACATAGGTTTACTGTAAGACTGTACTGTAAGATTTGCCAGGTTAAAGTTTTGAATAATGTATCGTATATTCTCACATAATGGTGATCTCCTGTTCATATTATCTTTTTGTCTCATGCCTATCTTTTTCATTGTATTTAAATTGGATGATGATTAATTATTCTGGCAAAAAGAAAATTAGATTGAATCTCTAAATCTCTTGTGGTCAGGTTTTGGATGACGAACTGAAAATTTCACGTCAATTTTTGAATAGAAAATGGCTTGGACTGTCGTAATAAGGGGATAAAATCACCACATGAATGAACAAAGGCTATGCAATGCAGAAACATTGAAGATGATCGCAATCAACCAAAGTTACTTTTAGAAATCTCTGACATACGGGACAATTTTATACATGTACTTCTTGAATTGATTTTTTGAATATTGTTTTGTAATCACATTCACTGTTTTTGCATCAAATAATGCATTATATGTATTTGTCACTAGATTCCATCTTTCTAAATTGAAAATAAATTGTAAAAATAATATTTAGTATTGAAGTATTCACTGCATGTTTTTCTTCACCCTGCTGCTGACCAAAAGTGAGAATTTTGTTCGGAGGGGCTGTGCTCCATAAATAAATTTGATCGATGGAGGCTTCGTATAATGAGCCCATCCAGTTAGGAATGTGGAGAGCTGTAGACGTTATATAACTGAGGTTTTCTATGATACACAGAGACGAGGGGAGCATTTTGACTGTTCTTTTTTATTCTTCTTCTTCTGCCTGAGTGATTTTTGCGGTACTGTCAGTGGATGGTACAGTACCCTTTCATTAGACGAGGAGTGAGATCTTATTACCTGGAGCTGTGTACGGACATGTGTTTCTAATAAAGGCCCGTATAGAGCCAAATTAATTCTCAGAAGTATACAGGGGCTAGGGCAACCCTTCTCTTTGAAATTGGGCATACTGCATTCTGTAATCAATGAGTCCAACTATCACAAGCACATGTTTCACACCCTGTGGCATTTCAGATGAAATGCATCAGTTTACTCATAATAAATTCTGATATACAAAGTGCACAGAATATATTTTGAATTAGTATTTTTATTTTTTGTTTTATTTTTTGTTTTTTTTATATTTTGAAAGCTTGTCCATCCACTCGACTGAGAAAAAGTACTTGGATTTTTATGCATCACTGAGCCAAGTTTGGCTCATTTAGAATCTTGTTTAACTCAATTGAATTTTTCTGCACTCAGATCAAAGGCTAACAATCACTTTACTGTTTTAAAATCATTGTAAAAAATCTTGAAACAAAACATAAATCAACTATTCTTTTATGTCGCATATTCAATGGGAAATATAAAGTTCCTATTAATTTGGTGCATAATGGAGCTGGTGCTGCTAAAATTAAAAATTGCAGCAAGCGTGCAGCAACCAACTAAAAACTGTGCCCGTCTTTGAAATGAAGGCATTGCAAGCTTGACCGTTACACTGTTAGTTTTTACACGTTAGAGTTTCTCTTTGTTCGACATGCAGCATAATATTCATAGGGTGAACAGACTTCTGAGGACACAGAATTTGCCCTTTGCAATGTTCTGAACAGAATCAAAATGGGCCTCCATTCAAACACAAAAATCTATTGATCCCAAGGTCATTCATGTATATACTTTTATTCCTATTGCATACACTCCAATAAATAAAAAAAACCCTGAATACACACTCAAGCAGGAGTATATCTACATCCCCCCCCCACACACACACACACACACACGCACACACAAACAAATGCACACACACGCACACACACACACACATACATGCACTCATACAAGGCTGTCTTTTAAATTCTAGATCATTCCCGACAATAGCACACACATCAAACTTCACATACCTTTGCACACTGTGTAAATGTATGGAACATAATGGACTGTGGAGAGACATGCTGTATTAGCTGTTACTTATACTGCCTTCAATTAGCTGTCAAACAAAAGGAAATGAGGTAGGGATGTGGTGCAAACTTTCCATGCACTCTCAGCTAAATTGCAAGGTTGAGACTTACCAAGTAAATTTTGCTTTGATGTTGGATATTCACACCAACTCTGTGAGACAAAATACCAAACAATAACACAAAGCAAGTGTTTGAACAAATTTAATTGCCTTACGATACATGCATTTACCATATTATGAGTCGCAAGGCAACCAGAGATGTTGAGTTACTTGAATATTACACTTTAAAGGAGACACACTATGAAAAACCCACCTTT
The DNA here is from genome assembly GCA_029721435.1 of Gymnothorax reevesii. Lineage (NCBI taxonomy): Eukaryota > Metazoa > Chordata > Actinopteri > Anguilliformes > Muraenidae > Gymnothorax > Gymnothorax reevesii. Next base: position 87,852,914 of record CM056575.1, read on the forward strand.
TCAGTGTTTGTGCACATATATTTTGGTGTCAGGAGTGCTTACCTACCGGCAAACTGTGAAATAAAACGACGCAGTCAGTTTTTTTTTTTTTTTTTGGTGAGCTGCCTTTTTCATAAGACATGCGGCAGGCAGTTCAGATTTGGCTCCCATTCCTACGTGACATGCAGGCTCATAAGGATTGTTCCGCCCTTCATCTGAATATCTCTACCCACGTAGCAACATCCCAGCATCAATTGAGATAACACCAATACATGTGTACTATCCACTTTTTGTTTGACTGCTTCACACAAGCTACTAACCTGGGTCCGGCAACAAATTTATATTAAAGGATACCTATTATGTTTTTTGGAAGATACAAAGAAGTGGTCGCCTCAATTTATTTTCAAAGGGAATCTGGGTAAGTATTTCCCATTTCTGCTGATATTTAAACTGAATTCCAGATGTTACTCACTAGTTTGCTATTAAATTAACTGTGAATTTAGATACCGTCGCCAAAGTCAATGTAGGAAATGCGTTGATAGAAGCAGATAGAATGGGTTAATGTTTTTATGAAATTCAGCCTGTTTTAATGGAGCTATTCATGTTGGCTAATTGTTACTACTATACAGATGCAGATCATTCTTAACAGACTGAATTACAAGTTTAGTTAAACTATTATGGTGACTGCATATCACATTTCTTTATGAATGGAACGACCATACTTGCCTACCCTGCAGATGTTACCTTTCCATACTCATAGCATAGCTAGTTTAGCAGCTAGCTTGGTAGCCAGCTACTCATTCTGTCTTCCGTATTTTAATTTTTTTGACATTTTTTGACAGGGATTTTGACATTTTCACCCTTCGTTGACACGGTCCTCTGTTCACTGGCCAATCAGGACAAAGCTCATTTCACAGAGGGGATGCCCACTCAGAACAGCCTGTTTTTCAAAGGGAATGGCAGGCAGCAAATGGCCAAGAAATCATGGAATTCTATGGTTTTATTTTGCTGAAAAGCTTACATTCCCTTTTGGACATCTAAGAATATTATATCTTGAAAAAAATATGTATAATAGGTCCCCTTTAAAGACCCCAAGAAAGAAAATGTTCAGAAAAATGTCAAAAATGTTTTAGTTGATATTTTATCAATTATCATGAAGGCAAATTGTGGGAAACCAAAGTTCAAAGAAGTTAGTTTTCATGCTACAAAATGAGTATATGCCTGTCCTTATGCTAAATGCAATCAATCTTGATAAACATGCAATTTCCTTACAAAAAAATTAAGCACACTTTGCAGAAAATACAGGACGCAGTCATCTGATCACTGACAAAAATAGATCAATGGGTCTTTCATGACATTGTATGACAGTGACATACTTTGGTGACATAGCTAAGTGAGCTTGAAACACCCACATTTTGGCAAATGTATTGGTATGCTCAAGGGGGGGGGATTAATTAATTAACGACTGACTTAACAATTGGGGAATTTCATTCTCAGTTTTTACTTTTATGGCACTTTTTAAATTCCTTCATCCAGATTTGAAGAAAAGATGAATAGATAAGTGAAAAATGAGACAGACCTAATTTAAAATTAAAAAGGAAAAATAAGTCTACACTTGATAGCACATTTCAAATGAAATTTCAAAGCTCGAGAAAACAAAACATATCAGTGATAAATGGTTGCATATTAACACAGATAAAGCTGTTGTACTGCACAAATGAAAATATAAATTTGTGGCGCTCGTACACCTGTAAGCACTGTTACATTTAGCTTCCTATAATTATGCAGCTATCACAGATTCCTAACAAATCAAAATTGAGCCTGTGAGTAAAATTTGTGGCAGTGCTGTTGAAGTCTATGAAGTACAGACAAACCCCAAAAAGAGCCTTAACAACAATCTAAATTTCAAATTAGGCAATATAGTCTCAGCCCAACCCTCCCTGAGCAAATGTTGATGTGGGACAGAAAAGGAGACTTTTAGCATCCTAATTCGATGTTTAGGCTCGGGGTTGGGGTTAACGAGAAGGGTTAGGGGGTAGGGTTCATTTTATTTGGTGTTGTTTAAGGACGTCACATGCATAGGCATCAGTTTAGGGGGGGACGTGTCCCCACCACTTTTTGTCAGAAGTCATTTTGTCCCAGTTTTGTCGCAGTTTTTTTTTAATTCAATGAGAAAAAAAAATGTCATACATATCATTTTATAGGAGAGACTGCAAATGGCCACTCAATGTACCTGTATAGGAACGGGACTGGCTGCGTGCATATCGCAACATCGTAACAACTTCAGCCAGAATAACACAGTTCCATAGACTCGGACAGACTTGAGTGAAGAGACAGACTGGAATTTCACCAACAATGTAACTGCCAGTATGAGGACAAGAAAGAGCTGAGTCACCAACAGGCATGTTCTCATCAGACCGAAGTTTTAAACTAGGGCGCTATTTTGCAGTTTTGAAATTAGCCCGATGTCAAATTAGCCAGCTATTCCTAAGACACAAATAGCATGCTATTTGATCGGGAAAATTTCCCCCCATATCTTGGTCTAGTTCCCGAAATGGTGTACGAATTCGGGATCTCGCCAACCAGCCAGGTAACCTATCTGGGTTCCGTCTTCATAAGAACAAAAATGTTTTGATACCATTCATTGTCTATAATTCTAAATAACTTTACACCAGAGTACTCCATAACTCCTCCAGTAAACAAATCACTTCTGAATTAATTGGTATAATGGCAGCTGTCCTGAAATGTTTTAACTACTTCACATTTTCATAACAGGGAAATATAAACCCTCATGAAGCCAAGCCTATTTCTAGCATGGGTATTTTACAAACAACAATTCATTGCATTTTCTGACAAAATTACATGCTTAATCTACACATGTTTAAAAAAATATTAATTAAATTAACAATTTTCTTATTTTATTTGATTTAATTTTTATTTTTATTTCATATATATTTGCAAATGTATCAAGGTGATTGCTGGGTAATATTTTGTCCAATGTCAAGTCTGTTTTTGATTTGATCATGTGACCAGGGTGACAGCTGATAGTTCGTGCACAAAAAATGTGAAGATCAGACTTACTAGCTAATTTTCTAACTTCCATTCAAACATAGTAAGTAAGGTAAGGCAGGCTTCAGTCGTTTCCGACTATACCGGTTGAGGGTTCAACATCATCAGTATCAATGTTCGGTGAACGGCTACGCCGCTTTTTCAACCTCTTGAGATTAGCCTCTAAATCAACCCGGATGCCGTTCTTGAGACTGGTACGCCAACGTTTCCTGTCGCAGCATAGAGTAGTCCAGATGACAGGATCTATCTGGAAGTCCTTCATGTCTCTTTTCCGAACATCTTTATACCTAAGGCGTGGTCGGCCATTAGGTCTTTTGCCATCTTTCAGAACACTGTGCAGAATGCAGTGAGGAAGATGAGATTTTGTCATCCTGAGCACATGACCAGCCCATTTCAAACGATTGAGTTTCAACAGCACGGGAAAGCAGAGAGACTCCAATATGGTTTGGAATGTTTTCGTCAGATGTTCTGAATGCATAGGCAAAGTAAATACCAAAGAGAGTAGGTGCTAACACCCAGCCCTGTTTAACCCCTCTGTTGATGGGAAAAGAATTTTATACATCACCATCATACTGTATTTTGCCTTCCATTCCATGATGAAAACACTTCACAAGAGTAAGTAGCTGGAGGGCAACCAGCTTTCAGAAGAAGAGGAAACAGAGATTCTCTATCGACAAGGTCGAACGCCTTAGTCAGATCAATGAACGCTACATGAAAAGGTTGTTGTTGTTCATGGGATTTTCCATCAGTTGTTGAACACAGAAAATCATATCAGTTGTAGATCTACCTGGTCGAAAACCACATTGTGATTCTGGATAGATCTCTTGAGCAAGCAACTGCAGTCGACTGAGGATGATCTTAGCTAGCACTTTTCTAGACACACAAAGGAGAGAAATACCACGATAGTTGTTACAGTCCCCTCTGTCTCCTTTCTGCTTATATAGAGTGATGATCTTAGCATCTTTAAAGTCCTGTGGAACTGTACCAGTGGACCAGCACAATAGTATAAGCTGGTGTAGAGGTTCAGCAAGTACGTTAATACCAGCTTTGAGTAGTTCAGCCGAAATAGCATCCTCACCAGCTGCTTTATTGTTTTGCAGTCTCAAAATGGTGGATATAACTTCATCAAGATCTGGTGGCACGTCAAGTTGCATCTTCACTGGGTTGTTTAGGAGAGATTGTGGAGTATCAGAACAGACAAAGCTCTCATCACTATAGAGTTCACTATAATGCTCAATCCATCTGTCTAGTTTTTCATTCATATCTGTGATAACAGAACCATCTTCTCTTTTCAGAACTGGGAAAGACAGAGGTGTTGGACCAGTAGCCTCCTTAATAGAGGAATACATGGCCCTGATATTGCCATGTTCACGGGCTGACTCAATCCTAGCACGAAGGGCCTCGCAGTATTGCCTGGCACATTGCCTAGAGGTTTTCTGAACATCAGCACGAAATGCACGTAGTTCGTTCAGAGATCTTCTTGTGGGTCTGTGTTTATGCTTTATCAAGGCTTGCCTCTTTTTCTCTACAACAGGTTCCATAGACTCAAGTGAAGCACTGTACCAATCAGGAAAGCGGTGTTGTTTTATGCCAAAAGTTTTGAGACCACTTCTGTTGATGATGTTTTTCAATCTGGTCCAACGATGTAATCATCGGGTACTCTAGATGACTGAATTTCTTTTTGTACCTCACTGCAATAGCTTGCACGGAGGAGGGGTAATGCTATACGATGAACATTTAACTTGGCTGACTGTTGTCTCTGACGATGAAAGGGTTTTGGAAGAAGACGTATAAAAGATAGCGCAAGACTGTGGTCAGTGTTACAGTCTGCACTGTGATAGCTTCTGGTGTTTGTAACTTCTGTTCTGTGACATTATCGTACAAAGACAAAGTCGAGTTGGTGCCACTGCTTTGATCTTGGGTGGCACAATGACTTTTTTCTGTGTGGTTTTCCAGGAAACAAGGAGTTAATGATACATAGATTTCGTCGGCGACATAATTCTAGGAGACGCTGACCATTCACATTCATGTGTCCTACACCAAATTTTCCAAGATAGCTCGGCCAGGAATCAGAGTCATTGCCTACTCTGGCATTCATGTTACCAAGTAGCAGAACACGGACTTTGTCATCCACAGAACTTATCAGATCTTCAAGTGCTTCATAGAAGTTGTCTTTATCTTTAGACTCAGCTTTCAGAGTAGGTGCATAAGCTGAGATAACTCGGATGGTACCTTGTTTGGTTGACAGTTTTAAGGAGGATCATCTCTCATTGGTTGCAGATGGTGTTTGGATGCTGGAAATGATACTATTATGTACAGCAAAGCCAGTGCCATAGATTCTCTCTTGACCCACAGGCATACCAAACTAGTAGAAAGTATAGTTATTTTATTTGATTTAACCAGTTCCTGAGAGCCTAGTCTCCTGTAGAGCAGTAATGTGAACATTTCTGATTTGTAGTTCAGTGTCAATGATAGCGGTCTTACGAGCTTCGAAAGATTCAGAATTAAGTTTGTTGTCGGGAGACATGCCAGGGGTCATAGTCCTAACGTTCTAAGTTCCAAAAACGAGTTGTATTTTCTTAGGTGGATTTAGAGACACTCCCTTTCACACCCAGGAGTGTTGTGGTGATCTGTAGTACCTTATTGATCAGGGGCTGCCTGATTTGTAGCTGGCGGTAGCTACAATGAAGTTAAATAAATAAACCTCTCCCACTGCTAACCACAGTCCCCGGCGCCCAGCATATATCACCTTTAGCTACACTTATAACCGGTAACTACCGTGGTCCTGGTTTGAATTCTACAGGGATATCAGTAGCTACTGTTTTCCTTCAGCAGGTGACAGGCTTTAAATTGATGATGGCAATGGTAGAAGATGATGGCAATGTAAGGAACTTAAATGCCAGGACAAATTAAAGCACCTTGGGTTGTCCTGAAAGTGATCAAGGGCTTCTCTTGCCCACAAGACATCTGGATCGGAGGAGAAGCCTAGCTAATACATCTGAGATGAGTTGTGGGTGCAGGATTCAAACATAAAGCTTGTCAAAAAAGAAAAGAAAAGAAAGATCAGGATAAGAGGGTAGCAAAGCTGCCAAAACTAAGTTCATTCGGCTTTCTTACAAGCGGTTGCCGCAGCACGGATGACCCTCCATCAAGCAATAATGTAGCCAGCTGGTAACAGATCAAGCTAAGATAGTGGTTGACCTAAATAATGATAACTTTCATGGCTATTGTATAAATTTCAAGACAAGACAAGTCAATACAAAGCTTGCCAAATGCCATTTAAGTAGGTAGGTAGGCCTTTAAGTGACTTTTGTTTTAGTCCAGAGTCGATTTTATATATAGGATATATGACAGAAATAAGGCTGTCTGTGCATTAAATATTTAAATATTGTCAAATATAACAGCTTTCGTCCATCTCGTCGTGTGTGTTTTCAAGTCACTATCATATCCTGCCTTAATATCAAATAATGCTCTAGTGAGGTAGCTGCACAAAAATGCAAGTTTTTGGATGTTTTTAAGGGATAGTTCTCTTTTTTTGAAGTGGGGTTGTATGAGCTACAAATTGCCACTACTTACATTAGATGCAGTAGTAAGCTCTCTGATCTCCTCCAGGTAGCCGCACCAGGGCATAGTGCTGGGTGGAAATTTAGGCAATATGCTGTTGTGAATGGAAAAGAGGTCCTACCTGAAAATAATACACCATTTCAATTGTACGCAATATTTAAAAAAAATTACAGCACTTTAGCTGCTCGGAAAAAAACACAGTTGCTCTTGAACTAACCTACTGAAGTATTCCTGCGCGAGGCGCATCGTAGTTCACTAGTTCAGGGATCCATAAAAATGGATACACATTAGTTGATACTGTGCTGTGGATGCAGTCCTATGTTTGCGATCAAGATGCTTTGATCACTGGAAATTTCTCCAATAAATTGAATGAAGCAATTTTATATATCCCAAAATCCCAAAATACTTGGTACCTGCCCTTAAGAGAAATTTCTTATCACAGGGGGACATTTCAGGCAACTCTTGGCTACAGTACAGAAAACCAAAGAAAAAGTATGGCGGCGTTCAGCTGACCTTGATAACTCCATAGCAGTTTCTGCTCATCCGGCCTTTTATGTGACTTAAGCAAGAGTGGTGATGCATCTACAATGAAATTCAATAAACACTGAGATGGAATAATGCCAGTTATTGCCAATATTTGATCCAGATATTTCTCAGTGGTCGATTTCTGTTAGTGTTTTTATCTGGTTCCCATGAGTAAATCCACTTGGAGCAGTACCAAGCCAGTGGCTGACATTTTACAAATGAGACTGTGAGTGCACTAATCTATTGGCTTAAACTAAATGGTGCATCTACAGTGTAACACGAGCATAAAGACTGAATTGCAGCAATTAAGATGTCAGAATAGTACTCTAATTGTGTTCAGACTCATTAGCAGCTCTCGGGGAGCTAGGAAGATGTTATCAAGAAAAATGTAGCGACAGAAAATATCTTTCCCAGGTGTGGTCAAGCAGGTATTTGTGCATACACATACTGATAAAATGAGACTTTAGATCAAAATGAAAATATTGTGACAGTTTGTCACATCTAATTGTTTTTTTTTCCAGCTGAATTTCTTGCTTTGAATAAATCAGCTTTTTTTTTTAGAAAGCACAGAAGCCTAATTTTGTTCAAAAAGATTACATAGAATTCTTTCTTCACATTATCAGCAACCCATGATCACTTTTTTCAGTGTATTTTAAGTACAACTTTCAGCAGTAATTAGTTTAGCCTTGCATAAACAATAAATAAAACATAGTTGCATCGACAAATAAGTGTAACTAGTTCAGGCAGGAAACTCGAGAAGAGCTACATCAGCTGACAGCAGCCAAGTAAACTACCAGCCACGTCAGCATCGGCAGGCGCACAACAATTGGAAGATGCATCACATGAGTTAATACAGCGGTCTATTTAAAAGACATCAAGCTCACTTACTTCTGTTGCTGTTTGCAATGACTTCTGATGCTATGCAAAATGCTTGCTGGTTTTTGCTTGCCTCCTCCACCCCAGTCTCCACCTGTTTGGTTCTGCTCACATTTGGGGGATTTTTATTTCTGTTCATTACTAACTATGTTTGTATGTTTGCTGTGCCTAGGCAGGGCACACCTCCAGAGTAGAACCGCCGCCAAATGCAATGTAATGCTTATACCCATGAATAAATTGTTCTATTTTATTGAAACGTGAGTTTTCCTGACTGAAATGAATTACTCTTCATAATCAGTTTACAGTTGGTTTGATAAACTCAAAATCTGTCCCTGTCCCAGGGAATATTATATTATAATCTGGGAATATTAAAGTTTCTTGTTGGATACCAATAACATTTGATTCTGGACTGTTATAAATTGCCATAATTTTACAGTACATTACAGGAGCAGATTTACAGTAAAAGCAACGTTCCGCACACCCTCGTGCATTTCACTGAAATTAAACATTAATTCACAAGAACAAGCATTTTTGCGCCCAGCATGCACTGGAAGTAAGATCCACAGGCTAAATATCCCAGCCACAACCTGCCAAGCACCTGCCAGCGAATTTTTTTTTTCCCAAATGATAAAGCAATGGGACAAGTTTAATTTAGGTTAAATCTAGGTTTCGGTGAGCCATAATTATATAATTAGATTTAATTTACGGTCTCTCATTATTCCACTGCAAAACGTGATCATGTCTCTCAGGTGAAGAGAGGGGCTGAGCTGTCAACTGATCACCACCTGGTGGTGAGTTGGATCAGATGGCGGGGAAGACTGCCAGACAGACCTGGGAGGCCTAAACATGTTGTGAGGGTGGATTGGGAACGTTTGGTAGGGGACCCTGTCCAAACGATTTTCAACTCACACCTCCGGAGGAGTTTTTCCCATATCCTGAGGGAGGGTGGGGACATGGAGTCCGATGTGGACCCTGTTCAAAGTTTCTATTGTGGAAGCGGCTGCCGCGAGCTGTGGCCCGAAGGTTGTCGGTGCCAGTCGTGGCGGCAACCCAAGAACCCGTTGGTGGACCCCAGCGGTGAGGGAAGCCGTCAAGCTGAAGAAGGTGGCCTTTCGGGCCTGGCTGGCCCAGAGGACTCCTGGCTCAGTAGACAGGTACCAGCAGGCTAGAAGGACTGCAGCTGCGGTAGTTGCTGAAGAAAAAGCTCGGGTTTGGGAGGAGTTCATGGAGGCTATGGAGAAAGACTTTTGGGTGCCCTCAAAGAGGTTCTGCCAAACCGTCAGACGACTCAGGAAGGGGAGGTAGGGCTTCGTCCAGGATGTTTTCAGCAGGGGTGGTGAACTGCTGACCTCGACTGAGAATATCATCTGGTGGTGGAAGGAGCACTTTGAGGCATTCCTGAATCCGGCTGACATGCCCTCCATTGTGGAGGCAGGGACGGAGGACTTGGACGAGTTGCCCAGTTTCCTGGTGGAAGTCACTGAGGTGGTTGAAAAGCTCCGCAGCATCAAGTCACCAGGGATGGACAAGATTTGCCATGAGATGCTGAAGGCCCTAGTTGTTAGTGGGCTGTCATGGTTGACAGACCTGTTCAGCATCGCGTGGATGTCAAGTAAAGGGGGACCGGAGGGTGTGCTCCAACTATCAGGGATCACACTGCTCAGCCTCCCAGGAAATGTCTATGCCAGGGTGCTGGAAGGGAGGCTCTGCCCGATTGTCGAACCTCGGATTCAGGAGGAGCAATGCAGGATCCATTATGGCCGTGGAACAGTGGACTAACTTTTTACCCTCGCACAGATACCGGAGGGGTCATGGGGATTTACCTATTCAGTCTACATGTGTTTTGTGGACTTGAAGAAGGCTTATGACTGTGTCCCACGAGGTATCCTGTGGGGGATGCTTTGTGAGTATGGGGCTCCGGGGCCGTTAATTCAAGCCCTGTACAACCAAAGCCAGAGTTGTGTCCGCATTCTTAGCATTAAGTCGGACTTGTTTCCAGTTGGTGTTAGACTCCGCCAAGGGTATGCCTTGTCACCTATTCTGCTCATGATTTTCATGGACAGTTTATCAAGGCCCAGCTGAGATTTGGAGGCTGTCCAGTTTGGTGGCCTCAGGATTTCATCTCTGCTGTTTGCAGATGATGTGGTCCTGTTGACCTCAAACGCACACTGGAGCGGTTTGCAGCTGAGTGTGAAGCAGTCGGAATGAGGATCAGCACCTCCAAATCTGAGGCTATGGTTCTCTCCCAGAAAAAGGTGGATTGTCCCCTTCAGGACGGGGGTCAGTTATTGCCCCAAGTGGAGGAGTTCAAGTATCTTGGGGTCTTGTTCACGAGTGAGGGTAGGATGGAGCGTGAGATTGACAGATGGTTCGCTGCAGCATCTGCAGTGAAGCGGCCGTTGCACCGGTCCATTGTGGAAAAGAGGGAGCTGAGCATAAAAGCAAAGCTCCTGATTTTCTAGTCAATCTACGCTCCAACCCTCACCTATGGTCACGAGCTTTGGGTAGTGACCGAAAGAATAAGACTGCGAATACAAGCGGTCGAAATGAGCTTTCTTTGTCAGGTGGCTGGGCTGACCCTTAGAGATAGGGTGAGGAGCTCAGACATCAGGGAGCGGCTCAGAGTAGAACCGCTGCTCCTCTGCATTGAGAGGAGGCAGTTGAGGTGGTTCGGACATCTAGTTCAGATGCCTCCTAAACGCCTCCCTTTAGAGGTTTTCCAGGCATGTCCAACTGAGAGGAGGCTCCAAGGCAGACCCAAGACACGTTGGCAAGATTATATCTCCCAGCTGCCCTGGATACAGCTGATCCCCCAGGTAGAGCTGGAGGAAGTGACTGGGGAGGCGCGATCCGGCCCCGGATAAGCGGAAGACAATGGATGGATGGATGGATGGATGGTCAATCGATAACAATGTGCATTCACACTAATAAAGATGATGGTACTGTTAATTACAATAATAATAATAATAATAATAATTATTATTATTATTATTATTTAACAAAACCTGCAGCAGTGGCAGAAATATTTATCTTTCCCTGGTGTGGTCAAGTGGGTACTGGGGCAAACATTCAGTGCACTCTCAAAACTAGTAAAACTTCCAGCCATAATATGTTTAGCAATATGTAAACATAAGGACATGTCAGCTATTTCAATATGTGTTTATCCAGTGCAGAGGTTTATACCAAAACAATGAAACATCCACAAGCCCTAGTCTCGTGATTTATCTGAAACAGGCAAACAGGACTATTGCTCAGATGTGTCAAAATGGAAAATGCAACCATGTGTATTTTGCCCCAATAGCTCTGATTGTCAGTTAAAAGCAGATCAAGTTATCTTTTGAAGTTAATGATATCATTGGAATGATAAAAGAACATTTTTGAAAGACGAAATAACCTCTTAAAGTTAACTTTTATTCTTTAAAGGGGTTGCCATGTATCAAATAATAGAAAAGTGATATTTTGCAACATCAATCCTCTACTTCAGAAAGCAGAGACACTTGATTCAAAGAAAATATAGTCTTGAAGATGACACCTGCCATTATAATCTAGTCATATCTTTTGGCTGAAGAGTTTTTGTACCAGTCACTTTGGACACTGCTAAAATCTATTCAAAAACTAGCGGCAATTTCAACAACTTTCAGCGATCAAAAGGTACATGCTATGAGCTGTTTCATAATCATGGGTTCAGTCAACTTTCAATAGTCATTGGAACCACTGAAATTGTCATGATATACTTTTCCTCTGTTCATAAGACAACCGATATAGCATTTTCTGCAGTCCAGAACCTGATGCCACCCTCACGGCAGCACGTCTAGGACCTATGGCCTTAAGTGACACATCAATTTTAATCATTTTAGGCATTGGACCATGTGAAAAAGGCAAATTACATTTGAAGGTACCACCTGATATCTATGATGTTACCTTGTATCAACGGAAATGGCTTACCTTGGTCACTAAAGGTGACCAAGCCTTCGCTGTGGCTGCTCCTAAATTGTGGAACAGCTTACTATTGTACATCAGATCTACCCAGACTCTTGAGATGTTTAAGTCATTATTGAAGACCCTTCTCCTCTCATTGGCTTTTGCTCCATGTTGAGCCGAACATTGCTGATAAATAGGCTGTTTTATTGATTTTTGTGTTTATTGTCCATGTTACCTTGTTTTCTACTTTTACACTTTAATGTTTTGTGTACTGTGCCCTCTAACATTTTTTTTGTTGTTGTTGTTTCCCATGCCTATAGTTGTATTTTAATTTTTTTGTGCTTTCTTGTTTGTACAGCACTTTAGCAGACTTCGGTTGTTTAAATGTGCTATATAAATAAATTTGACCTTTACCTTGACCTTGATAGAGGGTTTGAAAAAAGTAACCTCAACTTATTTGATGCTGTTATGCTTTCAGATAGTTTCTGAGACCTACAGCATGCTGTTTCATGTCAGTCACCCCCGAGTACTTCCAGAAATTATAAATACTGTGTGCTTTATCAATATCATTTTGGTGGTTTTTTTCCAAATAAAAAGATTCAGTAGTTCATTTGCATGAATTCAATGTCACAGCGGGACACAGTTAATAAGGGATGATCATGAATGCTCAAAAATGTGAAGGTGTTACTGCAGACCAAAAAAGCATTGACAATAACCATATCAAGGTTAGTTCCTCATTCCTGCAATCAGAGGGAGACCAAATATCTAAAAACTGTTTTTAGTCATTCAACTCAGGTTCATGCAGTCAGTCGGAACGTAGAACTTAAATGACCATTTAAGAGAAAATAAAGTATACCCACAAAAAAGAGTCTGGCTGAAGTGTGGGAGATGGGGTAGCATACATTGATATTTTAACTGATATGCTATGCCTCCATGATTTCAAGATGTACGTCTTCTTCCAATGTCTTAAGGAGATGCATTTAGACAACTGTAAAAGGCATGGCATTGTCCACATCCATAGTATTTACTGTATTACAAGCAAGGAATAATGCTCAATGAGGTGTCTATTAGAAAACCATAGATGACGTTGAGGCCAGAGAACTGGTTGCCTCCGTGAAGTTCATTAGTTTCTGATAATGAACGTCTCAAAGGGCATTATCCTGCTGACACCATGGTCACTTGCTAAAGAAAAAAATTTGAACATTAATTCACATTTTCATATGTTTTGCAATCAATATCTGAAGTTATTTCTGAAGCTAAAACTCAGTTTTCCAAGAGAGAAACTAGTCCGCTCAGCTCGTTGAAACCTTTGGCTCAGCTATGAGAGAGTAAACGTTATCTAGCGAAATTAAAAGTCAATAACATTGTGTATGGCTTAAATTGAGTAAATATAATTTTCACAAACAAATGAAATGTGTTTTTATAATGAAAAAACATGTCAATGTTTAAGTCTGCTCCACTAATTGGCGCAAATAGAAATCATACAACTACAGCAAATACAAATAAAACTGATTTAACGTTTTTTTGGGGTTTTTTTGCATCAGACAATGCAAAGGCCCACAGCAAGAAATCCAGTTTTATATCCTATAGTAAACTCGCAGTAAATTTTGAAATCAAATAGTTTTTTCCATTTGCAAAATTCACTATGTAGAGATATTGGTAAATTCAGCATAGCAGCCTTTCAAGGAGAGCGTCTGACTACCAGGGACTGGCCATGACTGGCACCATCGTCTTCAGGACTGCTTGGCTTGTTATCCTGTTGCACTGACATTATAAATGGTTTTGACTGCATCCCAGTCGCTGTATTTGCTTAGACCCAGCTGTAGCCAGTGAATTAATTTTGGTGAACAGACGGTGAACAGATATGTTCACCGGAATGTGAAAACATGAATATCAAAACAAACAATTAAACAAACATAAGTTAAAAATCCTATCAGATATTAGCCATCTAAATTAAGAAAAGAAACTAAATGAGGGAATTTTGATGAAACAAACTATGTAAAAGAAGGGCTTGGTCTCTGCTTCAAACTCCACTCTCTCTCTCTCTCTCTCTCTCTCTCTCTCGCACTCTCTCATTGCCTCACACCACAAACCACAGGCTGTTCAAGACAGCTTAGAAATCTCTTACATCTGGAAGAGCAATAATTCATGGGATTTCATTTGACAGCCATGACAGGCAGCAGGGCAGCCAGAAACAACTGTCTCCTATGTTGTGCTATTTGCAAAAAGTCAGGAGAGGAGGAGCAGGCATAGGACCACATCCTTCTCAAGCAATTGCAAGCCGAGGAAGCCCTTTTATTTCCTGCCAATTGCTCCATGAATGGGTCTTAAATATAATATAGACAGTAGCTATCACTTCCAAACAGAATTCCTTGCCGTCTGCTAAGCTGCAAAGCACATGAAGGCCCATTGTTTGGCAAAGGGTCACGGTGCTCCTTGCCCAGATATTCATGCGAAGATTTTTCACATGTTAGATTTAGATTTATGGGCATGGCTGCACCCCGCAGTGCATGAATATGATACCATCTTCTGAGAGGGATTGTTTTTTGTGAAATTTATACAGGGATCAGCCGATGTGACTTTTACTGGGCGGCCCGGAATGGCCAGCAAAGTGCTGGAATTTACTGCGGCACAGCTTGTGCTGTCAGCGTCATGGTTGGCGTTTATGATTTTCAGAAATAAACAACTCGCACCTTAATGGCTCTATTCTTTATGCGGCAGCGGCGGGTCCCTCATCGCTCGCGGGATAGGTAGCCGGCGTGAAGATGGCCCCGGCTCACTCCGAGTGGAACCGATGACCCATAGATTTGCATGTTTTGTGTCCCTGCCTGGCGGTCTGCAGCAGTGGCTCGCTGATAAATGATCTCAGGGAGTTCACTGGGGTACTGTTTCCCCTGGCTTCCTCCCTCACAGATAGAAGCCAGTCTCTGACCTGAGGGCAATGGGGTTTAAAGAGGAATCAGGTTCCTCTTCACAAGAGACTTTATCAGCTCCACAAATTCACAGGCACTGCCAACTGAGAAAGAGTGGGAGAGAGAGGGAGAGAGAGAGAGAGAGAGAGAGAGGAGGAGAGACTAAGCTGTTGTGAAACATATTGATTCTACTACAGAAACAAAATGAGCAAGTGTAGCAGCTGGTTTCCTCAACTTCAGGTTCAGAAAAATGAAATATTGAGTTTGTTACCAGAACAACAGTTTAGGAATGTTTCTGAAAATACCAGTAGTTCTGTTTACTCAAGTATTGCTTTTACATTTCTGTCTATTATCTAATTTCATTGGATACCAAAACTATGCTTTGTTGTTGTTGGGCTGTGGAATTGTCAGTTTGCAATGGTTTCGCACACGCAATCTGGAGTTAGGCCCTTTGTAGACACGTGTTTGCTTGACGCAAGCTTTTCAGGAATAGGTTGCTATCAGCGCACTAAAAATCAGCTTCCCAGCTCATGCCAAAATGGCTCACAGCAGCCTCCTGATTTCTGGCGCACAGTCACACAAAAGGCAAGAAGCAGATGCATGAAGTGCTACTTGAATGAAAACACGTGACGAATCTGTACAGCAGGTTACACTTGAACCTTTATTTTCAATGCACTCCACGCAGTGAGCATTTTTCTCATTCAACAAGTTAAAAATGCATATTTTATTGATTCTCCGCAGCCATTTTATTTTAGGCCACTTTTAGCCAAGAGTATGTCTTAGAGGCTCTCTTCAAAAAATGTTAGCAACCTAGCAACTACAGATGATCCTTTTAGATAAGGACCTTGGGCTACACCCTCATTGAATGGGAATCACAGTGCCCTCCACCAATATTGGCATCCTTGGATGGAAAATATGAATAAAAATGGCTAGGAACTAATGCCTTTATTTTTAATCCAATTGAAATTGTATTTGACATATTAAGAGTCATATCTGAGAGAATGGCACTTTTGAGACACTTAGTGAAGTTGACATCTCAGAATTGCATGGAATTTGGCAGAATGGTGCCCATATACGTGTAACAGAAAATCCCGCAATTTGAGCTCACAATTTTTATTGATATGGCTACAGCGCCACCTAGAAGTGGACAAGTCAGGTACCAACTTAAGAATTTTTGAGGAAAAATATCCATTTTCGAAGGAATATTGTGGATAACTGCTTCAATGTGCCAAAGAAGTTATGATTGTATTTGATACTGGGATACCCAAATTTTTAAAATGTGAAAGTGCCACCTGGTGATCATGTTGGTTATGTGTGCAATGACAAGAGATCAGTGTACACCGGGAAAGAATATTTTTACAAATTCAGTCTTATTTTAGTTTTTAAACCAGACCACAGCTAAATTCATCTTCCCTGCTTTTTTTTTAGACTTTAAAGGTGAGAAAATTTTTGAGGTATATAGTCTGGCACTTTTTTGGTTTTCGAGAATAATGTAGGGTGCAGGCTAATTTTTCCTGTTTGTACAGTGGATTAGCAATAATAACCGGACACCAGTTGGGATGGGTAGATCATTAATTTGAACCTTCCTTTGGACAAAACAAGGGACACCAGAAACATCAGAGATTTTGACAAAATGTCCAATTTTCCTATTTGCAATGATGTTCAGGGGCCCATAAAATGTTAACCAAGAAGATAGAGCCTTGAAATTAGCTGAATCTCCAGCCCTTTTAGGATATTTTAACATGCCAAAGGAAGTTTTATGGCACTCTTAGCCCGTGTCTGGATATAAGGGGACAAATGTTTAAAAATATATCAGTATAGGGGGCACTGTTACTAATATGTCAGATTTGACAAAACCAGACATGTGCCATGGAGGAGTTTCTGGAAATGGAGTATGTGTCTTATGTACATTGTGAAAACACTGACTTTTTTGCCACTATGTTGGTTTAACTAGTAATGCCAATAGTTGGTGCCCCACCATACCACCTTATTCAGATCTCACAAAACCAGACACGTGCCACAAAGAAATGTGTTGAAATGAAATATATGCAATGTATACATAGCGAAAACACTGATTTTGCTATGGCAGTTGGCTGGGTCAAGTAGTTACAGAGATAGGTGGTGCCCATAGATGTACTGGTGCAAGATAAATTAAGGATTCAAACAGTGGTAAGCAACATATTATCCTAGAACATTTGGATAGTATATTGGAACAATAATTGCGACAGAGAAATTCAAGAGAGTTGAGTTTGTTGGTTTTGGTATATGTAAAAAATCAGTCAATTCTAGACACCAGTAGAGGTAACAATTGACATTATGCACAGTCACTTAATACTTCTGAATACAATTCTTTTCCTTTAGGTTTCAACTTTTTACTGTATTCAGAAGTATTAAGTGAATATACCTAAATAATATGTTGATATGAACATGTCCTCTTCCACTTTTTAACATGTCATGTGCTTTAAACTTCTCAATTATTGCCCTGACTGGCTACATGGGTATTTTCAACTTTTCAGCTATTGTCTTGCAGCCATTTAAACATTCGTGAAGCTCAACAACTTCCTCTCAATCATAATTGCTTTATTATTTTGTCTTAACCCATCAAAAAAGTTGCACACTATAATATTTTGTTTGGCCACTTTTAGCATTGTTTTGACAATGCAGCATTACAACAATTATTTCTGACTTTATTTGCATTCATTTTTAGCCAAGATTGTATTGACGATGGGTGAGTCAAACCACTCCATTAAGCCTTTTCAAGCACATCTCAAAGACTTTCAGTCGGTTAAGGTCCTGACTCTGAGGTGACCAATTCATGTGTGAAAATGACTCATGTTCGACTCTTTCACAGTTTGAGTCAATGAAACTTGGCATGTCATTCTGGAATATGCCTGTGCCATCAAGGATTAAAAAGGCCATTGATGGGTTACTGGTCATTCAGTTTATTCAGGTAGTCTGCTGAATTCACTTCATTGTTGCAGAACAGTGCTGAGTCTACCTGACCTATTGAAGCAACCCCAGATTATAACGCTGCTTCCAGAAGCTTGTACAATGGGTACTATATATGATGAGTGCATTGCTTCATGGGCTTTCATTCTAACCGTGACGTGCCAATCACTCAGTTATAGGGTAAATCTGAACTCATTAGACCACATGACCTTTTTGCATTGCTCCTCAGTCATATCTTTCTGCTCCCTTGCAAATGGAAGTCATTTTTGAGCCCCATTGAGCCTCACGATCAAGTGGTTTTCTTGTGGCGATGCGGTTATTTAGCCCCAATCCACCAAGTTCCTGTTGCATCGTGCATGTGGAAATGCTCTTACCTTCATAATTAAACAAAGACATGAGTTCTAATGCTAATTTTTTTAAAGATAAGACTTCACAGACTATTTTATTTATCTCCAATCAGGATCAGTCATTATTTTTCTCCAACCCATTCTTTCTTCGAGGTTGACAGTGCACCACTATTCTTCCAAGTTCTAATTAATTGTTGGACAGTTCCTAACCCAATTCCAGTGATTTCAGCAATATCCTTAGCTTTTTTTCCTGACTTGATGCTGCCCAATAATTTGCCCCTCTTGAGACACAGAAACATCTTTTCAACGACCATGAGATACATCTTCCGACATGGTTTTTAAGAAATGAAAAGTTTGATGCTGAATCAGACAGGTTTTTAAAAAAATATAGCCAGTTGAAGCATATTCTTCACCGGAATATTGATTCAATCATAGGCTCTCGAGTATTTGCTTATTTAAATCCAAATGGCGACTTTTTTTTTTTTTTTAAGACGGGCAGTGTATATGAGGGTGTGTTTGTTTGTGGACAATTTTCATGAACATGATAGCATTGCAACCTCTTAAGATGCAGTCACAAAATATTACAGGTGAGTAGATGGGATAAAATGGAGGGCTGACGTCAAAGATGGGTGAGGTCTGGGTACACACTCACTGAATGCATTATAATGAGAACTGCTATACTGAAAACAATACCAGCATCGCTGTTGCGGCTGGTCCAATCCCAGGTCTCTTGTAGTTAATATTTTGAATGAAAGATTGGGAGGATTAACAGTGACTGCAGCGTTTTCACTCATAGCCTGTTTAGCTAATATTTGCCAAGGGTGCCAGCATTAGGGGAGGGCATTGTATTATTAAATTTTCTGACATGATTATTTTTTTTCATGTGACAGAATTAAATAGTATGGTACTTGCAAAATGCGTTCAACAAAGTCTCATTTATTTGCTTGTACTGAAATATTTATAGGCTGTAATTTACGCTCCTATATTTTCAGTCATACACAGAACAGCTATGAATACATCCCATCTCATGACATTGTGCACGTGTGTGTGTGTGTGTGTGTGTGTGTGTGTGAGCGTGTGTGAACAAGTGTGTAGTAGGTGGGTGGATGTTTGGATTTATGGATATGTGCCTCTGTTTGTACTTTTATGCGCCTTTGTTCTGTTTCAACCTCTGTCAGGGTACCAGCATTTTGTTTTGTTAGACAAATACAGCACTATCTGGAAAACGTGTAGTGATGCCTACTGCCCGCTCTTCTTGTTTGATGTCGAACTACATTAAAAGATTTCCTTGAATGTGAAGAATGTAACTTCTCTGACAACACTGTGCGGACTTGACAGACCTTAGGAAACACATCATATGCAAGATCAAATGTGAAATGAAATAATGAGAATGACAAGTAAGAGCACACATCTCTTCTGGTACCTATTGACTTTTCTCTCAAAAAATAAGGGAAATAGAAGAAAGAAGTAAAATCACATTTATGAGATAAAACAAAACTAAACATAGATACATCAAATGCTATTTTACTGAAGCCTGAAACAAATGTAACAGAATAATTGATTGTTGCGCATTTCTATGTAATACCTTTGAAAAAAATTGTAAGAAAAATCTTCTTCTGAACCACAAGTGCAAGACTTTCATGGAATGAACAAATAAAATAGCAAAAATACATTTGAGAATGTTCTCTACTGAGTAGAACACTAATAATTAATTCATATATTATGGTAAGTCTTCTATATTGAAGTCGAGGATGTTTTTCTGTAATGTAGAGCATTACTGGGTGACTTCTCAAGCATTAATTGAGTGAAAGCACTTTATCTAGGGTGGCAGTCAAGTCATATCAAAACAATTCCAGCTATAAATCTAGAGTTTCAGTCATCAACATTGTTCATTTGGGAGAATCTTCATTCGCACCTTTGATTTCTGACCAAAAATGAAGGTACAATGACCCCTCAATAGACTTCCACACTCTTATACACTGGCACCTTTTTTCCCAGTTATTTTTGCTGGCACCTTTTTTGCTTGTGATTTTAACTTTAATTTAACAATCAGTTTATAATAGTTCTTTGGTTCTGTGTATGTTCACTGCAAACTACAGTAAAATGCCCTCAGGACTCTACTTACAGTTAAAAAGGAGACAATGCATAATTTAACTGTTAAATTCTGTCAATTTATTACAGTGCAGAGTCTCGCCATGACTCTTTGATTTATGTGTTAGAGACTAAGTAGTCTCCTTTTTGAGACACACTTTCTGTGTCTCATGTTCAAACCAGCTGCTGTCTAGTAAGGCCAATGAGTAAAAAAGGTATTTCCGCAGTCCTGACATATGCCACTGCAGTCACACTTCCTCCCCCTCTCCCTGCCAAGCCACCCCCACACCCAGCCCCCATCAATTTTTATACATTGGCTCACATCACAAAAATGTGCTGCTTGTGTCATAACTCTACTCTGGTCTCTCTATCTCCTGCTTCACATGGGGAAATGAGATGTGGCTTCTCCAAGGAAGAATCTATCTCATAAAATGACTTGGGTAAATAAATAAACAAATGAGTGAAATATTCATGGAGTGAGTTCATTAGAAAACCATGTGAGAGAGCCATATTGATCCACGGGGAATTTCGCTCATCGCAGTACAGAGCTTTATCCGAAGTAAGAACAGTGCTTGAAATGGGCAGGTACTCAATGGCACTGAGTACCAACGATACTGATTTTTGTCCCCATGAGTACCCTTACTTCTTATTGCATACCGCCACCTCCTAGTGAGTCAATTACTACATATCAATACCCTATGATCTCTCATATGCATTTCACACTACTTTGTTTGGATTACAGCGGCGCTAAACATTTTACCACACTGACACAGCTTGCTTTTAAATTGCAGTCAGTTTGATTATTTATTGGGTTTCAGTTTTTACCTCTCTTCTACATATTATACGTTTCATTAAGTTGGTAGTTTGTGGCATTAGCCTTTTTATGTAATGCTGTCTATTGCTATTATTAATGTTATGAATACGATTTAGTGCAACCCAGAAACACTTTTGTATAATATGGCAATGACATGATAAAGTTTTTTTACAGTGTAATTTGACAGACCTCAATTTCAATGCGATCACAAAATCATCCGTTATTGACATTGTTTGTAGGACTTCGCATTTAAAAGGTTTAATAGAAAAAAAGCACCAGTTTTACTTATGAGTTCCAAGTAGAATCTAATTTCACCTATTTTTCTTTGTTTATCTGTGATTTTAGCCTTGTCCTCCCCAAATATTTGGAGTCTCGGGTGATTTCTGGTCTGAATGACAATATACCAAGAAAAAGTGATGCTAATGAAAACAACTGCTTGATTTGCATACTGGCACCTTTTTGGGTCCAGTTCATACACTGAGCAAGAGAAAGAATTGTTTTCACATAAATCAGACATTTTGAACCTCATTATTCAACATTAAGCATTCTATGCACTATATGGGAGAACCAAGTTTAAAGTGACACTGGACAAAAGTAATACATTCTGTATCTTAGAGCTAAAAAATGATACGTGTAATTCAGTGATCACATACACCATGCAAATGTTGCTTTCTCAATCATCAATTTTACACAATCTTACACTGCAACGTTACACGCTCTTGAACGCTTTTGCACAGATATAGACGCCGGCGTCCGTAAATTCTGATATTTAACTCTGAAATAATTCTTGTAATTGAATTTCCAAATTTCTTGCTTCTCTGGAATAATTTTCCACAGTCTCTGTGACACAAATACTGGGTTATTAAGCCTAAATAGGCTCATGCATGACAGAAAAAAATGAGCATAATCTGTATTCTGCGCAAAGGGGTTAACTTAGTGTCAAAAATGTGTTTTTGACCCTGGTGAGTAAAAAAAACCACAAGCAGTTGTATTTTTAAATTATGATTTTGTGTTTATCATTTAATGTTTCAATTTAGTTTAAGTTCAGTAGTGGATGTAGGGCTTTTAAGAAACCCAAGGTGAAATTAAGCATGTCTGCCTGATAGTCAGGGTTGGGGTGAAAGTCACACTGATAGTCAGTATCGGGGTGAAAGTCACACTGATAGTCAGTGTCGGGGTGAAAGTCACACTGATAGTCAGTGTCGGGGTGAAAGTCACACTGATAGTCAGTGTCGGGGTGAAAGTCACTCTGATAGTAAGTGTCGGGGTGAAAGTCACTCTGATAGTAAGTGTCGGGGTGAAAGTCACTCTGATAGTCAGTATCAGGGTGAAAGTCACACTGATAGTCACTGATCTCTTGATTTTGACATGGACTATTCTTATTTATTAAAGATTTATAAAAATTTGTCCACAAAACATAAATGCAAGGAAATGCATACAGCATGCGATAAAAGTAAACAGCATTTGGGAATATACTGATAAATTCCTCGATATAACACAGTTACAGGGTGTATGTCACAAAAATTTGTTTCTGCCCATTATGATTTGTTTGTAAACTACTTCAGAGTGAAAATTGTTTTTACTGACCTAGCTTTCCCTATACATGTCACAACTCTCCCTTGTGTGTCTCTTCGCAATTCAGCAGCTTGCGTATCTAAAAAGTGTATGTGTGCTGTGATTGGTTTACGTCCTGTGCGCCCCCCTCAGCTGACACTTGTTGTACGCTTAACGATGACATTACGAGTCTTTAAGCCCTCTAGTTTAAGTACAAGTTGCTTGCTTTTATGCAAGCTATCCTAGTCGATGTTTAGCTCTAAAACTCTCTCATCTTCATCTAATGCAATTAGTATTTTAGTGAAAGTCTTTACCCCTGGAAGTCATTCTAATCATTTAGTTGCTTGGAACAAGCTTCCCCTCCTAATCAGGGCCCAGAATTGGAAATGAGTTCAAGTTATCTCGATTCAAGTCTGTTCCTTTTCTTCTACTCAGTTATCAACAACAAGTTTCCAGTCTTAATCAAGGCCTATGACTGGAATCGTGGTCTTGCTAAACCACCCAGTTTGCCCTCCTTTTCCAGCTGGTGAGGAAGAAGCTTCCCATCTTGAACTGGAGCCAGGACTTGGACTACATTCCCCTCAAGCAACCTCTCCATCCTCTGAAGCAGTTCAGCACTGGCGGAGCCTGTGCAACATCTGGTGGCATCCCGGAAGCTTAGCCGGTGATTGCAGCTCAAGTGTAGCCTATTTCCACTGTGCTGTCCCCGTGATCCTACCTTGGGGTTCCGCCCCCAATCTCTACCATATTGCTGTCAATAAACTACCAGGTTAAGTGTACTTTCTCCCCCATGCTTGATTCCTGGTCTACACCGTAACGGATCAGTCCGGCCACTGAAGGACTGAGCTGCCTGTTTAAGGTCATGTCTCAGTATCCCAATCGAATTCAAGCCAGAACGTTGACAAGATGACTCCAAAACCCACATTTTGTTTCCTTTGAATGAGTCAGAGATGGACTTGCTTGTGTGCTTTGGATTATTGTCCAGCTGCAACTGTGCAAGGTCACAAACTGATGGATGGACAGTCTCCTTCAGGAATTTCTGGTTAAGAGCAGAATTCATGGTTCCATCAATTATGGCGAGTCACCCAGGTCCTGAAGCAGCAAAGCAGCCTCAGACCATCACACTACCACGACTGTGTTTGACTGTAGGTATGATGTTCTTATTATGGAATGTTGTATTCACTATATACCAGATGTAACGGGACCGTGTCTTCCAAAAAGTTAAACTTTTGACTCATCAATTCACAGAATATTATATTACACCAACATTTTTTTAATTTTTTTTTTTTGGCAAATGTGAGACAAGCTTTTGTGTTCCTTTTTGTCACTAATGGTTCTCGCCTTTTAGCTTTCCCATGGACGCATTTTTCTCTGAGTCTCTCTTTCATTTTGGAATTGTGAAGGCCAACTTTTAACTGAAGCCAGTTAGGCCTTCTTTTCTTTAGATGCTAATCTGGGTTCTTTTGTGACCTCCTGGATGAGTCCTTGACGCACTCTTGGAGGAACTTTGGTCAGCCAGTCGCTCCAAGGAAGAAACACTACTGTTTAAGGTTTCCTCCATTTATAAACAAGACAACTGCATCATCACTATCTCCTGCCACTATCAAGGGCCATGACTCCGTAGAAAAAAACAATGCTTCGACATCCATTTTCATACACACTATGGATCATGACTACCTTATTAAGCATGCAAAATTTCTTGCATCTAAGTATAGTCATTTCATTATCAGTTTAAAGACACGTTTTTCGCCCTCCGTGCTTTCTGTCCATTGGCTGTCACTGCTGCCTACCTCACTTTGCTGGGCAGGTTCTACTTAAGTGATGTTTAGATTCAACAGGACTGTCAGTAATCATGGCTGGGTGTATCCAGAGAAATCGACCCAATTGAATTCATTTAAATGGTTGATTTGGTGACTGAGGGGGCAATTACTTTTGCATACAACCACAGGACGAGGTAGGGTTAGGTAACTATTCTCCTTCAAATTATTATATAAAAACTGCATGTTGTTCTCACTTGGGCTATCTTTGTATGATACAAAAACTAGTTTAATGATCTGAAACATACAAGAGTGACAAATACACAAAAACCCAATAAATCTGGAAAAGACCTTTTCACAGCACTGTATGATTGTAACTGGCAACATATAAAAAACCTATAATTTAAATGGGACAAAATTTGGATCAATTAATGACACCGTAGTGCACATCTGATGTCAGAATAATATCTTCAATATAGTTCATTCCGGAATCACAAGGGTGATTGCAGAAATGTTTTGATGCTAAAAGGCATACTGAGTAGGATTTTCCTTCAAAACAATGGGTAGACTCACACGAAAATAGTCTTTCTCAATCATCACATATGACTTATTAGAGGTGCGGTGGTGTCTGTATCTACAAAGACCCTGCCGTCTGCCTGTATTTTTCTTTGTAAGGGACGTTTCTGGGCGTCAGCCTTTAGGGGGTGGGTGTACAGCCACCAGCCAATTACAGTGTGCATAGTGTGAGGGCGATACACTGCACTGAACTGCAGCGTAGCCCTTCTGTCATTGAGCCGGGAAGGAGGGACTAATTTTGAATGTGCTTATGTACCCCACCCCAAAAATAATACTCACTAAGCCTTTAAAGAAATCTGGTTTCTGTTTTGAACTAAAATAATTTTGATATTTCAAAGATTATTTTTTTCCTCAAACCATGGAAAATATGGAAAATACACTTGGCAAAAAAGTGTGCTGTACCTGAATCCACATGCTGTGATGTATATATTTCTGAATGCTGCTCCTGGAAAACTGTTGTTCCAGATATCAGACATGATAGAATTCTATTTAGGGCTTTGCATGCGCCAAGTTCCACTGCAGCAAGCAATTGGGTCGGACCGCCATAGAGAGTCCATCATAGGCACAGTTATGGAAAAACAATTAAAACTGAAATGGCTAATTCCTCCCAAGTTCCATAAGAGTCGCCACGAGCAGTATACATACAAAGCTGTCATTTTTCATATTTGGTCTGAGTTTAATTGCCATTTTTACTATCTGAATCATGATGACTGCAACAGAGGAGGAGCACAAAGTGATGCGACAAAGAGAGGAAAGTTCCTGCAGTGATGTAAAGGCAATAGTGTGACCAGAGCAGCTATTGTGTGTTTAGCATTATAAACTTACTCCATGAATCGGCTTCAAAAAAGAATGTTCATCAACAACCGTCAAACATTATGCTTTTAAAAAAATTTATTTTAAACAATTATCTGGTGTCAGAAAATAGTGCAGAAAAAAAAAAACTGGCTGCAAATGTATATTCATCATTTACCTCCATTGTCCAGTTTTATCTGTGTCCCCACAATAACTACGCAAGGGGCAGTGAGTCAGGGGAAGTGAGGCTCCGCTCTGGTTAGCTGCGATATTTTGGCATGAAATGAAAAATGGCCGGTGGAACCAAACCATGACAATACTGGGCAGTGCCATGCAAATGACTCCTCTTATGACATCAAAGAGGGCAAAAAATAAAATCATTCAAGAACATGAACTCTTCAGAGATCAGCACCAGACACAATGCTGAGATGGTCTGGTTTCAATGTTTAGACAGATGTTAGGTAGATAGAGGATCAAATTATACGTCTAAGAGCAAATAAAAAACTTGATTTTCATTATTGGGGACCTTATAACTATATAAAATTTTAATACAACCAATAGTGACTAAACTATGTGAAGCAGTATTACTATGTCAGTGTATCACTACTTAAAAAAACACTGATGGGTGAAGCTGAATTGGCTAAAGGGTGGATATATTTGTATTGAATGAAGCCTGAAAACTTTCCAGTTTGTTATGGAAGCCACCGCATGAAATGTGCTTACATTACTGCATGAATTACAGCAAATACATGTGTTGCGGACAATTATTGTCCACATTAAACCTTTGTAATGTAATGAAGTTATGTAAATGAACAATTGATGTGAATTTTAATTGTTGCAACAGATGGGGAACAAAATGAGGACAAAACTGATGAGAACAAAATGGGCACACACACACACACACACACACACAGGTGCGTGAATACTGAAACACCATGTTGAGTTATACCACAACAAGATGGATGTTTCCATCTATGTCACTGTGTGTGATACAGTTGGGGTGATGCTGCGCAGTGGTGCATTTCCACTGGATCCCATGGTGCCTGGAGAGCAATAAGGGTCAGCGGGAATGAAGCGGATTAAGATTTCCTCAGAACGGTCCTCTGTCCTCCCAGTCCTCACCATCTTTCTTGGACTAACAGTAATGGATGGATCTCTCGATTTTATTTCAGAAATAATTGTTGGAGGGCTCTGGAAGATCACAGAGGTGCTGGAAAGAGGAGAGCGTCACCGGTCCTCAAAGAAGCTAATGAAGGGCAAGTTCACAGCACAGGCACCTTAAAGGCCATACTCTCAGCAGGAGCTACTGAGTGAAGGACTGGATGGCGACTGACTGCGCTGCTCACTATTATGTATTTGTACAGTTCTTTCCCTGTGTCACACCTGCAGTATGTCCCAGCCTCCATCATCTTCACAATTCCCATCAAACCACTGGAGCCAAATAGAAAGGATTCATGTCTAGAATGTAAACTACACGGAAATGTGGAATGCGAACATTGGAAAGAGTTAAAGTCCCTTGTCCAGCGAATTTCCTCTTTTCATTTTTATTATGATTATTGCAAATAGCACAATCTGATATTTCCGCATGTGTGTTGCTCCAGGATCAAGAAAATAATGTTCTTCCAGGAGTAAAACCAATGAATACCAGCTCTGCTATGATGAAGTCATAACCATGGAGGCTTCACAATCGTGCATTGTACGCAGCTAGAGATAACCTCTGGCAAGCAGTCCAAACCAGCAAAAAGTGGAGAGAAAATTATGTAAAATTAATGAGGAAAAAAACTATTTTTGGTTTTCTTGATGACATGCATTTCTGCAAGTCTCTGCACATCTGCATGAAAATCTAACAAACATTAGCTCGCTAACTTTAGATAACTAAAATGCATAACGTTTGTAAGCGCAGCATGGAGGTATCAGGGCTACTCTTCATTGGTGGACTTCAATGTTTCTCCTTTACAGGGTTTATTTTGTTGATCCTGGAACATTGTCCACACGGCGATATCAGATTGTACTTGCATGCACAAAATGATCGGCCCTGTGTCCATGAGTCACACTTTGCATTAACTCTGCCAAGATTAGTCTCTGTTCTGACTGAAGTTGAGATGTGCCACAGCAAATGTATGCCTCAGAATCCTCTCCAGTTTGCTGGCAACAACTTCAGTTATTTTTCAGATGGTTGGACATAGTTTTGTATGAATTACAAGCTCTCTAGCATATGGTAAAGGCATTAATGAAACATTTGATCAAACAAATAATCTAAATCAATTGGCAGTGTTAAATGAACAATTTAATGAAGCTTTATCCATTACTATCCATAAAAATGTAACCATTTGTATTGTCTCTTAACTTGCAAAACATGAGAGTTGAAAAATATTGGAAGTGCCCATGAAAAATGGCTTTAACTTTAAAGTGCTCATTCATTTATTCACCTCTCTAAGCCACAATTGCAAAAGTATCTACACAGGCTACTCCTGTTCATTGGAATGTTAATTATCAGCATGCATCTGCTTTTCAAAGGTCTAAGCCGCAACACTGATAACTCTTCAAAGCAAGAAGTAGACACTAACAGAGTTCCAGAGGGGTCGCATGGTGCCAAAATTGGGGTGTGTCAGTCCAAAAAAAAAAAAACTGCTAAATTATTTAAGCTTACAAGGGGAAAAGTGACAAAAATTGAAGCACCTATTACTAAAACCCCATAAGTCACACTTGACTTGACTTGACTTAACTTGTGGGGTTTTAGTAATCAATGCTTCAATTATGACATGATATTCCAAAAACCAAAAACAGCAACAGCAGAAAAAGAAAGAAAGAAAAGAATTGCAGCCGCAAATCAAAGGGAAAGATGGCAATTAGAAGGGTATATGCCAATAAGAATACTTAACCGTAGTTTTAAAAATCAATCTATAACTGAACCAGTCTGAGAAAAGACTCCATTTGCTTCACAAAGCAGGTACTTTTGACTGCATGATTTCACTATATTAAAGGTCCCCTATTATGTCACCAAGTGTACAGCCAATTAGTTATTACAAGTTATTTCAAAATCTTTCCCCTCTTCACATCACATGGGGAAGTAACCAACCTGAGGCAAGAAGAACTAATCAACTTCAGCCAAGCAGTCAATCACATTTCATTATTCTGGGTGGTCACTCCCCTTTGTGATGTCAGGAAGGGGAGATTTTGAATTGGCTCATAATGGCTAATTAGCTGTGCACTTGATGGCATAATAGGGGACCTTTATTGTACGTAAAACCGAAGTAAAGTAAGTAAACTAAATAAAACGCATTTTAATATTCCAAAAAAAAAAAAAAGAAAAAAATTGGACATGCAAAAAGGTTGAAACAGTCATAGCCCCCATGTCTTCATTATTGTTTCCGGCCCTGTTCCAGCAGTATTTGTGAGTTTTACGGTCTGTCTTCCCTAATTGATTTATGGTCTTGTTCTATTCCCCAGCTCCTTACATGCTTTGCCGTTCATCTCACCCCTTATGCCTAATTTTCTTATGTATATACCTTGCTTGTGCAGTCTCAGTCTTCGCTGGAATGTTCTGGCGGTATGATTCCTTCATGTCCTCATAATTGAGCTCATGCTCCTCTTCCATCTTTGGTGAAAATAATTGAGAAAACCTTCGAATCTTTATTGAATGCTTTATTAGGAATAATACATTCCTGTTTGTCTGAGTTCTCCAGAACGGGAATTGAGTTCTTGGGGCTTGATTTATGTGAGTGAGCATTCAGACTGCAGCAGTATTTGGATTGCCAATCTGGCTTCCAACCCCTGAACAGTTCCTGACCAAAGATTGTAAAGCTTGTTCCACACTGCATGCCAATCTCCTGGCTCAGGCTGCCCCACATTATAATTTGTCAAAATGTCCTTGTCAGTTCTCTTTGCCTGTGTGCAATGTACAAATAAATAAATAAATAAATCACCCTACTGGCATCTTCATCGTTCTGCTTGTTGTTCCTCCAGTGCAATCCATAACACAAATGCAATGCAAAGCAAAAGACAAGACATTAAAAATATCATAATATGAATTTCATTGACAAAATATTTTAGTCATAGAATTAATTACTCATAGATTAACTTTAAACTAGTTTAAACAATTGTCTAAGAAGCTTTGGATAGATTTAAGGTAAGACTCAAATGCTACCATGACAAACATGGGACAGAATACAATTTTACACATAAAAAAAAATCATGGAGTAAACTTATCATTTAATATAAATAAGTGAGATTTTCCAGCATTGAAAAAGGAACTTCTGAAAAATGAACTTGACTAAAAGGAAAATATAAATGCTACTCTCGCGTGGATTTTCTGTATCTTTGTGAAAAATGATAGTGTGCCCTTGGGCATTTCCATGTGTATGTGCATGTGTACTCATTCAAAGTAATTAAAAATTAAAGAACACTCTTTGTAATATAAAGTGTTATCCACCATTGTGCATGGTGTAAAGCATAAATTGCGAACCATATGGCCCCAGATGAATTCCAGTAATCTTTGTAAAACAATAATACATTAAATAGTTCAGAGAGCAGAATATGGCAGCAAAGATCCATCATAAAATTCATCCCAGCAGCCAGGCACAGAATTAAGCAACAGTTCACTGAAGAGAGGTACAGTACTGCAGATGTATTTTACATCATAGCTTATAAAAAGCAAATTTAAAAAAAAGAAAGAAAAAATAATGCACTTTTTTTACATTAGATTTTTTTTTTAAAGAACTATCCTGCATATCAGTTTAGTTTCAGCATCACTGTAAAAACTTCTCACAACAAAATAAATATTTCTTACAAATGCAGTTGGTCTTCACTGTAATTTACTTTCATTTCAATTAAAACGCAGTTGTCAGACATTAAATTTGGCTCATAATAGCGAACATCAAAAATAAATTTGCGGTTGAATGCTGTATGCGAAACTAGAAAATGAATTTCAGCCACACACTGTTTGCCCCAAATAGGTTTCTTCATTTAACTGTAAAATCACATTTAGCAATCTAAAGAATGTTCCTCTCCCCATATGAAACATTCAATTTTGCTTTTTCTTTCATTTTTGCAATTTCAATAGGAACTGCTAGCCCTCATTTTCTGTTCATATAAATCCTACGCACCCCACCCCCCAGCCCAAACTCAATCGTTCTTCATCCACAGACTGCAACAATTATCTGATTCACTGCCTCCATTAATGTTCCCTGTTTGATGCTTTGCTCTTCAAGGTATTCAAGCTTCCACAATTTCATTGCTTCCCAAACATTTTAGATGTCAGAGAATTTGAATCTCCTAATTAATCAAAAATATGTCCCCACAGATAAGCATGTGGTCCCCAACGCTATTTCTGTATTTTCAGTGCATATTTAAGAGACAAAGGGAGTCAGGACTTTATTAGTGCGGATCACGTGCTCCACTGACGGTCTTGTTTTCTAATTTACTCTTAATTATGTGCCCATGTCCCCAGATGAGCATGATTTCTTTGAAATACAAACAAAGTGATTGCATGTTTGCATTGGGCTATGCATTATAATGAAGACATGGCTGCACTCATGCCTTCAAAATCATCGTATTGATGAGCAACCACTGTGAGTCTGTGAGTTCTATTTGCTGACAACAGGCACTATTTGGATGTTGCCATTCCAATCACCTCACAAAGCACAGACTCAGAGCATGCAGCGCCAGTGACTGCGTGCTGCTCCTACCCCAAGGTCAAGGCAGAATTGTAGACAATGGAATGAATAAACATCTTCCTCAGAGCTGGAGAAACAGCTACCCCCTCTACGTAGTTCAATGTGCCGTTGCATCCGCTGTAATGTCAGATCCAGATACTGTTTAATTCCATTTGTGCATGGCAGACCATTCTAGCTCCACTTAGCATGATGTATCCAATAACTATGTCTGCTGTCTTAATTACGGCATAAGGATGTGTTCCACTGGCATTTGACCCACTGCAGGATGCCAGAGCAACTGCAAGACCAAGATAATTACCAACTGTCGGAGTGAACATGAAACTTAAAGGCCCAGTTCTTCAAACCACTGCTTTAAACAACCTATTACAACTCAGGAAAGAATCACTAATGACACCCCTTGCTTGGCAGGAATATAACATTTCTTTGGTGACAAACTTCCATGAATGCCATCATATAAACAGTATATCCAATGAGCCTCAGTTCAGAAGCCTTATCCCGCAAGCATAGTTAACCTAGACTTAAATACCTCTCAGTATTATAATGTACCCTGTCGGCAAGGAAAGGCTTTTTTAAGTATCATGAACACAGTTCAGGCAAAATTTTTAACACAAAAGACACATAACATCTAAACTAAATTCAAAAGACCAAAATCATCTATTGGAGTGGGAATTTTATTCTACAGGAATTAACAAAAATCATCTGGAAGGCAGGGGAAGGTCTCCCAGAATCAAAAATAGCATTCTCTCCCCACATAAACCAAATAGGTGACTGATGAGTTTTGCTTTTAGCTTTGTGACTTTTTGGGAATATAGAATTCGTTTCTTTCTCTTTTTTTTTTTTTTTACTGGGGGGGGGGTCATTCAATTCTGCCCACTGTTCTTGACACTCATTTACCTTCCAGATGTCATAATAACTGAGAGTGGCAAGAACAGGCCATTCAGCCCAACATGGCTCCAGGACTATATCAAGCCTCTTCTTGAAAACTCTGTTTTTACTTTTGTACCTCAACAGTGTGACTTGGCGAGCTATTCCACATGCTGACCACTCTCTGGACCCTAATTTGATGACCTAAAGGCAGTCAACGAATGCAAATGCTAACGGTATCCACAGATCTAAACTGGGTGTGAGGGCGACCCTGTAGCCCCACAATGAGTATCCCCACACCACATTGTCTGCTCTCTGCACCTTTTGACCTGTTTAAGTTTCTATTTTTCATAGTTATCATGCACACGTCAGTTGACAGAAATTACATGACACATAGTATGAATTATATATACCATACTTACAGCCATCTTAAACCATCTCTTTTTCATACATTTACACACAAATATGTGTAAATTGGAGTAGAAAAGGTTAAATCATTTTTTGTAGTTTAACTTTTCGTCGAAGGAACAAGAGGACATTAAATACTAAATTTAAACGTTAAATATTACAAGATATATATAAGATTTAGATGTAACCTGTTCCACAGTAGATGGCACTGTCAGCTTAGCATTGCTGTTCTGTGGGTCGCACATGACTTGAGCTGTCAGCTCGAGCAAGTAGTCAACAGCGTGCTAGCAAGAAATGAGGATGGGTATAAGCCAAGATTTGGCAACAGCCAAACAGATGGCTGTTTCCTTAGGTGTATGGGCAGAAATATCTTTTTCCGTACCGTTAATGCGTCGCTATTTTGGAATTCTGGTCCCACCCACTTCACTTTCATCCCATAATCGCGTCAATTTGCATCTTGATTGCGCTGACAAAATAAGGCTACAGCCTGCGTACTGTCTTACTCGCTAGGGAGCTGGTGGCTATCTAGCTAGCAAACTAAAGTGATGTCGAACTGTATAATGTTATAGCTAGCGTGCCAATGTATTTGACTGTATTTGGCTCGTCATTCTGCCGTTTAGTCTGAGTAAATTATTTAATCAATCCTCTGATTCCAATCAAACAAAGTAATCGGGAGTTATCATTTGTTTAACGGTGAGGATTTGACCTCACCTAATTTACATCCAATGGAACGTCACTGGTCAGGTTGGGATTGCCTGTTTCATTAGAATACCCAACATCCATGCACTGCGCCACTGTCGAGGATTAAATATAGATTTCCAGAAAACAACCGATTGTAATTTCAACAGCTGGTATCTCTCAAAACACTCTTGATCATCAATGTAACTTTCAATACTTATACTGTGACTCCGCACACTCGAAAGACATGTCCAGCCCTCATGATGTCATGCACCGTTCTGGGCAGAATATTTCCCATTCTTTGATTGGTCGATTATTTTTTATGGTGGCGATGGCAGATTCTGAAGTTTTAGGATTCTGCGATGTTTGAACGCGGACAACTCGGTGTAAAAATTGTAAATAAAATAATGGCTTGTCATTTTGGACAGTAGACATTATCTACTTATTTGACAATGCAAGTCCACCATAGGTTGTCTTATCCTTTAAAAGCCTCAATCTGATCATTCCAAAGTTATTTGAGGCTGAAATGATTAAGGGCCCCATTACAACGATCTAAGCCCACAGTCTGAAGCATGTGGCACGCATGCATTTAGGGCGTGTCCAAATCCATATTTGCTAGTTTAACGGCGGGTTATCCTGGCGCAGTGCAAGGTTCAAAGGGGTTGTATTTAATCTCTTAATTAATCATAGGCATGTTTTGTGTGTAACAAGAAATAGGCCAATCAGAGTGTCATCCCCAATGTCCTTTAAAACCCAAATGCCCTTGCACATTAGCGAACTGCTTTTATTAAGGCGTACTTCCCTAGTAGTAGGGACAAAAAAAAGTGTTCATTGTAGATGAAAGGGTCTGCGAAGCGCATTAGTAAACCATGTCTTAAAGTATGGAAACTGGATCACAGCAATCTCCAAAAATGTCATAAAAACATTTTTTAAATATTGTTCAAAATGGTTACATTCCTATCCTGATGTTAAAAATCATCATAGTGAATTACCGGGGCTGTGTTTGAACTAAAAATTACATTGCTTGTTTTATCCACAAGTTGTAAACAAAAAAAAAAGATATTAATTCAGGGTCGCGGGTAAAAAAATATTATGCGCTTGTGGGGAACGACCGACAGAAATTAAAACTAGTGAGTAAAACAGCCGGCGAGAAAGAGATTAAAATAATGTTATTTTGATTATGCCACTATAACCCCTTGAATAAAATCCGACAGGAGTGAAAAGAACTTGCTTCTGATTGGCTGACGATTGAAGGTCAAGTCAGATACATGCTAGAAATTCTGAGTAATTATACAGAGTGACAATGTCTCTGTTGCTTTTGCTGCAACTAAAAGGGTCATTTTTGTGGCCATTTAGTTTTTCAGCCAAACTATAAATAATAATGGAGACATTTCAAATGAAAATGTATTAATGAATCAGGTCAGGTTCAAAATTGATTTTTCAGATAAATGAGGATAATGGGTCGTCCCATACACAACTTATCCAGTGCATTTTCAGTCCTTAAAACATTCGTTCTGTTACAGTTTGTGTTTTGTGTGATGGAGGGAAAATCCATGCGGTGTTTTAGACGATGTGTCATGTAATAAATACATAAGCTAACCATTGTCTCCGAACTGCCATCTCGGGGATCCCAGGGATGACAGAGCTCGCCAATATCTAGAAGTCCTGGCTTTATCCAGAAAAATTTGGGAACACCGACATGCATAACCTCATTTGTTGAATAGCAAATTAATGGACTGAACAGGTTCACTTACAAATGAAATAGCCTGCATCACAACATGCCCTGATGTGCGGACGTCGGTCGCACTAACCATTCTGAAACGCATTTTTAAAAATATCTTGACAAAGTCTTTCACTTCAAAGTCGGCACATCATGCACTCACCTACAAAGACGCTTCATGCTATCTGACTATCTGTCCTCATATGAGCACTCAAAAACTGACCATTGACTTTTGACCAGGTTTTTGTTGGTCGATAGTGCAATCGCTTTTCATCATCTCAAGATGGCAATGCGCTTGACCACACCTCATCTTAAGACCAACATGCCCATGGGTGCTCAATTTGGCACAAATGCATTCCCTACTTAGGCAGACTGCACACTGGTCGGGTTAATGGTATTTGCTTTGGTTGAAAAGTTGTGAAAATATGCGCCTTGTGCTTTGTGTTGGGTGCAAGATAGGAGCCTAAAATTAGTTAATCTTTCCTCGTCACTTTTATCTTTCATGCTAGGAAGTAACTTTGTGACATTTCGCTGAAACTTTTTCTATAGCCTTTCTTTGTTTTTGTATGGTCTCCCAGAACTCCACACAATATTGTACGTGTAGGGGGCAGGGAGGTCAGAGAGTGAAAAGGGACGTGGAGGCTGCTCAGATGGAAGCAGGTCGGGCTGCTTACACTTGTCCCCATACTGTATGTTCGACTCATTTTGGAACATAAAGAATTCACATACTTCATTGCTGATGAAGGCTGGGCCACCAAATAATTGTT
Organism: Gymnothorax reevesii; assembly: GCA_029721435.1. NCBI lineage: Eukaryota > Metazoa > Chordata > Actinopteri > Anguilliformes > Muraenidae > Gymnothorax > Gymnothorax reevesii. The sequence goes on from CM056575.1 coordinate 87,888,752, forward strand.
ACCTAAAATATAACCACATGTGGAATGGTTCAAAATGAATGTTTCACACTGGCATTTTGATATTACTTTTTGTTTTTGCTATGTGGTAGAGAAGAATTTATGTTACAAGTAGCAGAATGCAACTACCTCAGAACATTTGGAATGAATCTATATGCTATAAAGATGTAGTATTTTATACGACAATGTGCCACAGCAGCTTCCAGCAGACATGTAAACGTACTCCGAAAAAACTCCAATACTCCAAAGTATCACTGAAATTGAAATTGAAATTAATGGAACATTTGCATCTGCAAAGATGGTTGGCTTGATTTTGATATTTATGGTCCAATTCATATTTTGTACAGATGAGACACTTCAGAAAAATATGAAAGCACTATAGCCTATACAAAATCAATAGGCCTTATACAGGAAAATATTAGACCCATCAGATATTTTAACATAGTCCTTTGAAGGGAGATAATAAATTATTATCGAGATGGAGGAGATGTGGCTGCATGTCAGAGTGCAGTTATTACTAAGGCAGACAGCAATGGGCTACTCGCCCAAAGATGCCTCCAAGTCTCTGTCTCATTCTTGACGGCCCCTAAAATGTCTTAATTTCCTCCATATTCCAAATTGACCCTCTGTATGAGGGAAGAGCTGGGAAGCAGGATGTTTATGTAGAATTTTTTTTTTCTCTTGCTTCCCTGTAATTTCCCTGGGATATCAAACAGGGCGCATCCCCTCAGCTGCACCATGCCCAAATCCAACAAGACAGATGCAGCTTTGCTGGTGGCTTTCCCATCATCCGCTGCTTTTGTCAGCCAGCTCTCCGATGAAGCATCTCCATCGTGGCCCTATCCACAGATTCCTTATTTTAATTCTCTGACCCCAGTCACTTCATCCAGCTTCATGTACTTCATAGGCCTCAGCGTTTCTTGGGCCTATTATCTCAGCAGGGGCCTTATCATATTTTCCATCAGAGACAGCAGGAGATGTCAAGAATTGGAAATGCTTTGGAGGCTGGTATCACTTGCCCTTCGACCCCCCTCCCCCCCCCCACTAAACTCCCCTATATTCATCCCCTACTCTCAAGAAAACTCTCCAAACGTTTGGATCATCCCGGCCCTCCTGCTAAAAACCTCTCAAATCCCTTTAAATCATGCACCATGCCTTGCCATCTGCACCACAAAGGCTCCAACATGATTAGGTTGTCAGAGTTTATTAAGTTAAAAAGTATCAAAGTTTGTCTGAGGGACCCTTGACCCCTTAAGAGCCTACCTCCAGTCTCGATGCGGTCGTCCCTCCTTGAGTGGCTCCAGCCCCCATGTGCTCGCCTTGACCTTGACCAGGGTGCGCACCCACTGAATGCTAATTAATGCAGCCCAATTCATCATGCCGCTCCAAATTTAATCAAGCTGACATGCTAGACTAGGAAGGCTGTGATTGCGTCTCAAACTTTGTAAAATCTGGCAATTTGTGTACACTCCTAATCTTGCGGGTGTTCAGAAGCACAGATTAAAACAGAAAGCAGTGAATAAAAGTGCATCTAGTAATCAGTGCTCCAAGTATATTGTGTTCACACATGGGGATGATAACAGTATATACACGTCAACAAAGCTGACCAGAGTTACCTGCTGAATTTTTTTGCAGTTCATTGTGAAAATTTTATGGTACAGAGCTGTAGCTGATGCCGATTTTCTGACATCATCATTTTTGGTGTATGCATTCCCTATTCAGAATTTTTTGAGGCGGTTTACTGAGTAAATTTTAATGTTTACCCTTCCAACAAATCACAAAAAAAAATAATAATAATAATAAAAACTAAGGAACATATGCTTTTTTTCTCTGTTTGTAAAGTGCTATAAACTCTGGGCATCGATTTCCTAAATAATATATTATATGTTAAATTCCTTTAATTCTAGCCTAATAGTACATAATTAACATGCATTAGACTTTCTATGCAGCATTACATGTGTTTCATGCAGGCTTGCAAAATTATTTGAAAAACGGAAGATGCTTAACATAGTGAACGTAAACTTCAAAAGACTGGCTAATAATATACTCTTGCTTGCAATCCCAATACTGTAAAGTTTATGTTGTACGTAACATAAAAGTTAATCAGTACCACATTGCATGTAAATTGCATGTATTTAGTTTTAACGGATATAATCATGCTCAAATTTTTACTCTAGAGAACCTTGCAAAGGAAGCTGCTGTTTGCTACCAGAGATGTTAAAGTCTTCAATCTCCAACAGCACAACGTAGACTTGATGATGATACGGTTCTAAATTTACACTTTTTAAATTAGATGCTAAATACAGATGGATATCTGAATGCTAATCACAAGAGGTCATTTTTTTTCCTCTCAAAAATGCTACAACTAGCCCTATTATGTCCAGTAAGTAGAGTCAAATTGATATAGGCTGGCCATTGGCTCTTAAGCCATTATCTGAGAACAGTATGAAACAGCCATAGTGTGAGCACAGTAACATGCAGCTATAGCCTAAGCCCTGGCACACCGAAGATTGGCTGAGAACAGGCTGACCACAGGCTAACACAACCATAGCTTGAGAGAGGGCTGAAACTCTCAGTATTTCATAGTTCTGTTGTTTTATGTAATTGCATTTGTTTTCTTTTCCTTTCTGCGCATGGTGCCCATGCGTTCAAGTTAATCACTTAATTGACTAAATGCTTGTGTTTTCATTTCTTTGTGTTCCCTCATCCTCATCCTCATCATCCTGTCTCTCCTTATTAGTTTCACTGCCTGTTCTTTTCTGTTGCATTCCACTATGTTTTTGTTTTCGTTTCCTTTATGGTCATTCCCCACTGCCACGTGCTTCTGTTTACTTTTTGCTTTCACACATTGTCTTGTTTCGTGTTTATTGTATTCTTGAATGTCTCGTTTACCAGCCCGCCTTTTTATGCATTCGTTATTTTTAACTCAGCTGTAACTTGTTTGCTTGTGTTTCTGTGTCTATTTAGTGTCCCGTCTGTCTTCAGTGACAGTAACTCACAGTTTCTCTCTCTCTCTGCGTTGTGCCAGCCTTGTTTCTTTCTGCTGTTTCCAGTGCGCCGACCCTGTTTTTTTTTTTTTTTGTTTTAGAGTTTTGGATTAACCTGTCTGCACCACATTCTGCCCATTTGGATTTTGGGACTCAGCCTGTTTACTCATGGTGCACTTGCCCAGAGATTCTGTATTCCATCCTGCCTCCTGATGTTTTCATCCTGCCGGTTTCACCCTGTTTTGGCAATAAATTTTGATTTATTTTTCGCTTTGTGTCTGTGTTTGGGTCCATACACCATTCTCCCAGACGAAAACAGCCATAGCTCGCGAAAAGGCTAACATGGCTATAGTCTGAGCACAGGCTAGCAGAGCTATAGCTCGACCAGGGACTGACATATCCATACCCCAAGTATGGAAATTCTGCTTGCTTGAGCAGTCCCAGCTCTCATCAAAGCCCACCTCAGAAAATGAGTTCGCCATCCCGCCACTGCAATAAATGCCTCATTCTCCAATCTATTGTCTCTGCCCTTCCAGCATGACTCTCCGCGCGTTGGGAAGAAGCTCATGAATAAGGAAAGGAGTCGGAGCAGACCTGCAGCAGTGGGGGAGGGTGGAGGACACTGTGAGTGGATTCATACAAGATTGCCTATAAGACTGTTCTCCTATCATTAATGTAATTTACATTTAAATAACACATAGGAGCAAAACCAGGCTCTCTCCAATACAACACCATGACGACAGTGACACCCACCGCGGAGGAGAATATCAGAACTGCCAAAACGTGGACATTTCATACATAGACTGCTCAGTATTAAAATGTCTGTCGTATTAAAGAATAACTGTTTATATTTTGAAATTACACATATTTAAATAGAAGCATACAATGAATGTGTGTGAGTGTGTGTGTATGTATTTGTGTGAAAGAGTTGTGATTTATATTTTATTACAAATAAGATGAGGCAAGAGTTCTCAGCCCTGGGAGGGTGACAGCTCACTGACTGATATTCCTATTACAGTAGGATGGTTATGAAAGAAAGACAAATGTACTTTTGCCAGCTAGAGCCTCTGCAAATATGGCTGCATTCCATTTTATTCCCATTTCTCGCTGGCTAGACGTTAGCTCTGCCTTGCGTCTACTGCGCTTACTTCTATGCGATTTTGTGCTTATTTGAGGCAGAGGGATGTAAATAAAATTAGTATGCGTAAATTGTTTTGTCTTTCCTATGATCCCGCAATGTCATATGTCAGGCTAAACTCCAGAGCTATTCAGGAACGTTTGAGAGAGAAAAATATGTCATGACTGGAGAATGAGATGCATACATTTCCCACAATCCTGCTCTTGTGACTCACATTATCCAGCACTAGTACAATCCCCCCCCCCCCCCCCCCAATTAGGCATGTGAGGGGCAAAAAAGAAAACAATCCATGACACATCGGGCTTGAATTCGCCCTGGCGAGTCCACGGTGAAATGTAAAACCACAACTTCTAGTTAACAATCTCGGTGTTTGTAGCTGGATGGGCGCTGGAGGGAGATTGATGATCTCGATCGTGAGATTTATCCTGCAATGTTAACAATAAGATTCCAGTGCTGAGGCCTGGACTGGCTGCATCATGCAGCCCAGAGGTAAGGGGGGGGGGGAGGCTGCCTGGCTTGCCTGGGTAATTTGTTCTGATGCAGTAAATAACTAGGCATAATGAAAACACCCCCTGATGCATTCAAAGGCCTGATTGATGCTATGTGAGAAACGGCCGTAGCAGGGCACTCGCTATCCCCTATTTACATACACAAACCAGTGCAGGCGGTATTAGAATGCCGGCAGCTGCTGGGGGTCCACACAATTTTAAAGCAGTTATGAATTACTGTTGACCTCCTTGGCCCCACGTGGCAGAATGCTAGACTGAGGCATATTGAAAGTCATCAGTCTGGAGCAGTCATTCTTTTTAGTATGATGTGCTAGAGAAGGGGGTGGGGGAAGGGTTTCAATCACTGGTAAAAAAAAAAAAAAAAAAAAAATACAAGAGCAGACACATTAGTGCACTGCCATGATATCCATGTCATGCGTTGAAGCAATGAAATATAAGGCAATCGGTCTTATACAGTAACACATCACAGACAATGCATTGTTACGTAGCTGTGCATATTCTATGAACTTGCTTTGCAGAATAAGGACATGGACACTTCTCCTCCAACCAGAACTCACTTGTCTCTTGATAATTTCAGCACAACTCCCTTGATACTACTTAACAGAGAAACATAGTAGGATGGTTTTGAGCTGCAGGGAAATAAAGCTGAAACACTAATTGAAAGTGCTGAGTGCTTTACCCAAAGAAATTAGATTTTTGGTGATATTGCAATGTCATGTATCTGTGATACAGAGCAAAAAAAAAAAAAAAAAAAAAGCCAGAAAGGCATTGTTGTAATGATTTTCCAATCAAGAGCACAGCCTGACACCGTATAAAAATTTATTCAAAGTTCAGGCCCCTCTAAGCCTTTAATCACGACTATTCATTAGACCCCTGCTTCCAGTGATGTTAGCCACTGCCTTTATTACCAGCACTGACTTGGCCATGCAGAAGAAAAAAGGACAATGAAAGGTTACTCACGATGAAAGCTTGAATGCTACTCACTCATGTTTGCTTTAGACATCTCTTCAATAATTGACGAAGGGCCTTCTTTGGCCTTTTAGACCTTTGAAGTGCATATCAAACATATCTCAGTTCATATTTTACTAAAATTATTTCATTACTCTTCTTATGAATGCTCTTTGACAATACTGAAGGCCCAGCCTTCATAAAATGGAGAAACAAACAGGAAAATTTGGCCCAATAATAAAACCGAGGCATCAATTATGTTCGGTATCCACTCAGATATGTGAAGGGACCAAGTTCTCATAAATGGTGAAGCTGAAAAGAATTGTTGGGACGGCGCCAGAGGAGAGGCATGGTCAGATGGAGCGTTAATCGACAGAAAGAGAAAGCATGGACAAAGGTCCATTTCACCTTTGTACGAATCATGCTTACGGTATGTACTTGATATGTATTCACAATGAGCCCTCTGCAAATTAGCCGGTTGAGACAAAAGATCTAGAAAAAGAAAAATGCATGAAAGGAAATTTCGTGTTAAATTATATAAGGAACTGTCTCAAAAACAGTATCATTCAAGCATATCATTCTTTGCTGGTGTGGAAAAACACAATGTGGATTTCACCTGTATTGTGCATTTCACCGAGGCATAGACCTTAAAAGAAAGATAATCAAAGTAGCTTTTTCATGAACTGCTGTGGCAACTAGATTACCCACCATATTTACACAAGCAAACACGCTGGTATATGCATCTAATAAGATTTACTGTAACATGAGAATTATACTGTGTATTGAGAATTTTTGCACAAGCATTTAAAATAACTGTCACATATCCAAGAACAGAGCGAAATGCAGGATCACTGAAAGCGCTGAAGTTGGCCTTGATAAACAAAACTGAAGAATGTGAACGTGCTTTCAGAGCTGGAGTGTTTTCTTCAGTATGGTCCGTGGGTAGGCAAGAACAATCGCGTTCTCAATAGGCAAAGCTGTGTGAAAAAGACTGGTCCTAGGTCAGTTCCTGTGATGGCAGGCCAAATGAACCAGCACACACTGGATAGGTGCCCCCTTCTAATAGGGGCAAAGCAGGTGCTTAGAATAAGCCACTCACGAGGATCGAGCACTTGAGAAGAAACTGTCCCAATGAATAGATTGTATATTTTTAGTGAGGTACAATGATGACGGAGGACTCAATACACAAAATAACAACCCAGTAAAGGGAAAACAGAGACCAGGAACTTAAATACAGTGGACGACAGTCATTGAGATGGACAAATACCTATTAAGGCATGGGGAGTGAAACAAGGGGGGAAGGGGATGAAATGAGTGGAATGAAATCTTGGAATGGACCTTGCGGACCTGTCAATCAAGTGTAGAAAATCAACCAAACTGATTGCCTTATTTTACTAAGGCCCTACCTGCCCTGATTGTCCCACAGACAATGCAATCATTAGCTGTAATAGGCGAGGTTGTTGACCTTTTCAAAAATGGTACTTACAACAAATGCACTTGAGGAACGTGCATTTCTGACTAAAGATCCCATCCCTGGCTACATGGAGCTCACTTATCTTTCTTCCAAAGCCTTTGCAGTTGACAAAGTGTTTGCAATGGATTAAAACATGTGGAAGGCCTCACTCTCAACTCGGTGTGAACAAGATTGACAAACACAAGGCGGTTAGATCGAAGGTAAGCAAGTGAAATATTTTGCCATTTCAAGTTGTATAATATCAAGCCTAGCAGACATGTAACTAGTCCGACAATATGTGAACAGTGTCCTCTCATCCATAAAGGTAAGAAGCAAGTTCTATATGGCTGTTGGTAAATATCATTTCAAGTTAAAGCAGCAAGAATGAAAGAGTGCTTAAAAACTACCAAAATCAGGGGTCAATACAGCCAAAATAACTGAATTATTACAGTTCTGATGATTTCAGCGTTATGAAGTCACGTGATCTGCCGGCTCAAAAGAAAATGGGTTTTCTGGTTTGAGTAGAAGCATTGCTGCCATCATTCGCGGAAAAGTATGCATTTGAAAAACCTTTTATAAGTCTTTTCTCATTGTCAGACGAAGTTGTAGTTGACAAATGCATGCATTTACCTATCCAAAACGAAAACTCATTCATATGAAAACTACTTACCCTGCTTTGCATGTGCCGTAAGATTCCACCATTTTTGTCTGGTTTGATCGCAACGTGCAGTTTATGGGGTGTTTGGCTTTTCTGCATTAATCACCAACTATTCACTGTGACTCTTATATCTCCACCTAATCTGTAAAAAATTTTGATTTCATGTATATATCCTTGTGTAAAATAGTTAAGGCCTCTCTACATAACTTTGCTGGACAACTTGGATGCAGACACTAAGAAACAAACTGCAATGTTATTGGGTATACGCGCAAGAGAGTGGAAATCAAACTTCTGCAGTGCGGTTGTCATTAAGGAACAGAGCTGCAGAGCTTGTGGGGCATAGCAACAGTAACTAAGGAGGCGGTGCTTGTCAGAGTCAGACAGGTCCATTGGCATCCTGGAATATGCCTAAGCCATGGATAAAAGGCAAAAAAACCCCACTTTTTTCAGCTCTTCCCCAATAAAAGTACATTGCCCCTACTGTTCAAATGCATTTTTTGGGTAGTGTTTGAAAATATTTTAAGCACCGAATCAGCTCAAGAACATCAGATTGATACGTTGTTGGTGGTTTGCCACGTTTGTTGGAATCAAGCTAGCTTGCCACGTCACCTGGACACCGGAACTCTTGTATGCATGGAAGTTATAAATGAAATAAAACATGGCTACTGTAAGCAAGAGTTTGTCCGATTAATTATTTGTAAATTGGTGTAACTGCGATGACAAATAATAAGCTGACATAAGATTTAGAAAGGCTAACTGTTCAGCCTTGCTAAAGTTGACAGGTGCTTGGGTTTGGTGGCCTGCTGATGACAGAATTCCATTGGCACTGCATCATTTTTTCAAAATTTTCATACCCAAAAGTATTTACTGGGTGCTTCAATTCCATACTTTGTGTAAACGTGCTCCTTGAAACAACAGTATGAAAAGTGTGCAGAACATAACCGATGACTTTTTGTTGAATTCAATGTTCCGCATCCACTGTCATTACAAATCAGGCTTCATCAAGGCACATCTGTGCAAGCTTATTTTCATGGATTAGTCCGGGTATCCTGCTTTTTTGGAGCAATCAACGGCAGCACACAGCGGCATTATAACTGATTTTGTTGAACGGGTTCTAATAATGATTGATAATATCGAAGTTTGATCATTCAGAGTAAAATTACGCACCAGCACAATTGATAATCAGGACTAAGTTTTATACACTATATCAACGTAGCAGAGCGAGGGAGGACAAGGGCGGGGACTTGAACCACCAGACTACCAGGTAATAGTCAAAGACGCTGACCAAATTGCCAAAGAGCCAGGTTCATAGTCAATGGAGCCAGGGTGCGTACTTATTAGGAGACATTTCCAGTAACAGGACCCTTCAACTATCACATTTAGATCAGCTAATTTCCTGGTGTCCAACCGCATCACAACATCCGGGACATTGCCACAAGAAATATTTTTGATTGGCTAAAATATATGGAATGGCGGCATTCATGAATTTATTGTAATTGGTTGTATTTCTGAGGTTTGAGATTTGATTACTCAGTACATAAAAATTGCAAAAATTGACAAAAAATATTTATGGAAGAGAAGAACATGCACTTTTGTTAGGTAAGAGTTGAAAAGGGTGTTTTCTTTGCCTTTAAAAAGTCCATTGATGGGTTACTGGTCATTCAGTATATTCAGGTAGTCCATTTTTATCGCTGCAGAATGGTGCTGAGCTAAGACCTGACCAGCTGCAGTAACCCCAGATAATAACATTGCTGTGAAAGGCTTGTACAGTGGGCACTGTGCATGACAGGTGAATCGCTTCATGGGCTTCTGGAATAGGGTAGATCTGGATTTATAAGATCTCATGACTTTTTTGAAGTGTTCTTCTGTCCAATCTTTGCGCTCACTTGCAAATTGCGGTTGTTTTTTTCCCAATAATCCTCACTACCAAAGTGGCTTTTTTGTGGCCACGTAGCTGTTTCGTCGCAGTCCTCCAAGTTTATGTGGCATTATGCATGTGGAATTGCTGTTAACATCATAAATGAACATAGTCATGATTTCTAATGTTGATTTTTTTTAAAAGATGAGACTTCATAGAGCAGGTTAGTGATCTCCAGTCAGGATCAGTCATAATTTTTCTTCAATCCATTTCTTCAGTGAAGTTGACAACTCACCAATATGCTTCAAGATTTTAATACATTGTTGGGCAGTTCCTAAGCCAATTCCATTGATTTCAGCAATCTTGTCAGCTGTGTTTTTTATTTTTTTCGCTTGATGCTGATGAATAATTTGCCCCTCTTGAAACACAGTAACATCTTTTCAACCACCATGAGATATGTTTTCTGACATAGTTGTTGAAGTAATGAAAAGTTACATAAGTTAAGGTCATGCCACAGCCTCTCAGTTGGATTCAAATACCCACTCCAAAGCCTACATTTTGATTCTTTCGAGCCATTCAGCAGCAGACTTGCATGTATGCTTTGGATAATTGTTTGACAGCATTTTCCTGCAATATACCGCATTAAAGATTGCATTTTGTGGTTACTCAAGTTTTCTATGTCTAAATATAAAAATTAGTTTGATAATCATTTACATTTAAGTGCAACAAATATGCAGAATTAGAAGAAATCCAGAAGCGGGTTTTTCATGGCACTGTATGTACTTAAAGAGTGTAACGTGTTCATGCTAAGAAAAAGCTAATGGCTTACCTAGATGAATCATGTAGCCCATCCCGGCTTGTGTTATATTTGATCTGCTAGATTAATGTATTTACATATGTCGCATATTCATTTCACATCGTGACCACATAAATAATTTATTGATCCAAATGCTTCACAATTATCTATCTTCAATTCAACATCAACGCACAGGAGAGCAGTGTGCAATGTGCTGTTAGTATAAAAAGTGATACAAGTGGGTGCACCCACATTTCTATCTCAGTGTTTTTTGGGACTCAAAGCACCACTTGGTAGGAATTTCACCTTAGTTCACTCGAAGTCTATCTATTGGTGGGCTGGATTATTACAGTGAGAATGGCATCTCTTCCATTACCACAGAGAGACCCAGTGGCCTGCTTCTGGGACTATGTAACTTTCGACCACGGGTCCCGCACTCTCACGTTCTGCTTTACGGCACACACAAGCTTTTGGATAAGGAGCATAAGTGGAAGGCAGCTAGGCCAGCCCACTAACCTGGTATCGTGTCTCGAAAGATGGCTAAGGCAAAGAAGCGAAAAAGGACGGTCTCGGTGGAAGCCAGGATAAAAAAAGGGAGAGCGACTGTGCACAGCACAAAACCAGAGGTAGTATTGGACCGGCTTTTTCACAGTGGAGAGAGCTCATGGCAAGAAAAGGCTGCAAGCTGGACGCTGAGCTGGCAATGTTGCTGATTGAGAGGTGAGTTGCATGCTTGTGTTCATGCATTGTATTTATCACACATTGTTTTTGTTGGCTGTGTTATCCTATGTAGTCACAGTCACTATTTGGGTTATCAAGACGTAACTGATTGTAAGCCCATTCGAATAATGTAAACAAGGTTAGCCGAGGTAGCATTAGCATTTCACTGGCAGAGCTAGCCCCCTTTTCTGAGTTTTTTTTACAGCAAACTTTATGCTTCACGGTGAGAAAAGTTGTTGACTTACTAGCAACTATTGTTTGAAGGCAAAGACAGGCCATATCAGCTTTGTAGGCTGGCGCTGTACCGTCATTATATTAATATTGTCCCGTTTTGCGGTAACAATAGCTACTACTTCTTCTAACGTTACTCTTAGGAGCGGTGTTTGCGCATATTTTGTTGTAGAGCAATAGTTTTTATCCAACGCTGTTGAAGACTTCTATGTCAACACAATGATAACCAATAACTTTATTGATTCCAGCTCCACAAGTCTCGGGGTGTAAAAAAAAAGCACGTTTTCACAGGGATGTCAGCCGGCAAGAGCGCTCTGTGTGTTTTACGACAGTGGTGTTGCGCTTCTATTTGCTCTAGTGGCCTTTAGCGGCTGCTAGAGTGCACGAAACTGGGATTCCTACCTAGTGGGGCTGTAAGAAGCAGTAGAAATGGAAACATCTTTGAAGCTTGAGTGGGAAAACATTGTATTAACTAAAAAAAGCAAATTTACTGAAATTTACCTGTTTGCCACAGACTAATGAGGGATGTTTGACCACGAATATTACTCTTGTTGATATTGCTTTTTTTTTTTTTTTTTGAAAAGGCGTAAAAGATTGGGTCAAGCCATCAAAGCCATCCAAAGGACGATCAAATGTATGTTTTGTGATCGAGATGAGCTGGAACTAAAATTTATAGTCCATGCTTATCAGCAAGTTCAGACCCATTCCAAGAAAGTAAACTTTAATATCACGTAAGGGGATTTGGATAGCCCCGTATGTGCTATCTATTCCTGAACACTTGATTTATATCTAATATTCAAAAAAAAAAAAAAATTGTGGGAAGACAAGGGGTTTCTCATTAAAATTGAGCAATGTTGGTTTTTTTTAAGGAGACCGAGACCCACAACCCAAGAATTTTTGGAAACATTTTTTCATTCTTGCTATAAATCACAGGCTTTCTTATCAGTAACTGGAACTGAGGCAGTCTGATTAAAATGTGGTTGCTTTGTTACTCAAAATTGTGGTTCTCAGGCCATATTGTCAAGGTGACAAACATTCCCAAATCCATTCTTGAACATTTTTTTGCATTTTAATTCAACAACATTTGGTGGGGCTGCAGAAAGTATTTATTTACATAAGACTGCGTTTGTATACACCCATTCACAAAGTCAAGAATCAGTGAGAGCTGGAGGAAATTTTCTATGTGCTGCGTATATTCAAACAGTTTACACTGCATGCAAATACTTACAAAATGAGGACTCTGAAATGGAGAATGACAATGCTGGTGAATTCAGAATCTGCAGTCGGCACAAATCCCAGGATCCCATCCAAGACAATCATTTAATGTATCATTCATAATGCTAGACTGCAACTGTCCTACCCTTCATTTTCTCCAGTTTCACCGTTCCTTGAATGAGAAACTAGGAAATACTCCCAGTTGCCACATTTTGTGCTCATCACTCAGCATGCACTGTTCTTCTCCAATTTGTCAGAAAATAAAAATGGGTATCTGTGCCTGCGTGCACATGCACGCACAGACGCACACACACACACACACACACACACACACACACAGAGACATGCACAGACACTAGCATGTAATCATATACTCGCACAGAACTGCGCAAATGAAAGCAAATTTACACCCAGTCCTGCAGAAAATAAACTGAGAATGCCCTTACAAACAAACACATTTGAGTGCATACGCACACACTACCGTGTTCATAAAAATCCATGTAAACACTCCAATGATAAGAACATTCACACTTATACACAATCATCTTCACACGTGTTTACAAACAGAGATTGATATACAAGCAATCAAGTGCATGCTTCTGTATATACACATAATTAACATACACACACATGCATGCTTACACTGAGGATTGAATCTGCTGTGGCATGGAAACATGATTCTAATAGAGACACAGAAAATGTCATGTCTCTGTTGCATGCGTTTGCAGGAACCATTTAAAAATGAGAAGCAATACCAGTGTTGGCCTTTTGTTACCTGTATCAATGTTATTCATGTAGCTATTCTGTGTAATTTACAATGTTGTAACCTTTAATACCACAGATCTATTCACAGAACTTGCACTATTGCACTAATGCATTTCTGCATTCAAATGTAATATTTCCACAATGCTCCAACCCAAAGTAAAGAAATTCTACATTAGCTGACCTGCATATAGGGAGCAGAGATTTTTTTCCCCCTGAAATGGACAGAAATTATAGTTCATCTTTTAATCTGATCACCTGCCATTAAATTTTGGAGACAAATATTGCTTAGGATAGAACTTACTATCTTGTTGAATGAATAACTTGTTTGGCTCTTTCCCATGGGGTAGTGAGTCATTTTTCATGGGGACGTATTTCAGCTGAGGAACACAGTCAGAATTGAGAGGAGTTAAGTGTGCTGGCAAATCTTTTGACAGGCAAAACCAGGAGCTCCAATTTTTGTTCATAATAATTTGCTACATCTTACACTCTTTTTTATCTGTAGAGAGTACACATTGACATGATTGGGTGGATTCTGCCATACCTGACCTTCCTTGAACATTAACAACAAATACAACAGGATTATCAAGGATGGTTGAATTCAGTGAAGAATTCAAAGGAACGAATAAACTAAAAATCCGATAATATTTGTCTGGCTTCATGAGAAAGAAACATGAACAACAGTTAAACATTTCTGAATTAAAAGTCAGCTGTATGGTTGAAATGAGCAAGTCATTTCCTTACTAATTTTCCAAGGAAGGACTAATCAGACGAGAATGAGAAACCTTTTAAAACTCTTTTAAAGGTATAGGAGACAACTTCAGACATATAGTTCTTTTTTCTGATTTTTTTTCCCTTCCTTGAATTATGCAGGGAACATGGGCAATTGGTAAAATGATCACCTTACCAGGAAATCCACTCAGAATGTGGGGGTGACATAAAAAAATCAATCTTTTCACCCTGTAATAACAACAAGTCATGTTTTATGTAGATCTCTGTATCCACCCAAATGTAAGAGGAGATCAGTAGATGCTCGGCCTTTCTGTAAGTTAATGATTTTTTTCATGCCATTACAGCAAGCAATTATACATAAACAAATATGCGCAGTATTTGACTTGCCAAACAAACAGATGGTTGTAAAATAGCAGAGATATGAGATATGACTGCATTAAAAGGCTAAACTAAGAAAAAATATATATATATTAATGCGCTTAAGTACATTTTCTTACATATTCACTCTCAAATAGTATTAAATGCAGAAGGATGAGCGCATTTTTCTAAAAATTTGTATGATATGCTGGGGCAGGATTGGAAAAGGATGGTATTATGCATGAGGCAAGTTTTATTGGACACATAAATGAGGCAGCACCGTAATGCTAAGGGGTGGAGTGCGCCTTCCACAAGATTTATAATTCAGCATGAAGAATCATCTGAATTAATCTCGCTATATTAAACTCAACCTTTAACCTCGTTTGTCTTTGGCCTCTCCTGCCTCTGCTCATCCAGTTCTTGAGGTCATTGAATATTTATGAAAAAGAGCACAGCAAATTGTGGCGGATGAGTGCATATCTTTTCCAGGATTCTCAGAAACTTAAAGTAAATAACATTTTTCCAGCTAATACAATAGTCATTTCCGATATGTGTAATTTTGGAAGCGTCAGTCCAACAATGCCTCATAGGCAAAATTGACAAGCCATGCTATTCAAAAGATATTTGCCACTGGTCTGCCCTTGTGTGTTGACATGCTTCCCCCACACTCCTTAAGGACTATCACCTTGTTTTTCTTTCAGAATGGCGATGACAGGATAGAAAAAACATCAGCATGTTTTAATATTTACAATACGGAGCACCTTCTCAGCTTGGATGGCTTTACACTTTCCACACACTTTTAGGACACAGTGCTGGTGCTTTCTTCTGCCAGGGCTTTGGCTGCGAAACTGCAGTGACATAAAGTGTTAAGTTTCACAAACTTGAAAGCTCAGAAGCTGACAGAGACAGAAATGCTGCTCGAAATTCTGAAAATTTACAAAAAGCACCCAGCTTTTAATAATTCAGATTCACCCCGAAAAACAGAAAAAGAAAGAATATTCTGCATCTGTTCTTATAGTGTTGATGTTTGCTGAGGTGAGTATGGGCAGTTGGAAGAAAGCAGATCGTTATTTTTTTTTTACTGTGTTTTAATCTTAATATATCTTCATAGGCAGTGAAGTAAAAACAAGCTTAACAAAGCTTATCAGAGGTTCCAGTCTTCATGCAGTAGCATCACATGCTCATAATTAAAATTCAGTCATTTTTTTCTTGACTGTTGGCCACATACACGCTGACTTAAAGACCAGCTATCAAAGACATGAACACGAGACATGCACAACAATACAAAAATTGATATTTCTGCATAGTAATGTGCTATTAAAAAGGTCCTGGATTT
The DNA here is from genome assembly GCA_029721435.1 of Gymnothorax reevesii. NCBI lineage: Eukaryota > Metazoa > Chordata > Actinopteri > Anguilliformes > Muraenidae > Gymnothorax > Gymnothorax reevesii. The sequence continues at coordinate 87,904,449 of CM056575.1, forward strand.
TTCCCAGAACATTTTAATCAGAGGTTCATGTTTTGAACAGCTCATAGCAGGATGTGATATTTTTAAATTAGATTTTTTTTTCATATTTAAAATAATCTATAAGCTAATTAAATTATTGCCACATTTGCAATATTGTATTACCTGAGAGGTGCTCAACAAGATTGATTTCCGCTGGCCGAGAAAAGGAGCCTTGGCCGACCATTTGACAGTTCTGGTTACCTCAGATGCTCAAACCACAGGCTGTGTGGCTGGCTTTGCAGTGCTGTCCTCGGAAGGGCACGGACTGCGCTTTGAAATGTTACAAAATATTGATGACAGGCCCAAATTCAATAACTAGGCATAGAGAGGCACTTTCTCCTGTAGATCTTTTGAAGTAGCTATTAGCGGAAATCAAAGCTTTGGTGTGTGGTCTTACCTTATTCGTCTGCCCTTCTAGAATATTCATAAATGGTGCTCGCCCTCTGTTAAAAAGAAAATTTAAAAGAATAAACAAGGCTTTTGTCGGTTATAATTCCACACAATGAATGTCATGTGTCATTAATGGGCTGTCAGATTGTTCCAGGGCACATTAAGTGACACTCCATGCTGTTTGTCAATATTCCTGACCAGGTAGGTTTGTATTATTGACGGCATCTGCCCACACATTCTTCCGAAATTAAGTTATTCTTCAAACTTCAGACTATTTTTTCCCCCTCATTCCGGAAGTGTTTGAAATGACCGCTTGGTGCTCTTAATTTCGTCTGCTGTTTCATCTCTCTCTCCAGGTGTCTATTTTATTGTTAAAGGTCACCCTCATTTGTCTGCCACAACAAAGGCAGCCCTTAAAGTTGCCGGTGGTTTTGACAGACAGTGGTCTCCTATAAGCGATGGCCTTAAGGACAGAGCTGGCACTGAGAGACAGTCACCACAGCAAGGGAAATAACAGATAACATCTCACGCCACTATTTTTCCTCCTGGCATGATTGACGACTACACAGCGGGCACAACTTTTCAATGTCTTCAGATTAAAAACCCCTCAAACAAATGAGTTCTAAAAATACTATCCTGAGGCACCAAGGAAGTGCATACTGACTTCAAGGTACACGAGTGAGAAAAAGAAAAGGAAGGAGAGAGAAAAGAGAATGTGAATGAAAAAGAATGAAAGAGATTTTTCCAATATAGGCAAATGAATAACCATCTCCTTTAACGTTTTAAGCTGTGCGATAACGGAAAGCGTGTAACTGAATGCAAATGCATAAGTCAACTGTGTGTTCCGTCCTACATTGAATTATTTCTTCCAATATGACTTCTCTTTCTTTAAAACCCTTTGTTAACACCTATTCAGTATGTGACTGATTTCTAAACTGACCCGGGTGTTTCAGCAACATGATACACTGAAGGTGATGATATACAGCACATCATTAAAAAAGAAAAAGTTTATTTTATTGGTGTCACATGACCTGAGCATAGATGACCTCTATTTTCACAAATGGCACAGGTCTCTCTTTTAATAGAGTCATAGCGAGCAATATATCAGCCAGTCGCCCTCATAAAGTATTGGAGGCTGAGAGAGAAGCACACAAAGAAATCACGTTTTTCAAGATATTCCGGACATTTCACTCATGTTAGAGGGAAAAAGTGAAAAAAGGAGAGATTGACAGAGACTGAGAGACAGATGCAGTGTGTGCAGAAAAATGCACGTAATGAATTTAATGCTCGTCAAATTACAGCATATGCTGCTAAACTGTACATGAAGCACTGGGACATAATGAGAAAATGTTTTATCCATAATTATGACTTTTTCTGTTTTTCTTTTCCTTGCAGTTTTAAATGGAATATTTTAGCCAGAATATGTTGTTACAAGTGAATTTAAGTATATATATTTCTTGAGAAAATATAAAGTTCAAGGACAGGGTCACCCAATTCATCCACCTTTATCTTTTTATTTGATTTTGGAATACTGGCGAGATATTTTTCACTATGTTGAGCATAGAAAGACAAAAAATAATTTTAGTTTTTTTAATGAACTCACAATGTCTTACATGCAATGCAATTTACATGTGGGGATTTCAATTTATGTAGGTCTTGTGACTTGGTCAGCCAAGTACATCTCTTGTCTGCAGTTGAATCATGTCATATCATGAATCATGAATAATGTCAGGAACGTAATGTGTGACGCAATGCTACTGCAGCTGTGGCGCTGGGGATGTCCTGAAAATGCTGGCTTGCTAAATACGTGCATATACACCTATATGACAAATTTTTCTCTTACATGGGCACCCACATTATTAAACTTTAGTTCGGCTTTGACAAAATCCCTAGGCTGAATTATCCGTCTCCTTAACAGGCGGAGCATCTGGAGTTGTGTTTAATTTCATGATAAAATTAGACAGGAACCACCTGTCTCGATGAAACCACTTAAAAACACACAAATCCATATGGTTTGGGAATGTATGTCACAGTTGTCACGTTAAAAGCTATGTCAACAAGCAGTGAAAAAACAAAATTGCTTTGGAAATGCTGTCTTTTATAATTAAGACAAATTTTATCCCTCTAAATATTTAGTACCTGCCTACTTTCTGTAGTGAATGAAATCTATTCTTCTGTTTACCCGGGGACCCACAGTGGTTTCTCAATTACTACACGGTAAAACTTCCAGATGTTAAATTATTCTTCCTCCCATTACGAGATTAAAAGATCCATTTCTACCCCTCACTTAGCACCTGTTGCACAATTTCAATGACTCCCTCATTTCAAATGAGTAATCACAGCTGGGCCTATTTAAAATCTGGAAAAAAATACCAAGATAATATTCAGATCTGCACAGGGGTAATGATCATTCTGTGATGGTGCGTTCAGGAACCACACGCAAGAGAGGGAAATAAGAAAAAAAAAAGTATGCCTTTAATGAGTTCCGGGTCAGTACCAAAAAACAAAAGAATTGCCAAGCCACAAAACGAAATCCCAAAACAGAGTCGACTTGACAGGCCGGGGTCAGAACCAGTGAAAGAGAGGAGCAACAGTACATAGACAGTAGGCAAAAAGTCAAAGTCGATAAACAAAGCAGTGGGTCATACACAGGGCATCCAAACACAGGAATCGTGGTCGTACAAAAATAGGTCGAAATCCAGAAAGACAAAAACAATACAAAAAGGGCAATGGCAAGAATCTTGGACGGACGAAACAGTAGAAGAAAAACAATTCTCAATGGCAAACGAAAGGCTCTGCACAAAGAAATATTGATCAACGTTCAGACGAAGTCAGAACAGCAGTGAGGACTCTACATAGACGGGAGGGAAGTCACATGCTATGCAGGGAACAGGTGAGATGGATCAGACTCATTGCAAAGGGAGGAACACATGAGGGAAATCCTGAAAAACGAAAATTAGTGAAAGCCAAGACACGGACGGGAATCACACAAACAGCCTATGACATTTAAACAGCGCCATTCAAAGAGTGCACAGGTAATGAGTGCAGGAAAGTAATAAGGTGCGTGCGAGAGATCTCACAGAAATGCAGAAGCTGAGCAAGAGGTGGAGACTAGAACAGGGCGATTGCTGAGAGGGAATTAGTAGTAATTAGTAGCGGTGCAACTTTACAGATTTAACAAGAGTGCTCGTTAGTGAGTTAGTAATATATACGTAGATTAGTTGGGTTAGTAGACTATGATACAAAATACAAGTATTAGTCTTATTAGTAATTAGAACAGCAAGGTGAAGGAAGTACACTAGAATTGAAGGAATAAAATGAAACCCCAGAAACCATTGAAATCACCCAACGCATGTGAGCACAGAGACCGGGGAGACAGACTGAACCAACTAGATCACAAGACAGGGGAGACAAGTGCAATGGAACTGAGAAATGGACTGAACAGAAACCTGAGAAATAACAATAACAAAAAAGAATAAATAAAAGACAAAATCATGAACATAAACATGAATATAAAACCATAACACATTCAGTAATTTCATCATACACTTCAGTACCACTGTACCACTGACTCATTTGAGTTATTTTTTCCATCTTCGAGGACTTATATTTTTGAACATTTATCGACTGAATTTGCATTTATACATAACAGTTAAGTCTTTAGTATTATTTCTCGTAAAAATACCAGATATGATAACATCAACATGCAGGTAAAATGTAAAAATCTAAGCACAAGTGACATAAACACAGATGAACTCAAACTCCCCGATCACACGCCTACACTCAAACATATGGATAATTCACACACATGCATTGTAAACATGCATCCAAACACACATACTCAGATATACACACACATACGCACACAGACGCACACACACACGCATAACCCACACTCATACATTATATGTAAACAAGAATGGACAAAGACACACACAGACGTGCGCGCGCGCACGCACGCACTCACACGCACACATGCACACGCACGCGCACACACACACACACACACACACACACTCACCCACTCACACTCACAATGCGTGGAATGAAACCATATCTCCAATGCATACCAGCCTGGCCATCATTAACGATGGTAAGCACAGAGCATATCATAATATCAGAGCTAGATCACAACATTCCACAGAAACACCTGCATGGGGCCTATTCATGGAGCCAAGCTTGTGTTACAATTGCACAGATAAGAACCTTCTGGGTAAAACAATGCTCTTTTCTTTTGGTTTTCAAAAAAAAAAAAATGAAACGCCCATCCCAGATGAACAGCCAATACCCCTTGGACCATTTGTAGTTTTGTAAATCACCGATAGCTTTAGAGCAGCATGGCTAAGTCCTGTGATTGACACCATGCTTTTAAGAGTAGGTGCGATGGTATGGTGATGATATTAGCAATTATTTGTTTCCAAATCATGAAAATAAATAATAAACCAGTGCTTTGTCATGAATCTTTTTCTTGGGGCAAGAACAGCACTTCTTTGATTTGTAGGGACGAAGCAATGTTGGCTGAAATGGCATTTATACAGTGAGAGCTGGTTTCTGTGAAATCTCAATACACAATACTGCACTACAAACACTTACTCTCCTCAGAGATGCATTTGAGTGATTGTTGTCTATAACTGTTCTGGAGTGGAACATTTGTGTGAGACAAAAATAACCACCATGTGCTTTCAATATGAATACGGTAAGGATGTATAGGTACAAAAGTACATATGACCAAATATCCTCAAAGCAAAATTACCATATACCTGTAGGTCAAATCTTCCTTACCATCTGATACAACCCATACTAACATTTCTGATACCACAGTTCCCATACTAACATTTCTGATACCACAGTTCCCATACTAACATTTCTGATACCACAGTTCCAAGGGCGTGGGTTCGTACATGGAAGGTCGGGACATGTCCCTAGCAATATTTTGGGAAGCCAGATTGTCCCTTCCAATATTTCAGCGAACTTGTTCTTATCATCTTTCCAGATAAGCCATATAAGACCCAATTGTGGAGGCTATGTCTCCAAGACAACCTATTTATGCATTCTCGCATTTGATTTTTTGAAAGGGCAGGGCTATCTGAAGGCTAAAAGTCAAGAGTAAAGGCCCTGTCACACTGTGGCAACTATTGAGGCGAATCCTCGCGAACTGGGGGGATTATTTTTGTCGTTGTAATTCGCCTGTCTGGGGCTCTGTCTGGACCTATACACGAATGCCCTAAGATTGTGGTACGCATGCTGTAGGTATTTTGTAAGATTGCTGTAGGTATGTCGGTAACGGGAGTAAGACTGCAGTGAGAATGAACCAGAATCATTACGCATGTAGTACGAATCACGTACAAACTTTGTACGAAGCTAGAAGACTGGAATAGGAATCATGAAGAATCACCACGAATGTATACGATCGCAGTACGAACTCACTACACTTGAGTGCGAACGCAGTAAAATTGACCGAGAATGCAGTACGAACGCAGTAGGTTTGAGTACGAATGTAGGAAATGTGGACACACCTAAATGCACAACTTTTTTTTATGGGATCATGACGTCACAGGGGTCAATTGCTGGAGAGATCCAGAAATCGACCGCCTATGAATGTTCAAGAATTTTTTCGAATCGCCATGACTGGCTCCAAGAATGCATTAGGAATGCAGTACAAATAAATCGCGCTTGGACGGTGAATGTTCTGAACATTTCAAAACAGTCGTAGCCCCTCTGAGACTGGCCAAGAATGATGGCGAATGAGGGAGAATCCACAATGAGCCCAATACGAATTGCCAAGATTTTTTCACTTTTTTTAGTTCACGGGGATTTGCCCTCCTGTGTCGCCACAGTCTGACAAGGGCTTAAAATAACGCTGCTATTCAGGTCATGAATATTCATTTTTGTCCAAAGCGGCGCTGGAGTGCGCAACTGGGTCGCTAGCTTTGATTACATGTGTTTGCAATGGCTGACCTGTAGAAAAGAACTGTAATTTCCATTTGTTCCAGATTTTCTTCATCCCGTTTTCATAGCACTTTTCCCATGGCCCAACCCATGACATAACATTGATATTACCTTAGGTACTTATCACTTTTGTGGAAATTTCATTGTCTCAGAGCGTGAGGGGAAAAAAAGCCGCTCCATGTTAAGTCATGCTGCTAATATTTCGCCAGACTGAATGCCAAGTGTAATGTTGGTTGAATAAGTGATCTAACCAGTCAGAGACAGTTACTTAAAGTTACTTAAAGTGAAAACTTGCTAGCTACCTTAAGTTGTTGTGACTCTGCTAATTGCTCATGTTCTGTTTTGCCCTTGCCCATGTTCATGCCTCGTTTATTCGGACTGACTTTTGCGTATTTTGATATTTGCCATGTCTGACAATTCTTAGAATTATGTATTGGGTTCTGTTGGTATTGGTTTATTCATGTATTGTCTTAATGTGTACTTTTCCATGTTTTACATTTTGCCATCGTCACATTCCGGTTCATGTTTTCCATCATGCATCGCACTTTGTCTCCCCCGTCTGGTCTCTTGTCTTGTCATTGCACACAGCCCAGTCCGGCGGGTTACTCTTCGGGTGATTTATTGGATTCTGGATTTTAATCTTCCTTCTAATCTCGTTTGCTTACTTCGCCTTACTTTTCTACTAACCATACTAACAGTTTGTTATTTTCGCTAGAAGTTACTAACACCAACTAACATTGTATATAATACTAACTTACTAACAAGCACCAAGGGATTGTATAGTTTCACTTACTAATTGATTAACAAGCTCTCAGCACTCGCCCGGTTCTAGTCTCCGCTTCTTGTCTCTCTCTGATTGTCTTTGCTGCATTTTCTGTGGAAGCTCCACATCTTATCACGCTGTACTTCTTTAATTATCTATCCATGTTAGAACTCCTCAAATGGAGCTGTATGTCTTTGTATAGGTTTGTCCCTTGATCCCTGTCCACGTTTTGGCTTCTGCCAAATTTCATGTGATTAGGTTCTCCCTCATTTGCTGCTCCCTTGTAATCAGTCTGACTGTTTGCACCTGTGTCCCTCACCATGTGATCTCCCAGGAAATGTATATTAGGTGTCTTTTCACAGCTACTCTCTGTCAGATCGTTTTCCTCAGTCTTCTTGTGCCACGCTTCATTCGCCTTGATTACTCAGTGCTTATCTTTCTGACTGGACCGCCCGACCTTCCGATTTTTTGCCTTTGTGATTTTGGATTATTGCTGCATCTGTGAGTTTTGACCTTTTTCTGCCCGACCACGAGATTTATGTTTGCTGCCCTGGTTATGATTCGGATTACGCCCATTGGATTGGGTCCATGGCACTGGTCCGACCTCCCATTGGTCCAACCTCCCATTAGTTCCCTTGCGCGATGAATAAACACACAAGCCCCTTCCCCCCCCCCCCCGTGTGTGTGTGTGTGATGTGCGTTTCTGAGAGCTCTCTCTCTCTCTGTCTCTGGTCGATTTTGTCGGAGTAACGGGAGGTGGGACCAATGGGAGGTGGGACCAATGAGGTCATTTTGTCGCAGGAACGGGAGGTCAGACCAATGGGCAGTTTTGATTGGATTCTGGTTTTGCTTCTTTGAAATACATGTACCGGTGAACCAGACCCATTTCTGTCCGACTACAATTATTGTGATTGCTGCCCTGGTTTTCGATCCTATTTTTGCCCAACTGGATTTTGGAGTGTGGACTTTGTACTTTTGCCTTCTGCCCTGCGGGGGTCCTCCCTTTTTATTAATATAAAACTTCTACCGCATTGCCTGGTTCTCACGACTAGTTCCTGATCGTACCCTCACATAAGTTGGTTTTTACTGGAAAACAATGTCAATCAATTATGTTAATTAAACATTTTCGCCAGTTTCAACAAACAAACTAAGCCTGGTTTCTGTCACATGTTGGTTAGTAATTGGGTTGCTAGCAGTAGTAAATAAAAGCCAGTTGGATATGTCAAATTATGAGGTGAATTTCAGTGGAGAAATCCCTCAAAGGTGCCATTCACAGCAGCAAGCTAGAGAAACAGAGCAAGCTGTTGAGGATACAGGTGTATCAGGGCTTCAGGTGAGGTCATAATTATGACTTGTTCTGTGGAATTAGAGGGGAAGCATTAAAGTTGCTCTCATGATGTTCAGCAAATATAACCTTTGAAAGTCAAAATGTCCCAACCAACTTTGGCTCAGTGAAGGAAATGAAAGAAACGTAATCGTGATCCAGTCCAGTTAACCCTCGGTTTGCGGCTCGTTCAATTCATAGTTGGCGGCCCATTTTGAGGTGTTTATGGTGGCTGCAATTGCATTACCTCATAGATGTTTAATAGAGAGGATTGCGAGCTGGCTTGCAAACGCAGTTGTATATCCACTGACTTGGTATCAATGTCCAGGTTACTAGATCTGAGCGAGTTTCATGAGTGCGCTGATATGGTTTGCAGCTGTCAGTTAAGGTTGTGGCAAGTTTATGTATGTGACATATTTGTATGAAAATATTGGAGGCACCTTGCGTAGCAGGATTTAAAAAATGGAGAAACGCTCATTCAGATGATCTCTGTATAAAGTATCTGCTCTCAGATTTATAAAAATTTTCTAGCTTGCGCGCATAGTGCCCTGGCATCACATACGTGTCCCTACCAATTCTCACATTAAACCTACGCCCTTGCACAGTTCCCATACTAACATTTCTGATACCATAGTTCCCATATATTTCTGACTAGCTGCTACCCGCTACCCAGAGTGAAATTGCCATTTTTTTTGCGTGCATGACCGTTTTTCAAAAATTGGGCGATGTCAAGTCTTTCCTGGTGTCCAAGTGGATATTCACACCAAATTTGGTGATAATCGGTTGAGAAATGTAGGAAAAAAATGTGTACATACACACAGACAGACAGACATCGACCTCAAATGTATTTTAGATACCATGGTTTCTACATTTCGCAATTACTTTAAGAGACAGCAGCACTGCACTTTACCATAAGCAACAGCAGGACTGTGCCTTCATAAACAAATGGGCAGGAAAAAACTGTGCCTTTAGTTGAACCTTTAGGAAGTCATAGGTTAAGGTTAGGGTTAAATCTTAGGGTTAGAAGACTGCAGTTTTTACAAGACAGCGGTGGCTTACAAAAAACAGTCATGGCTTGCACTTCCAAATACTGAACCAGTGGATATGAGAATTGAGCCCTGGTCTCCCACAATTTTATTTGCGCGGCCATCCTCTCTGACCATTAAACCCACAAACTTCACAGTTATTTTAAGACCTGAGCTTACCTTAAATGTTCATGTAAATACTTTTAGGCCACTTGCATTTGGAATCTATCCGGCCAGTTTTCTTGTGGGGACCGGCTCTCCAAAGCAGCACATTTTTGCAAAACAGAATGGCTATGCAGAGAAACTGTAGGAGTACAGGAGAAACATGGCACATTTGTGAGCTGATATACTATATCTGTTCCATCGGCTTATAGGTGAAACAGTCCCTGAGTGGGAGCAAGGAGCAGAGACTCGGGGTGCTTCACTACACACATATCCTGCACATCGTTTTGTTTTCCTTTTCAAAGTTCATGCTAGAGCTGATGATATTTCTGAATGCATCAAGTAAAAATTGTATTTCATGACTCTTAGACAGTTGGACTGTTTTTAAACTTTTTGCTATAGTTTGTTGTATGTACCTAAGTACGGAGCCCCCGAGGGGACATAAAAAAAAAAATTAAAAAAAACGTGCGTACATCGTAAAGGTACGTACCTTTACGATGTACGTATGTTTTTTTCCCCTACTTTTTTTTTTGATGTCCCCTCGGGGGCTCCGTAAAATGCAAATAAATAATGCAGGAACAAACACTTTGTAGGCATTCATAGCTGTTATGATAAAATAACGATACTTTACATCTCCCACAAACAGAATTTTCATAGAATGCACACTATAACTATTAAAGAGGACTGAAAAACAGCTATGAAATATGAAAATATAGTAAAAAAAAAAATCCCAAAAAATGGCCTGCTACGCAAACAGTGCATTAGCAGTATTCAGAGAAAGGTTTAGAGTTAAATGAATTCAACAGAGAGCAGATGATTCCTATACCTAACTCGTGTTTTCTTTGGAAGAGGACAACTACATGCATTTTACTTTGATAGTTTATCTGATCTCCTTTTGTCTTTTTCTTGTTTGTTGTCAAATTTGAATTTATACCAAGAATACAGGCATCTTGTTCAAAATGCAGCTGAACAAAATTTTACTTAATTTGTCACTCCAATCATTCATTGTTCTCTAAAACTGTTTTATGATTATGCACAAGAATAAAGTTATAATTTCAATAATAGCTACCCTACTGGGCCCATTACAATCTCATAATTTCCTTTCTTCAATAAAATATGTATTATGAAATCATATCAAACTACATGAATCACAATGTATTCAATTATTCAGGTTATTTATATTGTAACAACTGAGACTCCTACTATTCCACCCGTCTTAAAATATAATCAAGAATGAATTCCATTCGCCTGAGGATTCATTAACATTGGGCTAGGTTCATGCATGCAGCATCATTGTGAAGTCCACAAACTAAGGGTTTATTTTGGTTTGATTTTCATTTTTAGGGGCAACACGCGAACTTTGGATTCATTTTGGCCAGCGACCATTTCTTGTCATACCATAGTCCTGCAAATCCAGAAGGAAATTAATATGTGCAATGGTGAAATGAATTAATCACATAATGATACATATAGCATTGAAATGCTGCCTTTCACATGAAACATTCATTATTCTAACTTCCCCAATGTAAGTATTAAGCCTATGTTTACCTCCTTGCACAAACGCTAAAGTAAAACCTGTGAGTTCCAAAAGGAAATGCCTGATGAACTGCCAATTTATTGTGCTTAATCTGTGTATTCAGTAAACGTTCATAAAAGTGACTGTCACAACAAAAGTTTGCATTAGAAAATGATAAGTGGCCCATCTCAGCAATCCTAACCGAAGCCGTGTCTGTTGCTGGTGTCGGTTGAATATTCAAAATCTGTTCCACTACCATGAAAATCTTCGAGTTTATTTCATGAAGTTCTCTCATTCGCTGTAGTGATTATTTGTCTGAAAGACAATGCATTGTAATTCTATTGCAGTTTTGATAGTATTCCTAATAAAGCACTAGGATATCAAATGCATTAAACAGTTCTGAAACCTAAATTTTAACTGACAATTCAAATATAAAATGGATTCCCAGGAAAATTTATCCCCAATAAAAAAATAGAAATATGCTCAATGGAATTGTCCTGTGTCCTGAATAGAAAAAATTAGATCTGTTATAACTTGAAATGCAGAGGCATTTAATTTTGCTGAAAAAATACAAAGAACTCAATAAAGCTAAAAACGGCCTGCCAATATGTTTTTTTTGGCTGACTTGTATTGGCCGACCTGTATTGGCCGAGTTCAGCACGTGCACAAGTAACCATTGGCAACTGCGGCATTCGCTCTCTTCAGAGAAGCAGACGACAGTCGCGGACCGAGCATTTAGCTTTTTAATGAGTCTTGAAGTCACGTACTTCAGAAGTCATAGTCACAACTTTGTCATGATAGCACAACATACTTAACCAATTAATAAAAATATAACTTGCTTATTTTCGCTCGCGGTAACAGTGGCATTCGCAGTCTTCAAAGAAGCAGACGATAGTCGCGGAACTAGCATTTACCTTTTTAATGAGTCCTGAAGTCACATACTTCAGAAGTCATAGTCACAATATTGTCATGATAGCACAACATTCTTAACCAATTAATAAAAATATTATACATTTTATAATATTCGGTCTGTGGCCTCGGGCCAATACGGCGACCCTCAGGCCAATACCAAAGCAATACAGAAATAAGCAATTAAAAACATACAATGTTTACTTCATATACAGTATATGTTGTTGTAAACAGGTTGGACTCTGTTCCACTCCATGCAATGAATGATACCAGCAGATGTTCAAGTCTTTAAGGGAACTACTGAAGAAAAAAGGTTCCGCAGCCATATTCAGAATTATACTCATTGAAAACTGTAAATGGAGTAAAGGACTTCCTTTGTTTCCCTCATAGAGGTGAATCATACTGAGAGAATGAAAACACATAGAAAACCAAATCAGCCAAGAAAAGAAAACACTAGGTTCTATTAGACTATTTAATTTGACGCCTGGCAAGTGTGGAAAAAATAGCACACCTTGGCTCACTGAAGACTGGGGAGCCTGGTTCTCACTGAGACAATATAATTCAAATCTGGCTTTTTGTTGTTGAGGAGGCTTATTCTGACGATAGGCATGCAAGGCTGTAACTGGGAGGAAATATTCCTCCACAATAACTGGAACACAAATTATTTTATATTTCACAACTGAAAATGTGCATTCCTTCATGCAAAGATGAGCAAACATCCAATGGACCTGGACCAAGTTCTGGAGGATACAGTGATACAAGTACTCATGCTGTGATTGGCATTTGCTCGGTGCGTGGCTCTGTCACTGAAGTTGAACAAGCAGGAAAGGACTTCACACGAAGAAATCGCAGATGTCTGAGAGAGTGTGGCTCTGCCTACTTTCCATAGCTGGAGACCTGAATCAAACCACAATGTGATTAATAACTCAATAGTCAGGATAAATAAACCAAAATGAGGCTTCCTCTTTGTTTCTTCAATCGACACCCCACACTCACAGTTGCTGATCAATAAATTAAATGCTCAATTTTTAATGGGGCATTTCTCTGAATTTTATTTTTCAGAAACTGCACTTCCTGAATTTGGAAATGAAAGGGTTTGCCACAAGGGTACACCAGGCAGAGGCAGAAGGAATGATGAAAAATTTTGTTCTGATTGGACAGAGCACACTCTCCGCCCTGCATATCACGTTATGATTAATGTTTTCTGTGGGGTTCTCATTATACTGAGATCCTATCTAGCGTGAGCAGGCTATGCAGAAATTTAATTTCACTGAATACACAGTGGTATGGAAAGGTCATTGACGCTGGTTGGTCACACCTCACACAAGAAAACCTCACACATGAACATGTCACATGCTGGGCGGAGCAGAAAGCCATCATCATGGCCGTGAAAGCTTAGGAAAGAAGCCCTGAAGCCCAAGTTGATAATATTTCTGAATGTGTGCACAAAAGAAATAACCCCAAACAAAGCACATTCGTCCAGCATCATTTCATACAAAGAGCCATGTGCATTGGTACGTTATAAGTCATAAACAATCAATTTTGAAAGCTGGTACAGATGCCAGCACTTCACCTTAACCATCAATTCTGCTGATTTTTGTGATTAAATATGACAAAATCATCTGCCGTCGATTTCTGATGACTAAAATTCACCTGAAAAGAAATGGCTTGAGCCCCGAGAGCCATATTCTGTCATCACTCAGATAACTCCGAAATAAAGTAGTGTGACATCAGTCTTCGGCTCACAGCTTATCATTTTGAGCGCAGGCAGCATGTCAACATTGCTCTAAACTAAGCTTTGTTTGGCCCAAAATAAACACCTCGATATGAACAAGTCTGTTTTTTTGTCTTTGCAAGTGTTTACCTTCCCTGTATTGTGATGTATGTGCATACGTGCCCCTCTAGGATAATTTCAAGTTGCTTGAGTTTACGATTGTACAATTTGGTTGTTGTTTTCTGGCGAATACAAAAAGGAGTCACGACAGCAACTTAAAGGTCGTGACTGAAGTTTTCATTGCTGTACTGTCTCTTCACTACAACTGCATCTATTCTAGTGCAATGCCTTCTGCATCATGACCTTTCAAATACATCAGATTAGTCTTTAGTATAATTTCAAACCAATACAACAGGGACTTAAAACATCAAAATGAATAATTTATTTTAGAGTGGTGCAGTAGTAAGAATTACATGAAAGTGTTTGCGGTTTTTCAAGTTGTATTCACATGTCAATGTTATTTGTGAATAAGTTAGTGATGTCACCACATTTCAAGCCATGTGCGGTAAAAACTGCTTTGTCCCTTAATTAGCTACTTTTGCTGGAGACGGAGCCTCGAAACCTATTTCCTTCAAGGTCAGACTCCCAATGTAGGCAGATGTCACTGCTTCGTCATAAAAATATAAAAAAATCTATTAAAAATGAATAAAGAAATAAAACTAGTGCATATCCTGAGCACAGTCATTGTGTGAAATCCTTGTCCCCACTCTGCACTTATTTTCCCCTCGGAATAATGTTACAAAGCAATAATGATTCCATGCTCAGCACAAATCATATTCACAAATCAAAATAAGCAATATAAATGTGCATTTCTGGCCCAGAGCATAATTTAAAAACATACACACGCTCTCTCACATACACATGCACAGTTATATGTTTGAATGTCCTGTGCATGTGCTGATGTGCAAAACTCCAGTGTTTTTTGCAGACTGCTGTTGTGTGACTGTAATGTAATGCCTCTGAGCTCGCTCTTCACAGACTGAAGCAGGTCCCATGACAACTGCATCACTGTGCTATTTTATACATGTAAATAAGCATGCTTATTGTTCTTTACAATGACACTTTTTGAGTGTAAAATCTCTATCTGAGCAACAAGATCTTAAAACTAATTAATTTCAGAATTTACTAAGCCCCACCCCTTAAAAAAGTTCCCTTTCCATGAGTGTGAGTCATGTGATCATATATGTCATCTCCAGAAGGCATGTTTGTCGAAGCGAAGTCAGCGCGTCAAAAAGTGTCTGTAGATCTGGATTTCTTTCTTTTTTGTACTGAATATAAAAGGTAGCTTTTTCATACTTGCTTGTTGCATAGATTATGACCTGAAAGTACCCGCTCATGACTGTAATTACGTGCTGTACTTAGGGGAGACTGAGGTCTGATGAGCCATGGGGACCAATGAGCCATATAACTATTTTGCGATCAATCGATGACATCTACTTAAAATAGGCAAAATGTTTGACCATCGACTGATGAGTCATAGGGATAAATGAGCCATTTTGCCTATTTTAAACATGTTTGGCATCGATTGATCGCAAAATAGTGATATAGCTCATTGGTCTCCATGGCTCATCGGACCCCAGTCTCCCCTCCATGTTTGTTTTACACGAAAGTGACGTCAGTCAGCTTAATTTGATCATTAAATAGATAATTAAAGATAATTAAATTTCTATGCAGAGAAGAACAGCTGGCATACATAGCTGCATGGATGTAATACCTATAGTTGATGAAACTGCAAGTCTTAGTATGTTCTATAACATGTCGATCAGCAAGAAAAAACAATGTCATATGTCAATAATATACCCTCATAAATCTAAACAAACTGCAGCTAGCTATGCCACAAACATGGCCGTGGTCATACGAGTAGGCGTACTGAACATTAGTGATGGGTTGTGAAGAGAGAATAGGTGAAGCGCAGACCATCCCTTGAAAATAATGACTGGTCTTCAAGTGTTTCCAATTATTAATCTGAATTAACATTACACGCTCTCCAAAAACACTGAACATTGTCTGGTGTGGCCAGTTTTCTTCAATGAATTAACATAAGAAAGAAAATGCGCAATTTCAACAAGAAATTTGATTTCATTCAACCTTATCAACCGCATCTCCAACCGAAGACTCTGGAACTGGACCCCAGGATGCATCACAATCAACCTTTTTGTTTCGCCTTGAAGCAAACCGATCTATAGTTAGTTCAAAAACCGCAGAATTAGAGCACTGAAGATTTTCTGGTTCAATTCTCACTCAATTGAATCACTGAAATTACGTGATAAAAAATCAGGGATTGTGTCAGTTTCACCAGCAATATACCGGGCAATTAAAAAATAGTTGCGAAAATCTATCCATGTCAGGATATTGTTATGTTATGTCTATTACTCCAGATAGACGGATGAGGCGTGTTACAAATTAACACTCTTATTTATTAATACATGAGAGATACAATGTAGCTGCGTAGCCATACATCAACGACCAATGACCAACTGCCCTAGAACTGTAACCAACTTGAATAATAATACAGTGCGCGTGCCTATGCACAGCAGTGGAGTTTACCACACGTAACACCACATCTTTCCCCCTACAAAAGAAAGCAATATACCATTAACTTATATCCATTTGCATTAGTGTTAAACAATGCTATTTTCTATATATATATATATATATATATAATTTTTTTTAACCCGTTTTTTTATCACCAATGCTTGGCATAGACTCTGCTCTTGCACTTCACTTCACCGAGTTGGCCTTAGTGGATTTTCTGAAGCATTAGTTTTCTCAATGATGATGGTATGACAAATTTGTTGCCTTTCAGAATGATGTCATCCACTACTGTAAGCTCGGCTCGGTGGTTCCAGTAGTCCTGTATGGGCTTTGGACAGTGGCTCTTGTTGTTTGGCCATCCTTTCTGAATTGTCTCTTTCAGCACTTTCAATGTTGCATCCTCGTTGGTTTCCTTTCTAATCTGCTCTGTTCTGTCTGCAGTCACTGGAATCGATGCCATCACCATGTCCACATACGCTTGGATGTCTACGCACTTCTCGCTGTTGGCACTCTCTTTCTTGTCCACAGCTCGGGATAGTGTGTCGGCAGTGTACATGTATTTTCCAGGTGTGTACACCATATTCACGTCATACTTTTGTAGCCTAATCAGCATGCGTTGAATTCTCACAGGACAGTCATTCAGAGGCTTGGACATTATTGACACTAGTGGCTTGTGATCAGTCTCTACCTCAAAAGCTTGGCCATACACATACTGGAGGAATCTTTCACAGGCATAAGTACTTGCTAGAAGTTCTTTTTCTATTTGTGCATACCTGGTCTCTGCACTCGTCAAGGCTCTGGATGCGTAGGCGACTGGCAGCCACTTCTCGTCGTGCTGTTGGAGTAGCACTGCACCCAGGTCGTACTGCGAAGCGTCTGCTGAGATCCTGGTGTTCCTCTCCGGGTCGTAGAACTTCAGCACCGGTTCTTGTGTCAGTGTCTCTTTCAGCTGCCTGAAGCACTGTTCTTGCTCGTGCGACCACTGCCATTCGTTGTTCTTGTCAAGCAGGTTTCGGAGAGGTGCAGAGTGTGTGGAGAGATCTGGGATGAATTTAGCCAGGTACGTCACCATGCCGAGGAATCGTCGCACTTCATCGACGTTCTGGGGTCGCTCCATGTTGTGGATCGCTGACACCTTCCTCAGGTCCGGCTTCACCCCCTCCTCGCTGACCACATCACCGACAAAGGTGAGCGTCTTCACACCAAACTCACACTTGTCCTTATTCAGCTTCAGGTTCACCTCTCTAGTCTTGTCGAGTACCTGTCTCAGTCGCATGTCGTGTTCTTCTCGACTGGACCCCCATACGATGATGTCATCCATCATGGTATCTACACCTGGAATGTGCTCAAATATCATGTGGATGGTTTTATGGTACACTTCGGGTGCAGACAGTATGCCATAAGGGAGACGGAGAAAACGGTACCTGCCCTCTGGTGAATTGAAGGTGCAGAGTCTCGAGCTCTCATCGTCCAACTTCAGCTGCCAGAAACCGGATGATGCATCTAATTTGCTGAACCATTTTGCACCAGCAAACTGCGCCATGATCTCTTCTCTGGTCGGTAGCTTGAAGTGTTCCCTCTTTACTGCTTTGTTCAAGTCTCTTGGATCTAGACATATCCTCAATGCACCTGTCTTCTTCTCCACGATCACCAGTGAACTGACCCATTCTGTAGGCTCATCGATCTTCTTGATGACCTCCATCCTTTCCATGCGTGCCAGCTCCTCTTTCAGCTTGTCCCTCAGCTTGAATGGCACTTTTCTGCAGGGATGCACGACTGGTGTAACGCTGTCATCGACGTGGATTTTGTACAGTCCAGGCAGACATCCCAGTCCCTCGAAACAGTCTCTGTACTCCTCCATGAGCGAGTCGTGATCGTTGGATGTAGATGATGATGTCACTATAAACACTTTCTTCACCAGGTTGAGCTTTTCACAGGCACTGAGTCCGAGGATGGGCTGTACGCGCTTGTCCACGACCAGTAGCTGTGTTTTAATCTGCTTTCCCTTGTGCTTGAAGGTGGCGATGCAGCTCCCCTTCACAGGCACTGGCTCACCTGTGTATCCGGTGACTCTGATCTTTACGGGATGGATCTTCGTTTTCACCGTCAGTGTTCTGTAGTCCTGGATAGACAGCAGGTTCACCTGGGCCCCCGTGTCGAGCTTGAACGGTATGATGGTGTCGTTTACCTCGATCGGCACAATCCACTCAGCTCTCTCACCGCAAGTCTGCAAACTGTCCACCACGAACTCTTGCCCCTCTTCTTCCACTGCATGGACTTTACTCCTCGTCAGCGTCGCTTTGCAGCACTTGGAGAAGTGGTTGGCTCTGCACCAGTTGTTGCATGACTTGCCATATGCTGGACATGATTTGGGCTGGTGACTAGTTCCACATTTGTTGCACTTAAATTCAGATGTTTTCTCTCTCTCTTTCTGCTTTGTGAATGGCTTCCTCTTCTGTTCCCTTTTCACAGCATGCACGGCTGAATCATCTCTGCGCAGCTCTTTAGCCTGCACACGGGTTGTCTCTGCTGCTCTACACATGGTAACGCATTTATCCAAAGTCAATTCGTTCTCTCGGAGCAGTCTTTCTCTTAGTCCGTTGTCATTGATACCGCATACAATTCTGTCTCTGACAAGTGAGTCTTTTAATGTCTCAAATTCACATGTTTTGCTTAGCGTGTGGAGCTCAGCGAGGTACTGATCGAAAGGTACTCCCTGCCTCTGATCATGAGTTAAAAAACTTGTATCGCTCAAACGTGACATTTTGGCTCGGCACAAAGTATTCCTCAAACTTCGCCATTACCTCAGTCAACGTCAGCGTGTCCTCGTTTAACTGAAAACTGATGAAAATGTCCAGAGCATCCTGACCGATGACATGAAGGAAGATTGACGCTTTCAGTTTTTCATCCCTGACCTCTGCTCCACTAGCTGCAATGTAGAATTTGAATCTCTGCTTAAAGCGCTTCCAGTTTTCGGCTAAGTTGCCGGTTAACTGTAGACATGACGGCGGATTCAGTCTATCCATGATGTGTCTGCTTGTTGGGACTACAACCTGGATATCCGATGGTCCGTTGTTTTCGGAAACTGTATCTGTATTGTTTACGTTAATTTCCTCTCATCCCACTTCTGACACCATGTTATGTTATGTCTATTACTCCAGATAGACGGATGAGGCGTGTTACAAATTAACACTCTTATTTATTAATACATGAGAGATACAATGTAGCTGCGTAGCCTTACATCAACGACCAATGACCAACTGCCCTAGAACTGTAACCAACTTGAATAATAATACAGTGCGCGTGCCTATGCACAGCAGTGGAGTTTACCACACGTAACACCACAGATATCTACTTTTATTAAATGCAAATGCATTCTGGTCCCCCCACAGCTGTTAATATAGCTGACAACAGTCATGCTGTCTGACTCAAGCTGTATATATTCTCCATATATATCCCCAACTAGGGACTTAACAGCAAACAAAGCAGCTGTCAATTCCAGTTCATTTATGTACTTCTGAGACTGTAAAGTGGACCAATGACCACCTGCAACTTTATCATCTCATGCTGCTCCCCAACCGGTCAAGGAGGCATCACAAGCCAGCACAAATTTGACTTTTGGTAGCGTAAACTTAGCGGCATTCTTCTGTTGCACATTGCTCAGCCACCATTCAATATCTTGTCTGGAAGAAACATCCAGTCTAATGTATCTATCATAGTTGTTGTCTATGCACAATGCTTTTAACTTTTCTTGCTCAAGGAATCTATAATACAAAGGAGCTAATTTGATCACTCTCATGGCAGACGTACACAAACCAATCAAACTAGCCAATTCCTGCACTGTGACTAGAGCGCTATACAAAAAATGCTCAGACACTTCAAGAATATGAGCAACTTTCTTATCTGATAATTTGAGGGTAAGATCGCCGGAGTTGATGATAAATCCTAAATTCTCAATTTCCTGTGTTGGGATGAAGCATGACTTCTCTACATTCAGCAAAAAACCCCGCAGAGGTAAACAAACGGCAACATCGGCCACCTCACTAGCACATTGCTGTTGATCTTGGCTCATTAGCAGGAAATCATCAACATAATAAGAACATCTGATCCCTTGGGAACACAGTTCCGAATATAACGACTTTAATGGTATTGTAAACACCCGAGGCGCGGAGGATAATCCAAAAGGGAGGCATTGGTACTGGTATAGAGCTCCATCCCAAGAAAATCTTAGATATTTCCTGTCTTCAACGGCAATAGGCATACTATGATAGGCCTCTTGGAGGTCGATAGAAGAAAATTAATCACCTCGCCGAACAAGTTCCGGAGCAAAATACAAAGTTTCTTGTTTAAAATTAAAATAGGCGACAAATTCATTCAGCTGCTTTAAGTTCAATATCACACAAAACTTCACATTTTTCTTTTTCTGCGAGAAAACTGTTGGAATGAATTGACCTCCGACAGGATCACAGCATTCAATGAAAGCACCGAAGGTGCTGATGCCTCAGTGCTTACAGCAGTGACAAGTATGTCCCTTGATGAAGCTATAAAATTCTGTGTGGACATGTCAGAGTACTCTAGCTGTGCATCTATGCTTGACATAAGCTATGTTTCCATCCACTTGTCAATCGAAT
This sequence comes from Gymnothorax reevesii, assembly GCA_029721435.1. NCBI lineage: Eukaryota > Metazoa > Chordata > Actinopteri > Anguilliformes > Muraenidae > Gymnothorax > Gymnothorax reevesii. The sequence continues at coordinate 87,925,445 of CM056575.1, forward strand.
TACCTGAAGTTTGCCAAAAATATTCATGCAAATAAAGGGGGTGAAAATGCATTCCCACCTAACAGCATTGAAGTGAATAAAAACTTGGACATAGCCTAGTGACATTACTTGCGGCTATGCGATCAAATCGGTGGGTAGAATAGATTTGACATTTTAAGCGGTTTCCAATCATTTTCACAGTGAATCGCAGAACCTTCGAGTAGTGTGGTAGGCAACAAAATTAACTAGTTAGCAATAAAATGCTATTGAAACTATCAGCGAATCTAACAAGCGAACATAAACTTTGTACTCAAACGAACACCAGTAACTGTCATTAATTTAAGGTAGCTAAATGAACAAATGACATGGTTATGCTAGATCGTTAAGAGCTGCTCACTTCATCTACTTTAACTTTAACAAATTTAACAGGTTGTTATCTGACGATCAACATAAACTAAAGCTGGGTACAGAAAATGACGCTGACAACTAAATTCATTAAGGGTCAGCTAATTCGACAAATTTCCCAAAAATGCAGTCATTTGATAAACTTACCTGCAAGCGTGTTCCAATGAAAATGAATTCATTGTTTGGAATAATTGCTTTCCCCATGACAAACATTTCTTCCGCATTCCTCGATTCCTATTGGAGTCTATGGACGTGTCAAATAGTGCTATAAGTCGAAAACAAAGCTCTATCTGGCAAATTTAAATCCAAGATATTGCATTTAACTCATTCAGCCATATTCTAGGACTTGATTTTGACCGGCGTGGCCATCCTGGTAACAGACAGACACACAAACGAGCTACCGTATGCCCCACTTGCGCATACTCACCGAGGATTAATTACACCTTTCTTAACCTTAGTACCCGAGCGTCCCCCAATTGGGGGACTTTGAGGGGCATTAACAAACAGCATGAAATAATGTACTAATCTTGAAAGAATATAGCGAAATTGCACATCAAATTAAACAGCAGAACCGGGGCTACACGACTGTATAAACGTTTTTACATGTTCTAAACACAGCTCAAATAACAACTAAATTAATTACGACATATCAAACTCTGTTCAGCTCCGCTGCATCAACCCACTCGACATATTGCAAGCTCTACCGCAACCAAAGTTCATGCAGCATGCACAAGCGAGGCGTCAAATGAAAGCTAAGACTCCACAGATTCCAATGCTGTAATGCAAATTGATCTACTCCAAAGTTTTGGAGAGATAGAGGCCAAAGAATCATAAAAACTGACATCGCTTTTTCAAACTATCGTAGTAAAATTTATTTTTCCTTCGCTGTTCGGGTGAGAAAATCTTATTTTTCCGTAAAATTCACACTTGATTCAGTTAGTCCTATTACCTGTGTTGCGTTCCAAAACTTTCCGGCTTTAGCCGACAGCGTTAGTGACCCAGGGGAAGCCTTACAATGTCCGTATGCATCAGGGGCTTTTTCGCGAAGACGTGTGTTCTTCTAATTCTGATTGGCAGACAGTACTGTCAATCTCATTTTGGTGAATATAGCTTTATTCTATTGGTTCTAACGATTTCAACGAGTTGTCAATCGCCCAAATCGACGAATCCGTGGCGGAGAGAGAGCCAAGCGTATTCACTATGTGTACATACCAGCAAACTCGATTTACGCAGGATACCCGTATCACGCATAGGATAGCTGAACGCAGAGCGCACGGCATCGACTTTGTTGTTGCTTGTTTCTAGACAGGTTGATTCTTTTTATCGATATTTTATTACACTTTGTGAGAAATATGGCCAAGCAGGGGCCTAGCAGACGTTTCACAGCCGAAGAGGTTTTGAAATTACTGGAGGAGAACGCTGACAGTACACTATGTATCGAGGATTCTTCGTCAGAGGACGAAGATCTTATGCAACCGGAGTATGCAGAAGACAGTGGTGACTCCGATTACTGTCCTCCATCTTCTGAAAGGTATGGAATGTCATATAAATGTTGTATCGAAAGCTTTATTGCTGTAAAAATTTCAATATGTTTGGAGCTAGCTGCTTTTTTTCGGGCCAAAATGCAGGCTTAGTGATGTGGTCTGATGTTATGAAATGTGACGTTCGGTGTCTGTTGGTGTTTGTATGTGCATGTGTATATGTTTATGTATATGTTTGACTGTATACGTATGTGTATGTATAAGATAAAGGAGAGTCGGTATAAAGCAGGCACTGGCTGGTCCCAGTCGCTGAAAATAAACACTACTTACGAAAGTGGGGCAATTTACGCAATATGGTTCCCATATTCCTATATTCTGAGGACAAAGCTGATTGACAGACGTTTTGGGCTTAGCTCATTCTCAATGTCTCCAAGTGAAACTTTCTGAATACAGAAGACTGAAACATCAGTCTTTGAGTGTGCCTTCTTTTCCCTTTTATGTATGAGTATATGCATATATGTATATGCTTTGTGTGTGTTTTTACAAGTTTAAATTTTTATGGAAATATTTGTTTTGCAATTTCAAAGTTTCAAAATAGCATATTGTAGAATTGTGTAAATATTTTAGAAGTTTTACATTTTTTTTTTACTGTTGGTATTGTTGCTGAAATATTTACTGTTTTATCAAAATAAATCTGCTCCATTTGGAATCAACATTCAGTTGCTTTGTGTGGTTCAATTTTTCAAATGGGAAATATACAGAGGTCTGGTTATATTTTTCAAAAAATTGCCAAAAACAGTTGTATTTGGATGTATTGATCACCATTAGAAATATAAAAATGAAATGTGTAGTGTTGTACATGAGAACTGAAGTGGCACAGATGGTGCCAAAATGGCCACTTTGGAGACCTCGGTTGAACTCTCTGTGCTAAAAACTCTCTAGTTTTGTTCTACTTCACTTTATCTGAGTCAGCCTTTGCAGAGATAATGTTCTTATGTTGTATTATGGTCTGATAAAGGTTTAGAGCTGACACTGCATCATTTTCAATGGGATATTCATCCTGAAAATGATTTTTTTTTTTTAGGCGGATCTACATTTTTTTTAAATTTTTGCATGTGCCATCTTCATTTACTCTTCACCAGTATCAAATATACTCATATTAACTCATCTCAACAAATCTCACAAGTGTCTCATTTACTATGAAACCAAAATTATTCAAATAGACCTTGTGGTTGCAGAGATATACCCATTTACTTATGGGTTTGCAATATTCAAGCAGAAACCTTAAAAATAGGCTCATCGCCTAAAGGGTTAAGTAAAGTAACTCCATTGAAATAATATTGTGCTCTACATGAGTATACGGAATTTCACAATGCAAGTATTTTTGAACAGGAGGCCAAGCAAATTTAATTAATTTTGTAACCTTGAACATTCTGCAAAATCCAATCGTCCGCAGTCAGATTTTCTCATATGTATAAGCACCCCGCTATACTGCCGCTCAAAAGTTTCTGCCAGTATTCATTAAGGCCTCACAGTCACTCATCTCTACTTTCTCAACTGAGCCGACACTGGCGACTCGCACACAGGACTGGAGCCATGGAGTGAATAGGCACAGAGTCTTTTGGCTTTTTTAACATCTGTGCCAATTTTGAAGTTACCACAATTCCATGTGACAACTGTGCTTGCAGCTTTTGCAGAGCACGGTCCCTGGACCAAACTAGTTTATTCAGGACATTCTAAATCTCGGGGTTCACCCTAGGTGGCAGAATAAGCTCACAATTTTTCGGAATTCCGTGTTTTTTGACAATGTGTTCCACATCAGTCTTTCTAGTACACATCAAAGACAAAAACTCAGCTATTTTGGGGCGAATTTCTTCACCACTGGCCTCAGTTCCCACAAATATTTCACTCGGCGCTTCCCAGTTTGTATCGTCGTCAGACCTGGCGCCCATATCACATTCGGTAAATAAGTCTAAAGAAGGAATTTCCATACAGTTTGACTCGGACAAATCCATAACTGGGTTGCGACCGCTCGGGCACAAAACAGTTTATCTAATATCTCTAAAATACCGAGCTTCTGTCTGAGATACAAAACCTTCTTCATCCAGATTATCCAACACCTGGGCTGGTGGAGCAAACCGAGGTTTTTTTAGACGTGGCTTCGACATTGTCTGGTTTTCTCTGTGACTTGCTTTTACCAGAAGCCTTTTTGGGCTTCTCATTCCCAGTATTAGGAATCAGGGTTCTCTCAAGCACGTGGCTGCGTCATCGTGCCTTTCAGGTGAAGCCATTATAGGCACTCCACTCTCGTCAAACCCCTAGAAGCGAGGGAGGGCATTTTCGGCCTCATCCGAGCCGGTTGTATCAAACAAATGTCGCCATGATCCAATTCATGTGTGAACATCAAAAGATGAAACCATGAAAAGATGTTCCGCAGGGCGTGCCCACAGTTTATATAGGACACACGGGGCTTCCTGACCTCTTTCAATGTCACGTGTGAATATGCAAGATGACCCTGTCATGCAAATGTGACCCAGAAAGGCTGAAGGCTTACAAAGAAGAATTAACTGAAGTCTGGTCCTATTGGCTTCAGAATCGTTTTGCTTGGCTTTGTTTTTAAATATCAAGACAAAGTTAATGTCCCTGTGGTGATTTTTTTGTGTTTTCGTGTTCATAATTTACATGTCAGTTTGACTGGCTGTAAAATGCTTCAGAGCACTATGAAGATTCCTCCAGGTTGGTGACCAGAACAAAGTATCTCGCACTTTGTTTGAGTAAAGCTTGGGTTTTTTAAAGAGAGTGAATATTATGTTTCGTTCACCTTTCATAATCTTGCTGAAGAATGAAATCCATTCCCTTTCTGTGACATCATCAACATCAGAAATGTTTAAATGTTTTATTTTTTTTTAATAGTAAAGGCTTTAAAGGCTCTAAACATCCCACAACTATTTCTATCCTGAACATAGAAAATTCCTGTACCTTTTAATTATTTTCTGTGTCTCGGGTGTTCAATCTACATGCAAGCTTTATTATTAGAACTTGCACATTTACTATTTTGATCATTGATGGCATGTAAGGTGGATCATTCCATTCTTGGAATCCAATTAAAATCATCAAAATTGAAGCGTAAGTTCAACTAAGCCAAAAGATAAAGGCTCCAGATCAGTGGTGGTTTTACACGGGGGCCTACAGGGGCCTGCGCCCCCCTGCCGATGTCCTGTGCCCCCGTGCTGGTCCCTGTGCTGACTGAATAATAAAATTATACTGTATATTTTTTACGATGATGTGCGCTAGCCCCAAAACCGGACTTAATGTCTCTCAACATTCTACACGGACTGATTAGAGCGACGCACCAAAGTGTGTTGGCTACCTGCGTTTGGTTTCACTGACCTCAATACGTTGGCTGGAATTTGAATATGAGCGCCGCAACCAGCAAGAACATCCTGTTGCAAGAGACGAAGGTTAGCTAAACGGCTGCACCTTATAAAGTAATTTGTTGTAGACGTGGCCGTGTTACTGTTGTTCCCCATTCCGGCAACGAAAGCTTGTTGTCAAGTTTGTAAATGTCTCTTAGATTTACATTACTATCACACTCTGCAAAGTACTTATGAAAAGTTCCACACGATGGTGTGATGTTAACCACTAACCTCATCTGACTAGGCTGTTCCATTTTGAAAAATAATAGGCTATGAAGTAAAGTAATCAACAGTAGCCTATCTACCCATGCTAAGTAGGGATGGTTATTTGTGAGATGAGATGTTTGCATGTCTGTGCATTTTTTTTCTTCTAAGACTGTCAAGAAACGAGGAAGTGCCTTTGTTGCCTAAGTAAAACAAAAAATTACAGGAATTACAGGAAACCAAATAAATCGCTTATATGCCAATATTTGCCTAGTATTAGTGCAATTCACAAACCCATGATTATATTTCAGTTGACCGTAGCATTTTTCCAATTCATATTTTCAATCACTCCACAGTAATATTGGCTTCCATGAATGGAAATGGCACATTGTGTCTGAGAGAGTGGAGGGTATATATATGTATGTGTATAATTATTTTGATTACTTATTTCATTGTGATTAGAGTAACTAGAACCAGTTGTTTTGTTAGTACTATTTTGTTACATTTGTATGAATAAACACCTTTTCAAATCTAGCTTCAATCCACAGATAGCCTTCCGTATACTGTATATTCGTAATTTTGATTTATGTTTGAAGAACTATCACTCCTCAATTACCAGATCCTTCTAAATAGCTCTGTCTGTCACTAATTAGAGTCAGCATGACATGCACACCTGTGTGAGCTGCTATGTATTCAGGCACTGGCAGCATATTTTTTAAATAAGTGTGAGGACTGGACTCTCAAGTCAGTGGCCATGAATACAGAGGAGTTTGTACAAATGTTACTTGTGTGCTGTGGTTCTCATAGGCCCAATTACTGATGAAGAGTTTTGTTTTCTAAGAACGAGTCGCCCATTCTGGGCGTAAGCCATTTGATTTGTCTGATATTTCACACTTTATTATGTTGTATTTTATTTTCCATTTTTGATGGCCATCAGTCAATGCATTTTTTCTTCATGAAAAAAATTTCAGTATGATTTTATTGGCAAAAGCAAAATAGAAGTTTTGAATGCGCTAATATCGTTGTTGATGCTTTTTGCCTTTATTCACACAGGAAAGTTTAGAGAGCCAGGGAGGGAGTGGTGTTGCAGCACATCTCAGCTGCAGGCCCATGTCCATCATTGTTGTCTATAATGTGCCCCTCTGATTAAACACTGGCCCAACCTGGGCCCCCCCACTGAAATTTGTCTAGAACCGCCACTGCTCCAGATGCTAAGTTGTGCCTAAGCTATGCATTGCCTGCATCAGGAAAAACTTCCGACTTGAAAGATACCAAGCTGCCTCTTACTTGCATACCATGCTTCATTTTTATTTCATTTGTAATGGTGCACTCATACTCAGCATTCACCACACACTCGCAAAAATGCTAAGGAAATAGCTATCATATGGGACATCGACACCATATTAGGCAAGTAAAACTGCTCAAAAAGCATTCACACATCATATACATACATATAGGATGCTTTGAGTCAAAAGCAAAACAAGAACTAAGACGGAAAGAAAAGCCTTCTCTCTGCATGTTCTGGTGTTTTCTTGTCAAGCTTATCAAGAAACAGGATTAATTTGATAGGGACTGCTGCGCGGAGTGTCCTGAGAAGCATGTTGTTATCATGCAGAGCCATCCTCTCTCACTGCTGATGTCACTCTGTCTCCGAGGAGCATCTATTCAGCCAGCCTCTCTGCCACAACTGAGCCCCGCAGCCTCATCACTGGCCCTTTCTTAATAAACACAAAATCATCTCACCACTCAATTTCCCCCACTTACTCTTTCTGCTAATCTCTGACTAAAATAGGTCAGCACTGTGCAATTAAATCTTCATTTCTGAAGCAAAACTCACCTCAGACACGCAAATGACATTTATTTCTAAAAATGTGATACATCATTGTGCATGCTAGCGAGAAGCCCGGGGAAGGCAGAACAGCATGTTAGATGAACCACTTCAATTTTCCATCAATCAAATTACAGTTTATTGTTCAGCTGAGCAACCCCAGGCAACACAAACCTAGAAACTGTCAGTTATGAAACATTATATTTCTCCTGTCATATTGTACCCTAGATAGAGCCATAAAAAAAGAATGTCACATCACTGACGACTTTCATATTCCTTAATTTAGCAAAAGCGTATATGTCTATGGTGAGTTCTATTCTAGGTTTATAACAGTATTAGGTTACACAAATTATATTATTCCACAATAAGTTAATTTATTATTTCCAACGTAATGATTTCGTAAAATGAAATTTGTTACAGGAAATTGCATATAATAGTACTTTAATGAGTCCGTCAGAAATGAGCTTTGCATTAGTATTTCTTATTTATCATGTTTAAAATCATTTTACTGGTTGAACAATGGATTTAAGATAATTGAATTACATCTATCAGCCAGAATTCAGAAAGCCAGTAACACCTTTGAACGGATTGCAATTAATGTGGAGATTGTGAATTCATTTAATGTCTTTTGTTTGGAAGTGAGTATTCAAACGTGGCAGCTGGAACCCAGTTTCATATGGTCACCATGGCAGACCATGGTCATATCAGACCTAAACGTAAACTATACAAAGAGCACTGCTAAATTACACTCTATGCCATCTAAAACTAACACCATAATGTTGCACTAAATACTGTGCAAAGAATGAAGAATGGTGCCACGCTGCAGTACATTCAATGCCAAAAACTATAGTTGTATTTTCTCTGCATGAAGAACAGTGTCATTTAGTATTACATGCTGAATCAATGAACATATTTGTACTGCATATGCTAAGTATAAAAACAGTGTCTTACACTGTTCTATATTTTCAATGAATAGTGCAACCTTATAGCCGAAGATACAGCATGCATGAAGAAGAGCACTAAAAGAAAAAAAAGCACTACATCTGGTGCTTATAGAACCATGAAATACTACCCCTAGTACTGTATCAGAACACTGGCACATATCACTGCATACAACTCAAATACCACCATATGCACCATACAACAGCGGTGGCATTCTATGTCGGTATTGTTCTTTATGCGATACACCTTAATGAGACACTGTATTTTGTATGTTGTTCAGAATACTACCTTGAAACACTGTAGGATGTTAAAACAGAATCCACGGCAAAACCTGCAATATTCTGTGCTTGGGCAAAGTTGCCGTGTACAATGAGTACCTTTCTGGACAGTGATACAATTGAAGACCCCAGTGCTAAAAGTACTTAATTCACAAATTTTCCATTTCCACTTAGAGTTTGAGTGGATATGATAACCATGAGATTGATGAGCAGACTGTCAGCTATAACTTGGTGGTGTTTTCACCCGTATCTATGAACTGTGTAGAAATGAAGGCACTTATAGGTATTAGTGAGCCCCTCCCCAATTTTTGGGCATATCACAAAATATTCTGACACTTTAAACCCTTGTACGCTTATTTTTGCATGAGTTGCCCTTTAAGTAGGTTTGAAGATAGAAAAAGCATTTTGCCCCCCATTTTGTAGGACAATGTCAGACACATAATCTATATCTGCTGGCTGCAGGGCTCACTGAAGCTACATCAAACTCATATTAAGAGAAATATTCAAACCCTGGAAGCAATGTTTTTATGACAGCAGTATTTCATAAAAAAACAACAACAACAAAAAAAAAAACAAACAAATACTTTGGTCTCACTCCCTTGTAATTCAGTCATAAATATTTTGGCATCATTGATAACTGACAGAATTTCCAGAGGTTTTTTATAAGCAGCTGCTCTTGACAAGCATGGGATCGCAGGGTTGAAGAGTTTAACATGAGTAGAATTAAGTTATCAATTTTATCCCTCCTACATATAACGAGGGGATATAGTCCTCATTTTCTCTGCCCATCCATCCGGCAGCCTGTCTGCCCGTCCATATGTCCGTTTGTCTGTAATCATTTTGTTTCCAGAGCAGAAATTAAATACTGTTCAACATTTTTTAACTAAACTTGCCGTGCATATTAATCATGTCCTCGATTGGTGCCTTTTGATATTTTGGGGGACCCAGGGTATATGTCATCTTCTGATTATTCTTGTTAACAATTGTTTGCATTTTCTTTGCATGTAATGACTGCTTGAAGTCAGTGACACATAGACATCACTAGACTCTGGGCACCGCCCAAGATCATGCTTTACGAGGCCATTTACAGTTCTTGCTTGTTCTGGGGACTTTTCTTTCCTTCAATCCCCTTTTCAGAGCGGAAATAGTATCTATAATTGGATTCCGGGCTGTTGATTGACTTGGCCAACTGAGCGGGAAAAAAAATAATAAATGTCACCGTTTAATGACTTACGGTGCTTACTTTAGCTCTGATAGTGAATTCATGGTAATTTCATGTAGCACAGGATGAACAATGATTTTCTAAATAATTCTGTATGCTGTCAATACGGTGGAGGAGAATGTTTCAGAGGTTGTTTGCAGATGATGTCACATTGCAGCAGGAATTGCAGATGGCTGGCAGGAAGTGATTTCACCAAAGAAAAGCTCTATCAAAATGCCAGAATTTTATGCTGTTTTTGGCTGTGCCAACCGATCAAATTGAGATCAGAAGGAGCTACTTTCGAGTCCCAAAAGTAGTGACAAATTAAGGTGAGAACTTTAAAAAACTCACAAAGGAACGGCGGCAGACATAAAAACCTCTGTTCACAGCCTGGAAGAGCAGAGTCAGACAGAGCTTATGTATGCAGTGACCACTTCACAGAAGGTAAGGATACAATCATTTAGCTACTTTACTTTACATATCTGGCTAAAATCTATAGAAATACACACCACCTAACTGTTATTCTTCACTTCCTGCCCCTCATCTGGCTTTCGCACAACATTGGAATCAAGTCTGCAAACAAGCTGTGTGAACTTTGGTATGTAGTGGGCTACTCATTACCAAGTAGATGCAATTCTGTTAAACTGAGTTAAGCACCAAAAATTTTGCAGTAAGAGAAATGAGAAAGAGAAAGAGAAACTAATGAATAAGAGTGCAACTTAAAAAGAATAAGACAAAACCCTGTAATATAGCAAATACTGCCAAACACTCTTATACAGTATTTTCTGTATACAGAGGATGGCTAGAAACATGGCATGCCACATACTGAATGGGTCTGCTAATGAAAATAAGTAACTATCCCAAGTCCACACAGTCATATTTGGCCTCTGTACAGTCATATACGGCCGTAGAGAGGGCCCCAACAAATACTGATTCTTCATGTCTTCTAAACACTAACACAGGAATACAAAATGCCACCCAAAATCAGATTTAAAAAAAAATATGTATAGCTAATTAGGTAATTCAAAACGTGAACAGTCAAAATGCAAGGGTGGGCATGATTCTTGCTAATCCAATTTCAAAGATTCGAAATTGCTAGCGATATGAGCTAGAAAACGAAACAGACACTTTATGAATAACCATTGTCATGACGGGGGACTGTTTGCCAGTCTAATGATCAAAGATATATCCTCCACTGGATTTTCTTAGGTCTGTTTAATCATGTTTGATAATTAAGGGATCTCAACAACAGAAAGTACACCAGCAAGTTTTCCCCAACCTTCACAATCACTGAAAAATGTTCATTTATCAATAATTACAGTGCCAACTTCCGGCTTTAAAAGAGGAGATCGATTTCAAGGCATAATGCGCCAGCTGCCAGACAAAAAAAAAAAAAAAAGAATATACTGTAGCTCTGTTTTAAATCATCGTCAAGTGGAGGGTGAAAATCACAGAAGTGCCTCTGAAAAATGTATATGACTTCTCTCAACAATGAAAAAGTAAGCCATTCCCATTAATATGACTGCAAATTGGCAGCATATGTCTACTTTAGAGAGGTCTAACCATCTGCACTTTGCTGCCGAAAGTTTCCAGAGATACCTAAGGGTCAGGTAGTCGGTACGTGAATTGCAGGTGCCAAATACGAAAAAAAACTGCATCAGAACTGTGCCCTCAAGTCAAAGTGCTCAAACTGGGATAGATGTACTCTTGACAATTGGTACTTAAGTTGCTAATAACCACAGAACTATAGCTCTAAAAATGACCACAGAATTCAATCAATCAGTTGTACGGCAAGTAGTCTCAACAGAAACACTACGTTGTCAGGTTCACAAATCTTGTATTTGTGGTTGTGTTTAACACCCCTATATATAGAATGGTTTAGCAATCAGACAGAGCATAACAATCATTCAAAAATTAGCATTGCTAAAATTGAATGGTACACTACCTGTAGAGTAGCCTCACACAGAAAACAACATTTTCAGGATAAACAAATCATTAAATTATTAGAAATGAGCAGCCATTCAACCATCTCACACTCTGTGATACTCAAAGCATTATACAATCATCCAATCAGGTGCCATCCATATGTGCGCAGGACAAGGAAAAGGGGCCACTTGGGATTTTTTTCCATTCTGACATTAACATGGTGTCTCAGTGAAATCCCAGTGATACTTATTTCCCAACACTACTGCTCTGTCAATTTACAACACTTTGCTGTGCACAAATTCACCCAATTTTTTCTCAAAATCAAAAACTTGGACCACTCTTTGATAATGTTGGAAAATCTCAATTTTCATAAAATGATTCAAGTGACCCCTTTTCCTAATCCTGCACACATATTATAATAAAATACATTACAAAATGATGAGATGACAACATGCATAATCTACAAATTTAATACAAGACAGGTATGTATTTACAAGCATATAGTAAAGTACAGAAGCAACGACACAAAACTGCAGCAGTATCAATGCCCACAGGGTAGCACAGATCCCAGTGCACACAAGTGGCTCCAAAGAGGAAAGCAGTATATTTCTGCCACGTCAAGCCGCCAGCCTATGCACATGTCCAAGAGTGGCGCTGCAGTATGTATTTGCCATCAGTCACATGATCAGCAGCCAACCCCCTGGCACGCCCCCCCACCCCCCGGGGCTGCGAATGAGCCTTCCAACGTCACAAGGCTCAGCAGGATTCCACCTGGTCCCTCACGCTTTGACGTTTCCCACGTTCCCTCACTTTCCATGTCCAACACCTGCCCCCCCATCACCCTCAACCCGCCCATCAACCCCTCCTTCTGCCACCTACTCTAAGCACCCCCCCACCCAGATTCAGCATGGCGTGGCACAGAAATCTCCTTGTTTCGCGCACCCCACGCGCCCCTGTTTGTTCCATTCCGCCAGCACGCCTCACGCCTCACAAAGTGCCATGCGAATATGCAAAACACCCCACTTCTATTGTCTGGCTGTCTGGATATCCCCTTCACTACTTGGATTTTCCATTCAGGCTTCGAGAGCAGATGATGAACTTCCTCCTATCCAGAAGCACATGGAGCACTTCTTATACCAAGGATCCACAATACAAATCCGCGCCAACCAATGGATCACGGTTTTTTTCACCAATCGGAAATCTTTTCTTGGTCCTGGTTTTGCAGTGGATCAAAACAGAGAAGATGGGGTTAATCTTCATGGCAGAACAAAGGCAAAACTTTCCTAATTTCCTCAGCGTTTGCATCAAACCACTCCTGGCTATATAAAAAAAGAGGAATGCTTCATTATGATTACCCGTTGTCTCAATGTATATGACACATGCTGTCGGTTGAATATCATTTACGCCATTTTTTCTTCTCTTGCTTTTGCCATCCTCGCTCAACTACTTGGTATTCTAGCAGTGATAATTATCATTCGCGGAGCGTTCCATCAATATGCATAGATAGCCGTAATAGGTTCGGCGCCTTGCACTTGATTATTTTTTCCAGTTCAAACAGCAGAGGAATTTGCTGGATTTTCTCGATGTGGTTTTTGTTTTGAATTATGGAGTCACTCAATCGCCTCTCCTTTTGTAACGTGGGCTGGTCTTTCCCTCCTTAAAAAATAAAGTGCTTCACGTGAAAGATAAGCATTAATTCCTCACTGCACGGCTTGCCTTCTCATCCATAAAATTCACAAAGCCCATCTGCATCCATACATTCAAATGAGCTCTATTGTACACGCCAGCCTAATTAGCACTGCTCCCCGCACCGGGGTTAAACTCTCGTTTGCCTGCCATCCTGATTTAAAGGCGCCATTGTCTTCCAGCAGCTAGCATTAATTCTTTCGGGAGAAAATGAGGAAAAAAATCACGAGGTGCTAGTTTATTCCGCATCGCTTTTTTGTTGGCTAATTTACGCGCGGTCTCTGTTGTTCTTCCCGTAAGCTATCCTCATTGTCTAAGCCTTTGAAATTGACAAAATCGTACAAGAAATCAATACTTAATTGATTGTTCACTCTTCAGCAGCTTCAAACAGTTCTTTCACATTAGATCCCTGTAATATTCCCCCTGATTCCGGAGAAGGAGGTAAAGTGGTGGCAGAGGCACAGGAGCATCCAGCAGCAGCAGGCATCCCCGCGAGCAGCAGTGTGATGCGCGATGCCAGCAACCCGTCAGGAAAACCAAGGTGCTCTCAGCAGGCAAGAAAAGTTCCCACGTGCACCATGCATACAACTGCACAGGGGAGGTATGAAAAAAAAAAAAAAACTATGTCGACAACGTATGTCAACTGACATGGGGTGAATTGGGGGTAATCTACAACAACAAAATGGGAGGGGGTGTAACAAATATATTCGGTTACGCCACTTCATCACCAAATTTCTACTGTTGGCGCCCAGCCCTCTTTGTTTATGGTGGTACTGAAGGGGGACGGGCGCGATGCCCGGGCCGTGTCAGAGAATCCTCCCATTGCGACTGGAAAAAAAATACCCTCAGCGCGTGTCTGCGACACGGAACTGGGAAAGGGAAGCATGCGATGTTTGGAAATGTGGGACAAATTCAGGCGAACAAGCCGGAATGGGAGAGGGGGCGAGGGAGACAGATGGCAGGTCTGGCGTCATGCCAGAGCCAATGAAATGAATCATAGCGCTGAATAACTGCACCCCATCCACTGCCACTTGTTGCCGCATGGCGAGGGGAAGGGGGCCCCCCCTGGCATTGGCAGGGAATCTCCTCGCATGTCATTGGCAGCTAAGAGCACTTTTCGCCAGTGAGTTCCTGCACTTGCGTAATGCTGACAGGGCTCTCACTTCTACAGTGCAGGCTTTATGCTCGCCGGAAGAGGGGAAACAATGAGACCGGCCAGCCCTCTTTTACCCAATGATGAGGGGGAAGGCTGGCATTCCAGCCTGTAGTTATGTGCTGCATATTAATATATGCTGAGTAGACAGCCCCTCACTCCCAGCCCCCAACAAACCCTGCTGCCTCCAACTCCCCCCCCCCCCACCACCACCGCCACCGCCCCTCTTCGGGCACATGCCAGCGAAATGGAGTCTTCTGGGGAGCTGCCACACCAAGGGAAGGATTTCAGTAGGTAACACATCACCGCCGAAACTACAAACTGGGTGTAGGAAATTCCAAAGAGGAGCGTTTGCTGTCTGACATGAAGAAGAGCAAGTCCCAGAGCAGCACTGTTTGGGTGTTTTCTTTTTTTTTTAAAGGCAGCCCGAGTCACAGCAGATTGTTCAATAAACGCCTCGTACCCGGGATAAAGGGAGACATTATGGGATGCCCAGGGGGTTTTGGAAATCAAATACAATGTTTGAAGTAGAACAATTTGAGGTACATTACAGAAAAGGCAATTTGAATTGCCAATGAGGCGATGCATATCTGCATGTTAATTAGAGCCATGCGGGCTCAGTCTACAGCCGGCTCTTGATGGGCAGGAATGCGCTCGTAGCACAGCTGGGAGACCGCTTTTCTCCGAATAAATTAACTAGCTTTGTTCTATTGCTTATT
This sequence comes from Gymnothorax reevesii, assembly GCA_029721435.1. Lineage (NCBI taxonomy): Eukaryota > Metazoa > Chordata > Actinopteri > Anguilliformes > Muraenidae > Gymnothorax > Gymnothorax reevesii. Next base: position 87,940,663 of record CM056575.1, read on the forward strand.
TTCCCAAAACAAACATGAAATATGCGATGAAAAGGTGCGTCCGAAATTAAAATTATTGATTGACATAATGGCCGTTTGAGAATCTAATTAAATAAGACATGGACAAAAGCTGATATAATAGATTGTCTCTGTGCTAGCAGTCAGATTACACCAGGACTGCAATTTATCTTTCTTAATGCAACCTGGATATTAAAAATTGAAATTAGAGTGGTGAAATTACATGATCTGAGCTAACCACCCCATGGAATCTAGAGTATTTTCTTCTTTAAAGGAAAATAAAAATGGATGCTACCCTGAGAAAGGTAGGTTTTTTTATGTGGAATTGTGTTGTTGCATTGGAACTGCTGTTTGGAACACTATTTGTTTAGAGACTTTTTTTTTCCTTTTGAGAGCTCACTTTATTTATACACAATGCATACACAAAAAAAGTCATAGTTTTTAACCTTGCCTGCATTGTCTGCGTAATTTTCCACTCATTTTATAAAACATTGCAACCTTTAATCATTTTAGGCATGCTTGTGTTATGTGAATTTGTAATTTTGAGATGAATTAATATATTTATTATTGGAAAGTATTTATTGTGCGACAAATAAATGCCAGCTTCCAAGCAACCGTCTTTTGAACCGCATTTTCATATCAAGAGAGACACTCCATGCAAATTTGTTATTAATGGTGCACTTAATCATGAAAATTTGCTCAGCGGCTTTAACGTTTTGACCGATTCTTATATTTAGCTGTGAAGCCATGAAACAAGCCACGTATTATGTCACAATCTTAAATCTTTCAGAGGAATTGTATGCGAAACCTTAATGCGTGTTTAATTCTGCGTACAGCGCATTTGCATATGGTTAAATTATATTGACTTTCAGCGTTTTCGCGCAATTGCAATGTGGTACGCAATGCTATGCAGTGTTTAAGTAATCGCGATGGAAATCTTGTTTGAGTTAAGCCACCACCACATAACCATGCACCAACCTTTAAGCAATTTAAACACACAAACAAAAACACTTTCAAGGCTTCAAGGCATGTAAGCATTCCATGTAGAACTGTGCTACGATAAGCCATTCGAAGATTAGCGTGAAAGTCACTTTGTAGTCACATGAAGCCAAGAATTTTGCCCTGATGTCCATACATGTATTCTCATTAGCCATTACACCATGGGTTCAGATGCAGCACAAGAAAACATCAAGGCTTGAGTATAAACATCATTACTATAATGGGCTTTCATTTTCCGAGGTTGTTAGGAGGGGCATTAATTTTGCCTCCTATTTTTATATGCACAGCGAAGCAGCACTTAGGTCACCATGTTGTCCCCCCCGTCCCACAATGCACCACACCCTTCCCGCATGAGGCACATCCCCATACCCCTCTTAAGTGTCCTTTTATGCATATGCAGCCTCTCTACTGAGATTGCGCACAATATTTATGAGCTCCCTATGACGTGCATATTATTATTGTTATTATCTGTTCGGGGAAATAACATTTGCAAGCACCAGCAATCATTAAATTACCTGATTTATGTATCAATAATTTAAAAAATGCCCTTTAGGTAAAAGGTTGTAAAAATTTGTTTTAGCAGATTAATTAATCTGCCCAGCCAAGCCAAGTAATTTCCAGTTCATGCTAAAGGTTCTTTGTTTGACCGCCAAACGCAAACACTGACCTCAGATGACTGGACTGTTGACCTTGCAGCCAGCAGCAAGATATGATGATCCAATGCTCTGAGGCTGACCTTTGTTGGGAAGGAGGAGGGGGAGAAATCTCATCGTGACAGGGACATACAGCAGTACCCCCCATTTGATTGATAATCTGAGAAATGTACTCTATTGGATTGATTCTTTTGCCAGGAATTATAGAATATGCATAATGTGCCCAAGTGCCTGAAGCATTGTTGTATTGAGGATGTGTTAGAATTCAGTACAAGAAGCACTGGCTGAATATAGTCTAATTTTCCAAGTCTCCATTACACATTAAATGCAAAGTAAAACATTAATTCAGTTTCATTGTAGTGCTGCTTTTTTCCAATGTAAAGGAGTACAAAACCTGAAATACAAATTCAATGCCCATTTATGCTTGTCTGCCTGTAAACCAGTTATTCCGCCCTGATACCCCAATTTCAGAATAAAACATTTTCAAAAAATGGGAAAGGACTTCTCCTGTTTTCTGTGTACTATCATATGTCTGTGACAAAATAAAATTGAGAAATTGGGAAACTCTTTTAATTCGCGTACTATTCTTTCTTTCTTTTTTTGGAAACAGAACTATTTCTCAGGTAGGATTCTGTAAGACTCAGAGTGACAGCATAGTCCCCTGAAAATGACATCATCTCCATGCAGGTGCTGTGAGACCTAGTGAATGGTAGTGAAGACTGACATTTGACCAGAAGTCAAACTTTAAGTTCATAACCTCCTGCCGAGGCAAAGGAACTTTCTTTAGCTAGTATTGAAGATCAATGACATGAAGCGCATTAAACTCTCATTACTGTTTCTGAGAGAATGATGGTCCAAATACTGTACAACCTTACCACATTCCTATTTAATAGAATTCTATTTCTTCTTTTCTATTCTATTCTATTCCCAGGATTCAAAAAGTAGTACAATGTGTTGGGTAACAAAGCCACATGATGCTAAGTTAGGTGAATTTGCTAAGCATCTGCCCTGTAATGCTCAGTAAATGCCAAATCAGACTTACTGCATCCATTATACTGAGTGAGGCCTGTCAATCTCAACTGCTTCTTCCTCAGTAGAGTCACAGGTGAGCTCCATGGCAGGGCGTACACTACATTCATTCACACACACGGGCAAGTTGGAGTCTCTAATTAGCCTGAGATGCATGTCTTTGGGCTGTGGGAGGAAACTTGAGTATCTGAAGGAAACTGACGTGAACATGGGGAGAACATGCACTCTCCGCACAAAAAGGCCCCAGGATTTGACGCACCACTTTCCTGCTGTGAGGCGATAGTGCTACTCACTGTGCCACCGTAAAGAAACATGTATACTTTATTCATTTTAATAATTGAATTTCAAGTATTTAAAAGCACACATAAATTTTGCACAAACACAGACTTGGAAAAAAAAATTATTCTTCCCAAGAAAATTTCATATTTTATCATATTCAGGAATAGCCCTTGTTGTAACACTCTGAGCAAAGGGCCCTACAGAGTATGAATATGTCACCACTAGTGCTTAGTCTCTGAATGGCCCATGTGAAATGCATTGGGCCATGTGCAATGAAACTTCCTTCTTAATGAAGCCATCTTGGCCCACAGGAGATTCTCAGCCAAGCCTAACTGTGCTTCCAAACAGAGAGCGCCCCCTCACTGTTCTGATCGCTTCATCAGCAATGCTGCCAGTGAATGATTCCCAGGCAGTACAGCTGCAGCCATAAAAACGAGTGAGGTAAGCATCATCCAACAGGCCAGGGCGTGCCTGGACTACACACAAGCCCTGCCCACCCAGTGTAGCTCCACCTCCACCACACAGTCCCACAGTGACAAAGTGCCTGCTCCAAGACAAAGAGTGGGGTACCCCTGCACACATTCTCTTACCCTTTCGCTCAGCCGGGGATTGTTATGCAAATCAGGAATGAGATGTGTTTCCATTTATTATTTTTATGGCGTAGTAGCCATCAGCCTTTAGCAATGATACAAAACAGAGTTAATTTAATCAAGGATTCAGATGACTGATGCTGCCGGCGTGATGCATTTTTGCATTGCAAATACGCACTTTGAGTTTCTTGTAAATGGTTATTGTAAAAAACACTTCATGTTAAAGAGCAATTTCTTTCAGAAACACACGCACAAGGTCAAGTGTTGACAGATGTTTACTGTGCAACGATTTCTTGAATGCTTGAGCTATTCCATTCCTGGAATTAAATAAACATTTTCTTAGCTCTTACTGAGGATTCTTTGCAGTTTGTTAAAGAGTGTAAAACTCCAATTAAATTGAAAACAGGTCCAGCCACACTCACAACTTCAGCAATAACAACAAATAAATAAAAAAATATCTTCAGTAGTTCATATTGAATCTGGCCCCAATGGCTGTGCATCACCTTGACAAAGGGCCCATCAGTGGATAGAAACACTCCCTTTGCCTTATAATCCCTCGCCTTACAGACTGTAACTAAGCCTTAAGGCTGCATATGTGGTATATTTTAAGTATATTGTCAGTTAAACTGTACACAACGTATTGATTGAATAGCTTTGATTTTAAAAGTAATGATCACTTCCTTGGCAGCTTGATTAAACCCTATTGGTATTGATGGAAATGTTATAAGGAGTGTCAGACCAGCACAGAATCACAATCAGCCTGATTGGAGAGGCTGTGTCTCCCTCTCACCGTTTTTGCCTACCGAAAGCCAAATTGCCCTCCCCTGCAATCAATGGGAAGGCATCCAGTATATTAGCCTGTCTGGCATTGGTATTACAAAACACACACACACACACACACACACGCACACGCTCACACACACATACGCACATGCGAACACGCACACAGACACACACACGCACACACACGCACACACACACACACAGAGACACATGCGCACGCACGCACGCGCGCACACACACACATACACGCACAGTGCATTTGAAGAAATCTGCTAACTTCAGGCACTACAGTCGGAATGAAACAGTAACTAGGATGAAGATTACCTGAAAGGTTCGTTAAGCTAATTAAAGAAGAGAGAGAGAGTTAGAAAGAGAGAGGGAGGAGAAAAAGAGGGTGGAGTGATTCTCTTCCGTGTTGAATAGCGTTAGTCTGTACTGAATGTTACCAACACTATTTTCCAAGTCCCATACCTGATAACATGGCCAAGAGATCCAAGATACAGGATAGTGCCTGTGGGGATAACAGTACTAAAAGGTAAAAGCTTGATATTCAGATTCAGGTATTCATAAAAACTTTTTTTTTTACATTAAAATACTGTATAAAATCATTAGTACTGTGTTTCATCATGCTTGCAATATCCTCAAGCCCAATTTCCCCAGTAATAACTGGTTTTGAATCCTTACATTCATACAATATTTGTTTAAAGACAGTGTTCAACAAACTAAAATGGTTTATCTAATAATTATTTGCCTTCTGGCCAAGAATCAGACCTGCTGTGTCAAGATGGATACTTTTACTGCTTTCATCTTGATTTTGGTTAGCGCAATGCAATGTCACAATCCAGGCAATCCAGCTGTTTATTGTTAAAGTTCCAAGGTAGCATAGGTGCCCTTTGGTTAGAGTATATACGAGAACATGTGGAATCAGTTTGGTTATGTTACGTAAACATTCCCAGTGCTTTTACTTTCAAGGAGTCCAGCACAAGAGCTTCAGTTACATGAGGTAAACAGAAAACAGGTCAGTGAAACACCAATACATGCAACTCTCGAAATGTCATGTGTCAGAGTGGTAGAAGAAAGAAACAGAAAATAAATCATATTATATGGAATTGAATAATGTCAAACAAAACAAACATAAATGAAAATATAACACACATTTGCGAGGCAGAACATTACTAATTTATATAATTAAATAAAACATATACACCCTCCTGCCCCGCGCGCACACACTGTCACACACGCATACACATATGCAGACTCAAACACACGCACACACACACAGAAAGCGTACTGAGAGAGGCAGTTAAAATGGAACCCCGAAGAGAGACGACATGGCATATCAATTTATTTGTTCATTAATTTATTGATGAAATATCCCATTTCAGGACAACTAGCATCAACTTGGCAATTGTACATGTTATCTGACTGAGGTAGACTATAAAAGTACAGATATGAGTCTAGTTACAGCCAACATTATGCTCAATGGGGCAATACTAGCAAAACACCTGGGATTAAAACCAGTAGATGGATGCTTGCGGCCGATAAATGAAATATTTATGAACTACGTAGTATATGAACCGAGCTATAAAAACAGCCCTTCAACATAGGAGCCATGAATAAAACAATTGCATTGTTGAGAGTGTTCATCCAAACTTTGCTCGCTCAACTTGATTAAAGATGACGATTTCTGCAGCTGAGTGTTGACAGATAAGGGTCATAGGCCCACGGCAAAATATCAGGTAAACAGCAACTCCAATTAATGGAGCCTAGCCTCCTGCTGGTCTAAAACTCATCTGTTTTTCTTAACAACTCTGTTTAGCTATTGTTTGTTAGTGTTGCTATGTAGCGAATATTGCATCTCAGGTAAAATACTCATGCATCTGATTTTGCACATGTGTATTGGCATACGTTAATACATCAGATTTTCCTGAGGTTAGAATATATGCTGTTGTCGTATTTGTCCTCAGAAAGGAAAGGCGCAGTGGTTGGTATTTAAGAATTGCAACCACACTCGGATTGGCTGTTTTTCTGGTTGTTTCACATTAGGATTGACTGAACTGAGTAAATCATCATGTCAAGACACTCCCACTGTGACTTTGCATCAACCTTCACCTAGACTTGATGGGCAGAAATAAGCCAGTATGATTATGCCTCATATTTCAGTCTGTGCTAAATAAAATAATTTTAATTGAACAGATGTGATATCGATGAAAATATAACAGTGACTGTAAAAAATAAGATTCCCCTCAAATACTTGTTTCAATAAAACACCTCTAGGTTCACTCTAATGGGCCTTGAAGAGAAGAAAAATCATCATAGCACACTTCTGCAGTTCATTGTAATAAAATTCCCCAGACCATTGACATGAACGCCTCACCAAATAAAATGGGATTTGGGAGGAGGGGGCAGGGAGGGGATCATAGTAGCCTATATGAGCATATCCTATATGCAGTCAGCACTGATGAATGTGCTTTGGTGATCAGTATCCTCATTAAATAAAATGTAAATGAGGGGGGTGGTGAATAAAACCTTGCCTGTGCGGCGAGGATGTAATATAAAGCAATGGTCATAAAACAGCAGTGTGACACAGCTCCAGGGCATGTTCTCCAGCCTCAGGAAACATTCAAAATGAAGCACCCTGGAAATTACACCCAGAGGAAGGGAGAAAATGGATGCCCAGAGTTGCAGGGAGTTCATGCGGGGGGAAAAAAATGTATACAGTATGTGGATGATGCTATGCTGCTCGAGAATAGCTTCCGGAGCAAACTAGGTCTTCAGAAGATTATCTAAATCAAGAAAATTCTTGCTATTCAGCTGCCTTTATGAAATATGTAAAATACAGTTTTGAAGCCTGGCCATATAGATTATTTTAGCATGTGGGTATTTTACATTCAAAACCTGAAAAGTAAGATAAAGAGAAAAAGAGCTCAGTTTCTTGTTATTTTCAGGGGATTGCAAGGGTGGCCATCAAATATAATTCATTACCACATACCCATAATTGCCCGTGCCTTATATGGTAACCCAATTACTTTTTTACATATACCTTCTTCTGCGGTTGTAATTTCATCAGCAGACAAAGACTACCCGAGGGTGTCACCGGGAGGGGAGAGACACGCTCACCCTGCATAATGAGGGATCCAGAAAATTTTATTCCTTAGAGGCTGCTTTAGAATATACTCCGTTATTTCATTGCATTTATTCACATTTAAAATGTAGATTTTTTTATCAGTTTGTTTGATGAATTAATTAATAATACATCAAATCAGTAATTATCTTCAATATTCTAAGGACCAATCAGCTAGCTAAGAATGGCCCAGTGGACATCCAATGAGACTGCTTTGTCAAGGGGGAAAGTCCCTCCTCCTCATAGAATGCATTTTCGTTTCAGCATAGTTAGAAAAACACATAGCACCATGACATTGAAATTGCAATGGGAGACGCCATTATCATTTTAATAATGAGACACAAATGTGATTACTTCTTGAAAAAGAAGAAGTATTTCTGAGAATTTTCATCCTAAGTTTTGAGTTTTCTTCTTTTTTTTTAGCGTTATGGCTAAGTACTTCTTGAAAATGAAAATGCAAATGGGGATTGTATTTTAATTTTCAATTTGTTATAATAAAAGTGCATACATGGACTTGACAATGAAAACACAAAGTGGACGATTATGTTATCATTTTAACGATAGATACGATACTGTAAGGCCACACCTCATGCTTTCAGCCCACCGGTCTATTAAGACCCAGACTGCATTCTTCTATCTCTCATCATTACCTGCAGCTGCTTGTCATTTCCACTGAGTGGTAGCCATGTGCTATTTAAGACCGCACCCATTCAGGGCAAAGTCTCTTAGAATGCACAAGCCTTGTTTCCGCGTTATGTGTATTGTGTCTAAACTTATTCCCCAAATATAGCGTGTACTTTTTATCCTGGAGTTGCGTCTCTGTGTTGTGTATGTGTATTGCGTATTTTGTGAAGTCTCGTAACTATATACCTGAGTTGTATTCCTAGTCTGGTATAAGACGTACACCCCGGGTTGCGCGTGTACTTCAACTCTAACTCCAACTTAATGCTGTTCGTGGTTTTATCTAGCACCTTCTATTAAGGATCCTCAATTCCTGTTTGATTTCTATTTGTAATACATTGTTACTGCAGCTAATTTTATTGGTAATATTATGACCAATAGTGTTTGTTAAGGAACCGCGATTCCTGTTTGCTTTGTATTGCTTTATTGATGCCTTCTGCTGTGTAATAAATATTACTAAGTCCATCCCTGCACCTGAGTCCAGTCCTCAACTTCCTGTCCTTCATGCATGTGAGCTGTGTACAAAGCACAACCCTTACAGATATAAATGAAGAGTTTGGTTCCAAAACCAAATGCAATATTTCCATTTTAGTCATTTTGAGTAAATCAGCTTTTTCTATGTTGCCGCCTAATGCATTTTATAGAAAAACACAAACTTTGACCATGAAAAAATAAATCATATAGTATGCATTTCTGATGACGGGTTTTTGCGCCATGTGCAAGAAGCGCAGGACTATCGCCTTATGGTATCGCTCAATTTTTGTAATTTTGGCAGTTATTGCGTTTTGGAACCAAACTCTTCAAATAATGCGTTTGACCATCAAAGTAGAGAAGGCATTTCTTTTTTTTTTTTTTTAAATTTGGCATCTCCAATCCCACCCGATTCTGGAATGCCCAATTGGTGAACTATGTACAAAGCTTGCTCGTATGCGACCCCTTGCTGCCAACACAGGATAGTGAGGACAGTTCACGGCTCTCCTCCGAGGCACGTACCTGTCAACCACTGATCTTTATACACTCATTGGTTGAATCTTCCCAAGTTCAGAACTAGGGCGGAGGATACCCGGACATGAACAAACCCAGAGTCTTCCTGACGAGCGCCCGTCTGGCCAACAGGAGGCGCTGGAGCAACCAACAAAGCTGATTTTGCTTCCCAAAATCCGGCAGTCCCTTCCCAATTTGAAACCCTGTAGCGTGATGACCAATTGTGCGCTACTCTGAAAAAGCTGCCGACCCCTGCCGGTGGGTACGACCGGGGCTTGAACCCGCGACGTCATAGTCACCTCTGCACTGCAGCGCAGTGCCTTAGCCAAGTGAGCTATTCAGGAGAACTCAGGAGAGCGAAGAAGGTTCACGGCTCTCCTCCGAAGCACGCGCCTGTCATCATCAGCGGGTAACAGGAGTAGCCGAATGCTTAGTTGTGGAAAGAACCGCAACTCGCCAACAATTAGCAGGTAAATGCAAGTAAGTTGGGCACCGGCACTCAAACAATTCGGCCAAAACGCATCAGCAGTCAGATAAATAGTCACCTAAAGTCGTTACTGAGAACCAGGAACACCAGCCCTTTTTTTTTCAAACTTATACGCTACCTTTTCTGCATTGCACCTCATGATCGTTTGAATTGTTTAAACAAAATAAATTACCATTTGAAATGTCTGTATGCAGTTTCATATTTTCCAACCCCTGAGAAAAGAGAAGCGTGAGAATTCTGAAGACACTTTTCTTTTTAAGAGCAAGATTGCTAACTACGCCGTGAGAAAGTGATATGCCACTAAAAAGAGTGACTCGTCCCATGTGAGTGAGAGTTGGCAAGGATGCAATTTTGAATAATGTGCATTAAATGCACCAAATTTTGTGTCAAAATGAATGATTGTTGTCTTTCCTAAATGGGGAGAACCAGCAACACCTGATCATGGGGAGTGTTCTCTGAGTGAATCTATTGCTAATTATGACTGAGAATAAGTCAGCGCTAATATTGTTTTTAAGGGATGTTCTGTACCCCACCAAATTTTCAGTTCTCGCTATGCCACTGGTTGGTTGGATGTCCGGAGATTGAAAGTATTTATTTAAACTGAAAATAAATTACTCAGTTAAGTAGGCGTAAGGTCATCCAAGGCTTTAAAACTACACCGGCAAATCTTAAAATCTACGCAATACTTGACAGGCAGTCAATGCAATAAAATAAGTTTGTGAGTATTATGAGTAATATGCCAGATGGATTTATGTATACATACATCCACCTCATGTAGGTTTCTATATACAACAGGTCCACCCAACCGCATGAGAGAGATGACTAGGCGATTGCATTCTCATGGCATGAGGAAGATTTCTTTTTGGAGAAGCTGGCTTGGCAAACATTTGACACAAATGACATCATAAGTGTTACCACCAAGCAGTTGAATGCAGCAAAACCCAAAATCAGGCCTATTTTTGGAAAAGCGTACAAACTGGTCATTTTTTTTACTCATTTTCTTTGATCCAAATAACAGTCAGTGAAATAAATTTTTTGGCAGCTTGGAAGATATGTATGCTTTGACCTGAAAGCATAAGCTCAAAAAAAGTAGGGAACCTGTTGTTTCAAACCGGGGCATGACCACGCCCCTAGACCACGCCCCTTGACAACGTCAGCATGCCCGAAACGGCCGATTTTCCTCCCCCTCACTATCGGGAGAGAGCGGAACCTCAGCACCCTGGACAGTGGCTGGAGAGATAACGCCTGCACAGCACTGCCTAGACTCGCAGGACGCTGGACAGTTCCCACTGGCTGCAAGTCATAAGACTAGCTGGGCCTGGGGCAGAGAAACGCAAGGAGATGCAGCTGTGCCTCATACTAACCAGAGCCAACCTCGGCTTAAAAGAGGGAACCAGGCAGTTGTCAGGAGGCGGGTGAGCGGTGCGAACGTAAAGCTTTAATTGAACCATGCCTATGTGTTTTTCCCTTAAGATATCGATGGTGGAGAGACTGGTAGTTTGTGAAAAAACCAACTGCACTGGATCAAGAAACGCAGCCCACCTCCTGAACCAGAAAGCAGAGCCCACGTCACTCTCAACCATTCTACTATACATTTAACGTGCACAGTATTATTTGCACTTTTTGTGCTTACACTAATAAAAATAAATCACTGCTCCGTGGGCCGGTTTTGAACCATCCTCCCCTCTAGTCTGCACCTTGTTTTCTAGTATCTCACTACACTGTCGATTTGACCTTTAGTTTTGGAACTTTTTGGAAGCTGAGTGTCCCGTTACATTTGGCGTAAAACTAATACAGCATTTCATAAAAATATGCCATACCAAAAGTCAAACATGTTGGTGGTAGTGTGATGGTCTGGGGCTGCTTTGCTGCTTCAGGACCTGGAAAACTTGCCGTAATTGAAGGAACCATGAATTCTGCTCTCTACCAGAAAATCCTGAAGGAGAATGTCCAACCATCAGTTTGTAACCTCAAGCTCAAGCGCACTTGAGTAATGCAGCAGGACAATGATCCAAAACACACCAGCAAGTCGAACTCTGAATGACGTAAAATTTAAAAAATTAAGGTTTTGGAGTTGCCAAAATCTCAGTCCACTTGAGATGCTGTGTCCAACCTTAAACAGACTGTTCATGCCCAAAAACCCTCCAATGTGGCTGAATTAAAACAATTCTGCGAAGAAGAGTGGGCGAAAATTCCTCCACAGCAATGTGAAATTGCCACTTATCACAAACACTTGATGTTGCAGATGTTGTTTCTAGGTTTAGGGGGCAATTACTTTTTCACACGAGGCCACGTAGGTTTGGATAGCTTTTTGCCTCAATAAATGAAGTAGTCATTTAAAAACCGCATTTTGTCTTTACTCGGGTTATCTTTGTCTAATATTGATATTGGTTTGATAAACTGAAACATTTAAGTGTGACAAATATGCATTAATAAAAATGTAAAAAAAATTTTTTAAAAATCAGGAAAGGGGCAAATACTTTTTTCACAGCACTGCATATCCCATAGCATTGTATGCCGGAGGGATGATAAAAATGGACAAAACTCTAAATTTTATCATGGAGAAGACTACTCATTTAATATAAGGGATTTTCATGCCTCCTCTTGTGAATTTCAGTTATCACTTAAATCGACAGTCATTCTGCAGTTATTGATATTTGAATATTGAGGTAGCTGACCAATAGAATGCTCTTTCTTCAAAAACCCAAACATATTCTTTAGTGCTTGCTGCCTAATTTAGTACAACATTCTTGACTAACATTAGCAAGCTTGTGATAGCTGTCTAATGTAGTAGCAAAAAATGAAAATAAGCTCCTCACCAAGGTCTTAAATGATTAAAAAACTGAATTTTCAATTGCACTGCTGTACATCATGAGAAGATCACTGAAATTAAGCACCTTGAGGTTTGTCATAAGCCTTGCGTCGCGTGACATTTTCTCTCAGCTGAGTATTTTGACGTTTTTGTCCCTTTTCTTGCAGTTTATGAGGATCACAGCGACATGACAGAAGCAGTGCCTGACTGGTTCTCATGTGCATTCAAAGTGCTTACTGACTCACAAATACAACCTCACAAAACCAAGTCCGAGTTTGACTCCAAAAATGCACATAAACTTCAAAAAATAAAAAAAAACCCACACACAACACACCTTACATAATGTAAATAATTTGTCACAGAATGAAAATATTGCTTGTGTGAATAATTCAATTTGACAAAAAAGTTCAATAGGGAAGGGCTGTTATGGAAACAGTTTTACGAGTTGCAGCTCATCAATTTGATATAAACTACCTATCGAATAACTAGCAAGGAGCTGATATTGTAAATGGTTGCTGGACGGATCTTCCATGCAAACTGGCTTTTATTGTGACATCTCCCTCATAAAAGATCTGAAGTGGCACAAAACCACAAACTTTTCCATCTCTAACCCACAAGCCATTTGATTACTGCACATTACAAACAATATAAAAGGAATGTGCTGAGAACAGTATACCACCATTATATGTACAGTATATAAAGGTTACCAACAATCCGTTTGGACCTGTATTAACCTGTTGTTAGCAAGGGTTCCCAATACAACAGACAACGCTAAAATAATGTTTCACTAAGCTTGAAGGGTTTCTGCTTAATGTACAAAAGCACTTAGAAACATTTACAGCACTTAGAAACATACACACAGTTGGGCGACTGCTAGTTGAGCATTTCCTGTAGGAACATGTAGATGGATTTGTTTGCAAACGGTGAATGAAAAAATAAATAAATAATCATTCTCATTACATTGGCAGGCAAACTCTGAGGACAATCAGGTGTGTATTCCATTACATGCTTATCTTTTATTAATATATTTTTCAGGGCAGAAAGACTGGCCATTATACAAGGTAGAATATGCATTTAAAGCTTAAAATAAAAGTAGCCTTTTTTGCGCAGAGTAAGCAGTGTGACTGTGTAAAATCGCCACATTGATTTGGTGATTTCCCTTTATGAATTAATAAAAACTATCTACCGCAAAACATTTTGTCACAAACTGAGTCAGTTTTAAAGGAAACGGAAGTTTTAATGTAATGCCAGAAATACCCCAATCAATTAATTGAGTCACATAACAGCCTCGTTGATGCCGGTGCTGGATCTTGCATGCAGCCAACAATCAGCGCTGCCACAGCAGCAACCTACACCTGACCCCGCCCTAGAGGTATGTAGCATCACGCGTCAGTGACTTTGCGCCTAGACTGTGAACACAGGGCCCAATAACTTTAACTAATAACATAGCATAAGTTTTATTTCAATTTTACCATTTTTTAAACATGTTTCTACTTTGTCTAACAAATGATGAAGCCTATCATTTCTGTTCACACATCTGAAGTGAGAAATAAAGCCAGCACCAGGGGCTTGTGTACTCGTGAGAGATTTTCGTTTGGCTTTGAAAAGAATAAAGGTTCAGTCTCATCTTCCTTGGCTGCCCAGGGCAAGGAATTCCTGAGGACAGGAGAGGGGAACCAAAGGAGTATCAGTTGACATGGAACAGCAGCCCAGACGACACACAGAGGGGGGCCAGCAGGAAGCTCAAAGCACACCCAGAGGTGCTCACTTTTAACACACCCCCATCCCACTCAGGGTCTGTGGGCTCAGAAGAGGAGAAGTTGCAGGATCAGCGTAAATCCCCTCCATCTCGCTTCAACAGCATGTATTTATCATTATACTGTCATTTTTCATCACTTCTTTGACCTTAAGTGTTAAAAAGTCACGCCGAAGGGAAATATGTGTTTAGCATCTTTGCCTTTTTAGGCCTGACATGGCGCTGGGCCACATTCTAAAGCTCTGGATATTTCCTCCCCCATCAACAACATTGTGGGCTGGCAATAAGTTAGGACACTTATTTTCTTTCTACACTTTATTTCCTTTGTTTTATTATTCTTTTTGGTGTGTAATAGTTTTGGTATACTCCAAAATATACCTCCTTGAGACTCAGATTTTTGAAATTAAACGTGAATTGTTTCCCGAAAGCACAGATGCTAACCTACATATTAGCAGTTGGAACCACAAACTGTAAGTGGACGAACTATGCAAGTTGCTGACTTAGTTAGTACTTGTGCTTTTGGGAAACGCACCTCCGATCTTTGGGTGGAATTTTTTTGTAAACTGCCACAAGTCTCAAATTGTTTACAGTACTAAAAAACATTTTTATGATAAAAAATGTCCTTAGGATAAAAAAACACAATACTAAGTGTTCCATGCTGTTCCAAGAGATGGACATTTGGGGATACTTTTTTTATTATGACTGTTTGTTTGAGACCTGTTTTCTCACCTGCCAACCCATTTTGATATGGTCATTTGCTTTTTTGACTCATATGACTCAAAATGTCTCTGACCATTAGCAGCTGACTTCTTTCCCCTGCATAATAAAAAGTATTTATAAAGTATAAATATAAAGTATTATAAAGTATAATATAAAGTATTTATACAGTACTGTCTGTCCAAAAAAAAGTTGCCATCTGGATTTAAATCAACAAATACTATAACTGGATCATTATAGCAGCAATTAATGTGTTTCATCTGGCAATAATTATATTTTAACTCTGACTGATGAAGTGCATAGCTTTTCCTTTCCTGAAAAATTATGACGGAAAATGTATCCCTTCGTGGCGGAAAGGATGTTACAGTGTTTCAGAAAGGGAACATTCAGTCAGGTAACTTATGTCAGATTGAACCATTTATTGCAGGATGACCTGCATTTGAGTTTGGTGGTGACTCTTCTCGAGTGATGCTCTGGAACAATCTGAGCAAGCATGACACAGACAGTCCCTGAAATCATAAGCTGACGCTGTATTTTTACCCAGTGAGAAACACAGATAGGTTTGTGTGTGTGTGTGTTTGTGCGCACGCGTGAGTCTGACACAGCAGCTCCTCTATGTGTGTACCTGTCACGATGGAGACAACAGCACCCCTGTGTGCTTGCTTTGTCACAGGCACTGTGAGACAGAGAAAGAATTCTTCAGTCACCCTGCCCAAACTACTGCCATTTTCTGGCAGACCGTAGGTTCGATAATAAAAACAGAAATACCGTGAGAGGAGACTCTGCTGATTGTCCCCATATATTTTTTTTCTTGTAGTGTCAAGTATGTGGTCAGGGGGGCGATTTAAAAAAGGTGTCTCAACAGTCCGCTCCTGTTATAATGGCTGACTATGGGGGAGTGGGTCAGTGACACTGTTCGAACTACTGCCAATTTCTCACAGACTGCAGGTCCCATGGTAAAAACAAAGATACGGTGAGTGAGAGGAGACTGTGCGGATCGTCCCCAGGTATTAAAGTATGTGGTCAGGCGATTTAAAAAAAGGAGTTTGTGTGCTCTCTTCCCAAACTTTTCTGCTTTGTTATAATGGCTGTCTATGGAGCAGTTGATCTGTGCTCCTGTCTCTTGAGGGCGCCTAGAGTCTCAACCCCTTGTCCGTTTTCTTCCACAGTGACATTTATCAGGCCTGCAGATATTTTCCTACGTTTTGATGTATAATTTGCGCATATATGTTGGAAATTGAAGCACCTATTACTAAAGCCCCATAAGTCACACTTGACTTGACTTGACTTGTGGGGTTTTAGTAATCAGTGCTTCAATTGTGGACAGGGGAGCGATTTCAATTTTTTTTTTCAGTCATGTTTTTGCCTCTCTCCACTCTAAATTCTCGATTGAGAGGAAACTGATACAAAGATTCCGCCCATTAACTTGCAAGAAAAAAAGAAGGGATGAAAAACGGGGATTGCGAAAGAATGAAAAGGGGTTATGTAACCGTGTATGCAAGGCTGGGGGACATGGTCGAGCTGGACTTTTTGGCGGTCCCTTATCACGCGGTTGATACGGGACAACCAAATTTGTGGAAATGGAAAAATAAATAAATAAACGCGCTGTAAGAGAACTATATGTGGCTTGCCTTTGGCAAGCACATAATTACTTAAGTTTGAGCGGTGCAGAGGGCATGGCGCCAGAGACATGAAGGAACATTGCCTTGGTTATAAAGGTTCACCAATTGATGGGAGGAGCTAAAGTGAAGAATGATTGTACAACAACAGGCTTGTGACCAGTCTGACTACCGTGCCTGACTGAAATAACGCCTGCAGCGTTTTCTAACGCAAACATCAATACAAGATCTCAGCCAAAAATTAATGCAACTCTGATTGAAAATAGATGGTCTGACAGTTTTCAAAGCAATGACACAATGGATTAGCACTGTAATTAAAGCTACAACGGTTCCAACAAAATATTTCAGAGTGCAACTTGGACAGGCAGCGTATTTGCAAGTTTGGTTTACATACGTCCATTAAACTGACAGCAGTGGAATAATGCAATATGAGCTCTCACTTGTAACAAGTTATACTGCAAAATTAATTTGTATCACATTAGCACCTGCCAACATTTTTAGCTTTCAGCAAGTCCAAACTGCTTCATCAGGAACTTAGGTTTTCTTGTTTCGCCATAAATTTCCAAGAAATGATATCTCTCATGTTACAGATGGTCAGTTACCTCTCTATAATTAGGCCAGTATCATACCGCCATTAGGATGGATAGGCCTTCAACACACCTTTTGTAACACATTTGTAACGGCTGTGTGTTGTACACAGTTCAGACGCACGGTGTCATGGTTTAGGAGCTTTGAGAGCTCTGTTTGTTACTCTCGTCCGGGACGATATAGTTTTTCTCCCTATCGGATCTCTGGGCCAGCTGGCAGTAATTGGGGGCGTTGCCCAGACTTATTTAAGCTCCAGTTTCGCCTCGCATTCCTTGCTAGAGTGTCAGTGCATCTTTGGCGCTTTATCCAGTAAGGTCTCTTGAGAGATTATTGTTAGGGACTTAGCTGCATAACAGGATCAGTGTGAGTGAGTAAGGGAATCTTTGATTTATTTCCCTTTTCTTTTGTTTTCCTTGAGCTCGCTTGTTTTCTACCACAGACGGTGTCTGGTCCGTTGGTAGCGCGAGCCTCGTTATTTCAATCCGTTTTTTGTCTCTCTTCCCGCTGTGAGTTTGCCTTTTTAATATTTGGCCGCTGCTCAGCTATCACACACGGAGGACAGGAAGTTGAGGACTGGACTCCTCAGGACCTGAGGACTGACTCCCGAGGAGTGGGTGCAAAGATGGACTTGATTGTATTTTTTATGTGTACTGCAAAACAGAAGGCGCACACCTTGCAATACAAAACAAAAAGGAAACAAGGTTCCTAAATAAACACAATTAGTAATACAGACTCTGGGCTTTAGCTGCAGTAACAATGAATTACAAATACGAAAGCAAATGGAGACGAGGTTTCCGTAAAATATAAAAAATTTGGTAAGAAGTTGATTAAACATTAAAATAAGCTGGAATAAAGATTACCAGCATTAAGTATTAAGAGTTCTGAATGTAGATACACAAATTTGGAGATTACTTCTACACAAGACTAGGAATGCCGCAAAAGCATGGATTACGAGACTTCACAATGATGGATGCAGATTCCAATGATGGAAGTGTGAGGATCGGCCTTAATTACACACTGCTACCACCCAGTGGCAATTACACACAGCTGCAAATAATGATGTAGTGGCATGAAGAATGCAGTCCGCGTCTGCAGACTGGTGAGCAGGACGGCCGGAGGCGCGGCCAGACAACATTAAAGGTACACTAAAGCCAGATGTATCCATACTGTATTTTAAAGATATTTGCTTTCTTTCTTTGAACCAAGTTTAAAAATCTCATCATGCTTCACACATACAGATCTAATTTACTCTTTAATAGTGACCTCACAATGTGTTTGATGTTGTTTTTACCTTCTACCATGACTATCAGCGTCAGTTTTAGAAGTGTTTTGACCATGAACACTAGTAATTCACTGCAGAATTAGCGAACACAAACTGAATTATTTCAAAAGTTCCATGCCTTTCTCAAATAATCTTCTCATTTTTAATAATATGCCTTGAACAAAAGCACTGCAGAAATTATATCTTCCATTATATTATATTTCTTTCTTTATATTAACAACATACAATTATCCATGGTATTTAGTATGGAGTACCCACAGTCTGAGATATTTTTTTCCCACCGGAAATGTCATTTATCAGCCACATAATTTAGCCAGTCAAACAAGCATCAAAATTGGATTTTTGTCACCCACATACTCCTAAATCTACCTGCAGCGTTTGACCCACAGTATTCATCTATTGAACTTCATGGCATCTAGCTGGAGGTCTCTCATCTATATCATCAGTCATTTGAACCAATTAATGATTTCTCAATATGAACTATAAGATCTCTAAGCAAGACTGAGAGGTGTAATTCACCACGCCATTTTCTTTAAAATCCCATTACAAAGGTAAAAAAAAAAACTTGTTGATGTCATGAAACTGAAGGATATTGTTGAAGGACGAGTGGGTGTTACAGAGCAGATTACTGCTGGCTTTGTTTTCTTTCTTGGAAAATTACATTTTGGAGCACTGGCTGTGAGTTACAACACAATAAAATTGCCCACTCCAAGGTTGCAAACATCAAGCAGGCCTTTTATTGCACACAACTTGTAATGGTAGGTGGTAGAGTAAGGCTTTGTAAATTCTATAAATTGTTTAGGTATTCCTTATATAAGTATGTGTAGTGCGCATCATAATTCAACGGATAGGGAAACTTTTTTTTGTTGTTGTTATTTTGGTATTGTTGGCCAAGTTGATCACTGGATCTAAATCCCATTGAACATCCATTTTACCAGCTGAAGCAGGAACTGAAGATTGCTGCAGTATACAGGATTGGCAGATCATCACCAGGGAAAATACCCAGCATTTCTGTGTCACGGACTTCAAGCAGAAACCACATCCAAAGGATGTGTGACCAATTAATTTTTTGTGTATTCCTTTGTGCCCATGCAAATTCTGCACAAAACCTCATTGCCATCGTACCCTACCAAACAAAGTGCTTGAGCACAGAAGCACCATAAAAATGTGTTACTGAATGAATGTAGTTGTATGCGGGCGTGTGCATCTGTTAGGTGCAAGCCCAGCAGTCCCACCTTAACCTGGCTTAAGGCCCAGGGGCTGAGAGGTATTATGGAGATTTTGGAGCACGGATTGCAATGAAGTTCCCTCTGGAGAGTACGAAGGAAACCTGTGCTAGATCTAGATGAGCTGATCTGGGATTTTTTTTCTGCTTCATGGCTATTGAGGGAATGCACCAGCTTAGAGTCATTCCATGTCAAATCAATCAAGAATTTTCCTTGACCTCTCAGATTTTTTTCAAATTCGGGGAAACGAATGAGACCTATGAATAATGGTTGGAACTGGAAAAATTTTTGCTCCTAGCCGCTCAATTAGGGAGATATTTGCTAACGAACTTTGAGCTAATTAGTGATACCTTGCGATTTCATACATCCATATCTCCGAAAGTATAGCACCTAGAGAGCTGAATCTGGTGTCATTTTGAAGTTTTTTTGAAGCCCTATAAGTCCACTTGAGAAGCTGTCTCTTGAGGCCTGCTTAAAAAAAAGTTATCACAAATTATAACATTCAAAGATGCACCCTGAAAAATTATATCTTTCAATTTTCCTGTAATTCATGTCAGAGGTACTTTATATGTGATGGTTCTGCTCTGCAGTCCCTCCCCCTCCTGCAGTCTTCGCCTCCACTTCAACGAGCCACACCTGTTGCTCATTGAAGTGGAGGTGAAGTTCAGAGTATTTAAGAGCTCCACTGCCAGTTGGCAGTGCAGCTACATTCTGGTATTTTAGCTCCGAGTGTGTTGCTGCTGCTCCCCTTTCTCATTGTCATGTTTTAAACTATATTTATTAAATATCTTTCTATTTTTTGTACCAGCCTGTGCGAGTGGGTCCCTTAATCAGCCTTTGGGTACATGGTCCCAGTGCCCACCGGACCGCATGTTGCATCCGGTGGGACTAAAAGCATGACATTATAATGTAAAGAAGCTTTCCCGTAAATTTGGTGATGGTCATCTAACAGTCACTGAGAAATGAGCAATAATATATGAACATGTCCATTCAAAAATGAACTATTCATCAGGCAATTCAAACATTTTTTTTTTACAGTCAAACCAGACTACTTATTTTCAAGAGGAAGATGAGGAGGCCTCTGGGGAGGCCCATTTAATTTGGGGGGGTATAGGAAGATTTTAAATAAATTTCTCCGCTTCTGTTACTTCGGAAAAAAAAAGAGAAAAACCTCTGGGTCCTATTTACCATGGTTGGTCAGATCAGCCCTGGCACCCTGAAAAACAGCAAACACCAATAAATATTCCTATTCATTCTAAAAGAAAAAAAAAAACCTGAATATGTGCAACAAAATATTGGGGATTATCACGCCTCCAGGTTCCTTGGGCGGGATTTTTGAATTTGGTGTTTATCCAGCTCCGGCTTGAGCGGGATGTGGGGGAGTGTTGTTCTACTAATCTGAAGACATCGGGAAGTTATTTTTAACAGCTTTACGAGGGAAGCTGTAAAAGATGTAAACTTAGGTTCGCCAGAGTATTTCGCCATTTAGCTAACGGAAATTGCTGTGCGTTATTATCTCTGAATGCGGAGGTCCTATGTTTCAGCGTGATAATGGCCTATTCTGGCTCAACCAAATCTTCTTTCCCCCATCAACGTGAAATGGTGGTGCCCTTAACAGAATTACCACTGGAATTCTAAAGTGATACAATGTTTCTTACTCCAAAGTCTCTCTGAGAATTCTTGTGGGAACTTGAGGTGCTGCCATTACTTTCTCAGCAGAAGATTCCTGGTAGTGGTTCTCTTAGTTCTTCTTAGTTCTATTTTGCACAGTCACTTCTGAATTCACTTCAAGAAGTTGTGGAAGTCTAAGTCACTCTTTCTCTTAAGAGAAATATCCTGCTGTGACCCCTTTGGGGCCCATGAAAAGAGAGAGACATCAGGTTTAAGAGATGTAACCGAAAAGGCTATTGCAGACCACCCAAGTCTCAAACTAAAACGTGGGCAGAAGATTTGCAAACAATGTCAGAAGAAACTTGCAAAACAAACACCAGATTTGGAGGAGCCTGAAGTACAAGTGCCTGTGGCTTTCTCTAGTAGCAGTAGTGCAGACAATGATGCCAAAGATGATGCTCCTAGTCCTGCCTGTTCCAGGGATTTGGAATTTCATTCTCCTGAGAGCGACCTAAAAATACTGAATACATCTTTGGAACTGCATGGAGAATCACCTATTCAGAAAAAAATGACTAGATGCAGATAAATGCATGACATATAAGACAAGAAAAATTGGTGAAACTATCAGGAAAAAGTTGGAAAGTGGAATGGAAAGGTCAGTGACAAAACACCAGGATCCTGGAGAAGAGATGATTCAATAACTTATAGAAAAATTTGAATCAACGTTGAAGAAAACTGAAAAGGTACAGGTGCTGACTGTTCTCCCAAAAAGCTGGACAGTTCGTGAAGCCCAAGAGAAATTTTTGTGTATCAAATCATAATGCAAGGAAAGCCAAGGCATTGATCAAGGAACAGGGGATTCTAGCAATGCCCAAACCCAGGGGAGGTAAACCAATTTCAATGGAAACTGAGGAAATTGTCAGGGATTTCTACTTGTCAGAGATTGTAAGCAGACAAATGCCAGATATGAAAGACTACATTACTGTTCTAGTGAATGGGGAAAAGCACCGTGTTCAAAAACATTTGGTGCTTTGTAATCTGCAAGAAGCATACAAACTTTTCAAGGAAAACCATCGGACACCGGATTGGTTTTTCAAAATTTGCTGAGCTGCATCCAAGGCAGTGTGCACCGGCGGGGTGAAGTGGAACACAATCGGTTTGTGTTTGAACAGCACACCAAAATTTCAAACTCATATTCACTGGAGCCAAATTAGATTTAGTCACTGATGGAGAATTCAAACATTATTGCCATTGTCTTGCAGTGATTAAATGCATTCCTCCGAGCATTGACTGTTTCCTTGGCAGGTGTGCAGTGTCCTGGAACTGGTGGTCTTCGAGATAAACTTGGAACATACATGCAAGACAATAGTATTGATCAGGTCCAGTGTAAATAGTGGACTGCAACAGATTGTTCAAATCTTGAGATCAAAGTTCAGACTGTTGCAGAGTTTCATGTCTCATTCCTAAATGGTCTTCAGAAACTGTTGCCACATGAGTTTATTGCCAAACAGCAGGCAAGTTACCTTCAGGATCTGAGGAATACACTTGAGCCAGGAGCGATCTTAGTTATTGCTGACTTTGCAGAGAACAACAGTTTTGTAGTTCAGGCTGCAGCTCAGTCCTTCCATTGGAACAATCTCCAGGACACAATCCATCCCTTTATGTGTCACTTTCGGTGTGACACGCAGGATGAAATCCCTGAACATACGAGTTTCATAGTCATATCAAAGTAGTCATACTACTTTGCTGTAGTGGGGAATAGGCTGGGCACTGCCTTTTTATTTCTTTAAACTCTCACTGTAAAGCGTCTTTGTGACAGTCTCTGTGAAAAGCGCTATACAAAATAAATTGAATTGAATTGAATTGAATCAGAGAATGAACTTTAGGAATGTTTTAAATGTAATCTGCTTGAAATAATTATAGTACAGGGAGAAAGAAAAGCTACCAAAGACATGCATATATTCTTCAAAAGATAGTGTTGCCACATTTCACTTATCCTCTGTTGGATGATAATTTTAGGATAAATCTTTTGAAAATTTGGGAGATTGGCTCACAATTTTTGTCCTGGGTACAAGTGATTCCTTTTTTATGTTATAATATTCATTATATTCGACTCAGAAGGCTTGTGTTGAAATGATTTTTGTTGGAGTTTAGCGAAAATCACATGGTTGGAATCGTTTAACCATTCTTATTTCATGATTAATAGGAAGGCTTACATTCTTCTTAGAGATATGTCCGTACTGTCAACATTAAACAATCGTGTTTCTTCTGTTGTACGAATGGCATATTATTCTCTTCGCCAGTTGAGAAATCGGTAGGCCCTCCTCTTGCTGGCACACTGGTATCTGATAGTAAGATTATTGTTGCATGGTCTTGAGTAAACAGTACATTGAGATGGACTCAAACAGTTTGGTATTTGTATGCATCTGAGCATGATAGAGGGTAGCACTGTCACTGGATGCAATAATGAATTTCGCACAGTGCAAATATGATTTCTCATTTCTCAGAAAAAGTTAGAGTGCCCATCACCAATTTGCAGGAAAGCTTCTTTACATCATAAAGTACCTCTGACATCAATTACAGGAAAATGGAAAGATATTATTTTTGGGGGTGCACCTTTGAATTTTACAATTTGTAATAACTTTTTTTTTAGTAGGCCTCAAGAGACAACTTATAGAATGGGCTTATATGGCTTGAAAAAGCTCTCTAGGTTCTATACTTTGGGAGATATGGGTGTATAAGTCCCAAAGTAACGCTAATTAGCTCAAAGTTTGTTAGCACTTATCTTCCTAATTAAGAGGCTTGCAGCAAAAATTTTTACAGTTCTGACCGTTACTACTGGGGCTCAATCATTCAGCCAAATTTGAAAAAAATCTGAGCGGTCAAGGGAAATTCTTGGTTGATTTGACATGGAATGACCCCTTAACTCAGGGGTCTTCAATCTCTCCCAGAAAGGGCCAGTGTGGGTGCAGGCTTTCGATCTAACCAAGCCGTTACACATCTGTTTCTGCTAATCAAGGTCTTTAGCAAGGACACTAGGGGTTGATTAGTGACAACAGGTGTGTGACTGCTTGGTTAGATTGAAAGCCTGCACCTACACCGGCCCTTTCTGGGAAAGATTGAGGACCCCTGCCTTAACTCACTCCAAAGGTAAGACGCTGCCAACGGCCGGATGAATTCTACCATTCCCTACGGTAAGCTGGTGCCAGCGGTGTGGATGACCATTCGCAGTCCGATGAAAACACGAAATCAGTTGACGATCACAGTGATGGGCCACCTGTACTTCAGTACTTTATATTGTGTAATTTTCGGGAATAGTATTCCGTACAAATGCAACAATTTTATATAAAAGTATTCCATTGGGAATGAGTTCATAAAACATGTGACTTTTACCAGGGATGTTTTTCAATCAGCCCATGTTCCCAACTTGGGCATACGCCATGTTTATCACAACAGTTATACAGTTGAAACACTCTCGCTTTATGAAACTGGACCCAGGACCTATGTACTGTCCATCACGAAGCAGCATCAACATGTGTCAGCTAGGTTATTATTGTCATTCTGACTAAAATATAAACTGTTATGTAAACATTACTTTATTGATCTATTGATGGCAGTATTGACTGAAGTTAGGACAGGTTTTATTATTTTTAGTTTTCTTTGTAACAGAAAACATGCTCTTTTTATCACATTGAAGATTTTCTCTGCTTGCGGTTTGGAGAAACGTTTTTTGCAAATTAGTGTCACACACGTAAGTCATTATGTTGGGAATAAATTCAAACGATAGCGGCCGGAATATTCTGGAAAGTCGAACGGCTGGCATATTAGTGACATACTCTTAATCTTTAATTCAATACTATTCAACTAATCTTTATTGCAGAAAAACAACAACTACAACAAAAACAACAACAATAATAATAAACATAATATGTTAAATAGCCCTTTTCAGATCTTACTGCACATCGCTCCATACATACACTTGTGGTGCAGTTTCAGCAAAGCAAAAATGAAAAAGCTTAATGCGGCATATAATGATGCTTTTAGAATCCTGCTTAAGCTTCAGGTGTACAAGTGCAAGTCAGATGTTTGTGAGCAGCAATGTCCCCACCTTTCATGTTGTGCCGGAATTTTTTGTTTTAATTTATATGTTGATTGTCTGACTCAAAGAACAAAGTTATTCAGGTCCTGGTTGAGCCTACAAGGAGTGACACTAGGTACATTTCTTGCTTCTGGAGGCACTGGAGTGATTGTGTGTATGTGTTTTAGCTATGGTGGAATAATTAACTTTTGTATTGTCTTAATCGTTGTAGTCGTTTGTTCTTTTATTTGTGTTTATATGGACCGCACTGGTCTGAAATGAAAGACAGTAACAACGATAAATAAAATGATAATTAACCTAAAAACAGACATTTATACCAATTCGCCGACAGTTTCGACTGATATTTTATTGCACTGATTCCAGGATTGACTAAGGTCATAATTATCATAATTCATAATCATAATTCATTATCCTGACATATAAATTTAAACATGGAATTTCTTAAAACATCATTAAATGTTGGCAATCCATTTGACACATATAATTGACTTGCACAAGCCCATCAAAAAAATTGGGTTGGCATCATTATAAACAACTATGAGCTTCCTGATACTAGCTTTCTGATATTCACACGACAAATGTGCAGTATATAAAAGGTGTACAATACGACTTAAACAATGTAATTTTCACGTCAGCAGTACACGTGAAACTAGTGTAACAGTGTATTTGCTTGAGCATACATTTTCTTACCTTGTCCTGAAATGTCATCATCACGCAGATCCTCTGTCATCCAGTGCTCCAGGTATTTTACTTCACTACAGTTATTAAGAGTATTATTTTCCAGGACAAAAGCTGGAAAAGATTGTTTCCTGTCACTTTATGATCAAAATAAGATAACAATGCTTTTACATACATGATATTTTAAATCAATCTTTGCTCCATACTCTGAACAAATTCAGAGTAATTGTTGATTTCCAGCACTATGTCAGTGTAATACAACTATCTCATCCGCAAACATAAAATGGTTTACAAGTATACTGCCCCACAAAAAAAAATGTAAATTTAATTTTTTAAGCGTTCTGACAATTCTGTTGTGATTTTGCCATTTTCTGTTCTGCCTTGACCATGTTCATGCCTCGCTTATTCTGACTGCCTTTTTTGATATCTGCTAATGATTTGGTAACTTTGATTAGTTAATGTATTGTCTTAGTTTTTTCATTTCCATGTTTAGCATTTTACCTTAGTCACATTCCGGTTCATGTTTTCCATTATGCATTGCACTTTGTCTCCCCCGTCTGGTCTCATGTCTTGTCATTGTTCACAGCCCCAGTACTGTGTGTTACTCTTCAGGTGATCTATTGGATTCTGGATTTCAGTCTTCCGTCCAGTCTCGTTTACTTACTTCACCTTTCTTTTCTATCTTACTAATGGTACTAACAGCTTGTTATTTTCTCTTGAAGCTACTAACAATGACTAACCTTGTACATAATACTAACTTACTAACGAGCACCAAGGGATTGCATAGTTTCACTTACTAATTGATTAACAAGCCCTCAGCACTCGCCCTGTTCTAGTCTCCGCCCCTTGTCTCTCCCTGATTACCTTTGCTGCATTTTCTGTGAAAGCTCACATCTGATCGCGCTGTCCTGTTTCTCATTATCTATGCACGTTAGAAACTCCGTAACTGGAGCTGTTTATCTTTGTATAGGTTTGTCCCGTGATCCCTGTCCACGTTTTGGCTTCTGCCAAATTCCATGTGATCAGGTTCTCCCACGTGCTGCTCCTTTGTAATCAGTCTGACTGTTTGCACCTGTGTCCCTCACCATGTGATCTCCCCAGAAGTGTATATTAGGTGTCTTCTCACAGCCAGTCTCTGTCAGATCGTTTTCCTGGTCTTGTGCCACGTTTCTTTTTGTCTCGATTACTCAGTGTTTATCTTTCTGACTGGACCGCCTGACTTTGAGTTTTGCCTTTGTGATTTTGGATTATTGTTGCATCTGTGAGTTTTGGCCTTTTTCTGCCCGACCATGAGATCTCTGTTCGCTGCCCTGGTTATGATTCGGATTACGCCCTTTGGATTCTGGTTTTGCTTCTTTGACATTCCTGTACCTGTGAATCAGACCCATTTCTGTCCGACTACGATTATTGTGATTGCTGCCCTGGTTTTCGATTCTATTTTTGCCCAACTGATTTTTGGAGAGTGGACTTTATACTTTTGCCTTCTGCCCTGCAGGGGTCCTCCCCCTTTATTAATAAAGCAAGTTCTACTGCATTGCCTGGTTCTCGCGACTGGTTCCTGATTGCACCATTACAAATTCTTCCATTTATTAATTTTTTAAAAAAAGATACAGGAGACAAACTACCTGTCATGGTTAGTGTCCCGCCAGATGCCTAATACAGTCCTCGGGCACTAGGACCATGGGCCTAAATGAACAGAAGGGTCAAATGCCAGGCTGGTTAGAAAAACCTGAAGGTTTAATTATGAAAATAATGCAGAGCTAAACACAGGAGCAGTACAGGTTGCAAAAGACAGAAAATCAAAATGCAGAGGCAATCCTTTATACTGTGCCCTTACCTCCACCTTTTAACAGGCTGCACCTGTTGCTGGTCAAGGTGGAGGTGAAAGAATGCAACAGAGGAGGGGCTGTAAAGCTAAACCCTTACTCTACCACCCTGGCACACTCCATTGGTCACTTTATTTCTCCATCTTGCATATTTTGGCATGTGTACCAATATGCAAGGATTATAACAATATATTGGAGTGCTTCTAATTTTTAACTTTAGAAATGTACCATTATTAACATGATCAAATGCCTTCGATGCATCAATTAAGCACATGAAGACAGAGTTAAGACTCTTGTTGGGTTTTACGAAATGAACCAAGTGCGAAAACCAGTAGAATACAAAAAGGAGGCTTTATTTCTGAAGGGGGAAACCCCCCAACAGAGCTGGCAACGGTACAAAGTCCACAATCAAAAAACAGTATCCAATGGGCGTAATCCAGAATCATAACCAGGGCACCAATAACAAAGTTCGTGGTCAGACAAAAAGGGTTCGGTACACAGGCGTAGGTTTGGAGGAGAAGCAAACTCATAAGCCAAAGACAGTCCGAATCCAAAACCAGGGCAGCTAAAACAATAACAAGGTCGGGCAGAAAAAGGGTCAAAAATACACAGGTGCAACAATATCCAAAAAAGGGCAAACCAAAATCAATAGTCGGGCAATCCAGTCGGAAAGATAATATTGCAATGAGTCGAGGCGGAAAAACGTAGCACAAGGAAGTATGACGATCTGACATGGAACTGAATGTGAAGACACTTTATATACACATCCGGGGTGAACACATGACAGGGGAGCACAGGTGCGATCAATGAAACAATAATCAGGATTGACACATGAGGGATTATCTAATTACATGAATCTGGCGAATGCCAAAACGCAGACAGGGATAACGAGACATTCCCATGAACGAATAAACAGCTCCGGTTAAGGAGTACTACGCGCACGGACAACAGGAGTAGGAAAGTAATTAAACACGTGCGAGAGATTCTCGCTGAACATGGGGAGAGGACCGTGGAAAGCAAAGGGGCGGAGAATACAACAGGGCGATTGCGAAGAGGGAATTAGTCTATTAGTAGCGGTGCAGCTTTACAACTTAAACTAGAGTGCTCATTAGTAATTTAGTAATGGAATATATACTTGGTTAGTTGTGTTAGTGGGCTATAATACAAAATACAAATGTTAGTCTTGTTAATCATTAGAACAGAAGGTTGAAGGAAGAAAACGAGATACGAAGGAATTTCTTTAAACACCGGACTTTATTTAAATCACTCGAAGTCAGTGAGCACGCAGACAGGGAAGACGGACTAAACCAACTAGATCACAAGACAGGGGAGACAAGTGCAATGGAACTGAAACATGGAATGAACCAAAAACCTGGATATTACAAAAACCAAAGAGAATAAATAAAAGACAATAATCAAGAACACAAAACCAGCACATAAAACATGATCAAAACCCAGAATCATAACAACTCTACTGTTTACAAATTTTTTTCAGCATAAAAAAATACACATCAGTGTTATGCTAAAAAAACTAAATTGATTGTCAGAGGAAATGATATTCATTTGCAGTCCATCTAATGAGAGGTTCTCAAGAACTTTAGGTAAAACACTGGCTAGAGCTAAGGGTCTATAATTGTCTGCACTACTTATTTTCCCTGCTTTATTCTTAAAAACAACCACCAAGAGTGCTGGCAAAAAAAATGACTGGTAGGACACCATGCATTAGGGAACAAGTAAAACAAAGTGCAAGCAAGGCGCTAACCTACAATTTGGCATACTTCATATGTTCAGCTGTAATGTGGTCCATGCCACATGCCTTATCAGCCAACTTCATAATTGCTTGGCGAACCTCTTCAGACTGAATTACATTGGTCTTATCGCCATCTACATTTTCTTCCTTGGTTTTTTCACCATTAACACAATTGAAAAGGTCAGAATAATGTTGCATCCATAATTCTGATATTGTTCGCCGCACTCACTCCATCCATGCTGGATAGTAAGGATGTGTTGCAGCCATTAATACTCTTGACCTCTTTCCAAAAGTCACAGATATAATTCTTCTGCAACTTTTTTGCCATTGAGTCTGCTCGCATTGCCTGCTCATTATTTTTTTATGAATCGAACAGCGTACTTAAATCTGGAATTCGTCAATTTCTTCTGCTAGAACAGGTGCCCTTGCCTCGCCCTGCCAGACTCCACCCATTCCTTAAAAGCCCTCTGGGCTGCATCGTGTAGCTCAGCAACATACTCATTCCAGCCAGGTTTTTTAAAAAAGGCTACTGTGTTTTTTTTCCACATATGCTTTTTGCCCTCTTATTATTCCTCACACGATTTGCTGTTAAACAGTCAACCACAAATTACGATGAAGCTATCACAAATAGCTGCTTTCTTAAGTGATGGATGATTTCACTCAAAATTGGCTCCAGGTAAAGAGAACACAGAAATGCTGTTTCCTCTGCTCTCACTCCCAGGTTTTCAAAATCTGTCATTTAAACTACCTTTGAATTTTTTTTAACCATCCCTCCCAAAAATAAACTCATAAAACAATTTCTCCCTCTGTTATTTTCCTTTTTGATGAAACACAATGCAAATTACTTTGCTTTTAAAATAATTGCATGGCCAGACAATTCACTGCCTTTAGTATGCCTTTATGTGTGCTTTATGTAGATAAAAGTGTGCTAAAATACCCACCTAAAGCAATCAATTTAATATTGCAAAAAATTAAATATTGTAGTTTCCATAAATATTTTAAAAAACGGCTCTCATTTTCATTGTCATTGCAAATTTTCACATTTACAGAGTAGGTCAGTTGCCACTATGATCAAAGCTGTGAATATAAAGGAGGTATTGACTGAACATTAGGTACAGTATAACTTTATTTTGACTATTGTGCAGAATGGTTATTTTGCTCTGGTTTCCTATCATCAGTTGCCTGAACTTCTAGCTGAAAAGTCAATGAAAATATCAATAAAACTCAAACAGCTCTCTAATCCAGAAACTCCGCAAGAAAATGTGTGATCTTCTGGGGTCCCATTAAAGTTTTCTCGCATAGATGAACAAATTGCCCTTTATGACCCCACTGGAAATGCGAATATTTATTGAATTCTACCAATGATCCTCTCCATTGACCAGAGCATAAACAATGTTTTTTTAAATCAATATAAGCACTGACTTTTGCTGAAACATACATTTTATGATCTGCATCATTAAGAGACAACTTGATGAGCTCTCAGGAGTTACGCAACTAGGGTAGCTGCAGAAAACCAGGCTGGATGCCATATTTGCAGTATCAATAATCAGCTGCGCTACCAGTTGATTTCAAATGTGAAAAATGGTGGGTTAAACATCTTTGTCAATTTTTTGACAATGTTTTGCTTTTGACAACATACTTGAATATTAACTTCTGGAAATATGGCAGTACCTTTGGATTTATTTAATATATGTGTGAGTTGTTTTTAAAATGCTTTACAATGCTTTATTATTGATAGTATTATTAATATTATTCATGTTTTAAGATTATAATAACATATGAATGAATAACATCTAACTCAATTCTATTCTACACACATTCATTCACATTCAAATTTGTACACACACATACACACACACGCACACAGACCATCATACACACAAACACACACACTGCATGTGCCTCAGTCATTTCAAATTAAAACAACAAAACAAGCAGAACGTTACATCACTCCTGATGTTTATTAAAGAATTAGCACAATTGCCATCATAAAAGTGGTTTTAAGCACAGGCCTAAAAAAATTTCATAAGCAGATAAAATAAATAGAAAAAAATGGTTGCTAAGTGACACATTCTGTCAAGGACACTCCAAAGTAGTTTCTTATTTTCTTATTATTTTTCCATTCTTTTTTCTTGGAAGATACATATATCTATTTCTGATATTAATTTAAGAGCGCTGCAACCATTATCTACTTCAGGAAATAACCTAATTTTTCTATACATTTATTGAGACTGTTCTCATTCATTGATTTTTTTTTTTTTTTTGAGGTTGATAATTATTGTGATGAAAAAAAAACTAATTGCTACCAATTTACTGGTTTCCTGTTAGTTTTTTCCAGTCGGAAGAAAACCTGCAGGAAAATTTTTCCCTGAATAATACAAAGTCAGGATGCTATAATCCAAAAATGTCTATTCTCACATTTAAAAAAACAGGAAAGCATCCTGTTTGAATCCAGGCATCTGCAAAAAATAGACAAACAAGTTTGGTTCAAATTAAAAGAAGTTCACTTCTAGCTGCCGGGTGGCTCACACGGTTAAGGCACTGCTTCGTAGTGCAGAGGTGATCACCACGTCGTGAGCTCGAGCCCCGGCGTACCCACTGGCAGAGGTCGGCAGCTTTTTCAGAGTAGCGCACAATTGGCTATCGCGCTACAGGGTTTCAAATTGGGAAGGGACTGCCGGATTTGGGTATACAATAACAGCTTTGTTCATTGCTCCAGCACCTCCTGTTGACCAGACGGGCGCTCGTCAGGAAGACTCCGGGTTGGTTCATGTTCGGGCAGAGTCCTGCCCCGGGCCGGGTACCCGTTGGACAAAGTTGCTGAAACGGGCGGATTTTAATGTTCTGGAATTTTGCGGGCGGATTTGCGGACGGGTAATTAATTAAATACGGGTGGGTTGCAGGTGATAACAGTAAGCGAAATATAATAAATATAATAATAATAATCGAAAATATTTATGCATTAGACCATTCTGCTAATTGTCATAATCACGTGTTCAGTAGGCCTATAGGGTCAATGATATTTAACCTATACGTCATTTTGAAGCGACTGTATCAGCAGCATTTGGAGATGAAGCGTCAGGATGACGGACGAAATAAAAGTGAAGTTGGCGAGTGGAGCTTATAGAATTGTTGAAAATGACTCTTCCAGGGCAACCTCTGATGTTTGGAAGAAGTTTGGTCTAATAGCAGACGAAGAAAACAACACATTAAGTGGTTACGCAGCGTGTAAAGCATGTTGCAAAGTTTTCGCATTTGACAGTCAGAGGCTGGGGACGTCGTCCCTGAGGAAACGTGGAGAGCTGCAAGAGCACAGGTGCTTCCACTGCCAGTACAATTGACCGGTTCTTCGCCAAAGGCCACAAACCTCCAACGCGGGAGGACAAGGAGGCCATCGCACAGTTGGCTGTGAAATTTGTGAGTCGGGACATTTGATCCTTTGAGACCGTGAGTGGCGTTGGGTTTTTGGAACTGGCTCAGGGATTAATTGACATTGGAGCACGAGCAGGTAGTGTGGATGCACAGCAGCTTTTGCCCGATCCAACCACCGTCTCTTGTAGACTGAAAAAATATTCTGAAGATACCAGACAAAGCATTATTCCAGAGCTGAAGTCACAGTTGGCCGAGAGTAACGGGGCTGCTACTCTTGATTTGTGGACAGATGATTTCCGAAAAATAGGCTATCTCTGTGTGACATTACATTATATAAACAGAGACTGGGTGCTGAACGAGCGAGTCCTTTGTACTGCCGAATGGGACAGTACTTTGTGCAAAACAGCTGACAACATCAGATCAGCTATTATACAATCGCTGCGTAGATTCGGTCTTGATGAGTATTTTGCCAAATTGGTGTATGTGTCTTACCAAGGCGCGAACATTGTCGCGGCTCTTCGCACTGTCACAAGGTTGATTGCGCAGCCCATATCTTGAACACCGTACTGCATACCACACTGGGTAAAAACACGGAGGAAGATCTATTTGGTGAAGAGGTTGCTGGTCTCATTGAGTCTGCCAAATCGCTCGTGACTTATTTCAAACAGTCACATCTCCAGAGTCGCCTGGATAAAACACTCAAAGCATCCGTGGAGACACGGTGGAACTCGCTCCACACCATGCTGGACTCTATCAGCAGCCAGTACGAGGCCGTCCGTGTCATCCTGGAGGAGAGCGGAGAGGAGGATCGTTTGACCTCTATGAGCAGGGAGACTTTGAATGACATCGTGGCTTTTTTGGTACGATTCAAAGAAGCAACCAAAGCCTTAGAAGCCTCCAAAATTCCCACCATTCACTTGACAGTTGTGTGGTTGGATCGTCTCAGACGTCACCTTCAGCGGTGTTCGACTGACAGCCTGACATTGTCATCGCTAAAGGAAAAATGTCTCAGGGTTCTAGATGACAAATTTCAACTGCATTCCCTGCACAAACTGGCCATGTTCGTACACCCAAAATTAAAAAGCCTTAAGCTGCTTTCAAATCAGGCTGAAATAATGGAAGTTCACAACGAAGCTCGGCGTCTTGTGAAAGGTAAGATATTTATTCTGTAATATAAGGGATAATTGACTAGAAGGTGTGCATTCCACAGTTATAATGGACACGCTTACACCCGTTTACCAGCTGATGATTTGATAACGGATTCCATCTTAAATTGAGATTATGCATAACGCAACATTATGCGCGATTATGCAGACTGTAGCTAACTTGCTACCAACAATTACAATTAACTTATGACGGTTTCCGCAGCCAGCGAGCTGAAATCAGTCTGCTGGCATAGCACGTAGCTAGCGAACTGTCAGCAGTTTCTGATGCATGAAGTGGACACATTAGCCATGATATTTCAGGTCAATATCGCTTGAATTATTAGAGCTTTTATTAGACCTATAGTTACCTATAGTTAACCGCCCCGCAGGACGCAACTTATATGACGCCGCCAAATTTACTGGAGATAAATGAGCAGCTCTGTTTCTGTTGTAGCCTACCCAAGCCGAATACCAGCTCTAACGTTGCTAGGGTTACAAACTGGCTAGTAGATGAATTTCGACTGGTGAAACTACCGTAGCCGAACTACCTGTGCGGTTCCACGGTTTTAATGCATTCCTGCTAGCCAATCAGAAAAAAGTATTCACCGAGACCATGGTATAATCACACATTGCCTACTTGTTTTACATTAGTTATGAACACGTAAGTTATTAAATTTATTCTGGCGTCTATTTTTAACAGAACTCGATGAGAAACGCGAGGGCCAGCAACCAAGCCACAGCACGGAGGCCGTGAAGAGAGCTGCTAAGAGACCCCGTCTGGCTCCTGATGATAATTTGTCCGATGTGGAGGATTCCAGCGATGACACCGAGCCGCCTGAAGACGAAGTCTCAGCCTACATCGAATTTAGGCCACCAAAAGGGGACAATTTCGACGTTCTTTCGTCGTTGCCTCAAATCTACCCTTCAGCACTTGCGATGTTGAGATGTTTTGAAAAATAAAAAATAAATAAATAAAAGCGCTTTTATTAGAATGCTTTCATTTTGTGTGTGATTTATCCCAGGCACGGGCCGCGGGCGGGGAATGGGTGGAATGTAGACAGGTACGGGCGGGCGCGGATTTAACTTTGATATAATCACGGGTGGACGGGCGGGTGTGGTGCTATTCTGTGCGGGTGCGGGTCTCCAAAAGTGGACCCGTGCAGGATTCTGTGTCCGGGTATCCTCCGCCCTAGTTCTGAACTTGCGAAGATTCAACTAATGAGTGTATAAGAATCAGTGGCAGACAGGCACGTGCTTCGGAGGAGAGCTGTGAACTGTCTCACTATCCTGAGTTGGCAGCAAGGGGTCGCATACGAGCAAGCTTTGTACATAGTTCCCCAATTGGGCATTCCAGATTCGGGTGGGATTGGAGATGCCAAATTAGTGATCCTCTGACACAAACACGCACGCGCGCACACACACTCACACCTTACAGACACACTCACACAAATGGTGCATTGTCATCCCCTTTGGACAAGGCTGGATTATCCATATTATGACAGGTGTGCGTACACAGGGGCATCATGCTGGGAGGGGCATCACATGATTTATGAATCCTCAGTTTTTTATTTTTTTATTTTAATCGGAAGAGATGCGCATGTATATTATGAACAAATTCAAACTTAACTGTTGATGTCAAAAGAGAATATTAGAAAAAGAATATAAATTTAAAAGCTGCGATTTGGAACTGCCCTGCCAAAGTCACAGAAAGTTCCAACTAGTCCCAGATCAGTGTTGAAAGCTGAGCTAGAATCGCGCCATTTAAAAACTGAATGGGCACTGATCTCTAATCAGTTGTTGATCACAACCAGTGCTTGAAGTGGGAAAAAAGAAGTGCAGGAACCCTCATTTTCTGAGAACCATCCCGGTCATTAAAAAAGGTTTAGGGTTAGTTGAAAAGTTGAAAACACGTTATTTTTTAAATTGGAAACTTAAAACGTTTTTTTACATTCATGCATTTAGCAAACAATGCTCTACTCTTTTCATTTTGTGCTACAGTACTTGTTTGAACAGATGTGTTTTCACAATAATTCTGATATTAGGCCTATTTTTGAATGAACCTTTAGTATGTGGGCAGCTGGAGTAAGAACCACAACCGTATTGTCAAGATGTTTAAGTTTTTTGCAATCTCCGTGTCTGACAGTCTATTATTGTTTTTAATTTCTTCAAATCTGCTGACTCTTTAAGATATTAAACGTGAATGTTTTGATAAGAGGGCTCAGTTCTTCAAGATGAGTACCGAGAATTTCAATCAATGTTTCTGTTTAAGCTCCGCTCAATAAAGTGAGTCAACACTGGCGCGAGACAGATGTACAATGCCTCCGTGTCTGACAGCCAAAAAAAAGAAGACGATTAGAACAGATTGATAACGAAATAAAGAATTAAACGAAACATTTTAACAACAGAACATCCAATGAACTCTGCGATTTATTTATTGGCGGGTCATCTTTGTTGGATATCCCGTTCGTTGGTTTTTATTCTTTATTTCGTTATAAATCTGTTCTCATATCAATACTTTTACTTTTTGCTGGCTGCTGGACATGGAGTATTTTGCATTTCCTGGCGGACAGTCTTGATCGTGCATGCGATAATTTCTTCACACTGTCAATGGTCATGGAATTGATTTGCTCTCTGATTGCAAGCACTATTTTATCTCTGCTGTGGAAATAAAGCGTGAATCTGTTCGGTCCATCTGACTAATTTTCAAAAGGAAGACCGAATAAAGACTGCCATCTATCTTCAACGAAAACAGACGAATAGGCTAAAAAGACCAAGAAAAGTCGATAGCTATCAATTAGCATTTTGTGAAGGTCGAACACAAACATGGCCAAGTTTACACATCTAATAATTCCAGGAATACTCGGAAAAATTAGAACTTTTCTGACTTTCGGACACGGAGCTATATTAAAACCCTGTCCGACTATCGCGTCTTTGCATTGACTGTCTGTAATCAGTCGTGCGAAAAATTTGTTTCGCGTCCAGTGTGCAAGCGGCTTAAATGAGCATAGAATGCAAGCATGCGATATATATATATATCAGAGCACTTTATTCATGTCATTGTTTGGATTGTCTGGCTAGAAGTCACCAGTCAAACAACATAGGATAGTTTGCAAAGCCTGCTCAAACTCTTAATAGCAACACAGAACTGCATAATAATAATCATACCACCAGCCAACGACGACTGAGAAGTGTTTTGTGCTTTAGAGTTTAAAGGACGAAACACTGTTCCAGCGTGTTGGCTGGTTAGATTGTGATGTTAATTTAAAATCCTTTATTGAGAGCTCGTCGAGCAGGTTTTGCGAACCAGTTGGCAAGTCATTGAATTATTTTTCATGCTGGTGGCTAGCTAGCTAATGTTAGCACAAACAACAACACTGGACCCGTCTTGGTCGCACTTAATAGAATAGAATAGAACGCCTTTATTGTCATTTCACAGAGTGACAAGAGATTCAAAGCTGTCCCATAGAGTGCACATACACATAGGAATTCCCTGAGTGGATATAAAATTATGATCGACTTACTGCAGATGAATCCTCGCGGTCTCGTCTTTTCAACGATGTGTTCCTTGTCTTCATAACCGTAGTAGGTGTTTTACAATCCAGCAGTTGATATTGGCAGCAAACATTTACCATTTACAGCTGTGGTTTGGACCGTAACGTCCCACTTGCCAACCACAGCAGTGCAGACTTGAATGAGCGCGCCCTCAGTACCAATGGCAATAACTCAGAAGTGGTAGCTACTAGGCAACCAATTTGTTGTCAAATGTGGGATTTTCTTTTATTGGTGCGCTCATGTGAATGAACGACAAGCAACCCAGACAATGGAATAATCTAGGCTATCGAATGAACCACAATCTTTGATGAAAATATATAATGTGTAATGTAATGTAAAATAAAGAAGTGCTGGAACTGTGTTCCGGTGCGTTCTGACCAACTTCAAAGTGCAGGAACGCATATGATAAAAATACAGAAGTACCGGAACTGCGTTCCGCTGCGTTCCGGTCCACTTCAAGCACTGATCACAACGATGAGCTCT
This sequence comes from Gymnothorax reevesii, assembly GCA_029721435.1. NCBI lineage: Eukaryota > Metazoa > Chordata > Actinopteri > Anguilliformes > Muraenidae > Gymnothorax > Gymnothorax reevesii. The sequence goes on from CM056575.1 coordinate 87,978,785, forward strand.
TGTTCCGACATCACGTGCTACAACACACTAAGTTGCCGGGGAAGCAACTGAGGGGTTGTGGTAATCTGAAAATAGCAGAGGAAAAAAGTACGAAAGATATCCATGCTACCGAATGTACCAGAAATATCTTGCTTTTAACATTACTTGCGGTAAAGAAGCTGTCGGTAGAGAGGCAACTGTTCCGCCGGTCAATTCCGTTCCTCCAGCGCTAGCAGCAAATTCTTACGTTACAAAAGTTAGCCATGTACGTTAGCGGCTAATGCTCATAAGGCAGATGCTGCAGCGCATAAGATTAGCTGACGTTAATGGTAGCCTTTCGCAGGTGGGCTGACGGCAACAGCTGAACTCGTGGACAGAGAACGTTAGCACGATCGCAGAAGCTGACAATAGTGAGTTCACTGCACAAAGCCTTTCCCTTTTTAAAATCCTCTGCCAGAGAATTTCAATTCTTAGTATTTAGTAAATATAAACGTGTGGCCTTTGTTACCGTAAATTACAATACCCAAGTTAAGTGCCATTTTAGTGACTGGATGGAAAGTACTCATAATTAAGGGGTGATCTGGGGTTAAATGAAAACTGACATTTGTCACTTCACTGGAGATTAATGTAAAGTTATCTTTTACATCATTAAGTTAGCTAACGTTAGCTGAAGTTAGTAAAATCTATGGCTAACTTCTGTGCTGACGGACGTTGGCTTAGCGTGAGCTCCTGGCTGCTTTGTTCACCATGTCACCTTGTTTACTTAAAAGGAGTTCAGTCATGTCAGGTTAGATTTCTTAAATTTGGTAGCAAAAATAATGCGTAAATTAAATATATTACCCTGCAATTCATGAACGATGCTGATCCTCTGATCCTTGTTGTGTGAGAAGGTGACGGAAACGAGATGCGGTTGATTGCGTTTGCACTGTGACCTGAAAATTTAAGCTTCTAATTTAAACTTTTTGTTGACCTTCTTCTCTCTAAATTAATTAATGTATCCCTCCAATGCATAGTGTAACACTTTTTGCTGACTTCTTGATAATATTTGAGCCTTCTATCGCCAAAAATCCTCGATATCATCCTGAAAAATATCTCTGACAGTGATACCAGCCATTAGCGCCTGTTCTAAAATATTGATTGTTTGTTTGAGTCAGTGGAGGGGGCGGGGCTTAGCCATAGGTCAATTAAGTTGGATGGATCAAAGCGGAAACAAAATCCCCGTTGTACAACATTTTCAGTGACTAGGATAATGGAAAATGATTTAAAAAGTCAAACATATCCCTGAGTGATTGCCTTCCAGTGTGAACAAGAATAGGCTATGCCAACATAAGCAAGCTAGCGTTGGCGGGCTAGCATGGTGTCACACAATGAAAATAAACTCACCAAGATCTAAAGCAGCTGAAAAGACTTAACTTCCTTGACAGTTGTACAGTTGTCCTGCACGAGACCATCAATAAAATACTTTATCTTTCGCCGGTTTTCTCAGAAGTCTCGCATTTCCCAGCCCCACCAATAGCCCTTTTTCCATCAAAAACATAATTCGCTTTAAAATGATGTGCATCAAAAAGTTACTCTGACATTTGTGATGGAAAAACAGTTCAATAGCTCTAACGCCCATTTTGTCGCTCTTACTTAATTCGCTCAGCAGAGGTGGTTTTGGGAAAGTTATATCAACATAAAAGTGACTGAAAAGGGTTGAAGCGATATAGAATGTCACGCATGCGCATTGGTAACGAGATTTTGATGTTGTGCCGCCTCTGCAGCCTGCTGTCTCGCACAGTTTAGTTCAGTTCACCTCAGAAATGTTCCTGTCGCCCAACTTCAGAAGAATGATGAATAAATAAAAAAGACATGAACAGTTGTCTTTATTTTAGAAAAGCTTGCTAGATATGACATGTAATCCTGTATGTTAAGTCCCAAAGTATGTCTTGTGTTCCGTTACCCATTTTTTCAGTCCTAGCCATCACTGAATAGCAGACAATAAGCCAGGGTGACAGTCGTAGGAAGCAAATGGGTTCGGTAAAGATAATGTTACAATTCAATTCAAACTTTATTTCAGACTCATATCGGTCCATATTAAACAACAACAGCATAAAAACATTTTAAAAAATCATTTACTCGGTAAAGCATCGCGTTGCGAAGCAGAAGTGACAATCACATTGCGGGTTCGAGCCCCACTTCGTACCAGCCGGCAGTGGTCAGCAGCTTTTTCAGATTAGTGCACAATTGGCTATAGCGCTACAGGGTAGCAAATTGGGAAGGGACTGCCAGGAAGGGAATATAATAGTTGCCTTACTCATTGCTCAAGCGCCTCCTGTTGGCCAGACGGGCGCTCGTCAGGAAGATTCTAAGTCTGTTCATGTCCGGGTATCCTCCACCCTCGTTCTGAACTTGGGAAGATTCAACCAATGAGTGTATAAGAAGCGGTGGCTGACAGGCGCGTGCTTCGGAGGAGAGCCGCAAACTGTCTACACTCTCCTGAGTTGGCAGCAAGGGGTCACATAAGAGCAAGCCTTGTACATAGTTCACCAATTGGGCATCCCAGGTTCGGTTGGGATTGGAGATGCCAAATTTAAAAAAAGAAAAAGAAAAAAATTATGGAGAAAAAAAAAAAAAATCTAAAGGACATACAAACACCCTCTCCGGTGCCTTCAATAACTAGAAAAGTTCCTAGTACTACTAATTTTAGGCAAAGCTATGGCCATAATAATTACATTTTTTCATTCCATCAATCGCTCCTTAAACTGATACATAAAAATTCTTGATAGAGCGCCTAAGGTGGGAACACCATTGTGTACAAACAACTGACTGGCACTCGTCCACCTAGGGAGATTTTGCAAAATTCTAAGTGCATCATTATATGCCACTTCAGTGCATTTAGGAGAATTTTTTGAACTTGGCCTTACTATACCTGCTCCACAATTGGGCAGTATACAGCGGAGTACAATATGCTTTAAACAGTGCAACTTTGACGTGCTCAGAACACATATAAAATTTGTGTGCCAACAGATTTGCCTGACCATATAATTTGCAGTACTGACGCTGATTATCATCATCATCATCATCACACAGGTCATCCCTGAGGATGTGACCCAGATATTTGACCTTGTCCACAACAGTCAGCACATGATCTGCTAGGAGGAAGGAGGGGAATGGTCTCTTCTGGTCGTCCTTAGTCTTCACGATCATAACAACAATCTTTTTAGCGTTAAACTTAATGTCGAACTGCTTTCCATGATCAGAGCAGACCGTGAGCATTTGCGGCAGGCCAGCAGAATAAGGGGACATCATGACTAAGTCATCATGATGACTAAGTTACATCAGCAAAACGTAGCATAATAAAGTAGTCGTTCACATGAGAAGAGAGGTGAGCAGTAGCTAGCTAAAACTATTTGGTATTTGTGATCGTGATCATTTTGAGCCACTTCAGCAGTTATACATTTCCAGTGGTAACCTTGCAAAATTAGATTCAAATCAGATTATTGGGTGATATGATGAGGTTCGCTTCGTTTGTGCTGGTTAAAATTTACCTTGATGATTTCACCAGTGACTGCCTAACTTTAGCCTAGGATCCGGCCATCTGTCAGACAATAGACAAAGTGCGCTTTCTAAACATCAGCATATTCACGATCATACGCAAAACAGGTGGTATTGGTATTGACCCGTGGTAAGCTATGTGGAAGAAATGCTATTTTTTAGCTATTTTTTCAGCATGTTTATTTTTTTCTCCCTTTAACTTGAAAATAGTCAGGGACGTTCGGTGTTACACATATCCTCAGTACTCACCTCAGTGGAAGCTAAGCTTTCCATAAATTATCCAATAACCCCATCTACAGCCTATTTTTTGTTTTACTGCATTTTTTGAGACCAGTCTATTATAAAACAGTGTTGCGTATCAATGATGCTGGCTTTAAAAAAGTTCTGGCATGTGACATGGATTTCATTGATAACGTCAGATGCAGTCATGAAATCTTGTGTATAAATTAGGCTTACACAAAGGGTTACTAATTTGAAGTGGCCTATATTCTAGAGACGACCACCTTGACTAGTTGATTATAGCTGCCGAAGGTGTCATGTTTTGGTGGATCGAGAATAGCCATTTAACGTTCACTTATTATTCACAATATATCCATCCCAACAGCCAATGAATTTTCTTACCAAATAACTTGATAAATGTTTGCTGCGCTGGAAAGATTAGCCTATTCTATTTTATCTGAGAAGAGCCACATAAAGGCGGTTACAAGAAAAATTTTGGATATTTTCTCTCTGTAAAGCACATTGAAATGTCTTGATGTAAGAAATACAAATAAAACTGCCTTGCCTTTAATTCAACAGTTTTTTTAAAATACATTTTCTACTCAGATAGACCTACGTATTTGCCACGAAGCCTTGTCATTTTAATAGAAGTACTATTGACTGTGATTTTAGTCTTCTGCTAGTCCTAGGTTTACCCCTTGATTGCAAGTTTATTATTATTTTGTTTTTTTGTTTTTTTTGTCGTCTGAGAGCCCCGGCAGAGCAACAAAAGATCCTGCGGTTGGCGAGCCCCAGGTTCCCGACCTCTGCGCTACACTAACCTTCTCAGAGGGTTCTAATTCGCTTCATTGTTGATGGAAAATCATCTAGAGGGTCAGAGAAATGCACTTCAACTCGGGGCATTGTGACATGATTATAATTTGCTAGAATCGTTCTATTAATGGAAAACCGTTTTGACGCTTATGTTGCAAAAAATAATTTGATTTATGAATTAATTCCCATGAAAATCTGATGGAAAAAGAGCTAAAGTCTCTTCTGTCTTCTCTTCCTGCCATCACCGATCAGTCGCGATGGCTACATGATAGGCAGGCAGAGCATGATCGCGTCATGTCACACTTTATATAGCCATCTAGCCAACTAAGGAAAATGTTTAAAATAATCATATTATAGCAATATGGATGGGTTTTGCCCTAACTTTACCAACTTTGCTCACTGTAATAGGCATAAGCATACCTGATATGCTTTGCGGGGCTTTTGTTTGTCCGATCTATACTTTCAAATTCATGGGACATTAGCTTGCTTGCTAGCTAATTACCACAAGAATAATCGCTGTTACACAAAGCTAACAAGTGAAGTTGGGCCAAAACCCAAATGACATCACTTAAATATGACAACTATTTACAATGACTATCCTTAAATAGCATTAGCTGGCAAGCAAGATGACTATGTAGGCTGAAGAGAAACGCTATACACGATCGCATACTCTCAGCTTGCCCAGTAGTTGACAGAGAGTCGTGTCATCTCCATTCACTCAGACCAGAGCAGAGCCATGTTGCACGCGCAAAATTTTTTTTTGAATGAATCATTTGTTTGTCATTATGTTGAAAATGGCCATTTTTGGCACTTAGGTGCAATTTTCCCAAAAACTGTCAAATAAATTTTTTTAAATCACAGCGATGGAATCAGTATCATGACCTGCCTCAACAGTGTAAACAGTGTCATAGCGCCACCTAGGCAACGTGTCTGGACTTCATAACTTTTCGGGGTGTTTTGTGCTATAACTCTTTTAATAGGGCATTTTGAGCTTAGGTATGTATGAGGAACCTACTGTATTTGGAATCAGGTATGCCGAACATTGTGAGTCAGTCACATTTGACCTTGGGCATCAAGGTCAAGGTCAAATGGCAAAAATGTGCTATAACTCTCTTAATATAGCATTTAGAGCTTAGGTATGTATGGGGCACCTCTAGGGAATTAGGTATGCCGAACATTGTGAGTCAGTCCCATTTGACCTTGGGCCTCAAGGTCAAGGTCAAATGGCAAAAATGTGCTATAACTTGCTTAATATGCCATTTAGAGCTTAGATATCTATGAGGCACCTAAAGAGAATCATGTTTGCCAAACATTCTCGGTTGTTCAAATTTCACCTTGAGCCTGAAGGTGAAGGTCAAATGGCAAAAATGTGTTATAACAGCTTAATGTGGCACCTAGAGGGAATCATGTAAGCCAAACGTTCTCTGCAAGTTGAATATGACATTGGGCGTCAAGATCAAATGGCAAAAATTGCTATAACTTGCTGAATATGGCAATTAGAGCTCAGGTATGTTTGGTGTATCCATATGAAACCATGTGTGCTGAACATTCTTAGGCAGTCAGTCAAATTTGATGTTGGGCCTCAAGGTCAAGGATATATGACAATAATGGCCCATATTTTTTAATATTGTTTGTAGAGCTTAGGTATGTATTGGACACTAATAGCAAATCATGTATGCAGGTTGTTTTCGAAATATTGGATTTGACCAACCAACAAGGTCCAGGTAATGCCAAAACGGCCTAAAAGTCCTTTAATGTTGCCTTTAGATCTTCGGTATGTATTGGATACTAATGACAAATCTTGTATGCTGATCATACACACCATATTGGATTGGACTTTGGTCTTCAAGGTCATGTGACATATCAATCAATTTATTTACTCGTTTAATAATGTCTTTACAAATTAGTATATATCAGGCACTAACCTCTATATAATTAAAATTTTTATAGGCATTATAACCGCATGGTCAACCTTTTTTCACGATCAATTGGGGCAATAAAAACTGGTCAAAACCCATTTTTGGATGTTTCCTATTAGCCTTTGTTTCCTATTAGCATCATGGAATAGAAAGAATAATACTAATTAGATCCACTCCATGACAGTGTTGTGAAAAAAATCATTGTCTGAAAGCAGAGCAAGAACCAAAAGTGATTGAGAACACTGCACACTTCACAAATTGACAGCAGACGACAGTGAAAGTTATGGTTAGAAAAAAATCTCATTGGATTTCATGATCTAGACTTCTTAAAAATTGTATTTTTGCTAAATGGCAGAAATGTTGCTGTCTGTCACTCATGAAAAAGTGTGACTGCTCAGTCGAGTTGCCTGATAATGGTAACTAAAAACCCTTTCTCACTGAGCTGCGTTACCCCGTGTAAGTGTGCGGATGAAATAGTTCTCTTCTTTTGCAGAAAAGAATTGATTCAAAAAACCATCAATTGATTTGCAGTGGTACAGGACCCTTCGCCATTACCACTGAAATTCACGAAAAAATGAAACAGGCTTGATTTTTTCACGGAAGTCCAAGCTAGAGCTTTTAAAAGCCAATATCGTGTAGACAATGTATTCCTTTCGCAAGAATTCGTATTGGCTTGCTGTTGAATTCGTGGACTGATGCTAGTTACTTTACTCCTGTTGGAGCTGCAAGTGCCGGCAACCTTCAGAGCCCTTGGCACTCTAGTTTTTTTACAGCAATGACAGGTCGTGGAGGTGAAAGTTCCAGGAAGGCAGCAAAAAGGACTAGTCGGACAGCTGAGTCGAAGGGAATAGACCATTCATGATGTACTTTGCAAAGGTAAGACATTTAGAGAATTAGATAGCTTGATTCAAATTTTTATATAAACATGTGCAGGAACACATTTTATCTGGATTATCCCCCGCTAAATTTGACGATGTATTGAACCTTATGGGACAACAAATTGGGCATGGACAGGCTAGCTACCTGGCAAGATACAGTTAGCTAACTCACATTAGCCATGAACAGCGTACTGATCGCGAATTCAGCACTTTTAGTGCCATTTCTTCCAAAGTTGTGGAACTAGAGAAAAATTCAACCAAATATGTTTATTTATCTGCAGGGTGAGGGGTGTTTAATTTTACAAAATTAATGTAAATAAACTTTGGGCTTGTCATTTTAGGCTTGGTTTACATGATGACGGTGTGAACAGGAGACGCAAAAGTGGCGTCGCGTCTTCACTTTTTATTTCGCGTTCAGACGAGCGTTCTCGGGAGGAAATCTGTGTGCATACGGTGACGCAAAAAGTGTGTAGAAATCGATTGGGTATGCATGCCAGACGGCTAGGTGGTGCTGTGATACACTAACACAAACGCCGCCATGCCTACGCCCATGCGTAGAATCTTCCTTCTTCTCGTCACTGTGCCGCGAAATCACAAAATATGGCTAGCGGTAACAAGAAAAACTTCGTCTGGTCAGACGAAGAGGTCGAGCTATTGCTCCAGATTACTTTAAACTATAAAACCTCTAAGGCTCAGCAAGGCAATTTGTAGTAACGATTCCTGTACATTTATTATGGCTGCCAGAGTAGCCTGAAGGTCCGAAGCATGGATGTAATCCGACATGTTTGTTTACTGCGTGACGTAAACGCCTACGCGACGTGAGCAGAACAGCAGATCTGAGCCAGTTTTGCGTCTTGGCCAGTTTAGACGGAAATGCTACGCCGGAGCGTATTCAAGTTTTCCACTTTCGAGGGTGGTTTGTGATTTTTGCGTCCTCAAGCCCCAAAAATGCCGTCACCATATAAACAAAAGGCACTTCCGTTAAAATATTTTGTCGTCTTTACTGGCCAGCGTCTTCGTGTAAACTGGGCCTTAGTGGTGGGTGGTGGTGGCGAAGTGAGGTTATATTGGAGTACAAGCTAGCGTCAATGTAATAAAGTTAACTCAAGGAAGAGCGCTGCTTGTTGTCGTTACTTTTCGGCATTGATATTTACATTTTATATATATATATATATACACACACACACACACAGTACCAGTCAAAACGACATGCTTATGTCACAGCACTCTTTTTTTTAGAGAAATCTAAATGACTTAACTTCACTGTATAATCTCAAATGGAATCTGGTAAGAGGTAAACAGTCGGAGGTTAAAAGAGAATAATTTGCTTGTTTGAATAGTGACTAAAATTTTAGAATTTTCAAAGAAGCCATATTTTGCAAAGTAATCAGGCAAACAAGCTCTTTTCATTTTTTAACAGCCGAATTAAAGACAAGCTGTTTTGAAACTAATCAAAACTTGTATTATCGACATATAGGAAGTCATGTGACCTATATTTTGACAATATTAAATTTGACCACTGCTGACTATGAAAGGTCAAACTTGAGGTCAAGGAAAATATAAAAAAAATGTTAAAAGATACGACTTGAAATGTAAAAAAAAAAAAATTCTCAGAAACTGTTTGAAAACCTTTTTTTCCTAAATCTGGTAATCAACTCACCTTGATACACTTTGAAGTGAAAGAAGTAGGTCTAGTGGGGGCGCTGTACTTTAACATTGGGTCTGATGGAAAATGGGCAAAGTGGCCTTCGGAAGCTAAATGGTTGCTTATTGAGATTAAATCTGTTCCATTGACAAATAGGAAATCATATATGACTTATATTTTCGCTGTGTTAAACTTGACCTCAGGTGACGTTTGTGGGTGCAACAGTTTAAAAGGACATTACAGTGGCTATTAAATGTAATAAGTAACGAATAAATTAGTTTAAAAAACAAAAAAAAATTTATTAAGACCTTAACTTAATAATTAAAGTACCTCGGGGCACCACCCTTCTAGTAAAAGGAAAATTAATATCAATTGAATGACTAAGTCTCATTCATGTTTCACCATAAATGCCAAATTACTACAATTGGAATTTATGTTAAAAATGAATGATTACAATTTTCAACAAAATCGGTAAACCAGGCTTAACTATCAATGCTAAAATTCAGTAGTTTATAATTACCATTAACATCAAGCATTAATAAAATAACCTCACACTGAAGGTAAGTGTATCTCTTGACAAAGCAGCGGTTAGATTCAAGCTAATATTCAGGCATAGACAACCAGATACACTTGTTGAAAATATATGAAAAGGTTTATTATGTCTCAGTAGCAATGAACATGCAATCAATACCACTTGAAGACAGCAATAAACACACACAAAGGATTTATTTGCTTTATTTGGTTTTTCATGAAACAGCGAATACAAATAGACTAAACGTAGGATGTGTGTGTGTGTGTGTGGGTGTATGCGTGTGTGTGTGTGAGTAAGTCTGAGTGCCAAAGGGAGGGCGAAAGATAGCAGACTCAGATTTAAAAGGGCGGACTCAGATCTAAAATGGTGGACTGATGATCTTGCAGTCTGGGAACCACGTGTGAGAGGGAGAACAAAGTGGCACAGGCGGGAGAATTAGAAAAAGACTCCTGCATGAGGTAGGGCAGAGGCGGTGTTTCCTACTCAGAAATCCAAGTGTAGTGTACAGAAACTAGCTGAAAAGAGAATGTGCGAATGGAGAGAGAGTGAGAAAGGATGAGAGAGAAAAAGAGAGCAGAAAAGAAGGCGCAAGCGAAGTTTGATAGGACAGAGTAGCTCGCTGTGGGGGGCTGAACAATCAGTCAGACAAGCCAAAACGTCCCAATTCAATTGAAACTTTCTCAGCAATTCTAACAATTTACACAGACCAAAAGCAACAATGTAAAACAAAGCAATCCACAGTTTTAAATGAACTCACTCAAAGATCAGATATTTAAAGGCTACGTAGGCAGCTTTCTTTTGACCGTTTTAGGCAAAAATTTACATAATAACCTTGGGGATAATGTAAAGGAAGTGATGTGAAAAAAGATCAGACCTCTACGTCTCCCCTAGGCTCTGTTTTCAGCCTGCAAAGAATCTACCCGTGACAGAAGATTTTGACCACTCACAGAGCAGCTTATAGAGCTTTGAGAGAGCCAAACAGCGATTGGCTGTTCTACTACAGCTGATGCAGAAACCACTCTGCAGCAATGGCGGACGACCGGACAGGAAAAGTTACCATTCCACGTTTGGAAACACCCGCATTCAGTGCAAAACAACCCAAGAAGAGGAAAACGGATTAGGCAAAAAGGGAGTCTAAAAGAGAGTTTGACGATAAACGCAATAAAACGCGTGTCAATATCGGCATTGCATTCTGAAGATGGAGAGAAGTTTGGGATAGCATTGGTTTCAAGTTGGACTCGGAGCTCGCTGTACTTCTGTTGGACAGGTAAACGGCTAAATTCTTTTTCCTCTAACTACAGTTGCTGTGATGGGGGTTCGGTTGTGTGTGTGCGATTTACCATGTAAATAGCCAGCTGACGGCAGCCACCGATAAGGCATTGTCAGCGCGTGCATCAGATGCGTGTCTGGTCGGAGGAGCTTGGGTCAGAGCCATAGATATATATATATTTAGAACACCCGATTGCTGATATCGTCATATTTACATTATCCAAAGTGAAGCACCCGGCCGCCATATTGATACACCCAACTTCACCCAAACGAATTTTTCGCACGACAGATTACATTCAAAGTCAATGCAAAGACTACTAATTAGCTGACCGGCTAATTATCATCCTTGATGTAAAGGACCCCTTTTTTATGGTGATAAATGTTTCAGGAAGGGAATGCATGTGACTGATTTCATTTGAAAGTGATGCCTTTATTTTGAAGGTCAGGGTTTGCTTACCACGCCGTCAAAACCGGAAGTAGGAAGCGCAGTTGAAAAAGTTTGCGCGTCGCGGTACACATGAAGAAGGAATGTCTGTTACTCACTCTACTTTTAGCATCCAGCTAGTGAGGGAACAAGGTATGTGTTTAATATAATTTGGGTATGATGGGTGCTGGTGTTGTGTGTATTTTTCTATTTATGTGTTATGAAATTGGTGCTCTGGTAATGATATGTGCGCTGGTGTATCTATGTGTTTATCCAAATCGATCTCTGATGGCCTTCAGCTTGTGGGGCTCGCTGTTAATTAGGGATGTGTTATTAGTTAGATCTCAATGTATTGTGTCAAATGGGTTCAGAGGCACTCAAATGCTCTAATTCATGAATTATTGAAATACTTGACGCTTTTATTGTGTGATGATAGTGCGGATTTTCATTTCGGTTTATATTAACCTTTTATTATGAATGTTATCAATTTTGTAATTATCTCTTCTTTTTGCCTTTTGTCTAGCTCTTACGGTGTGTTTGTTTCGTACTGATACCCCCTCTTTTAAAGAAAGAAAAATAAAAAAGTGAAGACAAACCATCAGTTTAAGGAGTCCTCCATTACTCTAGCTGGGTTGGCTACACTTGATATGTTACCAAGCTTGTTAGGTAGCTAGCTAACTAAGCTAGCGGATTGAGCTAGATTAGCTATTATAGCTACGTGTAAAGCACATTCCAGAAACCATCATGGAGTCCAACAGTAAAGCTGCCTTCGCACCAGACGCGTTTTGCGTGTATTCGTGTCTTTGCATTGACTCTGAATGTAATCTGTTGTGCGAAAAATTCATTTTGCGACCGGTGTTTTTACATGATGCTCAGCGTGTCTGCTCACATCACAAGAATATCCAACGCATTTCCTGACGCAGTCATGTTCAGAAAATTCCGGTGTAGTGTCCGAAATCTCCTTTAGTCATTCCCTATGTAGTGCACTATATCATGTACACGATGTAGGGGATAGGGAGTGAGTGAATGAGTGGACGATTTCGAACACAGCCAATGTCTGCTCCTCCAGGCACAATGATGCACGGGATAAATGCAGGAAATTTGTTGACTTGTTGGTCGGGAAAAGCAAAAATGGAAGCTGGTTGCCTTTATGTTTCTTCCAAAATGTTAAAATGTTGAAAATTTTTTTAAAAATTAAAAAAAAATTTTTTTTTTTTTTTTGTATTGGCAATAGTGAGAATTGAATGAGAACTTCACTGAAGGTTGAGAGACTGCAAATGGATGTCCAAAATTTGTCATGCTTAAAGCCTATTGTCTAAAAAGCATTCATATTTGTTCTACGCAGAGAGTATTTTCAAATTTGCCTGCATCCCAGTGATGCTCATCATCACGGCTGTGCTTCAGCGCGTTTCTTTGCTGCCCCATGAGGATGTGGTGCCCCAAGAAAAATGGCCAATTGCCCAATAGGTTAATCCAGCCTTGAGCAGTTGTTTCCAGGATTGCAGAAACTTCAAGAAGAGTAATGGCGTAATCCATTTTCCACAGTACCCATGTCAGGGGGCTCAGCACTACCGGCTCTGGTCCTACCAATGGCATGCTTTCATATGCTGAATACAACCAAATGATGGACTGAATGAGCGAGAGGAGGAATTGGAAATTGTTATTGAAAAATATTTAATTAGAATTAGATTTCAAAGTGCACTGAGTTAGAACTGGCAGATTCTGTGTCAACAGCTTATACACATAATCTGTGGATATGATTGAGGTAATTAGTCTTCAGTAGGATTGTGTGTTATTTAGAGGTCACACAGTATTTACACAGTACAACACACATTAACTGCAAGAATAACAGACTCTAAATACAAGATCCTTACAGCCATATCCATAGAATTCAGCATGATTGTGTTGAAGCTCTACTCGGGTAAAGCAATGTTCATCCAGTGTCACGTATAATATGGAATAATATATGCTATTCTCATCCAGAGTTTGTTGCAATACTGAATATAATATAAGCAACTAAATACAATGCCTCCTTTTAAAGATGTTCCTTTTCAGATATGACAGCTAGAAGTCTGCTGGTTTGTGTGCAGCCCAGTGTCTTTCATTTTGCATTTTCAAAATCAGTTTTCATCATGGTCAGGTTTGGATGAGTGCCTGTAGTCTGTTGCCCTATGCATACAAAAAAAGTTACATTTTGGTCCCCATGTGGCATAATACCCAAAGTATAAATTCTGTTTTAACTAACTTAATTTATGTTGTTTTTCAAATTGAAAATGGGCTATTTAACAAGAACGTTATTGAACCTATATTTGAGTGAATATTTCCTTTGTACTTGGGTGAAAAATTGCATCTAAGTAAGAATGAATGATAATGAGAAGATATGACTAAAAAATGCCGAAGACAGACGTAGCTCATCAAAGTATTGCACAGACATAGCCCAGCAAGGAATTGCATGTCCCTTATTCATATTTAAATGAATAATAAAAGTCATTGAGCCCTGAATATAGTACACTGGTCCTGATTGCAGAAAAACTTTTAAAATAACCTCATGTTTAAATAATTTTTACTTACAGTTCAAATGCAATACTGTCTGTTAACCAATCAATGAATTGCAAAATGATGTTATGCAAGACAAACGCCTCTTCGCTAATTACATTTTCTTATTGTGTCTAATTACAGTCCACTAATCTAAGACAAAACTGTCTTTTTTGTATCAGGCATGACTTGTATAAAGTATCTAACATTCAGATTGTGTAACCAGTCATTTCATGAAATGGCTAATGCTAAACTTCAGCCATTTCACGGACCGACTAAAATCTTTAAAATCATTTCACGACATGACTGGTTTCACTGTCTGACTGTAACACATACACAATCACCGATATATAAATATATATATTATATCTATATATAATATTATATTATATCGAAATATATCTGTAAAGTTAATTAATGCCCTGTTGTTTCTATGATGACTTAACTGGTGACTTAACACTTCTGAAAAGAACAAAGTGTGAAATGTTTCAGCCATAGTGTAAAAATGCAGTGTTAGATGGCACATATACCACTCACTGTGTGATATGCAGTCTTTGATTCTGCAATTATTCTTAGTCATGCAGAATGAAAATTGAGGAACGTTCATAATTCAGACTCAATCCATGTGAGTCCTGGCTGCTAAGTATATTGGGCATGCAAGTTTACACCAAGTTTATCATGGAATTTTTAGTCATTTTTCTGATCAAATATCAGTTGCTGCGGAACTAAAATACAGCAGTTCATGACATCCAAGGTGAAAAACTCGATGTTATGTGATCTAATTGGAACTGAATGTGTAAAGTTTATGAGGTTAGTAACTGTAGAATTATGACTTTAAACAGTGTATAGGATAACATAAATCAATGTTTTCAGAATTTTCATTTCTTTCCTTTTCCCCTTCTGTCCATATGAATTATCGAAAACATTCTGATATACACCATGAGCTTATGTTCAATTCGCAAGAAACAGAAAAAAGAAAAAAAAAACTTGCATTCAATTACTTGTAATTGTCTGAATACTCTTTCCAGTTATTGTTCAAATTCAGAACCATTTCAAAAAATGTTGGTTTGGATCTGTGCCGAAAATATGCACGCAACCACACGGGGGTCAGTAATGTGTTCAAGGGAATATCAACAGATATTTCCCATGAATTTCAATATACTCTTTCTGCTTTTTTTCTATGTTGCTTTTCCTCATTTGGATCAAAATGGAATGACAACCCAACTTGACCATCTTCCTATTCTAAAAGGATCATGTTTGACTCACTGCGGGAATTGTGTTTCCTTTGTCCTTTGCTTTAAACCACTTTCCCGTCATGACACAGGCATCTCACATTCCAGCAGTCTGCTCCTGAGGGCAGCAGTATGCAGCACCTTTGGCAGAGAAGCAAGAGATCACGCAAGTCCTCTGCTCCGCTATTGACCGATCTGGCACTGAGAGACTACTCTGGGCATGGAGCCAATCAGTGCACAGGGAGCAAATCAGCCCTGCTATGTAATTCCCCGCATCAACTTCCCAGTTCAACATGATGACTAGGCTTCTCTGCAATAGCCTGCTAGAGCTAGTCACTCTCTTATGCAATCTGCAAAATCAGAACAAAATGCAGCCATATATTCCTTTTGGGTTGGTAAACACCCATGTTAAATACTATATCTGCTCAATAAAATCTTCTTTTTTTTTTTTGCTCTGAAAAAAGGTTACTGTTTACTTCAGTAAAACATAAAACTTGCAGGCATGTGAGTAGAAAAAAGCTTTATAAGGAAAATAAATGCATCTGCTGCTTGTTTTGCATATATTTTCCAATATACAAAAGCAGGAAATCCATCCATCCGTTTTCTGAATCACGAACAATGTAGATGAGTCTTGAAAGACTACTTTCATAAAAAGCAATAATGCCCTGTAATTACAGAAATGCCAATATTAATTTATCTAAAAAATCTATAAAGCTATTACAGGCATAATTAAAAAAAATCAGTAACTTATTCTAAGAAAATTGCATTTTCTTGCACAAGTGACTGTGAAACTTTATTCATGTTTGTTCTGTGAATCCTTGAACAAAAACATTAACTTTGAAATATTAATTCAATTTGCTGTATTGATAAAAATTCAATCTCTCACCAGCAGGCCATGCCTCACACACTCACGCATCATTACACCCCTCTGCAATTATGTAATCTCATTTCACTCTTATGAGTTGGAAGAAAAAGTATAGGTATTCTAAACACAAAAAAGATTAAGTAATGAGGAACTAGCACACCACTGAGTTAAGAAGGGATAAATCTCACTGTAGCCCCCAGATAAGAATCAAACTGATTCATAAAGAAAGCCCCAGGGTTTTCAGTAAAGTTTAAACCATTGACAACACAAATGTGCACTGCATGCAATTTCTTTAAATGGCACGTTCGTTTTGGAATGAACTGTTGTACTGAAGCCTATGTGGAACCCACCATGATCAGGATGACAGAAACAAGCCAGGAAGAGGGGCACAGACTGGCTGCTGAGGTCAGATCGCACTGCTGAACACAATGCTTTGTCTTACACCATCCATGCACCACTGACATATCACTGCGGGGGATTTGTAGCTGATGTCCAATTAAGTGGTTCCTGAAATAATTCATCGTTTCATATTTTTCTACGGCAAAAGATTGATGCCACAGGAAATGGAGACCCATATTTTAAACCATGCATGTGTCCGAATATAAAGACATTAAAACTGCTTAGTACACCTCAGCTCCATACGTTCGATAGACACCAGAGTAAAACAAATGGGATGGATGAGAGACTTAGCTGAAATCTGACCTGTGATCTGAAAGCAATTTAGAAGCTGAAGCCAACTTTTGTTTACAACAAAGACATATCTCAAATTAAAAGCTTATAAAAGGACAGGGCATGGCATTTGAATGAATTGTGGTGCCGTAGAATGAACACTTACATCTCACGTACATTCCATGGAATGAGAAAATTGTTTGGTGCCATTTAGAGGATCAACAGGGCAATTTCTTTCTTTGCTGAAGACCTTGAGATTTGGGTTTCAGCGGAAAATGTAAAATTACTACTTTTTTGTGGCTTCCATAATGTAGTTCAAACTGTTTTCAGAACATCTCAAATACTCACAGTTTCACAATTTCTCTAAATCTGCAGTGCGTTTCATGAACATGTGACACAAAAGGGCATGACACCTCTCACCTTGGACACCCACTAGTTATAGGCCTCTGGCCCTCAGACATCAGTGCACTCTGTATTTGTTTTTGTTTTTGGGATATGAAAGGCCCATAGCCCACACACTAAAGACTCCAGCATGTAGTTTGAAATGCAGATCTTGTGAACTATTGGCTCTAAAGCCTGTGAAGCATTTTGAGAATTTCAGATGAAAACTGGCTGCATTCAATGAATGCATTTTCACCGAATTTCACTCACAATCTATTCATTTTTTAGTAGTGTTGATCCATGGGAAAATAAAGTGTGCCTTTTCTGAAATTCACTGTAGAGCAGTCCTCAAAAATTTGGACTGCGACACATTTTTGTTGTTTTGGCTCTGCACACCACCACATTGAATTAAGACTTATTATGGTCTCATGTACAGTTAAAATTGCAAAGAATTTGGGGATTATATCATCAATGGTGCATAAGTAAAGATTGTGAGAATCCAGAAAAATCTGTGTAGCCTAGGGCCTAGGGTGAAACCTAATATTTAATAGTCATGATTTCCAGGCCCTCAGGTGACCTGCATTAAGAACAGACAAGATTTGGTAATGTAAACCACTGCGTGGGCTGAAGAACACTTCTGAAAACCACAGTCAGTGAATACATTTTGTTGCTACATCCACATTTGCAAGATAATGCCCTACCAGGTTAAGACAAAAACATATGTAAACAAGATCCAGAAACACTGCCACCTTCTCTGAGCCTGTGCTCATTTAAGATTGACTGAGGTGCAGTGGAAAACTATCCTGTGGTCTGACTGATCAAAATGTGAAATTCTTTCTTTAATTCATGGACACAGCATCCTCTGGGCTAAAGGCGAGAGGGACCATCCAGCTTGTTATTAGCATACAGTTCTAAAGGCAGGAAACATGATATTGTGGGGTGGATTAGTGAACATGACATGGGTATTTATTTTAGTGCACATGACATTCGCGTCTGTGATGTCACCATTAATGCAGAATTAAATATACTGGTTTTGGTGTAATTTTTCACGTAAGACCTTGCTTAGTTCAACAAGGCCATACCAAACACTACATTCTGCACTTATTACAACAACATGACATAGTAAAAGAGTGTTGGAGCTAATCTGGCCTGCCTGCTGTCCAGACCTATCACCCACTGAAAATATGTGGTGCATTATGAAATGAAAAATACAAAAAGGAGACCACAAAGTGTTGATCAGCTGAAATCCAACATCAAGCAAAAATGGAAGACATTTTGCTTTCAGAAGAACAGCAGTTGATCTCTTCAGGTCCCAAACACTTACAGATTGTTGTTGAAAGAGGAGGTGATGCAACAAAGTGTTGCAAGCACCAAATTAAAAATGAGCATATATATTTTTTAAAAAACAATAAAATTAGTTTCAACATGTAATATATTGTTTTTGTATTGCTATCAATTAAATACTGAGTTTTGCAATCTGTTGTTATTTAGTTTACACTATGTCCCAACTTTTTTGGAAATTGAGTTGTACGTCAAGTAAAAAAGGATTTGATGACAAAAGAAAGCATTTTCCCCTTCCTAATTTTTTTCTATTATTTCATATCTGTCACTCAAATATTTCAGGCCATCAAACTCTTAATATAAGACATACAACCCCCCCCCCAAAAAAAACATCAAAATGCAGTTTTTAAATGCTGATTTCATTAACTGAAATAAAAAATCTATCCAACCCTACCTGAACCTATGTGAAAACCTAATTGCCTCCTTAGCTACTAAATCAAGCAGTGGAATGATTTTTTTGATAATTGGATTCAGTTTCACTAGACACACCGAGGCATGATTACTGGATTGTCTAAATATCACTCATAGAGAACCTGTCTGGCAATGTAAATTAGGCAAAAAGCATCACATGATGCCGCAAATGATGCCGCAATCTAAAGAAATTTGAGTACAGCCGTTGACATCTATCAATCTGTAAAGGGTTACAAAGCAATTTCTTAGGCTCTGTGACTCCAGCAAACCACATCGAAAGACATTACCTACAGATGGAAAAAACAGGGAACAGTGATGAACCTCCCTAGGAGTGGCCAAAATTCCTCCAAGAGTGAGTTGACAACTCATCTAGTCAGTCAGAAAAGAACCAAGACCAGCGTCTCAAGAAATGAAGGCCTTACTTGCCTCAGTTAAGGACAGTGTATACAATTCCTCAATAAGAAAAACACTGGGCAAAAATGGCATCTGTGGGATGCGAAAACCACTGCTTACCAAAAAACAAAAAAAAAAAAAAATGCAAAGGCTCATCTTAGAAAATAACAAATAAATGACCCTTGAGATTTTTAGAATAATATTATGTTAACTCATGAGTCAAAAGTGGAACTTTTTGGAAGACATGGATGCCATGACATATGACACGTGGCAAACACAGCTTTTGAAAACAAGGACATCATACTAACAGTGTAATGGCCAACAGTATACGGAGGCCAAGCGCAATGACTAGAGAGAAAGAGAGTACCTCAGACACAGTACAAACACAGAGAATAATACAGACCAAACAAAAGTACTCGTACTTCCATGGATGTATAATAGTCCGAACCATGGAAGCAAAGTGAGATAGAAAAGGGAGAAGAAACTCCAACAATCAGAAGATAGAAAGTCAGAAAAAACCTGACTACAGATATCTTTGGCTATAGCGCAAAGCTAAAAACAGAGAGTCTACCAAAGGAGGCGTGCCGGACTTCCTGCTTATATAGATTCTGGAAAAGCACCGCCCCAGCTCAATCAACCAGCTGGGTAAAGAATTCAATGGCTCAGGAATTCGATATTGTCCTGGGATGAGAGCCGCAAAGAAAAGTCCAAACAACATGCACACCTCACAAACGATAACCCCCCTCTAAAGAACAGCCCCAAAAGTTCCCAGAGAGCCCCGCTCACGGAATTCCGAAATAAGGGTAGGATCCAGGATATCCCGAGAAGGGACCCAGCTTCGCTCCTCAGGACAATAACCCCCGCCAGTTGACTAAAAACTGAGCTCCACAACCCGCATGGCTCTTGGCTAGAATACGACGCACAGTGTAAACCAACCCCACTCAAATCATCTGCGGCGGGGGTTTGTCGACCGGAGCCAGGACGCAAGTGCTAACCAGTTTGAGCCTGGAGACATGAAAAGAGGGGTGGATCCGTAAGGATCTAGGGAGCTTCAACCGGACTGTAACAGGATTGAACCTTTGTACAATCTTAAAAGGACCAATAAAGCGGGGAGCCAGTTTCCGAGACTCCATGCTCAAGGGCAAATCCCGCGTGGAAAGCCAGACCCTTTGGCTAACCCGATAAGATGGGGCCGAACGGCGCCTTCTATCTGCGGCGGTCTTTTGTTTCCATCCAGAGCGCAACGAGGAGGAACGGACCCTGGCCTAAACTGACCGACAATACCGAACAAAGTGATTAACCGAAGGAACCTCTGAATCCCTGTCAGTCTCAGGACACAGTGGAGGCTGATAACCCAACTGAGCCTCAAACGGGGAAGGGCCTGTAGAGGAGTTACCCAGTGAATTGTGGGAGTATTCGGCCCATGCTAAAAATCGACTCCACGAAAATGGGTTGTCAGCCGCTAAACATCGAAAAGTATTCTCCAAAGAATGGTTGGTTTGCTCTGTCTGGAAACCAGAGGAACGGCTCACGGTGGCCCCCAACTGGTTGCAAAATGCACGCCAGAATTTAGCTGTAAATTGAGAGCCCCGGTCAGAAACCACATTTTGAGGGAGGCCATGCAGCCGGAAACATGGTCCACAACAAGAAGGGCCGTCTCCTGCCCCGAAGGCAGCTTGGGCAGCATGATAAAATGGACGGCCTTAGAAAAATGGTCAACCAGGACCAGGATGACCGTGTTACCCTCAGAAACAGGCAGCCCCGTAACAAAATCAAGTGCAATATCAAAATCAAGAGTCTTGTTCCTAGCGCAAATACAGCACGCCGCTACGAACTCCCTGATGTCCACAATCACCAAAAACATGGGGCCAAGAACTGCTTGGTCTGATCACCTCCCAGGTGACCCGCCAGACGGGAAAAATGCCCCCACTGGAGACCTTGGGACCGCAGTGTCAAAGAAACAAACAGCCGGGCACTTCCACACCAGGGATCATCTCTCAAGCCCTCGCGCACAACAGACTCAACATCCCTCTGAATGGGAGCCACAATCTGAGCTGCCGGGATAACCGGCTCAAGAATGGGGTCGCGACCAGAGTGGTCGTGAATCCGAAAGCGTCGGGCTTCATGTTTTTAGACCCTGGGAGATAGGTTAACTAAATGTTAAAGCAGTTGAAAAGCAGCGACCACTGCGCCGGCCGAGAATTACGTCATTTGGTCTGTTGGATGGATTGGTGATTTTTATGATCCGTCCAAACCATAAATGGATATTCAGCCCCCTCCAACCAATGGTGCTACTCTTCTAACGCCAACTTGACAGCTAACAACTCCCGGTCACAAATGCTGTAATTCCATTTGGCCGCCAACAACAACCGGGAGAAGTAGGCGCATGGGTACAACTTATTGTCTAGAGGGGGGCGCTGGGACAAAATGGCACCTACTCTGACTTTCGACGCATCCACCTCCACTACAAATGGGAGGGAGGGTTCGGGCAAAACGAGAATGGGTTCTGCGCGAAATCGTTCCTTTAACTCCTGAAAAGCAGCCTCAGCTGCTGGAGACCAAGCAAACGGCTAGGAGGTATTCTTCGTGGGGCGGCATGGCTCAGGAGGTAGAGGGCTAGGCTAGGAATGAGAAGGTTCCTGGTTTGATCCCCGGCTCCTTCAGAGACTGTGTCGAAGTGTCCTTGAGCAAGACACTGAACCCCACACTGCACCTGATGTGTAGGTTGACACCTTGCATGGCAGCCTCTGCCATCAGGGTGAATGAGGGGCATAATTGCATAGCGCTTTGTGTCATCTGACTAGAAAAGCGCTACATAAATGCAGTCCATGCAGTCCATTTTTCTTCTTAGTGATCACGATAATGGGGGCATCTACCGCGCTAAAATTACAGATAAACGTCCTATAAAAATTAGCAAAGCCCAAAAACCGTTGCACCTCCTTAGTATGTTGAGGGGCAGGCTAATTCCTGACTGCTGCCGCCTTGTCAGGATCCATGCGGACCGACCCTTCAGACACAATGAAACCAAAAAACTTGGCATGAAAAATGCATTTCTCAGCCTTGACAAAAAGCTTGGCTTTGAGGAGGGCCTCAAGCACTTGTCTGATATGTTGTTTATGCTCCAAGAGAGTTAAGGAGAAAATCAGAATATCTTCAAGGCAGACAAAGACGAGTCTCTCCAACATCTCTCAGAAGACATCATTAACAAGTGCCTGGACCAATCCAAACAGCATGACCAAATATTCGTAGTCCTGTCATGCATATCAAATGCCGTTTTCCACTCGTACTCATGGATCCGAACCAAGTTATAAGCATTCCGGAGGTCTAGCTTAGTAAAAAAATGATGCCTCCTGCAGCCGTTAAAGCTCGGAGTTCATCAACAGAAGTGGGTATCGGTTTATAATAGGGATATTATTCAAGTCTCTGTAATCAATACAGGGTCTCAAGCCGCCATCTTTTTTGCCCACAAAAAAGAACCCCGCTCCGGCAAGAGACATGGAGGGCCAAATAAATCCATTAGCCAGAGCGTCCTGAATGTATTCTAGCATGGTCTTCGCTCAGGCCCTGAGAGTGAGTATAATGAACCCCAAGGGGGAGTGGTACCCAAGTGGAGATTGATCTTGTAATTGAACGTGTGATGAGGAGGTAAAGTCGCGGCCCGTTGCTTGCTAAAAACCTCCACGAGATCAGCATAATTGTCAGGAACATAAAGAGGCAAACAAAAGTTCAGAGCAGCCCCCAAATTCTCACCCTGGTCGAAACCTGCCCTCTCTATATCAGATTCCGAGTCAGAGAAATCCTCCGAATAGTAATCCTCCTCTTGCTGCCACCAGTCAAATTGAGGATCCCATTCCAACCCCTCCTCCGCCCCTTTCTGTAGAGTAGGAGGGTTGTGTGAGACAAACTCCTCAGAATCACTCCAGGTGTCAGCCTCCCCCATAGGTTGATACCCGGGATGACACGCCAAACTCTCCTGACAGTGGGACCTACAATCAGTGCCCCACTGGACAATCAGGTCATCTTGACTTCCCCAAATGATATGAGGCTTATGTTCCTATAGCCAAGAGTGTCCTAAAACGACAGGGAAAACAGGAGAACTGATAAAAAAAAATGGACTTCCTTAGAATGGCCACCAAAATGATTCAGAAACTTTGGTTATAAATCCAGTTCCCAGCAGGCGACCATCCAAAGATTGAACAGTGCATGAATGTAAAAGAGGGCGGATGGGAATGGAATGTCTCCTAGCCCACTCTGCATCCATTAAACAATCCATGGCGCCAGAGTCCACAAATTTAGCTTCGATAAATATTCTCTGTCTCCTCAGAATCAATTCAACAGGGATTAAAGTCTGGAAGGGAAATTGAGTCTGTCCCTCTAGCACCCCCCATACCGCTAGAGGGACTTCCCGTTTCCCCGAAGCTCAGGGCAGCGTGGACAAATATATCCCAGTTTGTCACAATTATAGCAGATTATAGGTCTGCGAATGGGCTAACAAGCCCAGTTCTCATATAAGCCATCAACCTGCATAGGCTCACCAGGAGTGGAATTTTCAGTGGGCGGAGTGGGAGCTGTATGCCTGCTGCTAGTACATTTCTCCTTGTTATGCCCGCGGATATGATTATCAATTCGCACCGCAGTGCGAATCAACGAATCTACAGACAAACAAGGCTCCAATGTAGCCTGAGCGTCCTTAATCTCCTCAGCCAAAGTGTGAACGAACACTGTCATAAGAGGCGCTTCTGGCCAGCCAGTCTCTGTCACTAAGGAGCGAAATGTGATTAAAAACGCAGCTACACTCTCAGAGCCCGGCCTTAGAAGCATTAAACGCGTATCCACGTCCTGACCAAAAACATTCTGATCAAACACCGATACCATTTCTCTAACGAGACTCTCCATAGTATTCACTACCGGTGAATTAGATTGAATAAGTGGGCCGATCCAAGTGATGCTGTGTTGGTTTACAGGGATAAAATAAATGAAACCCGAGACCTTTCATTCACAAACAGTGAAGGCTGCGCTTTAAAAGATATCTCACATTAGGCAATGAAATCTTTACATCTTCCTGCTTCGCCTCCATATCTTGCAGGTAACTGAAGCTTTGGCTCTCAGGGAGGATGTACGGGCTGTCCTTGTGCAACATTTTGTGTGACTTGTGTGGACAACGCTCTAATACTCTCAGTGAGAGCTAACAGAACGTTCTCTTGACTCTCCATGGCATTTGCCTGAT
Organism: Gymnothorax reevesii; assembly: GCA_029721435.1. Lineage (NCBI taxonomy): Eukaryota > Metazoa > Chordata > Actinopteri > Anguilliformes > Muraenidae > Gymnothorax > Gymnothorax reevesii. Next base: position 88,003,054 of record CM056575.1, read on the forward strand.
GGTGGACTCTCTCCGCCAACTCTGCCTGTTGATTGTTCAGGCTAGAAAGACCCTTGCCATAACCAGAGAGAACAGTTTGTTGGTTATCCACAACTTTCTCTAACACAGCCGTTGCTGACAACTCCATGTCGGCTAGAGTGTTCTGTCATGGCCGGTAGTATACAGAGGCGAAGCACAACAACCAGAGAGAAAGAGAGTAGCTCGGACACAGTAAAAACACAAAGAATAACATAGACCAAACGAAAGTACTCGCGCTTCCAAAGGATGTATAATAGTCTGAACCACGGAAGAAAAGCAAGATAGAAAAAGGAAGAGAAAATACCACAAACAAAAAGATAAAAATTCATACAAATCCTGACTACAGATATCTTCGGCTGTTAGCTCGAAGCTAAAAGCAGACACTCTCGCGAAGGAGGCGTGCTGGACTTCCTGCTTATATAGATTCTGGGAATTCTGCACTCCAGCATATGCTGAAGGAGAATGTCTGGCCATCAGTTTGTGACCTAAAGCTTAAGCGCAGCAGGACAGTGATCCAAAGCATGCAAGCAAGTCCACTTCTGACTGTCTCAAAGAAACAAAATTAGAGGATTTGACAAATAAAATGCAAACGAATGCTCTTGGTGCTTACTGAGCATCGCCAAAATAACACCGATAGCATGAAAACAAAGTCTGCTCTTTAAATCTGCAAAAAAAAAAAAAAAAGAAAGAAATTTATAGGCATTTCAAATAAGCCGTGCAAAACGCGCAGCACCATTTCCGAAGGTTAGTCCTGGCTAGTTCTCAATCATTTTCTTAATTAACAATTGATCCACTCAAAGAGCACTCCACACTGCCAGGAGCTGCTAACTCTCCCCCTTTAGGTATGATGTTGACAATTGTTCATTTGGACGCGTAAGTTGGTGCATTTAAATCAGCGTTATTCAAAATTGCATACATGTCAACTCTCATGCACATGCTTTGATTCTCATGCTTTTTAGTGGCACATCACGTTCTTACACCTTCAAGTCTTCTCTCGCTTTTCTTTTCTCAGGAGTCGGAAGCTAAGAAATTGCATAAATATCTTTCAAATGGTCTTTACTTTAAACAATTTAAACAATCATGAAGTGCAAAATAAATCACCTGATGTGCAGTTTTCCTTTCGTAAAGCATAGGCCCATTTATTTGTAAATTACTTTTTCGGTTCTGAATTTTGCCCATTATTTAATCACTATTAAATCGAATGGGGAGAGATTCCGTGCCTTCAATTGCCAATGGATAATTTCTACCATTAAACGCATCAATAAAGGAAAATGATTGGGAACTAGTCTGGACTAATTGTTGCTATAAATGGATGTTCTGTAGCCCCCAGATTTCCAGTTCTGGCCTCGCCACTGTTTCTTCGTTCTTTTCCTGCTGGAAAATGAACAGCAACTGGTATCGCCATTTATAATTCTAAGTTCACTTTTGTTCTGAAAAATTTAAGCCAAAGGAGAGCAAAAAATGCTATGGAATCTTAGAATTAAAACATCTGAGTGCCCATCGCCAACAGCAGGTCCAGCAGTTTTGATCTCTGGCTTATTTTAGCACAGACATTAGGCAATTCTTCTGGCCTGTAATGGGATTTTATTCTCCTGGGGTTCGGCTTCAGAGCAATGGCCTCTTCTTAACATTATCCAGTCAGGTATGACGACACCTTTCCGTCCCAGCAGCCTGCCAAGGATAAATAATAAATGAAAGTGGTATTTGAGTCTTTGGATAATCCGTGAGGTCAAGATCCTCTTCCTTTGGTGAACTTTGCAAAATGCGTAAAGCATATCCAATGCTAAAGGTTAGGGTTTTTGGGCTGGCACCATAGTTTAGCTTGCAAGCGTTTATAGTTTATAAACATGGAATGACATGCCATTGTGGTGCTTTTCATGGTTTTAGCATACTGTCTCCCTCCTGGGGCAAGGCTATGGGGAGATGCTGAAAACACAGGGAGGAAAAGTTAGCATTCTTTCTGGGCATAAATCTGCTGCTAAGCTGGTACTTTGTATTGATTTTTTCTGAAGCCTGTAATCTTGAAAGCTTGTAACAGAAGATGAGGTAAATATCATTTTATTTGCTCAAATTGGTTTAGATTGGATATAGAAGAAAAAAGTGGGAACAGGCAAATCTTGACTGAAAGCATCAATTTCAGATAATTGTTTTCAATCATAACTAGGATAGATTACGACTCCGATGAAACTGACTGACGTTAAGAAATAGCAGATTTACACCACTAATTAAGAATTGATGGATCCATTAGCCTGATATGCATTCTTACTCATATGAGTTTCAATGTGTTTCTTATTTATACTACAACTTGTAGTTTAACTCACAACATGGCACTTAAGCATGCATGATATTTTTTTTCCATAGTGTACAAAGGTGTTTGAATTGTGTTTGTCATGCAAACACATAGGATGATGGCTTCTTAGATAGTAGTAAAGTAGGCTGCCATTTTACATCTTAAACAACCTAGTTCTTTCACATGTGATATTGCCATGACTTGCGCAGCTTAATGTCTCCCCAGTTTTTGGGTCTTTCTCTCCTCATTATCATAAAGTATTGTTTTCTACTTCCATTTCTGGTGTATTAAATAAGAACAAAAACCATGAAGAAGAAAAAAGACTCAATCCACATCAACATGACATGCAGATGTTGTAGACATCACCAGGATGGGCTTATTATGTTCAATGGAAGTAATTTGGTCACAGCCAGCATATAAATACTTGGATATTTTACATTTAAATAATGAATTTAAAGACAAGCGAATGCTTTTTCAGAAGCGTAATTTATCTTAGTTCTTATGCTGCGAAATTAAATGTATAATATATAAGAATATACATGTTTTTTTTTTTGGACTCTGAAATTGAAGATGGCTCAGTCGTATATTCTTCATAGGCGATTAGTGCAAATCTTGATCTTAATTTTAAACTGCCAACAGTTGAACACCACAATCAAACCTCAAGTATGGGAAAGTTTCCAAGTTTCTCATTCAACCATGTTTGTACGAGAAATCAGAGGTTTTACATGCAATTGTAAATTAGGAGGGGTAACTTTAAATATTTACACAATTGACCAATTCAAATGAAAAACATATAATGCAGATCAGTGGTTCTACGACAGATCACTCTTGGACACACATGACATACTGCCTCAGTCCTTTTTTCATTACTGGACTCAGCGCCCGGTTATTTTTGGAAATGCTCATTAGGTAAGGTCAAGGAATTATTTGTACACTTAATTAAGGTCACAATTGTAATCACTTTTCCCATAGTGCTTTGGATGTGAATGAGCTAAGTGCCCTTGTTCGACCCATCTCCCCATTTGTCTCTGAGATGTAATGAACAGACAAAATTAGGTTCTGTTTAAAAAGCTCCTCCCACTCTTTAAAGTGTATGGCATACACTTGCAATATTGAGGTGGAAGTTTTTCAGGAATACATTTTCAAGCTCAAGAAATAATTGTAATTGTAAGCATATTTTATTATTATATTATAATCCTAATAGAGATGGAATAATATGAAGAGAGGGCAAAACCTAATCAGGCAATCATATAATCGCTGGAAAATCATGTATCTGTTTGCCTGATATTGATGTGAATCATTATTATAATAATGACTCTGATTAGCAGTCTGGATGAAAGTAGTGAATTACTGAAAGTCTTTTTTCTTCCATTTAGCATTTGCGTCATTCGCACGCATTCATCTGCCATACAGGTTCATCACAAAGCAACCTGATAAGAAAAGTGAAAGATCACTGCCAAGTTCATCGTCTACTATTTACCACTACTGTACACCGTATTCCTGCACTATAACAGTTTCACACTTATTCCAGACATCTGTGCTCTAACTTCAGTTATTTTCTCATGTAGCATCAGTTCTGGGAATATCTTTTGTTGCTCTCTTAAAGATTATGTACTTTTCAAAAGATTTTCTCCAACCTAGATTGTATTACTGTCAGTATCTCTCTAAGTTGCAATGAAAACCCAGTTTATATTCCCACAGATGTCTAACAAGCAGCGGATATGGTGCGGGATTATAGACAGGGGGAAATCAATACGCTGCTGTCTCAGAGGCATCGATATAGATTATGAATCACAGCTAGGAAGTAGTCCATGATCACCATTGCCCATAGTGCTGAAGAATGGTGTGAGAGTGACTTAGCCTGCTTTAGGGAAACCCAACAGGTGGTGGTTCTTGTGCAGCAGAGTTTTAAATGGCCAAATGATTGTAATATCCCATGAATCTTATTTGAACAGGTTTCCACAGATCAACGTGCTTGTTAATACTAAATTATCTATTCTTTTTTCCTTTTCCCTTGTTTACTGTGAGCATCATGAAATTGATGAGATACACTTTGAATTTTATGAAATTTGAATGGTATTTAATGTGCACTGAACATGAAGATACATGCAACGGAAATAAAATGCAATCCGAATCATCTTAAAACAATGTGACATTTAGACATTTTATGACTGACCTTTTACTTTCATGGGACAAACTTTGGCTTAGTATATCCGGCACGCTAACATACCGTGATCAGGGGTCCATTATTATTGGCATATGTCTACATCCAAAACACCCATCTGTCTAGACAAGAAAGCTAAGGGTCGTTGAAACACAAAATAGACATGACATCTTCCTTCTACAGAGCACTACAACAGCCAACAGTGCAAGTGCCCCATGGCTTGTTATCTAAAAGATTGCAATTGAATACCTGTCAAAGGTTACATCGCCAGGGGTTGGCCTTTTGATCATGTAAGTAAAAAGGTGGGAATAAGGTCAAAGCTGCAACCACTGAAGAAAACATGCTGAGGAACAGAAAATGTGTGTTTACATCCCTGAGAATTCATAGCTAGTCAAAAAATCACGAATAAATTAGCACATCCAAGTTCCATGCATAGTAATACAGCAGTGTCAGGAAACTGTACACAAGGGTTTTAGGGTTGCTGCAGGCACGATGAAAAAAAAAATCCTTTTTTTAGTTGACCTAATTAAACTAGGACACTAATTTATGGCACGTTACAAGTGAAAATAATTATTCTATGAGAGAAAAAATGAAAGTATTAGAACTAAAAAAAGGAAAAAAGCACTAAATTACGCTTCTCTGAAGAAATTAAACTGTACAAGTCCAAAACATGTCGCATCAAAACAAATTATTTAGACGATACTCTGTGGTTATTTACTGATGATGCATCCACAATTTTGAGTCCCTATATTTATTTCAAGACATTACAGCACATCCAAGGTCAGCTGAAACACAAGGTTCGGGAGATGATTAACCTGTCAATCTACATCAAAGAATGTGGTGTGACACCCCCAGCTCCCCATACGCACAATTCTTTCTAGATAGAAGACATGCTGTGCACTTTATTCTTGCGCTATCATGGCAATTGTGATTGTAGCTCCCATAGTAGTGTGATGACACATTCTGAGGCTAGTGACATTACTTGTTGGGGTCTATTTTACATCTCCATTGGGCTGCAATGATATCCAGGTGCATTTTCTTGTCTGGCAATCCAGACTCTAACAATGGTAGGGCCTTTTTTGTGTGCAGCATGATTATTGCCATTTTGAAAGCTAATGTAAAAAACCTATGGAACACAATTTTACCCATCATCACATCGGCCTCATGATAAGAATGTAAACCATGAAGCAGACACACACACACAAACAAGCGCATGCACGCCCGCACACACAGTTGCCTATAAGCAAACGTACACATAGAGCACACTTGCACACAAACATGAATGCAAACACAAGAATACACAATACATAGTAGAGCTTCTTAAAAGTACAGACAAGCATATCTAATACATGTCAAGGTCTATTTTAATGACAATACATTCAAACTGCTCCACAATGAATGTTTCATAAACGGTAGTCACCCATCACAAGATTGGACTCAATATGCCCTGTTTTGGTAAAATTGAATTAGTTTAACTCTGTAAATAGGGTAAAAAGGCACATGGTAAAAGTATTAGAGTTAGTATTGATGAGACCACGTACGCTGGCTAAAGTAACCAATTAATTCAGCATTCACCAAAGTCAATATGTAGGGTGATTATACTTGTGATCAGAATGTACGAGAGTATGGTAGGAAAATAAAGGTCCATCAGGTTGTCAGTAAGGTTACGTAGTGCAATGTTATCATTTGGCTGGCCATATTACCGTTAATGGGACCGGGCTAAGGTGCGTACAAGAGCTAAGATGAGCACCCACTCGCACTCCGGGGGGATACTGATACTCAGTGAGCCAACAGCTGTATCTTCCCAGCAGTGTACAGCATTCATCGCGTTACTGCCTCACGGGTACGAACAACATTCGTCCCGCAACCGCTTCACGAATATAAACAGCATTCGACCCGACACCGCAAGCTACTCGGCAGGATCCATTGCTTTACTGGGACAGATATGACCCAGCATCTCCACCTTATCAAACCAGGTAGCATTGAGCTGAGCTAGGTTTTTAGTCGAGTATAGAAGCCAACGATAGCTTTGGCTAGCTACGCGCTTAGAGGGCGTGTTTCAGCAAACGAGCTCCATTCGGCCCGCCCACTGGACTTGCATCAGCTCCAGCAACGGCCCACCTTTTTGCCCATCTTTGGATCATCCGGGAGGTAGGCAGAGTCAAGTAAGTGCCAAGATGGTGACCAAATTTGCTTCAAAATAGTTATTCAGAAACCTATGGGTGACGTCACGGAGGGCACGTCCATGTTTTATACAGTCAATGGTGTCATCAGTAGATCTGCAGCATACTTGCAAAGTTCTATGAAAACTGTGGGTGTAGTTGATTTCACCAGTCAAGTACCTTCCAATATGGACAGACAGACAAACGGACAGCCAGACTGTGCCACGACATTGCCTCCCTTTCCATTAGCCTCATGGGGAATTAAGACAGCTTAAAACTATACTCACAGAATGTTTTCCCTAGAAGGAAAAAGTGTGCTGTTACCAACTCCAAGCAAACAAGCCAAAAGCAAACTTGCATAAGCACTTTCCACACCTCATTAGGAGCAAGCATCTTCCATTTATACAACAATATCTAGAATATAATTAATTTTTGCAAAAAAAAAAAAAAATATATATATATATATATATAATATTTTTTTTTTCCACCATCAGAAAAAGGCAGGCAACATGATACAAAATTCAGTCGATCGAATGTAATATCACTTCGAGCTGTCCACATAATAAAATAGCGTAAAACTAAACATTCTATTTTGAATGTGGTATTAATTCTACATACAGAACCGCTTCAATAACCTTCCCGTTGACAACGACATTGACATCATCGACAAAAAAAACGATGCGGCTTTTACAGGAAACAACAAAAGACTGCTGCACCAAACTAACAAAAAACCCACAAACTCCAACCAGAAATCTTATGAAAAAGGGAGTACAGACTGTCAGGACAACCAACCAACAAGAGTGAATACATGAGCTGTGCAAAACCATCAGAAAGCGAACCAAACAAGAGGTGTAAAAGTACAACCTCACCAAGATCTCGGAAGCGAATGAACACTCTAGAAGCGTGAAGATAGCAAGAAGCAGCCTAGAAATCAAGAAAGAGAATATCACCTCCCCTCTTATCAAAGTTGGAAGAGAACTAACTGACACTAAAGACATCACCCACAGAATAGAGGAGTTTTACACTGAGCTTTACGACTCTAAAGTCGACAAGGACACCCATATCACCAGAAAGGAGAGTGAAGGTAAAATCCCACCTGTGACAGACTGGGAAGTAGAAGCAGTGATTAAGTCAATGAATATCGCTAAAGCACCTGGACAAGATGAAATCACCGTCGAACAAATTATAGCCAGAGGCAACACACTCCACAAACAACTAGCTAACCTGTAACGTTACACCAAGTGCCTCGAGCAACACAGAGTGCCTTTGTCTTGGAAGAGTGCAAAGATGATAATGCTTTACAAGAAAGGCAACCCAAAGAACATTAAGAACTACTGTCTGATATGCCTTTTACCTAGACTCTACTAAGTTTTTTCTAAAATCCTATGACTATGCATGGAAAACATCCTAACAGAGAACCTAACAAGAGAAAAAGCTGGTTTCCATCACTCCTTCTCCACAATTCATCACCTCCACGTTGTCGACCAGCTGAAAGAGAAAACGCAAGAGTATGACCTACCTCTCAATGTTCCATCCATCCATCCATCCATTTTCAACCGCTTATCCGGGGCCGGGTCGCGGGGGCAGCAGTCTAAGCGGGGATGCCCAGACTTCCCTCTCCCCGGACACTTCCTCCAGTTCTTTCAGGGGTATCCCGCGGCGTTCCCAGGCCAGCCGAGAGATATAGTCCCTCCAGCGTGTCCTGGGCCTTCCCTGAGGCCTCCTCCCGGTGGGGCATGCCCGGAACACCTTCCCAGGAAGGTGTCCACGGGGCATCCGATAAAGATGCTCGAGCCACCCCAGCTGGCCCCTCTCGACGTGGAGGAGCAGCGGCTCTACTCTGTATGGAATTATATTTGTGCCACAATCCTGAGCGAGCAATTGGACATTTTGAGCGCAGAAAAATATATTTTGCAAGCACACCAATCTTGTTTAGAGAAAAAAGAAATTTTGTGAGCAAACAAAACCTTCTGATTAGGCGAACAAAACTATTCTGTGCTCAACAAATATTTCTGCATGTTTGCTATGATCAATATAAACGTGCAATATTAATCCCCTTCCCTCAGTTTCACTCTATACCCTCTCGAAAACTCATGTTCTGCGCGCAGGCAGACCGCAGCATGCTCGCTCAAAGCATGTCTCTCCCTCTCTCTCAGTCTGACCTCTCTGTGTGCGCTCAGCTTCACCTGCGCGCTCGCTCGAGCTGTGCAGAGTGTTACAAATGTGCCACAATTCTGATTGGCTGCTTCGGTCTCCAATTAGATGCATTATGCCCAACCACCAAAGAATAGGGGAAAAGGTAATGACGAAATTCGTCTGTGACTGGATAACAGTACTGTCCTCGTTTAGGACAGGTTAAGTTTAATGTTAAATCTCTAATATCTTGAAACATCCACTGTTGTGTGACTCTTGACTCATACCTCTTAAGCAACACTGGCTGCTGCTAACTATAGCATTGCACACTGTCTTCTGAAAATCAAAACCAAAATGCCACACCGCAGCCACGAGCACCATGTTTTATGGACCTTTATGAAATTTTGTTGGTTAGTCTGTACACCTTCGGCTTGCGAACCAAGTTAGCTATCTAGTTAGGTTGCTAGCGTCAGGTCAGCCAACTAATGTCCGGAGAAAAGCAGAAGATTACAGACGTTAATGTTATTTCCATGATAGCTGGCAAACTCGACAGTTTTAAAAAATAGCTTTGGCACCATTCTCCGGCTGATTCATTTCAACATATAACGCCTGAAGAAGGCACTTTACAGATAAGTCTATCGACATAAAAGTTTGCCTTGACGTTCATTCACAAATGAACCAACCGAAATAATGACCTTTACCGTGGAGAGTGCTTCGAACTACGGGACCGTTGGTGCCAGCGTCAGCTCAGCTCACCAGTATCACCTGGCGCTAATATTCGTGAAAGCGTGCGTTCGGTGGCGCAACGCGGGGCTTTGATGCGCGTGTCCCCGCTGGCAGCTATGAAGGCCGGCATAGCACCATCGGGCGCCGGCTCCCTGGCTCCGGACTGATGGGCCTCTTCAGCCGCGCATCGTGTGTTATTACCGTGATCTGTTTCTGCATATTTCACGAACATTAGTGCCAGATGATACTGGTGAGCTGAGCCGACGCTGGCACCGGCGTTCCCGTGGTTCGAAGCACTCGCCGCGTTAGAGGTTATTTTTCCGGTTGGTTCATTTGAGATTAAACTTCCAGGTTTTTCCAAATGTATTCCACATAGGTTTAGATTATGCTTTCAGGTTATTTGTCTAAAGCAGTACCCCAAATATCGCTAAACAATCACAACTGCTGTAATTTGACACCACATTATCTTTCGTTCTGTATATACATCCATGCTGCAGTATTAAGCCAGCACAGCAACACCAACACCGGGAACGGCAGCAGCACCCTGGTTTTGTTAGCTACACCAAAATGCAATATTACCCCTAATTAATATCGTTTATCACACCTGCACTTGCTCTGCTATTTCAAGTAAAACTGATTGCTAATAGTGTTTAAGCATTAGAATGAGATGTCAATCGCTGCATAAAACACGTGTCTTTGCTTTCACAAAATTAATCAAGGATGATCGTGTACTTCACTTGTGGATGTGTAACATTAGATGATCAGACTTGATATGCAGGTTACAAGTGTAGCCTATTTCAGTTTATGGCGACAGGCATATCGGCAAAGTTCCTTCTTCAGGGGTGTTGAAATAAATCAGCTGGGATAAAGGTGCCAAAACTATTCTTTTTTTAAGATTGTCAAGTTCGCCAGCTATCATGGAAGTAACGTTTTATGTCTGTAAGCTTCTGCTTTTCTCCGGACATTAGTTGGCTGACCTGACGCTAGCAACCTAACTAGATGGCTAACTTGGTTCGCAAGCCGAATGTGTACAGACTAACCAACAAAATTTCATAAAGGTCCATAAAACGTGGTGCTCGTGGCTGCGGTGTGGCATTTTGGTTTTGATGTTCAGAAGACATTGTGCAATGCTATAGTTAGCAGCAGCCAGTGTTGCTAAAGAGGGACACGAGTCACACAACAGCGGATGTCTCAAGATACATAGAGATATAACATTAACCTTAACCCGTCCCAATCAAGGGCAGTACTGTTATCCAGTCGCAGACGAATTTCGTCATTACCTTTCCCCCTTTTCTTTGGTGGTTGGGCATAATGCATTTAATTGGAGACCGAGGCAGCCAATCAGAATTGTGGCACATTTGTAACACTGCACAGATCGAGCGAGCGCGCAGGTGAAGCTGAGCGCACACAGAGAGGTCAGACTGAGAGAGAGGGAGAGACATGCTTTGAGCGAGCATGCTGCGGTCTGCCAGCGCGCAGAACATGAGTTTGCGAGAGGGTATAGAGTGAAACTGAGGGAAGGGGGTTAATATTGCACGTTTATATTGATCATAGCAAACATGCAAAAATATTTGTTGAGCGCAGAATTATTTTGTTCGCTCAATCGGAAGGTTTTGTTTGCTCACAAAATTTCTTTTTTCTCTAAACAAGATTTTTGTGCTTGCGAAATATATTTTTCCGCGCTCAAAATGTCCAATTGCTCGCTCAGGATTGTGGCACAAATATAATTCCATAACTCTGAGCTCCTCACCCTATCTCTAAGGGAGCGACCCGCCACTCTGCGGAGGAAACCCATTTCAGCCGCTTGTACCCGAGATCTCGTTCTTTCGGTCATGACCCAAAGTTCATGGCCATAGGTGAGGGTAGGAACGTAGATTGACTGGAAAATCGAGAGCTTTACCTTTCAGCTCAGCTCCTTCTTCACCACGACAGATCGGTACAACGACCGCATTACTGCTGCCGTTGCACCGATCCGTCTGTCAATCTCATGCTCCATCCTTCCCTCACTCGCGAACAAGACCCCAAGATACTTGAACTCCTCCACTTGAGGCAAGAGGGGACATATCACCTTTTTCCGGTCGAGAACCATGGCCTCGGACTTGGAGGTGCTGATTCTCATCCCAGCCGCTTCACACTCGGCTGCACACCGCCCCAGTGCATGCTGAAGGTCCTGGTTCGAAGGAGCCAACAGGACAACATCATCCGCAAAAAGCAGAGATGAGATCCTGTGGTCCCCAAACCGAACTCCCTCCGCCCCCTGGTTGCGCCTAGAAATTCTGTCCATAAAAATAATGAACAGAACCGGTGACAAAGGGCAGCCCTGCCGGAGTCCAACATGCACCGGGAGCAGGTCTGACTTACTGCCGGCAATGCGAACCAAGCTCCTGCTCCGGTCATACAGACCCTTAGTAGAGGGCCCCGGACTCCATACTTCCGAAGCACCTCCCACAGAATGCCACGAGGGACACGGTCGAATGCCTTCTCCAAGTCCACAAAACACATGTGAACAGGTTGGGCAAACTGCCATGCACCCTTAAGCACCCTGCGGAGGGTATAGAGCTGGTCCAGTGTTCCATGACCAGGACGAAAACCGCATTGTTCCTCCTGAATCCGAGGTTCGACTATCGGCCGGATTCTCCTCTCCAGCAGCCTGGAATAGACTTTACCCGGGAGGCTGAGAAGTGTGATCCCCCTATAGTTGCAGCACACCCTCCGATCCCCCTTTCTAAATAGAGGAACCACCACCCCGGTCTGCCAATCCAGAGGTACTGTCCCCGACTGCCACGCGATGCTGCAGAGGCGTGTCAACCAAGACAGCCTTACTACATCCAGAGACTTGAGGTACTCAGGGCAGATCTCATCCACCCCCGGTGCCTTGCCACCGAGGAGCTGCCAAACTACTTCAGTGACTTCAGCCCGAGTGATGGATGAGTCAGCCTCTGAGTCCCCAGCCACTGCTTCCTCTACGGAAGGCGTAACAGCGGGATTGAGGAGGTCCTCGAAGTATTCTTTCCACCGGCCGACAATGTCCCCAGTCGAAGTCAACAGCTCCCCACCTCCACTGTAAACGGTGTTGGCAGGGTATTGCTTTCCCCTCCTGAGGCGCCGGACGGTTTGCCAGAATTTCTTCTCAATGTTGCATTACTCAACTACAAAAAGGCATTTGACACCACCCAATTTGCTTCCATACTTAGAGCAACATGGCATACACTCAGTAAAAACTCAACAGTAGTCGTCGAAGAATACCTATCAAGCGAGGAGTTAGGCAAGGAGACACCATCTCTCCCAAAATGTTTACAGCTGTCCTTGAAAGAGTGTTCCGGAACATGTGCTGGAAATCCAAAGGTATCAGTATTAACGGCGAATAACTCAACTACTTGAAGTTTGCAGACGACATCTTCATCTGCGCCACGTCTGCACAACAACAGCAGGATATGCTACAAGAACTCAGCAACTGCGGCAAAGATGTTGGGCTCAGAACACAAAGAAGACCAAAATCAAAATGGAAGATCAAACAGCTATTTACATCACAACGAGCAAATAGAAGAAGTTGGTCACTACATCTACCAGGGGCAATACAGTCACATTGACAAGAACGGCACCAACGAAATACACAGATGTGTTGCAGCTGGCTAGCAGGCATACTCCAAACAAAAGGACATACTCCAGAGCAAAATGCCTCACCACTTGAGGCGCAAGGTATACAATCAATGTGTCAGTCCATCTGTGACATATGAGGCGTAAACCTGGACATGCTCTAATGAAATGAGTAACAAACTAGCCATAGCACAACAGAAGATGGAGTGAAACATGCTGAACATCACCTGGAAAGACAGAGAGACAAACAACTGGGTTATAAACCAAACAAGGGTGCGTGACATAACAAGAGGTAGTACGACTAAGGAAGTCCAAATGGGCTGGGCAGGTAGCTAGACTAAAAGACGACAGGGGGACTTCTAGAATCACAGTGTGCCATTCTTATGACGGAAAGAGAACATGAGGAAGAGAGTCAAAGCGATGGACAGATGACTTACAGACATATTGGGGGACAGAACCTTGGAGCAGATTGGCACAAAAAAGATTGAGATGGAGAGATCGTGCAGAGGCCTTCACCCAACAACGGGAAAGATTGGGCCGATCATCTTCATAGGTACCTAAAACAGATCAAAACATCGATCAAAACACTAATAATTCGCAAAGGTTAATGGTTAATGATAACCAATGTAACTAACTAGCTGCAACAGCTTGATTATCAGCTTGATTGGTGGTGAATGGAAAAACTAAATATGGCCAGCAAGGTATCTGAAATTTTCCACACATACTTACACATCCAGGAAAAAGATTTCCCACAATGGACTTCCTAATCTAGAGAATCCATGCAGTCAAGATCTCAGAACCCCCCAGTTCTGTCCCTTATGAATTAATGTCCACGTCCGTATTACTCTTCCATCTCGAAAAGTAATGTTAACGCCCCTAGATTGCATATGGTAGCATTTTTTTCAATGCGCTTACGTAACTCAAATGTGTAAAGTTGAGAGGATGTAACCTTACTTGCTGTTCTGCAAGAGCTTATATATTTTTTCTGCAGGGCCCAAGAATTTATTACGTTTACCGTGACACGTTAACACTTGTCAATCAACAGATAATTACTGGGAAAGTTTTGTGTGGGGATGAACGATAGCAGTACTTTTCTCAGATAAAGCTCAGTAAGCACTAATATGACTGTATATTACAGGGTGAGATTGTTTGAGGCAAGAACTTATCACTGAATCCTGCGAGGGACGTGTCTATCTGTAAATCAATGGTAGGGTATTTTATGTTTTGTATATCTGATGGCGATAATGGACTCTAGAATGACATAGTATTGATACCATGCCGAATATTTGCTTCAGAAAGCTGATTTTTTTTGTGCTAAATAGGCTATTGTGGCTTTAGCTTGCTGTTTTGACAGAAACTACATTTTCTTGCAGTAAAAGATTAATTTTATTGACTGCTAGATGAATGCCACCGGCTAATGTTTTACGCTGTTTGCAGATCAAGCTTAGTTGAGGAGCTTAATTCATACAATGCCCGTGCAACAGTGGTGAGATTTGAAATGCCCATTTTCTAAATAGTTTACAGTCATCGCTAACTCATGAATATTTAGCATCTATTGACAGGATACTGCATCTGAATGCATCAGCTGAACGGGTCTGTAGAGGCTAGTGTCTACGATTTGCTCCTCTGCGCAAACAGCTTAAATTTGGAATTCCATTTAACTAAGCAAGTACAGCAACCATGGTCCAGCCATCTATACCAGGCTGTTCTTACAATTTAACAGAGCGGGTAAATCACCTGCCCATGGTCCAGACAGCTTGATTAAATTGGGTTTTACATTTAACCGAACTAATACACCTGCTAACCATAGTCCCACCATCTTTAAGTGTGTATCTCAGTAGGCTTGCACAGTTAGCGACTGTGGCGAATGGATATTCACCAATTAGTCTGCAAAAATTCTGTTAATAGTCTCCAAGAAGTCGTCATGTTCCCCAACAATTTGCCAATCTCAGTGTCATTTGCCAAGGAGTTTTGAACATGTTAAAAATTTAAAAGAATCTTTGGCGCACATGTCTTTCGCCAAAATGGTCTGCAAATACTTGTCACGGTCACCAGCTGTTCTCCAGATAGTCTGCAAATGTTCTTTGTGGTCCTAAGCTATTCTTCAGTCGTTTGCCTTCCTCAAGAATGTGGAGATTTGCTGAAGAATACTTTGCAGAATAGTTGGCAAATAGACTGAATGGTTTGAGACTAGTCGCAGAATAGTTTCAGAATGGTGGACAAATCTTGTATTCGCCATACATTATGGCAGGGCTCATAGTATTTTTCAGTTCCGTTTTTTGAAAATTCATTTTGCTTGCATGAACTTTGTTGGTAGAGCGCAGCTACCAACATGCAATAAAAGTGTGGAACTGAGTCTCATTTTGCGGGGGACAGGAAAAGAGATGAAAATGCTATGTGGTACAACGCAAAGTGGGACACCTGGTCACCTGTGCTGCCCTGGTGCCCAGAGGTGCTAAAAAGACACTAAGGGAGTGATGTAATTATAAAAGGACCCAAGTGCAGGAATGTAGATTTATTAAATAAATAAAGTAAATTTGCTACACAAACACAAAAATTAAAGTGGAAAACAAAAAGACAGTGCTCACAACTAAAAGGTGTCACAACTTAAGGTTACCTGCCAGTGAGGGGAAAAACAGGTTTGAATAGACAAAGAAATGAAAGTCAACTGAGGAAAAAGAGGTGTGCAATTAAGAGGGAGAACAGAGGTGATAATTGAATGAAGGCAGGAATGCCTAGGGGGAGGGGCATTACATCACCCTGCTCACAGACTGTTCTTCAATGAGTAAAAATTGTTCTTCAGTCACCAAACAGTTGCCACAGTCGCCAAATTTGTCAAAATTTCGCTGACTGTTCACAGGGATTCGCCAACTTTTTGTGAACTGCCCGTTGACTACACGCCAAAATATCACCCAAAAATCGCAAGAAAGTTGTCAACAAATCGCCAATAACTATCTTACTGACTCGCAAATATTTTGTGAACAGTTCACAACTCTAGGATCCCCAAAAAGTCATCAAAAAAGTGGCAAACCACCTCTAGCCACTTTCGCTAAACGTTCGTTGATCAGCGAGTTACTCATTTTACCAAGCTGTTCTTGCAATTTAACCAAGCTGATCCACCAAATAGCTTTGTTCCTGACTGCTTGACCTTGCTGTTGATTCCATTTAACCAGCCTGGGCCTATTGCACAAAAGTTGGATCCTGAGATCCTGGATCAACACCAAAGTGAGGATTGCTATGTCCCAAACAGCGCGTTGCTGGTTTAGTTGATTGCACAAAGCCAAGAGCGGGTGGAGGAGGATAGGCTAAGTGAAGCCCGGTGCCGCTGATCCTGCCGAGTGTGCGCACTCGGCTACCTCAAATAAACCCCAAGATCGATCACAGAATCACTGATCATCACCATGGACTAGGTAGCTGCAATAGGCGCATGTGCCAGCCAATTAAGAATGACTGTTAAGGGCATTGATTTTCAATTTGGGTGACTGCTGAATGAGGTGAGGTGAAATAAGTTTGTACTAGTTCATAAGCTTGCTCCAGACCTGGCTAGCTCCACAGACTTTGTTTCCATAGCAACTAGTGCCATGGCTTAGCTCTCGCGCTCTGTGCAACCGAAATGGGGCTTGAGATCAAGCTAACCGCTTGCCGATCCTGGGCCAATCCCTTATCCCACCTGCGTGCAATAGGCCCCTGGTGCACCAGCTGGCCATGATCCTGCCATTTTAACCGACTTGGAGTGTCCATGTAATTAACCTAGTGTACCAGCTTGACATGGTCCTGGCAGCATGACTAAGCTGTTGTTTCCATTCAACCAAGTTTGTATGCTATGCTAGTATCCAGCTAGTTACAGGCTTGACTGTCTCTAAACCAGCATTTTACTGGGCTGGTCTGAAGATGGGAGTTTCTCCAGAGTTGCCCAACAAATCTCTTCAATACACAGTGTAGGTAAATCTTCCGAGTCAGGGGAATATTTCAAACTAAAATGTAAGATTAATGAACAAATTTCGAGGGGAATTTTCTGATTTAACCACAATGGTAGGCCTTGTGCTCGAATTCGCGACTCACAACGGAGTGAAAGCAGTGCTATCAGCTGATAAAAATTACTCTGCAATGTTAGGTGCTCATCCCGCCATTACAATTTCAGTGGCTAATCTTATTGCAGGGCAAGCAATGCCGCACTAGGAGCACCATGTTGTCCCAGGCAGACTCGCTTTTCACCTTTTCTAACCCAACCAGTGGCCGGCTGATAGACTCTGTGAGAGGAAACTGAAGAGTTTGGTTGTTTCCAGCCTGACAGGCTGATATTTTCAGCTGACCTGTCTTTTGTTGGTCTTACTTTCTCTCATAGGAAGGCCGGAGAGGAACACGGCCACTCAGTGGTACACTTAAAGATCATGTTTCCCAGGTAATCTTCTTGTCTGTCCTCTCCCATTCTGCTGGGCCGAGTCCAAAGCCGGCTGCACTGTTATGAATCAGTTTTTGTTGGAGTGCCTGTAATATGACACGACCCTGCTTCATTATCTTCTAAATTCTTTCGGGCTAATTGTCAGGAAACCTTCATTTTTTTCCCTTGAGATTTTCATGTGTCTTGGAATAAACCTACTGTGCTGTAACCTTAAATACTCACTGCAGCAAGCAGACAAGCTTTCTGCTTTTTCAGGTGCCACCTTCTGCCTAATGAAACCTAATGAGACATATGACAGACTTGTTATGGCAAGGAAACCAAAAAAACAAAAAACAAAAATCAAATCAAACAAATGAGGCTCTATTACAATTTGTCTTCGATAAGTACACCGTCAATTCTGAAATAGTTGGGATAACGTGTAAATTGCGGATAAAATCTAAACGCAATGACTCATCACACCAGGTAGTATTTTATTCACAATAGAACAGAGATAACATAGTAATTTATGAAACTGAGAAATTTCACAATTTTATCCACAAAATGAGCTCATTTCATATTTGATGGCTGCTAGAGATCTCAAAAAGTTGGGACAGGGGCCTGTTTACCATGGTGTACCATCCCCTCTTCTTTTAAACACAGAGTGGAGGCGTCTGGGCATTGAGGAGACAAGTTTCTTGAGTTGAGCCTTTGGAATTTGATCCCACTCTTGTTTAATACAGGCTTCCAGCTGCTGGAGAGTTTTGGGTCTCCTTTGATGGACTTTTCGCTTAATTATCGCTCAACCGGTGAAAGATCAGGACTGCAGGCAGGCCAATTTAGCACATGGACTCTTCTACTATGAAGCCATGCTGTTGTAATAGCTGCAGTATGTGGTTTTGCATTGTCCTGCTGAAATACACAAGGCCTTCCCTGGAATAGATGTCATCTGGAGGGGAGCATATGTTGCTCTAAAACCTTTATATACCTTTCAGCATTCATGGTGCTTTTTGTAACATGCAAGTGTCCCACACCATATGCACTAATGCAGCCCCATACCATCAGAGATGCTGGCTTTTGAACTGAATGCTGATAACTGGAGGGGTTTCTCCTCTTTAGCCTGCAGGCCATGGCGCCCATGATTTCCAACAAGAATGTCAAATTTGGACTCGTCTGACCACAGAACATTTTGCCACTTTGCTACAGTCCATTTTAAATGAGCCTTGGCCCACAGAACACGGCGGCGCCTCTGGATCATGCTCAACAATGGCTTCCTTTTTACATGATAGAGTTTTAGGTGGCATCTGTGAATGGCACGGAGGACTGTGTTTACAGACAGTGGTTTCTTGAAGTATTCCTGGTCCCATTTAAGTAATGTCCATGACAGATTCGTGCCAGTGAGTGATGCAGTGGCGTCTGCGGGCCTGAAGATCATGGGCATCCAGTAAAGGTCTTCGTCCATGTCCCTTACGCACAGAGATTTTTCCAGTTTCTCTGAATCTTTTTATGATGTTATGCACTGTCGATGATGAGACCTTCAAAGCCTTTTTTTTAAAGTATTCCACATTTTTTATGCAAGCCTTCACAGGTTGGAGAGCCTCTGGCCATCTTTACTTCTGAGAGATTCAGCCTCTCTAACACATCCCTTTTATAGCCAATCATGTTACACACCTGATGTCAGTTAACTTAATTACTTACTAAATGTTCTTTCACTTGATTCTCTTAGATATTAATAGCTTTTTCAGCCTGTGTCCAACTTTTTTGAGACCTGTTGCAGCCAGAAAATTTGAAATAATGTAAAATTTCTCAGTTTCAACATTTGAAATGTTATCTATGTTCTATTCTAAATGACATATTGACTCATGTGATCTAAAATTAATTGCATTTTGATTTTATTCAAAATTTTCACTTTTTCCCAACTTTTTCGGAATTGGGGTTATACCGTTATTATGACTAGTAGCAATGGTAGTTTTAATATTAATAATAATTGTAATAATAATAATAATAGTACTGTTCTGTTCACTGCATTGTTTCTAATGCTGCACCATCTGAAGGATTGACGGGACTCATACTTTATGCAGACAAATTATAATGTTCAACCCTCATATCAATAGACCTGAAATACAGCCTGACATTATAAAGACTGTATTTACTTCTTATGAATTTTCCTTCAATCTTTTTGGAATAAAGTTTGAAAAAAATTGTAAGTCTTGCAAACAGAAAATCCCCTGTGTAATCAATAATTCAGTGACATTAATTCTCACGGTGTTATCAAAACAGACAGGAATATTCTTGAACATGCAGTAATATGGCTGAGCGTAATTGCAAGGTTTAATAATACATTACTGGGAGAGGATTAAAAGTAAAAGAAGAAAAAAAATTGACTGAGGCTACAAATTTCTCACACCCTTGACATCACTCCCTTGCACCACCCATCTGACTGTCAGCAGGTACAGCTCTCTTTGTCATGTAATAAGGCTCTTTCTCCTCATTCCATCTCCCTTTAGCCCGGTTTTCAGGAATACACTGTTACTGGCTCAATCATCAGGATGCTCTCGTCCTCCAGCAACATGCACTTTTCTTGAACCAATGCTAGGTGAGCCGACACTAATTGCAGATGACCAGTGCTGTTTAGGAGTGGAGGGAAGTTGAAATCTACTGGAAAGGGGACGAATCCATATGAATTTTATTAGGCCCTAAAAGAGTTATGAGATTCCCTAGGATCCAATCCGCGTCAATCAGGCATGGTAAATTGGATTCCTGAATAGGGTAATCCCTTGGGGAAGGTTGATGCTATCTGGATCAGATGCAGTGATTTTTTCCCTGTGCACTGTGCTTCCTGGGCTCTGTTCTCTCTTTAGTGAACCAATAAAACCATAATAAGTATTGATTAACCCATTACCGTGTATTATTCACTGTCTGCAGCCTGGCCTGTATTTAAAGTCGGCATCTTAAGACTTGTCACTATGTGGTGACAGTGGACTTGCGACGATGGGCTGTTGGATGGGGTGTTTGCACAGAGGGAAGGAGTGGGAGACTTCAGATCCCTTCATAGATGGCCCTATCAAAGCACCACTTATTCGTTTGATGTAAACTAAAAATTACAATGTGATGTCTTAATTCAACTTCTAGTATGCAACTGATCTGCTGACATGGGAATCTATTTCCTTAAACCAAGTGCCTCATTTCCAAAAGTTTTAGGACAATATGGCAAATGCATGGTAAAAAAGAAATACTGTAAATCGCAAATCAACCTTGTCTTGTATTGAATTGAAATCAAAGCTAAGTGAAGATATTAAAAACATACATCTAAATTTAATGCTTCCAACCGCTTCCGGAGAAGTTATTATTATTTTTTTTTACCACTGCGTTATTTCGCCTGAAGAAATGAGCAGGGGCGACCCTGCATATAACAATATTTTGGCTGATGCTTCCTTCCCGTTGGATTGGCATTCTATTCTTTTGCTTTTGCCAAAATAGCATTTATTGCATCGTGCAGTTTGTAGAGGAAGGGGAGAGAATAGTGTAAAGTATTGCAAATGGTGCTTCACAATATGTTATTTCATTCGGCCAAAAACTGGAACCAATATTCAGTAGCATAATAAAACTGCATAATAAATGATTCAGACATCTTGTTTATCTTCAGCTCTGTGTTGCTTGCATCTCAAGATATAATGAAACGACAAATGGATGTGAAGCTAGACCAAGCTACATTGGTGTCCTGGCAAGTGTTTGAACCCTTTTGGACTCACGATTACGGTTTCTCGGATGTGGATTGGTGAAATGGCATGCAACACCAGTCTCCTACTCCTCTCTCATCCTATGATAAGATCTTGGTTCTCTACTAGGCAAAGAGAACTCCTTTTGAGCCACTATCTATCAACAAACTTCCACACAGCTCACTCTCTGAATATTGTCACATTGTCGCAACTCTTAATATATTGATATCTACACTAAAATCATTGCACCGCTGGTTACTGTTTGCCTATCAATGTTATATTAGGTTTGGCAAAAAACACATATCGTCTGCTCTGATGCTCATGAGCTATTGTGTCAAATAAAGCTGCAGTATGGCAATAAATTCACACTAAGTGTAGGCTGTGGTCCGCTGCAGCACTCCATCTGAATTCTTGAGTTTATGAGGTGGCCCTGAAGATTATAGTGAGGTAAAAGGATCCTTACAGGTTGGAGGTTCTTCCTGTTGGAGTTTACCACACAGCAAGTGATGCCTTGGCCACACATTGATTGCCTCATTAGGTCGTATATTCCTACTCTGGAATTAACACATAACAGCTGGTGTCTGGTCCATATATCAAGAACTTTACTTAGTAGTATTTTCCTGAATGGGAATAGTTTCACAGTGGCTGTTTTTTGGCTAACACATTTATAACTACACTGGTTTGTATACAGTATTCCTGCATAGGAATGGCCTCACACAGTGATAACTTAACCAGGTGGTGTAATTTACAGAATATGCAAGGTCTAAATAAAGTACTTTTCCTCTCTTTTTCCCCTTCTGACATACAGGTCCTGGGAAGAATTGCAGCATGCCTGGCAGACATCTTTACTTGGATGGCCAGACATCATCTGAGGTTCAACCATGAGAGGATAGAGCTCCTCTTCATCCCGCAGTGAACTTCCCATCTACAACAGCTTGTCATTACTGTTGACAGTAATGGCACTGCAGTAGCTGCAACCTGCTCTGCGAAGAACCTAGGGTTTGTTCTGGGCAACGAACTGGACTTCAAGAAGCACGTCTCAGCTGTATCATGGTCCTGCAGATTTCTTCAATACAACATCTGAAGGATTCAACTTACTTGACCACCCACTCAGCCCAGCTCCTTATCCAAGCCACTGTGATCTCCCATCTAAACTAATGGAGTTTCTTGCTGGCTGGGCTACCATTCAGTGCACTCTGACCCCTGCAGCTCATCCAGAATGCAGCTGCTTGTCTGGTCTTCAACCTCCCAAAGTTCTCCCATGTGACTTCCTTGCTGAGATCCCTGCAATGGCTGCCATTTGCAGCCAGAGTTAGATTCAAAGCCCTAACTCCAGCTAATGCTGCAACAAACAAGACAGCCCCTTCCTATCTGCTAGAGATGATTATCCCATACACACCTGCCCGGCCGCTTTGTTCTGCAGTAGCAGGATGACTTTGCCCCCCTACCCTGGGTCAGAAAGCTGGTCGTTCTACCAGATCACTCAGCTTCTCTCATCTTGCTCCCCAGTGGTGGAATGACCTTCCCACCTCCCTACGAACTGCTCCATCCCTGCCACTCTTCTGCCCAAACCTTAAGACTCACTTGTTTAGACAGTTTCTGACCTCATCGCCCCCCTCCCCTGCTTGATTAAAAAAAATCTTCCTCTAATGTTTGTCTCCATTTGCTTTGTTTCTTTTTCCTGTCTGCTACTGCCTTCAAAATAGTCTTTGCTCTATATGTTCATGACTTCAGGTGATTTATGCTTGATGTGAATTTTACCGTGTCCAGTCTGTTGGGCTACAGTGTCAGTGACCTTACTGTATGCAATTACTGTAAGTCGCTTTGGATAAAAGTGTCTGCTAAATAAATTTAATGAAATGTAAAGTATCACTCCCCGATTACCAACCTTAGAGCACTCCTCTTTCCTGGCAAGGTAGTCACTCTAGAGTCCAAGGAACTGAAAGCAGGCAACATTAACATTTCAACTATTAAACATTTGTAATCTCAACATGGTCATCTCCTCATTGTCCCCTCAACTATCAATAAATTCAGCAAAATCAAGGCATGCTCTGACTGCATCCTAAATTGCGGAGCTATTTCACAGATGGCTTTTACTTGCAGCTAATTTCAATAGTGCAGTGACTATCTGAAACTTCCTTCTAGCGGACGCAGTGTCAACATGAAATGTGGCACGCTGCCGTGAGTTAGCTCTATAACTGCATGCTCAGGGCTGCTTTTGTGTGTTTTGCTACCTGGTGCATGGCCATGCTTGCTGCGCCTGCTTTTTGAAGCTCAGAATGTGATTGGGTGATGCTTAGTTGTTTTTGTGAATGAGGACCTGGACAGAACATACAAACCCAAAACCAGTGAAGTTGGCACGTTATGTAAATCGTAGATAAAAACAGAATACAATGATTTGCAAATCCTTTTCAACTTATATTCAATCGAATACACTGCAAAGACAAGATGTTTAAATGTTCAAACTGAGAAACTTTATTTTTTTTTGCAAATAATCATTTACTTAGAATTTAAAGGCAGCAACACATTGCAAAAAAGTTGGCACAGGGGCCTTTTTACCACTGTGTTACATCGCCTTTCCTTTTAACAACACTCAGGTAACGTTTGGGAACTGAGGAGACCCATTTTTGAAGCTTTTCAGGTGGAACTCTTTCCTATTCTTGCTTGATGTACAGCTTAAGTTGTTCAACAGTCCGGGGTCTCCGTTGACGTATTTTACGCTTCATAACGTGCCACACATTTTCAATGGGAGACAAGTCTGGACTACAGGCAGGCCAGTCTAGTACCTGCACTCTTTTACTACGGAGCCATGCTGTTGTAACACGTGCAGAATGTGGCTTGGCATTGTCTTGCTGAAATAAGCAGAGGCGTCCATGAAAAAGACGTTGCTTGGATGGCAACATATGTTACTCCAAAACCTGTATGTACCTTTCAGCATTAATGGTGCCTTCACATATGTGTAAGTTGCCCATGCCTTGGGCACTAATACACCCCCATACCATCACAGATGCTGGCTTTTGAACTTTGTGCCTTTAACAGTCCGGATGATTCTTTTCCTCTTTAGTCCGGAGGAGCCGTCGTCCACAGTTTCCAAAAATAATTTGAAATGTGGACTCCTCAGACCACAGAACACTTTCCCACTTTGCATCAGTCCATCTTGGATGAGCTTGGGCCCAGCGAAGCCGGCGGCATTTCTGGGTGCTGTTGATAAAAGGCTTTCGCTTTGCATTGTAGGGTTTTAACTTGCACTTGCAGATGTAGCGACGAACTGTAGTTACTGACAGTGGTTTTCTGAAGTGTTCCTGAGCCCATGTGGTGATGTCTTTTACACACTGATGTCGGTTTTTGATGCAGTACCGCCTGAGGGATCGAAGGTCACGGGCATTCAATGTTGGTTTTTCGGCCTTGTCGCTTACGTGCAGTGATTTCTCCAGATTCTCTGAACCTTTAGACGATATTACAGACCGTAGATGATGAAATCCCTAAATTTCTTGCAATAGCTTGTTGAGGAATGTTGTTTTTAAACTGTTCGACAATCAGCTCACGCATTTGTTCACTAAGTGGTGACCCTCGCCCCATCCTTGTTTGTGAATGACTGAGCATTTCAGGGAAGCTGCTTTTATACCCAATCATGGCACCCACCTCTGCCCAATTAGCCCGTTCATCTGTGGGATGTTCCAAATAAGTGCTTGATGAGCATTCCTCAACTCTCTCAGTCTTTTATGCCACTTGTGCCAGCTTTTTGGAAACATGTTGCAGGCATCAAATTCCAAATGAGCTAATATTTGCAAAAAATTACAAAGTTTACCTGTTCGAACATTAAGTAACTTGTCTTTGCTGTGTATTTAATTTAATATAGGTTGAAAAGGATTTGCAAATCATTGTATTCTGTTTTTACTAACGATTTACACAACGTGCCAACTTTACTGGTTTTGGGTTTGTACATACATCATATAAGAGTTTTTAGTTTTTGTGGCAATATTTTGGAAATTTGTCGTGCTCCTCATTGCATTTTCTGGGGATCTTTTCATCCATACAGGGCAAAGAGCACCCTTCAATATTTATTTTATACCTAAAATTAACTAATACCTAGCAAGACAGCCATTGCCCCATGACCTGCTGGTAATTGCTAATGTTTATTTGTCATGTTGGATTACTCTCCAGTGAACCGAAAGTAGAACAACCATATACTGATAGTGTTAGTGTTTTAGAGAGTTATAAATAAAATATTTATTTCCCTTATTGTAATTCTCTCTTGTTTTGATTTGCCGTATCTTTATTTTTGCTTTCTGCTCCCCACTCACCCTCTCCATCCTGTGCATTAACTGTGGCCGTTTCTCAATACCAAGAATGCTAAGAACGAACTTGCATTCTTGGGAGGAACGTTCTCGCTAGTTGTTCAAGGAAGAGTGCACTTTCAAGGCTACGAGCACTCAGAACGCTGTTGACAGTTTGAGACGATGCGTTCTCGTTGGTATTACGCAATATGCCAGCCAGTGAGCCGCAACTTCCTCCACGTTCATCCTTTTTATTCCCCAGTAATGTTATCTGTGGGGGAAGAGGGGTCTGTGAGCGTGAGCTAGTTAGGGTGCTTAGCTTAGCTACGTCCCACCGGCTGTTGCAGAGTTTCTCTACAACAGAAACACTGGAGCATATTCGACATAAAACATTGTAAAGCAGCCAATGTTCCAAATGTACTCAGATAATAGTTCCTCGCCTGAAAAATAGCAGAATAGTATTCAGCTAAAAAATAGCGAACAAATACCGACAGATTACATTCAAAATCAGTGCAAATACGCAAATACGCAAATTTGCGTTGACTTTGAATGTAAATCTGTCGTGCGAAAAATTTGTTTCGCGTCCGGTGTGAAAGCAGCTTTATCGATCCTGTGGTGCATTTCCCGAAATCACAGATGCTAACTTGCATAGTTAGACCCATTGACTGTGAATAGACAAACTATGTGAGTTGCTAATTTAGTTAGCAACTACGCTTTTGGGAAACATAACCCTGCCCTTCTCTTTCAGGAGCGTCCCGCTCCCGCTTAGATGCCGAAAAGAATTCTGGGATATGCATGCTGTCAAGTTCACACAAGTTACCATCCTATGCATCCTCGGAAAAATGGGCGTATCAAGAACACTTCTGGGACTGGTAACCGTTCTCATCGAGCACTGGCGGCCCGTGAAAAAAATTACAGAGGAAGCCAGAATGAACAACGAATTTAATTCAGTGTTTACGTGTTATTTTCCTGCAAACAAATTAGCCTACTGTAACAGTACCTTTATTCTACCGACTTCTCATTCATTTTAGTAAAAAAAAAAGAGGTTTAAAAAAGAGGACTGCGTGTGTGAGAGACAGTGAAAGCGTGAGGGAGAGCTGTGGATGCGCGCTTCGGGCTGAGCGTGTGCTTATGGCTGTGGCACACAGTAGTATGTGATCAGTTAGAGGAAGCCCATGCAAAGCTGGTAAACGACTCGTAGCTTTATTACAGCCGAAAGCTAAACACATAGCGATCAGATGCCAATTATGACAAGATCTAGATATAACAAAAACATTTTAGCCATTGCTTTCACAGACAGTATTAATGAAGTTCCGTTTTGTGGATGATGCTTCTCTCTGACTCATATTTAATTAATTGGCAACAAAAGCAAGATAGCCATGGACTATTGTACAGAAACACAGGCAAACCCCTTCCACCAATATTAGAAGTAACAATGTCATATGTGGCAGCCTCGCAACTGAAATTAACAAATCACAAGGATGCCCAATATTCATACATCCAAAAACACACTCAGCATGAATGCACAACCCGTGCGCAACATCTGAATTACA
Source organism: Gymnothorax reevesii (assembly GCA_029721435.1). NCBI lineage: Eukaryota > Metazoa > Chordata > Actinopteri > Anguilliformes > Muraenidae > Gymnothorax > Gymnothorax reevesii. The sequence goes on from CM056575.1 coordinate 88,030,071, forward strand.
TAAACTAAATATAAAACACATAGTTACAAAGGTTTATTTAAAAATTGATTCAACCGTGCTGCAGCGCTATCAACTGTAAACCTTACAGCTGTCATCTGATGCAGCTGATGTCAGCGGACCTAAATGCAGTCGCGGTAAGGATTGAGAGTATTAAAAAAACAGTATAGCTTAGCCATCATGCTCTGAAGTCCACTAGACACGACAAGAATAATGAAGAATAAAACACCACATTTTATGCATCACATAAGAAGAATGTGACAACAACCCGGTGATCAAAAAGGCTACGGCGGGCCATAGGAGACCTGGCCAGCAGAAAAGCCGGTTAAGCTTTGTATTTCCTGCTATTGTTTCTAGCATAGTTCGCTTCACAAAAAGAGCAAACTTTTCCACCATATCTCCCCTTAGTTAAATTGAGCTTTGGAGTCAGCCTACTGTCCCACTTCACTTTTAGTTGAACCTCAGAAGGAAATTTTGGCGGGACAGTTGAATCAGTGTGTGTATTTTCCGTAACAGTTTGTGATTGGCTGGAAGCCAGATTTGATCTGGCCTCCCTCATATTTTTTTTAATGATGCATCGACCATTAAGCGATGAGCCTTGCTTCAATCTGATTGGCTAATACCGGCTGTTTTTTTTTCTAAGGGAGGCCAAGTGAAGCTGGCCTCCGAGCTGACAGACAGGGCGGAGGGCATGAGACAAGAAGTGTAATACACAATGTGAGCTTCACAGGAGGGGCGCTGTTTTTCTCCTTACGCTCAGCCAAAGCAGAAGTGCGCTGATGTAGTGTTTTGACAAGGAAATGACAACAATATAAAATAAATTGCGGTGAAGCTTATTTATATTTTTTCTTTCTTGCAATAATTTTTGGGGAAGCTAGGCTTCCCTTGGCCTCCGTGAAAAACCGCCACTGTCATCGAGATGCGAAATTTGAATTGAGACATTACATAGTCTCAGACGGATGACCCTTCTCAAGTTCACAAGAACAGAAGAACAGAGAAGAACGGATATTGAGAAACAGCCTGTGTCTCTGTACCATGTTTGTTTCCACACCCCTCTCTGCTCCCTGCTGCCTTTTAACGCACCCTGTACCTCCCTGATTACTTCCCAGTGTTTTTATTTCATAGTTTTGTGAAGCACAGTACAGGTCTGTTTCAGTTCTACCTGTTACAGTTCTTTGTTTTCCGAAATATTGATTCCTAGGTCTGATTTTCTTTATTTTACTGTTCATGCCTTTGGATTGATCTTGAACTGGCAGTGAATCACAATGTAGTAAAATTAATGTGCAGTTAACTGATATTCTATAGAATTAAAGTGATAATGCTTCGAAATGATGTGTTCCTGGATGCAAATTTTTTCATGAATAATTAGCCTAAACACACAACCTAATGTCAATAATGCTGCTTAGCAGCCGTCGGTCCGTGTCCTAAAGAATCACACTGACATGGCACAAGCACACTGACTTAATTTGCCTAAACTACAGTCTACTTCCACGGCAAAAATTATTCTGTTAATGTGATGGCATGGTTAAATCATATTTTCTCAAACCTTATCGTCATGTCGTCATATTCCTACTCACAGCGTCCCACCCCCCCCCCCCCCCAAAAAAGTTGCTTTTATCAGTTCACTGCATCACGTAAGAGCTCACTCAGCGTGGTAAACTAATGAGCATCTACTGAGCCGACACTGTCATGTTGTTGGCCACCAATTATGGATACAACATTTATTGCTCATCCAAATAAAATGTTGGATAGAGTAAAATGTAATGGCTTATGTAACAGTCATGCGCAACTGTGTTAAGTATCTTCTAAAATGAAGTAACTTAAGACTTAACACAGTTACAGTAGTTAACATTATATTAAATAAAATATCTTGATGAATGTATTGCCTGCACTGCCAAAGCATCTTCTGTTTCAAAGTTTCAATGGGCCATCCATCAACTTGGATGTTCAATCGATTCACATGCCTCAAATAAAAGTAGGACAGAGAATTAAAAAAATCTTCCCCCTCTCATTTTTTTTCTTATGTCTGGCCCTAATACTCCTTGATATAAAAGCCATGTCATGAAGATAGAAATTAAGGTGGTCCAAACTTCAAGCACACTGTAAATCTCAACTGTTGAATACATTCATAAGAATAGCATGCATCATATTAAAGTAGTGCGCGAGGTAGTTGTCATAGTTTGGGGGCTTTGAGAGCTGGTTGTTGCTCTCGTCCGAGACGATATCGTTTTGCTCCCTATCGGATTCCTGGGCCAGCTGGCATTGATTGGGGGCGTGGCCCGGACTCTATTTTTAAGCCCCTATTTCGCCTCGCTACCGTTGCTAGAGTGTCAGTTCATCTTTGGCGCTTTATTCAGTAAGGTCTCTTGTGAGATTATTGTTAGGGACTTAGCTGCATAAAAGGATCAGTGTGAGTGAGTAAGGGAATCTTTGGTTTATTTCCCTTTTTTTTTGTTTTCCTCGAGCTCGCTTGTTTTCTACCACGGACGGCGTCTGGTCCGTTGGTAGCGCGAGCCTCGTTATTATAATCTGTTTAGCCTCTCTACACGCTGTGATGTTTGCCTTTTTTTATATTTGGCCGCTGCTCTTGAAGTCCACCATCAGCGGCTATACAAATAATTGTTGTATACTTATAATAAAATAAAAATGTTATGTCTGCAATTTATGTATGTTCTAGTTTGGTTTTTTCCACTTGGTTGTGTAGTTCAGTGGTTAGCATTGCTGCCTCACAGCAAGAAGGTCGTGGGTTTGAATCCGGCCTGGGGCCTTTCTGTGTGGAGTTTGCATGTTCTCCCCGTGTTGCGTGGGTTTTCACCGGGTTCTCTGGTTTCCTCCCACAGTCCAAAGACATGCATATCAGGCTAATTGGAGACACCAAATTGCCCATAGGTATGAGTATGAGAATGAATGGTGTGTGCGCCCTGCGATGGATTGGCAAGCTGTTCAGGGTGGGTCCCTGCCTTTGCCCGTAGTCAGTTGGGATAGGCTCCAGCTCGCCCCGCGACCCTAGTGAGGAATAAACGGGTATAGAAAATGGATGGTTGTGTAGTTTATTTATTCCACTGTATCATATGCCAGATTCATGCACATTGTTTTCCCCTGAGATGTCTTGCATTTCTGTTTTATTTTTTTTTCGCCAGTGCACGCCCCTGTCTGTGAGATTTCGGAAGTCTTCCGGTGTTTTCACGAGTTAGTATGACCCATATAATATGCTAATCCTGTAAATAACTAAGATACTAACTTGCACAATATTATTACTGCCCAATCTACTGACTTTATTAATTGATTTTCTCTGCTTTCCACACTAATCTGTAACTCTGCCCTCTTCGCTCTCCCAGTCCTTAGCCTTTATTTCTGCAGACACTTTTCAGCCATCTCTTACACTAATCTGTTTCTTCAATCTCTCCCCACTTAGCCACTCCTTGAATGGAGCTGCAATTGTTTAAGGATGTCCTGTGAAAACTAGTCTCTGGCATTGTTACCCATTTTATATTGTTTAATTACCTCTTGTGTTTTCCCCTCTCTGTCAACGTTTAGATTATCCCTCAGACCTGTTGCCCCACCCAGCTCACGTTACCTTCCTTGTATATAACTGTCCCTCACTTCTGCTTAGTCCTTATCAGACCGTCAAACATCTTTTCCTGTGGCGAGGTCCATGGACGCCAATGATTTGATTGAGATTCTGTGACACCCTTCAGCCCAATTCCGATTTCTGTCTGTGCCTGCCTGGATTTGTTTGCCTCTTGATTATGACCCTTTCTCTGTACTGTATTACGACCCTTTCTCTGTACTGTGTATTGCTGCCCTGGCTTTTGAATTCGGATTTCAGACACTCGATTCTCCTTCTTGTCATGATATTGGCCTGCAGGCCCTTTCTCCTGCTGCATTCTTCGCCTCCACCTTAACGAGCCACATCTGTTGCTCATTAAGGTGGAGGTGAAGTGTTAGTATTTAAGGATTGGCTGCACCTATCTTGGTGCAGCAGTATTCTGATTGTGTTCCTGAGCCCTGCTATGTTTCGTCATGCTGCTGCTCCCCTCCGGTTTATTTATGTTCTTTTTCTGAAATTAAAGAATTTTATACATTTACTCTGCCTGTACTTCTGGGTCCCTAAACCTGCTTTTGGGTACATGGTCCCTGTGCCCGCCGGCTTCGTGCCTTCTGCCGGCGGGGGCTAAACCATGACACTACTGCTTTATGATTTGGTGCTGTGATCTGTGCTCATTGGCTTTTCAACCCCTGCCTGTTTTTGTACACTGATTTTTGGATTTCCCCTCTGTACCGTCTCTGTGACTGGACTCGGACTGAAATAAAGACCACGATTTTTGCATTTTGGACTACTTGCATTTGGTTCCGTCCACCACACATAACAAACTCCCACCCACCCTGACATTCAGGATAACTAACCATACTACGTGTCACAAGTTTACAACAGTTAGTTTAGACTGCACATCGTAGTTGGCATACAACTCCAATTCCAAAGAAATTGGCACATAATGAAAAATGCAAATTAACTCAAAAAGAAGTGGTTTTCCCATGCAATCACTAGATTACTAGGTGCTTGAATTGAAAATAATTTACTCATAGATAACTCCTCAGATGCACTGCATAAAAGCAATGCTATAGAAACAAAGTGGACTGAAACAAATGTAGGCCTACTAAAGAGCATTTTAGGAGCCAAATGAGCGCAACTTAATAAATAGGAAACGATCTTTGTCCGGGAAGGCGTTCCGCTTGGAAGTAAAACAGTTTTTAACCACCAAAGAAGCCGCTATGGTGAAATGTTTGTTCGCGTTGGATAAATGTTGGATTACAATTGCTTACATTGCACAAAGGAGTTTTGGAGCAATAAATGCACAGATTATTGCAACGCAAGCTATTGTCTCAGACTCTTGTCATCAAATGCGGTAAAGTTTGTCAGCGCGTCACTTAGATAAATTCCCGGTGAAGCACCTCAGGGGCTACAAGCATTGGCTTAGCCTCTACAAGCAGAATTAAGTACATAATCAAATATTTGTCAAATTAGTGAATATTTATCAAAAAAACAATAAAGCTTAAGGGGGATTTACATTTGAACGTACGGGCGTCTACGTGCAACTTACGTGCGAAATTTGGGAAAAATGACTGCGTGCTCGACGTGGCGAGTACGTGACACGTGCGTGTTTTGCTGGCCGCAGGGCACGTAGAACCGCCCGTAGCAAAGAATTGGTCTGCAAATTAATTCCACGGTGCACGCAGCGATCAGTCGAAAATAGTCCACGCCAAGTACATGGCAAGTACGTCACAAGTGCGTGAGCTGTAGATATATATAGGGTTTTATGGGGAAAATTCCATTAAAATTAATTCAAAATGAATCATACATCAAGAATTTTAAAATATTTTTAATATTGTAAGCATATGAATATACACCCACGCAAGTGCCACGCACGTGGTAAGCACTTCTGTCATCCGGGTAGCGCAAAACTGACTTACTTTCCACGCATGACACTGGCGGAGCAAGCAGGTCGGACGTACGTCTCACGCAGCGCACGCACATGGCAAGTACTTGCACGTGCGGGTTATTTAAACCCGGTCATTTGCCAGTTCTTGAACAGTTGTGAAAATGCCACCCAGGAGATCCAAGAAATCACCAGCTTCCAGTCAGCTTTCTGCTTCTACTGCCTCCACTTCCAAGGATACCAGCAGGGATGAAGATGACAAATGATGCTGAGTCCTGTTACATCAGCATTCTTAAATAGTACCCCAACCCGCACTGGCCACGTAGAACACGTACTCCACACTCACGTTACACGTGCGTGAACCCCTCCCGTACGTCTGCATTACTTGCCACTTGAATCGCGCGTGCATGTTAAGTACTCTCCACTTGCGAGCATCACGTCCCATGTGCGTGTGAAAAGGTCCCTGATCGTCACGGATTTCGCAGATCACGCCAGCTTCATGTAAGTGGCACGTATTGAACAAGTACTTACCCTGTACGACCAGAAAAATTGGCTGCGTGCGCCACGATCGGTCTGCGGGTCAGTTTTGGCCGTAGAATTCGGGTTGCCCGTAGAACACGCAGTTCACGTAGACACGCACGATCAATTGTAAATAGCCCCTTATCTGTTTGAACATTAAATATCTTGTCTTTGTAGTGTACTCCATTCAATATTGGATGTAAAGGATTTGCAAATTATTGTATTCTGTTTTTATTCATGTTTTCATGGTGCTATTGTAATCATCATTGGAGACTGATGTAAGTGGTGTTGGCAAAATAGTTGAATTTTTTTGCCTGTGCTATGCACTCATTGAATTTAAAACTCACAAATTTTGTAAGTGTAAAAGTACATTTGAAATCAGTTTGCAGATGGCATTATTTTTTGATTACACTTTGCTGATTATTCACCACTGAATGTTTTCTCTCCCACTGGCCTCAAACTTCAAATAGGTGTGCTGATCCCCCGTTTCAGACAAGACTTTGGCATTTTGATAAAGAGCTCGACTATGAACTATAGGCAGCAAGGAACCACACTTAGAATGGATGTTTGCATGAATCCGCCCAATGCCTCCCACATTAGATTACCCAATTACCCACGAAAACTGGGTTATCTGTAGGGCCCGTATGCACACATGTGTTGCTCACATAGACGCTGTCAAACGGAACTTGCACTTGCCCTCAATCGTCTTGGACCCCTTACCTCATGATCAGTTTTGGTTGCTGTACGGAATCTGCCACATACAGGCTAAAACCAGATGTGGCGCTCTTGTGCTGCCATTGTCACCCGTGGCTGCCCTTAGCAGGGTCGGTCAGTGACAATGCCTGTGTTCCATTCTCGGAATATTCATCCTACATAATGAAATATGTAGGATGTAACTCAATTTCCATACCAAAGTAAACTCAAATATAGCGGCTTAAAAATCTGGAACACTTTTAAAATAAAGACACAACCACACGTAAAAACAGGACCCTGCAGAATGCCTAAATTGGCCTTGTTGCCCATTATAAATACTTTGGCACTTGGTGGGATGACAGGCTGACTTTTCATATGCATATAGAAAATTTGAATGAAAATATAAAGGGTTATTAAAGTCCGTGTAAAGTCATAATAAATATGTCTCCTGAGTTTCTCTCAGCAGAGAAAAGTGTGTTATTAACCACCCAGCAAAATTAGAATGATCAAAAAGTTCGTATTAAAATTTTTAAAGTATTAAAAATTAGGTTTCAAAAACCAGAAAGATGAAGGAGTTATATCTGCTCTAAGATGCTGGGGGCGTGTCTGCTGGGGGTCCTGAAACGACGCCCACTCTCAATTGTCACCTGTCAATCAAATACCACCACTACGAAGTGAAAAATGGATGCTAATGCATGTAGCAGCTTCATTGGGGTCACACAGTCCTACATAATCGAACCACCAGAGCCAGGCTGCAGTTCAGAGGACAGAATCAGCCACGGTCTGCAACAGAATGGTAATGGTTTTTTTTTAATCCTATTTGCGAAAGTTAGCAATTTGTATTACTGACTAGCTAAGCAAGCTTAACACTGATAACACCACAAGTCCGGCCAGGATGGATTCATGAGAGGACTAACCACTGCTAAGTTTTTACTATTCGCCACTGCTCAATTTCAGAGGCGTCAACTCAATAGAAACGCATTTGTCTTGTAGGTTATTTAAATATTTCACCTTGGCATGGTTGGTGGCACACATTTAGCGGAAATCTCACATGCAAGTGTCAGAACAGATATGCCTGCTTTTTAACCAAGTCGCAGTTCTGAGAGGAAATCCGTTATTTTGCGAGCATTTAAGTTATCAAGCGATCTACAGTTAGACTGTCCCTAACTCAGGGTACACTGAAAGAGCACTGCTAACTTAGCTAGCTTGGTAATTCACTGCTGGGTGAAGTAAAGTGAATTATAATCATAATTTACAAGATGGCTAAATTTATGAGGGAAATTATGCCTGTATATAACGGATAGTGCAAAGTAACCCGACCATCGCACTTTGCCATCACTAAAAATAAGCTTGATCGGTAGGTTTTTTTTTTTTTTTTTTCAAAATTAAACATTGTCTTGTTGAATATATTGAGATTGTCACTCATAGCTTCTCGGTCGTGTTGACAGCTGTCAATGCTGATGTGGCTGACGCTTTCATTTGGCGTTTAAAAGCGTCAAGGCAACATTTGGAGTTTGACGCGACGCTTCGCGGCCAGTGGGCGTTGGGCTTAAATGCTGCGTCCCATATTGAACCAATACGGTACGCGATTTGTTCCGTATTTTCGTAAATGTCCAATACACGTCTGTCACACACACATCAACACTAAATCTAACAATAATGAACAAAATAAAACACAGGAAATACGAAGGCCAGCAAAATTGTCGTGGCGCTGATCTACGCAGCGCCTGTGTGTCTGTGCCTGGCTACCTGCCTGTGTTGCTGTCACGGTTCCCTAGAGACAGACACCACACACCGGCGCTGCTCGCAACACCCGCGCCTTTTAAAAATTCCTGATGCTGTCGTCCGTTGGAAATTTAAATAAACTGACAGAGCCACTACCCTGCACACTGTGGCATCCAGGAAAGATGCACGAACGAGGAGGAGACATGACTAGTTAGTTAGCTAGCTAGCTGCAAACTATTGTCAGTTGATGCTTTTCGAGACTCAAGAAGGAGCAGGAATACTACAGAGGCTTATTTAGTAAGTATTTATACTGCTACAGCAGCAGGGGTGGGGTTCTACAAATCACTGCCACGTTACGTAACGCGGCAGTGATTTTCAGACCCGCCCAATAAATCCTGAACACGGAAACTTTGAAACACAGTTTGTGAAGCCTAGCACCAAAATTCTAATCGAAATGGTTGAAATGCTTTTTACATGTTTTAGAGAAATGCATTTATGACCTATTTAATGTGTTTAGAAGAAAATTGCTGAATTCTTTTTACACGGACTTTAAGGCTTCTTGTATAGAATAGGTCTTGCCTCAGTATTAAAAGTCAGAAGGTTCTGGATTAAATAATACTCTTCATGCTGATGATGTCATTTACAGAAATGCATTAGAGCAGTGGCTTATTTCTGAAGCACATACATATGATACATACAAAGCATGAGCCACACGTGAGCAAAAAAGACAGCATCTGTACCTACACCTATTACATAATATCTGTTTATTTCCTGTTGAGGTAGGATGCAGAACCAAGAAATAAAAAATTATCCGACAAAATATACTTTAGAATTTGGTGAGAAACATGACAGAAAACAAAACAAATACAAAAAGGAAGAAAGAAGTAGGGGAAAAGAATACATCTGGGAATTCACAAGTAGAGCACCTAGGTAGTCGTTTGCATTTCATTTGAGCAGATTATGTTTACCGGTAATCCTTGTACACCTTTAAGGATCGCATACAGCAAATGGAATGAGAGAGAACACGTCTGTTTTAAAAGCCTTAGATTTTGTTAACTTCCATGCTATGAGGCTTATCATTGTCTTGGCTTCTGCACTCATGGTTGTGCTTTCTACAGGTCAGTAGGATGGGGATCATTGAAATCGACGCAAGACTACCATTGGTTTTTAACCCATTAATGGCTCTTTTTTTTCAAAGTAAAAGTTACATTTTATCATCAGATACAATGTAGGGATAAAGCTGCAAGCAGCGTTGAAAGGGCCCTCGCACCCCTTGTGCACATTGAGGGTGGTGGCGAGATATTGACGGGTACAGGTGTGCATTCACAGCCCTTTTACACTGCGAGACTGTCCAATGTGTTTACCTGAGTTGAGTGCAAACACCTTTCCTGAAATCAATAGGTGGAGTATGTTAAAGTATGACGGCTGTTCATGAAAGAAAAATTGAAATTTTAATACAAAATAATGGACTTCCTGTTGGGTACGGGTCATAGCACTTCATAATTTTTTTTTACTAGTCTTGGTGTGTTTCATGTCTCCACCAAAGTTTGTTTATTTAGGTAAACCATGAGAACTGTTTTGAGTGACATGGTAGGAAGGCTTTTGCACACTTAGTAGGTTGACAGGTGCGTAGGAGAGGACCAAAGGTCGGCAAAATCAAAACAGAAAAACTCCCGCACAGTCTTCTCTGCAAAGAAACAAATTTTATTGTGAACAACGTTTCGATCGTGTGACCTTCAGCAGGTTGATTTCCGAATGACCGAAACGTTGTTCACGATAAAGTTTTTTTCTTTGCAGAGAAGACAGTGTGCGGGAGTTTTACTGTTTTGAGTTGAAATTTTCTGGCGGCACTACGATGCCATTTTGACATTCCTGCGGGCCAAACCCACACCATAGTAATTGTAATACCAGGCTCCACGAGTTTGTTGATTCTTATAAGTTTTCCAGCATGCTGAGACCCTAAAAAGGGCAATTCTTTTGAAAAAATGATTAGGGGGTGCAACATAGCCATTGTACCACATTAATTGCCAATTGGAATATCAAATCAAAGATCATTAGACACTGACCATTTGTGTAATGTTTTGCAAGTTTTGGAATATCCAAAGGCCTTAAAATATGTGTTCATAAAATTTGGAAAAACACAGAAAATGGCTCACACTTCCTGTTTGGCAGAAAAATTTCAAAAAAATTACCATAACCCTGCACGATAAATCTATTGATCACACCGAATTTCATGAACATTCATGCACTTTTGTCCTGACATGGCCGTAGCTTGTCAGCTCTGTGGAGCCACCTGGCCACTCCCGATCGAAAAACATCATATATGTAGACTTGGGCTGACACCTATATCAAGCTTTTAAAGTTTCAGGCAAATCTCTCCAAGAATATGAGCGTAAAACCAACTTCCTTCTTTCATGGCAGAACGTCGAATTTCACCACAACGCCACGGATCCATCGTTTGATGAATCCAAAAAAGCATCACAATTTAACATGGGCAATGTCTAGATTTCATTCGCCAAATTTTAGGTTGATCGGATAAAATCTCTTGGAGGAGTTTGTTAAAGTACGACGTCTGTGAATGGCGAAAAATCCCAAAAAGTTGCAATTTCAATTAAAAATGGTGGACTTCCTGTTGAGTCTAGGACAGGGCACCAAAAGACTTTTATTAGGTTTCAGCATGATCCCCATGTCCACCAAATTTCGAACATGAGGTGTAAAGGACCCCGAGGGCTGCTTCATTAAAGTATTCTAAGGGGTACTATAATGCTATTTTGCCACAGCTATGCGTGATTTCAATATCTTAGTCGAAGGAATGACCGGCTCAATACATGTGCAACATTTTGTGAGTATTGAAACATGTTTAGACAATCAAAAGGGCAATTGTTTTAAAAAAAATGATTGGGGGCGCTATAGAGCCATTGTCCCACATTAAGTGCCAATTGGTGTATCATATTGAAGACCATAAGATAGTTATAATTTCTGCAATGTTTTCCAAGTGTTGGAGTATTGTAAAATTTGTATAAACGCAGGAAATGGCTCATAGCTCACTTCCTGTTTGGGCAAAAAAAAAAAAAAATACCATAACAAATTCAATGATCACACCAAATTTCATGAACATTCAAGCAATTTTATCTTAACATGGCCGTGGGTAGTGGGTGCTGTGGAGCCACCTGACCACTCCCAATCTAATATCAGCATACATTTATACTTGGAAGGACACTTTTATCAAGCTTGTAAAGTTTCAGCCAAGTCTCACATAGTATGTGGGAGTAAACCAACTTCCTGTTTCATGGCGGAACATTGCAATTTGCTGCAACGCCACGGATACATCTTTTGATGAATCCAAAAAAGCTTCGCAATTTAACATCGGCAAAGTCTTGAGATGTCATATACCAAATGTTTCTTTTTTTATTTTTTTTTTTTAAATAATTTGGCATCTCCAATCCCACCCGAATCTGGAATGCCCAATTGGTGAACTATGTACAAAGCTTGCTCGTATGCGACCCCTTGCTGCCAACTCAGGAGAGTGAAGACAGCTCACGACTCTCCTCCGAAGCACGTGCCCGTCAGCCACTGATTCTTATACACTCATTGGTTGAATCCTCGTTTGTTTAGAACGAGGGCGGAGGATACCCGAACATGAACAAACCCAGAGTCTTCCTGACGAGCGCCCGTCTGGCCAGCAGGAGGCGATGGAGCAACGAACAAAGCTACTATTTTATCCCCAAATCCGGCAGTCCTTTCCCAGTTTGCAACCCTGTAGCGCGATGGCCAATTGTGCGCTACTCTGAAAAAGCTGCCGACACCTGCCAGTGTGTACGCCGGGGCTCGAACCCGCGACGTGATAGTCACCTCTGCACTGCAGCCCAGTGCCTTAACCGAGTGAGCTATCCGGCAGCTCATATACCAAATTTTAAGTTGATCGGATAAAATCTCTAGGAGGAGTTTGTTAAAGTACAATGCCTGTGAATGGCGAAAAATCTAAAAAAGTTGCAATTTCAATAAAAAATGGCAGACTTCCTGTTGACTCTTGGTCATGGCACCAAGAGACTTTTTTTTAACCACATGTACACCGAATATTGTAAATATAGGTTCAACGAGCTGCGAGGGCTGCTTCATTGAAATTTTCTAGGGGGCGCTATTACGCCATTTTGCCATGCTCATCTGTACTCCCTTTATCTTTGTAAAGCGTTTGCCCGGATTAACACACATGCAAAATTTTGTGAGTTTTCGAGCATGCTGAGGCCCTCAAATGCAATTATGTATTAGGAGACGCCATAGAGCCACCATGACACATGCCATCCCAAATGGGATATCAAACTGAAGAGCTCCATATTTTTAACCCCTCAGCAAAGTCTGGCGAGTTTTCGAGTATGTTAAGGCCCTCAAAAATGTCTTCGTAAAATCTGAAAAAACGCAGCTCAAAAATAGCTCACTTTTTGTGAGGCAAAAAAATTTCTAAAAAATTTCCAAAAAACTTCATAATGACTCCTCTGGCCCCACCGAATTTCGTGAGAATCCTATCGACTGCAAGATAAAATGGCCGCATGTTTGGTGGCGCTGTAGAGCCAGCGGGGCACACTTAAGCACAAGAACAGCAATATTTTGTAATTTTTCACAAGACTGACGAGTTTTCAAATTTTTGTGAGTTTTCGGGCATGACAAGGCCCTCAAAAATGCATTCTCACAGCAGAATAATAATAATTATAATAATAATAATAACAATAATAATAATAAAAATCCCATCAAAAACAATAGATTCCTCGCACCTTCCTGGAATGGGTCCTGGCACCGGTCGGTGCTCGGGCCTTAATAAATGTGTGACATTCGCATTCTGGTGAAAAGTAATTATTTTGTCATCAAGGACCCCAAATATATAAGTCCCATTACAAGTGTACACAGATCATTGAAAGCATGTAACATCATAATTCTGGGAAAAACATATTTAGATAATGCTATAATCGCCAAATTTTTGTCCTTAGTGTCTTGTAAAAATGTGTCAGAGAAAAAATGGCACACACACATTACAGGGCGTTGCTTCGCTGTTACAGGTTCAAGAAATTCATGCAAATTGTGGCCCCCACCACAGCTGTTAAGGGAGACTACTCTCATAAGCACTTATCCTGGATGCGAGTTCCTTCCTTTGATTAACCTACGGCAGCTTAGTCCCAGTAAGGCATTCACTTGGGTTACAGAGGTTAAAATGTGCCATGTCCCAAAAATGGGACAGTGGTCAATAATGGGTTAATGGTTTATTCCTGTTTTATATTTAAAATCCCACCATATCTTGCCTCACTACTTTCATCCGTGTGGGTCTCTCAGGACCTCCTATGTCTAGATGTTCCTTGTGTTGGAACAGAGCTGGTTAAGACTGCTTTTTATCATCTCAATCCTTACGCATAGACACAGTTTCAAGGTGATTAGAGACTGAATGAACTGCTTCCTTTTGGACATTATAAAACAATAATCAAATTATTGAGACTTCAGTCTTAGTCGCTCCACCTGCTTAATTAAATGACTCCTAAATTAAATAAAAACATTACATGTTGAAAGTCCATTCAGAATTTAAAAACTCCGACGACATTGCAAGAACCTCATCACTATTCACAGCACTTTCATATATGATTGCATTAATTACCAGAGATGGGGACTTGAGTCACTGTGACTTGGTCTCGAGTCGACTGAAAAATCATGTTTTGATGCCTTGTGACTTGACAAAAAATAAAATCTTGAGACTTGACTCGGACTTGGAAGTTAAAGACTCGGGACTTGACTTGAAACATGTTGACTTGAATGACTTGAGTGTTATTCAGTTCATGTTTTCAGTTTGAATATAAAATTAAGAATTTTTTTTTTTTTTTAATTGATTACCCGGTAGTAGCGCAAGCTGAGAATGGTGTTGTCATGATTGGATCACTACCCTGTCAATCAGTCATGCCCTATCTACGTACCTCTCATGTTTATTGGAGAAACACGCCCTCTTATATCAGATATAGGCATCAACATGTCAGCGGGAGGGGTACCGAAAGTCATCGTCTTTGGCTTTTTTTTTTTTTTCAGAATTACCATTTTGACGACAAAAGATGAACAGCACAGTGCAAGACATGCGGCATAAACATCTCAGACAGCCAGACGGCAACTTCAAAGTTTGTTTATTATTTGAAGAGCCAGTCTGCCCAGTAAGTGCAGGTCAATTCGCTAATATTATTCTGTTAGCCTAGCCTGCAGGTGTTATGCAAACTTCAACCACCTGTCTCCAAAAAAAAAAAAAAAAGCGAGAACAATAGCTGATGCTCTTGCTACCGAAGCCAGCCTGACTAGCCTAATTCATATGAAAAAAAAAAATAGCCTAAATTTTATATATATATATATATATATATATATATATATATATATATAAATGTCATATATATATACATATATATATATATATACACACAACCAACAAACCCAATAAAATGTCATTTTTGCTCATCTCGGAATGGGATTACATAATAGGCAATTAAACTTCACATTGCGGGTCATTCACTGGGCATTCGCTTTTGCATTTTTAGCACAATTTTAATTGTTTTAGTTCTGGTGCATTAAAACCGTAAGCTAAGTGGCTGAGTTGAGTGAATGCCGTTTATGTTCGCGCAGCTTTGAAATTTGTAAATTGCGATTTGAGACATTATATTTGAATAATTTATTTCTTCAGTAATTTAGTTATTTTTAAGCCCCCGCCCTCCAAAGAGGAAAGGGGGCATTATGTCGACAACATGTCCGTCCATCGTCCGTAAACTTTTTGTTTCCGTGGGATAACTAAAGAATCCCTCGTCGGATTGATGCCATTTCTAAATGCTGTATTGGGAGTGGCAAGAGGCAGGTTCCTTTCGAAAACCAGCATTGTGCGATATCTAATATGGCCGCCACAGCAATATGCCCTTGATCAACATACAGGCAGGGGCATATGCCATGCTCTGCGTTGCTCTTGTTTTGTTTAGAATAGGCTACTAACTTAACATTGTTCGAATCAAGTGAACTGGTCTATTCTGTATAGTGGTTTCAAAGGAAAAACAAAGCCTCCCTTACGGTAGTCTGCTGGAAAGGACTGTAACGTCAGCAGTCTTCTTTAAGTACGAATTAAAAACCCAACAAATTAAATCAGTTGATGGCAACAATGAAAAGGAAAATTACTCTAATTGCACCCAATTCTTGATTGAATGTTATTTCCACTTTGATCGTATCTCTCAAATTGACGTAGAGTCCATAAGAGTTTTCGACTTACTGATTGTAATAGTTTACAGTAAAACAATATTGGGACTTAACTTGTCCACAAATGGGATAAACCAGGTTTATTAAATGAATTATAAATAAATAAATAAATCATACCAGGCCCTGTGCTAGAGCAGGGAATGGGGGGGGGCGCTAAATTCAGTATAACAGAGACTGAGAATTTGGGTGGACAAAACGTTTTAAATAATTATTAGTCCTGACCTGCTCTCAGTCATTTTCATGATTAACAGCAGGTTCACTCCGAGAGCACTCCACACTTAACAGGTGTTGCTTGTGCTCCCAGATTAGGTAAGACGACAATCATTCATTTGAACGTGTAGCCTATTTGCTTAAATGAAATCAACATTATTCAAAATTGCATAACTGAGCAAATAGCTTGAGCCGCATGCTTTTTATAGCCTATTTCACTGCCCAGTGGCACTTTTTTCACTCAACACCGAGAGTAATTTTGAATAACGTTGATTTAAATTGAGCAAATACGTGTTCAGATGAATGATTGTCCTCCTACCTAATCGGGGAGAACAAGCAGCACCTGTTAAGTGTGGAGTGCTCTCGGAGTGAACCTTTTGTTAATCGTGAAAATGACTGAAAACAGGACAGGACTAATAATTGTTTAAAACGGATGTTTTGTCCACCCCTATTCTGAGTTATACTGAATTTACCCCATGATTTCATCGCTGTTAGATCGCATATGGAGAGAAACCGTGTCTTCAGTTGCCAATTACAATAATTGGAAAACGCATCTATCCTAACTGTCATAAAGGGACATATCTGCGCCCCCCCCCCCAATTCCCTGTTCTAGCGCTGGGACTGTAACCTAAGAAGTACAAAGTGTTATGATACAGTCAAATACAAGCATCAGCCTATCGTGCAGTCATACTTTAACCACGCAAGTGAAACAGGAGAATCGGCAAGCGGGGCACGAGTAGAAGGCTCTGAACAGAGTTTAAAATTGTTGAATCCTCGCTGGGAATATTTTTCTAGGAACAATAAGCTTTAACTTGTTTTTCAGTGGACTGAATGTTAAAAATTGAAGCGTTTAGAGCTCTTGGTGCCTCAAGATGATACAGATGAAATACATACATATGTTTCTGATGCTCTATAATATGTTTATTCTTCCAGATTTTTACGTTTGCCATTTTTCTTGTTATTTGCAAGGCAACTGAAATATTTCAAACATTGTTTGCAGAAGTGAGGCAGAAATGATCTTGTTTTGATTGAAAGCCAACAATAAATAATTTTATGTATTTATTTCTGTTTTGTTTGATTCCATGATGTATTTTACTGAATATCAGTAATTAGAATGCAAATCCAAATTACTGTTGTATTTTTTAAACAGGATGGACACATTGGCCAATGATATTTATATGACTGACAGTTACTTATACCTTGTCTTTTCACTTTATTAAGATCAGATTTTGCTGGTAAAATTGCAAAAATAAGGTGACTTAAGTTGACCTATTTCAGGACTTGAATTGACTTGACTTGCCATAACCTGTGACTTGACTTTACTTGCCCAAGAAAAAATGACTTGGGACTTTCTTAAGACTTGAGGGTTAAGACTTGAGACTTACTTGAGACTTGGACATGTGTGACTTGGTCCCATTTCTGTTAATTACTGCTGCTAGTTAATTTCATACTACATTCTGAAAAATGTTTCTCTGAGTGCAGAGTTTTATTTATGTATTTATTTATTTTGCAGCTCATTTGAGTTGTGTTACACTTTGTGATGCTTCTGTCCATAACCTTAAATAATACAGGTTTTTATGGCAGGGTGTTGCCATTACGGACATAATGCATCAATTTGGATATGAGAGGAGATTAGAGGCAAGCTCACAAAAGGGTGTTACCAGAAGACAAAAGGGTGTTACCAGAAGTCAAAAGGTCATGCAGCGGAACTGGATATACTGTATTTGATGTGGAAGAAAAGGACCCATTGATCCAATGACAAATTACTGGTTGTTGGACAATTTTTCTATTTTCATAGTATAATGTTTTTTTTGGCATTGAGCTGAAATGGATAGATTTACTGAGGAATTGTACCCTGGAATACTTTGCTTGGTGTGACATGAACAAGCAGTAAAATCCAGACTTCTAATCATTATCAGGGGAACTGACTTCGAC
This sequence comes from Gymnothorax reevesii, assembly GCA_029721435.1. Classification (NCBI taxonomy): domain Eukaryota; kingdom Metazoa; phylum Chordata; class Actinopteri; order Anguilliformes; family Muraenidae; genus Gymnothorax; species Gymnothorax reevesii. The sequence continues at coordinate 88,047,842 of CM056575.1, forward strand.
CACCGCACAGTGCAATCAAGCCCCGTGACATATTGATGCAAGTTTATAACTCTGCCCTGGTGGGACCTTGCTTGTCTTAGGTTTTAATTTACCCGCGTGTCGCTGATCATGTGAATGCATTTTGAGTTGCATGCTAATCACTTGTTTGCTGGTGGCTTTTTCGCATTTCCCCAAGTGTATAGTGGATTGCTAAGTTAAAAACGGATCAGCCAAATAAAAGAACTTCGATCAAAGACTATGAGGTCAGTTGTCCAGTGTACACAGGTCTGGTCTTAGTGTTTCAGTGAGCTATTAAGTCTTTTTTTTTTTTTTTCAAAAATCTTCACTGAGCTTATTCGATGTATGTTAATTCATTCATTTAGTGAACATTTCCACATTCAACTGCTTCTTGCAAATCTGCCATATAAATCTACCATTTATTACCTTGAATGTGACTTTGTAATACAAATAAATAAACATTTATTCCAGCAATGCTTTAGTGGTGTGTGAAGTATTTTTTGGTCATTACCAAAAGTCACTTGAATGAGTGATTTCCAATACATTGTCAAGATAAATTACCCTCACTTAATAAGATCTACTGGAAGTGGGGCTGAAGCAGGCACAAGTATTAATTTAGGATTTTGCAGAAACTGACACTCCATCTTACACCCCTGAGGCAGTATTACTCGAGTTTCCCTCCTTGATGGAAGAAATTCTGTCTCCATAGCAATTACCTAAGTCTTTTATCAGTCATTTCAAAGAAAGAAAATTAGAGCAATTGTGTCAGGACAGTCATATGGGCAGAAATTGCACACTTATTCTGACCACTTATGTCTGTGACTTTGTTCCCGCTTGATGGCTGCTATTGTTCACTCTTCTAGCTTTGAAAGCTTGATTGGGCTTGAGCAGATGTACTGTACGCAAAAGGGACAGCTTTTGTTTCCTCTGCTGTGCCTTTTATTTTAGCCCTAATTGAATACAAACCACAGTTATCCTTTTGTTTACCAGAGAATATATTCCTTTAAAATAAATCAAATCATTTGCATGAGTAGTCCAAAAAAATCTCCGCGTTATTCATTTTTTAATCTTGTTTTTTTTTATATATATTTGCCAGATAGTATATGCTCTTATTTCATAATAAAGGTTCTTTTTGCTTGAGGAGGAAGTAGGTTGGCAAAACTATGAAATGAAGAGATTGCTGCTTAAAAGATTAAAACTCAGTCTTGAAAGAAAGCAAGGGAGTCTACTCAAAACCAATCAAAATTGCTATTGGTTTTCAAAAAAGACATTGTTTTAAAAGACCTGATTGAAAACCTAAAGCAATATAATTATCTCTAATGAATTTAATTAGTATTGTGGAATAATCCCTCCTAAAGCTGCCTTGTTGAAGAAATTAGGGCTGCTCATTTTCTTGTAGGAAATGTAAAATATAACACGGATTAAATACTGGCAATAAGGTCTTCATCATGGCTCAGCTCGGGACCTGCCCGCCTAATGTATTCCCAGTTCACTGGCCTCGTTCCTTTACTCTATCTGTCTTAGCGTATTGATTTCCAAGCTGTCTTATTGGTTCCTAACATAATTATAGCAGGAGTAGGTCTCTTAGTACAGCTAATACATTTACACCATGGCATCTAGGGAAGCTTATATTCTTGTCATTTATCCAAGCTCGGTTGGTTGAAGATTGGCTTGGTAAAAGGTTGTTAAATATAGCGAATTTGGGGGCTTTTCTTTAATGAAAAAGGGAATTAGTGACCTCAACCTTTACATTTCCAGAATCAATATATGTTAAAAAAAGGTCATTTGGATTCAGCTTCCTCTGTTATCTGCGAAACGTTAACTTGAGATTTGCGGCAAAATATAAGAGGGAAATCTGGAAAAAAAAATTTCACGGTACCTCGCACAAAACAAGGCACATTTTTTCTTTTGAAATATTCTGACCTCCTGCAAACATCTTAACTTCAAGATGTGGAAAGTACAATCAAACAGACATCAGTAAAACCTTGCAGGCTCTCATTGAAAACAGAGAGTAAAAGCTGTTTGCCTCTTTTGAGGATATGAAATAATGTTATTCTCCACTGTGATAAGTTTAAGCCAAGGCCCTGACTACGCCCAGACGAATATGAGTCTGTTCAATTGCAGGTACGGATTTACCCATCTGACATAGCAGGAAAAACACAAAGGGAGTCTATTTATTTCACGGCTCCTAATTGTTGTCAGGATGTGACCCAAAACTGGAAGATAGTATTTTTCAAAGTCAAGGCTGGGGATGCGTGTAGCCATTCATCAATGTTAATACCCTACTCACCTACGGCGCAGCACTTGTGAAGGTCTATTTCTTTTTTAATTCTCAAGATATTTTGTTAATGAAAAACTAGCCTCATAAATTAGAGAAGCACTCAATTCCACCGCCTCATAAAGAATTATCTTCCATTGGTCAGTCAGCTGGCAGGTGAGGCCAAACACATCAGAGATTTATATGAATTAGCAGTCATTAGAGGAGAACATTTTATCATTAACTACAATCAGATGAACCTTGAGATAATGCATCAGTTTTTAACATTCATAAAAAATGTATTTGTTCAACTGTACCCATCTTTTCTCTCATTTCATTAAAGGTATCCCTCGGCCCATAATGGGACGGGATATATTTTTGTTATTGCTTAACATTTAGGGCAATCCAGGAGGTCATAAAATAAATTTCAGTGACCAATACTAAGACACTAGTCCATGAGTCCTATTATTATAGGTTTCACTTTGAATATTAACTAATGCAAGGGTACAGCTCTCTCTACAGGGACAGGCAAAGCACGTTGCTTTTCAACAGTTTGTGTAGAAATCCTCACATTGCAGAAATACATTTATGAATGTATCCGTTAGATCAATCTAACATCAAGTGCTCTTTCTCCTCTGAATCCTGCCCTGAGTGCAGATATTTTTTGTTTTGATCAGTGTTGCATTGCATGTGTGATGTGTGTGAATGAAGGCTGAGGAAGTGGGCATTTTCCTGTGCTGCTGCTGTGCATATACTCAAAGATCAGAAGTGGATATTCTTCATGCAGTGCACTTTCATATGGATATTTTCTCTTGTATGTTTTATTCCAAAGTTGGACAGTTTATTATATTCAAAATTATAAAAAGCAGTGAGCCACTGGAGGAGGAGAATGCAGCTGGAGAGAAATAAATCATATATTTTTCTTGGGTTACAATAAGGCTTAATGGTGATGAAAATTCACAGAAAATCATCTGTAAAAGTGCTGTTTTAAAATAAACATTTTCCTCAAATAATCATTGATTGTGAATAATAATAATAATTATAAACATCGTCGTCATCATCATCAACCTCATTAAAGACTGATTGTAGTACTTCTCATGCTAGTAGTGCGTTAAAAGCATTTTTCCATTCAAAAACATCTCATTTTACACAAAATATTCTGTTACTTTGTAAGGATACATTCATAAGCATAGATTTGGGTAAGGATGGTTGGGATATGGTAAGAATATCCTGAAAAACTTTCAAATCTAGCATGCCCCTGTCCAATGAAAGGTTAGTGTATGCGCAGTTGGCGATCTGGCAATGATTTAATCTGAGGTGTTTATCTCGGCTGTAGTCACGGAACTAATGTTTTTTCAAGAAAACCAGAACAGCGCACTAGCTACCTAACGTAGCTTTATTCACGTAATTGAGGGTATCACCAATATGCAAAAAATGCCCGGATGATGGATTCGTGCCCCGTTTCAGATGCATTATGGGAGAGTTCGGTGACCGAGTCCCTTCCGGTCTCTTTCATGGCTGCGGGAAAAAAATCGAATGCTGCCTAGGCGTGCGTGGTTCCACTGACCACATCAGGTTCTTACTCGCATACTCGCCCGTGAAACTAGCTGTGCGCTTACTCCAAGTTTTAGAGGTGCTAAAAAGGGGCTAGCCTCGCCCATGCATTCTACCATGACTCTTGTCAACACCCCTACAAAAATACTGGATAAATACGGAGTGCTAGAAAAAAATGGTAGATTTATTACCATTCTACCATGACTCTTATGAACACCCCAACGAAAATACTTATGGCCCATTTTTTATAGCAAAATTCGCTAGCTAGCAAAGGAGCTAATATGTAGCATCAATGCTCACTTAACAGACCAAGTAGCTATCCCCATAACGCACCACGCCCCTGTCCGCGATTTGTTCAGTGCAATACTGTAACCTAAGTTACAGTATCTTTTCGATATTAAGCGTGAAAGTTTTGATAAGAGGGCTCAGTTCTTCAAGATGAGTATATCAATCAATGTTTCTGTTTTAGCTCTGCTCAATAAAGTGAGTTGACACTGGCGCGGGACAATGTGTACAATGCCTGTCAAACATTAAATGCAAAATACTCCGTGTCAGACAGCCAAAAAAAATAAATAAAAGAAAATAAGAGGACGATTAGAACATATTGATGAAAAAATAAACATTTTAACAACAAACAGAACATCCAATGAACGCTGCAAATTATTTATTTGCGGGTCATCTTTTTTGGATGTTCTGTTTGTTAATGGTATATTTTTATTCTTTATTTCGTTATAAATCTGTTCTCATATCAATACTTTTACTTTTACTTGCTGGATGCTGGACATGGAGCATTTCGCGTCGGACAGTCTGGATCGTGCATGCGATATTTAATTCACAATGTCAGTGGTCATGGAATTGATTTGGTCACTGACTACAAGCACTATTTTATCTCTGGTGTGGAAATAAAGCGCATTTTTAAAAGAGAGACCGAATAAAGACTGTTGTCTATCTTCAACAGAAGAAAACAGCAGAATAAACAGACGCGTGTATTCGCGTCTTTGCATTGACGTTGACTGTAATCAGTCGTGCGAAAAATTCGTTTGAATTTTTACAATCGATATAGATACTTTAATTTATGTCCTGATTCAGATAGTCACATTAAATAGTGCTTGCTGTAACTATTAATTTCATTGAAATGTGCCTGACATTCTGGAAACCTGCCTGTGAGGTTTCGGTGACGTTTGCGCACTGTGCGCTGGTCAGCCAAATTACCACTGCACAGAAGGTAAACCAGGTTGGAGCTTGCGAGCTTTCTGGGCAACTTCAGCAGAGACTTTTTCTACAAAATTGTCACGAAAATGTGACACCTCACCCTACTACGCCGCCACACCCATCTCGGCGCACGTTCATCTACCAAATTGCCAAAGTGGCTGCGCACGGTGTTGCACCGCACGAAATTACCACTGCGCAGGCTGCAGCGGACAAAATTACCACTGCGTGGGCTGCACCACGCTAGCCACCCTGCACTGCGCCAAGAAATTAGAGCCCCTGGTGTTAATCAATCAAAATGCTGAATTCCCTGGAATGAATGGGAGAATTTAGTGTCTCCAATTACAGTTTTTTCTGAACGCTTAAGCTCTAACAGTGATTCTTGTTGCACAATTTCTAAAACCATTAATATCTATCGCAAAACCACTCACAGAGTTTGCAAAACTAAAAGCACAATCGCTGCTTTGCACTGAGTTTGTAACTTTTTAACACACACTTTGCAAAAGTGTAAGTACAATCCACTGCACAGTACTCTTTTCGCAGAACTGTAAACACAACTCAGTGCTTTACATTCAATTTCAAAATGATCAACACACTCCTTGCAAAACTATACACATTTATGGCAATTATTTACACTATTCTGCCAACCGCAGGGGTGTGAAATCTCCTCGTAAACGCGTAAATTCGTGTTTTTCACAATTTATTTTCGTGTAAAAATATCATTTCCGCGGATTAAATTTTGAGAAGTAAAAAAAAATCATATCGCGAAATAATGTGATAGCAAGCAAAGTTTAACACTGCGCGGACGTGATGCAATTTCCCGCCATTCTAAGCTCCGTACAGTGATGTTGAATGCTTAGTCTCGCTGAATCAGCGTAAAACGCAATGCTTAGAGCTCGCCTACACCTGCAATGCACATTGTCTATTTTCGTGACATCGGACTTCCATTCGACACTCTGCATGTTTTCACAAAGGCATCAAATACCACTGGCGCTGGTCTTGGTTAGAAAAGATCGTAGATAAAACACAACTTTGTGTTATTGACAAAATCAACCAGGCTTGCTTTGCCTTTTGTAAGATATGCAGAAAGGAGATAAATTATGGGAGGCGTGGCTCAGTCGCTCTCGACGATTGCGTTTCTGAAACGAAACACAAGCAGCTCGTTCACATCCAGAAAACCAACTATGCGTTACCAGGTAGGCTATGTAAAAAATTATCACCATTAAAGTATAGTTTGCGCGGTTGACCCTTTCCTTTAACTTATTCCGTGTTATTATTTATTTTGGCGAGAAAGCCGAAGGTAAAATTCAGTGGGCTAAGTCTGCACACCTAGGCTACATATCCAATATCGCTGTTGAAAAATGTTACCCCTTTTGTAACTATGAGCAAAAAGTACATCAAATCTATTCCAGATATACCTTTTATACAAGATATCAATTTGTAAGTCGAGAAAATAAACTGAAATATTTAGGAACTGGTATGCTGACAATTTCATCGGTCTTTCTGTTGCCATTTCAAGTGAGGTCTTAGTCTGCGCACCTGAGAAATTTGTTGACATTTCTTTTTATTTAGATCTATATGACTACCTTGCATCTGATACTTATCTGATTCTTTGAACATTGGACATTGAAATACCTATTTTTTTCTGTTACTTAATTATTATTTTGACATTCAATGAAAGTTAAAATTTTTTTATAATGGAAAATTTACAATGGCAAATTAATGCTTATTTTTTCAAATGAAATGTATTTTGTTTCGGATAGACTTGGGTCATGCACAGGGCAAGGTGCCACTGTCTTTTTTTCACATCACATTTTCACATCTTGTAAAAAAAATGGCCTAACATTTAACATGAAAATGTGAAACAAATTCAGTTTTTTTCCAATTGCTAAAACACTAAAATGACATGCATAGCACAATTATTTAAACTGACACACAGAGAGCAAAACCTCTTCTCAAGTCTCCAAAACTCTAAACACATTTTCTGCTTTACTCACATTTTGCAATTCAAAATGTCACTTTTTAAATGCACTGAACACAGTTCTCTGCATAAGCCACAACAATCTGACATAAGGTCACATGTTTGCCATTTCAAAACACTGCCATTCAAAATGACACTAAATGAGCTAATTGGCCAATATATGTGCCACCTAGCCAAACACCTCAGTGGTTAATTGTTACCACTTCAATCAGGAAGTAAGCACTTTAAAAAGACCACAGGTGAGCACCTTTTTTTTTACAACAACAATGGAAGACGTGGCAGAGAGAGGAAGAGGAAGAGCGAGGGTGAGAATGAGAGGTGGAGGAAGAGTGAGAGGTAGGGGTGGAGCTGGTAGAGGAGTTCATGGCCAAAGAAGACAACAACTTTCAAATGAAATCAGAGCAACCTTAGTTGATGTCATCAACCATGGGCTGACAATGCGAGAGGCTGGACAGTGCAGCCCAACTTGTGCAGTTTTACTGTCGCCTCTGTCATCCGGACATTTAGACTGGAGCACAGGTATGTAGCCAAAATTTCTTTCACAATATGTCATAGTGTATCAGTTGGGCGACCCCTGTTTACTTCATGAATGGCTGATGTCATACACTAACTGTACAAGTTTTCCTGTACAATTTTACTGTGGGGGGAAATGTCTTTAGGCTGCATTGTCCAAGCCCTATATTTTTGTTTTTCTAAAGGACTGAGAGACGCAACCATGGTGGAGGAAGGGGCCAAATGTTCACTGGGGTACAGAAAGCTGCCATTGGTTTTGGAAAATAATGAAATAAGATTATGAGAAATCAAAGCCACATCATCCAAGACAACACCATATTCAACGAGTCGGTCTGTCCACATTGGCTCGCATTCTCAGGCGAAACCAAGTCAGAATGAAACAACTTTATAAAGTGCCTTTTGAGAGAAACTCTCAAAGAAATAGAGCTCAGACGAGCATATGTGGATGTAGGTACAATATTGAATGCAGTACACTACACAGAACAGTTTCCCAGTGTACTGGATAACACCACATTAACTGATTTTTGTTCTTTGTTTTCAGGGAGTACTGGAAATGGATGCGCATGCAATCCCACATGAGTTCATCTTCATAGATGTGGCTGGGTTCAACCTAGCAAGGACCAGAAGGGGAAGAAATGTCATTGGCCACAGAGCCATTATAGATGTTCCTGGCCAACGTGGTGGGAACATCACAATGTGCGCTGCCATCTCTAATACGCATGGTGTCCTCCACCGTCATGCCATCCTTGGACCATACAACACAGTCCATATTCTCACATTTCTGGACAGACTCCACAACATCCTCATACGCTCTGGTGGTATGAATGATGCAGACCATCAAAGACTCCGGTACGTTGTAGTATGGGACAACGTGAGCTTTCATCGTGCAGGCCCAGTCCAAAATTGGTTTGCTGACCACCCACCGTTTCTCGTGCAATACCTCCCGCCATACTCACCATTTCTGAACCCCATAGAAGAGTTCTTTTCGGCATGGCGGTGGGAGGTATACGACCAGCAGCCCTTTGTGCGCATGCCTCTTGTGCAGGCTATGGAAGAGGCATGTGATGAAATTGATGTGGGTGCGATTCAGGGATGGATAAGGCACTCAAGGCGCTTCTTCCCTCGATGTCTGGCAAGGGAAGATATTGCCTGTGATGTGGACGAGGCGTTGTGGCCAGACCCAGCTGTGCGGCAAGATGCTGCCTAATTATTTTTCTTGCTTTTTTTTTTTTCCTTCTGCGCATTTCTTCTGCAATTCTCTTTCCGTTTACTGTTTCTTGAGAGCATATTTTTGTTCACTCCATTTTGGTGAAAAATAAAAAAAAAAGGTAAATGTTTCAACACGTGTGTATCTTCAAATATTTCTGTGCATGTCAACAATCTGAAGAATGTTCTACAATTTGAAATATTTTAGTATTATGGCAAAGCATACTGTTATGGCCCCTATTTATTACATTTACAACACCAGCAACAGCAAGGGATGACAGACAGTTTTTAAAACTTAAACACATTTAATTAACAATGACAATAAAAACTAACTAATCTACTAGCCAAGATTGATTTACAACAAAAACAAATATTTACAGTCCCTTGTTTTGGTGGGGTGGCTTGGTGATGTCCTGGGTGAGGAAAAAAAAGCTCAAACACAGGCAAAAATCCACAAAAGAAAACTTCACAGGTCTTGAGCAGAAATGACAGGTCTGGTCACATGTATCCTCCTTGCAATCTCTCCTACCACTTTACTGTCTCAATTCTTTTCCTTATATACTCTTTTGCAGACCCCACCCACATTTAGACCGTTTTTTTATTTTTGGGGACTTGCCCCAGACATGTCCAGGACATGTCTAAACCTAGCTCCAGTCTGGGCTTGATAAAAGAAAGGTAAATTCTGCCATCTAGTGGCCTCTATTCACATCACAATACTAAAGATGAGAGTGCTTTTCATTATGCCCAACAGTGTGTAGTTGGTTTGACAAAAATATGGTAATATGAATGACGTGTGTGCCATTTGGTACAAAAGTTTGATTTTGCTAATGCTATATGTAGTTTTGGTTGCAGTGTTTCATTTTGCAGGATTATGAGGTATTTTGCAGTTTGGGTGTATGGTTTTGTGAATTGTGTTAAGTATTTTGATAAAACCAGCCTAGTTTGCAAAATTTTATTGTAAATTTATAGTTTTATTGTAACCATTTTTAAATAAATCCTATTGATATGTAATTATTTCGAACCAATGTAAAATCAATTATGAGGATACCTTAGTCCCAAAGTTATTTATAAGTTTGTTTTTTGTCAAAAGGAGTTTATCTGCAATTTTGCCGTATTTTTGATCAGAGCATGTGATGCTTATTTTGGATAGGTCTATTTTTAATAAATTTTGTAATTTCATTCAGATTTGTTTTATTTGTGAGAAGTATTCAAGTTTTATATGGTGAAACTTTGCAAAACTCGCTTTTTTGTTTCTTTTAGAAAAGACCTGAAATATGCTTTAAAATGCCACCATTTATGCTTCTTTTTTAAAAAAGATTTTTCAAGGGGGAGGCTACCCAAACTCCGCCAATGGGAGGGCGCTCCCTCCAATACCATCGGGGTCATTTCCATTTCCAGAATTTCCTCTTTCTTTAAAAATCACTGCTCGCATCCCTGCAACTGTCTGGTCACACTGTCACATGTGAAAACTGTTTAAGATAATTAGTTCACTTTGCAATCAGCCTGAGCACTATAAATAAGCCACAGGCAACCTGTCGGTTGGTACAGACACTTTAAACCATGTTTGGTAGCACTGCCATACTCTAATGAGAAACACAACAGCACCATGCATGTAAAAATACTGAAATTGTTACTTTACAGAATTGCTAGACGTCCCAGGATTTGGGGGCAGAGGAAGAATGTTCACTGCAGAACAAGAGACTCGTAGTCAATATGGTGATTGCAAATAATTCCATAAGACTATGGGAAATACAGCTGCGCATAACTGAGGATGACACCACCTTCCAGGAAATAAACAATGTGAGCATTTCTGTATTGTCTCGTGTAATTGCCTGCAACAGAATCAGAATGAAGCAAATCTACAGAGTGCCTTTTGAAAGAAACAATGAATGTGTGAAACAATTGCGATATGAATATGTGCAGGTAAGCTATAGTATCATTGGTACTGGATCTGGAGGTGCATTCTGTAGCGCTGTGCGTGGGCCTGCTGTGTGAATTTGTTTTGTCTTTTCCAGAGAGTCATGGAGCTAGAGGCAGATGCCACTGGTCATGAGCTGAATTTTATGGATGAGGCAGGTTTTGACCTCACTAAAACGAGGAGACGTGGCAGGAACATTATTGGACACCGTGCCATAGTCAATGTCCCAGGATAACGCGGTGGGAACATAACTCTGTGCAACTCTCAGTCAGAATGGCGTTGTTCACCATCATGCAACCCTGGGCCCATATAACACTGCACACATTATTACATTCCTGGACACCTTACATGACATGTTCACTAATGTCCAGAAACCACAGCAGACCAGGTGTGTCATCATATGGTACAATGTTAGTTTCCATAGGGCTACTTTGGTCCGTAACTGGTTCATAGATCACCCACTTTACTGTTCTCTACATCCCCCCCATACTCTCCATTCTTGAAACCTATTGAAGAGTTCTTCTCTGCCTGGCGCTGGAAGATCTATGACCATCATCCCCATCAACGCATGGCCCTTTTACAGGCAATGGAGTAGGCATGTGGGCATATTGACCAGGTGTCATGTCAGGCCTGGATACGGCACTCCAGGAGGTATTTTCCCCGGTGCCTTGGACTTGAAGACATTGCATGTGATGTTGATGAAATCTTGTGGCCGGATCCAGAGAGACGACACGATGTAGACCAGTGGTTCCCAAACTTTTTCTGCTGGGCCCCCCTTTGGTACATAAAAAATTTTTGCGCCCCCCCCCAAAAAAAAATAGGTAATACATACGCACATTTTGTTTTCAGAGAACATTGCAGTTTATTTCACTCATTGTAATTTATATAAACCTCAACCTTTTTGGAAAAAATGTTAGTAAACGGTCATAAACTGTAGATTGTCATAAACTAAAACTAGGCTACTTTTAGAATTGGAAATAGCAAAATAACAAACAACCACGGTGTAATTATTTTAAGTGTAACTGTTTTCAAGCACCTTAACTGTGTAATTATGTTCAGTGTAACAGGTTTATTTTTTTAATATACAACAACATTGCTATTTATGCATTTTCCGGACACCAACAGAAACTTACTTGCATACAGCCAATCAGCAACCTTGTGCGGACCGCTGAAGGAGTGTCTCGAGACAGTTACATTTTCCTCTCTTCACTGGCCTCGCACTTTTAAGTTAAAATACGTTAACCGAGATCGCGTCAGCTTATTATAGAGAATATTAATGCTCTGAACGGATGATTTTTGTCTAGCCTAGCTGGGAACATTAAAAATGATTGGCACGTTTGGAAACGGCCACAGTTATTTTCCAATTAAGGACAAGAAAATTTAATAATGCAAAATCTCTTTTAAAATATAAAATCATTTGGCTGTATCACACTCCTCTGCCTGAGTATAGCCGTCTACTTAAAATTATGTTTCTATGATGCAGAAAGACAGCGAAGTACGAAAAAAAATTCATGAACACCACTTGCCGAACCTGCCGATATGTTTGTAACGTTCAGTTGGTGGGCTAGATAAAAATAATCTGTCGGCATACAGAGCATTCATATTATCGAGAATAAGATGACGCAATCTCGGTTATTTCTGCTTTGTATTCATCGGATTTTGTTCGGTGTCACTTACCATTTTATTATCAATATGCCAGATCAGTGCAGGATAAAAAGCGGCGAGTTGGGTATCACGAGACTACATTACCGGCTTCAAATATTTGAACAACTACATTCATAAATTATTTATGAAAATGGCAGGCTAGATGAATGATTTGGGGAAGTTATGTTGAGAGTAAGGCAGGCATTTACGATGTAATCGCAGAATTCTGGGCAGCGAATGGACTGTGTGCAAATTATTTTCTGTTGGTGTCCGGAACTCCCGCACCCCGCACCCGCCTGCAATTGCTCTGCGCCCCCCCGAGGGGGCGCGCCCCCCACATTGGGAACCACTGATGTAGACTGAGTTTTGGGGGTTTTTTGTGAAATTTTAGTTTTTTTTGGTGTGTGTGTTTCGACATGGAGAAAACACAGTTTTGTGTTTGTTTTGATGTGTTCACAGTAAATACAGTAAACACCTTGAATGAAAATACTTGAAACTTGGATCCCTGTGTGTTTACAGAACATGACCTCAAACTGACATAGACTACCTTGTGGACAGAGAAAGCAAAAGCCAGATGTGTTTTTCATTCTTACCATCAGTGTGTAGTTGGTGCATTGTGTGCTTACTAATGTGATGGCTTGTGTTAATTGTTTGATGCAAAATTGCCATTTTTACGAAGGTTTGAAGAGTTAAGCAAGACTTATTAGCTTTTGCAAGAGAACTACGACGTTTTGCCGATTTGGTGAAAGGTTTTCTTATAAGTGTGAAGAGTTTTGCAAAAATAGCCAATAGTTTCAAAAAATGTGCTTAAGCCATCAGAAAAAACTGTAACCTAACATGCATGTCTTTGGAGTGTTGGAGGAGTGCCCGGAGAAAGCCCACGCAAATGCTGGGAGATGCAAGCCCCACACAGAGAGACCCCAGGCCCGGATCCAACCCACGACCTTCTTGCTGTGTTGAGACTACAAACAGGAAATGACATGTCACCAGACTTGGGTTCGTCTAATCACAGATAAGAAGTGTTGTCCTAAACCTTTCCGTAATCTGAAATGTGGTTGTGTTTTGTGAAATGTGGTTGTGTTTTCTGAAATGCTGCTGTGTTTTATGAAATGTGGTTGTGTTTTCTGAAATGTCGTTGTGTTTTGGCCCTCAGGGCCACCGTACATTCCCTAAGAAAACACCAAAGCTCCCAGTTTAATGGTCTCAGAATCGCTTGTTTCTTTGATAGATTGTAGTGTCTTGTGGGAGAAGAAGAAAGCAATTTGTTTAAATTCAATATCTGTCTGCGTTTAGAATTTATAGGGGTTGCGTGTCAGCACTAACCCCCAGATAGCAATTTGTGAGCATTTTCACCTGCCTATAGATCAAAAACTAAAAAAGCTAGCAACTAATTTCTTCAGAATATGTTTATTGAGTCTCAAAGTCTTAATAGAGAGCATTTCTTCCCAACATGAACCCTTTGGGGGTTATGCAAGTAACAATCAAAAATTGAAATTTGAACGAAGTGTCACTGTTACTGACATATTCGAGGGTCAAATTTCTCCTACAACTCTTAGGATATGGGTTTAGGAGATGGTTTTCAAGTAAAGTATACATGTAGAGCTTTACAAATTTGCAGAGAGGAACTTCATTTTTCATCTCCCAATTTCGGGCAAGGTTAACCCTTTCCTGTCCAATAATCTGGGCGTGGCCTTTTTCGACCCAGATTTTGATCCCGTGGGTACCTTTCAATTTCCAAAAAGTTGGTGTCATTTTAAAGCCCTCGATGTGTACTACTAAGTAAATGTGAAGCAAAGATTAAACAAAAAACCTATCTTTGGAAAAAAATGTCCCTTTTGGAGATAAACCCTTGTTTTAGCGAAGTTCATTATTTACAGTAAAATGTACACAAATGTACAGGAAACATGGTAGATTGCAAAACTTCATACATTTAGCGTATATCTCTGCTATGCATCACTACAAATATCTTATTTCCTATTTAATGGGCTGCTATCCTGATTTTCTTGCCCATTAGCTAGGATGCCCACTTAGTGAGGATTGGCTTGGTACTAAATTTCTTGATGGCTGTTGATTGCATAATGAGTGTTAGATTCAATACTACTGGGCAAGAAAATCATGATAGTGGCCCATTAAATAGGAAATAAGAATATTAATGTTGCATATGTCATGATGCAAATAGGCTAAATGTGTGAAGTTTTGCAATCTATCATATGTTTCCTGTACATTTGTGTACATACTACTGTACATGGTGAATGTTGCTAAAACGAGGGTTTTATCTCCAAAAGGGACATTGTTTTCCAGTGTTAGGTTGTTTGTTTAATGTTTGTTTCACATTTACTTAGTAGTACACATGAAGGGCTTTAAAATGACACAGTGCAGTTGGCATAATAAATACAATAAGTCCATCTTTGCACCTGAGACCAGTCCTCAACTTCCTGTCTTCTGGGCATCAGAGCCGCGCACGCGACAAATCCCTTACAGCACCATAGAAAACATCAGAAAAACACACAGCAATCTCTGTTGATGGAGAAGGCAATATTTGCATTCAAATTCTTGTAAAAATTTTTTTACAACTCACGTGCTTGCATTTTGCACTTACCAACTCTCAGATTAAACCTACATTGTTGGATAAATTAGGTCATTACTAAGAGAAATCTGAACTATCAGAATGGCGTGCAGAAAATTCTACACAAAATTGCATTAAACAGCATCAAATAGTGTCGGACTAGATAGCTCATTTGTCATATATCAGGGTTTTTGAGAGACAATTTAGAAATAACTGGGGAAAAAATGAAATGACTGGAAATAACAGCAAATTCCAATTACATGAAGTTACTCATAAAAAATAAATATCATCTGGATATCAAAACTTCTGATAACAGTATATTTTCATCTTCTGCAAACAAGAGGTGACAATAATTCCAAAACTCTTTCACTGAATTTGTAAGGAAGTGCTTGGATTTGACTAAATCAATTATCCTTAGAAGAAACAGCAATGGTCAAAGGGTCATAATAAGATCAGGTCTCCATTCTATTTGCTATTTCTATAGGCAGTTATTCATAAACTCTGCAAGTCTCAGACCTCTCTGCTCCCTATTAAACAATGTTCTTGTCAAAGGCACTTCATTTCCAAGGGCATCATTGCTAGGATTAGCTATTAGCTATTCCTTCTGTTACAGACAGGCCATTTCCCAGGAAAGCATAAACTGGTAAGAGTGCCAGAATGATGGGCTAGGTGGCCTGATGAGGCATTATTATTATTAGATTTTTATATTTTGTGGATTCCCCTAGAATATTTTTTGGTTGCTTGCATTCAATTCTGGTTGACGTTGCTTAATGAGAATGGTTCGATCCAGTGACCACGTGATGCGATTGTGATGATGAGATCAGGTGTTAAGAGGCAGTTAAGAGGAGGCGGGTGTGTTGGGAAGTGGCAACAGCGGAATCAGCAGTTTGGGAAGAGATTTGGTATACTACAGACACTGGCGTTCACGTGTATGCTGTGGAGTGAAGCAACCTCCTACTCACCACCAACTGCAGCCAACCGGACGGGAATCTTTTACGAAAATAAAATAAAACGAACTGATTGCAGAGGGACACGTCTGCATCCCGTATCAGCACGGAGACAGAGCTGTTCGTCGTTGGTCGACGGGATCGGGCTGGCCGGGAGTTTCGACGATGACCCAAGAAATGTCAACCTTTCGTTATTATTGTATGCAAGCAAACCGAGTGCGTTAACTGCACGCCACCCTGGGGGAGTTTGTGGGGATACAGAAAATCTACTACCCTAGACTGATTCCGAGCAAACGCTTAGTCAGTAAAACGAAAACCTCGGTAAAACGAAGCTTGCAGTATCTCTGCCCAGGGAGGCCGTGACAGAGTGGGGGCTCGTCGCGGAAGTGAATTAACTGGGTCTGCTGTTCATAGGCTTTAGCATTTGTTGGAATAGTAATTAAGGTTGACGTACTTGTTCGTTTGTCTGTTGCGTTGATGAGATCAGCCGTTTAAATCGGTAACTTATAACTAAAGTCAGGTTGGATTTGCAGTAGGTTAATTATTTACGGATAATACGGTTCTTTGTGCTGGGAAACGTACACGGGGTTGTTTGGGCTTGCTAAAGGGCTACACATTGCCAGGTTAGATAGGTAGGTTAGTCTGAATGTGTAGGCCCAAGCGCGAATTAGTCGTGCTGTACCGCTCCTAGCAGTAAAGAGCTGTGTGTCCGGTCGGATTTTGGGTAGTTTACCTTTGCAGAGTAATAGTGGGCTAATTTAGTCTTAGATTATCTAAGATTAGGCATAACTTGGCCAATTTTTTTTCCCCTCTAGTAGAACGCTGCGGGGTCTGAGAATTTGCGTTACTCGTGGGCCGGTGTCAGTAATAGCCGCTTGTTACGCTTTGAGAGGTTAGACAGTGTTCTGTGGGTGGTACTCCAGAAACTCTTGGTTTTTGCTTGCTGAATTGCTGGTTTTTTTCCCCCTCAATTTTTCTAGTGAACCTGATCGTGCTCTTGTTGCACGTGTGGTTCTTTGTGTTTGGAGAGGTGACCTCTTGTAGCTGCTGCCGGTAGCATCTGTTGAATTTTTTTTGTGCTTCAGCGTTGCCGTGATTACGGTCTTCGATAACTTTTGTGAGATAGTCATGATGAGTGGTAGTTCTATAAGTGGGATAGCCCCATCCCCTGATGTCGCTGGTGGGGTTGAGTTGCCTACTGCTTCTCAGTTTAGGGCTTTTACAAGGCCACAACTAGCTGTAATGGCTGAGCGGGACGGAATGGAAGTTCCATCCTCCATGACTAAAAAAGAGCTGGTTGCGCTGGTGAAGGAGCTGTTCGGCCTGGAGGAACTTTGGACAGAGCAGAAGGAGGAGAAGGAGCGCCAGGAGAGGCTGGCGAAAGAGGAACGGGAGCGCTATTTTGAACTTGAAAAGAGGGAGCGAGAGCAGAAGTTCGAGCTGGAGCGCATGAAGTTGGAGGTGGAAAAAGTTGCGAGGGAAAAAGGTGTGTTGTCAGAACCAAGTTTTAATCTGAGTTCCGCTGAGAAACTCCTACCTCAGTTTAATGAGGAGGAGGTAGATATTTTTTTTGATGCCTTTGAACGAGTGGCTACGGAGTTGGCCTGGCCCCGTTCAAGATGGCCACTGTTAGTGCAGAGGGCTCTTATTGGTAAGGCACAACATGCATATGCTGCATTAGATGTCTCTCTCTCTCTCGATTATGACGCCGTAAAAGAGGCTGTTTTAACTGCCTATGGTAGTGTTCCCGATGAATATCGCCGCAAGTTTAGATCCCATAGGCGAAAAGGTGGTGAGTCTCACCTCGATCTATTTCGTAGACAACAGATACTTATGACCCGCTGGTTAAGGGCATGCAAGGCAGACACTGTGGAGGCTCTGACTGAGCTCATTTTGATGGAGCAGTTCAGGTGTTGTGTGTCACGGGAAATTGATGTTTATATACTCAGCAACAAAAGTTTCTGTGACACCAATATTGTTAATTATTTTTCATAACGCAATTATGAAATTGTCATACATGGTGATATCAGACTGAAACAGTACACGTAAACACAACATTGAAATGGAAATTATGAAAATGCGAGAAAATGACTTTGCACGTGAAAATGTGCGTAAATCATGCTTGTGGATGGCACCTTTAAGAGGAGAATTTTTGGAATGTTCACATTGTGCCTGATGAACGACGGAAGCATCACTTATCGAAAACACAGCCATTTCGGATCAGGAACTCTACCCTCTAAATGCCAAGACTGTCTGAAAATGATCGGTGGAGGGCCATTGGGATGATTGAATCCGGAACCTCGCAGAGGGAAGTTGCTCATCGCCTGAATGTCCACCGAAACACCATTTGGAACTTATGGCAGCGTCATCAGCAGACAAGACATGTCAGAGACCGTCCTTGCAGCGGCCGTCCACGAGTAACCACTCCCAGACAGGACAACTGGATTTGAACAACCCATCTCCGAAATCGATTCCAACCTGCAACAATAACTGCAAGAACGATACCTGGTTTGAGGCGACTGTCTGCACAGACAATCCGTCGCCGTCTCCGTCATTTTGGCATTGTCCCACGTCGGCCAGCAAGACGTCCAATACTCACAGTACAACACCGACGACTGCGTCTACAGTGGGCACAACAACATCGACGGTGGATCCAACGTCAGCGGGATCTTGTACTCTTCACTGATGAATCAAGATTCATGCTTAACCGATGTGATGGTCGTTTACGTGTATACCGTCGACGTGGAGAACGTTATGCCAACAACTGTGTTCAGGAATTTGATCGTTTTGGAGGTGGTAGTGTCATGATTTGGGGAGGGATCACGGCTAGAAACAGAACAGATTTGCTTGTTATTGATGGAAATCTGACAGGTCAAAGATATCGCGATGAAGTGCTATGGCCATTGGTGGTACCGTTTTTGATGCAACATGGTCCCGGAATAACGCTGCAACATGATAACGCCAGACCACACGTTGCAAGGATTGTACAGCAGTATCTGATGCAACAACATATCAATGTCCTGCCATGGCCAGCCAGATCCCCAGACATGTCCCCAATCGAGCATCTTTGGGACGAGATGGATCGACGTTTGCGGCGGTTGGATAACCCGCCAGCTACACTCCAGGAATTGCGACAACGTCTACGTCAGATTTGGAATGACATCCCACAGCAATTTCTGGCACATCTGATTCGGTCCATGCGCCGGAGATGCGTTGCTTGCATCATGGCACGAGGAAGTCACACCTGGTATTGAAGTGTGAAGGTCACAATTGGTTAGACGTCAGACAAGTGCTTCATGACGCATGAAAATGACATTTTTCGTTTTGAGTGACGTTGGCACTGAAAAGTCAGAGTTTCTCCTGTTAAATAAACATATTGATTGCATTGAGATCTTTGCGTGTCATTTATAACATACACATAAATGGTGTCACAGAAACTTTTGTTGCTGAGTATATTTCTGAGCGTGGTGTTCAGACGGGGAAGGAGGCAGCGGAACTTGCAGATACATGGGAGGTAATCCATTATGGTGGTGTGGGGCGTGGTCATCATGATCGGGTTCAGGACAAACAGAGGTCCTCTGGCAGCTCAAAGCCTGAGATGAAGCAGCCTAGTAGTGACCAGCCTGGAAAGGGAGGCTTGGATTCTGGGAAGGCTCACCAAAGTAGTGTTCATCAGGGAGGCGGTGGTCAGCGGCTCCCTGAGCGGTCTGTCCGAAATGGACGTGGTGGAGTTGGTTTCCACCAGGATATTATTTGTCACTACTGTCGGCGGCCAGGGCATATTCGTAGTAATTGTCCAGCCCTTAGAGACAGAGCAAACCGTGAGCAGGTTGTTGCTCTGGTGTCAGCCAGAACCCAGAGTTCTGAAGCTGAGGAACGGGTGCTTGATGATGATGGGAAAGAGCGGTTATCTGATAATGCTTGCTTTATTTCCCCTGGCTCTGTCGCTTTGAATTGTGAGAGTCCGGGAGTTCCAATTCAAATTCTGAGAGATACTGGGGCTAGTCAGTCTCTGCTGGTTGCTGGTGTGCTGGACTTGCCCCGCCCTATACCAGGAAGTCCTGTTGTGCTTCTGGCTGGCTTAGGAGGAGAGTTTGGGCCGTATCCGCTAATGGAGGTGTACCTGCGCTCTGAGTTGGTTACTGGTCTCGTGATGGTGGCAGTTATTGACACTCTCCCTGTTCCGGGGGTGTCATTATTGTTGGGGAATGACCTGGCGGGCAACAGAGTCAGGGAACCTCCTGCTCTTTCCCCTGAACCAATTAATGTGGTGGACACCGAGAAGCTGGCTAAGGAGTTTCCTGAGGTGTTCACTGCATGCGTGGTGACTCGCGCACAGGCGAAATCTCATGCTCATCCCACTCAATGTGAGGAACAAGAAGCACCTGTTAATTTGTGTGATACATTTATGGCCCACCTAAAACAGACGCAGGAGGACCCCTACTTGAGTAGGGAGGCTCTGGTTGAAGCTCAGCTTGCGGACGCTGATTTGGCTCCCTATTTTCGTTTAGTGGAGGAACCTATCAGGGATACTGTGGTCTCTGAGGGGTATTATTTGCAGGACAATGTCTTAATGAGACGTTGGCGACCTCCAAGGGATCCTGCCGAGGACTGGAATGTCTTGCAGCAGGTAGTTTTGCCCGGGGGATATCGGGATGGTGTGCTTAAAATGGCTCACACTGGACCCATGGCTGGTCATGTGGGAGTAAATCGTACTCTAGAGCGACTTAGACGCCATTTTTGGTGGCCCGGTGTGAAGAGAAGTGTTCGTGATTATTGTAGATCTTGTGAGCCATGCCAACGTGCGGGTAAGGCTCAGCATAGGCCACCTCCCGTGCCTCTTAAGCCGCTTCCATTTTTTTCTACCCCCTTTACAAGAGTGATGATTGATTGTGTTGGGCCCCTTCCAAGAACTAAGAAGGGTAACGAGTATCTTTTTACTATACTAGATGTTACCACACGGTTGCCTGAAGCGGTGCTCCTTAGGAATATCAGGGCCCAAACTATAACTGAGAGCCTTATTCAGTTCTTCTCCAGATATGGTCTTCCGCGTGAGGTTCAGTCTGATCGGGGATCAAATTTCACTTCTACGGTTTTCCAAGGGGTTTTGAATCAGCTTGGCATTAAACAAGTTTTGTCTTCAGCTTATCATCCTCAGTCCCAGGGAGCGATTGAGCGCTTCCATCGGACTTTGAAAGAGATGGTGAGAGCGTACAGCGATCAGTTCCCTGGGGAATGGGATGCTGCCATGCCTTTTCTTATGTTTGCGGTTCGGGATAGTGTCAATGAATCCACCGGCTTTACACCTTTTCAGTTAGTCTATGGGCATGAGGTGCGTGGACCTTTGGGCTTACTAAAGGAGCGGTTAGTGGGTGAGAGCGTTCCAGTGGATTCGCTTGCATATGTTGCTCAGTTTACTGATCGACTGCAGGCTGCTTGTGAGGTGGCCCGGCAGAAGTTTGCGGGTTCACAAATTCGGATGAAGCTCCACTATGACAAGCGGGCTCAGCCGCGTTGTTTTTCGGCTGGGGATAAGGTGCTCGTTTTGTTGCCAGCAGGGGGCGACAAACTTGGTGTCCAGTTTGAAGGGCCGTATTCCGTGGTAAAGCAGGCTGGATCCTGTACTTATGTCATCAGCACTCCTGATCGCCTTGTTAAGACACGAGTGTGTCATGTCAACTTGCTTAAACCATTTGTAGAGCGTGAGGCCAGGGTTCCAGTGTGTCTTAATGTGGTGCAGCATCTTGAGCAGTGTGATGAAGAGGTAGGCTGTACTCCACGTGAGCCGGTCAGTGCTCGTCTTCAGAATACAGAAGCACGGGAAAAGCTTCGGAATAGCTTGACTCATTTGACAGCATCGCAAGTCGAGGACATTGTGGGCTTGGTTGAGTTGTTTTTCCCTGAGTTGTTTAAAGACACTCCAGGTTTGACAAAGCTGGCGGTTCATGATGTGGACACCGGGACAGCTGCTCCGATAAAGCAGCATGCATATCGGTTAGCTCCACAGAAGCGTGCCTTAGTACAGCAAGAACTTGACTTTATGCTTAAAATTGGTGCAATAGAGCCCACGGTGAGTGAGTGGAGCTCCCCAGTTGTATTAGTGGTGAGGGAAGGTGTTGCGCCTCGTCTGTGCATTGACTATCGGAAGGTTAATGCCGTGACACGATCAGATGCTTATCCTATCCCCCGAATGGAGGACTGTATCGACCATATTGGCCAGGCTAAGTGGGTGTCAAAATTTGACCTTTTGAAAGGATATTGGCAGGTGCCTCTGACTGACCACGCCAAGGAAGTGTCCGCCTTTACTACACATGACTCTTTGTATGCCTGCAGGGTCTTACCATTTGGCATGAAGAATGCTCCCGCTTGTTTCCAGAGGCTGATGAATCGGGTGACCAAGGGCCTGGGCAATGTAGTTACGTATATTGATGACGTGGTTGTGTTCAGTGACTCATGGGAGAGCCATATTGGGCACATTCGTACACTTTTTACACGATTTGCTGAGGCTTCGCTGGTTGTAAATTTACCTAAATGTTAGTTCGGCCAGGGTCAGGTCACTTACTTGGGTCATCACGTTGGCCGTGGCACGGTACTTCCACGTTCTGCCAAAATTAAGGCCATCTTGGATCTCCCGGCTCCGCAGAATCGTCGTCAGCTCATGAGAATTTTGGGGATGTGCGGGTTTTACCGCAAGTTTGTCCCTAATTTTGCCACTGTGACTGCTCTCCTTACTGACCTGTTGCAGAATGGGGTTAAGTGGGTCTGGTCTTCGGGGTGTCAGTGTGCTCTAGATGCTGTGAAGGCAATTCTTGTAAGTGAACTTGTGCTGGCTGCTCCAGACTTTTCACAGCCTTTTTGCCTTGCCGTAGACGACTCAGACGTTGGAGTAGGCGGTGTTCTTCTTCAGGCTGGAATTGATGGGGTGGAGAGACCGGTCGCATATTTTTCAAAGAAATTAAATCACCACCAAAAGAATTACTCTACCATCGAGAAGGAGGCTTTGGCCTTGGTATTGGCAGTGCAACATTTTGAGGTGTACGTGTCTAGTGTAGCTGGTGATGTTGTGGTCTATTCGGATCACAATCCGCTTACGTTCCTTGCCAAGTTTCAGGGCTCCAATGCGCGCGTTTTCAGATGGAGTTTGATTTTGCAGCCATATGGTCTGAAAGTTAAACATATTGCGGGTAGAGAGAACGTCATTGCGGACGCCCTTTCCCGGTGTGGCACTTGAAAGGAGACAGGGAGTCTAGTTCTATTGTGCCGGTCTTTAGGAGTCTGAGATGGAAGCTCTGTAGGGATAGAATTGGCCTTGAATTCTGAGTGCTGACTTAGTCAGCATATTTTCTCAATGTGTGGTGTTGTTTTGGATGTGACCTTTTTATCTAGACGTGTGGGGTTAGTTGGTCAGGTGTTGGCAGGCAGAAATGTCTGTCTGTAGTGTTTTGCCAAAAAATTTAAAAAAGAAAAAAAAGAGAAAAAGGGTAATAGACAAAAAGGATGAAGTTGTGCTTTCTTTTTTTGAATTTTTGACTTAAGGGGGGTGTACTGTTACAGACAGGCCATTTCCCAGGAAAGCATAAACTGGTAAGAGTGCCAGAATGATGGGCTAGGTGGCCTGATGAGGCATTATTATTATTAGATTTTTATATTTTGTGGATTCCCCTAGAATATTTTTGGGTTGCTTGCATACAATTCTGGTTGACGTTGCTTAATGAGAATGGTTCGATCCAGTGACCACGTGATGCGATTGTGATGATGAGATCAGGTGTTGCCGCGGCAGTTAAGAGGAGGCGGGTGTGTTGGGAAGTGGCAACAGCGGGATCAGCAGTTTGGGAAGAGATTTGGTATACTACAGACACTGGCGTTCACGTGTATGCTGTGGAGTGAAGCAACCTCCTACTCACCACCAACTGCAGCCAACCGGACGGGAATCTTTTACGAAAATACAATAAAACGAACTGATTGCTGAGGGACACGTCTGCATCCCGTATCAGCACGGAGACAGAGCTGTTCGTCGTTGGTCGACGGGATCGGGCTGGCCGGGAGTTTCGACGATGACCCAAGTAACGTCAACCTTTCGTTATTATTGTATGCAAGCAAACCGAGTGCGTTAACTGCACGCCACCCTGGGGGAGTTTGTGGGGATACAGAAAATCTACTACCCTAGACTGATTCCGAGCAAACGCTTAGTCAGTAAAACGAAAACCTCGGTAAAACGAAGCTTGCAGTATCTCTGCCCAGGGAGGCCGTGACACTTCCCTTAAGTTTGAACTATATCCCCAAGAGGTGACAGATAAAAAAAAAATCCCTATGAGGTCTTGCAGCCATCTATGCAGTCTAGCGCAAGTCAAGACTAGCAATACAGCAAGAAGGGTATGTGATGCCTTTGCCCACAAAGAGGCTTTAATATAACACAGTTTGACAAAGGGGACAAACGCTGTACACATGATCTGTACTGCTGCATAGTGAGTCCAGGCTTTTATTACAGACATATAAGAAATTACATATGTACGGTCATTTGGTGACATTCAACTTGACTGTTGGTGACCTTCGAAGGTCAAACTTGACACGATACAATAAAAAACACTTGTTGGGCCAAAATGATCACAGATGGAGACAAAGCTTATATTAGAAAGATGGAGAAAGTCATATATGTATGAACTTTCATTTGGTGACCTTCATATTGACCTTAGAAGGTCAAATGTGACCGAGTGAAAATTCAATGACCTCAATCACTAAATTGTCACAGATAGAGCCTAGGTTTGTTTTGCAGATGTAAGGGAAGTCAAATATGATCTTTCATTTTGTGACATTCAACTCGACTGATGCTGACCATCAAAAAGCATACTTGACTTTGAATAATTGTAATGACTTGTATCACCCAAATGGTCACAGATGGGGCCTAGGTTTGTAAGAAGTCATATATGAACTGTCATTTGGTGACCATTTTGATCTTCGATGGTCAGTCTTGATTAAGTAAAAATTCAATGACTTGTATCAATAAAAAGATTACAGATAGAGCCTAGATTTGCATTACAGGCATACAGTAAGTCACATATGAACATTCATTTGGTGACTTTCAACTCAGTGACCTTTGAAGGTTAAACCTGTTGTAGTTAAGTTTGTATAATGACTTATATCACCAAAACAGTCACATAGAGAGCTAAGCTTTGTATAACAAATGTTTGTAGCCGAATATGGGTGTTTCTACAGAACAGTGCACAATTACGGTAAAGGCAGTCCGCCCATTTTTTTTCACAATGGCACTTAGCTTTCCTATGCATTTGAGGGCTAGAAATATTGGGCATAATATTAGCAATTGGGGTCAACTTTAAAGGGACACTCATTCCAATGACTTTGACATCCAAAGTCAGATTATGACGCAATGTCCAAACTGTAATGATTCAAAATTGAGCCAACAGAAAATTGAGTTGAAAATTAAACCCTTTTAACTGATCACTCAGACCTGCAAGCAGGAACAAGTCTTCTTTAGTATTTCAAGTTACATTAGAGTAGCTATTGGTTAAGGAAAAAAGGGATTAACCCTTTTCCCTGACCAAAAGCAGGTGTCCTTTAAGTTTGGTTTTCCCTGTCTTAACTGTAATCAGTCAGCTGTTTTAGTTATACAGCTGTCCACCAGATGTCAATCCTGCTCTAAAACAAAAACAACAACACAAAAGGAGGCCATTTTCAAAGAATTTGGGGGTGTTGGCCAAAAATCAAATTTTGATGCCTGAGGTCGCCTAGCTGGCTTTTTGGCCTGACTTCTTTCATCACACCAGGCCTAGGGCACTGCCACCCACTTGACTAGGCCTACTTCATCTGGCCTTAAAATCTGGTGCCCTTTTAAAATCCAGACCTGGGAGGGGGTATGGAATCAAATTAGGGCCAAAAGTTTTGTGCATGTGCAAAAAGGTTTTGAGCTTATGAAATAGTTTTGTGCATATGCAAGAAAGTTTTGAGCTTGTGAAGTAGTTTTGTGCATGTGTGAAAATTTCCTACCTTCCTGTGTGACAGAAAAGTTGCAAATACGCTCAAATTTCCAAACTTTACATGGAACACTTTTTTTTTCCACAAGCGCAAACTAGATTTACGAATCTTGAGTTACGAAACATGACCCTATTTTTACTCCTGGAGGGTAGACTAGCCAATCAGCATGTTGTCCATTGAATAGCCAATCATAATGTTACCCACCGTTACAGTAAGTCGAACTGTCCATTCAGTGACGCTGTTTCTCCCCCATGTCTATGGAAAAATCCATAGCTAATTGATTTCCATTTTTATTCTACTGTAATGTCATTGTAATCATATATTCTCGCTGTGATATGTCTCAGGCAATTGATGTGTGCACTTTTCACCAACACGGTTCGATTGACTTGCGTTACATGAATTAGCTGGTTAGCAAGCAAGCTAGCTACCCTCCTACAAGTTGGTGATCGTAACAAGCAACCACTGTATAAAACTTGATCCACTTCATTTAAAGGTGACCTATTATGCTACTTTCTTATGTTTAGAAACTTTTCAGAGGTTGAGTATGGACAACTAACATTATAACATAACGAAAATGTATTTAAAGAAGGATAAGCATAAAAGGTCCCCTTTAATCTGATCAGATTGCGATTGGTCACCAGGAACTACCAGTCAAGTATCTTTTGCATGGTTCGTAACGGTCTTATTAACCTTGTGTTATGTCAGAGTCAATTGTAATAATGGACTGTTTCTCAGTCTGCACAAAAAGTGCGAGGAACTTTTCGGCTTTTCAAGAAACGCGTAGCTATCGCGATCAAGTCAGCAAGGGCAAACTGGATGCTCAAATCTTCAGTTCGATAAAAACAAAAACTGAGCGATGGATTTTGCATGTCCCTATATTGTAGCAGCGTGATGCTAGCTGTAGGATATGTGTTTTTAGTCTTCCAGCTTACTCCTATGCTGCCTGCGATTCACCCACTTGATAGCAATCGCTACCCGTTTCAGAGCAGCTAGCTAACCAGCTAATTAACTTGAGTCAAATAAATAAAACCGTGTTTGTGAAAAGCACAGACATCCATTGCCCCAAACATAGGCCTATCAGAGCTACTCTAAAAAGGGAAAGATAAATAATGTTGCTAACATCGTGGTGCTACATAAAGAGACATGTGAAATCCCTAGCTCAGCGACTTCCATTTTTATTGAACTGTAATGTCATTTAACAGTGATATGTCTCAGGAAATGGATGTTTGTTCTTTTCACAAACACGGTTTTGTTATTTGACTCACATGCACAAAACTTTTGGCCCTAATTTGATTCCACAAGGGACATGTTCTGGCCGGGGGGCTTCAAATGAAACAATTCTTCTTGATTGTGAGGGGTGAAATATTTGAGGCTCTGGCAAAACTAACCATTTTGGAGCGTATAGATTATTGCTGCTTTACAGCATAGAAAAATTATACAGGGGCATGTTGAAATTTGGCATTTAGGCCCTTTCCCCAAAATAACATAGTCTGCCAAAATTCCTCACCTTAGAAATATGCTTTCTAAGCAACTGCAGGACATAGCACAAGACAAGTGTAGTGTCTAGTGCTACGGGCAAGTGTAGTGTTTCTGTCACCACACCACCAAGACCAGACAGTGAGATAAAATGAGTTGTTTTCAATCTCTACAGATGATGGACATATCTAATGTCTCTTCACAAGCATCGTTAAATACAGGTATTAGTTCCAAATAAAGAAATGAAGACCAGCTTGACTTCCTTGTTCATCTCAACGCTAATCGATGCAAGTGGGAATAAGATAAAGAATAATTAAAATATAAACTTGAATACATCACACGTGCGACTTTTAAAACTCATGGACATAGTTGCCTTCCATTCGAAGATTTGGTAGTCAACAAGCATTACAGGAAATCCATGGAATGCTCACCAATAAATAAAGAAAAACAGGGTACAAAGCAAACATTAGGTTCTTTAGAAAATCGAGAAGTTCTTATTCGTACCAGCATCCATTATAATCAGTGTTGATTCCTTTGCGAAGGTAAGAAAGCTAATTTATGTGTCCATAATCTCGCAAAGTTCATCCTTTTGTCTGATCATTCCGAAATATGAGGTATGAGAATACCCAGACATAAATAATAGCATATACAGATCAGTCACAACATTTAATCAACCTGCCTAATATTGTCGGGATTGCCTTTGTGCTGCCGAAACAGCTTCTTCAAACTTATATTCTCTTGAATTCCCCAGCCCAAGGTTTCCCAGCACAACATTTCTCAGAGAATCACACTCTTTCAACAGCCTGTCTTCTACCCACTGTGCATCCTGGTGTCATTTATTTTCTGGGAAAATGGTGAACACGTCATCAGCCAATGCACATGAAATACTGGACCAGGTGACCTTATTCAATTTCACTAAGATCCAAGTTTTGACCATTGTGGGAGCTTTCGGCAATGAACCGGGGTTAAAATGGGTTCACAAACTAGTCTGCAGGTACAAACTGGTATATCCAGTAGGGTGCAATGCCCGTGTGTTCGGACACATTCTTCACAGAAGTATCAGTGTAATTTTCTATGACTTGTGACGAAGTTCGGACCAGACGGGATAGCCTTCATTACCCATGTGTTTTGAAGAGCCTTGGGCCTCTAATACGAAGTTACCACTTCATGGTTTGTCCCTGCTCAGACTACAGTCGCTTGGTATTCACCTCTGTTGACTGGCAGCTTTCCAGAAGCCTTGGCGCTTCAGAGATGCTCTGACCCACTGGCCAGGCCATAATGATTTGGCGATTGTCAAATGTTGGGACCCTCCTGTGAGGACGTTTGTGGCAGGAACAGCCAGCATTGTACAATCCAGGTCCAGATTGTAAACATCTTCCCCGCTGGTTCCACGCTGTCCAACGACCTGGACTTGAAAAACAAATCACAGTTCAGCTATAAGCTTGCAGTAATTAGGATAATCAGCTGGCTGAGTTCATGGGTGGAAGTAAAACATGCTTTGACTTCTAGAATGTGCATATGTGAGATCAACCAATAACCTATATTTCTGTCTGGCATAAATGCATGCTGGAGTCTATTTGTTGCATTCATTGACTGAGTTTGGCAAGTGAGGCCTTGTATCTTGCAGGACTGCACACTTCTTAATGCGGTGAGGTTTTTGCTCCCCACCAATTGAAGTGTTGGCATAAAAATTTAACCAGCAACGCAATAGCATGTCGTGACACTAATAATTTCAGTGGTTTTGCACAGCATTGTTATTTTTCATCTCATGGGCGTTTACAGATATATAATCCTCGGTAATTTAAAATTACTAAACTTTATAAGCATGAATTAGATGCGGAGTTCAATGCACACTTTAAGTGTTAATGTTTCTTTAGCAAGTAATTAGGTAAGGGTGCACTTTATTTGCATGGAAGTTTGTCAAATCAATGAAGTAGAGAATGGCTGTTTGTAGGCCCACGCATAAATGCAACTTTAATGCGCTTAATGTCTGCTTTCCTTTAGTAATAGAGAAGCCTTAATTATAGTGTAGCAGACTTGGTCTCGCAGCGTCGGCTACCATGGATTCAGGACGCGGGGAATTAGCACAGTCACACTCCAGAATGATGATTGAGGAACTTTATTTCCCTCTGCAACAGCCTGGGAACGTCTGCACGAAATAAAGTTGCAGACCATTTAGTGCGAAGCAGCATCTCATGCAATCTCTGCAACAGCCTGGGAGCGTCTGAGCAAAAGACCGCGAATTCCCAGTTATTTTTTTTTTCTTTCTTTTTACAATACATTTACTTTAACAGTGCATATCTTCCAACCATGCATTCCTTTCAACAAGGCATTTATTTTCAGCAATGCATAGTTTTACATCCATGTAACCGTATAAACACATAACCAAAAATACTGCCTTTACAGGATACACGTTCAATTGAACCTCAAAAATGGCTTTCTCGCGCGTTTTCAAGGGTCCATAGAGCACCAAACCCAACCCGCGCAAACGGCAATTGCCCTGAGCGAAAAATAGCCACGAAATAAAGTTGCAGACCATTTAGTGCGAAGCAGCATCTCATGCAATCTCTGCAACAGCCTGGGAGCGTCTGAGCAAAAGACCGCGAATTCCCAGTTATTTTTTTTTTCTTTCTTTTTACAATACATTTACTTTAACAGTGCATATCTTCCAACCATGCATTCCTTTCAACAAGGCATTTATTTTCAGCAATGCATAGTTTTACATCCATGTAACCGTATAAACACATAACCAAAAATACTGCCTTTACAGGATACACGTTCAATTGAACCTCAAAAATGGCTTTCTCGCGCGTTTTCAAGGGTCCATAGAGCACCAAACCCAACACGCGCAAACGGCAATTGCCCTGAGCGAAAAATAGCCATTCAAAGTAACTAACACTAGCCTTTAAGGCAAAACAGACACGGATCGTATAGTGGCATTTTACACAGATTAGCTTCGATACCGTCGATAACCGACATTAATGGCATAAAGATTACGCTGCCAACCGAAAAATGGATAAAATATTTACATACCTGCACGAAATAAAGTTGCAGACCATGTAGTGCGAAGCAGCATCTCATGCAATCTGTTATAAAGGCACGAAATTAGGATTAATTACACTTAAAAGTTGGGCAGACCACCAGCACCATTTCCTACTTAATTTCACGGCTGCCTCATAACGTAAATACCCTTCATTATCGATTTGTGCCAACAATAGTAGTTATACACGAGAGCACGAACGCCCATCTCACCTCTGCAACAGCCTGGGAGCGTCTGAGAAAAAGACCGCGAATTCCCAGTTATTTTTTAAGAGGTGCAGCACTAATGCTGGTCCCAAATGCAACTACTCAGAGGGTGCCCTTGATCAATCGGTTCCGCTTCATCACCGTATAAATTTTGATGGAGTTCACCATTCGCAACGCGAAAATGTAGAAACCCTTTTATCAGGGCTACAATAGCAGGAATGAGTTTCTAGTCTTGTTGAGGTGTGAGATCAACTATGCATGATACACTGGAGGAATGGTAGCAAGCAAGTGTGTCGTGTGAGCTAAGCTAAAGTATGCACTGGGACTCTCTGCAATGTCCCGGTTGACCAGTTCATTGCCTGTGTTGTGAATTTTATGTTCATTACATTTTGCATATTGCACCAATACTGGATACTTCATGCTACTTTGCATAATTGCAGACAGGATATTAGCCTATGGCGTCACATCACTGCCAGGTGATTAAGATCACCTGGGTCACAGTGGGATGTAACCTTTCAGTTTGGCGCATTGTAGATTGGGCTACAGCGTACCTTGAAAATAGGATTGGCTAAATATTGTGAGATTTGGAAAGAATAGTACCAGCATATTTTTTGGGTAAGGTTTTTGTCCCCGCTGACTCCATAGAATACAGTATAATACTTGTCACCTCTGGACGTTAGTATTCCAGATATCACATTACTATAGTGGCAGAACATAGAGATTTTCTTGTGGACGCAGTACAGGCTGCAAGTTTTGACCAATTACTTTCATATTTGCTATGGAAATGTGATATACTTCACTTATAACATCAATCGATTTCGGTTGCCATAGTGACAGTATTGGCCGAATAATGTGCCAAAAAGGGGTGAAGCGAGCTTTCGGGGGAAAACCCCGTGCGGTCATAGCCGACTAGACTGTTGACAGTAGTTTGATTTCTTTACAGCCAACAGTACACCTATCTAAATATACAGTTCTGTACTTACCTCTAGGAATCTTAAATAAGTTAATTAAATCATCGATTTTTGCAGTCAACTTGCATGCGATCCCAGGTAAGTTTTCAGATGTGATGTCTGAACGAAGAATGGAAGTAACTTACCAGAATGGAGCGGAAATTATATCAAAGAATCACGCAAATGTTAAATACTAAGAGTCAGTTTTATAGTTACCCTTCATAACTGGATTTATTAATTTTGCTAACCACTTAATTAATACAGAATTACTAGCAGTTCTCTCTAATTATTACAATTAAAGGGGACCTATTATTCTGATCCTTCTATTAATACATAATAATAATGTTATGATGTTGGTTGTGCATACACAACCTCTGAAAAGTTTCTAAACATAAGATACAGGGGTTTCGCTGTAATCCAAGAACGTGATTTCCTCTCTGAGATCTTCACGAGATCTTGGCAAAACCTGACATCAGGTTGTGCCGTCCAATTAATACAGACCTAGCCAGAGCCAATCACGGCGCTGGACCTGCCCACACCGGAAACTATTCTAGCAGGCACTAACAACAGCGGATCATACTATGCCTAAGTAGCGTCTACATCAGGGGTCCCCAATCTTTCCCAGAAAGGGCCGGTGTGGGTGCAGGCTTGCATTGTAGCCAAGCAGCTACACACCTGATGCTACTAATTAAGCTTATTAGCAAAGAGTACAGGGGTTGATTCATAGTATCTGGTGTGTCATTGCTTGGTAGCAATGAAAGCCTGCACCACACCGGCCCTTTCTGGGAAAGATTGGGGATCCCTGGTCTAACGTCATCTACCCACTCACTGATACCATATAGATCTGGAAATTGGTTGCCATTTGTCAATGTTAATTTTTTTAGGTAGAATTTGCAATCTTTGATGGCTAATGCCCTCGCATAGTTTGACAAGCTATTATGGTTCGCCATACTTCTGTTGCCAAGATACGCAAGCTGCCTGTTTTGTTTGCAAACAGTAAATGGGTCAATTGAGAGGAAATGGTCCAATCAAAGTTAACCTTACTGAGCATGACCCATGTCACTATCAACATAACATGCACTTCCGCGAACGTAATGACAACGCATTTACATCTACATTTCTTGCATTTCAAGATGAAATAAAATGACAAGCAAATAATTTATGAATTGAACCGAAACTAATGCTGGACGAAGCGAAACGAACCGTATAACTTACGATCCGATTTTCGATGAACCGAACCGAATCGTGACACCCCTACTAGCCAGAGCCAATTACGGCGCTGGACCTGCCCACACCAGAAACTATTTTAGCAGGCACTAACAACGGCAGATCATACTATGCCTTAGTAGCGTCAACACTTTTGGAAATACAAAAGAAGAACCACAGATAATTTGAGGCGCAGTTTAGTCAGTATTTCTCTCAAAGCTGCTTGTCTGTTTACTTTTTGACGCAAAGAAAAACACTTATTTCTCTTCCGAAAGAGGATGCCACCAGAAATCAAACAGCCAGCAAACAGCCACGGCCAAAGGGAACGTTAGCTGCTTGTGCTCAGCATTTTACCAAAGACCACTTTAATAATGGATAATTCGACACAGGATAAGTGGTTCAGCTGCTTTTCAAACCTGAAGCAGCTGCATTAATCAAGCCTCGGAGCCACAAGCTGTAAGTAATGATATAACAGCAAATAATGTAAGTGAAGCTTACGTGTTACAGGTGGCTACTGGCTAGCAGGACCGCTAACGATAGTTAGCACAAACAACTGGCCTCTACCGCAGGCTTTCTAAAATATCTGAAGATAAATCTTGGATCGGTCGTGACTGTCCTTGACTCACAGACACAGAAGCTGCAAGTTGCGAACCTAACATGATAGCCAGTTGACTGTGTCTGCAGCACTGCGGCTAACGTAGCCAAGTTACTGTTGCTAATGTTTGTGTCCTAAATATGCAAGAGCAATAACAGGAGAAATTCTACAGGTAGTGTGTGAACATAAAACTCATTTGAAGCTAACTTTTAATACTTGTTTGTAATTTGGATGCTTAGTACAACTGTAACTAAGTAACGGACTTGGTGTCTGTAAAACTTGTATTGCAAGGGTTTGTCTCTGTGGTTGTTATGACCAGCAACTGCATGTTAGTTTAATTAGCCGTGCTAATTAAAAATGCTTCTGGTTAACTTATATGCAATAACTCTGATCAGTATGCTTGTGTTACTTCGATAAGCATCAATGTGGCAGTTTCATCATAACGTTGCCCGATTGTAGCCACTACAGTTGAAGCTAACCGGAGAGGTGCTGTACGTGTCCGCAAAGTTGGGCTGAAAAGTGCAGTTAGACTAGACATAGGTTTTGCAGAGCTTGGGATACGTGTTTGGGTTTGTTTACGGCTGCTCGTGATCGCTTCACTTATCCATGAACGGGATCAGCCGGATACTTCACAGATATCTGGGCAAGCTCTCTGGTGCTATCGAGAAAGCAATGTGAAACGCAGAAGCTCTACCGTGTTTGGTTTAACAAATTATTTCTCTGCACCACCGTGACCTAATTTCTTCCCCCTTTAGAAGTTGTTGTGGCTAATAAAAGGCCGAAATTAAATAGGAAATTATTTTCTGTAGAAGTGATTGATTCCTTAGCTCCATATAAGCAACTTGTCCGCGCTAACATGATCTGTAAAACCTGTATTATGTTCATAATACAACCAGCTGTCGCATACTAAGCTATCCATCAAGCTGCTTTCACATCGGAACATGAAACAAATTTTTCGTGGGACAGATTTGCCTTCAAAGTCAATGAAAAGACGCAAATACACGCCTTATGGGCACATCAGACGCTTTCACACCGGACGCTAAACAAATTTTTTGCACGACTGATTACATTCAATACTTCTCCAATACCTGAGCAAACTGTCTGATGCTGATGCTGTCTGATGCACAGGCTATAACGTGTCTGGTATCACTAACAATTTCTCTGCTATGCCGTCAATTGAATATTAAATTCTTTCCTGTAAAAGTTATCAATTCGCTAGCTCGACTTAAGCAACGGTTCACGCAGACAGAACTTACGATCTGCAAAACCAGTGTTATGATCATAACATAACCGGAGCTCTATCTAGTTCTCACGCACTATCCATAATGCGCCCATTCTCCGTGAGGAAACGCTGGTCATTCCAACGCAATGAGTTAAACCAGTGGTTCCCAAACTTTTTCTGCTGGGCCCCCCTTTGGTCCATAAAAAATTTTTGCGCCCCCCCCCAAAAAAAATAGGTAATACATACGCACATTTTGTTTTCAGAGAACATTGCAGTTTATTTCACTCATTGTAATTTATATAAACCTCAACCTTTTTGGAAAAAATGTAAGTAAACGGTCATAAACTGTAGATTGTCATAAACTAAAACTAGGCTACTTTTAGAATTGGAAATAGCAAAATAACAAACAACCACGGTGTAATTATTTTAAGTGTAACTGTTTTCAAGCACCTTAACTGTGTAATTATGTTCAGTGTAAGAGGTTTATTTTTTTAATATACAACAACATTGCTATTTATGCATTTTCCGGACACCAACAGAAACTTACTTGCATACAGCCAATCAGCAACCTTGTGCGGACCGCTGAAGGAGTGTCTCGAGACAGTTACATTTTCCTCTCTTCACTGGCCTCGCACTTTTAAGTTAAAATACGTTAACCGAGATCGCGTCAGCTTATTATAGAGAATATTATTGCTCTGAACGGATGATTTTTGTCTAGCCTAGCTGGGAACATTAAAAATGATTGGCACGTTTGGAAACGGCCACAGTTATTTTCCAATTAAGGACACGAAAATTTAATAATGCAAAATCTCTTTTAAAGTATAAAATCATTTGGCTGTATCACACTCCTCTGCCTGAGTATAGCCGTCTACTTAAAATTATGTTTCTATGATGCAGAAAGACAGCGAAGTAAAAAAAAAAATTCATGAACACCACTTGCCGAACCTGCCGATATGTTTGTAACGTTCAGTTGGTGGGCTAGATAAAAATAATCTGTCGAGCTGCCGGATAGCTCACTCGGTTAAGGCACTGCGCTGCAATGCAGAAGTGTCTATCACGTCGCGGGTTCGAGCCCCGGCGTACCCACCGGCAGGGGTCGGCAGCTTTTTCAGAGTAGCGCACAATTGGCGATCGCGCTACAGGGTTTCAAATTGGGAAGGGACTGCCAGATTTGGGCTAAGAATAACAGCTTTGTTCGTTGCTCCAGCGCCTCCTGTTGGCCAGACGGGCGCTCGTCAGGAAGACTCTGGGTTTGTTCACGTCTGGGTATCCTCCGCCCTCGTTCGGAACTTACGAGGATTCGACCAATGAGTGTATAAGAATCAGTGGCTGACGGACGCGTGCTTCGGAGGAGAGCCGTGAGCTGTCTTCACTATCCTGAGTTGGCAGCAAGGGGTCGCATACGAGCAAGCTTTGTACATAGCTCACTAATTGGGCATTCCAGATTCGGGTGGGATTGGAGATGCCAAATTTATAAAAAAAAATAATAATAATAATCTGTCGGCATACAGAGCATTCATATTATCAAGAATAAGATGACGCAATCTCGGTTATTTCTGCTTTGTATTCATCGGATTTTGTTCGGTGTCACTTACCATTTTATTATCAATATGCCAGATCAGTGCAGGATAAAAAGCGGCGAGTTGGGTATCGCGAGACTACATTACCGGCTTCAAATATTTGAACAACTACATTCAT
This sequence comes from Gymnothorax reevesii, assembly GCA_029721435.1. NCBI lineage: Eukaryota > Metazoa > Chordata > Actinopteri > Anguilliformes > Muraenidae > Gymnothorax > Gymnothorax reevesii. The sequence continues at coordinate 88,084,017 of CM056575.1, forward strand.
AAATTATTTATGAAAATGGCAGGCTAGATGAATGATTTGGCGAAGTTATGTTGAGAGTAAGGCAGGCATTTACGATGTAATCGCAGAATTCTGGGCAGCGAATGGACTGTATGCAAATGATTTTCTGTTGGTGTCCAGAACTCCCGCACCCTGCGCCCCCCCTGCAATTGCTCTGCGCCCCCCACTTTGGGAACCACTGAGTTAAACCATTACCAAGGGCAATTTCTGAAAAGGCTGTTTAGCCTGGAGCTTTTGCCCCTCCGTCATATACCAGCACAGAAGCTGTTCGTTTCTCCACGCTAACGACACATCACAGTTATGCACACGAACCAGCAGGTCCTTGTAATACACACCAAAGCAGTCCATAAGTTGTTGGTCCACTTTTTGCAGCGCCTCACTGTCCATGTTTCCCTCTAAACTCAGACCCACCGGATTTCTATGGTCTCCGGTCTACACATGGGTATGCCGACCCATTCTACAAATGTGTCTATATGATGTGGATTCTAGCTTACCCTCAATCATAGCTATAGAGTAGAAAAACCGCTGTACTCACCACTGTTGCCGTAGCAAACTGTAGCTGATAGCAAATTTGAGCTTGAGCTGCCAGATTTTCGCACTGCGTTCTCCACTTTCGCCGCTGCGTTTCTTAGAACAAGTTCATTTAATTAGATCTTTATTCAAGTATAGCGTTACATTTCGGAATTTACCGGCCGCTTATTCATCAGATGGCAGCCGTGTCTCACGTTTCACTCTGGGGAGGCAGACCCGGAAAACTGCGTTCTTCAGCCTCGTCACGCCCAACTCCGCCCTCCACAGTGCCGGCCAGTCAGTAGAAAGTGGGCACACAGGGAGTGGGGGCCATAGCGGAAAAGCCACCCCAATGAGGCGTTTCAGGCAGAGACTACAATGGACTACAAATTGGGGTAGTCCTGTTAATTGCAGAGTGATAATGTCATGACGGTAGGCATGTCTGACTAGTTAACCCTTCAGTTTTTTTCTCACTAATAGACCCCAACTTCACCCTGGCCTCTTTGTAGATATGACAGTAATATATGGTAGAAGTGCAATTTAGCGTTTTGCCTCACATCCACCACATTGAGAGGGGCACTGCTTCACTCATTTCACACACCAATTAATGATATTAAACAAACAGCAGCATAGGAGGAGATTACAATTCATCCATAAAATAGCAGCCACTTCCTCATCAGTTATATAAATAAACTCAGTGACCACTTCCTATGTAGGCCACTATCTTGTGCACTTGCAGTGAGTAGTCTAGGCTTAGGTAGTACGGCAGTGTTGGAACTTGGCACTGCATAATCCTGAGGTGCAAATAGTTATTGCATCACGCTTGCTCGTCTTAACCAGGTATATCAGTCAGTCATTCAGCGAGGAAGGGCTGGAAGCTCTCACAGGCTAGACCCTTATAGGGTTTTGAAATAAATCCAAAAAATCACCTGCATGATTAGGAGTTCACTGTTGATGCTATTTATTTACTTCACTGGAACTTATGCTGGGGAGCTCATGTGTCTTCATAGAATAGGATTTCTGGCTTGCTGTCTTCCTAAAACTGGCAGGGGACCATTAAACATGATTTGCTGAGGAAGGGTTTGGGAGCTGTAACTAGAGGGAGCTACTGAGGAGCACAGAGAGACTGGGGACCCGGCCTCACCAGGGTGAACTTGGACTGCTATCCATCAATTATCAAAGCCTGCTCACAACCTTCAAAAAATTCACCTGCCACAGAGATTGGAAAAAAAACTGCTTTATCAGCCGCTAGTGCCCGAAGATCTCATGGACAGATCACATTACATAGTGAATCTGATTCACCAAAGAGTGATAATTATCATTTCCTTATTTAAATACAGACCACTTCTCATTTAAATCAAAGTAGCTGGATTACCTGTATGGTTGAATGCTGCCTACTGACAATGCCTCGCCATTTATATTACTGTGCAGACCAGGCATCAAGTGCAGCGGCAGAGTACAATCCCCCAGGAAGTCTACATACAGAATTGTATGGTAAGTTTGGGGACAGAACCCCAGATTAAGACAGCACGGTTCAGTACAGATGTTATAGATGAAGCTAAGCCAGGTGGAGTGCAGACTTCACCAACACCATACTGTCGCACAGGAGGTCGGAGTAGCCTGAGGAAAACTCGGTTCTGATCCTAACGCCCATGGAATTATTGGGAGCCTGTTCCTAATGAACTGGACAGAGGAATAGATTGTAAGAGTTAAAAAGAGTGCAGTCCCAACTCTGGACCCTGCATAGGCTTGGGAGCTTGCTCCTATTGAACTGAACTGAGGAACTGACTAGAGCTGGGATAACTTGAACACAGTCCCAATTTTTGACCCTGATTATGTTTGGAAGCTTGCTTGAATGAACTATGTTACAAGAAAGACTTCCGAGAAATGCTGTCATTAAAGTGCAAGTTGCAGTAAACAACTTGATGAAGTTTCCACAAGCAATACTGACTGTTTTCTTTGCACGAATGGCAATGTATAATCCAGCAACCGGCTACACAGAGAAGAGGGCTTAAATACCTGTCACATGGCTCTCAGAGGATAACCACGTAATGAGATGCAAAGGAGGGTAAGGAAACTCAGAAGACGTAAACCAATCACAACAAACATGCACTTAATAGACATTTCAGTTGCTGAATTGGAAGTGATACGAAAGGAATTCACACAAGGGTTGTGACACATTTATTTCTTACATTTTGATTTAATGATTGCTGAACATCTACTGTTAATCTCTTATTTGTTGTTGTTATTCTTTTGCATGACCTCATAAAATACGAAGGAGAAACAATGATTGATATTTAAAAAAGGAATCCAAAAGCCAGAGATCCTTTTATCTAGAAAAAAAGGCCCTGAAAAGTGCCTATCAGACACTGGGTCTGGGGTATAGCTCCCCATTGTAATTGTGTTAACTCATCAATTAAAAATAAAGATCAGAGGGATTTTATTTTTCAGATCATTTATCATAATCATAATTGCTCATACCCAATTACAGGTTGATTCTTTAAACACAGCCTGACATCAACTCACTCTCATCTTCTCAATCTATTATTTATAGCACACTCTGTTCCAAGCAAAATTGTTAAATATTCAGTGAATGATTGCACTAAACTAAATTACCCTTCAGTAAATGCATGGCTCCTCTTTCTGTTATTGGTGGGTCATTAACTCAAGGGCTCATTGGAATGCAGTTTATTCTGTCATTGTTATACCAAGTAAGAAAGTAATATCCCTTTAAAAAAATGGAATAATTAGCAAAGTTTGCTGAACAGATGTGCGAAAGAGAAAAAACAATGATCATTGTTATTTTTTAATGAAAACAGAAGTGATACATTTCTATATACACAATTGATTATTAGTTGGCCCTGGGGCTGCATATCTGTTAGTCTCATTGACAAGAATCTCACACATCAGCTTACACTCTGTCATTTGATTGCTGACACCATTTTTGAGGTTTTAGCTATTTGTTCTCTATCCTCTGCACATTACTGAATAGATGTCAATCTGTGAATATATGGCTCGAAAACAATGCAAAAATTAAGTTTCTTTTTACTCCATATAGTGTACATGGGTTCATGGTGTGATGTAATCTTGTCAACTATCTAAAAAAATATCCATAGTTGTATAATTAATATATGCAGTAAATAATTTATGTCCTGACATTAGTGTATTCATTTATGAGATCATTTCACTACTAGTAGTACATCAGGAGCACATAAAATATTCAGAGAATGTCAAGTTCAGAGATATGAAATTGTTTATGGATATTTTCAAAGAAAATGATACATGTACTGTATATACAGTACATACACACATCATGGTTGCACAAATATGCAAGCCCAACAAATTAATTTTGTAATTTGTCATTTTATTCAAAAACATCACTTTTCCACGGTTCTGTACAGCATTAAAGGTTTCATCTGACTCCTTCAAACTTGAGCTCCTCATGAGCACTCATCAATTATGTGCCATTAAAAATAAATTCATGTATTCTTTGAGGGATGAAGTGCAGAGAAAGAGAAGGCAAAAAAATCCCTGGATATAAGCCCAAATATTAAGAATATTCCCTGCGAAAGTGGGCAAATATGGCCATAATGGAACAGAGTGAGTGGGTGACAGAGTCACAATGCTTTCATACTCAGTATCTCAAGAGTGGTACGAGCCATAACATTCTAACTTTGCACAAAAACAGACAGAGTATAGCATAGGACCTGATTAAAATTTGGTTGAATCTCTGAAGTAGCATCATACTAAATTAAGTTGCATCATACTAAATTAATATGCAAAAACGCACCGCATCACACAGTCCAGTAAAATTAAGTAAGACAGCATGTTGCTTCTATCAGCTAATTTGCTAACCAAGCTGGCTAGCACATTAATAAATTTATTATCAATTCTGTCAAAGCGGGGTAAAGGCTACATTTCACCAATAGTCGTGCTAGCGATGTTCATTTTGTGTTATGGCTCAGTTGAAGTGTACTGCAGTAACGTCACTGGCGTATACCTTTATTTTACGTCAACAGTAGCCAGCTAGCTAGCAACAGAGCTACATGAAAATTGTGGTGTTGAGCTGCCCATTTCTCATATAGCTCTGTAGCTAGCTAACTGGCTACTATAGATGTCAAAATATGATGGCCAGAGTTCTGTACAATCCAGTAAGTTGTTAGTTTACGCTATTTTATGTTATTTTAAGCTAGTATCTCGCTGAGCGGGGAGTGCTTATGAATGTAGCGAATTTTGAGTTTTGTCAGAGTTTGTAAAAGGGTGCCAAGCAGTTCACTAAAAGTTTTTAGGATTGCAAACAGTTTCTCTTGTCACAAAGAAATTTTGAGCATGTTCAAAATTTCTTTGAGAATTTATTGTCTCACAAACAGTTGCAGACGTTTGTAAATGAGTTGTAAGCATTTGCAAACAGTTGTAACACGTATCGCTAAAGTTCTTTTTGGTTTGCAAAGTATTGACCAGTATACAACAGAGCTATGAATGCTGAGGAATATTGGGTTTCGTAAGGATACCATCAAGGTTTTGCTAACTGGCACTAAACGTCGCCAAATGTCGTTTTCACCAACTTTTGTCAGAAAAGTTGGCAAATCTAAAATTCACCACATTTGTAAGCATTCGCCGCTCAGTAAGATACTAACTTTCAGCCAAAAATGGGGGGGGGGGGGGTGGTGGAAATATATAGAATAGGTTCTGTCATTTTATCATTCTGTCATCCTCATTGTGATGTAGAAGTCTCTTTTCCAGTTATCACAAACATTTTTTTTGCAGTTCTTACCACCAGGGGTTCAATAGAGCTCAATGTTACCAAATGTGGGAAGAACAGTTTTGGAAATGTCATAAACTGAATTAATTTGCCAGACAATATGTACTACAGCCTGAGTCAAGATGGCACAAAATAAAAAGAGAGAGTCGCAAGGACATTCTCATGATTATAGCCGCTACAAGATTAGCTTTGGATTCACGACTTCAGCAACCACAAATACTCTGGTTCCAAAAGAGTTGTATGTGATCAGAGCCAGTTGCAGCACCTACACAGCAGTTGTATACCTCAGGTTACCCAATACATTTAAGTGAAAACCATGCTCTAAATGATCTATGAAATGGTACGAATCATAGCAAGCACTTTCTATGGTGGTAAGGGAGGTAATTGATCAAATTTATACAAATATCACATTTGTTAATTAGACTTTTGTTTTTAATGCATGAAAGCTTGAACAATATTATTATTAAGACTTCAGAGGTGTATGTTAATTTTAAGCCTTTTTAGTCCATTTCCTTTGTCGGGGACAGTGGGACTTGCTTTCAGCATATTTAAGGAAACAGAGCACTGAGTGAGGCAGACAGGATTCTGACTGCAATCACTGAGAGAGGCAGACATTGAGCTGCTAGGAGATGATGTACAAACCTCAATTCCAATGAAGCTGCGACGTTGTGTAAAACATGAATAAAAACAGAATACGTTTTGCAAATCCTTTTTGACCTATATTAAATTGAGTACACTACGAAGACAAGATAATTAATGTTCAAACTGATAAACTTTACTGTTTTTTTTTTTTGGGAAATATTTACTCATTTAGAATTTGATAGTCTGTAGCACATTCCAGAAAAGCTGGGACAGAGGCATGTTTACCACCATGTTACTTCACCTTTCCTTTTAACAGTACTCAATAAGCGTTTTGGAACTTAGTAGACGAAAGCCTGACACCCGCCAATGGCCGGTCCGTGCTGGTAATTTTGAATTGCGTTTTTATGTGCGTATTCCAGCTGTTGTCGACGACCGGATAACTTTGTCACTCACTGTTCCCTGTCTGTGCGAAAGTGACGCAATGACGTTGTGCGTCTTGCGTTGTCCCCTGTCAGATATCACGCGGCGCTAAAACAAACTTTCTTTCTACACCACCGATACGAAGACGAGTGACGATAGCCCAAGACCAAGGAATTTCTCAAAAGACATGTGGCGATATTTTGAGAACGTTCAAGAGCCAGCATGGGTGCCCCCACCAAAGAAAAAGAAAAAAACAGTACACGAACAACACCACCAACAAGAGGGTAATGGGGAAGGGGAACAGGGGTGCATTTCCCAAAACCACAGATGCTAACTTACATGGTTGGGCCCATTGACTGTGAATGGACGAACTACGTAAGTTGCTAACTTACTTAGCAACTATGCTACTGGGAAACGCGACCCAGAACGAGAGAGAGAAATACAAATACATTGCGCCGCCACGCACCTGGAGAGAAGAATGGAGGGTTGACGGCGGGAAGGCTAGGTCATGGCTAAAATATGACAATTCAACCAAAACTATGAGCTGCGTGCTCTGTCAAAAGTACGCCAAAGAACAATGAAAATCAAACAATTTTATAATCGGGACAAAAAACATGAAATTAGAAACGATCAAAGACCACAAGACGTCACGTTGCCACCTGGACAGCATCCGTGCCTCGCAGCCGGTGATTGAGACCGCGGTCATCCTTGCTGCCACAAGTATGACCGACCGCACAAAGGGGAAAATTGAAAGTATGTTTCGGTCGATGCACGCCTTGGCGAAGAAGGGGAGGCCGATGAGGGATTTCACTTGGCAGTGCAAGTAAGTTAATTGGCTCGCTAGATGTCACTAGTTTATTAACTAGCTAGCGTTATGTGCTTCCTTAAATTAATTTAACGTTAACCATGTAACGTTCGCTCTATGTGCTGCTAGTTAACTTTGGCTAACGTTAGCTACAAACGTTACATTGTCCATTGATCTAATGCCGATATTATGATTATCCTTCCTTTGAGACTGGATGAGAAGAAGGGCCTCCACGTCGGGGAGACATACAGGACGCCCAGGATGAGAGTGATAGGTCTGACACAGACTCAGAGGATGATGGACAGTAAGAGGTCATACTGATAGACAGATACACTGATTTACTGTGTCATACAACAAGACTCCATAAATATGAACTCAGTTTTGTTTTTATTCTTATTGAGTAAAATTTTGTCAGTACTGTTATGTTGATATTTTGTACAAATTTACACAGATAATATGTTAATGAATTGTTTTATTGGAAACTTTATATCTTGTGAATTTATTGTTGTCAAGTTTATATTATCTTGTTGATTAAATATTGTAATAAACAAGCATTAAAACATGAATGTTGTAGCATTTGTAGAGGGAAGAAAGAAAATGCTGCTGAGACAGTTCTATCGTGGCGTTCCCTCAGTGCCCCGGCATTCCCCCTGAAAAACCTCCCTTTTTTTAAGGTTCCAATGTTAATGGCAAGTATGCGACCAACTTGTCTTCATAATGCTATGCTTATATTAACACCCCAAAGATAATGAAAGTTTAAGTTAATTGATTTTAACTGTGCAAAATCACACCAGCGTGCCGTCATGGAACTGGTAAACCAAGGTCTCAATACACCACAGAAAACGATTAAAAACAAATACATGTATTGCAGCACAGATTGATGATGGCAGAGACTCATACCCAGCTCATACCACAGTCAAATAATGAACTTTTTTTTTTTGGCCGGTGAAAAATGGGTTTGGCTAGTAGAATTTGAAAGGTCACTAGTCATCGGCCAATGAACCAAAATCTTAGTTTTACGCCCTGACACTAATTGTAGAAGCTTTGCAGGTGGAATTCTTTCCTATTCTTGCTTGATGTTCGACTTCAGTTCCTCAACAGTCCGTGGTCTCCACTGTTATAATGGGCCACACATTTTCAATGGGAGACAGATCTGGACTGCAGGCAGGCCAGTCTATTACCCGCACTCTTTTATCACAAAGCCATGCTGTTGCAACCCATGCAGAATGTGGCTTGGCATTGTCTTGCTGAAATGTAGAGGGACATCCCTGAAAAAGACGTCACTTGGATGGTAGCATATGGGGCTCCAAAACATGTATATTCCTTTCAGCATTAATGGTGCCTTCACAGTTACCCATACCATGGGCACTAATGCATCCCTATACTTCACAGATGCTGGCTTTTGAACTTTGCACTGATAACAACCTGGATGATCCTTTTTCTCTTTAGCCTGGAGGACACGATGTCCATGATTTCCAAAAACAATTTGAAATGTGGACTCGTCAGACCACAGCACACTTTTTCACTTTGCATCAGTCTATCTCAGATGAGCTCGGGCCAAGAGAAGTCGGCGGTGTTTTTGGGTGTTGTTGATATATAGCTTTAGCTTTGCATGGTAGAGTTTTTATTTGCACTTGTAGATGTAGCGACGAACTGTGAACTGACAGTGGTTTTCTGAAGTGTTCCTGGAGCCCACATGGTAATACCCTTCACAGAATGATGTTGGTTTTGAATGCAGTGCGGCCTGCCCGAAGGTCACGGGCATTCAATGTTGGTTTTTGGCCTTGCCACTTACAAGTAGAGATTTCTGTGGATTCTCTGAATCTTTTGAAGATATTATGGACTGTATATGATGAAATCCCTAAATTCCTTGCCATTGCATGCTGAGAAATGTTGTACTTAAACTGTTGGACTATTTGCTATTTGTGGTGAACCTCACCCCATTCTTGCTTGTGAATGACTGGGCCTTTCGGGGATTCTCCTTTTAAACATGTCATGACACTGACCTGTTTCCTATTAACCTATTCACCTGAGGAATATTCCAAACAGGTGTTTTTTGAGCATTGCTCACCTTTCCCTGTCTTTCGTTGCCCTTGTCCCAGCTTTTTCGGAACGTGTTTCTGGCATCAATTTCAAAATGAGTGAAAATTTCCAAAAAAAAAAAAAAGTTTCAGTTTGAACATTAAATATCTCATCTTTGTAGTGTACTCAACTATAGTATTACTATGATCAGCAGTACCATGGTATTCCTGTAGTTCATACAACTATTTTATTATTATAGTCAGCAGTATCATGGTATTTCTGTGGTTTACATAACTATAGTATTACAATAGTCAGTCTTACCTTGGTATTACTATAGTTCAAACAACTGAGTAGTCGATTTGTGAAACCTACTAAGTCAAGTCTTACAAAAATAAGTGAGTTATCTCCCTTAGCCTCTCTTTCACCTGTGCATGTCCCACTGATAGCTCCACTTTCAAAACCTACTAATTCATGTTATAAATTGTGACGGAAAAAGCTAAACTCTACCAAGTCAAGGGGGTTAACTGCCATATTCTGCTAAGTCTGTAATGATTTGCTCAGAGGAACCAGTCGCAACTCAGGGATAATCCAAAAATCGTAAGCCTTCATTACAAAATGGGTCAGGACCATTGAAGACACAAGGTCAGGACCACAGAAGACACAAGGATTGCCAAGCCAAAGACAAAATCCAAAAAACAAAGTCGACTAGACAGGCCGGGGTCAAAACCAGTAAATCAGAAGTGCGACGGTAAATGGACAGCAGGCCAAAATCGTAGTCGTAATACAGAGCAGAGGTTCTCACACAGGGCATCCAAAAACAGAAATCGTAGTCAAACAAAAAACAGGTCAAATCCAAAAAGGCAAAGCAGGAACAGAAGGGACATGGCAAACTCGAGGTCGGGCAAAAACAGTCATGAAGATGCACTTAACAAAAGGCAAACGAGGCGCACTGCAGAGATGAAAATTGATCAACATTCTGACAAGGAATGAAGTGCAGTGAAGACTTTAAATGGACAAGAAGGAAGTCACATGCTATGCCGGGAACAGGTGAATTGGATAAGACTAATTACAGAGGTCAGCACACAAGGGGAAGTCCTAAACCACAAACAATGGGCAAAAACCAAAACGCGGACAGGATCCACGCAGACAGCCTATGACAGATAAACAGCTCCGGATAAGGAGCTCTAAGTGCTCAGTTAAGATTCCAGGGCAGAAAAAGATGTGCACCTGAGGTGCGTGAGCTGTAATCAAAGCGGAGTACAGGGAAAGCAAAAGGGGCGGAGTTACAGAACAGAGTAGAGCAGGGCAGAATTAGTTACATTAGTAAACAGTGATATCTACACACCTAATCAAAATACGTGAATATTAGTTGGTTAGTTTATGTACAGATAAAGGGATTAGTCTTCAGTAAAATTACCAATACTAATTAAACAGCCTAGCAGTTAATTAATATGGTAATTTCAGAAAAGTGGGAAGAAAGGTAAAATGAGACTTGAAGGAAGTTGGTGAAATACCGGAAAACTTCCGAAATCACCTGAAGCGTGTCTGCACGCAGACAGGGTAGTCCGCTGGCAAGATACCACAAATCACATCAGCCATTACAGGGGAGACAATGTGCAATGCAATAATGGAATGAGATGAAATAAACATGAAAAATAATAAATACAAAAACAGACAGATATAGAATCATAACAAAGTCATCAGCCAATGTGGAAATGTGATTCCTTTTTCTTTCGCTAGAAGGAACCAATAACTGTTGAGCTTTTATAGCTGTTCAGATTTTGCTTTTTCTAACTCTAACTGGTTAGGGCAGTGCAGAAGAGTGTGATGATAGTGATACAATAAAAAGGGGATTCAAACCCATGGACTCATCTTAATGTTGCCATGGTCATAGCAGTTATTCAACCACTGTGCTGTGTGTGGCATTGAGTTGCATAAAGAGTAGGTTCTGAGTCAAATACCTTCACCTCTTGAGCAAGGGGGCTGGTTTAAACACTGTCAGAATTTGCTAAATTTCCACTCCACTTTCAAAACCTGCTAAGTCTAAACATTATGTTGCAAAATCAAAGTCATTTCTGAAAAAAAAAAAAAATTGCCTCGTGGATTATGTCTGCAAGGCTAATAGTTTCAGTATAGTGAAAATGGGTGTCTATCATTTCTATGCCTATCAAAAAAACAGATTTTTCTAAAATAATGGACCAACTCGACTTAGATGGCTTTGCAAGTGGACTCCTTAACTATAGTATTACTATGATCAACAGTACCATAGTATTGCTGCACTTCACACAACTATTGTATCATTAAAATTAGCAGTATCAGTTCACACAACTATAGAAGTGCCATAGTCGGCAGTATTGTGATATTATTGTAAGATATGAAAGAATAGATACACTTTATTGAACCCCGTGGGGTAATTTGTCCTCTGCATTTGACCCATCCTATTGTTAGGAGCGGTAGGCAGCCACAGTGAGCAGCACCTATGGACCAACTCCAGTTCTGAACCCAGTTCCAAGGAACTGGTCAGGGGTACTGGTAGGAGTGTTCCTATAATGGAAACCGGAGTACGCGAACAAGGGGAGTACATGCAAACTGGAGAACATGCAAACTCCACAGAAAGGCCCCCGGATTCGAACCCATGGCCTTCTTGCTGTAAGGTGGCAGTGCTAACCACTACGCCACATTACTATAGCATTACTATGGTTAGCAGTGATATGGTATTACTAGTATTAATATTATTAAGAATTCAAACATCAAAAAAGTTTAAATATTTATCCTTTTAAAATATAATTGCCACTTTCCCATTTGATAACTGATTGTGGTTAAAATCCAATTATTAATGAAAATATTTACAGGATTTTCATTTTGTGGTAAGGGTATTTATATTGTATTTCAGTTTTTTTGTATTTATTTGTAATTTGTTAAGCATGTAAATTGGGTGAGATGTTATCTTATAAATGAAAGGCAATAGTAAAAACAATGCCATTCAATTTCTTTAGTAAGTGTATGTAAATCGCCGATGGAGTGGGGCGCCATATAAAATCTCACCTAGGGCGCCACATTGGGTAGGGCTGGCTCTGCATGCACAGACACACACCACTTTATTATATAAATATAAAATATGTGCAAAGGGATCAACATTAAAGGAAGGAGGGAAAAAGGGGATGCACATACTAGCATATCATGTACAAGTTAGGAGTTTGGTCGCATGAACTTTATTCTAGATATGAGCACTTACCGACACACCAACTGCTATGATGCTTCGTTCTGCTTTTTGTCTGCCTTCTGATCAAGGTTTTTGCAGGACCGTGTCCAATGTCATATCCCATGTTCACCTCGTTTTTATCACCTGTGTGCAAAAAATTCAAAATGGTCCAGGGGGCAGTACATTGCTGTTTAAGGATCTGGTATTTCCAGTAGACCATTATAGGGAAATCCCCACCCCCCCCCCCCACCCAAAAAAACCCGTGGTTTGGTTTCTCATTACTACACATTTAATGGCCTGCCTCATCAATTTTTGTCTCAAATGTACACTTGGGCCTGGTATTGCACAGTAATATCACTTTTAAAATGATAAGATCATAAAAAGATAAAGACTGGACTGCAGTTTATCAAACAGATGATGGAGAAACAGTGCAACATTTGCGACATTAAGCAAACATCCTGCTTAAATATTTTATTTCCATACTGGCTTTCAACACAATGGAAAAGCTAAATCTTACCAAACATTTTATTTTTGTATTTCCACTTAAACACTTATTTCTATCATCTTTTTTTCCTTCAAAAAATACATTCTGCCACTGATTTGAAGATAATTTCACTTAACCCATTAACAAATCTAGGTATGATTCAAAATGACTTCAAATTGGAAATGGAGTTTCTTTTTCTAAGAAAAAAGGTCAAAGATGTAATTGTTTAAATCTAAATACAAGAATAAAATGCTTGCATTGCAGTTTCGACACTACGCAATCAAGTAACAAAACTAAATGTTTGCGGTTTGACAATGTAAGGCGTACTCTTGATTTATTCATGTATGCACTTTATAAAAAAAACTACTATCATAAATGTGTCATCTTAAACTGCAGAAAATGTTGTTTATTATGTTCCTCATCTAACTTAGCAAAACACTGAGGAATAAATAATGAAAAAGACATGCAATACATATACAGTAGGTCTCATTCTTACACTGGCATTTGATCCTAAATTGTTTGTGGCAATGTTTATGCAGAACTGTATTCATCCTCAATCATATATCAGCACAAACACATAGACATATGGTGTTATGGCTCAGATGGCAAAGCAATTAATGGATTAATGTCAAATAGCATCAGTAATGTTGGCTTATTCTTTTCACGGTTATGGCCAAGCCCATTTGCATTCAAAGGTGAACTGGAATATTGTATTCTATGCAGCAATAGCATCGGCCATTAGCACCAGTCATGCTATCCATCCTGAAATGGCTGAAAATGGAAATCAGCCCGTTAGCAGGCATTCTCTTTAGTGCCATTGAAAAAGATTATAAAGATGGGCTCTGAGCTGATTATCAGAGATGAACAAAAGGTATCATCGTATGGCAATGTGCAATAATTCCATGATGTGGAAGCCAGTGTTGGGGGGTAGATGCTAGTAACGAGCATCGGCAAATGACCATTATCTGAAATTTTTCTTGGAATGGACAAACAAACCAAGCGCACCCCCGTCACATGTACTTGGTACATCTTTTCAGCAGATAAAATAAATGGACCAATTAGAAAAGTCCACTCATCCTATGCTCCACTATTGTGAAAACAGTGCTACATTGCATTATTTGATGTTCTAACTTGCATTTTTAATCGCTGATTGAAAACATACAATGTGATGATTGCAACAGAGTAACTTCAAGATGTCTTTTACACTACCGGTCAAAAGTTTTAGGACACCCCAATTTTTCAAGTTTTTTATTGAAAATTATGCAGTACGAGTCCAACAAATTGTTTGAAATGGTACAAAAGTAAGTGGTGAACTGTCAGAAGTTTGAAACAAAAGGTAAGGGATTTTTTTGTATGCCGGCGAGTTGGTGAAAAGATAGTTCCTCAGTATGCGACGTCAACTGTCAAACATGGAGGAGGAAGCATGATGGTCTGGAGCTGTTTTTCTGGATCCAGGATCAGTGACTTATAGAGTGAAAGGCACCCTGAACCAAAACTGCTACCACAGCATTCTGCAGCGCCCTGCAGTACCCTCTGGTATGCTCCTAGTTGGTCAGGGGTTCATCCAACAGCAAGATAATGACCCAAAACATAAGTCCAAGCTCTGCCAGAACTACCTTAGGAAAAAAGAACAAGATGGTGAGCTAGAAAACATGAAGTGGCAGCACAGTCTCCAGACTTAAACCCCATCGAGATGGTTTGGGATGAACTGGACAGAGGAGTGAAAGCAAAGCAGCCTACAAGTGCCACACATTTATGTGAACTTCTGCAACAGAGTTGGGAAGAACTTTCAGAAGAATATTTGATTTCCGTTGTAGAAAGAAAAGACTGTGTTCAGCTGTTATATCTGCTACTTTGGCTACTTTGAGTCAAAAGTTTAAAATACTTTTCGATTAATAAATTGATTTGAAAGGAGCCGGCATTTGGGCCTGACATTAATAAGAGAATGGGATGTCCTTTGTCCAAAGAGTACAGTGGCTGGGTTTTTTTTTTTTCCAAAAATGTTGACTCAAGCAACCATGCTTCCATTCTACTTGTGTCCATCTCAGACATGCCAAGCCCAAAAAACTCGGCGATGCTTTTCAACAGCCTCAAAACATGGCTTTTGCTTTGCGTAGAAAAGCTTTAACTTACATCTAGGGATGCAGCAGCAAATGGGGTGTCCTGATGACAATTTCCCAAAGTATTTCTGAGCCCATGTCGCGATATCCATTTCAGTTGCATAATGTTTTGAAGATTGTAATGTCAGAGGGATCAAAGATCATTTAAAAGTGATTATACGTATTACTCGATTTCGATTTAATTTGTGGTTCCGTAATGAGACAACTTTTTCAGAATTGAGGTTGCATATTATGGAAGGAAATAAGGTATAAAATTCTAATTTAGGCTAAAGCTTAATTCTTAGAGTAATGTCAAAATCCACTCAAAGCCTTTAAATTGTAAACTGCTTCTATGGCCCATTAATAATGGCTCCTGAATGATGGTGTAACATCTGGGACCTCTACAAATAGAGTTCAGTTTTTACATTACAAATGAAAGTCATAGTCTTTGGTTTGGATGTCTCTGGGGTGATTAAATGGAATAAATATGCTTGATGTATCATATATACTCATCACTCTGCAAATGTATGCAACTTAATTGACCGTCCCAAGCATCTGTGATGTCTGCATTAGCATGAGGAAGGGACAGTGACAGTCTGATTTTCAAAATTATTCATTTCACTGAGCTGAAACATAAAGTGAAAGAGACATTTTGTAACACGGTATGCAAACGTGTATACTTAAACAAAAAATTGCAAAAATAATAGTGATTAAATGTGCACAAACATTAGGGTTAGCAGAATCTTACAGTTAATTTTACGTACACATTGATCCCCATCATCAAGCAAAAATAATTTCTAATCAGAAAGAACAAAGAAATGGCAGTTCTATGGCCTGTGCAGCTCTACCTCCATGGTAAGAAATGGCCCTTAGAACAGCACAACCTAATTGGTTTATTGTCTTGAGAAGCTTGTGACAAGAAAGGCAGGCAGTCAGAGGCAGGCTTTCATCAGAGGTTATTCTCAGAAATAACTAATTTCCAGCTTCTCTAGCACAGGCACAGCCTGCTCTGCCAAGGAAGGTATCTCTGGAGGGTTCATTAAGAGAGTGGCATTCCACTTTTCAGAGACAACAACTAAACACTGCACTAACCTTTACTGTCGGATGGCCTGTGGTCTGTCGACAGTGCTCACAAAAATGATACAGTTCTGTTTTTCATATTCATTCAGGGTCACACAGTAACTCTATTTTCATAATTTTGGCTGTGTACGTCACCATGGTTTTTAGCAAACATCCTGATTTTGAGACTTATCAGTGTATTACATCTTGTCGTAAACCATTTGTATTTACCCTAGCAAAATGTTTTCATTATTATTGATATTGACGCAGATATTCTTACCTCCTGGAGAGTGCTTTTGATCTGGCAAAATGTATTTGTTCATCAGGGAAATCATTCTTCTGTCATTCACCACAGTTGAAGGCTTTGTTGAGATTTTTTTTCCCCTAATGATGTCTTGCTTCACTGTCAGTAGCAGTTTTTTTGGAATTCATATTGAGAGTTAACAGCTAAAGATTCCAAATACAAAAGCAAACTGTAAATCAACTCTATACAGTTTATCAGGACCATGCATAACTCCAACAGAGTTCACGGATTTAGGAGATAAATACCCTCAAGGTAAAGCTGAAACTCAATACTTTAAGCTCTTTCGTGATTTGATTTCACCTCAAATATGTTTACCTTTACATATTTGTTAATTATCTTAAGAATTTAAAGTGCAGTCCTGTTTTTAGCAAATTTTCTCACAAACTAAAATGCTTTCTGTTCTTGAACCAGTTTGACTACAGGTATAATCATGGTGTAGTATGAAAGGTGACATGCGGTAGATTGCTCTCAAATAGTCAGAATATAAAGGGAATCAAGAGGCCAAGTGCAGCAGTAGGAGAAATCCAGAGCAGCACGGACTTAAAACACTCACAGAGAGAGATACAGACCAAACAATAGAGACAGCTCTCACGCTTTCAAAAGGATGCCCAACCATCCGAAACAAGGAAGCAAAGTGAGAGAGGGAGAAAGAGGAAGTATTTTCTGGCTGTTGTGCTTGCTAAAATCAGACACTCTAGCGAGGGAGGCATGGTGGACATCCGGCTCATATAGGCTCAGAGGAAGGTGCTGCCCAAGCCTGACGAAACAGCTGGAAGGAATCAGAAAATTAAAGGAACAGAAGTGGCTCCGAAAAGAGCCACAAAGAAAAATCACAAACACAGTCAAAACCATGACAGCCCCCCCCCCAAGGAATGGCTCCCAAAGTTCCCATAGAACACTGGGCACGGAACTCAGATATCAGGGTAGGATCCAGGATATCCAGAGAAGAGACCCAGCACCGCTCCTCAGGATCATATCCCTTCCAGTCCACGAAGAACTGGGCCCCGCGACTAACACGCCTCTCGGCAAGAATGCAACGCACGGTGTAAATTGGCCCCCCTCAATCATCTGCAGCGGTGGCGGCGGTTTATTGACCGGTGCCAGAACACTTTTGCTCACTGGTTTCATGCCCAGAAACATGAAAGGAGGGGTGAATATGCAAGGATCTGGGGAGCTTTAATCGGACAGTGACAAGGTTGATCTTCCCAACTATCTTGAAAGAACCAATAAAGTGGGGAGCCAACTTCTGTGACTCCACTCTCAAAATAAGGTCCCAAGTGGAAAGCCAAACTCTCTGGTCAACCCGATAAGATGGCGCCAAATGGCACCTTCTATCAGTGGCAGTCTTCTGTTTCCACCCAGAGTGCAACAGAGAGGACCAGACCCCGGCCCAGACCGACCGACAAAGCCGAACAAAATTATTCACCGAGGGAACTTCTTAATCCCTCTCAGTCTCCGGAAAATGTGGAGGCTGATAAGCTAACTGAGCCTCAAACGGGGAAAGGCCTGTGGAGGAGTTACACCGTGAATTATGGGAGTATTTGGCCCATGCCAACTCCACGAAGAAGGATTGTCAGCCGCTAAACGAAGTGTATTTTCTGGCGACTGGTTAATTCGCTCTGTCTGCCCATTGGTCTCAGGGTCGAAACCAGATGAAATGCTCACAGCGACCCCTAGCTGGTTGCAGAAAAAACGCCAGAATTTTTCTGTAAACTGCGGGCCACAGTCCGAGACCACATCCTGAGGCAGACCATGCAGCCAGAACACATAGTCCACAACAAGAAGGGCCGGCTCCCGCGCCAAAAGGAGCTTAGGCAGGGCAATTAACTGAGTGGCCTTAGAAAAGCGGTCAACCGCGACCAAAATCACGGTGTTGCCTTCAGAAATAGGCAAACCCCTAACAAAATCCAGAGCAATATCGTTCCACGGGCGCTTAGGGACAGGCAACGGCTGCAACAGACCAGGGGGGGGGATGGGAAACCTTGTTCCGTACACAGATGCAACATGCTGCCACAGATTCCTGGATGTCCCTACCCATGCTGGGCCACCAAAAGTGTCGTGCCAAGAACTACTTGGTCCAGTGAACCCCCGGGTGACCTGCGAAACGGGAAGAGTGCCCCCACTGAAGCACTTGGGAACACACCGCCACGGGGACAAACAAACAGCCAGGCGGCTTTCCACCAGGACCAGGAGCGGACTGCAAGACCTCCTGCACAACAGACTCAATGTCCCACTAAATGGGAGCCACAATCTGAGCTGCCGGAATTACCGGCTCCGGAATGGGATCGCAGCCCGAGTGGTCGTAAATCTGTGACAAGGCATTAGGCTTGATGTTTTTGGAGCCAAAGCGATAAGTAAACGGAAAGATAAAGCGATTGAAAAAGAATTGACGCTTAGTCTGCTGGATATATTGGACATTCTTGCGATCCGTCCAAACCACAAACGGATGTTCAGCTCCCTCTAAGCAATGGCGCCACTCTTCCAATGCCAACTTGACTGCTAACAACTCCCGGTCACCAATGCTGTAATTCCGTTCGGCCACTGTTAACAAAAGGGAAAAGTAGGCGCAGGGAGGCAACTTATTGTCCCGAAGGTGGCCCTGGGACAAAATGGCACCCACTCCGACCTCCGAAGCAACAACCTCCACCAGAAATGGGAGGCAAGGGTTGGGCAAAACAAGGATGATCTCAGAGCTAAATCGTTTCTTTAACTCCTGAAAAGCAGCCTCAGCCGCTGGAGACCAAGCAAATAACAAGGAGGTATTCTTCTTAGTAAGCACAATAATGGGGGCAGCCACTGCGCTAAAATTGCGGATAAACCTCCTTTAAAAATTAGCAAAGCCCAAAATCACTGAACCTCATTAACATTCTGAGGATCAAGCCAATTCCTGAACGCTGCCCCTTTGTCCGGGTCCATGCGGACCGACCCTGCTGATACAATGAAGCCAAGGAACGAGACTGTCCTGCCATGAAAAATGCATTTTTCAACCTCAACAAAAAGTTTGGCTTTAAGAGGGGCTTCAAGCGCTTGTCTGACGTGTTGTTTATGCTCTGAGTGAGTTGAAGAAAAAATCATCAAGATTGAAAAAGTTGAATTTCTCCAACATCTCTGGAGGATGTCATTAACGAGTGTCTAGAACACAGAGGTGGCATTAACCAATCTGAAAGGCATGACAAGATATTCACAGGCCTGTCATGCCTATTAAAAGCCATTTTCCATCCGTCCCCCTCCCAGACCCAGACCAAATTGTATTCGTTACGGAGGTCTAATTTAGTGAAAAACAACGCATCCTGCAGGCGTTCAAATGCAGAGTTCATTAAGGGCAGAGGGTACCGATTCTTAATGGCTATGTTACTCAAGCCCCTGTAATCGATACAGAGCCTCAAACCGCCATCCTTTTTCCCAACAAAGAACAACCCCGCTCCAGCAGAAGATGTAGAGGGTCGGATAAAACCATTAGCTAGAGCCTCCTGAATATACTCATGCATTGCCTTACAGTCTGGCACTGACAGTGAGTATAACACACCCCTGGGGGGAGTAGTACCAGGGAAAATTTGATCTCACAATTGTAATCACGATGCGAAGGCAAAGACCAATCTTGTTTTGAACAAAACGACTCAACAACTGACTCAGAGTCAAACGAATCCTCTGACTCGAAATCCTCCTCTTCTGGCTGCCGCTAGTCAAATTGAGGATCCCACTCTAACTGTTCCTCCACCCCATTATCTAAATCGGGTGTGTTAAGTAAACCTCCCTCCTCATCATCACTCCAAGCGTCCGCCTCCCCCATAGGTTGACGTTCACGGCAACACGCCAGAATCTCACTGCAGTGAGACCTACATTCAGCGCCCCACTGGACAACTAGATTATTATTGACTGCCCCAAAAGATATGTGGCTTGTGTTCAAGCAACCAAGAATGACCTAAATCCACAGGAAAAACTGGGAAATTGATTAGGAAAAAATGAACTCTCTCTGAATGACTGCCAAATGGGATAAGCATAGTCAATAATTCAGAGACCTCAGTTATAAGTGCCGATCCCAATGGGAGACCGTCCAAAGATCTGACTATGTGGGAATGCAAGAGAGAGCAAATGGGAATGGAATGCTTCTTAGCCCACTCTGCATTCATAAAACAATCAACGGCCCCCAAATCCAGAAAGGCCTCAACAATTATTCTGTGCTTCCCCACAGTTAACTCCACTGAAATAAAAGTTCGAAAGGGAGATTGAGCCTGTCCCTCTAGCGCTCCCCATATCGCTAGAGGGACTTCCCTTTTCCCTTGAGCTCAGGACAATGTGGACCAATATGCCCTGCCTTCTAACAATGATGACAAATTATTTGTTTGCGAACAGGCTTGCGATTCCGGCTCTCATATGAACCATCAACCTGCATGGGCTCACTAGGAGTGGGAATTTCAGTGGGCGGAGTTGGGTCTCTGTGGGTGTTGTAAGGAGAATTAATCCCTTTGCTGATAGGAGCCAGTGCAGTTCGTTTCTCCTTGTTCCATTCGCGGATATGATTATCATCAGCACAGCAGTACAAATCAACAAATCTAAAGATACACAAGGCTCTAACGTCGCTAGGGCATCCTTTACTTCCTCCGCCAAAGTCTGAATAAAAACAGTCATAAGGGGTGCTACTGGCCACCTTGTCTCTGTGGCCAAGGAGTGGAAAGAAATAGGAAACTCTCTGAGCCCTGCCTCAAATGCATCAGATACGTAGCTGCGTCCTGACCACACACGTCCTGATCAAAAACAGAAATCATCTCCTTCACAAGAGTATCTATCGAATTAACAACCAGTGATCAAGATCGAATGAGTGCCCCCACCCAAGTGAGGGCTGTGCCGGACAACAGGGATAGAATGAACAAAACCCGTGATTCTTCATTTGAGAACCGTGGTGGTTGTGATTTAAAAAATATTTCACATTGTGCAATGAAATCCTTGCATTTCCCTGCCTCGCCTCCGTATCTTGGGGGTAACTGGAGTTTATGCTCTCGAGGAAGGTGTGTGGATTGTGCTAGTGAAACATTTTGTGTTATCTGAGCAGACAATGCTCTAATACTCTCAGTGAGGCTTAATAGGATTTTTCCTGTCCTGCATAGCATTCTCTGTAGACAAACTCTCTCTGCCAGCTCTGCCAGTTGATTGCCTAAAATCGTAAGGCCCTTGCCATACCCTGTTAGGACCAACTGTTGATTAGCAACAATCTTCTCTAGCGTAGCCGCTGATGGCAACTCCATTTCTGGCTGGAGTGTTCTGTCAAGGCTGATAGAATCGAGAGGCCAAGTGCAGTGGTAGGAGAAATCCAGAGCAGCACGGACTTAAAACACTCACAGAGAGAGATGCAGAACGAACAACAGAGACAGCTCTCATGCTTCCAAAAGGACAGCCAACTATCCGAAACTAGGAAGCAAAGCGAGAGAGGGAGAAAGAGGAAGTATTTTGGGAACCGAGAAAACAAAGCACCAAAATGGTGCGACACAAAGGTAAGAGAGGAAAAGGGAGAAAAGGGAATTTCCCAAGAGAAAAAGGAACCACAAAAGTAACGTGAAAATATTTCACCAACAATTCCTGACGACAGATATCTTCTGGCTGTTGTGTTAGCTAAAATCAGAAATTCCAGCAAGGGAGGCGTGGCAGCAATCCGGCTTATATGGGCTCAGAGGAAGGTGCCGCCCGCACCCGATGAAACAGCTGGAAGGAATCCAAAAATTAAAGGAACAGAAATGTTTCTGAAAAGAGCCACAAAGAGAGTCTAAAAACCACAAACACAGTCAAAACCATGGCACAGAATTCCTGAAAATATAACAAAAATTGAGTAACAACACTGGAAATATCAGTTTTTTCCCTTGATGTTTGGTAACTTCATATAGATCAGAGGGCAGTGCTGATTTCTTCGCTGTTGAAGATGCAAAAATCCATTGGATTGTGGGAGCTCCAGACCCCTATCATAGTTAAACCCTGACATTAAGATCTATGCAAAAGTTCTTGCTAACAGATTGAATACTTGTATTTCAGACTTTGTCCGTGAGGATCAGACTGGCTTCATCGGGAGCTGTTTGGCTTCAGACAATCTCAGACGTGTTTTGCATATAATTGATGCTAGCAGCGATAATAAAAATTCACATGGAGTCCTCAGTCTTGATGCTTTGAAGGCCTTTGACAAGCTGGAATGGAGTTATCAATGGACTGTGCTCAGGATATTTGGTTATAGGTCCTCATTTATCCGTATGATTCAAACTCTACACTGAACCCACAGCATGTCTCTTGACAAGTCACACACTTTCTTCTCAGTATAGTCTTGAGAGGGGAACAAGACAAGGCTGTCCCCTTTCTCCTATTTTGTTAGCTTTATTGCTTGAGCCTTTAGCTCAAGAGCAAGGGTTCAGTCTGAGCTAAAAGCTCAAGCAGTCAGACAGAACCCTTTAATTTTGCCTATACATATCAAAAACACCCCACATCACATTTCACTTTAAGCTGACGATATTATTCTTTTCCTTTCAGATATCAATAATACAGTTCATCAAGCCTTGGCATTATTTGAAAGATTTGGGTCCTATTCAGACTGCAAAATTTATTGGACTGAATCTATATTAATGCCTCTCGATTCAACTCCACCTGAACTTGACCTTCCCGTTTCTTCAATTCAGATTCAGACCTTTAGCTTTACTTATTTAGGCATAAGTATTCATCCTACCCTCGGCCTCATTCGAAAGCTCAACTTTAATATAATGTTACAAAAGATTAAGAAGGACCTTGAGAGACGGTCTCCTTTACAAGGATCTCTGTGGTAGGATTTCAATATTGAGAATGAATATTCTTCCTCGGGTTAATTTTTTTATTCTCTACTATACCACTGACCCCTCCACCACAGTTTTTTAAGATTTTTGACAAGCTAAGCGTACATTTCATATGGAGTAATAAATGATCAAAAAAAAATTTGAAAGCCCTGCAGCATATCAATCTCCTAAGGGACTAGGTCTTTCACATTTAAAATTTTACTTTTGGGGTTTCCAACTGAGATTATTAAAGACATGGTTTGTCCCTTCCTATGAAATTTCCTGGTGTTCTATAGAGCAAGAATTGGTTTATCCTAAGATCTTCCCTAAGTAGAAATTACACAACAAAGTTAATTACTTCGATTAGGCCAGATAATAGCTTGGTCTCTTGAAGTATGGAAGCAGTCCTGCAAATTCCTGGTTATGACTGCAAATTTCATAGATCCTCTCTGATTTGGTGCAACAATAATTTCTTGACAGGCTCTAAACCTTTTGTTTTTTCTTCTTGGTATGATAAAAATGTCCATACACTGAATGATATTTTCAACTTTGATGCTTCAACGCTCTTTTCAGGACATTTGTGATTCTTTTTCCCATCCTGGTAAATCTTATTTCTTAAGTGCAGAGCGGAACCTTGGGGTTAAGGCATATGGTGTCCCCTGGGATATTCATCTCGATGATCATCCCCAGCTTGAACATTTGCAGAAATTTACAACAACCCGAGGATTAGTTTCTTATTTGTATAAATTATTTATTACTTTTAAAAATCCTGTTATTGGTGCACTTTCAGTTTGGTGTAGGGAGCTTGGTGCATTCAGTTTGGAACTTAATCAAGAGACAATTTAGAATAATGCATTTAATTCACCCTAATATCTGGTTCATCAGCTAATTCATTTTAGGTTAGTGCACAGAGTCCACATAACACCTTGCAGAGCTTACTCGATTAAACTGTCTGATAACAGAATTTGTAATAAATGTAGCACAGGCTCGATTGGGGATTATATACAGTAAATATGTTTTGGGAATGTCCATCTATTTAGAATTTTTAGAATTATGTTGTAAAAGTACTATCTAAGTTTTTACAGGTAAATGTCCCCTTATGTCCTAGACTACTTTTATCATTAGATGACTCTGATATAACACTCAGAAAATGGAAAAAAAATATTGATAACAGCAGTGTCTGCCTCTGAAAAAACCATTCTTAAAAGCTGGTTTGAACCAAATATTCATTTGTTTTTTATCTGGCTTTCTTGTCTTATAGATATTTTAATTTTCAAGCGTGCTACCTCCAGAATTCATAAAGCAACATCTCAAACAATCAATTATTGGACAGCTGCTATAGTTTATTTTAAAGATTTAAGGAAGTCAGTATTGTTGGGCAGTCGTTGTCATTTCCCCACTCTTCCCCTCTTGGCCATGTATCATTGACAAAATTGATGAGTTGATATAAGCAAAGTTGAATGGTCTGCCTCTTCCCCCCCCCCAAAGTTTTTTTGTTAAAATGTTTTGATTTTATTTATTTTTTTAAATTTGTTAACTTGCTCATTTATTTTTTCTTCTCTCTATACATTTGTTCAGTGTTTAAAGTGAACTATTAAAAAGGTAATTAACAAAAAAAAAAAAAGTTATATAAGTTTTTTCAGCGAAAAAAATTCAATGTTTTCTTCTCCCCCTGTGGCTCTGTGATCAAGCCTAACAAAATAATACAGCCACAGCCAGTTGTTTAAACAACTGCAGGTTCAAATATTATGATTCTGTTGACAAAAATGAACATTTTTTTTCGTCTATCGTTGTGCTTGTTTCAACAAACAATTTATAAGAATCCGAATTTCCCTGCGTTCCTAGCAATGGCTGCGTTGGCTAAATTTTCACTCCAATTGCCATGCATTGCCCACTACAATTCATATCACCATACTGAGTCCCGCCTTGCTCCATCTCCAACAACCACCACTACATTCACCTGTGCTTAATGATTCCTTTCTGCAATTAATTCTATTTATACCAATTAATTCTATTTATACCTTGCCACTGCTTTCTAGAATCACAAAGACTTTTAAACCGCTCTTGTGTAGATATCACACTGTACCCTCTCATTTGGACGTTTCAGACCACTGGCTGTCTGAGAAAACTAAAAGAATTTGATTTTCCTGTTATATTAGAGTGAGGGCTGATAGGCTATAAAACTTATGTCATGGTAATGGTTTTTTGTCCGGTTTATGTTCATGTTTATGTTCAAGTTCAGAGTTCATGATTTTGTCTTGTATTTATTCTTTTTGGTTATTGTAATTCTCAGGTTTAAGTTCATTCCATTTCTCAGTTCCATTGCACCTGCCTCCCCTGTCTGTGTGCGCACTTACTTTGTGTGATTTAAATTAATTCTGGAGTTTAATATATTCCTTCGATTCTCATTTACTTCCTTTGTCTTACTGTTCTGATTACTAACAAAACTAACATTTGTATTTTGTATCATAGTCTACAAAAACAACTAATCTATGTACATAGATTACTAACTTACTAACGAGCACTCTAGTTAAATCTGTAAAGTTGCACCGCTACTAATTAATACTAATTCCCTCTCAGCAATCGCCCTCTTCTAGTCTCCGCCTCTTGCTCAGCTTTACCTGTCTCCCCCTGCGTTTCAGCGAGATCTCTCGCACGTGCTTAATTACTTTCCTGCACTCGTTATCTGTGCACTTAGAACTCCCTGACTGGAGCTGTTAAAATGTCATAGGCTGTCTGTGTGATTCCCGTCCGTGTCTTGGCTTTCGCCAATTTTCGTGGTTAGGGTTCCCCTCGTGTGTTCCTCCAATTGTAATTAGCCTGATCCAGCTCACCTGTTGCCTGCGTACCATGTGACTTCCCTCCCATCTATTAAGAGTCCTCACTGCAGTGCTGACTTTGTTAATTAATATTTCTTTTTGCAGAGCGCCATGTATGCCATTGAGTATAGTTTTTCTTCTACTGGTTTGTCCGACTAAGATTTTTGCCGTTGCCCTTCTTGTATTGTTTTGTCTTTTTGGATTTTGACCCATTTTTGTATGACCACGATTTCTGTGTTTGGATGCCCTGTGTACGACCCTTGGCTTTGTTCATCGACTACGACTTTTTGCCTACTCTTTACAAAGCTTTGCTCATCTGTCTTCCTGGTTCTGACCCCTGCCTGTATAGTCGACACTGTTTTTGGATTTCGTATTGTGGCTTGGCAATTCTTGTGTTTTTTGGCTTTAACTCGGACCTCATTAAAGGCATACGTTTTTGGATTTCCCTCTCTTGCCTGTGGTTCCTGAACGCACCGTCACAACTAACTGATCAGCTCATATTAGTCAATGGGTGCACTTATTTTGCTCCTAAAGGGCAACTGTACAATCTACAGCACTGCATCATGAGTAAAAAAAATAATTAGAGTGAAATTTACGAAGACGAACAGATACTTTCTCTATGTCAATGTCGATTTAGTTAAGTTTGTCAAACCTTGCTAGTTTTATGGATTAAAAACTATCACGTTTTTATTTACTGGACAGCCAAGGTAAGGGCATCGATTTCAACATATTTTCACAAATCTGAACAATGCTAGACAATTGAACCAATGGGATAGCATAGTCAGGCAGAGGGTTGTAATGACACAATTTTAAATACAATTTTTTTCTATTGTATTTCCATAAATTGGCTCATACAGTTCTACAGCATAGCACAAATGCTAAATCCTGGAACTTTCGAATGATATACAGTTCTACAGCACAGCACAATATTTGACAGTATAAAAATGCAATTATGCCTTGGGGCATGCCCTCCAGCTGTTACTCGCAAAAGGGTTAAATTACAATTGTTGCTAAATTTCAAAAGTGATGGAATTATGGTCTCTGTTCTAAATCTGTTTATTCACAACATGCATATCTGTGTATGAACGGTGGTCTTTAAATATAATCTTACTCTACCATGGGACATCAACACATATTTGAACTCTTTGATTCTGCGTACTAAGGGCCTGGGGCCTCATTTATCAAAAAGGGTGTAAAAGTGCTACTAAATTTTCACTCAGTTCGAAAAGCCAAAAATGGCGTACAACCAAAATATTTACACCCTTTTCAGATCTATCAAACTGTGTACGTGCAGCTCTCAGCAATTTCCATTGATAATTAACACCGGACCCAAGAAAAGTGCGGACATGAACGCGCCTCCTATTCCGCCCTCTACACGCACAGACACAACCATATATGGTCAATGCAAATGAGCATCTGCATGTAAAGTAGCCGTGTGTGCTCTGAGGATACGTGAAGCTGAAAACATTGTGTGAAGTGCATCAAACGTGAATGTGAGAGAAATTATTTTTGCATTACAAGCAATGAACGAATGCACCGAAGACTGGGCAAGCACATTCAGGCAAGTCTGTGCCACAAATTTTAAACATTTTTTATTTAATAATTGAACTAGATTCGCACACAACGGCCAAATGTAATAATCAAGCAAATATATTCAGGAAAGTTGCATGCTAAACTAAGTAAAGTTAAGGTCTTCAAAATTATCCCCCTCTACTCGACAAAAGCTTTTACCCCCTTCCCATTTACTTTGTTCAGTTTGCAATCAAACAGTTGATTCGCTCAATGAACAATTTTAAATTGGTTGGTAGTCTAATTTATTTAGATATCCGTGTATTCAGACATTTTGACATTGCATGCATCATGCACATGAATGCATATGGCAGCCGCAGTGACGTTATGATCTCGCAACTTCTCATGCCACTTGTAGCGTTAATGGAAACAGCAATCACGGCTAATTAATGGTCATTTACAAAGAACTGGGGGTATTGATGAACAAAAAAATCGACCGTGGATTTTATGTTGGAGTTAATTACTATAAGATTAAGTCAAAACCTGCAGGTCAGTATAGTCCTCCTTTTACATGATCCTCTGCATGATTTGTTTTTAACCTGTCTATTATTTTTAGTCTGTAATTGTTTTGATTTTATTCCTGAATTCAAGGCACTTTGAGCTGCATTTTTTGTCTAAAAAGGTGCTCGATAAATAGAATTTAGAATTATGATTATTTTATTCTTTTTTTTTTTAATTCATTCAGTGTTCAAGAAATGCAGAATGTAACAGGTACTGTCGTACTTTTTAGCAGAATTTGAAACAGCATTAGGGAATGTGTTGATAGATATGTTGTACAATTATGGCATAAAATATAATTGTCAGATTAAGTGAATGTGGTGAACAACAAATACAAAGAGTGAAGACACTGAAGAGGAAAGAAGCAGCACAAGATAGTAACCTTGGTTGGTGGGGTATTGGGAAATTATATGGAGCCTGAAGAGAGAAGAAATATAATTAAAGCTCAGTATAGCCCAAGGTGACAGTTGAACTGTTCAAGCGACCATAATTACTGTCCTTTTCTGTATTTTTTTTTAAAGAAAAGGATTACAAGTAAGAAGGAATGACCACAATGAGAAAAAAACTATAAACATTTCTCTCTGTTTGGGGGGCTGCTGGGCAGTGGCTCATCCAGTTAAGGCACCATTTTTGTTCAAGTGCAAGAATGCAACATGTTTACATACTCAGTTAAGTTGAGCTACAGTAATAGCTCGATTAAGCCATGCAATCGGACTTCTGCCTTGTCCAAGTATACATGGGCAGGACGAAATTTGATTGATTGACCTAAGTATGCCCGTCTCCGCTACGATAGGTGGCGATATGCCTTTCAGCTTGTTCGTGTTGCATCTTTTTCTGATTGACCTTTTATGTCACAGACTAAACATTATACAAACAAGTTACCTGGCGGCTAGCTAATAGCATGTTGAATGCATTTAGTGTGTAAGATTGAGTGGCGAGAACATAAACTTTACAGCTCTGGACGTTTAATACGGGTTGTTCGCTATTCTTTTCGTACGATTCAAATGCACGCTGTCCCCGGTGGTTATGGCGTTAGCCTAAGCTTGGCTGAAACGCTGCTGTACTCTACTTTGTGCCCTTGCTACTACCCCGGAGTGCGTTTCCCAGAAGTGTAGTCGCTAGTGTAATGTGGAAAGGAGCCACTGGATGGCAGTGTTGACTTTTTTTTTTTGTTGGGCCCAATCTGGGGCAAGGTTTGGGCATGTCCTGGGCGTGTCTGAGAGGGGAAAATCCCAGAGAAAAAGGGGGTCTGGAAGGTGGGAGGGGGCTGCAGGGGAGTGTATGGGGAGGGGAATTGAGGGAGTGGAGTGGTAGGAGAAATTCCAAGGAGAAGGATAAATTTCACCAGACCTGTCACTTTTTTCAAGACCTGTGAAGTTTTTTGTGGGTTTTTGCCCGTGTTGGAGCATTTTCTTGTCCCAGGACATCACCAAGCAACCCCATCTCAAGGGACTGTAAATATTTTTTTCTTGTATATGTTAATCTTAGTCAGTAGTATAAATTGTAGGTTAGTGTTGGTCTTTGTTGAATTAAATCTGTTTTAGTTTTAAAATTTTGTCACCCCTTGCTGTCTTATATGTCATAGCCAATTGGGGCCATAACACTAGCAACAAACATAGTTCGTCCATTCTCAGTCTGTGGTTCCAACTATTTAAGTTAGCATCTGCGCTTTCAGGGAACACACTTCCCGGCTTCCCGTGCATGTTGGATGTGGGTCAGGAGTAATGACTGGTGGGAGAGTGTAGTTTTTCCAATGGAGAGTGGAAGGAAAATTTTCAGATGACGCGCAAGTCATTTGATAAATCATGCGGATCGATGGTTTAAGTTAAGAGACCCCAAGGCGTTACTGTTCAAGCACCAATACCCTTGCAGACGAGGATTGCTACTGTTCAGGAGAAACTTGCTAGCTAGTCAGAGCTCAGAGTTGTCACAAAGCAGTTTGGTGTTTACATGTCCAAAAGTTTTCAGGGTCAAAGCTGTTCACAAAGAATGCGGAGCATGCTCAGAGCGCATAGTCCAGTTCGGTTCAATTCAAGTGTATACATACAGGCATAATGCAACTATCAACCGCATTATCTGGGTGTGTTAGTCGAAGTATGAGAAATTCGATTTAGCACGATTCCTGTCAGATTAACATGCTTAGATGCATTTTAAAGTCCGGTTATATCAGACTAACATAATAATTAGATTTTATCTAATGTCATGTAAACGTACCGATAGTCTGGGACAATAATCTGATTGCGATCCTGTGCTGATTTTGGAGAGCAGCTCAGCAGGATGATACACAGGTTTGAGCAGCATATCCCCGGGGTCCAGGGGCAGGGATGGCTCAGTCAGAAGGGTCTCAGGCTCCCGTCAACCACGTAGACTTCCAAGCAACGGCATGACAACAAGTGGTGTTTGAAGCATGATTTGGAGGAGTGTACATACTGAATTCTCCAGCAATGAACTCTTGCATCCATCTGGGAAATTCTTTCCAAATTTGAATGAAAAAGAAGAAGAACAGGGACCTCCAAGAGGACATTAGGACAGTACTTGTGAGCCCACTATTTCTGTCTTGACCATTAAGTATTTGGCTCAATACATCATAAACACTGGCATAAGAAGCAAGAACAAGTAAGCAGTTTAGAGATGAGAGAAGTAATCTGAGGATATACAATACAGCCATCAAGTTGAAAAGACTGTGCTTTTCTTCAGACCCAATAGCAGTTAAAGCATACAAGGATGAAAATCCTTGATCTGTAGCAGGTGCATCTATTAGATTAAAATTAGTTATGGGATGTAGATTATGTAAATTCTTAATAAATCTCGACCGACCAGCCATGCAGTGTCTCAAAAATTAATTCCATTTTGAAAGCAAATCAGTCCATAATATTCCCGCTAAGACATAGTAATAACTATAACATTATTGTGCAAAAAAAAAATTTAAATAAAATGGAATACAAATCAGTATACAATTGTTTTGTGGATCCAAATATTGTGAACATTTACTGAGTGGTACTGCTCATGTCCCAGAAATCCACTGTGGAACAAATTAGATTACACAGAAAACACAGAAACGCACACTGAAAGAACATGCGCTCCACTGTGCAAGCGAAACTTCAATGATATGAAGTGATTGAACTAACCAGAGCACCTCGACCAAACCCCATAGAGGTGGCTGGGGTCCCAGTGCAAAACACATACCATCAAGCCTGCAGCCAGGCTACGCGGTCCCAAATTAACTCCTGGGATGGTACGGTGAAACTCATAAAAGGCACCTCTAATCCTGCGCTGTGGTCCAGGCAGATGAATTGGTAGCAGAATTATTAATTTATTATTAAAAATGAGCATTATTTATAAGACTGGGGACTCGATTGTTTGGTTTGTGGTTCCATGTCCAAAAAGGTCCTTTTCTGACTGAGAATCAGCCTGGGGCACTTCTCTTCCCTCTCTTGCCCAGATGTAAGGCACATTCCCCTGGGCACCTCCTGCGCTCTGCTCTTCTGAAGACTCCACTTCAGCGGCGCACCATTGTGGCTGGGTGTCCATATGCTCCTGTGATCACAAATAACTGAGACCCTGGTTTTCAGTAGTGTTTCTCTCTCAGATGCGTTTCATATCCAGATGCGCCCATATGCTGAAATTTATGCAAAGGCCCAAAGAACCTGTTGCAAGATTGAACTGTGCCCCCTGGCAAGAGGAAGTAAGGCCTCCTCTGAAATGGTGACCTTTAGGAAAACACCTTGATCAGTTTTTTTACTTTTATTTTGAGCGTGTCCAACAAAAAGAAAAGAAAAAAAACAGCAATGTCGCTGACTTCAGACAGTCATGACTGTGTGGGTTAGCCCTCCACAGAGTTAGGGACACCATCAAGTGGCAAAAACTCCAATCTCCGTCAAAACTTGAGCGGAGCACACTGAAAATGTCCAGGGGACCTCCAATTCCGAAATAGTTGGGGCGAAGTGTTGTGAATAAAATCAAAATGCAATGACTTTCAGATCACGAGCCAATATGTTATTTACAGTACAACATAGATAACATTTCAAATGTTGAAACTGAGACAGCTTACATTTTTATCCACAAAATGAGCTTTTTTCAAATTTTCTGGCTGCACCAGGTCTCAATAAAGTTGGGACACAGGCAAAAAAGGGCTGAAAACGAAATTATCATACAAGATTATCAGCTGAAAGAACATTTAACAAGTTATTGAGTTAATTGGCATCAGGTTTGTAACATGATTGGCTATAAAAGGTATGTCTTAGAGAGGCTGAGTCTCTCAGAAGTAAAGATGGCCAGAGGCTTTCCAACCTGTGAAGGCTTGCATAAAAAATTGTGGAATACTTTAAAAGCAATGTTCCTCAACGTCAAATTGCAAAGGCTTTGAAGGCCTCATCATTGACAGTGCAAAACATCATCAAAAGATTTAGAGAAACTGGAAAAATCTCTGTGTGTGAGGAACTTGGCCGAAGACCTTGTTACGACCCGGCTTGAAAGGGGAGAGGGAAGCAACAAACAGAGTAAATCCGATGGTCACGATAGTTGACAGGGCATTTATAAGGGCAGCAAAGGGCAAAAGTAGTGGCAGAACAAACAGAAATGGGCTGGTGGGTGCTGTCAAATAAAAGAAAGAAATATTAACAAAAAGGACTTTGAAACCAAAATAACTAGCTTGTTTAGTTCATTAGGTGAAGTGACAAACAACAGAATTAACCTTTAGAAAATAGAATCCTGGCTGACTATGCTGTGGGCATAAAACAGAAACACCGTGACACAGTGATCAGCACCCCTCAAACCTAATGTGTACTAATACAGTGAATAAAATCCTCAAAGAGAGTGCAGGAGAACGAAAATCAGTATGGAATCTTACCCTGGCCCAAATCTGGGTAACACAATTGGCAAATACCACTGACATCAAAACACAATCAAACCATCAACACAAACTCTGTGACGAATTCTAACTGAGGTGTCTACCAGCGACTGATGGCCAAGCACAGCTTTTAAACTCTTCTGTCACCCGCTGATTGGTGGGATGGAAGGCGGGCTGCTCCAATTAGCCACCAGGGAAAGGCAAAAGGGAGGAGGAGCCACCAACCAGTCCACTGGCAGCCAATCACGAGCAGGGGCAGCACTCACAACTTTACCAGTCCTGAAACATGTGACAGCAGGCACAGACACTACAACAGCAACAAAAACAAAAGTGGAAAACACCAAGGCCAAGGGCTGTAACAGACCTTTGCTGGATGCCCGTGATCTTCGGGCCCTCAGACGCCACTGCATCACTCACTGGCATGATTCTGTCATTGACATTACTAAAGGGCCCAGGAATACTTCAAGAAACCACTGTCTGTAAACACAGGCTCCCGTGCCATCCACAAATGCCACCTAAAACTCTATCATGCAAAAAGGAAGCCACTGAGCATGATCCAGAAGCGCCGCTGTGTTCTGTGGGCCAAGGCTCATTTAAAATGGACTGTAGCAAAGTGGCAAAGTGTCCTGTGGTCAGACAAGTCCAAATTTGACATTCAAATATCAAACATTCACGTTTAATATCTAAACGAGTCAGTAGATTTGAAGAAATTAAAAACAATAATAGACTGTCGGACACGGAGATTTACTAAAACCCTGTCAGACTTTCCGACACAAGACGCAATCTATCGAGCGAAAAATTCGTTTCGCGTCCAGTGTGCAAGCGGCTTAATACTAGGCTACTATTATTATCACTTAGGTTTTATCGTCTTTAGTGGGGGAAAGGGATACAGCCTGATTGCTATGATCTCGTACTGAGTTAAGATCACATATTGAAAATAAATGTGTAACGTATCTTGCATTGTTGTCCATGCATGTTAATCCCAAAATTTAAAGCAGCAACAGTTTGTAATAATAGGAACACACTATCCATCGTTACTCTCGCCAGTGAGCAAGATTTGACTCGGCTGTGTCGCCTTCTTTGCCGACTTGCGCTGGAAGGAGGGGCAGAGGCGAGACAGACGAGTACTTGCGCCAGGCTACGCCGGGCACGAAAATTGCCACATGCACCTGGACACACCCTGTTGGCGCGGCGCACCCCCCATGCGCCGCGCCTGCGCCGCGCCTGGTCTAAGAAATTAGAGCCCAGCATGGCTTCGTAGTAGACGAGTCCGTGTGCTGAACTGGCCTACCTGCAGTCCCAATCTTTCACCGATTGAGAACATTTGGTGCATAATTAAACAAAAAGTCTGTCAAAAGAGACCCAAAACTCTCCAGCAGCTGGAAGCCTCTATTAAACAAGAGTGGGATCAAATTCCAATGGCTAAACTCAAGAAACTTGTCTTCTCAATGCCCAGACACCTCCACTCTGTGTTATATGCTACACCATGGTAAACAGGGCCCCTGTCTCAACTTTTTTGAGACCTGTAGCAGCCATCAAATCTGAAATGAGCTCATTTTGTGGATAAAATTGTACAATTGTCAGTTTCAACATTTGCAATGTTCTCTCTGTTCTATCATGAATAAAATACCGGCTGGTGTGATTTGAAAGTCATTGCGTTTTGATTTCATTCACAATTTACACTTTGTCCCAACTATTTCGGAATTGAGGTTGTATTTTGACAGACATTGCTTATATGTAAGGAAAAATGGGAGATTAGCATTTAGTTGGTTTCCATACCAGCACTTCTCACAATCTGAACCATGAGATCAACCATCACTTCAAACATAAAATGACTTAACTAAAGCTGGGATGATCTTTTCCAGATTATCTGAAAAGAAAAATGTCAGCCCCTGCGTGTGTTTGTGTGCGTGTGTGTGCATGGACTTGAGTGGCTAAACTTGAGAGCACCAACTGTAGAAAAATGACAATGTTGAGTGGACATTTGGGTTTGTGAGGATTTTTGGGTGGTACTCACAGAGGATTGCAGAGAAATATGGTTAATTGGTTGAAGTCAGGGTTACAGGGACAGTTGGGGTAAAGATTAGAATTAGAATTAATAGAATTAATTTACGTCAATACAATGTCCACACAGATAGAACTATTCAAAAGTGAGTCTGTATGTGCTGAGATGCTATTAAATCACAGTTAAAATGATAACTTGCCAACTCAGCAGAAAGGATATCTTTCAAAGCTAAGTTCTTAAGAGTATGTGTAAATCTATGAATATGAAAATAGTGATGAAATATCGATTATATTTTCAGGCTAGATTTCTGAAATGACCCTAACTAAATTTTGTTTCCAGGATTCTGTCAAAAGCCTTTGTATAAAGCTGTTACTGGATATTTTTACACCTCTGCATAAAACTCAATTTAACACAAGAAATAACATTACTGTAATAGCAAGCCCCATTTTGAAACTGCAAATGACCAAATCAATAACAAATAGCTGAAATTATAAATGATTCTATTTGGGGAGAAACCTTTTAAAACTGCAAATGGAATAACAGGAATATTGGCAGAAACTGATACCTCGCAAGGTTTTTTTTTTTTTCATTTCTGAAAAACTGTATTTAGTGACATGAAAGTATACAGGCTATTTTTATCATTATTGACATTGAGGAATGCAGTTTCCAAGAAATGTATGTTTTAAATTATAATTTGCGAAATGTTTTTAAATAATGTATCTCAGTTTTGCATTTAAGATTTTAGTTTTCACTTTTGTATCTGTCCTAGTGTTTATTATCTACAGTGGGGAAAATAAGTATTGAATGTGTCAGCATTTTTTTCAGTAAATATATTTCTTATGGGGCTATTGACGTGAAATTTTCACCAGATGTCTGTAACTACCCAAGTAATCCACGCATATGAAGAAATCAAAAGAAATAATCAATAAATTAAGTTATGTGTAATAAAGTGGAATGACACAGGGAATAAGTATTGAACACTTGAAGAAAAGCAGGAGCAAAAAGGCTTGGAAAGCCAAGAAACCAGCTGAAATCTGTCAGTATTAAGAAAGCAATCCTGCCCCCTATCAGAGAAAAGTAATATCAACTGGTTTAGTTCTAATTGTTGCCATATAAAAAGGTTTCTTATTACCAAGGTGTCACACAAGAAGCATCTCATGATGGTAAAAGCAAAGAGCTCTCTCAAGACCTTTGCAACCTTATTGTTGCAAACCTACTGATGGCATTGGTTACAGACGTATTTCTAAAGTTCTGAATGTTCCATTGAGCACCATTGGGGCCATTATCCAGAAATGGAAAGAACATAATTTCATCATAAACCGGCCACAACCAGGTGCTGCCTGCAGGATTTTAGATAGAGGAGTCAAAAGAATGACCAGAGAGCTTCAGAAAGACCTGGAATTAGCAGCTACAGTTGTTTCAAAGAAAACAATAAATAATGCACTCATGCCTCTATGCATGCTCACCATGCAAGTGTTATGATTCTGCCTCGTGTGTGCTGTCTTTGCGCTTGTGCTTTACTTTCATTTTATTTTTCAGCTTTCATTTCAGCCGTCTGACGATCCACTCCCACTCTGCCTTCAGTGATGTCGCGTGACAGCCTTCAGCATGTCTGCGTCTCGTCGTCCAATCACGGTTCCTCTCTCAGTTTCGGCTCTGATATTCCATTCATAGCTTCCACCTGTGTTTTATTCTGAGTCTCGCGAAACTCTGAGTGAATGCGTTCTCTGATAGCAGTTCTCTGATGCGTTCTTACTAGCACTTATTTGAGGGTGATTGTAAATATTTCGTAACGTAGTATTAACCTTAATGAACTCGTTAGCGAGTGTGTGCGTTTCTGGCTTTCGTGAATTCTGCCTAAGCTGTCCCTGATTAATTACTGTTTTAAAAGCTGTGCTTCCCTTCGCCTCACCTGTGGTGCTTTTTACTCGTCACGTTTAGATTGCCTTAATCTAAACTGTCTAGCTTGATTGATGGTCTCAGCGTCTTGTCTCAAGTCATTATTGTTAACCCGGTTTTCGTGTAATTGTTTATTAATCCCATGTGTTTCTGTTTCAGTCAAGATTGCATTCCAAGTCCCCGCCTCCTTTCGTGACTATTTATGTGGCAGTATTGGGAGCGGACTTCAGACGGATCCTTGAGTATGACTCAGTTCTACCTGGTGAAACTCAGCTCCTCGTGCCTTCCGAGTTTCTCCTGTGTATGATTCCCGAGTCTTGTATTTTGCTGCGCCCTCGTCTTGTCTGTCCCGTGTTTAAGTCTCTCAGTGTATCCATCAGTTTAGATAGGTTCAGTTTTTGTTTTTCTCGTGTAACCACTCTTGGAGTGAGTATTACCATTTCCCCCTGCCTTTGGCAGTCTACTTTAGTTTTCCCAATTGTTCAGTGCATGTGCACGGTGTTTTGTTTCTAGCGTGCCTGCCAAGTTTCTCCTAGTGTTTTGTGTTTAATAAGCACTTCTGGATCCTGCAACTGGTGTTCTCCTGGCCTCTCCTTACAGCAAGACTCCATTGCTGAAGAAAAAGCATGTAGAAGCTGGTTTAAAGTTTGCTGCACAACATTTGGATAAGCCTATGAAATACTGGGAGAATATAGTCCAGTCAGATGAGTCAAAAATTTAACTCCTTGGATGTCATAGCACACACCATGTTTGGAGGAAAAATGGCAATGCACATCACCCCCAGAACACCATTCCAACAGTGAAGTTGGAGTTTTTCAGCATATAGCAGTGGCAGACTTCAAACAATTAAAGGAAGGATGAATGGAGAAACATACCGAGACATTCTTGATAAGAATCTGCTGCCATCCGCCAGGATGCTGAAGATGAAACGAGGGTGGACATTTCAGCAACACAATGATCCCAAACACACAGCCAAGGCAACGCTCAATTTGTTTCAAAGAAAGAAAATTAAGCTGCTAAAATGGCCCAGTCAATCACCCGACTTGAATCCAATTGAAAATCTATGTTTGTGCGGAAGAATGGGCTAAAATCACACTTGAGCGATGCATGCAACTGGTTTCTCCATGCAGGAGGCATCTTGAAGCTGTCAATGCCAACAAAGGCTTTTCTACTAAGCATTTTCTTTTTGGAATATCTTTCAGTTACACCATTGAAGATCCATTCAGGATTACCATTCAGGTTTACCATTGGGGTACCATAGGGAATACCATTCAGGAAACTTGTGTGCTATGTTACCATGCAGATAATGCCATGGAAGGTGAATGTAAAGTTGTCTAGCATACCATAAAGCTGTATCATTCACATTACCACACAAAGGTTAACCACTGGTTACCATTGAAGTGTTCAATAACACCATTCAAATGGTAACTAATGATAAAATTTTAATGGAAAACAATGTTATTTTTTGCAAGGGATAGCTCATAGTTTCCAAGTATTATCTTGTGTAGGCCTTGTGTGTATACTATCAGAATTACAGTTGGATATCTTTTTACCTTTTAGCCCCATTTGCAAAGCTTGATTAACAGTGGTATTTGAAATCTAAGCGAAGGTAGTATTTTATCATTTGTAGTTATTCCTTTTCAATTTAGTTATAAGTGGTGGTAATTATTTTTACATTTGGCAATTAGCTTTTTTTTTCACGGCAAGAACACCGTCAGTCCCAACACCATTTCCAATAGAGCAACTGAGAGTTTCTGACTGGCTTTCTTCAGAGGGATGCCCTTCCAATGCAGACTATGTTGGCATACTGTATATATCTGCAGTTTTCTTTTCCTGGAGCAGTCCTTCACAAATAAATGTCAAGTGCTAATGTGATTTCGCAATGCTTACTTCGCCTGAAGGATTATGTGGTATGGAAGCCCTGCCAACTATCTGCTATCTCTTGACTTTCTCAGTAACTTGGCTACATGTATCACTTAAAACATTACCTATCCACCCTTCCAACCAACTAAACACCATGATCATCATGTTGTGATCATACCAGCTAATGTCTGCTAAAATAATTTGCGTGTTCAGTACCGTGTATTTTCTTTGCCAAGTTATTTGTAGTTCTGTTGGTATTAATAAAGATAATCAGCAAACTGTACTTCAAGCTGTTATTTTTACATGTGATGACTAAATCAAGGTGTTCAGGTGGATCTTGGTGTGCTCTAGGAAATGTCAAAATGCATCTTTCTCCTGCCTAACTCCATGCTGTAGGTCCCATATTGTTTAAAACAAGTTTTAATGTTCTATTGTGGTTAATAAAGAGTTTGGAACTATTACAGACATTCTGACAGTCTCAAAACATGCAGTTCACAATCTGCACAAAGAAACTGTTTAGACGACAAGAAAACTTTGGTCTTCCCCAACTTTGTGATGTCATAACTATATACTGACCTGCATATTTCTGCCTTCAACCAATTCTTTTTTAGCAGAAGAAAGCAAAGCACTAAGTTCCCTGTGGTGCTAGCGTTAGGTAATAATAAAGAAACTCTGCACGACTGTTGGTGTCAGGAAGCTAATATTTCCTTGTATAGCCTTTGATATGCATAGGAGACCAATGCTAGATCTGAGTGGCTAGCATTTGTATTTTTTGCAATTTCAATAAATTTCAGTTCTAGCATGCCTGTTCAGTGCATTTCACCTCTGTTTCCTTCCTCAACGAGGCACAGAGCACTGCTCATTTCATTATGGGGATGACCAGTGAAAACAGCCTGTTCTTCAGTAGGAAGATTATGGGAAACCCCCAGTGTGAATACTGCAGCAGAAATCAATGACAGTTTTGGGCTATTCTGTTAATAGCCTGATAGGTCTTTGTGGATGTTTTTACCATTTCAACTTGCCTCTGTTTCAGGAACTCTCAACTCCCTTGAAATAAAAAAGAATTGCTTCACAACATTATGATGATGATGATAATTTATAATAATAATAATAAGAATAATAGTAATCTCATTTCCGCCGAACAAAAGTTTATCCCTTTTGAAATAATTTAGTTGCAGTCCGAAACCTCTAAAAAATTACAGCACAGAATCTTACCATTATGTTTGCCAAAGTTTGTTTTTATAAAGTAAATCAGAGCAAAACTAAAGAGGTTTTCAACCCTAATTCCAAAATAGTTGGGACAAAGTGTAAATTGTGAATAAAATCAAAATGCAATGACTTTAAGATCACATGAGCCAATATGTTATTTCTAATAGAACATAGATAACATTTCAAATGTTGAAACTGATACATTTTACATTCTTATCCAAAAAATAACCTCATTTCAAATTTTCTGGCTGCAACAGGTCTCAAAAAAGTTGGGACACAGGCAAAAAAGGGCTGAAAAAGAGAAAAACATAATATTTAATCTGAAATATATAAGAGAATCAGCTGAAAGAACATTTAGCAAGTAATTAAGTTCACTGGCATCAGGTGTGTAACATGATTGGCTATAAAAGGGATGTCTTAGAGAGGCTGAGTCTCTCAGAAGTAAAGAGGAGGCTCGCCAACCTGTGAAGGCTTGCATAAAAAAATTATGGAATACTGTAAAAGCAATGTTCCTCAACGTCAAATTGGAATGGCTTTGAAGGTCTCATCATTGACAGTGCAAAACATCATCAAAAGATTCAGAGAAACTGGAAAAATCTCTATCCGTAAGGAACTCGGCCGAAGATCTTAACTGGATGCCCATGATCTTCGGGCCCTCAGACGCCACTGCCTCACACACACACTCCGCCGTGCTGTCCACCGATGCCACCTTAAACTCTATCATGCAAAAAGGAAGCCATTGTTGAGCATGATACAGAAGCACTGCTGTGTTCTTCCAACAGTGTATTGAAAAAAAAAAATGAAGTGCAATAGAAATCTGTGGATTTTTTTTCTTACACTGTAATTGCATGATTGAGTCATCAGGGATTTAGGTCTGTTTTCACTCACAAAGAACAATTTGGGGGAGAAAGTATGCCTTTTCTGAACAAAAGTGAATTTAATTGTATGTAGTGTGCCTATTCTTACATGTGTAATCTGAAAGTCAGTATTAATTTAGGATGAAAAAGATTATAGATTTATTTAATGTGCTGAAAACAAAAAAGAACTAACATACAAAGTAGTATTTGACAAATCAGGAATGTATAAGAGCTATATAATGTATTTTAAAGCAAATCAGTTAACAATAAAGTACAGTAA
The DNA here is from genome assembly GCA_029721435.1 of Gymnothorax reevesii. Taxonomy (NCBI): domain Eukaryota; kingdom Metazoa; phylum Chordata; class Actinopteri; order Anguilliformes; family Muraenidae; genus Gymnothorax; species Gymnothorax reevesii. The sequence goes on from CM056575.1 coordinate 88,124,914, forward strand.
AAATTCATAAAAAATGCAGTTCATACTGTTTCTTTCATTAGCAGTAGAATACTGTGAATTTTAGTGAGAGTAAAAACCTGTTTTTTTACAGTAACGTAATGGCAACTCTGCTGCCAGCCGATTGGTGTTTTTATTACAGGGAAAATTTTAACAGTGTACTGGTACAGGAAAGTCAATGTGCCAAGTTGTGTCTAAGATGGATGTTTGGGAGTCACTGAATTTGCACTGGTAAAAGGATACAATCATTAATTTGAATAACTAACTTCTTATATAGGCGCTTGTGTCCTGGGGGATGGCTGGATCTGAGGAGGTCTCTCCAGCCATGCCCGCTGACGAAGGTCGCACACTGGTGTTGCTGAGGTCCGAAACCTCTAAACATCTAAAGCTGAGGGCCATCTCCTCTGCCTCTCTGAGAGGTGTGCTGCTGGACCCCCACCTGTCTTTTTGGCCTCTGCCTTTTTTCTGTTGGCAGGGATGTGAACACATCCAGTGAGCACAAATTTGCAACCTGTCCTCCAACCATACGCTCAAATAGATTGTTTATTCTCATCTACTCTGATTTACGACCCATAGGAGCGTTTCCTAAAATCGGACCCCTATTGGCAGCAGGAAGGTACTGTTACAGTTACACTTTGAGTTCCAGATAGAGTTTCAGTCATATTTACACTTAAAATAACAGTTTGGGTAAGGAACAGGGTTTGGGTTAGGGTTAAGGTAAGGGTTAGAATTAGCGTTAGGATTAGGTTTAGGTTAGGGATTTACTGACGACGATGCTGACGATGGAAACCAGATTGTAGTTATTTAAATGACTGCTAGAGGTCGCTTAACTCCTAAACAAAACTTTAAGTCGTGAGAAGCTGCTTGACAGACAACCACTGCGGGCCTATTTTGTCGAAGGACAGGCTCCAAATTTGTGGACTTGCATTTAAGAAGGTAATTAAGTGCTGCTTTGAAATAGACAATATTAAATAAGGACATTGACAGGGTAGCTCAAAATGTTGAATTTGTTTTTTGAATGTTTAACTTTTAAAATCTACTTCATTAGCCACTGAATGCTGTTTAAAGGAAAAGACCGCCCTTGTAAAAAGCTTGCATTTTTTGAAAGAACATACCGAAGACTGCCTGTCCTATTTTTTAAATTTTTTACTGTGCAAGCAACTGCACTTTAAACAGGGGAATCCTGCCGTTTTCGCTGTCAGCCTGGTGTGCGCCATGTTTACCAAGGCTCACGGCTTGGAAGCATTTCAGCCAATGAAATACCGAGAATAAAATTTTCTCGTTATAGGCGTGACGTAAGCACAGGGCAAGATTTGCAGGCATTGATTGTATATAGAACTGGAGAGGCTGTCGGAGCGAAAAGTTGAAGAAACCAATATGGTGCCAGTGCACCGCACCTCTGAATTTCCTATTGACTATAACAGAAACCGTTGAACAGCTAGATCCCAAGGGCCGGAATTACACAAACCTTTAAGGGGTGGGACGTAGTCTGAAATTTCACTTAGAAGTATCGTTACCTACACATGTCTTGGTAGATGTTTCCCCTTAAAACCCGGTCGCAACAAAGGTAGAATATACGAGTGTTACAAATCAAGGAAAATCGCGCAAGCTGAAAAAGGAATAACAATAATGTAATTACCTGGTAGGCGCAACTTGGATCGAACAAATCAACACTAAGCCAACTGCCAGTGAACCATAATTTACAAGGATTTAGAATATTTTCATACCTGGGAAAGATGAATGGCCACGCGGAGCAAAAGTCGCCCCACGTGGTCGGGGAGAACTCAGATGCCCCCTCGCTCCGGAACAAGGCAACATGTGACTTCCCCCCACTTACCCTTTCGCACGTCAGATCACGACCAGCCAAAATGACGAAGAGCCTCGCCCAGTTCGAATCTCTCACTTTTAACACTTTTCAAACCACGCCTCCGAACAAGGTAGGGGAAGGTGTGGCCGAATTTGCATAGAGAGGTAAGCTGAGTTTGACCAATATAAGATCTTCACAAACATGATTGACCATAATTTCAAGGGAAACAAAACATTCTTTACATTTCCCCGAGAATAAAAAGACCAAACATGATAGGAATATGTGCTAAAATGATGCATTTGTCATGGAAAAGCCTTAAAATGGAGTATTATAGTCCAATTGTGTTGTAAATATATAAGTGGTTCTTTTATAGGATATTGAACATAAACATATTATGAATTTGGCAGAGATTTAGATTGTTTTATACAGATTAATGGAACTGGGCTTTAACTTCAATGGGGACTGTGATATAACTCTGAGGAACACTGGGTAGTCTGGACGGAATGGCTTCAGCTTCCTGCTGTGTAGAACATAGGGGATTCTACCCCCACAGCCAGGCAGCAGGAACATCCAGGTTGTAAAGGTTTACTGCTGGGCCTGAATTGCACCAGATCACCCAAACATTCAGATTTTACACATGTAATGAGCATGGGTTCCAACAATATGATTTTTGACGTTTGACATACCTGTTATGAGCAAAATCAACCAAATATTCAGGTTCTACAACCCTTTGTAAACAACATGAGTTTATTGTGCTAAACTAAGTTTATCTAGCTAGCTAAATTACAGATAAAGTTTGCCATCACAGCCGTCTACAGCGACTCGATTTCCTCACACACCAGCTAGACAAGAGGCTAGTTAGTGTTGTGCTTCCCATTAAGACATGTTTCTATATTTTCGATGTCTCGAACAGTGTCATGTAAAATCGCGCATTTATACAAATATTTTAAAATCTATTCGGAAGACCCCTTAATTCAGTGGAAAATAGCAGGAATTTCTCCATTATAGTCTATGGGAAATTGAGAAGTGTGGTGCACTTGAGCTCTGACACGCGCTGACGTCACCATCAACAGTCAAACGGCAGCCTGAATTTCACTCGACAACCACGATATTTAAGTGAGCATTACTTGGTTGAAACAAGTTTAAAACGCACAAAAAATTATGTCTTGGGTACAGTAATATTAACCCTTTCAAAATCAGTTCAGGTTCACCATGGGCAGTCTTTTCCTTTAAAATGGTAGGGTAGACTAGTTACTTTTGCTAAAATTACACCTTACCTGTTTTAACTGTATTTTTGTATTTAATTTTCAGCTGCTGCCATGTGTATTTCCTGCCTGTTGGGCTGCAGCAGCCCAAATGTTAAATATGCACTCGCACATATCTCCTGTGATCTGGAAAAACCTAGTGAATTCATCAGTGGCAAGTATTCTTGCAACTGAACAAAACCTTTTGATTCTGGACTTTTACCAATTAAAAAAAATAAAAATTTGATGTTGACAGTTCAAATAACTCTAATAGCTATTGTTTTAAGATTCTCTCCACTCTTAATTACTGCAAATGAGGATCAAACTCAGCTTCTCCCATGAGTGACATATGTACTAGGAGACATACACACATGTACATATACAGTAAGTGGTCGATCAATAAGTAGAGCTGTCGTAATTTAACCTTCATTTGGTTGTTTTTTTATAGAGTTAAATTACTGCCAAAACCTAATATACAAACCTAATATGTTTTACAAATGCACAAAGAAATGTACAATGTGATTTGCAAATAGACTATAAAAATGATTCACGTGCAAAGTGTGGTTTGCAAATATGAAAACGGTTTGCAAACAAATACAGTGCGGTTTGCAGATATAAAGATGATTAACATACAAACAAGGTGTGGTTTGCAAATACAAAACACCATTAACAAATGAATGTATTCAGTTTTACAAACACAAAACGTACCGATTACAAGGATACGACGTGAACCATTTCCTACAAGTACAAATCACTTTTGGCAGTTTTCTACCGGTGACATGGTGCCGATTTTATCTCTTGTGTTTGTCCTAAGGATTTTCTCACTAATGTCCTCACTAAGTTATTGACCCTGCTAAACAGCAGGTGGGGCTATGACTCAATTTCCTTGATCTCAACACCGTGCAGTTCAACAGAATAGAGAATGGCCGCCAGCGACAACAGTGGACATGAGGATGATGGCTGCGGCTAAATAAAAACGCAGTGTCTACATGTAAGAAATAACTCCGTGTCCGACAGTGGGATGAATTCAATATAACTCCATGTCCGACAGTCGATTATTGTTTTTAATCCCTTGAAGTCTACTTAATGTTTTAGATATTAAACGTGAATGTTTTGATCAGACGGCTCACTTCTTCAAGATGGGTACCGAGAATTTCAATCAATGTTTCTGTTTAAGCTCTGCTCAATAAAGTGTTCTGATTGTTGGTGATAAATGTTTATTCTCTATTTCGTTATAAATCTGGTTTCATATCATTACTTTTACTTTCTGCTGTCTGCCGGACATGGAGCATTTTGCATCCGACAGTCTTGATCGTGCGTGCAATGTTTAATTCACAATGTCAATGGTCATGGAATTGATTTGCTGACTGACTACAAGCACTCTCTTATCTCTGGTGTGGAAATAAAGCGTGAAACTGTTCAATCCATTTGACTAAGTTAATTTTCAGAAGAGATACCGAATAAAAACTGTTGTCTATCTTCAATGAAAGAAAACAGACGAATAAAAAGACCAAGAAAAGTCGCTGGCTAACTATTTGCATTTCGTAACGGTCAAACACAAACATGGCCAAGTTTCTGCGTCTAATAATTGCTGGAATACCCGAAAAATTAAAACTTTTTTGACTTTCGGACACGGAGTATTTTAGGATATCTGGCCGACAGTCGCTAAATTCGTCATAGATGCACAAAGTCCCGCGCCAATGCCGACTCACTTTATTGAACAGAGCTTAAACAGAAACATTGATTGAAATTCTCGGTACCCATCTTGAATAAGTGAGCCGTCTGATCAAAACATTCACGTTTAATATCTAAAAGATTAAGCAGATTTCAAGAGATTAAAAATAATAATCGACTATCGGGCATAGAGTGATATTGAAACCATCCCACTGTCAGACACGGAGTTATTTAGAACACGTAGACACTGTGTTTTTATTTAGCCTCAGCCATGATCCTCATGTCCAAGGTTGTCGCTGGCGGCCGTTCTCTATTCTGTTCAACTTCACGGTGTAGAGATCTAGGAAATTGAGTCATAGCCCCACCTGCTGTTTAGCAGGGCCAATAACTTAGTGAGGACATTAGTGAGAAAATCCTTTGGACAAATACAAGTGAGAAAATCGGCGCCATGTCAACGGTAGAAAACTGCCAAAAGTGATTTGTACTTGTAGGAAATGGATCTCGTCGAATACTTGTAGTCGGTACGTTTAGTATTTGTAAAACTGAATACATTCGTTTGTTAATGGTGTTTTGGATTTGCAAACCACACTGTATTTGTTTGCAAATCATTTTTATATTTGCAATCCACACCTTATTTGTACGGGAATCATTTTTATATATGCAAACGACACTGTATTTGTTTGCAAATCATTTTTATATCTGCAAACCAAACTTTGTTTGCATGTGAATCATTTTTATATTTGCAAATGACATTGTATTTGTTTGTGAATCGTTGTGCATTTGTTTAACATGTTCATTTTGTATATTAGGTTTTGGCAGTAATTTAACTCCAAATTTTTTTTATACTTTCGCATTGACTCGGTCAGCGATTTTCTGCCCCACAAACTCAAGCTCAGTTGCAGCTACAACTGCATAGCTTTTCTTAAAAAAAATATGTGTTCGTACTCAGCGTACGGGTTTATTAATATCTACAACTCCGCGGGAGAAAAGTAAGTCGCGCGACTGTTGTTCTCCACCGTTGCCATGGTGAATCGTGTAATCTGTGTTCCATTGCTGAGGGCTTTTAATATCTTCGTGCTCATGCCTTAAGAGTTGGAATGCAAAGCCCATAAACTCGTTTCAACCTCTTTTGTTATAAATAGAGTTTTTTTTTCTCAGCATTATTGCGAAACCATTTGTAATGGTTTCTCACCGAAAACAGGAAACAGGTCGGCAGGATCCAAATTCAACGTGGGTTTGGCTTAATTTCCCTTACAGCGCAGCCACAAAAGTTACTTAAAGATTGTAATACGACAGCTATGCAGTTCCCCAAAAAGTACAACAAAACAGAAAGCTGGAGCAACAAAGTCAGCTTCTTCAAAGTTTTGCAAAAACATATGCAAACGCAATGGCAAAAGCCTATGCTAGACAAGAGCTTTATAATACTTCGCACTGTAATGGCGCAATTTTATTAATTTATTAATGCATCAAAGCTTTTCTGCTTTCTGGGCACTCAAAGACGCTTCACAAGGATACATTATTCATTCACACACACATTCACACTCTGATGGTAGTAAACTACGTTTTTGTAGCCACAGCTGCTCTGGTGCAAACTGACGGAAGCGTGGCTGCCAGTATGCACCTACGGCCCCTCCGACCACCACCAAACATTCACACACAACCATACAGTATTCCTATATACTGCATGTGGGGGAAACCGGAGTACCCGGAGAAAACCCACGCGAGCACGGGGAGAACATGCAAACTCCACACAGAAAGGCCCCAGGCCAGATTTGAACCCACAACCTTCTTGCTGTGAGGCAGGAGTGCTAACCACTGTGCCACCGTGCCGCCCTTATATGCGGTACAACAGATAATTTCATAATTAGAAGCAGACGGAGGTGATGAGTGCTAATGAATTGAGTAGGCCAGTTCCTCGGAATTCGCGAACTGTTAGGGGCGTGGCATGACAGTTTTACGGGGGGTCAGTGACCCATTTTTAGAAAGCTCAAAAACCACAGAATTGAGTGCAAGTCAAAGACACCTTTAAAGGGACTATGTCAGCTGGGGCACATGCGTAGTAGAGTCCAGTCGATAAACACTTTCATCCATGCAGTGCGATATCAAGGGAGCAGAAATACATAGTACGTGTGTAAAGAATACTTTTCTCGCTGTTTTAAATACAGAATATGGCCTGTAAACGCGGAGTTGCTAGAGTAAACGCATTTATCTTAGCTAACACCCATGGAGAATAAATTATACTATCCATCCATATTTCTTTGGACGAAAACACATTGAAAGTGTGAGGTAAGGTAAACCGGTGAATTTGTGGTGGAGTTTTAATCTGCCTGTGTATCCTTGAGAAGTTTGGGGAATTTTTTATCAAGCAACTGTCTTTCATGATCACAGAACCTCTTTGTCGAATCGTTTTGTCTGACAAGCAGCCTTCAGATCCTTTTACGACCGCTTTTAGTTCGACGGCCACCATGGGACGACATAACAATCGATGTGGGCTAACTTAAAAGCAATAATAACGCTACAAAAACCCAAACTATGACAAACTGATGCTAAGAACAGGCTCTACGATCAATAAAGATAGTTTTTTGGAAAAATTTTTTTCAAACTTCTCAAGGATGAATGTGGTATAAACAGATTGAAAAACGCTTACACAAAATCTTTGACGAACTTGAAATATTTGTCCCAACGCTTTCAAGAAGTTCCACTTCATCACGCGCATGTGCCCCAGCTGACATAGTCCCTTTAAGAAAACAGAGAAGAAAAATCTTTTCCACAGTGACCAGTGCTGACCACAGTTGTCAACCTGGCTAATATCAAGCTTATAAAAAAAAAAAAAAACCACACAAGTCCAGAAAAAACGTGCTGACTTGAAGAAATTAACTGAATTTTTTTCGTCATAACTTGCTCTAGGTAGATATGAATATTTTTCCTGTTTTAAAGACAATATAAATACATTTTGATGTTTAAAAAGACAGCATGGCCCAAAATAGATGTTCCAAACCCTAGAATATACACACAGTGGTGGTGTGTGATTCATTCCAGCGGGCCCGTCTGGGCCAAACTCTCAGGGTCAATTTTTTTGTCACAGTCTAGCCCAGTCCAGAAAATCTTCCTTGGATTTTCAGTTCAACAACTTAATATAAAATCTTTGAAGTTGTGCATGCATATTGACTACATATCAAGATTGTTGTCAGATCTTCCAGGATATGTGGGCACAGCAGACTGATTCTTCAGTATACAAAATACATGGCGAAATACTCACTTCACTGAGACACGCATTCAAAAAATCAATAATTTCCTGACAGGGCAAATAAAGATCACCCATCAGCTTCCTAAAATCTCATTAGTATAAATACCTTCAGGAAATATGTGCTAATAATGGAAAATAAAATTAACAGGACTGCAGTGCTTTTAACAATATGCCCGTAAGTCTTTCTAACCTTGATGACTATTTCATATATGAGGCACATTCTAAATTAAAATTAAAACCCTTGAACTAACCTAGCTTTTCATCTTTCCCTTTTATAAAAAAAGCATGCAACCCTCCTACGTCTCCGTGTACCTGGAGGCTGTCTGCTACTGATGAGAGTAAACAGTGTGCTTTCACTGAACTGCAAACACATCAGAGAGATTTGCCCTTTAATAGATCATGACATGGAGCCTCATGGTTTTAAGTCCACATTTGCAAGCAAAAGGTAAAGTTCACTCATGTTTTTGATTGAAAAATAATATTTTTATACTTATTTGTTTCGTTAAAATTATGGATTTCATTCAGAAAAGTGAATAATAATGTTTTTAATCACAAATTCCTTCATCATAAGTGAGACAGTAGTTTCTTTTTAGTCCATGCTTATAAAATGAAATTCAAAACATATATAAATAAATGATAATCAGTGAATTATAAATAATGGGATTTAAAAACCCTGACCCAAATGGGTTCTTGAACATTTCAGATAGATCATATGGAATGAATTGAGCTTTACCTTGGAAAAAAAGCGTTTGGACTAAGACTCCGCAACGATTTCCTTGAACACCTCTTCAGCTATTTTTCCCTTCAGTAAATACACCTTTGAAACTAACCAATATATGCTAGATGCATGCACATTTTCTCAACACTTCCAAGTCAATCCCTCTGCAACTTAAAGTTTGGCTTAGGAAATTACTTATCCCTCGACAACTTTTCAGGCGTATTCCCTTCCAATATAATCAAAAACGACGTACATATGCCGATAAATAAATGACAAAGAGCTGATGCTGAAAAAAGGTCGACACATCTGGCGAAGCACAAAAATATTCCCATTACTTGAATACATATATCTTTGAAGTTGCCCTTTTTATTCCTTACTTTTAAGAGGGCACTCTCTAAATGCACCCTGGCTCTGCATATCAAAAAGAATTTCCAGGTTTCCAATAGGCCTATGAGGTGCTATAGTGATGATAAAACAGAATCAATCTTTTTTTTTTTTTTTTTTGCATAGCCATGTAAAGGCTGCATAGCCATGAGGAAGCTGATTCAAACAGAGCTTCCTGAGCTAATTTGAGCGCGCAAAAAGACATCATGTCATTCCATTCCCCATAAAGAGCCCCACTATTTTACTTTTTTAGAGCGTGATGCTGTGCATATCATGTTAGAAATAGCACTATGCACAATCCATACCATAAAATATGGGATTAAATTTGTGCATTGATGTTGTAAAAATACACCAAATAATCTACAATGTATGAAGATTTCCTTTCCTTGTCTATATGGATGTAGTCTCTCAAGTTAACCTTATCATGCATCATGATGTTCTTCTATTAAAGTGATATAAATTTACTTGATGATGGTATGACATTTTGACTGTAAGGTATAGCTATAGTATTTTTCACATTGTTCAAAGCCACACAAATGCACTTTAAAAGCATCTATAATTATGGCCACTTATCTCGATGTTTTACCATCATTCTTTTCACCACAAAAATTAAATGTTCGAGCAGAGATAAGAGTGGAGATATACAATGGCAAAACATTCAGTGAGAAAATAAGGACGCCTAATTCATATGATGACCTTTCCCCTCCTCCTTTTCCTCTCTCCAGAGAGTCTGACCACTGACATTCAGGTCAGAGATACAGATACAGGCAGCTGAACTGACTCAATTAGCTGTCCATCATCTTCCTGCTTAAAATACAACTTATTTCACCAATGTGCTAGACAATAGTGCCATAAAGCAACCGCACATTAATGAGGCCGAGAGGAAAATGGCATTCAGTGAGGGCCAGTACACTTGGTGGGGGGTGGAGGTGGAATATCCTCTGCCTGAGTGTGCACCACAGGCCATTTAAATCGCCCCACTGCACCCCTGAAATTGCCTTTGGGGTGGAGCAATTTCAATGTTCTAGATCATTAGGTCAAATAAGTCATAGCAAAATTCCAGTTGGCTCCAGTATATTTCTGGACAGCTTGACAAAATGTGCATTGCGGTTTTCCTGCTGAAGATGGGGTTTGGGGGACATGGGCCTTTGGTTTATACCTAAAATTGTTACCCTAGCTAGATGACAAAATTAATGGCCTGATCCCTTTTTCCAAAATCTCCAGTCCGAAAGCCCGTAAAGCTTTGTGACTCAAACAGACACCCTATCACTTGCCTTGAGCAGAATATCGTTGAATTTTATGTTGACCAAATATACAGGATATTGCAATCATGTTGATACAGACGTGAAGTAAGATTGGAGTAAGAGTTGGTCGAACAGATCAAATGACCTTGAAAGTAAGGCTGCTGTATGACTGGAGAATAAGCTATGTAAGGGATAATTAACGAGAAGGTGTGCATTCCACGGTCTTAATGCACGACGCGGAGGCAAATAACCACCCGACGCGAAGCGAGTTGATTATCTCGCTTATACCATGGTCATTTGCCTGCAATATCAAATCGCAGCTTTCAGAAATTTTTGGTGAAAGTTTTGCACTAAAAAAAAAATGACCTGGTAATCATTAAACAGGCGCCGCGCCTTCTCATACCCAATAGCCTACTATAGGCCAAGTTAAATTGAACCAGCTATCTTAGTTCATCTTATATTCATGGAGAAAGAATTTTCTGCACACGCTTATATCCGTTTACCAGCTGATTTGATAACTGATTCCAGCTAAAATGGAGATTATGCATAACGCAACATTATGTGGGATTATGCAGATTGTAGCTAACTTGCTACTCACAATTACAATGAACTTATGACGGTTTCCGAAGTCAGCGAGCTGAAATCAGTCTGCTGGCATGGCACGTATAGCTAACTGTCAGCAGTTGCTGACACATTAAGTGGACTTGTTAGTTCCTTTGTAACCATACACAATCACAATTGTTTAATGGATAAAGCCTGATTACTTCGCTGCTATAATATTTCCGGTCATTATCGCTTGAGTACCTATAGTTAACCGCCCCGCAGGACGCAACTTATATGATGCCGCTAAATTTACTGGAGATAAATGAGCTGCTAGATTTCAGTTGTACCCAGCCGAATACCAGATCTAACGTTGCTAGGGTTAAAAGTTGGCTAGTGGATGAATTTCGAATGGTGAAACGACCGTAGCCGAACTACCTGTTCGGTTCCACGGTTTTAATGCATACCTGCCAGCCAATCAGAAAAAAGTATTCACCCAGACCATGGTATAATACCATTTGTATTCAGGCATAATCAAGTGCGAATAGAATAACAGGTAGTAGGGACTGTATATTTCTACCGACAAAACCTTCATACGTAAATTTTTATTTTGTCCCTTTTCAGTATCACGTGGCACTACAGCATTTCTAATATGCATACCATTAGAATATCTGGCTGCAATGTGAATATCAAGTCCATGTTCCAATTGAAGTCAGTTGATCTTCAGGCTGTTCCAGGATCAGCCGCACCAATTTACACGGAGAGATCCAGCACTGCTTTGACTCTCATGAGCACATGTCATCAATCAAGTGCCTGAAGGAAAGGCTGCAATGCAAGTGAAACAGTGGTGGCTGATGAGCAGAAAATTGGGGAAGAATGGAACATTCCTTTAAACTAATGACTGTTCTTGAGCTGTTTCCAGTCATTTACTGAAATCAATATTAAATTAACTCGGAAGTAAACAAAATTTTCAGATGTGGCCTGTTCCTTAAACGTTCAACAAGCAATTAAACTCATCATTTCGAAAGGAATTTGCATTTGAATCAAAACTATTCAGTTGTGGATACTTGTTTCGAATCTTTGTTTTCTTGGTTGCAACTTTTTTTAAAACATGATCTGCAGTTTAGATAGCCTTCATTGTGGCAGAATGTGCTAAAAGCAAATTCAGTAGTTAACAGAGTAGCATATTTTGTGAATCAAACATTTTTCTGAATTGAATTTACTTTTTAATCTATTGAAGCATCGCAGCATTCCATTAACTGCCGAGGGATTTATCTAATCATTGAAAAACATGTTAATCAAGGAACTGTTTTATTGAAAACAGTTGATGACTACTTATTAGATAAAAGGGATTTTTCTATCCTCCTGAAATATCAGCCAAGGAGCTGTCTGAGTGGTGAAATTTAACACCGTGGAAGCTGTGAAGGCCCCTTCATCAAGGTTGGTGACTTGCATAGAATGTATGATGCAATAATACCTATGCATAGTTTTAAGAACATTCTGAAATATTAATCTATTTATGATGAATATGCAAATTCAGAGGTCCTCTCCAGCATTAAGGTCAGGGTGACAAACTGATTTGACCTCCTAGAATCATGCCTATTGGTGGTAAAATCGCATGGGCCAAGTTCATTTCCAAGTTCTGGGAAATTATTTTAGTGATGAGAATGTCATTCTCACAGTTTTGCCCCCATCGGCAGAGGACATGAAGCCGGCGGGCACTGGGACCATGTACCCAAACGCAGGAGAAAGGACCCACACGCACCGGCTGAGTACAAAAATAGAAAATCTTTACTTTAAACAAATACGAGAGGAGCAGCAGCTAAAACTCTAACAGGGCTCTGGGACACAGAATGCAGCTGCACTGCCAAAAACTGGCAGTGCAGCTCTTTTATACTCTTCACTGCACCTCCACCTCAACGAGCCACATCTGTTGCTTGTTTAGGTGGAGGTGCAGACAGCAGGAGGGGGGAGGGACTGCAGGGCAGAACCATCAGTCATTTCATCATTTGTGAACCATATGGAAGTTGTTATAAAAAGGAATGTTCAGATCCTTTGCAAAGTTCTATTGAAGGAACAATATGAAATATATATGTTCACCACTAAATCATAAAATAACCATTAGATTTTGCCAAATATTAAGGAAACATGCCAATTTGAAATACTGCCTTCTCCTACAGCAAAGTACACTCAGTATATTATCCTTGGAATCTTTTGCTCACTTAGACCAAAGTTCCTGTGTGCTTATGCCAAGCTGAAACTCGGCATGCACTTCCCTTCCAACGAGGGCCCCAAACTACATATAAGACTCTCCGATCGGATTTCAACTATGGCAGCTATATTGAAGTGACATATTGAGCCATATCTCAGTCATTTTGCTGGCAATTGAGCTGAATTTTGGCATATGAGTAGTTTTCAGCAAGCCCCAAAACATACTCGATGGGTTTTGAGAAAATGTCAAATTTGACCATGTGTTGACCTCTGGAATTAAGCCGCATTCACATTTCATGTGTTGGGTGTAAACATCTTTTTTTCCAATGAAGCCAAAACTTGGCAGATATATTCTTATCAATGAGGACACCAAAATTTATACAAAAATTCTTGATCCAATTCCAATATGGCCGTCCTGGCACCAATATTGAAAATGCTATATGATGCAAAATATTTAATGAGTGCTATTCTTGCACTACTTGAGCTGATATTTGGTATATGGGTAGCTTTGGGCAAGCAAAAAAAAAAAAAAGAGGGAATCTCTTTTCTCTCATTTCTTTGTTTTTTAGGGTAGTGATTTTGGTCATGAACAAAATGCTGCTATATTTGTGCATGTTCATCAGTTGAAATCAGTTCAGTACACCTTGTCTGTGTTGTACCTGTAATTACCATATACTATACATGTACCTGCCATCACCATATACCAATAGAATATGTAGAATGGAATGGAAAAATGGACATTTGCCCATTAAATGTGATAATCACCAACTCGTTATATCTTATAAATGTAATTGTTTCATTAGCTTACTCTCTGTGTCTACGTATGGGTATATAGGTGAAGTGTATGACCAGCGTTGTCTTCAGCACTGTGAACTATATATCTTGTAACTTAATTATGCATGTAATACGTATGTAAGGAGAGGGCGATGGAAGTCCGTCTCTTTGGCCCTATCCTATTGTCACTTTAGACAGTATAATGTGTAAAAACTAGTATTTGATAGATTATCAGAGGTTACCGGAGTCCAGGTGAGCGGCAGTGCCTGTGGCACTATTTTTCATACCATCCGGGAAACTCTGTTTATATTTTGGTCTGTTTGATCCTGCCCACTGCTCATTTTGACCACAAAGGTTGTTATCAGGCAAACACAGCAAGCAGCAGCCACTGAAGCAAGAAATCAACAGGGATATACTTAGATTCCACCCAACCAAAAAACCCTTGACATAGTTCTAAAAAGCTGCATGACCCGAGACTTAGTAAAATGCAGGTAAATTGGGGATGCATTTCAAAGATCAAGACAGCTGAGAGCTCAGAATGATTTTAAGATGGATGCCAAGTTGGCTGATTTTCTCCAGAATAGGTGAGCCTTGAGCTCCTGCTAATTTCAAATTAGCAGCGCGAATGAAATGTTCGTGGCAGTTCAGTCGGGAAACTTTTACTGCAGTTACGTGGTTTAAAGTAGACCACGTGTTCTCTCCCATACCAATCACATTTGCACACATCACACCCACCAATCAGATATTACATCGTTAAGGAGCGCTTATTAAATGGTTAAACTTTTGCTGTGCTGCTTGCTGCTGTTTGCTTGCCTTGTGCTTTCCTGCTAGTGTCTGCCTTGCTGCTCACCTTCTACCACCCCAGCACCCACCTTGTGTTTAGATCTGTTATATGTACCGGGGGGTGTCTGGTGTCATTTCTCATTTGGTTGCTGTAACTCCTCTGCGTTGGGTACTGCACCAATTACCCAATACGAATCTATTCATCGCCCCAAACTAAATTAATGTTTGATTATAAATAGATTTGTAGCTGCGACCAAGCAGCTCTGTGAACGCTTCTGTCTGTCTGTCATCTGTCTGTCTGTCCGTCTGTGACACCTTTTTGACCATGTTCCTGTCGTCGTATCATCATGAAATTTTCAGGAGTTATTGACCTTCACAAAAGTTATGTCCATGTACAAGGTCGAGGTCAAAGGTCAAAGGTCAAGTTCACAGAGGGCACGACCTTGTGTGCGGGTTTTTGCGCTGTAACTTTAGTTAGAATTCATGGATCGCAATGAAATTTAAAAATAGAAAAAATGGAAATAGCTTCTAGGCATAGAGGAGGTGTTCCCTATTGTTTTTCAAGGTCATCCTTCAAATCCCAAGGTCATAAAGGCAAAAAAAGTGTCAATTTTGCCCGATTTGACAGTTTTCGCACCGTAACTTAAGTCTAACTTGATGGATGGCTATTACATCTTAGAACAAGCTTCTTGGTACAGAGGAAGGGTCCCCTGATTTTCTAGGTCATTTGCCAATTTCAAGATCACACTTGTACAAGAAACCACCAGTCATGGACACTAGGCCACGTGACGGTTGCTAGGCGAGGTCGCAGCCATTAGATCCTTCTGATCTACTTGCTAGGAGGGGATGCTGGGCTCGGAAGCCAGCGAAGGCGACTGGCACACTGGGGGCACTGGAGACGGCGAAGGCGACTGGCACACTGGGGGCACTGGAGACGGCGAAAGCGACTGGCACACTGGGGGCACTGGAGATGGCGAAGGCGACTGGCACACTGGGCACTGGAGACGGCGAAGGGAACTGGCACACTGGGCACATGACAGGTGGCACACAGGGCTCAGGACACGGTGAAGGGGACTGGAACACTGGGCACAGGATAGGTGGCACACAAGGCTCTGGAGATGGCAAAGGGGACTGGCACACTGGGCACAGGACAGGAGGCACACAGGGCTCGGAAGACAGGGGGCACCAGGGGCTGAAGGCAGCAGGAAGGGAAGGCTGGGCTGGGAATGCGGCTGAAGAACACACAGGAGAGATGAAGGGACCAGAGGGAAAGTGCACAGGGCCGGGAGTGGTGTGAAGCAGGCGGGAGCGAAGTCAGATCTGCTACTGGCTTGCTGCAGGGGGACTGATATAGGGCAGGGGCACGGACAGACACAGGTGCAGGAACTTAATATAATTAACAAGGGGTGGAACATAATTAACACAATTACATGAAACAGATAAACATTAACACACAGACGAGGATCACAAGACAATCCCAAAGACGGTATAAATAAACTGGATAAAAAGACTCCTAAGTGTACAGAATAAGAGTAGATAATGAGAATGCAGAGGTTCTGCAAGAAAACTTAGCAAAGCCAGTGAAAGAAAAGCAAGGGGCGGAGACTAGAACAGGGCGACTGCTGAGAGATCATTAGTCAGTTAGTAAGTGCAGCTATACAATCCCGGGGGCTCGTTAGTAGGTTAGTCTAATATACAATGTTAGTTTAGTTAGTAATTTTAGAAAACAACAAACTGTTAGTAATGTTAGTACATATAGGAAAGCAAGGGGAAACTAGCAAACGAGAAAGGAAGGAAGAATGAAACCCAGAATCCATTAAATCACCCGAAACCGTGTCACAATCAATTAAGACAGAAACTGCTTCAAATAATGACGCGACCGGGGAGAAAGCAAAGACAGTACATGGGTAAAACGTGGACTGGAATAACACAGGAGAGGAATAAAATGTAAACGCGAAGACATGGACTAAAAATGGACATAACCAAAATAATAAAACCCTAAAATAAACTAACCAGACACACAGACCACGGAACACAACAGGTCCTATGGGCATTTCATACGAATGGATGAGTAGCATTTTTTTTAGTAGACCTTGTGTCTGTAATGGGTTCATTCCAATTGTAATCCTGTGTTAATTTTCCACTAATTGAAAACTCTAAATGACATTAATGCTGTTCTCCCTTTCATGAGAGCAGTCGGGTAATAAAGAACCCCAAATTTAGTTTTGTGTCCTGTCTTATATTAAGTTCGCCAGGCTACATCTGCATATTTATCACAAAAAAATGTTTCAGATTATCAAATTAATTCTAATATTAGACTGAGGTAACATGAGGAAACAGTATAAATAATGATTTCATTTACTGAAGGAAGAAGCTATCCAATC
This sequence comes from Gymnothorax reevesii, assembly GCA_029721435.1. NCBI lineage: Eukaryota > Metazoa > Chordata > Actinopteri > Anguilliformes > Muraenidae > Gymnothorax > Gymnothorax reevesii. The sequence continues at coordinate 88,141,921 of CM056575.1, forward strand.
CTGTCTCTCCCTACATGAAAAAGTTAATAGTCCCCATTGTTGCTAAACCAACAAATTCAACAAATCTATTTAATGATTGATTCTCGACTGTCACGGTTTGATCCCAGCTCTTCCAGTCTCGGTGCCGGGTTCCTCACAACTCCACGCCAAATTTTCCCCCTGACCCGGTTGTGCTCCATCACTGCTCACCTGCAAATGGTTTCCCCCTCATAAGCGACAATTTAAACTGAGCACGAAGGAACTCACGGTGCGGAGTTATCATGCTCATGGACTCAAACTGTTCGCCTTCCAAGTGTTTTGATGATTTGAGTTTTCATTGCCTTTTTGAATGCTGTTAATTACTTCTTGCTAGTTTTTTTGTATCTAGTCTCCCACAATTAGTTTTGAGTTTTTGGTGTGTTTTCGCTAAATAAATGCATTGTTTTTTTAATAAAGATGAAAAGTTAAGATTCTCTCAATTTTTGTTCTCCCTATTTTTGATCAGTCCTGTTTTGATCGTTGCTCAGTGAATATCAAGTTTGATTTCTTGTTTTGGTCTGACTGCTTTTGGAGTATCTGATTTTTATTTAAAATTTCTAAAAAACCCTCCTTTCTCCTGTATAATCTTGGATCCAGAGTACCGAGGCGTGACAAAGACATGGCTTGGCATGATTACTGTGAGTCCTGTTGAATATTAACATTACTGAAATGGTACCTGTCTGGCAATGTGAGGGAGTCAAAACGCAGCAAATGATGCCACAATCTCATGAAATTCAAGGACAGATGAGAAACAGTGACATACACCAGTCTGGACAAGAGTTACAAAGTCATTGGTAAGGCTCTGGGACTCCAGCGAGCGATGGTGAGAGCCATTAACTTCAAATGGTGAAAACTCTGAATAGTAGTGAACTCTCCCAGGAGTGGCCAGCCATACCAAAATTCCTCTGAGATTGCATTGACAACTCATCCAGGAGGCCACAGAAGAAGACAGACCAACATCTAAAGTACTGCAGGCCTCCCTTTCCTGCAGTGGTCCTAGGGCTCTTGTAGTGAATAATGGCATTAATTGCACCACTGACTGGAAAGCTTTGCCTGAAAATCAGGTTGCCTCTGTAAGGAGGCTGACACTTGGTCATATTAGATTTTCCAGATGGACAATAACCACAAAAATACATCAAATTTACACATGAAGCATAACCAGTTAAAAACCATCAATATTCAGCAATGACCATGTTACTCTCTTGTCTTAAATCCCATCAAGATCCTTTCATCAGAACTGGAGAGAGGATATTTCATGGAACTACTTTTACTTCATATTTATGAAGGGTACAAATAATTATGCCCGTGGCTTTTCAAAATAATAAAAATTAAGCATTCAAAAACCTTATGTTTGCACATATTCCCCAGCTGCTGTTTTTTTCTGATCAGATCTTTCAACTGATAATGCTATAACACGCTGAGTTGGCTTACACATTGCCAAACTCTGTTGCTTATTTCATTAGTCATTACCATGGCATTCTTGTTTCTGTGTGTGTGTGTGTATGTCCGTGCGTGTGTGTGTGTGTGTGTATTCTGTGTAAATTTCATTATTATCCCCATTTACTGAAGCACTGATGATTCAATTACATATCTAATGGTTTCAGGGAAGCAAGCAAGCTTATAGGATGACATTCAAACCAATTGCTCCCTGCTCTTAACAGGGCAGTTATATAATTAAAAAACAGCCTCATATCTACTAATGCAGGGGTAAGTCTTGCAAATAAAAAGAAAGATGTGCTAGCCAGATAACAGCAAAATTGAAAATGAGTAATAATGCATTTTATGATTCATTGTGATTACAATTTGTATCTTTTTATGAAGAGCCTTCAGAGAGGAACAGGAGCCACATTTCCAGTGTTTCTTGCTTTTCTTAACCTTTATGGTAATGAGTGACATGCTGTATAATGGCAATGCGTATTTGAAATTAAACAAGCGCTGCATGGACAATGGAAGGAACACTGCTATTCTGTCTATTGTAAAGGGTACAATTAATCTTAATGCCGCTGTTTGGAATAATAGAGCAGCATGGCATGAGGAAGTCAAAATTGTGAGGAAATTATTTTTCTTGAATAACGACACAATTTTTCAATCCCTATATAATGAAAACCCCTGCCTTCACGTTTTGAGAGCAAAGCTTGCCAAAAGCAAGCATTTATTATGGTCAAACCAATATCTACGTGGCGCATGCTGTAAAAAGAAACTAATTCACATATTTCCATAATATTGTAAGAGATACTAGACCCACATTTGATCACATCACAAATTAGTTTGTCTCCAGCTTTCATATGAAGTTTCTTTTCTCAAACTCAATGCGTGATGGCAGCAAACACTGATTTTATAATGCAATGTAGTAAAATGAAATAATTAGTAAACTGTGAAGATAGTAACACCCAAACAATTTTTATGCAATTTCTAATGTGAATGTTTTGGAAAAGCTTCTCACAGTTTAAAAGTGAATTTTATCTGGATAAATCCCTCTCGGTAGTGCTAAAATGCAAATTTCTAAAAACTGTATAAAAGTATCCTCAAACATGGCTATAGCTGTTTCCGCTGACCATAAATACCAATCTCTGCCTGATGGAGACGAACAAAGAAAATCAAGCATCCTGCAGTGTGTGGAATAATACAAAATATCCTTTATGTCAATACCCCGAAGCTTATAAACCTATTTACCCAGAACGTGTGTCTGTGCGTGAGAGGAACTGTGCAGAGGAGTAGGGTGGAGAGTGGAACAGGAATGCAGAGTTCTGCCAAAAAGAAAACACCCTAAGCGCAGTCCAAAGTGACATCTGGTATCCCGTCACTACCCTCTCGTGACCTGTCTAAAGTTGACAGGACAATACAATGTAGGAAGGCGGGAGCTGATTAGACAGTGGTTACAGACAGTTGTACAGCTAATCAATGTACAGCCAAAGGACTGTGGGCTATAAGAACTGAAGCCCGGGAAATGCCCAGACAAAGCGCTCTCCAAACTGTGGCTGAGAACATCCCTCTGTTACCGTAGGTAATTTTTTACTCTTTGTCTGCTATAAACAACTATTTTTGACATTTGGTCTACAATTCTTTTATTTTGAGTCTCTCCCTTGAACACTGAAATCAGACTAGACAAAACGTGAAAAAACCCAAAAAATTGGTGACCCCGACGTGGAGGGGGAGACGGGGAACGCACCACGAAGACTTCTGAAACTACATTCCAACATATATACAGTATGTGCTGAATTGGCATGATATTGAGTGAGTCTGTCCCAGACAGGCGCCAAACATTGAGGCAAAATTAGGGAAACTATTTAGGTATTCGCCATCCATTAGAGATATTTACCAAAAGCTTCAGGCCACCCAGGTGTTGGGAACAGTAGTTCAGACAAGGGTTGACTGCGGGACATTTGAGGACTGGACACGCACCTCTGATTTCTTGACGTACGGCTCACCAACACACTGGTATACACAGTTGCAACTTAACTTCACCCCACACAGGGCAATGAAAACTTGGACCCCAAGGGGTGTAGATTACCCGTCTGTAGAACCCGCCTAGGAAGGAGGGCCATACCTAAACTCGCTCTTCATAGCGGGGGCTCAGAGCTCAGGAGAGCCCAATGCACCGTAGACGCCCTAAGTGTATACCATGCACCACTCAATACAAAAAATCTCAAAGATCAATATTCGTCACCCAGACGCGCCTTCATTTAAGTAGCAGTCATGACAGAAACAGAAAGTAAATCAGGTACTGCCAAAGATATGGCAACAAATGGAGAGTAGAAGCTCCGTCTGCAAAGGAGCAGAAAAGAAGGTGCATAGTCTAAAATTGATGGGAAAATGGGGAAAAAAGGGTTGGTTTCCTGAGCCCGAGGAGCCGTTCTTGACGGAATCGCATCGTCAGGAGTTGATAAAAAAGACGAAAGAAGAGCTCACCTAAAAGGAGCTCGATTTGGCCAAAAAGAAGTTCCCAAAAGCGACCCAAAAAGACAGAGACAAATTGTGTGATAAGATCATACTAACTACTGAGTGACTAATTCTATTTGGCAATTATACAGTGAAGTCATGCCCTAAACCAAAAGTAATATTGAAGGAGGGAAAAGATAGCAGTGGCAGGGTAAAAACTGAGTCCCTTAGTCTCCCTGTTCCCGACCCATACATAGCTTTGCGTGCACTGTCTCCAGAACAGAAGTATTTCACTGTCATGCGAATGCATTTTTTCTGCCTGCCGTTGGCAAGATTGGTTTGGCTTCACCTATCGAGGGCTCCGGTACACATACACTCGTCTTCTCCAGGGTTTTAAGGATAGCCCTGGCCTTTTCAATAGGGCACTTCACCAGATACTCACTGACGTTCAACTGCCCGCACAGGCGACGCCTATTCCCTGTATTGTACCGCATTCTTGTTTATCGACCTATTTTTGCCTGACTACGGATTTATCTGGTTTTCGCGATTGGTTCATTTCGTAAATCACAACACGTAGAGAAAACAGCCCACAATGTCCTCTGTCACCCATTGGTGGTCAATACAGACCACGGAGTGGCCACACTGCTTGCGGCCGGAGCATTCAGTTTTTCAAACTCACACAAAGCAATGATATTTAGCACACTTACAGGGGCTCATATTTCATACCGCACAGTTAATGGCACGCAGGCTAATATGCCCCAGGGCCGGCTTCCACCACATTACAGCGTTGAGACAGAACGAAAGGCCATGAAATTGAGGGACAATCTGTCAGCAACGCCCTAACTTGACCCAGATTGGGAAATTTTCACAGATGGCTGCTGCTATAAGGGACCCACAGGTAATGTGGCTTCGTATAGTCTGATCCATTGGGAGCATGGACAGGGAGTGGAGTTGGAATCAGGAGTGATTCCACAACCAGCTTGGGCACAAGTGGCAGAAATAATGGCTCTAACTAGAGCCCTACAGCTCTCCCAGGGCTTGAGGGTCAACATCTACACAGACTCAGCATACGGACACACAGCAATCCACCTAGACGGCCCATCTTAGGTCCGTCGAGCATTCCGAACCGCTGCAGGTACCCCAGTCTAACACAACGCGTATCTTAGGGAGCTGGTACAGGCAGTACAGCTCCCCACGAAGTAGCCATCATAAAAGGTGACAGGTCACGCGAAAGCCACCTCTAAGGAGGCGCTTGGGAACAGAGCAGCTGACGCCTTGGAAAAGCACCCAGGAGGGTATCCAGAGAAAATGAAGGGTCCAGTGGGACAATTTGTGTCCCTGCGCAGTGGAAAGGAGGTAGGAAAAACAGAATGGGCAGGAGGCTGCAGTAGGTCCCAGAGGGCTAACTGACTCAATCAACATGTTTTCAGAAATGCAGGAAGCTCCAAGCCCACAAGATAAATCGCAGTGGCTGCAGTTTGGAGCATTCAGACAGCGCATACCCACGAGGGAGAAGAGGTCTGCATTTGGTAGTCAGCAGATGGACGCATGGTTCCGCCTGCCTCCCTGGTCCGGCTACTCACAGCCCAGGGCCATGGGCCCACACACGTAGGCAAGCAGGCCACTTATAAGAGCATAAGGGCACAGTGGTGGTGCCCATATTTGAAGGCAATGATTGACAACTTCTGAGCAGAATGAAAGACCTGCAAAAAATTCAACGACAAACGCACAATCCCACACCCATTACTGGCCTTTCCCGTCACACTCGCACCCAGGAAAGAGATCTGTGTAGAATTCACTGACATGGGCATGACGCATCGTACACAGGGTTACAGATATCTACTGGTCCCAGTCGACCGGTACACAAAATGGGTTGAGGCCATTCCCACAAAGAATGAGAATGCGCAAACAGTAATCAATTGGTTCACTAAAGACCTCATTCCCCGTTACGGAGTTCCGGCCAAAATCTGCTCTGAAAATGGTCCACATTTCCAGAACACCCACCTCCAAGACTTGGAGTCATTTTTTGGTATTAAGCGCCGATTTGGTTCCATGTATAGGCCTCAGTCCTAGGGCATTGTTGAAAGTGCAAATCAGACTATCAAACGAAATCTGGCAAAAGCCATGTACTCCACTAATAGACCTGGGTTGAGGCCCTCCCACTGGCACTATACTCTATGCGACAGCAAACAGCGAAGGACACACTTCTTTCACCACATGAATTACTCACTGTAAGGCCCATGCCTGGGCCCCCGGGAGACCCTAACGTGGTCCCCACTGCAGCCTTGGTGCAAACAGACCTGTCAGACTATATGCAGGTTTTGGGCAACATGACTAAGCTTCTCTCTCGCCAGGTGCAAGCTGCAAATTCCACAGGAGACGAGGACAACGGCACCCCAGCCCCAGGGGTGACCACTGGCGACTGGGTCTGGCTAATGGCACGAGGCCATCCACGCTGGGATGAACCGATCTGGATGGGACCATTCAAGATCACTGAGGTCTCCGACTGCGCAATGCGGGTTAAAAAAGGGGGAGATAACACCTGGCATCATTTTGAACACTGTGCAAAAGCAAGACCGCCAGAGTGGTCACTGGTGCAGGTATGAACTAACCTGTTGTCATTGCAGGACATCAACGAGGAAGATGGAGGTGGAGAATCAAAGGAGGGTGAGGAAATGTAATGAAATGTGGCTAGGAATAGGGAAGGAGGGATTAGCTCTCCTAGTAGGATTTTCTTTACTTCTTGTAAGCGCTTTGCTGTGCACTGAACGCACTCAGAAAGATGCCCACACGACACCTACGCCACACCAAGAATTTATGGAAGATATGTTGATAGTAGCGGCAGTAGTAGGAGGACTAATAGCAAGAGGAGCATTCTCCAGCCTGGTCTTGCAGTGTATACATCGTTGGGTCCTAACACATACATCATTGGAAGACATGGACACGACTTGATTGCATCTCCCAAAAGTAACTTGAAAATAGCAAGTATCATAGTAATCTTGGCCTGTACTGGTAACAGACGCAGCTAAAGTGAACTCAGACCCCTGCGGAGCCAGGGTAATTTTAAAGATGGACCCGAACAGTGAGAACACATTTCAATTTCATTTATGTAACGTAATCGACTGTGGTACTGACCCCTCCAAACAGAGGGGGTATGATGTGTTCGGTTGCCAGTTCATTTGGGGTTGTCCCACAAACAACCTGTGGTGCCGATCCTGGTCTGATGTACATTGGATTACCAACCCCAGGCAGGTGCTGCTCACAGCCAAGAGTAATAAGTGGAGGAACATGCAAGGGAAAGTAACTGTGATGAGGGGACAACTAATGCCAAACGGGGATAATGGCAAACAAAATTCCATAATCACTAATACCAAGAGGGGGTTGAAAAATCCATGGCTCATGCAGGGATATGATCCCAAAAAGGAAAGGGAATCCCAAGGATCAAACCAACCTTCCACATTATAATGGGGGCGGATGTAACCGGCACAGATCCAATGGGAATAGTTAGATTTACTGCCAAATAAAAAACTATTAATCATAAAAAAAGAATAGATTAACTGCCTACCAAACCGAAGAATAATACGACCCCCATAAGCGCACCCTCTCCCAAGAAAGAAACAGACCTTCGTCTGCCCCTGAGGTAGTATGGAAATTTGATTTGGCAAAAATAACTTTCCAAACAAAATTGGCAATGGAAACTGGATTTCGAGAAAAGAATGCATGGATAAACAGAATGGTAGAATACGTGAAACAGGTGAATGGTTCCGACTGTATAATATGCTCAGGAGCCAGACACACCTTATTAATATCTCCATCTGCATTAGACCTATATGACCACACTGAAAAACCCAGGAAAAGAAATAAACTGCTTAATTTGGCTAATGTCCTCCCAAAACCCACCAAGGAACGCACATGTACCTTCTGATCATTGCTGGATCTTTGCGATAGGACCGCACCAACCCCGACAATGGAGGCATCCACCTCCACAATGAACTGCTTGACGGGGTCGGGGGTGGTGAGGATGGGCGCGGTGGTGAAGCGCCTCTTCAGCTCACAGAAGGTCACCTCCGCTTGCGGAGTCCAACGGAACGGCACCTTGATGGAGGTAAGGGCCGTTAGGGGAGCTGCCATGGTACTATAATTCCTGACGAAACGCCGATAGAAATTGGCGAAGCCCAGGAAGCTCTGTAGGGCTTTGCGGTCCTTGGGTGCGGGCCAGTCCACCACAGCCTTGACCTTCTCCTCGTCCATTCCCAGGTGGTTTGGGGAGATGACGTGCCCCAGGAAGGAGGTAGTGGTGGTGCTGAACTCGCATTTCTCGGCCTTGACAAAGAGGCGGTTTTCGAGGAGGCGGCGGAGCACCTGGCGAACATGGTTCATGTGCTCCGTCCTGTCCCGGGAGAAGATCAGGATGTCGTCAAGGTAGACGTAGACGAACCTCCCGATCATGTCTCCAAGCACATCGTTCACCAAGTTCTGGAACACTGCGGGTGCGTTGGTCAGGCCGAATGGAACCACCAGGTACTCACAGTGGCCGCTGGGGGTGTTAAAAGCGGTCTTCCATTCGTCGCCTTCCCTGATGCGCAGGTGGTGGTAAGCATTCCGCAGGTCCAGCTTGGTGAAGATGGCCGCCCCTTGAATGAGGGCGAATGCCGAGGTCATCAGTGGGAGTGGGTAGCGGTTCCTGACTGTGATTTTATTCAGGCCTTGGTAATCGATGCAGGGGCGCAGGGAACCATCCTTCTTTTTGACAAAGAAGAAGCCTGCCCCCGCAGGCGAGGAGGATGGACGGATGATGCCTGCTGCCAGGGACTCCCGGATGTACTTGTCCATGGCCCCCCTCTCTGGCTCAGACAAGGCAAAGACTCGACCCCTAGGAGGTGCTGTGCCAGGCTGGAGGTCGATAGCACATACGGGCGGTGCGGGGGCAGGGACACCGCACGGGACTTGCTAAAGACTGTAGCCAGATCGTGGTATTCGGGGGGCACTCTGGAGATGTCTGGCCTCCCCTCGGGAGCTGGTCCACCCGCAGAACAAGAAGGTCGGGAGTCGAGGAGGCAGCTGGCCAAACAGGAGGCACTCCACTCCCGCGGGCCCATGGCGGGCCCAGTCGATCACCGGCCCGTGTTGCGCCAACCAGGGATGACCCAGGACAATAGGAGAGCGAGGCGTCTCAGTCACAAACAGCTGGACCTGCTCGCGGTGGTTACCGGACGCCAGCAGCTGGATGGGAGCAGTCCGGAAGGACACCTTGGCAAGGGGTTGCCCACCCAGCCCTGAGATGGACAATGGGCTGGGAAGTTGGCATAGGGGAACCCCCCACTCGGCAGCAGCTCTGGCGTCAATAAAGCTCTCCTCAGCCCCCGAGTCAATGAGGGCGGTGGTCTTGCGGGAGCGGCCCTCCCAGGTCAGGGTCACAGGAACGCAGGTCCGGCGGTAGGAGGAGGTCTGCTTGGATGAGGAGCCCACCATTACTCCTCCAGACGCTAGTGGGCGGTGTCTTGACGGACAGCCTCGGACCGCATGACCCTGCTGGCCGCAGTAAAAACACGCCCCCGACCTCCTTCTCCGTTGGCGCTCCTCCTGGGTGAGCCGGGACCTCCCGATCTCCAGGGGAGATGCCTCTCCAGGAGAGAGTGTGGTGGCGTCCCCCCTCGGCTGGTCCTGAGGCGACGCGCGATCAGGGCACGGGGGTTGGATCTGGCCAGAAGGGGCAGAACGTCGGCCAGGGCCAAGGGTGAGCGCCCTCTCCTCCAGGCGGCTGTCGATGCGCAGGGCCAGGTCTATAAGGGCCTCTGGAGACTCACAGAAGAGCAGTAGATCCTTGACTGGTTCGGACAGCCCCTGGAGGAACACGTCACAGAGCGCCTCCTTGCTCCAGCCAGAAGTAGCTGCCACCGTCTGGAAGTCGATGGCATAGTCCGCCACCGATCTCCTCCCCTGCCTCATCCTCAGTAACTCTCGCCCTGCAGCTCTCCCCTGCTTGGAGCGGTCGAAGATGCGCAGCAGTTCCTCCGCCAAGGCCTGGTAGGTGGTAGTACAGGGCAGCCGAGCCTGCCATGCGGCAGTTCCCCACAGGCGAGCCCGCCCCGTCAGCTGGGAAAAGACGAAAGCGACTCGGGCCGGCTCTGAGGCGAAGGTGGAAGGCCGCAGAGCAAAGCACATCTCGCAGGAGGTGAGGAAGGCCCTGCAGAACCCTGGTTCTCCGCCGTACCGCTCAGGTGGTGGAAGGCAAGGCTCAGGACCTGGGTGCGTGACCGGCTGCAGCTGGGGTGCTTCTGCTCCGGGCTGGAGCACAGGTGCAGCGGTGGCAAGGGGCTGGGTAGCAGGCATGGTGGGAGCCTGACTGGAACCCGCCCAGGGGAGGCTGGCTTGCAGAGTGGTAAGTGCTGCCGTCAGCTCCTGGATCCGCTGCCGTTGACGCAGCAGCTCAGCCTCTTGCTGGGCGATCTTGCGCTCCATCCCGCTGGTGTCTATGAGACAGTGTCTACTGATATGGAATCAGGTAGACACCAGATGCGGGGAGATGGGAATGAGGATTTATTAAACAAAAAACAAAACAGGCACGAGGGCCAACGAAAAATTTGGCCCAAAGGGTTGCAAAAGACAAACTAAAGTATGCTGCACAGAGCTATAAACAAAGAATGCAAAACGACAAAACACAAAAGGCACTGGAAACTCCAGGCAAGAGATCAAGAAAAATAAATAACAAGACTATATATATACACAAGGCAAGAGGCTAGAACAAGACTTGAAACTAGAAATGCAAGGGAACTTGACAACAAGAACTTGGCAAAACTTGAGACACTGTCTGCCAGCCAACTTCCACCGCATCCAGATAAAGGGTAAGTAATCAAGGACACATGAGGGGCAACACCTGGAGAAGCAGAAACAAGAGGCATGGCAAGATCAAGACATGGACAGAGATTGGATGACATGACCTGCTCATTAAGAGAATGAGCGTGCTCAGCTTAAGTACCAATTAAGTATGCAGTTTGGAAGCAAGCATGAATGTTAAGAACAGAAAAGCACAGCAAGATCTTGAAATAGCAAAGCAGGAATCATGACAATAAACTCCCTGTCTAAATTAGTAGTATTAGTAATGTGCCTATCTAAGAATTACACCAACCCAGTGAGTGTTAGTAAATGTTAGTGACTTAAAAACAGTTAATTGTCAATTAAGCTTAGAGAGGCCCGAATCCAGCACAGCATGGAAGGAAGGGGAAATACCAAAGCCAACCAGAGCTCAGAAATGTGCAACAACAAAGGCACGGGGCGGAACGCAGACAAGCGGTGGAGTGGCATGGCAGACCTGGCATGAAACAAAACATGGAAAAGTAAAAACATGGACTATAAATGTGAAACATGAAATGCAAAAACCTGATACAAGAAACTGTTAAAACTGTGACTATGAACATGACTATGGAACATGAAACTATGAACTATGAAATCTTGAAACATGAAACTGTTAAAACCATAAATGCTGTCCTGGCCAAAGGCCAGGACCCCAGAACACAACACCAATGAAGTGCAAAATATGGGAAACAATACACCCTATAGCCCCAGCGAATGTGACACCCCCAGTGTTTCAAAAAAGGAAAGTAGGAAGTGTAACCTGTATAATAATATAAGAATATCAATACCAGTCCCCAGTCGCATAATCTAGGCACACTGACGAGCTGTGAGGAAACCTTGGACCTAACGGGAAATGAAACTGCAAGCAGCATCATCGTGGATGAAGGGTACTGGCTCAGTAAATTCATGACTTGAGAGTGTGCTCATGTGCTAGATCCATATTCCGTGATAGTGGCTGATGAGTGCACTTTCACATATGAAGTAAAATTAAAATGCCGGAATATGCAGATTTGCTGTAGGACCAAAGGGTTTCGCTAGGAGCGGACGCTGGGCCGGCAACTAGCTAAGCCGACCTCCACTGGCGTCATGGCCAAGCCATGGTCATGTGGATCCCCGAGTTGTCAAGGGGTGAAGGGGGCACCCAAGGAGGGGTCCCAGTGGTCAAGTAAAGTCCGGAGGTCAGGTTTTGCTTCGCTGCGCTAGGATGCTCATGCAATCTCCCCATTGACAGCAATGTGTAACGTAGGTGCTCACAGCACAAAAGGGTGGGAATGTAATCGCTTCAGTACATAAAATGGGGCCAAAGGACAGAGTTGTGGAATAATACAAAACATCTTCTATGTCAATACCCCTAAGCTTATAAACCTATTTACCCAGAACATGTGCGTGAGAGGAATAGTGCAGAGGAGCAGGGTGGAGAGTGGTACAGGGAGAATTTTTCAAAACAAAGAAAAATCCACAAGCTACCTCAAGAGAAATACAGGATGCTCTGGAAAAAGATGGTGTGGTCCTTTTTCTGCTTGTCTTGATGTTTGAGTACCCAAAGAAACATCTGAGTGAGTAAAAACGTCAAGCCTACATCCAGTCGAGAAAATTTAGAGTTTAATTTGTAGTGCTGCGACGCATGGTAACGGCATATAATGGCGGCAGCCATATTACTGATGAGACACCGGGTTGTTGGGGCGTGCGCAGCATATGCATTTGCGATAATAAATATTAATATTAAATTCTGAATAACCTCCTCACTAACATAGACTGGATAAAAAGCGCCCGGATCAGAAAAGTGAAGCAAATGCGAAAAACTCAAGAAATTGCTTACCAATTAATGGCCAGCAGATGGCGATTTCATTGGTTGCAGAAAGAAGTTCAATTTTATAGAAGTCTGAGAAAATGACCCTACTTTCCCACCCGATTATATATACATATATATATATATATATATATATATATGTGTGTGTGTGTGTGTGTGTGTGTGTGTGTGTACACACTCATGTTCTTCCCACACTTTCTTTTGTTCTTTCTTTATTCTCCGCATTTTTTTTCATTCAAACTTTTAAAAATTCAGCTTGTTCTGAGTTATGTTGCTTGTATTCAACTTCAATGATATCATTCATACCTTTTGAGTTATGAATTTTTATTTCAATATTTTTCTCCCATACAAAACAATGGAACTGATCTTTCTTAATTCTGCTATATTCAGCTATTTTTCACTCCGTCGTACTTTTAGCTTGAAATGTCATTCAAAGTGGAAACTGGTAAGGTAAGCTTGGATAATTTCTCTACTGTTCAACTATTTTGTGACTTCTTTGATGGTTTAATTATTATAATTTTTTTTTTTTTTACAAGTGGAGAAGTGCAGTTCCAGGGGAAACTGTGCAGGCAAGCTGGAAGCTGCCAATAATGTGTGGTTCAAATTGTGGGAATGTAAGGTTACAGCTGTTGAAAATGAGTTTAAAGCATCTGAAAATTAAAATGATTTATCACAGTTGGATATTTTATGGTTTATAATTGTGATAGAAAAAAAAACAAAACAAAAAATGAGAATAAAATCACCTCACTTTAAAAGGTATTAAAATGCCAAAGGAAAATTCTAGTTAAAGTGGTTTTGTACAACCCCAATTCTGAAATAGTTGGGACAAAGAGTAAATTGTGAATTAAATCAAAACGCCATGACTTTCAAATCACACCAGTGTTATGATTCTGCCTGTCTGCCATGTCCATGATCTGCTTTGCAATGTCCCTGATCTATTTGCCATGTTTGCATTTGGATCTTTGCTATGTCTGACTGTGCCTTGGATTATGTATTGTGATTTGGTTACTTAGTGTTCATGTATTGTCTTAGTTTTGTTTTTCCATGTTTTACTTTTTACCATAGTTATATTCCAGTCCATGTTTTTGTTCCAACCATGCATTGCACTTTTTCCTCCCCGTCTGGTCTCTTGTCTTGTTTCTGCTCACAGCCCCGGTATTGCGTGCCACAATTTCGGGTGATTTAATGGTTTCTGGATTTCAACAATTCCCTCCAGTCTCGTTCACTTCCTTCGCCTTACTTTTCTATTTTACTAACCATTACTAACAGTTTATTGTTTTCGCTAGAGTAACTAATCCAAGTAACATTGTGTATAACGCTAACTTATCAACAAGCACTAGGGATTGTATAGCTGCACTTACTAATTGATTAACAAGCTCTCAGCACTCGCCCTGTTCTAGTCTCCGCCTCTTGTCTTTACCAAATCTTCTCTGCTGTGTTTCATTTGATCCTCCACACCTTCTCACGCTGCCCTTTCCCTTATGATCTATGCGCATTAGAATTCCTTGACCAGAGCCGTATGTCTGTCTACTGGATTGTCTCGTGATCCCTGTCAAAAGCGTTTTGGCTTTTGCCTATTTTTTGTGATTAGGTTCTCCCTCTTGTTCCTCCCTTTGTAATTAGTATCATTTCCTGCACCTGGTTTCTGTGTAGCATGTGACTTCCCAAGAATGTACTTTTGTATATTAGGAGTCTTTTCACAGCACTTCCTTGTCAGAGCATTTCTCTCAGTTTGCTTGTGCCACGCTTTCCTTGCCTTATACTCTGAGTGGTTCTCTTCTGACTGGACCGTCCCTGTTTTTTGATTTTTGGCTTTGTGATTCTGGATTATTGTTGCATCTGTGTTTTTTGACCCATTTCTGCCCGACTACGAATATGGTTATTGCTGCCCTGGTTACGGTTTGGATTCCGCCCATTGGATTTTGGCTTTGCTTCTCTGACAAACCTGTGCCTGTGTACCTATTTTTGCCTGACCACGGGTACTGTGATTGCTGCCCTGGTTTTCGTCTCTATTTTTGCCCAACTGGATTGTGATCTTTGGATTGTGGACTTTGTACCTTTGCCTTCTGCCCTGCGGAGGTTTTCCCCCTTGATCAATAAAATCAGATCTACTGCACTGCTTGGTTCTCGCGACTGGTTCCTGAGCATATCATCACAACCAGCCAGTATTTTATTCACAGAAGAACAGAGGACATAACAAATGAAACTGAGAAATTTTACAATTTCACCCACAAAACAAGCTCATTTCAAATTTGATGGCTGCTACAGGTCTCAAAAAAGTTGGCACTGGGGCCTGTTTACCATGGTGTAGCATACCCTCTTCTTCTTAACACAGAGTAGGGGCGTCTGGGCATTGAGGAGACACGTTTCTTGAGTTTAGCCATTGGAATTTGATCCCACACTCGTTTTAATACAGGCTTCCAGCTGCTGGAGAGCTTTGGGTCTCCTTTGATGGACTTTTGTTTAATTATGCACCAAATGTTCTCAATCGGTGAAAGATCAGGACTGCAGGCTGATATGGAATCAGGTAGACACCAGATGCGGGGAGATGGGAATGAGGATTTTATTAAACAAAAAACAAAACAGGCACGAGGGCCAACGAAAGACTTGGCCCAAAGGGTTGCAAAAAGACAACTAAGGTACGCTACACAGAGCGGGGAAACTAAATGGCAAAAATGGCAAGAACAAAAAACCACTGGAAACTCCAGGCAGATAAGCAAAAAACAGAAATGAATAACAAGGCTGGGGCTACAAAATGACTATAAAAACAAGGTCTTGGAACATAAATTAGCAAACAAGGGCTTGGGAACATGAATGAGAACTTGACTATGAAACGAGACTACAGCAACAAGACTTGGCAAAACTTGCAAACATGAGCTAGAACTTGAGACACTGTCTGCCAGCCAACTTCCACCGCATCCAGATGAAGGCTAAGAAATCATGGCACATGAGGGGCAACACCTGGAGAAAGAGAAAAAAGAGGCATGGCAAGATCAAGACATGGACAGAGATTGGATGACAAGACTTGCTCATTAAGAGAATGAGCGTGCTCAGCTTAAGTACCAATTAAGTATGCAGTTTGGAAGCAAGCATGAATGTTAAGAACAGAAAAGCACAGCAAGATCTTGAAATAGCAAAGCAGGAATCATGACAATAAACTCCCTGTCTAAATTAGTAATATTAGTAATGTGCCTGTCAAAGAATTACACCACCCAGTGAATGTTAGTAAATGTTAGTAACTTAAAAACAGTTAATTGTCAATTAAGCTTAGAGAGCCCCGAATCAGCACAGCACAGAAGGAAGAGGGAAATACCAAAGCCAACCAGAGCTCTGAAATGTGCAACAACGAAGGCACGAGGCGGAACGCAGACAAGCGGTGGAGTGGCATGGCAGACCTGGCAAAAACAAACACATGGAAAAGTAAAAACATGGACATGGAATGTGAAACATGAAATGTGTAATCCTAATACAAGAAACTGTTAAAACTGTGACATGAACATGACTATGGAACATGAAACTCTGAACTATGAAATCTTGAAACATGAAACTGTTAAAACCATAAATGCTGTCCTGGCCAAAGACCAGGACCCCAGAACACAACACAGGCAGGCCAGTTCAGCACATGGACTCTTCTACTACAAAGCCATGGCTGCAGTATATGATTTTGTACTGTCCTGCTGAAATACACAAGGCCTTCCCTGGAATAGATGCCATCTGGAGGGGAGCATATGTTGCTGTAAAACCTTCATATACCTGTCATCATTCATGGTGCTTTTTAAAACATGCAAGTGTCCCACATTATATGCATTAATGCATCCCCATATCATCAGAGATGATGGTTTTTGAACTGAACGCTGACAACAGGAGGGGTGGTCTTTCTCCTCTTTAGCCCGGAGGACACGACGGCCATGATTTCCAACAAGAATGTCAAATTTGGACTTGCCGGACCAGAGGATACTTTGCTACAGTCCATTTTAAATGAGCCTTGGCCCACAGAATACGGCGGCGCTTCGGGATCATGCTCAACAATGGCTTCCTTTTTGCATGATAGAGTTTTAGGTGGCATCTGTGGATGGCACGGCGGACTGTGATTATAGACAGTGGTTTCTTGAAGTAATCCTGGGCCCATTTTGTAATGTCAATAACAGAATCTTGCCGGTGAGTGAGGCAGTTGCGTCTCAGGGCCTGAGGATCACAGGTATTCGGTAAAGGTCTTCGGCCTCATCCCTTACACACAGAGATTTTTCCAGTTTCTCTGAATTTTTTGATGATGTTATGCACTGTCGATAATGAGACCTTCAAAGCCTTAGTAGTTTGATGTTGAGGAACATTGTTTATAAAGTATTCCACAATTATTTTTACATAAGCCTTCACAGGTCAGAGAGCCTCTGGCCATCTTTACTTCTGAGAGACTCAGCCTCTCTAAGACATCCCTCCTATAGCCATTCATGTTACACACCTGATGCCAGTTAACTTTGACTTGCTAAATGTTCTTTCTACTAATTCTCTTATATATAACATGCTATTTCAGTCCTTTATTGCCTGTGTCCAGGGGCGAAGTGGCCAGCGGGCGGCAAACAAGTGCAACTGAACTGGCCCACAGGCTGCCCTGTGACTTCTATAGTCAACACACTTAATTGGTACTATCATGAGATCATAATGATTTGGTCCCATGATAATCTCCAAGATGTACTACAATACCCACTGCTGAACTACGAGCAATATTTATAACACTTGGTGTCTCTCTACATCTCACTCATGGTTGCTCGAGTGTCAGACACTCTCATCAATCCAGCCTACTGATTTTTGTTTAGCTTCCGATCTTGATCTCATTCTTTTTATTCAGACATTACATAACTTTCAAGACCACAAATATAAAATTCACTGTAATAAATTTTGTTTGTTTAAAAATTTATGTAGAGTGGTTGGAGCAAAGCCTCATGGGAAATTGGAACTATGTATCACTCTGTGTTTATCCAATGAATGTAGGGGATGAATGTGTGGGGGTAGCTGGGGTGCATTGTATAGCCCCTAACTCGCGGCCTATATACAGTCAGGGGAAAAAGCTAATACCATCTCATGCTGTAAACTGGGGATGGGTTGGGCCGGTGATCACGCAGCTCTTGAAGATTCTCAGCTTGGTGTGTTTGCTGTATGTCCTAGACTTCCAGATAGGATTTAGAGAGGCATATGCTCTTCTTGCAATTGACAGCCTACGTGTGATGTCTCCGTGGATTGTCTCCTGCTCCGTGAATTGTGGCACCTATGTAGATGAAGGAGTTGACATCTTCGACTTCGAAGCCATCAATGGAGATCATGTTGGCAACCTTGGCATTTGTTCGTAGCACCTTTGTCTTGGTGGTGTTGATACAAAGACCGGTATACCTTGAGACCTGATGGATGCGGGTGCACTTCTCTTGAAGATCTTTGTACCGGCTAGAGAGAAGGGCCATGTCATCCGCATAGTCTAGGTCCTACAGAACCGTGGTGAACTTCCATCTCAGGCCACGCCATGCATTGGTGGTGTTCCTCATTACCCAGTCAATAAGGATGTTGAATAAAAGACCAGACATAACGCAGCCCTGCTTGACACCTGTCTCTACAGGGAACCAATCTGATGTTCGTCCATTTTCAACAACACAACAGGTGCTGCCATCATAAAGCTCTTGTATGATTTCGAAGTTGTCAGGAATGCCATAATGCCTGAGAATGTTCCATAGCTTATCTCTTCTTGCACTATCAAAGGCCTTCTTGAAATCGATAAAACCAACGTATAAGGGTGTTTGCCATTCAGCACTCTGTTCAAAGATATTCCTCAGAATGATTCCTCTTCGGTAGGCAGCCTGCTCTTCTCGTAACTTCTTCTTAACTCCTTCCTGCATCCTCATCAGGAGCATTCTGCAGAAGATTTTTTTTGCTACAACTTGCTACAGAAACCACAGTAATCGTAGTCGGACAAAAATAGGTCTGGTTCACAGGAATAGGTATATCAGAGAAGCAAAGCCAGAATCCAATGGGCGTAATCCGAATCGAAACCAGGGCAGCAAACAAAGATCTCGTGATCAGGCAAAAAAAGGTCAAAACACACAGATGCAACAATAATCCAAAATCACAAAGGCAAAAATCGAAAAGTCAGGCAGTCCCGTCAGAAAGATAAACACTGAGTAATCAAGGCGAAATGAAACGTGGCACAAGAAGACTGAGAAAAACGATCTGACAGAGACTGGCTGTGAGATGACACCTAATATACACTTCTGGGGAGATCACATGGTGAGGGACACAGGTGCAAACAGTCAGACTGATTACAAAGGAGCATCACATGAGGGAGAACCTAATCACATGGAATTTGGCAGAAGCCAAAACGTGGACAGGGATCACGGGACAAACCTATACAAAGATAAACAGCTCCAGTTACGGAGTTTCTAACGTGCATAGATAATTAAAGAAGGACAGCGTGATCAGACTTGGAGCTTCCAACATGCATAGATAATTAAAGAAAGACAGCGTGATGAGACATGGAGCTTCCACGGAAAATGCAGCAAAGGTAATCAGGGAGTGACAAGAGGCGGAGACTAGAACAGGGCGAGTGCTAAGGGCTTGTTAATCAATTAGTAAGTGAAACTATACAATCCCTTGGTGCTTGTTAGTAAGTTAGTATTATATACAATGTTAGTTGTTGTTAGTAACTTCTAGCGAAAATAAGAAACTGTTTGTATGGTTAGTAAGATAGAAAAGTAAGGCGAAGTAGGTAAACGAGATCGGAAGGAAGGTTGAAATCCAGAATCCAATGAATCACCTGAAGAGTAACACGCAGGACTGGGGCTGTGTGCAATGACAAGACAAGAGACCAGACGGGGGAGAAAAAGTGCTCTGCATGATGGAAAACATGAACCGGAATGTGACTAAGGCAAAATGTAAAACATGGAAAAGTAAAAACTAAGACAATACATAAACTAATCAAAGTTACCAAATCCTAAATACACATACAAAGAATAGTCAGACATAGCAAATATCTAAAAACACAAAAGGCAGTCAGATTTACACTGCATGAACATGGTCAAGGCAGAGCAGAACGTGAGCCAAAGGCAGAATCACAGCAGGAATAGGAGTAGCCTGCGTTGCCGGCGGTCAGCGGCTGGCGGCAGAAAGGAGAGGAAAGACCACCTGCACGATAACGTAGGGATTTTGAGTGAGCCGTTCACCAGTGAACGGGAAATATTGATTGGCTTAAGAGGTGTCAATCAAAATTGAACTGTCATCAAATGCGTGGTTACGCCGTAAACTGCCAGAACAAAGATGGGGAATGTAGAGACCGACCCTTTGATAAAGAAATCGCTTGAATATCTTACAATTCACGACCGAAAGATTACTTAAAAGAACGAACAGCTACAGGCGATCAATCATTTACTAGATGGTAAAGATGTACTAGTTTTGCCGACTGGCTTCGGTAGAAGCATGTGCTCTCAAATTACACTCGAGTTTCATTGGTTTAAAAAAGGGGTGGTCCGTCGCGGCTCGTTGCGCAAGGTAGTGGGCGGCTACTCAAAATCCCTACGTTATCGTGCAGGCGGTCTTTCCTCTCCTTTCTCTCCAGCCGCTGACTGCCGGCAACACAGGCTAGAATAGGAGCTTGAGCAATTGTTGTTGCTTTGAATTTTTTACTGCAACGTGTTCTCATGAATATGCCTTGCAAAAAAAATCCTGATTTTGAAGCAGACGAATTACATGCGTCTTACGGAACATTCACATTGGCGTGGAGCGTCCGTTGACGGCTACGCCTCCCCATTCATTTGCGATGGAAGGCGGCGGGCGCGTCCGTAGCCGCGGCGCAATGCATGATGCGGCGCATCAAATTTTGTGCTTGTGGCGCGTCGAGGAAGCTGGGAAAAATTACGTTTATGGTAATGAATCCGGCAAACGGAACGCGTATATTCAATCAAGTGGTTGAAGGCAGTGTGTACGTTGTCTTCCAGGAACGTGGGCTACGAAATAATGGTTCCGCTTATTGCAAGTGATTCGGGAACACAATGGAGGAAAAGCTTATCATCGCCGTGTCCTCTTTTCCTGTTTTATATGACGGTTCCCTGTCTAGTTACAGGGACAATGGGAAACGCAACTGCGCATGGAGGAAGGTAGCAGAGATTGTTGGTGTCTCTGGTGGGTTTGAGCATTCTGTCACTGTTAAAAATGAAATAAAATACGGCATTGTGCTGCTCAAATTAGAGACCCGGCGCTCAGCAAAGTCACGTTTTTTACAGGCCCAGATACGCGGCCAGACCGGCGCCGTTTTTGCCGAAGATGCAGGATGGCGACTTTCTGAACTGTCCTCGTTCTCTGATCCATGACAATGATTAAACTCCGTGACAATAACGAAATGCATCTATACACAACTGCAGTCAAAATCCAAGCGGTAAAAACGACAATTGGGTGAATTAATATCGCCGTCAATGAAAACTTGCTTCAGCCAGTTGACAGCTGCATTTCGCTTCCAGTGACGTCACTAGAAAACTGGACCGCCCAAAGGCGGCAAAACCAAGGGGATAGAAGCGTCTGCAGGAATTGACGCGCCGCGTCAATGTGAATGTTCCGTTACTGTTGTACCAATCTCACTACGAGAAATAACAATGCTGAGGCCTGGAAAAGCTCTAGCAGAGGGCGGAATCAAAGCGCTAATGTTCCATATCCATGTCATGCACCCTACTGCGATGCCACTATATAGCTGACTTATGCTGAGTTATTTCAGTTTATGGCTAAAGCAGTTGGTCCAACAGAGATTTTAGCAAAGGCATTGATTAGATACTCTGACTTCTGGTCCTCGTCAGACACAGTCAGATCCACCCGGTGATCCACCCCTCGCTCCTCCCTGGATCTTCAATTCACACTCTGGTCCAAAAGGAATCAAATCCGGTTTCAAAATCACAAAATGGCACTGCTCAAATTGCCAAAATTGAGGCTTCCTAAATGGTTTGCTGAAACCAATGGGTGACATCACAGTTGCTTCGTCCATCTTTTTATACATTCTATGCTCACTAATAAAACCCCCGGAAATACATTGGCGCCCCCTATTATAATAGTTCTGGAAAATAAAAAGCCAAAAAAAAGTGGAGGTTGGATACAGAATTCTTTCCCAATTAACATTGTGGAATGTAAGAATAGCAGCATGCAGGCTACCTCTGGGTCATTCTGTGATCCGTGGCTAGGTTGCTAGTCTCTGCCGTTTTCGCTCAAACATGGCTAAACTCAAGGAAGTCTTGTGCAGTTAATCTTGCAAACATACTTTTAAGAATTTGGTTTTTAAACATCACGTCTCTGAAGCTGGATGTCTCAGAAGGTCAAGAATGTCAAGTGGATAATGCACTTGTATAGGCTAATTGAAGCGTGGACTGTGCAATAACTAGATAAATTCCATTGTCGTATTTTATGGTAATACACAGAATATATTTTCACCTTGTACCAATGTTGTGTACTGGTCAGAAATCTGCTTTTCTCATGATGTATTGTTTCTTAATCTATCTAGAGGGAAATTAATGAAAATATATCATCTTTTATCCCCCACTTTTATGTAAAACATAAGATCAGCATTTATCAAGTTATTGCACTGATCCCTTCTATTGCCGCATGCAAGTAAAATAGTGTTTTATGAACTTATTGCTTAGACCAGGGGTCCCCAATCTTTCCCAGAAAGGCCTGGTGTGGGTGCTGGTTTTCATAGCTACCAAGCAATTACACACCTGATACTACTTATCAACCCCTGGAATCTTTGCTTATAAGCTTGATTAGTAACATCAGGTGTGTAGCTGCTTAGCTGTGATGAAAGCCTGCACCCACACCGGCCCTTTCTAGGAAAGATTGGGGTCCCCTGGCTTAGACTGACATGAATGGAACCATCTCTCGGTATTGACATAGCTGATTACTTTTGCTGCAAAATAATTGATGGTATAAATATAACCCGAAGGCCTGTTTATTATTTGTAGATTAGGGGGCAGCTATTCAGCAGTAATTAGAGACAGCAAAAAAAAAAAAAAAAAAGTTTATTAGAATTTTTCACCAGTTGAATCCATCGTAAAGAGTCTAGGTACTAAACTGGCATGCCTGCAGCCCAGATGGGTCACCCATTGAAACCTTTAGTGCACAAATGTAACAAAAGAGTCTCAAAAGTGTTGAGAAGCTGGCATCTAAGATCAAGCAAGAATGATTAGATATTTTGCTTTCAAAACTTCAGTAATTGATCTCTTCAGTTCCAAAACACTCACTGCGTGTTGTTAAAAGAAGAGATGATTTAACACAGTGGTAAACTTGACCCAGTCCCAACTGTTTTTGAAATATCTTGCTAGCATCAAATTCAAAAGGAGCAGATATTTTTCTAAAACAATCAAATTTTTCATTTTCAACATTTTATTTGTTGTCTTTATACTATTTTTGACAGTTTCAATGATTCGCCAATCATTGCAGTCTGTTTTTATTGACATAAATGCAAGTTTGCATTTATTTATCAGTATGCATTTCAAAAGAATGTAATGGTAGTACAGACAGACTGCTTTCCCGCCCATGCACTTTGGTGTTTCAAAATGTACTTATTTGTATTTTTGTAATTATCATACGATGTGACCTTTCAGATTTGAAATGCGTATCGTAAAATTGCCTCACAGTCCAAAATGGAACGCATAAGCAACACAATCATCAAAGCATTTAAGTCTTATAGTGAAGCATGCCAGAATTAAAAGTTCATGCCAAGTTCACAGAAAGTTTCTTACCGATTAAACTGAAAGGTTTCCTAGTTCAAAATTGCAAGCTGATGGCATCTTAATAATTGGTTTAAACCTGTAATCAAAAACAGAATCATTTTGCTTTTCAGCCTGATTGAGCTCTAATGCAGAATGCAGAATGGAAGGTGGTCTTAATTTTTAGGTTTCAATTAAGTGTGATGCTTGATTCTAAACTGCAATCTTTGTTTTAGATCCTGCATGAGTCTGACTACTCGCATCAACATAAATTTATTTCTTTCACCGAAGAAAAAAATCTACTCCAATAAGCACACATCATCTTCTAAAATACAAAAACATGAACCACAGTGACCTCAAGTAATGTATTCTTATAAGTGAATAACTGCACAATCTTTCAAAGCGCCAAACGTGTCTTGCATCTGCAAAAAAAAAAAAAAAAGAAAAGAAACTAAAGTGAAAGAACCTTCAGGGAATGGTTTACCTCAGGGCTATTCAACATTATTCTGCAAGAGCTGGTGTGGGTGCAGGCTTTCATTCCAACCAAGCACTTACACACCTGAAACTACTAATCAAGCTCTACAGAAAAGACTCTTGGGGTTGATTAGTGGTGTCTGGTGTGCAAGTGCTTGGTTGGAATGAAAGCCTGCACCCACACCGGCCCTTACTGGATAAGGCTGAATAGCCCTGGTTTGCTTATATTGACTAAAAAGAACATCTTCCAAGGTATGCTCAGACAACCAAAGTGACCTTTATCATTAACTTGAAACAATGTAGCAATTAAATTGTTTTGTTACAGATATTTTCTCATGAATAGCAGAATATACTGTCCAACAAAATCAGCAAATAATACAAGTGATTCATTGTTAGACTGTAAAACAGTGTTGTAATGCAGTTTATTTTTTGCAACAAGAAATTAGGATCATAACATGACTTCAGTAATGCAAGTAACATTTTACTAACAAAAGTAAATTAGCTAAAACATCATTTTTATTTTGGCAATTTACAATACCATCTCCAAAAAAGTTGGGACAACAAAGACAAGACATTAAATTTATTCCCCAATGTTATTGTTTCTTTTGGGGGGGGGGACATTCATTTTGAATTCCATGCCTGCAACACACTAAAAAAAGTTAGGATGGGGGTATATTAATCACTGTTTTATTACACCTTTCCTTTAATTATTCCACAGAGTAATCATCTGAGGACATCAATAGTTTCATTTTTGAAGTATTTTTCCCCATTCTTTTTAATATATATGTTCAGCCATTCTGATGCCTGGGGGTTTCATTGTCATATTTTGCACTTCTTAAAGGACTACTGGTTTACAAGAGGCGATGTGACCCTCCTGTGAATTCCTTTCATGACCTCTCCAATCCAGTGAGTTGCATGTTGCTCAATTATATTATCTTTTTTGATTGGTTTGACATCCTGCATGCCTCCCCTTGCCAGGTGCGTTACATTTATGTTCCCCGTTCCCTTATGTGTCTGTGGTATATACATATGTGTTTTATACATTGCTCAAAAAAAGGGAACACTTAAACAACACAATGTAACTCCAAGTCAATCACACTTCTGTAAAATGTGGTTCTGCAGGTAGTGACCACAGACCACTTTTCAGTTCCTAAGCTTTCTGGCTGATGTTCTGGACACTTTTGAATGCTGGCGATGCTTTCACTATAGAGGTAGCATGAGATGGACTCTACAACCCACACAAGTGGCTCAGTTACTGCAGCTCATCCAGGATGGCACATCAGTGCGAGTTGTGGCAAGAAGGTTTGCTGTGTCTGTCAACGTAGTGTAAGACCTCAACTTACAATACCAACGATGGATATTGCAGTGGGGTGAAGGACTCACGTGTTCTTTTGACTAACTTCAATTCGAGCATTTTCCTGGCTGGCGTGAATCTCAATAAAATGGGTATTTTTCTCCGTCCATAGACGGGGCATAGAAAGGCAACGGTTACAATTTATCTGACACCATAAAGTAATTAGAATACCAAATTTAGTCGTATACTTGTTAAGTATCTGACTCCAAATTAGAATTAGAATTGATAGTTTTGGGACAGCATGCGTGAATCTTGAGACAACTCTGCCCTCAGACATGGCAGCGGAAACCATCGTTGCTCAGCAAATACGTCCCCAGGGTTAATAAACGCAGCTGTCCTGGATTAATTCGACGATACATCCATGTAGAAAACCATGATAGCAGCATCGAGGCATAAACAGAATAGCACTGAGCGTGAACGTATCACAAACCCAGGTTTATATACACCCAAGGGCCCCTTAAAAAGATTAACCGGATACCGGCTTATAAATAAAATATACGCCCAAGGGTATCTTTAATGGCTAAATCATAAGAGCCGGTATTACATAAACCCTTAAGGGTAGAACATAATCTCAAATCTAACTTAGAAGTATCGTTACCAACACGTCTTAGTAGGAGTTTCCCCTTAAATCCCGGTCGCAACAAGGCTAGTAAGAATACAAGTGTTATTTAATTACCAGGTAGGCACAACTTGGATCAAACAAATCAACGCTAAGCCAATTACCAGTTACCCGTAATTTACAAAGAAAATGTACATATTCATACCTGGAAAAGATGAATGGCCACGTGGAACTAAAGTCGTCCCATGTGGCCGTGGAGAACATGCCATCTCCCTCCGTGGAACGAGGCAACATATGACTTCCCCCCACTTACCCTTCGCACGTCAGGTCTTGATAGGACAAAGGAAGAGAAATAAGCGCCTTCCGGTTAGAATCTCTTACCTTTAAAGATTCCAAACCACGCCTCCGAACAAGGTAGAGGAAGGGGTGGCCGAATCAGAGTTTTACTCGCTTAGGTGATAAGATTAATTTGCATAGAGAAGTAAGCGGGATCTGACCAATATAACATCTTTCCAAACGGGATTATCCATAATTTTTAAGGGAAATGAAACATGTTCCATTCAACTCCTTGGATTCTCCCAAGAATAAAAAGACCGAACATGATAGGAATATGTGCTAATATGATGCAGTTTTCATGGAAAAGCTTTAAAATGGAGTATTATAGTCTAATTGTGTTATAAATATATAGGTGGTTCCTTCATAGGATGGTGAACATAAACATATTATGAATTTCACAGAGATTTAGATTGTTTTAAGCAGATTAATCTAACTGGGCTTTAACTTCAATGGGGACTGCGATATAACTCTGAAGAACACTGGTAAGCCTGGACGTAATGGCTCCGGCTTCCTGCTGTGAACAGAACAAAGCATGCAACTCTCACCAGCAGGCTGTAGGATTATAAAAGTTTACTGCTGGCTCTGGGCGGCACCAGATCAACCAAACATCCAGATTTTACGTGCATAATGAGCATGTGTTCCAACAATATAATTTTTGACCTATGTTGTGAGCTAAATCAAATATTCAGGTTCTACAGTAGTGTCCAGAGAATGGAGGCGCTACCAGGAGAGAGGCCAGTACATCAGGAGACATGGAGGAGGCCGTAGGAGGGCAACAACCCAGCAGCAGGACCGCTACCTCCGCCTACGTGCAAGGAGGAACAGGAGGAGCACTGCCGGAGCCCTGCAAAATGACCTTCAGCAGGCCACAAATGTGCATGTGTCTGCTCAAACAGTCAGAAACCGACTCCATGAGGATGGTATGAGGGCCCGACATCCACAGGTGGGGGTTGTGCTTGCAGTCCAACACCGTGCAGGACATTTAGCATTTGCTGGAGAACACCAAGATTGGCAAATTTGCCACTGGCGCCCTGTGCTCTTCACAGATGAAAGCAGGTTCACACTGCGCACATGTGACAGAGTCTGGAGACGCCATGGAGAACGTTCTGCTGCCTGCAACATCCTCCAGCATGACCTGTTTGGAAGTGGGTCACTAATGGTGTGGGGTGGCATTTCTTTGGGGGGCCGCACAGCCCTGCATGTGCTCGCCAGAGGTAGCCTGACTGCCATTAGGTACCGAGATGAGATCCTCAGACCCCTTGTGAGACTGTACGCTGGTGTGGTTCGCCCTGGGTTCCTCCTAATGCAAGACAATGCTAGACCTCATGTGGCTAGAGTGTGTCAGCAGTACCTGCAAGACGAAGGCATTGATGCTATGGACTGGCCCGCTCGTTCCCCAGACCTGAATCCAATTGAGCACATCTGGGACATCATGTCTCGCTCCATCCACCAACGCCACATTGCACCACAGACTGTCCAGGAGTTGGCGGATGCTTTAGTCTAGGTCTGGGAGGAGGTCCCTCAGGAGACCATCCGCCACCTCATCAGGAGCATGCCCAGGCGTTGTAGGGAGGTCATACAGGCATGTGGAGGCCACACACACACTACTGAGCCTCATTTTGACTTGTTGTAAGGACATTACATCAAAGTTTGATCAGCCTGTAGTGTGTTTTTCCACTTTAATTTTGAGAGTGACTCCAAATCCAGACCTCCATGGGTTAATAAATTTGATTTCCATTGATAATTTTTGTGTGGTTTTGTTGTAAGCACATTCAACTGTGTACAAAACAATGTATTTAAGAAGAATAATTCATTTATTCAGATCTAGGATGTGTTATTTTAGTGTTCCCTTTATTTTTTGAGCAGTGCAT
This sequence comes from Gymnothorax reevesii, assembly GCA_029721435.1. Taxonomy (NCBI): domain Eukaryota; kingdom Metazoa; phylum Chordata; class Actinopteri; order Anguilliformes; family Muraenidae; genus Gymnothorax; species Gymnothorax reevesii. The sequence goes on from CM056575.1 coordinate 88,169,798, forward strand.
ATATCATTGCTACGAGTGTGCAAGTTGATGGATTTTCAAACGACCAGTCAGTATTTTGCAAGTTTAGAGTATCGTCTTCAGAAATGATTTGTAACCTTTAACTGGCTATTTGTGTGTTACCTAATTGAAAGCTTTATAATTCAAGATTGCAGCTTCACAGAGAGGACGGGAATGGCAAGAAACTTAATGTCAAGACACTTGAAGCGTTTAGAATTACATCGTATTTAAGTTTATTTTCATGATTTTGGTCGAGAAAAAGGGCTGGACAGTCAAAAAATTCAGCATTGAAGTTAACAAAAAATACTACTGAGAATTAAAAAATGGCTGGGGGATAAAAACTATACATTTATGGGATCATAAACTCCTTGGGCTCTAATTTCTTGGCGCAGGTTTGTGTAGCCCACGCAGTGGTAATTTTCTGCAGTGCAGTCCGCGCAGTGGTAATTTCGTGCAGTGCAGTCCGCGCAGTGGTAATTTCGTGCGGTGCAACACCGTGTGCAGCCACTTAGGCAATTTGGTAAACGGCCGTGTGCAGAGATGGGTGTGGCGGCGTAGTAGGGGGAGGTGTCACATTCATCATGATGCCGTGACAATTCTTTGGACAAAGGTTCCGCAGAGAGCTCGCCAGCTCCAACCTGGTTTCCTTTCTGTGCAGTGGTAATTTGGCTGACCGGCGCACAGTGTGCACACGTCACCAAAACCTCACAGGCAGGTTTCCAGAATATCAGGCACATTTCAATGCAATAAATAATTACAGGAACCACTATTTAATGAAACAATCTGAGTCAGCCCGTAAATATCTATATCGATTGTCCTGATGTCATCAAAGAGAGAGAGATGTGTGCATGTGGGCGCGTAAGTGCATGTGTAGGCTATGTGGGCATGTGTCCTTCAGCTGCTTTCAGACCGGACGCGAAACAAATATTTTGTGCGACTGATTACATTCAAAGTGAATGCAAAGACGTGAATACATGTGTATATTTGCATCTTTGCATTGACTTTGAATGAAACCTGTCGTGCAAAAAATTTGTTTCGCGTCCAGAGTGCAAGCGGCTTAATACTATTATTGTCACTTAGGTTTTATCGATTTTAGAGGGGGAAAGGAATACAGGCTGATTACTATGATCTCGTACTGAATTAAGATCACGTATTAAAAATAAATGTGTAAGGTATCTTGCATTGTTGTCCTTGCATGTTAATCCCAAAAATTTTAAGCAGCAGCAGAGTGTAATAAAAGGAACACGCTATCTATCGTTTCTCTTCCCAATAATGGAAGCAGAAGAAATAAATGAGCAACCGTCGTATTTCATTCCAACTTAAGTTTGAATGATCTGGCCTAGTTTCGTTTTGAAATTCCATTCAAGTTTGCTAATGGTAATGATTTGCGAATGCCCTAGCTAGCCAGCTAACTCATATTCGTAATGCTTAATATAGACGTAAGCGGAGCAGAAAACTTACCCGAAGCAGCAAAGTAAAATGCAACATTCAAGCATCATGCAGATATAGGACAGAGGCTTCTTTATTCCAACACTTTAAAGGTGAGGAGAGGAGCTCATTTGATTGGTGAGGATTAGACTCAGCTGTGTTAAACCCACTCAAGGCTTATCTCCTCTCTCTTTGCCACTTGCGCCGGTTGGAGGGACAGAGGTGGGACAGTGGAGTACTTGTCCCGGGCTGCATCAGGCACAAAATTGCAAAATACGCCTGGATACACCCTTTGGCGCACTGCTCCCCTCATTCACCCGGCTTGCACTGCGCCTGCGCCTGGTCAACAATATAGAGCCACTTGACCTCAAGTACAAGTCATCAGGAGCAGTGGTTCCCTACCCAGTCGTCAAGGACCCCCTGTCCTGCAGGTTTTTGCTCCAGCTCTACTCTTTCACACCTGATCCATTTAAGGGCTTCATGCTGATTGGTTGAAAAAGATCTACCTGAACAGGGTGTGCATGAAGGTGCATTGGGCCTTAAATGGAGGTGTGCAAAAGTAGAACTGCAACAAAGACCTGCAGAACAGGGGGTCCTTGAGGACTGGGACGGGAACCACTGATCAGGAGCATTACATTCTAAATTAGGAACTCTCTAGGCACCAAATAAGACAGCTACCCAGATGGCTCCCCGAACTCCAAGATCCCTCAAAATGGTGCACTGTCAAATCATAAAATAATCATATACTTAACACTAGTCAACTTTTAATGCATGAAATTCAGTATGAATTAATGATTTTCTGGTTGAATTTAATATGAGTGTATCAATATATGTGCAGTTGGACATCAGTGGTCACCAGTAACCTCTCCAAACACAAAACATGCCTTTTCTCCATGAAAAGGTTTCAAATTTTGTTAATTTTTCTTCAGAGTCCCACAAGCAAGCACACATACTAATTAAAGGAAGAGCTTATTTAATCATCAGAACGTTCAACCTACATTAGAAAGCTAGCAGTTCCCACTTCTGAGCTTGCAGCCTTATATGAACACTTTCCATACCTTATCAGGAACAAGTATAGCTCACCAACTCAGTAACATCTGAAATGTACTTTATATTTTAACAGACCATACATTCCTTTACCAGGAAAAAAACAGAACATACAGTAGCTATGATGAACAAAGACTACTCTTACAAACCAAAGAGGCAAACGAGCTCTGTGATCATCATGGCTATGGCAAACCGAGAATAAAGAACAGCTTGCCAGCTACCCATAGTTTAAAAAATATATTAAATTGCACTTAACCAAAGTGAACAAAAACATTTTTTTCATTGAATCCCTCCACCACAGACACAACTGTATCAGGTAGAAGGAACCTCCAAGTCTTGTTACATTCGGAATAATTAGTTTGTTAGTTTAGTTTAGAGATTTCAATGGGCCACTTTGTGCAGTGGGTGATATGATCAATACCTTAGTGCTTTCTTCTGTTAAGGGTGGCTATGACAGAGGGTATCAGGCTCCTGCTGAAACGTTCTCTTCTGTATTTCTGAGTCCTGTATCTCCTTCCAGAGGGCAGAATAGTGAGGTGACCGAGCAATGGGTGACTGTAGTCCTGCGCTATTGTGTTTGCGATGCGTGGGATAGCCTTCTCATTCAGTTCAGAGAGATTGGGAGTGGCGAGACCTATGATTTTGGTAGCAGTATTAATTATGCGTGTGAGTTTGACCCGGTTTGTAACAGAGAGCATCTTAAAGAAACAGGTGGAACAATACAGTAAAATGGGTTGTACAATACTTCGATATAACAGAAAGAGGAGACGGGGGGCAACATGGAGTCCTTCAAGTTTACGGATGGCTGAGAGTCTTTGGTGGCTTCTTTTTTGAATAATTCCCATTGACTATATCCATGCCTCATTTAAACCCCGTAAATATAACTGAACACTTCAAGCCGGTTTCTTTGAAATCCCATCATTTTCAGCTGCGCAATCGTGAGCATCATACAACCTACCTTGCTGTTATGCAAAGGTTTGTATAGTCTTCTTTTTGTCCAATCAATGTCTTTCAGTTACTGTGGAAAGTTTAAACTCTCTGGTATTGGATAAGAAACGAGTCAATCAGTACACCATAACCGGGGAAGATTTATATGGCCGTGAACTATAAGTGTGCAGTTACACATATAAGCCTTAGTAAATAATTGAGTGATTGGCTATCAACATGAGTACATAGGAGGATGTGAGGGAGCGCTGAATGCGTCAATGGAGGAATCTGTGCGTAAATCCACAGTAGGGAACTAAGCATTTTTGATATGTGATGACTATAATTGATAGTAGAACAAGGCTGGACTGGTAATCTGGCAAACCGGGCAATGCCCGACGGGCCGACGGACATATTCGGCCGATACAATCATAATTTATAAAATTGTAATAACAACAATAATTTTGAACGACCGCGCCGGCCTTTAAAACATGGAAAGCGGCCCATTGGTTCATTCTGAAATCTCTGGCCCATTGAAATCTCTGAGCCCTCCCTCCTCGAGGACAAAAAAACTAAATTGCGTCAATGGCCTGCTGATTCAACAGCAAGCCAACATGAATTTTTGCAAAAGCAACACACTGTCTACCCGATACTGACGTTAAAAAGCTCCAGGTCGGACATCCGAAAAAAAATTAAACCTGTTTAATTTTTCCGCGAATTTCGGCGGTGATGACGAATGGTCTCGTACCACTGCGAATCAATTCTTCTCTGCAAAAGAAGAGAACTGCTTCATCCGCACACTTCCACGGGCCAACGCAGCTCAGTGAGAAAGGGGTTTTAGTTACCATTATTGGGCAACTCAACTGAGCGGTCACACTTTTTCATGAGTGACAGACAGCAACATTTCTGCCATTTAGCAAAAACATAATCTTTAAGAGGTCTACATCATGAAAATCGATTAGATTTTTTTTCTAACTTGAACTTTCTCTGTCGTCTGCGGGTCAATATGTGAAGGGCGTCATCTTCTCAATTCACTCCTGGTTCTTGCTCTACTTTCAGAACAAACATCCAAAAAATGAGCTTTGACTAGTTTTTATTGCCGCAATTGATCATGAAAAAAGGTCAACCATGCCATTACAAGGCCCGCAAAAATTTTTTGTTATGATCCTGAGCTGCCTGACCATGTTTTTGTTGTGATTCTGCCTTGTTTGCCATGTCTGTTTATTATTCTGCTTTGCCTGACCATGATTTGTATTGTATTGTATTGTATTGTATTTGTATTTTGGGATTCCATCCCATGTTTTGTTTTTGCCTTGTCTCTGTCTGTTCTACCATATTCCACTCCTGCAGTTATATTCCGGTCCATGTTTTGTGTGATACCATGCATTGCACTTTGTCTTCCCCTGTCTGGACTTTTTTCATGTGATCACTCACTGCCCCAGTATTGTGTGCCACACTTTCGGGTGATTTCATGATTTCTGGGATTTCAACCATTCCTTCCAATCTCATTTACTTCTTTCACCTTGCTTTTCTATTTTACTAACAATACTAACAGTTTGTTGTTTTAGTCAAACTTACTAACCAAAACTAACATTGTTCATAGTATTAACTTACTAACAAGCACTAGGGATTGTATAGCTGCACTATACCATCACTGTTCCATCATATATGGAGAAAAACCGTGTCTTCAGTTGCCAATTACGATAATTGGAAAAATCGTCAGTAAAAGAAAATGATTGAGAACTAGCCAGGACTAATTGTCATAAAGGGACGTAAAACCAGATTAAGCAAACATGGATCCAGAGCTCCCTGAATAGGGTATTTGCCAGAACCTCGTTGCCTCCGACAAGCACGGTACCTGTGCCAAACATTAAATAGCGCGGGTCCACACATAGCGGGAAACAGTGGGAACGCACGGAAAACATCACGTTTTTGGAGTTAAAATTCTGGACTTTAACCAATAAATATTATCAGACCAGGAGTGCAAGAAAGAACTATGATATCTCAGGAATGAACACGGTATTATTCTGCCTTCTGTGTCTACACAGAGTCAGATATTTTGCTATTTAAACTGTGCTTTGGACACACATTTGAGCGATCAATATCAACTGATGATATTTCTTTTCAATTGCTCATATTTTATCGGGGTAGAATAAAGCATAAAATATCAAATAAAATTAAATGAGTTCCTGTACATGTTATTAGTGTACTGGGTGACACTCCCATTTTTTATGCCTGATTTATAGCTAGCCTAAAATAAATTAAAAGCAAAAAAACTACAACAATAATCAATGTGTTAAATTATTCCAATCACCCTTTTATTGGACTTGTTTTCAGTCTACTAGTGCCATAATATGAACAGAACTGACAAAAAGGGTAGATCACTGTTGTGTTATGCCTCTCTTATTCTAACAAATACAGTGGCGAATAGATACCTCCATTCAAAGGAAGGAATTCAATGCTTGCTCGAAATATGGGCGGACGAAAACATACGATCACAGCTGAATACTTCACACAAAAACTCAGGGATTTATGGACTAATACATGAGTAGGCAGGGGAGTGTCGGTGCGAAAGTAACATGGGACGAAAGTTATACGGCGATTTACTCACAGCCATCTGCACTTCGTCAAATTAGGTCAGCACGTGCAGCTCGCAACGCTCTCCAGACCTGGGAAAAATCTTGATGTTTCATTGCTTCCCTGCGAAACGAGACAAGGAAGACAGTTTTCCACAGTGGTGAGTAAATTCTGACAAATGGTAAACTTTTTTGATTAGAAGATTGTCTTTATCGCTCCACATGTCATATTTATGATGAAATGATAGGTGATTTAGTTTTGTAACATATCCTGAAGCTTGATATGTCAGACTTTTTCCACTTTAGAAGCAATCCTGGTTCAAATGTCAGGAGTCACTGTTGGGGCGGAAGTAGCTACGGTTACGTTCGTTCCTCTCTGCTAATACGCAAAATTTTGTGTTTTAAAGCTCAATAAAAAATGTGTGTGTTATATTTTGCCGACAGAAGATGCCAGGAGTTAGGGTCAGAACTACCCAGAGAGGAACGGATGACCAGCAGGTTTACGGAAGCGCCTTTTTTGATGTCCGAAGAGGCGAGAGTATAAGGAGGGTAGCAGAGGTGCATTGCATTTGTCATGTCACCCTGTTCAGGTACTGCAAGAGGAGGGCAGAGGCAGGAGGGCAGCAGACCGGAGCCCCAGGGTACAGGGCTCACAACAAAGTCTTCACAGAAGAACAGGAGAAGAGACTGCAGGCATATATAAACAGAGCAGCTGATATATATATTTCAGCCTGATTCCTAAAGAGGTTGGAGTAACACTGCAGACAGAGCTACACCACTACCGCCATTTGCCTAAGATAGCAAGCACCTCGGCTCTGAATCTGCCCTGGCTCTGAGCCAGATCAGCTGGAGTCGGCACAGAGCCGGGGCAGATCCGGAGCGGAGGTGCTTGCTATCTGGGAATTAACCTGTTTTTTCATGGTGTCTTAGGTGTGAAAGTTTGCATATGAGCTGGCTGAAAATATTGGCCTCAAAACTCCATGTTCACGGGAGAAAAACCAGATGGGATGGAAGGATTGGCTCACCTCCTTCCTCGAGCGCAACAAAACCCTGTCCATCTGTCGACCTCAAGCTACCAGCATGTCCCGTTCCACCAGCTTCAACAAGACCAAAATGACAGCGTTTTTTTGAAACCCTAAAGACTGTCCTCACCCGCAATAATTTTGAAGCAAAGGACATCTGGAACATGGATGAAACAAGTAAAAATTTATATTTAGATAAATTAAAAAGCAACAGTGATTTGCAACAGCGATAATTCATTTCATTTATTATTTCCGGTACCACAACGGTTCAAGTGCCAGACAAAATCATTGCCACCAAGGGGCAGCGCCAGGTCAGTGCTGTGACCTCTGGGGAAAGAGGGACATTGATGACTGTTGCCTTTGTTTCCAACGCTCCAAGGAAGAAGTTCCAGGACCACTTCATCCGGGATGGCCCCCTTGGCTGCACTGGTTCTGCTATCCATCGGGGTGGATGCAGGAGACAGATTTCTTGGCATTTTTACAGCATTTAGCAAGAAGCACCCGCGTGACCCCGGAGTCAAAGCTGCTGCTACTCTTAGACAATCATGCATCACACCTTTCTGCGGTAGCTATTGACTTTTGCAAGTCACATGGCATTGTACTCCGGTCTTTTCCACCCCACTGCTCCCACCGTCTTCAGCCACTAGACCGAAGCGTTTTTGGTCCTCTGAAGCACTACATGTGCTACAGTGCAGCAGACAATTGGATGCGAATGAACCCTGGAAGAATTTTGATCACCTACAACATCCCAAGTGTAGTGGCTAAACCTCTGTCTCAAGCTGCAACAGCAATTAGCATTTCATCTGGGTTTGAGTGTACCGGTATCTGGCCCTTTAATCCAGATATTTTCAATGAGACAGATTTTGCTCCAGCTTTTGTGACCGACTGTCCTGCACCAGCTCCAGCTCCAACTCCAGTGCCAGCTACATCACCAGCACTCTCTTTATCACCAGCGCCTGCTCCATCGCCTGCTCCATCACCAGCGCCCTCTTCATCACCAGCGCCAGCTCCATCAGCAGTGCCCTCTTCATCACCAGCGCCAGCTCCATCACCAGCGCCCTCTTCATCACCAATGTCCACTTCATCACCAACGCCCGCTCCCTTAAGACACCTCCAACCTAGCCAGAGCCCATTTGAGCTGCATCCCCATGAGTCATTCCATTCCTGCAGATGGTGAGAGTTTGTGTGTGTGTCTTTAAATGTGTCTGTTGAGCCTTGCCAAGCATTTTTTAAAAATATACTGATTCAAAAAAGAAACTTCACACTCATAAATTTGTAAATAACTCCGACGTGCACAGGAACGTAGCACGTGTGAGCGTACTTTAAGCTAAAGTTTCGTGTTCCTAGTCACGTGACCATATGAGAGATGTGCAACTGAGCTCACATTAGCACGTTACAGTGACATCTCAACGTCCACTAGGAATGAATTGTTTAGAGGTCGTGTGACTGCCCAAACCATACGTAATCGCCTGCGCACTGCTCTTATTCAAGTAGTAACTTACCATTTTTACTCTTGGACATTTCCGTAGCATTTTCGGTGGAACTGGTTACATTATGGACATTATTTTTACGATACACTATCTTTAATGAGTACAGAATTAAATAAAATCTTTATTTGAATCCTCATTTCTTGTATGTTCAACTTATCAACCTGCAAACGAGTGTGAAGTTTTTATTTTGGCTGAGTATATTATCTATCCAGGTATGCCTGCGGTTCCAGGAACATCTAGTGGCACGCCAATACAGAAGTTCAGCCCAGAATAGGTTCGCCCATATCCAAAGGCTGGCTTGAGGAAAGAAAATAAAAGAAGAGGCAGAAAGAGGTGAGCAAAGTGTTGTTTTTAACTCGTCTCGATTCTCTTGCTTGTATAAAAACAAGCTGATTCTGACCATCATCTCATTGAATGTTGCAGGTCAACAGCAGTACTGACCGACACCCCAGTGAAAGCTGCTGTGGAGGAGGAGAGTCGGCAGAGGGGCCAGAGAAAACAGTCCTCTTCAAAACTCTCAAAGAAAACAAGGTTTTGTGGACACACTGCAACCACAGTTTCTCAGGACAATGATGAGGAATGTCTTGTTTGAGGGGAGAGATTTGCCTCATCTTTGCCTGGAGAAGTGTGCGTGCGGTGCATCTTTTGTCAGCTGTGGTCACATGAAGCATGCACTGAGGGTGCAGCTCATTATATCTGTCACAACTGTGATAATGAGTAAAGTAATTTCATAATTTTTATAAATAGTCCAATTGCACTTTAAACATGTTCACATTTGTTTTTGAAACATTTAAAGCAAATTAAAATGTTTGGAACACGTCTGATTGTTTTTGTTTCTGTTTTAATGACAGTAATTTAAAAGACTACAGTTAATTTGATTACATTACTTTTGTCCCGCCCGTGTGCTACTTTCATCCCGACTGGAGGGGTCGAAAGCAGCAATGCGGAACTTCCGTTTGACGTCAAACTATGCCGAAGTCAATATATATTGGGATGATTTAGCACAAGGTATTGACAGAGCACAGTGGAAGGTACCTTTTGTAGTTGATTGCTCTGATAAAATTTTTCAGTCTGTAACATTATCTTTTAAAATGACCTCTATGTGAAAAACGTAACTTGCGTACCAGCTCTCCCCTACATTTGCATGGTTATCATGGAATCATAGATCAGTACCGTGACAAACTAAAGAAAAACGCGGCTGCGAAATTTCAAAGTCCGGGACACGGAGCGAAAGTCTGGCAGCTCAAGTTATGAGATAAGCTAGATAGATTTTCGTGGTATGAGGCGTAATCAGCATAATCGGCCAAAAACCCAACAGCGAAAGAATTCCGTTTGCAACATCCATCAATATTGAATGTAATCAGTACATTTTCGGCTTACCTTGATTTTTAGGTACCCAGAGAAAGATTTGGATGTGTAAAAATATAAAGCGTTCAGTCAAGAAAACTTCAAGTTTCATTTCTCGTGCTGCTATATGTGGTAATCCATGTTAAAGATGACACACCAGGATTGCTAGGTCAGGCGCAGCATATGCATGCGCAATATTAAAATTAGATATTAATATTGTAAACCCCCTTATCAATAATAAAACACCCTGAAATATATTGGCGTCTCCATTTAAAATTGTTGCCCATTTAAAACACGGGTCATCATTCTATCATTCATTGCAGCCCTAATTTTAACGTATTGTTAGCCATTTGAGAGATATTTTTATTTTTCCCCCCTGCAAAGGTTTGGCTGCTTGGCATTGGGTTAGATTCTTATTTCAAACTCCTTCATTCTCTGTTTCTCAAGATGTGCCTCATTTTAACCTAGTTTTTGCCTGGCATGCAAACTCTGGATACATTCTGTTTTTTCCCTATAATAAAGCCAACAGAGTCTAATTGTTTACACTGAATTGATCAACAATAAAATACATTATTTGAATATACTATAACCAGTCTTCTTTATTGGTTTTGCTTAATGACATTAAATAATGCAGATGTTGCTACTAGTAATACTTATGCCTCTACAGATGCCATTATTAGCAATTTTCCAGCAAAAACTTTGTTTATTGTAAAGGTTAGCATACTTACTAGGCTTACCCTCTGTGATACAGTTCACACTTAATTTCTGCAGATTATATGTCACCTGACAGGAATGATCTAAAGAATTAAAAGGCACAACCCCGTACAGTTTTTTTTTTGTTGTTGTTGAAATATAGGCCTAGAAATTAAAAGACAATTTATTGTGCGAGTACCTTTACTTTTAGTACTTTAAGTACATTTGAAAGCAAGTACTTTATTACTTTTACTTAAGTATGATTGTTAATGCAGCACTTCTACTTTTACTTAAGTAAATATTTTGCTGGTTATCTGCACTTTTTCTTAAGTACTGAATTTCAGTACTTCCTCCGCCACTGATGCCTAATGCTTGTTTGTTCAAGCCTAAAGTTACCCTAACTGGGCAATTCAATCGGCTGATTGACTAGTGTATCCGCCATCTGATTAGGTCATCTGGGAAAGATGACCCATTCAGAGTCTTAACTCTCTAAGCTGTGCAAGCCTTTCCCTGTTCCATATTTTTAATAAACTGGACTATCAGCTTCTAAATTGTGTCTTCTGTGGTTGTGAAAAAGTGCAAGTGCATTGTCTGAATATGATTACCTCACAGTTTTGTTGTTATTACCTCCGCCAAGGAGGTTATGTTTTTGCCTGGGTTTGTTAGTTAGTTAGTTTGTTTGTCTGTCTGTTTATTTGTCTGTTGGTTTCCAAAATAACTCAAAAACTTATGGACAGATTTTGATGAAATTTTCAGAGAACGTGGGTATTAAGTCAAGGAACAGGTGATTTTGGCATTTGGCATATCTAGGCCAAAGTACTGCTGAGATATACGGCAAAGTTCAAGATTTCAAGTCTTTTCAATGGGCCGGAGTTCCAATCGCCGTGCTTCTGAGTTTTGCTGCCCCCTGGCAGAGGTCTGCGTTCTCTGAGTGCTTTTCTAGTTGTCATTTTTATTGATTGACAGATTGCTCCTGCTGAACTGAGTCTTCAGTTTTTCTCTACTCCAGTAGGGGTGTACTCCCAAACTGAGAGGGGCGAGCCTCGCTGGTGACCTTGAGCGAGGCAGAGGCAAGCTTGGAAGGAAACACACTTCGCCCAGTCCAAACCTGAGAGCTGCCAGTCTATACTTCGAGCTACGAGGACTGTGAGGTGCAAGCTGGAGATAAACAACCTCAACTTTCCTCCCAGTTGCATAGGGACCTCCACCTTCAATTAGGAGCTCTACCATCACCGCATATTTTGCGCGCTATCTCCTTGACCCCATAAAGCTATGAATATGCCATGGAAGATATACTAAGACGATATACTGCATGTTGTAGGCCCAAAGCCCACCATAATGGCTGCAAACCACTAAGAACAGCCATTTAAAGTACATTTTCCAGAATTCCAAAAGCATTATCTCTAATGCAATAAAACTAATGTCGTCAAGCCCCTTTAAAAAGTCAAGCAACCCATTGTTATCTCTCTCTGGACTTCTGCTAGGGTGGTGTTAATAGAGATTAGGAGTGCACATCCATCTGACTGAAAAGTTTCCTAAGAACAGAACAAAGTTTTTCGGTCCTCTCCAGTTGGCGACGGTATAGTTAAAGATGAACTCCGTTCTGTTCCGTAATTACTTAAGTTGCCTATAGACGTATCTATTCAAGGGCTAGTAAAAAGAATTCACCCTGCGAGACGACATTGGAATTTCTTTTGTTTCACTGTCTTTTTAACCTTGAGAAGAAACGAAAAGGCAACCAGCTCCCCTTTTTGCTATTTTCCCGATCAACAAGTCGATGAATTTTCTGCATTCTCTTGTGCATCATTGTGCCTTGAAAGCAGACACCATTTCCTGTCTGCTGACGAGCTCTGGAAACAAAGGGATTGCCACCGCCCCAGCTGGAGAACACTGTCACTCACTTAGTAGTGATTCCAAGAAAGGCAATTTGTATCTGGGCAGATTTAGCTACAATATGAAACGCGCGATTCTATGCTAATTGCTGATGTTTGACTGTAATTATTATTGTTTACCTTGAGCTGTGTTTTTCTTTGCTTGCTGGTTTTAAAGTACTGGATCTTACTGTTGTACTGGGTGTAAAACTTCAGTATTTAAAAGAAAATTTGTCTGGAAATTGCGGATATTTACTCTACACTGCTGCATTGCTGACCTGTTACATATCCGTTCTTTGAGCGAGTTCATTTAAAACCGCGAATTTCTTTGTTTTACTTTGTTGCCCTGCTCTGTGTAAATCATGAGGATTCTTGAGAAAGTTTGAATTGAATTGGGACGTTTGGCTTGTCTTATTGATTTGTTCAGCCCGCTGCAGCTAGCTACTCCATCCTACACCTTTGCCTGCGCCTTCTTTTATGCTTTCTCTCTCATCCTTTCTCACTCTCTCTCCATTTTCATATTCTCTTTTCAGCTAATTTCTGTACACTACACTCTGCTTACTGAGTGGGAAACACGGCCTCTGGCCTAACTCGTACAGGAGTCTTTTTCTAATTCTCCCACCTGTGCCATCCAGTTCTTCGTTCTCTCACGTACTTCCTCCACTCTCAAGCACTCGTGGTTCTCAGACTGCCATATCATCAGTCCGCCATTTTAGATCTGAGTCCGTCTTCTTAGATCTGAGTCCGCCATTTTAGATCTGAGTCCAAGCCTGCCATTTTAACCCCTCCCTTTTCGGTACTCAGACTTACTCACACACATGCATACACACACACAAACACATGCACACACACACATTCACTCATCCTAACTTTGGTCTATTTGTATATGCTGTTTCATGATATAACTGCTATTTTAATCCTTCCTGTGTGTTTATTGTTTTATTCAAGTGGTATTGATTGCATGTTCATTGCTACTGAGACATAATAAACCTTTTTATAGATTTTCAACAAGTTCTTCTGGTTGTCTTTGACTGGATATTAGCTTGAATCTAATCTCTGCCAGGTCAAGAGCTCCACTTACCTTCAGCGTGTGGTTATATTATTGATGCTGGATGTTAATGGTAATTATATGGTTATTGAATTTTAGCTTTGATAATTAAGCTAGTTTTCCCATTTTTGTTGAATATTGTAATCATTCATTTATAACATAAATTTTGATTGTGGTAATTTGGCATTTATGGCGAAACATGAATGAGACTTAGTCATTCAATTGCTATTAATGTTCCCTTTACTAGAAGGGTGGTGCCCTGAGAAACTTTAATAATTAAATTAAAGCTTAATAAATAATTAACTAATTTATTAGTTATTAATGACATTTAATAGCCATTGTAATGCCCTTTTAAGCTGTTGCACCTACGATTTGTTATTTCTGTGGACCTGATAAAAATGAAGCTCTAATAAAGACTGAGACATAAGACCAATAATTTTGCCGAGGCTCCAAGAAATGAATTGCATTCAATATGAGCCACATTTGTTTTATCTCCCTTGTTCAAGTGCATAGAACACAGGGTGTACAGTGAAATTTGCTAAGTGCATTTTGTAGCCAATAATAAGTAGACAGGATGAATATGAGTGGATCTCCAACATGAATACGCATCATGGAAGATATTGCCATCATCATAAAACAAACATGAGCACATACTTAGTGAAGTCTCGCAAAATACGTGGTGATGGTCGAACTCCCATTAAAACAGGGAGGAAAGTCGAGTTCATCTCTCTCCTGTTTGCACCTTGTAATCCTCCTGGCCAGCTCAAACTATAAGCTGGCAGCTCTCAGTTTAGGAATGGGAAGGGCTTATTTCCTCCCAAGTTAGCTCTCACCTCACTGTACCAGCTCCCTTCTCGCAGTATTACCTCCCACCTCACACTAGTTCTCTAACGAGGCTCGATCCTCCCAGTTAAGGAGCGCACTCGCTCTCTTCTTCTCCACCTCACTGGAGAAACCGTACATTTGTACTCAATCCCCCTGTGATCGGACTGTCCCCGCGCGGCACTGCAAACCATGGGGGAGACTAAATTCAAGAACAACATGGAGGAAAGGGCAGAGACAAACTGCTTGATATGCCATTCATGTTTCTGAGTTTATTCAATATTTCCTTTTCATGAAGTAATTGCAGTATATAAGTGCAAAATGAGTAGATACAAGATACATGAAATGTAAGTGTCTATATTTGTATATTGATTGATATGAATGTGTGTTTTAATGTCCCCGCTGAAATTTCCAGCTTTGACCAGCCTAGGCTGGTCAGGCTGGTTTAAGCTGTGCTTTGGACAGTTTTAGCTGGTCAACCAGCCCCTCTCAAGCTGAAAATACCATCTTAACCAGTTTTAACTACCTTCATCAAGCTATAGAGACCAGCTACACCAGCATATGACCAGCTAACGACACAACTCAGACCATCTTAAACCAGCTAAGAATTCATTCCGTCATGTGTAACTTAGATGTCGCTTAGATTAGATGGCTAATGTTAACTCTAACCTAACACATGTCAACAAGACAGAAATAACACTATTTACTGACTACAAATTATCGAAAATCGCAGTTACGTCTCAATCTAGTCTATTTGACATACACATTTAAATTCACTGCCAATAACTTCCTGGAACTATTTGCAGTCTCCATGTGATGATAATTTAGATTTATTTTTAGCAAATTCATTTATATTTAACATTTAGATTTAGTATTTAATGTCCTCTTTTTCCTTCTACAAAAAGTTATACTACAAAAAATGATATCACCATTTCCGCACCAATTTACACATTTTTGTGTGTAAATGTGAGAAAAAGAGACGGCTTAAAATGGCAACAATCTTTCTTCGCCATTTTTGATGCTAAATGTGCAAAAACTGTTCAGTATAAAACAACATACCCTATTTTACAAACGGCGCCCCATATGCGAACGCTAGATGTCTTTATGAATCCAAGGAGTAAAGGTGTGTGCACACACATATGTTGCAATTGTACAGTAACTAATAGAGGTGGAGACTTCCAACCACCTCTGGATTACTGCTGAGATGATGTACTTTTGTAGATTCAGTAGAGTACTAACAGATTATGGTTTCTGCTACATAAAAGGAACAAAGAACATGGAGATCCTGTCGTCCGGATGTTGACAGATGAGTTATTGTTTTGCCTCAGTGGAGGTTTGCAATCTTGGATTGGTCTTGTATTTCTTTTTTCTTTCGTTGATTACACCTTTGTTATATCTCGAATAAAAAAAAACAAGTCCCACCAGCAAGAGGTGAGCTATTTGTATTTTGAATTCTAGATTCCATTTCTGTGGAGAATTTAGGCTGCATATTTACTCTCAAGCTGTGTCTGTGTGAAATTTTCTTCAACACTGCCACCCAGCTACTTTTTTAAAGGGCTTAAATTTTATATTGCATGTTATTAAGCAACAGACTTGGCTAAAATTAGCATATTACCATGTCAAAACAGGTAAAACTTCATTTGGAAGATCTGTCTTTGTATGTAATTGTCTGAGTCACAAAAATGTATTTTTTTGCTGTCCTGGTCCGGTAAGACAGAATTGTTTTTGGGCAATGAGAAGGACATGTTCGATATCAATGTCTATCCACATTAAAACAATGAAACCATCAGGAAAGCAACAACAGTTAGACAGCAAGTCAATACAACTATGAAAGATCTCCAATAATGAGCACAATAAAACCAAAACACTCCAAAGACCGTCTGGCCTTCTTATTGACGAAAGCTTCTCTCAATCACGGTACATCTATTCCTTTATCAATCATCACCCTAAATGAATGCTGCATTATCACTGATGAACACATCACTTAAGCATTGGCAGGGCAAGGTCTTCTAACCCAGGAAGAAGGGAGAAGCCAAGGCACATGGCTACCAGTCAACCCCAAGGCCCCAGCCAGGACCTGTATGCTCACGCTGCATCAATTCATAAAATTATCCTCATAAATCAAGCACAAAAAAATTCAAAACTCGGTTGCCTGCTCGCATTAAGATATGCAATGGGGCTGATGAAAATGATTTACGCTCCAGATTAAATATTGACATTTTTACAGAGTGGATTGCCACTACAGAGCGGTTCCTTCAACTTCACCCATTTCCTTGGTGGGATCCCTGTCAGCACTCATGTACAGCAGATGCAGCAATCAATGCTCGCAATCTTGAAAACATAAAGCTGTATATTCTTCTCATTTTATAATCGAGCAGCTGTTTAAAGTGAGTCATGATATGGCATTACTTTCACACATAGGAGAAAAGAACAGGAAATAAATCCAACTGCCTTGATACCAGTGAACACATCATTTACCTGACGGTCATCATTAGAAATTGCCACAGTATTTCGGTAAACAAACCAAGCTTCCCCCCCAGGGGAAGTTTCTGACAAAAGGTCAGCCTGAGGTCAAAAGCAAATTGACAGTTTGCTAAACGGAATAAGCACCAGAGCTTCCAATGTACGCAGTAAAAATTAAAAACTTTCTTGAAGCATTTTTATGGCATAGCAGTGTGAGTGAGACATACGATCATAACCTGAGAAGACTGGATATGATGCAACAAACTGCTTCCAATCATGGTGTCACCTGTCAGTAAAACTTTATTGAAAAAAAAAACTGAATACTCTCAGATGGATGCAACTAATATTTAGATTTTTGAAAAAATGTGAGTGAACAGATCAGCCTTTGTCTGGTACATACAAATTAACTAAATGAGTAAAATTGAAAAACAAATAAACAAACAAAGGAAAATTTGCAGTATGAAGCAACAAGCAGTCAGAATCTATCTGTAAAATTCAGTCAACAGCTATGATGTCATGGTCAATTCATAGTCATTTGACTAATTACAGAAAAGACCAAGTGTCCCTTCCGCGAGAAATTGACATATCTGTTAGTTTTTGAAAATGGTAGGTCCATAATCAGCCTGTGACATTTTGTGGTTCTTGAACTTCAACACTGCTTGAGGTATTGGTTTTTGCGATTCAAAGGAAATAGGTGGAGAATTTACGCCAATAAAAACGTGTTTCGGCGCTACTCAACACCGCAACTTGAATATTAATTTCGTCTACTTTGTTAGATAGTCTAGTAAAATTACCATTCTAAAACGTCCATTGTTAGACGTGTTGGTGGCATTTCTTGCATTGCAGCGGTCTCCTCTTCAGATTCAGGGTCATCTATATAAGGCAATATTTGTGAACTTTGTGTAGCCATTGCTTCACTGAAGTCTTACTATGCTACCTGTAAAATCTTTTGTCTTTTACCGCCTATTTTTGTAGCTGGCTAGGCTCTGGGCCAGTAGGGTGTTGGTGCTGTATATATATCGAATATTCTCAAATCTAGCTGAACTATCCAATCAGCGCAAAGCTCATTCAAACGCTGGATAATGAGGGAACTCACCCTTCTTCTCAGACCGCCTTTCAGTGATGCTAAAAAGGTAATCAAATAAGCGATCCAAGGCACTTTTCTTACAAATAATGGTATGAATACGATGGCAGGGCATTGTGGATTAACACAAAATGTCGGGATATGTATGGATAATGTATGGAAGGGGCACTTCAAATAAATAAATAGAACATTATCTTTATTTCCACAGAATATACACCAAAACTAGTTTATTGACATTAAATTATTTTCAGTAACATCCAAGGCCTCGTTTCCCTAAAGCATCTTAAGGCAACGATGATCGTAAAATCCCTCTTACGACACATTTCACGTTTGTGGAGTGTTTCCAAAAATCTTCATAACTTAAGATGCTCTCAGAAATTGTTGTAGATCTACAAATGCTGAAGAACACCAGTAGAAAGAAACTATGTGCGTCTTAAGACCTGCAGGAGTCATTGCAAACTATCACATTTTTTTTCTTTCTGAGTGGGTGTTCTTTTAATTTTATCGTACTGAATCATGACCACTGATGCTGTTCATGAATGAAAGCGGTGCTTCATGGAACTTTAATGGCATTTTAAAAAAATACATTCACCACAAACAAACAACAATTACACACAATACAGCAGTAATAATTACATTAACAAATAAAGACCAAAAATATATATAATAACAAAAAAATACATCCTATATACACAATTAAGCAAATGAAAATATTATACTAGGGGAGCTGTGAAAAGGAAAATGAAGAAAACACAAATAAACGTGTCTTTGTGGTTGTTGATGCAACTGGAGTGCTGACCACGAGATGGAAAAAAGGGTCATGACGTGCCCCGAAATTAGCCGTATATTCTGCATCTCTAAGCTGATTCATGCCTGCCAATCTGTTTCCAGCCTCCTCCTCCTCCTGGTCACGATGTTGTGCGGCATAGCATTTTGATGTAAAGTGTAGGCCACTACTGAACTTGGGCATGCAGCTGAAGTGCAACTTTCATCTCCACAGCTCACTAGTAGTTGTGAGATGTACGTCCGGGGTGAAGCGGTATGGCCTAATGG
The DNA here is from genome assembly GCA_029721435.1 of Gymnothorax reevesii. Taxonomy (NCBI): domain Eukaryota; kingdom Metazoa; phylum Chordata; class Actinopteri; order Anguilliformes; family Muraenidae; genus Gymnothorax; species Gymnothorax reevesii. Next base: position 88,188,663 of record CM056575.1, read on the forward strand.
GTACCCACTGTCCCCAAAGAAACGCCAACAAACATGGTTTCTCGCTATCTCTTGACCATCACGTTTCACACCCCCTGTTGTGGTAATTTTCTTAGCATTTTCTTCCCAAATGATGGCTTTATTTTTATGAGTAAGGCTACCTATCAATCTATTGCAGGGGTGGCCAACTCTCATCCTGGAGAGCCGCAGTGTCTGCTGGTTTTTAGTGTTACTTGATTGATAAATTAAAGCAACTGATTACACCCTTCACTTATATCACCTGGTGTCTTTGGTTTTCTCCACCCGATTAAAACCTAACTCAGCATGCCCTCTGGCTCTACAGGACCAGCGTTATCCACCCCTGCTCTATAAACTTTTATCTGTACTCTGTGCTTCTACTTTGCCTGCATTACAACTACACAAAATATCCAACCACAGTGACAAATCTTTCACAACCTGCAAGTCTGCTTAATTGGCTCTAGGAGTCTTGTGGGTTGTTCCTGCTAATTGCTTGATTGGCTCAAGCACCAAATTAATTGCTCGCTTGCCAAATTAAGCCTGAGACACCAGGTGAGATCAGTTAAGTGAGTAATCAACTAATTTGATACATCAGTCGAGTGCAAAGTAACACCAAAAATCAGCAGACACTGCGGCTCTCCAGGACCAGGGCTGGCCACGCCTGATCTATTGAATAAAGTGACTTTGTCTCAACTTCATCCAACATTTTGCCTATTTCGTCTGAAAGGAAGAGCCAACTTTTGAGGCTGGAGTTTTGTTTCCATAATTTTTTAAAATCTTTTAACGGTTTCGCAAAATTTCTGACTCTCTGTGGAAACATTTATATTTACTATATTTTATGTTTACTTGCCACAGCAATGCATGAAGATGGCAGCTGTAAAATTTCACTGCCCAAAGAATATTCATACTATTAGAAAACTTGATCAAGGAGAAGGACTGAAAACAAATCAAGACCGCAAGTTACGGATGAGGATTTTTTTCCCCTGCTCATTAATTTCAGCCGAGCGACCATCACTGGCACATCACCTTTACTATGTATAGGCCTACAATGCTTCCACTGTGTCATATGTTTCATATATTCTTAATAGTTGATGTATATTTTATTTTGTTTTGACTGCATGGCATAGCTCAAACAGGCCTACATTTAAATTGGTGACTGTGGTCTAAAATCAAGTAAAATCTAACATCTCAGGACCATTAAAGTGGACAACGCAAAGCGAAGTTACGAAGTACTTAACTTCCGTGCGTGCGCTCCCACGTAAGAGCTGGATAACCCCTTTCTGTAGATGTAGACGCTCGCGTCTATCGACCTGCAAATTTAAGCACTTAGTTATAGTACTTGACCACCAGATGTCACCCCCGGATCAGCTATTGAATTTTCCCAAGCAGGCAGAGCTGAAACGCGATTTAGAGTATGGAGAACTTCCCTCCAATCCCTGTTTTTCAGGAGTTGCATGAATTAAACTCCTCAGCTAAGCCTGATGTGCAAACTGGTCAATATTCTTGCCCATAGTGTCGATCCAGTAGTTTCAAAACATTATCACTTGCGACAGAAAAAAAACGTAGTACTCTGTAGCAACCATTTTAGCTACAGTGAGCCAACAGTATTCCAATTAGTGGTTAAAAAAATACGTGTTGTGAAGCAAAAAATCCGACATTGTATTGATTCTCTCACATTCTACTGTCAGTTACAGTCATCATACACAAAATATGCGTTGTTCCCTCCCATGGATTAACGCGTAGATTCCTCCATTGACAAATTCAGCGCTCCCTTCTATCCACTCAAGTACTGGTGTCGATACCCAGTCACTCAATTATATACTCACATTCATCTGCGTAACGCTACAGTTATAGTTCACGCCCTCGTGAAGCTTCCCCGGTAACGATGTATTGATAGACTCGTTTCTTATCCAATTCCCGAGTGTCTAAACTTTCCTAAATAACTGAAATACATTGATCGGGAAATAAGAATAGGATACAAAGCTAAGCGTAAAAGTAAGGTCGGTTGTATTCTTCGATTGTTGGCCACGGTTGCGCAGCTGAAAATGGCGCGATATCAAAGAAATAAAGACATCCGAAACCGGCCTGAAGTGTTCAGTTTCATTTGCGAGATAAATGTTGTATGGACGCAGTCAATGGGAATTATTCCGAATGAAACAGTACTGGAGGGTTCCTTCTACCCGATACATCTGTCTCTGGAGGAGGGCATCAATGAAGAAAACAGGTTATACTTCTACTCTGTTTGCATTTTGCTCTAATATGGCTTTTTGCTGTAGAATATATACCGCGTTTAAAGACATCGAATGCCGAGGTTTTCGTTTCTCCAAATGCATGCAGCACACGCACGTCGGTAGATCCCTCGGTACGTTCATTACACCATTCTGTTGAATATGGAAACATATGTCGTTTGATTTTTGCTGAAAGTGACATTTCTGTTCTGTTAAAATAAGGTGTATTTCAGAATTCAGATATTACTGAGTTAGTGAGTTTTAACCCTTATAAGGTGTAAGGTTATGAGCTCGGATGTGAGAGTGGTTAGCTTTTCATTGAAATGTGAATGTTATACCTGTTTAATCAGCACTTTATTTAATGCTTGGGGGACTTTGAAGAAAAATGGACAATATTGTTAACTTTATTATGGAGAAAAGGCATGTTTTGTGTTTGGAGAGGTTACTGGTGACCAATGATTTTCAACTGCACTGATATTGATAAATTCATGCTAAACTCAACCAGAAAATCATTGGTTAATGCTGAATTTCATGCCCCAAAAGTTAATTTGTGTTAAATATTTGATTAATGAATGATTTGACAATGAACCATTTTGATGGTTCACTGTCAAATCTCTTTGGGGAGATTCTCTTTGGGGAGACACCTGGGTCCGTGTCTCTTTTGGTAATTGGATATAATGTATGAAAACAGATATCAAAAATAGAAAAACAACTGGATATTTGATTTTTGTTTGAAAATATAAACATTAAAATTGAAATATAGTTTGAGTTTATTTTTTATTGTCTGAAACAAGTGAGGAAAAGTCAAATAACATTTTGATTTTCAATTTTCATTTCTAAAAAGAAAACAGAATATAGCACGAGAAACAAATCGAAAAACGACCCGTTGAATTATTTTGGACTACCGGAAGTTGAAATGACAAGAGCACTGCTCATACGGACCAGTAGATGGCGACAGCGTGGCATATGATGCTGGCCTCGCCTGCTTTTTTACCCTGGAGACCGCACGAGAAGAGATGCCGACTCACGAAAGTGCCTTTCTACTAGCTAACGAACTGAGCTAGCTAGATGCAGCTGTCCCACATAGCTAGCACGCCACTAAATTTAGCTACATAGCCAACTGGCTAGTGAGCTAAAAAGGCTACAGTTCGCTCACAATAGAATACCCACGAGCGAGCTATTTGGCTAGCTAGTGAGCAAGATAAAGAGACATCGGTATCTATAATGTTATAGCTTGCATGCCAATGTATTTAACATCCTAAAGTCGCTTTCACACCGGACGCGAAATGAATTTTTCGCACGACAGATTACATTTACAGTCAATGCCAAGACGCGAATAAATGCGTTTTCGAGGAACATTCAGGAATTTGTTGCTGCCTGTGGCATCTGCTCCAGGAACAAAACTTCCCATCTCCCTCCCTCTGGTCGGCTGCGACCACTGCCCGTCCCCAGGCGTCCTTGGACGCATATTGCTTTTGATTTTATTACGGGACTGCCTATGTCTGAGGGCAACACGGTCATCTTAGTCGTGGTTGAAAGTTTTTCCAAGGCCGCTCATTTTGTCTTGCTACCCAAGCTGCCTTCTGCGCCAGAGACGGCCCTTCCTGTGGTTAACCATGTGTTTCGGCTGCATGAGCTTCCGCAAGATTGTTTCTGACCGGGGTCCTCAGTTTACAGCCAGATTCTGGCAGGCGTTTTGTAGGCAGTCGGGGGCTACCGTGAGTCTCACCCAGAGAGCAATGAGCATACTGAGCGTACAAATCAGTCAATGGAAAATACTCTTCGTTGTTTAGCAGCGGATAATCTATCGTCATGGAGTCGATTTTTAGCATGGGCCGAGTATTCCCATAACTCTCTGAGTAATTCCTCTACAGGCTTTTCCCCATTTGAAGCTCAGGTGGGTTATCAACCCTCTCTGTTTCCTGAAACTGAGAATGATTCCGAGGTTCCCTCAGTCAACCATTTCATTCCTCACTCTCAGTCTGTTTGGACCAAGGTCCATTCATCTCTGTTGCGCTCGGGGCTCAAACAGAAATCCACCACTGATAGAAGGCGTCAGTTGTTCCCATCTTGTCAAGTGGGTCAGGCTGTCTACCCAGGACCTTCCCTTGAAGGTTAAAGCTCCCTAGATCTTTGCTTATCTATCCGTCGTTCCACGTCTCTCAGATTCAGCCGGTTAGCACTAGTGTCCTGGAACCTGCCGACACACCCCCGCCGCCACCTCAAATGGTTGAGGGGGGGCTGGTTTACACCGTGCGCCGCATTCTGGGCGAGAGGCGCGTGGGTCGTGGGGTCCAGTTTCTTGTCGACTGGGAGGGATATGGCCCGGAGGAGCGCTGGTGGGTTCCTTCTCGGGATATTCTGGATCCCACACTCATTTCTGAGTTTCATGCATAGGGTTCCTTACGGACTTCTGGAGCTGTCCCTTAGAGGGAGGGGTCCTGACACGGTTTTGGAGGCTGGTGGTGGCTTTGAGAGCTTTCTTGGTTGCTCTCGTCTGGCACAAGATCGTTTTGCCCACATTGGATTCTTGGGCCAGCTGGCATTAATTGGGGGCGGCGCCCAGATTCAAGGGCGCCTCACTGCCCTTGCTAGAGTGTCAGTGTTTTGTTTGCACTTAAGCTGGTAAGGTCTCTAGTGAGTAAGTTGTTGAGGTATTAGCTGCAAAAGAGGAAAGTGCTAGATAGCAAGGGAATCTTTCTGTTTTTCCTCTTTATGAGCACCGTCTGGTGCTTATTCTTTTTATCTCGGTTTCCGAGATTTTTTCCCTTTCATTTGGTTCTGTCGAACTCGCTTTGCTTCCTTTTTGTTGCGCGGACCGGATCTAGGACCTTTGCAAGCGCGAGTCTCCTCTCTGATTTCTGTCTGCGTTTGTCTCTTGTTTTGCTGTGCTTCCTTTCGTTCCGCCACAGCATTTGGCATCTCAAAAAACTGACCATCACATGATCATCAACAAATAACAAACTATGTAACAGTTAGTTGTTAGAAGGGGTGACATTCAGACATCGGTAACATGAGGTTAGTTTATTTGCTTTATCTGAGGAGCCATCTTGCAAAACCTGCTGCGTCAAATTTTGAAAATAAATGAGTTATCTCCTTTAGCCTCTCTTTCAGGCACCTGCGCATGTCCCACTGATAGCTGGACTTTCAGAACTTACTAAATCATGTTATAAGTTGTAACGGAAAAAGCGAAAACTCTGTTAAAACCTGCCGAGTCAAAGAGGAAAACTGTCAAATTCTGCTAAGTCATCAGCCAATGTGGAAGCATGATTCTGTTTTCATTTGCTAGAAGGAACCAATCACAGTCAAGCTTTTGTAGCCTGTTCAGCTGTTGTTTTCTCTAACTCAAGATGGGGGATGCAGGAACAAGTTTTTTTTTTTATCTTGATTGCAGAAAATGCAAACAAATCTAGAGGTAGCATAGGGAAATTTGAACCCATGGACTCCTGTTTATGTTGTCATTGTCATAGCAGCTATTCAACCACTGGGCTGTGTGTAGCATTGAGTTTCATGTAGAGTGGGTCCTGAGTCAATTACCTTCACCTATTGAGCAACAGGGCTGGTTTAAGTAATTTCTTTAAAAAAAAATAATGAATTGCCTCATGGATTATGTCTGCAAGGCTAATAGTTTCAGTATAATGGAAATAGGTATCTATTGAAGATAATTTCTATGCCTTCCGAAAAATCTGATTTTTCTAAAAAATGGACCAACTCAGGGGCGGAGCTACGGGGGGGGCTGGGAGGGCGGCACGCCTCCGGCCCGGGCCAATACGGGCCCGGATGGGAGGTGGGACTTTGGATAGCCCTGCCTCTACTAGCGGAGTTTGAGAAGGCGAGGTCGTCCCGTCGGGCCGGGCATAATTTGTATCATTTGAATCGAGCCGGGATTTACATTATTGTTTGTGCAGTAAATGAGCGAGTAGGCCTATGTTATGCGTTTCGAATGCACAAGACAATGCAAAAATGGAGGGTGCGGAGGTGAAACAGAGATTAGCCTGTGGTGACTTCGTGAATATGGGGGGGGGGCGTTGTCTCAAAACTATTTACGCTCGTATTTTTCAGATCCAAAAATATATACGCGATTTACACACGTAGGCTATAGGCCTAGTTCTGAATGAAAAATTCTGAAATTGAACAGCACAAATGATTCACTCTTGACTGGTATGCCACATACGCACATTTAATTAAAGTCGGGCTGCGAATGGGTTCGGGCTCTACAAAGCTGTCAATCAAAACGGGCCGGGCTCGGGTCTAGCTCTATCGGGCCGCCCATGCGTTGTAACGTTACCTTAGAGGACCCCAGGATTTAACATTATTTGTAAAGCACTCTTCGTGGTAACCAATTAGACTACTTTAAAAGAGCAACTGACTTGAATGATGTAGTAGCTACGTGTAAATAAAATATTGAATAAAATGTTGTGCTGCGTGACTGGCTGTATTTTCACTCACACGTTTAACTTTGTTTCGAAAATTTATAAGTGGATCGCCGATATTGTCTCCAAGTGTATTTTGGATTAAACTTGTGACCAACCGTCCACCAACGTCATCATCAGTCGCTTGTCAACAGATTGTAAACTAGGTGGAGTATTTTTACGGACTGCGTTACCATGAGTGGCACTTCATATAAGCATAAGAGTGGAGCGGCAAAGCGAAAAGAAAGGGAAAAAAGAGAGCAAGGAAAAGCCAAGTTACAAAAACTGGACACATATTTTGTTCGTCGTCCTGGAGATGAACCCGACTGTTCTGTTGGCAGCGATTCAGGCCCGCCAAAACTGCTAGCACAGCCAGGGAGCCAGATTAATTACAGGAAGCAATTCTAATATTACTGTACACAATGTGTGAGTTAGCTGTAAACTGTTGGTAATTGTAACTTGTAGTTGCCTAGCCGCCTCGCTTATATCCCCTTCTTTCTCTCTCGGCGGTATAGCGGTGATGTCAGGGATTCAGCAGTTGCTAGCTGCTCCAGGGTAGAGCCAGACCTGGCGCCTGACCCGCAGCCCCCCTCCTCACCCGCGCTGGACACTGGAAATGAAAGCAGCACCGCGTCTCTTCCCGCTACAGGTGACACGGAGACCACGAATGAAGAAACTCACTCCCTAGAATGTTTTCCGACTGATCGGGCCAATTTTGCGGAAAACATCCAAGATGCCAACATCAAAAGATATATCCTTAAGATGGGCCCATGCAGACCCAAAGGTCCATTTCGTATAGATCACGACAATCGGTGTTTTTCGCAAAGTTATTACAGCTCTACCTCGAAAGTTGGGGTGAAACTTCCCCGCAGCTGGTTGTGTTATTCCCCCAAATTAGACTGCTGTTACTGTGAGCCGTGCTGGCTTTTTGCCAACCGAAATGCCCCGTATTACAACAGCGCATGGGTAAACGGAATAAGAGACTGGAAACATCTCTCTGCCAAAATTGAGAAGCACGAATCCACGCAAATACATCTAGGTGCATGCATAGTCTACGAGCAGTGGAAACTCAACAGCACAATAGACGCTGAAATGGAGAGGAATGTGCGTAATGCAGCCTTGTTTTGGAGACAGGTCCTGGAGCGCATTGTAAATGTCACTCTTACTCTGGCTTCATGCAACCTGGCATTCAGGGGTCACAGGGAAGTTCTAGGTCAGGGTAATGCTGGCAACTTTTTGTCAATAATCGAGTTATTAGGTCGCTACGACCCTGTTTTGAAAGAGCTTATCAACCGACCAGAAGGGTCAGTGAAATACCTTAGTCACCAGATTCAAGATGAAATTATTTTCATCCTGTCTCAACGTGTGAAAGCTGACATAATTAGTGAAATAAATGAAGCCCCATTTTATTCCATTATCATGGACACAACGCAAGACGTGTCAAAGACAGACCAGCTGAGCCAGGTATACCGTTACGTAACTTTAGTTAAGAATGACATGGATATTGCAACAGATATACAAATCAATGAAGTGTTTTTAGGTTTTGAAGCGACTGTGGGCTCATCAGCATCAGAGCTTGAAAACCAAATCCTGGACTCTATACAGAAAAATGGAATAGATCTGTCAAAATGCCGCGGACAAGGCTACGATGGGGCCGCGAATATGAGTGGTGCGTATTCAGGCGTACAGGCAAGAATAACAGAGAGGGAGCCCCTTGCCCGTTATGTTCATTGCGCTGCTCATAATCTCAATCTTGCTCTCAACGACTCTGTTAAAAATGTCCCTGGGGTGAAGCAGTTCTATGACACTGTAGAGCACCTGTACAACTTTTTTGGTCATAGTATTAAACGATGGGCGCTCCTCGGTGAGTTAATGACGCCAGAGAGCAGAACTGTCACATTAAAGCGCCTCTGTCCCACTCGCTGGTCATCTCGACATGATGCGCTTTTTGCGCTAAGGCACAGATATGGAGACATTATAAAAGCCCTCATCAAAATATCCCTGACCAGTGACAAAAAAGAGGAACGCAGTGAATCAAGTGCGCTCAAGAATGCCATTAGCAAATTTTCTTTCATATTTTTGGTCAACATGCAAACCAAGATTCTTGAGTGTATAAACGCTGCCTCACAGTTACTGCAAGCTAAGTACGCGGATATTCTGAAAGCATCGACTCTTCTGCAAAACGCCATCAGTGTTTTGATGGAGTTTAGGGGGCAATTTGATGAAGCTAAGTCTGCCACTCTTGCTCTAGCTACGAAATGGGGATGTCAAACGCAGTTTGAAGCAACCAGGGCCAAAAAAGTTAAGCGTCACTTTGATGAACTCACTGAAGACAGCCGCCTCACTGACGCAGAGAGCAACTTTCGGGTGAACGTTTTTAATGCCTGTCTTGATATTATCATCCAGCAACTATCCCAAAGATTTACCAGCTTAAATGGAACTGTGAATATGTTTGAAGCAATTCACCCCAACACACTGATGCAAGCAGGAGATGAGGAATTACACCAAGCTGCCCGGCGGCTTAGTGAGCACTACAGTCGGGACATCGCCCCCAGCTTCCCGGGCCAGCTGCTTTGTTTCAGAACTTCTTTCAGGGACCAAATATCAAAGCAAAAATCTGTTGCGGATCTTGCAAAAATGCTCATTGTCAACCACCCAGCAGTAACTTCTACTTTCAGCGAAGTTTGCACCGCCCTTCTTTTATTTTTGACTCTTCCCGTCACCGTTGCAACCTCCGAGCGCTCATTCTCCAAATTAAAACTCATTAAAAACCATTTGAGGAGCACAGTGGGTCAGGAGAGACTGAGTGGACTTGCCATGTTGTCCATAGAGAATGAGAGAGCAAAGAAAATGGACATACAGAGCATCATGGACGAGTTCGCGGAGCGCAAGGCTCGTCGTATGCCCTTCAAATAGTGGTGAGTAGGCCTATAGTGCTTCATATTGAAATTTGTGAACGTGTGAGTCGCAGTGCCAGTTTTACTAAACTTCATAGGCTCTGAGTTGAAATAGTTATAGTTGGTGTCAAAATGATACGGTTGTTATTCGTTTTTTTGAACTGCTTTGAATTTGTGCTGTTTTATTATTAGTGACCTAGGGTTGGGTTAGGTTGTTGTATCTTGGTTTCTTATACCTTATGTCCGTTTGATGGACTTCAAATATGACACAATCGCTCTCCGTGGTGGTGCCGAAGCTTGTAAGCCCCGCTGTTGCGGGCATGCGTATGGGTAAAATGATGTTATTACGCGCTGTATTATTTGGGTTGAAAGGGCCCGATCATTTGCCCCGCCCCCGGCCCGGCTCTGTGTTGTTCCGCTACTGGACCAACTTGACTTAGAAGGCTTTGCAAGTGGACTTCTCATTTACTCTCTGATGTGCAGGATATCCAGAGAGAATTCTGCTCAGGTGTGTGCTTATAACTGTTAAGCATGTTTATAGACCTTGATATAGTTAATGCAGACTGAGGGAACATGGTTTATTCCAGCCACCTTAAAAAACTAGGCAACATTTTAGAGAGAATTAATTCTTTTCAGGTTTATTTTAGGAACACAACATATTTTGAAAGGTTTGAAGGTAGAAAGGACTGGACCTTAATTCATTGGACAATATACTGTTCAATTATTTCATTAACTACAGCAGACAAATAGAAACAATAATAAATAGCTGCAGATACTGTATTTACTAAGATTGATCCAATCTATGCAATATTTTTTAATCGCTCACTTTTCAATCATAAATGATACCTTGAACAATGTAAAATATTATTTAAAGCAAGACAAATTTTATTTCCTCTTCTCAATAATGTGTCTTTATTATTTGCAACTCTCGTAGTCTGCTTCTGGCTTAAAAGTCCACACAATCTCATAATAGAATAAGCCATTTGAAAACCTGAAATAAAGCATCTAAAAGCAGTTTATGGTCACATATTCACTCTTCTAAGATGTGTCTGACAGACCCCAGCAAGTTCCTTTTTCCATGCACAGAGATACTTTAACAGCTAATGAGGCCATTAGCAGCTGATTACAGTTGTATTTGCCTGTGGCGAAATGGGCTTTATTTCAGTTGGCCAGCTTGAGTGTGACACATGGGAATATGGTGGGCAGAGCTTGACAGCACAACCTTTGTTAATGCTGACAGCTATTGTGGCACTAGTGTTCCTTCGCTTTATTAATTAGGCCATTTGAAGCGTAGAACAAGCAACTTGTTTTATAAACATACTTGTTGTCCTCTCATATATATATATATGTATTTACTTTATTTCAAATTCATAATTTGCTGCATCAGATAATGTCATTTTATTTTCTGACCACACTGTGCTAAGAGAATACAGCTGGTGCATAACATGTCTGTAAAGGCTCTTTGCCTGCGATCTCTGCTGAGACGTGGCTGTATGAGAGGTCAAGTGCATGCTAGTGGAGACATATTTGTTTGCTGTTGCTTTGCTTTTAGTAAATGGCTTGTTTACTTTATTTTGTAATAAAGTAATTTTATTGTACTTTACATTTGTGGCGCATGTTTAGACCAGTATTATAATAATATTTATATTCAAGAATGGATTTTGTTAGTGGAAAAAAAAAAAACTTTTGCATTAGAAAATCAAATCTTAACAAGGATAAATTGCCATTGCTAATTCTACATGTGATCAGTATAAAATCTGCTTGAATAAAGAGCTCTAAATCCTACCGAAGTGCCATTAGCATGTATCTCACAAGCATATATCACTAAATGGTGTTTACTGTGGTGTACAAGTTCTGCTAAATAGGGCTGTGCCAGTTCTGAATAACACTTTTTAAAGAGTAATAAGACCAACCTACTCGATTATGAGTGTAGGCAGTTGTACACCCTGCCCTTCTCTTAGAAATTCACCTTCGTACCTGAAACAGTCTTAAAGAAACAGCAACCTAACACCAGAGGCCAAGTGAAATGCTTCGGGGGACTCTGTTAATCACTAGTGAGTTTGCACATCTCGCCTCATGATGTATGATTACCCATCAACTGCTCCCCTACACCTTGCCTCAATAACAGTCAAGCTATTTATTTAGTGAAAAATTAAAACCAATGCAAAAACCACTTTGTATAATGACTTCAGAGTGACACCATGAAGCAATATGCCTTACTACACTTCAATATGGGATTGTAAGAGTGGCAATAGTGTGAATAATTAGAAAAAAATCTAAACGCTCTCTACATCTCTTGGGGGTGGAAATAATTATTTCAAGATGAAATTTGAGTTGAGTTTTAAGCATTCAAAAACATACATTTAGAGTGAAAAATATTTTCTGCAAATTAACCTGTCGTCGTGACGCGGAATTATTTTCACAGGTACACGAATTGACAAAACGTAGTTTAAGCCAAGCAAACACATGTACGCATTTCTGTGCTGTTTCATGAGCATTTCAGAAGTTCAGAAAGCAACCAACAGTAATACTAAATACGAGTCTAAATACGAGTTGGGCAGCTAACAATTTAGTCTTTATGATTAAGCAAAGCTAAGCAAGGTTGCTAAGCAAGCAAGTAAATGGGAACAGGTTGAGAGTTAATTTTTCAGATTATAAGGTGAGGATTCTAACCACCCTAATGAATTCTCTTTGATCAATATTTCACTGATAGGCACTGATAATGACGCATTGTGGGGCATCTGAATGACTTGCAGTTTCCTCACCTATTAACACTCAATTTATTTTCAACTGTTTCTCATTTTCGTTCAACTGATTAACAATTTATTTACAAAATAATGCGTGCATAATGATTAAAATAAGATTGTGATAAAGTGGTTGCTCGTCGGCCAGATGTACGAGATACTGGACCACAATAATCCAAATAACTGTAAAAAATAAAATAAAGTCTCTGAATTCTCCCTCTTATTTTAGCCTCTTTTCCAGCAGGGTCTGCTAACATAGAGAGGCACTTGATTTTTTTCAAAATTTTGTTAGCCTTAAAAAGCACACACTTAAAGGAGAAGACATCGTCATTGTATCAATGTTATGATCCAGACTAACCATACAAAGATTTAGGATACAATCCACGAAGGAGTATTTATTAAAAGGAATACTGTAATATCAGAGGGCAAGGCCGTAGCCCAGAACAGAGGTAGGGGCAGTCCAGCTAAGTCAATAATGACTGGAGCGGTATGGGGCTTGTCCCATCCCAGAAAAGAAGCCAGGTGGTAAATTCCTCTCGCTAAAGCCGGGCTGCTTGACTGCAGAACAGAGAGCTTCAGCAGGAACGCAGTCCCAATCTTGGTGACCAATGACCAATGAAGCTAATAAACTGACTTTTTGGAACAGCAAAACACAGTGGAAAAGACTAGAAGATCATACAGAAGAATAGCACCCTAACTCAAAACTAGATGAACAAACTGACTGGGATGCTTTGTATGGAACAGAGCATTGCAATCCAGCCACCATACTGAACAGAAAGACAGCTTACCAGTGTCGTGTGGTTGGAGGTTAGTTTGGTGAGGCAGAATCCTTCCCTTTGCTTGATTGGCAATCAAACGATTAACTACACTCAACAAAAATATAAACGCAACGCTTTTGTTTTTGCTCCCATTTATCATGAGATGGACTCAAAGATCTAAAATTCATTCCAGATTCACAATATTACTATTTCTCTCAAACATTGTTCACAAATCTGTCTAAATGTGTGATAGTGAGCACTTTTGCTTTGCTGAGACAATCCATCCCACCTCACAGGTGTGCCACATCAAGAAGCTCATCAGACACCATGATTAGTGCACAGGTGTACCTTATACTGCCCACAATAAAAGGTCACTCTGAAATGTTAATGTTTGTTCATGATCCGTTTTCAATCATTCATTTAAATTACAATAACAGAAACTCCGAAAATTCAATATTATCTGGTGCGGCCAGTTTTCTCTAATAACGCATACTTGTCGACTCTCACGCATTCAACATGAGTTTAAGTGGCATTTTTACGTTCCTCTGCTGTAGACAGCGATTATTCTATCAACACGTAAGTAAGAGATTTTCGCGTGGAATTTAACTACTTGTGCATGGAGGGGTTTGAAGCGATGGAACTGCATAAAGACGTTTCAAATGATCTTATTTCATTTAAACAATCATGAAACAAATGCATTGCTTCCAACCCCAACCCCTGAGTAGGCTAATTTAAGCGTGAGAAGTCTGGAGTTGTAATCAGTATGCGTTATAAATGAAACCTCGCCACATCTGATAATGTGGAGAGTTTTAGGAGTTTGTGTTATGGTCTTTTAAATGAATGATTGAAAACAGGTCATTACCAGTCATTAATTTCAATGGATTGTTTGAGCTTCCCCTATTGCCAATTCACGAGCCGCCACTGGACATGTCACTCATTTGCCACTCAAAAACAGCAGCTGTACGGGCCTTTACTACTACAACTTCCCGATCAAAAATGGTGTACATGCTGAAAACTAACCTTCGACAGTGGTACCCAGACATTTGTTGAGACAGTAGATCAGGGATGTCAACGTAAACATCGTCAGAGAAGTGCCGACTACAAATCCCACTCAAGCGATTGGTGATAGCAGGTTCCCGAAAATTCGCATGATTTATCCGTACAAATCGTACCCACTGCGCTCTAATTTTCTTATCCTTCAGGAAATGCCACACAGATATCCCCTATTCTCTATTGGCTTCGTTCTTGCATCCCCCAACAACACAATAATTCGGCATATTCTTGAATGAGACTTGTGATGGAGTACAGCATGTACAGTATCAGAGAATCTTGTGCAACGGTCAAGGCCACCGAAGTATCGTCTCCCTGCATCTACGTCACAGCCGAAGATTCCCGAAGATTGCCAAGCGCATCGGAGGCAATTTAGTTTCATAGCAGACGCCTGAATTATCGCGAACAAATTACGCTATATCAATAAAATCACAACAAATTTTTACAACGTAAATCAATTTTATTAACGTATGTTAGGAATTGAAAACATGTGCGAGCCAAAATTTTCCAATAATTTAGGACTTCAATCAATATACAATGTATTCTCCTTTAAATGCGCGCATTTACACCCTAACCAAAAAAAAAGAAAAAAGAAATAAAGCGGGCGTTTATTTTCAGTCTTCTTCCATAATCCGATTAACAAAATGTTTGAACAATATACAGAATTACCAAGAGCCGAGAATTTTTCCTCATTGATTATTCAGATTTCCATCCTTGCAGTGTCGAATTGAAGCGTAAACATGAATGAATCTTTTCGTCATTATCTCCTCTATCAGTATACAGGCTTCCAATAGGCGTGGTCTTAATTGTTTTGATTGTCAATCAGGAATAGTACGTAGGAACAGGTTCACAAAATCCTGTGATAAAAGTTTGGGTCACGGCCTCACCTCACCGCATGTCTCTGCAGCTTAAATAGACTAAACCGTCGAATGACAACACATGGAGGCCAGGAGCGGAAACTAGATAATATATCAAATAAAGGAGACAAAACCAGTAAACTCATGCAGGAGGAAGAACCAATTAAAGAACACTTGGGATGTGGCAGTCAAACTAAATTGGGCCGAAATGGCTTTATGCTTGAAATATAACTTGCAATGTAAGTCTATGCAGTTTTATGAATTGCTTGAGTTCCCAATCCTCAAAAGACATTGGGTCTCATTCATGAAACCGAATTTTTGTGTAAACTGTTGGCAGTCGGAAATTTGCATGAATCTTTGCATTCATCAATATTTTAATAGCTCCGATTTTTTCGTAGCTACTAACAAAATCTACACATGATGCTGACCATGCATAGTGCTCGTGTAAATATAAGAATGCACATAAATAATTCTTGTCACTATTGAAAATGACTATTTTACAGGTAATTCATATTGCGCTCTGTTATGTACACAATACGCAGATGCCTTTGAAACATGTGACATCTTTATGAATCGACTCAAGATTACACGTTCATTCTACATGTTGAATGATGATAATAAAAAAATAAAAGTGGAGGCATGTCGCTATAATTCCTGACAGCAAAATGTTCAGAGTAAAATCAACTCTTATAGATTTTATTTGGTCCCACTTTGGCAAGACTGGATTCAAATGGACTCTGTAAGAGTAAATTCTACTCCCTAAGAGTCAAATTTACTCAGATCGTTTTACTGTGAGATCTCATCAATTATGCCAGCGATGCGCTCGTCTGCAGTTGATAGTTTGTCCCACGAATAACAAAAGGTCGCAAGTGACACTCCTGATGAAACCTGTTTTTCTGCACCAAGAAGTACTGCAGCCGCTGTAGTACTTCGAGGTGCAGAAAAACAGGTTTCATCGGGAATGTCTTTGCGACCTTTTGTTAATCATGGGACGAGTTGTGACTGTGAGCTTCCTCCTCCTGTGGCTGATGTTTTTTTTTTTTTTTGTGTACGCTTTTACGTTTCTTTACCATTTACGCTTCACGTCAGACATGGTTCTTTGGACTACAGAGAAAACAGTAACAGCATCTGTCATTTGTTGTTTTTAAACTATTTTGGATTAATTAAACTGATCGGGAACTAACTAATCCTATAGAACATGCTGTTCGAATAAAATGTTCTATAGAGTTCCATTGAAGTTCTACAGAATTCCGTAGAAGTCCTATAGAACATTTTTTGCAGGAACCTTATGGGATACGCCAATATTTTGATCAGTTTCTTCATTTTAGGATGTATTTTGCATTAAATTTATTTTATTTAATGATCAAAAAACTTGATTACTTTGTTCTGCTTCAGAACTAAAGCCCTTTTGAGAATTTGCGCCAGAAATGTGTCCCCCCCACCTTTGAAATCGAAACTACGCCCATGGTTGTGTTGATATCTGAATGCAGCACTTTTCTCTCTTGCATTTGCTTTTAAGGCTTGCATGTTTTTGGCTTTGCATCTGTTGTGGGAAACTTTTTTTTTCTTCCATAAATTGTTTTCCCTTTTGGATGTATTGTGTGTACATTTCTGCTACTTTTGTCGCCAGATTCGACCCTCCAATACAATCCTTCGTCCATCAAGCCGTCCATCATTTGCATCAATTATTCGTTCTCCATCAGCTGATCTCCCGTCAGCCAGTCCAGTGCTCCCCCGTTCAAGGGTAACAGTTTAAATATTACTAAGTCCTGCCCATGTCCCAGCGAGGGGGGGTAAATTGGCCAAGGGTAGACGGGGGCCCTTATACACTCCACACGCACGTTGGTATTTTTATGTTGTCTAGACCACTAGTTTAGCGGCAACTGCCACCCACTGTATTTTGGTTTTTGCACAAATGTTAGGGTAGATAATTATTTTATTTTGTGAATATTTAGTTAGTACTGCACTTTTGCTTTTCTAGTCCAGTTTCATTTTATTCCTTCTGTTTATTGGGCAGTGCTTCCAGGCCTTGTTGTTTTCCCCTAACTTTGTTTGTAAATACATGTGTATAAGTAAGGGATAATTAACAAGAAGGTGTGCATTACACGGTTTTAATGCACGATGCGGAGGCAAATAACCACCCGACGCGAAGTGCATTAAAACCGTGGAAGGCTCACCTTCGAGTTGATTATCCCTCTTATACCATGGTCATTTTCCAGCAATATCAAATCGCAGCATTCAGAAATTTTGGTGAAGGTTTTGCACAAAAAAAAAAATCAACGAGCTGGTAATCATGAAAGAGGCGCCGCGCCTTCTCATACCCAATAGCCTACTATAGACCAAGTTAAATTGAACCAGCTATCTAAGTTCATCTTACGTTCACGGAGAAAGATTTTTTTTGCACACGCTTACATCTTTTTACCAGCTGATTTGATAACGGATTCCAGCTGAAATGGAGATTATGCATAACGCAACATTATGTGCGATTATGCAGACTGTAGCTAACTTGCTACCCACAATTACAATGAAATTATGACGGTTTCCGCAGTCAGCGAGCTGAAATCAGTCTGCTGGCATAGCACATGGCTAGCGAACTGTCAGCAGTTGCTGACACATGAAGTGGACACCTTAGCTTCCTTTGTAACCGTACACAATTACAATCGTTTAATGAATAAAGCCTGATTACTTTGCTGCTATAATATTTCCGGTCATTATCGCTCGAGTATCTATAGTTAACCGCCCCGCTGGACGCAACTTGTATGACGCTGCTAAATTTACTGGAGATAATGAGCAGCTAGGTTTCCGTTGTACCCAACCGAATACCACGTTTAACGTTGCTAGGGTTACAAGTTGGCTAGTGGATGAATTTCGAATGGTGAAACGACCGTAGCCGAACTACCTGTGCGGTTCCACGGTTTTAATGCATACCTGCCAGCCAATCAGAAAAAAGTATTCACCCAGACCATGGTATAAAGATTGTTGACAGTGCACCTTATTTTCACCTGTGTACCACTGTCGCCATTATAAATACACTTTTTGCACCCGATTTCCGTGCTCCCTGCCTCTTACTACCGCCGAGCACTATCATAATAAAATAAAACTTCAACCTATCAAGGGCCACATCGTCCCTAGACGCAACAGCATCGTTTCTATTTCTGCAGAGCATTTCTCCATTTGGAGATGGTTTGGGCCGTTGCAGTGCATATGTGTTGACAGGGATGTGCAGCATTTTACTTTTGTGGTTTGCGTGTTTTTGAATTTGGATCATTTCTCTTTATGCAGTGTGTTTCTCTGATTTGAGATGTTTTTGACTGCTGCAGCACATTTTCCCCTGTCGGCCACCGTAGTAATGCCCACTAAACACCAAAGAAGTGCAGGTGTTGTGCCATGAGCAAATAACTAACTTTGGCACAACAGTTGGACAGATGCCACCAATAAAACTTCTGCAAAGGGAGCTACAGCAATTGTGAAATTGAAGTACCGAAGTACTGTACAATGATTGATCATTATTGTTCATTCTCGAATCGAGCCCTGCTTCAGGCAGTTGCCCAGCTATCATCATTTGATTCCAGATGCTCTCCAGTTAAAAAAGAAAAAGATCAAAGTACTAATTATTGGAAGCAATTAATTTGGATAACAATGAAGGAGCACATAAACACACCTCTCAGTGAACAAACAATAAGCAGGATTCTTATTTTCGTGGCTCGACACAATATGCCATTAGCCATAGTGGACCACTTTTTGGAGCTTCAGCTCATCATGCATATGGACCATGTAGACCAGGGCTATTCAACATTATCCTGCAAGAGCTGGTGTGGGTGCAGGCTTTCATTCCAACCAAGCACTTACACACCTGAAACTACTTATCAAACTCTTCAGCAAAGACTCTTGGAGTTGATTTGTGGAGTCAGGTGTGTAAGTGCTTGGTTGGAGTGAAAGCCTGCACCCACACCAACCCTCTCTGGATAAGGTTGTATAGCCCTGATGTAGACTGTATTAAACAGGGGGCCATCTGCGCAATTGCCCAAACTATCAGTTGCATACGTACAAACACAAAACAATTTACCAAGAAGAGCTTAGTTCCCGAGGCTGCACAGCCTTGGCTATAACTGGATGTCATCCTTCTCCCTTGTGATATATGAGTGGAATAATAAAAATATGGATGAGAGTTTGGCAATTTTGGTAAAGGTTTTCACAGAGTGGAGTGCTATCGAGGATCCTTGACACACCCAAGTGTAACATCAGCAGGAGCATGGCATTTTTCACTGTCTTGGATGAGGCTTCAAAGTTTTTTATTTTCATATTTGAATATAAAACTTCTTAAGCTTTTAAAAATATTTTGATGAACATGTCACACTCCATTCATTATTTAACTACTAAAAAAAAAAAACTGTTAAAAAAAAAACCCTACGGTAATGCAGGTGGGAAGAGGTTGACATGTATGCCATTCTGCATACTTTATTTATGTTCCTACAATGAAAAACATCTGTTTCCATGCATTGGAGAGACCATTTCTGAACTGCATAAATGAAATGTTTTTTTTCTCTTATCGTGGTAAGAATGCTCTCAATTGTCTCTTACCTACGAGAAGAACATAAGAAAACATCCATGAATTCCAAAAATCAGTGGGAACTAAAAAAATAAGAGAAAATCATGGATACAAACAAAAATAAGAGAAAACTTGCTTTTATATCACTTTTTGCACGAGGCCCATCGAGTCTACAAGTTTCCCAACCAGAGACAGTGATGGCTGCCTAGCTGAAATGAAAGGAGGATAGAAAAATTATTTTCTATATAAAGAACTCATAGTCATGAACTGTTTTGAATCATTTTCCTTGATTAAGAAGTTTTCCCATTATTAGAACAATCTATCAGCAATTTAAAGCACTGCTTCCTTCTGCAAGTGAATGACAACTCTCATCTAAAGTGAACTGCAAATGAAAGAATTGGCCCGTAGATCTTACACAATATTTATTAGGTAAATTCAAGACAAAGCTGCGCTGAATCATACATTCTTAAACTACAAAACAACAAAACACTTTGTTGATGGTGCTGGGTTAAGTCAACATGACACAGCTGATTATGAAATGTGTGCAGAATAAAATTTTCTGGGAGTTTAGGGGCCAGCTAAAATGTCCATGCTCCGCATGGTGCACTGGGAAGAAGCAGACAGGAGACAGTTCACCCTTTATACAACGCTTCAGTAGGGATATGTAGTCACATTAATGAATGGATGAAGATAGGAAAGTTTGTATGAATTTCTTGAAGGAAGAAATGACAAAGAACATCCATAAGTAAACAATCACACATACATAGTAATTTAACAATGATATTTTGTAAAATTTAATGATGACATTTGAAGTAAACTTTCTAGATCCCAGAACTATAAAAGGAGCTACATCCTCATTATAGTTAGTGATGGTAATAATAATAATTTAAAAAAAAAAGGATAAAAAGTTTAACTGGCCCATATTCATTATTCATGCTGCATTGCATCAGAAAAAATTCCCACACAGTCAATCCACCACAATTTTGAAGGACAATCTAGATATTCCACCTCAAGTACATACCAAATTTAGTAAAATTATGTCCTTCTCTAATTCTAAAAGGAAAGGTAAGGTGCAAGCACACCCTCCACCTTATTTTAGAGATCTAGGGTGTCATGGAAGATTCTCACAGATGTGAAGTGTCCAGGGCATTCTCTTCACCACTGCTCATGGACAATTGATTATCTGGGCAATTTAAAGCATGCGTCTCTCCATCTTTTAGGCAGGAACCAGGCTGTTTTATAGTGATTGAACCTCACATTCAGTCAATCTATTAAGTCATCAACAGCGTAAGACCTTGAACATCTTAATTGACTTCTCTCTGAACAAATAATTAGATGAATTAAGTCATTAAGAACTGGTGATAGAATGGCACTAGGGACATCTTGAGGGCACTGAGTAGATCACGGTTCAAGTGATTCATTCCCTCTCACACCAACTGACCTTACATAGTGTTTCCTGTGCAGGAATGGCTGAACATCTTAATTACAAAAAAATCTGCCATTAATAGCAGTCTTGGTATAAAAAGATAATCAGAGATTTTACATCACACGTAATTGGATTGACACAAAGCAACAGAAGTGTACTGCAAAAACTAGTCAACTGCAATAAATGTTGTACAAGGTTCTTAAGAATTTGGAGAAAATTTCAAAAAAGCTCAGGAATAACCCAACAATGATGTGATTTATAAATTAAAAAAATATTTTTTTAACTACAATATACAAATTATTTAAATACACTGTTTCTGCATATGGACTCCATGACTGTGCTTCAGTAAGTGTATATGAAAAGGCATACATGAAAAAAGTTGATAGAAAAGAAAAATTCTCTAAAAAGAAGAAAACTGAGTGCATAAAACTAAGAAGATGAGGCAGTCAGTTTATGGACAGGCAGATTTGCGATGGAATATGACCTGAAATGTCTTGCTTCTGACAGATGTTTGAATGAAAACAGGTCTTAGCCACTCTGTCACCCATGGCATTTACAGTTAACAACTAATCAAACAAACCAACCTTTGAAAAAATGAAATCACAAAATTCTGCACTGACTAATCTGTAGCAACAGTCTGACCTAGACATTCTTTCAGGCAGTTTTTGCTGAGACAATTGTCTGGGATTTCAAGATCTGGTCAGACAAATGGCTAATAGCCCATTGATTCTATTAATACACTTTCTTTGTCAAAAGGAAAAAATACGATTTGTAGCTGTTGAATCAGATTTACTGTATATGGGCCATGATACTAGTGAAATACTGCTATACTTCTTTTGCCTTTAATGCACACACACCCACACACGCACACGCGCGCGCACACACACACACACACACACACACACACACACATACATATACAGCGCCCTCCATAATTATTGGAACCCCTGGTTAAGATGTGCTAGTTTAAAGCCTTAAAATAAATTCAATTTTTATTGCAGAAGCATACTCTCTCACTGAAAATTGTAGAAAAATGTAACCTTCAACTCAAGTGAATTTTAAGGGGGAAAAAAATCCCTGAATAAGTATTTCTGTCATTTCTACAGTAGTTTACAAAGTTGATCAGAGTATCTAGGAACATTTAATTAGTAATTCATCACTTCCTGTTTCCCTGGGGTATAAATATGACATGATACAGAGGCCATTTCTCTTATCCACTCTTCAACATGAGAAAGACAAGTGAACAGTCCATTCAACTAAGGCAGATGTGTGTCGACCTTCAAAAGTCAGGCAATGGCTACAAGAAAATAGCCACTCGCCTGCACCTGCCCATATCTACTGTCAGAGGAATCATTAAAAAGTTTAAAACAACTGGAACAGTGGTAAACAAGCCTGGACAAGGACACAAGGTTATTTTGCCACCACGCACACTGAGGAGGATGGTAAAAGAAATAAAAAGTTCTCCAAAGCTCACTGTTAAAGAATTGCAACAAATGGTAGCATCTTGGGGTCACAAAGTCTCCAAAACAACCATCAGGTGCTATCTACATGGCAACAAGGTGTTTGGGAGGCATGCACAGAAAAAACCTTTTCTCACTCACAATCATAAACGAAAACATCTGGAGTTCTCTAAGCAGTACTGGGACTTCAACTTGGACCATGTGCTTTGGTCAAATGAGACCAAGACAGAGCTTTTTGGCAACAAACACTCTAAAGTGGGTCTGGCAGAACACAAAAGATGACTATGCAGAAAAGCACCTCATGCCCACTGTGAAGTATGGGGGAGGATCGGTGATGCTGTAGGCCTGTTTCTCTTCCAGAGGCCCTGGGAACCTTGTTAGGGTGCATGGCATCATGAACGCTTTGAAATTCCAGGACATTTTAAATCAAAATCTGGTGGCCTCTGCCCGAAACCTGAGGATGGGTCATCACTGGGTGTTTCAGCAAGCTAATGGCCCTAAACATGTGGCCAAATCTACACAGAAATGGTTCACCAGACACAGAATCAAGCTCCTCCCTTGGCCATCTCAGTCCCCACACCTCAACCGTGTTGAAAACCTGAGGAGTGAGCTGAAGAGGAGAGTGCAGAGGAGAGGACACAGGTCATTGGATGATTGAGAGATTGTGCAAAGAGGAATGGTCA
Source organism: Gymnothorax reevesii (assembly GCA_029721435.1). Lineage (NCBI taxonomy): Eukaryota > Metazoa > Chordata > Actinopteri > Anguilliformes > Muraenidae > Gymnothorax > Gymnothorax reevesii. The sequence goes on from CM056575.1 coordinate 88,211,724, forward strand.
AAGATCCCTCTTTCTGTATTCTCTTATCTTGTGAAACATTATAGCAGAAGATTAGGTGCTGTTTTGTTGGCAAAAGAGGGTCGTACAAAGTATTAACATCAGGGGTGCTAATAATTGTGGCACACATGATTTGATGTAAAAGAATTATTTCTTAATGTGGGATTTTTTTTCCCACTGAATAAATGCATTTGATTTAAAGGTTGGATTTTCCTCTTTTTTTCATTGTGGTCCTATATTATTTAGAAAAAAACTGAATTTATTAGAAGCTTAAGAACACATCTTATCCAGGGGTGCCAATAATTATGGAGGCAGTCTGATTTTGGGGCAAAACAACACATACTCCAAAAACTAAAACTGCTTTCGAGAGAATTAAAATTTTCTTCCTCAATCACATGTTTGTTTATGAATTTTGCTTTGTCTGACCATGATTTGTTTTGTGATTTGGATTCCATGCCATGTTTTATTTTTGCCTTGTCTCTGTCTGTTTGCCATATTCCACCATTGCAGTTATATTCCAGTCCATGTTTTGTCTCATACCATGCATTGCACTTTGTCTCCCCCTGTCTGGTCTTATGTCATGTGATCACTCACTGCCCCAGTATTGTGTGCCACACTTTCGGGTGATTTCATGGTTTCTGGGATTTCAATCATTCCTTCATCTTGCTTTTCTTTAATTACTAACCAGACTAACAGTTTATTATTTTAGTTAAAGATACTAACCCAAACTAACACTGTTTATAGTACTAACTTACTAACAAACACTAAGGATTGTATACCTGCACTTACTAATTGACTAACGAGCTCTCAGCATTCACCCTATTCTAGTCTCCATCCCTTTGGCTTTACTCAGTCTACTTTGCTGCAGTTTCAGTGGAATCTCCGCACTTGTTAAACTCTGTTCTCCCTCCTTATCTGTGCACATAAGAACTCCCTAACCGGAGCCGAGTGTTTGTCTATAGGTTGTCTTTGTGATCCCTGTCCGCGTTTGTGCTTTCGCCAATTACATGTGGTTAGGAACTTCCTCTTGTTAATTCCCTTGTTAATTAGTCTGATCCAGCTCACCTGTTCCCTATCATAGCATGTGACTTCCCCTACATGTATTTAAGCAGTCATTTCACATACAGCTCTTGTCAGAACGTTTTCCCTGTGCTGCGATTGTTGATGTCTTGTATTCTTAGTGTTATACTTCTGACTGGAACGTCCTGCTTTGGATTCTCCTCTGACATTCCTGTGCCTGTGTACCGAACCTGTTTTGCCCAACTCTGAGTTTTGTTTGCTGCCCTGTGTACAGTTTGGATTACGTCTCTGTGATTCTGATTTTGGATTGGGGACTCTGTATCGTTGCCTTCTGCCCTGTGGGGGGTTCACCCCCAGTGTCAATAAAACTCATTTCTGCTGAATCTTTTTGGTCTCGCATTTGTTCTAGAACGATACCTCACATCTTTAACCCCTTTCTGCAGATGTAGACGCGTGCGTCTATGGAACTACAAATGTAAGCATGCTGTACTCAATCACTAGATCGACCCCCGGATCAGTTATTGAATATTCATAAGCAAGAAGACCTCAAACGCGGTTTTGAATATGAGGAAGTTCACTTCACTCCCTGTTTTTCAAGAGTTGCATGAATTAAATTCCTCAGCTAAGCCTGATGTGCAAACTGGTCAATATCCTTGCCCATAGTATCGATCCAGCAGTTTAAAAAAATGATCTCTTGTGACAGGAAAAAAACGTTGTCCTATGTAGCAACCGCTTTAGCTACAGTGAGCCAACGGTATTCCAATTAGTGGTTCAGAAAAATCTGTTTTCTGAAGCAAAAAATTCGACATGGTATTGATTCTCTCACATTCTACTGTCAATTACAGTCATCCCATTCAAAAAATGTGAAGTTCCTTATCGTGGATTTACGCGTAGATTCCTTCATTGACAAATTTTGTGCTTCCTTATATCCACCCAAATACTGTTGTTGATAGCCAATCACTCAATCATTCACTCAGGCTCTTCTGTGTAACTGCACAGTTATACATTGTTCAATAAATAAAGGGAACACTAAAATAACACATCCTAGATCTGAATGGAAATCGAATTTATTAACCCATGGAGGTCTGGATTTGGAGTCACACTCAAAATTCCAAAAGTGGAAAAACACACTACAGGGTCATTCCATATCAAATCACCCAAAATAAATCAAAATTGTCACCCCACCCCCTCAGATTTTGCACATATTTGGTTTCTAGGGTGATTTTTGCTGGCAAAGCTGAAATTACAAATATTAGCTCAATCCAACCAGTTGTTCCAGAGTTATGGCCCACCCAATTTGGCAAAAATCGCCCAAAACAGGGTTACCGGCCAAAGTTTGACCACCAATATCTCAGCAACCAGTGGGGCTTTCACAATAAAATTGGTGTCTCTAGATTTGGATTCCCTGGTGAATTTCCAGTCCAAAGACACCAATTTAATTGTGATAGCCCCACCGGTTGCTGAGATATGGGTGGTCAAACATTAGCCAGTACCCCCATTTTGGGCCGATTTTTGCCAAATTGGGTGGGCCATAACTCAGAAACCACTGGTCAAATTGAGCTAATATTTGGAATTTCAGCTTTGCCAGCAAAAATCACTCTAGAAACCAAATTTGAGCAAAATCTGAGGGGGTGGGGTGACATCCATTGGGTGATGTGACATGGTATGACCCTACAGGCTGATCCAACTTTGATGTTATGTCCTTGAAACAAGTCAAAATGAGGCTCAGTAGTGTGTGTGGCCACCACATGCCTGTATGACCCCAACCATGCCTGGGCATGCTCCTGATGAGGTGGCGGATGGTCTCCTGAGGGATCTCCTCCCAGACCTGGATTAATGCATCCGCCAACTCCTGGACAGTCTGTGGCTCAACGAGACATGTTGAGACATGTCTCAGATGTGCTCAATTGGATTCAGGGCTGGGGAACAGGCGGGCCAGTCCATAGCATCAATGCCTTCGTCCTGCAGGAACTGCTGCCACACTCCAGCCACATGAGGTCTTGCATTGTCTTGCATTAGGAGGAACCCAGGGCCAACTGCACCAGCATATGGTCTCAGAAGGGGTCGGAGGATCTCATCTCGGCACCTAATGGCAGTCAGGCTACCTCTGGCAAGCACATGGAGGGCAGTGCGGCCCCCCAAAAGAAATACCACCCCACACCATTACTGACCCACTGCCAAACCGGTCACGCTGGAGGATGTTGCAGCCTGCAGTACGTTCTCCACGGCGTCTCCTGACTCTGTCACATGTGCGCAGTGCGAACCTTCTATCATCTGTGAAGAGCACAGGGCGCCAGTGGCGAATTTGCCAATCTTGGTGTTCTCTGGCAAATGCCAAACGTCCTGCACGGTGTTGGGCTGTAAGCACAACCCCCACCTGTGGACATCGGGCCCTCATACCTTCCTCATGGAGTCGGTTTCTGACTGTTTGAGGGGAGACATGCTCATTTGTGGCTTGCTGGAGGTCATTTTGCAGGGCTCTGGCAGTGCTCCTCCTGTTCCTCCTTGCACAAAGGTGGAGGTAGCGGTCCTGCTGCTGGGTTGTTGCCCTCCGATGGCCTCCTCCACGTCTCCTGAGGTACTGGCCTGTCTCCTGGTAGCGCCTCCATGCTCTGGACACTACGCTGACAGACACAGCAAACCTTCTTGCCACAGCTCGCATTGATGTGCCTTCCGGGGTGAGCTGCACTAACCGAGCCACTTGTGTGGGTTGTAGAGTCCGTCTCATGCCACCACTAGAGTAGAAGCATCGCCAGCATTCAAAAGTGACCAAAACTAGCCAGAAAGCATAGGAACTGAGAAGTGGTCTGTGGTCACCACCTGCAGAACCACTCCTTTATTGGGGGTGTCTTGCTAATTGCCTATAATTTCCACCTGTTGTCTATCCTATTAGCAAAACAGCATGTAAAATTGATTGTCAATCAGTGTTGCTTCCTAAGTGGACAGTTTGATTTCACAGAAGTTTGATTGACTTGGAGTTACATTGTGTTGTTTAAGTGTTCCCTTTATTTTTTTGACCAGTGTAGTTCATGCCCTCATGAAAGTTCCCCGGTAACAATGTATTGATTGGCTTGTTTCTTATCCAATTCTTGAGTGTTTAAACGTTCTACAGTAAGTGAAACGTATTGATTGGACAAACACAGCATACAAGCCTATGCTTATCAGCAGGCTCAGTTGTACCCTGTCTACAATGCGCACATTGCACGGCTGAAATAGACTACATTTATAGAAAAAAAGACTCGCAAAACTGGCCTTGAAGTGTTCAGTTATATTTAGAGGATTTAAATGAGATAAGGACATAGTTAATAGGAATTATTTCTAATGAAACAGGATCGGAGGGTTCCTTCTACTGGATACATCGGTCTCTGGAGGAGGGATTCATGAAAAAGGTTAAGCTGCTACTTTTGCTTCTTGTTTTGGAATATATACCGTACTCAAGAAAGTCGAATGCCAACTGCCCATGCATTTGAGTGGACCCCCTGTTATGTTCATTGCACCGTTCTCTTGAATCTAGGGAGGTATATATATTGTGTGATCTTCCCTGAAAGTGGAATGTCTGTTCTGTTAAAATAAGGTATATTTCAGAATTCAGATATTACTGAGTTAGTGAGCTGTACTTGTTTCTTATAAGGGTTGGAATGAGGTTGTGACTTCGGAAGAGGGAATTGGTAGCTTCCATTACTGGATGAATATTCTGACCGTTTAATCAGCAGTTTATTTATTGAGTGTTTGTGCTGGCTTGGGGGACTTAGAAAAAAAATGGACAAAACTCTCAACCTTATTATGAAGAAAAGGCATGTTTTGTGTTTGGAGAGGTTACTGGTGACCACTGATGTTCAACTGCACTGATATTGGTAAGTAATGCTTAACCAAACTAAAACCAGAAAATCATTAGTTCATATTAAATTCATGCCTCAGAACTTCATTTGTGTTAAATACATGATTATTTGATGATTTGACATTTTGAGTGATCTCAGACTTTGGGGAGCCACTTGGATAGCTGTATAGTTTGGCTAATTTCATGTAGGTAATCTAGAATGTCATATTGAAGATGAATTCTACTTGAAGTCAAGGAGTTTATGATCCCAGAAATGTATAGATTTAAGCCCCAACAGTTTTTCAATTCTCAGTTTTATTATTATTATTTTTTTGCAATCTCAATGGTGAATTCTCATGAAGATTTTTTATGTTTGCAGCCCATTTTCTCTACCAAAATCATGAAAATAAACTGAAATACAATGTAATTCTAAATGCTGTTAGTGTCTTTTCTGAGTTGAGCCACATTTTTCCTCTTTATAAAGCTTAAATCTTGAATTATAAAGCATTGAATTGGGTAACCCATAAAAAGCAAAATTTGGCTTCTGCGCAAAGGGGTTGATTTTTAATGTATGCCTTAACTCGGGCAGGAGTGCTATTGATGTACTTATACATCTGTTTTGTTCATTTTTAATACAGTCAAGGGCATATATAACTCATGGGGGGTTCGCCATACCCTAAACATGTCGCACGGCTTGAAAAACCTGGGAAAGAAGATCCACCAGGTAATATGGAATGTATTTCATTTGAAGTCATTGTGCCGCAAAGCTATCATGTTTACATCAAAAGCGTTAGTTTTTAGTTAACTTAAAGTAATAGATGTTCATGTTGCAGGCAATGTTAACAATATGAAGCACACGTTGAATAAACATCATAAATGTCACTCTTGCATATTATCAATTCTCTAATTGTGTAATTGACGGTTTTGGTCATATTGTTATTTCATAATGTCAGATACCGCAGGCTCTTCAACAAAAAGTCACGGAAGTGGAGGCTGTACACAGTAAGGGTTGAGAAGGACTATGGCTACATTCCTGACCTCAAGAGGGCCATCCTCCAAAGCCGCACCACATCAGACAGAGGCATGCTGTCTGTGAGGAGCCAGAGGCCTGAAGACCCACAGCAGTATGGTTTGCTGTGTGGTGTTTCACCTCCGTCCACAGAGGAGCTGCTGCAGACACAAGTCAGTCGGGGACAAGGTGTCTTTCAGATGGCGTCTTTCTTTTTCAATGAACTTATTTAGAACGCATTTCACTCTCACCCCAACTCAGGCATACACTAAAGGCAAGGCAATTTTATTTCTATAGCCCGTTTTTACAAACGGTCTCAAAGGGCTTTACACAGCATGATGACAACATCCTCGGCCCTTAGACCCTCACATCGACTGAGTACAAACTCCCAAGAAAACCCTTTTACCAGGGGAAAAAATGGAGAAACCTCAAGGTGAGCAACAGAGGAGGGATTACTGAAGTCATTTTTATTTTTTATCTACAGTGCTTTCTCTCCTGCAGTGAACTTGACTGGGGCAATGAGGCGGAATAGAGTTTGCAGTTCCATAAATTGATTCAGATTTTGGTGATAGTTTCCTTTAGTTTTGCAAAATTAGAAACTATTGATGTATTTTATTATTGATATAATAAAGTAATGTCACTATCATATCACACAATGACATTTTGTCCTAGAAATAATATGGGCGTTGCTATGGACTGCTCATGGTACTATGAGCATGTACGTAAAATAAAATTTTGTCTGGCCAAGTTACTCAATTCAGGGCACTGCTGTCCTATTGAGTGTCATGTGGTTGTGATCATCATGTTCATTGTAACATTGGGTTTAATGAATAACCTTTCTAAAAATAGCATAGCATATGTGACATAGTAATCCTAACTCAACAACTAAATGTAAAAACCTAAAATGCTGTTCTTTTTCATTTGCAAAGCCAAGGAAAACCCATGTGAAACACTGAGTGAAGAAGAAAAAGTTCTGCCTGAAACGACAACCTCCAAAGACCAGTTTTCTGTCCAAATGTATCATTCCGTGAAAAATTTGAAGTCATGTTATTTCATATTTGATTGTTTTTATGTCATTAGTTTTCAGTATAAAAAGTATTATCCAAGTCAGCTGTAAATATCTTAACTGTATAATATTGAGGCAGGCTGTCATGTAAACAAAAGCAGTCGATCCTTCAAGGGATTTATTAAAAAAATACAATAACCAATAAATAAGAACAAAATATAAATGTAAAAGACCACTAAAAATATGTAAATATCACAACAAAACAAACAACACGCCATTGAAATTTCTATATATACAAATGAGTTTTTACGTTCTGTTGCTGGGTTTCTAGTGTTCAAAGCCTGCGTGGGATAAAGCCCACATACTGGTTGTGAGGGTCAGGGTGTTTATCTCTCTTCCACACACAGCAGCTTGGTATAATGATCCTTTTGCCTCGTCCCAGTGCGCCATACTGCCAGACAACAAACTGCCTGTAAGCAGCATATCGGAACTGTTTGTTATCTTCTCCTGGGTTTGGAGGGTCTTCCTGAACCCGAATATCATTCCATATTCTCCAGGCCAGGCGAAGGACACCCTCATTCAAAATGTAGATGTCTACATGAGGTAGCAGGGAAATGCAGTGTTGTGGTGGCTGACCACAACACTTCCTTTCCACGTCAGTGGGCATTTCTCTGCAATTCACGCATACACACCACTCTAGTTGGGGCCCTGGCCCGGAGGACCTGATGGAGAAGCGGTGGCCATGATTTCAAAAATGAGGTGGGGATCCCTCAACAGACACCTCCCCAAAAGGTCTTGGAAATATTGGAGGGATACAGACTGAATTCTGGCCTGGAAAGACAGTAGTTTAGGGAAATATGATTTATTTATGAGTAAACATTCATAATCTTGATGTGGTTATAAAATCTGATGTCATACATGTTGAGATACCTGTTCAGTCGCTAACCGATGAGCTTGTAGGTCTTGCAACTGACTGAGGTCGTCTTCGTTCAGGGGTCTTCCACCAGGGCGTGTCCTGTTCCTCGGCCATGGCCATGGCCATGACCACGACCCCTCGGTCGCCCTCTCCCTCTGCCACGACCTCCTCGAGCCACTGGCCGCTGTTCTCGGACATATTCGTCACCTGAGGCCGGGCCCGGGCAGCTCTGTCAGTAACGTATATATCTGTAACAAGTGTAAAGTAACCCAATTTTGCATTATGACTAAGAAGACACAGCCTGATGTGTTTTCATTTCAGATTATCTATGCCGATCAAACGGACACTAAAACTTACATGCTAACATTTCTAGGAGGATATTTTTATTTACACTGAGCAACTAACGTTACTAGAAAGTTTGAGTTGTTGGCCAAGGCAGCTAACGATGCTATAGTTCTGTGTTTCCCAAACTGTGTGCCGAGCTTCCTAGGTGTGCTGTGAGAAAACCCACTTACTGTTTTTTTCTGGTAGTTCAGCCGTTTTATATTATTGGGCTAACAGGATATAAAAATATCGATTCATATCATTATCAATTAATTCAATTCAATTTATTAAAATGCCTATTTAAAATTCCTTTGAGTGACATCTGAGTATCTGGAGAGGTGGGGGCTGAACTAGAAAGACTGCGTAGAGTCAATTATTTTTTGATCGCATAAAAGTTTGAAACCTGGTTGGAAAGCTGGAGTGGTTGTCTCGTCACTCGGTCGCGCTGTGGGGTAGGTAGCGCAAGCATAACGCAATAATATCAAAGCTGTGTACCGGGAGATTTTTTCATAGTAAACTGTGTGCTGAAGGAAAGAAAAGTTTGGGAAAAGTTTGAATAAAATGTGCTACACTGCTTCAAAACATTAGCTTGTCATTAGTCTTAAAAATAAAGAAAGACTTTTATTTGCTCAAAGTTAACTGAATAGTTCCCGATGTCAAACCTGTCGGCTAACGTTACTTTAGCCTTTGTAGTTGTCTGTCTTTCATATTATTTTACTCTAAATATAAATACAATTTACTATCGCTCATGTTCAAAAACAGTATTTTCTTACCTGTGACTCAGACATTATTATATGGAGGATAATGTACAAAAATGAAAAAACTAATTTGCGATTGCCTCGAGCTGGGACTGTCGGGTATGTGTATGAAGAGCGTGCATCAGATGCCCTTGCTTGTCTGATGGGAGGAGCTCAGGTCAGAGATAAAGAGATGAAACCCGTGTAGACTCAACAATCACAATTTTTCTAGGATTCCTGCCTACCGAGCCTTGAAGTGACATATAAACTACCCAAAGTTTTATCAATTGATCAGTGTTGTTCAGCTTCATGAGACATTTTTGAAACTTAAATAGCAGATGTTAAGTCATATTCGAAAACATACTTATTAAAAGTACTTGGATAATAAATAGAAAAACAAGTTTATGAAACTGGCCTCTGTAATTTTCATGGATAGATGCATCTCACAAAGTACCATAGAACACATCAAAGAACACAGTAATCTCTGTTGACTGAGAAGGCAATATTTGAACTCAAATAATTGCAAAAATTTTTCCCGGCACATGCTTGCATTCCATATGTCTCTACCACACTTTCTCATTGAAAATGAATGCAAAATAGTAATTTCTGTTACATCTGTGTGATGTCATACTGATGTATTACTATTCAACAGACCAAAGGTTGCATCAGACTTTCTTATTAAACATCGTTTTGATGGATGGAGTTGGAAAAGATCCATCATTATCATTTTCCGTCATTTTAGTTTTCATTGTTTAATGGTGACTTGTATCCTATATGATTGCAGTGTTTTAATAAAATTTAATGCTATCACAATGGTTCCATCAACTATGGCAAGTCACTCAGGTCCTGCCGCAGCAAAATAGCCACAGACCATCACACAGCCACCACCGTGTTTGACTGTTGATCTCATGTTTTTATTGTGGATTGTTGTGTCATCTTTACGCCCGATGTATTGGGACCCATACCTCCCAAAAACATTTTTGACTCATCAGTCCCCAGAATATTATGCAAAAAGTGTTTGGCGTCATCAAGATGTTTTTTTCTGGGCAAATGTAAGAAAAGTCTGTGTTTATTTTTAATCAGCAGTGGTTTTCACTGCAGCTCTTCCATGAATGCCATTTTTTGCCAGTCTCTTTCTTATTGTAGAATCTTGAACATTGACCTCAAGAGAGGCGTGCAGTTCTATAGATATTAATCTGGATTCTTTTATAACCTCCTGCATGTCTTGTCAATGAGCTATTGGAGCACTTTTGTTTAGCTGGCCACTCCTGAGAAGGTTCACCACTGTTCCAAGTTTTCTCCATTGGTAGTTTTTAACTCCCACCGTGGTTCACTGGAGTCACAGAGCCTTAGAAATGGCTTTATTCCCCTTTCCAGGCTGATAAATATCTATGGCTTTGTTTCTAATCTTTTCTCGGATTTCTTTAAATCATGGAATCATATACTGGTCTTTGCCTATTTCACATTGGTGTACAGGTTCTACTTTAGAGATGTTTAGATTCAACAAGCCTGGCAGTAATCATCGCTCGGAATGTCCTGTAAAATTTAGCCTAGTTATCTATTTAATTTTTTCTACTGGTTGATATATTGACTGAGCAATCATCTTTTATTAAGCCAGGTTGGGTTGGATAGCTTTTTTCCCTCAAAAAATTAAATCATCATTTCAAAAGTCAATTTTGTGTTTACCTAGGTTATATTTGTTTAATATCTGCACATGAATTTAGTTTGTGAATTGAAACATTAAAATTTGACAAATATTTGGGGGGGGGGGGGGGGGGGTTGGGGATGTTAAGCCTGGTATCTTGTACTTCTTGGAAAGCATTGTGACATTGTGTTGGTTTGGAGTTTGTTATCACAATGTAACATAACAGTAAACATTTAGCTGGAATACCTAATGTGTTACTCATTCATTTATTTTTATTCCACACTTTTTTTATTGGGAGAGCACACAATTAAAAGTGATTGTACCAGAGTTGCACTGCTATATAGCCTGCATCTGTTTTCCTAGGCAGGTATGTTTAAGACACTGAACAACAAATACACCGCATTAGATGGCGCAAATCATAAAATTGTATCTGTGTAAGATAATGACCATGCAGAATACATATTTACAATACAGTATGGTGGTTACACGTTTGTGCTGGCTTTACCCAAATGAGGCTTGGGGTAAACATTGCAAAGCTACCTGACTCTTTTTTTAGTAGGTATGGAGTAGAACCTCCACACTACTTTGACTGATAAAGCAACGTGTCCAAAAGCTGGCTTTTTGAACTGTGGTCTTCAGTCACCGTAGCTAATGCCGTTCTTGTTCTGGCACAACCAGTGCCTGAACAGGTTAGACGAACTTTGAGATTTTATGCAATTAGATCTTGAATAACTGTAATCATCAGGCATATGTTAGAGTATTTTGTTTGCATTAACAAAAGAATGTGAGGTTTTTTTCTTTTTCTAAATGTTACAGTGGCGCTGATTACTGAAGGTTCTTTTTTTTCATCCAGTGCTCTTAAAATTTGCTTACAGAGTGAAGACACAGGCTTGAGTGTAGTCACATCTACCTTTGATTCGGTTTGTTTGCAGAAAGACAGATGAGGAAAAATCACTTAACACACAATATCTTTACATTTGTCTGCTTTACCAGCAAGGCAAAAATAAACACTTTAGAAGAGAATATGCCATATTGTAGTCCAAAAAGACAAAGGTCCTGGAATCTGTTTGGATATGGGTAGCTCAGTGCTAAATGAGGGCCAATCCCAACATGGCTGACAGTGCGACCTGGTTCAATATTTCTACCTTTTATCAGTACGGAAGGTCAAATATTTGCAGCATATAAAGCGTTAACCCTACTGTAAGTGCCAAAAAATGCATTAAATATTTTTTTTCTTTTCTATAAAAGTCCTCCTGAAATGCAAAGTAACAAACTTTATTCTCTAAGGCAAGAATTATGCATTTTTCACCATGGGTTGGCCACCTTCACAGAAAAGTACAAGACCCGCTGTTGCACAATTCTGCTTTATTATTTTTTTTTTCAAGTTTCCAATCCCCACTTTCTTCTTTTACTTCTTTTAATTAATTTTTCATTTCTTGCATGTCACTAAGGCCCCATGATTCCCATGGTTCCTGTAGGGATATTTTATTATTCTCCAGTGTAAATGAAGACACAGACGTTTTTTTTTAAATCACCGCAAGTCAAGCCTTGCTTTGTTTTATTAATTCTTGCCAACTTTCTTGTTTCTCCGACACCACTTTTCAATTTTGCATGCCATGTGTGAAAAGCACTCCTTGCATGCATCTCAGATGAGCACTGTCCCCCCATCTTTCTGCATCAGCTCTCCAACCATTTTACTATTTGTATTCATCTCTCTTTCAGTTCGCCAAGGTTAACATCACAGTGATTTAAGCAGGTGCTGCATAGAGCCACCTAAATCTATCTTATGAAAATTAGTCAATCACTCAAACTAAGCTCTGCTTCTTACAGTATATAGTGTTTGTTCTTAACCTCATGTGCAAACACCCTCTGTCATAGTATGACTTGCTAAAGCATGAAACTGCCATTGTTTAATTCCTAACAACCCAATGGTGTATTGAGGATGTGTTTCTCAAGACTATTCTTTTTCAAAATGACTAAGGCTGGAAAAGGAGTTCAGCTATACTGGAGCTTCAGACATAGTGTACCTTTCAAAGGTAGTTGTTTTTACTTGAATTCTGCACTTACCAAAAAAAAAAGTTAAAGAATTATTATGTACTTCGACTGCTCTGGGTATAAGAATTCCTCATAAACAATATCAGACAGGCAGGCATTGCATCTCACTGTAGCCCATCACAAACAGGAAATGAAGACACAGAAAACATAAATCATGATGCTGATGCGATTGTATTTAAGTGAAATCCACTCATGATTCCCAGAATATACACTGCTGGATATCAGCTGTGGCAATGTCCAGATGGAGGACGCCTCAAAATGCAAGAGTTACCTCTCTACTCCATCCAACTTCTTAGTGATGACAGCTTGTCAAATTAGCGGAAAATATTTCTAACTGTAGCTGTAGCAGCAGTTGCTAAAAAGATGCAATCTTGACTGCTTGATAATCAAAGCTTTCAAGCAGGATTAATTACAAAGTTGAACGTCAGATTTCTTAACTCACTTTCATTAAACATGCCTCAAAGAACTTGTGCTCTATCTGTTACCTTTCCCTGTATTGTTTGAGAGTTATGAAGAGTTAATGGGCAACATGCCTGATATTCTTGTACTGAGTATTTGCTAACTGATAAATTTTGCTCTATTATCAAATTTTTTTCTCTAATTGTAAACTCTAATGAGTTTAAGCAAACACATAAACTAATTGTCCCCTTCTGTTTGTCAGTTGCTGCTGGGTGGATAAAATGTAAATGAACAAGTAATTAACGAGCACTGGTTATGAATCTCTTAAACAGTTCAAGACTCTATCAAATCCTCCAGCTATTACTTCATGTGATTGATGTACTACTGTACAAGATTGTTCCTGATCTTATTAAATCTCATTGATTCCTTCCAGATTCAGTCTTATTCAGGTCCAGGCTGAGACTTTTATGAATGTTCTTGAACAATATTAATCAAGCTTACCAAGCTTTTGTGATGGCAAACAATTAGAAATGTGCAGTCATACCTTGCAATTAGCTTTAGGGATATGGACTGCAACAAAACAGTAATGAAAGAAACCTTCTCAGATGAGAAAGTTAATGATATTTTTGAAGTTTGACCCTAAAGCAGCCAATCCACAGCAGTGAATTATTCAACCTGTTATTTATTTATTTTGTTGTTTGTGAACTTCTATAGCGTGCAAAAGCTGAGGATGTAATAGATTTGCCTACTGGCACGCAATTAAGAGGAGAGGCGCAATAGTCATGTTACCTTTAAAACAAAATTTGTTTGAACAGTAATACCTGACATGATTCACTGTTGAAATTGTTGAAAGAGTGAAATGTTTCTTCTTCAGAAACAAATAAGATGGAGTGGATAATCATTTGAAATATCCTCAGTTCCATCACACTTGTTCATATGTTTACATACTGTACATATGCTAAGAGGCAATAAAAATGGCACAACATGAGCTTTCCACTTTTAAATAATGGAAAGGAAATTTTGAAAAACAAATTGTGTAACAAATTAAGACAGCTTTATGGACACATTTCTTATCATAGACTCAACAATTTTACAAAATCAGGCATCCTCCTGGATCATTTGGCAAATGGCACTAATAACGTTTGAGTGTCCACCGTTTGCTGCAAGCAGTACCTGAATCCTACATGGCATGGGGGTCACGAAATTAGTATCTGTTTCTCTGGGATCTGATGCCACTTTGCCAACAGAGCAGCACAAAGTTAATTTTGACCAGTGGGAGAGCGAACCCTATCCCTATAATTCAGAATGTCCCAGGGTTCATGTCGGGCAAATACGGAGGCCACTCTAATGCCCTTATGTTGTTTGTGTCCAGAGCGCTGTCGTGCATGAAGATGATGCGACAGTTTTGGTGGATGTGGAGCACAATATGTGGTTCCATGATCTCATCCACTTGGCGTTGTGCTGTCAGTATTCCATCCACAAATCCCAGTGGAGACCACCAGCCATACTCTATAGCTGCCCACACCACCACACTACGACCGCTGAATCGATCCACTAGCACGACACATTGATCAGCGCATTGTTCACCTCATCTCCAGTACACACGTCCCTTACCATCATTGCAAAAGGGCAAGTAGCGTGACTCGTCACTAAAAGTAATATGACGCCGTTGAAGATGTGAACACTTTCTGTTGGAATACGCCCATTCTCACTGAGGACATGTCTGCGATCTGTCAAGACCATCCCAACACGTGCTGTAAATGAAGCGATGCCTTCATCTCAGAGTTGTCTTCGCACAGTAGGGGAGCTGATACGGTTACGGCATCTTCCAGGAACCCTGGCTGCGTCACACTAAAAGCAACGGTCCTGCACATCCAATCCATTCCAATCCAATCCAGCTTTATTTATAAAGCACTTTAAAAACAACAAAGATTGGCCAAAGTGCTATACACAGGCACTAAGAGCAGTATACATTAAACAGATATTCATATAAAATAAATCCAAAAGATGAAAAATATTTTAGATAAGACACAAATAGGAACAAAAAGGTATAAGAGCACAAATTAAAGAAATGTTAACTCTCACGCCGGGTTAAAAGCTAGGAAACAGTCGTGACTACCACGGCGCGGGTTCAATCCACGGTCGTACAAACCAGCAGTGGTAAGCAGCTTTTTCAGAACAGCGCACAATTGGCTAAAGTGCTGTGGATATGCAAATTGGGAAGGGACTATCAGGAAGGGATATTAAAAATAGTTGCCTTGTTCGTTACTCCTGTTGGCCAGCCAGGTGCGCATCTGTGAGGTTGTAAGATTGCTCATGTTCAGGTATCCTCTGCCCTCATTCTGAACTTGCGATAGTTCGACCAATGAGTAAAGATGCAGGCGCGTGCTGCGGAGGAGAGCCATGGACTATCTGTCTCTCCTGAGCTGGTAACAGCGGGCTGCATACAGGCAAGCCTTGTAAATAATTCTTGGATTGGGCATTCCAGATTCAGGTGGGAATTGGAGGTGGTAAATTTATAAAGAAAAAAAAAAGCCAGGAAAAAAGGTGAGTTTTAAGACGAGATTTAAGAACTAGTACAGAATTAGTCTGCCGAAGGTCGACCTGAAACTCATTCCACAGTCTGGGAGCAGCAACCGCAAAAGCCCGATCCCCTGGGAGTTACAGCTTAGTTTTGGGGACAACCAGGAGCAGCAGCTGACCTAAGGGACCGCAAAGGTGTTTAGGGTTGAAGCAGGTCAGAGAGGTAGGGTGGAGCAAGACCATTTAGGGATTTATAGGCAAAAAGAAGGACTTTAAAAATGATACGATAATGCGCAGGGAGCCAGTGAAGGGAAGCTAAAATAGGGGAAATGTGCTATTGTTTGCATGAAGCAGTTAGCATGCGTGATCACATGTGGCTGCCCAGGCCGCGGTTGATCTTGAGTGCTTTCTCTCTGCCTATATCACGTCTCCAGATGTGAACCAGTCAGACAATGCACTCCAAAGTGTGCCGCAACTCTGTCTGCTCTCATTCCGGCTGTCAGCATTATGATCGCCTGAACCTTGTTCTTTTGTGTCATTTGTGGCATTGTGACTTCTCACAAATGTAAAGTTTTTACGCCTGGCTTTTTAGAGCCTGCTTTATTATTGAGCAATGCACACAACATTTCGTTGCTCACTCTCCTTTTCTCAGGTCATTTGGGGAGCGGCTCATTTATTGGACTGTTGTTGTTGGAACGTGGCCTGCGGACTCACCAATTCCTTACTTTTCATCAATTTTCAGCTGATACTCTACTGTAAAAATCCTTTATTTATTTTTTTCTTTTTGACATTGTTTGCACTCAATTTTGTTCACTGTTGCTTGTTGTGTTTTCAATGCCTCTTGGAATATATTAATTTATTGTTCAATTGTTATTCTTTTTTTTTCACAGTGTTGGTATAATTGTGATGAACAAATAGATTGCATCAAGCCTATTTTTTAATGATTTCATTGCCGTAACCATCTAACTTCTGAAGCTGCGTGAGCATCAAAAGGATTTAAAATTAGTCTGAGCAAAACAAGTGGGGAAAATATGGTAGACTATAAGGTAAATTTAAATCACTAAGTGAATGAATAATCGCAGACTAATCTGGATTATAATGCAAATGGGACCATTAACGGTGGCCACCGACCTCAAATCAGGAGAAAACAGCTGTTCGGCTTACCATTTGGTCTTTGATTCAAAATGAAGCAAGTAGGATTGGTGCTACAGGCTCTCTTGAGACAAAGGGATCAAAAGCTGCACCTGATTTGGCAAAGACTTAGATGGGAGCCTACCAAGTGTGCAAAGGGCTTTGTAGTAAATTCAGCATACCAGCGCCATATCAGAAAAAAAGGCAAGATAATGTGCCAGCCAAATTCTTAACAGTTCAGCAGTGTTTATCATTTACCATCAACTCCTCATTTTAAATGAAGGCTTAACAACAGCAAGTTCATATATAACACTTCATCCTGGACCTATGGGTACTTTACTTAAATCTACAGTATTCATCATTGTGCAAATTAGGAATCACCCCTGAAAAAGCCCAATATAAAATGAGTTCCTTGTTCAACTAGTCAGTAGGATAGATTAATCAATTACTGAAGAGTTGGTTCAGGAACAACATTCTAGATAATGAAAAGTAATGATGTTTAATGATCAGTAGCAAAAAATTGGAAAAATTATTAACCAGAATCTGAACTATGACAAGAATATTACATTTACACTTTTTCAATTTACTGTTCTTCTCATCAAGTGAGTTGATTTTTACTGAGAAACTATTGTGTGTTACAGGCATTAAGCACACAATCTTTGAGGTGCATAAGTGTCAATGAATCTTATTCAGATACTAGACTCGGTTTTCAGACTCGGCATCAGGTTGACACTGATGTGAGATAAGTTTGTCCAATTTTCAGCAATGTGTCCTGATGAAAACAGTGCTTTCTGGTAGGTCCTGAGTCTTTCTTTACCATTTTTCCTGCAGTCCAGCCATGCCCGTCCATTTCTTCTTTTTGTTTCATCTAATTAGTTCTCATTATTGTCTTGGGCATCATTTTTCCCTTTGTTCTCCTGCTCCAACCTGTTTCCTTTTAACTGTTGTTGCGTGTATTTGAGTTTCTGGTCTGCGTTCCTTCTTGCTAGATTATTTTGCTTTGTTGTGTCCTAACCAGTTCTGCCCTTAGCTCCTTACCCTCCATCTTCACATTTAGTAATTTGATTACCACCTTATTTGGGATATCTCCCTATGCCATCCTGCTCTGTGTGGCAAGTTGGCTGTTTCTCCCAAGGCTTGAAATTTGAGACTGGGCATCGCCCATCGTGCCGTGTACCCGCAAATGCCTCCCTGGTACTGATCTTGAACCTGTCTCAGCCCACAACCATTGCTGCTTGTAACAGCTTAGGTGTTTTACCATGAGGGATGTGCCATTTCTGGCTTCAATCGGAGACAGTGCTGCCAATTGAAAATTATTCATTGTGTTCAGTCTAGCTGCAAGCCTTTTGGGCAAGACTGTAATTACATTTTTGGAATGAAAAGGTAAAGATTGAAAAACATAAATACATATCATTAAAATGTTACCCGTATTTATTTGCACAAGTGGTCAAAAGGTTTCTTACAGCCAGACAGGAGCCAAAAACAAAACAATGTTGTACAATTTTGCTTTGCAATCAGCATGTTCTTATCAGCATTTTTTCATATACTCAACCCATGTTGTAGACCACTGTATTTTCATGCTTTGTCTGATCATTTACAATTGAAAAATGTCAGCTTACACAGCATATTGTTATTCAAATTACTCCGAGACAATAGGCTTGATTCCAGGCGAAGTATCAGAAGGGCAGATAATCCTCTCTGGGTTCTGTTATGCTTGAGATCTTCAATTCACTTTTGTCATGGTGTGTCAGATAGCTCACAGAAACCACAGAAACAGCCTGGCCGCAGTCACTCTGACACTGAGAGTGATGCACCAAGTGGACCAATGGGAGTTGATATATTTGACACATTATTAATTGCAATTAAGAAGAAAGGGGCAAACCTTTGTTTAGATACAATGGTTATTCATACCCACTTTTGTGTATTAAGAATATTGTGAATCCAATTTTTTCTACTAGGTCAATAAAATAAACATTTATTTATAAATAGGCAACTGGGCCAACATGTCTTTTTCACAGAAACACAAACTGAAAGTAATCCTGGAAGACTTATAGATAGACTTATAGAGTTATAGATAAATGGAAGGGACTTCATAGATAACTTCAATGGACATATACAGTAGTGAGCAGTGATGATGATACACTTAACAAAATGACGATAAATCAGAAATCAAGTACGATTCAAGGATTTATTTCAAGTAATATTGGCTCATACAGATGAAAATAAGTAAACAGATAACAATATATAGTAAAACCAAAAATAATTGTCATTTTGAGGGAAAAAGTCAATGTCCTGTGTGGCCATCCTTTGCTTTAATTGCAGCATTTAATCTTTCAGGCATAGTTTTCACATATTTTTTTAAATTTCCTTGCTTGCTAAGCCATTCCATATGGTTTAAAGGAAAAGTAAATGCATGGTAAACCTACATTGCCAGATAAAGTACATATTTTCTGCTATCCAAAACAAACAGCCATTATTTTTTGCGTATTTTTTTTACATCATGAAATCTGCTTTAAAACATCACAGAACTGGTAGATTTCAGAATCTGCCATTGCCCCCCTAGAAAATTCTTGACCAATCAAACAATGGGAAATATTCTGCCCAGACCAGTGCGTGATGTCACCAGGGCTGAACATGTCTTTCGAGTGTATGGAGTCAAAGCGTATGGATTGAAAGATGAAGGAACCCCTTGCACTTCAGCCCCTCTATCAGCGGATGTCGGTGCTCTCTGAAAGGCAGAAAGGACTGTGCATTCAAATAAAAGACGAGACTGGAGCACTCAAATCACTTGCATCAATTTATTTAGGTCCCAAGATTGGCACCTTAAGACATTGATGCAAGTTATATGAGATCTCCAGTCTCATCTTTTATTTGCTAAATTTCCTCAAGCAAAAAGCTAACGTCAGCTATCTAAGCTAATTTTGGCCAGTGTTAACTGTGAACATTCTGCTTATTTGTTGCTGGATTGCTGTATATTGTTGTCTTTTTATGCTGTCTTAATGCAGTGTGTTACTCTTGATTGTATGATCATGGAACTTAGATAAATTAACGTTAGGTTGTACCCAATATGTAAACATTACCCTCACAGCCCAAGGGTTCGCCCGACATGCTGTATTTCCTAGGCTGTAGTGGGCTCAATTTCAGATAAAGTGACAATACATAACTACCAACAAAAGTTGAAGACAAATCTTTCTTGGGACCAGATAAGTGCTATGACTAGTCTGGATAAGAAGCAGGTCTTGAAGTTATTCCTTGCTGTGACTGAAGCAATAGAGGAGACCATTATTCCTCATCACCTCGGTCCTGCTCATATATCAAGAGATGATGCTATATCACACAACACGCTTTTCACTAACGCATTCTTCAAGGAAGTAGTCACTGTCATTATGGATGGGCCGTATTTGTATATAAATAAGAGTGAAGACCGTGAAGAGAAAGTCCAATTGTAGACACAAAAAATGAAATTATCTGAAGTTAATGAGTCTTGTGCTCCCTGATGGTTTGGATTCAGTTGGTCAGTATTATGGAAATTAAAATGATGATAGTATATTAAAGCACATTTTTGACACACTGGACCATCTGAAATCCTGGATGGAGGACCACGACAATGTGATCGCCGACAGATGCTTCAGGGAGGTCATGTCTGTTCTTGAGTCCCATGGTTATGATGCACATATGCCATTTGTGCTAGGTGGCAACTCACAGCTTTAAACTGAACAGGCCAATGCTGATCGCCTCCGCACGGAAACCAGATGGGTGGTAGAGAGCTACCACGGGCTGCTAAAGCAATGGACATTTTTCAAAGAGCAGTTACCTTCAAATCATTTTATTCCAGTCATTGGAACCTTAGTCCAAGGAACAACTGCATGTCTCAGTGCTGCTCGTGGAGCTACCAACCTGATTCTGAGCGAAGAGCAGGAGACGTTGCGATCGCATTTAGGACGAGGTCTTGCTTAACCAGGCAGATGGCAGATGGAGTTAAAGCAGAACCAGACATGACTCTAAAGGCGAAAGTTGTTTGGCAAAAAATGGATGCTAGCTACAATTTCCTCTCTTGCAGGTAAAGTACCTGAGACAATGGAGTACACCAGCTAGAGCAGGCACCAGGTCAGGGCCGCTGCTGAGCTTTTGGAGGCCCTAAGCATCATTGGCCATAAATGGTCAGGGAGCTCCCCAGTGAGCCCCCCCCACACACACAAAACACCTTCTGAGTTCCACTCCAACCATAGCAGTTTATTCTAAAATTAAACATACATATATAAATATTACATTCATGAAAATTTATATATTAAGTAATGCAAAACACAAATTGTCATCACAGAATAACAATAACAGCTGTTTACTTGTAAAGCACTTAATTATGTCATAACTATCTACAACCCCAATTCTGAAATAGTTGGGACAAAGTGTAAATTGTGAATAAAATCAAAACGCGATGACTTTCAAATCACACCAGCCACTATTTTATTTACTATAGAACAGAGATAACAAAGCAAATGTTGAAACTTAGAAATTTTACAATTTAATCCACAAAATGATTTCAAATTTGATGGCTGCTACAGGTCTCAAAAAAGTTGGGACAGGGGCCGAGGCACCTGGGCATTGAGGAGACAAGTTTCTTGAGTTTAGCCATTGGAATTTGATCCCACTCTGGTTTAATACAGGCTTCCAGCTGCTGGAGAGTTTGGCTCTCCTTTGACGGACTTTTCGTTTAATTATGTGCCAAATGTTCTCAATCGATGAAAGATCAGGACTGCAGGCAGGCCAGTTCAGCACAAGGACTCTTCTACTACGAAGCCAAGCTGTTGTAATAGATGCAGTATGTGGTTTTGCATTGTCTTGCTGAAATACACAAGGCCTTCTCTGGAATAGATGTCATCTGGAGGGGAGCATATGTTGCTCTAACACCTTTCAGAATTCATGGTGCATTTTGAAACATTCAAGTGTCCCACACCATATGCACTAATGCATCTCCTTATCATCAGAGATGCTAGCTTTTGAATTAAACACTGATAACAGGAGGGGTGGTCTTTCTCCTCTTTAGCCCAGAGGACATGATGCCCATGATTTACAACAAGAATGTCGAATTTGACCTTGTCTGACCACAGGACTCTTTAGCGCTTTTGCATGATAGAGTTTTAAGTGGCATCTTTGGATAGCACGGTGGACAGTGTTTACAGACAGTGGTTTCTTGAAGCATTCCTGGCCCCATTTAGTAATGTCAATGACAGAATCATGCCAGTGAGTGTTGCAGAGGCGCCTGAGGGCCTGAAGATCATGGGCATCCAATAAAGGTCTTCGAAATTGTTCCTTACGCACAGAGATTTTTCCAGTTTCTCTGAATCCTTTGATGATGTTATGCACTGTCAATGATGAGACCTTCAAAGCCATTGCAATTTGACGTCGAGGAACAATTTGAGGAAAGTACTCCACAATTTTTTTTACGCAAGCCTTCACAGGTTGGAGAGCCTCTGGCCATCTTTACCTCTGAGTGACTCAGCCTCTCTAAGACATCCCTTTTATAGCCAATCATGTTGCACACCTGATGCCAGTTAACTTAATTACTTGATAAATGTTCTTTCAGCTGATTCTCTTATTAATTGCTTTTTCACCCCTTTTTTGGCTGTGTCCCAATGTTTTTGAGACCTGGTGCAGCCAGAAAGTTTGAAATAAGCTCATTTTGTGGATAAAAATGTAAAATATCTCAGTTTCAACATTTGAAATGTTATGTTCTATTGTAAATAACATATTGGCTCATGTGATCTGAAAGTCATTGCATTTTGATTTTATTCACAACTTACACTTCGTCCCAACTATTTTAAAATTGGGGTTGTAGTAGCGTGTGTATTTAACAATGATGGGAGAATTATATTAAACTATTATTATATTATGTTCATTTAGTTTAGAACATAGACAAATACCTAAAATATTTGTATACTCTAATCAAACACATTAAACAAAACAATGGTGGCATTTTGTAAAAGATCAGAAGTGAAGATACCATATTTTAGCCCAACCACGACAAATTCTAAAAATTTACCAGCAGATGATGCCCTTTCCATTGCCTCAGATGGAATGAAACCCCAAAATACAGTAAAAAAGCCGACCAACTAAACTGTGTGTTGCATTGTGAAATCTAGATTAGCCTATATAACATAGAGCTTAGAGCTACATCAAATCCAATTGCTAGGTATCCTAGCCTAGGTTGCTGACATTAGTTATGAGCAAAATCACTGAACGTTAGCAAAACAATTAGACCTATAAAACACAGACTTACCAGCGAGGGATGCACGGGTGTCTCAGTTTTCTCTTCTTCCGTTTTTCAGCGCCAGATTCATGCTGTCTCTTACTTGCCATTATGCCTCAACATTCAAAAAATAGCTTGATAAGGCCATAGACGAAGCTACCGTGACGTCACCCATTGGTTTCAGCATACCATAAAGGAAGTCTCGATTTTGACTATGTGAATGGCGCCATGTTGTCATTCTGAAACTGGATGTGATTTCTATTGGAAGAGAGTGTGTATTGAAGATCCGGGGAGGACCGTGGCTCTGGATCTAACCGTATTGGACGAGGACCAGAGGATAGTTACGCCCCTAAAGTATATTCTGGCTTTATCCTTTATTCTAGTCTATATGGGACCATTATTTACAAAAATGAATATCACGATATATTGAACGAGACTTGAAACTTACTATAGCTACCATAAAATGCGAAAAATCATTATTTAAATGAAAAATCAGGTGGGAAAGCAGGGTCATTTTCTCATAGACTTCTACAGCAGTGAACTTCTTTCTGCAACCACTGATGTCATTTTACGGTACTTCTGCATGGACTTCATTTTTCAGACCAGGGTGCTGCATCCATCTTTTTATACAGTATATGGATAAAGCAGGCTAATATTAATTAATTTATTTACCCACCCAGGGAAGTCCCGTTGAGATTGAAATCTCTTTTTCAAGGGAGCCTTGGGGGTTGAAGTGGGGAGGGAGAGGACAATTTGCAAAGCTAATTAGATCAGGGGATGATCAGGTGGCAGGTCGAAAGAGCCAGGTGTATTTATTATTATTTCTGGCTGCTGCTCTTGGTGTCCAATTTCCAGCAGCCATCACAGTGCCAGAAAACACCAAACCTTATCAGAGGTCAGAGACCTCCAGACATCGGTCTCAGACTAAATATGATGTCTGGATTGAATAAGACTCTCCGGATGAGGATGATCCACTCAATGATTATTATTGTGTTTCTCCAACAGGTAAGCGTACCATCGGAATGTGTGCCCATGTGGCCAGCATCCTGTATTATCTTGGACACCTCTACCACCAGTCACAAACAAAGATGCTGCCACAAACAGCCAAATTCAAGTCTGTAATAAATTGTAAATAGATGATTTAACTTGTGCAAAATCTAGTCAAATATGAATCAAATATATCATATGTAAAATAGGCATGACAGGAAAATATATCAGCTACAATGTGCAGTGATAAGCACATGATTATAATCCCTGGCGCCCCCCCCCCCCCCCGCCCCCCCCCCCCAAAAAAAGGAAAAAAAAAAATCATTTTTGGTCATTAAGAAAATTGATGTCGCAGGTTTCTCTGGTGGATTCATGAGCCTCATGGGATGGTTTCTCAATGCAAAATCGGTGGTTTGGGCCAGAAAATGCCTTCAATGGGACATCTTTTCCATGCTTCAAGTTAGTCAGGATTGCTATGAAAATTTATTAGAACAAATTGATGAATAAAACAACATGGCCAACATCAGCCAATCAAATTCAAAAAAATTCATCAGCCAATCGAAATAAAAAAACCACACACGTCCAGGCCTAGTGAGACCTCTTCTCTCACCCTGTCTGTGCCAGCCTGAAACACAAGTGATACGAAATCAGGTAGACACCAGAAGCGAGGTGAAGGGGAATGAGGATTTATATAAAACAAAATAAAACAGGCACGAGGGCCAACAAAAAACTTGGCCCAAAGGGTTGCAAAAGACAAACTAAAGGTAAGCTTCACAGAGCTGAGAACTAAGGATCAGAAAACGACAAAAAACAAAAGCCACTGGAAACTCCAGGGAGATAAACAAGAACAGAAATGAAAAACAAGACTAAGGCTATATACAAAATGACTATGACAACGAGGCTTGGGAACATGAACTTGCAAACAAGAACAAGGACTTGAAAACGTGAAAATGAGCGAGACACTGTCTGCCAGCCAACTTCCACCGCATCCAGATAAAGGCTAGGAAATCAAGGACACATGAGGAGCAACACCTGGAGAAGGAGAAACAAGAGGCATGGCAAGATCATGAGACATGGACTAAGATTGGATGACAAGACTTGCTCATTAAGGAGTCTATTCTCCCAGGCGCTTAAGTCGAAAAAAGCGCGTAGCTACGCGCTTTTTAGCCTAAGCGTATTCTCCCCTTGACTTAAGTCTGTGCATTACACGCCTTGAAGGCACTTATGCGCTTGGGGCGGAGCAAGGCCAAAATCGGGGCGTTTTCGGGCGTTTCTCATGCAAATAACACTTACGCGTATTCTCCCGCTGGCTTACGCGCTTTTTCTGTTAAGCGCTTTTGAGGGCTGTATTAAGGTCAAGCGCCAACATTAGGCGAAATTGAATATTGCGTTTAATGTCGGTTATAGGCCGAATTTTAACATTACTTTTATTTTATTTAACATCGTAAAGGTTGAGACATTTAATATTCGATTGTTCTTCCTTATTTCTAAACTACATTTCTCAAAGCCATGATAATTTATCAAACGAAATCATCACATGATATTACGCATCAGCCTCTTCTCCAATCAGTTAAATTACAAAACGCAAAACAATTAATTAATACGAGTATACATAAGAGAGCGAATGGTGTGTGAATGGTGTGTGCGCCCTGCTATGGATTGGCAAACTGTTCAGGGTGGGTCCCTGCCTTTGCCCGTAGTCAGCTGGGATAGGCTCCAGCTCGCCCCGTGACCCTAGTGAGGAATAAGCGGGTATAGAAAATGGATGGATGGATGGAGTATACATAAGACCATCATTCTACCATGCTCTCAAAATCTAAAGCCAAAATGCCAGTCCTTTATTTGCTTGCACTCTTGCGTGATTGGGAAAGAGTAAGAGGAGCGCGCCGAGCTCGAAGACGAACACGCATATATCGGTTTACATCTCCCCACCGAAGCCACGTCCAGAACGATTCGCAGCTTAATTCCTCGGATCAGCCTTCATTGCTTGCCTGCCATACAACACCAACATCTGTGAAATTTGGTTTTCGGCTTTGGCTCGACGTCGCCATCATTGTCTTCCATTTTCTATTAACAAATGTGACTGCCCTGTATGTTCGTGATAATCTAAAAAGTAGTGATATTCTCACGAGTGAGGGGATTGATTTTCTACCCTGGCAAATACCAAAGCACAATCCATTTGTTAATCAATTTTAGCCTTTAAAGAATAGCCGACATGGGAAGAATCATTATCAGTAAAAGGGATAATTGATTATAATAAAGTATTAGGCTCAAGTTCAAGTGAATGTGTCGCTCAAATCAAATAGGATGATCGGCTATGGATATGGAATTCCGTCATTACTGAGGCGGTTTCGGGGCGGTAAGATGACCGCGTGCGGGGTAAGAATCCTTGTTAAAGCTTTTCCATGTCCTTTAGTTGCAAACCTGACATCGGAGTCGTTTTCAAGTGCGCAATTTCTAAATGAGATCATATAAACTGTCTTTGATTGTCTTTGTGTGACTAGAATGTTCCCTTTGTCTTCTTCCCTGTCTTCCACGGAACAAACAGGCTGGTGTAGGAGAAGCACATTTTCAATGATCTGATTGCGCTGATCGAGAAGCGCTAAATTCTTTATTTATTATTTCATTATCGCGGCAATTTGTTTGTATGCATAGCTTTAATGCCATGGTGGCTAGAGTAAGAAATAACAAGTGTTTGTCACTAACATATTCCCCGCCGCCGCAATTTTATGTGTCCGTGCGGACGGAGCCCAATGCTAAATCCCCCGCTTCGCGCTAATCACGCGGCGGGGGATAAATAAAGAGATGTCTGAATCACGTCTTGAAATTGGTACGGCCTACTATTACAGCGGCATATAAAACCTCGTATCTTCACAATGACAAACTTCACAGGAAAATAAAAAGTAAATATAAAATAAAATAATAATTATAATACTATAAATGGATAAATATAGTTTAAAATAAAAATGTTTAATTTTGCATGTAAGAATAGTGGACATTCGAGTTTTCGTTTCTTATCAGTTTGGAGATACGAGGTTTTATCGGCAGGCCGACGATATTCAAATTTAAAGTCTGGTTTGCGTTTTCCATGGACCACAAATGCGTTTTCATGGTTAATCAGAAAATCCTTTTTCCATGTTTTCCTGATATCCATAATCAATGAGCTTTGTACAGAGCCTGCCTCTCTTTTGGATCAGTCACACCTCTTTCATAAGGCCGCCTACATTCTGAAGTTAAGCGCTGTGGGCGTGATCGAAGCGAGTAGGGGAGAATACGCATAACTCAAAAGCGCTTAACTCGAAGCACGTAAAAAAAGACTTACGCGCTAATGGGAGAATAGACCCCTAAGAGAATGAGCGTGCTCTGCTTAAGTACCAATGAAGTATGCAGTTTGAAAGCAGCATGAATGTTTAGAACAGAAAAGCACAGCAAGATCTAATAGCAAAGCAGGAATCATGACAACAAACTCCCTGTCTAAATTAGTAATATTAGTAATGTGCCTATCTAAGAATTACACCAACCCAGTGAGTGTTAGTAATTGTTAGTAACTTAAAAACAGTTAATTGTCAATTAAGCTTAGAGAGCCCCGAATCAGCACAGCACAGAAGGAAGAGGGAAATACCAAATGCCAACAAGAGCTCTGAAATGTGCAACAACGAAGGCACGGGGCGGAACACAGACAAGCGGTGGAGTGGCTTGGCAGACCTGGCGAGAACAAAAACATGGAAAAGTAAAAACATGGACAATAAACATGAAATACGAAATGCTTGAACCTGATACAAGAAACTGTTAAAACTGTCAAGAACTATGAAACTATGGAACTTGAACTATGGAATCTTGAACATGAAAATGTTAAAATCATAAATGCTGTCCTGAGGACCCCAGAACACAACAACAAGCAATTTAGAAATGGGCGGGGAGGCTGTGCTAATGAGGCGCTGCTCTGATTGGCTGCCTGACCGCTTCAATTCCGGGGGAGGGTGCAGGCCTGAGAAACCAGGAAACCAAGCTGGCAGTTATTTCAGGACAGCTCTCTGTGGCATGTATTCCTGTGAGACTGTATTTGCTTGATCCCAAATCCAACACTGAACGAGAGGAGGAAGCTATTGAAGTATTGCAGCAACGTTTACAGCATTAAGTCAATGAGTGGCAAGTTGAAATTTTTATGTTTTGCTTGTACTGTCTCACCTCATATGCATGTGATTGTAGCTGTACTGTTATGTAGTCATGTTATATGCTCACTTAGCTATCTGGAGGAAACTTTGCTAAAAGCTCCTGTTAACCATTTCCACCAAAACGAAATGCAATTTCAACACCAAGCTACTAAATGAGTTTGAAGCAAAAACACACAAACGGTGCAAGCGTTGCTGTGGTGGAGCAAGGGAATCACTAACTTCTACCGAAAAAAATCTGTATCTGATCTCCTCTTTTTTTTGGCTCTGTTTTCGCCAGAACAATTTTTAAAGGTGAATGAAATTCTGCTACGGCAATGAAGAGAAATTGTTTGTTACACCAGACACGTTATAATGCGTTTAGTGATTGCTTTCACTGCAGTAGGATCAGAGGGCTAAACCCACACCACGGCAAAGTACCTGGCTGACCTTAGTCATGGATAAGTAAAACAATCGTTTCACAGCAGCAGTAAACAAACCCAAACACGTACCCTAAGCTCTGCAAAGCCTAGGTCTGGTCTAACTGCAGCCTTATGAGCCAAACTTTGCAGACACGCACTACATCACTCCGGCTAGCTTAAATTGTAGCGGCTAAGGTCAGGTAACGTCATGATGAAACTACCACCTTGATGCTAACCAAAGTAACACAAGATCGATCTGAATTACTGCATATAAATCAACCAGGAGCATTTTTTAAGTAGCACGGAATGCGAGCTAACATACGGTAGTAACTGATAATGACAGAGGCTGTGTTCAAAACTGTGCACTAACTTACTACTTGCGCTGCTCGCACTACCGATGATGTCAGATTTAGGGGGTAGGGCAGGGGTGGGCAATTCCGATGCTGGAAGGCCGGTGTGTATGCAGGTTTTTAAAGCTGTAGTATGTAACTTTCACATGTCCGTAAATGTCAGTTTCATCCAAGCCACTGCTAGAGGAGATGACACAATGCTGATTAAGCCGATCGGCTCCTCTTACATCTCGCTGTATTTTTCAGTATTTGTTGTTTTCTATTGCATGTCGACCAGTGACATTCCCGCGCTGGCACACAGGAAATGACGCGTTTTATTTCAAAACAAAGCGGGGGAGGAAGAGCGGAGAGTCTCCTAGCAAGAGAGTTCTGGACCCCACGTGACTTGTTTTGTTTAGACCAGAGCGATAGATAACTGTATGGCTCTGGTTTAGACCAGCGCTGCAGATTTTGAGCCTTCTGAGTTCACAGCTCCCTTTAATTCAAACAACGTTTGTTAGGCGAGTGTTAATTTTGTACCGTGGCGAGTAGTGTACGGTGTGTAGCGAGTGTTACTCTGTGTACTTTGGCTACTGGAGACCGACGGACTACAAAAAACTTCCGCTGACTACCACTGGGTCTTTCCATCCACTAACCTGTCAGCTACAAATTAGCAGGAACCTTGTCTCCTGTTTGTAATAGGATGACTAAACATACTATTTTGCGATTCTGTTGCAGAAAAAATCATTCTCCACTTCCGAAGAGTCTTATTTTTTCCACCGGCTGTCCTTCAAACAGAACAATGTTATGGAATTGCGCAGCACACCGGCAAAGGGGTTGGGGGGGACACCAGGACATACGTCATATGGAAGTGCTGGCTGTATTGTTCTAATAACGCAACCTTCCTCTAGGTGGCGACAGAAGTTACGCACTGTAACTTAAAATTTATTAACCCTGTCTAATTGACTTAGTTGGTAGCATACACAAATATACATTTTTGTCCAATGATTAGACCAAAGAAAAATGTTTTATGACGGGAGACAAGAACAGTCTTTGGTGGTCATTCATTATTATTTAAAGAAATGCGCCTGAAATATTAGATTTCATAAATGACTCGGCTAATTTAGACCATCAACAAATTAAAGGCCAGAAGTTGGCGTGAGAACAGATACAGCCCTCGTTGCCATGCATGGGGAGTGATTTTGTGTCCACATAAAGTTCCCGGATATATACTAGATCAGGCAGATATTTTGTGATATTCAGTTATGTCAATGTCACCGATGTTATGTTTCTGAAGAATGTTCATAAAGGACCATGGCCTGGAGGGCAAGGGTGGATAAAAAAGAAATGGGAGAACCTCAAACAGAAATAAAACGTGAGTTGAAAAATCATATGCACGACGGTCAGCACAAAAGAAACAAGATGATGATGGGGATCCTGAGCTTAATCAAAATGTTAACAAAAAATAAATGCTTTTTGTATAATTCTGTTCTGAATTGGAAAAAAGTTAATAAAGTTACGGGGAGAAGGCAGGGTTGTTGATTTGGAAGAGATCATGAAAATGTAAGAGACAACAAGTGATATTAGAGTTGTGACCAGAAGGTTTATTGCATTGTAGGTTTTCATATACTTTTACATAGTTTTGGTCTGATGATACATAACAACCCAGCGTGAGAGAAAAAAACTGTCAAGTAGCATGGAATACACACAAATTGCATTGCCTGAGAGAACCTAAACAATAATGGAAGGTGTCGCGTCTGGTTTTTGCTCTGCAGAAATGTACTAAATATTGCAAGGGAACATGTGAAAGTCAGATATCAGCCAGTTGACTTACTTCAAACCCCTCTTTTTCAGGTAGCAATGATCAAACATGAATTGAGCAACCTTTTTTTAGCTTTCATTGTCCAGCACCATGTTTGAGGGAGAGACCTTCGTCTTCCACGCTTAGCTTTAGATTTTCCAGGAATGATTCTGGAATCCTAACTTATCCGCTAAGCAGGTGATTGGGCCACATAGTTTTACCAGAGCTTCGTTATGCCAGCACTTTCCAGGTAGATCCAGACAGGCCTTCATGGTTACCGTATTGGCCCGAGTGGTTAAACCACCCACCATACTTCGCCCTGCCTGGCAATCCTGTGCTTTACCTGTTTCCTCCTCTTATGACTCGGACAAGGGGTTGGATTTTTAAGAGGCAATGATAAAAGAATTATACTCCAACTATGTACACCAGGGTTAATAACACTTGTTCTCCCTGGGCAGAGAAACACAAACCAAAAAAAACAACTAGCAATAATCCTGTTCCTGCAACACTGCAATGGACACCAATGCTGCGAGTCTGCCCCTGAGCGTGTCCCCGGACCACTGGAGTGGCTCGTGGGCTTCAACCTCATCCCCGTCTTCCTCGTCTTCGACCTCAGGCTCCAAGACGTCCCCATTCCTAAGGCAGACGTGCAGGAAAAGGCAGGCGCAGATGACCTCAGGCACAAACTCCACCTTCCCCTCCAGTGCCTTCATGAAAATGGAGCGCCACCTGTTCTTGAGGACCCCAAATGCCCTCTCCACCACACACCATGCCCTCGACAGCCTGATGTTGTACCTGTACCTGTTTGTCTTTTGTTTTTTGTACTGAGAAGTTCAAATTGTTTGGGTTGTCTTGAGTCATAAACGTTTATGATATTGACGTTATGTTCATGACACGTTCATGACTGCGTCATGTAACAGTTATGACAGTGTCACCCTTATGACGATGCCTTCAAGTAAAGTGTTACCAATTATCTTTTATTGACAAAGTTTTCTTTGGTGAAATGCTGAGCACAAACAGCTAACCTTCCCTTTGAGTGTGGCTGTTTGCTGCCAGCAAACAAAAAAGCTATTTATTGATTTCTGGTGGCATCGTCTTTTGGAAGAGAAAATAGTTGTGCTTTTTTATTTCGCATCCAAAAAAACATGGACGAGCAGCTTTGGGAAACATACTGACAAAACTGTGATCTGTGGTTCTTCTTCTTTTGTATTTCCGGAAGTGTAGACGCTACGAAGGCGTAATATGATTCGTGGTTGTTTGTGCCTGCTAAAATAGTTTCCAGGGTGGGCAGGTCCAGTGCCGTGATTGGCTCTGGCTAGGTCTGTTCCTAGCCAGAGCCAATTGTATTTGATGGCACAACCTAACGTGAGGTTTTGCCCAGATCTCGTGAAGATCTCGGGACGAGCTGTTCAGAGAGGAAATCACATTCAGGAAATCATGTTCTTGGATTATGGCGAAAGCCCTGTATCTTATGTTGAGAAACTTTACAGTGGAAACTTTACAGATTATGGACATGCAACATAACATACAGTATAACATTAATTGTATGTATTAAAAGAAGGATCAGCATAATAGGTCCCCTTTAACTTTTATCTGTCATGAAATTTTGATGTGTAAAATGGCAGTCTTAATGCACATCTCTTTGATTGGCCAAATGGTGGCGCTATAGAGAGGCACAACAAATTTAATTCCAACTGACCAATATGTGGCACCGTGGTCAGAAAAAACTATGTAAAATTGCATATTTGTTTTCAACCATTTGACTCAATGGTTCTAATTTTGCATATTGCATCTCTGGATGAGGATCAAATAGTCTTACCAATGAGCAAAATAAATCTAAATATCTTGCTGCTATTTGTCAATCAGGTAACAGCTGCTATTTCAAAGACATGGCAGTGACTAATCAATGTGAATTTTTCAGGGCAAAGCATACCATGCGCAGATATGAGTCATGAACTGGATATTTTTTGAAAAACATATACAATTTGTGGCCTCGCTGCTTTAAAACTGATGATTACCTCATGTTGCTTGGACCCCGTGGTTAACACTTGTAGTTTTCATTTTTTCCCTAAACAAACTAAAAATGTGTCTTAATTGTCAGTGTTGGACCCAAGCATAAAAAATACTACCACTTCTGAGCTTAAATAACACTAAAGCCTAAAATAAACCAAGTGAGCTACAATGCCCATGACACTATTTTTTTGATGTTGCCAGCACCTGGCAGGAACATGACCAATCAGACCATTTTCAAACAGGTGTTGGGAAATAGAAGATCTTGATACTTTCATCTCCTCACTTCCGGTGCTGTCGCAGAGTTGTCATGCTGTCAACCACTGATTTTTTTTTTGTTTTAACTTGTCATACAGAGATAACAAACATCAGATGCACTTAACTTCTGTTTTGTGCCTCTGTTGCCGCTAGTTTTCGGTGAACTGGTCCCTTTGAAACACTGGATGATGTTTCTTTAAGTGCCATGACAGAATTTAACATCTTGTGAATTTTTCCTGAGTGACCTGTCGGCATCACGTAAGGCCACAGTATGGCTAACCACAATCTCAGAGAGCTCCTTCTGTCATGGCAGTGTGTTTAACACTGTAAAGCTGCTCAAATTTCATGTCACTTTATGTACTGGAACAACTAACCATCAGGGGTAATTCTGCAGAACAGTGTTGCCTCAGACCAGTTTAAACAGATTCTTCTTTAGTATCAATAATCATGGAATGAGCCTTCATACATGCATTCATGCTATGCCAGAGTCAAAAAAGCTCAATTTTGGACACTTTCAACTGTTATTAAAAAATGATGTTTTAGGTATTTTTGTTTACTACCCATATTTTTAAATCAGTATACTTGTGGGAATTTTTTGTTTTGTTTTAATTGCCTACAGTACAAGTATTCAATTCATGGTCTGCAAAATTAATGAGAGAGAATATATTTGGACCCTTTTTCGATGAAAGTGGTAGTGTATAATCATCGCTGCACACTACTTTATACTGAGATAGTATAAACAACTGCCTGGGCACTAAATGCAAAAAAAATTGACTCAAAGCGTAAGATAATGCAGGATGACACGCATTTCATGGAATCAGTGGGAGTTGATTAATTTAATAAAATGGAAGCGTAACTGTTCTGTGAGACGTGTGAATCACAGATGTCAAAAACTCTTCAAAAATGCTTTTGGAGGGGATAAGGCTTTGATGTTACAAAATATGTTTTTGGTAATTTTTAGACAAAGCTGAACTGAATAAGAAATACTTAAGCAAATATATCAATACTCTCACAGGATACACCATTTTCCCTTTAAGAAGGACATGAAATGTCCAATAGCTCTGAAAGGGCAAGAGGTAAAAAGAAAAAAGTTCTTGACAAAGGCCTGAATCGTCTGCTTTCCAGTGACTGTTCTGACACCCAACATCCAAATGCTCCAGCAATTTAATAAAGAATCGAATCCATCGAAACAACAAATACTCCGCTACCAAAGAAACGTGATTGCAGCATTAAGTAACCTACTGAATGTGGCAGACCAAAGGAGGGCTCGGGCAGGGAATTGAACCCCAGGCTCCCGAGTAAAAATCAAACGCACTGACCACATTGCCAAAGAGCCAGGCTCACTGGCTCGGTAGCCAGGGCGCATTCTTATTAGGAGGCATTTCTAGGGAGAGGGACCCTTCAACTGTCACATACACATACATAGTAATCTAACGAGCTAAAACATAATTTAGTTTGCTAAACATTCTAGCAGTGTGTAATGATCAAATCTGCGGCAAACCTCTCAAACCCAAGAACCTTAAAAGAAGTGCAATAGAGCTCGTAACAATAATGCCTATGCTAATGTAAATATCCACTTAGTGTAATGAATATTAAAGACTACTCGTGTTTCACTCACACGTGCTTTGCAGCAAAACAACTGATGATGAAGAAAGATGGATTGAAAAAGAAACTCCCATCGCTAGATGTCCAACACAGAAAGGGAGGAGAAGCATGAGCTTGTGCATTAACCCATTTAAAGGGACAAAAAAAGATGAAAACAAGAGGGAATTTAGTACAAAATGAGTTAAGCCTTTAAAGACTTTGGTTAAGCTATGGCCATTTGATGTCTCTGTCACATGACTTCCAAAGCGTTCCTCGGTCTCTCTTTGGTTAAACCTTTTTGAGAGATAGAAAGGCCCACTTATTGTTAATGTTTGGTCATATTTTCTGTATTTGAAGTGTTATAAAACTAATCAATACAAGGAAAATGGCTAAAAATCTAAGTCATAATATTTGGATTCTATATGGAAAATTCAATTCTTTAACACTGGTTTTGTGTGAAGGTGGTCTTTCACTTGAAAGCTGTAAAAAAAATGGTAAATGCATCTTCCAAGAAATAGCATGAATGATGTAAACAGAATTGAATTAACATGGTAACACTTTCTATGAATGCCATGTCTATGAGCACAGTCATAACACATTATAATACAAGTACATTCAAAATGCATTATAAAACTCTATAAATATTTATAATGATGCATGATGCCTTATAACAAGGTTTATAACATATAAGTGATGGGCAGAATGTATAAAGTTCAGCATTCATAATGATTTATAACCTTAAAGCCAGTCCTCATTTGCAGGACGCATTATACTCACGAAATTTTGCCGATTATAAAGACGTATAGAGAGGCGCTTTAAGGATTCATAACAAATTATAAGTGATCAGCCTCTGAATAATACTGATAAATTTCAGTAAGGGACTACTGCGTGACTTAGTGAGCTTTAAGTAAAGTGACAGTACTGTATAAGCTTATTTGTTATGATTCTGCCTCTGCCTGCTTCCTGTTTTTGTTATTTTTCATTATTTTGCATCATTTATCATTAGTCTACATCCCAGTTTCTGTTTTTGCCATTTGTTTTTTTTCTGTTCAGAGCACCAATGTCTACCCCTGTCTTGAGATCAGTGCGGTAAGTTCCGCCTCCCCAGTCTGCATGACTACATGCTTCGGGTGATTTCAGTGGGTTCTGGTATTTCACATCGTTACTTCAATTCTCCTTTACTTCCTTCACTCCGCTTTCCTTGATTACTAATAATACTAACATTTATATTTTGTATTATACTTACTAACCTAACTAACCCGAGTGCTTACTACTGACTAACTAATGAACACTTGGGTTAATTTGTGAAGTTGCATCATTAAATTAACGTAACCTCAGCGCTCGCAGAGTGTTGATCATCATTCTTTGCTGAGAGACCCATTCGCCAGTTTATTTGAGACACCCCTTGCCTGACTTCTGATTTCTGCCTGTGTCCTTTTTATTGATCTGCTTATTGTTCTGGTTTTCACCCCGTCTGCCTACGATTCTTGGTTTTTGCTGCCCTGGTTTTTGGACGCTTGCTACGTCTCATCTACTTTGATTTTTGCCCACTGTTTATGTACCGTTGCCAATCTGATCCATTTTTACCGAACTCTGTCTTTCCCACGACCCTGAGCTCTGGATTGTGTTTTTTGCCTCCGTATGTTTGTTATCTCTGGCCTGGAATCGCGCTGAATAAAAGGATTTAAATTTTTTCTACAACTGCTTGCTTCTGGTTCCTGGGCTGTAGCATTAAATTATTAGCCATTATTGGATATTAACTCCAATATAAGAGCTTATGAGCGGTATTTGCCGGCCGTAAGTAAAGTGCAAGAAAATAAAAAAAAATCTGTTATTTTGAAGCCATGCTGTCTTTATTTTTGAACAACAAGCACACATTAAAAGAGAAAATGACACCACCATCTCAAACACAGTGGCCAATGGCGCCATGTTGAGGTAGTACCAGGCAATCTCACAGGCCGGGGGCAGGTGGGGCGGTGAATATGCAACAGCAAAGATCCAGAGGGATGTTGTACAGTAAATGATTTTTCGTGCTCAGCCAACCTTCCCAAGGTAAACAAGTGCAAGGTCACTGAACCCGCGTCGCTGCGCGGGTGTTATGTAGAAGTATGTTTTGTTGAATAAAATTTGCATTGACTGAGTGATGGTGAATTGTTATGATGATGATGACGACGATGATGATAGATAGTTGCAGCCATCTGGAAAAGATAAACTGGAAAGGATTTTGGCGTAGCACACTCATCTTCAATAATGACCTGCCTTGGGTCAGCCACTAATTTGCAAGTTATCTCGATAATGTTGTTTGGTGGCCATCTTGGATTTTGATGTTGTGAATAATATCATTTTCACAACGAACATGCAATAGGTCAAGATGCACCACCATACCAAATTAAAAGTGCCTAGGCCGCTAATTTTTTGCGTTATCTCGCTAACGTCGTTTTTACCAAAATTGCGGTGGCCATCTTGGATTTTGATGCAGCAAGGCTATTTTCAATAGCAAAGTGCCTTAGGTGAAGATTCATCAACATACCAAATCAGAACTTCCAACTACACATATTTTTTACGTTATCTCGATAATGTGGTTTTTACAAAAATGGCAGCTGCCATCTTGGATTTTGATGCAGCATGTCCATTTTCAATAGAGAACTGCGGTAGGTGAAGATACGTCAGCATACTTAATTACAACTTGCTACGACACTTATTTTTTGTGTTATCTCGATAATGTTGTTTTTACAAAAATGGCGGCGGCCATCTCAGATTTTGATGCAGCGTGCCCATTTTCAATAGTTAACTGCCATAGGTCAGGATACATCTGCATACCAAATGAGAACCTATGACGACACGTATTTTTTGCGTTATTGTGATAAAGTTGTTTTTACATAAATGGCGGCAGCCATCTTGGATTTTGATGAACGGCGCCCATTTTCAATAGCGACCTGCCTTGGGTGAAGATACATCATCATGCCAAATTAAAACTTCCTGAGCCAATTATTTTTTGAGTTATCTCTATAACGTCGTTACTTTGGATGGACGGAATGATGGACAGACAATGGACGACAAAAATTCACCCGCTCTATTTCATGAGTTTGGCGCTCTCCCAAGAGATTTTTGTCCTCGGAGCTCAGGTTCGGAAGTGGAAAGGCCATTCCTCGACTTGCTGCCTTAGGTGACGCAGGTAAAAAACGGGAAAATAAATAAATAATGGAATTTTCCAAAAAAACAAAATCAGTACAATTGCTATTCATGGCACTTATCCACAAAGCAGGTGGATAAGTTGCAAATGAAACACCTCGCTTTTCAACAATTATGAACAAGATATTTCCTACTGTCATATAACAGCCGACCAAATACAGTATATGAAATTTATGTTTCCTGCCCAGCCAGTGCTCCCACTCAATCACCTTTAAATGTTCTTTCAAGAGTTTTGTGGTCCGGTTTCCATGGTGCCTCCATACTTCAACCTTGAATGTCTGCCATGCACGTTCCAAATGCTGAGAGTGCACTCCAGAGTATGGGTCGACAAAATGCCATTTATGGCACACTGTACGATGCTCAAACCCTAAATAATAATAACAAAAAATAAAGTCAACATTGCTTCAACAATCATTGCGATTTTTTTTCTTGCACTTTACTTACCCCCCGTTCACACATAGATGCCGCTTCTACAACGATCAAAGCATGGTCAAAAACGTGGAGAAACCTTGTGGAGTCTTCATAAGCGCAGTATGATCACGGTAGGGTCTTCATGATCGGGAAGCTCTACGCTCTTGTCACGCTGATTTTGAACATGCTCAAAACACCTTAGCGGGATCGTGGCCAACAAGAATCGGGGTAAAGTCGTAAAAAGAGCGTAGTAGAAGCGCCGTAATCGTACAAGCAGCGTGGAAGCATCGTGGAGAGATCTTCACGATAGTAGTAAAAGCGCAGTAAAAGCATTGGACAGTCGGGAACATATCGAGTACGCTCCTACAACACTCCCACTGTGTTCTTACTACATTCCCACTACGATCTCTCTACATTCCTGACGATCCTACGAAGACCTACCATGACCTTACGCTGATCATACCACGACCTATCAGGCAGCAGTTTGTACATGTTCATGTACTTCGTTACAGTATTTAAATAGTTTTTTTTTTGAGGATTTGTACTTACGTTTTTTTAACTGGGACTTTTACTCTCCTACATTTAAAAGATAAGTATAAGTTACTTTCACTTCGTTACTTTGACACTGGCAACTTAGTTATTCGTTTCAAACTAGAATATTAATTTAATTAATCATTTACGGATTATCTGGATTTGGCGTGTTCGAGAAGAACAACGATGTCTCTGTGCAGATGTGTCTGCCAGTGGACGTGGAGCTGCAAATTTATACACGCAATTACAATATTCTATCACTAGATGGCACATAAGGATCAGTTATTGAATATTACAACTGCCACTAAACTCAAAGAAGTGATTTCATTCCCCCGATAATTTTTAATTTTAGTGGGACTCCTCAGTATAATGAAAGCTAAATTAAATAATTCTTTTGTGTATTTGTACCGTTTTGTCTGTCACAAACAAGAGATGTTGCGGCACTGCCTCTGACACCGGATCGGATCAGGGTTTGTTTTCAGCCAAAATACGTGTGTGTGTCATCATTGCCAAAATCGTACTAGAAGCGTACTACAAGCGTGATATGAGCGGCACCACCGTAGCGATATCGTCGTACAGTCTTCTAGGTCTGCGTAGCGTCGTAGTATGATCTTCAATGTCGTAGCGGCAGCGTAGTATAAACAAAATAAACGCGGCCGCTGGTCGGCAACGATCTGCGTAACATCGTAGTAGAAGTGTGTCAGCAGCGCGTTGGACGTGGGAGCTTCGTAGTACGGTCGTAATGAAGACCATAATTTGCCAAATTGCTCGATTTAGACGCCGATCCGCCCCGATCCAATACTTTTTCTGATCGTGGCTTGATCGGGATGATCGTCCTAAAGTCGCAGCTCTGTGTGAACGGGGGGTTACGGCCAGCAAATACTGCTCATAAGCTCTTATATTGGAATTTTAATATCCGATAATGGCTAAAAACCTTATTAAGTGCTGTCACTTTACTTAAAGTTCGCCCAGTCACCTTATAGTCCCTCACCGATATTTATAACCCATTATTCCTGTTCGGAGGCTGATCATTTATAATTAGTTAAGAAACCTTAAAGCGATTCTTTATGTGTCCTTATAATTGGCAAAATTTTGTGAGTTATAATGGGTTGTGCAACTGAGGACGGGCTTTAAGGTTATAAATCATTGTGAATGCTGAGCATACGTTATGCCCAGAACTTATAAAATGATATAAAACTTGTTATAAGACATCATACGTCATTATAAACATTTATTCATTATGACTGTATTATAATGTGTTATGAATGTGCTCATAATGCATTACAGACATTGCATTCATAGAAAATGTTACCATTAATGTTTTGAAACAGTTTCATTTTCAGTTTAATACAGGATGAGTCAGCTAGTTAACTTTAGTTTTAAGTGTTCATACAGCTAAAATATAAATGTATTTTACTTTTTTTAGTACTGTTTACAAAGGACAATTGAATGGGGTAACATTGTTGAGAGCACAAAACTATTTTAATATAGCAAATTTTATTCACTTAACCCTTAACACTGATTTGATTATTGAATTTTTTGTTTTCTTTTTTTGCTTTTCGAGCCTTGAGAATTAAGTTTTATTGTGTCCTTTATGACTAAAAACCCTTGGACTGAGACATCAATTTCATCAATAAGAATGTTTTAAATTCACCATGAGCATGTCATTTTCTCCACAAAACAGATGATGTGCAGTTGGCTTGATTTGAATTTTTTTCACATAACTTACACATGTTGAAATGTCAACCATTTAGAAATGCAACCAATTTTACATTGTATTGAGCTGGCTGTAATGGAGCTGGCTGAGTAATGTGCTTAAGCCTTAAATATTGTAAACAGAAAGAAGCAAAAAGAGTGTACTTATAAGTTTTGTGATTTAAATAAGGGTTTGACGGCTTGGCCCAACGAAGTCAATCCTGTGGATAATTTAATGACATGGCCTTTTGATGAGAAGCCAAGCTTGATAGTCACATGATCCAATTCTTCACACATATTTTACACTTTTTGTCAATTTCCTGCTTGAGTAAAATAATACAACTGAATGTATTTTTAAAGCATACTCCATACAGTATGTTTTCCAGGAAGGTAGCATGTGTACAGGAGTAATGACTGAATTCAAGTGGTTATAAGCATTAAACCAAGTTACGGAAATTGATTTCTACTCTAATCAATGATTACATGTAATAAATATGACAAACGTAAAAATATAAGAGAAAAAAGAAACAACAGTTATATCTTTCTTGGCAAGGGCACCGCCATCTTGAAGCACTATGACCTGTGATGTCATGGTTTTCATTGGCCTGGGTACAGATAGAACAGATACAGTGGAAGAGACGGTGAAAGATTGAGATGGAAAAAGACTGAGACAGTAAGAGATGGAAAATGAAGAGCCTCAAGAAAGCAGACAAACGGGAGGAGGCCATGATTGTATTGCTCCTAGATGTAAAAAACAGTGTTGCGTTAAAGCCGGGGACATAAGAGTCCATTTTCGTAATCTGCCATTAAAACGGATAATGGTACTGCTGCGCTGGCTAGTGGCACTGAAGAGAACAAACCCACTGATGGGAGCTGATTCCAGGGTTTACAGAGAACAAAGAGAAAAATTTCAACTGTTGATTAAGCGTATTTTTTGTGCACATGTAAAAACACTTCATGAGCTAGAACTTACATAAACGACAGCTAGAGATTTAAAACCTTCCAAGATCTAAAATGTCGTTCAGTTGCCATTTTCAAAAGCTTCAGGGTGTAGGTTGACGGAAAATAGTTTAAGTGGGCATACATAATAATCATTTTCTTTGCCTGCATCCACTTAGCAAGCTAAAACAGGAATTGATAGCCGGATATTTTCAACCTTCAGCGATGATAACATTTCTTCACCAAGCTCCATGCAACAGCTTGGAGTGCTGTGAGAAGGGAAATGTTTTAAAGAGGCTACTCACATGCATTT
Source organism: Gymnothorax reevesii (assembly GCA_029721435.1). NCBI lineage: Eukaryota > Metazoa > Chordata > Actinopteri > Anguilliformes > Muraenidae > Gymnothorax > Gymnothorax reevesii. The sequence goes on from CM056575.1 coordinate 88,253,173, forward strand.
TCTTTGCTCCTAAATCTACAAAATAACTCGACTGCAAACCTTTCACATTATCAGCTAATATAGAGGAAAGAATTCTTAGCTATAACTATTGACAGTATTCTCCTTATAGCTAACTAACTATTTAATCAACTTTTGAATGTGGTTACTAAAGGAAATCCATTATTGTGGAAAGTTTTGACTCTCTATTTGTCATTTCTGGTATATTCTAGCTCGATAAGTGTTTTTACTTATGTGACGAAAAAACGCTCCGTCAATACTCAAAGTTTTTGTTTTTGTTCACTGAAAATCATGGAGTCAGCGCCCATCAGAGGACACTTTCTCTACGCAACGCTGCAGTGCTGTTCTCTGTTTTAGCAGCAGTTTATGAAAATAGACTGTTTTATCCCCGGCTTTAACCAGACACTTCTTTATTCATTCTGGACAAATACAATCACATCCTACCTTTTGTCTGCTATCCTGTGGCTCCTTAGTCTCCACTCCATCTTTCACTGTCTTGTAGCATCTGTACCCGCACCAGCCAACCAACCGCGTGACATCACAGTTTATAGCACTGCAAGATGGCAGCACCTTTGCCATAAAATTTAAAACTATTGATTTTTTTTTTCTTTTATATGTCTTGACTCTTGTTTGTTCTACAGTTGTTGATAAAAGTGGAAATCCATTCAGGAAATCACCTTGACTTGGTTGAACTCTTAATGTCCTCTTCAAATATATATAAAAAAACAAATAATTTTCAATTTCATGATAATTACTATAATGCTTCATGAATGTTCTGCTCTGTATTGGATTGCCAAAAATTTGCATCTACATGGTAAAGAATGTGAAATGCTCAAAGCACACAATTGGAGCGGGTCTGGATACCCCATGGAGATTCCTGGGCTGTTTTTTTTTTTTTTTCCTCCTCAGGTTTTCCTCTGAGCAATTCCAAAGCAGGAGAAACAAACAATGAACAACCATAATCTGGGACCTGCATCCGAGGTCAGCAGGGGCTTCCCGGCTGACTCCTGGTAAGTGCTGTTGTGTCAACTCCTCTACACTCACACCATTCATCTTACTGAGGTAATGTATTAGTGAGCAAAAAACAATGCTGGAATGTATGTTTAGGGAAATAAATGAAATCTTTGGCCCCTTTTTTTCCTCTGTTGGCAATCTCTCACAGCTCTTTGGGAGGGGTGGGGGAAGGGCAGAGAATAGTATCAACATGCCCCCAATAGAGACCAGAGGAACTGGATGGTCAACAGATGTTGTCTGGTCTTGCAGCCTTGTGTTCTTGAACAGCTAACATATGAGTACTACAGAGGCCCTGTGTGCTGCTGGAGAAAACCATTGTTGGTTGTTATGTGCCTTATGGCCTTTTCGTGAATGAGATGTGCTACTCGAAGACAATGTACCCTTCCTCTTATTTCAAAAACATACCTGTAGGGTATGTGAATGCATTATTATTACTAGCCTCAGGGTTTAAAAAAAAAAAACAGAACCAAAGTTCACACCGAGCAGGTCATCTTTAAAGTATGACATATTAGGATAACAAGCAGTCGGAGATACGCTCACTGTGTCATTTGAGCCTTCTGAGGTGTGACACTAATATTTCCATGATCCTTTCCTTCCCAATAAAGCTGGGTTCCACAGAAGTAAATGGAATACAAGAGACCAACTATAGTTAATGGGCTACGCTGCGTGTGACAACACTGTCACAAACCCATGGCAACCTTGTCCATGGCAACTATTCTTCAATATGTCTGCATACCTTCTTACTGTACAATACATATGTTTATCGTTGTATAGTTCATGCCATATACAAATAATTTCAAGCCTCCTCTTTTTGCTGAATTCTGTAATTATGATTTTATTTATTCATTTATGTATTATAATCTCAGTAGCATTGTTGCGTGGACAGTGCGTGAGAAAATTACGACTGGCGTTTGAAAAGAATGAATGCCGAACCTCATTTTACGCTTCATAAACAGCACAAATACTGTGAACTCTCCCACACACACACACACACACTCACACACACTATAATTGTGCTGTTACACCTTTCAAAGAAAAATGTGCAAAACAAAGATATTTGCAATCTATGCATCTGGTCTCAGGAGTAAAGAAAAAAACAGAAATATAAAACAGAAATATGCCGTCAATATTTAAAAGTTTAACAGGTGCAGATCCAGTCATGTTCGTAAAATTGATGCCAAAGTCAATAACAAGTCGTCGGAGGTGATCTAATCCCGTATAGCTCTACCATATCTTCATAGAGTCCTTTCACCTGTTCGAGCATAAGATTGGGTAAAATCATAGCATTCTTTTCATATTATTTACAGTGAGTTTGTTTTTTTATTTATTTATTTTTTTTCAATTACGGCTCAGAGCAAAATATTGTTGCCACATTCTGCAATGTGTGCAGGCTTTAATTACAATGACGGAGGCTGTCTCCTCCTCTGGGTCAGGCCACTGATTTTATTGATAATCTCACTCAATCATGTGAAAGGTCCTTGACTCCTATGGTGACTCCTGACTTCATCCCTCTCTCCCGGCGTCTCCAGGCTCACATTCCCTCCCTCCCAAATGTATTCCCTCCTCTCTCGGCCGCCATAAATTAAACCACAATGGTAGCCACGCTGGCAGCCGGTATAATTAACCATGTCTTATAGCATATACTACTGAGATCCCCCCTGTTTCAATGCACACTTGTTAGGAGGTACATCGGTCTGAAAATGACTCCGAGGTGAGATTTACATCAGAAAATGAGCCCCATTTTAATCATTTGGGTGAGTGAATCTGTATTTACCCCACATACCATCTGCAATCCTGGAAAATAGAGGCAACATTAAGTCGTGAAACAATTCCCTTTAAAACTGAGAATGTAAGTTTTGGAGCCTAAAGTAGAAAAGCTCTCTTCTGTTAACCAAAGTAGAAAGCCTGCTTTCTATGCAGCAATTACAGAGATAGTGTCATTCAGAAAGAGTTTATTCATGTGTGAGAGAGCACCCTGGACACTCTCTTTCACTAAAACAATGATCATTCCCATTTCTTCTCATTAATTTTATTTCCCTGAGAAAATGCATTCACGCCAAACCACATTTGCCTCCAAATTGTGACATTTTACTAACTTAAATGGCTTTAGAATTTTTAAAATATTAATAATACTGCAAAACTGAAAGACCCTTGTTTTTTGTGCAGGCACAGATATAGACATTACAGAGTATGAAATCAATATAAGGAAATATAGGTACAGGATAGATATTGAACATATACTTGTTAGGGGTTAAGCTAGTGGATATTACATTCTCATAAATTAATTCTCAAATAAAAATGTTCCATAATGTGGAGGCCACTGACAGTAAAATACATACAGTACCTGCATTTCTGCATCCTTTTGTACCATTGATTCATTTGGTCAGACCTTTGTTTAAAAAGAAAAGAAAAAAATATTTTAAAAGAACACAAAAATTCCATGGTCTCCCTATGCCTCCTATTGGCCAGTGTTGCTGCTGAGCAACACAAGAGATGAGCAAAGGGAGGGAGAAATCTTGCTAATTTTGACCTGCAAATGTATAAAATCTCCAGAGTTGACTGCATTAAACAAGCATCCATCAGTTACTGCAGTATATGAACGGAGGTTCATTCCTGAATTTCACAAAATGGGAATGAGATAGGAGGAGAACCAATGTAAATTATGGGAACAAAGCCTTCGTAAACTCCTATGTCACAAGTATAGTCAGCTACACTATGGCTTACAAAGTAAAGAAAAATCTGGAAGATGGTGGCAAGCTGCAGCATGTGCGTATGTGCAGGGCGATTAGTAAGTACTGGTTCAGTAATGCACCAGTTGCACTTTGTTGTCTTCGGCTTTGTGCTCAGGCAGACAGAAAAATGCAGACTGAGCGGCATAAGTATTAGAGGTCATGCACACCAAATGGTTTAAAACCATCCCCTGTCGTGATCATAAGCAGCCAACTGCGTAAAAATTGCTGATGGTGTCTTTATTGCTCTTGCTAGTGACCATACTCGAGTCAATCATTTGGCCAACATTCTTAATGATGTTTTTGGCATGAGTAAACTAATTTCACCAAAAATTCAGATGTGTTGTTTGTTTTTTAAACTGATATTCAGTGGTCACTCACTTTTGCTTGCAACAAAACAAATTTGCTATATCAAAGCCATTGATATTTATTGTAAAAAGAAAAACAAACCTCCCCTGCTGCTAAAAAACATTTGGTCTGAATGGCCCCTTATACTTCATTGAAGCACAGCCCCCCATTTCATTGACGCAAATGTACAGTAATTAAACAATAGGTCGCACAGATGTGTAAAACCATTGTGACCCCTGGAAACCTCTCTCTGCTGTGACACATGGTGGAGCTCTTACGGTTTGGGCAAGTTTCCCCTGGATACTCACTCACTTCCCTGGCTATTTGACTCATAACGGCTGAAATATGACTCCAGATTTGGACAGAAACTTCTGCTCAGAACCAACCAAATACCACAAATGTTTATGAGGTGTCACTTCATCTTGTGTTGGACAATGCAGGCAAAACTTAGGTAACAGTGGAATGTGGCTCATAAGAAGAGTGCAATGAGCTTCAATGCGAAGTACAACCCCAATTCCCAAATAGTTGGGACAAAGTGTAAATTGTGAATAAAATCAAAACGCAATGACTCTCAAATCACACCAGCCAGTATTTTATTCACAATAAAACAGAGATAACATAGCAAATCTTGAAACTGAGAAATTTTTACAATTTTATCCACAAAATGAGCTTATTTCAAAATTGATGCTGCTGCAGGTCTCAGAAAAGTTGGAACAGGGGCCTATTTACCATGGTGTAGCATCCCATCTTTTTAATTCAGAGTGGAGGCGTCTGGGCATTGAGGAGACAAGTTTCTTGAGTTTAGCCATTGGAATTTGATCCCACTCTTGTTTAATACAGGCTTCCAGCTGCTGGAGAGTTTTGGATCTCTTTTGACTGACTTTTCGTTTAATTATGCGCCAAATGTTCCCAATCGGTGAAAGATCAGGACTGCAGGCAGGCCAGTTCAGCACACGGACTCTTCTACTACGAAGCCATGCAGTTGTATTAGCTGCAGTATGTGGTTTTGCATTGTCCTGCTGAAATACACAAGGCCTTCCCTGGAATAGATGTCGTCAGGAGGGGTGCATATGTTGCTCTAAAACCTTTATCTACCTTTCAGCATTCATAGTGCTTTTTAAAACATGCGAGTGTCTCACAACATATGCACTAATGCAGCCCCATACCATCAGAGGTGCTGGCTTTTGAACTGAACGCTGATAACAGGAGGGGTGGTCTTTCTCCTCTTTAGCCCTGAGGACACAACACCCATGATTTCCAACAAGAATTTCAAATTTGGACTCGTCTGACCACAGGACACTTTGCCACTTTGCTACAGTCTATTTTAAATGAGCCTTGGCCCACAGAACATGGCGACGCTTCTGGATCATGCTCAACAATGGCTTCCTTTTTGCATGACAGAGTTTTAGGTGGCAACTGTGGATGGCACGGCGGTCTGTGTTTACAGACAGTGGTTTCTTGAAGTATTCCTGGGCCCATTTAGTAATGTCAATGACAGAATCATGCCGGTGAGTGATGCAGTGGGGTCTGAGGGCCTGAAGATCAGGGGCATCCAGTAAAGGTCTTTGGCCTTGTGCCTTATACACAGAGATTTTTTCAGTTTCTCTGAATCTTTTGATGATGTTATGCACTGAGGATGATGAGACCTTCAAAGCCTTTGCAAATTGACGTTGAGGAACATTGTTTTTAAAATATTCCACAATTTTTTTACGCAAGCCTTCAAGGGTTGGAGAGCCTCCGGCCATCTTTACTTCTGAGAGACTCTGCCTCTCTAAGACATCCCTTTTATAGCCAATCATAATACACACCTGATGCCAGTTAACTTAATTACTTGCTGGATTTTCTTTCTGTTGATTCTTTTATATATTAATTCCTTTTTCATCCCTTTTTTTTTGCCTGTGTCCCAACTTTTTTGCAACCTGTTGCAGCCAGAAAATTTGAAATAAGCTCATTTCGTGGATAAAAATGTAAAATCTCTCAGTTTCAACATTTGAAATGTTATCTATGTTCTATTGTAAATAAAATTTTGGCTCATGTGATCTGAAAGTCATTGCATTCTGATTTTATTCACAATTTACACTTCGTTCCAACAATTTCAGAATTGGGATGGTAAATCAGCCATCCTCTATCCTACTGCACAGGTGGAAAACCAACAGGAACTGAATGTGGCTGCAGTTCAGGTCGAGCAGAGTAACGCTGTCACTGGGAGAAATGCCCAGCATCAGGTCGTATTGCTTGAAGACTCCAGGTGTTGAATGCTAAGGATTTGATTGTAAGTACTGAGCATGGCCGTGGCATTTTAGATAATTTAAATTTGTGCTGTTGACTTTGCTTCTCTAAAATGGGAGGACTGTGCATGAAGAAGCATGCAATTCCTATATCTATCACAAAATATAGGCACATACACTGTGAAAAACTTGCCATACTGTACAAGTAAACAAGTAAAAATCTGTCTCTATCCCACAGTTCCATTATTTCCCTATGATAGAAAAAATAAGATATGTACATCAATGGTTTTTGACTACTTAATGAATTTTTTTTAATTGATTTTAATTATTTCTGGGAAAAGTAAAATATAATACCACCAGATGGGGGAATAAAATCTCAGGTATCAATTTTTTATTCTTGCTGATAATTTGTTGGTCCAGTCATGTGATATGCTTTTTCAAACGTGCAGTATATCACAAGAATAATCTATACTTCATATGGGACAATATATGCTCACACAGAACAGCGTTGTTAGGAAGCAATGTGATGCAATGAACCATTACAGTGTTCTGAACATTTAGCAAATCATGTATAACTGCTACTATGTTTTCAAGGCATCTATTGCTTCATTTGTATGTATTACATTGCATTGATTATTTCTTGTTACCACAATAATGTAAAGTTGAACAAAGCTTGGAATGTCCACATGATTGCATGTAGCTGAATGCTTAAATGTATAAATGTGTAATAAATGTATTTGTTATTATTGCCAACAATTTCTTGCAAAACTCCAAGATTTCACGGTCTAATATTTTACCTTTATCACCACAGAATAAAAGATTATAATAATGTTCAGGAAAATGTTTTTAACTAAAGAGACCCTCAAGATTAAAAAAAAGTAATAAATTCAAATATCATGGGTTCTGTTTCTTTATTTCCCTTTTAACTCATTTCTTTATTGTCTGCTTAAGACGGGACATCAAAGATGCAGCTGATACTTTTGAAGTGTGAAACAGAAACTAAACTCTCAATGGCTCTTTTTATAAAGGCTTGACTCTGAGATTCTACAAAATTCCAAAAGCAGACGACCCCAACATTGGCTGCCACACAAAAAGGGTCAGGTACCATTCTGCATATGCAATATGACCAACTTTGAAATTCTTCCTCGACCGACATAATTTCCATTCATTACGAGGACGGTATTCGTAGCTCTGTTCTCAACTTTTTAATTGCAAATCCTTTTTCAGAAACAGGCCATTTAAAGTGCACATCCCATCCAAAAGCTTTACTTGCTCATAAATGGTTCCCCTTTTGAGGAAAAACTAATCCCACTTTTGTTGAATGCTAAAAGAAGGTGAGGGCAAAGACAGAGAGGGTGCTTGAAGAGTAGAAAGCCAAGGCGTGAACCAAGAAATTTTACTCATCAGCAGGAACCTCAGTGGCGAGCACTAGCTGTCAGCTTCCACTTTTCTCCCTGTGTGATTCAGTCTTGACATGAGCAGCCATGTTTGGCTGTCCTTACCTCTCCTCATAGCCAAGGCTAATGCTGCAAGGCAACCTCTGCTGTTACTACTAACTATACTTAAAACTTTGTGTCTGATCAACTTAAGTGTATTGGATTTGAAAACAGTTCGTCAATTGTTTCTAGTCCCTAGGTGGTGGTTCATGGTAATGTTTGCGTCAATACTAACAAAAGCCATATCGCAGCACAAAGTACATCAAGGAAATGAAAGAAACAGGCAGCCTGAGCTCAGTTCTGTCTACAATAAAGGAAGGATTTAAAGCCGGGGCAGAGATCGTTAGGGAGCAACAAAATGAATGAACTGCAGTGACGGCGGGAATGACGGTCAGCTCTTCTGGTTTAGGGACGAGGTAATGGGCAAGTCTGAGCACGGGCCATAAGATATATAACCCAGGCACATTTGGGCATAGGAAAGGTCAGAAAGGGGTAAAACATAAGAGGGCAGATGATAGGGGGTCTGTCATAAAACAGTGTCAGGGACAGAATAAGTGGCAGTTCCTACAAGCCATTAGATAAAACATTTCTGATTAACCAGCCCTCCAAGGCTGGCAGGTGCCCAATTTATGAGAGGGTCAAATCTCAGGCACAATCAATATGCAATTTGAATTATTAAATGACAATTAAATAAGAAAAAAGGTTCCAAAGCAACCTGTTAGCACTTCTTACTACTGTGGCAAAGCATTTGTGTCACTGATGAAAAAGAAAAGAACATAACAGATGATTAATGATATTTAAGTAATACAGAAATTCCACAGAACCATTAAAATTGCCGGTTATACATATAATTCAAGATATTTCACGTGTTGTGTTTTGATAAACTGCACAGGATATTTGATCGTCTCTGTGAGACAAACAGCATGAACAGTTATTACTATTCATTGTATCTCATGCTCTTTTCCAGCTTTGATATGTAATTTGTGAAACATTGATTTATTTTCACACAGATTTCTTGGAATGTAGCCTGTGGATCCCAACTGTATTTCTACATGTGGGAAACATATAGAAAGAAAGAAATTTGGAAATTATTCTTTTATGATGCATATTTCCTGTTGAGTTTTTGATTTTGATTGACTTCTGTTTCAAAAAACTGTCTTGTCTATAAGGGAGAATCTTAATAAATCAATTCATTGTTTATTTAATCAATTTATGATGAATGAGTTATTGTTTATTATTTATTGCCTTGTTGTGGAAAGTGTTTTGTCGCATTTAATTCCAATCTGTTTCTATATCTTCAAATGACGTCCATAATAAAAAAGGGTCAGTTTTACCAAAGGAGAGGTATGCAGAGTTCCAGCAGTACTGAAAATTGAGGAAAAAAACAAATTTATTTGGTTTACTAGTTTCTTTTAATTCATTTTCCTGCTCATTTGAGTTATAAATTTATTTGAAAATTAATATATTGCACATGTCCATCTTTTAAGGCAGAAATCATGCATGTATAGTGCTTCCTCATAAATGTAAGGCTTTTGGTATGTTTTAGCTCCACCCACAATCAAATCATATATGAAGTTTATCAATATGCATTTCTGTACAACGAGTTAAAAATAGATGCAGATGTAGGTAGATTAGAAAAAGAAATACAAAGTAATGGAAACACTTATTCATTAGGCTTAATGTATGAAATCCTCACTTCATATTACGCATCCATTTGCCTATTGCAAAAAGTCTTGATTATGAAGATTTAAAACATAGTAATTATGCTGATGGCTTAAGTTGCATTCAAATTAAGATGCTTATAACAACCAGGCATTTCAGAATCCCAAAGTGCTTAGTAAAATCTTCTTATTATACCAGAGATGTAATGTTTTGTTTTTGCAATTTGAGCCAGAAAAACAAATGCACGGCTTCACAATGTTCTCCTGTCCCCTCTCTCTCTCTCTGTTTTTCTCAGGGGAATTCAGGATATATTAATTGTGCCTAAAAACCAGAGATCATCATAAATGACAAGTCGCATTTAGGCTGAAATTTGGAATTTCAAGGATGTTTGAACACAAGCTGCCATTATATGCTGATTCTCTGCTTATTTCTTTGATATGCATCTCCTGACCTGTATATAAAATTCATAGTTTCACAAGTGACATGAGCAAGCCTTGGACAACCAAGAGAAAATGGCATATTTCCCTGACCTTGTAACCATGGCAACTCCTTCCTGATTGGTAGCAACCTGGCTTTGACACTGAGGGGAGACGTTTGTGGACTACAGCTTTGTTGGCTAATGCTTATGCACTCATCGTCAAGACGCAGATTTGCAGTATTAATTTAATGAAACAAAATTCAAGTTAATAACAATTAATAAATAATTAGATTGAGTTTAGATTTTTGATATGCTCTCACTTTCAAAAAGCTAAAAAATATTTTCTGTCATGAGGTGAGTATGAATTACAAACATAAGCTATTTTTTAAAATATTGGAATTTCAGAGTTTCGTGTATCTCAGTAAGAATCTGTCTGGTTAAATTGTGACTGGAGAAGTACCTCATTTGATGTCCTCTAAAAGGTTTATTTTCTGATTATGTGTATATATTTTTAAAAAATCCAGAGCGGGGAAAAATATTATGTTTCGCTTGATAAGTAGAATAATGAGATATAAACATGCACATTTAAATGGCATAAGCAAAACATCTATTATGCGTCATTCTGTATATTAAATTTTATACTATAATTTTATTATCTTTTTGGTTTGTTTGTTTTATTGGATTCCAATAAAATCCATTCAGAATGCAACATCTAAACAAAAATCAATAGCCAATGTTTGAGCTCAGTTTTTTTTTTCAAGTTTTAATAAACTTAAATATTCTTTGAGGCTGGTATTATTAATATTATTACTATTGTTTTGTCATTTTGCTATATTTATTTTACTTTGTTTCACGCAAGTAAAAGATTAAAACAAACAGCTCCTGCAAACTGTCTTGTGCTGAACAGTAGTCTAAACGTCTCTGTGACGACCCCAAAAAATCTGCTTTCTGGCCATTTCAGTTCCACATCTCTAGAATACCTAATCCACGTAAAAATGTGATCACAAATTTCCTCGTCCTCATCCAGTTATGCACTCACATTTATTCACAATTTCGCGTTTAAAAAAAATCACATTACAGTGATGTGATACTGTTTCAGTTTCCGTGCAGTTATTTACAGGAAATAAAAGATAATGGACACACGAGTAGGTTTTATGTATACTGCATTTTGTTTCTGTCAATGAGACTGAGGGACTCAATTCTGACCCTTAACTTAATGTGTTTTTACTTAAAATGTGGACTTCTTGTTCGAGCAGGACACGATCAATAATATCAGCAGTTGTTAATTAAAATTGGTCTCTGTTTTAGATCATGTATTGAATGTATAAATTACGGGAAACCAACTAAAGAACTAGAAAGAAAATAATACATGCTTAACAGGTGCCACCAAATTTCTCTTCACATATGTTGAATGATTGGATGACCACACTGCAGTTTATTAATATCATAATTCACACAAAAATTCATTGCCCCACCCAGCCCCTCCTCGTGGTGCTCGTATCACCGCTGAATGTTGCAAATTCTAGATGGCAGGTTCTAGACAGTAATTTCAGATTTTAATAACAATTCCTCTCAGGCAGCAACGCTGTATTGAATGAGGGCATAAATTGCAGTAGCTGACCGCTTGTACTTATAAAAGCAATCTGGCTTCCTCCTCTCATCTCGGCATCTCTGCTCTATCCCGCAGCAGTATTAATGATACCAGGAAAGGTCACATGATAAATGACTGACAAACGCATCAGAACATATTAGCTTATAGTTTTGTTATCAGTATATTGCAGAGATGACAGAAAATGGTATTTTTTTCCTAAATAATTCTGTGTTACATTTTGCTGGCAAGGCAGACCAAATTAAGAAAAAAAATCTGCTGGTGACTGTTTGTCTCTCCTCCTGACACAGTCAGTGCAGTAAAATACATTAATAATGGAAAGTGTGCAAGGCGATACAGGGAGAAGTCTGGTTCATTTCTATGAGGTGCTGCAAAGCTTAGATATCTGTCTGCTCCTCCCCACCCCCACCCACAGCTCCACAAAACACCCCCTTCCTTTCCCATAAAGATGAAAAAAACCTTACTCTCCCCTCCACAGTCCTTGCACAGAATTTGTGTGGTGTTACTTGTGCTTCACAGCACCCCTAGTGGCGGAAACTGGGAAAGGCACAGTCGAAGAAGAAAAAAATGGAAATAAAAATTCAAAAACAATTGGGTGGATTAGCTTGGGAGCTTATGTGTGCGGGATTGATTCAATCTTGAGCTAGCAAGTGCAAGTCAGAGAGCGGGGAAATCAATTACTTTTTCTTCAGGATGAGAAAGATAATATGAAAACAACAGTGATGGTGCCAGAACAGCCTATTCTTGCAAAACATAGTCTGCTCTTAAAAATTGACTGTATTAATGTTTGTCCTTCCGTGAATACTTTTTGTCTGGCTGGTTGTTCTCGTTTAACTGGACTTCACTACCACTTTTGATTTCAGAGAAAAAATACTCTCTTAAATCTTATGACTGACTTTTCAACAATATATATAACATTCAACACCAATGCCAAGGATTTTATACAAATGCAATTACACTGACTATTCTTTTGTTTTACTGTTACTTTACTATTTCTGTTTATATATCTGTGTGTGTGTGTGTGTGTGTGTGTGTGTGCGTGTATGTGTGTGTGTGTGTGTGTGTTTGTGATTGTGTCTTTATACATATAATACTCATCAATATGTATAGGCTTAGAATTGTATTTCTCTTCTGAGAACAGTGCTGGCACAGCTATCCACCATGTTTTCACCAAGAGACCTTAACAACTTCTGCAAACCGCTTTCTCCCTGAGTGGAGGCTAACCAGCACTGCTGAGACTAATCTATTAAAATCTTTCACCACAATAGCTGGGTTCGGCCCATTCTCTCAGGCTCTCCTGAGATGGAGTGTGTGCAGGAGAGCGATTACAACAGGACAGAGGTGTTCAGGGTCCCAGCTCCCTAAAACAAGCTTTCATTACATGAGGAACAATCCACCGAGACCCCTGATTCACCAAGAGGCAGTGCTTTGCTGTAAACTGCAGTGGGTCAGGGCTCTTCTTGTCATAGTCAATTCAGTTGAGCCCCTTAGTGAGAATGGATGGGGAAGAGACTGGTCCCCAAATTTCTGCTGGGCGACACTTTCTCAGAGCTCAGTCTCTAAAGACGCAGGGGCTTAAACGATGCATTTTGCGTACATGCAGCCTTGAATTAATTAGTTGTCATTATGACGTGTAATCTGTCACGGGGAAGCACTGGTGAGCCCTCCACACAGCTGCTAACCAAGCTTGTGAAGCCATGCATACATGACGTTTATTACATAAAACAACAACCCCCAAGATCCTGTGGCATAATTACTCTGTTTAAAAAACAATCTGGGCACAGCGCAACGATGCTCATACAAATCACCAGCCATCTGCCTCTCTGGAAGTCTTACAGCCACCTTGGAGTGATACACAGCTGCTCTTCACACTGCATGTGGTGCAATGGTTGCAAAAAGACCATTGATAGCAATGGTACACTTTTTCATTCCTGTTTTGGAACAGTTTTCAATTAAGCATCCAAAATGCTCGTTTCATTTTGTTTGGTTCGGCAGACCCTACCCTGAGATGCTTGCACAGACTGACTCCGTACCATTGGGATTCTGCCTTTTACACAGTGAATAAAATATCAAATGTTTTCAGTAATTTCGGCAGTTTTGGCATAATTCCATTGAGAGGATATACTTAATGTAGTCTGCATTAAAAAGATATACAAAGGCACAAAGAGCAGATTGGTAGACATTTGTCTTAAATGTAGGCAATCAAATACTTACTGTAAGATCTTGTAAGTACAATGAAAACTTTGATGACATCCAAGCTGTGTACAAATACAACCCTACATCCTACCAGCCAGGGAAAGCCCATAATCAGGATAGCAATAACATAACATTGTATTTTCATGAAATTACACGTAATGACACAGCATATGAACGGTCCATATTTATTATACGAAGAAAATAAAAATGTTAACTTGTTTTATGGAAAAATATTAGCCTTTTGCGTTATGTCCTTAGCAAAACAGAGATTGTGAGGCGCGGGAAGAGAAAAAATATAGTAGGCATTATTTTGGTCTGCTGTTGGTGGAGAAAATGAGAAAATATCAGTCTGTCATTGTGATTTGATACTGGGATGAAAAATGTCAAAAGTGAAGATGACAAATCAAAGCGGGGAGGAGAAGTGACTCCCAGACAGGGGATGTCATTTGTCATGATTGCCATTTGACTGCACTTCCCCCATCCTCCGCCACAGACCAGCGTTACCTTGATAGCCATTAATTCTAAATTATCCAAATTTTCCAAACTGCGTCTAGCATGAGCACGGAAATCAAATTTATTTACCTTTTTTTTCTGCTTTTGAAACCTTTCCATGGGAGCGGAAATTAGATTTGCACTCCACACAATACACACAGCCACAGAATCAAACTGCAGGCCTGCTGACATTTAAAAATGCTCATTTTCTTGTCTCTCATGCCATATCTTGAGTGAATAAACTAGCCTGTTCACTTGCGGTGCAAACGCTCTCGTCTGGACCATCAGCCCAAATCCCCCACCAGCCCACCCTCACATCCACAATAACCACCCCCCTCCCCCACCTGCCCCCCCACCCCAGGCCACGGCCCAACCTTTAGGCAGCAGTGGGGGTCTGTTGTTGCTGGACACAGCTGAGCCCTGCTCCAACAGCCTCTGCATAATGCGGGAGGTAATTAAGCCACGGCTTCAAGGTTGCATGGACACGAGACAATTCAGCCTAATGAAGTATCGATCGACTGCAGCCAAGGTAAAACAAGTTGACATTCATTTAGAGGTAGTATTCAGAATACACCACAATGCCACCTTAGATATAAGACTGTAATGACATGAATTTTAATCATACAAAAAACAATGAAGTCTCTGATTTATATTGCAATCCTGCCTGTAAGAGTCTTGTGGTTGAAAATTGAGTCTGTTGCACCCCTCTCTTTAATCAGGCAAAAATTATGAATGTTGCCAAATGTTAAAGAGAGTTGACGAGTGCGGACCTCAAGTGTGCTGTGAGATAATTATGTACTGAAAGCCATCAAACAGGACTGAGGCTGCATTAGCATCAAAATATTTCATATTCACAATATGCAGCGACTACACTTGGATGGACAGATCATCATAATCAAATTCCACTGAAATTTCTGTTTTTTGAGCAATATGGGTATATATATCACATTATGCATCAAAAAAGAACTTTTTTTATATACAGGTAAATATATATATATATATATATATATATATATGTGTGTGTGTGTGTATGTGTGTACACAGAAATCAACTTCTCAAACAAATCACTTTTGATAATAGCGGGGAAAAGTAATCATTTCTTGCATTTCATACGGGACCCCCAACTGATGGAGAGTTTTGTTGGGAGGTATTACTCATTAGGGCCTCCTGATTGGCAGATGCTAAGATTCACATCAATTGCCCTACTTTATAAGACGACTGAATTGTGAGGTAGATAAATACTTCCGAGATGCTGCCTCATACAGTCACTAAGGAAACACATATTTTGTGTCAAGAACATTTCAGATTCACTGGATTTTCAATATCAATATTCACGAGAGCCTGATTCGAATGGAAATAAATGTTATTTACATTATGCAAGGATAGGCTGCACTTTAGAGACCTTCCCCTCACTTCAAAATCTCAAATAAAATTCCCTTCATATACTGTGGTATGGGCACACACTTCTTAGCCTGTCCTCAAGCAGTCTATGCAGTTATCATGTTAGGAGTATCACTGTATATCCAGCTTCCAACAAGCTTGTTACTTAATTACAAATGACAATATATTGCATATTGTACTCATCTGTTCATTCATGTCAATTTTAAATGGATTTCAAAAAGCAGCTATCGGTTCCATAGAAGAACCAAGTCACGATAATGAAACCTTAACGCTGTGTTACAATACAACCGCCATATCAGCCACACTGCATGACAAACACAGTCTAATAGAAAATATTTGGAAAAACAAAAGAGACCACCTTTTAAAAAATAGCAATGAATAATCAATCAACTTTCTATCAAAGCCCCATTTAAAGAAAAGTTTGATAGATGTTCAAACAGAAAGTTGTTACGTAATTTAAAACTTTGAGGCATGGTTTATTATCGTTTTGCAGAAAAGGACACATCTAAATCAATGTCCTCAAAGGTTCTATCTGGCTCAGGGAAGACAGTGTCAGATCAAATGCATGAAAGTGATTGCTCAGAAAACTAGATCTAAAAAAGTACCGAACCGCTTTAGTGAGCAGAAGATGTGTGGAAAAAAAATCACATTTAGAGGGCTTGTTTTTTTTTTATTTTTCCTGCCGTAAGCATTATCTCTGATATTAGGATATGAACAATAGTATTGGATTTCTAAGTGATAGAACAAAAAGATAGATTTGAACACCGATAATGTCAGGAGTATTTTTTTCAACCCATTTCAAAAAAATATAATTCAAAATATATAGTAGACATTTCTATGCATGATGCCATTTTACATTATGTTGCAATACTTTAGGCATATTTCGCAGCTGCTTTTATCTGGACCTAATCAGATTTTCACACATTACCCATTTATAAAGCTGGATATATTCTGAAATAATGAAGCACAGCCTTTTGAGGATATCACTACTGTATTGAATAATGACAATAAACATTTGTTTATTGCTTTGTGGGTCTACAAACAACTTATTGCCCCACAAGCAGCGGTGGCTCCTGAACACAAAAGGGGGGATAGAAAAGATCCCATGGAATGGATGATAATTGACCTGTTTTCAATCACTGTTCTTGATTAACTTGTTTTCCAGAGATAAGATGTTTAATCCATTGGCAGGGAAACACACAGCTTCCTTTTTAATGAAATATAAAGGTGGGTAAATAACAAATTTAATAAAAAAAATGTTTCATTCACTTGCCTCAATACCCTTCTTGAAAAAAATTACTCTGGAATTTCTGCATTACCTTTTGTCATATCCTACAAAGCAGGGCATCAAACCTAGGCTTTGTTATTGTTTAAATGAAAAACAAAGATTGCGAAGCGCAGACTGTTCCATTCAAATGATGCTTTTTATTTCTCTTATTAGCAAAGAGAATTGGCGACACCTGAAAGAGGTGAGTTAAAATAGCTTTAATCAAGGAAAATGATTGAAAACTGATCAAGATTAATTATCAGTTTTATGCCCTCTCTGCTTTCTGACCATTGGCCGCCACTGCCCAAAAGGTGGTAAATATTTTGCATGGTATTCATATGTTAGTCATTATTTTTTCTCGTTTCCATTACATGGGATTCCAATGAGCACGTCAACCAAATTTTTTTTCTGACCTAAAAGCTACAAAAAGGAGAAGGAATTGTTTGACCTGATGAAAATAGAGCTTCGTAAGAAAGATTCCCAGTTGAAAACCACAGACTGCCATTTTTATGGTTGAGGAGTTCTGTTCTTTCTGAACAAGTGAAGGGCCCCCACCTGTTTGCTGCAGCAATTAGCTGCCCAATAAAATTAGGCCTGAAAAAAACTTTTTCAAAAACACTCAGCTAACATGTCATTATATGCTAATAGCTTATGGTTAAAAATCCAATACGGCCACATCAGTGCAAAGAAAACTGACAAACGTCTGTTCACTTTCACTGATATTATTCATTAAATAGGAATCCAAGAGTCTCCAGATGGAAATATTAGGGGTGCCTTTAAACTACAATGCTGAGAGAGTACTAAAAGTTACCAATATCACCTTAGATTAACTGTCATTCGACAGGGCATCCAAAGACTCAGAGGTCCCACCAGTGTTGCTGACCACATAATGGAAGCACTGGTGACCTTTAGATTTTCTGATTGGAGGTGTCTCACCAGTGAAACTGACCTTTTGGATACCGTGTTCATTCAAAGAGTGTATACTCAACACCCTATGTAAAGCATGGAGAAGAAAAAGGGTCAAAAGAGAGTCTCACTGTTATTTGTAGAACAGTTATCATTACTTCTACAAGCAAAACTTAATGTGGGAACCGGAGACATATTGTTTTGTTTCGATCAAGTCCTTCCATTACCATCACTAGTTTGATGGGCTAAACTATTCAACAGGCCTGAACTCAAATTGCATACACCTAAAATTCTATGGCTGCATAGTTTCGGAGCTGAATGCAGTCACAGACAAACCTTCCGTTGTAGGGTATGGCAGCAACCTAGCTTTTTAACATGATTACTTTCAACCTTTTCTTGTTTACTTTGCCTGATTAGCAATCAAACAATTGATTTGCTTAATATTTAATCATACGTGAAATGTATGTATTTTGGGCTTCTGGCCTTTTTAATAAATCTGTCTGTCTGTCTCTCTGTCAATATTTAATCAATACAATGACTGTTAAACTTATATTTAGGTGGCATTATTGTTCATTGCATCACAGTTTTGAAGCACGTTCCACATTAATGATAATTAAACATGAATATTGTGCCAACCCTCATGTAAATGCTTTTCATGCACTGTAAACCCTGGTAAGTATGGTAGACTCAATTGTTTTGGGGAAACCGATTACCTCAAAAAAATTGAACATGCCAACTTAATGATCTTTTTCACAGCCCTTAAAATATGTAAAAAGTAACTTTACCTCATTTTCTTTACGTTCCTCCAAAACAATACCATTTAATTGGCCTAAACAATTTTTTAAAGGTCATAGGTTTCCACAAAACATTTGCATGCACCATTTTATCAGGGTTTACAGTGTGTCTCTTCCTATTGAGCAACATGAGTGTCTATTAGAAGTTGCTTTCCTTTTGATTGGGTACCATCTTGCAGGTTTGCCACTCTTTGGCTGTGTCTCGTTTTATGCTTATTTCTAAATAGTCATTCGAGATATATTTAAGCCCCTTCCTTTGTGTTGCAAGTTGCTGAATTGTAATTTGCCTTTTGTGCTTAGAACAGTCACTATTTCAAGAAAAGACTCTTCATTTTTACTAAGTGTTACATGTAATTAAATGGCAGCTATTCCTGGAAGATTTCTTCTTTACTTAGTTAACTTGAAAAAGCTTCCAAGCTTACTCAAGGTCCAGGATTGGGATCGTGTTCAAGATATCCTCAAGTTAGCTCCATCCTCCTGCGGGACAGGTTGATGTTGGCGAAGTGTGTACTACACCTGGCTGTTATCCCGGAAGCCGCTGGCAGATGATTGACAGCTCAGCTTCAACCACAACATCTGCACTGAACTATGCTATCCTTACCTGCAAAACCTGCCATTACCTCTTCCTCTGGGGTTCCCTCCCGCAGTCACCATACTAGATGTCAATAGAACTACATATTGGATTACATTTTGCCTCTGTACTTGATTATTGGTCTAGAACACAACACATACGCATTTTTAAGACCCATACGGCCCATGATCATGAAACACTAAATCAAGTGGCGTATTTCAGTAAACATCTCATAATTGCAACCAAATTAACTATCTGATGAAAAGAACATTAATGGGGGAAACAGATTTCAAAGAAAAGGTTTGAATTTTTTTTTCCAGATTCATTGTTCAGA
The DNA here is from genome assembly GCA_029721435.1 of Gymnothorax reevesii. Lineage (NCBI taxonomy): Eukaryota > Metazoa > Chordata > Actinopteri > Anguilliformes > Muraenidae > Gymnothorax > Gymnothorax reevesii. The sequence goes on from CM056575.1 coordinate 88,272,575, forward strand.
TTATCGGCATCCTTAGAATCTGACATTACGGAAAGATTGGAAGTCATACATCAAAAAGTGAGGATGACTGCCTACCCCATCATCCATACCTCTGATGGTGCCAGGGGCGTCTCTAGGACTAAAGATTGGTGGGGCACAGAGCTCCCCTTTAAAACAGTTACTAACCCTGACTTGCACGCAATCATTCGCATAATTGACAAACAATCCTTTCAGGATTTTCCTGGCTTTTTTATTGTTTTTTTTTTTTTTTTTTGCGGTAACTTTTTCAAAAAGTGGCAACGAAAGTTGCAATGTCAAAAAGCGAGTAAAAATTATTTATCAAATCACCTTGATTTGCTAAAGAAAGACAGCATGAGTCTATATGAGAGAGTTTGGAATAGCACATTTAGGACCCGACACGTTTATACAGAATAATAAGGGCATGCTCCCAGAGTTACAGTGGCACGCCAACAACACTGAATGAAACAGCCAATGATTTCAAACACCATTACCTAATAACTTCAGAAAAACAATGACTCTACCTACCATCAGCAGAAGCGATGACTCTACTTAAATCTCCGCAGTGAAATCAGAACAAAAGGAACAGAGATACCATAGTTTTCATGTACAGTCATTTTCAACAGCTTGAGTGTATATTTTTCAAATACAAAGTGAACTCTGTGTCCTTCCATCTGTTGAAAACCTCGGTAGCCTGCCATTACTGCTTTTATCATGTAAATCAGGATATCTAATCTTCACATTGAAAATAATATAGTTTACTGTTACCTCAAATATGTACTGGAGAATGAGATAAACACATAAAACATTATAAAACTATTGATATGGCTCATCGTACAGGGTATATTGCATATAAAAAAATGCCCAGGCACCATTCAAAGAAGCACTTCATGCTAAAAATAATAATCAAAGACATTATTGAAAGCATTGAAAGTTCAGAGGCCTTTGCAGCTCAAATAAATTACTCATCACTCACTGGATAACATTTCAAAGTATAGAGAAGACTATTTTGATCCTGGACTCAACATATCTTAAAATGCAGCTCATTACCATTTTCATTAAGCCCAAAGTCCACAGACAGATCATTAATCCTGACTGTTTACAGAAGATGCTCACATTGGCTGACCCATACCCCATATCCTATAAAGCTGAGACAGACTATAAATGCCTTCTCATAAATAAATTTCATAAATTTTGAGTTTTACTAAACACATTTTTCCATCTGCCCTGAACTCTCAAAAAATGGTCATTATACAATTACTGTTGATGTTTCAGTCTAACATAACATAACATAACATGAATGGCAAGAACAGACCGTTCAGCCCAACTACGCTCGCCAGTTTCTTTGTACTATTGTGAATATATCCCTTCAGATACTCAATGACTCAGTGGTATCTAGCTTTAAGTCAAGCCTGCTCTTGAAAACCCCTATGGTCTCTGCCTCAACAATCTGGCCAGGATGCGAAAAGTTGGTTAGATTATTGCTTTGTGCATTTTTACACTCAGTCTTACTGAAACCTATTGATGCAAGTAAGCCCTATTCAGTACTGAGGACCAAGCCAAATAAAGTCAGGCTATCAATGAATAAATAAATCAAGCAAAACACAATTTTTCTTGTCACCAGATGGTTGTATTTGTCTATGCAGCGTTTCTCACTGAATTATTCTATTTGTGATGGTAGCTGACCAGTGTTACGGATCAACTGGTTTCCCTGTTAATTGGTGAGCTTTGTTTACATAAATTGGGTCAGCAGAAGATTTTCCATTGGCCTTAGCTGTCCGTGCAAATGCCTTAACAATTACATTCCTATTTTACTTGTTATCCATACATCCAATAATTAGCTATAAAATGAAATCAAATCTGCTATAAAGAGGTAACTCAACAAGACTCTTCCCAACAAACTGTTTGACTTCAAGAGGCGCAATAACATAAAATAACATAATATGAATGGCAAGAACAGGCCGTTCAGCCCAACTACGCTCGCCAGTTTCTTTATGTGAATATATCCCTTCAGATACTCAATGACTCAATGGTATCTAGCTTTAAGTCAACAAGTTGCGGTTCCGCTGTAATAACTGCAGTAACAGTGGTCACAAATTCATCTAGCCAAGGTGTTTTCCACCGACAAATTAATATCAGGTTGTTTCTGCTTAATTTATAAAACATCTTAAGTACATAATGGATCGACTTTGTTTTGGCTGGTTATGTATTTATAATGGCTGGTTACTTACAGATTATATTAAAAAGGGGTAATCTTCAGCTTTCAGACGGCGGGGATAATCCCATAACCTGAATTTGTTTTGAGTGGTTAAAAAAAAAATAAATTCAATGTATTGAAAAAGTGTCAGCCGATTAGATTCTTATCAACAAAAACCTAAAATGTTCAATTTCAGAAGCGCAACAAACTCAGGTTCAGCTATCTCTGCGGTAACAATGGTCATAAATTAATCCAACCGAGGTGTTTTCAACCAAGAAATTATGTCCGGTTGTTTCTGTTTAACCTAAGGAGTGTACTTGTATCGTTTCATAATCATAATGTTTTGATGGCCTAGCAGGTTAACCCGCTGTATTTGTGTATATTTTACATCATATATCAGTATCGAATCCCGGGTGAGGTTACGCTTCTTTTTTTTTATTTTGAAGAGCAAGAAGATCAAACTCGATTTTTAAATTATCATCACGGCTTCACAACTGCCAACAATCAATGAAATACTTGAATTAGACGGATAGATAACAAGTAAAATAGGAATGTAATTGTTGAGGCATTTGCACAGACAGCCAAGGCCAGCAGAAAATCTTCTGTTGATGTGAAAAAGACCCGACACGAAGGTCACCAGTTAACAGGGAAACCAGTTGATCCGTAACACCAGGGTGTCGGATGATTAAGTAAAACCCAAGGCTGTTACTGAAGTCTGTCTCCAGAGCTTCGGTGGTAAGGCAGAGGGCCCGCAGGATGCGCTCGCTAGCCAGAAGCTGAGCATACTTGTCATGACAACAAAGTCTGATTCTAAAAGAAATATGCTGCCGCTTTAGCTTTCCCCATTTGATCAACAATATTTTAAGATAAAGTAGCCTCAGTAACTATCGCAATTCCTAATAACTGGAAACAAAACCTTTTTCTGCTCCACGTAGCTAAACCATGCACCAGTTGAACTGAACTTTACCAACATCCAAATTGGTAAAGAACTGTAAACATTTCAGTAGCTTTTTTTCTATCGATGCGGTTACATCAACGCAGCTACATAATATCTTGTAGAGGAGTGGCACATTCTGCGCTATTTACTGCAGTTACAGTGGACTACTGAGATAGCTAGCTAGCTAACAAGTATAATGAAAATAACTGCTCACAGTGTGACTTACTGGTAAACTCATTGATAAGCACTTTGGCAAATGTTGCTACCGAAAAAAGTATGCTGGCGGAAAGAGAGAACAATCTCGGGTGGGGAGATGGTTGGGTCGGCTGCATCTATATTATAATAGCCAACTGGACTCTGTGTGTGTGTGTGTGTGTGTGTCTGGCCAATCAGAGTAAGATTCCACTGAGCGCGTATCTGCAGCATAGTGTGAGTGCCGCTATTTGGTTCTGTCTTCCAGGCGCCTGTGTCCGGCCAATCAGTGTTAGACTCCGCTGAGCATGTATCAGTGCTAGATTCCATCGGGCGCGTATCTGCAGCATAGCAGAAGCGACGCTGTTTGGCTATGTCTTGCAGGTGACTGTGTCCGGCCAATCAGTGCTAGACTCCGCTGGGCGCGTATCTGCAGCATAACGTGAGCGACACTATTATCATATAGACATACAGGGGGAATCCCCAGTATCCCCCTCTCCAGGGGATTCCCCCTGTATGTCCTCTTCTGAGGATCCCCCCGGTATGTCCTCTCCTGGCGATTCCCCTGTATGTCCTCTTCTGGGGATTCCCCCTGTATGTCCTCTTAAGGGGATTCCCCCTGTACGTCCTCTCCTGGGGATTCCCCCTTTTGAACCCAAGCCAATTCATCCACAGGAGTCCCAAATCCCAAAAAACAGATGCCAAGCTGCAAGAGTAATTTGCTCACGTTATGCTGCGCGTAATCTGCAGCATAACGTGAGCAACGCTATTATGCTCCGTCTTGCAGGCGACTTTGTGTTGCACTGAGCGCTGAATGTCAGCACAGCGTGTTCCCCTTGATGGTTACTTAGTTTTAGTTGCTATAAAAACATTGGTAGCTTGACAGCCACCTTGGTGTTTATGGAAAGACCATAGCAACGTGATGACATCATGAAGGTGCATAATGGTGCATTGTTCACTATAATATAAAGACGAAGTTACATAAATTAGAACCTTTGGATTACCACCGGCAGAGTGCTAGTTTACCAATATTGGCGGACTAACCGTGAATCCTAGTTGTGTCAGATGAAAGTCAGTGAAAGTACCTGGTATAAAATGTTTTCCACGGAGAGGAGTATTGGAGATGATCCTCAGCTCACCATCAATGTGGCTGTTTATGAAAGTAATCCATCTGTTCTTCATTTATTGGATTTTTTTTTTTTTAATTTGGCATCTCCAATCCCGAATCTGGAATGCCCAATTGGGGAACTATGTACAACACTTGCTCGTATGCGACCCCTTGTTGCCAATTTAGGAGATTGAAGACAGTTCGCGGCTGTCTTCCGAAGCATGCGCCTGTCAGCCACTGCCTCTTATACATTCATTGGTTGAATCCTCCCAAGTTCAGAACAAGGGCGGAGGATACCCGAACACGAACAAGCTTAGAATCTTTCTGACGAGCGCCCATCTGGCCAACAGGAGGCCCCTAAGCAACAAACAACGGAACCATGTTATATTACCCTTCCCGGCAGTCCCTTACCAATTTGCATCCCTGTAGTGCAATGGCCAATTGTGCACTACGCTGAAAAAGCTGCCGGTCGCTGCCGGTATGACTGGGGCTTGAATCCGCAGTGTGATAGTCACTTCTGCTTCCCAATGCGATGCTTTAACCGAGTGAGCTATTTGGCAGCTCATTTTTTGGAAATTTTTTTCAATTGTCGCATTCAGAGGTACAGTTTTGGGACATAACAAATTAGCTGTTCCGCCTGCTACCAAGCAGACTGAACTTTGGTGGCCCAACTTGGTAGCTAAACACGAGGCGCGGTCATTAATCGCGATTGAACTGGTAGCCACTGATGGCATGCGCTCATGATTGTATATACTGCTATATACAGGAGTATGTTGAGAAGGGCATCAGCGCATCATCAGACCCTATTTTAACCCCACCTAAAAAATCCGGAAAATAAAACTTGTGGAGAAACTGTTTTATGGTCGAATGCCACAATTCAGCACTAGTTTTGTATTGAAGAATGTGTAAATCTAATTTGAACATGGTGTGTTGGTCGCGAATAATGGGTCTTGGGGACAAGCATGGTTATTGCATCTTGGGTTGACATAGTTTGATATTGGCTCAGACAGACTGAGGGCAGAGTGTAGGCGGAATGAGAATATGGGCTGAGAAACGCCGAACTGATCCGGTTAACTACTCTTTATCTTGAACGTGAAACAGTCGGTGGAGTGGGATGAGATGTCGTTCAGGCTGGCGTGGTGAGGGGGACTATAATTTGTGGAGAGTGGAGTGAACTCAGAGCATCTCAAAAACCGTAGACTGTATAAAAAGATGGACAAAGCAACGGTGACATCACCCATTGGTTTCAGCATACCATTTAGGAAAGCTCAGTTTTGGCAATTTGAAACCGGAAGAGATTCCTATTGGAGAGCGTGAATTGAAGATCCGGGGGAGACCGTGGCTCTGGATCTGACCGTATTGGACCAGGACTAGAAGTAGCCACGCCCCTAAAGCATATTCTGGCATTATCCTTTATTCTAGTCTGCTTGGGACCATAATTTACAAAAATGAACACCATGATATATTGACGTTATATGGCATTTCCTTCCACACATCGCTGACAACGAAGTTATCGATATGTCTATGATTTCTGTGCTCATGTAACTCGAGGAACAACAGATTTACGAATGACTGTGAGGTGGATACGCGTGCAGTGTCCGTGAATGTTTGCCGGTGAGGCAAAGGACACTAGCATGTGTAATGGTTTGACGATTTTGGTTATACGGTACAATTGTGGCACTGTAAAAATATGGCATTTAATTTGCGAAGACCGCAACGTGCGTGTATAGCAAGAGTTGCTCAGACTAATTGGTAGAAGCGGCGAAAGTCTAATTTCTTCTTTGGAAGATTGTTATACGTTGCATTACAAAATTATATGGCGATTTCTTCGCGCGTTGATGACATCTGGTCTGCACGTGGGGAGGATCAGCTGCATTGGCGTAGGAGTCGGTGCATACATTTTAGTAGTCTGGCCTTTTTGTCGGAGCGCTGGAAGGGGATTTTCTTCTGCTTGAGTGCCAGATGGAGTCTGGCTGCGGTCAAACGTGGAGCCTGGGATGAGCTTGAAGTGCGAGCCGTGGTAAGCCTTGCTGGTGAGCCGCAGGCTCTCGCTTATGAGCACCGCTGTTGAGGAGAGGCGTAGCTACTGCAAGACGGCTGCCTGGAATTGCTACGATGCGGAGCCCTCAGTCGTCATAGCGGGAAGAGCGTGGTTCGGAATGTAAGCGCGACAGTTGGGGCGAGCGGGTGACTCTTCATGATGGAGGTACAAAGATGGCAGAGTGCGGGCGAGTACCTGGAGAGGAAGGGGGAGTTGCAGGAACGGATTGGGACGATTCCTCTGGAGTCTCAGAGTCATGGAATTATTCTGCATCTGCAGGATTTTGCCTTGCTACAGGTAAGCAAACTCTTGCTGTGCACTGGGCTGTCTGGAGTAAAGGACGTAAAATCGAGAGGAGCGGGCATTGTTGGGAAGAAGGCAGTATATATATAAGGCGGGCAGACGAATAGGAAGGCACATTGGGAATGGTCTTGTTCATTAACCTTTGTTATCGGGAACACCCTTAAATTGTGTTTTATTCAGAAAATTGAAAAATAAAATAAGTTAATTCGAAGTATCAAACAACCAGTGCTCATTGATAATACAACTTAGTGGTCACTGTAATGCACCCAGAGGGCTAACCAGCATTCAGTAAATGTGTACAAGAAAAAATGACACATCATATTTTGTGCCAGTTTTAATATTACACAGTAAAATGTGCTTAACAAGTTTATTATACCATCTGTCAAAAAAATGAGAAAACACATATTTAAGAAATTAGTCAAAAACCTAATAACAATAATAATAATAATTCAAAAAAATAGTCCTCATTCACGCATAAAAACAAAAAAAAAACTGTTTTTTGTATGGCCTCCTTTGGCCTTGATTGCATTCTTGCATTCGGTCTCAAAAACTAATTTTTATGTTCAGGAATACAAGAAAATAACTGTTATTCGGCATCTTAATCAAACAAGAGCCATCTGGCAATGGCGGATCCCCCCGGCTGTAGGTTGTGTGGACAGACGGACGGACCGAAACCTCCAAAAGGCACAACTAGACCATAAGGAGAAGCTCCATACCAAATTTGGTGTTTGTAAGTGGTATAGTTTTCAAGTTCTGGTCCGGAAACGATTTTATTACAGATGGACGGACAGACGGACGGACACACTGATCGTTATATCCCCCCGCATTATATGCCGGGGGGATAAAAATAACAATGAGCTTAACTACTTTTTCTGCCAACCCCGAATATCGATTTTCGATGCGCTCCGATGTCTAATATGGCTGCCATCTTGAATTTGCATTCCGTGCATTAAGTCCAAAACGCCATTGCCGATCAACGCCATTTTGGGTTTTTTTGTTGGTGCTGGGAAGCTACAGAAGCCTATCGATTTTCGTTGCACTCCGATATCTCAAATGGCTGCCATGGGTGCCATCTTGAATTTGCATTCCGTGCATTAAGTCCAAAACGCCATTGCTGATCAACGCCGTTTTTGGTGTGGATGTTGGGAGTGGGTAGCAATAGAAGAAATATATATATAGTTTTATAGAAATATAACTATTTTTTCTGCTTTTTACCCCTCAGCCCGAATATCGATTTTCATCATGCTCCGATATCTAATATGGCGGCCACAACTGCCATCTTGAATTTGCATCCACGGCTGAGGGGTAACACTGCTTTGCGGGGATATTTCATGGATAACAACATTAATTATATTTTAGCCTTTAAAATATCATTCCAGTTAAAGAGCTTGCACATACTGGTGAATTAACCATTACAGAAACATAAAAATTATTTTGGTAATTACCAACACTGTTAATTTAGGGCAGCTGTGGCTTAAACCTTACATTGGTTGGTGGTCAAATAAATTTGTTAAGCACTGTGTACATATATATATATACATATACATATATATAAATATATATATATATATATATATGTATATGTATATATTTATATATATATATATATATATATATATATATATATATATAGCATTAGTGCTTGATAAGAAGAAAATGTTTTTCAAAAAAATGTGGTTTACCTGCTCAGGTCCACATGTTAAAGGGACATTGTGTTGGAATTACTCCCATCCAGTGTTGGAATCGTGTATTACATTCAAACGAATAATGCACTCTAGCGCCTCACTTTTTTTAAACACGTATTGCAACTACGGCAGACACCGTGTATCAAAAAGCCTTGTCAATGCTGATGACACCATGGATGTATTAATAGAACTGGTACAACTTCACAGATGCCACCTAAAAATCTATCATGCAAAAAGGAAGCCATTCGTTGAGCATGATCCAGAGGCGCCGCTGTGTTCTGTGGGCCAAGGTTCATTTAAAATGGACTGTAGCAAAGTGGCAAAATGTTCTGTGGTCAGACGACTGCAAATTTGACATTCTTGTTGGAAATCATGGGCGTTGTATCCTCCGGGCTAAAGAGGAGAAAGACCACCCCTCCTGTTATCAGCGTTCAGTTCAAAAGCCAGCATCTCTGGTGGTATGGGGATGCATTAGAGCACAGACACTTGCATGTTTTAAAAAGAACCATGAATGCTGAAAGGTATATAAAGGTTTTAGAGCAACATATGCTCCCCTCAAGACGACATCTATTCCTGGGAAGGCCTTGTGTATTTCAGCAGGACAATGCAAAACCAGCAAAACCACATACTGCAGCTATTACAACAGCATGGTTTCGTAGTAGAAGAGTTCGTGTGCTGAACTGGCCTGCCTGCAGTCCAGTTCTTTCACCGATTTAGAACATTTGGTGCATAATTAAACGAAAAGTCTTTCAAAAGAGACCCAAAACTCTCCAGAAGCTGGAAACCTATATTAAACAGGAGTGGGATCAAATTCCGATGGCTAAACTCAAGAAACATCTCCTCAATGCCCAGACGCCTCCACTGTTAAAAAGAAGAGGGGATGCTACACCATGGTAAACAGTCCCTCCCTTATCCCAAATTTTTTTTAGACCTGTAGCAGCCATCAAATTTGAAATGTGTCATGGTTATGGTTTGTGTGTTTATTTTCATGATTATGTTCCAGTTCAGTGTTCATGATTTTGTCTTTATTTATTCTTTTTGGTAATTGTAATTCTCAGGTTTTAGTTCATTCCATTTCTCAGGTTTCATGAAACAGGTTTCATCAGGAGTGTCACTTGCAAACTTTTGTTAATCATGGGATGAACTATCAACTGCAGATGAGCGCATTGCTGGCATAATTGGGGAGACCTCTCTGTCAGGAATTATACCTGACGGAGACAGCGACATGCCCCCACTTTTATTTTTTCATTATCATTCAACATGTAGATAGAATGTATCTATTGAGTCGATTCACATAGATAATTCACAATCATGAACCTAATTTGGATCTTAAACCTGCCTATTGCCAACTAATTTAAATAAATGTGTTATATTTTTTATCCTTTGTCATGTTTAGGCTATATTACGTGTTACAAAGGCATCTGCATATTGTGTACATAACAGAGCACAATATGAATTAAAATTGTAATTTCCGATTGTGACAAGCATTATTTATGTGCATTCTTAAATTTACACAAGCACTACGCATGGTCAGCAGCATGTGAAGATTTAGTTAGTAGCTATGAAAAGATCAGAGCTACTGAATTATTGATGAATGCGGAGATGCACGTAAATTTCCGTCTGCGAACAGTTTACTCACAAATTCGTTCTGCTCGCGTTTTATGAATGAGACCCACTGTATTTTGATTTTATTCACAATTTACACTTTCTCCCAACTATATTGGAATTGGGGTTGTATACCCATTGTACACTAGTCATTTCAAATTATAATTAGCCATTACAAATTTATTTGCATTTTAATCACAGCAAATTGTGATCATCTCAGGAAGAATTTATCTTTGGCTATTTTCAGCAATCAAATCACAGAAGTTATCCAACCAGCAGCCAAGAACACATTATCAATGTCATTGGATTTGTAATCGCGAATGATTCCTTTGGGAAAATGCCAAATCTCTGCCTTGTTTACAGCTGCAACAATAACGCCGATGTAAGCAGAGGCACCATGGTTCCTACATTTACAAAGAACCTCAAAATTTGAAAGGCATGGGTGGATTTTGATATCAGGAAACAAACGGATTTCACGGAGCCTAGATCAGGATTTGCTCTAAACTAGGGCTTGGACGATATGCTTTTCACCCGATTCGATTCTTTTGCGATTTTTTGGGGGGGTGTCGATTCGATTTAAATTGCAATTCTACGATATTGTCGTAGTGATTTTTAGTCCCTTTTTTTAACACCTGTGAAAAAATTGAATGATGATGATGTCGACAGACTATACCAGGAGCCATAGGAGACTATACACATCACATGTGAGTCAGTTTTACAGATTTAATCAGTAGCAAAGATTTGAACCAGGTGTTTATACTTTTTTTATATGCAGTCCAGGCTTTTGAAAAGAGGCAAAAAATAATAATTTTTTAAAAAATATTTAGAAAAAATATAGTCTTCTGATGGTTCCAATTTTCACATCTGAAACCTTTCTAACTAAATGAGATAGAACATTGACTTTCTGAAGTAAACTGCTACATTTATCTGCACACAAAGCTGGACTGTATGTAATGAAGGCAAACCAATGTACAATATAAAATGTATAAAATATTTATTTAGCTTATTTAGCTGTTCCTGCTGAAAACAATTGTCAGGTCAAATAGAGCCCTCTCTGAAGCCCTCTTCTGGAGAAACTTTTTTCCAACCCGGCTTATAAGAGGAGACTAAAATTAAGCATTTTAATATATATAAAAAATAAAAAGAAATCGATATCTGAACAAAAAATCGATTTTAAGATTGTACAACAAAAAATCGTGGTAATTATGTGAATTGATTTCTTTCTCCCACTCCTACTCTAAACACATCACTGCTTTTATCAGTCAGATACCGAACCACAGGAAAATTCTGGATATCACTGTGGGTTAAGCAGTCATCACACTTTGCCTGATAGTGTTAAAAGACGCCCGACGGAGTCCAAAACTTTCAATCCATTCGTCTCCGTTCACCTGCGTTTCTCGTCTGTTTCTCTTTCAGCTAATGTATTCCTTTTCAGGCGAAATCTGTTCAATCCGGCGGAGAGTTTAATGCATATTAAGCCTAGAATAGCAATGGAGACGACTTTTACCACCGGAAGATTTTCTTTTGCAAAGTTTTTATCCGTCAGACACGCAATCCAGCAAGATGTGACTGTTGCTTTAGTAATAAATGAAATTCCCGCTTAATAAGCCATCGTTTTATAACCTGAGCCCAAACTGCTCCCAAATTTTCCCCATCTATTCTGTACCAAGAAAAGCTGGTTAATAAGTTCTGGGCACCACTTATTAAGCCCATCCTAAAATGAGTGTAGAAGCTATTTAATGCAGAAAATGACTCAAAACAAAACTAAATCCATCTTCCACCATGAGACCTTGAGTAAAATCCAAACCTCGGCCACGATAGTGAAACCAGAACAAGACCAGAAGCTGCAGCAGGAGAATGAAAAAAGTGTAAGCTTCTAGTCTGTTCAAATCGATGGGATGAATAATTTGCTAGCTTGCCTGCAAATGCTTTTCACTATTAAATTAGTAAATTCAACTTTCTATGACAAGTGTTACATGTGTAACTTAATACTTAGCAAAAAGCTTTAGCATGCCAGCCATGCAAAAAGGCCCGCATTTGACCTGAATGGGCTGTGTTGTCTGTTGAGTGTGGGCACTAAGCAATTAAGGTCGCGTGTTGTCATCATGTACTTAGGCCACCTATTATGGACACCTATCTTTGTCGTGACATAATGAAACTCTCAGTAAGTAGTGCATAATTTTGGTGCATCATGCTAACAGGCTCTTTGGGGTCTATTCTCCCATGCGCTTAAGTCGAAAAAAGCGCGTAGCTACGCGCTTTTCAGCCTACGCGTATTCTCCCCTCGACTTAAGTCTGTGCATTACGCGCCTTGAAGGCACTTACGCGCTTGGGGCGGAGCAAGGCCAAAATCGGGGCGTTTCCGGGCGTTTCTCATGCAAATAACACTTACGCGTATTCTCCCCCTGGCTTACGCGCTTTTTCTGTTAAGCGATTTTGAGGGCTGTATTAAGGTCAAGCGCCAACATTAGGCGAAATTGAATATTGCGTTTGATGTCGGTTATTGGCCGAATTTTAACATTACTTTTATTTTATTTAACATGGTAAAGGTTGAGACATTTAATAATCGATTGTTCGTCCTTATTTCTAAACTACATTTCTCAAAGCCATGATAATTTATCAAACGAACTCATCACATGATATTACGCATCAGCCTCTTCTCCAATCAGTTAAATTACAAACGCAAAACAATTAATTAATACGAGTATACATAAGACCATCATTCTACCATGCCCTCAAAATCTAAAGCCAAAATGCCAGTCCTGCATTTGCTTGCACGCTTGCGTGATTGGGAAAGAGTAAGAGGAGCGCGCAGAGCTTGAAGACGAACACGCATATATCGGCTTCGTTTGGACATCCTGGGACAAACAAACATCGAGTGCATCCAGCGCTTTCGTCTGGACCTTGCATGAGGCAATCATCTATCTTTGCCGACTTCTGGATGAACAACTATCCAGCCGCAGCAATTATCCACGAAACATACCCGGGGTCATCAACGTCAGAACTGCGCTGTCGCTCCTAGCATCTGGGTCGTTTCAGAGAGTGGCTAGTGATGTCATACACATATCACAGGCGTCTGTGTCAAGGTGTCTGATGCAGTTCGTTGGCGCTTCAAGTTATTCTCCGTGCACTTCCACTGCAGAAAGAGTGAATGACATCCCCTCCTCCTGTGCAGTGAAATGCACAGGGGATGATGGTTGCCCACTGTTGCGTGTACAGTTCTCCAGAGAACCTGGCTTTTACAGCGCCCCGCAGATCTCTCCATTTATGCTTTCAATCGGGGATACTGCGCTTACATCTCACCACCGAAGCCACATCCAGAACGATTCGCAGCTTAATTCCTCGGATCAGCCTTCATTGCTTGCTTGCCATACAACACCAACATCTGTGAAATTTGGTTTTCGGCTTTGGCTCGACGTCGCCATCATTGTCTTCCATGTTCTATTGACAAATGCGACTGCCCTGTATGTTCGTGATAATCTAAAAAGTTGTGATATTCTCACGAGTGAGGGGATTGATTTTCTACTTGAGGATATCTGTATTAACTAACTCGAGTCCTAGTAATTTTTTACCATTGGTAATACTGTGTAATTTAATGTGTGAATAAAGATATTATTAAATAGACTACTCTAGATTGAGCCCTACACTGGAAAATAGGCTACCAAAGCACTATCCATTTGTTAATCAATTTTAGCCTTTAAAGAATAGCTGACATGGAAAAAATCGTTATCAGTAAATGGGATAATTGATTATAATAAAGTATTAGTGTCAAGTTCAAGTGAATGTGTTGCTCAAATCAAATAGGATGATAGGCTATGGATAAGGAATTCCGTCATTACTGAGGCGGTTTCGGGGCGGGGAGATGACCGCGTGCGGGGTAAGAATCCTTGTTAAAGCGTTTCCATGTCCTTTAGTTGCAAACCTGACATCGGAGTAGTTTTCAAGTGCGCAATTTCTAAATGAGATCATATAAACTGTCTTTGATTGTCTTTGTGTGACTAGAATGTTCCCTTTGTCTTCTTCCCTGTCTTCCACGGAACAAACAGGCTGGTGTAGGAGGGGCACATTTTCAATGATCTGATTTCGCTGATTGAGAAGCGCTAAATTCTTTATTTATTATTTCATTATCGCGGCAATTTGTTTGTATGCATAGCTTTAATGCCATGGTGGCTAGAGTAAGAAATAACAAGTGTTTGTCACTAACATATCCCCCGTCACCGCAATTTTATGTGTCCGGACGGAGCCCAATGCTATATCCCCCGCTTCGCGCTAATCGCGCGGCGGGGATAAATAAAGAGATGTCTGAATTACGCCTTGTACTTGGTACGGCCTCCTATTACAGCGGCATACAAAAACCTCGTATCTTCACAATGACAAACTTCACAGGAAAATAAAAAATAAATATAAAATAAAATAATAATAATTATTATTATTATAATACAAATGGATAAATATAGTTTAAAATAAAAATGTTAAATTTTGCATGTAAGAATAGTGGACCTACAAGTTTTTGTTTCTTATCAGTTTGGAGATACGAGTTTTTATCAGCAGGCCGACGATATTCAAATTTAAAGTCTGGTTTGCGTTTTCCATGGACCACAAATGCGTTTTCATGGTTAATCAGAAAATCCTTTTTCCATGTTTTCCTGATAGCCATAATCAATGAGCTTTGAACAGAGTCTGCCTCTCTTTTGGATCAGTCACACCTCTTTCTTAAGGCCGCCTACATTCTGAAGTTAAGCGCTGTGGGCGTGATCGAAGCGAGTAGGGGAGAATACGCGTAACTCAAAAGCGCTTAACTCGAAGCTCGTAAAAAAAGACTTACGCGCTAATGGGAGAATAGACCCCTTAGTTCCTTTTCCCCTGTGATGTGCAAAATATTTGCTTTCATAAATTTATGGAAATAATTTTCTTTGACAACATCTTGTTTTCCTACTGTTTTCAGCTTGACTTTCGTGTTTAGAACACCTCCCATTATATCGAATCCACTTATTGGCAAATTTGAGTCAACCTTCATTTTTTGTTCAGAAATCTCTGCTTGGACCTCAATAAAAGGCTCATTTTTAAGAAAAAGGAGGACATTTAAGGCATATAATTAGAAGGATACTTGTAATTATGAAGGAGGATATTTGAGGCATATAATTAGGAGGATACTTATCATGAACTGTTTGGTCAAACGTATACCAGGTTTATTTTATATTTGAGAAAATTTCTGAATTTGTACTTTAAATGATTTTAATGAATGCCATGTGACAAATTTTCACAATGCGCTAATAAGGAATTTAATACATTTTGAATTACCAATGCTTTGATGTATGGAAGCTGAGACTGGCTACATATTTACTTTTTTTATAGCTGTAGCCTACCGGTAAGTTACATTAAACCCTATGTCCATGCGCTAAACGTTAGTTTGTTTATGACTGGGCTGGGTTTGTTTAGGGGAGACCGGTTTGCCTAAACAAATGAGAGGTTGACCAACCTGCGCGCAAGCATCTGAGATAATTAGCCTACCCCACGGAAACAAAAGTTCCTGTTATATTGAGATAACAAAATAAATTGAATGGAGCTTGACGGAAATTCAGATAGGCCACGGAGTCAAACTTGCTTAACGTTGGAGGTGCTACTTTCTGGAGAGTCACTTGAGTGTATTTGACTGTCATCTGACTTTGCATCACATGATTGCTTAGTCGTTGTGCATTGATTATGTTCTCTTGTGACTAAATTACCGTTCAAAAGACAATGTCTCTTCCTTGTGAGGTCATTGTTGCTGCCCGCTCTGTTCTATGGAGGGGGGGGGGGGGTTAGTAGCAGCTCCCTGCCTTCGGTTCCACCCTTGGACAGGCAGGGATCTCTCAGAACAGAGCCATGTCGCTCTGTTCTTGCTCTTTTTCTCTCTGATTAAGTAAGATGGCAATAATTCATCTGGACGCCTATTTGCTGTATTTAAATCAACGTTATTCGAAATTGCATACCTGTCGACTCTCACGCAAGTAGCTTGTGCCGCACGCTTTGGATAGCTTATATAACTTCCGAATGCCACTTTTTTTATTAATGTATGCAATATCGAGTGTGAAAGGTGATATTTCATTAGAATGCGGCCAGTTTAATCAAAATGAAACATTAATAAGTAAATAATTTTTCTGTACTGAATTTAGCCCATGATTTCATCACTGTTAGATCACATCTGGAGAGAAACCGTGTCTTTAGTTGCCAATTACGATAATTGGATAACGCATTAATGAAGGAAAATGATTGAGAACTTGCCAGGACTAATTGTTGTCACAAACAACATGTCTGTGACTGTGAAGCCCTGAAACTGGGCTAAAGAGTTGAACACACAGTTTGCAGAAGACCCAGTTGTGAATAACATTACAGCCGCATGCATTTCCACTTGCAAAGACACAAAAATGGAGCCCAATATGTGACCAATGCATCGTATGAAAATTCAATCAAAGGTAAAGTGAGTTCAACCCATTTTCTAATCTCTAAATATGATTTGTGAAATGTGACTGTTTTCACTCCGTGTTTTTATTGACACCCTTGTAAACTTGTTTTTTTTTTTTTGCCTTATGTGGGTTATAAAGCAGATAAAAGCAAAGGCAGTTCCAGCTCAGATTAACTCAGTATATGAATAATTTCCCTTTAGTTGATTGATTTCTATTGTCAAGAATACACAGACCCATTTTGGTTTCCGCTTTAGTTTTTGTAACTGCTGTCACATTGTATAAAAACTTGAGCTAATCCATATGCACGTGAATCTACATACTTTTCAACCCATTTGCACGAATCAATCACTATGTGAACTTAAACTGTGCAACAAAAAACAGATAGCAGAGGAAAACTATCAAAAAATGATTAACCATCAAAAATGTAATGGGCTTATTATGCAAAGGACTGGGGTCCTGCTGTGCATTGCAGCTAGCCTGCATCATCAACAAGGGTTTCACAGAATCAACTCTACAAAAGGACAAACTTCTCGCCAAACACTTTTTAGTAGCACAGTTCTGTGGTACAACATAAATCACATAAATTATAGAACAGTTTGTTTGGATGCATGTGGGTAAAAACTGCTGTCCACTTTATAAAAGAAGTCAGCATAAATAAGAAATGCCCTCTAGGGCAATCATAAATATGGAAACGTGAGGTGTGAAATTATTATTTACTCACCGTAAACTGTGAAGAAAACAGAATACATTGTGCCGGGTAGGTTTATGCCTGTCTTGGTGCATATCAGTTTGGCCCCTTTCTTACCTGTCACTGACTGTGAAGAGAAGGTCCTGCTCCAGTGAGGATTGAGGCAGTGCATGGCTGCTGCAGACAGTGGTTTTCTCTTGAGCCAGCAGCATTGCATCTTCCCTGCAAATAAAAAGGCAAAGACTGTACACTTAGACAATATTATTTAGACAATAGCAACCTAAAGCCTTACGTAAATCAGTCAGTATAATGATGATATAAAGATGATGGTAGTGATGATGGCAATAATAGCAATGAATATGATGATAATACCAACAATGACCCTTATTAGTATTACTATTATTACTACTATTGGAAGTAGTAGAAGTACTTGAGTTACAAGTAGTAGTATAACCTATATATAAGGTAAATATATAATTATTTGTCGCCTTTTTACAGCTATTCTTAATATTATAATGCATCCTGCAATATTTTTATGGGATGTGAAGCAAGTAAAGGCACGTGAAATGGTACTCAGCAGTGATTCCTTCAGTGTACACTTAAGTGGTACTTTTACTTTCTATACTTTTACTGGAACAATTTTGATTTTTTTTTTCATCATACAGATGAGGAGTATATTATACAGCTATTGTCCAGTTTATAGCATCCACACGTGTACAAATATGCAGAAACACGCAGGCACACACACATGCACGCGCACACATACAAATGCAGGCACACACACTCACACACACAAACACACAAATACACAAATATCTCAATCCCACCCATGATAAAAGTTAAAATTAATACACTACTTAATTTAATTTTATGTTATGTATCATATTTTTGAGGTATATGAAAAATAACAGCTTTTCACACAATGGATAACAAACTTATGATTCAATCTGGTTTCTTCCATCTTTGAATATTCAACATGGAATCATTAACGTGGAAAGTGAAAGGTAACATTCCTCTTCAGCTGCTCTTTGGCAAGCTAATGTTAATGTTAATTTTTGCCATGTGAAAAAGTAGGCCAGGAACTACTAGAATAATCCTAACCAAAAACCCAATCTGGTAGGTCTGAATAGAACGTGATTAATTCTTTGGTATTAATCGTGTAATTCTTTCATATAAAACAAAGCTTAAGCTTTATTTGCTAAGATATTTGACCTTGTCAAAGAGTTAAGACATCACAGCTTGGATTTAAAATGCATCTAAAGATTAAAAATGATGGTTGACTATTACCAAGGATTATAAAGCAAAGAAAATTGCTTTTCATTTTGAAACAAAACTGATCTTAAAGAAAAGAAGCATCAGGTCATATGAATTATATATTTCCCATTAAAAAGATTAAATTGAAGATGTGGTCATGCAAATGACTTTTTTCATCGAGGCAGAAGCAGAAATGAAAATAATTCCAAAGGAAAGAAACAAGATTTATTTCAAATGTGTGTTTCACAGCTCCAGCCAATGTTAGAAATGAGTCAGAAATACATTGAGCATTTGATCTTAACACTCTGAAGTGAAAAAAAAACAACCCCCCTGTATCCTAGTCCTGTGCATCAGATAGAACACTGGTGTAACTGCAATGAGCTCCACATCTGCACATGGAGATGAAGCCGTAGTCTCACTTGTTCACAATCATAAATGCGTACATTGCTTCGTCTCATTTGTATTGAAATATTTGGATCAAGGGTACACAATCAGTACATAGCGTACATATTATAGAAATGTGAGGAGATACTGACTACATGCCAATAGTTTTTTTGTTGTTGGATGTGCCCTGGCTGGAACCGGCTCTCAGTAGTAAACAGTACAGCAGGCTGCACTGCAAAACTGAAAACACACTCTTCATGTTCATCACTGAGGGAAAATAGGAGACTTACTTTCGATGAACTCGAGGTTTGAGCGATAAGACCCTCTACAGCTGCATACCAGCAGTGACTGCTGAGTTTAAAATGAAGAGGGCAAAAACTTAAATCTTTCTTAAATCTTAGGATTGGTCTTGACCTGTTTTCAATAATTTACCTTGATCGACCATGTGTGAACTCCGAAAATACAAATCAGCAGCAAGTGTGGCCAGTTCTCCGCATGAGAAAGTAAGCATTTCATTTGGACGCAAAATTGCTTGCATTTCAGTCAATATAACTCAAAACTGCTTAATTGCCCTAACATTGAATCACGAAAGAAGCTGTGTGTGTAAATGCCATTGGATTTTTCTTGTCACTGGAAAACATTTTTATGTGGGAAATTAAGGGCAAATTATTGAAACAGGTCAAGACTAATCATCAGTATAAAAGGATGTTTTTTTACCCCTCTATTTTCATCTCTGCAAAGGCTCAACTGCTTACCCAACCTCCCAACACTCCTCAGAGCACTGCAGAGCAACAGTATGTGGCACACTTCCTTTAGCCTGCATATATATCTAGCTGAACAGCTAAAAATCCGCACATGAGGAGAAAAATGAGCAAAATATTTTAGACTGTGGTTTAATTGCTTTTGAATTAATTATTAGAAAACTTTCTAAGTTTGAAATCAGTCATTATCTGTAGTAGAGTGGCTCAGTAACAGCAATTAGCCTTCTTTATAACTGCATCAAAAAACATGTCAATCACTCCATTTAACAGTTCAAAGGGGGGAGATGTGGAGGACTGAGTATGAATCATACCTTCATTAATGAGTTGAAGATGTTCAGACATGGGGAGAAATTGAACATTGTGGAATACTTTGACCTGTCACATGGAGCCAATTAAAACATGCTGCCCTGTAGGGTTAGTTGGAGGGAAGGATTATATAAAACTGTCAACAAGTTGGTCTTCCTAGCAAGCTAATATGGTGTTAAGCACAAGACACAGCTAAATAGTAATGTCAACCAAAAGGGCAAACGTGAATATTAAATTGTGTGCAGTGTATTATATTATGGGTAGTGGTTATACCTAATTAAGGATATGGGTCAGAGAGACTTCTGCTGCTCTATGTGTTGCTTAAGATCAGTATTCACCAATGAAAAATCTCCATACGGGGTTTCCTTTAGTCCAAAGCACTGTGGGAAATAATAGGGAGATCATCTTGTATGCAAGAGCTCCGGGAAGAGATTAGAGTCCTTGGTGTACATGTTGGAATGGTGCCAAACAGCCATAGTGGAGCAGTCTTTTCCTGGTGTGCAGATATTCCTACAGAACCAAACCAAATAGTAAATTCTTATCCTATAAAAATTGAAAAGAGGCTCGTTTTCATGGCTGGCGATAGCTAAGAAGGGTGGAGTGCACATTTGCTAGCAGTGATTGCAATGCAATAACATGGGCTACAGCCGAAAATATGCAGGTATCACCACATATGGGCAAATGTTAACATTGATTTGCAAAAATCCAGCCAATATTTATATTTCAGTACCTAATTGATTCAATTCAGGTAGAAAATTTTACTGAAGGCTAAAAGCACAGTAGCCCTGCTTGGGATAAAAGCTATGCCATTTGAGTCTGAGGCCTTTTTCGCAATCTGCTGTATAGTTCAAGGGCACCTCTTGCAAACAATAGCACTTTATCTTCTCAGACACCAGGGCATGGCAACGTGACACAGAAGTTTGACTGACTTCGCTCATACAGAACAAATTATCTATGGTGGACTGGCTGCCCACTTTACCCAGCATGAACCCATCAAAGTGCTTCTTGATTGGTGTATGCATTATCATAACCATGGTTATCCACAGTATGTAGCCTGAACAGAGTGCTGTACTTCCCACCGACAAAAACATGACAAATTTTCAAAAATAAATATTCTTGTAGTACTGTTGTATATGGGAATAATTTGTGTTGTGCTTTGTGAACATCCCCATCAGTACAAATAAGGATTCAAAAAGGACTGCCGCAACATCATATTTGCTATCCACTTCATTTTGGCAAAACTAATGACTTAATAGGCTAAATACGAATATGCATTGTCTTAACGAAGCTAGTCTACGCAGCTTAAACTTAGTTTGAAGAGGGTATATTAAATGCTGAAAACATTGCATCTGTTCACATAAAAATACAACTAATACAGATAATCATTATTATAGTAAATTCAATCCAAGTCTTGTCGACTCTGTCATTAGAGGGGGAAATATGTGAACATTTCTGCCTTCGTCTTTCCCAAAGTGACTGTACTGATGATGAAGTGTACACATCTTGTATTGTAGAAATTTTACAAGGTCCGTGGAAAATAAACAATAAGAATATCGGCGAGTATTTGTTAAATTTTTGTTATTTTTCTTTTGCAAGATATCATTTCCAACTACCCATCAAAGTACTTGATCATGGTCCAAAGATTTTATTTTTAAAATAGTCAAAACAAGAGCAGAATTTTATATTTTGGGCTACCTAGTAGATGGATAGTTAATGGTTGGCATGATTCAGAATAATTACTGCTACAGTATGTTAGCGTTATATAAATTCAATTTAAAGGCAGCATAACAAAATAATTCTCAAATCATTTTCTTTCTTTATCATAGAATATACAATGAATTATGCATCATATACAGTAAAACCCATTCTATAATATGTAATATACAACTGTATCAATTTTAATATTGAAATAATTATGGTCACAGGCAAATAAAATGTCAAATCAAAAGCATTTGAAGCATTTGATATAAAATCCAATAGAGTTGATTGGCATTTTTATAAAATCCTTCTTTTCAGAGGGCTGGCAGCAGGGAGAAATAAAATCTCATCTTCCTTGCTATGGAGACCTCTTTCAATTCAAACAAACAAACAGTGAATATCAATATAGATGCTCCAGATCGGCCTGACCTTAAAGAGACAGAAAAATTGCTTTGGACGCTGGCAGGTCAATTTTAAAAGGAAACCCATGGGCTTGAGTTTGCGCTTCACAGTGCTTATAATTGCAAACAAACTTCATCATAATTAAATCTCAAAGCATGAGTGGCAGCTTGGGCTGTTTAATGAAGAGGGCCAGGGAACTGCCCTGGATGATGTCTTATGAAGGACAGTCAGTTCAGGCTGACATCATTCACTCTTTGCAGCTCTTGTATAATTAAACAAACTCATTACTTTGCATCAGGAGCCTAAATGGGAACAGAAAAATCACCCAGTAAAATGCTGGTTACACTCATGAGGCTACATCAAAAATGTACAGCTTCCAAGCTGTCTGAAAATCACATTCCTTCCACTAACAGGGCAGTAAAAAAAGTTTGTCAGTTTGTATTTGTATTACCTCAAACCATCTACCAGTATGCTGATTTAAAATGTAGACTTTCCAAAATGGTTAAGGTAGAAACCGAATGATACCTTGATGGAGTAATAATCAGTCAATCAGTCAGCTTGGAAGCTCCACTTCAAAGCGTAATCAGCATGACCGGCAGGTGCCAGCATGACCAGCAGGTAAGGTTCAGTCATTTCAGAAATTTGGGAATATTCCCATCATCTGCCTCCACAGCGTACATTTTTATCCGGAAGCCATGGTTTATAGAAAAAGTTGTACATACTGTCAAATGGTCAAGGGCTGTCATGTAGAGATTAATGAGCGAGCTCACTGTACCCGAGGGGAAAGCCAGGCAAAACTGAGATACACTGAGTGAGAGACCTGCAAATTCACTGCGAATGATAGGTCTATACTATGGTGATTAACGTTGATTTATATTACATATGGCAAACAGCTAATTAGCTTCAAATTACACATCATTATGTGGGGCGTTATTTAATGTGTTTAGACCCATGACAAGCTTCACACACTTTTCATAAAGCTATTGGATCAAAACAACATTTAATGTGGCAACTTGAAACGGGCTAATGAACCCACTGTAGTCACAGCTGGTTATATCTGATTAGGTTACTCCCAGCAATCTGAACATTTTTCTTTTTCTTTTACAGTCTTTGTCATCAGATGTCGTTTCCACTCCAAAGTGGCGCATGCAAATTTGAGAAAATATATGCCCGTGCTCAGTTCCCTACAGTTAGCTACATGTTCAGTATAAAATCAACTCTAAGAGAGTATCTACTCTGCAAAGTTTGAAAAAATACTTCAGGTGATTTTATTTACAGTCAATGATTTGAATTCATGTTATTGAATGTTAGTTTCAAAATGTTGGTTTTCCCCCATGTCTGTTGCTTTGCGGGGAAAGCAGATAGTTCTCCAGTAAAGTATTGACAGATCATTACCAAGGGCCAATCACACAAAGATATTTCTT
Source organism: Gymnothorax reevesii (assembly GCA_029721435.1). Taxonomy (NCBI): domain Eukaryota; kingdom Metazoa; phylum Chordata; class Actinopteri; order Anguilliformes; family Muraenidae; genus Gymnothorax; species Gymnothorax reevesii. The sequence goes on from CM056575.1 coordinate 88,296,003, forward strand.
TAAATGTAAACAGGCTCAGTTGTTCATTGTTAAGTTTTGAGTGAACAAACTTTTTCATGCTTATAGTGGCAGTGATAATGTCAAGATAGTGTTTTGTTTTCCTATACAAAGATAAACAGTTTAAATTGTACATTGGTAAATGATTGGCTCAGAAAAGTTGATATTTAATGCTAAAATGATTGAATTGTCCAAGTAAACACGACAAATTAAACATTTGAGGATTTTAAATGGGTACAAACAGTGCAAGGCAGTAATTCCCTGAACAACAGAAAACAGAAACAACTGACATATTGAGCACTGTATTTTAATTCAATGTTTATTGGGCTGATTTGCCCCAGTCGTACCCATATACACAAACTGTGAAGCAACATTGAAGAAATAGCAAGCTGGTATGCGCACATTGTGGGAATTGTTTCAAATAAATGTGAATCTTGTTTAAGCTATAACAAATTACAAACAAATTCATCCTTGTATAAGTCTCATACTTTTGTCAGTCACACACAATAGCTTTTTATTCGTGGACATGTCTCAAAAACGGAATCGTATTGACAGTGAAAGAGACATATACACGGTCACAGTCTCTCCTCCCAATGCTTGTCCTGGTTTTTGTCTTAACTGCCTTTACGCTTAGTATTGCATCACAATGTACCCTGATACTGTCTTCCTTACAGAGAACGTCAATAAAGTTTTGAATTTTTTTCATCCTTTGTTTCTATTCATTTCTTGCATTCGCACTGCACAGGTTCTAAAGGAATGTATTCAAAATGCCCCAGAAAGATATGAATGCATTTTTGAAAATTTAATTACCCATCAGCCAACTCTATGAGATAAAAACTTTCCAGCACTCCCTCAATAAATAAAAATTGTACCCGTTAAACTGTTCATATCAATTCATAACAAAAGTTTATAATAAATGTCAACAGCTTGACACTTGAGCCAATTCTTTTAAAATGAATCTTTGTCAAGTTTGCATGACAGTGTGAGAGATATCACTGTCAACATCAGAACATCTCGCATTCACTTGAGCATTAAGAGCCTATCCAGACACTGTCCCAATTTGGCGGCATTAATTTCGCACGGACGCAGCAGTGAGGCCTCGGAAATCACATACAAATTGTTTGTGTCCATTGGAGACCCCGCTTTGTTGCCTGAAAGTCACTTGGAGACAAAAAAGGGGACAACGTGTGCAGTGGACTGTGTGGAGGCTGACGAAAGTCTGGAATATCCTCAAGGCTTCAGAGCAAGATCTGCTAAATAATGTAATTGTTCTGTAAAAGCTTAATCAAAGTCTAATTAGCATAGACATAATTGCTGTGCCTTGTGGCATCTTGCAGTTGACACAGGAATGATGTTAATTATTGTAATTGCTGGCATATAAATACTTCAGAATTATGCAAATGATCTTGATAATCCACTAAAGACAGTTTGTGTGAAGTGTTTGATTTACCAGTCATCTAAGGTTCTTTGTCTGTGCGGTGTAATCTCACATGTGGTTTCTGGACTCATTGTAATTTAAGTTTTTAGTCACAGCTGGGAAGCACATTGCAATGTGAGCCTCTGACGCTTCAAAAAGTACAGTGAACATAATAAAGCAATAGGAATTATCACAATGGATTCCACGTTATTTTTGCACCGTGAGGCTGCTGAAAGCTCGTCACTTCTGAAATTACACGTAAGCATGTTAGCACGTGTAATCCTGTGACGTTGTGGTAGACAGTCAAATCAATATGACCTGAAGCATGCCTTCTGACATAAAAGTCAATACTTGCATGGTGTATGCATGGGAATTAATAGCAGAACACAATATCAAGTAAGATATAAGAACAGACAGAGTATTGCAACATAAAGTTTTTTGTTTGTTTGTTTGCTTGATTGTTTTGTTTTGGTTCTCTTGAAAAATTGCATTGACATAGAACAATTAGATGCAATGAAAATGTTAGAGTCTGGAGATACCACTGGCCCATTAAAACAATTGTGGCAAGAATTCATGACTAGGTAGCGACAATCTATGATTTTGAAATCTGGTCTTAGCAATTCTTTGGAAACCCATTACATTATAGATATGCATTGTGTTCTGGCAGAAGAAGACGTGTGTGTGTGTGTGTGTGTGTGTGTGTGTGTGTGTGTGCGCGCGCGCGTGTGCGTGCGTGTGTCTGTATGTGTGCATGTGTGTGTATTTACCTTTCATAGCTGCTTCCAATTTTATGACCTGCTTTTTGAAGTTTCTACTGAGCAATCCTTGGAAAGAGAGAGGCAAGAGACCAACCATTGCCAGCATTTTATGCATGACAAATCAATTGATTTTCATGAACTATTTTCATACATCAGCAGTCCCCAATGTGGATTTCCCAACAGAGCTCGCACGTTAAGTAAGACAACAGCATGTTTTTAGCAATAATGCAAAATCAATGAACAGAAACTGAGCTATCATCTGGCTAAATCCTTGCTGTTACTTCCCTGATTATAATAACATTATGGATGTTGAATCTCAATAAAAGCGTATTGCCTTTCTAAAGATAAAGATATGAGCATCTCAGATTTTTTAAAATTTATTAGTCAGTTGTAAGCAGGCAAAATTGTTCACCAAAGCATTCACCCAAATCGAGCAATTCATTATCATGACTTCCAAGCGCATTATGAAATCTATCTTTAATTTACTCGACTTTTTAATTCCTGAGAATTATCCAGGAGTATTTTAACAAGTTCAGTTCCAATAATCTTTCTGAAATCCTGGAATGAGTGTATAATCCAAAAAAAAAAAAACGAAAGCAAGTCTTCATGGATTAAATATTTATGGTGGCTGGTTTTCAGTTCCGTAAGACCGACAACTTTCATTTTTGTTGCTTTTTGAAATGAGGCTCTCTGTGAGCAGTGGCCCGTGAACAGAGAGGACAGAGCAATCAGAAAAGAACGAGAGTCAAAATGACCTGGATAACAATTACTGGCAGTTTTTGTTATGGTGAATGGAATTGAGAGCATTTAAATTTACAGCACGTTAACTGACCTCAGAGCATTTGAATGTATCACTGAGCAATTTCACACAATTTATCTTGCCTGAGTATTCATACATTTACTGTATACGCAATTCGGCTTGCTAATGTTATTCTGCTGACTGTAGCGCTCACTGAGAACATACTGCATGGCCAGACTTCACTGGTAGTTTTTGAGACACCTGATTGCAGTTAAGCCCAAGATTGCACGAATGACTTTGGTAAACCATATAATAAAGCTGGCGAACAATATGATCCTCAGTTTCAGTGAAATTTGCCCTCAGTCGTTTTTTTTGTCAGAAATTACAATTGATAATTGTATACCTGTGCACTGCATGAATGCATCGTATGCACCCGCACTCACACATGCTGATCCGAGATTGAGAATATCCATGCATAACCAAAGTAGCTTATATTTACCTTATTTCTATAACACACAATGAGACATGTTATTTCAGATTATAAGTTCAATGACAAGCTATTTTTACTCTTAAGACGTATTAATGAAACTACAATGGCTACAGAATCCTCACCTCAACATCTTTAATTAATTTTGGCAAATTTTTATTGTTTTGGTGGGGGGGGGGGGGGATCAATAGAGTGAGGGTGGGCTTGTTCGTTCTTCACACTTATAGATCTGCCATTAGGGTTTTGAGAGATAAGCTCTATGTTCTTTCTTTTGACTGTACCTCCTGGTATTATATTCCTCAAGGCAGTGACTGTTTTACAGCAGTATTTAAATAAGAGTGGGTGAGAAGTATGTCAAGGATCTGTAACAGATGTCCAGTTGTCTTTCCACTCTCCCTTTGGCTAATTTAGCACTATATTGAGCCTTCAGGCAGAATTGATGGTCAAGAAGGAGGGGTCTCCTTCCCTCCACATGAACAAGTCCCAGGAGGTAGCGGCTACAACTTCCAACACTTTATTATTGGTCAATTTGGAGTCTTCTTTCACTTGGGTGACATAGCTTAGGGGATGTCACAGACTAGCCAATCAATACTTGAAGCTTAGCTGCTGCAGTGTCTGCCACCACAAACAACAACAGCTGAGCCACAACGCATTTCTGACCAGTTTATCAGACAGTAATTACCATAGAAGTGACCAACATTTGGTGAACACTGACCCAAAAGAAGAAATAGAAATGGAATAAATGCCACAGGCATCCGCTCATATATACATTCGTGCATACATGCACATTTCTTGTAGGCTGGTATCATTCATTTCATCGAAAAATCCATGGTTATCCCTCGCACATTTTAGACAGGGAGTAGAGATGGAATCAGGGCAATGTATTTCAATAGTCTTGTGACGCAGTGAGGTTGAGACTATTTTAATTTTGTTTACAACCTTTTATCAATGCTAAGTATTGTACATTCTCAATCTGCATTTCAATTAGGTTATAAAGGCACAAAGTACAGCTATGTGTGCCATTTAATATTCAGGTATTTTAAATAACCATAATATTTCATACTATATTTTATTTTGTTAGCATCTAATTGCCTTAAAAGCATTCACACTTCACCAGCCAATGAAAGGCATCATTTAAAAGATGTAATGCCCAACAATATTGAAAAAAAATTATTATGATTTATTACTACTCAAAATTATTATGGGTCTATTGTAAAGGGCTTATTGAAAATATACAGCAGTGAAGTGCGGCATTGGAGTCTTATATGTGTGTCTGTGTGTGTATAATTTCAGTAAACAGAAAGGGAGAAAATTAGTACATGGAAGCTTATCCCAGAGTCGAACCCAAAAGAAAACAAAAAACAAAAAAACAAAACAAAAACAATTCCTTAAAAAGATAGGCTTATTTTCTCTTCTCTGAATGAAGATTAACAGCAAATGACAGCCGCAAGTTGGACTGTGGTTGCCTGTGGCTCAATGTTCTTGACTTGTGGTACAACAAGCAGCTCAGCACGTAAGCAATCCAAATCCCAGTTAGCCTGCAAATGTATTGATCCTATAGATTTCTTCCAACAGTTGTGATAATGGTATATCATTGCTGAATTTGGGAGAACAGACTGTCAGAGAAGAGAACCCAATGCATCGATATTAATATTATGGCTTCTGTAACAGCTCAGCGGTGGAAAATACCGAAGGGAATCTATAATCTAAAACTATTTATTTTCAGGGAAATTTACGCCTTGTTTTGTGAGATGCAATGGGAATTGATTGATCCATTGCATCCGCAGGACAACATCGGGGGATTATTGTCGTGCCATTGCCTGATTATAGGGCAGTGCTGGCAAAATGCTCTCACTCAGACTTATAGATTTGCTAACAGACGTAAACAACATTCATATGAATGATACCAGAAGAATTGCGATTGCACAGGTTAGTATCTATTCTCCCACAACTGAATTGAACATTTTCTCTATTGAAACCTATTTTTATTGAATCTGTTTTGGGGCATAGACTTATTATTTTGCCTAAAGAATTCAGGAAATTTATCAAATTTATGAATTTATCAAATCAGCCAAACGCAACCTGTTCTTGATTCCACTTACACATTTCCGGTCACACAAATTAACTGAGAAAAATTAGCTAAATATAGAGTCCAAAGACTATTAAGCCATGCAAAACCGTGACATATATTTATTTTAACCCTTCATAAATCTATCTTTTAGCTGCAATGACATCCTATACTAAGGTTACATGTTAAGTGAAACTGTACAGTGCAGGATTATCTCAGGGGCACTGAATTGCCAAAATGAGTTAATTCAGAATTTTTGACCAAAACAACGCAAATTTAATTGAAACATTGTACCCCAGAATAAGTGTGCTAGAGCTCCCTTTAAACAGGGTCCTGTATCTACTGGATACAAGAGAGACAAAACACTTTACTGTTTTCCTTCCATTTTTGACATGCATCAGCTTTGCATGAATGCTTATTGTAATAATTTAACCGAGATGCTTCACATGTACTTGTCCCTTTGTGAGGCTGTTCAGGTGGAGTACTGACCCCATTTTGTGTTCGTCTCCTGATGCCTGCTGCGTTTGAGGAGAAGGGGCCTGGCAGCTAAGACAGGGACAGTGAGGAGCTTGCAGACTCTGAGATCAAAACGAGCCAGCGACAGCATCAGCAGCCGCGACAAACACAAACAACGGCAATACAGCAATTTCCAAATCAATTCTGAACCGGAAAGGTTGAGAAATAGAGTAGGGTAAGGATTTAGCGAGGAATGAACAGTAATTTACCCAGGTGTGGACGCCATCAACATAAATTTACTGCAGGGCCTCTGAATATAGCAGCATTGCTCAAGAAGTCATTGCAAACTGCACCCATATACATTCACATTAGATTCTTGTGAAGCACATTATTTGGATTCAGTTTTGCATACTCAGTGACATTGACATGAAACAGTCATTTATGTAATTTCAAGGACAAGTGGTCATCATAATCCAGGATGTCGACTAACAGTGACAATAGTTTTATAACCTGCATCAGTACTATTTTGTGTTTAAGCTTCTTACGTTTCAAAGTATGTGACTTTTGCAGAAATTATTATAAACCCTACGTTATTGTAAATCCCTGATTCATATTTTCTCCTGATTAAAATGTAAGTTCTGATTATTCTGACCCTTTAGCAATCTTTTGTGACATCTATGGGACGTTCATTTTAATCCGCTCTACATTTTAATTATTTGCCCATTTTAATTTTGAAGAGGAGAAATAATAATCTTTCCCATATGCAAACTGTACAATCACTCAAGATATACTGAAAAGGAATCAGAAAAATTCAGCTTCAAGAAAATAACCTCATTCCAAAATCACTCCCCTCTGTTCTGCCAAGTCCAATTCCATGAAATTGAGGTTCCATTTAAACACAATCAAGTCATTTCAACATAATTGACAAAATTTACACACATATGTGTAACTCTACCATCATACTGTGACCTCTGTGGAGGACTTTAATTGGTGAAAACCTGAATAAATGAATTTACCCAGGGTCTGGTTCAAAATCGTTTGTATAATCAAAAATAATGAGTTCTCAGTTGAGGATCAGAATTCTGGGTCTAAATAGCAAACAAATACCTTAGGTACAAAGTGACTTTATTGAAATTTGAGCTCACAGAACTGAGCTGAGGACCAGGATATCCAGTACACAGTACTTCGGTTAATTTACTACCAGTGTTCGGGCAGAGACAAGAAACACAGGTCAGAGACCAAAAATAGCAACAGCTCTCAGTCTTCGCATTACAAAACTGTATCAACTCCTTCCACCAATGAGCAGTCCACGGTAAAATAGACATTCATTAAGCTCTTTGTTCACCTAAATTCATTCCAGAGATGCCCAGAATGCAGCCTGAGATTGTTCTGAAGTCATGTGGTATAAGAAACACAAAATTGTATTATTGGGGACTATTGTAATTATGCACTTCTAAGAAACATGAAATTTGCAGCTGTGTTTTCCATGGTTTCACAAAAAAAAAAAACAAGAAAAAAAAACAACTATCTAGATGGTTGTGGCCTCCTACAGCTGTTGTTCTGGCCAAATCAAGATAAGAACACGTCTCCTCTGACAGAATGACCACAGCATGATGCTGCCAGCTGAGATTAATGTTACAACTGACTACAGGCAAAACCCTAACAGTTCACCTTGTGCGGCATTTTCTGGTGGAAACTCTTTAAACAAATGTAATTATTTTAGGAGCAGTCTTGCATGTGCTCATCAGTACCAAAAATGTGTGGGATAGGACTTGTTTGGTACAGTGTTAATTTTAAATAAATCAGTTACAATATAATAATTAACACTTGACAGATGACCACATTTGAATGTGTATCCACAAATACACATAGGCAATGAGTTGAGCTGTATGGCTACAGTTAATTTAACTTTATTTGTATGGGACCCTAAGAGAGTTCACTTTTATTTGAATAGCATACTGTATCAGAAATTTAAATATTTTGCTAAAGAAGGTGCATTATGTTTATTGAATATGATATGTATAATAAAATGTATACATACCATTACATTTTCTGTTTATTTTAAATCAGGCATATGAACTCAATACTAATCCTGTGGCCTAAATCCAAAACTTCTTATGTTCATTCCAAGACTTTAAGTCAAAAGCATATGGGGAAGAACTTGATTTTGGATGAATATAAAAGCATCGATACAGACATTTAGATTGTATCTTACTGTGATAACCTTGCACTTAAATGTGCAGCAGCCTCAGATATACAAATAACAAATAACAAGGCAAACAGCATATATGCTTAAAGCTCCATCTGATTGGACTAATTTACCAGTTAGCATTAGATCCATTACTGATTTAAAAACATTCAAATGTGCTTTGTCTTCTTCCCTGGAGGTGAATTGTTCCTGCAACCATTAACTCTCCTTATCTAGAACCCTTTGTATTGAGTATTGAATGTTGTTTTTTAAAACGATTTATACCAGACGATAGTTGTGAATCCAACTCAAAGCTCTGATTCCCTTCGAAGGTTCTTTTTGATTACTGTATGTTGCCTGTTGTTTATGTTTTATGTATGTACTGTATGTTTAGCTTTATTTGTCTATATGCAGTGATTGTGAAAGTGTATGTATTTATGTTGGCACCCCCTTGAAAATGAGGTGTTACACCTCAAGGGGTTTATCCTAATAAAGGAATTTATACTAAACATTATCTTTTTTTAATCACGATTATGTCTGATTCACATGTTCAATTCGGCATACACAGCGTCTTCAAATTGTTTATCCTTATTTTCTCTCAAATTTTTCATATTATTTCATAGCTGAGATTTTTAACATCTGAAAAAAAAGTGAATTTGAGAAAGTGATTTGATGTTTGCTGGGGATATAAGGAAGAAGCTGGTGACTAAGCACGGAGAGGGATATTTATCAATCACAAATAATTGTGAAAGAGGATGTGGTCATGGCTGTGATACAGAGAGGAGTCAGGGAGTTATGGGCACTTGTTTAGTGTGTGTTTGCCCTGCCTTTTTTAGCATCACATATCATTTGCATGCTGTTCACTTTCTAATAATTCAAAGCAGAAGGATTGTGTAACACTGTTTTGATCTTGACCGTAATGTTGATATCTTCTGTCTTCAGCTTTTGGCAATAAAATTGCCATAAACAATCAAATCATGGCCAGTTAACATTATTTACTCATTATTTCACTTGTGTCTTGTTAATCATCTGTAATGTGTTTTAACAAGAAAACCTGGAGGACAAAATGAAATAGTGACTTGATTTACCACATTTGCATGTGTACCAGCGGCACACAATCTGTGCTCGTGTGACCTCAAAAGATAGTGGTTTTGTCAATCATGGAGAAGCTATCAGATTTTCTGGGTCAGGTCAAAAATCTGTCAAGTCGATTAGCAGGAGGTGTTAATGTTAAGGATACAGCCAGAGCAAGTTCAGTGCCTATCTGATCAATGTCAGACTGAAGCTCTGATAAAAACAGGACACAGAAGGGTTTCATAAATATATTGCAAAGATTCTTAGGCAGACAAAAAGCAAAAATGCAAAATGCAAAAATCAAGCAAAGGAATAACAAATTATTACTAAATATATTCTGAAAAGCTGTTCAATTTTTGCCCATTTATCTTTATCATTATAAAATATTTCAAAATCTCTCCAAAATTAAATAAATACAGACTTAATATAACCCATAATGCAACAGTGAGATATAAATTAGGGAGAAATTGAAAGCTTTTTCAATGGTTTTCATTTCAATCCATTTAAATAAGACCACTCACCTACGGCAACATTTAAAGAAAGGAAAGATAAGTAAACTGCAGTTTTTACTTGGCCTGTTCCTGATATTATGATCATATATCCAGTATGATAATGTATGTCCTTACAAGAAAATAAAACATTCTACGCAAAATAGGTTTTGAGGCATACTATATCACTATATGCCTTCATTCAGCATGTGATGATGTAAATAATTATAGTGTATCTGCACTGAATAAACAATGCTGACACACAAAAAAGACTCCCTTGACACTTTCCAAACTTCAGGAAAACAAAACATTTCAGCTATTGACAATAAGCCATCTGTCTCCAAATCCTGCGTAAAAGACAGGCTTTTGGAACCCATTCTCCGCTAATATGACATATTGAAACATTAATCGCCCCCTAAGGCCAGCAAAATTGCAGCTCCATGTTAATTACCAAACAATTAACAGCCATAATTTCCAAGGGGCAATCAATGAATTAGCCTGCGATTTTCCCACACATTCAAGAGCACATTGACGATTCTCAACATATTCAGAGTAAACCTGCTGCTCCTCAAAATGACACCTTTAACGCATGAAATAAAAATTCATTTGCACTTCTGCTAATTAGGTTCCCTAATACCCCTTGGTGAATTACAAACCCATCTTACACCTTTTGTGTTAGTGAGATTTTTTGGCTGATGCCCTAGGCTCCTATTTAAAATTCGGCGTATGGCACGAGATCAAAACTGTCACAACTGAAGAGAATTCATACATAGTTCTCATCAGCCCTAACCTCTGTTCTTTTTTTCTTTTTCAAATATTTCTCAGGACAGAGGACTTATTAATTTCATTCACAATATATCAGATTAGGGGAAATGAATTGTCCATCCAGATTTTGCTATAAGAATAATTTTCAATGACGAACATATTATTTTCATCATTTTCTAAGACATTGCATCTAAATGATAAACAAAGAAATCTAACCAGCTAAAATTAAAATAGCTATTGCTGTGCTATTTGCAAACTGATTTCATTGAAGATTACCAGCAAGCAATTTATTCTTCCAGATAATGACAATTTCTCTGAATAATTATGAGTTCTGCACTGAGTGAATATTGGTGAGGAGTGTCTATACATTTACATATTTAAAGTGAAAAAGAAGAACAATGAAATGCAATGATGTCGGCTTATATGATGAAAACATGATAACCAACCGATCCTTGTTAAAAAAAAAAAAAAACAGCACAGTTTTCTGTTTTTAATATTACATCACTGCCAAGCATGTAGTGGTCTTATACCTTCATTACTGAATTTTGAGAGGAAGGCCATATATATATATATATATATATATATGTATATATATATCTATCTATATATATATATATTCAAAAAATCAGCAGTCATCCATAACAAAACCAGGGATCTAATTTAAACGTCAACCCCTGCATCACCAAAAAGTACCAGTGGCAATCACTGAAAGGTTTAATAGGTTTCCTGTCTTGTTCTTAATTTGCTGAAATTGCAAAATCAATACCTGCAGTTGTAGTCACAGCTACTTGTTTTACTGCTTTAAGATAAAGTCTTTGGGAAAGCAATCTTCAGTTTCAATTTCCTATGTACATTATCATGCAGCTCCCCTCTGCCTTTACCTATAAAGGGCTGGTCTGGTTCTGCATACTGCATTCTTCACTCAGAAACAGCCTTCCCTCAAGCACTGGGGGCCACTTCCAAAATATTTTAAAAACCTGCCCACCATGACTCAAAAGTTTCAACTGAACTTGAAGTCCAATTATTAATCCTATTCATGTGTTTATAAAGTTTTTACATTCATAACTCATTCAAATAATAAAAACCTGATCAACGACTCTATGCTTAGTAAAATATAGATGCTGTAATGTGGATTAGTGGAAACAAATCTTTGTCTGTTAGTGTGCATGTTGGTGTTTTTTGTGTGAAGACTTTAGACTAAGATTTCCATTAAATTTTATATATGTTACATGAACATTTTATTAATATACCACATTTTCAGTGTCATTCAGATCTTTGCTTTCCTGATGCTTACTTTTAATCCACTCTTACAGTCTGTATTAAGCCTCCAGTTTCATTAACTGCCATGACTATACAGTGCCACCTCTTTGGCATGTCTTGCTTTATTTTAATCTAATTGCATATGCATCATGAAAGTAGCACATCTGCATCGTTCTGGTATTTAGAAACTTGCAATCAGCAACGTGCCAGGACATTGCACTTGATTACAGAAATCATTTTGCATGTTGCGGAACAGATTAAAGAAAATTTAATCTGGATATTAAGAACATTATGTCAAAGCTAAGGGTCAGTCTTGAAACAGCTCTGAACAAAACCCATAAAATTAGAAACGGATTTGACGATACAGAGAGAGTGTGGAGCTAGAGGCAGTGAGTGATTTTAATCATCTGTTATCTTCATGACTATAAGTATAGTGATATTTTTTTCTTGGAAATTTTAATTATTTTCATGACTGCAAAGTATTCTGTATCCATATAATACAATAAGCAGATTTGTCAGAGGGGAAATATTCTGAACCATTAGGAGAGAGGACTGCTTTCATAGTGACTTTTGTTCCATACTGTGGGGAGTGAAAAAAAAATCATTTTTGTGGACACTCTCCATAATGAATATTTATGCTGTTAAGGTTGAAACCCACTCTACAACAATGCAAATTGTTCAAGCTTTGCATCGTACTTGTCACATAAACACACTCTATAAACAGGGCAGAAGAATATCTTGTTTACATTTTTTTCTTTTAAATAACAGCCCGAAAATGGCTACAATAATTTCAAGCCCCTTTCTTGCTAATTTCTTGAGATGACAGACAGAGCGGTACACCATATGCATAAGGAAACACTGACACCTACTGGAGAGCTCTGAAAATGTAACCCTATACAGGAGTACTGTACCTTCCAAAGGCTCAAATACAAAAATAACAATCACTACCATAGATTCATGAATTACACACACTCAGGGCCTGATTCATTAAGACCTTTTGCAAGTGCTAAACCTTTTAGCGTATGCAAAACTTGTAACATCGCCAATGTTTGGTGCAGAACTAATACCCTGGCCCATTGCTATCCATGTTACTGGTTTTGCTTGGGCAAAAATATTTTGTTCCTGCAAAAGCTGTATATGTGAGTCTGGCCCTGACTGTATATAACATGTATTCAGCAGTTCACATGATATTAATTTACCCATTTCCGAGGGCATTATTCTGTCTGACATGCTATACATGTGACAAAGCCCAGAAGATATTTATATTACTAAAATTAGTAGAAAAAAACACGTGCAAATTATTAGCTGCATTTCAAAATGCTGCTTCACTTTTTCTTTTACTTCATAGTGAAGCTACTGAACATGGCCTTGTATATGCTGTAATCATAGCTATAGCAGATGATGACCGCTATGCTTAACAACCATTTTTGCTTTGACCATGGCAGTGCAATCGAAGTTGTAAAAAGAGAGAAAAAAACATCTTTGAAGATGTATTATATACGTTATGGAACTTATAAAACACTCCAAAATGGTTAATTTCTGAGGGAACAAAAATTACAGCCTATGAAACTAGTCATAATAAGAGACCTCCAGGGATGTTCTCTGGATCAATGGGGGATGTCAGTAAAGTGCCGATTGTAAAGCATTATATTGACATGCATACAGCATGTAGACAAGTGCAACTTTTCTGTACATACAGTCAACCAAATAACAATGGTTCAGTCCCCATCGTTTCTAGACTGGAATTCCATATTTACGCACATTAACCAATGGTAAACTGAGCACGTTTTAGAGGTGTGTGGGGGACAGGATGGAATCTCTGCCAAAATGTCCTCCATTCCCTTAAGTGTATGAAATTCAGAGAAGGAAATGTACACCCTGTTTTCATTAGCAGCATGTCTGCTGCATACAGAGTGGAAAGGCTTTCTGTCCTCCCTGTGCCTATGTGCGTTTTACATTACTGCATGCAGCTGGCGTCCAAACTGAGAGTAACTTCAAAAATGGAGATAAAAGGTTCATAAAATACCTGGCAGGAAGAAAAGCTTTGAGACTCTGTCTCAGAACTATTCTCAGTGTTCTAGAACATGCAGTACTGTTCAACGTTATAATTTCAATTGGCTGCTCTCATGCTTTTGAGGGGAGGAAAAAGGAATGAATCACTGCAGTGTTAATGGTGTGTCTATTACACATTTTCAAAGGAATGCATGGGCTCCTTTGTATAAAGTTGTACAGTCAATTCATACATATCTGTGTGTGTGTGTGTGTGTTCGGATGTGTGTGTGTGCGTGTGTGTGTGTGTGTGTGTGTGTGCGTGCGCGCGTGTGTGCGTGTGTGTGTGTGTATGAGCGACTGTGTCATTTTGTGACGGAAGAAAAAAAGCAAGATTAATACTTGTTAAAAATGAGTAGTTAATTTGGATATTAACTTTGCATGTGTATCAATTTAAATATCATGGCAGAAATCCTTCAAAAAGAATAAAAATATATCCTTTAAGTCTCCAATTTTCAATATTTTCACTTGTAAACAAAAACAGATGTGACATAAAGCAAGAAAAATAATGCAACTTCTCTTTCTAGTTGCATCCGAAATTGATCCTGAAAAGACATGAGCCCTATATCAGTATGATTTCTGCTTCATAAAAGAATAGTAAAAATGAAAGAGAAATATAGGACTTGCATATATCTTAAAAAGCGACCACTGCATCAGTCACAATGTTCACTAAGCAAGTTTTTTTTTTGTTTTCAAGAATCATTTATTTAAAGAAACAGAATTGTGTTTGGAGTATGCAGTATTGTCTATATACATTAAAACCTTGATACAGCTATTCTGGTGATATTTTGCCTCTCATGAAATATTCATGACCCTTCTCAGTATAATGCAGGGCATAGATAACACTAAAATGCACACAAAAGGAAAATAGCTTTTTCATTCAGACATTCTTAAGGTATGCGAATGGTTTAAGTGAAAAGCAAAAACGCAACATGGAAATTTTTGAAAGAAGTATATATTGAAAGATGAAATCAACAAAAACAAAGCAATTTACAAATCACTCAGAGTATTTTTGAAAAAGATGTGGTTGGTATGGTGGAATATGCTTTAAGAATAAGGACTGGAAGACCACCCAAGCGAATGAAAACATCCTCGCCATGTCAGCACCTCATTGCCACAAATGGGCATCACTAACCTGAAGACTCTGTGCGCCTGCGAACTGCATCTCTTAATGATCATTTAAAACCTTTTTTTCTCATGCGTCACTCTTTCTCATGTAAATCTTCTCTCTTCCAGCGCGTCGCCTCCTCCTCCCACCGCACGCAAAACCAGCCGAACGCGGTGACGGGGTAATCCCGCTTTTTGCATGATTAAAGATGATGGATAACCTGGGCAGATAAGAATCGAGGCCGTTAACGGTAAATCTGCGCACCTCAAAATGTCAGAACGCCACCAGCAAGCTCATCTCTAAAGACTGCGAGAATTAACGCGCACATATTAATCGGAGGAGAATAACAAGGCATCCTTTAAAGAATGATCACCTCCTGTATATTAAAACGTCCCAGCCATTGCCCCGAAGAGGCCCCCTCCGACCGTAAAAACTGCTTTACTACACAAAGAACATTATGCTCACAGCCCGCTGATTAAACTCATGATGGTTTTGATGGCTGAATGTGTTTGCGACGGAACTGAAAAGAAAGGACAGGCAATGCGGACAATGTCAGGGTGATGAGAAGAGCACAATTGAAATGGTAGCGTGCATTTTACAATGATCATAAATGTGACTGAAACAGGAAAAAAGAAATTACATAGCATAAAGGCTTGCGTATATTTACCGGACTGTTTCCTTCCCTTCAATCGCCCTATTCTCTGTATGTGTGTGCGTGCATCCCTTTCGGACCAGACAACTAAAGCAGATAGGGGATATTACAGTACAGTACACTCGCCGCCATCGCCTTGAGACGTATGACCCAAAATGATGCTCAGAAGACACTCGGTGACCTCCCGCCAGCCAGCCCCTTGTGATTAATTCAGCATGCCCTTGAAACCATCTACCAGATATCCTTGTGATTCGCCTGTAATTCCCGGGGTTTCCAAAACCCTACCTCAGAGAACGCTGGAAGTCTGGGAGTTATTATCGCTTGTCCAAAAAAAAAAAAAAAAAAAAACCAGGAGGGAATCTGCACATGGTGCTTTATCAAACAGGATGATTCTTGTAAAAAATGTGTGTACGCGCAAATGGGTATGCGAGCGCGTGTGCCGAGAGCTGTCGCCGCGGCAGACATTGCGGTATTTTTATACGCCCATCTCCTGACCAAGGATTCGGCCATTGCGGCACCTCTGTGCTTGGAGCAATTCCAATTCTATGACGGGAATGTCAATTCATCTGCTCTCTTTTCTGATTATATGCTGGACAGCAAAATTTGGGACAGCAGAACGCTATTTCTTTCTTCCTTTTTTGCCTTCCGCCATTACAGCGAGCACGGCCATCACAAGCACAGAATGAAGAGAGCAATCTAACATCCAGGGATATGAATTTCTGATCAGCAGACTGCTGTGAAGACTTACAGTAATCCCATTGGACAGCTCGCTCCAATGAAGGTGAGGAGCGGGCTGCCACAATTGAGGAGCTCGGGATTGCCAGCATCTGCCCATAATTTAAAACCGTACGATCACTGGAGTGTGCTCGGTGAAACAACAATCTGTAATTGAACTGTTGGAACAGTTATGCAGATCATATTACCCTGAGCCAGCCCTTTAACCTATTAACTTTACAGTGTGTGCCTTCTCAAAAAAAAAAAACAAAAAAAAAAATTTGTTAAACGTATCTGCCGCCGAGCCCTGTTTAAGAAACATTTCTACATGTTTCTCATAGCAAAAGTCAGATTTATGAAGTGAAAGTCACTCCGCACAGCTTTGTAACACCAATTTGAATAGAGCCTCAAAGATGGGTTTTACTGCTCGAGATTCTGACAGTGATTGGCACACAGCTAAAATGTTTTTCGACTAGGTTATGGATATATTTTCCCCCAACTGAGGCATGCTGAATAACCCCAGCATTTGAGCCTGGCTTTAGACCTCTGCCACGGTAAAAGGCCTCCACCTAGTCACTCTCTTAGTATATTTTAATGTGATTTTCAGACGAGCTCCTGAAGCCTACAGTCGGATGAGAGGTTTGAAATCTCCGCGGGATCCTTTGAGTACACACCAGTGCAACAAAGTTGACCAAGGCTTTTAGCGTGTTAGCCCAGCACAGACAAAGCACAGCCTCATAAAGGTCATAAGTGAGAGTTCCATGGTTTCATGACCAAATGAACTTTGCAAATGTTATTGCAATAGCAGTTCAGGTGAAGGTGCCCTTTAAGCGTCTTTGAGCAGCCCAATGCCACCTTTTTCCAAAATTTAAGTGTAGCACAGATGCAAAAGAAGCACCAATCCTTGTCCAATCCAACGATATGTTAAGTTCCAAGGGGAAATCAAATTTCATCTATGCTACATGAGTGCTGCATTGCTCTATTCTGTCAGAGCTGTATTTTCATTGCCACTTCTAAACAATAGGATTTTTAACCCAGTTTCATCAGACGTACAATAGAGCCTTAAGGGTAGTTTATACAGGTTAGCAGATATTCAAAGAGATGCCCCTGGTTTAATCTAAACGACAGGAGATGCTTTTCTATGATAGCTCTTTGAAAAAAAAATTTAGTTTAGGCTTAACTGTAAAAAAAGAAAAGCACTGCACACATGAAGGACATCTTAGCATTTGTAAACTATGCTTATTTGTAATTATTGTCTGTTTTTAAGACGAAGGGTATTTTAGATTGAAATTCGCCAGCAATAAAGCAGCGAACTGAAATGACTTCCCAGTTATTTACTTCGGCCTCCATTCAAATTGAATACAGTGTTAGGCGGCAAGTGGTAATTTTTCCTTACCTCATTCCTGTACGAACAACCTCTTAACCTGGATTTAAACACATGGTGGATTGGGCTTTCATACATCTCAAGCTGCACTGATGAAGTGGCACCAAATAATTAATAACACATTCCTGGGCTATAGTTCATTATTCACAAAGGAGGACTGAAATTAATTTATACCAATGACCCTGTGCAGTGAGAAGCAAAATGTAACCTGACTGAGGCGTAGACTAAAGCAGACACGTTAATAGAAATGTCCAGTGATTCAAAGAGCACGTCTCCAGCATCACAATACATCTGCTTGGCACATTTCTTCAGTTGGCTTGATGTGAAAGATGAGTAATTGGCATTGTGTGGCCATAGATTCAAAGAGAAGACTAAATATTATTCCTTAATGCCTCGTTTGCTGACATGGGCTCACTGCAGAGGAGGCAAAGTCATGCAGGATCCGGCAAACATTTTGGGAGAGACCTTTTACATTCTGTCCTTCCAGAAATCGTCGAGCCAAAGAATCCACAGGTTTATGTGGGACAAATACAGTTGATGGCAGAGGTCGGAACTCCTGAAAGTATGCTCAACCGCAGGCTCCTTCAAAAGTACACACAGCATTTGGTCAAAGTAAGAGTACTCTCACGAGGTATGATATCAAACATGTGACCACACCCACCTCAATGTTCAAAGTTACCTCAACCAAGAACATCTACCAAGTGCAATTGCCTATCATTGAAATTGCATACCCTCCATTAATCCCGCTGGATATCGCAAGCAAACCTATTCGGTCTAAAGAACTGGATAATGGGGTGCAGGAACAATATCTCGATCCAGCCCACCGCAGTACAAGGGCAGCAGATAACGCATCCAGGATAATCAGCCTGGTGCCTCAACAATAAAACTGACGCAGACATTAAAATTGTAACAATCCAAACTCGGCATAAAAGACAAAAAAAGTCCTGCTCAAAGCAGAAGAATCAGCATTAATAGTTGATGTTGATGAGGGGGAAATAATTCATCGTTAGAGAGAATAATGTAACGTGCTGGTTTTTGAAGTTGGGGGCTGAGGCGGATGGAGTCATGGAATAAAGACTCGGTGAAGTGCGGAGGAACTGAGATCGTGCCAAGTGATGAGGAGCAAACTATGAGCACATGAGCGCAAGCATCAGCAGAGTTTGCTCGAGCGAATTAATTCACCTGAGTAGCACGAGAGGAAAAAACATTGAATATTAACAAGGCTCTTATTATAATTGCATGATTAAAGTAGTCCTGGACCACAAATATAACCATTATTTCTGCATTTTACATCCTGGTTTAATGGAATCAGTGGAAGATATACGGTATGTATGCATTATGTTACACTACCTCTGAGTGCCTGCGAGGATCTCTCTTTTTGGGATGGTTATGCAGCCAGGAAGCAGGTGCTCTTGTCAGCCTGATGATGGCCAGACAAAGGGGCCAATCTAAGAGTCATCATTCTACTTCCTGTGACCAAAGTGAAGCTTCCTGGTCTGAATTGAGAAAGCGGGAGTCGTAAAGCACCTTAAACGTAACAGAATAAAAAATAGCTTGGGATGCCAAAATGGGCCACCAGTGAGGAAGCATTATTAAAGCAGGTTAAGGGAATGAAATTACAGAGAGGAGCGAGGATTGGCAAAAAATGCCACCAAGTGTCAGGGTTACATTAGACTGATGAAAACCCAGAGCCTGATCACAGTCAGAAGGTGAAAATTTGTAAAAAAAAAAAAAAAGATATAATAAAGGCAGTGGCAGTCGCCACATAATGAAAGTCATGCCACTTGCGGTTGTACGGGAGTATCTAATCTGGGCAGGCCTGTCGTTTCTGAAGAAATGGCCTGGCTTTGCATGGGAGATGTTCTTTGGCTGACATGATGGACCTCCTACCATCTTAGACTCCTCCGTACGCATGATGAGTGTCTCACACTTGGGGTTACAGTAAGTTCATGCAAACGCTTAAAGTAAATTTCTGAAGCATACGGTGAGAGGACCAGGGCGATGTAATCAATTTACGGCTTTTGCAGAAGCGATGCTCATGGGAATAAGCTGAGGCTGCTCACCGCTCCATCCTGGAAATACGATGAAAAATGTTTGGATGGCCTCACAGATTCTGTCCAGATAGACTGAGGGATGATGTTTGTTCCACGGCACAGGGCATAGAATCCCTCACAATCACTTCACATGGAATATTCATGCCGCCAAAGAAATTTTCAAAATATCCTTGTTTTTTTTTTTAGATTTTTTCAAAATACGCAGGTCCCATTTCACTTTCAAATAAGTACTTATGAAAGCAGTTTGCATCTTAGCTCAAATACTTTGGTTCAGATAAGCTGTATTTAAAATAACAGTACCGTAGCTATATGGTATATAGTATATATACCAGGGGTAGCCAACCCTGGTCCTGGAGAGCCGCAGTGTCAGCTGATTTTTGGTATTACTTTGCACTCGACTGATGGATTAAATTAGTTGATTACTCACTTAACTGATCTCACCTGGTGTCTCAGGCTTAATTTGGCAATCAAGCAATTAATTTGGTACTTGAGCCAATCAAGCAATTAGCAGGAACAACCCACAAGACTCCTAGAGCCAATTAAGCAGACTTGCAGGTTGAGAAATATTTGTCAATCTGGTTGGATATTTAGTGTAGTTGTAATGCAGGCAGAGTAGAAGCACTGAGTACAGATAAAAGTTTATAGATCAGGGGTGGATAACGCTGGTCCTGTAGAGCCAGAGGGCGTGCTGAGTTAGGTTTTAATCGGGTGGAGAAAACCAAAGACACCAGGTAATTTAAGGGTGTAATCAACTACTGTAATTTATCAATCAAGTAACACTAAAAACCAGCAGACAATGTGGCTCTCCAGGACCAGGGTTGGCCACCCCTGATATATACTATATATAGTACCGCGTGCAATTAAGCGCCTGTGTGCAAAAAGCCGGTGGGGATCCGACCTCATTTTGCGTATTAAACGTCAGTTCAGTTAAACGCCCGGGGTTCAATTAAATGCCCTGGCGATTATTTGCACTATTGTAATATAATGTCTGTGTCACCCCGTGTTGCGGTAATACAGACGCTAAAACAAGCTTCAGTTTGTCTTTGTATGTATATCTGATGTCAGTAAAGATGTGGGGGAAAAAATAGCAGACGGTCTTTGGCACAGAGATATAAAAAAACTTGAGTGGACAACATCATTAGCTGGACCTAAGCGCAACCAGCTCTGCCATCTTATGTAGCCTATGTATAAAAGTCCAATGAGACACATTTAAACAGTAAACATGGGTGTCGACAATTATTATTTTTTTGGGTGGTGGACTTGTTTTCTGTGTTCTTTTTTATCTTTTCATACTTTAAAAAGTACACGAATAAGGAACTGTAAGTCAAGAATATTTATGCTCTATTATTTGGCAAAACTAAAGAATAAGCTCTATGATTGCCTTACCCTTTATATAATAGCTGAGTTACCAACGTTTTCGTTTCATTCAAAGAAAAAGCGTTCCCATCCAGCTGTGCCTGCGAGTCTGACTTGCAATATAGGCTATATGTCATGGTGTTGGCCTGCAGTCCCTCCCCCTGTTGCATTCTTCGCTTCCACCTTAACGGGCAACAGGTGTGGCTCATTAAGGTGTAGGTTAAGCTTTGGTATTTAAGGGCTGGCTGCAGCTCATTTTGGAGCTTCAGTATTCTGTGTTCTGGAGCCCTGGCCTTTGCTTGTGTGCTGCTGCTCCCCTCCCGGATTGTATTTTATTATTTAAATGAAAGATTTTATATTTTTACTCAGCCTGTGCATTTGGGTCCCTACTTCTGCTTTTGGGTACATGGTCCCAGTCCCTGCTGGTTTCTGGTCTTTTGCTGGCGGGGGCAAATCCTTGACACCATATGTATGCTTTGTGTATTCAGAATGAAGTTGTTCCGATCTTAAGTGTTCATACCCACTTGTTGTCTTCATTTAGTCCGTCTTTGCTCTGACACACTGTATAACAGGATGATATTGTGTGTTGCCCCAACTGGGATCAGTGTAGAATTCTCAAAACTAAAGTATGAATGTGAAACCGCGCCAGTTTCAGTTTCTGCGAATACACTGTTAACAATAAACAAATAAGCTGAAGCCTTTCTTGCCAGATAATTTAACTGGCACCTTTTAGCCAGTTATTTTAACTGTAATTTTACAATAAGTTTACCATGGTTCAGTGCATGTTCAGCGTAAACCACTGTTGAATGCACACAGGACTCTACTTACAGTTAAAATGACAAGGAGACAATGCGTTAATTTAACAGTTAAATTCAGTCAGTTTATAACTGCGTAGGAAAGCCGAACTGGCCTGAAGCAGGTCGGTGCAAAAATAAATACCGGCCTGTTGCAAATACCCGCCTGGTTCTTATAAACGTCTGGGGTCAGAGTCGATTTTGCAAAATAAACGCCCGGGCTACTAAATGGACATATACGGTATTTTATTTAAAATGGAGAAAAAAGTGTGTTCCCATTTAAATTAGTCCTTTCACAACATTGCCTCAAGTGAATATATTGCCATGTAGAGCTCAAAGAATGGCTTATTGCAAGTCATGCTTACGTGCAAAAATTATTACTGAGCACAGGCCCAAATTAGCCTGTTAAATTTCAGCTGTGGCAAAGTCTGAAGAATAAGTACATGAGCAGGAACAGAGCCGCAATGATGCCTGTCTTTATCAGCTGGGGTGCAGCACTCCAATCTACCCCAGCCAGGTGGGATATTTAGCCCCAGACCCAGCACTAGCACAATAGAGAGTGATTATCTCTCTCAGACACAAGCTCGTCAAGTTGGCTCAGCGAATATACAAATACACTTAAAAGTCAACTTACCTTTTCTCAATACAGACATGCATGGTGTTTCTAAGCAATACCATGTCATTAACTCTTTGCCACTGAAATATTAGTATTAGTAGCAGCAGTAATAGTGGTAGCAGCAGCAGCAGTAGTAGAAGTTGTTGTGGTGATGGTAGTTGTTTGATTTGCCAAACATTGTCTATGCGGAACTTTTACAAACAGGCTCTGCGTGTTCGTGTGACCTCTGCATGGATACTCCTGCTGTCTGAGCTCCATCAGATCATTTAACAGGACCAAAGCACAAGAGGAAATCAGGAAAAGATCGAAGTAACATTTTTTTTTAAATGTATTTTTTTTTGAGTAAGCAGCTGTTGGAACCTCAAACAGATTTGGGAGAAAAAAGTGGCGAAAATATTTGTTCACACTCCCTCCCACAAACAACCAGCCAGCCATGTCGCTGTAATTTTACAGACTGACTTTGTTTATCACAAGCATAATGGGATAGGTACGATACTGCAAACGCTACTGCTAATGGCAATGAATCCATTTACAGAAACTTCACAAAAAATTTGTGTATGCCTCCAATTGGTACGCAGAAAAATTGCCAGCAATCAGCTGAAGCATTTTTTCCAGATCTGCCTGAGAAGCAGTGTTTCTGGATTGTCCAAAATATCAATGTGGACAGCGGTCCTAGATGTATTTTCTATTTGTGCCGTTGGTCTCTATACTTCGGTCTTGGGCAAGGGATCTGGCTCCCCTGACTGGCAATGCACAGACAATACAAAAAAATATATTAACAATACAATAAAAGTGAAAATGCAATTCACCAACATGTGTGAAATACTTAATTCTTAATACTTAATTTGTTGTCACAGAACCATTTCTGTGTGGATCTTGAGGTCTGCTTTAGGCCATTGTCTTGTTGGAAAATCCATCAACGGCCAAGTGCCAGCCTTCTGACACAGGAAACCTGATCAGCTTAAATATCCTGCTACTTTGTGGAATTTGTTATGCCATTAATCTTAACCACTATCCTTGGACCTCATTAATTAAACCAGCCCCAAAACATGAATGACCACGATCTTATTTCACCATGGTCAGAAAATATATATTTTTTGCAATACTTCCAAACAACTTATGGTTGTGGAGTTGGCGCCTGATGGTCCTTTTTGAAACTTGGTGACCCCAAGATGCCATCAAGACCTCCATTTCCTTCACAGTGATTCATGGGGATTTTTGTTGTTCCTTTCAGCATCCACCTCAGTATCCTGGGGGGCAAAATTCAGTCACGTCCTCTACTCTAAGTTTTCAACAGTTCCGTAACTTTGACATTTTTTAAATAATTGCCCTGACAGTGCTCAGTGGCATATTCGATCGCTTGTGAATGTTCTTGTAGTTTGTACTAGATTTGTGAAGGTCTATGACCATCTTTCTCCCTTGAACCGACAGTTGGTTTGTCTTCTTCATGGTATTGGATGACGAAGGGGTATTGCATGTGTGTTACCTCATTTTTATAGTTTTGTGGAATTTAATACTGTACTTGGTTTAATTTTGGAAGATGTTATTTACAATAATCTTTAAGGGTGCCATTAATTGTGAAGTCTTAATTTAGAGGAAATTCGTTTTTAACTAAATCAGTAAATGATTCTGGTTAGTGTCAAGTGAACAATTAAATTGTACAGTATTTCTCTGAATGTTATTTAGAGTATATATAAGTATATTTTATATACATACACCTGTGTTTTGAATTTTGAGACATATTAAATGGAGGGAACTGAAAATATTTCACCTTTCATTTGCAAAACAGGTCCTTAATAAGATAGCAGGAGATCTAATTATTTCCTGCATAAATTAAAAGTAAGTGCTTAGCATGCACAAAGGAAGCCAGCACACCGGTATAATTAATTTCATATTATTATGTATGTTTATCCATCCATCCATTTTCTATACCCGCTTATTCCTCACTAGGGTCACGGGGGGAGCTGGAGCCTATCCCAGCTGACTACGGGCAAAGGCAGGGACCCACCCTGAACAGGTTGCCAATCCATCGCAGGGCGCACACACCATTTACACACCATTCACTCTCACACTCATACCTATGGGCAATTTGGTGTCTCCAATTAGCCTAATATGCATGTCTTTGGACTGTGGGAGGAAACCGGAGTACCCGGCGAAAACCCACGCAACACGGGGAGAACATGCAAACTCCACACAGAAAGGCCCCAGGCCAGATTCGAACCCACGACCTTCTTGCTGTGAGGCAGCAATGCTAACCACTGTGCCACCGTGCTGCCCTATGTATGTTTATATTTGATAATTGTAATTCAAATTTCTATGGGGTGAATATCTCCTTTAAAGGAAAATGATTTTATACACTTGACTTCCTGTTATAATCAAGTCCTTTCTATCCCGATAACAGAAGGTTACGACTGAGTGAATAATTCAGTAGGTTACCGAAACTGTGGCAGCACAGAAAGTACTAATCTTATATGGAAGCTGTAAAAGATATTAGTGAACAATTGCAGAAAGTGACACATTTAATAGAGAAAGATTACCCCATGCTACATCAATTTAATTTGAATTGAATACATTTCACAAACGGTTTCTTGGATGCAGCCGGGACATTATGCGGAGACTCCTAATGTCATTGAAGACCACTTTGAATTCCCCCTGCCGATTCTGCTTTGTTGTTCACTCGGTCCAATATTCAAAAGAAAAAAAAAACATGAAGACAGGTGTCATAGAGACCACAGCAGGATCCGTTGGTTTTCAAAAATTATTTTACTTTTTTTATTTATTTAATGGTTTTTTTTTTTTTTTGCAACCATGGGGAAGTTTAATCAGGAAGGAAATGTGCCTGATGGAAAAAGGGCAGGCATCATTCAGCAGAGTTAGCTTGCCTTTAGAGTAGAAGGGACAAATCACATCCCGTCCTCGGCTCTGAGTGGAAATGCAGCCGATCAGGAGGTGACAGTGGGGAATTATGAGTAAATGCATGTGTGAAAAATGATGGGCTACAATCTGTGCCCCTAATCTCCTCCTGAATGGCAAGTTGGTCCCCAGTCTGGCAGACACCATTAATTTTAAACTGTACTTACATTACAGGAACTAAATACAATATAGGGATGAAATTTTTCTTCCTCACCATATGAAGAAACCAAAGAAAAGAGTCTCTATTTTCCAGTATCAAAGTGTCTGTACTAACAGAGCGTTTATACACTTGCTGAATCTGAAAAAATGAGGTAAAGTTAAAAACAGATATAGTTTCAGGAATGCATTTCTGAAAAGTGAGATGAAAAATATTGGATATATCTTCCAGTATAAAAGCACAGACACACACACACACCCGCACACATACATCTCACATTTTACGCCTTGGGTGCAAGAGAAAAGGAATCTTTTGTGAATGAGAGATAGTATAAATTATGTGCATATTTGATATTTTAAGTTGAAGCATATTCCAGGCATTCACAAACACTTTAATTTACATAATCAAAAATTTGAGCATGTCTCAAAGAAAAATCAATATATATTATTGACAAAAATGAAAATAAAATGTCTTTGAAGGGCCCTATAGAATTTTAGTGACCCCTAGTGGCTGAAACACAAAAGGCTTCATCACCGTTTTGACTGCTGCCAGCAGGGATCCTGCGTGTGGACCCTCTGACATCAGTGACAGAGCTAGTCATACTAAGGAAAACAACGGGCCTACAATAAAGCGAGTAGAAAACGTTGACCTTATACATCCATATGGAGCTTTATAAAGTGGCAGCACCAAAGTCATTCTGAGTTATTTGAATTTTGTTGGAGTGCGTCTTTTCCTACAGCCAGAGAGAATAGAAAGGAAATAATCATTCTTTCCACTCCCGACAGTGTGCTATCTGCTTAATACTGGCCTGTCACACACAGATGAACTCTTGAAATAAGATATGTGACTTGAATGCTGAAGTAATGGTTTGTATACAAATAAGCGTGGACTGCATTGTGTATTAGTTCATTAAACAGCCCTGCATGTACGCAGCCGTGCCCGTGTCAAGCACTACAGCTGAACCTGTTCTGAACTGCCTCTTTATTACGGATTCCATTACAAATTTCTGAATGTTTATTTAGTACTAGAGTGCCACCTTCCTTATCTCCTGAAAGGAACAGCCAAATATATAAATGCATAAACAGACGTTAAATCTATTCATAATCTGAAAACTTGTTTGACATAGTCAACTTTCCATTTTTCTCCTTGAGATTGAGTTTTATATGGCCATTTTTAATGTCACCATTGCCGTTTTCTAAAGAAATTTTCAGAACACGTGTCATCTATGCAAACTAATATTATAGGCCAGTTCTTGCCTGATGTGATGCTTTGAGTCTTAGCAATAATGAGTTTCATTTGACGAGAGCAGAAATCAACTAATCATTATGGGTACAAATTCAACCGTCAACGCAACAGAACATTTCACTGAACCCCTTGATATTTTATGACTAGAGGAGGTGGCAGCGGGGTGAGGTGAAGCCGGCACTGAATATTGCATACGAATACTGACATGTTTTGCAGCTCAAAATCCATTCACGCACCTGTAGTTGTACATACATTTAGTTCATTTCCATTAATTTGAATGCCATTTTATCTTATTTACACAAGCACACATGATCCGCTCGCAGGAGAATTATAGTTTATCTGAATAAAAAAAGTAAAAGACCTTATTTGAACCTAAAACTCAGGAAGAGAACATACTCCGGTGAAGCGTGTCCTGTTTATCAAATAGCCACACACCTCAGCCTTTAAAATATGGTTCTGTCATCCTCATCCGCTGTAGTCCCTGCAGCTCATTGAGTTGTGTAACCAGATAGATCCAGACGCTGAATCACTGAACACGCCGAAGTTGGCCTTTTTTTGAGAAAACTGAAGAACAAAAGGAGCTTTGCAGAGCTGAAGAGTGTTTTCCGTAGATTGGCCTATGGTCAGGCAGAAACCAGACAAGAACTTGAGGATGAGGAAGTGCAGCATCAAAGGGATGGGTCTGAACCCTGATGGCAAGTCAAATGAACTAGGGAACATTGGCAAGGTGCATGGCTTTGAACAGGAGCGAAGAAGGTACTTAGATAAGGCCCTCTGCCACGACAAAAGACCCAAGTGGAGATATTACCAATAAATACTGTAGATACTTGGTTTTTAGTGAAGATATACCAATGAGAGAGGACAAAAGACATTAAAAAAAACAATCCCGCAAGCAGAAGACATAGACTTGGAACTTAAATACACAGGACAACAATCAAAGAAACGTAAAATGCCCATGAAGGCATGGGGAGTGAACCAAGAAGGCAGGGGAACGGAACGAGATAAGAATTAAATAATGAAAATTAATTCACAAAATGAAACCAAAACTGACAAAAACAGCTGTATTTTGGGGAAAACCTATTAAGGAAATTCTCAGGGCGTGATGGAGTTGATTGATATTTGTCTTTTATATTTTTTGTGTAAGAGCATGTACATACCAAATATCTTACCTGGGCTGTATGAACAAAGAATGCCTGACCTATTTAAAAATGACTAAAGGCTAGAAACAGGAGAACAAAAGTGATAGGTGTCATTTGGAATTTGTAAATTGTACCTAACAAACTCAGACCTAAAGTATTACTTCTGATGGCAAAATAGAATCTGTCACACAATGAACCACATTTGCTGAACTCATAACATTCTGCAAGCTGAGTGCAGTGTGAACTCACTAAACAAGTCTTGTCATGCTATGGTGTCATTTTCAAATTGACATCCTTATATTAAATACAAAAGTACATTTAGATTTACTGGAATAAAGAAATGGCATTCAGTTGCTGTGGACACAAAGACTAAGTTGGTTAAATCAGCCTAAATGTGATGTAGAACCCGTCTAACAGAGAGACATTATAAACAATGAATAAATGAATTTCTATGATTCAAGATAATGTTGCAGTAATTGATTTTCAGTGAAAAGAACCATGTCAGTGGAGAACACAAAGAAAAGCAAAGTGCTTTGTTACGACCTACAGCAAGCGCTAGCTGAAAGAGTTGCTCCGTCTCTCCTTTGAAATAAATAATAAATCACATGAGGACAGGCTGAAATGAGAAGGCCGTCCGCATTTGATTTGCCTCAATTGTACTTATCTAGACCTTTAAGGTTGAGTCTGTTTGTTTGCCTACTCCTTGAATTTGGTTCCTACATTCTGCAATACAATGCAACCCCTTCACACAGAGCTGCAGTAAACTGCTACTCAGAGCTTATGTTTGCCCTTAGGCTTCTCTCTCATCCTTTCAGCTGACATGTTTGAAGTACATCTTAAGTTTATTAGAAAAAAAAAACATACTCAACAACAAAAGAAACGCAAGTTAATTAAAGGCACACTGGAAAATAATTTTTGCAGTCACTTTGACTGAGTAACCTTAAGAGTACATTAACTCACTAGCTAACTTGCGTTTCTTTCGTTTCTCAGGATATATATATAGCCGCAAGCGGCAATTCCGGGGTTCAAGCCAAGAAAGACCATTAGTAGTTGAAAGCTTTAACAGCTTAATTAAAAACCACTTTATGAGTATGCTGCAGGTATTTATGTGGACCTATTTTGCCAGTGTAATGATTGGACCAACAAGTTATGATGTACAGTCTGATTTGTGTTAAACCACGCCTATTTTTTGCATTGGTAGCAACCCCTATTGGTCCATGTTAATGAAATTTTCACGGTTTGTTTCAGGTATTTATGTGGACATATCCTGCAAGTTTTGTGGTGATAGGACAAACAACTTCTGATTTAAAACCTGATTTGTGTAACACCAACCCCTTTTTTTTGCATTTGTGGCGCTCCCTACAGGTCGATTTGAATGAAACTTTCAGACTATGTTTCAGGTTCTTATGTGGACATATCCTGTGAGTTTTGTAATGATTGAGAAAAGTATGATTTATAGTCTGATTTGTGTTATACCACACTGCTTTGGTTTGCATTTATAGCGCCCCCTATCGGTCAATTTGAACAAAATTTTCAGGGTATGTTTCAAGTACTTATATGAATATATTCTGTGAGTTTTATGGCTATAGGACAAACAATTGATTGATTTGTGTCATGCCATGCCCATTTTTTGCATTTATACCACCCCCTATAGGCCGATTTGCATGAAACTGAAAGTGGCGGAAAATCCAACATGGCGGACCTTAGGGGTCCTTCTGGGAAAGTTGTAGGGTTTGGACCAAGGAATGTCTGTACCAGTGGCGGACGGTGGACAGAGAACAAAGAGGGCGATAAACATGTCTTTAAACTGCTTATTAGTCTTGATCTGATTTCAGTCAATTTCCCTGGTAAAGGACACTTGAACTCTCCTCTCTCAGGTGTAGCTAATTGTCTTCCTTAAGACAAGAATTCAAACGCACCAGTTAAACACAAAAAAGAGCGCATTTTAATCTTTTTCAATTAAACAATCATTACACACAGGATTGACGACTTGCTTAGGATTTGACAAAATTTAACGCGGAAAATCCACAGTGGTTTTTTCGTGAAGAGTTGCCTATTAAGGCGTGTGAATTAAACATTTTATAGAATTTATTATTCACTCACCTAAACATTTCATTACAAGGGAAACTAACATGTTGACCAAGAACAATGATTGAAATCGGGTCACTAATCTTATCCGTTTCAAGGGATGCTTTACGAACCCGTGATAATAATAGTAATATTATTATTGAACCCGCAATAATAATAATAATAATAATAATAATAATAATGATAATAATAATAATAAGAGTCACTAAACACTAGTCAAGGAAGTATTTGACATTAAAATGAAAAAGGTGAGGGAGAAGTAACATGTTTAGAGGATTAAGCCAAAAGCCAGCTTTTAAAATTATTTTCCTTTAGCTTTTCTAAAATTTCAAAGCCAGTGCTCCGAGCCGATGAAAAACGTGTCACTCCCTTTCATACAACTCAAACCCCTATCAAAATATTTTTTTAAATGGATTCAGATGCAGAAAAAAACTCATTAAGCATGTCATAACATGAAGTGATCATCAGGATCCAAAAAACAAATAACAAAACTATAAAACAACCTTAATCTACAGTCAAATCCTCAAATATTTGGACTTTAACTTTATTTAGCTGACAACCAAAAAATATTGGAGTTGCAATTAAATAATTAAATGATGAAGACTTTTGTCTGTAATTCAAGAGTATTTGTCTCAGAATGATTTAGGAATTACTGCACATGTTCCAACTTTTTAAGGGACCAAAAGCAATTAAGCAAGTAGTGCCTCGATGGTTCTATGGCCCAGTATGTGCTATTCCCACATTATTATGCCTCCATCACACACAGCGGTCAGGAGCCATACTATTTTCCGGTTGTCCATCCGTGCATGCGTCCGTCACATCGCCTACCACAGATATCTTTTCCGTGCTATCCTTCCTGATGGAGAGGAGGGATTTTAATCAAATCACACAAGGCAACTTCCCACAGAGGGCACCTGATCTGATTGGGTTTTGGAGATCATCAGGTCAAGGTTACACAACGTCAGTTGTATATGGCGGCCGAAGATTAACTTTTTGGTCCAAAGCTATGGCAGGCGGTGGATTGGCAATCAACGCTTCTTGTTGAGTTGTACCTTGTTTAATTTACACATAATCACCTAAAAGTTCAAGAGCTGATGTCAGGTATGGCATTTAAATTTCAAATCTGTTACTGTTAACTCCCAGTCACTGCCAGTGAAGCAATCCGTCATCAGGCTTAGCAATCAAAACAAATCAGTGAGGAAGCAAAATATAATTTATGAGGTCAAAATTATTTGGCACATTATTGAAAAGAAGCACATAATTATGGGCTCAGTAACACTGAAAGACCTAGAATATCATGGATAACAACTGGTGTGGATGACAGAATAATTCTTTCCCTGAAACCAAAAAAAATAAAAAATCCTTCAGGACAGTTGTCCATATCAAGAACACAAAAGTAAACAATGAAGAGAACACCTCAACAGTGTAAATATAAACAGTTTACCAGTGGTTAGCCAGAAAGACAGGAATATCAGAATAAGCCATAAAGCTCTTTAAAAAGCCTGCACAGCTTTGGAACAACTTCCCATAGACAGATGAGACAAAAAAAGTACTTTTGCCAGAAAAATCGGTTGAGGGGAATATGGATAAGGTAGGAAAATGCTCGTATCCATCAATTATTTCCTGAACAGTGTGGCATGCTTGCTTGTTTTTATTGATGCTACATCTAACAAAAATAGCAGAGTATGAATTCCAAATTACATAGAGCTATTCTTTCTGGTCAGATTCAGCCAAATACTTCAGACCTCATTGGACCGTGCTGAAGGACAATGTCTCAATGCATAATGCAAAATCATCCCACGACTTTTTGGGCAAAATAATATGAATGTTCCACACCGAACAACTCAATGACCTGACCTGAAACCTAGTGAGTAAACATTTCACTTACTAAGGGAAAGATTGACGACACCATGCCTCAAAACACAGGAACTGCAGACAGCTGAGTGAAGACCTGACAGAGCATTATCAGGGAAGAAATCCAGTGTTTGGTGATGACTATGGGTTCCAGACTTCAGCACTATCATTGCCTAAATAATTTAATTTACGGTTATGTCATTTGTAAAATTACTTTTGAGCCACTTAAATGTTGGGTTTATGTATAAAATGGTAGCAATTCAAACCAGGTTTATACAATATTTTTGGCAAAATCCTTAAAGTGCATCTATTAAGTTACTTTTCATTGGTCATTCGAGTATTCTTGAAGTCGATTAAAAGAGGTTTAAATGTGGGAAAAAAAAACACTTGAGCTTTATCATGCTGGCCATTTCTGCAGTACCAGTGTGAGAAACCGTTGATTTCTTGGCCCCCCCCTCCCAAAAAACCCCTGTGTGCTATGATTGGCCAACTTGATCACTTACTTGTGATTGGCCAACTGCTTTGCATGTGTCAGAAATGTCAAGCCCTGACTATAAATGGATTCCCACTCCAAAGAGTAAATGAGCTTTAGAGACAAATATGGGTGTAGCCTTGTGGGCGTAACCCACTTGATTCAAGGGCGTGCCAAACTATTTGCTTTGTGCGAAAATTCAACTGGTGACATCATCAATTGATGAAAAAATATGGCCAGAAGGTATTGGGGCATTTCAGTCAGCTGTGGAGCAGTGTGTTTTGCGGCAGATTGAGTTTCTTCTGGAGGTGACTTTGAGTTGTTTTCTGACACAGACCTTTGAAATGCACATAAAAAAGATATGATTCACACAACATTAAAATAATTAAAAGTCATAATAGCAGAACTTTAAATCTTAAAGTTGACCTTCACTTCTTGATAGTTTTATATCTAATCCATTGTGGTTGCATACACAGCCAAAATGATTAAAAAATTGTGTCACTGTCCAAGTACTCATGGATCTGCCTTCATGTCTTGTTTGTAGCCCGGGCAGCTTATCACAGAGAGCAGCGAAATTTCCATACAGAGCAACAGTACATACAAAGCATAAAAAAGCATTTTCACATATCTGCTGGATTGCTGTTCCTTAATTTGCCCTGCTACAGTCAATATTTAAGCAGATATTTGGCAAAACATAATCCATTTGAAAATGAACTGGGACAATTGCTGTATAAATGTTAAAAATCACAATATATTACCCTCATAATGGCAGAGGTTAAAGTAATTAAGTGTTATTAAGTGTAATGTTTGTCAGGGTTCTATTATGAATCTGCAGTGCTATAAAAATTTCAGGCCCAAAAAAGGTAACTGAACAATTTATAGTGGAATCATTTGTATAAAAAGCTTGAAATACCTTGTTGTTTCATATATTGTTAACTCCACATTTTAAAAAATACATACTGAACATGCACAATGTGTCGCTGGATTAAAATATGTGAAAATTATTGGACAATGCTCAATGCCAGCACCTTGCTCCTGTACCAAGCTTTAAAGTATGTTGAACATTTATAACAATTATGCCCAGAAATATTCTAGATAAGAACTTGGCTTCAGAAAATATTAGTTCAAATATTCTTTATTGGTCCTGTCTTGTCACCAGGCGAGCAGCCGATTAGCCATTAGAAACCTCAAAATCTGTTTCTTTGTGACATCTCGCATGGTGACCTGACCGCCCAGAGGAGTCATGGACTAATACACTTCAGCTAACCAGACAATCAGTTCCTCAATTATTCTCAGAGGTCCCGCCCTTTGTGATAACACAACAGACAGATTTTAAAACGGCTTTTAATGGCCAACTGGCTATGCACCTGGTGACATGAAAGGGGACCTTTAACATTAAGAAATTTTCATTGTGCAGTATCAACTGAAATTACTAAAATGAGTATTTTTACCATACAAATTAATATAAGAAATCCTGTATAAACAGAAACATAACAGTACCAAAGACCTCAATGTATAGGCCCTCAGTTCCTCCTAATATTATCTCTATCCTTTGTGAGCATGAGTAAAACAAGCTGTTTTTTAAGCTGAAAAAATACTGTATGTTGCCTGGTTTGGCCTCTTAGTCTTTTGCTAAAAAAATTCACAAAATCTTACCTTTTCTACTGAAGTAAAATCATTGAAATAAAAAAGTATATTGACAATTAAACATTTTCTCCAACACGTGCATGCCACATTTATTGGCACCCCCAGAAAATTCCACGATAGAAAACTCACCTTTATTTCCAGTCATATTTTACATTTTTATGTTCATCTGTTTGATTAGGATCTTGTGCGCGGTCAACTTCCTCTTTCACTGGCACATAAACATGAGGCGACACACGCCAACATCTTTCAGTCATTCATTAACATGGGAAAGACCAGAGAACACAGTGAAGATGGGCAGTAAAAAGTTGCTGAGCCAAGCGCACCAGGCGTTGGATATAAGAAAATCACAAAACAGTTAAAAAAATTTATTTCCAATATCTGAGCAGTAATTAAGTAATTAAGAAGTTTAAAGCGACAGACGAAGTTGACGATCAGCCTGAGAGAGGAGATGTGTCTACATTAACCCCTTGCACTGTGAGGAAGATGGTTTGACTGGCAAAAAATTCTCTAAGGACCACAGCTGGAGAATTGCAGAGGTTAGCTGAATCCTGGGATCAGAAAGTTTCAAAACTACCTTCAGACACCTACATCATCTGAAGTTGTTAGGGAGGGTTGTCAGAAAAAAAAATCCTCAGCTGTCAATCTACAAGAAACTAAAGCGCCTTAAGTTTGCCAAACATTCCTGGGACTTTCAATGGGCCCAGATTATATGGTCAGATGAGACCAAAATATTACTTTTTTGGCAACAAACTTCAAAAATTGGTTTGGCGTAGACAGGAAGTTAGCCAAACAGAAAAACCATCCACTATTAAGTATGGTCGTGGATCTTTGATAATGAGCAGCTTTCTTAAATCCAAAGAATCCAGACTTCCTGTCTGGATGCATATTATCATGGACTTTATCAAATACCAGCAAATATTAATTTAAAAGACCTAACAGCCTCTCCAAGAAAGTGCTCACTAACCTCATCAAGGATTATAAGAGAAAAATCAGAGCTGTTATCTTGGCAAAGTGAGGCTGCACAAAATATCAAATTAAAGGGTTTGAATAAATATGGCTCTCTAGAAAGATAATGAGGATAAACAATGAATACATAAGTTCTTTTTACATTGTGTTTTACTCATCTTCACCAAAGGGTGCCAATAATTCAGGTGGGCACGGGAACATTCCCAGAGTCTGTATTGTGTTCAATCAAAACTGAGAACAGAGCATCTGATGATAAAAATCATGACAGAATGACCACCCTTGAAGCACTGGGCACGTTTAGCAGGGTCGAAACTACACACAATATCGCCTATCTATCAGCCGCACTTTGGAAAGATACATACATGACTCCAGCACCTTTTGTCTATTTCTGGAAATAATCCAAAATCTTGTAGGACCATGCATAATTAGATTTAGAAACCCAGTATTAGTTGTCTGATGGGCATAAAGTGCTTGCTTGTGACGCCCAATCAGCACAGTGGCCCACCTCTAATTTGAATATGTACACTACAGAAGCACACTAGACACGTTAGTCAGGGCAATAATGTGGGAATCATGATCAGCCATTAAATGCATGTGAAATCACCATCAGCAGCCGGCATTTGTGCCAGTCAGCAAAACTCTTGGAGACTGACAGCTGGCACTAACAGCAGTCTGATAGGTGTTGGCCCGCTGGGAAACTGGCCTGGACACAAAGCTTCATTTCTCTTCAGCAAAAGGATACCCCCCTCTTTCACAAAAGATTGCCCTGCAGTAAGTTGCCAAAACCACAAAATAAATTAGAAGTGAAAAGTAGCATATGCAGCTTGTATATTTGAAATGCGTTGAGCAGTGCAAGGATCAAATAAAGAAAAAATCATACACGTATTTGTGTGCCAACTCCTAGATGGTACGAACTGATAGTGACTATTAATACTCTAGCTTGCTATTAAACATATTAAATACAAGTAAAAAATTGTATAGTAGCACAACAAATGTGTCGTAAACATACTTTTAACTGTTGCTATCTGAAATAATGACAGGAAGAATCAGCGGCGGCTCGTCGGCCGTAACAAAGGGAAGCTAGAACCTCGCCCTTCAAAGCTTAATGACTTCAACATTTCGTACTTCACTTTTCTCTATCAGCAGTTGCTCATACGAATTGGTTGAAGGACAATCAAATTTATTTTCGATAGCAAATGACGACGCAAATTATCAACACGTCTTTATAAATTAGTTTGCGAGGCTTCTTTCACAAGAAGCCACGACAGTCCATTTTCTACAATCTTAATATAGAAGAAAAGAATGCGATGTTGCACAGCTTATTGCTTAATGAGCCTCACTAATCAATTTGCGCATCTATGCCGTTTCGTGAGCTTCTTGAGCGCGGAATTTATAGCGTAGGCCTATGGTAATTTATGTCGTAATTTTTGTGTGAAAAAAAACCCCTCAATTTCGTGGTGCAATGTATAACAATGCTATCGAAAATAAATTTGACTCAACTGACTGTTCTTCTAACAATTTGAATGAGCAACTTCTGATCAAGAAAAGTAGACTGCGAAAGGTTTAA
The DNA here is from genome assembly GCA_029721435.1 of Gymnothorax reevesii. Classification (NCBI taxonomy): domain Eukaryota; kingdom Metazoa; phylum Chordata; class Actinopteri; order Anguilliformes; family Muraenidae; genus Gymnothorax; species Gymnothorax reevesii. Next base: position 88,332,475 of record CM056575.1, read on the forward strand.
GTCGTTAAGTTTTGAAGGGCGAGGTTTTGGCTTAACTTTGTTATGGCCGACGACCCACCACTGTTTAAATGAATGATTAAAAACAGGTGATGAACAATCATTAACATTAAGGGATTGTTTGGGCTTCCCCTGTTGCCAATTCACGAGCCGCCACTGGGAAGAATAATAACCCGTGCCCCCGCCATATAAATGTAAATAATCAAGAATATACACTGCCCGGCCAAAATAAAAGTCGCCGTTTGGAAATTAATTAACAAATTCTATAATTGGATCATTATTGCGTTTATTAATTTGTTTCAGCTGGCAATAATCATTTTAACCCTGACTGATGAAGTGCGTTGGTACTCATTTCTTGTAAAAATCATGTTGGAAGACACATCTCTTGATGGTGGAAAAGATGTTACAGTATTTCAGAACGGGCAAGTTACTGGCCTGTAGGCCTATTTAGCAAAGAAAACCATGAATGACAAAAACAAGTAAGAGGAATCATTTTCACAAACAAATTTTCCACCACAAAGTCCTGACCTTAAACACATTAAAAACTAAATGATGCACACTCCATAGAGATGCTAACCCATGCCTCTTATTGACCTTGACCTTTGACCTTACAGGGTACCCCAGGATCATCTATCCCACGAAGTTTGGTCACCCTAGCTTCAGTGGTAGCCGAGCCGACAGACAGACAGACACACACACACATACACACACACAGACGGTGCTAAACTGTATACCCACGCCGCCTCGTCAGGCATGGGTAATTATTGGGATGTGCTCAAGAAAGACTACCGAGTGGTTCAACCATTATGTCGAGAAGACAAGATCTCGGCCAAAAATTATGGCATTTCTGATCGAAAATAAATGATCTGGCATTGCATGTAGTAGTCAAAACAATGGCAAGACGAATATGCACAGTAATCAAAGCAACAGTGGTTCCAACTAAATATTTGAGTGTGCGACTTTTTTTTGGCCGGGCAGTGTGTCTTTTTCTTTTTGGCCACACCTCGATCTTGGGGTACCATAATTTGTAGGCCTCTTATTATGTAAAAACAGACCTGCCAGTTCGGAAGCAGGGACAGACTTCAGCATGTGAAATAATCCTCTGGTATAAAATTTCAGTAATCACCTGACAAAATTCATGCTCTAGGCCTCTGTTTTTCCCCATGCCTTTGCGCAAATTGCTCAGTAACGCAAGATTAAATGATATCCTTGAAAATTGACGGTGCGTCTATTGTGCACGCTACTAAGATATAACAAACCGATATTAATATCGTATATACCGTTGAAGGACCCTCCTCAACCCCGAAAAACTCCACACGCTTCTTGAGGACACAAACCATTTTGACGGCTGAAAGGACGCACTGTTAATGTTAATATTATAAAGTACTCACATTTTTTTAATTTACCATCATCGTCATGAGTCCTGGAAAATACCCTGACACTGACCAACTTCACGATCTTAACTGTAGCATTTAATTTTCCCATATCTTTCGGCTCCACGTATTAGATCTTTCTCACTGAAGTTTATCGGAACAACCACAAGATGGCGATATAATATAAACTAAATGAACACTTTTTTTCGAGTAAGAGTTCTGCCCATAGACTGTAAAAGAAGGTTCTGCCTCTTGCCATACGGTTCTATTGGCCAGTCATAAAACGAGGCAGATACTTGCGAATATTAAGTAGCCTACTTGGCGCAGATTCTTCTCTTTACTGCGGCAAAATGTTTGGCATCCAGGTTGATGTTTAACGTATTACATCATGTAGACATCATATCTCAAAAAGAAATAATTCTAAATGTGAACGTTTTGCATGTACGTAAAACTAACAGTAGTTATTGAGCATGGGTCTAATGCTTCCAACAGGTTCTCAATCATTTATATATCGCTAGATTTCAGCTGATTCAAGAAATGATACAGTAAAAATGATTTTTTTTTTTTGACGATGTGAGCATCACCACAGTTCCTCCAAGGACATACAATTTTAAAATGGGGACATAAATGATACATACGTCGCACTGGAGGAGCAAAATTATGATACATTACACAAAAAAGAGACACTGCAACATTCAACATACATTTTACTAGAGTTGAGTATTTAACTTGATTATGCATTTAAAAGCAGTATTTTTCTACATGGAAACTCAACCTCAGTTTGCGGATTCAAATAGCGGGGTCAGGGGAATTTCTGTTTGTAACCGGCTGCGTAGACACCGGTGGACTTGTATCCAGTTTGTATGCCTCTTGCCCTTGTCTTTGCGGCGGTGATGGTGTGGGTGTTTCTGGAGAGGCTGGAGGGAAGAGGATAATTCATACTCAGAGATGGGTTATCCAGAAGTCAGAACATTCATTGGGCGCAGCAAAATGCAATTCCAGAGTAATGCAGTCCCAGAGCATACTTGTATGTTCAGCATGGAGATGGGGATGCAAAGTGATGACAACCGGCTGTCCCATCTGTGGCTGGTGCTGGCCAAGGAGGTGGGACGGGTCCGACAGCCCTACAAACATTGAAAAGGTATTATGGGATTGAACTTTTGTTTTATATTTGAGTTTTGAAGGACAACAGATCTTCAAAAAAAAGCAGGATAATTTGCTTTCCAGAGTTAATGTAGAACTTTATTTAGTGGTTCAAAGCTCTGTGTTGACTATAATCAATAACCATTAAAGGAAGAACCCAATCAATCAATTTATTGTTTTGATGAACAATAATTCATGTTTAGGGAGGTTCAATCAAAATCTCAGTAATTTGTGAATTATATAATTACATTTGACTTCATAGAGCATCAAAGATGGGGAAATTTTGGGATATGCCCTTAGTGTCAGGACCGACTGCATCCTCATACGTTGTATATTTCACGCAACTGTCGCCTTCCTGTGGTTGCAGAGTGTGCAACATTACAGGTATTTTTCTTGCAGTTCAGTGAGGATCATAGATGTTTGTACCATAGATGTTTGTGCAGCGATACAAGTATAAAGGGCAGTAATTCTAACGGGCGTCATGTTTGTTATCGATGCATTCAAGCGGACAGCTTGGATTTTAATTTGAGAATATTTACTGCCACACAGAGTGTGAAACGTGTGAATTAAAGCCCACTAAAATAGCATCTGACCAAATTATTTACAATCCCTACTGTACATTAGAAAACCTACCCCCAAGCAGCATTTCTTGCAAGAGGTTGTCTATCTTAGCCAGGCCAAACAGCTTAACAAACTGCAGCTGCTCGATCATCTGCCACGTGATGCTCTGCAGAGCGGGAAGCAGAAGGAGGAGCTCGCCGAAACGGCCGCGAGAGTCGTACTGGCGATCATTGATGTAGTCCTCCAAGCTCATCTGTACCTGGTATCTCATGCTCTTAATCTTGGAAGGATCACGGAGACTCTTGGCATCTCAGAGCACAAAACAATCAAAGAGTAAAGTTATTGGCTGACCAATTAAAAGTTTGAACATTGGATGGTTGTGAGAATTCATTAAGCAAACAAAGCCATACTGGCATGATACAAAGGGGGCAATACCATTCAATGAGGGGGCACCTACGCAAGAGTGTGACTCATGAATTGAACTGTAATACCTGGGTCAAAAAACACAATGGCTTTGAGAGCTGCATATTCATTCTCATCAATCTGAATGTCTTGAAAGGACAGCACCAGCTCGTCGAGAACACGGTTTGCGACCCGGCAGATCTCAGGCTCTGCACAGTTACGAAGAATTACGTGACCATTACCTGTAGGGAGGAAGCATAAACACCTTATGAACACTAAATTTAGAAGATCACATAGTGAAAATAAAAGTTTTGACAAACAGAAAAGTGGCCTCACTGCGAGTTGAAACATACAAATTCACTTAGTTCTTAATGTGATTTATGGGGTGGTCACACATACGATAAATAATGTAGTTAAGCGTAGTGGAAGCCTCCATAGCTTAGCTTAGCCTAGCCCAATGTGGCGCTCCGTAGCAATCCCTAGCCACCCGAGGATATATGTAGAAATAACTTGGCCATTAATGTGACAAAACTGTGCGTGGAGGTTTATCTGTTGGGCATGTTCAAAAGATGGCCGCAGTAGTGGGCATTTTTATTAATGTAGCAGTAACTTAGTTAACAATTAAAATGTTGTTACAAGTAGTTTATTGTCGTGACAACTATAGCCAAATGTAGCGTACCCCGTAATCAACAAATTTGGCATGAAATCTACTGCAACTAAGGGCTACTACGTAACACTACGGCTGTCAGTACGTCTCACTATGTCTAACTACGGCGTACTAGGGCTATGGTCATCTCCTCACCGCCCCCCCCCCCCCCCCCCCCCCCCAATGGATTGCAATGTGTGTGACCACCCCATTAAAGATGAGAATCAATCCATTCTCACCTAGTAGGAGGAGGTCTTTGTAAGGCATCGATCTCTTTGCCACTCCTAGTAGAAGGTGTTCCCCTGCATGAGCCCGTAATAGACACACCTGAACCAAAAGAGGAAAGTCTGGGATAATTCATTCTATGGCTGCCACCACTTCATCACAACTCTAAGTGTCCGATACATTTTTAAAAGTATAATGTCATGCAAAATAACCTACTCCATTGTGAGAATGCATGATAAATACAGTGATTTTTTAACCCCATAAACTCTAACCTACTTAAAAATGGTAGAATGGAGATTTTTGTTAGCAAATGAATACTAATAGTAATTTTAGAAAACAATACATCAATAGGCCTTCCTGAAAGGTGCAGAATTAAGGTATTTATTTTCTGACAAAAATTACATCTACTCAGATTTTTCTTTTTTTTTGTCAGGTTTGAGTTAGTCTTTGTTCATTATGGTTATCAACAGCAATAGTGCTAATGTCACATGTTTTCTTTGCAGCAGGAATCCTCTGGTTCCCAGTTTGCTATATAGTCAGTGTAGAGTTCTTCAGTCACTGTGTTATATTAATTGGTAGCCTATAGCCTAATGTAAACTATTGTGAAGTAAGTCTAGGCTAACACTAGTCTAGTATAGGCTAAACAATGCCTAGATGTGATACACTTCATTAAGTGGTTGAGTATGTTTATGCACATTGCCCAAGAAATTGCCCATGAGGTCCACCAAGTGGAGACCATAGGCAATAATGAAACAACATCCCGTGGTAATAGCAACCCATTGAGAAAGTATGTGCTTCAAGCAGTTCTAAACATCAATTCTCCACAGACACATTAGATGGGGAAACATTCCGAATCTGAAAGAATCTTATATCAATCACCTTTATGTTTTCCCTTAAGTAAGTTCAAAGTCAGAAAGAGCTTTTTTTCCATGTTGTCGTCAACGTCACATACATATTCTATATTTTTTGGTTAGAGCACTTCATTGAAGCTACATAAAACTTAAATTAAGAGAAATATTCAAACCCAGCACCCTTTGTTTCCATGGCCACAGCATTACATCAAATGGTAAGTATCTAGATCTTGTAGATTATTCTATACACATTTTCCTGTAATTCGGCAGGCCACATCTGAGATTGTTGGAAACTTTGGAATCTCCACAAGAATTTACAATTGGCCTGAGTTCCACATGGTTGAATACAGCAGCAGCACTTGATGGAACCGTATATGTGTGGGTAAATAGGTTTCATGGAGTTAAGGGTTTAAGTGTCCTGAGTGTTCAGAACACTTTATTGACAGGGATATTGGGAGATATGTCGGGCTCAATGACCTGCTCCAGCCACTGTGTGGTGGGGTGTTGCATTGAGTTATTTAAATGGTTATTTTTTCTTAAAGAATCCAATACCTGGTCGTCAAGTGGTAATTCACCAAAGGTTGGAATGTATTTTGCCCACTCGACCAGCACTAGTAACTGTTGCTTCATTGACTCACACACGTCCGCTATGTTGGCAATACTTTTCTCTGAGGCATCTGAGGACGCTGTCAGACTGGGCTGGCTGATCTGTAAGGAAGATATAAAATACTAAATGAGATTAAGTCACTATAAGGACCCATTAATCATTTCACTGGCAGTTGATGTATTCCAAATAAACTGTAACAAGTAGTCATGCGAATGATTAGAAATTTTAATGATATTACTTATGCTTGGTTGGAAACGAATGCACATGCAAATTAGCCCTCTCATTACAAATCACAGTCATTAGGTATTGTGCAGAAGGAGAAATTCACCATGGGTGACAACAAATGCAAATTAAAGACAGGTATGTCATTCCTCAGTGATTAAAATCAGAAAAAGTAATAGGGTTTGAAAACATAACTTTTCATATAAAATGGAAGGAAGGAAATGAAAACATGTTTTTTAAGATATGCAGTACCATTCTCTTTGCTTTCCACATTTTATGGAAAAATATAAGCATAAGTATGAAGGGAATTGTTTTCATCAGGAAAGAGTCCTTTCATCGTAGGCCTATTATCTAACTTCAGCAAGCAATGTTAATGTGCCTAATTTCATATAGCAGTATCAGTCAGAAAGACATCCCATCTGAAATGTTTGCAGGTGACAGTGACGGCAGCTCTCAGTACCTGCTGTGACAGGGACTCGGCTCGTGCGAGCACTGTGATGGGTGGTAGGCCCTGTGTGTCCTGCAGCTGTCTTCTGCAGCTTATGCGGTCTCTTTCGTTCTGAACCGCTGGGAAAGAAGCAAAGCGTTTAGCTGATTCAGTGCTAATGGCAGCCAGTGGTGATTACTCTGAGGCCAAGAGGCATACGTTTCTTTAATTTACACTCAAGTGAGTTTTGCAATCCCTGTTGGATTACAGCACCATTAACACAGCACTGTCTTAAAGCTGATCTAATCACATGCATTAGCTGCCTCGCTGAGGTTGCGTTCAAATACTTCTCCTGACCTGAATATAACAACTTTTCCTCTCTCTTCAAATGAAATTAGCCCTCAATTCTTCGGATGTTTCCAAAGAATGCATAAAAAAACTCATAAAGAACACATAAGTAATGTGTTTACAAAAAAATTAAATAAAAAATCTGCTCACCCACATCACGTTTTTCAGATTAAAAGGGTGATAAACAAATATATATACATATTTTTAATGGGTTCTTACACCGGGATTACCCCAGATGCGTGTCTGGTCCGTCTCCACCCTGCTGCGTGTTTGCTGCGTGCATTGCCGTCCGTCGACACCCACCGACTGCGTTCGTCCTGTGAACCAGCGCCGGACGGTGAGAGAAGCGAGACGAAATGAACGAGCCTGACGAGATCACGCAGTAATTATAGAATCATGCGTGATTGCCCGAGATAAGTGATACATATTGTATTGACTGCAACGGCAAACAGGCAGCAGCCTTTGTTCTTTTCCAAAAAGGTTGAGGAACAATGGACTTGCTTTGACTTTTTTTTTTTTCTCGAGATTTTGTGCTTCTACCATGGATAAGTAGCCTATTTATTAACAAATCTCCTGTTTGTGTTGGGTTTGTCATTTGTTTGGAAAGTGTTCTGTCGATAAAGTTTCGCCTACATATTATCTTACCTCGGTTGCTGTCATAGCCAGCACTACGAACTGGCGCCAACGCGAATTTTGAAAATTAACCGTATTTTTTAAGTGTTACGTATGTCTGTGTACCGATCGATCTGCTGTGTTGAAGTGCTGCGTTTCCGTTGCGGCACCCATGAAAAATAGAAGTCTTGCGTATCTGCTGCGCTCGGCTCCGGTTTGCCAGAGCTGGGACGGATGAGAAATGCAGCGCAAGTAAAGCTCACACATAGACTAAAGTGAATCCTATCAGCTGCGCTGCCATGGCGGAGCACAGATGGACCAACCACGCATCTGGTGCAATTTGAGGGTCACTGTGTAGTTTCTTTCTTTCTCCCACATGTTTAAATTGTGATATTTGACAACATGAAATCCAGATGAGATTACAGTGTAAATACCAAGCAATGAACTGAAGTAAAAGTTTAACAATTGTGGAGCATAAAATCGGCTGTTCGTGAGCAGTTAAAAAGAGAAAGCACAAGATCACCAATAAACTGCAATGCCAAGGTTACACCAATAAAACCAACAGGCCACACATTTTACAACATCCCTCCACTTTATTGTGAACTGTAATAATATAGTTAGGCCTATATATTATAATAACCATAATCTGAATCCTTCACTGGATCTGAGCTTGCCCCATAATACTGGATTCCAGATTCGCATGAAAATCTACTATGTGTCTGTGTGCCTAATGATCTTCGCAAAAAGCTGACTTGCTCACATAGTGTCAATGTTTGAGACAGTGATACGAAGCAATTTGTCAGCTCTGTGCAAAGAGATCAGGTTGGTCCAGGGTTGTTGCAGATTTTTTAATTTAAATTTATAAAAATGAATCCTTCAGTTGAAAGAAGTATCCACAAAAAATTACCTTCTTTCCTCATTCCAACCCGAAAACACTTGTGCAGTCGACAGAAACGACACTGGTTCCTTTTGTCTTTATCCACCACGCAGAGTCGACTAAATCTACAGCCAACGGACAATTGAAGACAGGGATACAAACATACTATGACAGCATTGTGGTGCAGTTCATGTTAAAAAGGGTGCATTAATAATTATTATTTATTTGTTTTATATTCCAAAGATGAAAATTCCAACATAAAAGTTCTATATATGCAATTACATTGATGTTAATACTAGCATAGCAAAGGAAGAAACAAAAGTTATTTTTCTTCCATTACACTCCATCCAGACTGACTGCAACAGAAGTATTAGGCTCTTGAGTAGACATGTTAATAAAGATACAGCCAGTCTAGAATATTGTAAACCTGAATCCAAAATCTTGCTTTAATGTGGGATGATTTACCGTGATGGGGGCTTAGCTGGTACTTATTTTAAATATAAAATACAATAACGGAAAAAATAAAAATGCAAAGCTGTCATCTTGTCAAAAGAAAGCCTGTTTGGTAATAAGCAGATTTTGAACACACAGTGTATCCACTCATATCATCTCAACAAAACTGTCAAAAACTGTACTTCTGCAAATTAAATTCTTACAATGAAAATTAATAATCAAATGTTTTTTTACATTCTTTAATTCCTGCTGATAAACTACAGTAATTTCTGTGCTACATTGTTGGAAAAGATTCTAACTTGCAAAGAAGCTATGCATGGGACTCTCATAAGTGTCAAATGCATTTGAACAGTAGTTTTTAAATGATGTACCTGCATGAATATACATGGCTTTTCCTGATGCTGCGTCTGAAGAAGCCCTTGCAGCCGTCACAGCTGGACGCCCCGTAGTGTTTCCCGGTGGCTTTATCTCCGCAGATGGCACAGTTGGAGTTCAGCCCACTGTCTCCCTGCTGCACACCACTTGGGTCTGTTGGCATGTTGTCTTGGAGTGTATTTAAATTATTATCATTATTATTATGACTAGTACTACTGCTACAACAACTACTCAGTGTAACTATGGGATATATCTTTGGAAATAACTGGTATATAATTTAGGATAGGTCCCAACAAACACAGAGCTGTAATTGATTGATTTCTATTTTATCATTCATCAATATCGGGGCAATGAAATTCAACCACCCATAAAGGGTGTAACTGCATCTGAAATCAAAATCTTGAGTCAATGAGGAGAAGTAATATGTGAATTTAGCAAAACAATACAATTCTTTATCACATCAAAGGCCATGCCACCAAAGTGCTCAGGAAATTAACCTCACAGTGGTCTCAGTGACAGTTAGCATATCATCACAAGCAAGGTCATTAGCTGTTATGATTTTGTTGACCATCAGGAGAAGTTAATCAGATCCCTTACGTTCAGTATGCTAATACCTGCATCTTTCCATCACAGTAATGAGGCCGTTTTGGGATTTACTGAGGGAGACTGCGTATGAGTACAAAGCTAGTTCACACTGGTAAATCTCTTGTGGAATAAAAACTATACCAGTTTGCTAAAATACAAAGGGAATGGAATTCATTAGAAACATTCCTTTATTCATGATAAATCAGAAAGCATAATGATAGAAACCCGACAGTGGAGTCTACATTTGGAGGCTGGAATCTCTTTGTAAAATCATGGGGATTTCATTATCATAATGTGCAAAAAATGCTTTGCTCCAAGTCTAAAAACTTTTAATTGATGTAGTTACAAGCTGTATTGCTACAGTGGCAATTACTGGAATGGATAGGAAACCAAAGGCTGTTCTAAAAAACAACAAATCAGGAGTTGTCAGGAGTCTGAAAATAATCATTAAGGTTTTAACATAGTTTTGAATAATGCATATAAGCAGGCTACTCTATGGATATTACCTAAGACTTCAGTTGCATTTCATTTTATGTAGATTATCCATAAAACTTGGAGCCCTACTCTTTCCCTGAGATATCTTGTTCTAATTAACCACTGACGACACCACTCAAACAGTGCACACTCATGATAGTTCATTAATCACAGGTACATATACTGTATGTAAAAATTTAGTAAAACTAAGTTACTGTATTAGGCCCTCAAACCACAGTCTGCATTTGCTTGGCTTTGTTTCATCTGGATTGATCTACATAACAAAGTGTACACTCCAAACCACAATTAGAAAGTAAATGTTTGACGAGTGATATTTTTTTTAAATTTTCAATATGAATTTTCAACACTGCATTTACATAGATTTGATCCACAGTGAATATTCCTGGAAAGAGCTGTTAGCTGTACAAAGTATTTTCTGAACAAAATCTTAACTAAGTCAAGGCAAATTTGATGTAGTTACATTCACAAAAATTCATAAGATGGAGAAATGAAAGAAAAGACTTTCTGGGTGGCAAATAATACCAAGCTAAGCCATAAACTGCAAAACAAGAAAGTTGGATTCTATCCTAGGTTAAATTTTGACCCCAGTGGAACAGCAGAAATGTTTTGCTAATTATTAGCTCATAGCTGACAGCACAAGTCATCATGAAGGAAAATGAATCAGCTGTCTTTGGAAACATTGCTTCTAAGTTTGACGTGTTTTGAACATAACCTTGTTAAAATATTCTTTTCCAGGCAAATCCAGCAAAATTTTCTAATTTGGAAGTGAGATATCATTTTCAGTTACAGACAAGTTTCTTTAAGTCACCAATAAGGCCAAGCCTGTGAGAAGCCTGCTCCTCTCACAGCTCAGAAAGCAATGTCGATAACACAGGTTATCCCCGTGAACACTCACCCACTCCATAAAGTGCGTGCGTGCTCTCAAACTCCAATCTGCTGTAAGAAGGATCCAGACCATCACAGTAATTGACCACCTCCATGTCCATCAGGGGTTTAGGGAGAGGCATATTTGGAGATGTCATTGGAGGGATCTCCTCAGACAAGAACTTTCCCAGATATTGTCACATACCAAATATGAAGCTTTGCCTTTGCTTGTCTGACAGACTTGAGCTCCTTAGAGAAAGGGAGGAGCTTTGTTACATACTCCTTGCTTCCTGATTGCTCTTTATTGTACTTATCTGCAAGCTAGATGCTTATCGTGAGGAGTTAGGATTTATAAAAATTTGCATTTCATGAATGAAAGTTTTAGATGGAAATGCCAGAGGCATAGTCAATGAAAAATAGTAGAATTAAAGATCCCACGGCTGGGCTAAACTGTAGCGCAAAGACAACATAAAATGTAGAAACTGTGGTATGAAAATGCCTATATGATATTCTCTATTTATCGAATGACCTGCGGGTCATCCAAAAAATTTCTTTCCACTTGCCCTCAGAAAACTATCACAACGACTTTCTCCTACCAGTCATTACTCCTGACCTGCATCCAACTTGCACAGGAGGACCATGGGTGCATTTACCGAAAGCACAGATGCTGACTTGCATAGTTGGAACCAGTGACTGTGAGTGGACAAACCATACTACTCAAACTTTGATAGGGATCATGGGAATTTTTTTGTGAAATGACCTGCAAATTTGGTAACTGCCACTGATGAACAATATATTGGATAAATGACATGCAGTCAGACACAAAACACATTTGCAAGTGCATTTAATGACATTAAATGAGCGTGCAGCCTCACACTTTTGGCTTTCACGAACACTTCATGGTTTCACCTCTGACATGTAAAGTGAAAACAGTGTTTGTTTGATGTTTCATTACCACAGTTAATGTCAATAACGGGTATGGCCTCCCCTAGCTTGAATGACGGCTTGACAGCGTCGGGTCATACTGTCAATCAGAACCTGGATGCTTGCAATTGGAATGTTGTTCCATTCTTCAACAAGGGCATTTCCGAGCTCTTCTAGAGTTGTGGGTTGTGCCCTACGACCGGAAATAACGACCTGCAGCATGTTCCACACATGCTCGATAGGGTTTAGGTCCGGCGAACGTGCGGGCCAGTCAAGGCTCGATAGGGTTTAGGTCCGGCGAACGTGCGGGCCAGTCAATGCGAACAATTGTCTCCTGCTCTAGGAATTGATTCACCACCCTAGCACGATGGGGACAGGCGTTATCATCCATCAAGATGAAATCAGAGCCAAGAGCGTATGGTCTTTCGTACACACTGAGGATCTCATCCCTGTACCATACCCCTGTCATCGTCCCTCTCCCCATGACATGCAGGTCCGTTCTGCCATTCCTGCTTATTCCTCCCCAGTCCATAATTGATCCGGCACCATTACGGTCATGTTCGTTGATGTAGGCATCATTAAATCACTCACATTGTCTTCGCCACACCCGTTGCCTCCTGTCAGTCCAAGCAATATCGGGACTCATCAGTAAAGAGAACTGGAGCCCAATCATTGTGTGTCTATGAGACATGATCGTAAGTCCAATCCAAATGGTCACGCCTATGATGCACGGTCAGTGGGATTCGAACACATGGCCTTCTTGAGTTGAGGCCGGCAGTATGAAGACGATTCTGTATCGTCTGAGTGGATACCCTGACCCCCGAGGCGTTAAGCAGGTCATTTCGTAGGGTGGTGGCTGTCCAGAACGGATGACGTCGTACCTGGAGTGCGCACAGCGCGTTCAAAATGTACAGAGCTGTAAAGTTACCGAGGTTTTCGCCACTCGACATGCCACCAGTTTGCTGCCAGCTAACTTGTTTGTTGATTGTTTGGTCAACCAGAAAAAGGTCCAACATGAACAAGCTGAAAGGGGGCATATTGCCACAGAGATGGGCATGCTTTGGTTAATAAACCAATCCCCCCATTGTGCATATATACTGAAACAAGGACAGTAGTCCGATTAAATGGCCTAATCGAGTTACAACTGTAGCTCGAGTTAACTGTGCATGTAAACGTACTGAGTGTAGTTTTGAAAGCAAAATGTTTTCTCATTCTTGCTTGATTTTAGCTTCTCAATACATTTTTAATCCTATTTTTACACATTTGTGCACCAAATTTTTCAATGGGTGACCTGCCAGGATTGCAAACAGGACAGTTTATCACCTTGGTGGCTGTATGTGATAATGGATGGGTTGAGATTAGACTAGGGAATAAAGTGTGACTTCTTTTTGAAAGGCGTAGCTTCTCTAATTGACAAGGTTGTTACCTCAACATCTGAATTTTTTAAGACCACCTCATCACCTGACAGTACACTCTGACCAGAGCAGAAAAAATGTTTAAGTTGGAGAGAGCGAAAGAATCTAAACGTGTCCGTGTGGATTGCTTTATGTTGGCCAAACCAAACACTCCCTGGAACTCTGCATCGCCGAACACAAGGCGGCTATTCATAATTAAAATATGGACTATGCGATAGCAAGACATTATGCTCAAATGAATCATGGTTGGCTGCATCATTAAAATTTTGCGGCATCGGAAAAATTGTTCCTTCCCAGAAAGGTGAAGATATTATTAATAAACCAGAAAAGCACTCAGAGAGCGCAGATCTCCGCCAGGGGGCAGCAAAACCCAAAAGCACAGCAATTGGAACTCCGACCCCTTGGAAAGACTTGAAATCTTGAACTTTGGCGTATATCTCAGCAGTACTTTGGCCTAGATATGCCAAAATTTAATGACCTGTCCCTTGACTTAATATCCACATTCTCTGAAAATTTCATCAAAATCTGTCCATAACTTTTTGAGTTATTTTGGAAACCATCAGACAAACTAACAGACAGACAAACAAACAAACCCAGGAAAAACCATAACCTCCTTGGCGGAGGTAATTACTCAGAAAACAGGCTTACTGGATCTACACATTAAAAACAGTGGAACCACATGGATTAAATGAAGAGTTGAACCTTTCATGTTTCCTGTAATATGTATGATTGTAAGTTCCTAGTTCATTGTCTGCGTGACATCTTGTTTATACTGTGATTGTTCTTGGATTTACGGTGATTCTCCAGGTAACACTTCCTTTTTGTATGGGGTCACAGAATTGGCATGTTAAGGTTACCTCCCTGTTCCCTTATTTTCCAATGGGAAGTTTTTCTCTGTGTGTAGGAGGGTATTTAGCTGTCCCAGATTAGCCATACATGTTTGACTCTGAGGAAGACGCAGCTATTCAAAACGTCAGTCTTGGCACCTTAATAAATTTATGCTGGTGATTTGAGTGCTCCAGTTTCTTCTTGGCATTTGGATTTACTGTCCTCTCTGCGAGCACCGACCTCCACTGACAGAGGGGCTGAAGCACAAGGGGTTTCTTCATTTTAGTGTTAATTTTCAATTTAAAGATAACCCATTCCAGAAAAAAAACAAAAAAAAAAAACAGGAAGTGCCCGAAATACTAATCCTAATGTGTGTGTGTGTGTGTGTACACTTCATTTTTTGGATCAATTATTAAGCTGAATCACATAAGAAACTCTTCACAACGATGACCTTGACCAGTTTTAATTCAAATTCTATTTTCCTGATGAAATCAGAGAACTACTACTTGTGAGATATTTGCAAAGATGAGTGATCGTACTCGAGTATAATCAGATAACTACTGTATTTCAATCCAGTCGTGATGAAAACCTAAAACAAATATTTTATCCAATACGGACTCTATACTGGTTCAGAATAAGAACTACATTCACTCGGAAAATACTTCAATTGTTTTGTCTAAGTTTCTGATTCCAACCCACCAGAAACCAGGTACATATTTTCCATGAAAAATATAATGCATCTCATTTTTTCCATCTTTCCAAAGACCAGTGGTGTAAATAGCTTGGCCAGAGGGCTTTTTGTTTCTTAAAATCTGGCAAAAAAAAAACTGGCCTTCACCATTGATTAAATATTATATTGGATGAATAAATAATAATGGATAAATAAATTTAAGTCCCGTATAAAATGGTATGAAAAGTACTTTGATTGATTGTTAAGTGAATGTATAATAAATTTAGTAACTGAACACATGGCTGCGATTGCCATGGGAATTTATTGCCTTATCAGGAAGTTACTTTGGGGGAGAGCAATAAGCCCCTAACAATAAACAAGGCAGGTCAGGTTATACTGACCATTGATGGCAGGTAATTATTGGTCACCTTATAGCTTTATGGCCTTAAGATGAGTAAGGATAATGATGTTAATCTCTCAGTCATTCTAAAAAAACTTTAATTCTTAAATATATGTACATTGTGCACTGTTTTGATGGGATTAAACTTTAACTAAGCATTGAGGAGCTATACACCTCAGGCGTTGCGCTCTGCAAAGTGCTAACACAGCAACATCAATGTCACAAGGCCAAGTATTAAATCACACCACATAAAGGTGGCACTGACTACTGCAACTTGGCCTTATCTACAGCATTTGCATAATTTTGCCATTTGCCTAGCAAGCGTTTATCATTACTTTGCTAAAAATATGCTGACTTTACAATATTTGAATTAAATGCTCCCAAGTTTTCTATAATACACCGATTCTAACTGGTGAGAACTTCCATGACGTCATACTGTATAAGGTCATACTGTATTTTTGTGAAATAAGTACACTAAATTTTACTCCTTAACCTCACCTAATTGTCTCTCCTTGCAACAGGTGCCAGTTCTGATAACCACTTGAAAATTATAAATGAGATCCAAGCAACTGATGTAACTAACAACCAAACTGTTTATTTAGCTAGTTTCCCCTATTTGATTGTGATTAAGACTCAGGTATCAGACGATGCCTGATAGCACAGACCTTTTCTGCTTGCCATCATCTACTTTAATTTTCACTGCACCTGCAGCCAAGCAATGTTCACACTCTTCCAAAGCGTGTGAAAATAAGCGCCACACACTTCTTTTTCAAAAACTGTAATGGACACTCAATATACATCGCTATTCTGCTGACATAAATGCTCATAAAAATATGGTGGTCTAGAAGTCTCACCAAAGAAGTTGTATGTTTTGAGAACAAGCATGGCACTAAGGAACATTATGACAATGCACAAATATTGATGTACAGTAAGAGAAATTCATTGAGTACTGGACTGACGAAAATACTCATAGTCCCGGGAGATAATTATTATTTTTCATTTTATTTATTTATTCACTATTTTATCCAATTTTTTTCTGTGCAGGGTTACATCCTATTTTTTTTATTCCATAAACACAATGGAAAATCACAGGCCAGTTGAATTAATTTTATTGTGGGAAACCACCCAGCACAAGACTCAGGCTTAACACTCTTGAATAAAGCTTCAATTGCAAATGTTTGCAAGAAACTGCTTACAATGCAACCACATGGTCACGAGCTATGCTCTATAATAGATTTAGCAAAACATCGGAGACATTCTGAATGTCCGAGTATGCGAAAAGAAACAGTACATCAGACCAAACTTTCATCATTAATTAACCTGTTCGATACTTTCGAACATTTACCGAGTGTCTAATTTCAAGTGCCCTTGACAGACGAAAACCACACCACGTGACACAACCGTATGCATGGGAGTATCTAGCCAGAACATTGTCAACTGAAGCCACTCGAAATGAAAGCCTGGCAACCACGTCCGTGCATTCTAGGCGAACTTATTTCACGCTTAACCTGCAATACCTTAATCGCAGTTTTTAAAATGACATTTGAAGTTGTAAAGGATAATCCAAGTTAGGCACAAGACTTGTAAAAAGTCTCACCTTTTTCAAGCTGTAGACCTCGTTCTAACGGACAGCACTAGACCCAAATCCATATGTCGGAAGCGGACAGATGAGTTAAGGCGTGGGATATCATTCACTAACAGACTCATTCCATGTCGTCACGGGATCTAGCCATTAGATCGATTCACTAAACAAACTGAAACTTGGGTGCGGATGTTAAACAGTAACTAGCCCCAATAAAAAAGAAAATACGGCCAGGGGTTTGTTTATGGTAACATACAAGGTGTGGAAACCTTCAAAAAAAAAAAAAAAGTTGGTGGCAATAGGCTTCGTGAAATGGTTCGAAGTCATTTCTGGTGACGTTGCAAACTAAAATGTTTAAAAGGCAAAAGAATGGAAAAATGTCATTATTATTATTATTGAGAATATTTTAGTCCAAATGGGGAAAAAAAAAAAACAAACAAACACAAAAGCAAACAAACAAAACAAAATTAAGTAAATCCAGCAGATGGCAGCCATTATATGTCAAAAGGCACTTCACCTAGCTAATTTGAAATAGTTTAAGCACATATGCCTGTAGATACTGGGTAAAATGCAGTAGAAGTGTTTATATAGTTGTTATTCTTACATTTTAGCAGACATACATACTATAGCCAGGGGCAATTTGTTCTTGTCATTATGCACCATTTATGTGCAGGGTTCTATATCATATCACAGCCATATTCGCTATGGAGATCTTGCTAACTTTGACTAAAGATCATTCCGGCCCATTAAAACCATAGAACACATAAGTTTGAGATTTCTCTCAGGAGCTCGTCTTACCCAAATAATTCACAAGTTTCTCCTCTCACATCACAGTAGAATACCTACGGGAACATGATTTGCCAGCTCATAAATAAGCATGTGACCAACCAAGTCAGGCCCCAGAAACCTTGATGCATGAAGGAGGCATCCCGATACCAATGCAGGAAGCAAAATACAACACATCTGGAAGCAGTTGAATGCAAAAATAATTAGCCACAATGGTGGCTCCTCAACAGCACGACCTTTCACCCTTCATCTGCGAATACAGATATATGCTGTATATATGTAGAATATACAAAGACAGTGTGTGTGTATGAGTGTATATATATATATACACACACACACACTGCCCTCCATAATTATTGGCACCGCTGGTCAAGATGTGTTCTTTACCTTCTAATAAATTCAGTTTTTTTCTAAATAAGATAGGACCACAATGAAAAAAGGAAAATTCAACCTTTAATTCAAGTGCATTTATTCAGTGGGAAAAAAATCCCACATTAAGAAATAATTCTTTTACATCAAATCATGTGTGCCACAATTATTAGCACCCCTGATGTTAATACTTTGTACAACCCCCTTTTGCCAACAAAACAGCACCTAATCTTCTCCTATAATGTTTCACAAGATGAAAGAATACGGAAAGAGGATTCTTCGACCATTCCTCTTTGAACAATCTCTCTAAATCATCCATCGATCTGGGTCCTCTCCTCTGCACTCTCCTCTTCGGCTCCCTCCAGAGGTTTTCAATGGGAATGAGGTCTGAGGACTGAGAGGGCCATGGGAGGAGCTTGATTCTGTGTCTGGTGAACCATTTCTGTGTAGATTTGGCCACATGTATAGGGTCATTATCGTGCTGAAAGACCCAGTGACGACCCATCTTCAGCTTTCGGGCAGAGTCCATCAGATTTTGATTTAAAATGTCCTGGTATTTCAAAGCGTTCATGATGTCATGCACCCTAAGAGGGTTCCCAGAGCCTCTGGAAAAGAAACAGGCCCACAGCATGACCGATCCTGCCCCATACTTCACAGTGGGCATAAGGTGCTTTTCTGCATACTTATCTTTTGTGTTCCGCCAGACCCACTTAGAATGTTTGTTGCCAAAAAGCTCTATCTTGGTCTCATCTGACGAAAGCACACGGTCCCAGTTGAAGTCCCAGTACCGCTTGGTGAACTCCAGACGTTTGCGTTTATGATTATGAGTGAGAAAAGGTTTTTTCCGTGCATGCCTCCCCAACAGCTTGTTGGCATGTAGAGAGCGCCTGATGGTTATTTTGGAGACTTTGTGACCCCAAGGTGACCCCAACATTACTAATTAAATGTTCCTAAATACTCTGATCAACTTTGTAAAGTCCTGTAGAAATGACAGAAATACTTCAATTATTTATTTCCTAGGAATTGTTAAGGGTGCCAATAATTGTGGAACAAGTCATTTTATGAAAAATAATTATTTCTTAGTCAGGGATTTTTTCCCCCCTTAAAATTCACTTGAGTTGAAGGTTACATTTTTCTAAAATTTTCAGTGTGAGAGTATGCTTCTGCAATAAAAATTGAATTTTTTAAGGCTTTTAAGACATCTTAACCAATAATTATGGAGGGCGCTGTTTATATATTCAGCGCCATTAAAAATGCACAGGTGAGGTATGTACTGTATTTGTGGCAAATTGAAGAACCGATTGATTTTTATTGTTTTTCCAGTGAGGCACAAGAGGAAACAAAGAAAAGAGTGTGGTATTGTAATACTGACGCACACCATGAGCACACGCCAAGCACTTCAGTAATAACAAACATTGAGCTGTTTGTGATATGTGCAGTGACACCTGACTTATTCTTTTTGGTGTGGTCCATAGCCTACATTAAGCCAACAAAAAAAAAAAGAAAAATGCTTCTGCATCAAGAAAATGGAGCGGCTTGTGACACAGGAGAGAGAAAGAGTCAATGGCATGTTATGGGGAGATCTCAGCCGCCGAGAGGTGGTGCGTCATTTGCACTGTCACCGTTCAACAATCGGTCGGCTGTCTATCAGAGTATGGAACTCAGGTACTGTCACTGATCGACCCGCGTAGGGCTGCCACGAGTAACGATGGCAGCTCAAGAGCGCCACATCTGGTTACAGCCTGTAAGTGACAGATTCCGGACAGCAATCAAAACTGATCATGAGATGAGGGGACCGAGATGACTGAGGGTGAGTGCAAGTACCGTTATTTACTGCTATTACTGAAGTGCTTGGCGCATGCATGTGAGGATTACAATACCACACTCTTTTCTTTATTTCCTCTTGTGCCTCACTGGAAAAACAATAAAAATCAATCGGTTCTTCAATTTGCCGCAAATACAGTACATATCTCACCTGTGCATTTTTAATGGTGCCGAGTATATATCTAGGGCTGACTGCAATAAACAGTTATGTCCAATATATAACATATGGAGACAACTGTTTATTGCAATCAGCCCTCCATATATACGCACACAAACACACACTGTTCATCAAAAAAAAAGGCACATACTATAATTTTTGGGTCACCTTTAGCTTTGATCACGGAGCGCATTCGTCGTGCTATTGTTTTGACAATCTAATCCATTACATTTATTCCTGACCAGATTCGCACTCATTTTGGGCAGAGATATTGTTTTGACAAAAGGTGAGTCAGACCTCTTCATTAAGCCTTTGCCAGCACATCCAACTGGTTAAGGTTGGGACTCTGAGACAGACAATGATTGCCGATGAATCTTGGCATTGTCATCCTGGAATATGCCTGCACCATCTGGGATTAAAAAGTACATTGATAGGTTACTGGTCATTCAGTATATTCAGGTAGTGTGTTGAATTCATTTTATTGCAGCAGAACAGTGCTGAGCCAAGACCTGACCAACTGAAGCAACCCCAATCATAACACTGCATCTAGAGCAGTGGCTCCCAATCCAGCCCTAAAGGACCCCCTGTCCGGCAGGTTTCTGTTGCAACTTTAATTTTGCACACTAAATGCATTTAAGGCCCGAAGCACCTTCATGCACACCCTATTCAGGTAGATCTTTTGCAACCAATTAGCATGAAGCCCTGAGATGGATCAGGTGTGAAAGAGTAGTCAAAGAGAAAAAACCTGCAGGGCTGGGGGTCCTTGAGGACTGGGTTGGGAGTCACTGATCTAGAGGCTTGTACAGTGGGGCACTATGCATGATGGGTGCATCGCTTCATGGGCTTCATTTCTTGCCCTAGGTCCCCGAGATGCCCCCTCATTCTGGTATTGGGCAATTCTGGACTCATTGGACAACATGGCCTTTTTCCATTGCTCGAGTGTCTTTATGCTCCCTTAGATAGATAGAATATTTATTGTCCTTACGGAAATTTGTTCTGTGCCATTTACATTCACAGTGCGTCTGATAATTACAACTGTACACAATAGACAAACACAATACCCCCCCCCACCCCCACCCCCCAAGACAAAAAAAAAAAAAAAAAAAAACAATATGACAGAGCCCCCAACGTACTGTACATACAGTGTAAAGTGCAGTTATTCATAACTCAAGTGCAATCTCGCAGTTGAATCCTTATTTAACAGGGATGTACTAGTGGGTATAAATGATCTGCGGGCTCTATTTGTGTGAAAAGAAGGTAACCTGAACCTTCTGCCTGAAGGGAGCAGCTCATATGCATAATATAAGGGATGTGATGTATCCTCACAGATAGTATGTGCCTTGCGAATTGAACTTATCCCCCCCAATTAGTGTCAATAGCAAGTGGCTTTCGAGTGGCTATGCAGCTATTTAGTCCCAATCCTCCAAGTTTTTGAGGCATGTGGAAATGCCCTTACCTTCACAATTAAATATAGCCTTGGGTTGCACTGCTGATTTTCTTATGATGAGACGGCACTGAGCATTTTACTGATCAGTCGTTATTTTTCTCAAACCCATCTCTTCCGCAAAGTTGACAGTTCCAGACAGAGAGAAATTCATGAATGTCTAGCAATAAAATTGTCAAGATTTACAAATGCATCACGCAATATTCACATATGAATTTCACAATTTAGCCGAGCAAAGATTTAGCGAAATACGGCAGGATTTGCCAATTCCACCTAGGCTTGGCCACTACTTGCAAAATCATTCAACTTGGAACCGACACTTCATCTGATTCTAACTGGTTTTTGGTTGCAAACAGATTGCATTCCTTAGCTGTCACACAGTAGCGCACATGAATGCTGGATCAAGAGAGGACTTCATACTTTCTGATTGGATCGAAGTCCATTTCCCGCTGAACGTGCATGAAAATTATAGTGGGCTGACAGCAACATCCTCTCCACATTTTAACTGCTGCGAGGAGTAATGCCAGCAGCACAGCTACTGTAGATACAGCTACCAAGTTACACTGTAGCCCTATATGAGCACCTGCACACACACAATTTTCCTGACAATGAATATTTTTCAAATAGCAGTATGAGGTCAGTCAAAAAAAATCTGTGGTCAGGAAAATGCGTATCCGTGGAGACCACATCATTCGAGTAGGGATAAGTTCCCAAACAGGGAACAAGGTAGAGTAGAGTAGTAGCAGGGCTCTGATGGCAACACACACTATGTTTAACTGATGAGCGTGAGAGACTGGAGCCTTTCACGCTCCATGAATCCCTGCTACACAAGAATCAAATGGTTGAAAGCAGATTAGTGAAATTGGGCTGACACCAACAGGTAAGCAAGCAGATCAGTTTTGTTGCTTAGCAGCTGAATGTAAATGTACTCATTTAAGGGTTTGTTTGCCATGTTACCATGACCATGGCTGGATCAATTCTGGGATCTCTGTGTTCTTTAAGGTGCAACTTCATACTTCACTCTGAACACATTTGTTACTTCAAAATCACAGTGAAAACTCAAAAACACTACAGTGTAAAATGTCAGTAAATTAAAACCATGGAACATTGAAATAATTATTTCTTAGCTGAGGTCAGAAGAATTTGAATTCAAACTTATAAAAAAAACAATTTCAAATACCAAATAATCACTGGCCATAAGGCTCTTTGATCACAGCCAAATTAATTTTCACTTTTAGTCAACACAAGAACTGAAAGAATGACTACATTTAGAAGCTAAAAGTGTATTTGTCTAGCCAGTGAGTAAGGAGAATGCAATGCATAAACTGACAAAGCTTCAGAAGTTCAATACAGCACAGTCAGAATTTACTTTATTTTTACAATAGTAAATAAAATCTCCCATCTTTAGAAGTTTACATATCTTACAGTCTACAGATTCAAGTAATGCAACTGCTTCCCATAACCACTGCAGGTTTAAACAAAATAAGACAAAAACAAGTATTAAGAACTAACTGTTGGGGTTTATATCACCCCACAATCAGATCAAGTTTGTAATCAGTACACAAAATGATGGCATATTTGTTACACTTCAATGTTTAACACCATCCAACTCATTTTAACAAGACAAAGATGACCTGAGTAAATACAAAATGCTGTTTTAAAATGATTTCATTAATTGCAGGACAATATCAGTCTAACCTAACCTGGCCCCATGAGAGAAAGTAATTGCCCCATTACTTACTAAATAACCCAATTAAACATGTTTAACTGAAAACTGGATTCAGTTTCACTAGACGCACCCATACATGATCAGTGCTCGTTGAGTTTAATTGAAACATTAGTCAAATTGAACTTGTCTGGTAATGTAAAGTGGGAAAAAAGCAGCACATGATGCCGCTAATCTCGCAATCTGAAGAAATTCAAGAGCAGATGAATGTTGTTGACATTTGTCAGTCTGGAAAGGGTTACAAAGCCATGCATTTCTTAGGCTCTTGGACTCCAGAAAAATCGGGAAACAGTGGTTAACCTCCCTCGAGTGGCCAACCTACTCAGATTCCTCCAAAGGTGCATGGACGACTCATCCAGCTGGTCACAAAATAACCCAGATGAAAATCTGAAGAACTGCAGCCCTAATGTGCCTCAGGTAAGGTCAGTGTTTCCTCAATAAGAAAGAGATGGGGAAAAGATTACGCCAGTGGGAGAGCAGCAAGGTGAAAACCACTGCTGACCGAAGAGAACACAAAGACTCACCTAACATTTGTCAAATCTATGATAACTCCATAACTTTCAGGATAATATTCAGTGGACTGATGAGTCAAAAGTGGAACCTTTTGGAGGACAGAGGTCCCGATATATCTGGCGTGAAGCAAGCAAAGCATTCCACAATAATACATCATACCAGCAGTCAAACATGGTGGTGATAGTGTGATGGTCTAGGACTGCCTTGCTGCTTCAGGACCTGGGAAATTTGCCATAATTGATGAAAATATAACTACTGTTCCCTATACCAAAGGGGAACGCCGGGCCAACAGTTTGTGACCTAAAGCTCAAACACAGTTGGGTTGTGCTGCAGGACAATTATATAAAGCACACAACTAATTCCTTCCCTGAATGGCTCAAAATGAAAAAAAATTAAGGTTTTGGAGTGGGCATGTCAAAGTTATGACTTGAATCCTGTCTGAGATGCTGTGGCATGACTTTAAAAAGGCATTTCAGGCCCAAAATCCTTCCATTGTGGATGAATTAAAACAATTCTGCAAAGAGTGGACCAAATTGTCTCAACACTGAGGTAGAAGACTTATGGCCAGTTATCTCTAATGTTTATGTTTATAATGTCAATTATCTGGTCTAGGGGGGCAATTATTTTTTCAGGTGGGTGATACTGGTTTGATACAGGTTGGTGGCATAGTGGTTAGCACTACTGCCTCACAGCAAGAAGGTCGTGGGTTCGCATTCGGCCTGGGGCCTTTCCGGCCTGGGGCGCGTGTTCGCGTGGGTTTCCTCCGGGTACTCCGGTTTCCCTCACCCACAAAACATGCAATATAGGAACCCTCCCTTCCTCCCTCCTGTATGGGCCGTAGGCGCACGCGTCCGTCAGTCTACCCCAAAAATGTAGTATACCACCTTCAGAGCATGAATGTGAATGAATAATGTAAAGTGTATTTGAGTGTCCAGAAAAACGCTATATAAAATTGATGCATTATTATTATTACAAGTGAAAAAGTAAGCACAGCTCACCAATACCTCCGACCCTTGTGCAATGAAGAGATTATGATTATATTTTATATAAGAGATGATATAAATTGGCACTGCACCTCTGCATGAAGTATAGAATCAATGACTGGTATTTACAAACAATCTGATAAGCAGTTTTCGAGAAATCGGTCGGACAGCATTTGCAGTGGTAAATTTTCAAAATATGGAAATAATTTTTTAAAAAATCATCACTTTTCACGAAACCTGGCACTGCACCTCTCCATGAAGTGTAGAATGCATGACTGCAAATCGAAAACAATCTGATGAGCGGTTTTTGAGGAATCAGTCAGATAAACTAGTGCAGACGGACAAAATTCTTGGGTATATACTAAATATACCCCCATTATGGGTCAGAGGTACAAGAACACTTTACCTTCAGTAAATGGAAAGATTATTTAAAAGTCACATTTTGTAATTACTCATATTGCCTTTGTCTTATATTAAAAGTTGTTGATTGAAGTCAAACATTTAATAATGACAAATTTGGAAAAACAATAAATTGGGAAGGGGGAAACTTTTTCACAGCACGATATCTCTTGTGATGGTATTTGAGCTTAGACAGTCAGAGCACTTCATCTCTCTCCGAAGCAGTTTTCCCCCCACTAGGCCTCCTAATGCTTTCATCTCCATCACTTGAAATGCATTTTCCTCCTCTGCCCAATGTAGATTCTCTTGGAGGTCAGGACGTGTGACATTATGCTGAGCAGCATCAGGAAAATGGTCATGGACATCACAATGACATAGTGGCTGATGCTAGAAGCACAAACACAATAAGTGACACAGCAACTTAGTCAATAACAGAGTTTCAATCATCTTATGCTCCTGCCCTTATACATTATTTTTCAAACACTCTTTATTTAGCCTAAAATATGTAAGGCCCATTTACAACTGTGAGTCTTTACCAATTCCAATTACCAACTCTGCGAAAAGGCACTTACATTCTCTTAAACCTGATGTTAAGAGACCCAACTGCAGTCAACAAGCCCTGAATTTTAGCCACTGCACTAATAGATTGTGTAAAAGTTGCAGTTGGCACTATTGGGCCACCGGGTCCTAATTAACCTGAGGAGTTGCCATGAAGACATGAGGAGGGAAATTACTTGCGGATTACCCTCAACCAATTATGTGCTACTGCAGGATACTGACACTAACTGGAAGCCAAAAGAATTACATACCTGGTGCCAATATCCAGCCAACTCCCATAATCTTGAACCAAAAAGAAGAAGTGCTGCAAATGAGAGAGAAAAAACATAAATGCACAAGAGCATGGACACACATGCGCGCACACACACACGCACACGAGCGCATGCACACGCGCACACACACGCATACACACAACTGGCCATTTAGTCCTGACACAGGCTGTTGAACAGCCTATTCTTTACTTACCAAAGCCATCAAATCAGAGATGACGAGTACAATTAGGAAGAGGCTGTAATCAAACGACAAAAATATGAATGAACAGATGCACTTCGTAAATTAATTTACTCCCTTTTGCAGTAACAAGGATAATTAGTGTGTGCAGGAATGACAGGGATAATGTTGCTAAATACAAGTGATTATAAAGTGGCCAGATATAGGAACTAATTTTACTTAATTCCCCCAGGACACTGGTACTGGCACCAGCACCAGCTCAAAGAGCCAAAGAAGATCTTTTACAAACACACTGAGTGAACCTGGGCCCACCATCTCACCTAAAGAAAGGCATCTTCCACAACATAATGCCCTGTCATACTGCTGGGACACATTTGCTCTCATTTGCTCCAGAGGAAAAAGGTCCCCTTACTGGATAAACAACAGCTATTCAAACAGAAACTTTGTTTTCACAGGAGGCTTTCTGTCACATTACCTTCTTGAGGAAAGCTGTGTTGAGACCTGAATAGTTTCGAATGTACACATCACAATAACAAAGGGGATCAAAACCTAGAGGGGGAGAAAAAAAAAAAAAAAGTCAAAAACATATTGCATTGTTCCACGTTAAACAGCCAAAATTAAAAGATTCATGAACTACTTCATTCACTGAATCTCTTTCTAGTACAATGAATATAAGAATTTAAGAATGATCAACTACAACAGAAAACAAGAGCAACGCAAGGTGTGGCATATGCCCCCGACTGAAAAAGTTGAAGAACATGTACAGAAAGTGAGTGTTAGGTATCATCTGCAATGCAAGACCATTCACCCCACCAAAAATCATAAACCTCCGTCGAGCGGTGTTCACGTTAGAGTGCAACAAAGGATTTGAAGATGGCTGCTGTGGCGGCCATATTGGTTGGCAGAGCGACTTCAAAATCGATGGGCATCATCTGCTATGTATGACCATTCACCCCACCAAAAATCATAAACCTCCGTCGAGAGGTGTTCATGTTAGAGCGCGACAAAGGATTTCTAGATGGCTGCCATGGCAGCCATATTGGTTGGTGGCACGAGCTGAAAATCGATAGGCATCATGCCCTATGTCGGACCATTCACCCCACCAAAAATCATAAACCTCTGTGAAGTGGTATTCACGTTACAGTGCGACAAAGGAAAAGCTTTCGACCGGACGCCTGGACGGATGGACAGACAGAAGGGGTGAAAACTGATGACAGACAGACTCTTTTGAGGTTGGGGGCATAAAAAAAATATATTGAGAAATAGTGATTCATCTATTTTTTGACATCAACACAGCATTAGACAATGCTTCAAATTAAATACAAAGATGCCAGAATGGGAAGTTCACTTGAAACGAGAATACAATTCACCTTTCGCTAAGCCCCGCCCAAGAATGCAGACTGGCCAATCACTCTGACAATTTCATGACAGCGCTCCATTGAATCTAGTGCAGGCGTCTCAGATTTTCGTGCTTTTTGACTCTCGTTTTTGTGGACTATAACATAGTTATGGTTAAAAGTTGTGCCTGGGGCACTTGTAAGACTGACACTCTTTACCCAGAGAGGTTGGAAGGGGGCATGAGTAAAAATAGCCCCCGCCTGTATTTTTTTTTTTTGCTTAAGAATATGCCTCCTTCAGATTTTTCCAGCGATGCCTAACTTGGTTGGCAGTTCACACAAAACTAGCGCCTCTCCACTTTTCGCACACCTTAAAGATATCGTTGTTACGGTGCTTTCGCCCATCGATATATTCCATAATATTCATGTCTTTCATTATCTGAATGCACACAGTTGTCTCCTCTTCCCTCTAAAAATGCAAATTCCTTGCGAACTGAACAGGCGCAGACGTAATTTAATATTCTGTTAGGGGACATTTTCCGATTGTATACATGACCCATTATGCCGATTAAAACAGGCATATGGGCATATTCATTTAGAATATTTCAAATCGGAAAATGACCTTAATCGGGTTATTGCATGTGTTTACATGACAGGTACGCAATCGGAATATTCTTATATTCGATTAATACAGGAATATGCATGTAAACGCAGTCATTTATTCAGATCGGCTAGATTCCTGGGCCATGAAGGAATACTGTTCAGAGGACACAGTCATCACGACAAATCACTACTGACTATTGATTGTGGAGAGTGACGACCTGACAGTTCCCCAAATATTAGCGAGCAAACGTTGAACTTAAAATTACACTCTCATAACTACCTAACCCATTAGCTAAATTAAGCAGCTAGAAAACATAAGAAATATTCCAGCCGTCCCGCGTGCTAACGTCAGCTGATATATTATCGTTAATGCCATGGTATAAGCATAGACTGTAAAAATCAGTCTATGGGTCCAAGTCCAGATTTCCTACATTGTGCATGAACATACTGTAACCCTTTCTGTCTACTCCTGTCTCAAACCGCATTTGCTGCTTTGTAAAAGCCCGACCACAGTTCAGCTGGCAGAGCTGTCAAAAAAGCCATGTTGAAACTGAAGTTTTGTCGGACTTGGCAACAATAACTAAGGGGGGCGGGGCTTAGCAAAAGGTGACTTTCAGAATAAATTGTGGTGCTGGAACTTAAAAACCTGAAATTAAACTTTTGAGTTTGGAATGATAAAACAGAATAACACC
Organism: Gymnothorax reevesii; assembly: GCA_029721435.1. Taxonomy (NCBI): domain Eukaryota; kingdom Metazoa; phylum Chordata; class Actinopteri; order Anguilliformes; family Muraenidae; genus Gymnothorax; species Gymnothorax reevesii. The sequence continues at coordinate 88,361,198 of CM056575.1, forward strand.
AAAGTTGTGGCAAAATGACTTAATCAAAACATTATATTATATATTTTTGGAAAGAAAAATCTTACCTTCCACATCATCAGTGCACCCATGATGAAAGGGTTAAACACTGTTAGAAAGCAGTAAACAGAGGCAGGGTCGAAACTAGGAGGAAAAACACAATGAATAATTTAAAAACACTTGTTAAGTTTGATTGTATTTTTCTACGGCCGCACTTCACTTAATCTGTGACAAACGGCACCCTTTTCTTACATAAATTACAGTAATTTACATTAATATATGTACTTAAGTTATTTGAAAAACATTACCTGTTAATAGAGGCTATATTCCCTGTACCAAAGAATGCTGTGATGATGAAGAAAACCTAGAGAAAATGTTGAGGAAAAGGCCATTTTTGACTTGATAGTCTCAGGTAAATTGATATTTTCTCACACCAGCACATCAAATATATTGGATTCCCTATGCAAATCCTAAGTCAGCTACAACTGAACGTGGACTCATTCCGGCCAATTAATGCTGTGTGCTCCATTTCTTGCAAGGTACTACCTGAACCACTGTTGTCCCCAGCCCCTTTCTCACAGACAAACCGAAACCATTGATCTAGCCAGCATTATTACTTATTTTGTATTTTTAGCCATTTAAGCCCTTAAGCCCGGAGCCTCTTTTTCGAAACTGGCAAACCCAAAATCGAAGTATATTTCTGCGACTACTTGGTCCATATGAATAATCTTGGTAACATAATAAAGGTCAAACCATTTGGGATTTCTGCCCTGGTGTAAAAATCACCATATATACCACTGAGTCAGAGTAAATGAAGAAGGAACACAGTATAAATGAAAGATCTAATTTTGCACCTAACAAAGTTTTACTTCTATGCCTTGTAAATTTCTTGAGTTGCAGTCCAAAACCTCTAAAAAAAATTACAGCACAGAATGTCATTATTATCTATGCCAAAGTTTATTCTGATCAGGTAAATCAGAGCAAAGTAAGAGCGGAATGTCTATGTGGCTTCTCCAATTTGGCAATTTAGGTACCTTGCCTTCCATTTCAGATTTCTCGGATACCAAGCTATAAAACCCATAAAATTTCACTTATATATCACTATAGGCATCCATTCCATCCAAATACAAATAATTTTTTGAATTTAAAAAAAAATAAAAAAATTATTATTTCTGCCAGTTTTGTTGCCCATACAATTTCACATTCAAAGATAATACATACAATGAAAATGAAGTTTGACTCCAGTGGAGCAGATTTATAAAAAATTAAAACAAATAAATAAAATTATAAATACAAAGGCAATGTGAAAAAAATGTTAAAGAAAGGTAAGAATTACAAAAACCCCAGCGATTATTTGTAGAAGGAAACTGCAATTATTTCCCAAAAAAAAAAGTGTACCTTGACCAGGAATCAAACCTTCAGACGGAGCATTTTAACCATTAGGCTACGCCAACTGACAATGACACTGCAGTCAAATTGCCCATTTAATGAATGGGTAAAGAAAATACTTACTCTACTGTTGTAGTCTCAGTATTTGTGCGAAATAGAGCAAAGATTCTGTCAGAAAACAACTCTGAAAATGAATGTTGAATATTTAGCAGATAATTATTCGGACAATATCTCAAACAAACTAGTTATGCGTTTATATTGTCGCGCTATTTAAGAACATGCAAATTGCCCATGGACTCAGTTTGACGCAGTGGGAACGCAAGGCTGTAGCTCACGCTAGTTTCCTGCGATTAAGATGGTTTCTTCTTGATTGTTGGAAACACCAGGAGTCATAGAATCAAATGCCTACCGGCATAGTCTTACTGACAGCATCACAAGCCGATCACAGAGAGGAAAATACATTGTAAGCAAGCTGAATGCTAAGGAGCTGAGATCTTTGAAGCAACGCCCTGGGAAAGAACATGCTAGGATACTGGCAGATCTAGTTTTGTTATAACACAAACACATTGAGCTAACAATAGCAAGCGCAGATTTACCCTTGAGCAGTTTTTTTATGACAGAATATCAAAGGAAAGAATTTTTTTTTTGCTCATCTCTGTAGACTGGAAAGTTCTTTGAGTGTGATATCAGTTTTAAATGACTGGGCATACATTGTTGGATTCTGTGGGCTTTCCCCTTTCATTTGAGGTATCGTTTTTATGCATGGCACAAATTCAGGAGAAATTTTCGCGATTCAGCGCTGATATGATTTTATCTAATGTTTTGCTCCATGCTTATTTACTTGCTTGGTGCTTGAATTCTGTTTGGTTGAGGTAAAAATGGTCTACATGAGCTTTTTGCCTAGTTTCTTCGCGAAATGTGGATATGCTGCATGACAATGTTGTTATTTGGAAATATGCTGTATTTATTGTGTGTAACAACCGGCCCCGGTATCGGGCTGTAGGGCTTTTAAGAGATTAAACTCAGCTTGCATTCATTTAGGCCATGTTATGCAATTGTGGTCCCTTTGGTTAGCCTTCTCCCCTTCCTTGTGAAATGTTACCCCAGTTTCCTGTCTCACCATCACAATTTTCCCTCTTCATTCTCCAGCCTTCTCACTCCTCTTCTCTCCTCACTTCTCCAGGGCGGACCTCAGGCAGTTGGATTCTCCCTTTTTTGGAGCTGGGTTATACCAAAGATTTCTTCCTATTAGGGAGTTTTTCATTGCCTACTTTATCCTTCTGCCTTCTTGGTTTATTCCTTAGGGCAGTGGCTCCCAAAGTAGGGGGTGCAGAGCAATTGCAGGGGGGGGGGGGCGCGGGGTGCTGTAAGAACATTTTTTCCCCCCACTAGAGTTCCGGACACCGACAGAAAATTATTTGCATACAGCAAATCAGCAACCTTGTTCCGGACCACTGAAAGAGTGTCTTGAGACAGTTGAATTTTTTCTGTCTTTACTGGCCTTGCACCAAGGTACGGTCTCGGAACCACTGACTGCACAGTCCATTCGCTGCCCAGAATACTGCGATTACATCGTAAATGCCTGCCTTACTCTCAGCATACCTGTTGGCCAAATCATTCATGTATCCTGCCATTTTCATAAATAATTTGTTACCTTCGCCAGCGACTTCGCTGACGAAGGTAATGTTTTGATCCCCGTGTATTTATTTGTTTGTGTGTCTGTCTGTGTGTATGTGTATCGAATAACTCAAAAAGTACCAAACGGAATTTCATTAAATTTGGTGGGTTGATTTGGCATGACCTGAGGATCAATCGATTAGATTTTGGGAGTGATCGGGTCAAAGGTCAAGGTCAAGGCCACGAAAAGGTCAAAACCGACTTTCGGCCATATCTCGGTCAATTTTTATCCGATCGGCATGAAACCAACGCCAGTGGCGAGGGATTGTGGCGTCGGCGAAGGTATGCGCTCTACCGAGTGCCCGTTCTAGTTATGAATGTAGTTGTTCAAATATTTGAAGCTGGTAAAATGAGCTGGTTACAATCAATGTAGTCTAGCGATACCCAACTGACCGTTTTTTAATCCTGCACTGATCTGGCATATTATTAATAAAATAGTGACACCGAACAAAATCCGATAAATATAAAGAAGAAATAACCGAGATTGCATCAGCTTACTGTCGAAAAAATGAATGCCCTGTAGGCCGACAGATTATTTTTATCTAGCCCCGCTACTGAAAATTATAAACATATCGGCAGGTTTGGCAAGTGGTGTTAATGAATTTTTTTCGCATTTTGCTGTCGGCTGTTAATATAGGTTGATTATCGTGCTTTCTTTCTGCATCATTGAAACATAATTTTAAGTAGACGGCCATAGCTATACTCAGGCAGAGGGGTGTGATACAGCCTAATGATTCTATACTTAAAAAAGAGATTTTGAATTATTAAATCTTGGTGTCCTTCATTTGACAATGCAGTGGCCGTTTCCAAACCTGCCAATCATTTTTAATGTTTCCAGGCAGGATTGATAAAATCATCTGTTCAGAGCATTAATATTTTCTAGAATAAGCTGACACGATCTCGATTATTTCTACAGTATTAGCGCAAGGCCAGTGAAGAGAAAGAAAATGTAACTGTCTCGAGACACTCCTTCAGCGGTCTGGCACAAGGTCGCTGATTGGCTGTATGCAAATAAGTTTCTGTTGGTGTTCGGAAAATGCATTAATAGCAATGTTGTTGAATATTGAAAAAAAAATAAACTCGTTACACTGAACATAATTTCACAGTTAAGGTGCTTGAAAACAGTTACACATAAATAATTACACCGTGGTGGTTTGTTATTTTGTTATTTATTTCTCAATCTAAAAGTAGCCTAGTTGTAGTTTATGACAACCTACAGTTTATGGCAGTTTACTTTTATTTTTTCAAAAAAGGTTGAGGTTTAATTAATTACAATGTGTGAAATAGACTGCAATGGACTCTGAAAACAAAATGTGTGTGTAGACCCCTATTACCTGTTTTTTTTCTTTTGGGGGGGCGCAAAAATTTCCTGATGTACCAAAAGGGGGCCCAGCAGAGAAAGTTTGGGAACCAGTGTCTTAGGGCATCTGGTCCAGTTCTGTGTAAAGCACTTTGGGTCAATTTCAATTGTTAAAAAGCACTAAACCTATAACATTGAATTGAACTGAATTGAACGTGGTTATTTCAATTTTAATCAGAGGTTGATATTGAACATTAAACCAGTTCATCAAAAACTCAACAAATAGTTGTTGACAGCTGTACTTAAAATGCAAAGAATGCATCAATACTGCGACATACTGTACGTCTCCCAGCACCAAGAATTTTAAGAAAATCCCAATTTCACTTGGATATTATTACTCTAAATATAAAACCCTGAGAATTATAGTTATCATATTTTTGTGACCGTCGAACATTTCTCATATACCAACCTAAGACAAAACAGGAGTAAACAGTGCCACCTGTGGGCATTCAAAGATAACTGTAGAACCTACAAGAAAGGATACAAAAAAATAGGATCTTCTGATGTCATCCAGACTCAGTTGCCTGATCTTGGTAATGTCAATATTTTCAGCAAAATCTATTCGAGAGAGCTGCAACATCAGAGACAACTGTCACAAAAGAGTTCATTTCATGTGCGCAACACCAAGGAATTAACACCAATACAAAATTAACTATTGGACTGCAAAATAAATACAAAAAATTGAAAAACATTAAATACGTACATTAATTAACTTTGATGTTGACTGATGTTGAGTCAGAGAGTCAGAAGAGAGCTAATACATGAATGTGAATGCGTGTGAGTATAAGTGAGGGTTTGGAAGGCTCTGTGTTCAACATGTATGCGTGTCTAAAAAAAAAAAAAAAGTCTCGATCAGTTTCTCAAATGAGGAGATTGAGTTTGGCCCATATTCTGTGCCTGTACCTCTAGCTTAGAAGAGACGCCTTGACCATTCATCGCCTCCTGCTCCATGTTGATCCACATAAACATCAGCCAGCAAAGCATCGGGGGAAACAGGGCCTCATAGCTATGAGAAATCAACCCAGTGGAAAAAGGTCATTTATTAAACTAGTAACAAGCACAGACTCAACATAATAGCAGGAAGTACAAACACATCCTTTAAGAGTGCAGACATGCCCTGAATGTGGACACATTTTTGCAGGACTGACTCATGGACTGCGGAGAGCTCCTGGCCTCACCCTGTGCTGAGCAGGAGGTAGGTGGTCACCAGCGACAGGGAAATACTTAGCAGGCGCTGGAACAGGTGGGTGGAGCTCAGCAATGGCAACACGAACGAGGAGGCTGGAACGGAGGCGGAGCCAAGGAGATTAATACAAATCATTAGTACTCAACAATGCGTATGAGCACACGTATACAAATGCGTACAGGTACGCCCACACATGCACAGGCACACACGTATGTCTGCTTTAGGGCCAGTACATGGAGGCATTAGTGCTGGTGTGTGTGCACTTCATGCTGACGTCCGTCAGATTGTTCGAGTCCAATTGACGCCTTTGTGACACGGCACCGAGGGCTTTTCAACAATAGATGCCAATTGCAGAGTGCGGGACGGAAAACAGCCTGGCAGTGTGAAAAATGTCATTACCATTAGACTGTGACTGAGAAGACACCAGAAATAGCCTGGTTTTCTCCCTGTGGCATTTTCAAGCCAACTGTGTCCAATTCCCAAGCTAAAAGGCCAGCAGACCAAAAAGTAAGACGACCGTATTTGTATTTTTACACTGCCACAGAAGCTTAGCATTTTTAAACCAAGAATCCTCATGTATCAGCTCAAACTTGTGATACCTTACACATGCATGTTCTTCAGTATTATTTTTTCTCAACGATTGATTTATATTTATTTAAGAGGTAAATTTGACTGCAAAATGCCATCTCGCTCTGCAATATGAACATGCCATGTTTTAAGAATAATAAAGTATACAGGTACACTTCCCAAGAAGTCCCACCTAGTGTGGTCCAGCTGATGATCTGGTTGAATAAGGGCAGGCCTTGCTTCAGTTTCAGGCTGGAGTGAGTGCTGGTCACCACATAGGCACACAAGGCCATATGGATCATCTATAAGAGCAGGGCACAGATCCTAATGTTACAATGAAAGGACTCGCATAATATATAGTATATATTATACACCGTGCATATTGCATACCGCACATACATATACTTGGGAAATTCAAGTATGGCATTGAGTACACTGAATAATGTATACTGAAATATTTCAAGATGACATGATTCATTATAGAAAACTGCAAATAAAACTAAGTTGAAGTTAGGCAGCAATACCTCGCTTATATTATTTTACATGCATCAACAAGAAAATCACCATCTCAGTACAAATAAGTCAGCTTCAAAAATCAATATGACATGTCTGCATTCAAAATTCTCTGACGTCACAGAAGATACACTTCAATGACGTCAGAAATCACAGCATCCATTATTTCTGGAAGTCCAGACAGAGAAGACGGACCAAGTGATGTGGCCAGAGAGAGTGACAGATAGCGAAGATGTAAACATGGCTGTGATGACCTGACAGATGTACAGACGGCAGTCTCTCCACTGCAGGGGTGTGTGTCTCCACGACGACCACAGGAAACAAGCGGAGAAGACGAGGGTGAGCGCGGCAGCGCAGGTCCTGAAGAGGAACAGCAAGACAACTAAGGGGCACGGAGTGGACCGGGAGACGTCACATGAGCTACTGACCTAATGTTTGCAATGAGACAACAAAAGTCACTTTCCCACATTTGCTCTTCCATAATATTAGTTTGTTTTTTCGTATTTAATTATCAGTGCTTGTCTCGCTTTGTAGAGTATAATGAGAGCAGTGATCACCGCAGTTAGCTTAGCGTACTGCGTGAAATGACAATGGTTTTTTATGCGCATTTTACACACGAGACATGCATTTACTGAATGAGGACTAATATGGAAACAACACAAGTGCACCTATGTTTTCACACCAGAATGGCAATGCTCACAAAGCAAAAAATACATTATGCAGTTCTTCAAATGTAGAACACAATATCCAGGGACAAAAAAATGAAGGAAGAGCACAGTTTAAAGGGAATTTTGAAATTTAAGCCTGAAACAATAATTATGCAGTGTAACAATTAAGTTTTGGTGTTCCAATCATCCTTCTTGATCGGTAAAAGAGGAATGAGCTTCAAAAAATACCCGCCACTGCAAGCTGTGATCTGCCCAAGGATCATACCTCGCAGTAGCGGGTATTTTTTACCACTCAAGACAGAGAATAGGATCACCTCAATTGTTTTACTGCCTAATTATTGCTACAGGCTTAAATCTCAAATTGTTTCCATTCCCTATTAAACACTGCAATTGTTTCATAATCTGTAATCTTGTGTAATAGATAGCTGGAAAGGAATGGTGCATATCCACGAAGTAAACGCACCCAGAGTAAAAAGAACTGACTGGCCTGCAGATGGAAAGATATGGAAAGATAATGTACTGTTGTGAGAACAGTAGGCAGCAGCTTACACAAGCTGTATGCTGGGCTCCCGCCCCACCACAGGCATCAGAGGGAACAAGGCAAGACACAGACAGCCGAGGACCCAGCTCAGCGACCAGACCTGGAACAGGCACAGGCACACTCACTCGGGCAGTGATACAGTTACACTCCTTACTGCTGTTTCAAAGGCCTGACACTGCTCACACTTCAAGCAAGGTTGCTGCGACTTGCTGTAGGAAAACCAGAATCACGTACTAGTATCAAGAGATTAACCCCTTAAGCCCTGAGGCTCTTTTTCGGAAATGGCAAGCCCAAAATGAAATTAGTATATCTCGGCGACTGCTTGGTCCATTTGAATAATCTTGGTATTGTAATAAAGGTAAAACCATTTGGGATTTCCTACCAGGTGTAAAAATCACTATATATGTCACTGTGTTAGAGCAAATGGAGATGGAAAGAAATGAATAAATGAAAGATCTCATTTTGCACCTAAAAATTTTTTACTTCGATCCCTTGTAAATTTGTTGAGTTGCAGCCTGAAACCTCTAAAAAATTACAGCACAGAATGTCATTATTATCTGTGGCAAAGTTTATTCTGATCAGGTCAATCAGAGCAAAATTAGAGAGGAATGTGCAGGTGGCTTCTCCAATTTAGCAATTTAGGTACCTTGTGTTCCATTTCAGATTTCTGCAATTTTCAGATTTCTGCAGGAAACTGCAATTATTTCCAAAAAAAGAAAAAAAAAAGTATCCTGATCAGGAATCGAACTTTCACAATATCCTTCACTGCGCAGCATTTTATCCAATAGGCTGCGTCAATCGACAACAGTCTTTGGTCAAATTGCCCATTCAACGAATGGGTAAAGAACATACGTACTGTACAGTTGTAGTCTCAGTATTTGTGTGAAATACTGCAAAGATTCCGTCAGATAATGACTCAGAAAATCAATGTTGAATATTTAGCGGATAATTATTCGGACATTACCTCAAACAAAGTAGTTATGCGTTTATATTGTCGTGCTATTCAAGAATATGCAAATGTCCCATGCACTCAGTTTGACTCACTCGGAACGCAAGGCTGTAGCTCAGGCTCGGTTTCTGCGATTAAGGCGGTTTAGAGTTCGTTAGAATCATCAGGACTCATAGATTCAAATACCTACTGGCATAGTCTTCCTGACAGCATCACAAGCCGATCACAGAGAGGAAAATACATTACAAGGAAGCTGAATGCTAAGGAGCAGAAATCTTTGAAGCAACGCCCCGGGAAAGAACACGCTAGGATCCCAGCAGATCTAGTTTCGTAATAACACGAACACATTGGGCTAACAATAGCGAGTGCAGATTTACCCTCGAGCAGATTTTTTTATTGCAAAATATCAAAGGTAAGAATTTTTTTCTGCTCATCTCTGTAGACTGTAAAGTGTATGCCTGCTGTTCTTTCAATGTGGTGTCAGTTTAAAATGACAGGGCTCATATTGTTGCATTCTGTGGACTTTCCTCTTTTATTTGAGGTATCGATTTTATGCATGGCACGAATTCAGGAGAAATTCTGCCAATTCAGTGGTGATATGATTTTATCCTGTGTTCTGCTGCATGCTTATTTACTTGCTTGGTGCTTGAATTGTGTTCGGTTGAGGTAAAAATTGTTTACATGAGCTTTGAGCGGAGTTTCTCCCAGTCATTTTGGTATGCTACATGTTAGGATTGGTGCTTCCTGGCGTGTCTGTATCGCACGCGTCTGACGCAGGCCCAATAAAAGGGGGCGCTCGTAATGAACAGGTTAAAAATCAGTCAGGTTTAAATATACTCAGTCCTAGTCCCAGCATGCAACATTAAGCAATGGTTTATGTTTAGAATCAGCTTGGTTAATCAGGTAAGAATCAGTCGACATAGCAACACGATTATACCTCAACATGTCTCTTGGAAGACGAGCAGCTGAAAGATTCCAGATACCCATATACAGGTAACCCTTCAGAAACCTTCATAAGGACTTATGCTCATGAAAACAGTAATTTTTCTAAGGAATATTTGATTGAATGAAGACATGAGAATATGCAAGAAGATTTATGGTATCGTGAAGTCAAAAGCGATTTGAAAAAGTCTAAATGGAGAGACTCGGACATATTAATTTTTACGAATTCCAAAACCCAAGGAGGGCATACAATACAATGCAGATATGAAATCAAAATACCATGGAGTTTGGAACTAAAAATCTATTAGTCTCATGTAGTAAGAGGCAAATAATGGGTAAGAAGCATCAGTACATTGGAAAAATCTCACCTTTGCTTTTGTATAAAGCTGAAATACAATGGGCCACGCTGACAGTACAACAAGTCCCAGAGTTAACATAGCCCGGTGGAAGAAGCTGACAACCTAGAAAATGACATGCAGGTTAAATGAATCATTTTGCCATTTCATCCTTTTTTGAAGCAAGCAACACGGCGTACACTTGTTCCAGTCATGCAAAAAGGAAAATCACGTCTAGCATTTCGCAAGACACACTAAGGCTAAATGTCAATGTCATGTCCCCAGTTCCTCAGGACTTGAGAACTACATCTATGCATCAATAGAGATAATACATAGCACTGCTTACCAAGAGCTCGATCCCAAGAATCACCACCACAAAATATCCAAAGCATTTTATCAACGGTAAGGAGGGAGCTGAGCTTATCAGGTCTGCAAGTGTTCCAAACCTGCAATGATCCCAATGAGCACAGTCAGCATCTCGGCAAGACAAACTCCCTCAAAACTTAATACATTTTAAAATAAAATTATGTGGCACAAGTTTGTGCGCAGCCATCTTAAATGGAATGCAGCAAAAATGTTCAAAAAAGCAACTTTGGAAACCACAAAGTTTTAAACGGCATTACACTCATACAGCAAGCCACAGATGTTCCATGTGAAAATCACAAACTGACCCAGCCAGACCACATACAGTCACATCCCTGCCACTGATGACTCTCAAAGCTCCGAGTTTCTGGCTCTTAAGTAATATACAGCACATGAGAAGTATGGCTCAGGAATACTGAATGCAGCACAGCACCTTTATGGTTATTACTGGCACCTTCATTAACCAGTAACTGTTGCACCTGGTTAAGGAAGCACATGAGACAGACAGAACCCCAATGACGGTAACACAGCCAGAGTTTAGAATAGCTACAGTGAGCATCATACTCCATAGGACAGTGGCACACTTTTGTCATTTTTGCTTTGTTGGCCAAGTTAATCACCGAATATGAATCCCTGAATGGAAGAGGAGATTGATGGCAAAAAGTCCCAGAAACGAGTAAAGATGGCAGCAGTACAGGCCCAGCAGAGAATAACAGGGGAGATGCCCTGTGTCTGGAGAAGTCTATGCATCCCAGGCTTCAAGTGGACATGGCATGCAAGTGATATGTTAAAAAATCATTACTTCTACATTCTCTTAAATTGTTCAATAGAAACAATTTAGAAAAGGTAGAAAAGGTTCCGTCACTTCAAAACAGTTAATCTGATATGGATGAAAACACACTCAAAGCTGACAAAGCTGCTATTGCCCAATGAGAGATGATGGTCACCGTCTGTGGGCAAACTCAGCTCGCCCCTTCACTAAGAAATAAAACAGGCATGTAACCAAAGTCACTCACTCTTGGAACACAGAGTACCATACAGGCACTGGCAGCAGGCAGAAGATGTAGTAGGTCCAGGGGCTGGCTTGGATCAACAGGAAAACTGCAATCGCTGCACCCACACTAAGAAACGCTCTCCCGAGGCTGCTGGCCATAATCTGTAAATGAGATGGCGCAAAACAAAAAATATTACTTCCACGCATCCTAAAGCCCATTCACATTCAGAATTTTTGCCATATCAACACCTTGATTTTTGTAATGTTTCGGGAATAATTCATAACCTCCTTTGCAAATTTTCTGTCCAGTTTAGTTTTTTGCTCCTTGATATTGATTGTGTGTTTGTCCGCTCTACTTTAATTATATCATAATATATTCATACAGGTTTAATTCTGGATGATGCTCAGCATTTTATTCTAGTACTAATCACTACTGATGAGATTGTCAGTAAGTATTGGCTGTAGCATTATGCATCCTCTTTATCAGGACAGAAAATGTGTGACTAAATGGGCAATAAAGCCAATCACACCCTGGCACCACAAAATTATCACCACTAAGTAAGACATACCCACATTCCCCAGTACGTTTGACTGAGATGCAGCAAGTGCATCACACTTGGGGTTTCACTGTTAAAATAAGTCCTTTCATCGGAGTTGGATCAAAACGTTGTCCTAATGGCACACATTAGCTGCCAAAACAGACCCAAATCTACAGAAATATGGGTCACATCGTGAATTTAATGCAAGCCTAGGTTAAATGGTATAAAAGAAGCCATTCCATTAGAGCAGATTGTGATTCTGTAAATGTGACTATGTAATATGTGCAAAGCTGATGGAGAAGGGATGCCTCACCGAGTCTCTGTGCGAGGGAGGCTTGCGTAGGCTGGCGTGGGTCTTCAGAATGACCAGGATCACATAGGAGGTCCAGCCCACGAAGCCCAGCAGCACACTGGTGCCCAGGAAGAGGCGGTCATAGGTGTGGTAGTAGGACAGGCCCTCCATGGCTTTATGGATCATGGTGCTGCACAGAGTGATCTAGAGAGACAGAAGGGACTCCTCAGTCCTGCACATGATGGATCTGCAGTGCACAGAGTGATCTAGAGAGACAGAAGGGACTCCTCAGTCCTGCACATGATGGATCTGCAGTGCACAGAGTGATCTAGAGAGACAGAAGGGACTCCTCAGTCCTGCACATGATGGATCTGCAGTACACAGAGTGATCTAGAGAGACAGGAGGGACTCCTCAGTTCTGCACACGATGGGTCTCCAGAGCCCATGCTTCATGGAAACTGAGAACTCCAGCTGAGTTCAAAAATAAATGAATGAAAATAAATACTTGTGCTTCAAAAAATGTGCTTCACGGGGGCGGATGCAACACCCCTCAATCCCGACACGCTGAATCAAAGGTGAAGGTGCTTGAGCCAGAGTGAAAGGTCATTCCGGTGCAAAACCTTGACAAGGCACTGCTACCCACCAAGGCACGTCCACATACGCAAAATCAAGTTCCTAACCCAAGCGGTTTGAGATAAATGGCCTGGACGAAGTCTTAAAGGTGAAGGTCACTGAGCCAAGGTCAAAGGTCACTGCGGTACAAAACCTTGAAGAGGCACGCCTACCCACAAAGGCAAGCCCACATATACAAAATCAAGTTCCTAACCCAAGCTATTTGAGAGAAATGGCTCGGACAAAGTTTTAAAGGTGAAGGTCAGTGAGGCAAGGTCAAAGGTCATTTGAATACAAAACCTTGCAAAGCAAGCCTACCCACTAAAGCGAGTACACATATGCAAAATAAAGTTCCTCACCGAAGCGTTTACAGTGAAATGGTCTTGACAAAATTTTTCCACCCGCCGCCCATCTGCCCGCCCGCCCGCCCCTTAGACAATACCCCTCTGCCCCTTCGACAGGGTTGAGGGGTACTAAAACAAGTGGATCAGATGGATCTAATAGCTGCGACCTCGCCTAGCATCCGTCACGAGGCCTAGTGTCCATGACTGGAAGTTTCTTGTCCAAGTGTGATGTCGAAATTGGCAAATGACCTTGAAAATCAATATAGGACCCTTCCTCTGTACCAATAAGCTTGTTCTAAGATGTAATAGCCATCCATCAAGTTAAAGTGGAGTTACGGTGCGAAAACTGTGAAATCGGGGCAAAATCGACACTTTTTTGACTGGTGTGACCTTGGGATTCGACAGATGACCTTCAAAATCAATAGGGAACCCCTCCTATATACCAAGAAGCTTGTTGTAAGATTTCATAGCCATTCATTGAATTAAACTTGAGTTACGGTGCGAAAACCGTCAAATCGGGCAAAATTGACACTTTTTTTTACCTTAGTGACCTTGGGATTTGACGGATGACCTTTAAAAACAATAGGGAACACCTCCTGTATGCCTAGAAGCTATTTCCAAAATTTCATAGCGATCCATGAATTCTAACTGGAGTTACAGCGCAAAAACCTGCAAACAAGGTCGTGACCTCTGTGAACTTGACCTTTGACCTCGACCTTGTGCATGGGCATCACTTTGGTGAAGGTCAATAACTCCTGAAAATGTCATGATGATACGACGACAGGAACATGGTGAAAAAGGTGTCGCAGACGGACAGACAGACGGACGGACAGACAGTAGCGTTCATAGAGCTGCTTGATCGCAGCTAAAAACTGAAGAGTGATGCTCATACTTACACTTTCCTCGTATTTCCCTTGCTGGATGAGTGATCTTGCTCGTCGAACAAAATCCTGCTGCGTGGATTCGGTGAGTGAGCTGGAAGAGAATGTATGATGCCGCTCTTAACAAAGGCACACGAGTTTAGTAAAAGCAGGAGCCATTATTTGATGCCTCTCCTTTATCATTCACAGCGGTGCAAATGTCTCCCATAGGACAACCAAATCTTTAGAGAATGAATATCAGAGTGGCAGTTTTCCAAGCACCAGCCTGCTGTGCATAAGCCACTCCGTTTTTGGTGCATAAATCACTGTTTGATAGGCTACATAAATATATGCCCGCCAATATCTTTCAAAATACAATATTAATCAACTTCTGTCTTTTCTAAACAGTCCTCTTAAAGCCAAACTTCTAAAGCTTCCATCATATGCCAATCATTTTCCACTTACTGGTAGGGAGTGAAAAGAAATGATAAAGTGGTTTCCTTTTTCTGGGCCATCTTTACCTGAAAGAACAACACGAGGGACTGGAATTTAGAATGTTAGCTACTTTAATAGGAATGATAAGGGGAACAAAATTTTGTGATTACTGTACCTTGAACTGCTCCAAAATCTGAATGGTATTTGCATACATACTCTCTGCTTTGAAGAGTTCAGTGTTATCCAAGAAAGGCAACGGTAGGACTCCCTACAAATCAATCAGTTGCAATCCTTCGATCATTACCGGAATACAAAGCAAAAGTAATCAGACAAAGACTCTCCAATAAAGCACAGATACAGGAGATGATGTGAGATAGCATAATACTACAAGGTAAAAACGCAAAGATGATAAAGTAAATAGAAATTTACGTTTTCATTTCTGTTCCATTTCATTGCTTCAGATGCTAATATTGGGCTAAATCAAACAGAGACACTAACTTACCACAGAATTTAAGGGAATAGGTACACCAATCAAAGAGGCCATCAAGGGTGCTATGTCAGCCTGTTGAAATTTAGACACAAATTTTATCACGGCTGACAGCCGAGCACCATTGCATTGATTGAACACTACATTATACATGATTATTCATCTTGTGGGTAGCATTACTTCAGTAATACAATTTTTAACACAGAAAATCATTTACCTGATTAACGTCCACTCTTTTAACGTTTTCAAGATTCCACTCTGACAAATAAGACAAGAGACAGAGTTTTCAATTGGCCGCTAGAGGGAGCCCATACAGACGCTAAAAAAAATAAAAAACAAAAAATAAGCCGGAACTGAACCGCATTAACCCATAGAATAAGGAAGCGCACCTTTTAGTAACTCGTCATCAAAGTTCTGCGAAGACACTTTCTGGGCTGTCTGTACACCTGCCCCCCAAGCCACCAGAGGGGTGAGGGTCTCGGAGGGATGGCCAGCTCCATGAGTGCCTGAAAACACATTCCCCATTATACATTCAGTCACATTACTGCTCCCTTTCATAGAACTAAAACGGTCTGCTTTTGGCTTTGCAACATACCAAGTGTATGCAACAGAGTCATTCATTTACTTAGGGTCCTCAGAAAGAACTCTAAAGTCAGATTTTGGAAAATGGTATAAAGCAGTCACATCCGCTATTGCATGTTGAAACAATATAACTGAATCTGGTATAAGTGCCAACAATAAAATTGCTTATTTCAGTTTCATGTTTCCATAAAATCATTCACTAAAAGGTGCATTACTAAGGTTAAGTATTAAAAGCATGGGTATCTAAGGGTGAGCCAAAACCACGATAAGGCAGTGCTTACCCCAATTTGTCATGCCGTGATCAGATGTGAAAACGAATGCTGTCTTTCCATCATTTCCATAAAAGTCTTCAATCAAAGAAACCATCTCTTCAACTCCAGCATCAACAAGTTCAATATTTTTAATGGTTTCCCTGTTGTGCAAAAATAAAATAAAATAAATAAATAAATAAATAATCTACCAACTCTTTCAGCACATTATTATACAGCTATATCTTGTCATCGGTCATATTCCTCAGAACAGAAAATGCTCCTTCTTGGACTGTTAGAAGAAACCAGAGTGCCAAGAGTAAACCCATCTTAACACAGGGTGAACAAGCAAACTGTATACAGACAGGCCCCAGGCCAGATTCTAACAGACTTCTTGCTGCAAGGCACCAGTACGATGCCCTGCGCCACAGTGCCACCCTCAAAAATAGTGTAAAAGCACACATCGTTTGCAGTAAGTGGTGTCTGATTTTAGTTCAGGACACCTGCCACTGCATACAGCATCAAAACTTTAATTTGCTGTAGAAGGTGAAATGAGGCCGTGTAAAGTCTGCCTGTACGAATTTCAATGTCACTCATAGATCCAATAGTCCCATTTTCTTGTTTAGCAGCAAAGAATTGAAATGTACCTTGACATCGGTCTGTGGGCATGTCCATTTGTGTCTATTCCCAGTAAGTGCAGGAAGAACACAATATGTTCTCCATTCAGTCTCGACAGCAGGGATCCATTTCCTTTTGCCGAGCTGAAGAAGGCCTGCACAGAACATAACTATAATCATGCATGCTATTCCCCAGCTACTGAGTCAGTATTGAAAGAGTGGGTGTTAAAGTATCGAAAATATTTCTGCTTGAGTAGCTGCAAAAGCTCTATTAGTCTGTTTATAGGAAATTGTGCTCATGGGTTATTCAACCCATCTCAATTGATTACCCACATTTTGCATTATTAGCACACGTATCGCTCACACGAGTTCTCTCATATCAACTGATGAGTTAGAGTTTACATAATGAAAATATTTATCAGTTCCAAATGATTCATAAATCAAACTCTTGGAATGTATGTGAATTTTCACTCCCAGTCAGAGTACAATATTACCACTACTAGCAGTGTCCAGGGACACATGGCTCTGGCACACTTTTCTCCAAATTGAAAAGGCAGGCAAAGATTTATAAAGGTCACAAATTCATACAGACTCCATTGTTCGTATGTGAGAAGAAACAGTCACAACCTTGCAAAATTACAGCGGTAAGAAACAGGAAAGGAAAAATAGCATGCATTCTACATCCAATCCTGTGATACCTTAGCTTTATCAAAGACCCATGTGTCCAATATAGAGGCATCTGTGGCAGCGAAGTCCTGATCCTGTGCAGAGTATGTGTGCGTATATACGTGGTCTCCACTTGCACCTGCACAACAGTAAAAAGGATCAGGAGAGATAAGGTGCTTCTGCTCTCTGATTTCACCAAACTCGATCCTATATCTTGCTCTTACCTTTGGCAAACATGGGCAGAATATCTGGACTGCCCCAGCACCAGGCGTGTGCACTCTCATTAAACACAGAGTCAAACTCTACTGGGTTCTCTTTCCAACCTGCAAAAAGAGCCAAGAAACTCTCAGTATTACTCGAACAAGGTGCCAGTACAGAACTGTGAGGGTCATAAGAAGATCCTAGAGCAGAGGTGGGCAGCGAGGGCCGTATCTGTCCCTGGTTTTCACACCAACGTCTGGTCTTTAATTAGTTGATTGTCTCAATTAGCCAAACCATTTGTGACATCTGACGTTCCATGCGTATTCCTTTAAATTATCATGAAAATACAGAGACTAGTCTTGTCTCCCTTCATAAAACATTTTCCTTTGATGGAATCATTGTAAAACTCTATATTTGTGCATGGAATCAATTAACTCAATTAGTCAGGGTAATTGATAGGAATAAAAACCTGCATACACACCGGCCCGCCAGGACCGTGATTGCCCACCCCTGTCCTAGATTATGGGACCGTTAAAATTTTTGTAATCGCTTTTGTAAATTTAATATTTCTGAAAGTGACACATTTTTCACCAAACGGCATTTTATTGCTCAATTAAACAAACCCAGTGCATTAATAATGGTACACATTTCTATTACTGCCTGAAATAACTAGAGGCGCTCACAGAGAGCAAACCTCTACCAGGGCAGCACGATACAAATGTGCATGAGTGGGAGCAAAGTTGAGTCATTGTGTGTGATAGGACTTCAAGGTGGCTGCCGTTTCATTGACCACAGTCAAAATCAATAGGGTCCATTCTTGATGTAATAGCAATCCAGCCACAAAATTTCAGACAAATCCGTGCATTAGTTTTTGAGTTATGTCGTTCACAAACAGACAAACAAACAAACAAACAGGGGCAAAAACATAACCTCTGCCCCAACTTCTTTGGTGGAGGTAGTAAGTTTTATTTCCATTTTTATATTTGAACAAGATAATTTGTCACTTCATCTTTATGTCATTGTGTCAAATTTGTACAAGAATCTCAACTTAAAACTGAACTGGTAATGTTAGTTGCTGCTCTATCTGCACTGAGAACACATGCATTTTAACAACTCAAGTTTGGTAAAAAAAAAAATAAAAAATAGGCAAAATCAAACAGCTTCTTGGACATTGGCATTTTAAGAGAAGACCATTCTATGGCTGGGATTTCATACAAAGATGTGCACTACCATCTTGATAGAAGAAGGTCCAGATACGGAATTGAGCAAGATGATAAGTACCCTAATTTGAGAAACAAATCCGTCACAGGTCCTCAGCAGGCAGCTTCACTGAGCACTACCCAGCAAAACATCAGCATCTGCAGCAGTAAAGATATGACACTAGGATGCTGTTTTTGTAGACCTTGCAGTCATCTGCCGGTCTAATCTTTCAAAACCCCTTTTCCAAAAAAGTTGGGACTCCGTGTAAAAATGTAACAAATTCAATGATTTGCAAATAATTTAAACTCTACATTTAAATAAAAATACCACTAAGACATCATATCAGTTGTTGAAACAATTTTTAAAAAATATACACTTATTTTGAATGTAATGCCAACAACGCAAATCAAAAAAGTTGGGACAGGACAACAAAAGACTGAAAAAGTTGTATTATGCTAAAAATACACCTGGTGGAACATCTCACAGCTAATTGGGTAAAATGGCAACAGGTATAAAAAGAACATCCCCGAGGGCCCTATTTCAACGATCTAAGCTCTCGGTCTGAAATGTCTGGCAGAAGTGCATTTAGGGCGTGCCCAAATCCATTTTTGCTAGTTAATCGGTGGATAATCTGGGCGCATAGAAAAGGGCTCAGTGCAAATGGGCTGGATTTAATCTCTTAATTAATCATAGGCATGTTTTGGGCAAAACATGGAATAAACCAATCAAAGTACCATCTCCCATTCCCTTTAAAAGCCAGAAAGACGTGTACTGTGGTGAATACCTATCATATGGGCACTTTTTTTGACAGCAGAAAATAAATAAATAAATAAACTCTTCACTGCATCAGAATAAGGGCTGCTCATGCGTGAAGAGAAAGTGTGCAAGCAAACCATTGATTAAAGGTGCCCTATTATGCTGTATTTAGTTGTTTAAAATATGTCCATTGGGTCTTTAAAGTAATGTTAAAAATTCAGTTATAAAAAAACTACACAAATCCAGGCCTAGTGAGACCTGTTCTCTCACCCCGTCAGTGCCAGCCTGAAACACCAGCTGTTTTGAAATGGGCGAGGAGTCTATGCTAATGAGGCGCTGCTCTGAGTGGCTGCCTGGCAGCTTCGATTCCGGGGACGGTGCAGACCCGAAAAATCAGGGAACCAAGATGGGTGAACCACTCTGCAGCAGGATAAATCACTGTAATTTCACATCACTACTTCTTGTGCTTCTTGTTAGGGCTCGGGTTAGTGTTAGAGGTAGGGTTAGGGTTAGGGTGTGCTTACTCAAAGCTCTGTGCCGTAGAAATGCCCTGAATGACCCTGCTGTGGAGGTTTGTATCTGGTGCTAACCAACAGCTTTCCTCGCCATGTATTGCTGTGAGACCGTACTTGTTTGATCCCGAATCCAAAGCCGAACGGGAGGAGGAAGCAATAGAAGTATTCCAGCAATGTTAAAAGCAGGATTTCAATGAGTGGCAAGTTGAAATTTTAGCGTTTTGCTCTTACAGTCTTGCCTTGCATGCATGTGATTGTACCTGTACTGTTATTTTTTCATGCTTTTCACCCACTTAGCTATCCGGAGGAAACTTTGCTAAAAGCTCCTGTTGACCATTTCCACTAAAACAAAACGCAATTCCGACAACAAGCTACTAAATGAGTTTGTAGCAAAAACACACAAACGGTTTAAGCGTTGCTTATGTGGAGCAAGTGAACCAATAACTTCTACCTGAAAAAAAAATCTGTATCCGATCTCCACTTTTTTTGGCTTTTTATTCACCAGAAAACGTTTCAAAAGTGGATGAAATTCTGCCACGGCAACGCAGAAAAATAATTTATTATACCAGAGATGTTATAGTGCGTTTCACAATTGCTTTCACCGCGGTAGGATCAGAGAGCTAAACCCACACCTCAGCAAAGTACCCGGCTGACCCCGGTCACGAAAAAGCAAAACCAACGTTTCGCAGCAGCAGTAAACAAACCTAAACACGTACCCTAAGCTCCGCAAAGCCTACGTCTAGTCTAACTGCAGCCTTATCAACCCAACTTCGCAGACAAGCACAACATTTCTCTGGTTAGCTTCAACTGTAGTGGCTACAGTCAGTTAACGTCATGATGAAACTACCACCTTGATGCTAACCAAAGTAACACAAGCACACCAATCTTAAATATTGCATATAAATTAACCAGGAGCATTTTTATAATTAGTACGGGATGCAAACCAATATCGGTAGTAACCGAGCAGTCATCATAACGACAGAGACAAATGTTACCCTGCAATACAGGTTTTACCAACCGCAAGTTCCGTTACCGTGAACAGTTGTACTAAACATTCAAATTACTGTATGAATAAAGGCTATATACCAGAAGGTGTAATGTGAATAGAGGCCACTAGATGGCAGCATTTACCTTTTTTTCTTAAGCCCAGACTGGAGCTATGTTTGAACATGTTTCGGGCATGTCTGGGGACAAGTCCCAGAAAATAAAAAAAAAAAAAAAGAGGTCTAAATGTGGGAGGGGTCTGCAAAAGAGCATATAAGGAGGAAAATTGAGGGAGTGGAGTCGTAGGAGAGATTGAAAGGAGAAGGATACATGTGACCAGACCTGTCATTCTGTTTAAGGCCTGTGAAGCTGATAGTGGATTTTTGCCTGGGTTAGAGCATTTTCCTGACAAAGGACATCACCAATAAACCCACAAAAGGGACTGTAAATATTTCTGTTTTTGTTAATCAATCTTGGTCATTAGTTGTAGATAGTAGATTAGTTAGTTGTTATTGTCTTTGTTAATTAAATGTGTTTAAGTTTTAAAAACTGTGTCTGTCATCCCTTGCTGTCGCTGTTGTTGTAAATGTAATAACAAATTGGGGCCATAAAAAAGGAAATTGGACAAAAACTGGATCAAAGCCCAAATAAGCTACATGTGCGAGGGCCAGTGTTTGTTGTGCCTGGCACCACTTGTTATGAATTGATGAAACACAGGTACTGCACCCTCCGTAATCATTGGCACCCCTGGTTAAGATGTGTTCTTTAGCTTCTAATAAATTCAGTTTTTTTTCTACATTATATAGGACCACAATGAAAAAAAGAGGAAAATCCAACCTTTAATTCAAGTGCATTTATTCAGTCGGAAAAAAATCCCACATTAAGAAATAATTCTTTTACATCAAATCATGTGTGCCACAATTATTAGCACCCCTGATGTTAATACTTTGTACAACCCCCTTTTGCCAACAAAACAGCACCTAATCTTCTCTTATAATGTTTCACAAGGTGGGAGAATACAGAAAGAGGGATCTTTGACCATTCCTCTTTGCACAATCTCTCTAAATCATCCAGCGACCTGGGTCCTCTCCTCTGCACTCCTCTCTTCAGCTCACTCCACAGGTTTTCAATGGGTTGAGGTCTGGGGACTGAGATGGCCATGGGAGGAGCTTGATTCTGTCAGGTGAACCATTTCTGTGTAGATTTGGCCTCATGTTTAGGGTCATTATCTTGCTGAAAGACCCAGTGACGACCCGTCTTCAGCTTTCGGGCAGAGGGCATCTGATTTTGATTTAAAATATCCTGGCATTTCAAAGCGTTCATGATACCATGCACCCTAACAAGGTTCCCAGGGCCTCTGGAAGAGAAACAGGCCCACAGCATCACCGATCCTCCCCCATACTTCACAGTGGGCATGAGGTGCTTTTCTGCATACTCATCTTTTGTGTTCCGCCAGACCCACTGAGAGTGTTTGTTGCCAAAAAGCTCTATCTTGGTCTCATCTGACCAAAGCACACGGTCTCAGGTTTTTCCGTGCATGCCTCCCAAACACCTTGTTGGCATGTAGCTAGCATCTGATGGTTGTTTTGGAGACTTTGTGACCCCAAGATGCTACCATTTGTTGCAATTCTTTAACAGTGAGCTTTGGAGAACTTTTTATTTCTCTTACCATCCTCCTCACTGTGCGTGGTGGCAAAATAACCTTGTGTCCTCGTCCAGGCTTGTTTACCACCGTTCCAGTTGTTTTAAACTTCTTAATGATTCTTCTGACAGTAGATATGGGCAGGTGCAGGCGAGTGGCTATTTTCTTGAAGCCATTGCCTGACTTGTGAAGGTTGACACACATCTGCCTTACTTGAATGATGTGTTCCTTTGTCTTTCCGATGTTGAAGAGTGGATAAGAGAAATGGCCTCTGTGTGCCGTCATATTTATACCCCAGATAAACAGGAAGTGATGAATTACTAATTAAATGTTCCTAAATACTCTGATCAATGTTGTAAACTAGTGTAGAAATGACAGAAATACTTCAATTACCTTTATTTCCTAGGAATTGTTAGGAGTGTCAATAATTATGGAACAGGGGATTTTATGAAAAATCATTATTTCTTAGTCAGGGATTTTTTCCCCCTTAAAATTCACTTGAGTTGAAGGTTACGTTTTCCTACAATCAGTGTGAGAGTATGCTTCTGCAATAAAAATTTAATTTATTTTAAGGCTTTTAACATATCTTAACCAGAGGTGCCAATAATTATGGAGGGGACTGTAAATATTCCCATTTCCACCTTGTTGAAATGTGTTGATGGCATGAAATTGAAAATGAGCAAATATTTTTCAAAAAACAAAGTTTTTCAGTTTCAATATCTGCCATTTGTCTTTGTACCATTTTCAATTAAATATAGACCTTCAATTATACGCAAATCAGGGTATTATTTTTAATTTAAATTTTATACAGCATCCCAACTTTTTCTGGAAATGGGGCAGTATGTTCTTTGCTCATTTTAACCTTATTTTTTTTCTCATTCTCCAAATTTCCAAAGTTGCACTATCTTTGAGATTCAGTCAATAAGGCCAGCATCCCAGACTGGTCACAAAGTTGTTGCAGATGCTGATATTCAGTGGGCACCATTCAATAAATCTGCCGAACCAAGAACCTGTGAGGCATCTTTAACAAACAAGAGACTCTGATGTACTAGTCCTCTTGCAGAGTCCACTTATCTTTCTATCGGTATTGGGACCTGGGTTGGATCCCTGACCCTCCAAGACAGTGGTTCAGATTTTTGTATAACCCGTTCTGCAGTATTCAAAGAAAACTAGGCTTATGCCGTCGGACGCGACGGCTTGGGGTATATGCCCGAACGCCCCCAATCCTCCAATTTCCTAATCCTTGAATAGACCCAATACAATATAAAGCCCATCAGGTCATGACCTTTCATTTGAACTTCATTTCTTGGTCAATTGGACAAATGGTTCTGAAGATATGGCCAAAATGGTAATTTTCCATCACAAAGCACCACCTGGTGGCAAAATATTGAACCATAATGGTATGATGTCATCATGTAACACGTAGTGAGGTCATGACCTTTCATTTGAACTTCATTTCAGGTCAATTGGACAAATGGTTCTGAAGATATGGCCAAAATGGTAATTTTCCATCACAAAGCACCACCTGGTGGCAAAATATTGAACCATACAGGTCATGATGTCATCGTGTGACACGTTGTGAGGTCATGACCTCGCGGTTGCACATAGTTTCATGTCAATTGGACAAATAGTTCCAAAGATATGGCAAAAATGGTGAATTTTATGTGACAAAGCTCCACCTTGTGTCGAAATTTTGAACCAAACAGGTATAATGTCATCGTGGGACACATTCTCAGGTCACGACCTTTCATTTGCACTTGATTTCAGGTCAATCGGACAAATATTTCCAGAGATATGATAAAAACAGTGATTTTTTTTTCAGTTTTTGGCCCCTGGTGGCCAGTCTAGGAATTGTAAATTGTCCAAAATCAAATCAGTTCTTCCTCTTTACGATACTTAGTTATATGCAAAACTTGGAATTTCTAATTGAAATATTACTGAAGTTATCGCGTTAACATGTAGGGCGGCGTGGCGGCGGCGGTCAGACCAAAAACATAATATCCCCGGAACGCCATTCGGGGATATATTTAAACTAAACCACTATAATTTCACCATGCTAATGCTTCAACATATTAAGTAAAAAATTAAAATAAATCCAGTCAATCCCAGCCAATCAGAATGATGTAATACCTTATGTATGTATTGAATAAAGACAACTAGTCTCTGCTATGCATGAACATGCAGAAAGGCCAATCTGTATTCATTTTCAGGGAAAAGAAATAAAGCGCCGTGCACACAGGAGACATGCTTGCGTGTCAAAAATGCGAGCCACAACAAAACACGCTCGTCTTTTAAAAGCTGGGAGAAAAGGAGAATCGTTGAAACATTAGTACGATGCCATTCCACTTGAAAAACCCAAGTGCTGGGCATTTAAACATGGTAGAGGAGACACAAGGCAAAAAGATGCACTTCCAGTGCATGTTACCACTGGTGTGGTAAATAATTAAAAAACTTATGCTCTGAAAAATTGACAGGTCTCCTGTGTGAACGGCCCCATACTCTGCACAGTATGCGTAAAATTAAAATTTATCAAGTCCTTTATTATATAGGTGTTATGAACTCAGGAAAATAGAATAGAATTCTGTCCCCGGAGTCAAAGTATCACACTGACCTTTAGCAACAGCACTGACGTCCTCATAGAACCCAGCTATCAGAGCCACGTGGCCTGGACGAGATTCAGTGGGAACCCGGGTGTGGGACACACCCCAACTACCTTTATTTTCAATTATACGCCTAAAATTAAAGGAAAACAAACAAATGTGAGAATTACACCAATATTGCAGATTAAGATCATACACACTCATTCAAACAAACCTCAGCAAAATGTCTAAATCTGAGTTACTGGCACCATCAGTAGTATAATAAGTCAAAATTTCTGGAATCCACAAACAACTCCATCGGCTGAATTTATCTCCAAAGTTGAATATTTTTGAGCATGCTCAGTGATGACTTCATCAATATCTGAGGCACACTTTCCCCAATGGTGAAGCAGACGATTGATGAATATACGATTTATGCACTTTTCTGCACTTCATGCATCTCTCCTCTCACATTTCATTCTTAAATCATATTTTCCTTCTATGACTGAAGCCTCTTTGTTATGATCCAGACAAGGTACCAAATGCAAAGTCAGACTCCAGTCCAGTAGTAGGGTTTATTGACAATAACATGGTAAGACAGACTAAGCACAGAGCAGAATGGCATAGTTAGCACTGGCGAAGTAAAAGTGAGCTTGCGCAGGCCTATATTATGGAAATCTTTGAAAATCTTGGGTAGTTTTGGTGGGCATCTAATGTGATCTAGTATTTGAAAGAGACAGTTCACAGCATTGACTGCTTTAAGGGTAACTAATCAGTTTTTAAAAAAAATATAATTTCATAGATATGACCAAAACAAACACAAGTAAATAAATGTTTTCTCCGAGAACGCTTGCAATCCCCGGAATATTCAATGTGAAAATAGTTTTTGCGACCTGCAAAAACTCCCTGCGCCATTTGAAATACCTCATTAGTATGAGTGTGCAAAAATGATGTCATGTGAAAGCAGATGTGCACGGTGGATGCAGAAATGAAGAGAAGTTGGCCATAAGGAAATATCTGACTGATTTGGCCCGTAAAAGTGCTAGAAAAGGCCAGGAAGAAGATCGATTGAAGGCCAGGATAAATATAAAAGGCCAAAGTGATCGCTGGCAAACTTTTAAAGCCAGGTTTGGAGATATTTCCGGTGAAGATGTGGCCAAACTTTTGCTGGATACATACGTAAACTTGACGCCTGGTGCAAAATGCCCAATTTCCCTCTTCCCTAGCACTTCCATTATTTCTAACTAGACGTATTTATAGTAATGGATTTTTAATGTCTAAACGTGATTTATTTACTAGCAGTCGAATCTGATGACTGATCTGGCGTGACTTTTCATGCAAATCGCTCATGCATATTAAGTAGTAGGCACGTCAAAATGGCCGCAGTCCTGCAGCCACAATGGCTGATCTTAATAGTTGAGTGATTGCATTCCTTTGGACGACACTAAAACTTACACACAGATCTTTATTGGAACAGCGTGGCAAATTATGTGGAAAAAAAGTTGAGGACAAGGAAAGAATTGGTTTCCTTTAAGTAAGATCAATGAATGCCAGAAAAACAGGTTTCTCTCATTGCATTTCTCTATAAAATGATGAATGAAAATATCATGTCTTTCGTGGAGCGCCCTGATCTGAAATCACATAGTGATGGCATCTAGATGGGCAAAGAAGCAGTCCTCACAACAATGACGCATAGTCCCATTAAATGACCTGCTGAAAAACAAGGTGAGGTCATGCACACAAGCCATAAGTTCACTACCTTATGTAAGGTGTACTAATCGTCCCATTGACATCAGGCTTAAAGAGGCTGTCTGCTCTTAGACCATCTGCCACAAACAGCACCAGACGCTTGGCTGGGGGAGGGAGGGGCACGTGCTGAGGGGTCATCCCATGAACCAGAGGAGAAGTGAAGTAAATCTCGAAGATGGAGATGAAGAAGACCACATGGACACTGAGGCCCACAATAAAAAATGTTCTCATATTCATTTCAGCAGCAATAAATCTTCATATTCTGAAAAGTAAGACACAAAACTACAGTTATCACCACGAATTTACGCTCTCAAACAGGGCAAGCGAGCAGTATAAATTGCAGCTCATGACTGTGCAAAAGATCAACTGTGAACACAATCCCGTGCGTTCCTATGTACATATGTAAACATATCACTGCTGTAAAACACCGAGCAAACCAATGTTCGGTGGGTCGGTGAAATGCCAAATCTAAGATGTTTTTTCATGATTAGTTGCAATTCATGTTTACAATTTGAAAAACCAACACGAAGGTTTAAAAGAGTTAACTGTGAACTAACGTGTACGTCATTTAACATTGTCTGACTACGGTATGACACACCATCTGTAGTAGTACTCACTTACCCTGCCCGCTGAGAAACTGGAAATTGATGTTAAACGATCAATATACCAGCAATAATGGCGAAGGCTGCTTCATGATGATACATGAGATTTAAAAACCGTTTTACCTGGCCGCAGTTCATCGTTTCTTGTAATCTGAGCAAGCATATTATCTTATTAGCAGTTGAGGTCTGAAAATGAATGACAACAGTCAAGTCGCATCGCAGAATCTGCTGCTGTTGTTGCAAGTTCCCAGTTTAAACGATAAGAAACCATTAGTGACTGAAAATATTTAACAGCAATAATTATGATGGCCATACGCTCTTTAAGTAAATCGGATCCTTATCTAGATACTATCCGCAACCTACAGTAAGCAGCTTCGATTTTTGAAAGCGGACCCACACGTTTGAATTCAACTTCCTACTCCAGTTTGCCGATTCCAGTGACCTATGAACTTGCAAGACGACTGACACAGTCTCTGGTAAATGTAGTTTTAATCATTTGGCTCAGTACAAGTGTTGAACTTCTTTCCTTCTTTTCGATCAATGCATTATTCTAAACACACTATGGTATGTTTAGGTATTTCATGTATTCTCGATCCTACTCGTATTCAGAGGTGATTAAATCCAGGTTCAGAAAGTAAAAGTCCATCCCAGGAAATTGTTCCAGCCACAAAAGCCCTGTCAGTTGGCCCTATTCTTCAGCTGGGAGGTAAAACTGACAAGTGAAATCTGCTGACAGGAGTTTACGGGTGGAATGAAAACATGGTAGGATTTTTACTTTCTGACCCCTGGATTATACACCTCTGCTCGTATTGAGATGGTAGTGTCAGCAAGCAGGAATTATATACAATCAACAGTTAGATTGGCAAGCACAAGGGGAACACATTTGAAATAAATTCGTGCATTGTCACAGTTTCACTGCAAAACCTGCGCAAAATCAACGATACAGATACATTCCCTTTCTTTCACCATGCAATGCTGTGGAACTGTCAAAATACCTCTCCCAGCTTCCTGTCTCAGACGCCAGTCATATCCAATCCTAACCAGCGAATGTCAAATAAGAGGCGGGTTTTGTAGTGACGTCTCAGCCTAGCCAGCAAATCAGAATGTCACACCGATCGGCGATAGTATGCTAGCAAGCTATCCACTCAGGAAGACGGAGGCAATATAGCTAATATTAGCCATCCTAATCTATGGTGAGAAAAGATGGCGGCGGGGAGTGTAAACCCGTTTGATATTAGCGATTCTGAGGAAGAGGCTGAGCGGGGACTGGACGGTGCCAACACGGAAAGCAGGCGGAGTGATGGTGCGCCTAGTCGGGGCATCGGTCTGCTTTCACCTCGGGCAGATTCAGTGCCAGCGGTGCTCCTGCTGCCAAGCAATATGACAAGTCCCACAGTGGAATGCGTTTCTGGTTCGGCCGCTGCAGCAGCTATGGGGGGTAGCGCAGAGACCCGAGTGTCTGTAGACCTGATAGCGGCTCAGCTGCTCAGGGACCAGTATATTCTGACGGCCCTCGAATTCCACACCGAGCTTCTCGAAGCCGGCCGGGAACTCCCACGATTGCGGGATTACTTCTCCAATCCAGGCAATTTTGAAAGGCAGAGTGGAACTCCACCCGCTTCCAAAGAGCAGGGGCTCGGTCCTGGACAGCTTAGTAAGTAACCTGGCCAGCCGCTTGACGTTCTTTGCTTTGGTAAGGTGGCCAGCCTGTCGGTAACTGCACCGTGCTCTTTGGCTGGAAAGACCTTTTTGAAACTGTAACAGTGCAATGAAAGTAGCATCGAGCTGGTTACCGTCGCATTGCCCTGAGCCAACATAGCTACCGAACAAGCCATCAATTGCTCTGATTAACTAGCTGGCTCGCTCTGTAATGCAGATCTACAGTATGTTGGCTAAATTGTGTCTGTAACCTGCGGGCTACAGTAAATCTGTGCCCCTAATGATCATGCATTAGCCCAGGTATGTCGGTGCTGGGTAGTAAAAGGGAAGAACAATTATCCCAATTGAAGTGTTCGCTTAGGAGTTCACTTTCTTTCCGAATTGTTCTCCACTGATAGTACTTGACAGCAACTTGTCGATCTCCCATTTAAATCTGGATGTCGACATGTTAAATACATTAAATGACTTTCTCACTTGGTGAGTTATTCGAAGTTGATGAGAGCGTTGGTCAGGTGACGAAATTAATCGTAGTTTGGGAAGCTTCTACCGGAATTTGTCATAGCAGTGTGTGCGCCGGACACATTTGCAGTGCGGACTTGATACAGGAGATGTAAATGCATCTCGTTGATGATGGGTTCTGTAGTTTGCAGCATTTTGACGGGTACCATCTTCCTCAGTCAAAATTGTGGTTGTCTGATCGACGTGTGCTCAGCGTCAGTAAAGGCAAGTGACAATGGCCAGCCTTCATAAGTAGACATGGGGCAGCAAGTTGAAAATGTTTGGTCCTTATGCAGAATGTATAAGTGCAGGTGCCCCCTCGAAATAGGCTTATAGAATTTCATAGCTGCAAGCATTTGCCATGGTCAACACTTTCGGACTGTACTTGACCATAGGGTCTGATCATTGGGAAAACTTTCTTGCGTTGAATTTCTTGAAATGTTCAATTTTCGACTATAACTATGTCTAATAATGCCCCCCACCAACCAGCCCAAATTGTGGCTTGGTCATTTAATATCTGCATGGAATGAAAAGGTCCCAAGCTTTTTATTGGCAAAATTGTAAGTTCATATACTCTTCCAAAAAAGAAACTATAAATTGTTTTTAGCATCAATTTATTATACATGAAGTGTTTTGACAAATGTGGAAAACATATTGAATAGAAAGTGTGATCAATAATTCAATATTTGTATAGTTTCTTTTTTGGAAGAGTATATGTGGATGGAGCAGATACTGGTGATGGTCCACCAGGGGGACATTTAGGTTCAGTGGGCGTGGCTCGAAGTGGGATGAGGCTCAAAGTTGGGTGACCACACCCACCTGCTCCGCTTTTGGTCCCTTATTCTCCCTCCTGCGAAAAGGTCCGGAAACCTTTATTGCTGATTATTGAGGTCTCGCATGCAAAGATTGGAAAACAGTTGAAATTTGTTTGGGACCTTTAAAACCGAAAATGTTTACAGATAATTTGACCCCTTACCACTCCGGTAACTTTTTCTTAAAATGCCTATAAAGGACGTACTCAAGGTAAAAACAAGAAAAGATTTCATTTTAACTTTCCTGATGGGCCCGTATACATTTCCGCAGATGTGGACGCTTGCGTCCATAGAACTGCTCATTTAAGCATGTAGTTACAGTTACCCCCGGATCAGTTATTGAATATTCACAAGCAGGCAGAGCAGAAACACAATTTGGAGTATGGAGAAGTTCCCTCCAGTCCCTGTTTTTCAGGAGTTGCACGAATTAAACTCCTCAGCTAAGCCTGATGTGCAAACTGGTCAATATCCTTGCCCATAGTATTGATCCAGTAATATCCTTGTTAAATTCCTAAGACTGCAATTGTGGTTGGAACACAAACCAGCATACACAGTGGGGCGCAAGGACCAAGTTTGAGAACCACTGTACTAAGTGATGCCTTGGATATAAATCCTTGTGTAGATTTCTTAACAAGGATTTAAACAGGGACGATGTGTCAAATCTGCACAAGACCGAGGTGATGAATGCCAAAACTATTTTGCTGCACCACAAAAAATTAATTATTGTGAGCCATCTTTTGAAGACTAATGAGAACAGTAGTTTCAGGAGGTTGGCATTTCAATACACATGTCAACAAAGTATTTCAAATTTATGCGGCATCTGTCTGGTGAAAGAGAAATGTGAAATCGAAACGTGCATTTTATAATGCATGCAAAAGTAAACAGTCACCAGAAAATTAGCACAAAGCACTTGGAATGAGAGTTACATACTATGCAGTTTCTTCTTTATCCAAATCATGTATGATGTGTACTGCCATGAACAACAGGCCCCTGCTCACCTCAACAAGTGATAATGTGTAAAAGGGACCAGCGCTGATGGATTTAAACCAGACTACTTGGGTCATTCCTGTTGGCAACACCAAAGGCAAGATTAGGAATTGCCTATTTATAAATGACTCGACACCTGATAAGAGACTTGTGAAACAGGATGTGGGCCAAAAGATACAGCTGAAAAACCTTGTGAGGCAGAAGCCCAGATGTGTGCCCAGATTTTAACCAAAATGTGTAAAAAGAAAGGGTTAATGTCTAAATGTATTGGGAGTTAAAATGACCTATTGAGGATTATTGAAGTGCGATTTAAAAGGAAAAGTTGGCTTGAAAGAGGCTTGTACAACCCCAATTCTGAAATTGTTGGGACAAAGTGTAAATTGTGAAGAAAATCTAAACTCAATGACTTTGAAATCACACCAGCCAGAATTTTATTCACAACAAGACAGAGATAACATTGTAAATGTTGAAACTGAGAAATTTGACAATTTTATCCACAAAATGAGCTCATTTCAAATTTGATGGCTGCTATAGGTGTCAGAAAAGTTGGGACAGGGCCCATTTGCCATGATGTAGCATCCCCTCTTCTTTTTGACACAGAGTGAGGCATCTGGGCATTGAGGAGACAAGTTTTTTGAGTTTAGCCAATGGAATTTGATCCCACTCCTGTTTAATACAGGCTTCCAGCTGCTGGAGAGTTTTGGGTTTCCTTTGATGGACATTTCATTTAATTATGCCATGTCTTCAATCAGTGAAAGATCAGGACTGCAGGCAGGCCAGTTCAGCACAGGGACTCTTCTACTACGAAGCCACGCTGTTGTAATGGCTGCAGTATGTGGTTTTGCATTGTCCTGCTGAAATACACAAGGCCTTCCTTGGGATAGATGTTGTCTGGAGGGCAGCACATGTTGCTATAAAACCTTTATGGGGAATTTTACGCTAACCAAGGCCATCAAGAATACTTTAAAAATGAGTAGTAAATCCTACTTTATGCTGGCTATGGCTGATGATGTTTATATATGGAAAAGCACCTTATGAGCAATCATCATGCCTCGTTTCACCAAAATGGGCTGAGTACTTTTTCAACGATGTCCAAACAGATCTATGCGTCACAAAAAATGAAAGTTATTAGCCTTGAGGGTGTAGAAACTATTTATTCACTTTTCATATTGTTTTTGCTATTTTTTTCCATCCAACATGTCCACTCTAACACATTGCTCTGTAACTATTGCCACAGAATGTGGAAGCCCATTATTCTGGATGTACATAACAGACATTTTGAAGAGATATTCAGTAAAAGTTCAATAATTTACATTTTTGGTACTTCCACTTGTTGTCAAGGTACCAAAGATCTTCTGTCCAAACGTGTCCACTCCGACACATTTGTTCTTCTGCTTATTGTGTGTCTTTAGTGTTACTAAATATAAGACATTTTCTTTTAAATACACAGGCAAATAATGCGATAATAATTTTAATAATTATGAGTTTCTGAAAGGTCACATGCTTCACTAGGTAGCACAGTGGTTAGCACTACTGCCTCACAGCAAGAAGGTTTTTGGTTCACTCCTGGGGAGTTTGCATGTTCCAAATTTAAGAAAATAAAGCATGCACATCCACTCAATTACAGTTGCAGGACAATGTAAGGATACACAAAATAAAATGGTAAGGTCCGCACACTGAAAGACAATGCTCCCCAAAAATTTATTGTGTCAGCGTTTCGATCAAAAAGTGATCTTATTTTTATTTTATTTTGAGTTTGCATGTTCTACTCTTGTTCGCGTGGGTTTCCTCCGGGTAATTTGGTTTCCCCCACCCACAAAACATGCTATATAGGAACACTCCTGAATGTGTGTGAATGTTTGGTGGTAGTCAGAGGCAAGGTCATTTCATTTTGATTTTATTCACAATTTACATTTGTCCCAACTATTTCGGAATTGGGGTTGTACATAAGAATTTGTGTGTACACAGATACTGATTAAATACTCCAATATGACAAATAAAAGGGTTAATATCTGCATGGAATGAAAAAGTCCCTAGCTTTTTTTTGGCAAAATTTAAGGTTCATATGTGGATGTAGCAGATACTGGTGATGGTCAACCTGGGGGGGGCATTTAGGTTTTAGAGGGCGTGGCTCGAGGTTGGGTGACCACGCCCATCTACCCACTTTTGGTCCCTTATTCTCCTTCCTGCACAAATGTCCCAAAACTTCTATTGCTGATTATTATCACCCGCCACAAAGTGTGAGGGGGATATAGATTTGAGCTCCGTCCGTGTGTCCATCCTTCCGTCCGTCCGAAAAGGGGAATGCTTTTCTCAGTACTATTAGAGATAGGACAACCAAACTTGGTGTGTAGCTTCACACCATCAAGGCCTTGATTGAGTTCGAAAAGGAGGTGCGCGCGATTCAGGCATTTGGCAGGGGATGTTGTTGACCATGTCTACTTGTTGATGTTTGGCATGTTAAGATTGGAGAACAGTTGTGATTTCTTTGGGACCCTTATGTAGGATGGAACGAGGATCCAGTTTCCATGTGTTAGAAATGACATGGTTTATGACTTCAGATGGTGCTAGCTTCAACCTACATGGAGGTCCCAGGATTTTTTTCTCTTCAAGTTGCAGACCCCAACTCTAGTTTCAAGAATAATTAATAAAACTTGGGACCTCCATGTAGGTTGAAATTTGGAGCAGTCAATTTGGTTACCGATCAAAACGACACAGAGTAGTGTGAATAGCCCGCTCAGCAGGGGAGGTTAATGACCAAGGTCATGACTGATTTCCCTATTCACAGCCCCAAACTCAATAGTAATGAAGTATGAAGAGATTTAGAGATGGTGAGTTGGCACCCTTGGGCTGATCTTAGAAAAGGCACTCAAGCACTGGTCCATGTAGACTGATATGTTACATCCTTATCCTCCCCACATAAATCTTTGATGTGAATTTGAGAAATAGTTTGCCTAACATCATAATCCAATTCATTAGCCTAAAATGTAAGGGGCATTTTGCAATTTTGCATTAAATGTTTCAGCTGTGTGAAGCTTCATTCTTGTGCAAGTGTACGATCATGGCGATTACCAACTTTAGTATGTCATTCTAAGGAAGTTGGACTAATATGTATTTATTATTAGTGGAATTTTTTGAAAATGTAAATGCACATTTCTGGGCTGTAATAAATGACCAGTGCACAACTGACAGAATTGGTGCATAATTTAATTAATGTCTATCTTTGTGTTTGGTATTTGGTTTGTCGTCTTCGTGGATTTGTCTTAGACACACAACATTTAAGGTAAATGGGGTGCTACATTCCTAGGATTCCTTGATCTCATGAAACTTTTAAAGTGTTACAATTGTCATTTTAATTCAGTCCACGTCGTTAGTTCTGGGAAGGAAATCCGAGAGGCCTGAGCCAGTAAATGAGAGATTATGACAGATAATGTGTTTGTAAAGTTATAGGAATGAATTTTGTCTGGTAAGGAAATCATATTTTTAAACAAAAGAGGGCAGTTTCAATTCTCTCTCTAGATTGATGCGTGGAACTATAGCAGATCAGCACAGAATGCTGAACCTGTGCTCTTGCGTCTTCAAAGCTGAATTCTTTGAATGGCTGTTGTGTTCTAGGGGAGTTTAACGAACAAGCTGCATTAGGATCGGTGTTGAGGATTCATTGACATGTGATTTGAACTTTTGTATAGGAAAGGGTGTACAGTTTGTAGAAATGCAAGTTTCCACTGCATGTTGGAGAACCTGACTTCATCACTCGCATATAGTGCATATTTCAAAATTTACCCTTTGGTACGGAGAGATTGTGGGCCAATGAACTGTGGGGCGTTCATTGTCTTGTCTTTGTGGGCTAGGACTTTTATTCTGCCCGCAGTCCAACAGTATGGAAATTTTGTGGCAAGATGCCACCATTATTTTATTTTTTTCTGCATTTGCTATCTTTGTTGGCCTATGTGAGAGTGATCCCATTCATATGCAGCTCATTGCATTGTATTTCAAGTGCAAATGCTGTCTGGGTGAAGGCTTGAAGCAGTTTGAGTCAGCCAGAATGTAAGTGCTGTGCTTGTCTACCTTCGGCTTACCTTTTGCGTAATTGTTCATGCTGTAACTTATTTTGGGGGATATAGCATTGGGCTCCGTACAAACACATAAAATTGAGGCGGCGGGGGATATTGCCATGTTAGTGGCAAACACTTGTATCTTTTACTTTTATTTGTTACTTTTATCCTTATTCGATTGTTCTCTGGTTTTTACCCCTCGGCCGACTCTGGCCGGAGGGGTATTGTTGTCACCTGCGTGTCCGTCTGTCGTCCGTCGTTCGTCTATGATTTTGTCCAGCTCAGTACTCCGCACCAAATGATCGCAGCTTCACCAAATTTGGTGTGGTAATTTGCTATGACCCATAGATGTGCAATGTCAGGTTTTTTGCTAGATTTGACCTTTGACCTTAGCGCTGTGACCTTGACCCTGGAAATTTTGTCCGGGTCAGTACTCGGCGAAAAATTATCGCAGCTTCACCAAATTTGGTGTAGTAACTGACTATGACCCATAGATGTGCAAAGTCAAGTTTTTTGCTGGATTTGACCTTTGACAGCGCTGTGGCTTTGAACCTGGTAATCTTGTCTGGGTGACATTGTCCTGGCCAGTACACAGCAACTAATGATCGCAGCTTCACCAAGTTTGGTATGATGACTCACTATGACCCATACATATGCAAAGTCTGTTTTTTTGCTGGATTTGACCTTTGACCTTAGCTCTGTGACCTTGACCCTGGAAATGTTGTCTGGGTCAGAACTCGGCAACTAATTATTGCAGCTTCACCAAATTTGGTACGGTAGCTCACTATTACCCATAGATGTGCAAAGTCAGGTTTTTTTGCTGGATTTGACCTTTGACCTTAGCTTTCTGTCCTTGATCCTGGAAATCTTCTCCGGGTCAGTACTTGTCAACTGAATATCGCGGCTTCACCAAATTTGGCATGGTAACTCACTGTGACACACAGATGTGCAACGTCATGTTTTTCGCTGGATTTCACCGTTTGACCTTAGCGCTGTGACCTTGAGGCAGGAAATCTTGTCCGGGCCGAGGGGTATTCAGCAACGCATTATGTTTGTGTCTACTGTGCATGTGCAAGTAGGCGACATGCTATTGAGTTGTAAGTCCATAAGTATTAACTTCTTAGCCTGCCATAAACTACCACTCCGCAGTAAACACATGTACTCATTGAGTACCTTTTTTTGTTATTGTCTTTCTTTGTTAGGCAGTTTGGAACAGTTCTTTTGAAAGGCATTGTATAAATTAAGTAATTATTGAGTTGCCTCAATATACCCTCTGCCTTATGACCCTTCAATTTCATTGATGGGTAAAATTAAATCATAGAGCCTTGGTGAAAGGCCAAAAATGAGTGGAGAGCATTTTCTTCCATTTGTCCCGTATTTATATCCCCGAACGCCGAATGACGTTCCGGGGGATATTATGTTTTTGGTCCGGCTGCCGCCGCCGCTGCCGCACTACGTGTTAACGCGATAACTTCAGTAATATTTCAATTACAAATTCCTAATTTTGCACATAAGTGTTATAAAGAAGAAAAACTGATTCGATTTTGGACGATTTACGATGTCTAGATTGGCCACCAGGGGCCAAAAACTGATTTCAGTGTTAACGCGATAACTACAGTAATATTTCAATTACAAATTTCAAGTTTTGCATGTAAGTAAGTATCATAAAGAGGAAGAACTGATTCGATTTTGGACAATGTACTATTTCTAGATTGGCCACCAGGGGCCAAAAACTGAAAAAAATCACTGTTCCATGATAACTTCAGTAATATTTCAATTACAAATTCCTAATTTTGCACAAATGTTAGTGTTATAAAGAAGAAGAACTGATTCGATTTTGGACAATTTACGATCTCTAGATTGGCCACCAGGGGCCAAAAACTGATTTACATGTTAACAAGATAACTGAAGTAATATTTCAATTAGAAATTCCAAGTTTTGCATATAAGTAAGTATCATAAAGAGGAAGAACTGATTCGATTTTGGACAATTTACAATTTCTAGATTGGCCACCAGGAGCCAAAAACTGAAAAAATCACTGTTTTTATCACATCTCTGGAAATATTTTGATTGACCTCAAATCAAGTGCAAGTGCAAGTGAAAGGTCATGACCTGAGGATGTGACCCATGATGACATTATACCTGTTTGGTTCAAAATTTTGACACTAGGTGGAGCTTTGTCACATAAAATTCACCATTTTTGCTATATCTTTGGAAACTATTTCTCCAATTGACATGAAACTACGTGCAACTGCAAGGTCATGACCTCACAAATTGTCACATGGTGACATCATACCTGTATGGTTCAATATTTTGCCACCAGGTGGCGCTTTGTGATGGAAAATGACCATTTTAGCCATATCTTCAGAACCATTTGACCGATTGACCTGAAATTAAGTTCAAATGAAAGTCTATTCAAGGTCTACTCAAGGATTAGGGAATTGAACACCCCAAAAAGAGAATCGGGTCAGTGTCATTACGGGGCTCTGAGTATAATGGAAGGGGGGATCAGTTATAATTGCTATCTTGAACCAAAACATATCTAGAACACGTTAAGTCCGAGAGATGAAAAGTGGTGCTCCGCGCATTCTCGTAACTTGCAAAATATTGTGGTAAATTGACCCCTCTCCTCAGAAATGAAACGTATCCATGCACAGGAGAGAGGGATTTGTGCTTCAGTCTCTCCAGCTTTGTGTTATTGAGACACATCCTGGGCCTTTTTATGGTATGGGACTCTAGGGCAATGTGAGCCGTTTCTCTGTGAATAGCAAGTTATCTGCTTGTGCTGCCTATTGTGGATGCCGTCTGAGCTCAGGATGCGCTGCTTTATATTGCTATCAGTAGTGGAGTAGGGAGAAAGCTTGGCACCCTGCCGGGAGGTTAGCAGATGGTTCCCTCCACACCTCTATTATGTAAAGCATTATTCAGGATGCTGAAATAAATTCAGGGCGCCCCCAAAGACAATGCGCTGTGCCTTCTTGGCCAGCCTCGCATAAATAAACGCAAGCCCCTTGGGTAAACTCTGGGATTCTTGCTGAGTTCATGCCAGCAGTGGTTTGCAAAGATAATAACATTTTGGCACTTGGCATACGCTAATTAATGCCACATCAAACCATACATGTTCCATAGAATCGGAGGTTCTTTGAGTCCTGCCTTGCACAGCAATTGATAGTCTAAAGGTCTGAGGATAGTTTTTGATAGTTTTGTTTTCATAAATGTAGGCCCGTTTGCATATTTTAGTGCTGAGAATGTATTACTGTGGCAGTAATTTATTGTCTCGGAGTAAATCTATTCTCCACATCGTATGGGCAGGTTGTTCTGTGTTGGTCTGTTACTTTTTATCCCCCGGCATATAATGCGGGGGATATAGCGATCAGTGTGTCCGTCCGTCCGTCTGTAATAAAATCGTTTCCGGACCAGAACTTGTAAACTATACCACTTACAAACACCAAATTTGGTATGGAGCTTCTCCTTATGGGCTGGTTGTGCCTTTTGGGGGTTTCGGTCCGTCCGTCTGTCCACACAACCTGTAGGTTACACAACCTACAGCCAGGGGGATCCGCCGTTGCCAGATGGCTCTTGTTCTATTTATTTCAGCAACTTCTGTAACACATCCTGTACAGCAATGGCAGCTGGAACTTAAGAGCATGTATTTGAAATAAGCAGCTTAAGGGGAGACTAGAAGATCTGACATCAATAAAATGCTGTATTAGACTTTTAGAAATCATGTTAACTTAGTACATGGTATAATAAATTATTGTTAATGGCCTGGGTGACTCTCGGAGTATGCTGATCAACCTGATTTTTTTTTCAGGTCCACAATGGCCAGTACTGCAAGTCCAGCATGAGAGAATGCTGAACTAGATTGCTTCCATGGTCTGATCTGTGATTTAGGAGAGGACCCCTGTGGCCTGATTAAAAAGGAATAGACTTTGCCTGCAACACTTCGAACAGCTCCAAGTTTACTGTCCACTTCATTTGTGCCTTTTTAGAAATGAAAGTCTCCATGTGATTTATGTTGAGGTATTCCTCTTAAAACCTGTAGTTATCTCTGCTTTCCCCCATTATGTTTTTGTGTAAGTATCAGGGGGGAAAGTTCCTTGTTTAAATTTGTAGTAGAAGCTCAAGGGCAACAGCTAACTGCTGTCAGGTGAAGTGTCTCTGTGTTCATATTTCCTTGCTGCAGGAGATGGTCTGTGCCGTCCCTCTCATAGCCCCTGTAGACTGTTGGAATTCTCATGTGTGAGCTCCAAAGATGCACAATATTCATCCAATCCTGTGCCGGCCATTGGCATATGTTAATGATGTAATGACTGTACCGGGTTTACAGATGCCCGGCAAATCTATTTCTGCATGATGATTCAGAAATAGATGTTCATATTCAATCAATGATTCCAATTTCGTTAGCATCTGTACTTATGGAAAACGCACCCCAGATTGTGCAGGGCAGGAAGTAACTATCAAGAGGGATAGGCTTTTAACTAAAAGAAACTAGCCCCAAATCTTTGATCTAAAATTAGTTTATAACTTAATTTTCAACTATTTGTGTATGATTTTTTTTTTCTTTTTTTTTTTTTATCTTAAACACTGGCGCAAATCTTTGATCCATGGCGTTCATGGCAGGACTGTAGGTGACTGCACAACAAAGTCGGAAATGACAATAAACACAATTAAAATGGACAAAAGTAGAAAGCATTTAAATTCGTATCCTATTCGCCCATGGTACAAAAGTAGAAGCACAGATTCACACAAAAAGTGATGAAATGAGCAAATCAGTTGTATCAGCCAGCAGGATGCTTCGCTGACTTTTCACGCTCGGTGGGCTATGAAGTCACGTCGAGGACCGAGCAAAATGGCAGCGTGCATGTTGCATTTCAGTTACGTGCCCGGTGAAATCTGGGGATTATTCAAGTTAGTTACATTAATTCACCACTTCATACTGTGGGAAATTAGTGTCAGAGTGACTGAGTGTGTCAAGCATATAGTCCTACTTGGAATTAAACCACAAATGGGTAATGCAACCCTCTCTGCCATTCCATGCGTAACGTTAATCTCAGTGTACCAGAAATAAATTTTTCTTAAAGGATTTATTGTGAAGTACCAACCCGCTGCATTTCGTACTTCTGAGTTGCACCATTTTTACTCTATAAACATAAAATTTCTTGTATTTTGGTTGACTCAGTTATATCTGCCTGAACTTCCTCCTGTAAAGTTTAAACTGAAGGATTTTGTATATGTATGATTATATGCATCAATGAGAGCATTATTACTCATATTTATCAATTAATTTGTTAATTCAGTCTATAATATAAGAATTTTTTATTGGATATATTTTTGTACAAGCCTTATCAACTCCGATCCAGGCATTAAAAAAAAAAAAAGACCTAATAAGTCGAAATCCTTTTCATTCCTGTGCAGAAGAATGACTCTTGGATTATGGGGCTTTTGCTTACACTTATTTCACTGCTGTGTTTTATTCTCAGTGTAGCTTTGCAAGTTGTGTTTGAGAAGCTGTACTAGCAAATGTAGATATTCTGTAGGAATCCAGAAGCACCATGTTGAACTCTGCTTTTCAGGGTAGCACAGACATTGAGTGGATTCTGAGAGATGCCCAGAAACTTTGCTTTCTATTCTGTAAATGATGCAAGTGCCTTGGGTTAAACTTTGCCATAGTGGCACATGTCTGCGGGGGGGGGGGGCTTTTGGTCCCCAGCCATCGAGGCTCAAGTCAGTTCAGTATTTATTTGGGCCGTGTGTGCCCATGCATCGGATCTTTGGTAGGGGACTTGAGTGGTCTCTGATCGGCTTGTTTTTCAGATCTTTCCCTACTCTTAATGCTCGCCAGCACACCAGCAGACTGACTAGGTCTCCTCTGGGGAAAGCTCTGTCTCAATCCTGCATGTGAAGGAAATTTTAATCACATTGAAAAGATTGCCACTTCAGTCAAACCACATTAAAGAGCACACAAGTTGATTTATATACAAATTTTGATGTGTGCATTTATTTTCTTTCCCCCCTTCTCTGATATTTCATTTGTGGTATGTATGTGTATTTGGGACTCTGTAATCATGATTTTGGTGCTATGAATGGTGATTTTGGTTTGTGTTTATATCTCTAAAGAAAATGAAATGTAACCCTCATACCATATCAATGAAGCACTCATTTGTTCACCTGGTTGTCCCTCAGTGTGTGATCCACAGCCTATATTCCTATATGCAGAGAGAGTGAAACTGCTGTAGTAATTATAACCACTGTGCTGCTTTTAAAAGGTTTAGTAGCGTAGAGCATAAGTAATCTGACTGTGACCATCCCCCTCAACCTGTTTTACAACAGCTCCATTCAGCTATCACATTCTCACTTTGTTCACGCCCCATGAAGGAGTTTCCAAGGGCAGATGTCAAGTTTGCCCACGCTTCGGTTCAAGGCAGAGACAGGCACTTGCCTCACAACAGCGTACGCCCTTAATTACGACTGCAGAAGTAGGCCTGAGTCATGCCTCTGCAATAGGAACAGTTACAGTCGTCAGGGAAACAGTTTAGCAGACAACTACCTGCTTTGTGAGGGAAGTTAGATTTCCGGGTCTGGCCTCCGAGGTGATTGGCCGAGTGAACTCCACATGTTGTTGCTATTGAATGTTGTTCAGGCATGTGGTAATGCATTTTTGTCTGTTTACCTCTTTGTGCTTGGGAAGAGACAGTGTTCAAGTGTATGAGAGGGCATGGAAGTGGGGTAAGGGTCATTTGAGGAGAATGATGCACTATGATGCTATATTTAATACAAATATGTATAAAATTGACCCAGAGTATAAACCAGTAGCCCTCTATGCTGCATATGGAATTTGACGACTTCACTGCCTGTAAGCTAAGAGCTGGCTGGGTGTTTATTTTCCAGTCATAGTGTGTGTAGACTAGGCACTTGGCTCATGCTATAAGCTGTCCTGGCTACTTAGCTGGGCTTTGTGTCTGGCCTTAATGAACGGGTTCATTTCTGCCCCTTAATTGACTGGACGGATGGAAATATACTTGGCCCTCTGACTCCAGAGAGACAGGACTGATTTTAATGTCTGTGCAACATTCAGTAACTGACCGCTTTGTTCTGAATATCGGCATTCAAACGTGCAGCTGCATGTGGCGTCTCTGTGGCGGTTGAATTTTCAGCTGCTCAAGTTTGATTACTGTGTCCTATACGATTGACTTGCGTGTTTAAATCATGTGTTCACTGAACACCACAATGATTGAAAAATATTTGCATATTACTAAAGGTCCTGTCCTGTCATGGGTTGGCTACTGTGTAAAGGATTTATTGTTTGATGTTCAGTTTTCAGATTGTTGACATCCTCTGCAAATTATGTGCTTTGCCTCAGCTTATATTGGGACAGTTATTTCAAGTGCGCCATTTCTGCAGTAGCCTGTTCGATTTAGCCAGTTTCAAGGCATGCTCTTTCCTTAAGGCCATATCGTACCACTCTTCATACTCTAATAGAAGCAGTCAAGGGGAATCTTTGCCATATCAGTCACACAACCTACCACTAACCTACCCAGCCATGTAGTGCTTTTCTCATAGGGACTCAAAGCGCTGGGAGTCTCACATCAACCACCACCAATGAGCTGCACCCACATGGGTGATACACAGCAGCCTGTCTGCACCAGAATACTTATCTCCAATCAGCTGTGGTAGAGAGAAAGCAGACAATTTGCATTACCAGTTTAATTGGGGAATGATTAGGTTGCAGGCTGGTCAAGCCAAGATGACAATTTAGCCCGAACGCCAGGGAATTCACTACTGGTTGGATGAGTGTCATGGGATATTTTATTAATGACCACAACAAGTGAAGACCTCGGTTTAACGTTTGATTGGTAAGGCAGCGTCTCCGCCAGTGCAGTGTCCCCATCACTGTGTGGGGCAGTGGGGTTTGCTTCACCTGAGGGAAGACTTCCTTCCATTGGCCCACCAACACCACTTCCTGCGGCAAATTAGTTTACCCAGATGGTCCCTCAGCCCAGTACTATCCAAGCCCAGACTGCTTAGATTCAACCATTTGGCCAGAGCAGGACCATTGGAGGCAAGGCTACTCTCACACTCTGATACCTACAGGAAGTCTCCAGTTATCCTGGCACACTTGTTGTCGACTAACGTCGTGGATTAGGATGCATGGGAGGGCAAAGGTGTGTAAAACTGTAAG
Organism: Gymnothorax reevesii; assembly: GCA_029721435.1. Lineage (NCBI taxonomy): Eukaryota > Metazoa > Chordata > Actinopteri > Anguilliformes > Muraenidae > Gymnothorax > Gymnothorax reevesii. The sequence continues at coordinate 88,404,782 of CM056575.1, forward strand.
AGCACTGGCATAGGCTCATTTCCTGAAGTGGAACGGACGCGGCCAGTAGCGCAGTACTGTGGGGACATTTGAATCTGGTGCATGCTGATATTGCCCTTGTGTGGGTATCACACTTTGACAGCTGAAGATGAGGAAGGGCCAGATGCCAGGACTGGCAGGATGATGCATAGTAATGAAAAGTGCTATGAAACCTCCCTGCTGTTCTCAGTGGAGGCGGAAAATCATTACCAGAAGAATAATTTATTTTGGAAACCTTCAGCCAGTAATGCCTAGTTATTCAGGAGTGCATTTGGTTTGACTGCTTTCCAGAGTTGCTTCTTATTGTCATGACGGCAGAGAGGCTGACATGCAGACTCGGCTGTGCCCCAAGTGCGTGTGATTTATTTCCAGAAATAAAAAAAAAGTTGGAACAGTTTGTTAGGGCATTACCATTCAGTGTTTTCACTTCGAGACGAGCTGGCAATGAAACGGAAGAAAATTAATTTACATTCTCAAAGGTGCATAAATTAAAAATTAAACCAGCCATACATAATCCTGATGTGTTGGGCACTGTTGTCAAACAACAGAATAACACTTCAGTAGCTTGTTCACCGGTCTGAAATTTCATCAGCAATATTTCCGAAGAACGGAAATGGAAATAAAAATGGAAAATATAAAAATGGAAGTTGGCAAACTTGCATCCTTTTCCCAATGAGAGACAGCACTGTGTTTTGTGGAAAAGTGACATATTTTGGTTCAGTTTGGTGCTTCACAATTTCGGAATCTAGGGGCATCAAACTGCGAGTGGAAGATTGTGTAGTGTATTCCCAGTGAATGAGTAATGAGCATAAATGTGGCGGGCTGCTGTGATTGATTGCTCATCATGTTGTTCCAGATCGAGCTGGCAGTATCAGCACTCTGGACTCCCTGGACTTCGCCCGATACTCAGATGATGGGAACAGGGAATCCGATGAGAGAGTCGCAGGTAAGGACAGTGGTCTGTTTGGTGGTAAGTGTGACACACTTCATCCAAAGAATGGATTTGAACAGCACAGACACAAGCAGAAGCCATTAACGCAGACTTCTTGCACTGCATAGTGTGTCTCAGTGATGAGGCCTAACCCTGTGTCATGGTTTCGCTTAACGCCTACATTATGAGCTCCCGAACAATTCTCACGATGAATCCAGTTCCGTATTTCCCCGTAAGTATCAGGGTGGTATAATTAGTGCGCTCCTTATCTATCAGCATTTAAAGTCAGATTATAAAAAAGGCAGTTTTATTAAGTTTCTGTGTGGTGCTGGAATAAATCAGGCTGCTTGTGAAACCTTCGGATTTACTGCTCTTAAAAAAAAAAAAACACTTTTTCTAATTGCCGCTTCCGCAAAAATACCCACGTGCAAGATTTGAATTTTCCAGAAATCAGAGGAGCACTCAGCTGACTTGTTCATTACTGATTAGTCGTCTGTCTGAGAACCTCATGCGATCAGGTCACATGGTTTGCCTGCTTAAGACGCCAAATTTCCAGAGTCTTTACTACCATGTTGTATTCACAGAGAGAGGAATATTCAATTTGCAGGCAGTCTCCTGTTTTTAGACCTGCATTATCTGAAGATCTGGTGCTTGTATGTTGAGCTTAGAGGTCTTGCACCTTCCTGTTTATATAGACTGGGTTTCTGTGAGCCTCCCGTAATGTTGGTGTTTTTTTTCTATGCTTTTAACAACTCGCCCAGGCCTGGATGTGCCCTGCATCTTGGGACAAGGCAGTTTATTGAAACTGACAGTACTGTTTATAGTGTGGAGTCTGTTTGCTGCAGATCATGTCATCCACTGAAGAAATCTTCTTCTCCTTTAAGTTAATGCGAGGCAAAACACTAGTAATGACAGCTGATCTTCTCAGCAAGCATCATTAAAATAAAGAACGCATTAGATGAATTTTCTCACCAAATGAGGGAAATATTTTCTTTAACTTCTATTAAGTTTTTTTTCTTACTTCCCTTTGAAATGTGCATGTTTGAGCTGTAAACTGTCAAGCTTTAAAATCATTTAAGAAATTGACAAAATGAATGGTGAAACAATATATATTTTTCATTAGGTGAGTTAAAAACTATTTTATTGGAAGCTGCAAACTCCTTGAAAACCCCTTTCCAGGGATGGAAGTTTTAAGTTTCGGGTAGAAAGTTCTATGAAAAATTTAACAGTAACTGCGATGCATATTTTGTCGTTTTTTTTTCTTGATGTGTAGGGAGTTATAAGGCATCATGGCGTCAGTCCCCCTGTTCTGTGTACTTGTGAAGCCTCCCTCAGTGCACAACACTGGAATGGCTGCAGCTTCGTAAAGCTGGCTACAAATGAAATTTATGCATTCAGTGAAATGAAAAAAATGATGATGAATGACGGATAAACACTGTTTGGTAAAAATGTTGCGTATGATCAGGTTAAAGGGAGATCTGGAAAGCATGCAGCAGAGAGGGCCTTACATTGTTGCGTCGTGGCTGAAAGCAGACAGGTGTCTCCATACCTCCAATCGGACCTTTTGAAGAAAGTCAAAGCTTCTTGGTGCAAGATTTTATGCCCTGGCTGTCTGACTCTGGGTTTTCTGGCTTTCTGATGCATTTCAAACTAAAAATGTATTTCTTTTTCCAATACTGGACTATACACCATGCAAACTAGCAGTCCCTCTGCTGACTACCACCTCTTTTTGTTTGTTCCAAAGTTGTGCCATCTGTTGCGTTTGCATTTTGTGCATTGCTGATCCGTGCTGAAATATTCCTCGTGAAAGGACGGTCCTCAAAGAGAACCCAGGCCTGATTTCCTTTTTAAGTTGTTGCGCTACTGGGCAATACTGCCATTGTTTTTCTGCTGTGGGAAGATGTCACTTCACTGCTCTTTTTGAGTTGTGCTGAGAGATGGTTTCAGTTGGAAATTGGATGTGTAGGAGGCCTATTTCACTGGTGTTACTGAGAATCGGCATCACCAAAAATCATTTTATCACTTTCAGGGAAAGAGGATTTTGATTGGTTGCGGATCACCGATGCACGGCTATGCAAAGTGTGTTCTGCTCTCCATGCTTCTCTCTAAATACGTTTCTTTTTTTTGTCTCCAGAACATTGCTTTAAAAGCAATGGGGATTGCTGCTCTCCTGAGCAATCTATATTACAGCACCATACCCAGAAAAGTTGGGATGTTGCGTGAAATTTAAATAAAAACCCAATGCAATGATTTGTGAATAATTTATATTCTATATTTGATTGAAAATCATACAAAAACAGCATATCAGCTGTTTCAACTGAGGATTTTTTTTTGAAAGTATGTGCTTACTTTGAATTTGAGATCAGTAACACATGTTAGAAAAGTTGGAACACAGGCATTTTAACCACTGCATTGCTGCTTCTCTTCTTTCAAAAACACACAAAGTGTTTGGGAACTGTGGAGACCAACTGCTGTTGTTCAGAAAGCAAAACATATCCCATTATTGCTTGATGTTTGATTTCAGTAGCTCAACGCTTCGTGGCCTCCTTTTATCATATTTTTTGTTTCATAATGTGCCCAAAATTTTGGGTGGGTCACTGGTCTGGACTGCAGACAGGCCAGTTTAGCACCAAGCCCTCTTTTACTGCACAGTGATGTTGTAATTCATGCAGAATGTGATATTTGTCATTGTTTTGCTGAAAAAAGCAAGGCCTCCAATGGAAAAAGACATCAGGATGGAAGTATGTGTTGCTTCAATATCATTTGGCATTCATAATGTCTAACGGGTGTGCAAATTGCCCATGTCATGTGCAGTAGTGCGCCCCATTTTTAACTGCGCACTGATAGCAAACTGATTGGTCCCTTACCTCTTTAGCCTGGGGGACACAGCATCTATAATTGTCAAAAACAATTTTGTATTTTTATTTGTCAGAGCAGAGTACAGTCCATCTTAAATGTGCTTGGTCTAAAAGGAGGAGCTAGCGTTTCTGGATCAGGTTTATAGGCTATATGGTTTTATCTTTACAAAGAGGAGTTTTCAATTGTATTTGTGGATGCAGCAACAAACTGTTTTCACTGACCATGGTTTTCAGAAGTCTTCCTGAGCCTATGCAGTGTTTTCCACTCCAGTTCTGCCTGTTTTTAATGCAGTGCCACCTCGGGGCCCAAAGATCATAGCCAGTCAGTATTGGTTTTTGACCTTGTCCCTTGTGTATAGAGATTCCTCCTGATTCTTTTTATGAAATTAAGAACTATAGATGTCGAAATCTCCAAATTCTTAGCAATTTTACATCGGGAAATATTATTCATCAAATATTCAGTCTTTCACAGAGGTGAAGCCCTGGCAATCTCTACTTCTGAAAGGCTCCGCCTCTCTGAGATGTTCTTTCCATACCCAACGAGAGGCACTATTAGAGTGCAAACCTCCGCCAAGGCAGCACAGTCCTAATCTTCATGAGTGGGAGCAAAGTTGAGTTAAAGCTTGTCATATGATTTGAAGATGGCTGCCGTGGCGGCCATATTGTTTCACTGATCACAGTGAAAATCAAAAGGGTCCAGCCTTGATGTAATAGTAATGCACCCACAAAATTTCAGACATATCCATGCATTACTTTTTGAGTTATGTTGTTCACAGACAGACAGACAGATGCGAAAACATAACCTCCACTCCAACTTCGTTGGCGGAGGTAATTAGGTTACTGATTTGTTGCCAGGTAACCTAATTAGCTGTGAGATATTCTACCAGGTGCATTTTTTGGCATCATAAAATTTTTCCAGTTTTTTGTAGTCCTTGTCCCAGTGTTTTTGGAAAAGTGTTGCAGCCATCAAATTCAAAATGACACATTTTATTAAAAACATATATACATAAATAAGATTTCCCAGTTTCAACATCTGATGTGGTGTTGTTTTTGAACTTTTTTGAATTAAATATACAGTTAAAATTATAGGCAAATCATTGCATTCTGTTTTTATTTACATTTTGCATAGCATCCACACAGTTTTGAAAATGCGGTTGTAATGTCTTATCCCTGCACATTTTTGACTAAACTATATTAATATGCTTCTGTGAGATGTAGAGGAAGACCGAACAGCACCTTCGCTTTTGCGCCTCTGTTATCCACGTGGCAAGAATACAAAATTTTTAATGCAGCACATTTGAAACTAAATATGATGCTATCTATAAACACGACATTCAGAGGCATGTTGTCTTGTAGATAACGCTTATCTGGAGCAAAATCTTGTTTCCCCTTGTACTCGAGCAACCGTTAATCATCGGAAACCAAAAATGCTATTGATTGTGTAATTCATAATGTTCCTGTATGGTGGTATTAGTCAGTCGCTCCACACAAGCGGCAGGGTATCTCGAACGCTGTGACTCGAGGCAGCCGCAAAACTGGGCACTGAGAATCTTCAGCCCCTGACTGATCCATCTCGCGCCGCAATCTGATTGTAAAGGTCCCTGGTCAGACAGCAGACAGCATAAGCCAAAAAAGCTGAAAGTCCCATCTGTGAGAATGGAGCCTTCACCAATCTGCTTTCCCAGGAGCTCTGCTGCATGCATACATGACCTCCATAGTTTGCATGTTCCTCTGTTTATCTTTTATTTATTCTTTCGTTTTTGTTTGCATTTTTCGGCTTCTTAGAGAGTGTACTGCTTCTGTTTGGTTTTTTCATGCCCATCCTTGTTTTTTTGTTCCTTTTTTTGTTGTTTCTTTGTTCCCTTTTCTTGGTTGGATGCCTGTGTGTGTTTAATCCACTCCCTGTCCAGTCCTGGAGTTTGAACTACGGAAAGCCAAGGAGACCATTCAGGCTCTGCGCGCCAACTTGACTCAGGCAGCAGGTGGCGTACTTTCCACTTTTACTACTTTAGACTTTCGACTTTTAGAGCCCCTCGAGCTCCTTGGGTCTATCGAGCGAATGGAGACCAACCAGCAGGCCTGCTTTTCTTTCTGTTGCAGAGAGTGAAGTCCCCTCACAAGAGCGAAAGAACTTCAAATCAAGCCCTGAAATTCAGGTGGGTGTCAGTTTATGCACTGAATTTTATTTTGTTTGCCATCATGTGAATTTCAGAATATTCACGATTTTTAAAACTTGAAATATCATTTTAATATTGTTTCAAAACTGACAAAATATTATAAATTTGTGTCAAAGCATTTCGTTGAATTAAATAAAATGTATTTTTTTTCTCCCCTACAGGAACCTATCCGCCCTCTTGAAAAAAGAGCACTGAATTTTTTAGTCAATGAATACTTGTTGAAAAATAATTATAAGCTTTCATCAATAACTTTCTCCGATGAAAATGATGATCAGGTAATAACTGCTTCAGAGTAATACTCTTTTGACTGACTGTCAGTATTACTGCTTTTTTCTGGGAATAGCTTTGAACCCTAGCTATTTTGTAGCGTCTTGAATGGTTAATCGTGTGGCTGCGTCTGCAGGATTTTGAGGTGTGGGACGATGTGGGATTGAACATTCCAAAACCACCCGACCTCCTGCATCTGTATCGGAACTGCGGCACCAGCATAAACTCACCCAGGGAAACTGCAGATGTTGCCATTGGAGTGCAGCCTGAGGATCTGCCTGGTAATTCCAATACCCAGGAGGCCTTGCAGAACACCGAGCTAGTACAGGTACGTCAACAAAGGCAAAATGCATTCATGAATACATGGTCGCTCTTTCCACATATGCATCATCAAGCAATACAAAAATTGTTTCATCATAATACATATAACGATTGAATAACTGAGTCTTTGCATTAAGGAGTATACTCACGAAGCGAACTCTTGTTTACCCCATAATAACAAAATTCTAAAGACATTTTCAGTTTGTATTTAAAATTACAGCTGATATTACACAGTATTAGTAAATTGGCGCTATCTGTGCATCCCCAGTTTTCTCTGTACATTCCATTGCATCAAATATTATGGATAAAAACACTCCTTGTTTGTCCCCTTCACTCATTTGCACATTCTGATGTGGCTGATTGATTTATTACTGTGACCAAAGCTGCCTGAGGTTTGTCCTCTGTGAACTTTCAGCCCGCAGTGGTCCAGGAGCTTGAGGAGCAGATAAGCCAACTACACAGTGAAAAGCAGAGCCTGGCTGAACAGATGAAGCAGCTAAAGAGGTGTGTGGGGTATAGAGGGGATGAGGGCGGTGTGCTGATCCTCAGAATTTGCTTTCCATTTTGCAGCTAATGACTGTTACTGTGAAACACTGCACTGCAGTGTTTGGGCCCTTAAATTGACACTCATCATTATTACAATCATTATTTATAAGCCACAAAAGTAGTGCATGTGTATAACATGATGGCCTGTTTTGGAGATAGTCAGTGTTGCCGACAGTGAACAGGTCGCCATGACAATGCAGTCATCTGTTTTCCAGTGAAATCGAGGCCCTGAGGAAGAGCATATCCGTCCCCACAGCCTGCTCGGAGTTGGCCAATCACAAACTGGATCAAGTGCCTGACACTGCCCCCCTTGGGCACCTGGACATCAGAAGGACCACAGGGTGCCATGACGTCACAGACTCTCTGACTTTGAACTCTAACATGGACACTGCCCCAACCTTGTCCCCGCCCACACACCCCCACACTAAATTAAAAGAACTGGCTTTTCAGAGTAAACAACCTGTACAGTTTGACCAGCCCAACAGGTGAGCCTTCCCCACTGGCCGGCACATTGGACAGTGGTTTCAGCACCACCTGAATTGCCCTTAATTTGAATTCTGACAGAGACATATTATCTGTGTTCTAGCATGAAAGGTAGTCCTTGTAATTTATTAGTTTTTGCCCCATTAGCTGGAGTGACTGGTTCTGCCACCCAATTCTGAAGGATTACACTGCTTGAAGCCATACCGACATTCTTGTTCAGAATTCTCTTGAGAAAGAAACTACACTGGTTCACAAGGCCTCCCATTTTCTGTGTCTCACATTCTTGTGGATGATTTTGGATGATGTGTAAGTCTGTAGCGTGCAATAGTTCCGCAGCAGGAGCAGGTACATTTCATCTAAATTGAATGCACCAGTGTGAGTTTTCTGGCCTATTGGCCAGTAGAGGGAGCTGCAGCTCTTCTAAAATGGAGGGGTTTGCAACTGTGGTAGTTAAATGGGAATCCATTAACTCTGGCCCACTGAAAAGTATTCAGCTGTCGATGCTCTGTTTGGACTACTCTCTTTTATAGCAGTATTCAGATAGTCAGTCCTTAAAGGCTGATCTGTTCTGTGTGTGCCATTTTTAAATAATTTCAACAAACATTGCTGGTAGAATAGTGCTTAGTCGCTGTGTTGTGAGAAGTAGAGATGGATACTAAGTTGCTGTTTTCCTTCATCTTTTCAGAAAGCTTTCTCCTGCGTTTCACCAAGCACTTTTATCTTTCTGCCGAATGTCTGCCGACAGCCGCCTTGGCTCTGAGGTGAGACTGTTCAGATTTCACATGCTGGGCATATTCAAATCAAGCCTGAACTGGTGGGAAGCTTTTGAAGGTTCCTTTACACCCTAAATTTCAAAAATTTCCTACGGTACTTTTACAGCATGAATTTGAATCTGACGCTAGTTTTTTCATACTTCTATTCATGAGAAGTGTAAAATGTAAATGTAAGCTTGCTTGAGAACGCCCCCTGAAAATTGCTAAAAGATTTCATAATCCATGTAAAGTCATCTCCACAGGACATTGCTCTGAGCAGATTTGGGGAAAGGAGGTTTAGAATGCAGTACCTCACACATTCTTCTCATATTACTAACAAATGTTTTGATATTTCACTTCTGAATGTGATACAAATCATGTGCAACACTTCAGAACACCTCCAACAACAGTAGTGAGGATGAGAGAGAAAACGTTATTGGAGTCCACATCAGATTTGTCAGAAGACTGTGAAATTCTCGCTGGAATTTAGGCAGCTGGAATAGGTTGGGAGTATTGTTATGAGCCCAAGGTGGAAGCAGATTTCAGAAGCTCAATGCACTGTCTATATGATGTAAAATAAATGATTATTAAGTCATTTTTGATGCTATCCAGTTGGCAAAATTGGGGACGAGACGAGCACTCATAACCCTCGATCTGTTTTCAATCATTTTTCTTGATGAACTCATTTTCCAATGTTAGTAATAAGCTATCGACAGTTAAATGAGTCTTTGAAAAAAAAGTTTGGGAACCCTTTTGGATTATTATTTGTTATCTTTTAAGAAGATGATTTACTTGTGATTTACTTGTTAGGGCTTCAGTGAGTCAGATGAATACAATTCCAGGGTAAAACTGTATATTCTGAAGTAACTCCATGCCTTCTGAAGTATTCAACTGTGGTGGTTGTTGTATCTGGTGTTAAAGACCATGTGTTCCTCTAAACAGTTGTCCAAGGATGTTAAATTAAAGATAATTCACTTCCACCTACAAGGAGAGGGCTGCAAAAAACTCTTGCAACATTTCAATCTACCAATTTCTACTATCAGAAACATCAAAAGAAAATGGAAAATAAATAGAACAATTTAAGTCAAAGCAAGATCTGGAAGACCTAGAAAAATTTCGGATAGAATGGCCCGAGATCCTGTGAGAAATGCTCAGAAGAACCCACACATCACTGCAAAAGAGCTGCAAAACAGAGTAGCAGACACATGTCTAGTTGTTCACAGGACAACAATGCAGTGTACCTGAAACAACAAAGACCTACATAGCAGAGTTGCAAGAAAGAAGCCTTTCCTACTTCCTCAACAGAAAATTAAGCATCTGAAGTATGCAAAAGAAAACCTTGAGAAACCTCAAGTCTCAAGACTGATGAAACCAAAATTGAACATTTTGGCCTCGACCAAAGAAGGTATGTTTGGAGAAGAAAAGAGTGACACATTTGTAGGGAAGAACACGTTGCCGACTGTTAAGCATGGAGGTGGATCCATTATGCTTTGGGGTTGCGTAGCAGCTGGCGGCACAGGCAATATTGTGCGGGTAGTAGAAGAATGGATTCCACCAAATATCAAGACATTCTAGAGGCTAATGTTCAAAGCTCAGTCCCGAAATTGAAATTGATGAGACGTTTGGTATTTCAGCTAGACAATGACCTGCAGCATCTATCCTCTATCTAATAAAGCAGGAATAGTCTGTCTGTGAATCTGTCCATCGGTTTGTCTGTCCGTGTGTCTGTCTGTGCATCGCATATCTCTCTGACTGTTTGTCAGATTAGCCTGAGGTTTCGGATATGGCTTGTACATGGCCCGGTGGTGTGCATCCTTCATTTTTCAGGTCTTTGCATAAATTTTCACTCCACCTATGGACACTTGTACTGCATGGATGAAAAATAGGCGTGCAATGCACGGAATACCCCTAAGTCCGATGTCGAAGTTTTTGGAGACGCCCGCCCGCCCAACCGCATGAAGGATAGCAATACCTCGTCAGCCTTTAGGGCTGAGGGGTAAAAAGCCAACTGACCCTTGACTTGACGAGTTCATGTGCTCACCAAAAAATGTCGCCATTGCGCTTTACAACGAGGCATGTTACCTGTCACCAGAGCGGTAGATAACTTAAGCCTGATTCATGCTTCTTGTGGTGGGGCGGACCACAGAGATATAAGAAAACTAGAGTGGATGACGTGTGGGCTGGACCAAAGGGGAAACGGCAGAATAGCTTCGCCATCTTGTGTATGCATAAATGTCCATTGAGGCACATGTAAACATTAGGCTAAACATGCGTGTCGAAAACTTAGAGACTTGTTTTCCGTGTTCTTTATATCCTTTCAGACTTAAAATGGACAAGAATAAGGAATTTTAATGAAACAACAAAATTTGTTTTAAAAACATATTTTTTTTGAAATCCGATGTACTCAATGTTTATTTCATCGGAAAACATTACAGAGAAATCGTAACTTCAGCTGTTGTCCCGTATGAGCAAGTTTTCCTTTCTTTTGAGCATGGTTTAGGCCAGTTATACTGTATTGTCCATTGAACACCTGCGCTGGTATACATACACAAGATGGCGGCGGAGTGCTGCCACGGAAACGACGGGATTGTCTACTCGAGTTTTCTTATATCTCTGTGGGGCGGACTATCACCAACAAGACCAGCGCATTGGTGTCAGCATTTTCAGCGTTCTACCCACAGTAAATGTTGTAATATAGCACTACGTCTTGTTTGACGTCATATTCAGGCATGCGCAATAGCGTGGTTGGCAAGAATGAGTGTAAATCAATTCATCAAAACGGGGGAAGTATGGCATCCTGCAGTTGTGGAACCGATTCGGTGGTCTCAGAGTATGTGCAAAACCTTGACAGTACCGCAAAGGCAAGATAGTTCTCTAAGCTTGAGTACAACGAAGGTCTGTGTATGCTTCCGGATTCATAGGAGCTGAAAGATGGGAGGAACGACCCTTCTTTGGGTCTGGGTCGGCTGGATGATCGCTTTATATTCCTACATCGAACAGAAATTTAACATTTGTTGATCATCAGTGATTGTAAATCACAGTTGTACGTTTACCAGAACGATTTTAAAATGGGCGCAATGTATTTTGGAGAGTTTTGGGGCTTAGAATTTATCATCAATAGTTCATATCGCGAATGCATAAACTGCTCCTGCGCATTCCCTTGCCACCTGGGGTGTCATCAGTAACGAGGCTGCCGCCGTGGCAAGAAAAGCCGAAAACGCACTGATCTCAGTTGATACCGAAAAAGGTTGAAAACAGAATTCTATTCACTTACTCGCTACTGGAGAGCATCAAATTACCCAATGCAAAAAAGGAAGATCATTTCCTTGCTATGACCGAATAATAAAATGCGAAAACTTGTCATGTTGGCAATTATGGAAATTAACTTGCGACTTTCCAGACAAAAAGTGGATTGTGCAAACACGCGAGTGGGTCCAAGGCACCCTCGTCCAAGCGGATTTTTTTTGGTTCTTGTTCAGGAATGCGAAGGAAACGTATTCGTGAGCCCTTAACGAATCTGGCTGTGCAGTTAATTGCGCTGCAACTAACTGGCATTATGACAGAAAGTGGAAGACAACTGAAGGCCTACTTCGCCTTTTAAATCAATTGTAATGTTCAGGCTTTTGCCCACGATGCTAGTCAGAAAACCCACGTGACCAGGTTCATGACATCACGAGAACTATCGTTATAGACCCATTTACAGCCAACGTCATCAAAAAGATGCATGGGCATCTTGGCAACGGAAGTAGCGTCTCTCCAAATTCAGTCTGACGAGTTATGAATCTGCAAACAATGAATTAGATATTTTACCAGCACCAAAATGTCTGGTTGTTGCGTGTACGGCTATCAGAATTGATATTGGGCACGGTGGCACAGTGGTTGCCTCACAGCAAGAAGATCTTGGGTTCGAATCCGGCCTGGGGCCTTTCTGTGTGGAGTTTGCATGTTCTCCCCGTGTTCGCGTGGGTTTCCTCCGGGTACTCCGGTTTCCCCCACCCACAAAAACATGCATCATAGGAACACTCCAACCAGTACCCCTGACCAAGGAACTGGCTTTAGAACTGGAGTTAGTCCCCAGGCGCTACCCTGGGGCTGCCCACTGCTCCTAACTATAGGATGGGTCAAATGCAGAGGACAAATTACCCCACGGGGTTCAATAAAGTATATCTTATCTTATTTCATTGGTGGACTCAAGTTTTTCAGGATTCCGAGAGGATCACATCCATATAGCGCCCACTGGCTGCAAGGGAAGTATCAAGTTAAACTCCGAACGTTGCCTTGATGCTTTTAAATGCCCACTGAAAGCATTAGCCACATCAATATTGACAGCTGTCAACAAGACAGAGAAGCCATGGGTGTTACTCTCAAAATATTCAACAAGATAACGTTTAATTTTGAAGAAAACTTACTGCTAAAGCTTATTTTCAGTGATGAAAAAGTGCGACGTTCAGGTTACTGTGCACCGTATGTTATATATAGGCATAATTTTCCTCCTCAATTTAGCCGTCTTGTAAATTAAGATCATGATTCACTTTACTTCACCCAGCAGCAAATTAGCTAGCTAGCTAACTTAGCAGTGTTAAATTCTTTCCAGTGTTCCTTCAATTAGGTTCTTTCCAACTGCAGATCGCTTGATAACTTAAATGCGCACAAAATAACAGATTTCCTCTCAAAACTGCGACTTTGTCAAAAAGCACGTATATCGGTTTCGACAACTGCATGTGAGGCTTCCTGCGTGCCACCAACCATGACAAGGCGAAATAGTTAAATAGCTAACCTAAAAGACAAATGCATTCCTATTGAGTTGACGCTCAAGAAATTGAGCGATGGCGAAAAGTAAAAATCTGACGTGTGTCACGCTGCCTGTGAGCTTTGCTTCATTGAAATTAATGTAACCAATTTTGACGCGTCTCACGGTTACAGATATTAAATGAAATATGTGAGAATAATGGTAAACTGAAGCAGATTTCAGGTTTGCATGACAACTACGCAGTCAAACTCGCTAGCTAGCAAGCCAACAATACAAAATAATACTTAGCCTGCCATGCAGGTACAATTAGCTGTCAGGACGTAGTTTTAGGTTTATGTTTTATTGTAACCCATGCGTCATACACGGTGGTTTTATGCCCTTGTGTTTGACTAGGAAGGACCTCGGAGTTTTATGTCTCAATCAAAGTCTGTTGTGGAATTTAACATTCTGCTTATGTCCACAGGTAACGTAGTCATAAGCATCCACTGACTTGTATGCTCGTAGATCCTACCTAGTGTACCCGGTAGGTTTCTCGATCAAATGGGTATAGGCTATATATCAGGCCATGGAATACTGGGCCACTAACTAACGTCATCGACCCACTCACGGATACCATACAGATCTGGAAATCTGATGCCATTTGTCAAAGTTAATTTCTTTTTTTTTTTTTAAATATTTTTTTCTTTCTTTTTTTTTTTTTAAATTTGGCATCTCCAATCCCACCCGAATTTGGAATGCCCAATTGGGGAACTATGTACAAAGCTTGCTCGTATGCGACCCCTTGCTGCCAACTCAGGATAGTGAAGACAGTTCACGGCTCTCCTCCGAAGCACGTGCCTGTCAGCCACTGATTCTTATACACTCGCTGGTTGAATCTTCGCAAGTTCAGAGCGAGGGCGGAGGATACCCGGACATGAACCAAGCCGGAGTCTTCCTGACGAGCGCCCGTCTGGCCAACTGGAGGCGCTGGAGCAACGAACAAAGCTGTTATGGAATACCCAAATCCGGCAGTCCCTTCCCAATTTGTAACCCTGTAGCGCGATAGCCAATTGTGCGCTACTCTGAAAAAGCTGCCGACCTCTGCCGGTGGGTACGCTGAGGCTCGAACCCGCGACGTGGTGATCACCTCTGCACTGCAGCGTAGTGCCTTAACCGTGTCAAAGTTAATTTCTTTTGGTAGAATTTGCGACCTTTGATGGCTAATGCCCTCGCATAGCTTGACAAGCTATCATGGTCCGCCGTACTTCCGTTGCCAAGCTGCGCGCGCAGCCTGTTTTGTCTGCAAACAGTAAATGGGTCTATAGAGGGATCTCTACTACATCTGCATGATGCGTTAATATTGCATTTTACTTTGCCTCTTCAAGCATGTTTTTGTGCACCAGTTACATCTATATTAAGCTTTACGAATATGAGTTAGTTGGCTAGCTTGGGCATTCGCGAATTATTACCATTAGCAAACTTGAATGGAATTTCAAAACTAAAAGATCTTTCAAATTTATGAAGTTGGAATGAAATATGATGGTTGGTCATTTATTTCTTCTGCCTGTATCCTTGGGAAGAGAAACGATGGATAGCTGTTCCTATTATTACATCCTGTTGCTACTTAAAATTTGAGGATTAACATGCATGGACAACAATGCAAGATACGTTACACATTTTCAATATGTGATCTTAACTCGGTCCAAGATCATAGCAATCAGGCTGTGTTCCTTTCCCCCACTAAAAACGATAAAACCTAGCTGCCAATAATGGTAAACGACGTGAAATGAATTAGATTACATTCAAAGTCAATGCAAAGACGTGAATACATGCGTGTATTTGTGTCTTTGCATTGACTTTGAATGTAATCTATTCTGCGAAAAATTTGTTTCGCGTCCAGTGTGCAAGCTGCTTTAGAACACAAGCATTATTTCAGTTTTTAATTTCTATTCGTGCTTTCCCGCAATACATACTGTAGCCTATTTTACAACATCGCTGCTGAGAGACACACAGATCTCAAACGAAGTTTATTTTCTCTTGATCTGTTGGGCTTTAATTACAGTGATGTAATTGCGTGGCTCTGATTTGGCTCCTCTGCGATGGAAAACCAAACAGGCTCTTGGGAGGTTCGTAGGTTGAACCAACTAAGCACTGGTACTAGCACCAGCACGGCTTGAGCACCAGGTTCTTTTTGATGGAAAAGGGGTATCATTAACTTCGTTGCTAGACTGCTCACATGGTTTGTGGGGAAGCGCAATAGTTCCAAACAAGCGCTGCACTGTCATGATCTCCTATGGTACATGGCGTGCAGCCTTCATTTTGCAGGTTTTTGCATAAATTTTCACTCCCCCCTACGAGCACTTGCGCTAGTACCTCAAAATCCACCATCAAGTACCTCCAGGAAAGACGGATAAAGGTTTTGGAATGCCCGTCACAGTCCCCAGACTTGAATATTATTGAACATCTGTGGAGAGACCTCAAACATGCCGTGCATGCAAGAAGGCTGAAGAATATTTCTGGGCTAGAGGTGTTCTATCAGGAAGAATGGGGGAAAATTCCCAAGGCAAGAATTGAAAGACCCTTAGCTGGCTACAGGAAGCGTTTGCAAGCTGTTATAGCTGCCCGAGGAGAAGTTACAAAGTACTAGCAGACAGGGTTCTCAAATTTTTTGCATAAGGCCTTTTTCCTTTTTTTATTTTGAAACAAAATGTGATGAAATGTGTCATGTTTAACTTTTAGCATTTAGTGTTCAGGTTTGTTTTCAGTCACTTGGAGATTAGTTGTAACAGACATTTAAACCAGGAGTTCCCAAATTTTCGCACCCCACTTTAAAAATGAGCCAAATTATTTTGATAACCTGGGACCTTTTAATGCTATGGCAATGCTGGCATTACCTCGTAGTAGGTATCTGGGACAAAGCCAAATGCAATTTTGTCATATTTTTGCAAAATGTTATTAGAATAGTTTGCAGTCCAGTCACAATGATTAGCTCACTGTAGTTTATTTCATAGTGTGCTCTTGACTTCACTTGTCTGGCCTGCTAACTGAAGAAACTCATCTGTGTTTTCTGTGGTTCTGAAATCTACCGGGTTGTTACTATGGACAGTACATGTGGCTGTTGCGGTATTTGTTTGCTCTTAAAGCTAATTTTAAGGATGACAGCATTATTATTATGTACTTAACACAATGCATCTAGAAACGTGTTTGTAATAAAATTGTGAGATGACTTTACTGCATGTTTGGTGTAGGGCTATCAAAGTGATCACTCAGGAATATGCAGTTTGTGGCTGAAGATGGCATTTGGCCATTAGCTGTGGCCTGTCACTGCAGCCCCCACAGACCCTAAAGTAAAAGCCCTGACTCCACTCCTTATTCCTCTGCAGGTGTCCCGTATTGCGGACAGTGAGGAGAGCGTCATGCTCATGCTGGGCCGCTGTCTTCCCCATATCGTCCCCAACGTACTGCTCGCCAAACGAGAGGTAATTCATACCTGCCGGTGCCCTGCCTGACCCCCACTTCCTGCAGTGGCGTTCTCTAAGTGTTGGCTGTATATTCTGGCTTTACTGCTTTGATTTGACTGTTTCCACCAATGCTCATTTCTCCCCTTATTTTGAGTCCTTCATTTTCAATCATTTTCTTACTTTTTGTGCATGCCTCTCTGCTCCTAGAGAATGGTTGTGCACCTGTGCCAGGTGAGTGAAACGTTTCTGCATGTTGTCACCTTTTCTGATTCCTCCCTCTTTGTTTTCGACTAGCTAGCTGCTTCACTCGTTGTGTATCCCTCCAATAATTACTGAAATCATTTCTACTCGCTCTTCTCTTATTCTGCGTGAGGTGCTCCTGATTTCCCCTTTTGTTGCAGCCCATATTGACCAAGATTATTCAGGAAAAAAAAATAGTTATTGTACGATACCTGTAACAGTCCTGGCCAGCTAAGGATCATTCTCTCATCAAATGTGCACACTTGCTTTTTTTAATTAATTTAAAATTTAATCTGAAATTGTAACTTGAATAATTGAAAGAAGTGGGATGGGGTGTTTTCAACTATTGATGGTAACCTGTCAACTCTTCCCTCCATTTGATAATGGTTTCGTTCTGAGCTGAATTTACTGCTGAAGGCTCGAGCTCCTGAATCTTGCTTGATGTCCACTCAGTGTCATCTTAAGGCCCGCGTTAGTATAAGCTGGACCTGCAAACCTCAGTTTAAATGAGAAGTGTTTATTGGCACCTCATCCTGTCAGCACTTCTTAAATTGAAGGTTGCAGTGAATGGGCTGGAGGAGCCTGAGTATAATATTGATCAGAAAAATGAAAGTATGAAGGAGTTTCACAGGTTCAAGTACTATAATTGAGCTCTGATGTATATGAAAAGAAATCCCACTCTCCACTAAAAAATGTAGAATTTTGTCCTCCAAAACATTCCACTTTAGTTTAATTTGGATGGTTAAGCAGGTTTATTTGCCTGTCAGATATATTTAGCAGTAATAACCTTTTATGTGAAAATCTGTCTCTTTCATCGGGGTGGTAGTATTTGAGAACAGTGTAATATTATAGCTTCATCCTCTGGTGCTCAAGTCACATAAAAAACATCGACCTAACTGCTTGTCAGTCCTTATATGGAAGTGCTTGATGGCAGTTTCTTTGCCCTTCTAGTCCTGATAGTGGAAACAGGCTTTTAGTTGGAAATGCAGTGAAAACAAATACTCCTGCCCAACACCTGCTCAGAACCTTGTCCCTGGGGCAAATGGCGCGTTGAAGGAGCACCTCTGTTTAAAGTCATAACAGGGGAACGGTCTGCCTCCAGCAGCTGAGCAAATTTGCATAGCCCAGTTTTGTAGCTGAAGAATGGCAGTTTTGAAGGGTTTGGACGATCTCCAGGAGTTCATTTAAAAAAAGAGATAGAGAGCAAACTGGGAGTGAAAAGCTTCCTCATTCCAGATCATCTCGCAGCAGAAGTCGTTTTTAAACTCTTATTGTTTTACCAGTAGTCTGTCTGCTGTAGGAGTTCACTGTCCACTCTAACGTTATTTAGTGTTTATCTGTTAAGCCTGTTTGTTTATACCTCTGAATGAATGAGATCTTATCAACAGAAGGCAGCTGGTCGTTCGATTATTGTCGTTAGATAAAAGAGCACTGAGTGACTGGGAGATTAGGCTGGTGTGATGTTAACATGATTTCGTTTTCCTTCGCTTCCCATGGGCTCTTCAAATACTCAAGCTTATCGTGGTAACCCAAGGTGAAACTGTTCAGCATAGTTGCAGGCATGAAATTGGAAAATAAACCTAAGTGATCTTTCATGATGGGCTAGCTGTGCTTCGTTGTATGAGTGACATTATGCGGTTCCTAATAGCAGCTTGCTATTGAAAACTTATTAAATGGAAATTTAGTGGTCAGAGTTCAGTTGCTGCAGGATACTGGAATAGATGGATCAGTGGCTACAATGGAATGCATTTTTTCATACCCTTCAGTGACTTGTCGAAAAAACAGAGAACTAATGGCTCAAATCAAGGGATCTAATTGGTTGTTAGCCATGGTATAATAATTGTATGCTGCACTGATGATTCTTATATGTAATTCCATGTCTCCATTTTTTGGAGTGTGCTACAAAATGGACACATTTCAGGTGATCTTTGACCTCTGATGGCCTTGGTATGGAGGAGTGGATTGAGCACTGCATATCTCTGGGGGCGGGGGGGTGTCTGCTGAACTAAAAGACAACATGCAGAAATTCGTAAAAAGGAGGTTGATAAACTGGGAAAAAAACCAAAATGTACAAGTGACCGTTAAGCAAACAAAACAAACATTGTTAAATTTGGACCGTGCCAATTACTTTCATCTATATTTATTTGGTAACTGTTGAATAAAAGCTATAGCATAAAGATGCCATGGTGTATTGTCATTATATCAGAGCTAGGGAGTTATTAGCTAGGGTATAATCACAATAATCAACATCATGTCAGTAATTGCTTAAGTAACCAGGATGAATATATATTTATTACTAATGAGTATTTGAAAGTGAAAGTGTAAAATGATGACTTCTTCATAGGGGGCCCTTTCCATGGTCAGTTGAACAAATATGGTAGCATTTGTGTCAGTGTCCTGATTTACCCTGCTACACCTTCCCCACCCATGACCTCTATTAATACATTTAACTGTGTGTTCCTGCTGCAAAAAAAAATTTTTTTTGATGGGCCAATGGTAGTTTTTCCCATTTTAATTCCATGCTAAATGAGTAATTTGATAGATTGTGTTGCTCCTGATGGAATGTGTTTTTTCTGAATTCAGACTGATTATTTACTCTTTTCCACATGAAATATGTAACGCATGACTTTTGCTAAAACAAATATCCACTCTGATGTGTCACGTTTTGCTGCTCTTGTGCATTTCAGGCATGTGAAAGACCTCAAAACTTCTTTATATACAGCAGATGTCCTGACCTAATGTGTCCTTTCTTCTACACTATTCGTGTAATCATCTTGGATGAGTTTGGCGGGTGTCTCAGTTAGAAATGCTTTCATGGGAGCACCTAAACCAAATATTCCACCCCCTCTCCTTTCCATGTAGCCCTACTCTTATTTTCTTCGAGTTATTTCTTTGGTTTTATCAGTGTTAATCACGAGGCGTGCTCTGCACGCCGTCTTGAACCCAGCCATTTTCTGTAAACAGCGGAGGAGGGGGCAGAGTTCCAGCAGTTTCCTGTTAAATCTGATTCAGAGCATACCACGGTCTAGCCAGTTTCCACTGGTGCCCATTTCAGAAGTATGGTTTAAATCTGAGCCTAGAGGACAAACTGTATGGACCATTTGAGGAAGGAGGGTGTGTACTTACTGGCAATGTAATGTATAAAACTGCTCTTTATTTCTTTGGTTGAGTTGGCATAGTTGGCAAGTCTCCATGATGTGATTATCATTTTTACACATTATTTCATTTCTATGGCCTGTTGGCTGTATAATGATATTCTCAGTATCTGTGTCGAGTTTTGTTTTCAGTGCATTTTGTTTGTCAAGTGAAAAAATTGAGAAAAGGAATTAAAACTAGAACCAAAGGAGTTTGAATCTGATAAATTACATATATGGGGTAATTGTTGGTCCCTGAGAACTAGCACAATTATTTACCACCATTCAGCTGGGCTAACGAGCATCTTCAATTCTTATTTGCACTTTCAGTCACTGTTACTCCCAGGCCTGAGTTTTACAGGGCTGGTTCACTATACCCTGGAGTCAGTGTTGCCTTTATTGAGACTGCTATTGATTTCACTCTCAGGGAAGTTTAGGAGTTGTCCTGAATGGCCGTTAATTTTAAAAGGTCTTTCATTTGGTAAGCACGCAGTTGCCGGCTATGTCGGTCACAGGTGTTGAAATTTTTTAAACATTAGCCCCTCAGCCAAGTCACTCCTGCGTCTAGTTTATGCAAAGTGTGATTTTGATATCCTTTGAAAGTTTAGCCAGCGTGACCACCTGCCCAACACCTCCTAAATGTCCCTTTTGTGATTTTTGTGGTATTCTTAAATTACATGTCAATTGAGAAGTGTAATCCCTCTCTTACTTAAGTGGGCATGACCTCTGGTTTGTAAGAGACCCCCGTATATTAGCCACCAAAATTAGTTTGTGCAGCATTGAGCTGTACTGGCAAACACCCATGTGTATATAAGGTTTTGTTAGCATGAATGATAAATCAGAACAGTAGCCTACACTTGCAGCCCACAAATCAGTAGCAAAGGGTATGTATCTTTGCACTACAAAACATTGCAGGCTAAAAAAACAAAATGGGGCGGGGGGGACGACAACTGAAGCACAGTTGAGAGTGCAAACTTAATTCAAAGGACCTGTGGTTGTAAGTTGAAAGATATAAAATAAATATAAGTTTTTGTTGTGAGGCATGAAATTTGTGAGAAAAGTAAAAAGAAAGTGTCCTTTTGGAATCGTAAAAAGAAAAAAGCAGTTTATTTTTTATTGCGACACACAGAGCTCTCACAGAGCACTTAATGAGAAGCACCGGTACTCTCGCTCATTCATGCTGTTATCCACTCAGCCAGTTACATGATGGCAGTGCGATGCATATAATCATACAAACATAAGTATAAATATGAGATCATACAGATGTAGGTAATGTTCATGTTAAACATCAGAACCGGGGGGAAAAATTGGATCTTGCTGTTGGTGACTGAAGCGTGGTTATTGGAGCCAGATGGACTGATTGGTGTATTACCAGAAGTGCTCATCTCAAGGGGATTTTCATGCGCAACTGTCTGTACAGTTTGCATCGAGTTGTGCAAAAAAAAACAAACAAAAAAAAAATCTGATGAGAGGCAATCGTGAAAGGAAACACCTTGCTGTAGAAAGACCGGTTTGAGCTGACAGAAAGGCTAAAGTTACTCAAATAACAGCTCTTAACTGTGGTGAGAGAAACTGCATTTCGCAACACACAACACTTTCAACCTTGCGGTGAATGAGAAGCAACAGCAGAACACCATTTCAGGATTCTCTCTCGTCAGCCAAAGATAGAAATTAATGGTTGCAGTGTGCTCAAGCTCATCGAAACAGCTCAAAGCAGATGTAAGGGTTTGAAATGGGCATCAACAACATGAATGCATGCTTTTTTGGCTACAATTTACCCATCCTCCATTAGCTAACATAACAATACACCATATCTCCAAGCTAGTGTTCTTCAACTGCTTTCATGAACATGAAAATGATTTCACTGCACGGCAGTGGCCTTCCCAGTCACCTGATCTGAATCCAGTATCCAGTATAGCACCAGTGGGACAAATCTACGGAAATGATTTGATGCAATCATGCCATGAGCACCTTGTGGAATTCCTGCCACAGAGAGTTTGGGTTGCACTGAGAGCAAATGGAGGCTCAACCAGTAATAGTCTGGCTTTTTCTCGAAAATGTACTCAGCGGGTGTAGATGCAGATGCATCTCAAAGTCTGAGTCTGTGACAGGTACTTGTCGTTGAAATGATTAGCGCTTTTGCTGGTGATTTTTACGGTTGTCCAGAAAGTTGCAACCATGGCTGAATAATTTATGCCTTCACACAGTGCAAAGTCTGCTCAGAGCTGATGTAAACCAGATGTCTTCACCTGTTCTGGACAATTGCGATATTGGAGGATTTGCGTTCAGGGGTCAGTTTTGCGATAAGTGAAGAAAAGGGAGAATGTTTGTTTTTTTTGTTTTCGTTTTTTTTTTTTTTTGGAACACTTTTGAAGGTCAGAGTAAATTTACCTAAAGTTATTTTTTTTTTTTTTATTCTGTGTTGTACAAAGCATTGCATACTCCTAGACATTATCAAGCTCCCAAAGCCAAGCTCAAGTCAGCAGTTATGTGTGAGTGGTCTTCCCAGGTGTTTCTGTCTCTCAGCCTCGCCCCTGAAGTCCCAGTGTCCACTTGCAAACCTACAGTGTCCGTGTGCCTCACTGATCCTGGTCTCCTCACGCCCTTTCAACAGGAGTTGATTCCTCTCATACTCTGTACCGCCTGCCTTCACCCTGAACCCAAGGAGAGGGACCAGCTGCTACACATCCTCTTCAACCTCATCAAGAGGCCTGACGATGAGCAGAGGTACGAGTGAATGACCTCCGCTGCGGCTCTTAATGCGGCTGTCTCTTCATGCTTTTTCCACTGTGTCATTTTTCCACTTCGTGAAGTCGCCATGGCCTCAGAAGCTCACACAGTGTCATTATGTCCCCAGACAGATGATCCTGACCGGTTGTGTGGCCTTCGCTCGACACGTTGGCCCTACACGTGTGGAAGCCGAACTCCTGCCGCAATGCTGGGAACAGGTTAGCCTGTCCGTGTCTCGGCTTCCTGCTGCTTCCTCATTAGATTATGTGCTGTTAAAGCAACTGACTCACGAGCACACTCGCCGTTTGTTGTGGACTCCTGACATCCATTTTGTTGACTGTTTGCACAGCTGATGTAAGAAATATTAGTTGCACCGTTTCATCTTCTTCTAGCTCAGCTAGCCAGTCAACAGAATGAGTGTGTTTGGATGTGCGCTGAAAGAGGCTGTCATGGGATTTTGAAATCGTAGCAAACAACCCCTCCGAAAAAACCCCAGCAGTGTCCACAGACGAGGCAGCAGTCTCTCAAACTGAAGTTGGCCGTAAACACGGGCAGAAAGGAATGCAGACCTGTGGTTTGTGTGACGACAGAGGACTTTATGTTGTGTCTGTCCTTCTCTGTCCCCTTCAGATCAACCACAAGTACCCTGAGAGGCGGCTGCTTGTGGCGGAGTCATGCGGAGCACTGGCCCCCTACCTGCCTGTAAGAGCCACGTTTGTGATCACTGTCTGACCACACTACAGCCATTAAGAACATAGAAGTCATGCAGGCAAAACCTGCTTTCAGCTTCTGTTTATCACAAGGAATTTCAGGCCCTTTCTGCAGAAAATGTCTGCCCTGACTCTCTAACATTTACTCTTTACAAAACTCTATTTAATGCTCATGTGGATCAATGCCAGCCATTGTATGGGGAAACCTAAAGTCATTTGGGTGAAGTACAGGTTAGATAAAACATTTTCTCATTTTAGTTCTTTACATTTTGTCATATTTGGTTATGATTTTAGCTCTCTGGTGCCAAAATACTCTTATATAATGGTGTTTCATTTCAAAGCTCGAGGGCAAGAAGGAAGACAACATGTCATATGGATTGTATCCTTATTTGTGTCAATTCTCGGAGTAATTTTCTTCTCTCGTGTTTGTTTGTCTCCCCCCCCAACCTCTGTGCCTCTGTAGAAGGAGATCCGCAGTTCGCTGGTGCTCTCCATGCTGCAGCAGATGCTGGCCGAGGACAAGGCAGACATGGTGCGGGAGGCCGTGGTCAAGAGCTTGGGCATCATTATGGGCTACATCGATGACCCGGACAAGTACACACAGGTGGGTGTCAGCTCTGTGTCATGGAGCCAAATGTTAGAGAGGAGTCCATGGAGAGGAAAAAGCCTATGGTCTCAGTCGGTCACAGTTAACTCTATAGTCAAGTTGATTGACCTTCCCTCTCGATTTTTAACTGGTTTTGTTCTTGAGCTGCTGTTGGCTAATATGAGTCCTTTGAGGTTCCTTCTACAATGTAGTTCAGTGAAGAGTGCCTTCAGAGCAGACAAACTTCAGTCAACGCAAAGAACGGCCTGGCTTTCAAAACTGCTCAATAACATCCAATGATTATTCAGTGTTATTCACTGCTATTTAATACCCCAAAAAAGATCAAGTTGTGGTCAGAATTTTATTCTTCTGCAGCAGTAATCTCTAACCTACCATTCTGGAGGACCACAGTGTGTGTTGGTTCCTGTTGTGCTGCTGGCTTTATATCCAAAGTAATTGATTTGCATAGGAGTCCTTCTGTCTTGTTGTCAAGTCCTATATTGTCATATGAAAAGAATCTACAAACATCTTCAGACCCTGTGG
Source organism: Gymnothorax reevesii (assembly GCA_029721435.1). Lineage (NCBI taxonomy): Eukaryota > Metazoa > Chordata > Actinopteri > Anguilliformes > Muraenidae > Gymnothorax > Gymnothorax reevesii. Next base: position 88,429,268 of record CM056575.1, read on the forward strand.
TCCTCCAGGCCTGTAACATTTGGTCAAAAAAGACCTCACTGAAGAGAAAATGTTTTCTTAAGCCCAAAGTTATTGATCTTGCGAAAGGAAAATGTCTACACAAGTGTGTTGGTGGTTTTCTTTGATTATTTAACACCATCATTTCAGTATTATATATCTGTAGGTTTAGCTATTTATAGACTCTCCCAGCTTTTTGGTAAAAAAGAGTAAGAAGAAAAGCTTCTGAAGTTCAACATCTTGTGAAAAGCAGTCTCAGCGGTACTAAAGGATGGTACTGGGTCCAGGGAGTGGGACAGTCTTGAGCGGTTTTGGGAAAGCCAGTGATTCTTTTGCTTGTAATCCATGGCAGATTGGAATAAACGGACTGTCGCCACAGTAACCACCACCGGCTCCACTGCTCCTCTCTGTAGCCACTCTGCTGAATGTGTTGTTTCGCTCAGAAGAAAGATCACAAAGAGAATGAATCTCCAAAGCACACATCAACCATCGCCCTCTGAAGCTGATTGCACACAACTGTTTGTTTGAGGGATGCAATGATCAAATGTTACCATCTACAGAGTGCCTAACTGAAGCTTCTGCAGTGTGTGACTCATGCGGGAAGATGTGATTTATGGCCTCCTGCTGTGTTGAAGCAGTGTCTTTATTTATTTATATTGGCATTTTGTTACCACTTTTTGCAGCTGTTCTTGCGTTCAGTTGGAAAAGGCCTATAAATTATTCTGCCCGCGAGGGGGTTATTTATGGCAGTGTTAATTACATAAATAGATAAAAAAAAAAATAGAATGACCAGTAATTATTAACATAATTAAAAAAAAAAAAAAAGAAAGAGTTCATTTAAAGGAGAGCCAGATCATTAACATAACAATAAAATGATTAAATGTGCAGATAAATAATTAAAAGCACGGTTATGTAAAATTTAGGCTTAAAATTAAGTGGCTGCAGAAATAGTGAAAAATATTTAATTTAATTTATTGTTGCTATGAATTAATTTCATGGTACCAATCTTTTATGCACTACTAAATCATTTAATCTGTCAAACTCACCCATCAAAAGCTGGAGGGAGAGCCTAAGGTTTGATTGGTTGATCAACTTGAATCAATGGTTTTTGAGAGTGTTTGTCATGATGGATCCAGGCCAGGCGGCCATGAGATCAGGAAATTAATTCTTTTAAAAGGCTCGGGTCTGAAAAATTGTTTGCTGTCTTATGTTTGTCAAAAAAAAAATCTTGATGACCCCCAAGACTTATGAGATGGTAATCTGTGGAGTGATGTCAAAAGCAAAACTTTTTGGAAGACGAGGGTCCTGTTACATCTGACATAAAGCAAGTGCAGCACAATATGAACATCATACCTACAGTCGAACACGGTGGTGGTAGTGTGATGGTCTGGGTCTGCTTTGCTGCTTCAGGATCTGGGTGACTTGTCATAACTGATGGAACCATGTGAGTTCTCCACTGTAACAGAAACTCCTGAAGGATGTCTGGCATATCAGCTTGTGACCTAAAGGTCAAGTGCAGTTGAGCTATGCAGCAGGGCGATGGTCCAAAGCGCATAAGCAGGTCCACCTCAGAATGGCTCAAAAGAAACTAAATAAAGATTTAGAGAGATGATATAAAAGACTCATTGCCTGTTGTTACAAACCTTTGATTGCAGTTGTTGCTGGCAAGGCTGGCACAACCAGTTGTCAGGTTTAGGGGGCAGTTATTTTTTGTCACATGGTGACATACAGTAGATGCTAAACGAATCTTTACCCTCAACAGAAGAAATCCTCATTTAAAAGCTGTATTTTGTGTTCACTCGCATTGGTTTAGTCTCATTTTGAGAATAGTTGAGAATGAGGTTTTGGTACTGGATGAGTTGGAGTCGAGTGAATTTCACTGTTGGGTATTCCCATATACAGTGCTCTTGTAGTGGCTTGTTTTGTATTATGTATCATGTCGATTTCTAAATGGTATAAGAAAGTAACATATTATGGATGGGTTTAGGATTGAAGGAATAAAAAGCAGGCTCTAGTTAGAATGTTGTATCTCTAGTTTTACACTGAAACTTCCGGATGATTGTGCTGAGGTTTTGAAGTGGAAGCAATTAAACTATTTTAGTTGCAAATCCTTATTTTCTGCTTGTGTGATTTAGTCCACTACAGGAGCTTCATTAATGCGAATCTGCAGTGAGCACTTATTTTATAGCAATATTGAATAGAGGGTTTTCATCAATGTAGCACTAACTATATATTAATGGTTCAAAACTTTTTTAGCTGGAGTTTTTCACTTCACGTGCTGTGTAGCTGGTCTTATCCATACTATGTGTGCCTTAATGGACTTGCTTATTTCTAGGGTTTTGAGCTGATGATGCTCTCACTTGGGGACCCCTCGGAGCGTGTCGTCAGTGCCATCCACCAGGTGTTCATCCCAGCCTTCGCTGCCTGGAGTACAGAGCTGGGTAACCTGCAGTCCCAGCTGGTCCCCAACCTGCTGTTGCGTATCGAGAAGCTACTCAAGGTGCGGCCAGTATTGCATCAATGGCCTTTTCTATGCTTGCTCTTCAAGCCTGTTATGTCAATCATGGTAGTCGGTACCCAGGCACCTTTTTAATTTGTCTACGTTCAGTAGACAAATGTGCTTTTAGAAAAAACTTTGATTTTTCTATTTAACCTGTTTGAATATTTCTGTAATTTAGCGTATCTGGTGTGTATTTGATGCGTACTATGAATAGAATGCAGTTTAAATATTTGTTCCATGATGATATTTTGGTTTTTTTTTTTTTCTGACTGTTGATCAGCAAGTTTGAAACAAAAAAATGAATAAAAGGTTTAAGTATGACCTGTCAGTTGGAATTTAAACTTGTTTAGTTCCCAGTGTTGTAAGGAATTGCAACTAGATTCTAGAACAACTCCAATCTCAAAAAAAAGTTGGCACTTTATGGCAAAGGCAAATAAAATCAAAGGAGTGATTTAAAAAGTCCTTTCACATTCTTTGAAATTTGAAAACATCCCGTATCGCTTTGTGCTAGTAAAGTGATGGTAGCATAGATGATATATTTACAAATGGCTAAATAAACAGATCGACCCTATTTTTATATGCCCTTGTTATATTTAGCACAACAAAGTTGGCAACTCCAAGACATCTTAATGTGCCGTATGCATTCAGGAAAAAACAAACCCAGATGGAATATTGATTGATTTAAATGCAACACTGTATGACGACTGAAGAAAAGGATTGACAGATGCATGTTGCCATGCAATGACACAAATGGGAAGACATTTTCGCTACTGTGAATATAAAGGGATTGGCAAAACTCTGAATCAGTCAAGCAAGCATAGCATCCAAGCCATGGCTCTTCATGAAAATCACCAGTTCAGCAACCTTTCATGCGACAAAGTGTAAACAGGTGAAATTCTAGGACAAGTTAAAGTGGGTTCACACAATGCAGAAATGTGGTATGTAATCTGCAGAGCAAACTGCCTTGCATCTGCTGGTTACCTTTAGAAAATCATATAAAAATGAAAGGCAGATAAATAACAGATTCAAATTATTTTTGTTGAAGCCCAGCTTAATGATTTTTTGAAAATAACTTTCATGGATTATGATGATACTGGGGCCCGTTTCATAAATAGTTAAAAAGATGCATTCATGAAAGCACGTAGTTTATTCACTAGCGTGAAATGTAACAAATTTTCCGTTAAAGTGTTTCATAGCTATTAAAATTCGTTAGCTTTAAAAGACGTGCGAAGGGCTTGTTAATTTACGCGGCTGCAAAAGAAGCAAACCCCAATTCCAGTGTTGGGATGTTGTGTAAAACATGAATAAAAACAACCTATATTCAATTGAGTACACTACAAAGACAATATATTTAATGTTCAAACTGAAACTTTTTTTTTTTTCTTCCTTGAAATATTCACTCATTTTGAATTTGATGCCTGCAACATGTTCCAAAAAAGCTAGGACAGGGGCATGTTTACCACTGTGTTAGATCACCATTCCTTTAAACAACACTCAATAGGCATTTGGGAACTGACAATTTTAGAAGATCTGATGGTGGAATTCTTTCCCATTCTTGCTTGATGTACAACTTCAGTTGCTCGACAGTCAGGGGTCTCCATTTTTGTATTTTGCGCTTCGTAATGCGGTGCACATTTTCAATGGGAGACAGGTCTGGACTGCAGGCAGGCCAGTCTATTATCAGTCCAGGTTAACATTATCAGTCCAGGTTGACAAAGACTTGCATAACTTAAAGATAAATTAAATTACGCAATGGGACAGAAGAGAAGATGCGGACCGTGTACAGTCTGTGTTTTCGCAGCAGAGCATGCATCAAAACCTGCTGATGTCGGAGCTGACATGAATGTATTAGAGAGATGCAATAACCGGCAATTAATGTAGATGAAAGAACACCGCGGTTTGAAATGTTTTGATTATGGCTATAACCTGATATCTTTACCAGATCAATGACTTGGTAATCAAAAATGGATGTCTCAAAATGGTTGATTGGTTATATTTGATGTTTTTTGTTAATTATACATTGGAAATAATTAAATTAACTGATTTATGTTAATCCCATAGCACCTGCGGTACTGCTAGGAGGTGTTTGGGTTTAAGAGGTTAAATACAGTGGGGGAAATAAGTATTGAGCGCGTCAACATTTTTATCAGTAAATATATTTCTAATGGGGATATTAACATGAAATTTTCACTGGATGTCGGCAACAACCCAAGTAATCCACATATACAAAGAAATCAAAATAAATAAGTGTATAAATTTAGTTATGTGTACTGAAATGGAATGACACAGGGAATAAGTATTGAACACATGAAGAAAAGCAGGAGCAAAAAGTCATGGAAAGCCACGAAATAAGCTGAAATCTGTCAATATTTAGAAAGCAATCCTGCCCCCTATAAGTGCAAATTAATATTGGCTGGTTTAGTCCTAATTGATGGCCTAGAAAAAGGTTTTTCATTACCGAGGTATCAGACAAGAAGCATCTCATGATGAGTAAAAGCGGAGTTCTCTCAAGACCTTCACAACCGTATTGTTGCAAAACATACCAATGGCATTGGTTTCAGGCGTATTTCTAAACTTCTGAATGTTCCACTGAGCGCCGTTGGGGCCATAATCTGGAAGTGGAAAGAACATAATTTCGCCATAAACTGACCAGGACCACATGCTCCTTGCAAGATTTCTGACAGAGTAGTCAAAAGAATAATCAGAAGAGTTATCCAAGAGCCAAGGAACACTCGCGGAGAGCTTCAGAAAGACCTGGAATTAGCAGGTACAGTTATTTCAAAGAAAACGTAATGCACTCAACCGCCATGACTACTATGCACACTTCACTGTTCCAGGCACCATTGCTGAAGAAAAAGCATGTTGAAGCTCGTTTAAAGTTTGCTGCACAGCGTTTGGATGAGCCTATGAAATTCTGGGAAATACAGTCGGGTCAGATGAGATCAGAATTGAACTCTTTGGATGTCATAGCACACACCATGTTTGGAGGACACAGGGCACTGCACATCGCCCCCAAAACACCATACCAACAGTGAAGTTTGGAGATGGGAACATCATGGTATGGGGCTGTTTTTCAGCATATGGTACTGGCAGACTTCATGTAATTGAAGAAAGAATGAATGGAGAAATATACAGAGACATTCTTGATAAGAATCTGCTGCCATCTACCAGGATGCTGAAGATGAAACGAGGGTGGACATTTCAGCAAGACAATGATCCCAAACACACAGCCAAGGAAACGCTCAATTGATTTCAGAAAAAGAAAATAAAGCCGCTAGAATAGACCAGTCAATCACCTGACTTGAATCCAATTGAAAATCTATAGAAAGAACTGAAGATCCAAGTTCATAGAAGAGGCCCCTGGAACCTTCGAGATTTGAAGACCGTTTGTGTGGAAGAATGGGCCAAACTCACCCCTGAGCGATGCATGTGACTAGTTTCTCCATACAGGAGGCGTCTTGAAGCTTTGATTACTAATAAAGGCTTTTCTAAGCATTTCCCTGTGTCATTGCACTTTATTACACATAACTTAATGTATGGATATATTTGTTTTGATTTCTTTGTATGTTTGGATTACTTGCGTTGTTACCACCATCTGCTGAAAATTTCATGTCAATAGCCCCATTAAATATATTACTGAGAAAAATGTTGACGCGTTCAATACTTATTTTCCCCACTGTAGATAACCTAATCAAAAAGATCATCCAAAAAAGCCTAATTCCTCAACACATACATACGGGTTGAGGCTCACCAATCTTCCCTCAAATGCATAAGTTTATGATCATCCTGAGAGCAACATTCCCCAAAAATAACTCTGAAGGATTTTGGGCTTTTCACCCTCTGCAGTGCATTGTAATTACGAGGAATCCAGTTGAATCTCATTCATAAAAGGCAAAGCCGAATACTACTTTAGAATGTGCGGGATCTGCAATCCCTTAGATCCCTTAGAACTGTCAGGCAACTGTAATGTATATCATGATGACATGGGCTTTGAAATAATTTGGCGAACATTTTTCAGTCAACACCATTCACCACTGCATTCACAGATGCAAGTTACAGCTGTAATATAGCTATCTAAATCTATACATTAACTAGACATCCAAAAGCGCCGTTGAGTTTTGGTCATGGTGTTAAGTTGGGAAGCACAATAGCATAGTGCAAGCATGTTTTGGGGTCCAACAAGTTCAAATTTCTAGAGATTTTTTATGGGGAAAAAACATGCACTGTGCGGACCCAAGATAACTAGGACAATCCAAGCCGTTATCAATATTGGGTTCAAAAGCCTGCATTCTGTATGAATTCCAACAGCTTGGCTGTGTCAGTTCAGAGTGCAGGCACGAGATTTTCCGTCTTGTAGCCCTGATCTGTCTCTAATCATGAATGCATGGCGCATTATGAAGCAAAATATACTGTAATGAAGACCCCATACAATTGAGCAGCTTCATTGAGGAATAGGAGTAAATTCTGCTCACTAGTCTTGACCAACTGGTGTCTTTGTCCAAACACTGAATGACTGTGATTAAAAATACACTGTGATTGCACATAATGGTAAAGTGTTAAATGTGCCACCTTTCTGGCCTCTGTTGCAGTCATCACATATCATATCATGTGAACTGTTTTCAATTCAGTAGAGGTTGAAGGGACTCCTCAGTTCAGTCCTTTTTATTATTTTATTTTCCTTGATAGGCCAGTTTTTTTTTTCAGCATGGATGTTATATTTTACATAAAACGACTGTCCGTGAACTTTCTAAATGCACTGTGTGTTGTTTTTGTCTCCTTCACTGTGTGTTTGTGTGCACACTGACTCCCCGTGTCTCCTGATCTGCAGGATGGCGTGCGGGGTCTGGATGAACACAAGCTCCACATGTACCTGTCCGCTCTGCAGTCCCTCATCCCCGCCCTGTTCGCTGTGGTGCTGCAGAACGCCCCCTACACAGGCCGAGCCAACCAGCCGACTGAAGCTCCGCCCATCGAGGGTGAGGACCTCACTCGACCACCTCGTTGTGCCCACGTCACATCTTAACACCGAGATGTGACATTTCTGACTGAACCCCCCTAAAATCCATGCCATTCAGCAGAAGTGTCTTCCACGTTTACAGTTGGCTCCAGTACCTATAATTTGGCCTGCTGGTTTATGGGTGGATTTAAAAAGGATTTTATTTGTGCTGTGGGAGCTGCTCTGGGATAGTATCTGGCAGTTTAGATGCTGTCCCTGGAGGAATGCCCAAGATTTACTGTGCCTGCTCATTACTGGAGTGCTGTGGGCTGTTGGAGCTCTGTGTGACATTGCTGTGTTGGTGCTTCTCCAGTGACCAGGTTTCCCAGGCCAGCCTCTCCCCTGCAGGACATGGCCACGGTCATCGGGAGCCGGGAGCAGCTGGCTGTGCTGCTGCAGCAGTACGAGCACCAGCTGGAGCACGAGGGGACCACCGGCTGGGACAGTCTGCTCTGGGTGGTCAACCAGCTGTGAGTGTGTCCCCACTGCACCGCGTCTATTCCCTCCCGAAATCTGCACACCCTCCCTTGCACCCACTCCAATTTTTCAGCACATGCACACACGTGCTCAACTCTGCATTTTGTTTACATTCTTGAACCCCCTCCCACATGCTAGTGTGCACTCACACGCACTCCTGCACGTGGTACTCCTGATGTGCGAACGCCTGCCAAGTTGGCAGAGTCCAAATCTTCATGAGAGGGAGGAAAGTTCAGTTATTGCATGTCATAGGATTTCAAGATGGCTTGTTTAACTGATCGCTGTGAAAATCAATAGGGTCCATGTCTGACGTAATGGCGACCCACCCACAAAATTTCAGACATATCCTTTCATCACTTTTTGAGTTATCTTATTCACAAACAAACAAACAAACGGCACCGATCACATAACCTCCTGCCAACTTCATTTGGCGGGCAATAATTTATGACAATCTCTCCCATTAGGCTACCCAAACTCATAGAAATAGTGGGCCGGATAAATGTGACCTCATCATCCTGCGTCCATGAGTTCTCCCGCTACTTCTGGAGGTTGTGTCGAACATTTGGGAAGATTTTCACGAACACCAAGGTGGGCTTGAGAATGCAAAAATGTGCTGGTTCTCAGTTAATACCTTTTCCAAACAGTAAAAGCAAGCATCGTGCCTCTCAGACTTATGAAGTCATCATCCATTGATGATTCTTTTATGTTCTTTCAGGTAAAGCCACAATTTCAGGAAATCCTCAGACTTTCTGAAGAGAACGTGGGTAAGTCTACTTTGAGAGATCCTTGTTTGGGAGATGTGATGTAATCAGCTGTTTGGTGATGATGTGGGGTTTTGCGTACTTCACGTACTGAAAAGACCTCCCCGTGGGCATACAGAGAACAAGTGCTTGCTAGAATGATCCAGAATCAAATTTACACTGCTCTAGATTGTCAAGTAGATTATCAGTCTTCACTTTTAGGTTTGGCAGTCCACAGGTGGTAAATTGGTTAAAAAGTAAATGTATAAGTGTGCGGTAGCCAATGCAGCCTTTTTGTTTTGTTGTTCTGACTGTAGACACTACAGCTGGGAATGGCATTCTGACCAAGGCCACCGTACCAATCTATGCCACAGGCGTACTGACCTGCTACAACCAGGTACAAATTCTGTTCAGTTGACTAAAATTTTTAACTTTTGTTTACATTTGTTGTCTATTTCATTTTTGATTTTTATATCTTTATTTTTGTGGCAGGAAGATGACCGCAAGCTTCTAGTTGGGTTTCTAGAAGATGTCTTGACCACCCTGTCCTTGTCACATGCTCCCTTGGACAGTTTGAAGGCATCCTTTGTCGAACTTGGGTAAAGGGCCAGAGATTATTCTGCTCATACAGAGAATTGTGAAAGCACTTTATGAAACCACCAACTTCAATCAGCAGGAGACAGGCAGGGAGATGGTCTTCAATGAAGCTCGTACAGTGTATCGTTTTGATAGGATTTATTGTTTTCATTGAATTTTTATTTTATGTGTAATTTTCATTATGTTGTACAAATAGTATTTCTATGTTATACCTATTATTGGAATATGGGAATTCCCCAGTTTTACTTATTGGTGGATTTTTTTTTTTTTTAATAGAATTAGCCTTCAAAGTGTGACCGACCTAATCATGTATGGACTAACTACATATCACTGGCCAGAAGCAACACATTATATTTTGGGCGCTGATCCCCACACCCAATTGCATTTAGATTTTTTCAAAAATCTCAGACTGGTAATTCTCATGATCAAGAACTATCCAATTAGGTGGGACCAAGGGGTATTTTTTGGGTGTATAAAAATGTGTATTTTTTGCGTGGAAAAATACACAAATACACTGTCAGGAGGAGGATAAGTTATGTCACATGATGTGCTCCAAGGGTAATTTATCAGTCATTATTTCAAACAAATGAAATGGCTAAATTAGAAAAAACAAAAAAAAAATGCGTATTGATGCAGGAATATCCCTAAAAACATTTTAAAAAGATGTAATGAGAATTGGTTTTTAATTTAGGGAAAAAAATAATTTATTAGTGTTGCCTTGGAGCAACGTTATGCGGTCATGGCCATTTTTTTCAAGGTTGCCCTGGGGAAATTTACCCTTGATTGGCATTGAGCTAGATATGTGTCCAGGTGTGTACAGATGTTACGAGGCGTCCTTTGATGAAGTTGGTGATTAACAGAAGATGGACAGTAATTCCAGTGAAAGGAGACTTACTAGGGTATTGAGGGAGGTACCAGTGGGCAGTGAGAACAGTGAGCTGGGGCATAATGGAGGAGTGGTCCCCAAATCCAGGTTTGATTGCTTGTTACATGTCAGGTTAAAAGTGGTGTAGTGGTGGGTATATGCAGGAGTATATACACTTCTTTTTCTATCAGCTTACAGTATAATCACCTACCAGCCAAAAAGACATTCAGATATTGTACATGGGAGAGTATACCCACTTTTTTTAAGGACCACTGCATGTCGCACAGGAAATGTTTGAGGGAAGAGACTGTTAATATAGAAGTACTGTGAATATTATATTTAGGTCTGCCACGATCGGCATATGAAAATCATCTCTGTGTAAGCGACTTCATCATAGAAACATGAAAGATCATGGCTTTCTGGAAATTGAATCATTTTGTCTGACAATAATTGGTGTTTTATTACCGAGTAATGAAGTGAGTCATCTTGTGAAAGTGCAGAGAAGACTCGACATGTTTTCATTAAATGTTGATAAGTAAAATCGCATTGAAAGTTATTTGATTTTAGCTATACCATAGCTGCATAACATTGCCCTGGGGTCACAGAATATGTGGGGGTTGGAGGAGTGAGAGGTCAAACAGAATGTGTTTTGTCTTTATTCAGTCATGAAAGTAACTGAAAAGAAGCATTAAATATTTTTTTCACTAAAAACCAAAATGTTATGCAGCACAAGGATAAATATTTTTTTGGGACATGTTTCTCTCAAATTGAGTTGGATCCACTGAATTTTTAATGCCACTTTCTCTCCAGAGTTGTTTTTTTTTTTTTTTTGGACTAAAAGTGTAACAGCAGGGTCTTCTCTATATTGCTTCCATTACAAGATTCCTCTGGCTGGCATTTGCTACTTTTTGCCAGTAGAGGAATGCTGTGAAGCTGTTTGAAAAACCCTTTGAAATTACAGAGGACAGCACAATAATAACGACTCTGCAGATACAGAAAAGATGCCATGATGATGACCATTGTGGAATTTAATATTGTATGAAGTTGAAAAATGTTTGATTTATGTTACTATCTGGATGAAAGATATAGGCAATGCAAGCCTAAAATGCAGCCCTTTTTTGTAGCAAATGTAGTAAGTGCAGCTGTTTTATGAGCACTTTGCTGGTAGCACTGTGTATTTGTACATTTACACAGACTTTCTTTTGATCAGAAAGATTTCGCTATTTTCGTTTATGTGCACACAATATCCAAGTCCATTATTTTTTAAAAGGGGTATGGAAAAAAGCTCCATTTATTGCTCCAGAATTTTGTTCTGCCAAATCTTTGTAATCGGAGGTTTGAAGAAGCTCTAATGCACCCAAAGGGACGGACGACGCAACCAATAGTCAGGTTCTAGTTGGCCACTTTTATTAGAATGCACCCAAGAATGAATATAACCATATACTTGGATATACATAATGAAAAAATATATCTCTCCCTTCATAGTGCAAATCCAGCATATCATGAGCTGCTTTTAACGGTGCTGTGGTACGGGGTTGTCCATACCTCTGCTCTTGTCCGATGTACCTCAGCTCGAATGTTTGAGGTAAGCTACTCGCCAGAAACTCCATGAAAATTATAAATATCTACCATGAGCCTAAGATATTTTAATTGCAGAGAAAACCCTATTTAAACTTCTCGTTCACAGAGCATGCTGAGTGCTTTTGGCATTGAACCTAATGAGGAAAAAAGAACGCTTTGCCAAATTATGTTCAACCTTCTCATAATTTGTTCGACATTCATGCTTGTTGAGCTCAAATTTGTCACAGTAAATAACTGAAGAAAAGCTTGTAGACTTACGGATTTCTACTCGTTGTGTAATCCTAAATTCCGTTTAAAAAAAAACGAATATATAACTGAATAAATAAATAATGTTCTTGGGATGGGAATTCAGGGAATATGAGCTTTTTAAGCCTTTTTGTCTGTCTGTGTTGATATAGTAGTGACTGTTTCAAAACTGTAACATGTTAAGTCAATAGAAGCACACCCATTTGACTTTGCACTGCTGCCACCTGCTTGCTGTTCATTCAACGGATAAACGCACCCCGCCCCTTCCATCCCTCCGACCCTACACCTCCCTCCCCCCACCCCAAACAATTCAGAAAGATATCACTGTGTATAAGGTGAGGAGGAGTGTTTCAGAACTTACTGAGATTCCCCCACCCCCTTCATGTTGAGCAAAGCAATAGTGTGGATTTACATTTGCCTGGCCTCATTTTTTATTTATTTTTTTTTTCGTTTGCTCCTCTTTGGCTTGTGTCTGTTATGTGTTGGCTTTGTGTTTTGTTTTGACTTTTTTCATGGTTGTTTATTTTGTCCTTCTCTCTCTGCGGTGTGCCATGACACTGTGCTTGCTCTTTCCATGCATCCCGTGTGACATCACCCTGCTCTGACCAATCAGCTGTTGGTGAAGGGGGTGAATGAAACGCTAGTAGCTCAGAGAGTTGTTCCAGCACTTATCACTCTCTCCAGTGATCCTGAAATGTAAGTTTACTCCTTCCGCGTTCATCCCGCACATCTCGTTCAACCTGGGCTTCCCTTGAACGGAGTTTCCTCCCTTCTTCAGAAGTGCTGTGAATTGGGCTCATTGGTTGAAATTTTATGAACAATTTCTTAAATCTCAAACCCAATTCTCACTCTTCAATTTTCTGCTCAAATATTTTTGAGCGTGGCATAATGTGCCTAAATTGTAGGGAGCATACACTGAGCTCTGACTGTTCGCAGAATTGTGTCAGCCATCAGAACAAAATCACAGAAGACGTGCTCTCTGCAGAACATGTTAATTTCTGTAGAGTTCACGTGCAATCTCCACACAGTGTCTTTTCGATATGATTTTATTTGGCAACCAATCTTTTGAAAGACTTCAATCGGTTATTCCAGAGACACTGCTGAATATTTCTGGTGAGGCCAAGGTGAGAATGACTGTGCTTGTCTGTGATATACATTCATACTAACATTTCTCATCGTTAGGGCGTTTACTAACTGGCTCGCTTTAACCGCTGCATGGTCAGGCGTTGAATCCTGCTCCCAGCATGCTCGGCTGTGACCCTTGCCCTATAGAGGCCCCCCAACACCCAACCCTCCCCACCCCCACCCCAGGTCCTCGCCTGTGTATGTTTACCCACCCGTCTCTCTTTTGCATTTGACCGGTTGCAGCTGATTCTTCGAGGCATGAGCGAAGCCTTAATTGACAAGCGAGTAGCCCCGGCCCTTATAACCTTGTGCAGTGGTCCCGAATTGTGAGTTAATGCAGATGTGAGATTTTAACTCCAACCTCTGTCTTCAGCATTCTGTTGGTTATATTTTTTATTTTTAATTTTTAAACTGCCATCAGAATGATTGTCAGACGCAGGGATGGGCAATTCAAAAGCTTCAGGGCTAAAGGATGATCAGGTTTATCCTGCCCAAGATGGTAACCATTTTGATTCTGTCATTATTTGTACAGGAAATCAATCCAGCAAGTAGAGATGTTGACCATTAATTCATTTTATTAGACCCCATGTAGCTTTAGCCCTGGTTGGCTCATATTGCCCATCCTTGGACTAACATAAGTCATCTTGCTTACTACTTAATACATACAAAGTCAGTCCTTGTCATGTTTTTAAGTAATAATATTTTGGTTGCTAATGATGCTGAACAAAATGTAACTACGTCTCTCCTTACAGTTCAGTAAGGATATCGACAATACCTGCATTTGGTACAATAATGGAGACTGTGACACAGAGAGAGGTACGATGGTCACTATACTTTTCCTCTGCCAATTCTTCAAATTAGCTACCTAAATCAGGAGGTATTAGGAAAGAGCTGAAGGCTGATTAGCTGTGTGAGTGGTGATTAATGTGGCCGTCCGTACGCTGTTTCAGCTCCTGGAGCGGGTGAAAATGCAGCTGGCCTCCTTTCTGGAAGACCCTCAGTACCAGGACCAGCACTCTCTGCACATGGAGATCATCAAGACGTTTGGAAGGGTGGGACCCAACGCCGAGCCCAGGTTCAGGGATGAGTGTAAGCTGCTCTATCTGCAGGAACACTGGCAGCCACACTTTGTTGCGCTTGAAATCCTTGCTTGTCAACAAACAAAGGGGAGGGGTGCTGTGCGTTGCATTGTGTATGTTATACGTTTGGAAGACTCTTAGCTATTCCTAGCTTAATGCTTGGAAATACTCAATTAATTCTGCATGCGGATGCACCTCTCAGTATGAAATGTACCATGATTTAAATTGAGCTATTGTTTGTAATTCTCTTGAGTGGGAGTGACTGGTTTGGCTAACAATAATGAACAGAGCTGTAAAAGCTACAGAGTGAGAGAGAGGAGTCTAACAATAATTTGTTGATTTTTTTTTATTTTTTTTATTTTTCTTCATGAGGAAGTTCTTCTCACCAGAGCATTTGTGTTTCTGAAGCCATGCATGACCCATTCCTTCAGCTTTGGTATTTAACTGTAGTGTTGCTGTTGTTTTTCAGTTGTCCTTCCTCATTTGCACAAACTGGCCCTGGGGAATAATGCTCAGACAGTGGATACCAAAAGGCTTGACATCGCCACCCAGCTCTTCGAGGCCTACAGTGCCCTGTCCTGCTGTTGTATCCTTGACCTCAGTGTTCAGCACCTGTGAACCAGAGAACCGTGTGATGCATGTTTTGAGAAAAATAATATTGCCAATGAAAAAACTGGACTCTTCAATTTGGGGGACTGTAAAATTGAAAAAACATTAAATTGAAAAAGAACTCCAAGGGCCTCCAAGTGGGTCACAGCTAAGACGTTTGTCTGGGAACCCTGTGGTCAAGTGCTTGAATCCCCGCCAGGCCTCACTGGTTATGGCCAGAGGTCCTGTTCGTCAAGGCAAAAATTGGCTCAGCCTCACTGGGGATAATGGGGGGTTAAGCTGGTCAAATATTTTGCTCTTGTAGCTCTCTAGTGGCCACCTCTGGTCAGCCAGGAGTATGTAACTGAGCAAATTGCTCACTGAATGCATTATCCTCCAATGGCTAAGGCAGTGTGTGATTTGCAGAACGATTGCATGGTGTTGTGAAGGCTAGTCGTCACAGGAGTCTGAGGAATCATGTGAATCATAGGCGACAGCATCTTCCATCTGAATTGAATGGAGCATTGACTGGGTATAATGATGGACAACTAAAAGCTCCCCAAAAGTGGGGCCAAAACATCTTGATGGCCAGCTGGTGGCTAGCTGCACTTCAAGTTATATACCCCTCCCTATGTCAATGATGGGACTTGGGAATCACCAAAAAATAAAAGAGCATATCACATAATTTTTTTCAGAGGAAGGTGTCTGTCATTTTAAGTTGGGCTGGTTATTGTTTCAATTTTATCGATTCCTGTTCTGATTCCGATTCCGCTTATCGAATCTTGGCTGTTAATCTCTGCTCCGATTCCAGTTTTTTGTTTTTTTTTTGGGAAGATGAATAAATATTTCATTAACACAAATTACCCTCTTTATTCTTTGCACATTTAGGCTATATTCAATAATTAAACTTCAATCTTAAAAATATTTCTATGGTTATTATATCCCCAAAATATGGGTTCGCCCCACCAGCCACCGCCGCGTCCACCGCCGCCGCCGTATCTGCAGATATTAGGCATTAGCGCCATAACACGCGAAATACTTTTCATTGGCTTCTCATTTTTAGCATATGGGTAGATATGGTAGAGAGGATAAACTGATTAGATTTTGGGCAAGTATGGACTCCTAGGTTTGCCACCAAGTGGCGCTATATATTGAAAAAATCTGCTTTTTAACCATATCTCTGGAACAATTACTTCCACAAACCTCAAATGTGTCTCATATTGTAGGTCTAGTAAAGGGGAATGTAATTAAGGGGGCTTTGAGGATTGGGGAATTTCAGGGATATACCCCTTAGGCATAGGCCTAGTTTCTGAATAGCAGACCACTGCTATGTATAACAGACCGTTGCTGTGCAGTGCACACAGTTAACAGCAAACCTAAGAATGGCTGCATCCCTATCAGCCTTTCACTGTTGTGTCCTGCAGTGTACTGGGAATACTACAAACCCCAAAACCAGTGAAGTTGGCACGTTGTGTAAATCGTAAATAAAAACAGAATACAATGATTTGCAAATCCTTTTCAACCAATATTCAATTGAATGCACTGCAAAGACAAGTTACTTAATGTTCGAACAGGTAAACTTTGTAATTTTTTGCAAATATTAGCTCATTTGGAATTTGATGCCTGCAACATGTTTCAAAAAAGCTGGCACAAGTGGCAAAAAAGACTGAGAGAGTTGAGGAATGCTCATCAAACACTTATTTGGAACATCCCACAGGTGAACGGGCTTATTGGGAACAAGTGGGTGCCATGATTGGGTATAAAAGCAGCTTCCCTGAAATGCTCAGTCATTCACAAACAAGGATGGGGCGAGGGTCACCACTTAGTGAACAAATGTGTGAGCTGATTGTCGAACAGTTTAAAAACAACATTCCTCAATGAGCTATTGCAAGAAATTTAGGGATTTCATCATCTACGGTCCATAATATCGTCAGAAGGTTCAGAGAATCTGGAGAAATCACTGCACGTAAGCGACAAGGCCGAAAACCAACATTGAATGCCCGTGACCTTCGATCCCTCAGGCGGTACTGCATTAAAAACCGACATCAGTGTGAAAAGGACATCACCACATGGGCTCAGGAACACTTCAGAAAACCACTGTCAGTAACTACAGTTCGTCGCTACATCTGCAAGTGCAAGTTAAAACTCTACAATGCAAAGCGAAAGCCATTTATCAACAGCACCCAGAAACGCCGCCGGCTTCGCTGGGCGCAAGCTCATCTAAGATGGACTGATGCAAAGTGGAAAAGTGTTCTGTGGTCTGACGAGTCCACATTTCAAATTGTTTTTGGAAACTGTGGACGTCGTGTCCTCCGGACCAAAGAGGAAAAGAACCATCCGGACTGTTATAGGTGCAAAGTTCAAAAGCCAGCATCTGTGATGGTATGGGGGTGTATTTGTGCCCAAGGCATGGGCAACTTACACATATGTGAAGGCACCATTAATGCTGAAAGGTACATGCAGGTTTTGGAGCAACATATGTTGCCATCCAAGCAACGTCTTTTCCTGGACGCCCCTGCTTATTTCAGCAAGACAATGCCAAGCCACATTCTGCACGTGTTACAACAGCATGGCTCCGTAGTAAAAGAGTGCGGGTACTAGACTGGCCTGCCTGTAGTCCAAACCTGTCTCCCATTGAAAATATGTGGCGCATTATGAAGCGTAAAATACGACAACGGAGATCCCGGACTTTTGAACAACTTAAGCTCCACATCAAGCAAGAATGGGAAAGAGTTCCACCTGAAAAGCTTCAAAAATTAGTCTCCTCAGTTCCCAAACGTTTACTGAGTGTCGTTAAAAGGAAAGGCGATGTAACACAGTGGTAAAAAGGCCCCTGTGCCAACTTTTTTTGCAATGTGTTGCTGCCTTTAAATTCTAAGTTAATGATTATTTGAAAAAAAAATTAAATTTTCTCAGTTTGAACATTAAACATCTTGTCTTTGCAGTGTATTCAATTGAATATAAGTTGAAAAGGATTTGCAAATCGTTGTATTCTGTTTTTATCTACGATTTACATAGTGTGCCAACTTCACTGGTTTTGGGTTTGTAGATTGCACGCTGATTTTATTTTTCAGAAGAATAGCTTTGTAACGAGAGATTAAGGACCAGAACTACTCGAGTTTTATGATCGCAATATACAGCGCCCTCCATAATTAAAATGTTAAGATGTGTTAAAAGCCTTAAAATAAATTGAATTTTTATTGCAGAAGCATACTCTTACTCTGAAAACTGTAGAAAAATGTAACCTTCGACTCAAGTAAATTTTAAGGAAAAAAAAAAAAAATCCTGACTAAGAAATAATTATTTTTTATAAAATCACCAGTTCCACAATTATTGGCACCCCTAACAATTCCTAAATGTAATTGAAGTATTTCTGTCATTTCTACAGTAGTTTATAAAGTTGATCAGAGTATCTAGGAACATTTAATTAGTAATTCATCACTTCCTGTTTCCCTGGGGTATAAATATGATGTGACACAAAGGCCATTTCTCTTATCCACTCTTCAACATGGGAAAGACAAAGGAACACACCATTCAAATAAGGCAGATGCGTGTTGACCTTCACAAGTCAGGCAATGGCTACAAGAAAATAGCCACTCGCCTGCACTTGCCCATATCTACTGTCAGTGGAATCCCTAAGAAGTTTAAAACGACTGGAACAGTGGTAAACAAACCTGGACGAGGACGCAAGATTATTTTGCCACCACGCACAGTGAGGAGGATGGTCAGAGAAATGAAAGTTCTCCAAAACTCACTGTTAAAGAATTGCAACAAATGGTAGCATCTTGGGGTCACAAAGTCTCCAAAACAACCATCAGGCGCCACCTACATGCTAACGAGCTGTTTGGGAGGCATGCACGGAAAAAACCTTTTCTCATTCACAATCATAAACGCAAACGTCTGGAGTTCTCTAAGCGGTACTGGGACTTCATCTGGGAGCGTGTGCCTTGGTCAGATGAGACTAAAATAGAGCTTTTTGGCAACAAACACTCTAAGTGGGTCTGGTGGAACACAAAAGATGAGTCTGCAGAAAAGCACATCATGCCCACTGCGAAGTATGGGGGAGGATCGGTGATGCTGTGGGCCTGTTTCTCTCCCAGAGGCCCTGGGAACCTTGTGCCAAGCCATACCGATTTAATTACTACACTTGACATTCAGTTTGGCTAAAAATTAACAGCATGACTTATCATGGAGCGAAATTTTTTTTTTTTTTTTCTTTCTCTCACTCTCAGACAATGACATTTCCACAAAAGTCATACGTAGCACAGGTAATTACGATCGTTTGTTTTGATTTGCTCTACGGGAAGAGGGCTATAGTAATGTGATGAACAAAAATCTGGAACACATGCCAAATCACGGTTCTCTTCAGTGGGCGAGCCATCGCAGACACCATGTAAACTAAGCTGGCGATCCAGTTGCGCATCTCAACCCTCTTGGACAAAAATGAATATTCATGGCTTGAATATTAAGATTGGCTCGCAGAATGGAAACAGAAGTGCCATCTCTTATTACGATGGCATACTGCGCAACAAATCACTTGACATTAGGTCCGCGTAGTGGTAGCAGGTCCTGCCAAATCTATTCTCATAACAGTTCATTTTGGACCGCGATTGAAATAATAAGTTTTGAACTGGTAAGCAGATTTGAAATGCACGTGTCTTAACCAATCCACGGTTCTTGAAAAATTGGAACCAGTTCCAAACTGGAGCCGGTTCTTGATACCCAGCCCTAATTTTATATGGTTCTTACCATGCCAGTATATGTTCAGGTGGTAAATATTCTAAGACAAGTTTGATTTTATTTTGTTATTTGATACTATAAAAAGGGGATGTAAAGTCATCA
Organism: Gymnothorax reevesii; assembly: GCA_029721435.1. NCBI lineage: Eukaryota > Metazoa > Chordata > Actinopteri > Anguilliformes > Muraenidae > Gymnothorax > Gymnothorax reevesii. Next base: position 88,448,901 of record CM056575.1, read on the forward strand.
TTGACAGCTGTGTTTGACAGCAACTCTAATGCAAGGCTGACACTTGCACGACTTTTGGCTACGATTTTGTCGTGGCATGTCGTGCCATTTTGGGGCACGAACTGGGAGGCTCCCGCACTGTTCACGACTAGTTCACGCATAGTTCACGACGAGTTCACGAATAGTTCACAAATGCGTGCCCATCGTGTCCACATTGACACGAACTGGCACGACGAGTTCATGCATAGTTTGCGCATAGCTTACGCACTTCCTGCATTGGCACGATGAGTTTGCGCAATTCGGTCGGTGTCGTGCCAACTTGTGCGCGCCATATAAAAAGGGGGCCTCCCCAACCCCTGGTCATTTTTGGATTGGCTGTGGAAGAGACAACATGCTGAATTCCAGTGACACAATCATTGCAGAGAAGAGAAGATTCCTATACCTGGCATGTTGTCTCTGTGATATAAGTTGTCTCTTTGCTGGCGATCTCTTGAATGGCGAGCAGTGTCCAGGAAGCTTTATATATACCCCCGCACTGACGCGAGCGCCACTGTCGCGCAGAAGTCGTGAACTCCTCGTGCACTCAACGTGAACTGCTTGTGCCATGCGCAAACTGTTCGTGAAGTGCATAAACTAGTCGTGAACTGCTCGTGTCATCAATGCGTGAAGGACACGTGACCGTGTCAGTGGGAAGGCACGGCCACGCTGCGACGCGCACCAATTCGTGAACATGTCGTGAACTACTCGTGAACTCGACGTGAGCTGTTTGTGACAGTCGTGGCATGGCGCGCACTGCCACGCACTGGCACACATCCTCCCGCATCGTCCCGACGAGTTCACGACGAGTTCACAAACAGTTTGCGCATAGCTCACGACCCGGCCGCGAAATTTTGTCGTGACCAACATTTTGAACATTTCAAAATTCTCGTCCCGACATGGCACACAGTCACGACGGGTTTACGCACACTTCACGCCAGTTTACGACTAGTTTGCGCACTGGCACGACTCGAGTCGTGCCAATGCGTGCCACGGAATCGTGCGAGTGTCAGCCTTGCATAAGAGAAGTAGTCCCCAGCAGACTCATTGGAGGGAATGTTTGGAGCTAGAATGCAACCTTTTAGAAGAGATATTCATAAATTGCTGCGTCCAAGTACTACTGAATATGACCCATAGTAATTTCGAAAGTCCAATTAGAATGGGCAGTAAAGGGCTCTTAGCTCTGAACATGACGTCATGTACTGTTTGCAGCGCTACTATTGCTGAAAAGTTAAACCAGTTGGCTATCCAGCTAGTTTAACAAAATTCTGTATCAGGTCACCTGAGTTTCTTTCATCAGAACAGTGTAATGTGATGTACATCACGCCACATTTTGTTTCCAGGGAAGGTATCAGCCATCCCAATGGGAGGGGGGGGATCTGAGTATTTAATGCTTCTTTGTCGTCTAAATTTTGTATCCAATTAATCTGAGTCAGCTACCCATCCATGTCATTGCAGTATTTGCATTACAGTCATGCAGATTTGTATTAACTGATACAAAAAGGCTCAAAACATTGTTTCCATAACCACCTTGGCACTTTGCTTTTCTGGTTCATGTTGATCATAATACAGTTTCCCGGCATTGCAAACCCACATTTACATCAGAGCTGTGCCTCCAAATCTATGAGTCTTAAGTAGGCTATAAGATGGAGATATTTTTTTCCTTTTTCATCAAAGATTTTTAGCTTATCATGCATGCTTCATTTTAAGCTGATCAAATATTCTCAGGCAAGAATCAGAAAATGAACTCTGGGATGCTTACAGTATGTCCACTCAAATTGTAGGGTGGAGATATAGCTCTAAAGCTGTAGGGTGGAGATTTAGCTGTAAAGCTGACCGCTTCGTGATGATGTCTCAGTAATGACGGAGGTCCTTTACCCCAGCCGGAAAGACTCATTCCCTCTGGTTGCAGTTCCCAGCACACAGGTCCACGTGGGCTGTCCACAGCATAGCAGAGGCATGAGCTGTCAGCGAGACCTCCGGAGTGAGCGGTGTTTGGCATGGCTGGGAGAGCTCAGCACTTGCTGACTTTATGGGAAGTCTTCAGAAGGACCAGGAGCTACTTCAGCTGTGGGTGCTGGTAGCCCCTGTATTGGGAGGGTGTGCGGAACTCATATCAGCAGGTTCCAGGCTGTGGTGAAGTTTGCACTATTCCCACATGTTGTGGGAAAACCATTTTCCAAAAAAAAAAATTGGACTGAACTGAACCGCAGATGGCAAGCAAAAGCTGTAAGAAAATGTTTCTTGCATGTAGTAGCTGACGACAGTCTACTATTAATCAAGTGGAGAGGCACAAATGGACAATGCTGATTCTATTAGGTGTAGCAATTGGTTGCTTGATTTACAGCCAGGCTTTGAAATATTTTTCCTACTTTATTACCAATCTCTCTGTGCTAAGACTTTGTTTTAGTTGTGGCAATTAATCTGAAATGGTACTCCCAATGCGTGTAAAATTTCGAGTCTTCTGACTTCTGGCTGTGTTTCTATGACTCGTGCTGGATTTACCCCTCCAAATTATGGTCAGAAAATAGATCATTAACCTCAAGGGACTCTCCTCGCTAAAATGCTGAAAAAATGTTTGTATTAATTACTTTAAGTGCATCAACATTTTTGTGAATCAAGGAATCCAGAAGTAGCGGCAGTATTGTGGCCGTGTTACGGCCTACTTTTGATAACAAACACATTGGCTTGTTGGAGGATTTCTTGCAACTGGTGGTTGCATCCATGTCCAGAGAATCTGGTGCTCCATTATTGAAAAAAGTGAAAGAAACATTGCCTGTCGTCTCACTGAGGACTTTGTCGTCTTGGTAGAATGCTAGCTGTAGAGCTTGCTAGCCTCTTAAAATGAAATGACTCATGATTAAGTAATGCTATATTTATGGGAACATGAAGCACATGCCAAACAGTTTTTGGCATAATAGGGCACTCACAAAATCAGAAAATTTTTTGAGCATTGTGAAATAGTTGGTGACTGTCTCGTGAAATTAAATGAGATCTAAATAACATTAGGTCAAGTTCAATTTACTGGACTATGAAGAGAGTGGCAGACACTCTTCATATGTAACTATGGAATGAAAATGCCTGGTCTGATTGATGTGCAGCAGTTGGAAAGTTAAAAAAAAAATTGGTTAATATGTAGCTACTGAAAGTGACAGTGAGTTTACTTGTATGCCTGAGTCACCTCACGTTACGGGAATCATGCTCCTCCTTAGCCAAATTCTCTACCTTGCATTAATCTTTTCCTTTCCCGAAGTGCCCATGCAAGTTTCCCCAAGCCGGACTGATCATTCATGTGACTCCTTAACATCATAAAATTTTGTGAAAGACTAGCGGGTTGTGTGTGCACTATATGCATATTTGTTCATGAAGTATGTGCTGTAATGTTTTAGAAACTGAAGTAACCACACAACATAACAGCACCCAATGAATTTTAAGTCTTTTTACATTATTTTGAATTATAAATCTGAAAACTCTCGTGATGAAAAATTAATATAATTTGTGATCTCACAAAAATTATTGGTGCCTCGAAATTTTATTATTGTACCAGTAAATTTTTATTTATTTATTTATTTTTTGATCGCACCACAACATTTTTCAGTTGATGGGCCGGTGCCAGGACCATCAGTGGAAATGTAAAGACCAGGCATAATTTCTCAACCTCCGTCACTGAGTGAGCATACACATTGTGTTAATGCCATGCATTGGCATGGGATATGAGTTATGTCCTTGGGGTGGTAATGACCTGGGACATTGCACAATTTCAGCTGTGACTTTCTGGCACGTTCAGTCTTTTGTTGCCGGCAAAGATTCATGAACTCCACTGTGTGTGAACATGTATTTGTACGAAATACAACAGACAAATTGGGCCTTGGAAGACATGCATAAATCTTTTATCCCACAATTCACACATTTTCTTCGATGTAGCTGACCCACATCAGGGCCCAGCTGAACCCAGTGTTGCTTTGTTTTTGTTCAAACCTAAATTCTTGATTGTCTAATGATGCTGTGAACCCTTGTATATTAAATACTCATATTGAGGGTCTCCTGCTTCAAAGCTGGGTCATTCTGACCTTAACTCTGGTACTTCAGTCATTTCAGAGGAGCTGATGGTGAATCATTTCCTTCCGGGTCTAAAGTGTTTACGCTCAGACATGGAGCATCTCTCTCCGGAGCATGAGGTAGGTGTAGTTGCAAAAGAAGCTCGATCCTGTTCTCATCGTGTACTTTAATTGACAAAAATAGTTTTATCAAAGAGCAATGTACAGAATGTTGTCACTCTCACCTGTTGGAAATTAATTGTCCAAGGGAACTTTCTGAGGTGTTTTAGAGATATTTATCTGTTTGGGTGTTTATTATTCCTTCTCAAAAGATCAAATGACAAGTTTGAAAACAGAAGTTTGTAAAACCATTAGTTTGTCATCCTCTTGTAGAGCTCAAGTGACCGTTTTTCATGCCAGCTAATAAACCGCTGATTATCAGCCGCCGCTATGTGGCACGTGCAACGTTTATTCTAGGAGAAACTGTGAGTCGGGACCTTGCAGTGAGGATTTTATTTTAAAGATCTGATCTCGTGCTTTTCTCCGACAGGTTATTTTGAGCTCTATGATTAAAGAATGTGAGCAGAAGTTGGAAAATAAGAACAACCAGGAGACCTTGGGGTGAGAGCCAGCACTCTGTTCCCGATGAAACACGCACTCTCATTATTTTACTCAGCGACTCTTATTCATCCTACAGTTTTAACTCCCATATTCTCTCTGAGTCTGATTTCCTTCCTCTGTTCCCCCACACTCCCTCACTCACTCACTCACTCACTCACTCACCCATGCACTCACTCACTCACCCAAAGGCTGTTGTGCTCTCACTCATTTTATCCCCCTGGCATATAATGCGGGGGGGATATAGTCATGGGTGCAGGTGTCTGTCCGTCCGTTTGAAAATTTTGTTTCCAGAGAACAACTTGAAAACCGTTCAATATTTTTTTAACAAAACTTGGTGTGCACATTAATCATGACCTGATGGGGTTCCCTTTGCTAATCCAAAGTTGATGAATTTTGAATTTTTTCTGGTTTCTACGGAAACATTTTGAACTTTGAACATTTTGAAGAATTTCATTCTTTCAGTATGTGGGGCTGGGGGGATATGCCATCTCCTGATGACTCCTGTCTCATCTTATTGCTTCCCTCATCCTCTCTGTTATTCTGCGCTTATTCTTTAATTAGCCATGTCTTTCCCTTTACTGTCATCTTATTCTCTCTCCATTCTTCTCACAGTCCATACTGCATCCTTCTCTTCTCGTGCACTTGATCTCCATCTCGTTCTTTGCCGCATTCCTTCTCCCTCACCAATATACTCGCCCTCGCATTCCCCCGTACTGTTTCATCTCACAGATTCATACTCGCATATGTTCACATTCCTTCCTCTCTTCACTCCGTCTTATTCATTACATCTCTGACTTCCTTCATTGTAATGCCCCATGGGGTTTGGCAGACTTGTTATCCCTTTGTCTACCTCTGAGCAAACTGTGGTTTTAATGGGTCCTGCTGCAGTTTCCATTCACAACTTGGAGGTACTTGCAGCAAATGCAACTTGGAAAGGCTTGGCTCCCCTCATAATTACCATTTTCCGGACTACTAATAGTAAAGCATGAATATCAACTGTAGCAGTGGGTGTAGTGCGCTGGTCTGTATGCGAAGCAGTGAGGATTGCATTTGTTTCCAATTTTCTGAAGTGTACCAGCATCCACCTCCTACATCCGATCATAATGAGAGGCTCTAAGGGCTTTAATGTGGTGCTTTTTCTCTTTGTTCGGTGTGGGTCACTGCCACAAAATTCCCACCTGCCCCGGCCCGCAGAAAGTGTAGACATAGTGTGGGAGTGGAAATCTGAGACGTTTCTCCATCTTGTGAACATGTGTAAACTGGTCAGAAGAACTTTCTCGTTATTTAATAAGACTTTGGTTCTCATGTCGAAATTAGATCTGCAGCCCAGCTATGATTTATTTGCGGTCTTGGTCCTTTACTGTGGTTCTCAGTATAAAATTAGATCAAGGCGATCCTGCTGGTGCATATGTACCATTACACGTTGTATCCTGGTCGCTATCAAGGGCTCATTTGTTTTTAGTGCATCACCAGTAGTTGCAGTGGTGATAAATACATTAGTAAAACCCTTATTCAGTATTTGAATCAGTTATATGAACACTCACTTAATCAGCAATTATAATTCTTATGATATTCATAAATTTCATGATCTTACTTTCTGACGTTAAAACGTAGCGTACATGGACATTAACTCTGCTGTGATTTATAATCCTTATGATATTTTAACCATTACCAAACTGTTTTTTCTGGAAGCTGGGGGCGGGACTCGATAAGCGATTTCGCTTCTCCTGCGACCCTTTCGGTCATGATACATTTTGTGTCGTGTTGAAATTGTCATGAAATGATTTACAATCATGCCGAAATTAAAAAAAAAAATAAATAAAAAATTGAACCCATTGGTGTATATTTTGATGTAGTTGTTGTCTTGGCATAGAAACTCTAATTGGCTGAACTGCAAATGCATATCACCAGCATGATCACCTTCTTGTCTTTTGGAGCAAGACCTTAAAAAGAGTCGAGACTGAAATGCAGACAAAGCTAAGCAAGTTCTTTAAGACGGTGTATGTTCCCATTGGTTCAGGAGGAGGATGCCGTGGCACATGATTCCTCAGGCTCGTATGATAGCTGCCCCTCGCTCCTTTACTCATTGTACACAAGTGCACTGTCAATTACACACTGCCTATGCCTTCGGGGGATAATGCAGTCAGAGCCACAAGCTTGTCTGCAGTTGAACTATCAGTAACTCAATACTGTGAGAAAAGTTGGAATCTCCGGTGACACACGCACATGCTCAGAGAGTACACACGCTTATTTTGTTTTCCCCCTTCCCTCAGCTCTGTGTCAATTGCTGCAAGTCTTGTGGGTGAAGACGCCAAGACAAAGTTTCTAAACAAGATGGGCCAGCTGACCACTTCTGGCGCCATGTTAGCCAACGTGTTCCAGAGGAAGAAGTGAGCTGCTGGGGCGTCTCGAGCTCCTCCACTGTCTGGGACCTCCTACTTGAAGTCAATCATTCGCCTTTGTTTGTCTGTTGTTACTGTACGTCTTATTTCTTATTTATGGGTTCTTAAAACTTTATTCCAACCTCCAAAGAAATTTGCACTTCACTTTTAGTCATGTTTTTTTTTTGTTTGTTTGTTTGTTTGATGTTGTTTTGGTGTGCTCTGTTTTATTTACATTTTTAAACTTGCTTTGTTTTTGTAAATGTGCACTTGATTTAGAAAGGACTACAAGATTTCTCTGCGCGTTTGTCATTGCTCTGTGTTAACGTTTCCTGTATTTTTTTATTGGTGGGAGCTTATGAGTGGATTTTCTTCTTCTTCTTCTTTTTTTTCCCCTTTGGATGTATTCTATAAGTAAATACATGTACAATACACTGAATTATTAGAATGGTGCCCATATTGTGTAAATTTGAAATTGGTGTCATGAAATAATAAAAATGAAGAACACTTGTGTACTTAACAATATATTGAGTTTTTGACAGTTATTCATTACCATTATGTTGCGCAGGGTTTACATTCCTAATGCATTTGTAAGACTTGGATATGCCGCAAGTAGCAGCACTATGCACCTGTTCCGATCCTCTGTCCTTTTGTTTGGATAAGGCTTTGATGAAACTAACAATATCTCCATCACTTTTAACAAAGTTCCACCTTGACACTGAAAATGTGAATTAAAAAATGCATTTATCTTTTTCTTTTCAGCCCATTTTTGGTCTGTTATATTTTGAAAAAGTCACTGCCAGTCAGCGTGTGCTCATGATATGTGGGGGGGGGGGAGGGAGGGAGAAGAGTGTGTCCTAATAAACTTAATCTGCTCTTTCCATCTAAAGTATGTATTAACTCCCATTGATGTGCAGTCAGCTCAATAATTATGCGCACCCTTGATGAAAATGAGCAAGGTGGCATGAAATAAACATGCGCAATGAACCGTATTTTGAGCTCAAAACAATATTTTTTTACAGAATAAAGAGTAAAAAACAAAGTTGGTCTGAGTTTTACATTATTCTTCGAAAGATTCCTCATAATTATTGACTTGTTTTTCTTTAATTTCTGGTGGAAACTGTGCAGAGTGGGGAAAAAAGTGGGTCGTAACTCTTCGGTTGGTCTTGGCTAAATCATCTGGGATTTGAATTTACACCCAATGCACTAAGACCGACTGTGGTTGTAACTGTGCCTCATCTCATGATGCACTTCTATGTCAAAACTTAATAAGCAATTACTGTTGTCTAACAACACCCACATAGAAACCGCCAACCCAATTAGAAGGAAAATAACTTAGAACAGAAGGTTACAACCAACTTCTAAGTCGGACAAAATATTAGGCGTACGCACAGTTGATGGGCTCTGCTCTTGGAGAGAGAAACTTCAGTATTTTCTCAAAAGGTTGATTAGGCAACTTGGTCTACTTTGGTATGCATAAGATTTCAAGATGCTTGAAGTTCCTAAGTTTGTGGTTGCCATAGGTTTTCAACAGGTTTTCAATGGGTTTGAATTCCAGATACTGAGATATCCATTATTGATTTTTGTCTCCCCAAACCATTTCTTTGTTGATTTTTATGTTGGGGTCTTTGTCCTTGCTAGACAGTGTATCAAGGACCAAGTCTCAACAATCCGGCAAAGGCAAAACCGGTTGTTTGGCTAAAATGTCCTCGTACTTAGTGAAACTGATTACACCATGGACCTTTGCAAGATCCACCGTCCCACTCGAAAGAAAATGTCCCCAAAGCATCAATGATTGTCCAGTGTGTTTACTGAAGCCACTTGGTTGAAAAGATCAATGTTGGTCTCCTCTCACCACAACATAAGACTGATTACTCCTCCTATACCGATTACTCCTCTGCAAATTGTTGGTTGCTTTCAGTCAGGGCTTTTTTTAGTTCAACCCATCCAGGCTGCGTCTTTCCGCTGAGATTTTGTTTTACAGTTCATAGAGAAGATTGATGACTCCTGGAGTACAATAAACTCTGCTGCTCTCAAGCTGTAATCCATTGCTTTTTTATTTACTTCCCTGACCTGTGTGATGTGTTTGTGGGGCTCCCTTCTGTGAAAATTTTTGACTGGCCCAGTGATTAGAAAGTTTTTGATAATTGTTCTGTCAGCTCATTGGTATTTCCAACTTTTAATACAGTGTTGTATATCCTGTAGCTGATTTATTTAGATGGACAACCATGTGCTTCTCTCATGAAGCTAAAAGTAATGCGCTTTTCCTTTGAGGATGGTGATGAAAGCGGGGATTTCAAATATACACAACTTCATAGTCATGCCCCAGTGAAATGCGGAATGGTTTCAAGCAGCAATACAGGCTCTGGCAACGAAGGCCAGATTTTTAAAAATCTGATTTCAGTCAGGCATCTTATTTGGTTTTATTGAAAATACTAATTTGCTCATTTTCATGAAGGGTTCCAATACCTCTTAATTACGATACAGATCATTAGAAATGCAATCATGAATACCAGTATTGCGAAGCTCACAATGTACGGGTATCTTTTGATCTGGTTCAAATATGGATTAATTAATCTCTGTGGTGATTTTTAGAGCAGTTATTCTGTGGTTATTGGTCACTCTCCCTCCGAGAATCTATCTGCCTCTCTCAGAGCTCTAATTTGTGTCCACAGTTCTAATTTGTTCTTTTTTGGGTGTTTGGAATATGCAGTCAGAATTTTTATCACCGTTACCCCAGCCACCTAAAATTAAATTTGCTATTTTTCTGACTGATGCACCTGCAATTCAGACACCAACTGTTTGGTGCTTTTGGATCTCTCTTGGGATCTGTATCTTTTTTTGGAGACTTGCCAAGCAAAGTGCCCTTGGGCAGACTTTTTTAAGCAGACACCTTCTTATTATTTGCATATTAATAGAAAACACCTGTGCGGATGCTTTTGTAATTGTGCTTTAGATTCTTCAAAGCCAAGGCCTTTTTTCAGGGGTGCTTCCAATATTTCATCCATCCTCTGCACCTCACTTCTGTAAATGGGATAAGGTCAGTGCATTCAGCTTTAGATTACATTTACACTGCAGTAAGTCATCCTCCTCAGTCATTCATTTTTCAGTGTATTCTTGCTTCCTAATACGGGTTCCAAAGTTCACCTGAAAACATGAACAGAAAAACGGTTACTTGCTCCATTGATGCGTGCCTTGGTTGATTATAATGATCATTCTAACTTCCCACGTTAATTATTAATGGAATTACAATGATAAAATTTGCATTTGGGTTTAATAGTTAACACGCGTGACTGATACAGTGTTGGTGGAAAAAAGAAAAAAAATCATTTTTGTTTATGCATTACACAATGCCTCAGGGGACAAGAATTTATGGCACAGGGCACCAGCTCAAATTCTTTGCAACTGTCGTTTCTTTTATTCTTTCTTGTGCTTCTTTACTATGGTAGATCCTACGATTGAGGATATACATTTGCATTCCTTTATTAACACTTCAATATTCAGTTCAAATGTATTGCTATTTGTTTTTCTCCCTTAACACCCATTTCATGATTATTGGCAATAGGCCTCAAAAACAAATATTTTTCCTTCAACTGTTAAAAGATAAAGAGTTGAATATGCAGTACTGAGCATCTATGTTACATATGGGTGCACCATTTTCCCCTCACACGGTCTTGCCTATGCTTGACACCCTTTCTCAGTCATTTTAGAATATTTTTCTAACTGTGGTAAAGAAATAATACAGTTCTATGGAACGTGTCAGCAAACTATACTGTTTGACATGGGACTCATTTTTCTGGACAGGTCTGTTCTATCCCTCTGTGAGCAAAGGTGGCAATGACACTGAGCACCAGTTGGCAATTTACATACAGTATACATAAGGAAATGCCACAAAGAGACACCACTTAGTCATGAGAGTCTCTGTAGGTGCTGAGTCATGCATCATGACAATGCCCCAGCTCAGCAGTCGAAGTGCTTGAACCACAGAAACATAGATTTTTCTTTCTACTTTCCAGTGGTCATGTTTCAGCTTCAAAACTGCATCACATTTAGCTTGAGAGGTGCATGACCAGCATCCAAGTACTTTACATGCTGTTCAGCCATGTTTTGGGTTTTGTCCCTTTTATATACATTTGTCTGTGAAATTGCAAAAGCAGTTATTCGGTCGTTTACCAATTATAGGAAACGTATCACACAAACAGTAGTGTACAGAGACGATCACTCCAGCGATGAAGATAAAATGGCAACCAATTAGTATTCAAGTTTTTATTTTGTGTAATATTGGGTTGTATAGATGAAAATAAGTAAACTGATAACAATATATAGTCAAAAACAAAAATAATAATGTCTTTTAGAGGGAAAAAGTCAATATCTTGTGTGGCTACCCTTTGCTTTGATTACAATATTTAATCTTTCAGGCGTAGTTTTAACATATTTTCTTATTTGCTCACTCGTTAAACCATTTAAATGTTTTGAAGTTCATTCCAAAGAGATTTTTTTTTTTCAATGTTACTACAGATTTTTTAAATTGGATTAAGGTCTGAACTTTGAGCTCGCCGAGTCACAACTTTTATGTCACCAGATGTTTCTTTCTGACTGAGATAACTCTTGCAAAACTTAGAAGTGTGTTTAGGTTCATTATATTGCTGAAAATAAAATCCCTGACCACCGAGTCTCTTTCAAGATGTCAATGCGTGCCTCACAATGATGCTGTGATATTTCTTATGATCCATGGTTTCGATTTTCATGAGATCACCCGCTCCTTTGGAGCAGACTGAACCCCAAACCTTAATAGTACCACATCCATACTTTACCGAAGAAGTTAAATGGTCATTTTTGAAATGTTCTCAAATTCTAGGGCGCACACAAGTTCTGCGTTTAGGTGAGAGAATTTCACATTTTTATTAGTCAGTGCAAAGGACTTGTTTCTAGTCGATTCCTTGAATTTCTTCGCAAACGCGCTAATTTTTTAATGTTGCCAGCAGTTGACAGCAACGTTTCCAATCAGACCATTTTCACTCAGGCGTCTGAAATAGCAGATCTTGATACTTGCAGCCTTTCACTTTTCGCGCTATTAATATCATCACAGAGTTTTCGTGCAGTTAATAACCGATTTATTTTTTTTTACTTGTCATACACAGATAATGAACATCAGAGGTACTTACCTTTCATTTTGCACCTCTATTGCCACTAATTTTCAGCAAACCAATTTCTTCGAAATGCTTGATTGTGTTTCTTACAGTGCCATGGCAGCATTTAAAGTCTTCAGCAACATGAAAGGCCGCAATGCAGCAAAGAAATATCTCAGAGAGCTTCTCCCATTGTTCCACACTGTAAAACCAAATGTTTAAGTTCTGAACATATGTTAAACACTTGTAAAACATTTGTAACACCTTTTAAACATGTCACAGTGTTTAGATTCAGTTTTAAAGTGTATTCATCAAATCAGAAAAACCTTGATCGCAACATCCAATAAACATCAGTTTTTTAAATGAGAAAAACCTATTTACAAATGTAATCACTTGTAATTAAGCTTTTGCATACTAGTGTTTAGATTATAAACTTGTTTCATTCCAAAGTTTTACTGTGCCTCATCTTTAGCACTGTGACACTGCTCAAAGTTCATGTCATCTCATATACTGGAACAACTGACCATTAGAAGTAATTTTGCAGAATACTTGCCTCAAACCACTTTAAACATAGCATCATCAATAATTATGACTTGAGCCTTCAAACATGCATCTAGGCTATGCAGGAATGAAAAAAATAATAATAATTTGTGACACCTTTCCATTCTTATAAAAAACTGAAGTTTTAAGTGTTTTTGTGCATTACCCATATTGTTACCTCAGTATACTTGTGGGAATGAATTTTTTTTTGTTCGTTTTCACTGCCTAGAATAGTATTTTTCAATACATTTTCACTAAAAAAATTATAGAGAAGTAACATATTAGGACTGCTTTCAGACGAAAGTGGTGATGTATAATCATCACTGTACACTGCTGTAATTCTGCGTTTGCAGCATTATGCAGGACTGATTTTCTTTACCCCGTTTCAAAATTGCTGAGAAGCTTATTTTGGCCCCTTTTTTCGCCCTGCTGAAAAAATAAATTCATGTCTGGTTCAGTGAAAGTATTGTGTTGTCTGGTTTTCCAAATGACATATTTCCTGTTTGGTTGTTCACTGATTGGGAGATCTGCCATTTCAACTGGGTCAGAAACTGTCAGACAAAAGCAGGACAAACAGAGATGTATATTTTCCAGATGATGTTTTCAGAGGCTTATCTTTCATGGTGGGAGATTTACTTCGTTAAAAAGCATATTTGGATTTTTACTAGCCTCTTTTTATAACTCTGGAGCACATCCCTTATCCGCAGTATGTTCAATGGTTTTGAACCTTGCGCTGACATAAAGAAAATTCTTGCTAGATTCCAGATAAGAGGAACATCTGACGTTCATTTCAGTGGTCATAGAACCAAGTTCATATATGTAACCTTTTGTTTGTCTCATTGATCAATTGCTGTCAGAGCCAGTGCTGCCATTGGATGCTGTATGCCAACTGCATCACAAGTAATCTTTGTTCATGACCTTTCCGAACTTGGCAAGACAGCTGCTGACAGAATGATGTGCCGCTACGATGACCCTATATAACCTGGTATATGAATATGGATACCAATTAGCAGCAGCACAAATATTTCTTATTGATGTTGTCTAGGTGGCTGCCCTGGAATTAGACTCAGGCCAGCTATAATACCACATGATTTTCCAGTACAAGTAAGGCCTTCGCTTGAAGGCTTGCATTATGACTTCCGCAATCCAACAGGTTTGCCAGTTCAGTAAGGGCTATATGGTCTTCTTGGCAGAAAAACAGAAAAAGATTTGCAGTGTCCTCAACTTCTGCCCTGAATGAATGCACTGCACTGGTATATAATGGCACCATCTGAAGCTCAAAGGGCCTGATTAAAGGAAGGCAACACAATCCTCCCAGATAAATGATCGTGTGAAAGAAATGCCCAACCACATCCAAACCTCAGGGAGTAACAACAAGGTAAAATGCGTCTTTTTAAAAAGCATATGGAGTACACACATATGGCAGTCCTCTCCAACAGGAAAGCAATGTCCTGGGGGGAGGGGGGGGGGGGTGCAAGAGATTTTATAGAAGCTGGGTCCACAGACTCTCAGCTCCCATGATTTCTTGGAGAACAGAATCTGAATAGTAGGATCAGGAACATGGTTATGAGTGTCCCAAGTGTTATGACCGGGCTTCATCTACAGTTGTTATTCATTTGTTTAAGCACCAATCTTATGTCGCCACAGTTATGGAGCTATAACTGTTTACAGCAGTAGTACTAACCCTCGTTATTGGTAATCAATCAGTCAATCAATCAGTTCAGAATTAGTTACCCAACAGCTAAGCAGTTGTGATTGAAGTTGTGATTTCTTTCAGTACAAGCATGATCGCAGTTGGTGGTACCTATAGACGGGTTTCGTGTGTACAAACAATACTAGGAGCGCGCAACCAGGGGGCTAAAGACAGCTTCGGAGTGAACTGATATCAATGTAGATGCCCTGCTGCTTGTATGTTCTCGCTTACTCAACTGCAATAAAATGTCATTTCATAGAAAAGTCTATTTGTTTTACATTGCATCACAAATCAGAGAAACACTTGCTGAAATGTCTATGAATTTCAATCAACTTACCAGGTTGTGATGGTTGTTTCGGATGTCTACAATATCAGGAGCATGGTGGTTACGTTTGTGAACGCTAACAAAGTCCAAGTAAAAATGTTTACAATGAGGCTACTTTATGGCCTGCCAACATTTAGAAGAAAAAAAATTACTGCCAATGTCACTGTAAATATATGTTACATTACAGATCTGATAGTTTGTCAGCTAGGTCTGGGACAGAGATTGTTCAGACCAATTATATCAACAGCCAAAGGAGCTCAGACTGCACAGACTACCTCAAGAGACTGGTCCTCAGTAATGGTAAGACATTACCAGACCCTGATAATATTCCCAGTGATGAATGGATTTCTGATATGTCCAAATGGCCAGCTATCATATGACTCGACATAAACAGTTATCTCATAGAGAAGATCAGTGTGTACACAAAGGACAATTTGCGTGCATATAAATCTTTAGACGCGTATAATTACGTACTTATGACACGGGTTCAGGGTTTTGCACTTTGAGGGCTGGTGTCCTACCCAATTAGAGACAGGAACTAAAGACAAAACCTTATGATGCCTGGGTTTACGTGCACAGGGATCTTGGGTACATCCTAACCGCTAACTGCACATGCATGGCAGGGTGTCTCACAACAGATATTGTGAGCTCATGATTTCACTTACTTTTGCTAATAGATCTTGGTATCGCACCAGTCTCACTTCTTGTTGCAGTCATGCTGGAGCCATCATGTGCTAAGTTGAACTGTCAGGGTGCAGACGCACCGAGGAGGAGGTTGCCTGCATGTCCCAAACAAATCGTAGGAAGGACATGTCCCAAAAAAAGGCTGAGCCACAGCAGCTGAAAAACGTACAACCAAAGCGACACCTGACAGAGTTACCTCAAGTCCATCACTCACCAACATCCCAAAATATACCAAATATAATCTTCTTCATATTTTGGCAAAAGGATGAGATCCCCTCAGGATATTATGAAATTTCCATCCATCCTTTTGCCGGTTTGTGCAGATAACAGCACAACAGCTCCTCGTCGTCTTCTTTTTGCTGCTTGACTCCACTTGAAAACAATGAAAAATGTCCCGCTTTCTGCCCCCTGGCTGCGCGCGCATATCTGCGATGACGTTGCACGGAAACCCATCTATGAGCTCAGCATTAATAGCAGCCAAATGGTCAGAAACATGATATGTGATTCATGCACTTGTTTGCCTTTCAGACACTTATTAAAAAAAATGTGGCTTCTTAAACTAAACAGAATGACCTTTGTGGGTGCTGTCCGTCTTATCATATTCTTGTTAGTCTTTAACAAAATGGGTTAAATTTGTGCTTCAGATGATGCCACCAATGAGCTTTGAGCATGCCAAGACAGAAGTTAGAATCACATGTTTACAGCTCGCTGGTGGCACCAGTGCGAACATGCACTGGCCCCGTGGCAAGAATAGGGGAAAGATTATTTGGATCAAGGTTCAGTGCAAAATCCTGAATGACGGTTATTCAAAAAAACTAAATTATAGCTTGAAGCCACTCAATCAGGCAGAAGATGAGACATCCCAGCTGGATGACAACAGGTTAAGTAAAGGAGTTGGCAGAGGTTCGACCATACTTTTCAATGGAATAATCTGGGCAATAGTCACTGCACCCTTGCCAGTGTGATCATGAACGCCAAACTGAAATTAAATCATGTAAATAGTTGGCTGTCATTTATATGCCAATATATTTGTTATTTTGGATTAGTCTGATATCACTGCAGACCTTCTTGACACAATGATGATTAACTCATATGTTTAAAAAAATGGTAAGATTTCTTAGTCTTCCTTAATAGCTGTGAGCTGGACTATTTTGATAACCAAGAGAAATATGTGTATGGTGCTGAGAGCACATTCCATCATTTCTGTTAAATAGTAAATTGCACATATGACCAATTTTATTTAGAATATGTTATCATGCTATGGTTTCTCAAGGTTTATTAATGGAGTTCAGTTCTTAGGTCATGAGTCACTTTGGCATCTAAACAATAAAAATTGTAGTGTGTATCACCGCTAAACTCACTGTCGGCATACAATGCACTCGCTTAGATGCACCTCAGTCAAATAATTTTTTGAGTGCTAAAAGATTTATTTTCCAGGGACACAGTCATACCCGTGGCAAACTTTATCATTTAAAAATAGTTGGAAAAGAAAAGCAACATAGACGACACAATTTACTCCTTGGGTCACATTATTGTTAAATAGTTATGAAGTTGACAGTTTTATGGAGGAAAAGAAAACAGCCTTTTGAGTCCTTAAAGCAGTGGTCGGAGATCGGAAAACCCAAGTGAGGGTTTTTTGTCAGCAGAACACTGCTTTCTCAATCAGTCGCTTGAATAGTGTGATTGGTGACCTCTAAAGGAAATTTTAGGCATTGAGAGACAAATGGTGGGACAGGACGAAGGGCCCTTAAACCTAGAGCTAATTCGCATGCGGAGGGATCTGGGGTCTTTCCTGAAAGATGGAGTAATCGGAGCTCTGGTGAGGGCCCGCTGCTCCTACTTTAGAGACATGGACGCTCCCACCTCTTTCTTCTTCATCTGGAGATGCGGGTGGGGGAGAGTGAGCGGATGCATTGCTTGTGGCGTTCGGATGGGGGCCTCTCTTATGATGTGGGGGAAAAGCAGCAGCAGCTTCATACTATAAGGAGCAGTTCGCAGCAAAGCACACTGACCAGCGACAGATGGCTCTATTGCTCCATGACCTCCCTACGCTTGGTGAGGAACAGAAGACTGAGGCTGGTAGCATGGTGACTCTACAGGAACTCACAATGGCGGTACAGCAGATAGCTATTAGCCGGGCCCATGGGGTGGATGGACTACTCACTGATTTTTATAAGCATTTCTGGGGACACTTGGGGCCCGGCGTGTTGGAGGTGCTGATGGAGTGTTTCAACAATGGGGAGATGCCAACTAGTTGCCACCAGGCAGTGCTGACACTGTTGCCGAAATAGGGGGACTTGTGCCTCATAAAAAACTGGAGGCCAGTTTTTTTTGCCCTACTTTGTGCTGATTATAAGATCCTGTCCAAGGCTTTAGCTAATGGGCTGAACATTTATTGGGCTGGACTGATAGGAACTTATCAGACTCGTGGTATTCCTGGGTGCTCCATTAAGGACAATCTGTTTTTAATTTGTGATATACAAGAGCAATCAGAGGTCCGCAGCCTGGACTTTGAACTGCTGTCTTTAGACCAGGAGAAAGCCTTTGATCGAGTAGATCTTGGTTACCTTTCTCATGCGCTTGATGCTTTTAGGTTAGGGCAGGGTTTTGTGGCATGGGTCAAGTTGTTGTACACTGAGGTGTCATGCCTAGTTTAAGGTGGGTGGGGGACTTAGTCGTTCTGCTAAGGTTTTTCGGGGGATTAGGCAGGATGCCCCTTTTCGGGTCAACTTTATGCTCTTGCAATTGAGCCATTACTCAGACATTTGCACAGTACCATGAAGGAAGTATTGGTGTCAGGGACGGTGCCAGAGTTAGTAACGAAATCCGCATATGCTGACGATGTTACGGTGTTTGTCAGCAATCACAAAGATGTTAATGCGCTCAGAACTTGTTTTGAGGCCTATGAGAGGGCATCTACAGCCAAAGTAAATTGGGGCAAGAGCGAGACCCTGCTCTGTGGCCCATGGCAGGGGAGGTCAGCCCCTGCACTCCTTGGGAGTTTGAAGTGGGGTCAGGAGGGGCTTAAGATTTTAGGGGTGCACTTGGGCACTGATGGCTTTGTTAATAAAAACTGGGAGGGTATTCTCAAAAAGGTTTATAATAAGTTGGCGAGGTGGAAAAAGTTTTGGCCGAATATGTTGCATAGGGGCAGGACACTCTTGATTAACAACTTGGTGGCAGCTGCTCTGTGGCACAATTTGAAAGCTGCAGTCGCTGAAAGCAGCAGCGCTGAACCTGCCACTTCAGGAAGGTGGGCAGGGTCTCATCGATCTTGAGAGCAGAATGGCGGCCTTCCGCTTGCAGGCAGTGTAGAGACTGCTTTAACATAGTGATGTCTGCCGGAGAGGGCCTGTCTGCTGCCCTCTGAGGTGCTATGGTGGCCTGGGGCTGGATACGCAGCTATTTCTGCAGCAGCCGGATAACCTCAGTGTTACCCAATGGTCTGGTTTTAATGGCTCAGTGTTGAAAGCCTGGAAACTCCTGCAGGTCTCTCGGGACTGGGAAAGGACTCCTGATCGGTGGGCCTTAGAAGAACCTCTGTTTGGTAACCCATTAATATTACTGGGCGGAGCTTTTCCAGCCGTCTTACAGAGGCTTTTTATTGTAGCAGGCATCTGCAGGCTTGTTCACTTACAGAGCCCAGACAGGCTAGAGTGGAAACCCGTACAGGCAGTGGCACAGCAGCTGGGCATGTATTCAGTGCGCACACTGGGGAGCCTGATGCTGAACATGACGAATGCTTTGCCTTACATGTAACTTGTATAAAAGTGCGCCATTAACAGGCTTTGAGAGACGTCAAACAAAGTCAGTGGCAGGGGGTGTTCGCTGATGCCATTGATGCCACTGCTGGATGGAGGGTGTTTTATAAGCAGCCCCTGCCAAAGTGGTCTGGAGACCTGCAGTGGAGGTTGGTCCACGGGGCCATTGCCTCTGCTGTGCATCTGGCCCATTTTGACCCAGGGAACAGTTTGGCATGTCCGTTCTTCTCTCAGGATGAATCCTTTGCCCACATTTTTATCTTTTGCAAAAGATTGAGCAGTTTGTTTGCTTTACTGAGGGTCCTGTGCAGGAGGATGGGGGTTACTTTTACTCACCTTTTCTTTGTGTTTGGGCCGGGGTACAGTTTTGCAAACAGACACAAGTACTCCTTGGTGGATTTCTTGTTTGGCGAGGCCAAGCTAGTGCTTTGGGTGACCAGACGAACAGGATTCGGGGGAGTGGGCCAACGGACCCTCTGTGGGTTTTCAGAGGGTTTTTCGAAGCACGCCTCAGTGAAGCGTACGCTCAAGCCGAGCTCAAAAATGATGTATCGGGGTTTGAGGTAGTTTGGTGTGTGGGGGGAGCTATTTGTGTACATGGTTTGGATGGCCTCGCTGTACATCTGGCATGAGATGGATTGGAGGGGTGACAGGTTATGAAGTGTAAAAATTCCTCTCTTTCTGTTCAACCTTAAATCTACTCATTTATTAATGCATGCCCTTTTTTGAGGGAACTCCCAAGTCCTTTCTTTTTCCGAAGTTTGATCGTCTAGTTTTTTTTCTTTTTTTTTGTAACGTTGCCGTGCTGTTTCTGTAATGTTATTGATTTGCTGCTTTTTACTGTTTAAATTAAAGGGGTATCAAAGGTCTCTCTCTCTCTCTCTCTCTCTCTCTCTCTCTCAGAGGATTGTGGGTAGGAAGCAGGAGTGTGAGTGTGCTGAGTAGCGCTCTATTCTCGATTCTGGTTTTTGCTGTGTGAAATTGAGTTGAGTATAATTTAGAAGATGCTGAGAAAAAAAAACTTAATCCCCGATAGAGCTATTTATAGCTCGGTTTTCGGGTGAAAATGGGAGGGCTGAGTCGGAGCCATGGCTTTAAATGTTTTCCTAGTTCTTCTACCTCTGTTGAAGATTGCCTTTTGGCGGTAGGAGAAAAGGTGGGTCATGAGATTATAAGAACCGGGTATAGAATGAATAAGGCGGTTGCTACTTTTCTATCATCTGAAGCCCTCGTACATGATATTATCGCGGAAGGTCTGGTGATTGATGGTGCTTACGTGGCAGCTTTGCTTTTGTCTTCACCTGTCACTAAAGTAATACTTTCTTGGCAAGAGTGATTACAAATAGGCTCAGCAAGGTTTTACACTATGTCATCCATACAGATCAGTCGTATTGCATACCTGCCAGGTCTTTATTTGATAATATCCTTTTTGGTGAGAGATATCTTGTCAAATTGTAGGCTTTTCAAGTTGAAAATGGGAACTGTAGCGATAGATCAAGAAAAAGCTTTTGATCGTGTAAATCATGGATTTTTGTTTGAAACTCTAGACTCATTTGGTTTTGGTCCAAATTTCAAGGCCGACATTAGACTCACGTACAAAAATATTTCTAGCATCAATAATGCACTAAGCCTTCCTTTTGGTGTGAGGAGGGGTATTCGACAAGGTTACCTTTTGTCAGGGCTGTCATACTCATTGGCCACTGGCCATTGGCTGTATCTCTTAAGGAAACGACTAACTGATGTCAGCATATTCTGAAGATGTAACTGCGTTTTAAATGATCAAAAAGATGCTGATACCCTATGTAACTGTTTAGAGGTATTTCAGAAGTGGACACTCCAGTCCTGTCCTGACCCCTAAAGTGGGTAAGGACAGGCCTCAAGGGGTTGGGTGTATTCTTGGGAAACCAGGAGTTTGAAATGAAGAATTGGGAGGGGCTGCTGGATGTTGATAAAGCAAGACTGTGTCGATGGAGGTGGTTATTGCCACAGCTGTCTTGTAGAGGGGGAGTGCTGGTAATTAATAATTTGGTGGCCTCTAAGCACAGGTTAGCCTACCTGGACCCTCCAGCAGGACTGCTGAGACTGATTCACTCGGTGCTGCTGTCTTTATTCACTCTATCCTGCCTTAAATGCAGAGTACCACTGCATTTCCACTGTTTCAAATATTTTTGTAATGGGTTCAAAAATTACTGGCACCCCTGACTGTCAATACACAAACAATACTTCAAAAAATTCAAAATATAAGTATAGAGAAACTCTTAATAGCAACATGTGAGAAATACTGTACGATATTGATGTTAATTGCCAGTCAGGAGTGCCAGTCTTTTTGGAGCCCTCTGTAATTGGAAGAGAGGGACAATATTATGATACAAGTGAAATCACTCTATGGCTGAGGTAGCCCACCCAGTGATATACATCGGGCATTTGAGAATTTTATTTCCATAACGATAATTGATAATGAAATTGGTGGCCATTTTTACACAGGTTTTGCATGTATTTTGAGATTACGTTTTTAATAGTCCAGAAATCTCTTTTTCAAGGGAGCCCTGGGCGTGGAGGTGGGGAGAGAGAGGGCAATTTTTCCAATTCTTCGACAGACATCTGGATTGTAACCATTTTCCTCATAAGCGACTCCTTCCTGCCTTCGAAAAGTTTGGTCCTGGCAAAGTGTGCATTCCACCTGTCATGCAATTCGAGATTGGAATGCCAACTGACTTGGCCCACAATATCTGAACTGAACTGTGCTACCCTCTTCCTACCCACTGTAACCTAATTACAGTTGTACTATCAATACTCTCTACTATTGGATTGTGCTCTGACTCCGCACTTGATTCTTGATCTGGATCATAACATAAAACAAAAAGTTGACATAGCTTTTATTAATGTTTGCTGATGCAGTTACAATGTGTTTAATCACTTTTCTGAACCACTATTAATGAGATTTACTGCAATAAAATAGTTTTGATGTACAACATCAATTTTCAACTGAAAATCTTCCACTCAATGCAATTCTCTCTTCACGTGAGAGAGAGAGAGAGAGAGAGAGAGAATCCTGCCTTTATTTAAGTCAACAGCCATCACTCAAAAGCAAGCTCTGCTGTTGTATGCAACTGAACAGACATCATTCCTGAAAATGCACTGAAACAAATATACAAGGATTTTTAGTGATTATCACCTGGTCTGCCCTGATAATAGATCAGAACTTTTTTTATTTGAAATATATAGGCACAAAGCTTTTACATGTGTGGACTGAAACTTTAAAAAATCATTTTGTACTAAATTGTTGAGAAAAAAAAGTAGCCTCTTTGTCCAAAAACTGAATAAATGTTTTTTAAAAAATGAATACATCTGTTACAGCAAAAACTGGGATAAAGGTTTACTATCTCTGCCTTCGTAAAGGACAGTGATAATATGTCATGCCAACTTCATCCGGATAATGTTGTTCATGGAAATTTTAGACAATATTAACTTAGGATATTCCATTCACGACCAGTGCATTCAACCGCAATAAAGCCGTTCAATAGCCTTAGAGCTTCATTAACGTATTCATATAATACTCGGTTATGGGAGGAGCTTCAGAAATCCAGTCTTCATTCTCTATTACAGGCTATTGCGTTTTAAAGTGCGCGCAGAAATGCACAATTTCAGAGCCGGGGTGAGCGCATCAGCGGGCATGCTGTCTGAGAATGCACTACAATTCGGAACTTCAGCTTCAAATCACACTCCAAAGCCGAGAGATAAGTTTTCCGTAGTTACACTTTAGAACTGATAGTATAGACCAAGCGATCATTCTGGTTTTTGCTTTGAACTAATCAAAGTTTGGCAAAGCAGAAGACATGCGAGTGGATTTTACAATCGGTTGGATATTCCGAGGCTGGGTCACGCACGTAATTGTTACTCTTTGCGCCCAGGTAAGTATTTTTATTTTGCTCCAATTCCTTCAGCTGGTATGCTAAATTCCCTAAATCAGAAGATGGGTTTGCATCATAACTTGAAAATAATTTTAAAAATGCTGAATAATTCGTAATAGAGTTTCGTCAAGATCGCTGTCACAAGGGACATGCGGGATTATTTCATGAAGAACAGTATAACTGTGGTCTATTTTGAGAAAGAGCGTGCAGAATGAATAATAGCCGATGTTTACGTCTCGAGAGCATCCGCTGACAGGAAAGAATGTCATTTACTTCGCGCTCAAGAGCCGTTCTAACCACACGATCTGCTTATGAAGTTCCCTCTCAACTATGTCCTGAGTTTTCTGTTCTGTGGGAAGCTTGTTACATAGTCTGATTGTTGGTTCTTCATTTGACACCACGCGTGACTGCGTGTGGTTAACTAGAAAAAAAGTTTAGTTCACTCTTTACCAAGGTGTTTCAAGCAGTGAAAATACTCATATTTCATTTTGAACGTCATTGGAGGTAACCGATCGTTCCGACCTGTATTTATTCTTTTGGATTCTCCTCATTTATATACTCTATCTACTAATAATTCCTCCTTGAACATCCATCCCCTCCATCCTGCACTGGGAACCTTATCTACACTCCGCTGCGAATCTATGTCGGCAGATGGCGAGTCATTGTAAATCGGACCGTTTTTGCAAAACATTTCTAGCAAAGTGTTTTTGTCTTGAATTTTATTTCTGTGTCTACACAAGTTCTCTGTCATATTCATTGAAGGTGCACTCTATGGGTAATATTTTGAACAACGAAAGTTTAACAGATCGATTTCCCCCTATTTTAATTATTGACTTTTACAACCAGATTGGTATCTGTCCATTAATTGCATTTTAATTGCGGTATTGGTCGGCCTTGCGTACACTCAGTGCCGTAGACTAAATCTTGATCTGGAGTAGCGGTGTGAGATCTTGATTCAGATTTGGGGATCGCTGACTCCCTTCGAGTCATCCAGTACAAAATTTACCACACATAGTATGACGGTAGTACAGTTTGACCCCTTAAACTCAAGCTTTTCCCTTAAGTTTTTCCTTAAGTACTTTCAAAGTCAGAAAAAAGTTTATTTTTTCTTTAAATTGTAAGTCAGTGTCACATACACTCTCAGAAATAGGGGTACAGCAGGAGTCCATTTCTGTTCCCCAAGGTATTATGTATCCTTTAGGGCTCATTATAGAACCTCAAGGTACCTGTGTGAAACTTTTTAGGGTCTAAAAGGTACTTTAATGTTCCAAAACAAATAAAAACCCACTTCTAAGGTACAACAGCAGTACCTTTGAGGGTACTGCCCCAGTGACAACCAAGGCTTGCTGAATCTACCTTGGGGAACAGAAATGGACTCCTGCTGTACCCCTATTTCTGAGAGTGTACGTGTTCAGTAATTGGAAATAGTACTTCACTGACGCTATTACGCTTATATTTTGGGAGATGTTTTTATAGTCTCAGAATTACATTGAATGGAAATATTTAGATCTTGTTCATCATTTCACATTTCCCTGTAATTAAGCGGGACAAATCTGGGATCTTTGGGGACCTTTGGATCTCCACTGGAATTTTAAATAAGCTTGAAGTTTCGCAGGTTTGAATACAACATTGACACAGAGGCTATATGGGTCCATGTCGGGGATTAAACCTGCTGCATGTAGTCGGCTTGTTATCTTTGCTGATCAATAGAGTATGCTTTATCTCCAAATATAGATATTTCATAAGTATTATTGAATGTAAAATGAAAAGATTTTGCCCACATTTGTCTGAAGCTGTGCTGCTGGTTCTGAATGTGACACATCTCTTTACTGCTTCCATATACAAACCCCAATTCCAATGAAGTTGTGATGTTGTGTAAAACGTGAATAAAAACCGAATACAATGATTTGCAAATCCTTTTTGACCTATATTCAATTGAGTACACCACAAAGACAAGATATTTAATGTTCAAACTGATTAACTTTATTGTTTTTTTTTGGAAGCGTTCACTCGTTTTCAATTTGATACCAGCAACACATTCCGAAAAAGCTGGGACAGGGCCATGGTTACCGCTGTGTTACATTACCTTTCCTTTTAACAACACTCAATAAGCATTTGAGAACTGCGGACACTAATTACTTTCTTGGTTAAATTTTTTTCCATTCTTGCTTGATGTACGACTTCAGTTGCTCAACAGTCCGGGGTATCCGTTGATGTATTTTGTGCTACACATTTTCAATGGGAGACAGGTCTGGACTACAGGCAGGCCAGTCTAGTACCCGCACTCTTTTACTACGGAGCCATGCTGTTGTAACACGTGCAGAATGTGGCTTGGCATTGTCTTGCTGAAATAAGCAGGGACGTCTCTGAAAAAGACGTTGCTTGGATGGCAGCATATGTTGCTCCAAAACCTGTATGTACCTTTCAGCATTAATGGTGCCTTCACAGACGTGCAAGTTGCCCATGCCATGGGCACTAATACATCCCCATACCATCACAGATGCTGGCATTTGAACTTTGCACTGATAACAATCTGAATGGTCCTTTTCCTCTTTAGCTCAGAGGACACAGCATCCATGATTTCCAAAAACAATTTGAAATGTGCACTCGTCAGACCACAGCACACTTTTCCACTTTGCGTTAGTCCATCTCAGATGAGCTCGGGCCCAGAGAAGCCGGTGGCTTTTCTTGGTGTTGTTGATACATGGCTTTCAATTTGCATGGTAGAGTTCTAACTTGCACTTGCAGATGTAGCGGCAAACTGTGTTAACTGACAATGGTTTTCCGAAGTATTCCTGAGCCCACATAGTAATATTGTTAACGGAATGATGTTGGTGTTTAATGCAGTGCCACCTGAGGGTCTGATGGTCACGGGCATTCAGTATTGGTTTTCGGCTTAGCCGCTTACTTGTAGATATTTCTCTGGATTCTCTGAATCTTTTGATGATATTATGGACTGTAGATGATGAAATCCCTAAATTCCTTGCAATTGCATGTTGAGAAATGTTCTTAAACTGTTGGACTATTTGCTCGCGCAGTTGTTCACAAAGTGGTAAACCTCGCCCCATTGTTACTTGTGAAAGACTGAGCCTTTGAGGGATGCTCCTTTCACCCCAAATTACGTGTGTCACTCACCTGTTTCCAATTAACATGCTCACCAGTAGAATGTTCCAAACAGGTATTTTTTGAGCATTCCTTGACTTTCCCAGTCGCCCCTGTCCCAGCTTTTTTGGAACGTGCTGCAGAAATCAAATTCAAAATGAGTGAATATTTTCAAAAAAATAAAGTTTCAGTTTGAACATTAAATATCTTGCCTTTGTTGTGTACTCAATTGAATATAGGTCGAAAATGATTTGCAAATCATTGTGTTCTGTTTTTATTCACGTTTTACACGACATCCCTTCTCTGGAATGGGGGTTTGTACTCATACTCCCATTGATGAAATTTTTTTGGTTGAACATTTTGTCTCCAGTATCATCCTGCTTCCAGTTTTTAATGTAGAACCCCAAATCAAAACATGGGTATATTTTAGAAAATGTAAATAAAATCAAAATAACTGATTTGAAAATTAAGTTGACCCTTGACTAGATTGAAAACCATACAATAGCGCATTATTCGTTGTTCTAACATTCAAACTTAATTGGTAATTGAAAATTGTGACAGAATCCAGTAAGTTGGTACGGTCAACTGTTTACCTCTATTAAGTCACCATGCCTTTTAATCACCCTCATCAATTGTTTGGGATCTGAAGACACTAATTGCTGAACTTGCCATTTAATTCACTTCAGAATGTATTATAAAGGGCAGTAGTGGTTAGTACTGCTGCATCAAAGCAAGCAGGTTGTGGGTTTGAATCCAACTCGGGGCCTTTCTGTGCAGAGTTTGCATGTTTCCTCGGGTAAACCGGTTTCGTCCCCCAGTCCAAAGATATGCATGTCAGTATAATTGGAGATGCCAGATTGCCCATTGTTATGAGTGAGAGAACAAAAGGTGTGTGCCTTCTGTGATGCATTGGCAAGCTGTCCAGGGTGAGTCCCTGCCTTTTGCTCAAAGTCAGTTGGGATAGGGTCTAGCTCCCCCCATGACCCTTGAGAGGAAGTGATATAGCGAATGGATGAATGTTCTACAAGTTTTCGATTGGAAACAAACAACAAGTATAAGTGCAGGCTGGCCAACCCGCCATCTGCTCATGCAGCCATGCACTTATAAACCCTGTATAATGTGATTTTCATTGTCGTGTTGGAAAATACACCGATGTCCCCAGAAAAGGCAACTTCTAGATGGGAGCATATGTTGCTCCAAATTAGAATATATCTTTCTGCTTGAATGATGTTCACTCAAATGTGCTGGTCACCCATGTCATATACCCTGACACACCCCCTCATAAAGACGGACGCTGGCTTTGACGTAATTTTGAAAGTAGCTTGGGTTGTCCTTGTTGCGTCTTTGGTCTGGAACACCGTTTTTCCAAAAGCCACTTGAAATGTTGGCTGGTTAGACCACAAAATATGCTTCTACTGTGCTACTGTTCCTCTGATGGCATCAAGCCCAGAGAAGTTGGTTCTTTTGGACAGTGTTGATTTATTACTTTGGCTTTGCATAATAAAGCTTTAAGTATGCAAAATGGACAAATTTTTATGAATTCACAAAAAGAAATTCTGATCGTGAACTCACCAAATATAACACGGTTCTGTAAGGAGAGATCAGAGGAACACAAGTCGCAGGATCCAGAAGTGTTTATTAAACACAACATACGAAGGGAAAATTGGCAGACACGCCAGAAACAAAACACCGTGCACAAGCACTGAACAAATGGGAAAACTAAAGTACTCTGCCAAAGGCAGAGGGAAACAGAAATACTCACTCCAAGAGTGGATTAACTAATAAAACAAAAACTGAACCTAACTATACTGACGGACACACTGGGAGACTTAAACACGGGGTAGACAAGACAAGGGCGGAGCAAAATATAAGACTCGGGAACTATACACGGGAGAAACTCGGAAGCCACGAGGAGCTGCGATTCCACCATGTAGCACAGAGTCAATACGAAGGATCCGTCTGACATCCGCTCCCAATACAGCCACAAAAATAGTCACAAGAGGAGGCGGGGACTCGAAATGTAATCTCGGAAGGAAACAGAAACACATGGGATTAATAAACAATTACACGAGAACCGGGTTAACAATAATGACTCGAGACAAGACGCTGAGACCATCAATCAAGCTAGACTGTTTAAATTAAGGTAATCTACCTGTTAGGTAGGCTTATGCAGTAAAGCAATACAAAATGGTAAAACTTACTGCTTCCACATCTGTGAGTCACAAACAGTTGATACCGATCCAGGCTTTATCTTCAGATATTTTACAAAGCATGCATTTGAGGCCAGTTGTGAGTGCTACTATCGTTAGCGGTCCAGCTAGCCACCCTGCTAGCTTTGCTGATATTATTTGAGGAGTCGGCTTGCAAAACCTGCTAAGTCGAGCTTTGAAAATAAATGAGTTATCTCCCTTAGCCTCTCTTTCAGGCACCTGCGCATGTCCCACTGATAGCTCCACTTTCAAAATCTGCTAAATTATGTTACAATTTGTAACGGAAAAAGCGAAACTGTCAAAACCCGCCAAGTCAAGGAGAAAGACTCTGTCAAATTCTGCTAAGTCATCAGCCAATGTGGAAACGTTATTCTGTTTTCATTCGCTAGACGGAACCAATCACAGTCAAGCTTTTATAGCCTGTTCAGCTTTTGGGTTCTAGAACATTGGGTTCTAGTTTGTAGTTTAGTTTGGGCAGTTCAGAAAAGTGTGATGATAGTGAAACCATAAAAAAGGGATTTGAACCCATGGACTCATGTTTATGTTGTCATCGTCATCGCAGCTATTCAACCACTGTGCTGTCTGTAGCATTGAGTTGCATGTTGAGTGGGTCCGGAGTCAAATGCCTTCACCTATTGAGCAACAGGGCTGGTTTAAACACTGTCAAAACCTGCCAAATCTCCACCCCAATTTCAAAACGTGGTAAGTTAAAACTTTATGTTGCAAAATCAGTCATTTCTAAAAAAAAAAATGAATTGCTTCATGGATTATGTCTGCATGGCTAATTGTTTCAGTATAATGAAAACTGGTATCTATGGAAGATAATTTCTATGCCTACCAAAAAATCTGATTTTTAGGTCACCTGAGCCAAAGGCGTGACCTATTGTGATCCCCTTTTGTCCGTCGTCGTCCATCGTGCGTCTTCCGTCGTCCGTAAACTTTTCCTTGTATAATAGCTTAAGTATTTATGAACCAATTTTGATGAGACTTTGTATGCAGGCTTATATCCATAAGATCTTGGACGAGTTCGAAAACCAGATTGATTCGATCATATTTGATGGAGTTATTGCCCTTTGTTATATTGTCATCATAGGTAAAGGTCATTTAAGGATGTGTCATGTTTAGGTTTTGGAGGAAACTGGAGTATACCTGGAGAAAACCAACAACCTGTGGTTGGAACTTGGCAACTGCCTGTACAGTTTGAGGGGAAAATGCCCCGCGGGATGCGGTTTTACCTCAGAAGTAGAAATGTAACTTGACATATGTTAATGAAGGTATTATTCCTTCCTTTCACTGAAGCGTTCTTTGTTTAAACGCAAAATGAAGTTTTTATGAGCATATTCACAGACCGCAGCGACCAAACCTATGTATTGTCAACTCTGTTCGTGCAAGACTATTGTCTTGCATTTACTTTTTTATACCTAGATATGCTGGAAACCAGTTATCTTTATAGATGGAAGTGTCTTGAGGTGCTTTATAAAAATTGTGAATTTCATGACCCCCAGGCTCCATGTTTGCCCCTGGGGAGGGGGTCAACTTTACTATAGTTTATATAGGAAAATGATACTTTTGGGTATATTCTGTTTAATTTCTACTGGAAATCATTCACACTTGATTGACATTACAACAATGAGATGATGTCATGATATTTTTGACAGTTTCCCTTACCCAGGGGCTAAGGGGCAGGGCCCAAGGCTCAAAATGGCTTGAGAAATTTTCTTTGCTTAAAGGTCACAGGCCAAGTCCACTATGTCTAGTCAAAATTTATTTTACTCCTTCCTCTTTAGCAGTATGACAAAAAAATGTCACATCCCATCCAAAATTACCGCGTTAAAAGTGAAATTGGTAACAAATAACAACCCATGGCCCAAGCCAGTCGAGAGCCCAGCCGAATAAAATTTAGTTTCAAATCACGCCGCTAGGGGGCCTGCCAGTGACGTCACAGTTGTCAAACAGTTGAAGTTCACTCTATTCATCTGCATAGCATAACAACGTTTTACACGTTTCCTTTCAATAAATCCCGGACTTCCGACGAAACATGGACAATAACGTTAACCCTACAGACACAATTGATTTTGATGAGGATGAGGAGGCGAGTTCTGTAGAAGTTTACGGCCTGCAGCCGTATTTATTCGAGCCGGTTTTGAATGAAGTCTGCAATAAAAAAAAATCTAAAAATTATTACTAGTTAATTAAATTTATTTGTCACAAACTCTGAACTGAAGAAATGGGCCCTAGACAGCCTCGTTTCAAATTAGAATATTAATTTAATTCATCATTTACGGATTATCTGGATTTGGCGTGTTCGAGAAGAACAGCGGTGACTCTTTGTGTAGATGTGTCCGCCAGTGGACGTGGAGCTGCAAATTTATACACGCAATTACAATATTTTATCACTAGATGGCACATCAGGATCAGTTATTGAATATTATCACTGCCACCAAACTCAAAGAAGTGATTTCATTCCCCCCAATATCTATACTTTTTAATTTCAGTGGGACTCCTCAGTATAATAAAGGCTAAATTAAATAATTATTTTTGGTATTTGTACCGTTTTGTCTGTCACAAACAAGAGATGTTGTGGCACTACCTCTGACACCGGATCAGAGCAGGATTTGTTTTCAGCCAAAATACGTGTGTATGTGTGTGTGTGTATATATATATATATATATTTTTTTTTTTTTTGGGGGGGGGACCAAACACACACACACACACACACATATATATATATATATATATACATGGTATTGCACCGGGTTTTAATTTTCGTCTAAAAGATCCACCGTAGCAGATGCTTTCAGCAAACGTCTCATCAAACATGAAGCAGGAAGGATCAAAATGGTCACAGCACGGACGCGAATGCTTTGACAGTTTCCACAAAGCTCCGGGCTTCCTTCCCGCACGATTTACTCGCCGCAGCCATTCCTCCAGCAAATTAGGATCCGTGGGGAACTTGTGGGTACTCTTACCACTGTTCGACCCGTTATTGCACCCGTAGGCAACACAATAAACCATTATAAACTGCACAATAGACCTAATCACAATATCGCCTCGGACACACAATGAACCGCCGCCATTAGGCTAACTTGTTTTGTTTGGCAACTGTGACGTCGCGCCGCGGAAATACCAGAATCACGTTCAGGTAAATCTCGCATTTTCTCGGGCCAGGCGGCCGCTAGCTGATGAAGCATTTGAAGGCATTTTAGCCGTTTTTATTGCATTTGTGACTGTAACTGATTAATTAGTTGGGGGCCAGACCTAGTATTACTGCTAACCGATCATTTTGAACCAAATTTCTCATGACTTGGACTGACTTGGCCTGTGACCTTTAAAGAAAATAGCCGCAAGTTATATACATACAATTTAGAATACTCCATTGCTTATGATACTGGTTTCCATTAATCTGATCCCTGGGGTCAAAATTAGGGCCACGCCTAATGGCCAAGGTTTAACATTGGATATACTATACTCAGGTGACTGTTAACCTCTTAAACTCCAGGGTACCCCAATCACCGCAGCAAAATACCTACAACGCCGCGCTAATTAAGTAGCAATATAGTCATATTACACATCAAATGAAAAAGGAGAGCCTCTACTACAAGCACATATAAGTCATTTTTACATACACTAAGCACAACTCAAACGCCAAGCATATTAATGTTCAAATATCAAAATCCGAGTAGCGTCAGAAAATCAACCCTCTCTCCACATTTCCATGTCTCCCTCTCAGATACTTCATGCTACACAAACTGAGATATACTCTATTCATTTTGGTTATGTCATTTTCAAACAGAAACCTAAAAAAGAGGCTGGGGCTTTAGAGGTTAAGGTCCATGGGCCTCTTGTTCTAAAAAATGGACCAAGTTGACTTTGAAGGCTTTGCAAGTGGACTCCTCATTTGCTGTTATATCGTTACTTACAGCTTGTGGCTCCAAGCACTTGATCGATGCAACTGCTCCAGGTTTGAGAAGCAGCTGAGAGGCAGATCCAGTGGCGAATTATCATTTATTGACAAAGCTGTCTTAGGTGAAATGCCAAGCTTAAACAGCTAACATTCCCCTTGAGTGTGGCTGTTTGCCACCTGTAAACACAAAAAGCTACCCACTGATTTCTGATGGTATCGTCTTTTGGAAGAGAAAATAGTTGGGCTTCTATTTTGCATCCAAAAAAAAAAAAAAAACACGTATAAACAGCTTTGGGAGACATGCTGATAAATTTACATGTTAAATGATATGGGCTCGTTTGTGTCTGATGGAATAAATTCCGGTGTCGGCAAGTCCAGCGCTGTGATTGGCTCTGGCCAGGTCTGTCCTGATTGAACGCAACAATCTGATGTCAGGTCTATCCCAGATCTCAAAGATCTTGGGACGAGCTTTTCAGGGAGCAAATCACGTTCAGGAAATCGTGTCTCAGATTATGGCAAAACCGCTGTATCTTATGTTTAGAAACTTTGCAGAGGTTGAGTTTGGACATCCAAAATTATAACATTACTTTTAAAGAAGGATCAGCATAATAGGGGACCTTCAAGATTGCAAGATCTCAGGGATCAGAGATCTTGTACATTCAGAAGTGGTTTGGTCATTCTGAATGTCCCTTCTTTGCTTTCAAGGGACTTGACCCCTTTTAGAGGCTCTTTTTATTGGCTACCGTACAAAATTAGCTTACCTCTATAACATCATTTATTTCAGGTGACCTTGTCACATTGCAACTTGTCACATCGTTATTAGGCCTAAATTGCGTTTGGCCAAGTTTTTTGGAGTCTGTCCTTGGAGTCTTTTTTTGCTGTCATTTGATATATTCTCAGTGGGCCAAAACAATTGAATGTATCAGTTAAAGGGTCAAATAATGTCTTGTCATGTTTTCAACATAGTAGCAAGCAAATGTACTTTTCAAACAACTCCTTATTGATTTTAGTTGAATCTTCCATTACAAGCCAACTTATTGGGAATTGGGGTAATGCTGTAGCACTGCCCAGTGCTATTATCCTCAAGACAGTTTTATATTTCACATTGTATTTGCTTGGAAAAATATCTGACTTGGGATGATGTTGTAATTGGACTTACTGCACCTTATCAGGGTATACTATTTTGTTTGGTGAAAATTTTTGCGGTATATCTCAATTGAAATAGTTAACTGTGAGTGTGGTTGTCTCAATAATGTGAATATTGTTAGAAATATCTCTAATATTAAACTAAAAGCAGTAAAACAGTAATTTAAAAAATAAAATATGTACTCCCTGTTCCAAGTATGTCTTCAGCTGTTCTGAATGGCAGGGGTGTAAAAACAGAATGCAAATGTGATGCAAATATTGTGGTGGTTTAATCTTTTAAGCTTCCTCGTACAGTGTGCTGTTCATGTTTCAACTTCTGAAAAAGTTGTGTTCTGACATGCTGAAATCACGTGTGCAGAGAGAAGAAATCCAGTTCCATTTAAGTAGATCCTTAATGATGCTGATATTGTTTTAGTCAGAATAACAAACCATTTGATATACGGAGAAGATGCCTATCCTGGTGTCTAAGCAACTCATTGAACCAGAAGAAGCTAAAACACACTGTGTTATTCATCATTGCTCATGGAATATTCTGTAAATTGCTCTCAAAAATATGTCTGCTAAATGAATTTGACTTGGTAAATCTGTGTCTGGCTTTATGCCAAGTAGAATGTACTCACACGGGCATCCTCTGGGCACTCCAGTCTCCTGAAAGACACGCTGTATAGTAGCACCCCTGCCACTGCCTCTGACCCAAGGCTCTTAATTCTGAACTGGAGTTGCTTTGTAGGCACCGCACTGTGACTGCCCACAGCTATTTGGGATGTGTCACATGAAGTAGTGAGATAACCCGATTTGGGTTCAATGTGATGTATCTTGTCTTTCCAATATGCTTCTTAGCTCACTAAGAAGCCAAAGGGAGCTTTTGCAATCACACTGCGGCGGCGACTTCCATTGTCGGCGTCTGCGTTAACTTTGATCTTCTTCTCCCAAACCATTGTGAATTTGGTGGGGAGGCACATACAGATGTACAGATTATAAATTGTTCGATTGGTGCAAATCTGTCCATAGGTGGCACTATAGAGATGTATAACACATTTCAGGCTACATCTTCTAGTCCATAGAAACAAAATTCTTTTTTTGTTAGATTTTTATAGTTAGATTCTATCAAGTTAATATAAGCCTCACCAATTTGCGTATTTGCAAATTTTCCATCATTTTGAATTGTATGTAAAAACTTAAATTTCTATCTTCTCCAAGATGGTGCGATCACTTTGCAAAAAATTTGGTAGACAGCATTTTCAGACAAAAATCTAGAATGCCAGTGAACAGAATTTTGCTAAGTGAAAGGATGTAGCCAGAGTAAGCCAATGAATTTTGATGGTGTGGCCTGTATGGATATAAGGAGCTGTGAGTCCTGAAAGCAAAGACCAGTCCTCACCAAACTTAAGATCTGTCATCCACACACCAGGTCTCTGAAAAACACCGAATTTGGCATAAATCTGTCCATAGGTGGCGCTATAGCAAACAAATGGTCATAATACCTAAACCGTTTGTCTGATCAACTTGAAATTTTGCAAGCGTCATGTTAATCAGGACTGCTGTGCAAATCTGTAATAACAAATTGATAAATGAAACAACATGGTCAACATCAGCCAATCAAATGGTCGGCATCAGCATCGGTGTCCACGTTGGCGTCTACGTTATCTTTGATCTTCTGCCAAACCCCTGAAGGAATGAAGGCGAAATTTGGTGGGGAGGTATATATAGATGGACAGATTATAAACCGTTTGGTGTGAATGCGTCCAGAGATGACACTATTGCAAACAAATGGTCATAACTCCTAAACCATTTGTGCGATAAACTTGAAATTTTGCATGCTTCGTGTTAGTCAGGGTTGCTATGAAAGTCTATAAGAACAAATTGATGAATGAAACAACATGGCCAACACCAGCCAACCGAATTTCAGCTGCCCTTATACTCACTTTAGCTGTCACCTGTCATTGTCAAACTTTATACTCTCATTAAAGATGTGGAAAAGAGCCATTTTTTATCCACTTTACTTTGATTGGCCATATGGCGGTGCTAAAGAGAGGTACAATGTGTCTTGGGCAATAACTTCTGAGTCGTAGGTTGATGAAACAAAATTCTTTTTTATTAGATTCTGTGGGTCAAGACTAGTAAATCATGTGAGCCACACTTATTTTTGTTTTTTTCTGGAGATACGAAAGAAGAAGAAGAAGTGCCACGGATCATTTGAGGTGCAGTTTAGTCAGTATTTCTCCCAAAGCTGCTTGTCCGTGTTTTATTTGGATGCGGAAAAAAGCGCAACTATTTTCTCTTCCAAAAGATGATGCCACCAGAAATCAGTGGGTAGCTTTTTTGTTTGCTGGCGGCAAACAGCCACACTCAAAGGGAACGCAAGCTGTTTGTGCTCAGCATGTCACTGAAGACAGCTTTGTCAATCAAAATTAGACAATTTTGACAGACTATTCGATGCTGGATTTGCATCTCAGCTGCTTCTCAAACCTGAAGCAGTTGCATCAATCAAGCGCTCGGAGCCACAAGCTGTAAGTAATGATATGACAGCAAATAAGGGTAAAGCTAATGTGTAATGGGTGGCTAGCAGGACTGCTATCAACAGTTAGCACTAACAACTGGCCTCAAACGCAGGCTTTGTAAAATATCCAAAAATTAAGCCTGGATCGGTAGCAACTGTCCGTGAGTCACAGATGCGGACACAGTAATTTTCATCCTTTTGTGTTGCTTTACTGCATAACACTACCTAATGTGATAGCCTGTTGAATGTGGCTGTAGCACTGCGGCTAACATAGCTGATTTACTGTTGCTAATGTTTGTGTCCTAAATATGTAGTAATATCAGGGGACATTCAACAGAAGGTGTGCGAACAAAAAACCTCATTTGAAGCTAAGTTTTTATGCTTGTTTGTAATTTGGATGCTTAGTACAACTGTTCACGGTAATGGAACTCACTGTCTGTAAAACCTGTATTGCAGGGTAACGTTTGTCACTGTCGTTACGATGACCTCTCGGTTACCACCGTACGTTAGTTTGCATTCCGTGCTGCTCAAAAAAATGCTCCTGGTTAATTTATAAGCAGTAAATCAGATTGGTATGCTTGTGTTACTTTGGTAAGCATCAAGGTGGTAGTTTCAGCATTACCTGACCGTGGCCGCTACAGTTGAAGCTAATTGGAGAGGTGTTGTGCGTGTCTGCAAAACTGGGCTGATAAGGCTGCAGTTAGACTCGACGTAGGCTTTGCGGAGCTTAGGGTACGTGTTTGGGTTTGTTTACTGCTGCTGTGAAATGATCGTTTTACTTATCCATGACCGGGTCAGCTGGGTACTTTGTCATGGTGTGGGTTTAGCTCCTACCGCGGTGAAAGCAATCGCGAAACGCACTATAAAGTGTCTGGTATAACATAATAACTATTTCTCTGCATTGGCATGGCGGAATTTCGTCCACCTATGAAAACTGATGGCGAATAAAATGCCTAAAAAAATGGTGATTGGATACAGATTTTCTTTCAGGAGAAGTTATCAATTCACTTGCTCCACATAAGCAACCCTTACACCGTTTGTGCGTTTTTGCGACAAACTCATTTAATTGCTTGGTGTCGACATTGCGGTTCGTTTTGGTGGAAATGGCTAACTGGAGCTTTTGGCAAAATTTCCTTTGAGTAGCTAAGTGGGTATATAACATGACTATATAACATTACAGCTACAATCACACGCAAGGCAAGACAGTACGAGCAAAACACTAAAATTTCAACTTGCCACTCATTGAAATCCTGCTGTTAAATGTTGCTGCAATGCTCCAATTGCTTCCTCCTCCCGTTCGGCGTCGGATTAAGGACCAAACAAGTACGGTCTCACAGAAATACATGCCGCAGAGAGCTCTTCCTGAAATTATCTGTGGATAAACGGATCGTGTTTCAGGCCGGCACAGATGGGGTGAGATAAGAGATCCCATTGGACAAATTTTAAAGAACTAAATACGGCATAATAGGGGACCTTTCAATGATACGAACGCCTGAAATAAACCAAGAGAGGTGCAGTGCCCATGGCACTATTTTTTCAATGCTGAGATATCCAGAAAGGAATTTGGTGAAGCTAACTTCAAAAATAATTTTTGTCTTCAAGGTACCTCATAAATTCTAAGGTCTGCTAAAATATTTCAGAGACTTCTTGTGTCAATAGTGCTAGTAGCAAGGCAGTGAGTTTGATGAACGTGTACAAGTTTCAAATACTCGGAGTGTCTACCCACGGACAGGCCATTTCTCCAGATCTTTATACCCTTGTTGCAAAAAAAAAAAAAGCCTTGGAAATTTGAAGAACTCCTTCTAAAAAATTACCACAAAATACAGTATAAATACAGTAAAAATACTATAGTTTTCTGTAGTAACTATGGTATTTTTGCGGAATTACAGATATACTACAGTAACTCTGTAGTTGGGTCAATGACAGATAAGTCTTTTAAAAATATTTTTTTAAATAAATCTTAAAATGTAAAGAATACATTTATTTATTGTTGGTAAAGTGTGTTGAAACAAGTCTTAATGGTTGTACAACATTTACAGGGTTTTAGTACAGTTTGACTTTATGCAATTTCACCAGCCAAAAAATTTCAGGTGGTGTTTTTTCTAAGTGATTTTCTTTAGTCAGAATACCTGAGAGTGTCTACTCTGCCTAAAACATTACTATTTTGTAATTAAGCTGGGTGTTAAAGTAACTTATGGGGTTCGAGCCTCGGCGTACCCACCGGCATGGGTCGGCAGCTTTTTCAGAGTAGCGCACTATTGGCTATCGCGCTACAGGGTTACAAATTGGGAAGGGACTGCCGGATTTGGGTGTTCGATAACAGCTTTGTTCGTTGCTCCGGCGCCTCCTGTTGGCCAGACGGGCGCTCGTCAGGAAGACTCCGGCTAGGTTCATGTCCGGGTATCCTCCGCCCTCGCTCTGAACTTGCGAAGATTCAACCAGCGAGTGTATAAGAATCAGTGGCTGACATAGGCATGTGCTTCGGAGGAGAGCCGTGAACTGTCTTCACTATCCCGAGTTGGCAGCAAGGGGTCGCATACGAGCAAGCTTTGTACATAGTTCCCCAATTGGGCATTCCAAATTCGGGTGGGATTGGAGATGCCAAATTTAAAAAAAAAAAAAAGTAACTTATGGATTCTTTATTGTAGGGGGGGGGGGATTTTTTAATATAAGAACAATTAAACTATTATAGGTTTCAATCTAAAATCATGCCCCCATATTAATATTATTTTAAATGACATATTTTATACATTTCAGAGTTAACTTGCTCGGACAGTTGCGCCTCCTGACATTTTAAGGGTTTGAGATGGCAAAACATAATATCATTTTTATGATAAACTGGAAGTATGTTTTATAGAATAAAATGATGCTTATCATGAATCATTTAAAATTTTAAACAAAAGTAGTGCACTCGGACAATGTCACGTCATTGACCCAGATTACTATAGTGATGCTGAAGTAAATCACAAAAGTCAAACTCTAGAGTAAACTATAGCAATGATATTCAATTACTGTAGTATATTTGCAACAAACTATAGTTTACTGTAGTCAAGTGCAGTTGACTATAGTTTACATCTATTTTGCTGTAGTAAACTATAGTTAACTACAGTGAATTTTTATAAGGGATGTGTCTGCATCATTTTTTTTTGGAAAATGTAATACCATGCCTCCAGGTAATCTCTTGATCTTACTCAGTGTGATTTTTTTTTGTTTCCAAAAGTGAAGATTAAAGGAAAGGGATTTGTTGATATTCCAACCATCCAAGATAATGTCAAAACTGAACTTACTTACATAATGTGACGGTGCGTTCAGGAACCACACGCAAGAGATGGAAATCCAAAAAATTATGCCTTTAATAAAGTCCGGGTCAAAGCCAAAAAACACAAGAATTGCCAAGCCACAGTATGAAATCCAAAAACAGAGTCAACTAGACAGGCAGGGGTCAGAACCAGAAAAACAGATGAGCAAAGGTACATAGACGGTAGGCAAAAAGTCGTAGTCGATGAACAAAGCCAAGGGTCACACTCAGGGCATCCAAACACAGAAATAGTGGTCATACAAAAATAGGTCGGAATCCAAAAAGACAAAACGATACAAAAAGGGCTATGGCAAGAATCGAAGTCGGACGAAACAGTCGAAGGAAAACAATGCTCTATGGCATACATGGCGCTCTGCGCAGAGAAATATTGATCAACGTTCTGACAAAGTAAGAACTCTTAAATAGATGGGAGGGAAGTCACATGCTACGCAGGAACAGGTGAGCTGGAACAGACTAATTACAATGGGAGGAACACATGAGGGAAACCTTAACCACGAAAATTGGCGAAAGCCAAGACACGGACCGGAATCACACGGTTATGCCCAGTTCGGGGGAAAACCTGAACGCAACATAAAAAAAGAAAAAAGCGACTGCCCTCTTTCCCCGCTCCCAAGGACGACCAGTGCCACGGCAGATGCAGTCCAAAAAAGAACGGTTTATTCGTTGCGCACAATAAGTCAGGTAGAGAACGTCAGGGTGAGCATGGCCCAAAATAACAAAAAAAAACGGACTAGGAGCAACCTCGCTTACCTACGCACAAAAGAAAACAATAAAAACAAAAAGACATGTAGCTCACCTGAGTCCCTTTCATAAACAGGAGAGAAATGTGGTGTTTAGAAACAAAACGGGCTTCCCCTCCCTACAGCTACTGGGACTGCTTTTTAGAGCAAAAACAGGTATCTATATTTTGTAAGTAACAGGTTTGATCACAGCACAAACTTTTTAGAACACAGCTCAACACAACGAAGTTGGGACAGCGTGGCACGGTCTGGTTGGAAGCCGAGAAAAAGAGGAGAGTCCTGCTGGTACCGGCATGTCCCCCTTTAACAGCAGTGCATCAGTTTCTGGACCAATCATCGGCCGACACACCTACTGAACAGAGAAAAGCACAAACAAAACAGCACCAGCCTGCCACAAGGAGGCGGAAAATACAAACACACACATTTCCATAAATTATACCTACTATGCCCTGGTCGTAACAATACAAACAGCCTATGACATTTAAACAGCTCCGGTCAAGGAGTTCTAACTGGCCAGATAATGAGTGCAGGAAAGCAATTAAGCACATGTGAGAGATCTCGCAGAAACGCAGGGGGAGACAGGTAAAGCTGAGCAAGAGGCGGAGACTGGAAGAGGGCGATTGCTGAGAGGGAATTAGTATTAATTAGTAGCGGTGGAACTTTAGAAATTTAACTAGAGTGCTCATTAGTAAGTTAGTGACATACATGAATTAGTTGGGTTAGCAGGCTATGATACAAAATACAAATGTTAGTCTTGTTAGTAATCAGAAGAGTAAGGCGAAGGAATTAAAAGAGAATTGACGGGATATATTAAACACCAGAAATCATTTAAATCACACTAAGTAAGTGCGCACACAGACCGGGAAGATGGACTGAAACAACTAGATCACAAGACAGGGGAGACAAGTGCAATGGAGCTGAAAAAATGGAAAGAATTAAAACCTGAGAATAACTTTAACCAAATAAATAAATAAAAGACAAAAATCATGAACAATGAACTTGAACCTAAACATGAACATAAACATGAACGAAAACCATAACCATGACACATAACAGTTCAAGAATTTGCGTGGGGCAGCATGATGTACTGTTGCATACACTTTATTTGGAATAAAAGTCAAGCCTTAGAACTTTAGGTGCCTTGTCCATTTTTTAATTAAACATTAGTATGATATAAAATCCAGAATACTGTTTGATGTGCAGACCCGGCGACCTTCTTCCATTGCTCCAAGGTCCATTTCCAACACTAGTCAGCTCAGTGCAGGCTGCTTGACAGGGGACAGGGTTCAGAATGGACACTGACACGTCTGTAGTTTCAAAGATCCATATGCAGCAGGGTGCGATCACTCACTGTTTAAGAAGATGGATGAAGCAACCTGACATCACCCAGATTGGTTTCAGCATACCATTTTGGAAGCCTCAATTTTGGCAATTTGAATTGCGCCATTTTGTCATTTTGAAACTGGACGTGATACCTTTTGGACGAGATCGTGAATTGACTATCCAGGGAGTAGCGAGGGGTGGATCTACTTGTGGATCAGACAAGGACCAGAGTATAGCCACGGCCCAAAAGCATATTCTGGCTTTATCCTTTCCCCTAGTCTATTTGGCACAATAATGTACAAAAATGAACATCATGATATATCGAAGGAGACTTGAAACTTTTGATAGTTACAATAATATGGAAAATCATTATTTAAACAATAAATCAGATGGGAAGGTTGGGTTATTTATCGCGTAGACTTCTATAGGATTGAACTTCTTTCTGCTAGCACTGACATCGCCATCTGCTGGCCATTAAATAGAATGCAAATTTTGCCAATTTTCGCATTGGCCTCCATTTTCAGACCTGAGTGCTGTGTCCATCTTTTTATACAGTCTATGGGTGCAATACACAGTTTGTAGTGGCACATCATGCTAGTAGTAATGACTAAAATGGTGCCGTAGTGGTCCTTCTGTCAGCTCACACCAGACAGGATAGCTGTCAATATTTGTCAATTATTTTAGATATTCAATGTAGTAGTGTATTTACTTTTTTTGCTTATTCTGTTTAGTTGCTTTTTCCTTTTTTCCCTTGCCTCCACATGGTAACTTACCCTTTTCCGTGCATCTTTCCCTCCCTGTTCTGTTTCCCTCATTGTTTTATTACTTTGTTACCACGCCCCTCGGTGCTCTCTCTTGCTTCCCACTCCACTTGTCCTTTGTCCCTAATTACCTTTCTCTCTATATAGTCCCTCTGTTTTTCTCTGTTGCAAGTTGGTACTGCATTTTACTTGGCTGGTTTTTGGACTTCTGCCTGTTTATGGACTCTGATTTTTGAAAAGTGATTTTGTACTGTAATCCAACCTTTGTGTGAACTTGGACTGTTTGACCCTTTGACTTTTGGCTTGAAAAAGCAGTGTGAACTTTATACTTCTGTCCGAGTCCTTTGTGGATCCTTTTCAGTACAAATTCACTAGAATGGACTCAGCAGACAGTAGACAGATTCACATGGATATGGATTGCCAAGAAGCGCTGCTTGGAACACATCAAGCCCAGCTGGAAGCTATTTCCAACTGACCCATTTGCAACCAGTACGGATGCCCTGGCAAGCCAAAAGTGACAGTGACAACCCAGGTCTTCCACTTCAGCAGCAGTTATTTCTCCCAGTCCCAGCTACTTTCTCATTCATGAGCCACGCTTACCTGCTCCAGGATCATATGATGATGATCCTGTTACCAAAGGATCCTTCATGTCGAAAATGTTCCCTGTTTTTTTATATCCATCCCTCTGCCTTTTCCACCGACCGTATCAAGTTTGCCTTCATCACCACCCTCATCAAGGGTCATGCACGGTAGTGGGTATCTTGATCTTGGAGGTCTACTCACCTGTCAGCACTTCTCTAGCTGCTTTTGCCAGGGAGATAAAATGGGTCTTGAACTGATCCCAGGCACAGGAATGAGGCTGCTCCGGATGTGCTCAGACTGTGCCAAGGAACATAAAGTGTTTCTGAGTAGGCTACTCTGTTTCGCATGCTGGCAGAGGCACAGTACAATGCTTTGATCAACAGACTTTCTTTGGAGATTAAAGATGAATTCCTTATGCATTTTCAACAACCCAAATCAAGTTGGCTATTCGTGATGACCACCAACTGGCATCTCGACGCAGGAAGCTAAACTGAAGCCCCCAGAGGAGGGGATCTCCGACACACCCAATACCCTCAACTACCACTCCTGACGAATTGGATTCACCTTCACCTCCTGATCCTCCCGAGCCAATGCAGATCAGTTAGAGACAATTAAACCCAGCCAAGCACTAATGTCACATGATGTTATACATCTGCCTGTTTGGCAGCAACCCAGGACACTTCATGCCTCCTTGCCTGTAAAACGCTAGTGCTTACCAGTAGCCTGGAGATTACTGGTCCACAAGACCAATATCAGCTCTTCTTCTGACAACCTTTCCCTGCTTTCAGTCACCGTTCAGACCTCAGAGAACCAACAGACAGTCACAACCCTCATTGATTTAGAAGCAGATGGCAACTTCATTGACGTCCAGCTGGTGGATCAACTCTAGTTACCTCGTCACCCTTTTCACTTGCCCGTACAGGCATTTGATATCTTGTGAATCTAACCCATGTCTCAGCTCCAGTTAGTCTGATGCTCTCAGGAAAACACCGCAAAGAGATCTCCCTACTTGCAATCCATTCTCCCAGCGCTTCCATTATCCTGGGCCACCCATGGCTCTCCAAACACAACCCTTGGGTGGACTGGACCTACTATCAAATCTTGAAGAGGAGCTAGCTCTGGTCTAGCTACTGCCTCCTCAATGTCTCATGCCCACACAGGTAGGGATCAGAAACCAGGGAAGAGATCCTAAAACTGTCTAAGGTGCTTTTGAAGTACAAGGATCTCCAAAACATCTTTAGCAAGTCCAGAGCCTCGCTTTTTGCTCACTGACCTTACAACTGTGCCATCAATCTGCTACCTGGAATCACACTTCCATAGGGTCACAAGTTCTCCCTGTTATGCCCCTAGACAAAGGCTATGGAGAAAAATATTCAAGAGTCCCTGGCCACCAGTATTAACTGACCCTCTTGTTTACCCACTGCAGCTGGCTTCTTCTTTGTAAGCAAGAGGGGCAGTGGTCAACCTTGCATTGACTATCAAAGCCTCAAGGCTATCACTATTGAGTACGACAACCCCCCACCACTGATTTCCTCCACTTTCAACTCTCTCCATGGAGCCAAGATCTTCATTAAACTGGACCTACACTACACCTCCATCCTAATCTGCATTTGAGAGGAGCAGAAGAATGCCTTCAATACTCCACCAGACCCTACGGGTACCTTGTGATGCCATTTAGGCTGATCAACTCTCCAGACAGCTTCAATGCGTTCCATGGCATGTTGGGACAGTTTATCTACAAAAAGTGTTCTGTGGTCTGACGAGTCCACATTTCAAATTGTTTTTGGAAACTGTGGACGTCGTGTCCTCCGGACCAAAGAGGAAAAGAACTATGCGGACTGTTATAGGTGCTAAGTTCAAAAGCCAGCATCTGTGATGGTATGGGGGTGTATTAGTGCCTAAAGCATGGGCAACTTACACATATGTGAAGGCATCATTAATGCTGAGAGGTACATACATGTTTTGGAG
This sequence comes from Gymnothorax reevesii, assembly GCA_029721435.1. NCBI lineage: Eukaryota > Metazoa > Chordata > Actinopteri > Anguilliformes > Muraenidae > Gymnothorax > Gymnothorax reevesii. The sequence continues at coordinate 88,493,553 of CM056575.1, forward strand.
CAACACATGTTGCCATCCAAGCAACGTCTTTTTCATGGACGCCCCTGCTTATTTCTGCAAGACAATACCAAACCACATTCTGCACGAGTTACAACAGCATGGTTCAGTAGTAAAAGAGTGCGGGTACCAGACTGGCCTGCCTGTAGTCCAGACCTGTCTCCCATTGAAAATGTGTGGCGCATTATGAAGCGTAAAATACGATAACGGAGACCCCGGACTGTTGAACAACTTAAGCTGTACATCAAGCAAGAATGGGAAAGAATTCCACCTGAAAAGCTTCAAAAATTGGTCTCCTCAGTTCACAAACGTTTAATGAGTGTCGTAAAAGGAAAGGCGATGTAACACAGTGGTAAAAAGGCCCCTGTGCCAACTTTTTGCAATGTGTTGCTGCCTTTGAATTGCAAGTTAATGATTATTTGCAAAAAAAAAAAAAAAAGTTTCTCAGTTTGAACATTAAACATCTTGTCCTTGCAGTGTATTCAATTGAATATAAGTTGAAAAGGATTTGCAAATCATTGTATTCTGTTTTTATCTACGATTTACATAACGTGCCAACTTCACTAGTTTTGGGTTTTGTATGCCTACCTTGATGACATCCTCATCTTCACCTGAACGAGGACACCCACAACGTCCACTGAGTTCTTCAGTACCTCGAGAACTGCCTATTTGTAAAAGCTGATAAGAGCAAATCTCATTTGCCATTTGTCACCTTCCTGGGATTCAGTTTCTCCTCTCAAGGGATTCAAATGGTCCTGGAGAAGATCAAAGGTCCCCCATTATGTTACCAGATGCACAAACCGTTAGTTATTACAAGCCATTTCAAAATATTTTCCCCTCTTGACATCACATGGAAAAGCAACTAACCAGTGGCAAGAGGAGCTGATCAAGTTCAGCCAAGCAGTCAATCAGATTTCATTATTCTGGGTGGTCAGTCTCCCTTGTGATGTCAGGAAGGGGAGATTTTGAACCGGCTTATAATGGCTAATTAGCAGTGCTCCTGGTGACATAATGAGAGATCTTTAAAGTAGTTGTGGATTGGCCCCACTCCTGACTCCCAGAGAGAGCTTCAGAGATTTCTGGGCTTCAACAATTTCTTCCACTGGTGCATCTGCCACTATGGCTCCGTTTCAGCCCCTCTGACTGCCTTCACCTCCACAATCAGAAGGTCTTCATGGACCCCTGCAGCCCAGCAAGCCTTTCCGGAGCTCAAGCACTAATTCATCTCCACTCCTATTCTCATAGACTCAGACCCTTCACGGCAGTTCATAGGGGAGGTGGATGCCTCTGACTTTGGAGTAGGAGTCATTTCACCCATGAGCAAAAAGTCTACTTCTGCTTTTTCTTCTCTCATAGCATTGGTGATGACAAACTTCTTGCTGTCAAATTAGAAGGTCTTAGAAGTGTGGAGGCATTGGCTTGAGTGGTCACAAGTTCCGTTCCTTGTGTGGACTTATCATAGGATCTCAAGTACCTAAAAACTGTTAAGTCAAGTGCAGTTGTCCACTCTGCCTCTTTGTGCTTTAACTGGTTCACTCACAGATCCCTCTGCGGGGGCACTCCTCTTACCTCGACAGTCATCCTTGGCTATGACACATCATCGTGTTTATCTTGCAGTGCTTCTGGTGGTCCTCTCTAAAAGACAATGCCCTCATCTTTTTCAACCCTTACCTGTGCCTCAGTGACCTTAGTCACCCATTGCAATGGACTTTGTCACAGGTCTGCATACCTCCGACAATAATACCACTATCTGACTGTGGCTTATCACTTTTCCATGGCAGTATGGCAGTCTGGTCTTACCTAAACTGCCCTCGCCCAAAGAAACCACTGAACTTATAGTTGACCTCGCCTTCAAGCTCCACGACCTCCCCACTGACTATGTATTAGATTGAAGACTCTAGTTTGCATCCCATTTTTTGGTTTTTTTTTTTTGTAAATTGTTGGGAGCCAATCCACTGATTTCGACCCCCAGACCAGTGGTCAGATGGAGAGGGCTAGCCAGGAGATGAAGACCGCACGTCATTGCATTACCTCTGCAGACCCTACCTCCAGTGATAGTTAATTACTCCTGAGTGGAATGTGCTATTACCTCTCTCCTCTGTCGTCTCAGGCTTATCCCCCTTCCTGTGTTGCTTAAGACACCAACTCCCACTCTTTCAGCCCAAGGAGAAGAGATGGGAGTACTCTGTGCTGCTCACTTCATAAAGCTATGCCAGTGTACCTGGAGGCACACCTGCACAGGTGTCCTGTACACCTCCAGTCGGATGAAGTAGGCTTTTGACTACCATCGGCACACTATTTCCATGGAAAAAAATTCTGGCAGCCAACATGAGACCTCCTCCTCAAGGTTTACTACCCTGAATTCGCACCTCACTTCATTGAACCCTTCCCCACTTCAAAGTCAACAGCTCTCTGGCTGTCCAGCTACAACTCCCACAAACTCTCCGATGTATTTATTCCATGTTCTACATTGTGGCAAGCCCATCTTCCATAATCCTTTGGCCTACCCCCATGGTTTACCCAACCACAACATTACAGAAATTCATTGATGTTTTTCATACTCCAGTGATGGTGCCCTGTTAACCATATTACACGTGAATAAATGGGCTAGGGGCTTGTCTACACCTACAAGGGTATTTTTGAAAATAAAGCCTAGCTTTTTAAATGGGTTTCGGCCTCCCTTCCAAAAGCAAATGGTGTTTTAGGTCACTAAAGCTGAGGTCACTGGAAAAGCCTTCTAAAGTGAAGATTTTATAAAACTCCAGTATCTATCTATTCATGAGAGCAAGCAAAACAGCATTCGGGACTAAAATGTGCATGCATAAGGCATAAAAAAACTAAAACTTGTGTTTCTGGTAACTGGACTGACCCTGGATATTTATGCTCACCCTATTTTTTTTCTTGCTTTTCCATGTCCACGCCAAACCTGCGTCATTCTAATAAAGTATCCATGTTGGATTCCAACATGAAGGTGAAGATGACAAGCAAAATAGAGTCAGTTAGTTGGCCAATAGCACCAGTAAAGTAGTGAAGATGTATTTCTTGCAAAAGAAAAGGCAAAGATGGTAATAGTGGATGCATCCTGTTCTTTAAAAAAGACACCCCCATGTAACTTTATGCAGACATTATTCTGTCAGCTATATTCTATCAGACTATGAGTTGACAATTTCCAAACTGTATTTCCAAACTGAGTGGTAGCAGTGTGCTATTTAAGACTGAGCTTCACACTCTTTGGGAAGTCCCTTACCACGTGTCGGTATTGTATTCTAGTCCTGCTTTTCAGGTGTATCTACAATAACTGTTTAAACTCAGTGCTGTTACGGTTTATTCCAGCACTTTATATTTCGGAACCTTGATTCCTGTTTGTTTTCTATTTGTAATATTTTGTGACTGCAGCTAATGCCCTGAGTCTGTATTACCAGTAGTGCTTATTAAGGAACGTTGATTCCGGTTTAGTTTGGTTTGTATTGCTTCATTTGTGCCTTCTGCTGTGCAGTAGGCATAATAGATACTACCAAGTCCATCCTTACACCTCAGTCCAGTCCTCAACCCCCTGTCTTCCGTGCACCTGAACTGAGTACGAAGCACAATCCTTACACAAACTGACAATCTCGGGTTCCATTTAATCAGCTGGAGATCTCCATGCAAGTTCATTCTGTTCTGCTGGATTCTTGTTGTTATGGGTTTTATCATTAAGCTCCCTACTCTCAGAGCACTAAGAAATGTACAGTTGTGGCCACGGGATCCAATGTCTGTCATTTGTCATGTCCAATGTCATTTTCCGCTTTATTCTTGCTCTAACTGCGTTGGAAAGATTTTTAAAAATAGAAGAAAAGCTGGGCAGGAAAGGATAATCCAGTGTCACATACTGAGTTTGTACCCTTTTTGTATTCATTCTTTGTGCGCATGCTCGGAAATACGGTAGTCAATTCAGTACGCAACCAAAACAGTCTGTGACTGAATGAAAATGTTAAAACATTATGTCAGCAATGGTATGTTCCAAGTTTTGAAACGATTTTACAATCGCATTGGTTAGGTACTGAAGTGTTTCTGTTCCTCCACCTCAGTGGCCACCATCAAGGTAAGGAAACAGCTGAAAAGATTGCTGAAATCTTCAGAATTGGGTTGAGAGGATTTTAACAAATATACTCAGCAACAAAAGTTTCTGTGACACCAATATTGATAATTATTTTTCATAACGCAATTATGAAATTGTCATACATGGTGATATCAGACTGAAACAGTACACGTAAACACAACATTGAAATGGAAATCATGAAAATGCGAGAAAATGACTTTGCACGTGAAAATGTGCGTAAATCATGCTTGTGGATGGCAATAAAAGAGGAGAATTTTTGGAATGTTCACATTGTGCCTGATGAACGACGGAAGCATCACTTATCGAAAACACAGCCATTTCGGATCAGGAACTCTACCCTCTAAATGCCAAGACTGTCTGAAAATGATCGGTGGAGGGCCATTGGGATGATTGAATCCGGAACCTCGCAGAGGGAAGTTGCTCATCGCCTGAATGTCCACCGAAACACCATTTGGAACTTATGGCAGCGTCATCAGCAAACAAGACATGTCAGAGACCGTCCTCGCAGCGGCCGTCCACGAGTAACCACTCCCAGACAGGACAACTGGATTCGAACAACCCATCTCCGAAATCGATTCCAACCTGCAACCATAACTGCAAGAACGATACCTGGTTTGAGGCGACTGTCTGCACAGACAATCCGTCGCCGTCTCCGTCATTTTGGCATTGTCCCACGTCGGCCAGCAAGACGTCCAATACTCACAGTACAACACCGACGACTGCGTCTACAGTGGGCACAACAACATCGACAGTGGATCCAACGTCAGTGGGATCTTGTACTCTTCACTGATGAATCAAGATTCATGCTTAACCGATGTGATGGTCGTTTACGTGTATACCGTCGACGTGGAGAACGTTATGCCAACAACTGTGTTCAGGAATTTGATCGTTTTGGAGGTGGTAGTGTCATGATTTGGGGAGGGATCACGGCTAGAAACAGAACAGATTTGCTTGTTATTGATGGAAATCTGACAGGTCAAAGATATCGCGATGAAGTGCTACGGCCATTGGTGGTACCGTTTTTGATGCAACATGGTCCCGGAATAACGCTGCAACATGATAACGCCAGACCACACGTTGCAAGGATTGTACAGCAGTATCTGATGCAACAACATGTTAATGTCCTGCCATGGCCAGCCAGATCCCCAGACATGTCCCAAATCGAGCATCTTTGGGACGAGATGGATCGACGTTTGCGGCGGTTGGATAACCCGCCAGCTACACTCCAGGAATTGCGCCAACGTCTACGTCAGATTTGGAATGACATTCCACAGCAATTTCTGGCACATCTGATTCGGTCCATGCGCCGGAGATGCGTTGCTTGCATCATGGCACGAGGAAGTCACACCCGGTATTGAAGTGTGAAGGTCACAATTGGTTAGACGTCAGACAAGTGCTTCATGACGCATGAAAATGACATTTTTCATTTTGAGTGACGTTGGCACTGAAAAGTCAGTGTTTCTCCTGTTAAATAAACATATTGATTGCATTGAGATCTTTGCGTGTCATTTATAACATACTGTGGTGGAAATTCTTATTTCATAGTGTGTACCTCCTGAACTGTAGGTGTCGCTGTTTATATAAGGATTTACTTACTGTAACCTGCTGACCCTTACTCTTTGTTTACTGTAACTCCTCCCCTCCTGTTGTGAATAAGATCTGGGGTCACCCCTGTTTCTAGGAGGTCTCCACCTAGGACTTTTGTCTGTACTAGTGTGGCTTCCCGTGCACGTATAAACTAATATCAACTGCCTTTGACTGAGTGTGTTATTACTTATTGCTTACAATACTTAAAATACACAACGCAGAAGGGGAAATCCCCCACAATACACATAAATGGTGTCACAGAAACTTTTGTTGCTGAGTATATATCATAAAATGCACCCTATCCTGCCTTTAATTGGTCGGGTCCCAAAAGGCAAGACTCAGTCGTCATGCAAGTTAAAAGCTACTGTGCTGGTGAAACCCAGCTATCTTCAAAACACTGAAAATGCTGCTCAACAAAAGACGGATTTCACTGAAGCTGTACCCACATACTCAGTATTGCAGACTGACTTGGTTGATGGTCATTTTCTGGATGTCAAAAATGCTCCAAAAAAAATGTGTTTTGCTGCTAGTCCTGCTCTTTGTGTAATTCACAGGACCACTTTGTCTAATTCCTCTGAGAGATTATACAGTGCTGTTGAAGCATTGCTTAACTTGTGATAATTTTTCCAGTACATCACACTATATACATATATTGTTCCTCATCAAGTCTTAATTACAGGCAGGTTAGAGATGTTGGCAAATAGGTTTCATTCAATCGAAGCAGATCATGTTAGGAAAAAATACTTTGAAGGTGCTGTTTTCTTCTGTTTTAATGAAAATTCTTAATTTTCCCATATTTTGTGGTTTGATATCACATTTCATTTTTCTAGGCAGCCTCAAAACCAAGCTGCAGCCAGCACCAGTATGTGCAGGACCGGAGGTGCTGCAGCAAATGTGCTCCTGGTAAGTGCACACAGCAACCGGATGCATCTCTGTGTCGTCTGTAAATGTCTCTTGATGGGTATGTCATCTGCATTCTATTCATGTCTTGGAGTTAATACATGGAGTGACTGTGATTACTGTTAATACCCCAGCACTTTTTTGCTTGTGTAGCTAGAGACATCAAGTTATCTTCCTCAGAAGATAAAAATGTCATTTATGCATTTTTTTAACCATATAGCTCTGAAGCCCAGTGCCCACCAAACATTTTCCAACAAAGACATACCAACACAGATGATTATTTGGTGTGCCATAGTTGTCTGTCCTTGTTTGGAATTGTTTGGGGATGTTTGTGCCGTGGCATTTAGAAAAACACACTTTCTAGGAAAACATTCAAAGACAACTGCCAACATTAGAATGTTCCCTGCTGATGGAGCACGTTTGATTGATGTGCTCTTGGCTTTAAATGGGGAAGAGTTAGTGCAGGAGCAGTTGCTGTTACACATGCTACATCCTGTGACCACCATAACTCGCATGCTACTATGGATTGTGTTCATGGACGTCATGGATTTATGCACTTTCCCACAATGCACATGGAAACAACATATTCCTTCCTCATGGCCCCACAACACTGCAGTATTAAAGAACTTATTGTTACTGCTCTTGCAAATATACACATCAGATTATTTGTTAGCGTTTGTCCTTCAGTTTCTGCCTCAGAGCTACCTTTAACCCGGGAGCTCGGGTAAAATACTCTTCAGGTGCACTGATAGGTAGCACTGCTTTGTCCTGTCACTCTAGGAAAGTACATGTTTGCACCATGCACCAGTGACTCAGACACCACTTGCCGGGACTGTGGAAGTAACGAGTACCAGCCAGACTGGAACAATGAAACAAAATGTCTCCCACAAAAATTTTGTGACACAGGTCAGTTGTGTAGGTGGCTTGCTGCATGTGTAATCAATAAAAAAAGTTCTTATTCATGCTGTTCACTGAAAATAAACATCCACAAAGCAGACAAGTCACCACTTTCATTATACAAAGTCCAAATTCAAAGTAATTCTTAATCCAAGATTTGATTGTTTTTCTTGCTGTTGTCCTCTAAAATAAAAAGCACAATACAAGGCACACTAGTCCTAGCATCAGTTTAATTTTAGCTCAGTAAATTATGGGAGCAAAAAATTCTAAGGAAGATGATTATATTTTTGAATTGGAAAATGCAAATTATCTCAAATGATAATTTTTCAGTGACAGTTGAATTTTAAAACACTTGCTGAATTGAATGAACTGGAATTGAATTTGGCCTCACTTGAAGCATCACAGTGTGTGTCCAGTGTCCTCTATGACAATGTGCCTGTTTAAACCCCTGGATTCAGGAAAAGGTTTCAGCCACATTCGCCCACAGAACCGCCTGGCTGCTGTGCCCTGCCAGTGTAAGCCTGGGTTTCAGTGCTCCCTAAGCAACTGCGAGTATTGCGAGAAGATCAAAAGCTGCCGATCTGGATATGGACTTACCATGGACAGTAAGCGCCTTTCACTTAGCTCTTCTACAAAAAAACTAATGCACAAGAATGGTCGCATCATGGGCTTGTTTCTTTGCACTGATGGGGAAAATGCAGAAGAAGAGAGTTGCATTGGTCTGAATGTTTGTCTGCTCTGTGTGCTTTATGACTTGTTTCAGGAAATGAAAATGCTTGAGGCAGTAATGTTATTCACAATTTCATTTGTCGCAAATGAAATCCCAGTTTGGTAGTTTCATGGTCGGCAAGAAATACATTTGCATCACAATGGGTTGAACAACACTTTAGGAGATGTGTTAATGAATACTGTGCAAGCTTTGGGTTGAAGAAGACGTTTGAATTTTGACTCGCCCAGACCAACTTATAAAGCAAACACTGCTTGATTCAATGAATCCATGCCACTGGAGTTGTTTGCAAATTTATTGATGGGAAGGAGAGTGTGAGGGCCTATTTTTACTCGTGTGAATTGTTTTTTTTGTGTGTGTGTGTGTGTGTCGGGGGGGGGGATAAAAATCTACATGTGCTCACCGGTCTTCCTGTGCTTTTTGTACTTGGAGAAGGCTAATGACCGTGTCCCGGGATAGCTACTAAATTGACTGTGAATTTAGAAACTGATGCTAGTTAAGCCAAAAGCTATTTTTGAGAGAGGACGAACTAATCAAATAGAATGGGTCACCATTTTTAATTGAATTCAGTCTGTTTTTAATGGAGTTCACTAGCTAGTGCAGTAGCAAACGGTTGCTACCACATAGATGGTTGGCAAGAGACTGAATTACTAGTGTAATTAAAGGTCCGCTATTATGCTGTATTTAGTTGTTTAAAATATGTGCTTTGAGTCTTTAAAATAATGTTAAGTATTCAGTTACCAAAAAAATAAAAAAACCCACACACATCCAGGCCTAGTGAGACCTCTTCTCTCACCCCGCTGAGCCAGCCTGAAACACGAGCTGTTTTGAAACGGGCGGGGAGGATATGCTAATGAGGAACCGCCCTGATTGGCTGCCTGGCCGCTTCGATTCCAGGGGAAGGTGCAGACATGAAAAAACAGGAAACCAAGATGGCAGATGTTTCAGGACAGCTCTCTACGGCATGTATTGCTGTGAGACCTTACTTGTTTGATCTGGAATCCGATACCGAACGGGGGGAGGAAGCATTTGAAGTATTGCAGCAACATTTACAGCAGGATTTCAATGAGTGGCAAATTGAAATTTTAGTGTTTTGCCCGTACTATCCCACCTTGCATGCATGTGATTACCTGTACTGTTCAAGAGTGAGAGTGTTATATACCCACTTAGCTATCTGGCGGAAACTTTACTAAAAGCTCCTTTTAACCATTTTCACCAAAATGAAATGCAATTTCGACACCAAGTTACTAAATGAGTTGGTCGCAAAAACACAAAAATGGTGTAAGCGTTGCTTATGTGGAGCAAGCGAAGTGATAGCTTCCACCAAAAAAAATCTGAATCCGATCTCCGCTTTTTTTTCGGTTTTTTATTTGCTAGAACAATTTTCAAACGTGGATGAAATTCCACGGCAATGCAGAGAAATTGTTTGTTATACCAGACACGTTATAGTGTGTATCGCAATTGCTTTCACCACGGTGCAATTTATGCAATTGCAATGCCTTGACTTTAGTTAGGTAAGTACTCAGTCATAGCCATAAATGCAATGGTACTAAGAAATCGGCATAATTTCTTTCGGTTTTTTGGGTTTTGGCTAAAATGAAATACCTTACCAAACACATAAGAATCTGGATTATATTGTGGACCATATTATTTCAATCATCTGAGTGAAATTGATGAGAAATCGTAGATGATAGCCCCAGCCCACATCAGATGCCTGCTGGGGCAGCTATAGATGAGGTGTTTAAACTTTGCGGGTAAAATTGTGAACTTATTGCTTTATTTTCTCCATTATATTCTAACTCAAGAATTGGGCCGCGGTTCCTGTAAGCCATGTGAATTTGGACATTTCTCCAATGAGTCTTCCATTGAGTCCTGCAGACCTTGGACTAGGTGGGTGTTTTTTAAATGTCTCCCCTCCTGTGAAAGCAGAATATGACATTACCTCTCAGATCATGCACATTTCCATTGAATTCTTAACCTGACACGCCAAACGAACTGTTCCATATATTCACCATGGAAATATTTCACAAGTCTATCTGGAAAAGAGCCGTTTAAAGGAACCTTCAAAAAAATCTGCGGCTGCTGATTGGACAATGGTTCTTCTCGTCACACTCATCACCGACCAATCTGCAGTACTACGTAGTAGATGTGTGCCGCTGCTGAGAAGCAATAGAAACAAACGGGAGCTTGAGAAACAGCTGTGATAATGGCGTTACACAAATTTTGCTGCTTTTGCAAAGTAAATTTGAGAATCAAAGGGACGCTGACAAGTACAATGAAACTATTTGAATCAAACAAGGCACTTAATGAGCAAATGGTTTCCGAACAATTGCAAGGGCTGGGCTTAACTTTAGAAAATGACAATTCGAGATCCATCCGGATTTGTCGGGCATGAGCCATTCACAGACTCAACAGGTCTTTATTAACAGTGTAAATGGAGTCAAATCAAAACGTCAGTATACGTGGCGTACTTTTCGGGCAATACCATCCTTGATAAATGGATAGATGTGCATGTTGTGACACAATCGGCACCAAACTGTACACAATACAAGCAGCTAGACCCTGTTGTTAGCCATTAGCTTGAACTACATTTCAGTCCTTAGACCAGGGGTCCCCAAACTTTCCCAGAAAGGGCCGGTGTGGGTGCAGGCTTTGCATGATACTACTAATTAACCCCTGGACTCTTTGCTAATAACCTTGATTAGTAGCATCAGGTGTGTAGCTGCTTGGTTGCAATGAAAGCCTGCACCCACACCGGCCCATTCTGGGAAAGATTGGGGACCCCGGCCTTAGACTATCATCTTACATTAAATTATACCACGCAGATTTACATCACTTACCACTTAATAAACCTCGTCGATGACAATTCCCACTACATTCTCCTGGTAAACTTCTGAGGTGAGCAGATTTCTCCAGGTATCGTTGAGTAACCATGACTCCAGGCTACCATAGACTAACTGGCATTGTCCATGGAGGATTCCATGGAGGACTGGCATTGTCCATGGAGGACTCCCGCCTCTCTTTTCCCTGATTTGGCTGTAAAAAATTTAGCCGTGAAATTGTTGGACGACGGTAGTTGGCAAGACGGACCTGCAGGCTTTCAGACAATGAATCAGGCAGGGCCATCTGCTCTGCTCTGCAAGGCTATTGAATTCTTGTTGGCAGACTGAAATTAAACCATGAATAATTAAATATTTGGACACTGATCTACCAAAAATTTTCTCGATATATGTACCAACAAAGGGAACTTGTCAAGTCAAATCATCGTCTGAATTAGTTCACAAACAAAAGCACGTGTTATTTATTGTTCCCCGCCGCCGAGGTAGCGAGCAGAGTGGGGGACATGGTATTCAGCTCTGCCAGTCACGTCCCGTTTGTTGTGAATGCGATATCTCAAGAACGGTTTGACCGATTTCATTCATTTTTGGCCTCAACGTGTATTAATGTGATACGCAGACCCCAGTCGATTTCCGTGACCTGGCGGGGAACATGGCCACGTTTATTGGCAACACTTGTTTGCTTTATGAAGAGGAGCGATGTCATTCAAACATTTGAAGTATGAATACATTTGCTCTGTAATAGCTCTGATGTCAGGAAAAAGCAACAGTTTTTTTATAGTCCAAGATCCACTCCGATGGGAACATTTGTGTTAGCAGACTGTGTGGCCTCTGAAAACGCCCTGAAAGCAATGGGCTTGCCACAAACTAGCTTCATATTTCTGGCTTAAGGAGCAATCATTGTTGGCTAAAATATATGGTCTTGCAAAACCTTAGAATGCCTGACCCTGAAATGAACCCCGAAAAAACCACAAGAAAACTACATTCTGTTCTACGCTCATCCTGTGGCCTTGTGAAACTGCCGACACTGCACAAAGAGACACATACATGTAAAAGGTGATCCTGAGGAACTTGTTTACAGTCTGCTATTTCCAGGTCACAGGAAAAGACTGTTTAACTCACCATCTCAGACTCACCGCACGGTGGTATTATGACTAATTTTTCACCACATCCCATGGTACTTTCTTTCCTGACAGTGCTTGTGGTGTGTTTTCTGCTGAGAAAACTGAACATCGGAATGGTGGTAATAGGGGTTAATATTTTCAAAAAGTGACAAATATCTGCCAGTAAAAATGTGTTTCTCGCTAGCTGCAAAGAGCATGGGAAGGCAGAGGAACAGCCTGGCAGTGATAAAACAGATGCGGTGTGTGGACCTCCTCTCGCTGGTATGTGGGCTGGTTTTATTTTATTTCAGGGAAAGGGTTTGTTGCAATCTTGGTGGCAAGTGAAATTTGGAAACAGATATTCAAACAAATTGCTTTTTGTTTCATTGCCTAGTGCCATTTTTGTTTTGCAATGGAACATTAATTTCTTCTGGACAACTTGCTTGCTTTTATATGTTGATTCTGTATCATAGGATAATAGTAACAGTTGTAGTATTGTGTGCTTTCTTGCGGGAAGCAGCGCACCCTGTGCTCCTCTTCTTCTTCTTCCGCCTAAATTTGGCCGACTAACTCCTCCCACACTTTTTGAGCTATTGATTCCGTTCAAACTTTAAAAAAATTCAGCTTGGTCCTATTAAATCAAGTCATTTTTGTGCAGATTCAGCTATTTTCTGCCATTTTTTAACTCTGTCATTCCAAACTGGATAATGTTAAGTTAACCTTGTATAATTCCTTCACAGTTCAAATTTTTGTAAAATGTTAAATTTTTATATTATAATTTCTTAAAATAATTCTTTTTCAATAAATTCTGGGAATTTACAGTGCAGTGACGTCACTGTTAGAGTGGCGAATGGCTGTAAAATCGCCAAGAAATCTTCTCTTAAACTTGGTCTAACTCCCACAGTTTTCACTCCACATAAATATTTTTACATCCAAAAGTTGTGCTGGTCATTAAAACGTAACTATACAAGCAATCGGACTGATGGTTTTGGCAGTATGAGCCGAAAAGCAACAGGAGCACTAACCGAAACTCCATTAACTCCTATATTGAATGAGACAAGAAAATGCCGGTTGGGAAGCTGAAAGACCACAATTTTATAATTTGCTCATGTTCCCACATTTTTGGCACAACACGCACAATTTTATCATACAAAAGTATTTTGTTCAGCTGACTCTCCTCTTCAGTGTGGTGCCTTCATGTTGTATTTTAGCCTTACCATCTTTGAGGTAGTGGTAGTTGTATGGAAGAGACACCTTAGCTAAAATCTCTGTTGATGCAAATGCTTCAGCCAGTAAATCAAATGGTTCAGAGTGACTAAGCTAAAATTGTGGCGTAGCGGTATTGCAGTTCAATCCTACCCTGTGCTGGACCACTTTTTCCCAGGCCTCAGCATTATCGTTGTTCGGATTACGATTTATACGACTGTTCAGACAAATCTAATTTTGCTTCAAACCTGGTGAAAGAATTTTCGGTATCGTCGTTTGTATGGTCGCTCAAACCAGGTCCAAGAGAGCACGTTGAGCATGGCAAAGTCCGGTCTTTTTGCAAGGTGTGTCCATGAGAACATCTTACAGTAAAAAAAATGGCAAAGCAGAAAAAAAGTTGCTTGAGGTCCAATTTCAGTATATACAAGCAATTGTTCACACCTGCTAGATATATTTAAGATCATATCTAAAACAGGTGAAATATTGGCATCAAAATAGGGCCTATTTAGTACAAAGAAATGAAAGTGATGTCCTAACTCACTATTTCTTCATCACTTAACTTTTTTTTTTCCTGCGTTTGAAAATAGTCAGGTTTAAGGGCAGAGTAAGCACTAGCCCCGAGTAGTTTGGCTTTCCATTAATGGATCAATGACGGCATATAACGTTACTTGCCAAATTTTGATTACACACAATTACTCACATTTTACTAATCAAATCCGCGTGTTTCTCATGATGCATTTTATTTGGCAATAGGAGTTACATTCATTGATTAACAACCATTTGCTTGACCATTGTATTCAGCAAAAAAGTCAGCATACTTCAAACAATTACTTTCAACTTCAAAGTCGTGTATTTCTTTTCAGCAGTTTTTCAACATTTCTTCAGCAATTTCTTTTGCCTCTCAGTTTCCAAGCATTTTTGGCTTGCTCGTTTGTGACCCCTTGTTGCCAATTCAGTAGAGTGAAGACAGCTCGCGGCTCTCCTCCGAAGCACGTGCCTGTCAACCATCGCTTCTTATACACTCATTGATTGAGTCATCTCAAGTTCAGAGCGAGGGAGGATACCCGGACATGAACGGGCTTAGAATCTCCCGTCTGGCCGACAGGAGGCGCTTGACTCGTCTACTATGAAGCCATGCTGCTGTAATAGCTGCAGTATGTGGTTTTGCATTGTCCTGCTGAAATACACAAGGCCTTCCCTGGAATAGATGTCGTCAGGAGGGGAGCATATGTTGCTCTAAAACCTTTATATACCTTTCAGCATTCATGGTGCTTTTAGAAACATGCAAGTGTCCCACATCATATGAACTAATGCATCCTCATACCATCAGAGATGCTGGCTTTTGAACTGAACACTGATAACAGGAGGGGTGGTCTTTCTCCTCTTTTGCCCGGAGGACACGACGCACATGATTTCCAACAAGAATGTCAAATTTGGACTCGTCTGACCACAGGACACTTTGCCACTTTGCTACAGTCCTTTTTAAATGAGCCTTGGCTCACAGAACACGACGGCGCTTCTGGATCATGCTCAACAATGTCTTCCATTTTGCATGACAGAGTTTTGGGTGGCATCTGTTGATGGCATGGCAGACTGTGTTTACTGACAGTGGTTTCTTGAAGTCTTCCTGGGCCCATTTAGTAATGTCAATGACAGAATCATGCCGGTGAGTGATGCAGTGGCGTCTGAGGGCCTGAAGATCACGGGCATTCAGTGAAGGTCTTCGGCCTTGTTCCTTACGCACAGAGATTTTTCCAGTTTCTCTGAATCTATTGATGATGTTATGTACTGTCAGTGATGAGACCTTCAAAGCCTTAGCAATTTGACGTTGAGAAACATTGTTTCTTAAGTATTCCACAACTTTTTTCATGCAAGCCTTCACAGATTAGAGAGCCTCTGGCCATCTTTACTTCTGAGAGACTCAGCCTCTCTAAGACAACCCTGTTATAGCCAATCATGTTACACACTTGACGCCAGTTAACTTAAGTACTTGCTAAATGTTCTTTCAGCTGATTCTCTTATAGATTAATTGATTTTTCAGCCTTCTTTGCCTGTGTCCCAACTTTTTTGAGACCTGTTGCAGCCAGAAAATTTGAAATAAGCTCATTTTGTGGATAAAAATGTAGAATGTCTCAGTTTCAACATTTTAAATGTTATCTTTGTTCTATTTTAAATAACATATTGGCTCATTTGATCTGAAAGTCATTGCATTTTGATTTTATTCACAATTTACACTTCGCCCCAACTATTTCGGAATTGGGGTTGTATTTGGATAAAATAAAACCCACCTCTTGCGTATTACTACAAAATCCTGCAGCACAATATTTTGGCATTATTAAAAAATATTGAAAAAGCAGACTAAAAGAACACAACTCCAGATGTTCTGATGTGTTTTACTTGCTTTGCCTGGAAAAAAAATTCTCTGCCGCTTATGTCATACATGCACTCTTCCTCGCTAGTAACTAGGCATTCAGTTCATGAGTGGAAAAAAACGAAAAAATTCTTATTTGGTTCATTTCACGTGGAATGGCTTTTCCAGTAAAATTTTGGGGAAATTTTCTGCATGCACAGGAACAGATATGATATGGTGTTATAAGCTGTTGTCAAAAAAATCACCTAAATCTTCACTTTCAAAGATATACATATTATTGAAATTTAATTTCATTCAGTTTGATTAGATATTAAGAAGTCTGGTGGCACAAATGCAAGGAAATATTTTGGAGAGTGTTATATGTACTGTAACAGAAACAGGTCTCTGAAAATGTGTTTTGCCATGTTTCAGGTACCTCAACATCATGGGTTGTAGTGGCAGTCCTGTTCGTGATAGTTGTCATTTCTTCTGTCATCTTATTCTTGTTCTGCTACAAAGATAGACTGGAACCTCTGTCCGGTAAGTACCTTTCCCTCATTTGGAAAATACAATTGTGATATCAGTGAAAAGTAAGAATATAGACTTATAACTGAAATGTACTTTCAACTTCTGTTAACACACAATCTTAACTGAAGTGTTAATCAATTTCACTTCATGAAAATGTCCAAATCCACATTGAAATTACTTTAAATATGACTTATGTGCCCATTACTTTCAGAAAACTTAAGATCATGTGTGCAGAATCTTAAACGAAGTCGGATACAACAGGTAATGGAAATTTCTTTTTTTTTGTTGAAAAAATACAAATATTTTAGAAATTGCTCCTGAGAAAGCATTGGTAGGATGTGGGAGATATATATTCTTGATTCCTTATTTAATGGACATTCTGGAATGACAAGGTATAAAATGGGTAAAGAAAACAAGAAATATACAGAAAGCTTTCAGAAGACACAGTGATAGACATTGACAGTGCCTAAATCCATCTTGCTTGCTTTTTCTGCTGAAGTTCACAAAAAACATAAATTTTTATTTTTGATAGCTGGTGCTCTTTAGGTGCAGACAATGAATTAAGAAAGAAAAATATATGCTGTTGCGCTGTCTTAACAGCAACATTTTAAATGTGCCTATTTTCTTTGTTTTTCCTTAAAGGAAACATCATTGGCACCCAACAGTAATAGCCATGGACCCCAAAATTGCGCACTTTATGAAATCACCTGTTTAATTTCCCAAGAGGACAGCATACACAAATCACTGAACTTCTGCCCAAAGGACAAACTGGCGAGTGACCTGTCGACACCACGACTGGATCATGGAAAGCCCTGTGATGAGCCTTTGAGTAAAGAGCCTTCCCCATTGCCCTCTTCTGGATCCTGTAGCTGTATGCTGTCCTCCAAAAAGCCAATGGAGGTGGGAGAGAATGAGGACTGCAGTCAGGCTGTGGCCACAGGCCTGAGCAGGACCTGTTCCTGTGGAGGATACAATGGCGAGGAAGGAGATAACCTTCTCCAGGACATTGTGACTGAGTCCTTTGGTAACAACTGTGCCAGATGTAGCCATTCGGCTTGCTCTTGCTGTGCCGACCAGCTGGGCTCACGTGACACCTGTCTGGATTACTGTGGTGGAACGGCAGGGGATGATGCGTCACGGGACAATGGCGGTGTCAGTGGCATGGCTGGAGTGGACAGAGACTACAGACAGAATGAACCCTGCTGCTGCAGCATAGATTCCACCACTGTCCCTATGCTGTCATCAGAGAGTGACAATGAGCAGAATGGCAGCCAGGATGAACTCTATGAGAGGGAAATTTCACTGGAACTAAATACTGAGAGTTCCATTCACACCTCAGACCCTCCTGCGACATCCGGTGAGTGAGCCACTGCCTGCTGAGCACACCAACATTGTCTAACTCCACCTTCACCCCTTTGTTGGGATGTCTCCTCCATTGGACATGGTGCTGCAAATTTATGCACGCAGTTGCACTATTCTATTGCTAGATGGCAAACCCGGATCAGTAGTTGAATATTCACGACCAAGCCGAGCTCAAACACGGTTTAGAATATGGGCAAGTTCACTCCCATCCCTGTTCTTCAGGAGTTGCATGAAAAACTGCTCAATATACTTGCCCATAGTATCTATGCAGCAGTTCAAAACAATTATCTCTTGTCAACAGAAAAAAATTGGTGTCCTCTGTAGCAACCACTTCAGCTACAGTGAGCCAATGGTATTCCAATTTGTAGTTAAGAAAAATCAGTTTTCTGAAGCTGAATTTCGACATGGTATTGATACTGTCTCATTCAACTATCAACTATAGTCATCACATATAAAGATACGTAGTTTCCAACCATGGATTTACACTTAGATTCCATTGATGAACTCAGTGTTCCCTTATATCTTCCGAAGTACTGGTGTTGATAGCCAATCACTCAATTATTTTCTCAGGCTCATCGGTGTCATCATTAACTCATTTCTTATCCAATTCCCGAGTGTTTAAACTTTCCACAGTAACTGAAAGACATTGATTGGACAATCAGAAGAGAATATAAGCCATTGCGTATCAGCAAGGTAGGTTGTATTTTCTCAGCATCGCGCACAATTGTGCAGCTTAAAATGACGCGATTTATAGAAAAAATGTCTCCTAAATCAGGTAAGGACATAGTCAGTCGGAGTTTTTCTGAATGAAACAGGACTGGAGGGTTCCTTCTACCAGATACATCTGTCTCTGGAGGAGGGATTCAATGGGGAAAGGTTATGCTGCTACTGTGGTAGTAGCATTTTGCTCTGTGTGGCTTTTTGTTTTGGAATTTATTTTGCATTCAATTAAATCGAATGCCGAAGTTTTATTGAATTCCAAAGTTTTTGCTTGTTTAAAATATGAACTGCTCAAACACTTCGGTAGACCCCCTGGTATGGTCATTGCACCATTCTGCTGAATCTGGGGTAGAATATTTTCCTGATAGTGGAATGTCTGTTCCGTTGAAATAAGGTATATTTCAGATATTACGGAGTTAGTGAGTTATACTTGTTCCTTATAAGTTGTGGAACGCATTTATATAAGGTGAGCTCGGAAGTGGGAACTGCTTTTAATTAAGGATGAATGTTGTGACTGTTAAATAAGCACTTCCTTTAATGAGTATGTGTGCTGGTTTGTGGGACTCTGAAGAAAAATTAACAAAACTCTGGACTTTATCATGGAGAAAAGGCATATTTTGTGTTTGGTGAGGTTACTCGTGATAACTGATGTCTAACTGCATCGATATTGATAAACTCATTAGTTCAAACTGAATTTCATACGTCAAAAGTAGGTTTATGTTAAATATTTGATTATTTTTTGATTTCACAGTGTGCCATTTTGAGGGATCTTAGAGTTTGGGGAGCCCCCTGGATAGCTGTCTTATTTGGCTCCTTGAGAGTGAGTAATTTAGAATTTAATGCTTGAATGAATGATACTTGTAGTCAAGGAGTTAATGATCCCAGAAATGTATAGTTTTAACCCCAAGCCATTTTTCAATTCTAAGTAATATTTTTTGTTACAGTTTTATTGCTGAATTCCCATGAAGATTTTTTCTATGTTTGCAGCCCTTTCTCTCAACCAAAATCATGAAAATAAACGGAAATATGATGGAATTGTAAATGCTTCAAGTGTCCTGACTCAGTTGAACCATTCCTTTCCTCTCTATGAAGCTGAAAGGAAATATTAAAGCCTTAAATGAGCTATCACATAAATAGCCAGCATTGGCTTGTGCAAAGGAGTTAAGGAACTGATCAGAATCAAATTGCAAACTTCTTTAAAGCAAAAATAAAATGCTGCTCAATGTGTCAGTATTGTGCATTACTGTAAAAAGGATCAGAGATTTTGTATGAAACAAATGCATAATGCAAATACTCACAGTGAAGTCCTTAACCCCTTGGCGCAGATGTAGATGTCAACGTCTATGGAACTACAACTTTCAGCACGCAGTGACAGTGCTCAATCACTAGATCCCTGGATCAGTTATTGAATATTCACAAGCAAGTAGAGTTCAAACGTGGTTTAGAATATGGAGAAGTTCACTCCAATCCATGATTTTCAACAGTTGCATGAATTAAACTCCTCAGCTAAGCCTGATGTGCAAACCGGTCAATATGCTTGCCCATAGTCTCGACCCAGCAGTTTAAAACAATGATCTTTTGTGACAGAAAAAATCGTTGTCCTCTGTAGTAACCACTTTAGCTACAGTGAGCCAAAGGTATAGCAAATTAGGGTTTAGAAAAATCAGTTTTCTGAAGCAAAAAATTCAACATGGTATTGATTCCCTCAAATTCTGTCAATTGCAGTCATCACATACAAAAATAAAAATAGATTTACGTGTAGATTCCTTCATTGACAAATTCAGCACTTCCTTTTATCCACTGATGTACTGGTGTTGATAGCCAATCACTCAATTATACAAGTAGGCTCTTCTGCGTAACTGCACAAACTTCCCCGGTAACAATGTATTGATTTGCTTGTTTCTTATCCAATTCCCTCGAGTTTAAATTTTCCACAGTAACTGAAAGACATTGATTGGATAGACATAAGAGCATTCAAGCCTATGCGTATCAGCAAAGTAGGTTGTATCCATTCTCTGCGCACTTACTACTCAGGTCCTGCAGTAGTGCCTTTTGGTATGTGCCTGTCTGTCTGTCCATCTGTCCATCCATCTGGTGGGTTAGGCGGGGACGGGGGGGCCGGGGGGGAGACACACGTTTCTACAAGTAAAAACACATTCTAGTTTTCCTTGGGAATACTTCGACAGGATCTTCTGTATGTATTCTGTATGCTGTATTCTGATGCCACTTTCTCATACTTGCTATGGACAGACTATCTTCTTGCTGTTATATGCAAGTATTATACCAATGAAGAATCAAATAAACTAGGTTTTCTGGTCTTTTAATGAGTTTGAAATTTTCATGTTTGTGTAACACTTTTGTTACCCAGTATTGTGAGAAGACACATTGCAAAGCCCTCATATTAAAGCAAAAAGACTACACTCTAAAGACATCTCTTTTTTTTTTCAAATCCATTATGTGTACAGATCTGAAATAATAATAAAATTATGTCACTGCACAAAATACAGTCTCATGCAAATTAATTGGGTAAAGGTGCTTGTCAGTTGAATGAGCTGAATGGAGTGCAAATAGTCGTGCACAGTGATGGATGTTTTACATTATCACCTCAAAGATCACTGTATAGCACCTTTTGGCCACATTTCATCGATTTCTATGATGCAACTAATGTGATTGCATCATCAACACAGTACTGTAACTGTGTTGGACTGGCTTAGTAATTCACTTGACCTCAATCCCATTGAGAATCTCTGGTCCATCATCAAGTCAAGGCTGCAGCAAAAGGACTGCACCACAAAAGCCGAAGTCATCAATGCAGTTGTCCAGTTGTGGCATCACAACAAAGAAATCAATGCTACCTGCAAAAACCTCCAGCTCCATGGAAAAACAGGTGGAACACACCTCGTAATGAGTGCTGAATGTAAATGCCACTAAAGTAATAAAAAGCCTGAACACCTTTGTTGTTTAGTTTTTCCCACTCCAGCCTGCTTTATACAATTAATTTGTACAAGACTGTACAGATGGACCTGACTGCATGTACATTATTCTGTTCATTATTCATTATATACTACATGTACATGACTACCTCAATAACCGCAAACAGTTTGTTTCTTGGAATGGTTCTGATTCCAGTTATAGGAATTAACTTGTGGTTTACCGCAAGGTTCTATTCTTGGTCCTTTGCTTTTTATTATTTATGTAAATGATTTATATCTGGTTTCAAAAGACATTTTTTTTATCATTTTTGCTGATGATACAAATATGTTTATGTCAAATCGAAATTATCAAGACTTAATTACTCAAACAAATGCTGAATTTGTTAAAGTTAATCTTTGGTTCCAAAAAAATAAGTCACACCAAAGAATAAGAAAAAAATATCTTTTTATAAAGATGTCTACATAGCCAATCACTCTCTTGTTAGACTGCAATATGCTAAGTTTTTAGTTGTCTACATAGATGAAAAATTAAATTGGAAACAACACATATCATTTGTCAGTAATAAAGTTGCCAAGAACATTGGTGTCATCAGCAGGATAAGACATGTTTTGTCCAGAAAAATTCTTATATCATTTTATTATACTTTAATATATCTTTTTCTTTCTTATTGCAATCTTGTATGGGCAAGCACTTACAGAACCAACCTTATACACCCTGTTACTTTACTGAAACGATTTGTTAGAATGATTACTTACTCTGAACCACTTGCGAGCTCTGGCCATCTGTTTCAAAAACTTGCTATTTTGAATGTTTATGACATAAATGTGTATCAGATCTGCTTATTTGTGTTCCAGCATAGAATTAATTTTTTACCTCCAAGTTTCTGTCATATGTTTGTGTCCAACAACCTAGTCCATAAGTACCAGACACAAAACTCTTCTGATCTCCACGCTGCCTTCTATAGAACAACTTTTGGGCAACTTGCAATACGATATCAAGGTCCATATCTCTGGAATCAGCCACCTAACTATTTGAAAAAAATTATTTATATAAAATAATTTTAAAAGGCTCTCAAAAGGTTCCTTGTCAATCAAACCATGTACCATCAAATATAAGACATTTATGTTTTGTTGTTTATTACTTATCTTGTCTTTTTCTTTTTCCTTCTTTCCTCTTATTATTGCATGTACCATTATTGTTCTACATTATGTATTTATTTATTTTGTTTTTGATTATGTTTTTCATGGGTGAGGTTTTTATATAAGCCCCTTCAGGTTTTATACCACCCCTTTGCACATCTCTATCACAATAATTGTTCATATTATTTTAAATGATGTTTGTGCAAAATATATAAATAAAAAAAAATATTCACAGTGAACTGTAATCACGAAGTACAGATGGTGGTCAGGACGAGCCATATGCAATAGCTATAAATGCTACAATTTCCTAAGGTCAAACTGTGGACAGTTTTAGGGCGGGCTCATGAACATACGTAAATTCAGCTTATGCAGATTGTCCTTAGAACTAGTGTTCATTGTCTTTCGCTGTAAGTGCTCCATGGAAACTTGGGAGTTGAAGTATACTTTGTGTACTAAGGAGAATTGTCTTTAAAAAAAAGAGTCGGATTGTTTTAAAAAAAGAAAAAATAATGAGCCAAAACATTAAAACTCCTCACAGATGCTTTAAATAATGTTGATTATCTCATAACAACTGCACATGTACAGGTCTGTGGGCGGTAAGTGAACAGTCGGTTTTCCTATTCCATATACTGGATGTGGGGACAGTGGAAACTAAACAACTTTGGCACGAGCCAAATCGTTATGGCCTGACAAATGTGTTAGAGCATCTCTGAAGTGGCAGGACTTCTGGGGTGCTATCTGTCAGCAGATGTGAGTACCGACTGACAATGGTCCAAGGATGGACGAACCATGATCCGACGATGGGGTTTAGGGTGCCCAAGGCTCATGGATACACGAGGGCTATGAAGGCCACACACACACACACATACACAGGCACACAGACACGCACATACACATATATAGACGTACATAGAATCCCGGGGCATCGAACTGAGGGACCATGCTCTATTCACGTGTACTCAAATTGCACAACAAAATAAATGCTTAACTGGTTTGTTTGTTGTATTTTCGGTTTAATGATCGGCTAAATATTCAACAGTCGTTTTCAGAGTCTTTTTCTGACTGAGAATCCTTGCACCATTACGCTTGAGCATTAAGACACGCAGCAGTGCAAACGCGAAATGGGGGTGCATGATGTGTGTTCTTGACTCACTCTTCATGTGAGCAATGAGGCGGCAGGCAACTCGTTAATTGATGTTGCGTAGTGGTTAGAGCAGTGCGTTCTCCAGTGGGAGACTTGGGTTCAAACCCCAGACTGGCCTGCACTCATTATTGGCAGTAGAAGCATTATTCTTCTATAAATAATTGTTTATTACTTCACCTCACTGAGTGGGCTTGAAGTAGTTTTTAGCAGCTCTGTTTGTTTGTCTGTCTGTCTGTCTGTTTGTGTTTCCACACTTGCCAATATTTGTGTGAATGGGTGAAGACTGCCATCTAGTGGCTCTGCGTGTATGTGTTTCCGCACTTGCAAATATTTATGAAGTCTACCATCTCTGATTGCCTTGTTCTTTATACTTTTTCCATTCTTTACTTCGTCTTTATATTTATAATTTTATTTTCTTTTTTAAAATAAATCTGCTCCTGTGGAGTCAAACTTCATTTCATTTGTATGTATCTTCTTTGAATGGGAAAATGAATACAGGAATAGCAGAAATAAATATTTGAAAATAAACATTAAAAGGATTAAAATATGGTTACATTTGGATGGAATGTATGCCTGTAGTGACATATAAATGAAATGAAATGAGTTTTACAGTTTGGTACTCGAAATGTGAAATTGCACACAGTGCCTTAAAAGGTGCCCGAACTGCCAGTTTGGAGAAGCCACCCAGACATTACTCTCTAATTTTGCTCTCATTGACTTGGAATAAATTGGAATAAATTTTGGCCAAGATAATCATGAGATTCTGTGTTGTAATTTTTTAGTGGTTTCACACTGCAAGTCAATGATTTCAAAATGAACAAAAGTACATTTTTGTTCAATGGAAATGAGATCTTTCATTTATGCTGTATTCCATCTTCATTTACTCTGACTCAGTGATATATATATACAGATATTTACACCAAGGCAGAAATCCCCAAGGCGTTAACTTTATTATTATACTAAGATTATTCAAATGGATCATGTAGTTGTAGAGATATACTCATTTCACTTTGGGCTTGTCATTTGAGCCAAAGGCTCAGGCCTTAAAATGCAATGGCATTACGGAAGGTGCTCTCTGACATTGTTCATAGCCACATTGTGGTCTTGCATGATGCTGACGAAGTTCAATACTGCCATCGCAGTGTAAGAAACACCATCAAAACTTTCAAAGAGACCGGTTTGCTTAAAAATTACTGGCAATAGACATCCAAATTGGAAGTGAAGTTTGTTAATGTGTGCATGACAAAAAAAAAAGGTGGTTGATAGCACAACATCTCCGTGATGATATTAATAGCACCAGAAATGAAGAGATGAAATTATCAAGATCTACTATTTCCTGACGCCTCTGTGAAAATGGACTGATTAGTCGTGCTGCTGCCAAGAGCTGGCAACATCAAAAAAGACTCTAATTTGCCAAGAATGTCAAAGATTGGACACCAGTGGCCCGAGAACAAGTCCATTGGACCACTGAATCAAATTTGAAATGTTCTCTCCTAAACAAAGAATTTTTCTGCACCGTAGAGTTTGAGAACATTTCAAAAATGACTGTTTAACTCCTTCAGTAAAACATGGAGGTGGTAATATTATGGTTTGGGGTGCAGTCTGCTCAAAAGGAGCCACTGATCTCATTAAATTCAGCAGAATTATAGCTCAAAGGAAGAATCACAGCTTCCGAAAAAGTCTTACAATCATGAAATGGCCTTTATGCTTGTGGTCTTGCACCTCATGCACATAAAATCATCCAGAATCTGTGAATTCTTTCGTCATTTTACAGCAGCATCGGGCAAATTAGCAAAGTCCTTCGCTATCTTTCTTTGGGGAGCATTGTTTTTACACCTCTCTGTTATGATTCTGCTGTTGCCTGATCATGTTTTCGTGATGACCCTGATTCCAAGCCATGTTTTCTGATTGAGTCCATGCCATGTTTTGTATTTTGCCGCATGAGTGTTTTTCCGCTCGGACCAGGGAACGATTCCAGCTCCGGCGCACACAAATCGCACGAGGAATTCCCTATAGACCTAATTCAAAGGGGTTTCTCAACTTTCCGTTGTTAACAAATTTTGAAGCAATGTTATTGCCCTGTTCAGAGGAGAGCCGAGGTTTCTGCAGCAACATAGGTGTATTTACCATTCTCGGTGAATCAGAAGCATATTACCGCTTTAAATTATGATCTGAGCTCTGTAATGCCACGATACCTTTGTGATTTCTGTATATCAGAAGTGTGGTATCACACGCTTAAAGTTTGTTACAAGATGATAAGAGTAGTGGTTTTCGTACGACATTTGTACCGAGTTTCAACATAGTTTCATCTAATTCTTGCAATTCAGAGAATAAAGCAGAAACTCAGAATATCAGATATTATTCAACAGAACATAATTCCTGCCATCTTTATCTTTTTATCATCTTTAAATGTGCTTTCTTTCCGTTTGTTTCTTCTGTATTTAAATGTGGCTTGCTTGTTGTAATTATTATAATGAGGTCTTGCAATCTTATAATGGGCTCAATGATATCTATTACTGTATTTTGGGAGTGTATTCCTACCTTAAGTAGGCTAGTGCTGTGTTGGGTCCTGCCATGAGGACAAAAACGGATGAATTGGGTAGTTCAGCCGGTTTTATGGAAACACTGAGGACACACGAGATGTCCCGTAGCCTGTCGCAGCCGGACTTCAGCCGTATGAATGAAACAGCTTAAAGCTGCTTTCACACCGGACGCGAAACGAATTTTTCGCACGATAGATTACATTCATAGTCAATGCAAAGGTTCGCGTTTTTGCATTGACTTTGAATGTTATCTCTTGTGCGAAAAATTCGTTTCGCGTCAGGTGTGAAAGCGGCTTTAAGCTGTTTCATTCATACGGCTGAAGTCCGGCTGCGACAGGCTACGGGACAAACTTTTGTTACAGCTTGGCTGTTTCATTTGGTAGGCCTGATCGAATTCAGCAAGCAGTTATTTTACAGCGGAGCAGTTTTTTTGACGATTTCTCACAATTTATTCTCATTTGTGCTTTGTTAAAATGGTACCGTTTTCACGGTAATACTAGTAGTTGACTGTAAGGACAAACTAAGTTGCTAAACACTATTTTCTGGATACAATTATTATAAATCAAGAACCGGGGTCTCCTCACATAATTTGTAACATAACAGTAGGCCTAGTCTATCATCAATAATTGTTCACTTCGAACATATTGTGGAGAATGCAAGTTGTATTGGTGGTTTGTTAGCCAATTTCATACCATAGACCAGGGGTGTCAAACTGACGCGTAAACGGGCCAAAAGGATGCAGGTCTTCAATCCTACAAAGCAGAAGCTCACCTGAAAGCACTGATTTAATCAACTGATCTAGGCCTGCACAACTGATTAGTTGTATCAGGTGAGCTTCTGCATTGTTGGAGTGAAAACCTGCAGCCTCTTGGCCCGTTTACGGGTCAGTTTGACACCCCTGCCATAGACCGTATGAAAAGATGGACGCAGCACAGTCTGGGTCTGAAATGTGAGGCCGATGCGGAAATCTCAAAAATTTGCATTATATTTTATTGCCGGCAGATGGCGACGTCGATGGTTGCAGAAAGAGGTTCAATACTATTGAAGCCTATGAGAAAATTACCCTACTTTGCCACCTGATTTATTATTTATTATTATTTTATTATTATTATTTCCATGGGTGGGTTACCGACAAAAAGCCTACAGTTTTGCCAGTTTTGATCAAATCACCTTTTTAAATCATTTGTTTATACTTCTTAATTCATAACAATGAATGTTTTTTTCTTAATATTTAGGCAAGGTAAAAATACAATGGTGCATGGTGGTCCAACTGTGGGCCATAGTGGTGGTGCAGTATCTGGAAATCTGATTTTGCTATCTGGGCCTTAGCGCATGATTTGTCCCCCCCCCCCTTTTTTTAAAATATCTCCTGCGCCCAGTGGCGTGCACAGACATTATGGGGGGCAAGTGCTCAGGGAGGAGGGGGAGGGCACTTTTTTGCACACGTGGAACACGCTATTATAGTGTGAGATTAGAAAAATAAAATGAACATTACACGCACTTGTTCAATGCAATTCATGACTACTGTCATTCATCACAAGAAGGCACATGGGCAACCTTTATGAGGATATCTTTCTCTCAGGCAATGGGGAACTGCCTGATTCTTCTTTATGTGTTCATTTATGTTGCCCAACAAAACCTACGCAAAAGAAAACGTTCAGCTTAACAGATAGATTTGCAAAGTTGACCGACATTGTTTGTGGTGGTCGTCCTCACGTTTTCTATCATTGTTTGGGCTATAGCATTAAACTAGCTAATCAGGTGACCAGTCGGCTAAAAAATGCTCAGTTGTTTGGTGCTGTATGAGTAGTGGCGTACCGTCAGATGCCAGGAAGGCCTTCAGTAACATCACCCTTTCCCGGATAATTGCTCTTAAACTGTTTGCGATCAGGTTTGATTGATTAACAATCAAACAGTTAATTAACAGAATGGCCACCACCAATGCGTGACACGTAATGATTAAGAAATGCTAAATACAAAGTGATTGCCTGTTGGCTATGTTTATATAATTGATGTGAATTTGTAAGGATGACAATCTGCAAAAAATCTGAAACTTTCGCGGACTTCACAGCAATTATTTTCGTCTTCACTCAGCTGTGCTACTAAGCACTTTGGCTGTCACATTCAGAGTAGCCTATATAGAACGGCTTCTCATGGCTAATTACTCAATGAACGTCGCAAATTAATTTACGCAAATTCAGAAATTATAAAGATGTAGGATATTTTTTCCGTAGCCATTGGTGTGCGGAAGTAAGTTTAACACCGTATAATTTCGTAGTGCAATGTATAACACGGCTTTCAAAAACAAGCTAGATTCTCGTCGGTTCCTCCAATCAGTCTGAGCAACGGTTGCTAATCGGGGAGGTAAACTGCGAGGGGTGTCTGTCATTAAGTGAAAGGTGAGGTTATTGCTGGCCCTGTGCTTCTGCCGACGGACCGTCACTGTGTATGAGACAGGCTACTGCACAACAAAATGATTACAGGTTGGGCTTGGAGGGCAAACAGTACGATTTCACTTGATCTGTGTGTTACCTGGCTGGCGGGGCACAAGACTGTGGCTTCCAGTCGCTCAGCTGATATGCACTGCGCGTGACACGTGACAAAGGAAGAGTGGTCGGAAGCGTGTGAGGAGGTGGCCCATTTCGGGGCATTTTTTTCAGTAGTTTTTAATCACACAGCTTTTATAAAAGATCGTTTCAACATTGGCCCCACTAAAGTGTTAATAATAATAATAATAATAATAATCATCACTAAAAAAAAAAACGAAATTTCAAAAGGGCACTTTCATTGATAAAGGGCAAAGGGGCAAGTGCTGTAGCACCACCTAGCGTCTATTTGTGCACGCCACTGCCTGCGCCCCTGATCAGGTAGATGAATGATTATCTACATATTGCTTTAGGAACCTCATTGAGTATTGGGCATTAAGCTGTACTGGAGTCCTCTTGACCTTGGTAGTATTTTATCTCACTCCCCAGAGTGTGGTGAATTAACCAAATTTGTCATTCAGGTTTGGATTTGTTGTGAATTATGTCTTGACCCAGCTTTCGATGTGCTGTGCAATCATTGTGATCCTGTTTTTTGCGATGTAATGAATTCCTGGGTGGGTCTTTTGGTGTATGCACCTGTAGTCGCAATCGTAAAACTCCTGCGTGTGGGGTCTATCAAATGGGGTGCCTGTCCGAAGTCTCAGCCACCGCTGGTTCCTCACTCCTTGCCCCAGTTTGAGTGTTTCCCTGGAGGGCTAGGTGTACATTTGCCGCTGCTTATCTCAGTTGTGTGGTTTGGCCGTGTCATTGTGCTCAGTGTAAGGGATGGATTGCGGCCTGCCTTGTGACACCTGGTACCCATTACTGTGGTTTATTATTAATGCAACCAAAGCATCAAAGAATTAAAGTCAAGTTTCACATACAGTCTTTTTCTTCATTGTATCCCCCGAACGAGTTCGGAGGATACTATGGATTTGGCCTCGTCACGCGTCCGTGTCCGCAGAGATTTTCTTGTGCACATAAGTGCACCGATTCTTTTCAAATTTTGCAGGGACGTGTATTCTGGTAAGTTCACGACACCTATTGATTTTGGGTACTCTTGGACCATCTGGGCCTAACTGAGGGGCCTTCGGGGGATACATGTGCTCAGTTGCCGAGTGCTCTAGTTCATTCAATTGAATCACTGGCAGTGGGGAAATATTGAGTTTATTTTCAGTAATTTCACCAAAAGCTCTTATCAAGGGTCTCCGTGTCCCCTAAATAGGAGGGTGGTGCCATTTTTTGCAAAATTTAAGCCCCAGCATTGTTTTGCTTGCTTTGCGCAACTCGAGGGACTCTAGAATGGTATCCATAGTTACAGGCAACTCTTTTCTCACACCATGCAGTTTCTTACGAAACAAGACGTTTTATCTCGAATTCCCCAAAATCTGATTTATACGACGCAGCAGGTTGTGGCCATGAAATTCTCAGGTAATTCATGTATTTACATATTGCGTGGTTCTTGTGAGGACACTTGTGATCTCCGATCGATAAAGCTAACTATGATTAGCCCCAGCTTGCCTTGTGAAACTGGTCAGATGACGCATTAGTTACGTGATTTGCTTTTTTATGTCCTTTGCCTGCCATTTCCCACATTCACAGTTTAGATTATCATTCTGGTTTTTGTATTTCTCATGCCCTGCATTGCACATTGTCTCCCCAGTCTTGTCTTGTGTTCTGAGACAGTTTTATTCCCCAGTCTTGTGTGCCACAGTTTCAGGTGATTTCATGGTTTCTGGGTTTTCTTGCTTCCTTCGCCTTGCTTGATTACAACTTGCTAGCTTTTACCGTTGGAGTAGTTATTAGATTTTGAACAAGATTATGTTTAGCCATACCTGTACTTTTTTGTTTCAGTGGGACTCCCCAGTATAATAAAGGCTAAATTAAATAATTCTTTTGTGTATTTGTATCGTTTTGTCTGTCACAAGCAAGAGATGTTGCGGTACCACCTATGACAGGGTTTGTTTTCAGCCAAAATAAACTACATGGAGGGCAGAGAGCCCCCACTCTCCTCGTTACAAGTCAATTCATCTAACCATAGCCGTCCAAAGCTGTTAAATTGAGGCAAAAAATTATCCATAAAGCAAATATCCTGCATAGTTCCTCGACTTTCATGAGCAGCCACTGTAAAAAAAAAAAAAAATGTAAGAGATGAAGTGTTTACCTGATTTTGGGCTTCCACTGCGAGCTCTTCTTTGACTGATGCACACACTAGCAGCATTCGCGCGTGTGTAGAGGACGTGATTACGGCGCTGCTATTTCACATAGCAGCAATAAATACTATTTTCTGATTGGCTGATAGGTTGCTGATTCAAGCAGGGCAGTCTGCCTTTGGCTCATCCATTCATAGATTACTAATCTCTTTTATTTACAGTCTGTCACTAATGTGCGTCGATTTTATCACTTCTCAGCGTGAGAAATGTCATGTGTGGCGTGAGAGCGTGTGAACTTATTGAAATGCGTGAGTCTCACGCTCACTGCGTGAGACGTGAGAGCCCTGACTGTGTATGCTGGTTTTTGTAACAACCACGACTGCAATCTTAGACTTTTAACAAGGTGTTGATTTGTCTTAATTAGCTGCATTCCATGTTTAGAACAGTTTACCACCTTTAGCTGCATTTTATATCCTCTGTGTCACAAAGAATTAAAAACCCTCCAACATGTTATGCTTATTTTTCCATATTGTGAGGGTTTGCAGGTAAAAAACATTTCTAAACAGATCAAACTGGACAAGATAAATCATCTGAGAAAATCAGTAAGCTCCAAACTGAGTTACTGAACACAGGTGTTTTGAATTCTTTCAAAATAATTTTCCTGAACTCAATAAAATGAACATGAAGCGAAACAGGTGTGACCTTACTGTTTGCCAAATAAATTGTTGGGTTTTGCAATCATGTGTTCACAGTTTCACCAGTGAGGAACCTACTGATTGTTTACGTTAAGAGTTCGGTCAGAGTGTTTCCCTCTGCAGTTATTCATACTGGTTTCCAACAAATCTCATTGTGGATATGAAATTTAAATTCTTCATTGCATGTGTAAATTTGTCAAATGTGGCTTAAGAGGACAAATAACTGCTCTAAACCTGAATGCTCCTAACTCAGGCAAATCAACGGCTTGTTTAAGTCTTAAGATAGCAACTGTGGTCGGAACAAAAACAAGTGTACTCAGTGAAGCGCCAGGACCGAGTTTGAAAACCACTGCTGTATATACTGTTATGAGGGATGTCACACTCACGCTTCCCTGTTGATTTCCATTTGTAGGCCACATTACTGGAAACAGCAACACCACATTTATTTCTAATGGACAGGTGATGAACTTCAGTGGTGACGTCATCGTGGTGTATGTCAGTCAGAACTCTCAGAGCAGCGGAGGAGGCACAGATGAGGACGTCTGCAGCCCAGTCCAGGAGGAATCCAATGAGGTTGACTCCCAAGGCATCAGCAATTCCAAGATGAACACTGTGCCACAGGAGGGTGTGCTTCTCCCTTTACAAGAAGAAACACAACAGCAATCTACAGCTAATCATAGCACCCTGCCTGTTTAGGAGGAAACCAATGACTAGCTCCAGAGGAAGCATGCATGAAAAAATACCAAAGTGACCTGGTTCATGCGATTCGGAAATGTATAGATCTATGCTGGATCACATTTTGTG
This sequence comes from Gymnothorax reevesii, assembly GCA_029721435.1. NCBI lineage: Eukaryota > Metazoa > Chordata > Actinopteri > Anguilliformes > Muraenidae > Gymnothorax > Gymnothorax reevesii. The sequence continues at coordinate 88,525,803 of CM056575.1, forward strand.
TTTCACGTTTCAGATTGTTCTCATTGCATTCAGAGTGCTCCGTGAAGATAAATGCTGTGCATTTGTTGAAAAATACAGCGCCCTTCCTAATTATTGGCACCGCTGGTTAAGATGTGTTAAAAGCCTTAAAATAAATTCAATTTTTATTACAGAAGCATACTCGCACACTGAAAATTGTAGAGAAATGCAACCTTGAACTCAAGTGAATTTTACGGGGGGAAAAAAATCCCTGACTCAGAAATAATTATTTTTCATAAAAACACCTGTTCCACAATTATTGGCACCTCTATTAATTCCTAGGAAATAAATGTAATTGAAGTATTTCTGTCATTTCTACAGTACTTTACAACGTTGATCAGAGTATCTAGGAACATTTAATTACTAATTCATCACTTCCTGTTTCCCTGGGGTATAAATATGACATGACACAGAGGCAATTTCTCTTATCCACTCTTCAAAATGGGAAAGACAAAGGATTTTTTTAAAATATAATTATTTTGCCACCACGCACAGTGAGGAGGATGGTAAGAGAAATAAAAAGTTCTCTAAAGCTCACTGTTAAAGGATTGCAACAAATGGTAGCATCTTGGGGTCACAAAGTCTCCAAAACGACCATCAGGCGCTATCTACATGCCAACAAGCTGTTTGGGAGGGATGCATGGACAAAACCTTTTCTCACTCACAATCATAAACGCAAACGTCTGGAGTTCACTCAGTGGTACCGGGACTTCAACTGGGACAGTGTGCTTTGGTCAGATGAGACCAAGATAGAGCTTTTTTGCAACAAACACTCTAAGTGGGTCTGGCGGAACACATAAGAGGAGTATGCAGAAAAGCACCTCATGCCCACTGTGAAGTATAGGGGAGAATCGTTGATGCTGTGGGCCTGTTTCTCTTCCAGAGGCCCTGGGAACCTTGTTAGGATGCATGGCATCATGAACGCTTTGAAATACCAGGACATTTTAAATCAGAATCTGGTGGCCTCTGACTGAAAGCTGAAGACGGGTCTTCACTGGGTCTTTCAGCAAGATAATGACCCCAAACATGTGGCCAAATCTCCACAGAAATGGTTCACCAGACACAGAATCAAGCTCCTCCCATGGCCATCTCAGTCCCCAGACCTCAACCCCATTGAAAACCTGTGGAGTGAGCTGAAGAGAAGAGTGCAGAGGAGAGGACCCAGGTCACTGGATGATTTAGGGAGATTGTGCAAAGAGGAATGGTCAAAGATCCCTCTTTCTGTATTCTGCCATCTTGTGAAACATTACAGGAGAAGATTAGGTGCTGTTTTGTTGGCAAAAGGGGGTTGTACAAAGTATTATCAGGGGTGCTAATAATTGTGGCACACATGATTTGATGTAAAATAATTACTTATTAATGTGGGATTTTTTCCCACTGAATAAATGCACTTGAATTAAAGGTTGGATTTTCCTCTTTTTTTCATTGTGCTCCTATATTATTTAGAAAAAAAACTGAATTTATTAGAAGTTAAAGAACACATCTTAACCAGGGGTGCTAATAATTATGGAGGGCACTGTATGTACGTATATATTTGTGTTATCATTTATTCTTTTTCCCAGGTTGCCTTGCCTCAGACATGTTCAATGAAATGTTAAAAAGGGATCACTTGCAAGGTCAAAGCTGATCTTGTCTTTTGAAAATGTAGTCGAAGAGCCTGAGGCTAAACGTACTTTTGATACGTTCCCACACTTCATGGCGTGAGGACTGGATAATGTCTTTTATAGTTACCCTAGCGGATTTTCTCAAAATGGAATTTGTAACTTAAGTATCTTTAACACTGGGGTCTTCAATTAATCTTCCTGTTTTGATTGCAGTTCTGATTATGAAGTTGGGTGGAATCGGTAGTGTCAGAGTTTAAAGTTGATCAAACTATTTTATCCTACTCTCTAGCACAGATTTAATTTCAATTTTGTGTTGCTTTTGAATACAAATGTTTTGCTAAGTAGGCAGGGGAACGCCAGATGCAGGATAAAAATTTATTAAACACCAAACACTAGGAGAAAGTGGCAAACAGGCCAGAAATAAAACACCGCACGCATGCACTGAACGATTGGGAAAACTAAGGTACACTGCCCGAGGCAGGGGGAAACAAAGGTACTCACTCCAAGAGTGGCTAAACTAGAAAAAAAAACTGAACCAAACTAAACTGACAGACACACTGGGAGACTTGAACAATGGGCAGACAAGACAAGGGTGCAGCAAAATACAAGACTCAGGAGAAAACACAAAGGAAATACTCAGAAGACACAGGATTTCACAACGTAGAGCTGAGTCTAACAAAATTCCGTCTGATGTCTCTTCTCACTTTGCCCACAGAAATAGCCATGAGGGGAGGCGGGGACTCTGAAAGCAATCTCGTAAGGAAACAAACACATGGGATTAATAAAACAATTACAGGAGAACCAGGTTAACAATAATGACTCGAGACAAGACTCTCAGACCATCAATCAAGCTAGACAGTTTAGATTGAGGTAATCTAAACATGACGAGTAAAAAGCACCACGAGAGAAGCAAAGGAAAGCACAGCTTTAAACGAAGTTAATCAGGGAAAGCTTAGGAAGGAATTACAAAAGCTTGAAACACTCGCACTCGCTAATGAGTTAATTAGGTTAATACTGTGTGACAAAATATTTACAATCACCCTCAAATAAGTGCTGGTTAGTAATTAACCTATCAGAGAACGCTTTCACTCAGAGTTTAGCGAGACCCAGAATCAAGCACAGGTGGAAGCAATGAATGAAATACCGCAGCCGATTCTGATTGAGGAAACGCCATTAGACAACGAGACGCAGGCATGCTGAAGGCTGTCACACGACATCACTGGAGTTTGGCAGAGAGGGAATCGATCATCAGACGGCGGGAATGAAGCTGAAAAATAAAATGAAAATAAAGCAGAAGCACAAAGACAGCAGAACCATAACATGTTTTGAATGAAAACATGTATGAACCAGGTTAATAATTCACAAATAGCTGGGGTTTTGCTTTTTTCTGAATTTGGATGACTTCAGCAATGAAAGCAATCTGTGATTAGGATAAGTTTGAATATAAAATGATGTTAGAAGAATTCTGAATTATTTAGTTGACCAACTATCCTGGCTATAAAAAATCTTAGTGCTTCTTTTGATCTCAAAAATTAGCAGTTGAAATGGAACAGAGGGTTTATGAAAGAGTAGAAAGAAAAAAAATAAGTTTTTTGAAAGCTTGCTGAACATGGTTATTCACATTTGGTCAGTGACACAATTTCATCATTTTGGCTTTGTACACAACCACAATGGCCTTGAAATGAATCAGTCAAGATGTGCTTGTAGAGCAGACTTTCAGGATTGACATTAGGGTTTTGCGAAAAATATTACATGAACTATGTAGGAATTACAACCGTTTTTATTGATATTCCCTGGAATTTTAGGGGTCCAAAAGAATTTAAACTCACACTAACATAATCATAAATGAAATGGTCATTTTAAATACTTGGTAGCAAATCCTTTGCCATTAATAACTGCCTTAAGTCTGGAATCCTTAGACATCATCAAATTCCAGGTGTCACCGCTAAAGATGCTGTTCTTGGCCTTGACTACAGCTGTCTTCAGGTCTTTCTGGTTCTTAGGGCATTTTGCCTTCAGTTTTACTTTCAGCAAGTGAAAAACATGTTCCTTTGGATTCATAGCAGCCAGATGACTTGGCTAGTAAAGAAAATTCATTTCTAGGCCTTAAAAAATTGGGTTGGTTTTGAAGAGTGCTTTGAGTCATAGTCCATCTGCACTTTCAAGCACCTTGAAATGAGTTTTATAGTATTTGGGTGAACCGGAGCCGACAATATAGCCCTATATCATCCGTAATTCATCCTGCTGCTTTTGATAGCGGACACATCAGCTATAAGTACAACCAAGCTGGTTTAGTTGGCAGCAATACATGCCCACACAAGGCCACATGTCACAGATGAGGTAGCATGAACAGTTCCTTCCCTTCTCCCTACATAACTATGTAAAAAGTTTTTCTTCATCTCATCTACTCATAGGATTTTGTTCCAGAACTGTACAGGCTTTATTACCCCGCCCCACCTGAAGGGTGAGGGAAAGGGGTATTTTTTTCGGTTCAGTTTGTTTCTGTGTTTGTTTTTTTGTTTCTGTGTTTGTTAACACTCTAGCGGCAAAACTAATGGCCAGAATCATCCCAAATTCGGTATAGGGATTGCCACTGACCAGAATAGATCCCAATTGAATTTCATACAAGGAGGTGAAAGTATGTGCGAGGGGCTGGGTTTGTTGTGCCTGGCACCACTTGTTGAAATGTGTTTTGGTAAACACCCTGATTTTGCATTTTTCAAAGTATTACACCATGTGGTAACCTATATTTATTTACTTTTCTTTTGATTGGTGATATTGAGTTGGATATGTTTTGATCCTGGAGAGTGTTCTCAATCTGGCCCATTGTTCTGATAAGATTTTTCATCACCTGGGGAAAGAATTCTTTTGTCACTCTCCACAGATGTTAGTATCTATGGTCTTCCGGGCCTTTTGGTATTCCTGAGCTCACTGGAGCATTTTTCCTCTGAAGAATTAACCAAATTGTTGATGTAGCCACTAGCTAAAAAATTAGCTAGAAAAAGAAAGCTAGCTAAAAAAACCTGTTAGCCTTTTCACTCCAATGCATCTATAAAAATGTTCAAACCTATTTCTTTTTGAGCCTATCTACAACGAATCCAAAACTTTTGCATATTGTTGTCAACAATCATTGCACACTTTTTTTGTCCTTGGTGTTAAAAGACCTTAATAATGGTTTCTTTCACTAGGATTGGCTGCTGTTTTGAATTCATTTGGAGAGTTTTCAGCTCCATATTCCAAATGCAAATTCCTATCTTTCAATCAAGTCTATGCATTTTAGTCTGTTCACTTGTAAATAAAATAATAAAGAGATAACACATACCTGCCATGGAACAGCTGTGTAACCACATGTCCAATTACTTTTGGTCCTTTAAGGGGGGGGGGCTTATCAAAAGTGGTGTAATTCCTACACCATTCAGTCATTTTGGATGTAAATGCCCCCAAATTTAACCTGAAGATCTGCCCTTCAAGCTCACATTACTTAGTCTCAGCTCCAAATATGATGTGGACATGGTCTACAACATCCCCCGCCAATCGTGTGCTTCTTATTTTCGAACTCCATCAAGGCCTTTATGGTCTGAAGCTACACACCAAATTTGGTTGTCCTATCTGTAATGGTTACGGAGAAAAGTTGTTCCATTTCTCTCGGACGGACACGCACACACGTACGGACAGACGGACGGAGGTCAGACCTATATCCCCCTCCCACTTCGTGTTGGCGGGGTATAATAACATTGAGTTGTACAAATATAAAGCCGACACTGTATAACGGTTTACTGTAATGATACAGATACACAGGGAGGCCTGTGGCAATTTTTCTAGGCCACTCAACTTTTGCTGTCATGTATGTTTTAACAATGGCATGACACAGAATGCCCCTGACATAATTTCATACCAAAAATCACTTTGCAGATCAGTCACAACATATACTACGCTAAAAGTTTTCATGAATAAACATTTACCTGCAGAGTCGCTCACTAACAGTCTTGAATGAACAAATATCCTCTTTGTGAACTTAATCTTGTATTATTAACTCCTTTATTTAAAAGGCATTAAAATAAAAAAATATTTATTTTACATTTTAGTTTCCTACCAAATTCAGTGAGGTGGTTGAAATGTGGACATCTTTCATCTTGCAGCCTCACTGTCAGCCTCAGTTTTTCCAGGAAAATCTGTGAGAAGACCAAGAAGTGTAATATTTTTGGAGTGCCTTGCTATTTTGAATCACCTGTGTTTAAACGAAGAATTTACATAGTTGAAAATAAACACTTTAATCAAACAATAGATAGATACCTGATGTTTATAGAGCTGTGGTAGCGCAATGTAAGCTATTTCATTTGACCTCATTCATTGCGCAGCCCATTGTGGTATGACCCTACTGAAAGCTGGATCACAGTCATTGCATTCAGAGTGCTTTGTGAAGATAAATGCTGCGCATTTGTCGAAAAATAAGTGTATATGTTTTTGTTATTTTTTTGCCTAGTCTAGATGTGTCCAATGAAATGTTAAAAAGGGATCACTTGCAAAGTCAAAGCCGATCTTGTCTTTTGAAAATGTAAAGAGCCTAAAAGTGCTGAAGTTTAATTCTCACACATCATGAGGTAAAGATGGGGTAATGTCTTTTATAGTTAACCAAGTCAACTTCTCAATTTTCTCAAAATGGACATTATGTGACTTAGCTACCTTTAACACTGGGGTCTGCAATTTATCTTCCTATTTTGATAGCAGTTTTCTCATTATGCTATGGGGTAGAATTGGTTCTTCGTTTAAAATAAGTAAAATTTTATTTTACATTTAAGTTTCCCCCCTAGTTCAGTGATGTGGCTAAAATGTGGACATCTTTCATCTCTCATTCTAAGTTTTTGAAACCAAGTAGTGCAATATTTTTGGAGTGCCTTGCTTTTTTGAATCACTGTAATGTTTAAACTAAGAATTTAGCTGGTTCAAAATAAATGCTTTCATCAAACCAAAGATGGATACCTGATGTTTAAATAGTCGCAGAAACGCATTGTAAGCTATTTCATTTGACCACATAAACAAAATTGTGCAGCTTGTTATGGTTTGGTTTGGATCCCATTGAAAAGCTAATAAGATCCTTCACTTAGACGTTTAAGGTAGCATCAAAGAAATGCTTACTACTGTGGGGACAGAACATAACCTACATTAAGCACATTTGAGTTTGTAAAAACAGGAAGTTACAGCTGACTTGCACATAGTTTGCATCTGGTTTGCACGAGCCTCACTGATTTAGCGGGATTTTCTGGACTGGCTTGTGAAATTCTGCCACCCAGTGGTTTTAAGAATACATTACACAGTTCAAAAGTTCTTCAACTATAGGAGCAGCGAGTAAAATGTTGCGTCAATTGGTCATGCAACTGATGTATTACACTTCTAACAACAAGTTTGCCACTTAATAATGTCACCGGTAGCTCACAATGATATGGGCACCATATTGTGTACAACACAAACAGCATCGATTCACTGTTTTTCAGAGGAAATATAATGCTGAAAGAATATCTTAGTCAGATCAAGATCACTTGAATTGCCCGTTTTTGTTGATCTTTAAGAATCTCCCTGACTCACTGAGAACAGAATTATTGTGTACCTCCCCTTGAACCGCACATTTAATTTTTCATTTGAAACCACACTTGTGAAAAAAAAAATTACATTTTTTTAAGTAAAATATTTTGGGCCTGATGATGCCGTCAGGGTTGATGAAAAGCGCCCCATATTTCAACATTTCACCTCAATCAAAGTGCGTATCAAAATAAACATATACATTAAATAATAAAAAGGTAATCTTACAGCTTTTCTACCAAAAATGAATGAACACATTTCTTTAATTTTTCCATGTTGGGAGTTGGCGGAAATGTGTTTGGCAGGGAGAGAGTTCCACAGCTGGGATGTCCTTGGTATGTATGAACACTGATGAAGATGTGTGTTGGATTTGTTTATGCTAACAGTGTATGCATGGGCTGCTCCAGAATATTGAGTTGTTCGAACATTAGATACGAATGGTGGTAGGATTCCTGAGAACTCAAGGAGGGCTTCAGGAAGAAGTGTCGATAGAAAGTACAGAGAGACAACATTCCTCCTGTGCTCAAGTGGAAGGATTCCAGCTGTGATTGGATCATCCATATTCAGGAGAAGGAGGGCTTTCCTCTGTAGCCTGTCCAATAGCCCATGTGCTGTGGTGCCAGCTCCACTCCAAATTGGACATGCGTACTCCATTAAGGGTCAAATGTAGGCCTTGTAGATGGTAACTCTTGCCTTAAATGGAAGAAGGTCTTTTGAGAAGCATAAGATGTAAAGCCTCTTTGCAACCTTTTTGGCAATACCCATGATGTAGGGAGCCCACATCAAAGTGTTGGTGATGGTCATACCAAGAAGAGTGATGTTTTTAGTTAGTTTAAGGGCACAGTTCATGAAATACAGAGTAGGATGGTTCTGATTCCGCTTCCTGCTAATGATCATCTCCTCAGTCTTGCTTACATTGTAGGTGATGCACCAATCTGTCGCCCATTTCTCAGATGGCACATTGTTGGACATTCAAATGAAAAAGGACTGGTTTGAAAAGTCCATTCAGCTTCTACTATCTTGAAAACACTACTCCTAGATGGCGTGACCAAAGCCATCAACTAATGTTTTGACTAGTGAATTTAATTATTCAATAGGATACATTTATTTCAAATCTAAACACAGGTATAATCTCTTAAAAAAGCTGGTGCTGGGGGCAGGTTAGGATTAATAATGACGTGAGAAGTTGTAATAATAGAGTGATGTGAAACAGGTGATGGTAAACAAGTGAGCTAATGGTGTTATGCTCGAGTCAGAACAGGGGCAGAAGCACAACGACACATGAGCATAGTGACGTGACCCTTTCAAACCTGCCACACCTGCTGTGTCTCAGTTGCATGCGGAGCAGTTACTGCACAGCTACAGAGACTAAGTTAACACCACAGTGAGAAAAGTGGGCTTGCATATGTAATTTAACTGGTGCGTGAAAGGCAGACACCATTTCTGTCATACATGGAGCAAACAGTATGTAAAAAGTGGCCTATGTCTGAAGTAAAATAGTACATAGGATAGATTCTTATGGTGAAAGCTAAGTGTTTTTGGTAACCCCGGAAACACTTACTTCCATACCAAATGAGTGTTGCTTGATTGTATGTTTGTCCAGTTGACCAGTGACGTTCAGGCTTCTGCAAACAGGGATCAGCCTCAATTCAAAGCAATGGGTCTGTAAAGTATTTATGTAAAGGATTATACCCATTGAGTGCATTTCTCAAGGGACAATAAACACAGAAAGAAATGCCATCTGTATCTGTTTAAAAGACGATCCTGTGTTTTCCACCAAGACAACACCACGCCATTTCCTGTACGGATTACAAGTGCATGGCTGCGTAAGCGGATAGTGTGAATATTTGACTGGCCTGCCTACAATCCTTATCTGACTCCGATTATGAGTGTGTGATGCATCATGAAGTAAAATACCTGGAAACGAAAGTCCCATTCAGTTGCTCAGCTGAAGACCCGCATAATGATGGAATGGGGAGAAATTCAGACTTGAAATGTTTTTTTTTTTTTTTTGTGTCTGGACACTTGCTGTCAACACACGGCATATTTTCAATCAGCAGTGAAAATCACACGTTAGAACATCAAGTAATGGTTTGTTGTACTGTTTTCAATGTACAACCCCAATTTTAAAATAGTTGGGACAAATAGTAAATTGTGAATAAAATCAAAATGCAGGAGCCAATATATTATTTACAATAGGACATAGATAACATTTCAAATGTTGAAACTGAGATATTTTACATTTTTATCGACAAAATTAGATTATTTAAAATTTTCTGGCTGCAACAGATTTCAAAAAAGTTGGGACACATGCAAAAAAGGGCTGAAAAAGCTATTAATATATAAGAGAATCAGCTGAAAGAACATTTAGCCAGTTATTTGTTAACTGGCATCAGGTGTGTAACATGATTGGCTATAAAAGGGATGTCTTAGAGAGGCTGAGTCTCTCAGAAGTAAAGATGGCCAGAGGCTCTCCAACCTGTTACGGCTTGCATAAAAAAATTGTGGAATACTTTAAAAACAAAGTTACTCAACATCAAATTGCAAGGGCTTTGAAGGTCTCATCATCGACAGTGCATAACATCATCAAAAGATTCAGAGAAGCTGGAAAAATCTCTGCGTCAGGGATAAGGCGGAAGACCTTTACTGGATGCCCGTGATCTTCGGGCCCTCAGATGCCACTGCATCACTCACTGGCATGATTTCTGTCGTTAACATTACTAAATGGGCCCAGGAATACTTCAAGAAACCACTGTCTGGTTGATATTTGAGTGACTGTACTATATTTGTTACTTGCTGCCACCAATAAAAAAGATTTTTAAAAAAAAAAGAAACCACTGTCTGTAAACACAGTCTGCCATTGTTAAGCATGATCCAGAAGCGCCGCCGTGTTCTATGGGCCAAGGCTCATTTAAAATGGACTGTAGCAAAGTGGCAAAGTGTCCTGTGGTCAACTTCAACTGTCACATATATAAAGGTTTTAGAGCAACATATGCTCCCCTCCAGACGACATCTATTCCAGGGAAGGACAATACAAGACCACATACTGCAGCTATTACCACAGTTTTGTTGTATCCGCCTTTGATTTTATTTGCATGTTTTATGATGTACCATCTTTTTTTCAGAATTGGGGTTGTACATGGTTTAAATTCTTCAAACAGAACTGCTGCTTATACCTGAATGCAGTTTAGAAAATTTGTTTGATTTTCTCTCCCCCCCCCCCTTTTTTTTTCACTAATCAATTGGTTTTTTTAAATGTTGTTGTTTTCCACCATTCGTGAAGCATTATGAGTTCATTAAATTTGTCATGATCCCTGCAGCATGGTAGAATAGCACCTGCTTGCACTTTCAAGGTTTTGCCTTCTGGGTGCCAAAAGGCTGTCCAGTGGACTGGAAAAATCAGGATAGGACTTGGGTGCAAGGCTAGGGAGTGATAAATATTTAAGAACAAAAGAGTGTGTAAGAAGAGGTCAGGGGGCCACCAGATGCAGGATCCAAACTGTTTATTGAAACACCAAACACTAAGGAGAAAATAGGCACACAGGCCAGAAACAAAAAACCGTACACATGCACTGAACGATTGGGAAAACTAAGGTACACTGCCCAAGGCAGGGGGAAACAGAAATACTCACTCCAAGAGTGGATAAACTAGAAAAACAAAAACTGGACCTACCTAGACTGACGGACACACTGGGAGACTTATGTGGCCTCCCGCCGTAGTGTTATGGGCTATGCTGACCACGCCACCCCTAGGACAAGACCAGGTAAAGCAAAGGGACTCAATTTAACCAATTCAACACGCACAGGCTTGACTTTTAAAAATATATATATATAAAAATACAATCTTTATTTTGTCTTTCATTAAAAGCGAGCCGCGGTTGGTTGTCAATAAATAGTACACAACTCAATCCATTAAATAACAGGGATAAGCCATAGGTGGGTGAGCCACCGAAATACAGGCTTGACCAGGCCTCAGTTTCAATTCCACACGTGAGCTAGGGCGCACCACTTTAAAGTGGGCATGAATAGTACAAACTCAATCTGTACAACACTCCAACCACGCTCCGTGAGCCATTAAAAAAAAAAAAAAAAATGCACTTCACGGCATTACACTGCACACATCAGTTACAAATAAGTGACACATTAAGGAAACCACGAAACTGGTGTATTAGCCTATACTATGGGCCCAATCCACACCAAGGCCATTACCAGGGAAGGGGGAATAAAACAAACCCAAAAAAAGAAAAATATAAATTAACAACAAAAAGAAGAAAAAATAAACCCCACTAGCCAGTGGCTACAATCAGTTTACTAACACAAATCTCTAACAGCCCACCGGCTAGGGGGAAAAAAAATAAAATTAAGAAAGAATCGGGGGGTCACGTGACGATGGGTAGCTAGAAGACGTGTTTGCGCTTAGCTCCCGCTCCCACTTGCTTTAAATCTTATTTACTGTCCTCGTTCTGGCTTATCAAACTGATTAAGTTGCATAAGAATCAGTTGGGGGACAGAAAGGTGCTCTTTTCACAAAAAGCGATGTCGAAACAGACGAAAATCAACCCACGAAAGGTGACGACCGCTACAACTGCTAGCCAAACTACCGACTCTCCAACAACAGCAGCGGAGGAGGAGTCCCAACCAGCGGTAAGCACCACGGCTCTGATACGCGAATTGACTCAAAACTTCAGCGACACAATGGAGGTGAAACTCTCTAAGTTCAGAGATTTCGGAAAAGATTTCTACGACGCTGGAAAACCGGTCAAAACGCATTGCTGAGGCAGAACAGAGAGTTTCGGAGGTGGAGGATGTGGTTTCCTGTCTGGAGGGGAGATTCGCCGAAGCAGAGAAAAAAAATTAAGGGACTGGCTGCTAACATGGAGGATATAGAAAACCGGAGCAGGCGGGATAACATTCGTGTTCTCAATTTAAAAGAGGGCACGGAGGGAAAGCGTCCCGTCCAATTTTTTGAAACTTGGCTGCCCACCGTACTTGGCTCACAAGCGAGCCCCGGAACTAAAAACCATATTAAAATCGAGCGGGCACATCGGAGCTTGGGGCCGTGAGGTGAGTGTCCCCGCCCGGTGATTATCAAGCTTCACAACTCCAGGGATAAACCGAGGATAATGGCGGCACTCAGGGCGATGCCTAATTTGGAATATGAAGGACAGCAGATCTTCATACATCAGGATTTATCCTCATCGGATCGGGAGAAGCGGCGGGCCTTCAACAATGTGTGACAGGTTCTGATAGTCCAGGGCATTCGCTTCAATATGCACTTTCCGGCCACTCTGACTGTGAACCACAAGGGTACTGAGCACAGATTTGAAACACGGCGGGATGCGGAAAAATTTCTCAACAAATGAAGTTGTGTAGTAGATGCTTTTAAACTGTCTTTAGTCCAGTGTGATCGGAGGGATTAAACGGAGAGAGCACACTGTGGACGACGTAAGTTGGTTTTACTGTAGCATCTTTAATGCCGGGAAAGAGCACGTCAATATAAGACTTTGAAGGGATATATGGTGACTTAACTCTATGTTTAGTTATTCACACTTTTTTTTTCCCAATACTCGTAGAGGGATACTGTCACTTTTTCATTTAGCTTACTCTATCAGCTTACAATTAATAAGAGGCTTTTTTTTTCTTTTTGCATGTGTTTGAAAAAACTAGCTGGAGAAGCCTGATGATAGATGGTCAGAATGATGACAGATAGGTTATATCATTATGATATGGGGGCGGGGGTGGAATATGGAGTGGGTTTTTTTTTGGTTTTTTCTTCTCTTGCTCCAGAAGTGGGAACTCCTTCTGGCAGCACGTGCCCCTTTTAGCACTACCCAGTGGGTAGCTTTCTATTTTGGTTTTGTCTTCACTGTTCATAATTCTTGTTCTGTGATGTTTTCTTTGTGTGCTGACAGTTATCGGAGTGTGGGAAAGGTTGTAGTTATTTTTCCACACTTAGAAGATGTTCATACCAGCATAGATCACCCAGTTTATTTGCCAAATAATGCTGTACCTTACTGTGGATGTTATAATGGGTCACTTACATTTAATCTGGATAACTTGTGTCTGTTATATGATCATTCAGTTACTCAATGAGTGACACAAAAATCATAACACTAAATGTTAAACACTCATTTAAAATGAAAACGTGATTGGGTGGGCCAAATTTACTATTCATCTTTCAACTCAAAAATTAGAGGGGTTGCAATACTTATCCACAAACATCTTGCTTTCACACATGATATAGTCATCAGAGATACAGAGGGAAGGTTTATTATTGTTACTGGGTTTCTGTATGGTGAACACATTCTTATAGGAAGTGTTTACGCACCCAATACCTTTGATAGCTCATTTTATTCAAAGTTGCTGGCTGATACTTCTTCAATTTGTCCGCCTTATGTGATACTTGGAGGAGACTTTAACTGGGGTCTGGCCTCTGAGATGGATTATAGTCCACCCAAAACCCATCCTCTCTCAAAGATGGCAAAAGCAACAATAGAGCTCTGCTCAGAACTTTGCCTATATGATGCATGGAGAATTATTAATCCTCGAGGCAGAGATTTTACATTTTTCTCACGTGACCTAAGATTTATTCATGATTTATTTGAAAATGGTAATTTCATGTCATTTAAACAACTTCAGATTAAGTACAAAATACCAAATAACCATTTTTTCGGCTTTCTTCAAGTGAGGCATTATGTAAAATCATGTCTTACTTTACCAAATGATCAACCAATTTTTGGTAAAATTTTTAATTTCAACTTAACTGCTTTGAGCGACAAGAAATTTATCTCTTTTTTATGGAAAGTTAGCCTCCCTTAACTCTCTTAATACCGACAGAGCCAGAGAACTATGGGAAAAGGACTTAGAGGTTAAAATTACTGCAGAGAAGTGGTCGGATGCTTTTGTATCTGCTAAGAATGTATTTGAATGCAATAGACTGCGGGAGAGTAAATTTAGAATTTTACACAGGGTGCAGCGCACTCCTGAATTTCTACATAAAATCAATCCTCAGCTTTCACCCCTTTGTGTGAAGTGTAAAAAAGACATAGGAACCTACTACCATTGTATTTGGCAATGTCCAAAAATATCCAGATATTGGAAAAATATTGCTAAGGAGCTTAGTTTAATTTTCCATAAAACAGTTAGATTGGACCCAATGTTGTTTCTTCTTAGTACATCTACAGGACAGCTCTCTCTACCCACTGGACAGCTGACTTTAATGTGTAAACTTTTGCTTCTAGCAAGACGTTGTATTCTGTTCCAGTGGATTCAGGAGAAGCCTCCCACAATTACACAATGGTATAGAGAAGCATTTAAGGTTTTTCCTATGGAACATCTCAGTGCTGCTTTAAAAGGTAACAGCAATTTATCTTATGACATATGGCGGCCCCTTCTCGATCATCTCCCCACTGACCTTGTTGATTTATTGCAGAGGGGGCACCCGCACCTTGTCTTTACAAATGGGGTATAAGCTGTTAAATCTTCTCCTCTGTCATGGCTAATGCAAACAGTGATGTATATGAAATGGACCAGGTGTATATTGATGTGACCCTTGTATATAACGTCTCATTTGTAATTTGGCAAAATCTGTGCTGTCTGGTTTGTTTGTGTATTTGTTAATATAAAAGTAATAAAATATTACTGAAAAAAGAAAAAAAAAAAGAAAGAATCAAAACAAAAACTATATCTAAAAGGCAGCACCTGCACATTCATACACATCAAGAGAACAGTAGCTGACAATCAGATGGGCTGTAGCCTCTATAGAGACTAAAAAAAGAAACGAGAGACCCAGTTGAGTGCTCTGTGCGTCTAAAATTTGTAGTCAATTACTCCATAACATGTAGCTACTAAACACCCACACATACGCCAAAAACAAGATAAATAGATTGAATACTGGGACGTCCTAGACGACGCGAGCCGGTAAAATTACGGAGAGGAAGTCAATTACCATTACTTCTTTCCGCAAGGACCGCAAAACGCATATTGCTTTGTTACACATTTTGCTTTTCCCAAAGACCTTATAAACATACCTTTTTTTCGCAGTCTAGTAGTTAGGTAAATAGACCGTATTCCTCCACTTCACGCAGAGTCGCTGTACGCTCATCTACGCGTCATTCTAGGCACTCCAAACGATATTTCGGAAATATACGCAATGGCGCTGTTGGCAATCACTTGGCAACACAATTATGCTACAAATAGCACCCAAAACACTGCTGCAGTCCAGCACGTAAGCAACTAACTTCAATAGGTCACCCCCCACGAGGACCCCAGGTATCTATGCATCTGCCTGCTCTCAATTTCTGGCAAATCCCACCCCAATTAAGCAAAATAAGCAATACGGGGAAGGAGGGAAAGCAGGGGTTTTTGGCGCGAAGTTTGAAACTTGGGAGCGTGTGTTTGATTGTCATCGGGTTTTTTCCTCTCTTCTCTCTTTGTCTCCTCTCTCATTAATATTTCTTTTCTTTATTGTTTAGGTGAATATATTTGATATCGAAAAGTGAAAGGGTGGATTCAGGCAGGCAGGTGATGGCAACCTCTGGGGGTGCCGGGGGAATGGTTTTTGGGATTAGTGCAATTCCTTAAGATGGGGGTCGAAATAGCAGAAAGGAAGGAAAACGAGTCGCATCTACTGAAAGGTCTGATGGTTCTGAGATTAATGGTGAAAAAGTTATGAGGAAAGAGGGTGGAGAGAATTTTGTGGTATTATATAGAATTAAGGGGCAAAAAGATAATAGCGGAGGATTTAGGGCGCTAAATCCGATTAAAATAACAGGTACTCTTGAGAGTCAAATAAAGAAAGGTTATCACGCTAAAATTCTGGCAAATGGGGTACTTTGAGTTGCTTGTAAAGATAATGAGCAGTTTATTCTGGCTAAAAAAGTCAACAAAATATTGGTAGAGGTTGAATATATGGTTCCCCGAGAGAATCGAGGGTCGAAAGGAGTTATTTATGGAGTTTGCGGAGACTTAACTGAGAAGATAATTGTAGATAATATCAAGGGCGCAAGGATTATAGAGGCTAAACGTTTCAAACCAAGAGAGGGAGGGTGCCGAGATTCTCCACTTCTACTGACCTTTTTGGGAGAAGAATTACCAACACGGGTTTATTTGGGAAGTATGTCATATTTAGTTTGGGAACATATTCGCCCTCCTTTACGATGCTTTAAATGTCAGCGATTGGGACATGTTGCTGGGGCCTGTAGAGGGCAGCGCAGGTGCGCGAAATGTGGAGGGGAACATGAGATCAAGGAGTGCAACGTAGAAACACCCAAATATGCGAACTGTGGCGGGGCTCATTCTGCTTTCTATCGAGGATGTGAATTTTTCATGAAAGCAAAACGAGTTCAAAATGTGAAGGAACAGCAAAAGATATCCTATGCGGAGGCGGTCAGGAGGGGTGAAGGGGAACAGGGGAGCCCTGCATGTCAGGGGAGAGATGGGAGGCTTAGCCAGGGAATGGCAGCGGGGAAGTCGGCAGTTGGTTCTGATGTAATGGTGATGAGAAGGGAAAGTTTTCTGTCATTCATAGTAGACGTGCTGATTGGGTCTAAAACAACGGACAAGAGATCTAACATTATAAGAATTGTGGTAGGTGCAGCCGATAGATTTCTTGGTCCAAAGCAACTATTACCGGAACAGCTACATGAATATATGAAGGGGAAGCAAATGGCATTGAGTGATCAATCTGCAGAAATGGGTAGTGTTGAAGATCTGTTTGTGGATGATGAGCAAGACATTTAGTATATTAATGTTTTGTATAGTGCAATGGAACGCTAGAAGTTTAGTGGCAAATGGACAGGAATTTAAGAAAAATGTGGAATGTTTACACCCTAAGCCAGATATTATCTGCATTCAAGAAACTTGGCTAAAACCGAGACTAGATTTTAAAATGCCTGGATATGTTAGTGCTAGAGCTGATAGAATTGATAGGGCAGGGGGTGGGTGTGTAACGTTTCTTAGAACGGGGCTTCAGTATCGATGTATAGATTTAAATACTAATCTTGAATGTGTAATGGTAGAAGTGTGGAGCGTGAATAATCGAATTTACTTTATATTGTTTATTGTTTATTTAGAGCCCCATTAGCTGTGGCAATGCCACAGCTATTCTTCCTGGGGTCTAGACATTTTTTAAATACTGTAAGCTAAAAATTTACAAAAGAGCAGACTAAGCGAAAAAACAACATACAAAGACATAGGAAGTAAAATAAATTCAGCCAAAAAACAACAACACATGAGTAAACTGAAGATAAAGACTTACAGAGTTAATTAGACAGAAAATAACATGCAAAACAAAACAATAAACGAAGATAAAGATTTTAAGTAGATAAGCAGCTGACATAAGCAACAAACAATAACAAAACAATATATGCATCTGTCTATGTATACACACTTATATGCCCATATATCCATATGTACACACTTATATACATACATACATATACACACACACACATATATACATATATATACATAGATACACACACATATATATATATATATATACACATACATATACATATATGTACATACATACATATGCATACACATACATACATACATATATACATACATATACATACACACACACTCACACATGCTCATACATAATAAAAAAATATATATACACACATATATCTAATAATATATTATCATCAATAATAGATCAAAATATCTCGTTTGTTAACTATCTAATTCAACATAATTCAGAAAAAAACCCATGATTAATTACCCACCTACACAATACATACCTACACATACATGCACACATGCACACACACACACACTGCACCCATGACACCTAACTCCTGTCCCCTAAGATAAAGTAGATTTGGTTCCCAGAGTAAGGTCCCACGCAGCAAAACGCACTTCTCCCAACTCTTTTACTGCCCAAAGTTGGAAAAATTTCGATTTTATTTTATTATTATTATTATTATTTTTTTTGTTATTTTGATAAATATTCCTTTATTAGTTTTTTGAACTGTGTAATATTAGTCGTTTGTTTAATGTGCTTAGGTAATGAATTCCATTCTTTCATTCCTCTATAGAAAACAGTGCGCTTTACTGCGTTGGACCTCGCCCTGGGCAACGAGAAGTTACCCTCAGCTGCGTGTCTTGTATTGTAAGTGTGATTGTCAGCCACAGTCCTTGGTCAGCACTGAGACAGAGATTTTTAAACAGTTCCGGAGGAGATCTTGTAGTATGTACATTTCTTATAAACACAATTAACAAATATAATAATCTATCCTTCACCAGTAACCATTTCAGCTCCTTGTGCATCCATTGTACATTAGTACGAAAACCACACCTAAGTGTCATTCTGGCCGCCCTATTTTGTGCTCTCTGCAGTTTATTAAGTAATTCCCCGGTTGCATTTGACCAAACTGCTGGGCAGTAGTCAAGACTAGAAAGAATTAGCGCTTCTGTAATTGTTTTCAAACATTTATGATTCATGAATGTAGCATACCTTCTTAGAATAGATATGCCTCTACCCATTTTTGTAAATATGTTGTTTATATGTTTTTTCCATGACAATTTATTGTCCACAGTTATTCCCAACAGTTTTGTCTCCTGCACCTGTTTTATGATGTTATCCTTAATTTTAATCTCAAACGTTGAATTACTGTCCTCCTTATTATACGTTCCCATAGTCATACAGTTTGTTTTGGTTACATTCAACACCAGCTTATTTACTTCGACCCATTCCGCCACACTCCTTAGTTCATAATTAATGGTTGTTTCAAGTTCTTTCATAGTTTTATCAGATGTGTATATAGTGGAGTCGTCTGCATACATAGTTATGTTAGTTTTATCAAGTACATACGGTAAATCATTCGTAAAAATAGTAAACAGTAATGGCCCAAGGCAGCTCCCTTGCGGGACCCCACATGTTGTGTTTTGGACATCTGAGTAGCTTCCGCTAAAAAACACCTTTTGTCTTCTGTTCGATAAGTAGCTGTAGATTGTGATTGCAGATTGCTCAAAGCCATAATAAGATAGTTTATTCAGTAGTAATTGGTGATCTATGATATCAAAAGCTGCTGAGAAGTCCAAAAACACAACACCCACCTTTTTCTTTTCATCTATGCCCTTAAGCCAATCGTCTGTCATTTTAGTGAGAGCTGTAGCTGTTGAATGGGCCTTTCTATAAGCATGCTGTGAATTACAAATAATGTTATTTGCAGATAGATAAATATTTACTTGTTCATGTACTAAAGTTTCCATGATTTTACTTAAAACTGGCAGTAAGCTAATAGGGCGACTGTTTCGACCAGATAGAGGCAGTTTCTTATCTTTTGGTAGAGGAACTATTTTTGCTATTTTCCATGCCTTCGGAAAAATTCCCTGTGTGAAACCTAAGTTAATGATATGTGTAAGTGGTATTGCAATCTCCTCCGCTACAAGTTTCAGAAGTCTGCCGTTTAGGCCGTCCACCCCAGATGATTTTTCATTACAATTTTTTAAAAGAACTTCTACTTTTTTAGCATCCACATTTACAAATTTGAAACTGGAGTTGTTACTCTTCATTATTTTATTCCTTATTAATAGGTTAGATATTTCATAACTCTGTGTTGTCATGTTGTTCCTAAGTATTTTTAATTTGTTAATAAAATAATCATTCAATTCATTTGCTATTTCTTTTGGCTTTGTTATAATGGTGTTGTCAGCCTCCAGAAAAGTTGGGCTAGTATAGTTTTTCCTACCGGTTAGATCATTTAAAAATCCCCACAGTTTCTTACTATCATTGCCAATATCATTTACTCTATTTTCAAAGTAGGTTCTTTTCTTTTTCCTATTCAATTTGGTAATGAAATTTCTAGTTTTCCTATATGCACCCCAGTCCTCCCTATTTCCAGTTGTTATAGCTGTTCTTTTCATTTGTTCTCTCAATTTTATTGCTTTTTTGATTTCGCCATCCAACCAGGGTGTTTTGGTTTTCTTAACAGCAGACTTCCTCCACGGCGCATGTTTCTCAACTAAAGGCATAAAGAGATTGTTAAATTTACACAGAGCAATTTCTGGATTGTTTGTCTCCAACACATTCATCCAACTTATCTTCCTTACTTCCTCAACAAAAAGTTCATGATTAAAGTGTTTGTATGATCTTTTTAACACTATTGTTGGTCCCGGTCTACCCACTTTGATGTTTGTGGCTAGGATTATCAAGTTATGGTCACTGCAGCCAATGGGCACTGACATGATCTTATTACTACGTTCAGGACTGTTTGTGAAAATATGATCAATACATGTAGCTGTTCTTGTACCATCAGTTCTAATATGTATTCTTGTGGGTTTGTCGATCATTTGCTTAAGGCCACACGTGGTTGTAACAGATTTGAATTTGTTCATCATTGGACAATTTGATGCAAGCCAGTCGATGTTGAAATCCCCCAGAAAGTAAATATCCTGACCAACAATAGTGTTACTTTCCACAAAGTCACATATACTATCTAGATACATACTATTAGCATTTGGAGGTCTGTAACAACACCAAAGATTAATTGGCTTTTTATGAGGTAGATGTGCTTGCACCCATAGCAGTTCAATATCTTCTTTCATTCTTTGTGAGCATATTTTTACAGGTATGTTATCTTGTATATAAAAAGCTACTCCTCCCCCATATCTATTTCTATCCCTTCTGTAGATGTTATATCCTATGATGGACAGTTCTGAATCTTTAAAAGAGCTGTCTAAGTGGGTCTCTGAGACCGCCAAAATCTGTAGTCTATGCTTCACTAGCAAATTTTTAACATCACCAATTTTATTTTGAATACTATTTATATTGACATGTGCAATGTTTATACCTTTTTTTGTTTGTTTGTGTTTTGACATGATTGCTTCATAGCTTCAAAAGCTGTCATTTAACATGAGACTTACATTACCATGAGATAATCATTTTGGGGTGCTGGTGCGCTGATGTATGATAAGCTTGTCTTGTCTCAGGTATGCAATGTGTCCTTTTTCCCTCGCTTCTCTTAGCTTCGGCATAAGTTCTTTCCTCCTCTGTTTCACCGCCTCTGTGAAATCTTCATTGATGTAAATTTTTGTTCCCTTCAAAAGTTTGCTCTTTTGAAGGGCAGCCATTTTGTGCTTAAAGCGAAGGAACTTTACTAATATCGCTCTCGGTCTTTCTCTGTTTAGTTCTGGTTTGCCCACTCGATGAGCACGTTCGATCTCCATCTCTCTCTGGATCTGCAGTTTCTCTTTCAGTACTTCCCTTACTTTCTCTTCTGAGTCAGTCCATGTTTCATTTGGGATTTCAGGTATACCCTCCAGCACTACATTGTTCCTGCGTGATTGACCCTCTAAATACTCATGTTTATCTAGCATGACTTGTAGACTTTCACAGAGCTTTATGATGTCAGTTTGTGCTGTGTTACAGTTGTCCGTCTGTTTGGCTAAGCTGACCTTTAGATCGTCTACATCCTTCTGTGTGAATTGTATACTTATTTTGAGTTCTTGTAGCTCTTTTGTCAGTGCGTCTAATCTAGAGTTGGTTGAGTCCACGATGACTGAAACAAAGCTCTTGAACATGTCTTGCTGCTGTTGTAATAGCGCTGTGAACATATCTTTTTGGTTCTTTAGCAGATCTCTTACCTGTGATAGTGAGACCTGTTCATCATCTGCATTATCTGCGTTTTTCTGCTGCTGTTGCTTTGATGGACCCATTCCTTCAGGCTTAGCGATGTACTTTCCTGTCTTACTCTGGGTTTGTCCTGATGCTAGCCGGTGTTAGCCGCTCTCGCTCCGCCGGTTCGGTGGATGGTGTGGTTCTCTGGCCTTGACTGGCCCCGCTCCGGTCGCTAGCAGTAGCTAGCCGGTAGCCGTTGTCTCTGCTAGCTCAGCAGATGGTGCGGTTCACCGGCCTTGACTGGCCCCGCTCCGGTCGCTAGCAGTAGCTAGCCACTAGCCGTTTTCTCGGCTGGCTCGGCGGATGATGTGGTTCACCGGCCTGGGCCCGCTCCGAACTCTCGCAGCGCTAGCCCGGTGGATGGTGTAGCTCTCCGGCCTAGCCTGGGACCCGCTCCGGACGCTTGCAGGACCTAACCCAGTGGATGGTATAGTTTTCCGGCCTTGCCTGGGACCCGCTCCGGACGTTAGCGGAAGCTAACCCGGTGGATGGTTTCGTTCTCCGGCCTAGCCTGAGAACCCTCTCCGGATACTAGCAGGTGTAAGACGCTCTCGCTCCGCCGGTTCGGTGGATGGTGTGGTTCTCCGGCCTTGACTGGCCCCGCTCCGGTTGCTAGCAGTAGCTAGACTCTAGCCGTTGTCTTGGCTAGCTCGGCGGATGGTGTGGTTCACCGGCCTGTGCCTGCTCCGAACTCTAGCAGCGCTAGCCCGGTGGAAGGTGTAGCTCTCCGGCGTAGCCTGGGACCCGCTCCGGATGCTAGCGGTAAGCTAACCCGGTGGATGGTGTAGTTCTCTGGGCTTGCCTAGTTATGCCTCTCTCCTCGCTTCTAGGCTACCATGCAGCTAGCTTGGTAAAGTTACACTGTTATTATACTTTGATAGATGTTATGTGTCTGTTATGTTATGTGTATAATATGCAATCAGATATTACTGTCAACAAACAGTGATCACGGTGGTAAACCAAAAATAAGAAATAGCTGGCGGAATCAGACGTGTCTCCTTCGGTTGGTAAGTAAAACCTTTATAAACCTTTATAATCCATGCAGGAAACTGTATGTAGAGGATTTAGAGAAATTGATGGAAAAAGTTAATGGGTCGGTGGTGTGGGTTGGAGATTTTTATGCCCATAACTATCTCTGGGGAAGTATCAAGAGAGATAGTAATGGGGAAGTGGTAGAAGACTTTTTGGTTAAGCATGAATTGCTGGTTTTAAATGATGGAAGGCAGACAAGGATTAATGTAAATACTAACAAAGGCAGTAGCATTGATCTGATGTTTTCATCTGCCAACTTGGCGAGAAGAGGGATATGGGTGGTTTTTGATGATTCCCCATTGGGAAGCGATCATTATCCAATCATGGGCAAATTTAGCATGCGATTGAGAGTAGAACAGGAGGAGAGGCCTAGAAGGTTCAACTTTCACTTAGCTAAGTGGGATGGATACCAGGAGGAGGTAGTTGGTGGATTAAGCAGGATTAATAGTGAGGGATCAATCGATGAGTGGAACTCCTCTATATCTACTCTAATTCACACAGCAGCATTGAATACGATTCCTTTCAAGACGTCCCCCAAAACTCGGGTGCCTGTCCCATGGTGGGATAAAAAAATGCAAGGAAGCTATACGGAATAGAGATAGGGCATTTCGGATATTGAGGAAATTTCCAATAGAATGTAATGTCATTCAATATAAAAGACAGAGAGCAATAGCAAGAAGGGTGGTGAAAGTAGCAAAACAGACATATTGGAGGAATTTTTGCGGTACAATAGGATCAGAATTCCCTATGGATCGAATGTGGGCTATGGTCCGTAAGATGTCTGGAATACATAAACGGTCTCAGATTCCAGTATTGGTTAAAGGACAAACTAAGGCGGTCACAAATATCGAAAAGGCAGACTTATTGGTGGAAGAATTCCAGGGAGTACATTGCGCAGGCAACTCAGGGACAGATAGAGCTAGGGAACGGGCAAGAGTTATGATGTATGAGGGTTGGAAAGTCGACAGTAATTATGACAATGCAAGCGCTATGAACCTCCCAGTGTCTCCGAAAGAATTGCTGGATGCAATCGCTGTGCCTAGGAATACTTCTCCTGGGAGAGATGGGCTTGTATACGAGCTATTTAAACACTTGGATGAGCTAGTGTTGAAAGAACTATTAGCCATGTTTAACCATGTTTGGGCGCAAGGTAAGTTGCCGCAGGAGTGGAAACACTCTGTTGTAGTTCCAATACTAAAACCGGGGAAATCGGCATCGTGTCCAAGTTCATATCGCCCGATTGCACTAAGCTCGGTCCTATGTAAAATAATGGAGCGAATAGTAACGAACAGGTTGGTATATTATATTGAGCGTAAGGGACTGTTCACGAAATACCAGAATGGATTTAGAAACGGTCGGTCCGCAATGGAATCCGTAGCGACACTCAGCCAGGATATAGGGAAGGCAATAGTTAATAAAGAGGTCGTAGTGGGCGTATTTTTAGACATAGAAAAAGCGTATGACACTTTATGGAAGGAGGGATTATTAATTAAACTGTATGATATGGGAATCAGAGGCAGAATGCTGAATTGGATCAATGATTTTCTAAAGAATAGAACCATACAGGTAAGAATAGGGGGAATTTGATCCAAAAAGGTTATGATAGAAAATGGCACACCCCAGGGAAGTCCTGATCAGCCCTGTGCTATTTAATGTCATGATTAATGATATCTTTGATAATGTTGGTGAGGGGTTTTGCCAATCTCTGTTTGCAGATGATGGTGCACTTTGGAGGAGAGTGAAAAATGTGAACTATATTATGAAGAAAATGCAACGGGCGTTAGATTCAGTTGAGGAATGGGCAAACAAATGGGGATTTAAAATATCCACAGCTAAGACCAAATATGTCATTTTCGGTTATAAAAGGAAAATTCCTCAGCATAAATTAATGCTCTATGGGTGCCCCCTCGAAAGAGTAAAAGAACTCAAATTTCTCGGAGTATGGTTCGATGAACGGCTCACATGGAGGATTCATATAGGAAAAATTATGAATAAGTGCGAAAAAACATTAAATGTCTTGAGGAGTCTTGCAGGATGTGACTGGGGTGCAGAGAGGGGGTCTATGCTGCTAATATATCAGGCAATGATCTTATCTTGACTATGGATCATTAGTGTTTGGATCAGCTGCGAATAGTCATCTTATGATATTGGATGTCATCCAGGCCAGAGCATTGCGACTGATTAGTGGAGCCTTTAGGACTACTCCTATACCAGCACTGCAAGTTGAAGTGGGGGAAATTCCATTGTGGATGAGAAGGATCAAATTAGGTTTGCAGTACTGGGCCAAGGTAAAAGGAATGAGATCCAACTTACCAGCTAAGGGCCTAATATCAGATATAAGAGAAACTGGTGCTAAGACAAAGAGCAAGCACTTTTTGACTGAAGTTGAGGGGTGGGTTAAGGAAGTGGGATTGGAGGATAATCTAATATCAGACCTGATGTGCTGATCCCCTGTTCCCTTTTGGCTGCTTCCTGATGTTGAAACAGATTTATCTTTGTTGGAAATAATGAATAAAGAAAATATCATGGTAGATGTAAAATCTCATGTTGAAAAACTCTGGGGACAGTATTTAAAAATCTATACGGATGGATCCAAGGATCCGGTCAATGGGAGGGCAGGGTTTGGAGTATATGTGGAGAAATATAATATTAAGGCAGGACTGCGGGTCTCTGATAATGTGTCAGTTTTTACAACTGAGCTATTAGCAATATTTTGGGCCTTGTGGTGGGTTGAATCAGTCAAACCACCAAAAGAGCTAATATGTTCGGACTCTGCTGCAGCTATAATGGCCTTGGAGAAGGGAGGTTTAGGCGGAAGGGAGGACATAATTATAGACATAATGAATGTTCTGTTTAAGCTACGGAACATGGGGACAGAAGTGGTAATGTGCTGGGTCCCTGGACATAAAGGTGTAGAGGGAAATGAGATGGCAGATAAAGTTGCCAAAACAACACTGAAAAGGGAGAAAGTTGACTTTGAAGTGCCCTTAGGTAAAAGTGAATATAGAAGCATAATCAAGGAGGGTATTAAAATGATATGGCAAATAGAGTGGCAAAATGAGAAAAAAGGAAGACATCTCTTTCTATACAATCTAGGGTTAATGGAATGTATGGGGTTAGTGGTATCGGAGGGTCAGAAGGGCGGAGGGATATGGTTAAGTTAACCAGATTAAGGCTTGGTCACTGCGGGTTAAATTATTATCTGTGGATGATTGGGAAACACCCTTCTGGGAAATGTCAATGTGGAGAGGATGAAACCACAATGCATATTATGTTCCGTTGTAAAAATTACCAGTCAGAAAGGAAAATGTTGTTCGAGCTAGGAACAGATCTTGGGGTCTCCTGTTTTTCTTTTCGAAATTTTTTTGGCGAACAAGACAACCGCTCCCAATTGAACAAAATTATAATACAATTCCTTCACGCGACGGGATTGTACCCTTGAATTTAAGAGCTACAAAAATTTAATGGGAAGACTATACAGAGGATGGCAGTAATACGCCTAAGATGCGTCTATACTGCCGTTAAGCCCCAGAAGAAGAAGAAGAAGAAGAAGGGAAAGCAGGCAAGAGCGAAAGAGGGAGATGAGGGAGAGAGAAAACAATGAGCGCGCCAAACCCACAGGCCACACTTACACAAGGGGCAGACAAGACGTGGGCGCAGCGAAACACAAGACTCGGGAATCATAAAAATGAAATACTCGGAAGGAGCAGCAATTTCACAGTGTAAAGCGAAGCCAATACAAAGTTCCATCTGACGTCTCTTCTCTTCTGCCCACAGGTAAAGACACGGAAGGAAGCAGGCACTCAGAATGCAATCTCGAAAGGAAACAGAAACACAAGGGATTAATAAAACAATTACACGAGAATTGGGTTAACAATTATGACTCGAGACAAGATGCTGAGACAGTCAATCAAACTAGACAGTTTAGACTGAAGTCATCTTACCGTGACGAGTAAAAAGCAGCACGAGAGAAGCAAAGGAAAGCACAGCTTTAAACGCAGTTAATCAGGGAAAGCTTAGGCAGAAATTACAAAAACTAGAAGCACTCGCTAATGAGTTAATTGGGTTAATACTATGTGACGAAATATTTACAATCACCCTCAAATAAGAGCTGGTTAGTACGGGTTAGTAATTAACCTATCAGAGAATGCATTCACTCAGAATGCACAGGTCAAGCACAGGTGGAAGTAATGAATGAAATACCACAGCCGATTCCGAATGAGGAAACGTGATTAGACAACGAGACGCAGGCATGCTGAAGGCTGACACACGACATCACTGGAGTTTGGGCAAAGAGAGAATCGAACTAGAGATGTGACTTTCGCGAACGAGTCGAATCTTTTGAATGGCTCTTTTAAGTGAAAGATGAGAACAGATTCGCAGTTGCGAGCCGCTCGTTTGCGAGCCATTCTTATATGCAAATTGCCTACGCTGCCTTCATGTGTCATCTGTGTGCCCCATGAGTCTGAGTTGTCCACGCTGCCTTCGCTTTGTGCCATAAAGTTTTTTTAGGTGAGGGAAAATTCAAAATATATTTCAAAGCATGGGGATATGGCACCACCTTATGGAATGTTTACAATGAAAACACAAGCCAAATGAAATTCTAATAAATATTTCAGAATAATTCCCATCAATAGAGTATATAAGTTTATATAAGTGTAAGTTTAAATTATTCATATCTATATCTTAAGTTATAACTGCTACTAGCGATTGTTTCCTTGATTAAAAATGAGTTACCCCTGGTTGACTTAATATATTTGAAAATAAATAAATATAACAAGGAACCAGTCTTTTGAATGGCTCTTTGAAAGAAACGGCTCCTCAAGATCCGGCTCCCTTCAAAGAGCCATAAATCCCATCTCTGAATCGAACATCAGATGGCTGGAATGAAGCTGAAAAATAAAACGAAAGTAAGGCACAAGCACAAATAAGCACAAAGACAACATACACGGGGCAGAACCATAACAGAGTGAAAAACAAAACAAAAGGGAAATGATATTCCAACTGAATATAAAACAAATCAGAAGATACCAAACAATACCAAAACCTGAATAAAACTAAAGTAAGGCGAAGAGTGACTTTCAAAACCCACTGACTAGCAGTGGGAAACAAACGCAACATAGTTTAAGGCTTAACTCTAACTCCAAAACTTAAACCTAGCCCTAAACCTAAACCTAAATTTAACCTTGTTCCTTACCCGGAATGTTAGTTTGGTGAGTGGAAGTAAGTGACGACCCCTAAAAATGCAGCCTTCGAAGGATGCGGCCTAGGCTTTGAGATGCCTGGTAGGCCTGGTAGAAGGAGGAGCATCACCTGTAACGTCATGGCTGTATGGAGGGTGGTAAAACAGTCAATACATTTCTACTCAACTGATGTACTGGGGAGTGTGAAAACAGCTGACATTGTATAGTACAGTGTTTAATACAAACATAAATTCAAAACTAATTGAGAAGTCTGGTGTGATTGAATTAAGCAAAGGAATCTGTGCAACTGATAAAAGGCTGTTATGGAGAATAGAAAGAGGATATAGCAACTGTGAGGGCTGCATATGGTCACTGTCAGGCTTCCTGATTAGCGGTGGCAAATGGGGGAAATAAAACAGAAAGAAAAAAATCAAGCCCATTGTACCAGCACAATTTTTGGTTACAATAATTTCTCAGAAATTGTGTCATAAGTCAGGTGAAATGTAGTCACAATTATGTTATATTATCATTGTAGCCCCTGGACGATGTTGGGCGGCTACTATGGATTCATGCATGTAGTCTCCGCCGCCGCCGTGCTCGTAGACACTTGCTTGTGGACGCTGTACAGGCTGTAAGTTTTGACCGATTACTTTCATATTTAGTACGGACATTTGTTATACTTCACTTATCACACGTATCAATTTTGGATGCCATGGCGACAGTATTGGCCGACTAATGCGCAAAAAAGGGGAGAAGAGGGCTTTTGGGGGCTACGCCCATCTGGTCGCGGCCAACTGCACTGTCTAGTTTTATAATGCATTCCATTGTTTAGGCACACAAGGCTCTTTCAGGGATGCAACCGTTGAATTAGTTGACCCAGTTTCGCAATGATCACATGGATACACTCAAGAACTTTCCCCAAGTTTTGTGATCAACAAGATATCTTTGGAAATGACCTTCATGGGTAAAGCCCATTTAATTAGTATGGTAATTATACAGTACATAAAATTGACTGAATAGGAGTGTTTTTCATCATGAGGTATTTCCATCCTTGGCACACTGGGAATTAAAAGCTGCACAGGACAGCCTGTGGTGTAGCTTGGCCGTTTGTTACTTTGAAAACTTTTCGCATGCCAACGCAGAGAAGATGGATGCACTCAGGTAAAACTAATTTAAAATATAGTTGCAAGGAATTGTATGTTGAAATGAAAAATGAATAAGTATTGCAGAAGAAGTAAATAAAAATAAGGAAAGAATAATCACACACAGAATACCTGAATAAATTAAATAAAATTATTGTTACTGTAAAACACTGCATAAACCTTACTGCATTTAAATAAGGTGTCAAAGTTTTAAATCTTTCAAGTCTGCTTCTGCCTGAATATTCAAGATAAATGGCACAAGACGATTATTTTGTCATTGATTTTTCAGTTCAAAAACATTTAGACAAAGACACAACTTTAAAAGGAGGGGGAAATGGTACATATGCAACACAACAATCTAATTGTCAGCTGTCAGCTTTGATTTGAGGCATATTGAGAATATACTGTTGGAATTAAATCATTTAAATTTAAATTGTGCCTGGTCTGAAAATTTACTATTGTTGTCATAATGCTACAATTGAATGTTCAGGCATGTTTTTGGCAAAAGCTGGTCATCTGATGCCAGACTGGATGGGAAAACGGCAATTCTGACGGGAGCCGACACTGGCATTGGGAGGGAGACTGCAAGGGAGCTGGCTAAGAGGGGTGAGTGCTCTATCATGGAAATAGAAGTCAGCGATAGTTCCTGTCAACTCAAGGACAGGAAACTTGCAGTAGTTTTAACAGATCCTGTAATTGACTTGACTCGCTTGCTCACAGGTGCTCGTGTGATACTGGCGTGCCAGGACATTTTGATGGCTGAATTATCAGCCAGAGAAATAATCAGGGACATTCGAGAAGTCAATGTTATTCCAATGCAACTGGATCTCACAGACACAGAGTCCATTTGCGAGTTTGCTGAGCAAACCTATAACTGTAAGTCTCTGTTGCATATTATTTTCACTGCCGCCCCACCCTTTAGCTTCTTATGTGTTTACTGGCTGATTCAGTTCTCAGCATCAATTGAACCGCTCTTGGCTGATTTACTGGTTTGCTTGCTTTGCAGCGGAAAGTTCATTGCACTTTCTCATCAATAATGCTGGTGTTACAGTCTGCCCATACTCAACAACTGCAGATGGTTATGAAATGCAGTTTGGAGTCAACCACCTAGGTATGCTTAAAATGGGGGGGAAACTGTGCATAATGTATTGAAGAAATACATATATATATATATATATATATATATATATATATATATATTCCTAAATAACATAGGACCACAATGAAAAAAGAGGAAAATCCAACCTTTAATTCAAGTGCATTTATCAGTGGAAAAAAAAAATCCCACATTAAGAAATAATTATTTTACATCATATCATGTGTGCCACAATTATTAGCACCCCTGATGTCAATACTTTGTACAACCCCCTTTTGCCAACACAACAGCACCTAATCTTCTCCTATAATGTTTCACAAGATAAGAGAATACAGAAAGAGGGATCTTCCACCATTCCTCTTTGCACAGTCTCTCTAAATCATCCAGTGACCTGGGTCCTCTCCTCTGCACTCTCCTCTTGAGCTCACTCCTCAGGTTTTCAACACGGTTGAGGTGTGGGGACTGAGATTGCCAAGGGAGGAGCTTGATTCTGTGTCTGGTGAACCATTTCTGTGTAGATTTGGCCACATGTTTAAGGTCATTATCTTGCTGAAAGACCCAGTGACGACCCATCTCCAGCTTTTGGGCAGAGGCCACCAGGTTTTGATTTAAAATGTCCTGGTATTTTAAAGCGTTCATGATGCCACGCACCCTAACAAGGTTCCCAGGGCCTCTGGAAGAGAAACAGGCCCACAGCATCACCGATCCTCCCCTATACTTCACAGTGGGCATGAGGTGCTTTTCTGCATACTTATCTTTTGTGTTCCACCAGGCGCACTTAGAATGTTTGTTGCCAAAAAGCTCTATCTTGGTCTCATCTGACCAAAGCACACAGTCCCAGTTAAAGTCCCAGTACTGCTTAGCAAACTCCAGACATTTTCATTTATGATTGTGAGCGAGAAAAGGTTTTTTCCGTGCATGCCTCCCAAACAGCTTGTTGGCTTATAGATATACATATATGTATATTTACAGACAGTGGTTTCTTGAAGTATTCAAGAAAATTCTCTGCTGATCAACTTTAGCATTCATGCATGCAAATATTTGGGGAAATTAATAAAATTACATGGGAACTTCTTGCCATCACAAAAACTTGTACTCTGGTATTTTGTACATCTTCATAAAAAGAAAGTTGCCTTAATTATAGCCACTGTGCTCCCTGAACTCTCCCTCTGCAGCCCTCTCGCTCCTTTAGCCCCAAAAGTGGACAGACACAGAATTTATCAAGAATTTTCAGGTGTGAGCCGGGTTGGGGGGGGGGGGGGGGGGGTAGCGTATTCCAGCTTCGAGACGCAGGAATGCACCCTAGATATTTGCCAGTCCCTCACTGTGATCATATAACAGTCACTCACACACTCACACCTATGGGCAATCTAGAGTCTGCAATCAGCCTGACATGCATGTCTTTAGACAGTGGAAGGAAACCAGAGAACCCAGAGGGAACTCACGCAAGGGAAGAGCATGAAAATTGCACACAGAAATACTTTTGGCCACGATTCCTTATAACCATCTCACAGCTGTTACTGCAAGTGTCAGTTTTCATTAGCAATGGGAAGTATCAGAACAAGGACTGTCCGAAAATATTCGGTGGATTGTTTTCATATCAGACCTTACAAGCTCTGTGTTAGCCTCTGCAGCGCAACAGATTCAACAACATATTATACATAAATGGGTAAGAATGTGGGTAACTTATAAAACTAGGGACATAACAGTTTTTTCTCACTCTCTTGGTTCCCTGGCTCTCAGTCAGATTTATAGGAACACCTCTCAGGCAAAGCTTTCACAGACTGTACTGCAAACCTGGGCTGGTAACAAACTGGGGCCAAGCTAACCACAAGGTCATTTGCAAAATTTTCTGGCTTCATGTGCAGCAAAGTCTTAGTCTATTTACCATCAAACCTTTCTGAAGACCCTGTTGCAGCCAGTGGAAAGGATACCTTAAAAGGAATGCGGACCTCGCACTACTCATAGGAGAAGACTCAAGCTTGCACAATTCAAGGAAGTAGACCCAAACCTAAGCATAAACCCACCAGAATGCCATTGAGCATTCTCAGCTCCAGTACCGCTCTCTCCTTGAAAGCTCACAGTCATTCCCGAAACCATAATGCTGAACTCGAGTAAGACTGACTGAACATTCACTAGGCACTAGGTGAAATTCTGTAATTCAAAGTCTGATGTGAATTAGAGTTTCTGGTTACATTAATTTCCCCAGTTATTTTAGTCATTTATATTAGCTGTAGATCTAATCCGACTAGGAACCGAATGGGAAGGCAGAGTAAAACCGAATAGGAGGGTTAATTGATAGTAATAGGTTAAGATAGAGGGTTGGAGTCCAGAGGATCGGAGCCAAGAGCAGAATGAACCAGTTTATCTCAGATGTAGCAGGCAAGGTTGCATGCACGAATCCCGTGCTCAGCCAGTGGTTTTCTGGGACTGCTGCCAGATGGAGTGCACACTTTGCCAGAGCCAAAATGTCAGATGGCAGGACAGACAAGGTTCGCAGTAATGCAGTCCCAAACCTGATGACTGTAGAAAACTTGTGAAGTAGTTCCCAATTAACTGGCCAGAGAGTCAGACTGAAATTTGAATGATTCTGGTCCCAATCCTAGAGAACAAGAGTAAGGCTGGCCATATTAACTGAACTAAGAAGAGAACTTCCCTAAATTACTATCATTAAAGGTTAGAATCTTGCCCAAAGACATAGAGCTTTACTGGCAAATACTGATTGTTCTTTAGAGGGCATATAATAAGTGATAATTCATTCACTTCAAACTCAAAGTACGGGGTATAAATACGTCAAAACACATGAGGAAAGGGAAACATGAATAGGACACAGCCAGTGAGGAAACCCCACAAAATGTAGACCATTCTAAAAAGATAATACTTACAAAAAACTTGCAAGCTGCTGAATGGAAGGAGACACAAGACACATTACCAAGGAGACACAAGAGGCAGTAACACGAAGGTTGCGGCAGTATCCCCTCTCCCCTGGTGTGCACCACCTGCCAACCTAGTGGTGGACCCCAGAAGCAGTAAATCACTAAGGAGGAAGGGATCTAAGATGTTCTGCTCTGGGACCCAGGGATGCTCCTTGGACCGATACTCCTCCCAGTCGACCGGAAATTAGTGTCCGCATCCCCTATACCGCACGTCCAGGATCCGGCCTACAATCAATGAGCCCAGGGGGAAGCAGGGAGCTTGAGAGAGGACTGTAGGGAGACACAGACATGGGTTTAATTCTCAAGACATTACTCTCACAGGGTGGCACACACCAGGGAGCAGAAAGCCTGCCAAAAGAAGCTGACAAATTGTTGACCACAGTCGGAGACCGCTTCCTGGGTAACGCCATGAACGTGGACTACATCATGTTGTCAGAGCTCAGCAGTCCCCTTTGCTTTGGGTAGCTTAACCAATGGTACAAGGTTTGCTGTCTTAGAGAACCGGTTAATGATGGTCAGGATGACATGAACCCATCGTAGAGAGGCAACCCTGTGACAAAATCCATAGCTATGCAGGCCCACAACCAGTTGGAAACCTCCTAGAGCTGTAACACACCGCATGGTCGTAAGTTGCTTGATTCAGAGCGGCGTACAAGCAAAGGCTGCAACAAACTCCAAGGTATTCAGGCAGATGGCTGGCTACCAAAAACATCAACAAACAAGCGCAATAGGACAGGACCTTGCCTTTCACTCTCTCTGAGGAAGAGATGATTGGGTGGAGTGTCCCATGGAGAGGGACAGGACCACAACATCTCTTTGACCTCACTGTCCACTTGCAGCTTGGTGGTCATCAGGAAACAACTATCTGGAAGGATGATGTCTGTTCAGACACAGAAGGATGCAGGCAAGATTGGGAACCAGGCTAAGAACTTTTAGTATCATGGTAGTACATCAATGCAAAGTTGAATCTTGTGAAGAAGAGGGACAGGCAGGCTTACCTGCGATTCAGCCTCTGAGCAGTTGAGAGGTACTCCAGTTTGTGATAGTTTGTCCAAGCGAGGAAGGGTAGCTTGAACCCATCAAATCTGTGCCTCCACTCTACAAAGCAAGCTTCACTGCTAACAGCTCTCCATCACCAATGGAATAGTTCCTCTCTGCTGCAGACAGCCAATGAGAGAAAAAAGCATAAAGGTGTAGTTTGCCATCATCAGCTTGCTGAAAGCAGACATCCCCAGCACCCAAATCAAAAGCATTGCCCTCTACAACAAACAGTTGCTGGGAACCAGAAGTTTGAGGATTGGAGCGATGGCTTTCTGAGATGGTTTATGGCAGAAGTCGTCTGGGGGTACCAGGCAAGGTGAGCTGTGATGGACATCAGTGCTGTTAGGAGGCAGCAACTGTTGCCTCCCTTTAGGCAACCCTTGAATTAAACTGCAATAGAAATGGATCACCAGAAATCCAGAACAGCATATACTTTCTGGTGATCCATCTAACCTGTGCCCAGTACTGCAACAAACCCTAATGAGATAGTGGTGCAATGGAATTTGCATTTCACTGGTTTTAAGTAGAATTGGTTCCCTAAAAATCTTTGAATGACCAGGCAGACATGGTCCAGAGTCTGGGAAAAGACAAGTACATTGTTTAGGGTGTCATTTATGAGGTTCTGGAACAGAGCAGGGGTGTTAGCAAGCCCAAGTGGTAGAACAAGGTTTTCATAGTGACCTGAGGAGGTAATAAATGCTGTCTTCCACTCATCACCATCCTGCATGCACACCAGGTGGTAAGCGTTGCATGAATCCAGCTTGGTAAAATAGCGGCGGTCTTTGAGATTGGAGAATGCCAAATCCATCAAAGAAAGTGGGTAATGATTCTTGATAGTGATTACATTAGGTCTCAGATAGTCAATGCAAGGATGTGGAGAGCGGAGACCCTACAAAATGACTAGCATTCATTTTCAGGACAAACTCGTGCATACTTCAGTGTTGTGTTGCCATTTTGTTGGAGACAATTATTTTTTCGTCTGAGATTTCACAATTTACGCTAAAGATGAATCGTTTTTATAATATTCCAAATGATAATGTTAATTTTTCTTTCTTATTTAATCAATCTGTATTGTTTTTGACCAAAATTGTGTATCTGAGGGGTGGCCAGGCGATACAGAGAATAATCCTGCTGCCTCACACGAAGAAAGGATTGGTTTCTAATCCAGCCAGAGCCCTTTCTGTCTGGAGTTTGCACGTTTTCCCCGCGTTCGCAAGGGTTTCCACTGGGGTCACCAGTTTCCTCCTGCAGTCCAAAGACATGCATGCCAGATTACTTGAAGACTCTAAATTGCCCATGGGTATGAGTGTGAATTGTGTGTGCAGCCTGCACCGAACTGGAGAGCTATCCAAAGTGTCACCGCTTTTTACCCATGGGCAGCGGGGTAAGAGGGTGTACTTAAACACACACACTTAACACTTAAACAGTTTGTTTTTATTGGTTATTTTCACCAATTAACTTTAAATGAATGCTTGAACGGATCACTTTATAACTATCAAGTGTGAAGCTCTCATGACAATAATCAGCTGTCTGCCATTTGTGATGCAATAAAAGGATCTCCCTTTACCATACCATCAACAGCCAGAGATCCATATGAACAGTGGCAGAATGAAAAACAGGAACTGTAGTTTATTCTTTTTTTCTTACATTTCCCATTCAGCAAGTTTATCCTACATGATGGGCATAATTAAGAAAAACCTTTTTTAAAAGTCAGGAAGCTTTCATGAATCACTCATATCGTGTATAGGTTTAATGTATCACTGTAGTGAACTATTGGATTATGGGCCAAATGTTTTATGGCATGGTTCATTGAATGTAGTCAGTTCTTCAGGGCACTTTTTCCTCACGTTCCTGCTGCTGGAACTGCTGAAGCACTCCACACCCTCCAGAGTGATCAACCTCACCTCCTCAGCGCACAAAATGGGCAGGATTCACTTTGATGACCTGAACTGTGAGATGAACTACCACCCCGTCAAGGCCTATGTGCAGAGCAAGCTGGCTACCATCCTGTTTACCCAAGAGCTGGCCAAGAGGCTGGATGGTGAGGGTGAGAGAATGCATCTCGAGCACATGGCAAGGCAGAATGTAACTGTTTTTACTCAAGAGTATTGCTGGTTCAATTCCCTCATGAGTTTTTGCTGAGGGATTTCTGAGGACTCATCTTTGGGGCTCAAATGTAACTGGACAAGAGTTTGTCACTAAAGTGACTATATCCCCCGCCGTTAGGTCACCAAAACCGACTGGTGTCTGCGCATTCCCAGTAGGAAGGTTGGTACCAAAAAGAATTGAAATAGGTTGACTCCTTCTTGAGATATCGCGCTGACAATGTTCGGGACGGACGGACGGACGTACATATGTACGGACGGACGTACGGACGGAGCTGAATACTATATCCCCCGCTTCGCGCTAAACGCGCTAATAAACTAACATATTCTTAGATTAAACTGTCATTTTTAACACTTTGTTACTAACCCTTTGCAGTCAATGCTCTGCCAGGTCTTCTCTGCTGCTGCTTTCGGTTCCTGCATTCTCTTCCAGTCTAAGGCTTTTATCTCCTCACTTTAAAATGGAGTAATGTGGCAATAATACGAACCTGGTCATGGAACAGCTGCGCAGCCTTTTACCCAATTACTTTTGGTTCCTGAAAAGATGTGATGGAAAAAGTGCTCTAACCCACAATTTGAATATTG
Organism: Gymnothorax reevesii; assembly: GCA_029721435.1. Taxonomy (NCBI): domain Eukaryota; kingdom Metazoa; phylum Chordata; class Actinopteri; order Anguilliformes; family Muraenidae; genus Gymnothorax; species Gymnothorax reevesii. The sequence continues at coordinate 88,562,751 of CM056575.1, forward strand.
TTTTCTTAAAGGAAAGCTGAACATCCGCACAGTGAGCTCATACTCACTACGTAATTAACTCTTTGCTGTTGTCGACAGCAAAAATTGGAATAACTTTGTCAATGTCTAAAAATTACTGGACCTGATTGTGTTTACATGGATGTTGTTTAGAGTGTAGCCTCATAATAATCTGGTAAAATTATAAAATCAGGCATGTAAACCAGCAGTGCATTTTCTGTACATCCAGGGTAAATTAATCACATCTAACAGGAAGAAAGTGACTTCAGAGTGACTTCAGCCATTTTTTTTAAGTATGATAGTATCAGTGGCATAAGAAGCAGTGATAATTAATCAGACCATGGAACAACGTGAGTGTCTCATGTCACAGACTCAAGTATCTTGGGAGGTTTAATCATCAAATTGACTTTTCAGTTGCATACATATCAAATCAAGACAAAATAGCAACTTCTTCTGGCTGGCAAGTACATAAATAACCACATCCATAAATATTTAGCAAGTTGTTTTTATTTTAGCTGCATTTCTCAGAATATTGGAGTTGAAATTTAAAAAAAGAGTACGAGTTCAAAATTTCAACTCCAGCTTTAATTTGAGGATATTTACATCAGAATTGGGTGAACAGTGTAGGAATTACAGCACTTTTTAGATGTGCCCCTCCATTTTATAAGGGGCCAGAAATAATTGGTCAGTTGGCGGTCGACTTTCCATGGCCTGGTGTGTGTTATTTCCCATATTACATAAATTATAAGTAAGCAGATAATAAGTGAAAAGTTGAGTTAAAGTGTGACATTTACATGAAGAGATGCTCGCTGAAAGATTTAAAAAAAAAAAAAAAAGTTTTGAGGAACCACTGGTAACTGTTGTGGACAACATAAGAATTCTTTCCCCGGTAAAAGCAAACCTCTTCACAGCAAGTAGGCGGGCGTACCTGTTTTTAAGTCAACAATATAAGAGATTTTGATGAAGCAAATACTGAAAGTTTACCACAAGATGCTAGCCATTTTTAAGTTTCATAAACAGGAGCCATCCTGGAATGACATCCTATGTACAAATGAGACAAAGAACAACTTTTATGAGACAGATGGGGGTGTGCCATATTGAGAAGGGAAGGAATTGCTTATAATCTGAAGAATACCACCGCATCTGTGCAACGTGGTCATATGCAGACAAGTATGGCGGCCAATGGAACTGATAGGCTTGTATTTATTGATGAGGTGACAACTGACAAAACCAGAAAGATGAATACTGAAATGTATGAGGCTATATTATCCGTTTCAATTCAGTCAAATGCATCAGAACTCATCGGACGGCAGATCAATGACTATATGGAGAATACTGCAAAAGCAACCGAAGGTTTTTTCTTTAAAGCAAAGAAGTGGAATTTTTTATTATAGCCAAGTCAAACCAACTGAGAATACATATCACTCGCTGAAGGCTAAACTGAAATCTACAGGTTCCTGTTATGATCCAGAGAAGGAACCACATACAGAATGAGAGTACAAGCCAATGAAGGCATTTATTGATAAGAATATGAAAATGGCAAGAAAGGACAGAGGCCAGAGTAGCAAGGGCGCAGTTCAGTTCAGATGGCGCCAGTAGTGTCTTGGGGCAGAGACAAGGTGGTGTTCAGCTTTGCCAGAGCATAAATATCTGACAGCTGGTCTGGAGGGTAGAGCAGGGATGCTGTCTCAATTGTAGTGACCTATGAAGGTTTGGGGGGTGTTCCTAATAAACTGGACAGAAAACAAACTGGAGAGGCAGGTAAACAGGAAAGCAATCCCAATCCTGGAGACTGGGATAAGGCTTGGGAGTTTGTTCAAATTAATAAGGCTTTGAGGAGTACTTCCGTAGGTAACCATCATTAAAGATTACAATAATTTCCAAAGACAATAAAGTATTAAATTAGAAAGAATGAACTGACTGGTTGCTTTTAGGCATATAGCAAGGACAATCTAGCAACTCTACTGAACACAAAGCACGGTAATATACACCACGGGAACACATGGGAGTGTGGGACACAAAGGGATTTCACCACGGGAACACATGGGAGTGTGGGACACAAAGGGATACACCACGGGAACACATGGGAGTGTGGGACACAAAGGGATACACCACGGGAACACATGGGAGTGTGGGACACAAAGGAATCACACCATGGAAGGGGGAGACACGCGGGACACTAAACCAGCTGAGGAGACAGTACTTGCAAAAGACACGCAGGTTACTGGGAGGAAGGAAGAAACGATTCAGCAGACACGAGGGTTGTGACAGGTTCCAGACGTCATCGACCGCAATGAATTTGTAACCTAGCATTAAAATAATTTTTAAATTAACTATTTTAGTCTGTCCAATTATTTTTGAGCCCCTAAAATGGGTTGGAGGCTGCATTTGCAAATATTTGACATTCATATGTGGTTCCTGGTATGTTTTCGGCAAAACAATTAAATTTAAGTTGGAAGACTACATTTCAAGCACAGCTTGATTGTTTCAGGTCTACACAGAGGTATTGAACCAAAATGATAAATATCGTGTCACTGTCCAAATACATGTGGAACTATCTGTTTAGACTTCATATCTGAATCTATACAATGATTTTTACATCTATTTTAAGATCAATGGTTTGTGATTTGGAAGGATTTGGTGAGACCATTTATTTATTACCCCGCTCCACCCAAAGGGTGAGGGCAAGGGGTATTGTTTTTGGTTCGGTTTGTTTCTTTGTTTGTGTGTGTGTGTGTGTGTGTGTTTGTTAACACTGTAGCGGCAAAACTAATGACTAGATTCACCCCAAATTCATATAGGGATTGCCACTCACCAGAATAGATCCCTATTGAATTTCGTAAAAGTAGATGAGAGTATGTGCGAGGGGCGGGGTTTGTTGTGCCTGGCACCGCTTGTTTATTTTTATTTCAGGGCCATACACTGATCAGGCACATCATTAAAACCAGACACTGGTGACATGAATAATTCTGAATCACACAGACACTAGTGATATGAATAATTCTGAATCACACAGACACTAGTGATATGAATAATTCTGAATGACACTGACAATGGCACCAATCAATGAGAGGAATATATTTGACAAGTAAACAAGTAGACAAGTATAATTAGCAAGTTAACAATAAGTTCTTAAGATTGATGTGTTGACTGCAAGAAAAAGGGGCAGGTGTGAAAATCTGAGCAGCTTCTAAAAGGGCCAAACTGTGATGGCTGGGTCAGCGTATCGCCAAAACAGCAGTCTTGTGGGGTGTTCTCAGTATGCAGTAGTCAGTGCCTACCCGAAGTGGTCCAAGGAAGGACAATTGGTGAGTTGGCGACAAGTCATAGGCAGCCAGGCAGAAGAAATTCATTAATGCAGGAGGGGAGTGAAGTTTCTAAAGAAGAACTGATGTAGCACAAATCACTAAAAAGTTCATGCTGGTTATGATAAAATTGTGTCTGAAGATACCGTGCATTGCAGCTTGATGCGTATGGGACAGTATACCCGGAGACCAGTCACAGTACCCATGTTGACTCCTGTTACAACAACTAAAAATGCTTACAATAGGCATGTGAGCATCAGAACTGGACCAGGGAGCTATGAAAATAGACAGTCTGATCTGATGTATCACGTTATCATTTTACATCACGTAAGATAGGATGTACTTTACGGAACGCTGTGGGGTAATTAGTCCTCTGCATTTGAGCCGTCTGTTACAACTGGAAAAAGGTGGGATGGTATGGAAAATGCACATAAAAACAAAAATCTGTGATTTCTAAATTTATTTTGACTTGCATTTAATTGCAAACAGTATGAAGACAATATATTTAATGTTTTGACTGGTCAACTCCATTTTATTTGTAAACACATATCTATTCCTCCCATTGAAGCCAGCAACACTTCCCAAAAAAAAGTTGGAATGGGGAAATTTAAGACCAGTGATGAGGTAGAGAAAAAAAAGAATAATGCTGTGATTTGACACAGCTGATGTCAGCTTGTGATTGTAATAATGATTTGTTTCAAAAGACAGTATCCAGGAAATGCCTCAGATATTTTACCCTCAACATTGTATAACATAATTAAAGATTTGAGGAATTTCTCTGTATAAAGGCAAGCCTAAGCTGAGCTGCAATCACTCAGACAGCATTGCATCAAGTATTGTCATTTATTGATGAGCGATATAACCACATGGGCTCAGCATTACTTTGGAAAACCTTTGTCAAGAGCCACCGTCCAGTTATATTTAGTAACACCAGTTCTAATTTTACTATGCAGAAAGGAGCCCTTATGTTTACAGTGTCCAGAAGTGCCATCAACTTCTTTGGGCTTGGTGGCATCTGCAAAGGCCCATCACACAGCAGCCAGACAGATCAATATTTCAGGTCTTTTTGCGAAGAGATGGAGACCTTATGCTCCAGACCAAATTAGAGGAGAAAGATGCAGACTGTTACCAGCAAAGAGTCCAAAAGCCATGCTCTGTCGTGGTATGGAGTTGTGTCAGTGCTCTTGGAAAGGGTAACTCTTACTTCTGAGCGGCACCATTAATGCTGAAATGTACACTGAGACTGTGGAGTAACACATGCTGCCTTCAAGACAAGATAATTTCTAGGGATGCCCATGCATACGTATTTCAACAAGGCAATGCAAAATCGCATTTCACTAGTATTACAAAGGCATCATAAGAAAAGGTTACAGATGCTAGACTGGCCTGCTTCACTGTCTCAAATTCTCCCCCAGCGAGGATGAGCGGCACATCTTGGAATGCAAAATACAACAAAGACCCCAAACTGTTGCACATCTTCAGACGTGTCTACCAGAAGGAAGGAACAAAATTACCCTAAAAACATTTAATCATGCGATGTCCTCAGTCACTAAACGTGTTTTGAAAAGGCTAGAATCAAAATTGACGTGTTCATTAAAATCTATAAAATTCATGTGGCTGATAGAACATCAGATAATGAGCACTGTTTCCCATGCAATTTAGGTCAAAGATCTTTATTAATCACTGCTGTCAGTTTATATTTTAATTTAACAAACCATCCCAACTTTTTCTGATTTGGGGCTTTTTTTAGGAGCAACGGGCAGCCACAGAGCGGTGCAAGGGACAGACTCGAGTTTGAAAACCAGAGCCTTAGTCAGGGACACAGTTAGGCGTGTCCCACTAGAGCACTTCTTTAAGGGTGGGTACACAGGGAGAAAATGTAAACTCCATACAGAAATGTCCAGGTCAGCTGGGACTTGACCCCAAAATCTCCTTTCTATGACGCAACATTGCTAAGCACTGTGCCATTGTGCCATTGATGTGAATGGCTGGATGTGTGTGTGATTTACCTTGAAAAGAGATGGCATCAGAATACACTATCGGAAGAAGGCCAGCCAGCAGAGGCAGCGCGATGCTTTGGGCAATGTTCTGCGGGGAATTGTTGGGGCCTGGCATTTATGTAGATGTTACTTTGACACGTAGCTCCTGCCAAAATATAGTTGCTGACCAAGTACACCCCTTTGTGGCAACAGTATTCCCTCATGGCAGTGGCCTCTTTCAGCAGGAAATTGCAGCAAGCCCCACCGCAAATATTGTCCAGGAATGGTTTATGGAACATGACAAAGAGTTCAAGATGTTTACTTACCAACTAAATTCCCCAGATATCAATGCAGTTGTGCATCTTTGGGGAGCCGGAAAAAACAAGTCCCATCCACAGAGGCACCATGTTGCTGTTAAAAGAACTTAAAAAGCTGCTGCTAATGTCTTAGTCCCAGAGACCATTAGACACCTTTAGAGATCTTGTGGAGTTTATGTCTCGACAGGTCAGAGCTGTTTCGACAGTACAAGGGGGACCTATACAATATTCGACAAGTGGTTTTAATGTTGTGGCTAATTAGTGTATGGTATATTAAAATGTTGACAGAAAAGTATTTGCTACTGATAAAATAATGACTGTCCATTCATTATAGAAATTTTAAACCACCTTGGAACTCAATTATCTTGATTGATTGATTGATTTGATGATTGATTTGATACCCTATGCATAGCCAAGCTAACAATGCTACAGGGAAACATATGCTTAATACATAACATGACAATTAAGGCTTCCATAAATAAATCAGTCAATATTATTTACGGGAGGCCAAATAAAGAGGCTCTATATTACTGAATGATTTTTGCCTGATGTTTGTTGGAGCTAGCTGATTTGTCTTGATCGTGCACAGGCACAGGGGTGACGGTGTACGCTGTAGATTCAGGGATAGTCAACGCTGATATGACGCGGCACATGAATGACACCATACAGCTGTTAGCAAGGGCTTTCAGCTTCCTGATCAGTGCGCCAGCTAAGGGAGCCAGCACCATCCTGTACTGTGCATTGACTCCAGACCTAAAGTCTGGAGGTTACTACAGGTAAGAACCCACTGCTTTGGACTTTTCACTTTCCACTTTCCACCATAGGAAGGGAATGGCTCTAATCTCCACATATTTTTCATCACAGCATCACAGTCAAGTAAGAAGATGGCATATTCAGATGTAATAATGTGGTCGCGTGAAATCTAATTTTGCTAGTCAGGCATTTGGGATATCCTAATTTTATTAGAGGCATCATGTTGCAGAATTTCTGATCATTTTTCTTTCCATTTTTTTAAGGTCAATTAAGTAATAAAGTCATTGGCTGGTTCCATTGATCAGCATGTTGCCTGAGTTGTGAAACTGTTGCACTTTGAATGCCATATAATTACATAGTGTTCTGCATGCTGTGTAACATTTATTTCATCAGTACACTGGCAGATAATATTGTCATTTACATACTGTGAGCTGACAACACAATGATAATTAACACTAATCAAAGGCATAATGAGAATAAATGCATAGAATGAAGAAATTTAAGGAGTTGAGTGCAAAAAATATTTTTCAACGACAGAGTACAGCTGCACTTGGACATAAAACATGGAGAAAAAAATCGGTTTTCTGTAGGGATGTGTGTACGTATGTGTTCCACACATAGATGGCATCAAATGTTACTTGCGCTCACCCTCGGACGTCTCAGACCCCTCATCACATGACCAGTTTGGGTTGCTGTACGGAATCTGTCTCAAACAGGCAACTGGATGTGGCGCTCTTGAGTTACTGTAGCCACTCGTGGCTACCCTAAGCGGGGTCAGTCAGTGACAGTGCCTGTTTTCCATTCTCGGACAGACAGTCAACTGATTGTTGAACGGTGACAGTGCAGATGATGCGCTGACTGTCAGCAGCTCAGACCTGCCCGTAACATGCCAATGGCTCTTTTTCTCTCTCCTGTGTCGTAAGCCATTACATTTTCTCGATGCCGTAGCATTTAATATTTTTTTTGTTGCATTTGCATTTATGCAGGGTATTGACCACACCCAGAAGAACAAGTCAAGTATAACTGTTCACATCACAAACAACTTTTGCCTCACTGGAAAAGCAATTAAAATCAATTGATTTTTGAATTTGAAATGCCTTTGCCCTGATGCTGGTTTACCATCACGATGACAAGTCACGAATGCCACAAATATGAATTCGTGACCGAGGATCACAAATTTGAATTGAATTTGACGATTCGGGACAGAGGTGTCAGGCGTCATTCAGTTCAGTTCTTGACAGCTTTTGTGTGGATTAGTAACAACACGTGACAGTATGGGCTCAAAGAACGGCAAGAATACACTACAAATGCTGTCACGCTCTATTATGAATCACCACTAATCACCACGAATTGACATGCTCAGTTGCGAACTCCACGAATCGAGGGTGATTCATGACATTCGTGGTCGATTTTTTGGCAACCAAAAAGATGCTCCATGAATATCACGAATGTCACGAGCCAACACGCGCTATTAAGAACCCTATTTAGATGCGTTAAGTCATGTTACGAATGTCACGAATGACAGGAAAATGATATTCGTAACGCATCGTGCCCATGTGTAAACCCTGCTTTAATGGTCTGCGTCACCTGAGTTCTGATGCCCAGCCACATTCCTCACCACGCTCCCCCGCTGCTTAATTGGTCTTCAATTACCCAATTAAGCATTTGTAGACTCACACCGCAGTCTCAGTAGCCATTTACCATTCAGCCTGTGTAGAGGTAGTGATCTACTGCTGTTATTTTGATAGTCTGTTAGTGTGCCTAACAGTCCTTCTCATGTATTTGTATTGGGGGTTGTTTTCCCCGAGTTTGCATATTTCACTGTGTTCGTGTCTAAAGCGAATTTTTGGGGTGTCTTTTTTCATCTCAGTAACTGCACTCAAGCAACGTGTTCCAGGGCTGCCAGTGATGATCGCTCAGCCCGCATTCTGTGGATGATCAGCTGTGAAATGCTGGGGATCCGCTGGCGATAAAGCAGGGGGCGTCCTCACTGGTGGGGTGACACTATTGACCTATGTGCTAACACTTCTCCTCCATCATACGGCATGTACTTTGTATGATAGTATGCATACTATGCTGTGTACACGTGTCTATTATCTGCTCTGTTGAATTACATCTGTCAAATAGTCTAATGAACAGTAATATGCAATTATATAATCAATTCATTCACTGATACTGATGCTGCCTTGAACTGATTGCATTATGCTTGTAACATGTGGAAAGAAATGTGAACATTGATGTGGATACCATTAACTTCTCAAAGTATACAAGAGGAATGTGAAAAATCTTTGGTTTGTGGCTGTTTTTTATGGTTTTGGCTCAGTGTCTTGATTCCGCTGAAGGAAAATATTGATAATGCAGTATAAATAAAATTCCAGATGATTCCAGACTTCCTACCTCAGCATTATAATGTTCCCATTCACAAAGCAAGGTCTTTGCATTGTTTGTTGAAGTTGATTTGGAAAAATCTAGCAGGCCTTCAGAGCCTTGACGTCAACCCCATTAAAAACTTTTGGGACCAACTGGATCACTGCACTTGAACCAAGCCTAACTGTTGTTGGTAAATTAATAAAAAACCAAGAACGTAGTGTTATGGCCCCAATTTGTTATTACATTTAAAACAACACAACAGCAACAGCAAGGGATGACACACAGTTTTTAAAACTTAAACACATTTAATTTAACAGACAAAGACAATAACAACTAACTAACAACTAATGAACCTAAAGACCAAGATTGATTAGGAAAAAAAAAGAAATATTTACAGTCCCTTTTTGTGGGGTGGCTTGGTGATGTCCTGGATAATGAAAATGCTCAAACACAGGCAAAGAAATCCACAAAAGAAATGTCACAGGTCTTGAACAGAATGGCAGGTCTGGTCATCTTCTTGCAATTTCTCCTACTACTTTACTGTCTCAATTCTTTTCCTTATATACTCTTTTGCAGACCCCACCCACATTTAGACCTCTTTTTTTTAATTTTCTGAGACTTGCCCCAGACATGTCCAGGACATGTCTAAACATGACTCCAGTCTGAGCTTAACAAAAAAAAGGTAAATACTGCCATCTAGTGGCCTATATTCACATTACACCTCCATTCCAAAAGGGAAAAAATTTTGACTCATAAAGGCAAAATTTTTCTTTTCAATACAAAATGGTAAAGTGAACACTTGTCTATATATACATATCATACACATTCAAACACGGGATAAGCAATCAGCAATTACATTGTCTGTACCCTTCACATGCTTAATTTCCAAGTCAAACTCCTGTAAAATCAAACTCCAATTCAACAATCTCCGATTCTTGTTTTTCATCTTACTCAAAAACATTAACGGATTGTGGTCAGTGTACACAATCATTGGCTTTTGTCCTGTACAAACATAAACCTCAAAGTGTTGTAAAGAAAGGACCAGAGCCAACAGTTCCTTCTCTATTGTGGAATAGTTCCTTTGGTGGCGATTGAACTTCCTGGAGAAGTATGCCACGGGATGCTCAATGTCATCAGAGTCACTTCTCTGTAGGAGCACAGATCCACAAGCTTGGTCGCTAGCATCGACTGCGATGGAGAACGGTTTGTTGAAGTCAGGAGATTTGAGCACGGGGAAGTGACACAGCAGAGACTTCAGGTGATTGAAGGCTCTCTGGCATGCATCATCCCAGGTGAACTTTATGCCTTTCTTCAGTTGGTTAGTTAGACTGAGAGCAATCTCAGCAAAGTTCTTGCAGAACTTGCGGTAGTACCCGATCATTCCAAGGAAGCGGCGCAAAGCTTTTTTGTTGTCAGGAACTGGAAAGTCCATGATGGCTTGGACTTTAGCATTTATGGGTGCCACCTTACCCTGGCCTATGACGTAGCCAAGATAGGTGACAGTAGCACAACCAAAGTCACTCTTGTTCAGGTTTACAGTCAGGTTAGCCTGGGTCAGGCGCTGGAACAACGTCTCTACATCTTTTAGATGTTCTTCCCAGGAGTCACTCCATGTGATCAGGTCATCGATGTATGCACCCGTGTGTGGCAATCCGGCGATTGTAGACTGTATCATCCTTTGGAACGTGGCTGGGGCATTTTTCATGCCAAAGGGTAGGACTTCATACTGGTACAATCCAGATGGTGTGGCAAAAGCAGAGATGCTCTTGGCCCTCTTAGTTAAAGGCACACACCAATAACCCTTCAATAAATCAATCTTGGTCAGAAACTTTGCTTGCCCTACACTATCAATACAATCATCAATCCTAGGTATTGGAAACACATCAGTTCTAGTTACAGCATTTACTTTGCAATAATCTGTACAGAATCTAGTACTTCCATCAGGTTTTGGAACTAGCACACAGGGTGAACTCCAATCGGAGTTGGAGGGTCTGATAATATCATGTTTTAACATGTACTCAACCTCTTTCTCAGCAATCTTTCTCTTTTCAGGATTCATCCGGTATGGATGCTGTTTTATTGGTTTGGCATCACCAACATCTACATCATGAGAGGCTATAGTAACTCTCTTTGGAACATCAGGAAACAAATCCTCATATTTCTTGATCAACCTTTCAAACTGATCTCTCTGTGAGGGTTCTAAGTGCTGGAGTTTTACATCAAGATTTTGCAACACTTCAGTGTTTGACAATTTACATGAAAGAACTTCAGCTTTAATTCTTGGTTCATCATCTTGAAACTCCCCCTCATCTTCACACGTTTCGACCATTGGAGAATCTGAAGTGACAGCTGCAACCCTAGCATTTCTGTCATGATAAGGCTTTAGCATGTTAATATGACACAATTGTTTTGGTTTTCTCCTATCTGGAGTCTTCACAATGTAATTGAGATCATTGAGTTTTGTCAGAATTTCATAAGCACCATGAAATCTAGCCTGCAATGGATTGGACTGCAAGGGAAACAACACAAGGACCTTGTCTCCTGGTTTAAACTCACGGCTTCTAGCCTTATGATCATACCGAGTTTTCATTTTTCCCTGACTTGATTTCAAGTTCTCTTTGGCAAGGTCACAAGCTGCACGCAATCTTTCCTTGAACTTGCTAACATAGTCTAACAGACTGATTTGCGGCTCTTCCTCTTGCCATTGTTCACTCAATAATAGCAAAGGTCCTCTCACTTCATGACCAAACACTAGCTCAAATGGACTGAATCCAGTAGACTCCTGCACTACTTCTCTAGCTGCAAACAACAGCAAATGAACCCCTTCATCCCAGTCTTTCTCATGGTCATAACAATAAGTCTTCATCATTGTCTTGAGAGTGGAATGAAACCGCTCTAAGGCACCCTGACTTTCTGGATGATAGGCACTAGAAAGAATCTGTTTTGCACCTAGTTCATACACAACCTGCTGAAACAATCCTGAAGTGAAATTGCTACCTTGGTCTGACTGAATTTCCCTGGGAAGACCAAACAACGTGAAGAACTTTATCAAAGCCTTCGATATTGCAGTTGCCTTGATGTTACGTAGAGGTATGGCTTCAGGGAATCTGGTAGATGCACACATGATTGTCAACAAGTACTGATTACCAGATCTAGTCTTGGGTAATGGACCAACGCAATCAACAATGACCCTAGAGAATGGCTCCCCAAATGCTGGGATAGGCTGCAATGGAGCTACAGGTGGGCCTAACTGGTGTTTTCCAACTACCTGACAAGTGTGACAGGTTTTGCAAAAGTTGGAAACGTCTTTCCGAAGCCCAGGCCAAAAGAAGTGTTTCATGATCTTATCAACAGTCTTGTTAACACCAAGATGACCTCCTAAAGGTAAACTATGAGCCATTGTTAAGATCTCATTCCTATAGACCTTCGGAACAACAATTTGCATGACCACTGCCCAATCTGCATTGGCAGGGATATCAGGAGGGCGCCACTTCCGCATCAACACACCATCCTTGAGATAATACCCAACTGGAACTGCGTCTATTTCTTTTTCAGGAAGGGCTCTCCTCTTTAGTACACCAATTTCAGGATCATTAGTTTGCTCCTCAATCAACCGCTTTCTGGACAGAGACAAGTCTCCAGACACATCAGAATCACCAGACCCATCCGGCTGGCTGAATAGAGAACTGATAAAAGTATCTGATAAGTCCTCAAACGGAGAAACCATAGTAGGCCAATCAGAGTCATGAGGCGAACCACCTGAGTCCTGACTATTCAATGTACTGGACGGCACCACAACATCTTCTTCTTTAGCCTTCTTGGCCATAGCACGAGTCACTGCGCAAGAAGGATACAGAGATGGGTCCTCATCCCCATTTTCAGTGCTCGGCTGTGAAGTAAGATGTACAGGGGGAACTACTTTGCCCCCAGCCAGGTCATTGCCTAGCAACAGAGAAACACCCTTTATAGGTAGACTTGACATAAGTCCCACCTTTACCTGTCCTGTAACTAAATCTGACTTCAAGAATATAGAGCGCAGGGGTACAGATACAGTCCTCCCTTCAATACCTTGTACAAGTATGAAATCCCCTGAAGCGGTCTCATCACGTAACTCCAAGGAGTCCATCAACAAAAGTGACTGAGAAGCTCCGGTATCCCTTAGGATATATATGGGGACAGGAGTAGTATGCTCATTCAGAGCCACAAATCCCTCTGACACAAATGGAAGAAATTCCTCCCTCACGAAGTCAGCTGTATTAGGCTTTTTAGCCCCACAAGAAGCAGGCAATTTAGCAGATTGGTTATCTACTACAGGGGTTTCTAACCTTGTTTTCACAAAGGCATTTGGTTTGGTATCCTTTTCTTTTTCTTTCTTAGCTTTAAGGAACCAGCAGTTAGTTGTAACATGACCAGATTTCTTGCAATAACTGCAAACTAGACCACTTTTGTCACTGTCAGCTTTCACACTTTGATCAGACCTGTTACTGGATTTCTGAGCATCATCACCAGATTTGTCTTTGTCTTTGGGTGAGGAATCTTGAGTATCACCGTAACCCTTTTTCTGAAATTGGGACCATTTATTGTTACTGCTAGACTGAAATTTGGACTTATGTGTGAGAACATATTCATCTGCAAATTTGGCAGCTGATTGCAAATTCAGTGCTTGCTTCTCATTAAGGTAGGTCTTAACATCATCCTTAACACAGTTCTTGAATTCTTCAACTAACACCATCTCTTTTAGTGAGTTGAAATCATCCTTGACCTCCATAGAAGTACACCAGCGCTCAAAGCAAACCTTCTTCTCATTAGCAAATTCAACATAAGTCTGATTTTCAGATTTCTTCAGACCTCTGAATTTCTGTCGGTAAGCCTCTGGAACCAACTCATAAGCTCTTAAAATAACCTTTTTGACAACCTCATAATCAGAGGAATCATCTGCAGACAAAGCCGAATAGGCTTGTTGAGCTTTACCCTTGAGGACAGTTTGCAACATCAGAGGCCAGTGTTCCTTTGGCCACTGGCAACTCTTTGCTACCTTTTCAAAACACTGGAAATAGTTGTCAACATCCTTTTCTGAAAATGGAGGCACCAGTTTTACCTCCTGACTGGCACAAAATTTATTTTTAGTTTCAATTTTAATTTTTAGTTGCTCCATTTGGAGTCTTTCTTCTCTATCGAATTTCTCTAATTCAAAATCTCTCTGTCTCTGTCTCTCTCTTTCTGCTCTTTCCTCTTTCTCTCTCTCAAATTCTCTTTGTTTTTCTTCTCTTGCTAATTTTTCTAACTCAAACTGCCTTTGTTTTTCTTTTTCTTCCCTCTCAAATTCTCTTTGTTTTTCTCTTTCCTCCCTTTCTATTTTCTCTTCTCTTGCTAATTTTTCCAACTCAAACTGCCTTTGTTTTTTTTTTTCCTCCCTTTCAATCTCTAGCATTTTTAATTTAAGTTCCATTTCTATATTTGGATTTTCCACTGGAAACTGTTCCAGATCTCCTGGTGCAAACACATTTTCATCAATGTAATATTCAACTATCTCTCTAGCCAGTCTTGCTTTTCGCATGGCTGGTTTCACCTCTGTCAGCTCTAAATGTCTGCAAATTTCTAGCAGTTCTGTCTTTTTAAAAGACTTCAAAACCCCTACGGTTGGTGATGCCAAGAAATCATCCATTGCTGTTGTCAATATATATGTATTCAATTAAAAAGAAATTTTTTTTTTTCAATTTGAAATGTTAGATTTTTAATAAATGACTCACAAAATGGTCTATCCCGGACCTTGAGCCCCCAATTTGTTATGGCCCCAATTTGTTATTACATTTAAAACAACACAACAGCAACAGCAAGGGATGACACACAGTTTTTAAAACTTAAACACATTTAATTTAACAGACAAAGACAATAACAACTAACTAACAACTAATGAACCTAAAGACCAAGATTGATTAGGAAAAAAAAAGAAATATTTACAGTCCCTTTTTGTGGGGTGGCTTGGTGATGTCCTGGATAATGAAAATGCTCAAACACAGGCAAAGAAATCCACAAAAGAAATGTCACAGGTCTTGAACAGAATGGCAGGTCTGGTCATCTTCTTGCAATTTCTCCTACTACTTTACTGTCTCAATTCTTTTCCTTATATACTCTTTTGCAGACCCCACCCACATTTAGACCTCTTTTTTTTAATTTTCTGAGACTTGCCCCAGACATGTCCAGGACATGTCTAAACATGACTCCAGTCTGAGCTTAACAAAAAAAAGGTAAATACTGCCATCTAGTGGCCTATATTCACATTACACCTCCATTCCAAAAGGGAAAAAATTTTGACTCATAAAGGCAAAATTTTTCTTTTCAATACAAAATGGTAAAGTGAACACTTGTCTATATATACATATCATACACATTCAAACACGGGATAAGCAATCAGCAATTACATTGTCTGTACCCTTCACATGCTTAATTTCCAAGTCAAACTCCTGTAAAATCAAACTCCAATTCAACAATCTCCGATTCTTGTTTTTCATCTTACTCAAAAACATTAACGGATTGTGGTCAGTGTACACAATCATTGGCTTTTGTCCTGTACAAACATAAACCTCAAAGTGTTGTAAAGAAAGGACCAGAGCCAACAGTTCCTTCTCTATTGTGGAATAGTTCCTTTGGTGGCGATTGAACTTCCTGGAGAAGTATGCCACGGGATGCTCAATGTCATCAGAGTCACTTCTCTGTAGGAGCACAGATCCACAAGCTTGGTCGCTAGCATCGACCGCGATGGAGAACGGTTTGTTGAAGTCAGGAGATTTGAGCACGGGGAAGTGACACAGCAGAGACTTCAGGTGATTGAAGGCTCTCTGGCATGCATCATCCCAGGTGAACTTTATGCCTTTCTTCAGTTGGTTAGTTAGACTGAGAGCAATCTCAGCAAAGTTCTTGCAGAACTTGCGGTAGTACCCGATCATTCCAAGGAAGCGGCGCAAAGCTTTTTTGTTGTCAGGAACTGGAAAGTCCATGATGGCTTGGACTTTAGCATTTATGGGTGCCACCTTACCCTGGCCTATGACGTAGCCAAGATAGGTGACAGTAGCACAACCAAAGTCACTCTTGTTCAGGTTTACAGTCAGGTTAGCCTGGGTCAGGCGCTGGAACAACGTCTCTACATCTTTTAGATGTTCTTCCCAGGAGTCACTCCATGTGATCAGGTCATCGATGTATGCACCCGTGTGTGGCAATCCGGCGATTGTAGACTGTATCATCCTTTGGAACGTGGCTGGGGCATTTTTCATGCCAAAGGGTAGGACTTCATACTGGTACAATCCAGATGGTGTGGCAAAAGCAGAGATGCTCTTGGCATCTAGTGGCCCATATTCACATTACAGTAGTCCCGATGAAGAAGCAGAGTCCGATGTTCATAGCAAAAGCAGGAAAAAGTTTACTACGCAGCCGGCCGTGGGAACAACAGCATGATGCAGAGTTCAAAATTCCTTACTTTCCTAAGAAGCTTTACACATGTAAAAGTACAGATATTTGCATATGATTTCTTTAATGTTATCAGAAGTCGTTGCTGATTGGTTCCAGGGTTTGCATATTGATAAAAAGGAATCCTCTACAATTGGGCCTCTCCTGAACCACTCAAACTTAATTGGTTCAATAGATTCCCAACCCTCGGAAGTGAGCTCCATATGTGGGCATACGAAACCTCCAACTAAAAGGCACTACCATGAAGGCCAAGAAGCTCTCCAAATGGGTCAGAGACAAAGCTGTAGCAAAGTAAGGACTGAAGTTGGGTTAAAAAAAATCCTAAACTCTCAAAAGCCCATAGTGCACCATTAAATCAATTAAAAAATTGAAAGAATATCACAGCAAAAGTTTGCATAACCTTGCTGAATTTGTAAAATGTGGCTATTCATTTTGCACAAATTCTGCACAAATCCCCCCCCCCCCCCCCCCATAAATACACATTTAGTTTTTAAAGCACTATTTTTAACATGATTTCTACCAAATACAAGCGTCAAATAAATACTATTAACGCAAAGTGTTGATCATTCAAATCTCATCATTCCCCTTGGAAAGGAATTGGGATGCAAATCTGAGACTTTGTTCTGAGGGGGGGGAGGACAAGGGGAGAATGAACAGTTGTGCTCAAAAGTTTGCATACCCTTGCTGAATTTGTGAAATGTGGCAATTCATTTTGCAAATATGACTCATCATTCAAAAACTTGTCTTTTATTTAAGGATAGTGATCATGTAATGTCATATATCATTACCGAGGTGTTTGTCTCCCTTTGAAATCGTAATGATATCTAAAATAAGCCAAATAAGGTTTCCATACCCTTTAATGTTTGACCTTGTAATATAGACACAAGGTGACACACTCAGGTTTAAATGGCTATTAAGGGCCTTTTTAAATTGTAATAAATGTCTGTATATAGTCGTTGAGTTTGTTAGCTCCCGAGTGGATGCACTGATCTGACTAGACCAGAGGTGGGCAACGAGGGCCATATCTGTCCCTGGATTTCGCACCAACTTCTGGCGTTTAATTAGTTGATTATCTAAATTAGCCGAACTATTTATGAAATCTGACATTTCAGGTGCATTTCTTTAAATTATCATGAATGGCCAACAACGACTGTTCTTGACTCCCCAGTTAAGACATTTTTCTCTGATATTAGAATTGCCCAGAATTGCCCACTCCTGGGCTAGACACTGAGCCATGGGGAGTGGAAAAATAACTGTCCTTTGTAAGAAGGTAGTTCACCTTTTTAAAAATGGGAAAAGATATAAAAAAATATCCAAAGACTTGAAAATGCTAGTCGGTACTGCTCCCCTCCTTGAATCGCCACCTTATCATGGTAGAGGGGTGAAGTACCTGGATGATCCTAGGAGCTATTTTGTCTGGGGCTTATTGCCCCTGGTAGGGTCTCCCAGGGCAAACAGGTCCTAGGTGACGGGTCACATATAAAGCTGTTCCAAAACCCCTAATGAACATATCTACATCAAGGACATTTACGTTGCCCGGATTAGCGTCACCGGGACCCCACCCTGGAGCCAGGCCCAGGGTTGGGGCTGGCAGGCGAGCGCTTGGTGGTCGAGTCTCCACCCACAGGACCCGGCCGGGCAGAGCCCGAATGAGCGACGTGGGCCTGCCTTTCCGTAAGCCCATCACCCGTAGGAGGGTTCAGAAGGGGCCGATGCAATGTGCCTTGGGTGGTAGAAGCCTGAGCTTATGCGGGAGGTCGACCGGTGCCGGCTAATGATAGTCGGGCTCACCTCCACGCACAGTCTGGGCTCTGGAGCCCAACTCCTCAAGGGAGGCTGGACTCTCTTCTATTCTGGAGTTGCTCGCAGTGAGAGGCGGCGGGCTGGTGTGGGTTTGCTTATAGCCTCCCCGCTTAGCAGCTATGTGTTGGAGTTTTCCCCGGTGAACAAGAGGGTCGCTGCCCTGCACCTTTGAGTCGGGAACAGGTGCCTCACTGTCATTTCAGCTTATGGGCCGAATGGCAGTGCAGAGTACCTGGCCTTCTTGGAGTCCCTAGGAGGGGCACTGGAAAGTGCTCCGACTGGGGACTGCATCGTCCAGCTGGGGGACTTCAACGCCCACGTGGGCAGCGACAGTGTTACCTGGAAGGGCGTGATTGGGAGGAACGGCCTCCCTAATCTGAACCCGAGTGGTGCTCTGTTATTGGACTGTGCTAGTCACAGTTTGTCCATAACAAACACCATGTTCAAACATAAGGGCTTCCATCAGTGCACATAGCAGGAGGACGCCCGAGGCCGGAGGTCAATGATCGACTTTGTGGTCGTGTCATCTGATCTTCGGCCGTATGGCTTGGACACTCGGGTGAAGAGAGGGGCTGAGCTGTCCACTGATCACCACCTGGTGGTGAGTTGGATCCGCTGGCGGAGGAGGAAGCTAGACAGACTTGACTGGCCCAAACGTGTTGTGAGGGTCTGTTGGGAATGTCTGGCGGAACCCTCTGTCAGAGGGGTTTTCAACTCTCACCTCCGGGAGAGCTTTGACCAGATCCCAAGGGAAGCTGGAGACATTGAGTCTGAATGGACCATGTTCTCCACCTCCATTGTTGACGCGGCCATTAGGAGCTGTGGCTGTAATGTTTTCAGGGCCTGTCGCGGCAGCAATCCCCATACCCGGTGGTGGACACTGGAAGTAAAGAATGCCATCAAGCTGAAGAAGGAGTCCTATCGAGCTTGTTTGGGACTCCTCATGGGACTCCTGAGGCAGCTGACAGGTACCGACAGGCTAAACGTGCAATGGCCTGGGCGGTGGCAGAAGCAAAAACTTGGGTATGGGAAAAGTTTGGGGAGGCCATTGAGGAGGATTATTTGTCGGATATCGGTGGAAAAAAATATGGTGTGATAATTTCAAGGAGCACAATAAGGAGATACTTTAACAATGAGCTGCAAGGTCGAGATGCTAGAAAGAGGCCTTTATTGTGCAAATCCAACAAAAAATTTTCGCCTAAGATATGCGAGATAACACGTTGACACACCTTAACTTCTGGAATACTGTCATTTGGAGTAACGAGACCAATATAGACCTTTATGGTCACAGCCATAAGTGCTATGTTTGGAGAGCAATCAACAAGGCCCATGGTGAAAATATACCACTCCCTCTGTAAAGCATGGTGGAGCCTCTCTGATGTTTTTGAGGGTGTGCGAGCTCTAAAGGCACAGGGAATCCCATGAAAATTAATGACAAGATGAATGCAGCATGCCATCAGAAAATACTGGCAGACAGTTTGCATTCTTCTGTACGAAAGCTGTGCATGGGACACCTTTGAACTTTACAGCATGGCAAAGATTCAAAGCACAAGGCCAAGTTGACCTTCCAGTGGTTGCAGAAGAGAAAGGTGAAGGTTCCGGAATGGCCATCACAGTCTCCTGACCTCAATATCATTGAGCCACTTTGGGGAGATCTCAAAAGTAAGTTCATGCCAGACGACCAAAGACTTTGCAGGAGCTGGAGGCATTTTGCAAGGAAGAATGGGAAGCTATAGCACCTGAGAGAATTAGTGGCCTCACTGACAACCATCACAAAAGACTGCACACTGTTATTGATGCTAAAGGGGGCAAAACACAGTATTAAGAACTAAAGATATGCACACTTTTGAACAGAGTTCATTTCATTTTTTGCCCCTTAACTGCCATTTTGATGACTGTGCCATTCTACATGACCTACAGTTAGATATGAATCCAATTATAAATAAAAGAAATTTGTTTTGCCTGGCCATTCATGTTTTCTTTAAAAAATGTGACCTATTTGACAAATTAAGCTAGAGTATGCAAACTTTTGAGCATAACTGTAACAAATGGTTAGAGGGAAGCTCCCATCATGTTTACTCCACTGTTATAAACTTGCAGGCTTGCAGTTAATTTAACTGGCTCCTCTTTTGCCAGTTATTTTAACTAATTTTACAATAAAAATTACAACAGAGTTCCGTGTATGTTAAGTGTGAACCATAGTTAAATGTGCACAGGCCTCTACTTACAGTTAAAATAAATGGCAAAAAAGTTGCAAGTGTATGACAGTGTAGATAGTCTTTATGGCAGTGTTTCTCTCCAGGAGTACCACTTGTCCTGCATCTTAGATCTCTCCCTGCTCCAGCATAGGTGATTCAAATGACCAGCTGATTATCAATAAGCTTTTGGGGATTGATAACAACCTGATCATATGACTCACTTGTGCTGGAACAGGGAGAGATCTTAGACATGCAGGACTAGCGTCGCTCCAGGAGAGGTTTGGGAAACACTTCCTTATGGTACAGTGGTTGTGAAACAAAAGCTTTGATAAAAAAATTTATGTGGAGATTGGAGACAAGGGAATGAGGAACAAGGAGGTAAGTAAATGGGGGAGAAATTAGAGCATGAAAATTTGATGAAATAGTTGTGATTTGTCATAAAGTAAAGCTTCTAAAAATTGAAATGCAATGATATAATTGGAGTGGGAGATATTGGATCAGGAGGAGTAATATAACATTAGTTGCATTTTTTCTTACAGATTTGCAACAAGTTCATCAAAACCATGTAGGGATAAGGGGACGAAAGGTAATGAGGGAAGGGGGACAAATGGGAATGAGGGGTGTACAATTTCATTTTTAGAATTCATTGTATCTTTCTATCAGGTGTACAATCAGTGAAAGGAAATGCATTAGCAATATGTTCATAACAAAAATACATCAGCATTTTAGCAAGAGGGAGGGGTGGGGGATGGGGTAAAGGATAGAGTAGTCAGAAAGAGAATTGCCAAGTATGTTCATCCATTATTTGAAATGCTTGTAATGAATATGTTAGAGGCTGAAGGAGCCAAAGTATCTATATAAAATGTTCTAATATGGTGAATATATTTCAGTACAGCCGAGAATCTAAAGACCATATTTTGAATAATTTTGGAAAATCAGTTATCGATATCTGCAAAAGCCTAAGCATACATATTGTGAATGGTAGGTGTGGCTCTGATTTACATGGCGATTATACATTTTTGTCAGCTGCTGGTCAGAGTGTAATTGATTATTTCATTGTATCTACATCTCTTTTTTCACGTATTGTCAACTTCGAAATCCTCGCGCATGATATTTCTGATCATTTTCCTTTAGCACTCTATTTCAGTACTGATTCACACATAACAGAGCCTGATGTACATCAGCCAATATGTAAACCTTGGGTTAGATACAAGTGGAAGGTAGAAGGTGAGGAATTATTTTTAAGCAATTTAATTCATCTATTATCTGAAAACAATATTTTTGACTTATTTGATATGGACAATGTAACATGTAGTGAGGCTGCAGATTCTATTTCTGATATACTAGCAAAAGCAGGTTCACACATGATTATGAGATATTATGAAAGTAGACAACCTTCCTGGTGGGACAAAGAGTGTGATGCTTTGAAAAGAATTAAGTATGATACATTGAAAACTTTTAAACGAAGTAATACTCAACAAGATAAAGAATTATATATGAATGCAAAAAGAGAGTTTAGAAGAATATGTTCATACAAAAAAGAAAGTCTGCAGAATAAAACAAAATCACAAGTTTTCAGTAACAATTGGTCAACTCAAGATTTATGGAAAAAGATTAGAGGTTTTATGAGGAAAAAATGCATTTCGAATTGCATATCTGTTGAACAGTGGTTTTCTCATTTTAAACAATTATTCAGTAATAATACATTCACTGTTGATGAAGATTTTGAAAATTTGGTATTAGAAACTTTACAAAATCATGATATGTCAAATGAGATTCCACCTGACAATATTCTAGACTGTGATATCACATCTGAAGAAGTTTTCAATGCTCTGTTTAGTATGCATAACGGTAAAGCTCCAGGACCGGATGGAATCGTTATAGAGATGCTGAAATCTTCTTTTGATATTATGTACCCTTATTTGTTAGCTTTATATAACAAAGTTTTGTATACTGGTGATTTTCCCACGGCTTGGTGTGAAGCAGTTATATGTCCATTGTACAAGTCTGGTGAAGTTAATTGTACCTCTAACTACAGAGGGATATCTCTTCTTGATGTAATTGGTAAAGTTTTCACCAAAATTCTGAATAATAGACTAACAACATATGCCGATGATAACAACCTATTATTTGAAGAGCAAAGTGGATATAGAAAAGGTTACTCTACTATTGATAATATTTTTGTCTTACAAGCTGCAATTCAGAAGTACATTACAAAGAAAAAAGGTAGAATGTATTGTATTTTTGTAGATTTTTCAAAAGCGTTTGACAGTGTTCAGCACCACCTTTTATATTATGTTTTATTGAAAATTGGTATCAAGGGTAAACTATTCAAAGTTCTAAAGAGTATGTATTCTAAGTTAAAGTCCTGTGTACGGTTTGATAATAAATTAACTGACTACTTCCCTTGTACATCTGGGACGAGGCAAGGTTGTTTGGTGAGCCCCACATTATTTGTTTTATTTCTAAATGAATACATTAACTTGTTGAAAGACTCGCAATGTAATGGAATACAGATAGACAATAGTATTGATCTTATATCACTTATGTATGCAGATGATATGGCTAACCTAGCAGACACTGTTAGACGGTTACAAAACCAAATTTATGTACTACAGTCTTTTTGTAAACAATATGGAATGAATGTGAACTTAGATAAAACAAAAATTATGGTTTTTAGAAGAGGTGGAAGTGTTTCTAAAATTGAGAAATGGTTTTTGACGGGTAATGAAATTGAAATAGTCAACAAGTATAAGTATCTAGGAATTTGGTTCACCCCAAAATTATCGTGGTGGAAGACAAGAAATCATTTGGCACAACAGGGAAGAAAAGCAATGTTTTCACTTTTACGATTTATACGGAAATACAATGTCAATTATAAAGAAGCATTTTTTCTGTTTGATAGGATGGTTGCGCCTATTCTTTTTTATGGTGCAGAAGTGTGGGGTTATGAACAAGTAGAATACATAGAACAGGTACATGTACTTTTTTGTAAACGATTATTAGGAGTTTCAAATAACACAAGTAACCAAGCTGTCTTGGGAGATCTTGGGCGTTTTCCTCTTTTTATATGTTATATGAAACGATGTATATTATACTGGTTGAAACTCACTAGATTACCGGAAAACAGATACCCTAAAAAGTGCTATAATATGTTGTTTAATTTAGATAATGCAGGACGAACAACATGGGCCACTTATGTAAAGAATTTATTGTATACATTAGGTTTTGATGATGTCTGGTTAGCCCAAAGTGTCGGTGATACGAGATCATTCTTTTCTATATTAAACCAAAATCTCCGGCACAAAGCTAATAGTGTATGGTATTCTATTGTCCATAATAGTAGTAAATTAGAGGTATATTCGCAATTTAAAACTGTCATTGCACCAGAAAATTATCTGTTTTGTATACAGAACAAGCCATTTTCTAGATCATTGTTATTACTTAGATGTTCTGCACATAACTTAGCTATTGAAACGGGTAGATGGAGTTCTGTTCCTAGAGATGAAAAAATATGTCTCTGGTGTAAAAAATATCAACATATAACAGTGGTAGAAGACGAACAGCATTTTATTTTTGACTGTATGAGATACACAGATATCAGAAAGAAGTATATTGGCGAATATATACATTTGTTCAATACTGTAAGTAAAGTATTATGTGTTGACGAGATAGAGTTTCTGAAAAAATTGTGTGCATTCGTACATGAAAGTTTCAAAATTAGAAGTAAGACAGATATTGTTTAACTGCATAACTTGATAAAATTCAAAGATGTCCTTGCGTACTGAAGTGTAAATTCTCGTTTTGTATTTCAATATTTCAATATATACATCAGTGTATATTCACCTTATATGTATAATCAAAAGCTCATTCAGTCATATGATGTGTATGTGTGTACGACAGTACAATAGTGTGTATAACACTCCCTTCACTAGTGTACAAAGCACTGTGTACACCATACAGAGTGCCTAAGTGAATCATGTTCCGCTTCACTGCACATGCCTTGTGCGACAGTGCAGCACGCGGGTAGTGTGATTGGTGTATACAGTGTAATATCATAGTCAGCTCTTGTAATGTCATCAAGTGGATATGTCTACACTCGTACATTGTATATAATTTTTCATTTTGTGATGTGTATTTGATTATGTTTGTGGGAATATGGGTCGGAAGGCCTACATCCCTGAATAAAAAATTCTATCTATCTAATATGGTGAAGGAGGAGGAGAGCAACGGAGAAGGGGATGAAAGGTCCCATGACCCTTGTGCGTCACGGTATTAGTGCAGTCTGCAGAGACAGGTTCAAAGGGGGAAAGAAAGAGGCTGAAAAGATTGAAAACAGAGGCTGCAGGCACGGGGAATATGACTTGGCCCACTGACTGTGGGCATCTGCTGGAGGATCAGTGACGTCGGCTGTTGGGTGAGATGATGTTGTGGATGATGCAGGCCAATGCTGAGACAAGAACCCAAAGCTGCTGTATAGCAGTTGGAATTGTTCTGGAGGGTAGAGAGAACAAATGAAGGGGACAAGTGGACATGCGATTTGATGAGTGAAAATTACTGCATTGTCCTGGCTGGTAGAGCATCTGCAAAAGGAAATGCTTCGGCAAAGCATACATGGCAAAAAAAAGGATAGAATTGTGGGAAAGAAAAGTGCCAGATATGTTCTTCCCTGATTTGAATTGCCTGCAATGAATATGTTAGAGGCGGAAAGAGCCAAAGTAACTATGTTTGATTTTTTAATATGGCGAAGGAAGCGGAGAAGAACGGCAGAGGGGACGGCAGGACGCAGATGGTCGGGGGTATTTTCTCTCTCTGTCTAGATACCTAAGCATAATCTATGCTTCAAGTCATCATCTACAGTTATGTCCTCTATCATTCAAAGTAGTGATTGACAGAACTAAATAATACAGATACTTTGAAGAAAAGATTTCCAGCTGAACTTGAGAAATTAACTAATGAAACCATATTCAATGTCTTGGCAAAAGGAAAGTCCAACTTAGAAGCATATAATTCCATTGAAGGTATGACATTTGAGATCTTGTGCTTAAGTCTCCATAAGATTGATTCCCAAGATTACATTTCAATGAAAAACAAAGAACTGATCGTAAAAATATTGTACAGAAATTTCTTTTCGAATACAACCCCATTTCCAGAAAAGTCAGGATGATGTGTAGAATTTAAATTAAAACAGAATGCAATGATTTCCAAGTAATTTAAACTGCATATTTAATAGAAAATAGTGCAAAGACAGCATATCAATGTTGTTTCAAATGTTGAAAATGAGAAATTTTATTGTTTTTAGAAAAGCATCCTGCTCATTTGAATTTGATGCCAGACACAGATTTCTAAGAAGCTGGGGCAGGGGCTACAAGAGACTAGAAACGTTGAATGATGAAAAAAAAAAACATCCTGTGGAACATCTCACTGCAAATGAGGTTATTTAGCAACAGGTCAGTAATATGATTGGGTATAAAAAGTCTTTCAGACATCAAGATGGCAATGGTTTCGCCACTCAGGGAAAGACTGTCTTGTGATCTGACCAATCAAAATGCGAAATTCTTTCGGGAAATTACAGATGCCATGGCTACCAGGCTAAAATGGAGGGACCACCCAGCTTGTTCTCAGAGCACAGTTCAAAAGCCAGCATCCATTATAGTATGGGGGGTGCATTATTGCACATGGCATGGGTAACTTGCTCATCCGTGAAGACACCATTAATGCTAAACAATGTATACAGGTTTTGGAGTTTCATACTCTGCCATCCTGACATCTTTGACAGAGAAGGCCTTGCTTATTTCAGTAAAACTATGCCAAACACAACATTCTGCGTGTATAACAACAACATGGCTCCATAATAAAAGAGGTTGAGTGCTAATCTGGCCTGCCTGCAGACCAGACCTGTCACCCACTGAAAATATTTGGCGCATTGTGAAAAAAAATATGACAAAAGAGACTGCGAGGTGATGATCAGCTGAAAGCCTATTTCAGGTAAGAATAGGAAAAGATTTTGATTCCAAAACTATAGTAGTTGATCACTTCAGTTCCCCAATGCTTTCAGAGCATTATTTAAAAAAAAAAGGTGATGCAAAACAGTGGTAAACATTGCCCCTGTCCCAGCCTTCTTGAAACATGCTGCTGTCATAAAATTCAAAATGAGCAAATATTTTTAAAAATGTTTTTGTTTCAATATTTGATATATTGTCTTTGCACTGGCCTATTTTAAATCAAATATAGGGTTTAAATGATTTGAAAATCATTGCATTCTTTTTTTATCCACATTTTACACAGTGTCCCAACTTTTTTGGAGATGGGGTTGTATATTTCAACAGCATAACGTGAAAATTAATACAACACTTAAAAAGTACATTTTTAAGACCTTAAACCTTAATGAGGTAACAGCTGCATCCTTGCCATGAAACATCCTTTCCCTTAATCCTGAGACAAACTTGCCTCAGGCACCCTTACCTTCCTGAGTCAGGTTTATCAATCATCTTTGGAGGTGTAAGGAGAATCGTTTTGATACCAGGCTTTGTTTTAAGATTTTTTTTTCACTCTTCGATAAGAATTGGACAATGGATGACCCAAAAACTCATGTTGCCAAAAAATTTTTCTAATCCACACTACATAAATTTTCCTTTTTTTCTGGTAAATAGTCTCTCATTTTTCTTGAATGCTAACTCATCTACAATGAGAAAAAAGCAACAGGATACATGATTATGGCAGATAAATACATGATGTACAAGCGCAAGAGAGGAAGAAGCACTGGTAGAAGATGCACGAAGCGAAGCCAAAGGTTTCGTGCAACTTTAAGAGCTCACCATGACAAACTCAAGAGTTTTTTTTTGTCGGTGTTCCTGAAGGTGTTTACGATGAAGAAAAAAAATAGCAACGTTTCATTTTAAGGACCAGGCAGTTTTCACCTAAGTTAGCTACAGTGGTATTCAGCTCACTGGCCTCCGATCCTTTACATAAGAGCCCGTGGTGTCATCTCCAGTCAGCGCTGTAAGTCAGTTTAGGCTCTCACCGTGGCGAACAATAGTGTCTATCTTATTTCGGTCAGAGTAATATAATTTCTTGCGCCACCAATTTGGCGCTGTGTTCTGAATGTCGTCGAGTGTAGGGTAGTGCACAATCAAAGCAGCAAACACAAGATGTAGGCTACTTAAACCTGAAGTACAGCGTCTGCTTGCGAATGGGCCGCCTGTCCGCACTGATGGCTCAAAAAAATAAAAAGAGCCAGGGCTTGTTTGATTGGACTGCGAGTAACACGCAGTGGCTGCGCTGAGCGAAGAACTCGGATGTTATTGCTATACGGACCGAGGATTCGTGCAAGAGCTATAACTCAAGGAAAAACTGAACTGGCTCGAAAGTGATAGATTACTTGTTTTCAAAACAATGCATTCGATTAGGTGAGTACTAATTTTTGTCTTCATTGGTCGAACTGGGTGAAGATTTCACAACTGTCGTGGGGAAATTGTGTCGCAAGTTGGCTGACAAGAGGAACAAACATTTCCCATTATATTCGACCAGTATTTACAACATTGAATGCACTTTCCATAAAAGTCTAAATAAACATTTAAAAAAAGAAAGAAAATGCAGCAAGTCACCTCAATACCAGTTGCACTTGCCTATATCGATATTTGTGGACTTTTGGTACTGTAAAAGGAAAAGCAGCAGTGTAGTCCTTTCTTACGCATGGTTTCAATTTTCATTGTGTCATCTGTAGAATAGAACATATGAAATCATGAGCTGTTTGCATGTCAGTGCAGAAAAAAATGAACGAGAATGTTCTCGGCAGCGGTTATTGTTTCCCAGCGGACTATTATTTTTATCATCATTATTATTTTAGTGGTGCTAAAGTGCTGATCTCTGTAAGATTGAGCTATTTCCCATTTTATGTACACTTTTAGTGACATTAGTTCGCAGTGTTCGTGCAAATGCCTGTAATGACCATTATTGTTCCTTTATCTTTCAGAAACTTTTTCTGCGGTCAGTGGTCTTCTGCCGCCAGACTTGATGGCAAAACCGTGATTATAACCGGGGCAAATACTGGTATCGGGAAAGAGACGGCCAGGGATCTTGCTAAGCGAGGTATATTTACCGAGTGTAAATTCCTGTATATCCAATGCATTATAGCTCTTCAAAGTGCAGACACCTGATGATGTTTACTTGTTTGACAAACACGATTGACAAAGTCGTTACATAGGAATTAAAATGCATAGGGCAAGACAAGCTGCAATTTAGCATTTATTTATGTATTTATTTATCTCACGGGCAACATGCAAAACCCGGGATGAAATCAGTTCTGAATGGTTCAGAACTCCATTGTTCATGTTCCCCAAACCTCACATCATTACACCTCATTTGCAACATTCCATTGTGAAACGCAACAAAGTGCATCATTCACAGACATAATTGCTGCGCTTGTTGTCATGCTGGGCAACTGGGCCTCTTTCAGAACAGCAGCTGCTTGTGCCATGCATTCCCTTCTTATACATATGTGTACACATCCATGTGTGTAAATGTAGAGTGACCTCAATGCTAAAAAAAAAAGAAAACAGTACATTTTGTGATGCAAACACTATTTTTGATTTAAAAAAGACGGCTCAATGTGTCAGAAAAAATATTCAGACATGGGTCTATCAACCACCTTGCTATTTAAAGCCATCAGTGGCCATTTTAAAAAATTTAAAATGTATCAAGCCAGCCAAATTCAGTTTTTGCTGTTTGTATTATGCACCCATAATTATTTGAATAGTGAAATATTTTCTCACCATATTTGATACTTACTCCAGCACATTACATCAGCAATAAGAAAAGGTGTGTAGAATGCTACTATCAGCTCTTATCTGATGGCTTTTAAATGCATATAAGGTGATAGCTTACTCATAGGAATTATGGCCTTTTTTATAAATAGCCCCTAATCTTATGGGAGTGAAAGCAATTTCACAAAATTCATAATCTTTATGAAAGTTGTCATGTTTTAATAATACAAAAAAATATTTTTTGAACTTTTGGATTTGATAACTTCACAGAACCTGCAGGCTATAGAGATCACTATACACTTCAGCACCTCCACAATTTACATTTTGATTTGTTGCTTAATCAGGAGTTAAAGGTCACATGCAAAGTTTCTCCGAACATTTGCCCATTTATGGTAAGGAATGTTGGTCTCAATAACAATAAAAATAGAACAGTTTTTTTGGACTGACACTTAACTTACCATGAAATATAGCCAAAATAAACTGCTCATAAATTACTTTTTCATTCAGCAATGTTTGAAAAACAGTTGGAACACTATAGTAATTTATTGCAGAAATAATGTCAATTGTGTCATTGGAGTCAGGTTGGTCAATGATACCATGTTCACTGAATTGCAGTGAAACTGAGTCATTGCCCTTGATTAATCACCTTGTTGTCTCAGTGGCCTTGGTATCTTGTTTGGCGCCAAATCTGTAGCAACTCTGTAAAACTCATGTCATCAGATGGTGTACATTTTTTCCATTGTTTTATCTGAGCGAGTAGGCACTAATCGCGTATCAATGCACTTATCAGCGGTAATCAGTGGTAGGTTAATCTTGGGGACGCATTGGCATGGTGTCGTATTTTTTAAATGTTTTTGTTGAAAATTTTAAAGGGGGGACTCGATTGCTTGTGCACTTCTGTGGCAGGATCCTTAGGTTAAGACCTGCTGGATTTATGTGGGTTGTTTGCAAATAAGCTGAAAATATTGACAGCAGGGTTTGCAATAACCTATGTAATGGAAGCTGTTCATGACATCAAAACAAAGTCCACTGCTGTTCGGTGGGAAAATGTACAAAAGTCAAAAGACAAATCTTCTGTCCGTGGACATCATAGATGACAAGATTGTTGGACAATCTGATTGTGGGAAATGAATTTTATTGATGGTGAAAGTAAAAGTTACCGAGATGTTTGCAGACCAGAGGTGGGCAACGAGGGCCATATCTGTCCCTGGTTTTCACACCAACTTTTGGCCTTGAATTAGTTGATAATCTAAATTAGCCAAACTATTTCTGAAATCTGACATTTCAGGCGCATTTCTTTAAATGATCATGAATGGCCAGCAAAGACTGTTCTCATCTCCCCGCATAAAAATGTTTTCTTTGGTGTAATCTTTGCACAAATCTATATTTGTGTATGCAATCAATTAACTCAATTAGTCAGGGTAATTGATAGAAATAAAAACCTGCATACTCACCGGCCCTCCAGGACCAGAATTGCCTGCCCCTGTTGCAGAGGTTAGAAACATTATCATAGCTAAATTTAACAAGACGAACACAAAGAAAATCAATGTCAAGTAAATGGTTTAACATTGGCATCTGGCCAATACATGCTGTAGTTGAGTGGATAGTACATTGATAAATGCAAACTACAACCCTTGGCAAAAACTGTGGAATCACCAGACATAGCTTTCTTACTTCATAGCAAATAGACAGATATGACACAAAACAAATTTTGTTTATTAGCCTAACATTCAGGCTTCATGAAACATACCCAAAGCAAATTAGATTGAATTATTTTCATTAATGGCATTAATCAAGAGGAGAGAAAGAATAGACTCACTCAGTGTTGAAGAAAAAATATGGAATGAACTTGTAATTGGTGGTTCTAAAAAAAATAACAGTCCAGCGCAAATCTGAATGAGCAAATTAGTCTGCAGTTAAAAGAGAGTGTTTGCTGAGCTTAACAAGGTTTTGGACTTGACTAATTGAGAGGAAGAATGGTACCAACAAGAGAGCTGGAAATAGAAACAATGGAAAGGATTATAAAACTGCTCCTAGAAGGAAATTCAACATGGGAAGTGAGAAACGATGTAGGGTGTTTCCCGTCAGCTGTGTTTTACATTTGGTGTGAGTGTAAACAAATGGGGAGGTTCTAAAAGGAAAACATCGGGGTCGACCACAGAAGACGTCAAAGCGTCAGGATAGGAAACTCGCAGCAATAGGCCTCAAAAATGCACCAGAAAAAAAGAAAACAAATGGTTAAAGACAGGAGTCTATGTTTGAGACAGAACTGCTTGAAAACTGCTGAATGAAATGGGTTTTTTATTTCCAGAAATGCCAAATAAAAAGCTGCACTGTAACCTACAAAGAGGAAAGTAAGGTTAGAGTTGACTAAAGAGAAGCAATCCTGGAGTGTGGATGATTGGATGAAAGTGATATTCTGAGATGAATCATGAATGTACATTGGCCAAGGCAAAGATGCTAGAACTTTTGTGTAGTTTTGTTTCAGTGAAAGATATAAAGATGACTGCTTGAAGAAAAGTAGCAAATTTACCGTTCATTTATGATATTGGCTTCATTCTTACACCCAGTGCATAGTGATGTAAAGCACAAACCAGCTGTCTTTGCTAGTTTATATACCAGAGAAGTTGTCATTATCCTACCCAGTGCCCAGTTTGCATTGCTAGCAAACGTAATTGTGCCAAACTCAGCACCTATGGGCATGTTGGTCTAAAAATGAGGTTTGGTCAGGAACATTTATGGCGCTTTGTTATCTTGAGGCATCTGGAATAGATTGCGCAACTGACTGACAAAAACCTGCTCTAAATACAATAGTCAGTATTTAATCACATTTTAAGGTTGCATTATTTAAATGTACTTTTGTCATTGAGTGTACAACACGTGTTCCCTCTACTTGTTATATACAGTACTACTCATGCACAGATAGCAGTGCCCACACAAGCAAACAAAGAATAAAAAGATTACAATGTGAAAGATTATTGTCAAGATATTTAAATTATAAGTGTCAGAATGGTTGGCGCTATCTACGATGCACACATTAGCACATGCTGTGGTGCAGGCTATTTAAATCATAAGGGACCTTCTCCATCTGATAGTTTGAGATTCATCATGAGGTTACACACATAGGTATTTACAAATTATTCTGCTCAAAGCCATGACTCCTTAATACTGGCGAACCTTGTCATTCATGCTGTCTTTCAGAGGATTCCCTCTGGAGGAGTGGCTGTTTGGCGGCAATGGTTTGCCAAAATATAAAAATACATAGCATGTAATGTCTAAAACAGTGCATGGATTTTTGTTCTATTACAAGAAACAAAAACTGTAAAAAAAGCAAATGTTTGAAGTGTTGAAGATGCGCTTCAGATGTTTGGATAAGTCCTGCAAGAGTCACCCTATTACCTGCAATTATCTGAAAAACCTATTTTGAATCTGACCTGATCCAATAATACAGCGCCTGCTGTCCTGCTTCAGTTATCAAATACAGTATTCTGCATTTCATTTTAAATGGCTTTATTACCTTGCCAGCGACAGAGTCAGTGGGGCTAGGCAGTGGCGGAGCTACAGGAGGGGCGAAGATACGTCCCTTTTAGTCCTGGCTAGATCTCAATCATTTTCCTTTATTGACGTCTTTTCCAATTGTTGTAATTGGCAACTGAAGACACGGTTTCTCTCCACATGCGATCTAACAGCAATTAAATCCCTGGTTAAATTCAGCACAGTGGCGAAACAGAGAATTGGGTTGCACAAAACAGCCGTTTAAAACAATTATAAATCCTGACCTGTTCTCAGTCATCTTCATGACTAACAAAGGTTCACTCCGAGAGCGCTCCGCGCTTAACTGGCGCTGCTTGTTCTCCCCGATTTGGTAAGAGGACAATCGTTCATCTGGACGCGTATTTGCTGGATTTAAATCTATGTTATTCAAAATTGCATAGCCTACTTGTCGACTCTCACGCAAATGGGCTTGAGCCGCACGCTTTTTATAACCTAGGCTATTTAACTGCCAAGTGCCACTGTTTTTTTGTTTTTTTTTTTTAAATCAACCCACAAAGTACCGATAGTGAAAGTCCGCATTTCATTGGAAAATGGACCAGTTCAATCACACAAAGCATTGGGCAATTAATGGCTTTAAGTAAATTATTTTTCTCCACTCAATTTAGCCCATGATTTCATCGCTGTTAGATCGCATACGGTGAAAAACCATGTCTTCAGTTGCCAATTACTATAATTGGAAAAGATGTTAACAAAGGAAAATGATTGAGATCTAGCCAGGATTAAAAGGGACATGTGTTTGCCCCTCCCTCGACCCCCGTACCTCTGCTACTGGGGCTAGGTATTGTAATCAGTTTGTTTGTTTGTTTTTTGTCTGTGTGTCCGCATGTTAACAATCTAGCGTTAACACGGTTGCACAGGTGGGCAGTGGTTTGTCGATCACCTGATTAAATTTTGGGGGATGATCGAGTCAAGGTCCTTCAAATTCATCATACTGATTTCAAACCAAGGCCAAATTACGCATCTTTCAATTCTGCTTCCAACCATATGCCGTATGATGGGGTGACTTTAATAGTCTCCATAGTGGTTGGGGGTTAAATGTCGGGGGGGGGGAATCAAGGTCATCAGTGAAAATACTTTTTTTTCCCAATTCAAAAAGAATTGCGGATAGACAGATCTTTAGTATGGGCTTCTGCATGGGCTTCTATGTCACACAATGACCTTTGACCTTGAATGACCCTCAAAGGTCAAACTGAAGGTCACAGATTTTCAAAGGACTACAGTATAAGTTGAAAACGGTTGAGGTCACACTTGAGAAATTGAGTGAGACGGGTGAGGTTTGTTTTGTCTGGCAACACTTGTTATAATTTACAGTTTGGCTGGCAGTTAAGTAGCAGCAAAAGCAACAGATGACATTGTCGACTCTGTTCATTATTAATCCAAATTTCTTCCATGTATCCGACTCAACCTTCTATGATGATATGCTCAAGAACCAGTCACAAGAACCAAGATATGCAGTAGATCTGATTTTATTGATCAAGGGGAAACCCCCCGCAGGGCAGGAGGCAAAGGTACAAAGTCCAGTATCCAAAAATCACAATCCTGTTGGGCGAAAACAGAGACGAAAACCAGGGCAGCAATCACAGTACTCTTGGTTGGGCAAAAATGGGTTTGGTATACAGGCACAGGTATGTCAGAGAAGCCAAAATTTGATGGAGTTATTGCCCTTAGTTATATTGTCATCATAAGCCACATTGTGAACGCAACAACTTAAGTAAGGGTCATTTAAGGATGTGTCATGTTTAGGTTTTGGAGGAAACTGGAGTATACCTGGAGAAAACCAACAACCTGTGGTTGGTACTTGGCAACTGCCTGTACAGTTTGAGGGGAAAATGCCCCGCGGGATGCGGTTTTACCTCAGAAGTAGAAAAGTAACTTGACATATGTTAATGAAGGTATTATTCCTTCCTTTCACTGAAGCGTTTTTTGTTTATACGCAAAATGAAGTTTTTATGAGCATATTCACAGACCGCACCGACCAAATCTATGTATTGTTAACTCTTTTAGTGCAAGCCTATTGTCTTGAATTTACTTTTTTAAACCTAGATATGCTGGAAACCAGTTATCTTTATAGATGGAAGTGTCTTGAGGTGCTTTATAAAACTTGTGAATTTCATGACCCCCAGGCTCCATGTTTACCCCTGGGGAGGGGGTCAAGTTTACTATAGTTTATATAGGAAAATTATACTTTTGGGTATATCCTGTTTAATTTCTACTGGAAATCACTCACACTTGATTGAAATTACAACAATGTGATGATATTATGATATTTTTGACAGTTTGCCTTACCCAGGGGCTAAGGGGCAGGGCCCAAGGGTCAAAGTGGCTTGAGAAATCTTCTTTGCTTAAAGAAAATAGCCACAAGTTATATACATATAATTTAGAATACTCTATTGCTTATGGTTATACTGGTTATATACTGGTTTCCATTAATCTGATCCCATGGGTCAAAATTAGGGCCACGCCTAATGGCCAAGGTTTAACATTGGATATACTATACTCAGGTGACCGTTAAGGCCCATGGGCCTCTTGTTTTATGGTGCCACAAAATTGGCGTAATCCAAACCATAACCAGGGCAGCAATCAGAGAAATCATGGTCGGCCGGAAAAGGGTCGAAAAACACAGATGCAACAATAATCCAGAATCACAAAGCCAAAAAATCAAAAACAGGGACGGTCCAGTCAGAATAGAATCACTGAGAGTACAGGGCGAAAGAAAGCGTGGCACTAGCAAACTGAGAGAAACGATCTGACAAGGAAGTGCTGTGAAAAGACTCCTATTATACACTCCTGGGAGATCACATGACAGGTGCAGGAAATAAGGCTAATAACAAAGGAGGGAACAAGAGGGAAAACCTAATCACATAAAATAGGCAAAAGCCAAAACGTGGACTGGGATCACGAGACAATCCTATAGACAGACATATGGCTCCGGTCAAGAAGCTCTACCGTGCATAGATAATGAGAGAAACGACAGCACGAGCCGATGTAGAGAATCCACAGAAACACAGCAGAGAAGATTAGGGAGAGACGAGGGGCGGAGACTAGAACAGGGCGAGTGCTGAGAGCTTGTTGATCAATTAGTAAGTGCAGCTATACAATCCCTAGTGCTCGTTAGTTAGTTAGTATTGTATACAATGTTAGTTGGATTAGTAATTCTAGCGAAAAAAACAAACTGTTAGTATTGGTTAGTAAAATAGAAAAGTAAGGCAAAGGAAGGAAATGAGACGAAGGAATGGTTGAAATCCAGAAACCATTAAATCACCCGAAAGGGTGGCGCGCAATACTGGGGCTGTGAGCAATGACAAGACAAGAGACCAGACAGGGGGAGACAAAGTGCAATGCATGGTTGGAAGCAAAACATGGACCGGAATGCAACTATGATAAAATGCAAAACACGGCAAAGATAAAACTAGACAAAACATGTACATAAACTAGCACCAAATCACAATACATATTTCAAAGCATAGTCAGGCAAGCAAAAGATCAAAATCCAAGCAATCAAAACATGGCAGACAGATCAAATGCTTGGCAAACAGGCAGAATCATAACACCTTCAATCGTTACATAAGTGAAAGCAAGTCCTTTTCACTCCTTTGGATATTATTCAAGGGGTTAAGATAATTAAAATAACATTAGTTTCATTTTTTTCTCGCTAGTCGTTTTTCTCACTCATTTTAATTTCTCTTGGGCGTTCCCCACCAGTGTGTAGCCTAATTTGCTTTTTTTTTTCCTGCGACCCTGAATTGAAATCTTTTTTTGGTTTGCTTGTTTAATGGACAAGTTGTAATGTAATGTACAGGTACAGCGCAAAATATTAGAATCACTTGAGCGTGTGGGGTGTAATCTTATGTAATGTTGCATTGTTAACAATAACTCTTAATTGACCATGTACCACAAAAACGTATACTTTATTCCCTGTTAAGCGAAGCTGTAAGTTGAAAACCAATATTTATTCAGCATGATTTATCAAGCATTGAAAAAATTATAATCGAAGCAAAAAAATTGAATCTTGCTGGAAAGTAAAGTCTTCAGATCCTAAAAGATGTTTGACAGTTGGAATCATATAAATCTCAAGCAACTCTTGGTAAATTCCTGCAGTGACTGTTATACTATACTATTATACTATATTCCTATAATATAATAGGATAATAATATAATCCTATAAACTATAATATGACTGCTCAAGGAAGAGTGTTAAATTCCCTCAGAGCATATTGATTTAGGGAGGTTTGAGTGTGGATGGCGTCCGACCTCCCTGTATTATCAAGTCAACAGTCAGTGCAGGAATTTACGAGCCTGTCTTCCAACAGAATAAGCTCAGAAAGGTCGTTTGTCAAGCAGCTTATTATGACCTGAAATTACGTTTAGGAGTTAGGCAACCTCTAGCAGTCATTTAAATAACTACAATCTGGTTTCCATCGTCAGCATTACTGCCAGTTAATCCCTTACCTAAACATAATCCTAACGCTAATCCTAACCCCAACCCTAATCCTTACCCAAACTGTTATTTTAAGTGTAACTATGACTGAAACTGTATCTGGAACTGAAACTGTAACTCTAACAGTACCTTCCTGCTGCCAGTAGGGGCGCGATTTTAGGAAACGCTCCTATGGGTTGTAAATTAGAGAAAATTAGAATAATTAACCTATATGAGCGTATGGTTGGAGGACAGGTTGGAATTTACCAAGAGTTGCATGAGAGTTACATGATACCAACTGCCGAACATCTTTTTGGATCTGAAGACTTTACTTTCCGGCAGGACTTAGCGCCCGCTCATTCCTCCAAGAATACGTCAGATTGGTTTCAGGCTCACAACATTGAGGTTTTGCCTTGGCCAGCGAATTCACCCAACCTCAACCCGATTGAAAACTTGTGGAACATTGCTAAGAAAAATTTAGTATCAGTGAAGCCAAGCGATCTTATTGAACTGAAGGAGTATGTGAAAAGGTCTTGGAATTCTGTAACCAGAGAGCAGTGCTAAAGACTGGTTCATTCCATGCTGCGTAGAATTAGAGCTGCAATCAATGCAGAAGGCAGAGCCTCCAAATATTGATTAAAATGAACAAATCCTTGGACAATGTGTAACATAAACATGTTTGATTCTGTTTTTTTGCGCCATTTTTTTTTTTTTGTGATTCATTTTTTTTGCTTCAATTATAATTTTTTCAATGCTTTATAAATCATGCTGAATAAATTGGTTGTCAACTTACAGGTTCACTTAACAGGGAATAAAGTATATGTTTTTGTTGGACATGTCATTAAACGGTCAATAAAGAGTTATCGTTTAAAATGCAACATAACATAAGATTACACCCAACACGCTCAAGTGATTCTAATATTTTGCACTGTACCTGTATAGTTCAAATGTGGCCCTGGGGACTCACTGTTATGATTTTAAAATCTGAATATGATTAAATAAATTTTGAGCAATATTTAAAAAATATTTTAAAAAAATGGTTTGCTTGCACGTTTTCACTTTGCACATGAGCAGACCTCATTCTGCATCAGAGAAGATTTTTTTTTTCTCCTTCTTTTCTCCCCCCAACACTGCTGCTCAGAAAATCTGCCCTTATTATGGCTATTCCCCAAGTTGCAAGCCCATCTGGCTTGTAAAGGGAATGGGTGATGACACTAATTGATTTATTTCATGTTTTGCCTAAAACACGCATATGATTAACGAAGAGATTAAATCCAACCCCTTTGGACAATGTGCCTTACTATGCGCTCAGATAACCCACACAGTAAGGTGCATAGTGCAAAGGGGATTTGCAAAAAATGGATGAGGGATTCGACCTAAATGCGCTTGCGCCATGCGCTTCAGACCTTTCAGATTATTGAAATAAGGCCCATGGGGTTGAATGTCAGGTGACGGTGACCATTTTCTCATCCGTCACCTAAAAATATGTTTGTTGATGATCAAATAATTTTTCAGGATGACACTGTGTCTTGCCTCAGAGCAAACAGTGTAAAAGCTTTTCTTCAGGAAAGGCATATCAACTCAGTGATGTAGCAGGCAAACAGTCTGGATCTCATTTGAAAATAAACGGTGGAAATGAAAAAAAATGTTCATAACAAGGCCCTGTACTGCAAAGCTGATATATCAACTGCTAATTGAGAAACCAGCTTGATGGAGAATAATGGGCCTCAGGCAAGAGGAGATATACGAACATATTTTCCCTTATTTTTGTTCAGATCTGTGATTTTCTCTTGTATTGTTAGTACCTTGGATTCACCAGCCTTTTCTTGGAGAAAATTTTATGAGGGGTCGAGAGCACTACCAAGATAAGAGAAAAACATCCAGTTTACACAGACTACAAATTGTTAGTCCATTGCATGGAAACGTGTTTTACACTGTGGGAACAGAAAAAAACGGAATAATATAATCAAATTTAGATTATTACATGTTTTAGAGGAATTTCAATGATTGGATTCCTAATCTGTGGTTGAAAAATACTATTGGTAATTTGATCCCAATTAATTCAGAAATGAGGTCTATGCTGCAGAGAATTCAGGCCATCAAAAATGCTTGTTGAGAAGCAACAAAGAACTCATTCTGATTTTCTGGGCGAACGTTATGTGTGGTGATTCCATACTTTTTTACAGGGGTCGTAGGCTTCCTTATCAAAGTGAAACCTCTATATCAGCTCACGGTCTCAGTAGAAGTGCAGTGGATTTGTTGGATCATGGACGACTCTGTCTCATATTGATGCTCTTTTGTTATTTTTTGCCCAGAATACATGCTGCCATCACCGTTTTTCTTTTCTGATTGTGTCAATATAATCGTTATTTTTTCGATTACTTTTACCATGCTCACCAACAACTCGCAACTCGCAATAGACGTTGCCATTGTTATTCATTCAAGCAATAACAGTAGTGACGTTCTTAATAGGAGACATCCTCCGAAAATTCCAATGCAGTTTCAGTCGAAAACATCCGCTCCATTTTATTTCATAACGGGTTGTATTTTTAAAATAAGGTCTTTTTCCATGAAAGTTTTGCTTGTATTAGTATACATATGAAACACTTTCACCAGGAAAATTAGTTACAATATCTAAAGCAATTGTATGTGGCCCTTAATATTGGGAATTTAACAAGAAGAACAGCTACAAAGAAATGTTTTATTGGTTTTGAAAAAAATAAATAAAACTTTCACTTTCATATAAGCATTATTCAAATGCTGTATATGGAATGAAAGTCACCATTATAAATGGATATCAGTGCAGTAATGCGTACTTGAAGCACTTAAATAATTAGGCAAATACATTTTTATGAATACTATTTGTCATTGATGGTTTTTCTTACATTAACTTTATTATTTGCTTATTTGTTTTTATTCTGGAAAATTATCATTCTCCGAGTTATTTAGTGTTCACATTCCCATATGAAGCTGACTGAAAAACAAAGACACTTTGATGCAGTGCAGGCAAATTGCTCTAATGGAATCTGCACTGTTATTGAAATGTAATTAGAGGGGAAATAACTATTGTTTAGCCTCAATGGGCTTTCTTGTCTGTAAAATACTAATGAGCCCATCCTGGGATCCAGTATATAGCCAAATAAAAACATTAGAAACCACTAAGAACTTAATTTCTTCATGCTGAACTAGTGCAGTGCCTGGTCAAAAACATCTTTTCACAACGTTTGCTTGGCCTCTGGTATTGCTTCTTTCTGCTTTCTTGAGAACCTTTCTTTCAAACAACTTCACATTCATCAGTGCACTTCCATGAGTCCTCAGCAATATACCCACCAAGCGTGACGTTCAGCAAATGAAAGGTGGCAAAATCAAAAAAAACTGACCATAGGCTTCTGTAACATTAAAGCAGACAGGACTATTGCAAAGATGCGTCAAATTTTTGGGCAGGTTGGGTAAGATTTCTGCTGCTTGCTCCTGTTGGCCTGCCTGTATGAAATTTTATGGTCTTTCCTTTCTGATGTCTCTGATGTTTACAATAGCAATTCACTCTCACCCAAGATGGCGCCCATAAGTATCGCATCGCAGATCACAAATACCGTGTGTTATCATCCTTTCTATTGTTTTTAATTCTATGGGACCGACAGACATACAGTCAGACAGAAACCTCTTGCATTTTAGTTGGGGTGTAATTTTAATTTGTTTATGAGCATGTACAAGGTATATAACCTAAAGTATCAACCGACAAGGCTCATGTATTTAAAGAGAACATTTGCTATGATTTGAATAATATGTATTGCAGCCCAAAAGTATTTAGGCAGTAATTTTATTTATTTATTTATTTATTTATTGGCTACAGCAAACTAGAAGGAAACAGTTATTGCAGGGTTAAATATGAGAGTATTGATATGAAGTGGTCTTCATAACTGCCATTTTTTGCAGTGGCTGGCCAAATACTTATGGTGAAAAGTGTTTTTGTTCGAAACTTATGTGGTTATTAGTGCATAATATATATATACAGCGCCCTCAGTAATTATTGGCACTCCTGGTTAAGATGTGTTCCTTAGCTTCTAATAAATTCAGTTTTTTTTTCTAAATAATATAGGACCACAATGAAAAAAAGAGGAAAATCCAACCTTTAATTCAAGTGCATTTAGTCAGTGGGAAAAAAATCCCACATTAAGAAATAA
Source organism: Gymnothorax reevesii (assembly GCA_029721435.1). Taxonomy (NCBI): domain Eukaryota; kingdom Metazoa; phylum Chordata; class Actinopteri; order Anguilliformes; family Muraenidae; genus Gymnothorax; species Gymnothorax reevesii. The sequence goes on from CM056575.1 coordinate 88,603,858, forward strand.
TAACTTCAAAACATGTGTGCCACAATTATTAGCACCCCTGATGTTAATACTTTGTACAACCCCCTTTTGCCAACACAACAGCACCTGATCTTCTCCTATAATGTTTCACAAGATGGGAGAATACAGAAAGAGGGATCTTCAACCATTCCTTTTTGCAAAATCTCTCTAAATCATCCAGCAACCTGGGTCCTCTCCTATGCACTCTCCTCTTCAGCTCACTCCACAGGTTTTCAGTGGGGTTGAGGTCTGGGGACTGAGATGGCCATGGGCGGCCATGGCCAGATTTTATGTCTGGTGAATCATTTCTGTGTAGATTTGGCCACATGTTTAGGGTCATTTTCTTGCTGAAAGACCCAATGACGACCCATCTTCAGCTTTCCAGCTGAGGCCACCAGATTTTGATTTAAAATGCCCTGGTATTTCAAAACGTTCATGATGTCATGCGCCCTAACAAGGTTCCCAGGGCCTCTGGAAGAGAAACAGGCCCACAGCATCGCTGATGCTCCCCCATACTTCACAGTGGGCATGAGGTGCTTTTCTGCAGACTCATCTTTTGTGTTCTGCCAGACCCACTTAGAGTGTTTGTTGTAAAGAAGCTCTATCTTTGTCTCATCTGACCAAAGCTTACAGTCCCAGTTGAAGTCCCTGTACCGCTAAGTGAACTCCAGACGTTTGCGTTTATGATTGTGAGTGAGAAAAGGTTTTTTTCCGTGCATGCCTCCCAAACAGCTTATTGGCATGTAAATAGCGCCTGATGGTTGTTTTGGAGACGTTGTGACCCCAAGATGCTACCATTTGTTGCAATTCTTTAACAGTGAGCCTTACTGAACTTTTTTTTTCTCTTACCATCCTCCTCACTGTGCGTGGTGGCAAAATAACCTTGCGTCCTCGTCCAGGCTTGTTTACAACTGTTCCGGTTGTTTTAAACTTCTTAATGATTCTTCTGACAGTAGATATGGGCAGGTGGAGGCGAAAGGGCTATTTTCTTGTAGCCAATGCCTGACTTCTGAAGGTCGACACGCATCTGCCTTACTTGAATGGTGTGTTCCTTTGTCTTTCTCATGTTGAAGAGTGGATAAGAGAAATGGCCTCTGTGTCACATCATATTTATACCCCTGGGAAACAAGAAGTTATGAATTACTAATTTAATGTTCCTAAATACTCTGATCAACTTTGTAAACTACTGTAGAAATGACAGAAATACTTCAATTACATTTATTTCTTAAGAATTGTTAGGGGTACCAGTAATTGTGGAACAGGTGATTTTATGAAAAATTATTATGTCTTAGTCAAGGATTTTTTTTTTCTTTTAAATTCTCTTGAATTGAAGGTTACATTTTTCTACAAATTACGGAGGGCGCTGTGTGTGTGTATGTGTGTAGATATGTGTGTGTATGTGTAATATATATATATATATATATATATATATATATATAGAAATGATATCCAGTTTGAAAAGTTTAGTATGTTTTGTGGTAATGTTATCATCGATTGAATTACATATCTTTTGGTTTTCCCAGGTGCCTGTGTAATTATGGCTTGCAGAGACGTGTCCAAAGCAGAGGCAGCAAAAAAAGAAATCACAGAAGATTCTGGAAACCAAAATATTGTCATCCATAAACTAGATTTGTCAGATACAAAGTCAATCAGGGCATTTGCTGAGATAATTAACAAAGGTAAGCCAGCTTTTCATACTTGTCCATAGTCCATATATCTATATGCTTTGGTCTCTTGTGGCAGGTCAGTGAAGATATACCTGGCAAATTGCTGCTTACTTCTACATTAATCAGTTTTGAACAGTGGCCCTCAAGATGTATTTCCAAAATGAAAATAAATTGAAAAGCAAAATTACAATATTGTTCAACATTATAAAAATGCAGCACTAAATCAGAATAAAAAACAATGAACAAAACAACAAATTGGAAACACAACAGCTTCATCACAATACCCACAATTGCAGTCTTTGGAGTGATGTACAAACCCAGGTCCAGAAAAGTAAGGATGCTGTGTAAAATGTAAACTAGAGTGTTCAGATGAACACGTGTCGCCTGCGAAGCTTATGTAAAAGTGTGACTACCAACTGAATGTGTGACTACTGGACAGACAGACAGACAGACGCCGGACAAAGTGATCCCTATGTACCGCTATGCTTCGCAGGCGACACAATAAAAACAATGTAATGATTTGCACATCATTTCCACCCTAATTTAATCGAAAATGGTACGAATACAGTGTATCAAATGTCAAAAGTGTGAAATTTATTATTTTTAGAAACATTTTTGCTCATTTAGAATTTTGTGCCGGCAACATGTTTCAAAAATGTTGGGACAAAGGCAACAAAAGATTGGGAACGTCTTTTAATGCTAAAAAAAATGTGCAGTGGCCGACAGGGTTAAACAGGCTGTAGCTAATTAGTTTTACTAGGTACAGGTCTGTGACATTATTGGGTTTGAAAATGGAATCTTAGAGAGACTTAGCCTTTCAGAAGATGGTGAGGGCTTCAACACTCTGTAACAGACCGCATGGGAAAATTGTTCAACAGTTTAAGAATGAAGTTACGAAGAAACAAGGGATTTAATCATCTATGGTATGTAATGTCAAAATTGTTCAGAGAATCTTGAGAAATCTCTGTATAATAGGGGCATGGCCAAAAACCAATATTGAATGGCCGTAATCTTTAGGCCCTCAGGTGGCCCTGCATGAAAAACAAACAGGATTCTGTAGTGGAAATCAATGCTTGGGCTCTGCAATACTTCCTGGGCTGCGTTCCAATCCGAAAAAATGCTTGCTTCGTCGTGTTCACTCGCCCTCCAATCGAGGGGGGAATCCCCAAAAAATCCCGGATGTAAGATGGCTGCCACTTGTAGGGTCGATCCAATCCAATTTTGCGGAGGGAAGGGCGCATTTTCATTTGCTCAAGCCCTCGATTATCCTCCCTCAAACGAAGCCAACAACGAACATCCCTCCAAGCTTTGATATTGCCCAGAATGCCTTGCTCATTCTCCCTCGGTCAAAATTTCACGTCCGCCATTTATTTCAGATGGCAAAAGGAGGAATTGTGGTAGGGAAATTACCATACAATTTAAGAATTGTGTTCGAGTAGTGTGCAATCTATGACATAGTTATATGCAAATAGCGAAGTTTGGGGGTGAGGGGCATCGGTTTCGCATTATTTTTAAGCATTTGAGACTTTACGTTCATTTTTGCTGTAGCTAGCCTATAGCATCCGTGAGGACTGTTGCAGAGCTAAAAGCCGCTTTCACACTGGACGCGAAACGAATTTTTCGCGCGACAGATTACATTCAAATGAAAAGACGCGAATGCACGCAAAATGCATCCATCGCACTGATCATGCAATTTGTCGTGCGAAAAATTCATCTCACGTCCGGGGTGAAAGCAGCTTTATTTTCCCATAAAACAGTCACAAATGTCGCAGCAGTCAAACGAGCGCGCTGTCTTCTACTTGCCACGAACACGCGATACGCTTCTGCGTGAACTGTAAAAGGTAGAAAGTACAGGCAACTAACTCACTCGGCTCCATGGCATCGCAAACTTCCCGCTGACAACTGTATAAGTGCGGAAAAAAACGCGACGAGGGTAGTTCCAATCCGATTTCCCACAACCCTCCCCTTAAGTCCCCTCTATTGCCCTCCCTCGCTCGGGAAGGGCTTACTCGCCTGGTACGTCATTCGGAGGGCTCACTCGAGTGGAGGGAAGAAGTGAAGGGAGTATCTTATTTCGGATTGAAACGCAGCCCTGGAAACCACTGCAGTGAACTCACTTTGTTACTATGGAAGCCATTAGTGGACAATATTCAAATGAAAATGTAATCCCACCATTGCATTATAATTTTCCACTTATGAATGAGTTATTTGAGACAATATTAAATTGAAAATGCATTAATACAATTATCAGTTTCATTTTCACATACACATATGGGAAATCTATGACTATATTCAAATGATAATGAAAAGCTGTTTGACATTTCATGCTCCGCAAAACAGTGGACAATATCCAAATGCAATAAGCAAAACAGCACCCCAGCCTATTACATTTGTACATTTACATGTCATCATGGTCTTTTAGGGTCAACATGATAATGAAAATGCTGTTTTCTAATCGCTTGGAAATAATAATGATATAAAAATGATGACAACATTTGACATTTCATTTTCAAAGACTTATCCTGCAATGCATGGGACAATATTCAAATTCAGTAAGGGAAACAGCACGTACCAGTCCATTGCATTTACCAATACATGTCACCACGCTCTTTTTGGGACACAATGAAAATTAAAATGCAATCTGTTTGCGTCTCATCAAGGCGGGTCTTCCACTAGGACGTCACTCGCGAACAGAAACCATGTTCCTTATTTGCATACCAACCAATCAGCTTCTGGGTAGCGCTTGTATGCATGGAGGCTTTCTGATAATGTCATGATGGCTAGGCTGCTATGTATTGTGTGCCATCGTGCAGTAGGCTACGTTGCGCTTTGGATTCAGCTAGTATGCTAACTAACATTAACAGTGGAAAATATTTGTAAATGATTATCACATTAAAGAGATATGATTTGATTTTTGCCCTGACTCTATTAACTGAGTTAGCTGTAATATGCATGAACTTATCCGAGGATTCAAGGCAGTGTTGTTCAACTGCAACCCAAGTGTGCTTGCAGATTTCAGAAATGTTAGCCAGCTTGCTAGGGAGTCTGAAAGCAATCGCTTAGGTACAGCTAGCTAGCTATGATGCCTTCAGGAGAAGCTCTTACAGCCTTGGTTTGTCACTTTCAATGCCATCTCACACACTCGACCTCTTTCGCTATTGATTAGCAGCTTCTTTTACCAAAAGAACAAACTGACTGTTCAGCATGAGACATGTTATTTCATAGCTAGTTAAAGCAGCATTATCCTTCCATGTGTGCTATAGCGTATTACATTACTCCAGATAAAACGCTGTCTTCCCACTCTGCCGACGCTAGTTAGGGGCAATGTTCGTCATCATTTTTATACTTAATCGCTTTGATTAGGAGAAATGTTTGTTATCATTTTTAGCTGCGACCAAGCAGCTCTATGAACGCTTCTGTCTGTCCGTCTGTCTGTCCATCCGTCTGCGACACCTTTTTCACCATGTTCCTTTCGTCGTATCATCATGAAATTTTCAGGAGTTATTGACCTTCACCAAAGTGATGTCCATGCTCAAGGTCGAGGTCAAAGGTCAAGTTCACAGAGGTCACGACCTTGTTTGCGGGTTTTCGCGCTGTAACTCCAGTTAGAATTCATGGATTGCTATGAAATTTTGGAAATAGCTTCTAGGCATAGAGAAGGTGTTCCCTATTGTTTTTCAAGGTCATCCGTCAAATCCCAAGGTCACACAGGTAAAAAAAATGGTCAATTTTGCCCAATTTGACGGTTTTCGCACCGTAACTCAAGTTTAATTCAATGAATGGCTATGAAATCTTAGAGCAAGCTTCTTGGTATAGAGGAGGGGTTCCCTATTGATTTTCAAGGTCATCTGTCGAATCTCAAGGTCACACCGGTCAACAAAGTGTTGATTTTGCCCCAATTTCACAGTTTTCGCTTCGTAACTCGAGTTTAACTTGATGGATGGCTATAAAATCTTACAACAAGCTTCTTGGTACAGAGGAAGGGTTCCCTATTGATTTTCAAGGTCATTTGCCAATTTCGAGGTCACACTTGTACAAGAAACCACCAGTCATGGACACTAGGCCACGTGACAGATGCTAGGCCAGGTCGCAGCTATTAGATCCCTCTGATCTGTAAACACCGTGCAACTAGGCCAAGGAGGGTCCTAGCTGAGGCGGAAGGTCTCAGCGTGTTTGCCTTAACAGCCAGCTAAAAGATGGTCCTCGCCGTCTCCATTATAATAATGGGGTCTGGCTACAGCGTCAGCACTAGACCTCTGCCCCAGGCCTCACGTGATGACGTCTTTCACGTTCTGCTTTTAAATGGCCTGAGACGTGCCGAGCGGATGCTGCAGCCCTAATATCTTAGTGGTTACAATATATCTGACTCCATATCAAATTTAAGATACAAATTTGTAGTTTCAATCATTTGCGGTTATCATGCGTTTTGCATGAATATGTTCGGATTTTAATTAGTCAATTTATTACCCAATTTGGAGCTCCGTTGTGCATCGGACTCTTAACAGGTCTATACCTTACTCCGCCGGACCAAAACCATCTGAACAACCCAATCCGGTGAAAGAACTCAGAGGCTGGCGGCCTATTAAGCGCAGTAATTTGACATGGGAATACATCATGACTAGGGATTACCGGGGCCCACAGCGAGCAACTACAAAGGCATAACGGAAATACATCGTTCAGAGGCCTTGCGTCTTTTAAGATTTCCGCCTAAAATTATAAACGAAATCTTGCTCGAAGCCAATATTAACAGCACCATACACAGCATGGAAAATCCACCTTATAACGCAGATGCCAAGCGCGTTGATCAGGCACGCAATTACGGACTACGTTACTCGATTGAGAGCCAGGAGTCCGAAAACCGGAAAGTATATGTTTGTCCAAAGTCAGAAACACACCACAGATGCGGATATCAATTTATTTCGCCAGGCAGGCACAAGCTTAAATCACAAGACCAAATTACATCGTTACAGAAAAGAAAAGAAGTCAATTCATACCTGGCGCAGCCCAAAACTACACATATACACAACGTATATGAGGGAAGGATGAATACAAGCTTCCTCGACTTCTCTGTTTCCCCCTCTTTTATGCCCAAACTCCAGACTGCTTCCTATGGCGGGGTCATAGGTCGTTTGGGTCATTTGAGCCAGGAATGCTCCCCCTTTCCGGAGGGGCTTTGGGAGGAGACATGACCACAAGGAAAACTGAAGCATAATTTTCCCTTAAAGTTATTGAAGGAGGGTATGGCACAAGTCCAATTCCTTTGAAATATTCCCTATGAGATTTCAGAAATTACGAGGATTAAAATGATACCAAACACAACCTACTTGCGTTAGAGTTGGTCATGAAACGTCCGACACAATACCGAATTACAAGAATAATCTGCATTAAGGCTATTATTCCATTCTTAACCTTCAGTATAGCAAAATACACATTATTCTGTGACATTGTGAGTGAGATTAGTGTTTTACTCAGGAAATTGAAAGTCTTTTAGAAATATTTTCCTAAACTGTAATGTATTGAAATTGTACGGGTGCAGTTATGTCAGAGTTCATTGGATGGCACTGTGGAGTTGTCCGGCATGAGTGTCGCTGGCCAAAGGCTTGCTGACAGTAGTTTATTTGGAAGATTCCCAGGCATCTGCATTAGCCATGAATCCTGTGGCAAGGTGAGATTGGCGCCCGAGAGTCTGGTTGAGTCCATTCCCATGACCCTGGGGTCATCTGCTAAATGTTGGAGCACGTATCCAAACAACGGTCAAACTGTTGGCGTAATGATGGGGCATATATCTCAACAAGAGTCAAACTGTTGGCGTAATGGTGGGGCACGTATATCAACAAGAGTCAAACTGTTGGAGTAATGATTATGGCGCTAGAAAATCCAGCCAGATGATCCTCTCTGTCTTTCCCGCTTACAAATCCCCCCTTTGACCCTGCTAGGACAGACTCTTACCGTCCCAAGGGGTCACAGAACTTGCCCTGTGTGGCTTTTGCTAATGTTCCTGACCCACTGGGAATTGAGGGTAACTGCAGTGGGCTTAGGATGAGTGTGGCCCGTGTCGAGGCCTGCAGGGAACGGATCAGATGCCGGAAGTAGTAGCACTGGATCAGGGTGAAGCTGAAGATGAGGGCACGGCCGACGACGCACTTTCGGAACACCCAGTCCCACCAGGTGTATGCGTCCTGGGCAAAACGCGTGGATGAGCTGGCCAGGATGGTTGCTGTTTGTTTGGCCAGGTTCACCTCCACCTGTGCCTGGTCGATATGGTACTCAGTTTCCATGATGGCCTGTTGGACAAGGCGCATCAAGGCAGTCAAGGCCCGGGTACCCTGTTCATAGAATGTGTCCTCCCACCATGGTGACACATTCACCTCCAGCGGGACCCTTCCCAGGATGTTGATCGGACCCATCGTGAAGTCCTCTGTGACTTCTAGGCAAAAGGTGTGGTTAGCAGGGCAGGTCAGACCTCCATAGGTGAAGGTGTCCATTTCACTGATAACGCGCCACTGCGTGTGGGAGACCTGAACTGCATCAGCACGGCCATGTAGATATTAAACGCTAATGAGTTTAGCATCATTCTGTGAGAATGGCTGCAAAGTTTTACCAGTACATGTAATATAGCTGGACGTTTCATGACAACCTGTACAAGTGGTAAAAACGGTTACAGTGCCCCTCATGGTCATGTATCCTGTTAGATGGTCTAATTTAAGAATTTGATTTTTCACTACGCCGCCAATAGAGCGTATAGTAGTAGAATTTGGATACACCTGATCTGGGTGAATTAAAAGGGAAGGAAACAAAGAAGCCAATACCTCTTATATATTTTATACTGGTGTACAATCTCACAGTAGTAGTTACTCATTTAGAGAATGATTCCGTCTTATGTCAAGTTCTGCAGGCTATGGCACGCTCGATGGTACGGGTATGATTGGAGAATGAATGGCTGATGGTGAGAAGCGCCTGCGCTTTTGACTGTACCGCCCTTGACATTAATTTTGTTGCTATTGGTAGGGTGTTGGAAACCAGGGGCCCACTGGTTGCCAACTCCACTGGTGGCAAATCTGCCCGAGTTATCAGGAATTGAATCATCGATCCGTACCAGTAGCCATGCAGTTGAGGTTGAACTGAGTTATGACAATGTTTAAATAAAAATAAAAACATGTTAAATGATAAAATAGGAATAGAGGCTACCCACATAGGGCATACAGTAAAACAGATGAAAATACAAACACAAACACAGAACCATCGGAAGTGAATGTTCTGACATGAGGAATACTCCAAACTGATATTAGCCATCACAAGTTACAGTTGTGTTTATGAATAAGAAAGTCTGATAAAACAGGCAGAATGACTGACAACACCGTAAACATGTTTCTTAAGTGATGATTAACACGCCACATCATGGTGCAAGTAAAATACACAAAGTCATTTAACATACCAATATGAATACTGAGAAGATTTTTACCATACACAGTGTAGACATGAGTATATTCATTCATGATGGAGAGTTAATTCAAGCATATAGAACAGAATTGCTGTCAGTCGACTGAGTCTAGACAATAAAGAATCGGACATTTGAAGCAGTACACACAGTTAGCCATTGTTGGTCGAAAATAATTTCATGGCATTATTTCATTCCTTTGCAACGCCTACTGCATGCATGCAGCAACAGGATGATAATGAATAAAATGGCAATAAATGAAACTACTTCAATTGAACACAGTTTGCATTTTCACTCCGAGAACAACAGAAAACACTGAAACACACCCATACACAAAGACAGACAAACATCAAGAAACAAATGTGAAATTGATTTTGCAATGTCCTTTAGAATTGTAGTTGTGTTAAGATGTGTGTTGTTATATTTGAGGTTGTGGACTTAGGCAACTCTGAGGAGTTGTTTGAATGGGATGGGGGATCCTCTAGTCAAACAAATCAGTGCTGCGAATTTTGCTCTGGTGCCACACCGGGAGTGCTGAATGAGTTTATGACCCCATTAAGGATCCAAACTCATCTTCCACATGGAATGCAGGCACCTTCTGACCCCTGACTTGAGGCTGGGGGCAAAAGTATATCAGTAAAAATGCACTATACAGGGTCTATCTCTGCATAGTTCAGAATCTGACATTGGTCAACAGCAGTTAAAAACAGAAAGATTAAACATAAATGAAGTCATGCATTCAGATAGGAATGCAGGTACAAGCTTTTAAGTTACTTATTGAACTCAGTCACAAGGACTGACAGAGAGGAGTGAGAGCAGGGGGTGGAGACAGAGGAAACAGACGGAGGAATGGAGGGCTGTGAGGATCCGAAAAGACATAGGAGTGATCAGATTTCACAGGCATTCAAACAGCATGCTTTATTATGGAAGAAAGTATAGACAATAATGCAATTAGATTTGCTGAATTGCCTCAACTCCCGTTATCGGGGACAGTACTCAAGAAAGTCTGTTTAGTGAATAACCCATCCTGAACATAGCGTGCACATGCAATTTAGTTCATGCAGCTTGCAAAGCGCTGGTTCCATCCAAGGGAAGCAAAACCCAGCGGAACAGCAACAGGAAACAACACAGTGTTCAGTGCTATTCAGCAACAAAACTTCTGATGATATGTATTACTTTTCTGCAAAGATTAATTTTTGCAGTTCTCCAATTATACGCCGTCTTCGCCGATGCAGACATCCGGGCTGTGGAACAGCGCTCTAATTTAAGCCAAATTTAGCCATATCGCAGCTTATACCTCTCCGCTAGATATGAACAATTCGGATTTACGGTTAATTTTTAAAGATTGATGATAATCAGTGATGAGCCGTCAGCTGCTCAGAGGCCCCTCAGTAAACTCAACCCCCACCGCTTGACCGTTCCCAAGCTGCTTGTGTTTAAATGTGCTTGGTCAACAAACAATTAGTGGTCAAATAACCAAGGCCAATTCACGATCTCTAATGAGGAATGATAATGAAAAAGTAAATGTTTAATTTCTGCATTTAGCTATCCAATTGACATCCCGCCCAGGGCGGCAATAGAAAATGCCCAAATTCCAAAACTTGCGCAGACACTGCAGCATTTATTTTCAGCCTCTCTGCAACTGTCACTCAGCTGTGGATCTTATCCCACCGCACCTTTTAGCCGTGACTACATTCAGGAAATAGAACGGATTCTCATGGATTATTTCCCAATGAGCCCGTAAACCAATACACGCAAACGTGCCCTCTTTCAGGAGCAACATGAGCGCAGAAATTATAAAGACATTACTGTTTGACGGCATCATTCAGGGGCGGAAGAAAACGCCCTATAATTTGGTGATGCAATGCGTAACAATGCCACCAAAAGTATATTACTCTTTTCAGTTCTACCAATTAATCTGTGCAACAGTTGCAAATCGGGAAAACAAACTGAAAGTCGTCTAGGTTATGTAAAGGTGAATTTTCTGGAGGCCCCCTTCACTGCCAACGGGCCGCCACAGATAATGAACCTGTTATTCCTCAGCTAACATTTAATGATACAATTATTGAATTGGTTATTACAATATTTTCAAAGCTCTCGCTCCAAATCTCCAACATAGGAGTTTCCTTCAAATCCCACTGGCTTTTCACCAGTGCTTCACCTCTTCCACTATTTGAGCAAGATTGCCTGCACAGTTACTGCAGGACTTTGCTCCAAATCCACCTGGATTAATACATAACCCTTGCCTACAGAAACCTTCGAACGCAGTCTTCACTATAGGGTAGATTTACATACTGCGTTCCGTTCCAGCTTCAAGCACAATCCAGAATATTCAACATTTTCAGTGGCGAGCTTAATCTCTGCTATGACATGGCTACAGGACCCACTCGCACTGCCTATGAGAGTGAAACACAAACGACCTGCAGTCTAAGAAGCTCACAGCCCACGTGCAAATAACAGCAACAAATATTTGCTTCCACTTAAAATGCCGAAAACTTCCGGTTTCACAAAGAAGCACAATCTTATCTGTGTCCTTTACTCCCTCTTCATAAATAGCTTTAAAATACCGCAATAAAACCATTTGATTGATAGCTGAGCGTTCTGTCAAGCTCCGCAAAAAGTTCACACAAGCCATCATAAGTGAAGGCCGTGCAGCTGAAAACTACCCAATGCTTTGCCACATTAGCAGTGGACAAGACTGAAAACATGTTTATCAGTAATTTCTCGTAATCTGTCCCTTAGTTCCCACTCCCATGGGGGTTGTAAACTAAATTATGCCTGGTTTCTACGGTCCCAGGCCTATTGGGGACATTTCGATCCCTTAAAAAGTGTCTATAATTGGTGGAACTGTAAAACTTTCCCTAACATACACTCGTGGATAAGGTAATTGTATTACTTACCACTGCAGCTGTAGGCCAACAACTACATCAAACCTCATTTCCCAGGGGGCTTTGGACACCGCTCCAGAAGTGTCGTCACACGCTGGGGGTCACGTTGCTCTGGGAAGCCGTTGACGTATTTACGTCGGGGTCACCAATCTGTAAACACCGTGCAACTAGGCCAAGGAGGGTCCTAGCTGAGGCGGAAGGTCTCAGCGTGTTTGCCTTAACAGCCAGCTAAAAGATGGTCCTCGCCGTCTCCATTATAATAATGGGGTCTGGCTACAGCGTCAGCACTAGACCTCTGCCCCAGGCCTCACGTGATGACGTCTTTCACGTTCTGCTTTTAAATGGCCTGAGACGTGCCGAGCGGATGCTGCAGCCCTAATATCTTAGTGGTTACAATATATCTGACTCCATATCAAATTTAAGATACAAATTTGTAGTTTCAATCATTTGCGGTTATCATGCGTTTTGCATGAATATGTTCGGATTTTAATTAGTCAATTTATTACCCAATTTGGAGCTCCGTTGTGCATCGGACTCTTAACAGGTCTATACCTTACTCCGCCGGACCAAAACCATCTGAACAACCCAATCCGGTGAAAGAACTCAGAGGCTGGCGGCCTATTAAGCGCAGTAATTTGACATGGGAATACATCATGACTAGGGATTACCGGGGCCCACAGCGAGCAACTACAAAGGCATAACGGAAATACATCGTTCAGAGGCCTTGCGTCTTTTAAGATTTCCGCCTAAAATTATAAACGAAATCTTGCTCGAAGCCAATATTAACAGCACCATACACAGCATGGAAAATCCACCTTATAACGCAGATGCCAAGCGCGTTGATCAGGCACGCAATTACGGACTACGTTACTCGATTGAGAGCCAGGAGTCCGAAAACCGGAAAGTATATGTTTGTCCAAAGTCAGAAACACACCACAGATGCGGATATCAATTTATTTCGCCAGGCAGGCACAAGCTTAAATCACAAGACCAAATTACATCGTTACAGAAAAGAAAAGAAGTCAATTCATACCTGGCGCAGCCCAAAACTACACATATACACAACGTATATGAGGGAAGGATGAATACAAGCTTCCTCGACTTCTCTGTTTCCCCCTCTTTTATGCCCAAACTCCAGACTGCTTCCTATGGCGGGGTCATAGGTCGTTTGGGTCATTTGAGCCAGGAATGCTCCCCCTTTCCGGAGGGGCTTTGGGAGGAGACATGACCACAAGGAAAACTGAAGCATAATTTTCCCTTAAAGTTATTGAAGGAGGGTATGGCACAAGTCCAATTCCTTTGAAATATTCCCTATGAGATTTCAGAAATTACGAGGATTAAAATGATACCAAACACAACCTACTTGCGTTAGAGTTGGTCATGAAACGTCCGACACAATACCGAATTACAAGAATAATCTGCATTAAGGCTATTATTCCATTCTTAACCTTCAGTATAGCAAAATACACATTATTCTGTGACATTGTGAGTGAGATTAGTGTTTTACTCAGGAAATTGAAAGTCTTTTAGAAATATTTTCCTAAACTGTAATGTATTGAAATTGTACGGGTGCAGTTATGTCAGAGTTCATTGGATGGCACTGTGGAGTTGTCCGGCATGAGTGTCGCTGGCCAAAGGCTTGCTGACAGTAGTTTATTTGGAAGATTCCCAGGCATCTGCATTAGCCATGAATCCTGTGGCAAGGTGAGATTGGCGCCCGAGAGTCTGGTTGAGTCCATTCCCATGACCCTGGGGTCATCTGCTAAATGTTGGAGCACGTATCCAAACAACGGTCAAACTGTTGGCGTAATGATGGGGCATATATCTCAACAAGAGTCAAACTGTTGGCGTAATGGTGGGGCACGTATATCAACAAGAGTCAAACTGTTGGAGTAATGATTATGGCGCTAGAAAATCCAGCCAGATGATCCTCTCTGTCTTTCCCGCTTACAGATCTACTTGTTATACTTTATCGCTTTGATTTGGTTTTTGCCGTAGCTTCTGAAGCTAGCTTGCTGACAGCGATTGCTCTTGTGCTTCCCGAGTTGCAAGTTCGCCAACTCCTGAAACATGCACAATGTATGCATCATGCAAAATAGTACGATAAACGGCCAGCAGTCAGGCTGTGGCCGTTCCTAGTTTAATCGCGATTCCCAAGCCACGTAGCAATGGGAGAAGTTTTGATGACTCTGACTGGCTGAAAACAATGTTGCTAACTTAACCTGCTGAAATATGAACTTCTTTGATATGTTAGTTAGCACTTTTGTATGTCTCAACAGTACCATCCGATTTTTTGGAGATTTAAATGGATAGCGGATTACCCTGCTAGCTCAAGAACAATCGGCAAGCACAAGAGCAATCGCTGTCAGCTAGCTAGCTTGTGAAGCTTCGGCAAAAACTGAATCACAGCCATTAAGTATAAAAATGATGACAAAATTTCCCCTAACAAGCCTCAGCAGGGGAGGAAGACGGATAGCGTTTTATCTGGAGTAATGTAATACGCTATAGCACGCATGGAAGGATTATGCTGCTTTAACTAGCTATGAAATAGCATGTCTCAGGCTGAACTGTCAGTTTATTCTTTAGGTAAAAGAAGTTGCCGATCAATGTTCAAAGAGGTCGTGTGTGCGAGATGGCGTTGAAAGTGACAAATCAGGGCTGTAAGAACTTCTCCAGTAGGCATCATAGCAAGCTAGCTGTACCTAAGCTATTGCTTTTAGACTCACTAGCAAGCTAGCTATCGTCTCTGAAATCTACAAGCACACTTGGGTTGCAGTTGCACAACACTGCCTTGAAGACTGGGATAAGTTCATGCTTATTACAGCTAACTCAGTTAATAGAGTTGGGGCAAAAATAGCGAGTCTTCAAATTGGCTTATGTATCAGGGGGCAGACATTTTTACTTGGGAAATCCTCTGATGTTGAATTTGATCTTTAAATGCTTAATAACCTTAACCTCTAGCAGTTCACATCTCCCAATTAGCCACAGTTGCTCAGACTACTTGGTAAAAAAACCGACGACAGTCTAATTTACTTTTGATAGTGTAATGTGTAAAACAGCCACTAGATGGCAGTATTGACCTTTTTTTTTTGTTAAGCCCAGTCCGGCGCTAGGTTAGGGCATGTCCTAGGCGTGTCTGAGAGGGGAAAGTCCCAGGGAGAAAAAAAAGTCTTAAAGGTGGGAGGGGGCTGCAAAAGAGTATATAAGGAGAAAAATTGAAGCACTGATTACTAAAACCCCACGTCAAGTCAAGTGTGACTTCGGGAGTTTTAGTAATAGGTGCTTCAATTGAGAGAGTAAAGTAGTTGGAGAAATTGCAAGGAGAAGGATACATTTGACCAGACCTGTCACTCTTTTCAAGACCTGTGAAGTTTTTTGTGGATTTTTGCCTGTGTTGGAGCATTTTCCTGTCCCAGGACATCACCAAGCAACCCCATCTCAAAGGGACTGTAAATATCTTTTTTTTTTTTTTTTTGTCAATCTTGGTCAGTAGATTAGATAGTAAATTAGTTCAGTGCTTTGGTTAAATTAAATCTGTTTAGGTTTTGGAGTTTTGTCTGTCATCCCTTGCTGTCTTGTCAGTCGTGACAAATTGGGGCCATAACAATAGCATTGTTATGCATTGCAGCACAAGGCGTCTTCTGAGCATAAACGACGATGTAAAATATCAATATGTCTTCATAATTTCAGCGCTCGTTAAGCAGCACAGATATGCGGTAATTAGTTTGCAAGGCTGCAGGAATCCGTTCTTTTATTTTGAATGTTGTCATGGCTAAAGGGCACTGTAAGGTTCACAGCTGTGTGACAATCCCACGGACGGCAAAAATAAATGCTGCAATGTCAGCGAAAGTTTCGGATTTACAATGCCATATCAATTATATAAATGTAGGCAATGGGAATTCACCTTTCATTACCATTACTAATTATACACTGCTCAAAAAAATAACGGGAACACTAAAATAACACATCGTAGATCTGAATGAATTAAATATTCTTATTAAATACTTTGTTCATTACATAGTTGAATGTGCTGACAATAAAATCACACAAAAATTATCAATGGAAATCAAATTTATTAACCCATTGAGGTCTGGATTTGGAGTCACACTCTAAATTAAAGTGGAAAAACACACTACAGGCTGATCTAACTTTGATGTAATGTCCTTAAAACAAGTCAAAATGAGGCTCAGTAATGTGTGTAGTCTCCACATGACTGTATGACCTCCCTACAACACCTGGGCATGCTCCTGACGAGGTGGCGGATGGTCTCCTGAGGGATCTCCTCCCAGACCTGGAATAAAGCATCCCTCAACTCCTGGACAGTCTGTGGTGCAATGTGGCGTTGGTGGATGGAGCGAGACATGATGTCCCAGATGTGCTCAATTGGATTCAAGTCTGGGGAACGGGCGGGCCAGTCCATAGCATCAATGCCTTCGTCTTGCAGGAACTGCTGACACACTCCAGCCACATGAGGTCTTGCATTATCTTGCATTAGGAGGAACCCAGGGCCAACCGCACCAGCATATGGTCTGACAAGGGGTCTGAGAATCTCATCTTGGTACCTAATGGCAGTCAGGCTACCTCTGGCGAGCACATGGAGGGCTGTGCGGCCCCCCAAAGAAATGCCTCCCCACACCATTAGTGACCCACTGCCAAACAGGTCATGCTGGAGGATGTTGCAGGCAGCAGAACATTCTCCACGGTGTCTCCAGTCTCAGTCACATGTGCTGAATGTGAACCTGCTTTCATCTGTGAAGAGCACAGGGCACCGGTGGCAAATTTGCCAATCTTGGTGTTCTCTGGCAAATGCCAAACATCCTGCACGGTGTTGAGCTGTAAGCACAACCCCCACATGGGACGTCGGGCCCTCATAGCATCCTCATGGAGTCGGTTTCTGACCGTTTGAGCAGACACATGCACATTTGTGGCCGGCTGGAGGTCATTTTGCAGGGCTCTGGCAGTGCTCCTCCTGTTCCTCCTTGCACAAAGGCGGAGGTAGCGGTCCTGCTGCTGGGTTCTTGCCCTCCTACGGCCTCCTCCATGTCTCCTGATGTACTGGCCTCTCTCCTGGTAGCGCCTCCATGCTCTGGACATGACACAGACAGACACAGAAAACCTTCGTGCCGCAGCTTGCATTGATGTGCCATCCTGGATGAGCTGCACTACCTGAGCGACTTGTGTGGGTTGTAGAGTCCGTCCCATGCTACCACTAGAGTGGAAGCATCGCCAGCATTCAAAAGTGACCAAAACATCAGTCAGGAAGCATAGGAACTGAGAAGTGGTCTGTGGTCACCACCTGCAGAACCACTCCTTTATTGGGGGTGTCCTGCTAATTGCCTATAATTTCAACCTGTTGTCTATTCCATTTGCACAACGGCATGTGAAATTGATTGTCAATCAGTGTTGCTTCCTAAGTGGCCAGTTTGATTTCACAGAAGTGTGATTGACTTGGAGTTACATTGTATTGTTTAAGTGTTCCCTTTATTTTTTTGAGTAGTGGAGGTCATGTATTGGTCTTAGTCGCTCAGTCGATAAATTGTTTGATTGTTAATCAGTCCAGCTTAATTGAAAACAGATTGCGCGCTGCCTAGCTGTAAAGGGAGAGCTTACTGAAGGCCCTTTGAACAATTCCAAGGCCCGGATGAAAGGAAAGAGAACAACTGACGTCACGTAAGAGAATAACTGACACACAAGCACTGCGGCACTGAGGTTTGATTGGATAATGCATTCGAAATAGACACTCACCAACTACATAGGGCACGGTGTAGTGAATGTTCTAACGTTACATTGAAAACAATCTAGGGAGTGAGTGAGCGAGTGCACAAGTGTGCATTCTGAACGCAGCCTTAGATTCCCCTAGTAAAAATGTCTGCCCCCTGCTATTGATGCCGATTTGAAGACTTTCAGGTTTAAAAATGCATTGTCCTGGATCATTACCGAATTAATATTTATCAAACTCTGTGTTTAAGACTCTTCAAGAATTCTACTTTCCGCTGAAAAATACTTTGCCGAGGTATTGTCTCTTCCTTTAAACATAGTTCAGTCAGGACAACTCTCATATTTTAAAGCCAGCTTAGTATGGCCGTGAATAGGTCTGCTTTGGGTACTTGGCGCACAATATGTGCACTAACCTGAATACAGGGAGAAGTTATATCTACCTATGAACAAGACACTGAATCCCCCGAGCACACAAGCAGATCTAAATAAGCAGGTGAAAGCTGGGGTGGTGGTGGGTGAGCAGAAAAACAAAATGCAGAATAATAACCTGCAATGAAAGCGATGAGGTGCGAATGCAAGCTGCGCAGCGGGTGACTATTGCAGACAAAGCGCCAGTGTGAACAGTGTTATGAAAATCACAACAAAGAGAACCAGCAATGACTAATTAAACAAATTTAGTCTTCACTGATTTGGGCCAAAAATTTCTATAAATAATCCACTGTGTAATCTTATAATAACACTCTAATGCCACTATACAACTCTGATGCAATAACAAAAACTCTACCAACTGACCAAAATCACAGCATTTATAAAGACTAAGAACATTCTGGAAAGACCTACAGGATTCCTGGATGATCTGGCCTTCTCCAGATAAGAAGAAGCCAGAAACATCTGGAAAGCACTAGTCTATTTCATCTCAAACAAGTGGTATTGCATCAGATCATGTGTTGCTACAAGTAGACTGTTATACAGACATACCAAAACAGGGTACTAAATGATGAATAAAATCAACGAATAGCTGACCAGTAAAGTAGCACAAATAGTATCTGACAAATCTCCATTTATAAATGATATACAGTGCTTTACATAAAACACTCATACATAACAACAGTCACAAAGCATTAGCTTGATTAGCCATTTTTGAAGAGTGCGCTGCATTACTGAATTGATGTACGCAGACACGATTGGGTAGTGAGAGGACAGTCGCGCAATCTGGTTTTCATGGAGACTTGGCTCCATACTGAAATACCGAACTCTCTTATTGAACTGGAAGGCTTCTCTGTCACTCGCGCGGACCGGACCGGACCGAACCTTCAGGGAGGAGTCGCGGAGGGGGCATCTGTGCATACGTCAGTGACAGCTGGTGCAGAAACTACACCGTGAGGGAGACTGTATGCAACTCTGACGTTGAGCTGTTTTGCCTCTCCCTGAGACCTTTTAATCTTCCTCGGGAGATCGGAAATGTTTTCATTTGTATTGTTTATGTCCCTCCCAGTGGTAATGCGGCACAGGCAGCAGCTCGAATTGCTGTGTCCATCACCAACTGCAACGCACACCTGGGGCACCCGTTTTTGTTCTTGGAGATTTTAACCACTGCAAACTGGAAATGTCCCTCCCTGGCTTTGAACAGTATGTCAAGTGTGCCACTCGAGATAACAAGGTTTTAGACCAGTGCTATGGAAACATAAAAAATGCATATAGCTCTAGAATGAAGCCTCCTCTGTCAAACTCGGATCATAATACAGTGAGTCCACCTAATCCCTGCATACAAGACTGTGTTCAAGAGCAGCAAACCTCAGACAAAGACAGTGTCTGTATGGACACAGGATTGCTCAGAGATACTCAAGGGTTCATTCCTCTGCACAAACTGGGACATTTTTCACGATCTGGATATAAATAAGGCTACAGAAACAATAACGGACTATATAAAGTTTTGTGTTGATTGTGTGGTTCCCAAAAAGAACATTACTGTGTATCCCAGCAACAAGCCTTACATCACTAGAGAAGTAAAAGACTGTATTAATCGTAAAAAGATTTCCTTTAAAAAACACGATAGAGCTGGTATAAAAACAGTACGAAAAGAACCCAACCAACTGTTGGGGGAGGCAAGGAGGAAATACAGAGACACTAAAGAGCTAAATTTTATGTCTTTGGACTCAAAAAGGGTTTGGGATTCTATGAAAGCTGCAGTTAACGTGACTACCGATAGGAAAGGCTTTGTAACTCATGATGAACCGGAGAAAGCAAACAAACTCAGTGACTTTATTCTCAGATTTCAAACACAGGACTTTTCTTTGGAATGTAATAATGTGTTACAGACGCTTCCTGCCACTGCGTCCAGGTTGGTAGTCGACCCCTATAAAATTAAGACACTGTTTAGTCAGGTTTGTCAGGGTAAATCCAGAGGCCCTGAAGGCATTTCTGCTCTTCTTTTAAAGACCTGTGCAGAAGAGCTCACTCCAGCTTGGTGCCCTGTTTTCCAGCAGTCTGTGGACACACACACAGGTCCTAACCTCTGGAAAAAAATGTACTATTATTCCTGTCCCGAAGAAACCTTGTCCAACTGAGAATAAGGATTACAAACCAGTAGTTTTAACGTCAGTAGTAATGAAATGTTTTGAGAAATATATTGTTTCCATATTGAAAGCTGATGTCAGCTCTGAATTGGATCCACTAAAGTTTGCTTCACGGTCGAGGTACAGATGATGCAATTAATAGTGTCACCCATTTGACTTTAAAGCACCTTGAGGACCTTAAGTGCACGTCTTTTATTTGTTGATTTTATTTCTGCTTTTAATACTTTGCAGCCTCATCTGCTGATAAGCAAACTGTCTCAGATGACTGTAGACCCGCTCACTGTGAAATGGTTTTATTCTTTGTTAACCAACAGAACTCAGAACGTCAAAGTAAACAACACAGTCTCAGACTCCAGATTTATCAGTACAGAAATAACTCAGGGGTGTGTGAGTTCTCCTGTCCTGTTTACGCAATATACAAATGAATGCAGCAGCTGCCTCCCGGGTAACCTAATTCTTAGGTTTTCTGATGACACTGCCATCCTCAGCCTTTTGTACAAGGACACAGATCCCTCATCTTATTTCTCAGAGGTTGAGACTTTTGTTCAGTGGTGTGATCCTAACTACCTGGTCATAAATGTAAATAAAACACAGGAGATGGTTCTAGATCTTCTGTCTGTTGGGGACCATACTCTAGTTTTAATTCATGATAAAAAAAATTTGTCAGGTAAGTTCTTATAGATATTTAGGTGTTCACTTAGAAACCCACATTAACAATTTGTGTTCTCGCTTACAGCAAAGGCTGTAGTTTTTCCGTCGACTCAGGGTGTTTGGTGTTGATCAGAAAGTCACGTTTTTTTTTTTATCAGGCAGTATTGGAGAGTATCATTAGTTACGGGATGGCAGCATGGTATGGGAACTTGTCGGTTCAGCTAAAATCAATGCTCTCTCGTCTGGTGCAGACTGCCATGAAGGTCTTGGGGTGGACTGGAACCCTTCCCCTTCAGTCCATCTATAAGCAGTCTGTTTACAGGCAAGCACAGAAAATACTCCAAGATCTGTCCCACATCCCCCATTTGGAGTACGAACTTCTACCATCTGGTAGATGATACCGAATCCCCAAGTGTAAACTGAACAGATACAAGAAATCTTTTGTTCCTACCTCAGTTGGACTCCTAAATGTCTCTTTAAGCTGCATGGGTTATTCAAGAGTTGTGTCATATGTATATGTAAAGAGTGTTTTTTAATCGTATTATCCCTTTAGTATGCTTGTTTGAACTGTATGTTAGACTATGGGTTATGTGCAATATGTTGTTGAATTTTTTATAGGTATGCATATATTGTATTGTGTCGTATTTATTGATTCACTGCTCAAAAAAATAAGACATCCTAGATCTGAATGAATGAAATATTCTTATTAAATACTTTGTTCTTTACAAAGTTGAATGTGCTGACAACAAAATCACACAAAAATTATCAATGGAAATCAAATTTACGAAACCATGGAGGTCTGGATTTGGAGTCACACTCAAAAATAAAGTGGAAAAACACACTACAGGCTGATCTAACTTTGATTTTATGTCCTTAAAACAAGTCAAATTGAGGCTCAGTAGTGTGTGTGGCTTCCACGTGCCTGTATGACCTCTCTACAACGCCTGGGCATGCTCCTGATGAGGTGGCGGATGGTCTCCTGAGGGATCTCCTCCCAGACCTGGACTAAAGCATCCCCCAACTCCTGGACAGTCTGTGGTGCAACGTGGCGTTGGTGGATGGAGCGAGATATGATGTCCCAGATGTGCTCAATTGGATTCAAGTCTGGGGAACGGGCGGGCCAGTCCATAGCATCAATGCCTTCATCTTGCAGGAACTACTGACACACTCCAGCCACAGGAGGTCTTGCATTGTCTTGCATTAGGAGGAACCCAGGGCCAACCGCACCAGCAAATGGTCTGACAAGGGGTCTGAGGACCTCATCTCGGTACCTGATGGCAGTCAGGCTACATCTGGCGAGCACATGGAGGCCTGTGCGGCCCCCCAAAGAAATACCACCCGACACCATTACTAACCCACTGCTAAACAGGTCATGCTGGAGGATGTTGCAGGCAGTAGAACGTTCTCCACGGCGTCTCCAGGCTCTGTCACGTCTGTCACATTTGCTCAGTGTGAACCTGCTGTCTTTGAGACAGAAATGTCTGCAGAGCACTTTGTAGTCCAAGACAAATTTCCCGGTGGGGACAATAAAGTGTATGGTATCGTATCATATGTGATGTCCAAATTCTGCGATGCACTAGCAGCAAAGATTTCCCTGACTTAACTGAGGCTGCTTTTCATTTGCCCCACTCATATGTAAGTTAATGCCTGAAAATTGACTGCCATTTTTGTCATTTCAGAGGAGAAACCAGTTAACATTCTTATCAACAATGCTGGAATAATGATGTGTCCATACTCCAAGACAGCAGATGGTTTTGAGATGCAATTCGGAGTTAACCATTTGGGTAAGAGTTTCTTATTTCGACTCAGAAATAAAAGTGTCTCTGGACCTTCCCTGGCGTGTTATTGAAGCCCCTTATTAGTGTGAATGCTGGCAGCATTCACACCATTGTTTTTCATGTCGGCCATTTTCTTTATACTTATTCTTACTTCTTCCGCCGTACTACCCTATTTCTACCCTATTAAACTAGTCCTACATACTTCGTGCTATTTCAAAAATTCATATATCAAAATGTGCGGCTTTTTCTGGACATTATTGCTATTATTTTTCTCTTTCATACTATTTATACTTTTTAAAATATTTCACTTTTTCTTATTTTTTGTTGCATAGGAAACAATGAAACAGATTTTTTAAAATGTAGCTATTTTCAGCTATTTTTTGCTCTGTCATACTTTCAGCTAGAAATTTCATTCAAACTGTAAAATGTTAACTTATGCTTGGATAATTTATTTACTGTTCAACTGTTTTGTAACTTCTATCATTTTCTAATTATACTTTTTTTTTTTTTTTTTTTTACAATTAATTCTGGGATCTTCCAGTGTGAAGATATCACGGCTTGAGTGGCAACCAGCTGCAAAACCGTCAAGCAGGCTTCTCTTAAACTTGCTCTACCTCTCACAGTTTTCACTCCGCATAAATACATTTATATCCAAGTTGTAGCAAAAGTTGTGCTGGTCACGGAAATGTAATTATGGAAGCAACTGGACAAACGGATTTGGCTGTATGAACCGAAAAGCGACTGGACCGCTCGCCGAAGCTCCATTAACTCCAATGTTAAATGAGACAAGAACATGCAGGTTGCAAAGGCTAAATGTAGTTTTCTAACTTGCTTGTGTTTCCATATTTT
The DNA here is from genome assembly GCA_029721435.1 of Gymnothorax reevesii. Lineage (NCBI taxonomy): Eukaryota > Metazoa > Chordata > Actinopteri > Anguilliformes > Muraenidae > Gymnothorax > Gymnothorax reevesii. The sequence goes on from CM056575.1 coordinate 88,627,420, forward strand.
TGGCACTACCGAACTCAATTTTGACATATATTACTCAGCTGACTCTCCTCTTTCATATTGTACATCCATTTCCTAGATTGGACTTACCATTTTTGAGTTAGAAGTTGCAATATGAAAGAAACGCCTCCGCTAAAATCTCCATCAGACTACATGACTCAGCCAACCTCAAATATCTTAGATTTGGATCATTTGTGGTTCAATTCTGCCCTCTGCTGGCCTTTTTCCACACCTCAACACTGTCGTTTTTAAGAGACAAAGATACAGACGACTCTAAAAGAATAATTCTGCGTCAAACTCAGTGAAAGAATTTCCGGTATAGTAGTTGGTACAGCCGCTGAAACCAGCTCCAGGACATGAAATCTCTGTGGACTTCATTTGCAAATGCGGTGGCCGTTTCCAATCCTGCCTGTCATTTTTAATGCTTCCAGCTAGGATTGGTTAAAATCATCTGTTCAGAGCATTCATATCTTCTAGAATAAGCTGACGCAAGCTCGCTTATTTTTACATTATAAGTGCAAGGCTAGTGAAGAGAAAAAATAACTGTCTCGCGACACTCCTTTAGAAGTCCGGCACAAGGTCGCCGATTGGCCGTACGCAAATGAGTTTCTGTTGGTGTCCAGAACTCTAGTGTGGAATAAAACATTTCGCCTCCAGCGAAAGCACATTGAGTGCCGGAAAAGAACGGTCTTTTTGCTGGTTGCATCCATGACAACACGTTACAGTAAAAATGGCAAAGCAGAAAATACAATAGATCGAGATCCTTTTCCAGCATATAGCTACCATTAACTGTATTCATTCTTTCTTTGCTCACTTTCAGTTTTTTTTTACAAACATTCAAGTATTCTACAAAATTCAAATATTATATTTTCATGGCAGCTATTCAGTGTGGTGTCAGCAAACATTCAAATCATTCAAACTTTATTGTATTCAAGACAGCATCACAGTGGGGGTTCAGCGTGCAGCATTCACACACGCACTTTCTTCAGGAATTGCCTCTCTCGTTTCCATCTCATATACAAAATTACTGAACATTGGTGTGGCAGCCTGCCCTACAGTATTGAACAGCATAATTAGAAAAATTTTCACAATCTAGTAAAGCCGCGTAATTTTTTTTGCAATTATTGAGGCAACAAAAACTGGTTTAACAGAAAGGGTTATTCAGCATTGGTTTCTTGCGTCTGAATGCTGCTCCAGACTGCCAGCTATTCTCTCAATGTTTCAAGCTGCGAATCAAATTGTGTATGTTCCAGAAAAACCCATCCTGCTTTCACAGTGTGTTCATTGTCTTTTAAGTGTATATAACAAAATGCACTACACTCTCACACTGATGTCCTTGACCTCCTCTGTAGAGTAGGTTAAGAAGGAAATCGATGACAATGAAAAACCACCAAGCCAGGTTTGAAAATTCCTGAAGTTAACTCATTGAACTGCCTGTCCTGTACTCCTTCAAACTAGTATGCATGTTTGTAGTTTGTCCAGTCATGCGGCCTATTGTGTGGACCCTATCCAGATGTGTGGCATGCAAGCATGTGCCCTTTTGACTTCTTGAGCGTATCAAGCATTGTGTGCCCTGTGTATTGTGTCTGCTCTCTTGCAGGTCATTTCCTGCTCACATACCTGCTGATAGATTTAATAAAAAAATCAGCCCCAGCCAGAATTGTGAATGTAGCCTCATTGGCTCACAGCTGGGGCAGCATTAAACTGGATGACATCAACAGTGAGAAAAACTATGATGCGGCCAAGGCTTACGGTCAAAGCAAGCTAGCCAATATCCTCTTTACACGATCCCTGGCCAGGAGGCTAAAAGGTAATCCTCACTTTAAAGTGATCTTTTTGCAAATGAATGTAATAATAATAATAATAATAATAATAATATTTGTAATAACAACAATAATGAATATAATTACTACTACTGCTATGATTTAATGATTAATAATAATTAATAACAATAACAACAACAATGATGATAATAATAATAACAAGAATAATAACAACAACAACAACAACAACAACAACAATAATAACACTTGTTGTTGTTATTATTATTATGATTATTATTATTATGATAACTAGACAGTCGCTCGCCATCTGGTCGATGTGTATCCTCGGACCCCCAAAAGCAATCACTCCCAAAATCAATAGGCTTTGTGACCTTATCACACAAAACCCCCAAGGCAAATATGAAACGAATCGGTTGAAATTTGTGGCTTGTAGAGAGCTCACAAGGAAATCTCTGCGGACGCAACGTGACAATAGCTGACAGATAGTATCTGTGACTCATTGTCCATGGATACAATAATGATAATATGTGTCTCCTGGACCATTCATTCCGGTAAGGATCGCCCATTAGAGGATATTTACGAGCCTAATATACAATTGTTTTGAAAATAGTTGATTTTGTTGAAATAATAAAAAAAATTCTGTTAGTTATTTGTGTTTAACCCTGTTTTGTGTCCTGATTTGCATTCATAACAGGATACTGGTGAGTTGAATAGAAAAGCTTCCTGTTTTGACCTGTGCATGAACCGTGAACTTGCAACTTAGAATGCTTTCCATATAATTAATATTCAATATTATTATATGATGTCAGGATTCGCTCTCTCCTAATTGGTGGAGGCGAGCTCTGCTGGTGAATGTAAACGGTGATTCACTGTGCGCGTGTGCGCGAGAGATGAATATAACAATCCCACGACCTTGATGTAAAAATAAATTTGACAACGTCTCACACACAGAAGGTGTTATTATGAAACAAAACGCAACCGAGGATCGGGAAACACACAAAACGCTAACCAATCTACGGAGAAAATACTTCAAATAGACATGTCAGATGCTGAATGGGAGGAAACAGTGAGGGCATTCACACAAGGGTTGTGACAACACAGGTGATGGCAACACACACTAGACAACCTGCATTTCAAATTAAAGTAGCGGAGAAAAAGGCCTTGTGCACACTAATACTGTTTATAAAGTTTTCCAAAACATTTCAATTTTCCCTAGCGAAATAAATAATTTGACAGGGAGCTGAACCTGGGATTTGTAATAGCGATTTTGGAATAAGAATAAGGAAGCTGTGTCTGGCAATGAAGATCCAGTGCACTTTAAATCTGAATATGACATGATCAGGGGAAATAAACATCACAAAGTCTTGATTTAGGCAATAGTGAGTTACGTTGCCGCACACTGCTGCGAAGTGAACGATAATATAATATACGGTATATTATAGGAAACAAGATCTGAGGACATTTTAACTCATACATACCAACAAATTTATAACCTGACGTCAAGCTTCTTTAAAAAAACTTAACTATTTGATTTATTTCGACTTTGGCTGACTCAGGAAGCTGGCCATGTGGAACAAATAGTTGTATGAACTTCCATTTTGAATGAATAGTGTGAACTATGGAAGTATAAATGCGTTTAGGGTCGCAATTCACACTACAACAGGGAATCAAACCAATCCCCATTGTCCCACCCCCCCATCAACGGCAACCAAAACGACAACGAACATGCGGAGAGGCACCAGCCCCAACGCAAAACACTCTCAGCCCTCCCACCAGCCACGACCAGACAACAGCCTATGCATGCAAATAACCATTCAACTAATGCAAAATACACAATGTAATACAAAGTTCAAAATTAAATGCGATGTAATAAGAAATTAAAGTTCCTGTTCAAAGTTCTATTGCAGTGTTCTTTCAGTACTTATGTGGCAGAAGAGATGATAGACTCCAGATGTTTCTATTTATTTTTTCATGTTGAAAGATCCCCTTCACTGACTAAGTAGTTTTACAGCTGGCAGCTCTTGGCCTGCGATCCTCATCAGAAAGCTTTGGGGCACTTCAATGAAAGCAGTCTATGGTACTAATCCAGATTCTAAATGACCCACCAATACAATGTTGTGTAATGGGCAAACTAATTTTTTGCATTGGAATTTCAAAATGACAGTGTCATGTGTGGACCAGGTCTTCCAAGTGACGTTGCCCCTCTGAACTGAGTTCTGCTCCGCATTTTCATTCTTTCTCTCACATGATTAGTGGTTGCCTGTACCTACTGACTCTCCTATTTAAGCCAGCACTCACCCCTCACTCTCAGTCTGGCTACGTGTTTGTGATGGAGCAGACCCCAGTTCATTGTTTGTTTCCATATTTCTGTAGTATTATTATTCCTTTATTGGACTCCTTTGGTTTTCTAGTCCTTGTTCCAGCCTGTATTCACTTTCTAGAGTTAATCATTGCCTGGTTTACTTTCTTGTTCATTCCTGCGATTAAACTTGTTTTGATCCTCATCTTCCATTGAGGTCTGAGTAGTCACGGAACAGTACGGACACGTGAAAGGATTTTCCGATTGAATGATTATCATCATTATCATTGAAGCACCTGCATAGTCCACTAGATGTCCCTATTGGTGCAGTGACCAGGATTAATTTCAATGTGATAAATTTGGAGATTTAAGCCCTTATCAACTCAGGATTTCTATGTTTTCAAGATTTTCGAATGTGTCATTCAGTTGCGAGGACAGTTTGAAAACAGAAAATACCAGTATACTCCTAATATGCTTTGGAAGATAAGAACAACAACTAACCATAGTTACTTGCACGTGGCCATATTTTCTTCTTCCAAGCTATAATCTAAACCATTTGACACATACAAATCACTGTCTTTGCCATGTTCATCCTATTTTGAGTCTGCAGCTGCAAAAATATCATTTGCTTCTTCCTGTAATGTGTGTGTGTGTATATACCTTCTTTTACAATCAGTTTATAACAGAGGTTCCATGTATGCTAACTGTAAACCACATTTAAATGCTCGCAGGACTCTACATACAGCTAAAATAACAAGGAGACGATTTGTTAATTTAACTGTTAAATTCAGTCGATTTATAACAGTGTACAAGGGTGAAATAGTGGTGTTTTCTGGGAAATGACCGAATGCTTGTTGACAGTTGCTTTTACCAGTCAGTACTAGGCTCTTCTCTGGCACCAGCATAAGTAGTGTAATTGTATTCGCACAACCAGACTCTGGGTCACATGGTTGTTTTGAGAATGTACAGCATATATCATCCTCGTTTGCTGCATGGGTGCAGAAGGAGGTCAATTCTCCTGACAGGAAAAATAACAATCTCAATTTTCAATGAGAACAATCTATCAAGTGTTCAGAAATTTATTTAAGAAGCTCTGTTCTATATGTCTTGTCCCGCATAGTACAACTGTATTCTGTGTGCAGTTCAGTTAAGTATTGAAATTGCACGGTTTCGAGGCCTAATAAGGAATCTATAAGGGAAGGGTCTTCGTGCATCTGCTGGTGAAGGCTTAGATCCGGTACCTGCCAGTCTGGGACAATAAATTCATTAAAGAGGAAAAAAAAAACTGGAGCGCACGGATACCAAAAAAGCCTTTTATAGTGCAGACCAGAAAGAACTGACAAATTTTGACCCTACTGCATCTTCATCAGAGTCCAAATGAGGAATGTTTGGATTCATTGCACCCTTTTCAGTTATCCTGCCAAAGCTGGTTCAAATCTGAGTTGTAATTTAAAAGTTAACAAGAGCTGAAAGAACATCTGTCGCAAAATGGCCGACGTAGCCCGCATTAATTAACTATTCTTTTTGAAAACCGTGAACATTTTCACAAAAAATGTTTAAAGAACTCTCTTTTCATCAGTGAACATCTTCTGATAGAGTTTCAGTAATATCTGAGGTGTTGGGTGTCAAAACCCCATTTCTTCAGGTGACTCCAGTGGGAGTATCCCTTTGGGAATATGCATTGTATTAGGATACATGATGTAATATGACTCCTATATGCAGTAAGTAGCACATTGTAAGCTACCCGCAAATAACCAGCCCAAAAGTACTAAGTCCCTACTAGGTGGGTACCTACATTACCTATTAATATTCACATCTGTTCACACAAGTGTTTACAGATGACTAGAACTGCTTTTCGTCAGGACGATCCTCGAGAGCGTGCTTGCTAAAATGTTGACGGTAAAGTTAAAAACAATGTCAACTATTGAAATTTGTCTGTATACTGGTTGTGGTCTTGAGGCTGCCCTCTGAGCCTATAGTGGGCTAGCATTCCTTGATGTCATAATGGCAAAACTCCACCATTCATTTTTTCAATGAAGATAAAAAGGGATGAAAAACAGGTATTGTGGAAGAATAAAAAAGGGTTATGCAGCCATTTGTACAAAGCCCAGAGAGACCGTCTGGTCAAACATTTCTGCATTTGAAGCGTATCTCTATTGCGAACGCTCTGGCACTTGATACAGGACAAAAAATTGTGTGGGAAGGAGAAAAGAATAAATAAACTAGAACATAAATAAATAAATGAATAAATAAATAAACGGACTTAAGAAGAACAATTGTTGCTTGCCTATGCCAAGCACCTCTGTTTGCCGCAAGCGCACAATTATTCACTTGGTTCTGCAGCACAGTTAGACAGCGGTGTTCAGTGGACATCTGAATTACCTGCTTTATGTTTTCAAGTTGTCTGACATTTTCAGTTGCCTGCCATGTCCATTTGTCTTGTCAGCCATAGTGTTTTCAAGTGTAATTCAGTCTAACACTCAGTTGTGCAGTGAGCAATGAATGGCTGTGTCCTCCCCCAGGCTCTGGTGTGACAGTGTACTCCCTCCATCCTGGGGTGGTGCAGTCAGAGCTGTGGAGAAACCTGAGCAAGCCCATGCAAATGGCTGTCAAGATTTCCCGGCCTTTTACCAAGACATCTGTGCAGGGCGCTCAGACCTCCATCTATTGTGCCGTTGAACCAGAGCTGGAGAGGGAAACAGGGGGATATTACAGGTATTCCAAAAAAAAACTACAGGATTTTTTTTTCAACTTATCTTGCATAGCTTTTGCTTTTTGGAAAAGTCAAATTTGTAAGTACATTGAAAATGCATAAAAATGAGCAAAGGGTTGGTGTTGGTAGGATACAGCAGTCACAAACCAAATTTGCAAACCTTAGAAGGCTCCATTTGGGACAAGTGAATATTTGATCTTATAACCTTTTAAAGTTAGAATATGTCCAAGCCTATTTTTATTCTAACATCCTTTTCATTTTTATGAAACAAAGATTAAAGGAGCAATATGTAAGAGATGTGTGTTGATTAATCATGAGATGGCACTGATATATCACCAGACATTAAGGAATGATGTTAATTTCAAATACTTGTATCACTGACAACAGTAGTCCAGCCAGAATATTCTCATTACAAAAGCGAAGTTGCAGCCCACAACAAATGTTGATGTTTTTATTTTGTGTTTTTGCCTGTTGCGCCAAACTCCACCAATCTCTCAATCACAAAGTCAGTAGCATTTCGACATCCAGGTTACCAGTTACCACTGGGCTGTAGCTACCGGCGTTTCGGTGTACAAATGTCTGAAGTTACTAAATCTAAAAGGCCTCGTTATGATTCTGCGATAAGTCGTGACAAAGTCAGAAAGAAAATAAGGATCTGTATCGAACATGCCTTTGAAAGATGGAGATGGCTTAAAGCGGCAGGTAAGATTCAGCTAAGTTTGGCAAACTTAATTCTATTTAATGTAGGCACAGACATTACAAATATTCTCTACAGTTGAATAACGTTATGTATGTTCGTTCAAGGTACATTAGTGCGTATGCAGGTGGGTCATCGAATTGACTAAGTAACAAATTGTTTGAGAAATAAAAACCGTGGCTCTTCATTGCTAACATTAGCAATGCATTTTTAGTCCGTTTCTTTGGCTTTATGCTGAGACGCTGTGGAAACCGTTCCAACATTTGCACAGCTATTATGGCAATATGAAATGTGTTTGAGATAGTACATCGGTCAAATGAGTCCTCATTCATTCTTTACACATATTACAGTATGGACTTAAGTGTGCTATCCACACAGAAGAGTGACGAGCAAGTTGACCAATATGACCATTGCAAAAGTTATTTAGTCATTAGTCTCAATCTTTTCTTAACTGAACTGAACCCTGTGAGTGCAAATCATTGGTGATACTGAAACGTAGCCATGGTAGCTTCGTGTAGTTGAAATTCTTGCTGGATCCGGCAACCTAGCTGGCAACCTCTTGTCTGCGGGAGAGGAGGAGGGGATACTGCGCTCTGCACTACTTTGAATGTGTTTGTACGACCAGTTTTGGCCACAAACTTACATATTGCTCCTTTAATTTTAAAAATATTTTAGATGAATACCAACATTTAGCATTTTTCTGTTGTTACATGTGCTGTAGAGCATCTAATACTCTATGCTAATGTATTCCCATTGGAGGAATGGTTTCAGCCTTGTATGCAGACAGAAAATGAGATTATATTTTGAGCAGCATGATCTAATACCGTGGGGTTTTTTTTATGCTCAGCGACTGTGCACCAGCAAGATGCACAAGAGCTGCCTCAGACGATGAAATGGCCGAGAAACTGTGGGACCTCAGCTGCCAGATGCTTGGAATCACATGGGACTGACTGCTTCAATTCTTATTTTACTTTTGCTTTTACACTTACTTTACTGGGTAAACCCTGATCGTGAATATTTACTGGATGTGCATGAGTAAGCTTCAACATTGAATATTATTATAATTGCAAGTACCTTGGCCGATGAGCTCAGTAGTTTTTGTTTGTTTGTTCTGTATTTTTCTGAGTTTCACCCTATGATTAAATATATTTGTTTTTGAATTTACTGTGGAGTGGGTAGTGCCTTTTTCTTCAACAATTTTAGCTGGATTGTTTTGAAGCATATAGAGGACAAAATTAAAATGATAATGGAAACATGAAAAAATCCACGATAGCTTAGTCATTTTCTGTGTGTCATCTGACAAAAACTAAAGATGAAAATGCAAGAATACAGTTTTCACTTCCACATACTCAGACAGTGCTGTGAAAACATTTTGTTTTTCCCTTTCTTGATTTCTGCCATTTTTGTGTCGCTACACTGGCAAGAATTTCTTTTGTGTCTCCTCTCATCCATTGTGTCCATGTCTTTCAGATACATTTTCACTTTTGATTGGTTAATGTCCTTGCTGTATTGCATTCGTGTTCTGCTTGCCTATTAGCCACCAGTCAGTATTTCCCAGTGAAAGCTTAATGCCTTCGGAAATTATTTGTTATCTTTAATGATTGTGAAATAGGGAAATGCTCTTTTTAGTTCTATAGATAGGAACAAGCTCTCAAGCCATGCTCTCGGTCTTCAGGGTCAGGACCACAATTGAAGCACCTATTACTAAAACCCCATAAGTCACACTTGACTTGACTTGTGGGGTTTTAGTAATCAGTGCTTCAATTCTATTCATCAAACCTCAGTATGATCCTCTACCCAGTTTGTTAGGAAAAACCTGCCAAGCCTTCTGCACTCATGAAGATTAGGGATGTGTTCCTGCTAGACTCCACGGTCTTGCCATCTGGCAGTTTGGCTCTGGTGAAGTAGCACCCCATTTGGCAACTGTCCCAGATGACTACTGGCTGGGCACAATACACTCTTGCTTCCTAACTTGTACCATCTGAACTGTACCATGTCAGTATACTGTGGGCACTGCCCCCCTGTGGTGCCATATTACTATCAATAAACCCTACAATTGGATTGTACTCTGACTCTACATGTCGTTTTTCATCTGGATCATCACATTTTGCACAGTTTTTCACGCTTAAATGTTTCAGATCAAATTATAATATTAGTCAAAGCTAACCCAAGTAAGCACAAAATGCATTTTTTAGAAGATGATCGCATTTATCGAAAGAAAACCGCCATCCAGCCTTTTCAGGCCGTATGTGAAGATTTCCCCCTCAATTTCTAAATTAACCAATTAAACAAATTTAATAGATAATTTTGTTATATTGTTCAATTTTATTGAGACACTTCACTGAGTTTCAACTTTATGCATGTCCAGTCTTAAATGATTGTGAAACTACCACAGTGAGGGATTAGGAGAAATCAGAGATGCTGACTGAAATTTGTGTTAAAATTCACAGGTAGGACAATGTTATTGAGGTGGGGAAATATAATAAATTTATTTATATAGCACCCTTTGAGCAATACAGCACAAAGTGCTTCACAAACAGGTAAAATACATGTACATAAAAGCAATAAAACAAAATGGGGAAAGTAGGGAATTAAACATCAAAATAGGAAGAATTAAGGTAATAAAAGGAGACATACATGAAAACACATTCATGCAATAAAAGAATTTAAACCGAAAAATCAGCAAAAGCTAGTCTAAAAAATTAGACTTTAAAAGAGATTTAAAAGGCAATTAAGACTCAGCATTTCTAATATTGTTTGGGAGGCTGTTCCAGAGTCTTGGAGCCTTAACCGAACAGGCTCGATCACCCTTTGTTTTTAACTTGGACTCTGGAACAGCCAATAATGCTTGATTGGAAGATCTCAGCAGTCTTTAAGGTCTGTAAGGAATTAAAAGCTCACATATATATAAAAGAGGAAGGGAAACTACAATAGCTGAGAATGAAGTGCTATCACAGCATGAGGAAGACACCAATGACCTACTAAACAAGCCATTTACAAAGACAGAACTGAGCTGCTCTTTCAAGTAAACCAAAATGTCAGCACTCGGCAAGGATCAGATATTTTAGATAATGATAAAATACCTCTGTGAATCATCCAAGGATATTTTGCCACAACTATTATGAGAGCCGCTTGGCAGCGCAAACACTTGGTGGGCAAGAACCAGAGAAGGCTTTCCGGCTGATCCAAAGAAAAGATTGTTTTTAACACCTTTGCGCGGAAGACAAATCTGGCTATTAATGTGGTCCCTTATTTCAGGCTTTATCATTCAAGATTGCAGCTTCACTACTTCTTTTTGGGTGTCAATAAAACCCCCGGTATTTCACCATCAGTTTTATGGAAGTCCCTGAAGGCATTTCTCAGAAGTGAAATAATTTCATATGTTGCATATCATAATAAGCTGCGGAGGGGAGGGCTTGATTTTATAAAACATCGACTTATTCAGCTGGACTCTGTTTACTCGGTATGCCAAACTCCAGAATTGTACAAAGAGCTCATTACCTTACAGGCGGAATATGATGTCATTATGACACAGTATACTACCGAGCTTCTGTTTAGGACAAGGTCCCAATTTTATGAACAAGGAGATATAACTAGCAAGCTGTTGGCACGCCGCCTACGCTAAACCGGTTCTTCTCATTTAATCCCGAAGCTCAAAACTGACTCAGGTACAACAGTTGACCCCCAAGAAATCAATAAGGCCTTCAAGGAATATTATACATTACTTTATTCATCTGAACAACAGTCAACTCTTGCTGATTTTAATAGCTTCTTTGATGCAGTCCCTATACTTGTTCAGAGAGTTGCCAATGAATTAGAAAAAAACTATTTCTGTTAAAGAGCTCGAAATCGCTGTATCTTCCTTGCAAAGTGGGAAATGCCCTGGGTCAGATGGCTACCCCCCAGAGTTTTACAGGAAGTTTTGGCACCAATTGGCTCCCCTTCTTATTGATATTGATCTTATTGATTGTCTAGTGAATTGTTTAACTCGGGTTATCGTCCGGAGACGCTATCCCAGGCCTCCATTTTTTTAATCCTGAAGAAGGGCAAAGATCCCTCGTCTTGTGCATCATACCATCCAATCAGTCTTTTAAATGTTGATTTTAAAGTATTATCTAAATTGTAAGCACAGCGGTTAGAGTCTGTACTCCCTTCTATCATTCCCCCAGATCAGACTGGGTTCATTTGAAATAGGCATTCTTTTTTAGGCGTTTGTTTAATGTCATTTATAATCCTTCTCCCTCTGTTCTTCCTGAAGCCTTGATATCGCTGGATGCCGAGAAGGCATTTGACAGAGTGGAGTGGGATTATCTGATTTTTGTTCTTAAAAAATTTGGTTTTGGTAGCAATTTTATTTCATGGGTTAAGTTACTTTATTCCTCCCCTCAAGCCTCAGTCAGAACCAATAATATAAGTTCAGAATATTTTCAATTGTATCGATCCACTCGGCAGGGCTGTCCCCTAAGTCCCTTATTATTTACTATTGCAATCGAGCCTCTTTCAGTAACTCTTAGGAACAACCCCAACATCTTTGACATACATCGGAATTGGGGTAGAAATAAAGGCCTCCTTGTATGCAGATGATTTACTTTTATGTCTATCCCTACGGCTCTGGGAATACTTAAAACTTTTGATGAAATATCTGGCTATAGATTAAATCTTAGTAAAAGCGAAATATTTGCCATTAATAAGGCAGCCTAAGATTACCCATTGTCAAATTTTTCATTTAAAATTGCTAGACAAGTACAAAACCCAAAACCAGTGAAGTTGGCACGTTATGTAAATTGTAGATAAAAACAGAATACAATGATTTGCAAATCCTTTTCAACTTATATTCAATTGAACACACTGCAAAGACAAGATGTTTAATGTTCAAACCGAGAAACTTTTTGTTTTTGCAAATAATCATTAACTTAGAATTTAAAGGCAGCAACACATTGCAAAAAAGTTGGCACAGGGGCCTTTTTACCACTGTGTTACATCGCCTTTCCTTTTAACGACACTCAGTAAACGTTTGGGAACTGAGGAGACCAATTTTTGAAGCTTTTCAGGTGGAAGTCTTTCCCATTCTTGCTTGATGTGCAGCTTAAGTTGTTCCGGGATCTCCGTTGTCATATTTTACGCTTCATAATGCGCCACACATTTTCAATGGGAGACAGGTCTGGACTACAGGCAGGCCAGTCTAGTACCCGCACTCTTTTACTATGGAGCCATGTTGATGTAACACGTGCAGAATGTGGCTTGGCATTGTCTTGCTGAAATAAGCAGGGGCGTCCATGAAAGAGACGTTGCTTGGATGGCAACATATGTTGCTCCAAAACCTGTATGTACCTTTCAGCATTAATGGTGCCTTCACATATCTGTAAGTTGCCCATGCCTTGGGCACTAATACACCCCCATACCATCACAGATGCTGGCTTTTGAACTTTGCACCTATAACAGTCCGAATGGTTCTTTTCCTCTTTGGTCCGGAGGACACGATGTCCACAGTTTCCAAAAACAATTTGAAATGTGGACTCGTCAGACCACAGAACACTTTCCCACTTTGCATCAGTCCATCTTAGATGAGCTTGGGCCCAGCAAAGCCAGCGGCGTTTCTGGGTGCTGTTAATAAATGGCTTTCGCTTTGCATTGTAGAGTTTTAACTTGCACTTGCAGATGTAGCAACGAACTGTAGTTTCTGACAGTGGTTTTCTGAAGTGTTGCTGAACCCATGTGGTGATGTCCTTTACACACTGATGTCGGTTTTTGATGCAGTACCGCCTGAGGGATCGAAGGTCAGGGGCATTCAATGTTGGTTTTCGGCCTTGTCGCTAACGTGCAGTGATTTCTCCAGATTCTCTGAACCTTTTGACAATATTACAGACCGTAGATGATGAAATCCCTAAATTTCTTGCAATAGCTTGTTGAGGAATGTTGTTTTTAAACTGTTCGACAATCAGCTCACGCATTTGTTCACTAAGTGGTGACCCTCGCCCCATCCTTGTTTGTGAATGACTGAGCATTTCAGGGAAGCTGCTTTTATACCCAATCATGGCACCCACCTGTTCCCAATTAGCCCATTCACCTGTGGGATGTTCCAAATAAGTGTTTGTTGAGCATTCCTCAACTCTCTCAGTCTTTTTTGCCACTTGTGCCAGCTTTTTTGAAACATGTTGCAGGCATCAAATTCCAAATGAGCTAATATTTGCAAAAAATTACAAAGTTTACCTGTTCGAACATTAAGTTACTTGTCATTTCAGTGTATTCAATTGAATATAGGTTGAAAAGGATTTGCAAATCATTGTATTCTGTTTTTATTAACGATTTACACAACGTGCCAACTTCACTGGTTTTGGGTTCTGTACTAGTGTATCTGGGAATCAGAATTCCCCACAAGATGGAGTACCTTTATAAAGAAAATTTTATACCTCTGCTGTCACGAACTCGTAATGATTTTGCTCGTTGGTCCTTGCTTAATTTGTCTGTGGCTGCAAGGATTAACTCTATTAAAATGAACGTTCTCCCCCGTTTCACCTACCTTTTTCAGTGTATCCCACTCTTTCTCTCTCAGGCCTTTTTTCGGAAATTGGACTGTTTACTTTTAGATTTTGTCTGGAATCATAAATCTCCACGACTACGCAAGCAATACTTGCAGACGCCTAGGTCTTGGGGGGGACTGTCTCTGCCTAACTTTCTGGTTTACTATTGGGCCACTAATATTAGATCCTTGAATTACTGGGTACAATATGAAGGTTTTGAAGTTCCACTCGCTTGGTTGACCATTGAGGCGAATTCTGCCCACCCAACATCTTTTAAAGCCCTTTTGTACGCACCAATTACTTCTTCTGTATCTCCATACACAAAAAATGTAATTGGGAAGTCGTCGCTTAAGATTTGGCTCCAGTTTAGACGTTTTTTTGGTTTATATTTGTTCTCTTCCAATGCCCCTTTAGTTTCTAATCATGTATTTTCCCCCTCTTTAATAGATGGCGCGTTTGTTGTATGGTTCAATGCAGGTGTCAAATCCTTCAAAGATTTATATATTAACCAAGTTTTTGCCTCCTTTCAGCAGCTCTCAAATAATTTTTTGCTTCCTAAAGAACACTTTTTTTAGATACTTGTAAGCCCGTAGCTTTGTATGCAATATCTTCCCAGGTTTTCCCAATCTTCCAGTGGATCCCCCCTCTTGACAATTTACTGACGCCATTTCCAACTTTGAAAGGGGGCCATCTAAGAATTTATAATCAGATTCATAATCTAAATACCGACTCTCTTGACTCGATTAGGGCACTGTGGGAGGCGGATTTGGGAGAGGAAATATCATGTGAGGTTTGGGGAGAGATTTTGGGAAGAGTACATAGCTCCTCTGTTTGTGCAAAGCTTGGCTTAATACAGTGTAAGGTGGTGCATTGCACTTACTTGACCAAGGCTCGTCTATTTAGGATTTATAAAGATGTCTCCCCGATCTGTGACAGATGTCACCGAGCCCCTGCCACTCTTATACATATGCTCTGACTCTTGCTTGGGGTGTCAGTCTCTCTACCCTCCCCCTCCTTATCCCAAAAGAATGTAATTGCTTTCACCACTTTACTGGCCAGGAGACTGATCCTGAAGTTGAAATCTTCCGCTCCTCCGTCTCATACACACTGGATCCGGGATGTGCTGTATTTTCTTAAGTTAGAAAAATAAGACTGTCCCTTCAAGGAAGGTCCAATGCTTTTCCCAAGGTTTGGGGCCCCTTTTTCAAGTATGTAAAGCATACAAAGTTTCCAGATATCCCAACTTAGAATATTATCTATTGTAGGTAAAGGGTGACAAGTTTTGTTTAGTTTTCTGTGATTATGACTGGAAAAACAACATTACTGGTTACTGTTATGTTTTCTTTTGTATGTCGCTTTTTTATTATTATTTTATTTATTATTATTTATTTATTATTGCTATTATTATTATTTATTTATTTATTTTTGTTAACAAGTTTCATGTAAGGTGTATGTGTATGAAGGTGTACGTTTGTATTTTACTATTCCGGCTTCAGCTGTTTACTGCCCTCCTCTTTATAAAAATAAGTCTTTGTTGTTTTCGGATGAAACACTAGAAAAGACAGTTATACTTGTCCCTGATACAAATGTTGTATTATCCTGCAAAATCCAATAGAAAAAGTTGGAGGAAAAAAAAAAAAAGATTGCAGCTTCACAGACAGGAAAATAATGGCTCAAGTGAGTCAGGACACTTGAGGAATTTAGAATACCATCGTATTTCAATTATTTTCCTGATTTTGGTAGAGGAAAAGGGCTGCAAACATTTTAAAAAATCTTCATGAAAATTCAGCATTGAAATTGTAAAAAAAATAGTAATTATACCGAGAATTAAAAAATGGCTGGGGGTTAAAACTATACATTTCTGGGACCATAAACTCCTTCACCACAAGTGTAATTCATCAGAGCATTCAATACTAAATTACCTACTCTCTAGGAGCCAAGTAAGACAGCTATCCAAGTGGCTCTCCAAAGTCTGATATCCCTCAAAATGGCACACTGTCAAATCATAAAATAAACAGACATTTTCATGGCGCATGAAATTCAATATGAAACAATGATTTTCTGGTTGAATTTAGCATGATTTTATCAATGTAATTGCAGTTGGACATCAGTGGAACCTTCAGTAACTTCTCCAAACACAAAACATGCCTTTTTTTCATGATAAAGTTTAGAGTTTTGTCTATATTTCTTCAGAGTCCCACAAGCCAGCACACATACATATTAAAGGAACTGCTTATTTAACAGTCAGAACATGCACCCTGCAATGAAAAGCTAGCAGTTCTCACTTCTAAGCTCACAACCTAATATAAACACTTTCCACACCTTATAAGGAACAAGTATAACTCACATACTCCGTAATATCTGAAATATACCTAATTATAACAGAACAGACATTCTTCTATTAGGAAGAATCAGGCAATATTCCAGCCCAGATTGAACATCATGGTGCAATGAATGTACCAGGGGTCTACCAGAATACTTCAGCAGTTCACATTTGAAACGAGCAAAAACCTTAGCATTCAGTTACATTGATTACGGGTATAAATTCCAAAAAAAAAATTCACATTGAGCAAAATGCAACCACAGTAGCTGCATAACCTTTCTTCATTGAATCCCTCCTCCGGAGACAGCTGTATCCCGTAGAAGGAACCTTTCAGTCCGGTTTCATTCGGAATAATTCCCATTGACTACATCCTTACCTCATTTAAATAAAGTGAATGTAACTGAACACTTCAGGCCGGTTTTGGGAGTCTTGTTTTCTATAAATCGTGTCATTTTTAGCTGTGTAATCATGCGCAACATCGAGAGAATACAACCTACCTTGCTGATAAGCGAATGCTTGTATACTCTTCTGATTGTCCAATCAATGTCTTTCAGTTATTGTGGAAAGTTTAAAGGGGACCTACTTGCTATATTTACAAGGTCATATTTTAATCTTGGACTCCCCTTGAGTACTCCTGATCATTCTAAGTCCAAAACAGGGTCCTTGTTTAGCTCATACTGCCATCCTCAAAACACCCCATGTGTAGTCCATTGTAGTCTATGCCTGAAACGCCTCATTTGCATGGCTCTTCCGCTATGGCCCCCACTCCCTGTGTGCCCACTTTCCTCTGACTGGCCAGCTCTGTGGAGGGCGGAGTTGGGCGGGACAAGGCTGCAGAACGCAGTTTTCCAGGTTATCTGATAAAAAAATCAGCGGGGAAATTCCAAAATCTAAGGCTATACTTGAGTATAGATCTATTGAAATGAACTTGTTCTAATAAACAGCCCCGAAAGTGGAGGGCGCAGTGCGAAAGTTTGGCAGCTCAAACTTGCTATCGGCTACAGTTTGCTACGGCAACAGTGGTGAGTACAGCGGTTTTTCTACTCTATAGCTAGGAGGCAGGGAAAGCTAGAATCCACTCCATATAGACACATTTGTGGAACGGGTCGACATACCCAGGTGTAGATCGGAGACAGTAGAAATCCAGTGGGTCTGAGTTTAGAGGGAAACATGGACAGTGAGGAGCAGCTAAAAGTGGACGAACAGCTTATGGACTGCTTCAGTGCATATTAGGACCTGCTGGCTTCCCTGTTGCTTTCTCCTGTAGCATCAGAGACCTTGCCCAGGTATTGGAGAAGTATCAGGCAGACCCCGGTCATGGATAAGTAAAGCGATTGTTTCACAAGCACCCAAAAACGCACCCCAAGCTTTGCAAAACCTACATCTGGTCTAACTGCAGCCCAACTTGGCAGACAAATACAGCACCTCTCCAGTTAGCTTGAACTGTAGTGGCTACAATCAGGCAACGTAATGATGAAACTATCACATTGATGCTTTCCAAAGTAAACTCAAGCATACCGATCATAATTGCTGCATATTAGTTAACAAGGAGCATTTTTAATTAGCAGAGCATCTTTGCATTGACTTTGAATGTAGCTAACCTGTCACATGAAAAATTTGTTTCGCATCCGGTGTGAAAGCGGCTTGACATGCCCATAACGTGTGTATTTGCATCTTTGCATTGATTTTGAATGTAGGCTAATCTGTCCCCCAAAAAATTTGTTTGGTGTCCGATGGTGTCTGGTTAAAGCAGCTTTATGGATAGTACGCGACAGCTAGAGCTCGGTTATGTAATGAACATAATACAGGTTTTGCAGACCATAAGTTCTGTTAGCACGGACAAGTTTCTTATATTAGCTAGCGAATCGATCACTTCTACAGGAAAGAATTTCCTAATTAATCTCTATCTTTTTTGGCTTTTTTTTAGCCACAACAATTTCTAAAGGGAGATGAAATAATGTCAAGGTAGTGCAGAGAAATCATTTGTTATACCAGACACGGTAGAGCTTCTGCGTTTTGCATTGTTTTCACGGTAGCACCAGAGAGCTTGCCGAGACATTTGTGACAAATATCCGGCTGATCTCGGTCATGGATAAGTGAAGCGATCACCCACTGTAGTGGCTACAATCAGGCAAAGTTATGATGAAACTGCCACATTGATGCTTACCGAAGTAACACAAGCATACCGATCATAATTACTGCATATAAGTTAACCAGGAGCATTTTTAACTAGGCTTATGCCGTCGGAGGCGACGGCTGGGGGTATATCCCTGAACGCCCCCAATCCTCCAATTCCCCAATCCTTGAATAGACCTTGAATAGACTTTCATTTGAACTTAATTTCTGGTCAATCGGACAAATGGTTCTGAAGATATGGCCAAAACGATAATTTTCCATCACAAAGCGCCACCTGATGGCAAAATATTGAACCATACAGGCATGATGTCATCATGTGACACGTTGTGAGGTCATGACCTTGCAGTTGCACATAGTTTCATGTCAATTGGACAAATAGTTCCAAAGATATGGCAAAAATGGTGAATTTTATGTGACAAAGCTCCACCTTGTGTCAAAATTTTGAACCACACAGGTATAATGTCATCGTGGGACACATCCTCATGTCATGACCTTTCATTTGCACTTGATTTGAGGTCAATCGGACAAATATTTCCAGAGATATGATAAAAACAGTGATTTTTTCCAGTTTTTGGCTCCTGGTGGCCAATCTAGAAATCGTAAATTGTCCAAAATCGAAACAGTTCTTCCTCTTTATGATACTTACCTATATGCAAAACTTGAAATTTGTAATTGAAATATTGCTGAAGTTATCGCATTAACACGTAGTGGCCGAACACTAACAAGGGAGTTGAGCCACACAGTGTCACTCCAAAGAGTAGCTGATTATTAAATGTACCTGGGTCCTGAGTAGTGTTTGCATCCATGATGTTCTCATTCTCTGCCCTGACACCTGTGAGAACTGTGTGCTGAGGTGCACATGCACACATCTTGTGATTTCTGTTGCCGAAGCTCGACCTTCACTTTCTGCACCTACACTTTCTAGGAGTTTTGTGTAGTCAGCCAGTAGACTTAGGTGTCCCACATATTTGGCATAGATGTCCTTAAATGTTAGGGTACTGACACCTTTCAGGTTCTCCAGGAAGATCTTATCTAGGAATCAACAGATGTCACCATTCATTGGACTTTGGGCCAGGGTTATGATGTCTTGTATATTAGTTCTTGTAGCATTGCAATTCATTGTGCGTCTTTCCTGAAACTCTGGGTCAGCTGCACTCACTTTATTACACAGAAAACTATGTAATCGAGATAGTGTTCATTGGTCAAAGAGTTCCTCATCACTTTATGCTGATGGACTGTTTGGAGTAAGTGAGCATATGCTTTTAGATTCTCACCTTCATCATATTGTGATAGATCATTCAAAGTGGTGATTTTGTTTATCTCATTGATACCTGGGACAGTTGACATTGTCTGTGTGTTCTCAGCTATAGTGAGTTTCCAATGCATGCTATGGGTGACCGTGAGAAAACTTCAGTTCTCACTTTTCATGACGGAGGTATTTTTGCAACACTGAGAAAATGTCCATTGATGAGTTTAGTCCAGTGATGAATTGCTGAAGTTGATGTTGGAATCGCATTTAAATTGTAGCCGTTTACACTTTCTTAATGTTTGTTCTTGCTAACTAGCTAGTTAGCTAACAAGTCAGCATTGCCAAACTTAAGACTACTCAAAAGGGAGGAGGGCAAAAAAACAGCCAGAAATGGTTTGATTAAATGGCTAGCTATACAACAAAAAGCAAACCTATTCCCTCTTGATTTTAAAAACAACAGTTTTCACAGCGGTCGGAAGATGAGTCGTCCAGAAATATTGGCTTGCCTTCTTAAGCTATCCTGCTTGATAGTTAGCCAATTCATCTGCATCAAGCTAGAAGCTCATAAATTAAAAAAAAAAAAACCTAAAACCTTGTTTGAAAAAGGAGGGGGGGGGGAGAGCATTGGATGGAGAGTGACACTGAAAGCAACAGAACTTTGGCTGCATCAGAAGTCTCTACAAAGCAAGGAAACTTCCTTGCTGATGGACATGAATTGGAAATAGTTTGGCTGAAAGCCATATTAACAAACATTTGAGGAAAGGAGGCAATTTGCTCCTTACTTGCATTCTTCCAGCAAGGAAACACAGGATCAAGCAGCAATATTCGAGGCCGGGCAATTTTAGGCAAAATTAGGCAATTCTGAGCAACAAGCCGACAAGGAGGATGAAAAGCGTGGCATTCTAATGTGCATTTTACATCAGTTGAAGCTTGAACTCTCAATTTCTGGCACAAGAGACAATGCTCTATCTCACTGAGCTAATTGGCAAATGGAAATGTCACATGTAGCTTCACAAATTGACAAAGCCAGTCACCTGTGTGCAAGACAGCACAAGTAGGAAGTAGGATTTCCTCCTCCTCCGAAGAAAGAAGAACTTGCAGGATTATGATAAGGTCCTGGCAGCTCAGGCTGCTCAGCCCCTAATAATTAAGGAAAGATCAAATGTGGACCACAATCCTTTGCAGTTGCAGCAACTAAAAATATCATTCGGTCCCCAAATTTTCTGATAAATTGCGAAGGCTATCTTTGCCATCAAGCTCATGACGTATTGAAGAAAAGGAGTAAAGACATCCGATTTTTTAATCAAACATCCGCCAGGCACCTTTAAAATCTCCCCGCAACTTCCCTTTGCCTGTGTAACATTTTATAGCGAGGTCAAGAAAAAGTGGAGCGGAAAGGAAAAAATGTCACCTTTTCAAGAGAATTTGGATGCAGCTTAAGGTAAGCAGTAGATTCCATCAACCTAAACCACCTCGGTTGAGAGAGTTAAGGATAGGGAATTATAATCAGGGGATTCTTTACATAATTTGATTTAGGTGAGGTGATCCGTCAAATATCTGATAATCTCTTGTCACAAGTCATAATTTAATCAGAAATCTATCAGGCTCGTGCGCTTGGTGGATGGAATTTTATGCCGACCGCAGCTTTAAAGGGCATCAAAAGTCGATTCCTATTGTTTTTGTTTATTGGCCAATCAGCGAGCCGCACCTGCGCAAATGAACCGAAATTGAAGGATTATCTAGACATGTACACAAAACAGTGGTTTATATGAATGAAATTGGTCATGTGACAATGCAAGATGTCAACAAAAGCAAGTGATTTGTTTCAAAACTTTGGATGTTCAACGTCCCGTCGGAGAATCGACTTTAGATGCCCTTTAAGTGGCTCATTAGAACGTCCTGATCCTCAATCTGTACCAAATAGTGGCAGTATTGCTTTGAGTTGTTTTAATTCACAACATAACCTCAAAGTAGAAGAACAATCCATGCAAGAGGTAGATATAAATCTGTCCTTTCTAGTTGAGGAAGATAAAAGTGGGATCATTGTAGATATGAAAGAAATGGCATCACATTTAGGAATTTTTATGAATGGTTCTAAGGACCCAGAGAGTGGAAGGGCAGGGTTTGGGGTCTATGTGGCGTAGCCGGACCTTTGGTCTGGTCTGCAAATTTCAGACGGAAGCTCTGTCTTTGTGACAGAACTGTTGGCCATTCTCTGGGCTTTGTGGGGGGTGGAAGAAGTAAAACCAGAGAGGGTTCTCATATGTTCAGACTCTGCGGCTGGATTAATGGCATTACGGGAGGGTAATTCAAAGGCCCGGCGTGACCTTGTTCATGAGATCTATTTTGTCCTGTATAGAGCTGAGAAAGCAGGCTGTGAAGTAAAGTTCTGCTGGGTTTCAAGCCAAGTGGGGGTTGTGGGGAATTAAGTAGTTGACTCGGTAGCAAAAGAAGCTTTAAAGAAAAGTGTAGTAGATACGTCTGTATCCTTGGGGAGAGTGGAACTAAAGCAAAAAATCAAGGAGGGTCTTCTAGAAGAATGGCAGAGAATGTGGGAGAAGGAGACTAGGGGGAGGCACTATTTTTTTCCGCAACCTCGTGTTAAAAAAGATACTAATTTTGTGTGAAATTGGAAAGATTCTGTCAAAATCTGCAAATTAAGGCTAGGCCATTGTGGGCTTAATCAAACTTTGTATGTTGTGGGAAAACATCAATCTGGGCTTTCTGAGTGTGGTCATCCCAAAACACTGAGTCATGTATTCCTGGATTGTAACAGATACAGTGAGCAAAGGGTCCATTTTTACAAAACTTTGTCTGCTCTAGGAGTTCGTTCATTTTCCTTTAGCTTCATTTTTGGTCAGAGTGAGAATCACCAGCTGATAATGGAAGCAGTTTTACAATTCCTGCACGAAACGGAGCTATATAATAGAATATAGTGCTGTTTTAGTGTGGAGTTTTCAGTTACGCTGAAACCCTTTTCAGTGGAGGACAGTAATACGCCTTGATGCGTCCAGACGGCCGAAAACTCCTGAGAAGAAGAAGAAGAACAACCCTAAGAAGAAGAGTACTTGGGATCCGGCGTGAGATAAGTGGAATGTTCGTAGTTGTTGGAGAAACAAGCTGTTCGTTGAGTGTGTTTGGCTGGAGGTTCTGGTGATGGAAAAATGGAGTGGGAAGGGGAGGAGGGCAGGAAAAAGAAAAGGATAAAAGAGATCGAAAAAGGAGAGGATGACTTTTTTTAGTTGGAATGGAATTGGTAAGACATGATTACAGAACAAATCATGTATTTAGTGATAGGCATTTTATAGGCCAGTTTATTAAACGAGAAGTAGGAGTAAGTAAAATCACTGAGGGTTTGTAAGAATGGACTTATAATAATAGAATGTAAAACAAAGTGTCAAAGAGACAAGGCTTTGAGAAAAAAGGATTTCGATTTATCTGAAGTTACATGCTTTAATATTCGTAACCAGCTGACCGTGAAGGGAGTAATTAGTGCAGTTATTCATTCAGTGAAAGCTGAATAATTTTTGGAGGTAACGGGAGGTTTTGGCGCTACAGGATTAAAAAGTTATTGTGATGGGAAAGAAACAAAGTTTATCCGTTTTATTAGAATTTGAAAAGGAGCTGCTGGAACGTGTAATGTTGGACTTTGTTAGTTAAGAGTAAAGACGTACGAACTGAACCCATTAAGGTGCTTCTGGTGCCAAGACTATGGTCATGTAGCGGCGGTATGTAGACGAAGGCTGTATCGGTGCGGGAAGGAAGGGTGTAATGAGGAAGAGTGAGAGTTACCGAAGGAAAGAGCTGTATTTTTTCACTGCCAGGGAAACCATAAAGTGGGTGCAAAACAGTGCGAGCGGAGGAAAGTTAAGGGGAAATTGAAAGGACACGTGTACAAAGTAAAATCTCATATGCAGAGGCGGTTAAGAGAGTGAGGGAAGAAAAGGGAGTCGCAGAACCGAAAGAACAAAGGCGTGATCCTGAATGTGTTAGTGTAGATAAAAGGAGCTTTTTGGCTTTTGTGGCAATGGTGATCAATTGTGTGAGCAAGATAGAGTCGAAGACTGAAAGAATCGAAATGGTTGTGCATGCAGCCAGGGAGTTTCTGGGGATCACTGATGTAAAGGGAGAGGATATGAAGGAAATGTTAGAAAAGGGGTTTGGGGGGAGTGGGAATCGAATATCCCCTGAATAGTTTTGTTTAGTTGCCATTAAATGAGTAGGACGGATTGGGAGTTGAGTCGAGATGAAAAGAAGTTATAAACATTTAAAAAAGTACCTGAGGGAAACGGGGTTAATAGAAGGAATTTAGTTTTTTTTTGTCTGCCAATCTACTGCTCCATATTCCAGTCCGGTAGGTGGCTGTAATGCACCTTTATTTTGTTTATGCGCCAATCATGCATGCAAGAAGAAGAAGAAGAAGAAGAGCATACGGTTAACGGAGAGCTGGACACGTAGCTAACTTGGTAAACGTTTTCATTGTTTTTTTTATTTCCTATGGTGTCCAGTAAAAAAAACTTAACGGGTCTGCGTGGCTCAGTAGTATTGTTAATAAAATGTATTCAGATGGTTCCCCGAAAACCAGGTTTGGTGACAACGAATAATATTGACTAAACTTTAGTTAGCTAGCTAGTTAACTTTGCGAGCAAAGTTGGCAAACGACTTGCAGTCAACGGTCGTTGTTTTGTCACACCGTTAACGTTAGATAGTTTGTTCGTTAGTGGGATGGCTGTCTGTATTTAGTTATTTGAGCTAATGGTGGATAAATCGTTGAATATTACAATCGTGTGATGTCTTTTTCAACTCAGTCGCTAACTTAAGTTGGTTTTTAGCTTCATGGCTGGAGCTACGTGGGTCGCTAATATGCCTCAGTTAGCTAGCTAGTTTGTTAATACGTTACCGTCCTTGTACGTGGTTTGGTGACTTTGCCTGTAACTAGCAAGCTACTAAATTGTCTCTTCGTTTTTGTAAATGCTGATTACATCCATACATCAGATCCGGTGGACAGTGTTAATGGTTGGTTGTTTTTCAGTAGTAATACGCCTGCGACCTACTCCGTCCAATCTCTTTTACCCCTCGGAAGTTCCTGCAGATGGGGAATTGTCGTCCCCTCCGCCGTCCGTCTGTCTGTCTTCCCATCGATTGGGGATTACCACTAGCGGGTAACTTGTAGTAGGGACAACCCTCAAATTTTAACAGTTTATCCAGATTGGATGTCTCCAGAAGCCTATTTGATGTCAGGGTCATAGCTCTGAATTTGACTTAATTTTTTCAAGTTCAAAGGCCGGGCACGCCCATCTATAAGGCAAACCGAGGATGTCTATAGCACAGAGTGCAATATAGTTACATTTGTCAGCTGATCTATTATACTATACATGACTGTGTAGTTAAAGGTCCCCTATTATGTCAGCAGTTAATTACAAGCTATTTCAAAATCTTTTCCCTCTTGACATCACATGGGGAAGTAACCAACCAGAAGCAAGAAGAATTGATCATCTTTAGCCAAGCAGTAATTCAGATTTCATTATTCTGGGTGGTCACTCCCCCTTATGATGTCGGGCTGGG
This sequence comes from Gymnothorax reevesii, assembly GCA_029721435.1. Lineage (NCBI taxonomy): Eukaryota > Metazoa > Chordata > Actinopteri > Anguilliformes > Muraenidae > Gymnothorax > Gymnothorax reevesii. Next base: position 88,652,704 of record CM056575.1, read on the forward strand.
GAGACTTTGAACTGGCTCATAACAGCTAATTAGCTGTGCAACTGGTGGCATAATGGGGGATCTGTAACTAGCTTATAGTTAAATGCACTGACTAGCTACTATTTGGGAAACGCTTCTTTTTCAGGGAGCTAGAAAATCAACAGCTGCCATGGATCAGATTATGCAGTTTGTGGAACCCAGCCGTCAGTTCGTGAAGGACTCAATCCGGCTTGTGAAGAGGTGTACCAAACCAGACAGGAAAGGTATGCAGGGCTCCAGACTAACTTCTTGCATTGGTTGCACTGGTGCACCTAACTTTTTTTGTAGGTGCACCAGCACAAAATTAGGAGCACCCAAATTTTTCACTGCGTCGCCTTTAACGCCATAAGGTCACCTTTTTAATCGCTCTCCATAACTTTCATATAATGTGAATGATTTTCAAACAATAATAAGGTGTAGAGAAATGCTTGTCTTTATTTCATTGAACTGCTCTCACTAAAAGCACAATTATATATAAAAGGAAAAATAAAGTGCTTCACTGAGCTGAAATTTAACATTTCAAACTGAAACATTTCAAGTAAAATAAAACATTTCAAAATAAAGCGTGCAACTGTTCAAAGAGCTTCACTGAACTGAGACCGAACATCATGTCTCAATCTTATAGCAGTCTCCCCTTGCTGTCACATGCCCCTCAGATGGTTAACTGCAGCACCTATAGCAACCATTTTCCCCAGCCAATCTGCACACTGATGCCCAAGTGCAAATGCTTGCTTTGTGGCAGCATAAATTCAAAGGGAAAAAAAAAGATTATGCAGGTCACTAGCCTGTAATTTGCAAAGGGAAAACTGTTTGTGATCTATGCCTACTTATCTTTATACTTATTCATTTTTAATAATATTTTTATATCTATTATGTAAATATTTTTAAATATAATATTTCAGACTATACAATTTTCTTAAGATTAATATTTCGTTATCTCTCATGCTGTAATGTGTCTGTGCTTTCAAACTTAACTTAGGCATGTCCATGCTCCACCTTGATGTGTCCTATGAAAATGTTGACGGGCTCCCTTTGCGCTAAATGCGGCTGTAGACGATCACACACTCCTTGGTAGAGACGTCTGTGTCGCTGTCAATCATGAAGGACATGTATGTGGCGTTTCCGATGTCTGCAGCTGTATTTTGCTTTAAGGTGTCGGCTATTACCCCAATGAATTGGCCACGTGCCGTATCATTGCTATACGTCGGGTTTACATTTAATCCATTTTTCTTCGGCAACTCCTCTTTGGCAATGTTGTGTGCAACATTGCTCAGAGGACCTGATCACTCTCTGCCACTGAAATGCAGCTGGGAGAGGGACAACTTTCTGTGCGCACTTGTCACGGCACAACGTGTGTTTTTAGACATGTTATGTTTTTGTAAGTTTCGATACGAAACGTTGTTGACCCGCTCGCGAATGCAATATTACCGGCCGTATTCTGACCGCACTCCTGACAGTACACGCAGTGCACTGCGTTATGTCCTTTGTTGTACTTCAGCCATGGAAATAGTTTCAGCCAGTCTTGTCTGAAAGAATATATTTCGGCCTTTTTAATTTGGATCTCAGAGCCGGGCTCCATCCCACACTCGGTTGACATCTCCTCTGGTTCCGAATCTGATGCTGTCGCCGAGAACTGGGGCTTGGCATTTCACTAGGGACCGAGGGCTCCGTTTTTTTGACGGGATGGACACTCGGTAGTGGGGATGGATGGGATTATAGTAGTAGGGCTGGTTGTAGGCTTAGTTTTCTTAATTAAAAAACTTTCAATATTTCGGCCTCTCTTCATTTTCCCTTGTTTTGTCGCATTCAGTTCATTTTTCCGTTTCAGTTAGTCAGCCACTCTGGCGCTCAGGTCGCGCCCAACTTTTTAATACACACAACTTACAGGACCACAGCCAATCAGAGGCGAAGTCCCGCCTGAGCTCTGTCTCTTATTGGTTTAGAACACGGTATGATCCTACCATGATGAGTGCGTGAGTTCAGTCACAGGAGAACGCAAAGCGAGGATGCGCTTGCGAAATAAATGTAAGTTTTAACCCGGGCATCATCAGGTGCACCAGTGCGACCTAGCAAAATTACTAGTCGCACTCTTAAAAATTTTGGTCGCATGTTCGACCAAATTGGTCGCATTCTGGAGCCCAGGTATGATAGCAACTCCTATCGTACCTAGTTGGTTCGCTATACATTTATACAATGCATGCTGTATTTGTATATCACAGAGGTCCCAGTCATATGCAGCTGAGGGGGAGAGAGCTATCATCAAGCTAATACTCCTCCTCATCATCATCATCTCCTGTTGAGACAAATTACTGGCTCAAATTCTATTTCCAGTAACCCAAATATGTCATCCTGGTTCTGGCTTGGCAGTAAAACATGGTGTTTCGCAGGGGTAGTCTGTTCTATGAGATGACTTTCTTTTTCGCCCGCTTGGTCGACAGGCCCAAGGGGCTTATTCTGTGCTTAGGGTTATAAGTGGTGTTATGTCGTGCATGTGTGTGTTAGTGCGTCCACAATTGTTGTTTCAGCGCGATACAGCTTTCAGGTTTCCATGGATCGTTTTCATATTTTATATGCATGTATGTGAGCCCAAGAACTAGCTCGAGTTCGATTTTGGGCTTGCTGCCATTCTTTGCTTGGCCACCAGGTGGCTTTTGCTGCAAAAATTCTAACAGCTCTAGCTCTCTTAGTCTACTATGGAGGGTGATTAGTGCCATAATTAAATACAATTCACACATTGAAATATAATGCACTTATTGAAATACAATACACATATCGAAAATACAATATATGCCTCGAAATACAATACACACCTCAAAAATGCAATACATGTGTAACCATAAATACAATACTAAAATGATTTCTTTTTCAATGTCTATCAGAAATATTCGTGCCAAAATGAATGCATACCACATCTCGAAATGCAATTAATACCTTGAAAATACATTACAAATGTAACAATAAATACAATACAAAAATGCCTTGTTTTTCAATGTCGGTTGGGAATATTTGTGCCAAAATTAAAACAATACAACCGTATTGTTTTTGAAGTTGTGTATTGTATTTCAATGTGTGCATTGTATTTCCATGTGTGGTTTTGGCACTATGTAAATTTCAGTCTATGAGCTCCGACCAATTAATATGATTGAACGAGGCTTTCCATAGAGTGCCTAAGTCACGCCAGGTTGGTACTCTGATATATACGATGGTCTGGGTGAATACACTTGTCTGATTGGCTGGCAGGTGTTAATTAAAACCGTGGAACCGCACAGATAGCTCGGTTACGTTAGTTTCACTGTTCGAAGTGCGAAATTCATCCCCTATCGACCTATAATCATAGCAACGTAAGGGCACTTGCATTTGGCCAGGTATAACAGAAACCTAGATACTCATTTATCTCAGGGGCACTGTTTCAATAAACTTTACTTGTCCGACCGAGTCAGACCATCAGTCGAGTGAAAGGTCGGTCCTTCGACAGACCATGCCCGTCAGGTGTTTCAGTAAAACAAAAGTTGGATGTCCGACCATGGCCCGACGGTTCATCACTGTTCGTTCGAAGTTGCGTGAGAATTTACACCTCAGCGATGCACTGGTTCGCTATTTGACGTTCAAATATTCGAAATAAGTTAATGTGAAATGAAATAAGAAAAAAAACAGATTTTGATTAGGTAGATCATTAACTTCTATTCAGACATAAATTAACGGCTCACATCGCTGCACGATGTCACATAATGTTCAGTATCATTTTCAGTAGGCTGTTAACTGAATACAGTCCAGCTAATTACAAAACCCAAAACCAGTGAAGTTGGCACGTGATGTAAATCGTAGATAAAAACAGAATACAATGATTTGCAAAATCATTTTCAACTTATATTCAATTGAATACACTGCAAAGACAAGATGTTTAATGTTCAAACTGAGAAACTTTTTTTTTTTTTTTGCAAATAATCATTAACTTAGAATTTAAAGGCAGCAACACATTGCAAAAAAGTTGGCACAGGGGCCTTTTTACCACTGTGTTACATCGCCTTTCCTTTTAACGACTCTCAATAAACGTTTGGGAACTGAGACCAATTTTTGAAGCTTTTCAGGTGGAACTCTTTCCCATTCTTGCTTGATGTACAGCTTCAGTTGCTCAACAGTCCGGGGTCTCCGTTGTCGTATTTTATGCTTCATAATGCACCACACATTTTCAATGGGAGACAGGTCTGGACTACAGGTAGGCCAGTCTAGTACCCGCACTCTTTTACTACGGAGCCATGCTGTTGTAACACGTGCAGAATGTGGCTTGTCATTGTCTTGCTGAAATAAGCAGGGGCGTCCATGAAAAAGACGTTGCTTGGATGGCAACATATGTTGCTCCAAAACCTTTATGTACCTTTCAGCATTAATGGTGCCTTCACATATGTGTAAGTTGCCCATGCCTTGGGCACTAATACACCCCCATACCATCACAGATGCTGGCTTTTGAACTTTGCGCCTATAACAGTCCGGATGGTTCTTTTCCCTCTTTGGTCCGGAGGACACGACGTCCACAGTTTCCAAAAACAATTTGAAATGTGGACTCGTCAGACCACAGAACACTTTTCCACTTTGCATCAGTCCATCTTAGATGAATTTGGGCCCAGTGAAGCCGGCGGCGTTTCTGGGTGCTGTTGATAAATGGCTTTCGCTTTGCATTGTAGAGTTTTAACTTGCACTTGCAGATGTAGCGACAAACTGTAGTTACTGACAGTGGTTTTCTGAAGCGTTCCTGAGCCCCTGTGGTGATGTCCTTTTGTCGACACACTGATGTCGGCTTTTGATGCAGTACCGCCTGAGGGATCGAAGGTCACGGGCATTCAGTGTTGGTTTTTTGGCCTTGTCGCTTACGTGCAGTGATTTCTCCAGATTCTCTGAACCTTTTGACAATATTACAGACCGTAGATGATGAAATCCCTAAATTTCTTGCAATAGCTCGTTGAAGAATGTTTTTAAAACTGTTCGACAATCTGCTCACGAATTTGTTCACTAAGTGGTGACTTGCCCCATCCTTTTTTGTGAATGACTGAGCATTTCAGGGAAGCTGGTTTTATACCCAATCATGGCACCCACCTGTTCCCAATTAGCCCGTTCACCTGTGGGATGTTCCAAATAAGTGTTTGATGAGCATTCCTCAACTGTCTTTTTTGCCACTTGTGCCAGCTTTTTTGAAACAGCTTTTGTTGCTGGAATCAAATTCCGAAAGAGCTAATATTGCAAAAAATGACAAAGTTTACCTGTTAGAACATCAAGTAACTTGTCTTTGAAAAGTATTCAACTGAATATAGGATGAAAAGGATTTGCAAATCATTATATTCTGTTTTTATTAACGATTTACACAACGTGCCAACTTCACTGGTTTTGGGTTTTGTAGAAGCAGTCTTTGCTCACTGTGCACTCTGTGCAAAAACTACGATTGGCAACAAAACAAAGCTATTCAACACACAAAAGACATTAAAACATTCCTATCGTCACAATCGCTCATTTTACAGAATTGAGTTAAGCTGCTTTCACACTGGAGGAAAAACTAATGTTTCGCACGACAGATTATTCAAAGTCAATGCAAAGACGCGAGATCGTCCTGTGGGGCGGTTAACAATAGGTGCTGCAGCGATAATGACCGTAAAAATTAAAGTAGCGAAGTAATCGCCCTTTATTCATTAAATGACATTAACTATGTACAGTTACAAAGGAAGCTAACATGTCTACTTCATGTGTCAGCGACTGCTGACAGTTCGCTGACTAGGTGCTGTGACAACAAACTGAATTCAGCTCGCTATCTCTACGGAGACAGTCATTTATTAATGTAGGTTTGTTAGTCCAGATAAATCCGCCGGCCAGCGTGGGCGCTTGGCCATTCCTGGCCACGCAGGGCGTATCTAGCCAAGCACCAGCCTAAATCGTGCCAAAACTGCATATCAAAATACAATACAAGGTATATTGTATTTCATTGCGAGGTTTTTGGCACAGAGCTCGAAATACAATACATGCCTCAAATACAATACATGAGTAACAATAAATACAATACAAACATAATTTGTTTTTCAATGTCGGTCAGGATTATTCATGACAAAATTAAATACAATGCACACATTGAAATACAATACACATATTGAGAATACAATATACATCTTAAAATACAATACACATCTCAAACACAATGCAGTTGTATTGTTTTAATTTTAGCACAAATATTCCTGACTCACATTGAAAAACAAAGCATTTTTGTATTGTATTTACTGTTACACATGTATTGTATTTTCAATAAATGTATTGTATTTTCAAGATGTGTATTGTATATAAGCATTTTTGTATTGTATTTATTGCTACACATGTATTGTATTTTCGAGATGTGTATTGTATTTAGATAAGTGCATTGCATTTCAATGTGTGTATTGTATTTAATTATGGCACAAATCACCCTCCATAGTCTACGAGCTAAGATGCTCAAATTTTCTCTGCCGGGTGTTATGCCAAGGGTTCATCATATTTGTAATGGGTTTTCTGGTTTGACATAACATTAAAGGTTATATATACTCAGCAACAAAAGTTTCTGTGACACCATTTATGTGTATGTTATAAATGACACGCAAAGATCTCAATGGAATCAATATGTTTATTTAACAGGAGAAACACTGACTTTTCAGTGCCAACGTCACTCAAAACGAAAAATGTCATTTTCATGCGTCATGAAGCACTTTTCTGACGTCTAACCAATTGTGACCTTCACACTTCAATACCGGGTGTGACTTCCTCGTGCCATGATGCAAGCAACGCATCTCCGGCGCATGGACCGAATCTGATGTGCCAGAAATTGCTGTGGGATGTCATTCCAAATCTGACGTAGACGTTGTCGCAATTCCTGGAGTGCAGCTGGCGGGTTATCCAACCGCCGCAAACGTCGATCCATCTCGTCCCAAAGATGCTCGATTGGGGACATGTCTGGGGATCTGGCTGGCCATGGCAGGACATTGACATGTTGTTGCATCAGATACTGCTGTACAATCCTTGCAACGTGTGGTCTGGCGTTATCATGTTGCAGCGTTATTCCGGGACCATGTTGCATCAAAAACGGTACCACCAATGGCCGTAGCACTTCATCGCGATATCTTTGACCTGTCAGATTTCCATCAATAACAAGCAAATCTGTTCTGTTTCTAGCCGTGATCCCTCCCCAAATCATGACACTACCACCTCCAAAACGATCAAATTCCTGAACACAGTTGTTGGCATAACGTTCTCCACGTCGACGGTATACACGTAAACGACCATCACATCGGTTAAGCATGAATCTTGATTCATCAGTGAAGAGTACAAGATCCCACTGACGTTGGATCCACCGTCGATGTTGTTGTGCCCACTGTAGACGCAGTCGTCGGTGTTGTACTGTGAGTATTGGACGTCTTGCTGGCCGACGTGGGACAATGCCAAAATGACGGAGACGGCGACGAATTGTCTGTGCAGACAGTCGCCTCAAACCAGGTATCGTTCTTGCAGTTATGGTTGCAGGTTGGAATCGATTTCGGAGATGGGTTGTTCGAATCCAGTTGTCCTGTCTGGGAGTGGTTACTCGTGGACGGCCGCTGCGAGGACGGTCTCTGACATGTCTTGTCTGCTGATGACGCTGCCATAAGTTCGAAATGGTGTTTCGGTGGACATTCAGGCGATGAGCAACTTCCCTCTGCGAGGTTCCGGATTCAATCATCCCAATGGCCCTCCACCGATCATTTTCAGACAGTCTTGGCATTTAGAGGGTAGAGTTCCTGATCCGAAATGGCTGTGTTTTCGATAAGTGATGCTTCCGTCGTTCATCAGGCACAATGTGAACATTCCAAAAATTCTCCTCTTTTATTGCCATCCACAAGCATGATTTACGCACATTTTCACGTGCAAAGTCATTTTCTCGCATTTTCATGATTTCCATTTCAATGTTGTGTTTACGTGTACTGTTTCAGTCTGATATCACCATGTATGACAATTTCATAATTGCGTTATGAAAAATAATTAACAATATTGGTGTCACAGAAACTTTTGTTGCTGAGTATAGGTCAAAGGTCATAAAATGTGCCGGTTTCGTTTCAGCGCCATAGCGGCCTCAGTTCTCAACGGATCCTTTTTCTATTTTATATATATGGGCCTAAGTTCCATTTTGGTCGTGCTTTGATTCTTGGTTTGGCCATCAGGCAGCTTTTTCTTCAAAACTTCAAACTGCTCTAGCTCCCTGATTCTCTGAGCTGAGATGTTTAACTTCTTACTGTAGGATGTTCTGTCTAGTGTTCATCATGTATGTAATTTGTTTTTGATTTGACCTAATTTCAAAGGTGATATCGGTCAAAGGTCATAAAATGCGCCGGTTTGGTTTCAGTGCCATTGCGCAGTCAGTTCTCAGCGGATCCTTTTCATATTTCATATGCATGTATATGGGCCCAAGATCTAGCCCCAGTTCGATTTTGGGCATGCTGCGATTCTCGGTTTGGCTTTTTCTGCAAAACTTCAAACCGCTCTAGCTCGCTTATTCTACGCGCTGTGGTGCTCAAATTTTTACTGTCGGGTGTTCTGCCAGGGGTTCATCATACATGTAACAAGTTTTTGATTTCACCTAAATTAAAAGGTTATGTAGGTCAAAGGTCGCAAAATGCACAGATTTGCTTTCATTGCAATAGTGCCTTCAGTTTTCAACGGAGCCTTTTTGTATTTCATATGCATGTATATGGGCCCTAGATCTAGCCCCAGTTCGAGTTTGGGCATGTTTCGATTCTCTGTTTGGCCACCAGTGTATGCGTAAACTTTTGGCTTACAAAAGCAACATGTCGTGCTTTGATGTCAACATGTATCAGGGTGATACCCCGGCGGCAGTCCATTTTGGCGACCTTCGCGTCACTCAAGGTCACACCAAGAGATTGCTCATTTTTACATGATTTCACATTTTGTGGCGGGGGACAAAGACACGTTAGTGGCAAATACTTGTTCTTAATGGCCCTTGACTCTGAACTTGGTGTACGGACGTTTAATAGCGACAAGTTTTCCCCATTGCCCCGTGACCATTCTTACTGTGGTGGGCGATATTGGTGACTATGTTGCCTTGTCATGTTTGCCTAGCTGGTGATTTTGTAATATGCAGGGATGTGATTTTTCCACTGATTTGCGTAATTCCGCTTTTTCATCTTCAAAATTAAAAAAATAAATAAAACTCCGATTTAATATCTACAGCATTCCGACTTTTAGTATTTCTGTAACTGAATTGATCTTACGCATGATGCATTCTACAGAACTTCCGTTTTCCAATTAGCCAGTTAAGGCACTCCGGTCAAATGTCATGCTGTGTGGGCAGGGGCCGCGGCGGCAAGTTTCAACACTGCGGAAAAGAAACGACTTGGATATTGCGGACATTCGAGACGAGAGATGGCTTGTAGTATTGTAATAATAATTAATAGTCCGTATACCTGTATTTTGTGTTGCCCATTTGGCTAGTGGAGCAAGGATGAAGCAGTCTTGTAGCCTAAGGTTCAGCGGCGTGAGTGGTTGACAGCTGAATACTGCTGCGTCCCTTTATGTAACTCGTCAAGACAAATGCTGTACACCGCGGGTAAGTTGCGTGGTTGGTTCAGTGTGTATCAGTATCCCCGGGAGTGTGAGTGGGTGCTCGTCTTAGCTCTTTGACGCACCTTCGCCAACTCCCATTAATGGTAGTATGGCCAGTCAAACCATAACATTGCATTATGTAAGCTTACCAACAAACCTGATGGACCTTTATTTTCCTACCTCACTCTCGCACACTTTAATACGAAGCATTATCACCCTACATTTTGACTTTGGTGAATGCTGAATTAATTAGTTACTGTGGCCAGCATACACACGGGTTATCAGTGCTAACGCAGCTGGGCGTGTAGCTCCTAAGCTAAATCATGGTTATTTCATCAGCTGCCCAGCTAATCCATGATCTTTACCAATATTTGCGAACGATACCACTACGACACTCAACTTTTCTATCACATCATATAATTAAAGGTGCTTCAGGACTTCGACGAAGAGCCTTTCCTCGTAGTTTCACTTTTTTTTCCATGTAAAAGGAGCGCCACTGGACACCGAATATAGCCGAATGTGGCTAGACTGTTTTCTGTTGTCGTTTGGCTTATTCACTTGGTTAATATGTAATACATAATATGTAATGCATATTTCCAGGAGTTCCATCAGGATTGTGTTTTAGTCAATAATTGGAAGCTGAAAATACTCCCAGAACTCACAGATGGTTTCTACCGATGATTGGATAACAAAAAAAGATTTATCAGTGGTGTGTATCTACTGTGAATATGTTCTTATTTTTCATTTTTGCTGTTATACAGTACATTCAGGGAAGTCTAAATTCATAAAATCCCATGAGCTTGTGACTGTGATATGATTCTGGAGTTGACTAAGAAGTCAATGATTTTATTGATATATTGGCCATATTCAATGAATGTTATTTGAATTTTATCTGAGTGCAATAGTGGCAAATTAAATTCTTCACAAGCTTGGAGCTTGTGACTAATTTTGACTTGACTTAGAAATCAAAGATTGCATGTTTTTGTTGGCTCGAATATACATTGGATAATAATTTATTTTATTTTTTTTTTTATTTTTTTGAATTCCTGGTACTCTTAAGGCAAAGAGTAAAAACCTAGGAGCTTCAGGGGGGTTCACCCCCCCCCCCCCTCCCGGACCCCGGCTAAATTTTCAGATAGTTTCACTTCACCAAAATCACATCCCGGAATATGTGGTTAGATCTTTTGAAAATATTCGGTGATGGTTTGTAAGTGAACTGCTTATTTCTCTAGAGTTCCAGAAGATTGCCATGGCCACAGCAATTGGATTTGCCATTATGGGCTTCATTGGATTCTTTGTCAAACTAATCCACATCCCCATCAACAACATCATTGTGTGAGTACCTGTAACGCTGACTGATAGGAGTGATTTTTAGCTCTTGCTGGTCCTGTTGCTAGGCAAATGCTTCATTGGAGCACTGGAACCTGCGCTCCAAACGGACATCGCTGGATGTATCTGAGCTTATTGTGTCCATTATTACGCTTGGCTTTCACACACCACTGGATGGGTCAGTTTTAAGTCATTCAGATTCTAGTAGTGCTGCATGTTTCTGGTACCAACTATTAAAGGCCAATTTCAGTCAGCAAATGTCCATCCCTGATTGCTGAAGCTTTTCAGATTGCATTGCATCTGCTCTAGAACATGATTGACAACATGTGCCAAATTAATCAATCATGTTATTTGTTCTCTCAAGTATATTGGGAATATATTCTACCTTTTATTTTCACTTGTAGAACCAGAATTGTTGTATTTGTTGTTTTATCGCAAATGTTCCACTCATTTCTGATTTTCCTTTTTTGCAGCGGTGGTTGAATTTCTCAGGAGCTGAATGCAGAAATGGAATGGCTGTGGGAGATGGAGGCATTGGGTATTATTTTCAGTCTGTGTACATTTGTTTTTCTCCTATGTTAATAAAGGACAGGTGAAAAATGTTATTGAAGTTTTCATTGGTTAAAATTAAGTGGTTTCAGGGTCATCTTTGCCTGTACTAACCTTCTATTACCCTTCCCAAAGGAAACAGCCCTCCTCTTGTAATCATTGGCTTTATTAACTGATTTTTTTTTTTTTGCTTATAACGGTTCCGATCATCTGCAACTGAAGTTGGAGGGTATGGGGATATGGATGTTTGGATGTCACCTGGAGCGTAATTTCTGGTGATTGAATTTGTTGACAGAGTTCACGATGTGAATATGCTGCTCATGCTGCCATTAGAGACCTGCCTCAGACGAAACAAATGTGTTCTGGACTGTTCTGATGAAAACATTTGGCCTTAAATCTACTCATTGACTGCTCAAAGATTAGTTCAGCATGATTGAAGAAACATTTACGGGAATGTTTGCACATAATGGGGGTGGAAGTTGGCCCAGTGGTGTGTCTGTGAAGTTTAGCCTGTGCTTTTCTCAGGCTGCTCACTCAGACATAAAAGCCTCCCCCCAACCATTGACCTGGATGCCGCAAACCTTTATTAAACACGAAAATGTTTTTTACACAATAGCTGTCACTTTGTGATGACTGACCATGTTTCTAAGTTAATCGGTCATGGAGCGAGTAGAAGTTCAATTCATAGTGGAACCTTTAAAACATAAACTCTTTGTTCGATGGTCTGTCAATTAGCTGTGAAGGCTTTGTGTATTTGGTGTCTGCATACCACATCTCCTGACTACCTAATTGGAGAAATGATTATATAAAGAAAGCTGAACGAGTGTGTCGAGACTTTTTCTCCCCCTTTTTTTGCGCTAAAGTTTGCAGTTAAACCCAATTTGTTTCAAATGAAGTTTAATGCATTGGCGACTGTATGGATATCCATGGCAACTATCGTTGCATTGGATTTTTGACTGTTCGCTTTCAGGAACTGATGTTTGTGTCATGATGTTTGTATCATGAGGGGGCGGATTGGAATTGGGACAAATACGCTCATCATGGCTACCCAGTAATTATTTCCGGATCACTTTTAGGAGTTAGGAACTTTCCCAGGCAAAAAAAAAAAAAACCTTTTCATATGCAACCTATGTTTCTTATTGTCTGAAACTTTTCACTCTGAGCTGCCCCCTTGTGGATTTACAGCTGAACATCCATGGCAAGGACGCATGGAAGTATGTGGGCAGAGACTTTTATGACTTTTCGAACGGACATTTCTATTTTCTTATGTAAAGGGAGCATAAGTGAGCCTTTAGATGCTCATCCACTCCTTTCTCCACTTTAGTGTTTAAAATTCCTGCTGTTCCTTACATCATGTGCCTTCCATGGTGCTCTGTCTCCCACAGCCTTGCTGGAGCTCACCCCCTCACGACACTAATGTTACCTTAATGTATTTAGGTCTGTTAGCCAGCCAATCAGAGCTTTACCCTCCATCAGTCCGGGGCGCCTACTCTAAACAACCTTTTTTGAGTGGGGAGAGAATGAAAGGCAGCAAATGGCCAGGAAAATATGAATTTAATGCCCATCCTCCAAAAAAAAAATGTAGTTCCCTGTAGGCATACAATAATGCCTGTTCAGAGTTGGTAGTTAAAAATTTTCATTCAAAGCAATATGTAATGATAATAAATTTTATATAGCACATTTTATCCAAAAATGCAGCTCTACTATAAGTGCTTTACATACAAGAATAATAAGTGTTTGCCACTAACATGGCAATGTCCCCCGCCGCCTCAATTTTGTGTATGGACGGACGGACGTGCAGACGGAGCCCAATGCTATATCACCCGCTTTGCGCTAATCGCGCGGCAGGGGATAAAAAAAAAAATTACAAAGAAAACATCATAGAAGACTTTGTGGGGAGAAAAATTACAGAATTATAATAATCAAGACAGTAAAAATGGAAGAGTAATAAAAGAGACTGTAAAAATAAACACAATAAAATGATAAAATGGAGAAAACAGAAAACAGTGAAGCAGCATTAATTGCAAATGGTGATGTGTTGTTAATGCTCTTTAATGTCTTGAAACAGATCAGCTACTGTGAAGAATAAATTACTGAGTCGCCCATTAAAAAAAAAAAGAAAGCGAGAGGTCTACATGTCCTTGTTTGGAGAAGAGCGAGCAGTCCCTCCATGTACAATCTTAATGGGAATCCTTTGGATCTGACCCTAACCCAGTGAAAAAACAATGCGGTTTTTTTCCCCCAGCCAAAACAGTTAAGAATGCAAGAGACTTGAATTCCTTTCCAGTCGCCGGAGTGATGGACGGCTTTTTTCGGGCATGAGCTGAGGAGAATTCACAGCTCCTGCGCTGGAAAGCTGCCAACCAGACACAAAGAAGTGCCACTCCTGCTCGCATACCGAAGAGTCAAAAGATAGAAGGGTACCGATGAATAAGTCACCAGGGGCATCCATCACCCATGTGATGTTGCCCGCAGTGTAGACAGTGCCAAGAGAAGAAGAACTGAGTTGGGGGAATTGAAAGTCCAGAAAACATAAAGCAAAGTAATAAAGAATGGTTTAAACCCAACAGGAAGTGGTGATTTATCATCACAATAGGGGCAGAGGAAAATTTCCCAATCACTGCAACTTATGAGCTGTGCAAATGAGGTATCTGCAGTGCAGTCTCGGTCTGCGGACTCGTGCTGCAGCAGACCAGTGGCGTGTACGTTTTTCCTCAATCGGCTTCACAATCAACCTTAATCACATAAGCAAAACTCAGATGTTCTGACTCTCCAATCAAACATGCTCCCTGTGAAGTGCCCTCCTTCAGCCCCCCTCTACTGTCAATCGTCTCAGCTGCTGTGTTTGTGGCGGCTCTCCTCCAGCCCAGCTACCACTCGCTGTCAGGCTCTGGGGGAGGGGGAGGTTAGTTGGGAAGATGCACCCTGTCATAGCGTATCCATTGTAATAACTAAAGCACATCCATCTTGTGCAAAACCTAGAAAAAAATTTACTGGTTATCCAAAACATTGAGTCAGTGGCATAGCCAGAACTGTAAATTGGGTGGGCACAAAACATCCCTTAAAAAGTAACCTGTTCTCAATTATTTTTCCTGATTAACAGTATATTCACTCCGGACACACTCCATATTATCAGGTGTTGCTAGTCCTTATTAAGGTAAGGCAACAATCATTCATTTGCTCGCACACTTCAATGCATTTTAATAGAACCATATTTAAAATCGTGTAAAGGTGTTTCAAATCTTTGGCTTTGATTGAATTCAAACAACTCAAAAGATAATTTAGCACAGGTTAGATGGCCTTATCTGCCAAAAAGGAAATGAGACCAATTTAGCTTTTTGTAAAGCATAGGCCTACTAATGAGTAAATAATTTTTTCTGAACTGAATTTACTTTATTATTTAGCTGTCAGGTCACATTAAGAAAGGGGCTGTGTCTTTAATAACCAATGGAGTATTCTTATGATTGGAAAATGTGTTATTAAAGCAGGGGTGGGCAATCACGGTCCTGGAGGGCCGGTGTGTATGCAGAATTGTATTCCAATCAATTACCCTGACAAATTGAGTTAATTGATTGCATGCACAAATATAGATTTTCGCAATGATTCGATCAAAGGAAAATATTTTATGAAGGGAGACAAGACTAGTCTTTGTAGTTTCATGATAATTTAAAGAAATGCACATGAAACGTCAGATTTCATAAATGGTTTGGCTAATTGAGACAATCAACTAATTAAAGACCAGACGTTGGTGCGAAAACCAGGGACAGATACGGCCCTCGCTGCCCACCTCTGTATTAAAGGAAAATAATTGAGAACAAGACAGGATTAATAAATGTTTAAAGGATTTTCTGAGCCAATGCCATTTTCAGTTCTGGCAATACCACTGCATTGAATCAATATATGAGTTATTGCGACAGTAAGAAAACTAAGCAGCATGCCTGTTTTGGCTTATTGTGTGTGGGTTAAGGGCAAATGAAGTAGCTTTAATCAATTTTAAATTGTATAACCAAACAAGAGGTGAAGGGCTTGAATATATTTCAAAGTCGCTTTATAAGCATTTCAAATCTTTTGAAATAAAAGTAAGTTTGTATGTCTGTGTGAATTAGTGCAATTGGAGTTGATTTAAACACTTTCCTTTCTTTGTCAATACTGACCTCTAGTGGCTATATGTAATACTTTATAAGGCTTTTCTGGTTTCTTTACTTGTAGCACTTGGGACATACTGCATGGGATACAGAGAATCAGTTGTCTTTGTATGAATGGGTGAATGTTAGGCATATATTGTAAAGCACCTTGAGTGGTCAGAGGACTAGAAAGGTTCTATATAAATGCAGTCCTATTACCATCCTTCAGTAAATATTTTGCTCCCTACTAAAGCTTATAGTTACATGTAAAACAGGTCTATATAATCCACCCACGCTTTTCACCATTACTTCCTGACGAGGGTGGCAGAGGAGCTGGGGCGTACCCCAGCTGACTATGGGCAAAAGGCAGGGACCCATCTGGACAGCTCACCCATCCACTGCAGGACGCGCACACCTTTCACTCACACCTATGGGCAATTGAGTGTCTCCAGTTAGCCTGATGCGCATTTCTTTGGATCGTTGGAGAAAACCGGAGTACCTGGAGAAATCCATGCAGGCAACACTCAAACTCCACGCTGAAAGGCCCCAGGCCCGATTGAAACCCAGAACCTTCTTGCTGTGAGGCAGCAGTGCTAACCACTGGATAACTGCGCCAGGTCTGGCAAATAGTAATAAAAAAACAATGATCATATGCAGAATTATAGACTTCGAGCCACACATAACAGCTGACAGCCTAACTCTAGTGTAGCCCTTGGTGTGCATCAGCTTATCACCAAATTCACAGATGAATCTTAGCTTCCTTTAGGTCAGGATTAATCCATGAGACAGTTTCCATAGTGACAAACAATAATGATGCAATGCATAACAGGATAAGTGACATCAATATTTTCCCTGCAGAGACATGATAACAAAGATCTTTCAGGTTAGGAGAACAAATTCGGCCACAAGATTCTTTAGTGTCAATTTAGTTTTGGGATGGTGGTTGTAAAAATTTCCCAGTTGAGCCTCAGAATGTCTGTATTGAGTATATTCAGTGTTGATGTGTATAACAGTATCTCCCTTTGTTGGGCAGCGCAAATATGCTTCTCCAAATGTCCTACCTCCTTTCAATAATTCAGCACTGCTGTTATGCTCCACTTTGTCATACTGTTTGTACTCAGGAAATAACATGCAGAAAGTAGTGCTGGGGAAGGCTTGGAGCAGGATTTTAGAGTCCACACTGGAGACATTGCCAACCAGGATTTGGTTTTGGAAGTGAGGACAGCTGTTGATGATATTCAAAATCACATTTCTTTACTGATAGAAATGCTGAATTCACCCTACAAGTCAAAATTTGTGGAACTGAATTAAAGCAGTGCTGTACCCTTAGTTCAAAGTTTGCCCTTGACTGGCTTGGGGAGAGAGACTTCTACTCTGAGAGTGGTTTTCACTTACCTCTGGTCAACCATGTCCAAGGAAAGACTGAAGGTTTGCTAATTATGATCTTAACCAGGGAAGAGTCCTCAAATTCTTGAACATAGAGCACATAATGGTAATTTGACTGCAGGTCAAACGGCAGTAACCTTAGGCCTCTTCCAACAGGGAGTGAAGACAGCAGATAGGCCTCCTGCGACACCATGTTAAATATGTGTGTCTACTTGATATTCATTCATAAGGTTACTCTCTTGACACGGCTGGTAGGCCAGTAGGGGAGCAACAACCTTTCATCAGAGCATGACCATCAAGGAATCAAGATTACCATCTAAAGTTATGCGCAAAATGTAGTCGTACTGAGATTTATTCACACACACCAAGCAATTTTACAGAATAGCACAAATTTTTACATGAAATAATATTATTTATTGCAAAATGTAATTGAAGGAGTCTCTTGTTGTTTTGCTTCATAGATTGTGGTCACTTGTTCTCAATTTGAACATCCTATAATTAGATAGTCATAGTAATTTCATTTCAGGGTCATAATCACCTCACTTTTATCAGTTTTGGCATCTTCATGCTGCAGACTGGTCCAAACAGACTGGTAGCATAAAGACAAAAAAAGTTTTATGCTCATTTTACCCATTGGGAGACTCTAGTAACAGCTGTCAGCCTGTTCTACTGCTCCAGCATATTTGTTCAGTGTGGGAGTGTACAGATTAAAGTGCTTGGCTTCCTAAATGTGTGAAGACAGCCACTGCATCATGCAGGAGTTCACTTGCTAATTCGTGTTGCTGTTATGGCAGGGGGCCCCACAGATGGTGCCGCCAGAGTAGACAGACTGCAGTCGATTGATTGACCACATGGGGCACTGTTGTACACAGGATTCCCAAACATTTTACTTTCAGTCAGGATGATGTCATGGAGGGTGCAAACACTGCCTTTGTTATGGTCAAAGTTCACATTTTGACTGACTTGGCCTCATCAAAGCTCACATAATGATACTGTATATGCTTGTGTAATGTGTAACATTGTATAATCTCAATTAAAAATGCGTTTTGACAGAAATGGAGCCCAGTTTTTGAATCTTCAGTGAGGATCAAGTCTCAGAAATGCTCCCATGCCACCATGCTCCCATGCCTGAGGCTTAAGAAGTGCCCCTCTTTTAAAGAGAACTTTTCATCAATTCAATAAGGGTTCTAATTTACAAAAGTATAATGTACATAGTTATTGAGGAAATATATGAGATCACAGATGGGTGTAGAGCAGAATGAGTGAGATTGTGATTGTGGTCAGGGGGTCGAATTCCGCATTACTTGAATCACATGGCATTTGTTCCAAAGAATCAAGTGGTTAAGCAATTCAAGGATTAAAAATGACATGACATTAGGGGTGTTCAACAATTAAACTTTCAGTCCTACTGAAATAACATACTGGATTACTGAAATTTCTGATGTACATTTTCGGACACTATTTGATAGTAAATTCACAATCACAAAAGAATAAAGCAGTGACATTCTATCTTGCTGACTTCTCAAGAGCATCAGTACTCGTTAAATGTGAATGGCTGCACTTGGGGGAAAAAATCTGAAATCCAGTCCTTACTGCACACACAGGGAAACAAGGAAAGATTTCCACAAATGTTAATCACATATTCAGTTTCTTTGATGAAGACTTGAAATTATTTATCCCAGCCGTAATGATTTGAGTGACTTGTATGATTTTACATTTCCCAGTATGCAAATGCCCATGCGAAATAAAAAATGCATTTGTTTCAATAGATTTGGAATACATTTGGCACTACTCACAAAACATGCCCTTTGGGGAGAGGACAGATTATAAAACAGTCCATACCCTAAGGTATTTTCATATACCTCAAAGTCTGAACACAGAAAACGTTTCTTCAATTTCTCATATAGTATGACAACGAATGAGAAATGATCATGTGCAAGTTATTTCTGGAAAAGTACTCATGATAATAACATTGCATTAAATTCATACAATACAACTATGCAAAACAACCAGAAATGGCTCATAACATGAATCCGTACTGCAGTTGACACATTTCCCACAATTAATGGGAAAACCAAGGCTGATTTTCAAAGATGGACCAAATTAAATGTCTCCTTCATCACTCAAACCAGAGCATTACATTAAAATAAATACAATCGCGGAAAGTGCCAAGGATTTACTTCAAAATAGATTGAACAGCTGGGAGCAAGAAGGACTTAAGTCACAAAATAATACTTTTGAGATTTCGGGGGTCAAAGCTTTCAAAACATGTTGCAGATCATGACATTGGACAATGGAAACACACCAGTACACAAGACTTGAGTGCTTCTTTGCAGAAATCTGTGGTAACAGGTGACGCTCTGGCCATTGTGGCTTTTAATACTGGTGTCAGGTCAGTTTTTGCAAAATGTGACTTAAGTACTTTTTGCACACAGGTCTTCAATTGCAAAGCTACCCCAGTGCATGCATGGGTCTTTCTGTTCACAGATGAGCCACTAGGGGCAATAGTGCTCCAAGAGAAAAAAGCACGGTCTACTGTTATAGAAGTATATAGTTAAAGGAGAATTCCGGTGTGAAATTGACTTGGGGTGTATTGAAACATGATAACAAGTACTAACTTTTGTCGAATACCGCACCTCCGTCTGCACGCAACATTTTTAAATACATGGCTTTTTAGCTGAAGCTCCAAATAGGCTTACAATGGTCGCGAATTTGGCGACGCTAAACGCTATGCCCAATTCACTACCCTTTGTAATTCTGTTGGGAGCTTCGGCTACAAAGCCATGTATTTCGAAATTTCCCCATATATATAGGTGTTTTTCTGATAAGTGGAATAATTCTACAATAAGCCTACTGAGGATGGAATTAGAATAGCGGGCGTACAGTACAGTTCTAGCTTTGAGCTGATACCAGCAAATAAGCAGAAGATTTCACTGTACAGTAATGGCGTCAGACTGAGGTATTTGGGGAAATATGTCCAAGTGCGTGCTTCATGCCTGTTTAAAGAGGAGGTAAAGTCTTGCTTTTCCATTTTTATTCTAAGTCATAATTGACTGTACCCTGCCTCATTGTGAATTCCCAATTAAATGAGCTGCCTTGTTAAATGGTTTTTACCTCAAGTTCTGAATGACCTTAATGTTATATCCTCTTCCTTCTCTTCAATCTGCTCAAAATTTTTTTCATTCCTGCCCCCTGCATTCTCACCCCTGTGCATCCAAAAGAAAACTAAAACTGATGAATATCAGAATTAGACATTTACATTGACTACAAGTTACATACATAAAAACTCCCCACAAACACACACGTTAAATTTAGATTCAAAATAAAGACCGCAGGTGCAACCCTTACAAGTCGTTTCCAAGCTCCCTTCTTCCTGATTTGTGAAGGCAGCAAAGGCCCAGTGGAAAAGCTAGCGCAGGTCTGTGGTTCGCATTTAGTCTTATGAGTCAGCACCATCATCACTGCCAGGAGCCTGAGTCTGTGTGCTTTTTCACACAGCTGATTGCTGTAGTGGTGGCGCTTTATAGCTCACTTCAAAGCAGAAATACCTTTAAAAGGCGAGGCTGATCATATCTGAGGGTGGTTTTGCCACCTGTCTCACAGACAAAGGCACGCGGCGCATACCTAAGTGAAGGATAAAATGCAGAGAAGATGTATGACACTACAGCAGCTCCCAGTAGGACAGAGAATTTGTGACAGATGGGTCCCTGGGCACTGCCCAGAGATATGGAGCAGAATGAACTGAAATGCTGGCAGAGTGAGAGAGCTCAGCGGTGTTTAAGCTGCTGCCACTCTCCAGTGCCTCTCAAACAGGAGACATGACGACACTAAAGAGAAAGGACATCTGTGATTCACACTTTCGACTCTCGCTCTGGTTTGCGGAGACAAATGCAATAGTTTGTTCATTTTCAATTAAATTTTCCATTTTCATTTCAATGAAAATGTTCACTGTGCACTGCTTCACTGCCCGTATTAAGCATTGCTTCATAATTGCTTCGTAATTCTTGATATTTGCAGTTTGTACATACAGGTCTCAGAATTTGAAACCTCAGCAATATTGAGTTTGAGTTTTTGACTTTGGAACTTGTTTTGCATCTGGCTAGGATCTGGATATTTTCGGCAGAAAATAAGGAAGAACTTGGTCAGAAAAAGTGCATTCAGATAAAATTTTGGAAACAAAAGCAGTGAAAGCAATGCAAGTTGAAAGTACAAAAGTATTTATTCATCGTCATAAACACCACCATAATCAGGGGGGTAAAAAAACAATATTTTGTGCCACGTGGTCTTTCATGGACGCAAATAATTTAATAGCGCTACCTCTACCAACTTCATCAGCTTAGTGTAGCTTTTACAGCTGCTGCCGGAAATGTGCAGGACTGTGGTTGCCATGTCCTTCTCACTGCAGGTTTTACTGAGAAAGGGAAAAAAAACTCATTATTCTAGGTCCCTGAGCATTGCATTAGAAATGTATTAACA
Source organism: Gymnothorax reevesii (assembly GCA_029721435.1). Classification (NCBI taxonomy): domain Eukaryota; kingdom Metazoa; phylum Chordata; class Actinopteri; order Anguilliformes; family Muraenidae; genus Gymnothorax; species Gymnothorax reevesii. Next base: position 88,674,186 of record CM056575.1, read on the forward strand.
AGGCATAATGATCAACATCCACCAAACAAGACCTGAAAAACTGTAACTGCCTCCCAATTAAAAGTACAGAATTCTATTCCAATAGACAAGCATAAACCAATACGTGTGAAAACTACAGAGATATCATTACACTAACGGTTAGCTGGAACCAAAATATAAATTGCTATGAAACTCAGTCTTCAACACTGTTATGATAGGAGCTCTGAGGCTTCTAGATTTAGGTCTAACTTAGATGCCGAGGCAGACAAGAGGACACACACACACACATACATACATACATCAAAATTTCAGGTATTTGTATCTAACTGAAATAACACATTGTAGACCTGCAGTCCCATCGCACTGAATTAGTAGACTTGAGTGCCTCTAGTGTACTGATATCATTCACAATTTTGCGACACATGCGTATCTAGTCAACACGTTCTCATCGTGACTCGGAATACAGTGTTGATTTGGAAACATTCCGACCAGACGTCAATTTACCATGTAAAGGGAGTCCTTTGGAATCATTAATTAGTGGCCTTGCTGGCTGGACAATTACTCCATATTTTCATTCTAAACTTGCATCGTCAAAAAATGTGACTCAGGTTCTTTTATCTCCCAGGTCTCTGATGGACTCTTTCAATGTATTTATTTATTTATTTATTTGAATTTCAGTGTTTCCCATTCCTTTAACGAAATTGAGCTAGATTACTGTGTTAAGCCTTTAATGTCCTGCTCAACCATTTCACAAAGCACATTTTAAGTGATTCACTGCTTTTTTCAAGGGGTGGTAATTAAAGGGTAAAAGCAAATGATTTCAGTTTGGTTGGAATGCTAACACAGATTTGAATAGCGCTACTGCGAGAAGCAAAACGTAAATCTGGAATGTTTTCCTGTCTCCGGTGCTCTTCGCACAGAAAGGAACTCAGAAGTGTGGAATGCAGAGTGTTGGCAGGCACAAAGCCTTCATTTGCCACCATCTTCTGAGACTGATTCAAATCAATTTCTGACACCACGGCAAAGAGAGAAATAAATGCTTTTCTGTCATTGATAAGAATGGAGATGTTTGCATACTGTAATTGCATTTTCAGCCCAGATTTTGTCAACTAAGCTCCAATATTTGTAGAACAAATAATTTGTGGCCCAAGAGATGCAGAGACGGCTGCCCAAAGTGCCACTGCTCTCCCTCCAAAGTATGCTGCCAGAGGTATAACCACAGATATGATTTGGGGTACGTCAAAACTCCAAAAATAACTCACTTTGTACCATGAAAATCTGACCACTAGCCCTGAAGGTCGTTGAAATGAACTTGGAAGACAGAAAAAAATTAACAAGTATCCAATAATTTGAAAGTAATTATTTATTTTTGCGCACCCCCCCCCCCTCCCCCCCTTCAGAATCACGAAGTTCATAACATAAGGATCTCAAATCAATTTTTGCAAATACATGAAAAATGCCCCTTAGCATTACACTGCTAAAACAGACAGCACTAACTAGTCAGTTGCTATCCAGTAAAGCCTCAGAATCAATTTGACCAGCTCAGTATCAGAATGCTTTTATTTGTGAAATTTATGGAATTTAGTGGTGATTATACTATTTTTTCTGAAAGATATATACTTAGCACCATTAAAAATGCAACAGAGGTGTGTACTGTATTTGCGGCAAATGAATCGATTTTTATCGCTTTTCCAGGGAGATGGAAGTGGAAATTAAATAAAAGTGTGGTATTGTATGTTATGGTTTTGTGTTTTGATGTTATGCCATGTGTTCATTGTCATGTCTTTTCTTTTTGCTTATTATACATCCCGGTTTGATCAGTTTGGCTCAGTCCGTCTTCCCAGTCTGGGTGCCTACATGATTCGGGTGATTTCAATGGTTTCTGGTCTTTCATATTATTACTTCAATTCTGGTTTACTTCCTTCACCTTGCTGTCCTAGATTACTAATAATACTAACATTCTGGCATGACCCGGTGGCTCATCGGTCTGGGCATGGATACCACGGGGGCTGTGTACTTCCTGCGGCAACCTGGGTTCGATTCCAGCTGGGGTCTTTGGTGCGTGTCCTCCCCCGCTCTTCCTGTCTTTCTGCACATTATGGCTATCTAGTAAAGGAAAAAAATTCCGCCCCAAAAAGTCTCTACTTAAAAAAAACGATGCTAACATTTATATTTTGTGTCATTGTTTACTAACCTAACTAATCCATGTATATTTTTCTAACTTACTGATGATAACTTCGGTTAATCTGTAAAGCTGCACCTCTGCTAATTATTACTAATTCAATCTCAGCAATCGCCCTGTTCTAGTCTCCGCCCCTTGCTTAGCTTTCCCTGTCTCTCCCTTCGTTTCTGTGAGATCTCTCACACGTGCTTAATTGCTTTCCTGCACTCATTGTCTGTGCACTTAGAACGCCTTGACTGGAGCTGTTCATCTGTCATAGGATGTCTGCGTGGATCCTGTATGTGTCTTGGCTTTCGCCATTGTGGTTAAGGACCTCCCCATGTGTGCTTACCTCTGTATTTAGTTCTTATCCAATTCGCCTGTTCCCTGCATAGCATGTGACTTCCCCTGTGTCTATTTAGTCTTCACTACAGTTCATTCTTTGTCAGAACGTTGATCAATACTCATTTGTCCAGAGCTCCTCGTATGCCTTTTGTTTATTGCTTCTTCACGACTGTTTTTTCCGACCTCGAGATTGCCTGTTTTGTCTTTTTGGATTTTGACCTGTTTTTTTACGTCAACGATTTCTGTTTTGGATGCCCTGTGTATGACCTACCTTTCTGGATTTCAACTACGATTTTTGGCTTACTGTCTATGTACCGTTGCACATTTTTGTGTCTTCTGGTCCCGACCCTTTTTACAATAAAGGCTTACGGTTTTTTGAATTCCTGTTCTCACGGGTGGTTCTTGAACGCACCGTCACATTGTAATGCTGATATACGCGAACATGTGGAAATGCTAAGCACTTCAGTAATAACATTGAGCTGCTTGATGTGTGCAGTGACGCTTAACTTGTTCTTTTGGGTGTGGTCAATAGCCCATGTTCAAAAATTGGCAGAGCATATCCGGACTTAAACTTGTGCATCAATGTATCGGGTGGAAATGGCCAGCTGTGCGCCCTTATTGCGAGCCATGTGGAAACCTGTGGGCAAGGAGTTCTGTCCAATCCTGTGCACTCAGGATTCTATGTTCTCATGGTCTGCACGTGAACAGCTGCTGCACCCACAGTTTCTGGTTCCCCAGCATATCCCCCACGTCACCCCACATTACAATAGCCAATCAAACCTACACTCACCTGTCCATCAACCTGAACCTCTGACTTCCCCATAAAAAAACCGGACCCACCCCCAATCAGCAAGAATCGCATCAACCGGAGCAGGAGTTGCCGAACTCAAAGACTCAAATTTCCTAATGGACATTTCTTAGAATTTTTGTTTACCGTGCGTCCGTTGATAAATCACAGCATTACACGGCTTTATGCCTTCACGGCTTCAACGTATGAAGGCTTTGCTTAAGTTCACGAGTGGCACGTGTGTGGTAATAAACACTTTAATTGCATCTTCAACATCAGTCAAGTCCTTACCCGACTACCTGTGGTAATTGTTATCAACCAGATCCGCTAGTCAGCTAACCATCAATACAGTCTTTTCCGGTCAGTTTATTCATGCTCATCACCACTATAACAACCTACATAAAGGCTACAAAAAAAGAAAAATGCTGCATCATCAAGAAAATGGAAAGGCTTACGACACAGGAGAGGAAAATGTTATTATATGGGTGTCGTCTGCACTGTCACCAATCAGTTGGCTGTCTATCTGAGAATGGAAACAGGCAACTGACTGACTGACCCCACTTAGGGCAGCCACAAGTGACTACAGTAAATTTAAGAGCCTCACATCCGACTACAGCCTACCAAAGGTAGGTACCAAAAGTGAGAGTCACACACACAAAGTGTATTGATCTATGCTAAGGCGGAAAATTAAGGCAGAATAAGAAAATTGAGGCAGCAACACATTGCAAAAAAGTTGGTACAGGGGCCTTTTTACCACTTTGTTACATCGCCTTTCCTTTTAACGACACTCAGTAAACGTTTGGGAACTGAGGAGACCAACTTTTGAAGCTTTTCAGGTGGAACTCTTTCCCATTCTTGCTTGATGTACAGCTTAAGTTGTTCAACAGTCCGGGGTCTCCGTTGTCGTATTTTACGCTTCATAATGCACCACACATTTTCAATGGGAGACAGGTCTGGACTACGGGCAGGCCAGTCTAGTACCCGCACTCTTTTACTACGGAGCCATGCTGTTGTACCACGTGCAGAATGTGGCTTGGCATTGTCTTGCTGAAATAAGCAGGGGCGTCCATCAAAAAGACGTTACTTGGATGGCAACATATGTTGCTCCAAAACCTGTATGTACCTTTCAGCATTAATGCTGCCTTCACATATGTGTAAGTTGCACATGCCTTGGGCACTAATACACCCCCATACCATCACAGATGCTGGCTTTTGAACTTTGCGCCTATAACAGTCTGGATGGTTCTTCTCCTCTTTGGTCCGGTGGACACAACGTCCACAGTTTCCAAAAACAATTTGAAATGTGGACTCGTCAGACCACAGAACACTTTTCCACTTTGCATCAGTCCATCTTAGATGAGCTTGGGCCCAGCGAAGCCGGCGGCGTTTCTGGGTGCTGTTGATAAATGGCTTTCGCTTTGCATTGTAGAGTTTTAACTTGCACTTGCAGATGTAGCGACGAACTGTAGTTACTGACAGTGGTTTTCTGAAGTGTTCCTAAGCCCATGTGGTGATGTCCTTTACACACTGATGTCGGTTTTTGATGCAATACCACCTGAGGGATCGAAGATCACGGGCATTCAGTGTTGGTTTTCGGCCTTGTAGCTTATGTGCAGTGATTTCTCCAGATTCTCTGAACCTTTTGACGATATTACGGACCGTAGATGATGAAATCCCTAAATTTCTTGCAATAGCTCGTTGAGGAATGTTGTTTTTAAACTGTTCGACAATAAGCTCATGCATTTGTTCACTAAGTGGTGACCCTCGCCCCATCCTTGTTTGTGAATGACTGAGCATTTCAGGGAAGCTGCTTTTATACCCAATCATGGCACCCACCTGTTCCCAATTAGCCCATTCACTTGTGGGATGTTCCAAATAAGTGTTTGATGAGCATTCCTCAGCTCTCTGTCTTTTTTGCGACTTGTGCCAGCTTTTTTGAAACATGTTGCAGGCATCAAATTCCAAATGAGCTAATATTTGCAAAAAATTACAAAGTTTACCTGTTCGAACATTAAGTAACTTGTCTTTGCAGTGTATTCAATTGAATATAAGTTGAAAAGGATTTGCAAATCATTGTATTCCGTTTTTATTTACGATTTACACAACGTGCCAACTTCACTGGTTTTGGGTTTTGTACTCATCAAACTGTGTTGTTATGCCGACTGCAAACAACGGGCCACACTAATTTCCACTTGCTGAAGCCCTTCAAAGAAAAAAATACTAGAAGTCAGTATTTCTGGATGAATCTTCAATCATTCTCAACTTCAAAATCTGGAATGGTTTTCCTACTACAACGTGGTTGTTCTATGGGCGCAGCCATATTGGATAAGTGAGTTAGATCACTCCTGCACCGCCTTGCTCCAGCTCTCTGAAAGTGTTGGTACCTAATGACCTACCTTTACACACACATTGGGCTAGATCTGAGTTAGTTCAGGACTACACTCAACAGATCTGGGGCCTTATTTATAAAAATTTGCATGGATTTCATACCTAAATAATACGTACCCGCAAAAAAATAATAATGACATTTTGTGGAAAATAACCTAATTTATAAACCTATGGGTAAATGGAATTTTCATTTATTTAATCAGGATGGACTTGGAACTAATTGACATTGTGCATAATCTTCATAATTCCCCTTTTTTAATGTCAAGTTTGTTTTTATAAATCAGAAATCTGTAAAGAAAGATATGCATGTATATTTTTTGTGCCTACGTACCGATTATAAATGAGGCCCCTGAACCTTATCTCCAATTCCCTGTTTCAAACAAAATAAACATGAAAAGTATAGTTAGACCACTCCTGTTCTGAGGGGCTCAGTTCAGGTTTTCTGAGGAAAATTCAATCAATGTCCACTCTAAAGAATATTTTAATGGAAAAATGAATGCCAGAATATGAGAGATGATATTTGGAGAGTATTTAATCTTATGAAAATGTTGATGTATTCAAGGATTTAAGTGAGAACTGATTCAGTAGACCTGTTGCCAATTGCCTCCAAGCAGACTCCTCAAAAGAAAAGAGGAAATATAGCCTGTGGATATAGTGAAGACAAATATGACAGTTCTGAAACAACCACCAATATTTACTCAGATTTTTACATTTTATATTTACTTGTAATGCCCCTCTCCTCAGGCATTCTAATGCCTGGCTACCTGCCCTTACCTAATTATTCAATTACCCTCAGTTCTTATCAGTTAATGATTGTCACCTGTTTCCTTTTAGTTAATTAACATCACTTTGCTATTTTAAGTTCACCTATTATGGTTTTTCATTATTTTAATGTCATAACGTGAATCATATCTTTTTTTATGCACATTTACACTACCAGTCAAAAGTTTTAGAAATCCCCCATTTTTAGTTGTTTATTGGCAATTATGCAGTTTAATGTCTCATTGTACTCTGGAATAAAAGCATAGACATTGGAGGACAAATAAACAATTGAAGTTAAAAAAGAAATCATGGAATCAGTTTATAAACCAAAATGTATTCTAAACTTTTGACTCAAAGTAGCCACTTTTGGCAGATGTAACACTTTCTTCAATGGAGATGAAATATTCTTCCGAAAGTTCTTCCTGATTCTGGAACAGAAGTTCCCAAAAATGTGTGGCACTTGTAGGCTGCTTTGCTTTTACTCTTCTGTCCAGTTCATCCCAAACCATCTCGATGGGGTTAAAGTCTGGAGACTGTGCTGGCCACTTCATGTTTTCAAGCTCACCATCTTGTTCTTTTTTCCTAAGGTGGTTCTGGCAGAGCTTGGACTTATGTTTTGGGTCATTATCTTGCTGTAGGATGAACCCCTGACCAACTAGGCACATACCAGAGGGTACTGCATGGCACTGTAGAATGCTGTGGAAGCCGTTTTGGTTCAGGGTGCCTTTCACTCTAAGTCACTGACCCTGGATCCAGCAAAACAGCCCCAGACCATCACGCTTCCTCCTCCATGTTTGACAGTTGATGTCACACACTGAGGAACCATCCTTTCACCTACTCTATGGCATACAAAAAACCTGGGTAACCTTACCTTTTGTTTGAAAATTCTGGAAGTTCACCACTTACCTTTGTACCATTTTAAGATATTTATTGGACTAGAACTGCATAATTTTCAATAAGATACTGGAAAATAATCTCAGCGTAGAACCACCTATAGTTGTCAGTGCGGAAGATGTTGCCTCAAGTCTTTCTAAGCTGAAGCCGAATAAAATCACTGGTCCAGATGGTTTTAAAGCCTGTCTGCCTTAAGACTGTGCTCCCCAGCTAAGAAAAAAGTTTTTACTAGACTGTTCCAGCTCCACATAGACACACACACAGAGTACCTAAATTGTGGAAATTCTCAATCATTTGACCTCTGCCTACAAAGCCTGCTGCAAAACTGCATAATGACTTACGACCTATTTCAATAAACTCCCTGTTGTGTAAAACCATGGAACGTGTTCTAGCCAGTTACCTGACCACTACTCTTGCCATCATGTTGGATCCACTTCAGTTTGCATATAAGAATCACAGAGGCACAGATGATGCTGTGCTGACTTTGCTAAATGAAGCAGACTGAAGGAGGGCGCGGCAGGGAATTGAACCCCAAACTTCCAGGTAAGAGTCAAACGCGCTGACCACATCACCTAAGAGCCAGGCTTATTAGCAAGGTAGCCAGGATGCATACGTATTAGGAGGCATTTCTAAGGACCTTAGTGACTGTTACATAAATAGTCACAAAACATCTTATGCATCCTAAAGCATATGCAGGAGTTTTATTTGTGGATTTCAGTCCCGCGTTTAACTCAATGAAGACACATATCCTGCTGAAAAGGCTCAGTGGTCTTATTATTAAATCAGGCCTAATTCTCTGGATTAGAAATTTTCTATTTTGCCGCCCACAGAGGGTCTGTGTCAGGGGGAGCACATCGGCTGTGGTCAGTGTGAGCACCTGCTGTTCACAGTGTTCTTCCTCCAGTGCTATTTTCACTTTTTACAAACGATTCAAATGATTTTTTTAGTCAATGACATGAATTTTAAGCTGTTCAAGTACGCAGATGACATAACCCTCGGTGGCCTTTTTCAAAAACTTAGAGTCCACAGGTATCGCAGCCCATCTGGATCACATTCAGAGCCTTTAAACATGGTGTTACATTCGTCAACGAGAAATTAATGTCGACAAGACGAAAGAGTTGATTATCTGTACCAAACAAGATGAGAGAATGGTGCCAGTCTCACTCGATGGCCAATTTGTTGAGACTGTGGGAAATTTTAAATACCTTGGCACAGTTCTAGACTCTAATCTTAGCTTCTCAGAAAACAGACATCTAAATACATATCTAAGATATGGTCACAGCAACTTTACCTTTGCAGGAAACTCTGCAGTCTCTGTGTTAGTCAGCAGGTTTCATAGCTTTTTTTATAAAACTATTGGGAGAGTGTTTTAACATTTCATCTCCCTGCCTGGTACGCACACCTGAGTTGCAAACTTAAGAATAAACTCACAAAGACTGTGTCAATGGCAAGTAAACTAATTGGCAAACCACAGAAGCCCCTGACCCAACGTTTTGTAGAGAGGATACAAAAGAAGGCAAAGAGCATTCTGAGAGATAACTCTCACCCTCTCTTCAGCCAGTTTGAGCTTCTTAACTCTGGGAAGCGCTATAGAGTCCTTCTGGCAACCCAAAATGTTTTTAAAGAGTCATCTGTCCCAAATGCCATTAGTATTCTCAACTCTGCTAAGTCACTGATGAGATGTAAGCCACAGACATGAGATGTTCTGCTTTTAATTGCACAATGTCAAATGGTCATATTACTTCTATGTTTTATTAACTGTTGTATGTCCCTACATGTGTGCTTTGGTGAGCTAAAGACAAATTTCCACCCTGGTGGACAATAAAAATGTATTCTATTCTATTCTGAAAATTGTGGTGTTCTAAAACTTTTTCCCGGAAGTGTCGGAAAATAACTCAAAGTCACCTCCAGAAGAAGTGCTCTCTGCTGCAAAACTCGCTACTCCAGAGCTGACTGAAACCCCCAAATCACTTCTGGACATTTTTTTCAACAATTGGTGATGTGATCATTTGAATTTTTATGCCAAGCAAATAGTTTGGCACGCCCTTGAATCAAGTGAGTTTCACCCACAAGGCTAAACCGGTATTCGTTTCTATAGCAGAAATCCTTTTATGTTAAGGAGTGTGAGAAGGGGCACGAATGGTGGACCAATCACAAGTGAGTGATCAAGTTGACCAATCACTGCGCACTGAGGTTTTCGGGAGGGTGGGGGCAGGACTTTCAATAGAGCGTTTCAAACACAGGTACTGCAGAACATGAGAATACTTAAGTTTTTTTTAAAACTATGACCCATTTTGACCTTTTTTTAGAGAGTTCAAGAATGCAAAAATGATAAGTGAAAAGACACATAATAGGGGCACTTTAAAGCATAATTTCCCCCTTTGCGGGTCGGTGACCTCTGTCAGTTTCGTTTTTTGTTTGGTGCATTCTGTGACAGAAGTTTCCAAAAATGTGTGGCACTTGTAGGTTGCTTTGCTTTTACCCTTCTGTCCAGTTCATCCGAAACCATCTTGAGTAACTTTATCCTGAAGTTTTGTATTAGTTTTGTTATACGCACCTTTATTATTTAATAAAACTCACGTCTCTGCACATGGGTCCTCAACTTCATTCCTTGCCCTGGTGCCCTATTACTATCTCTGCAGGTGCCAGGGCATGTCATTTCCAAACTTATACACACTGTGGCTTTTTACACACAGGTTTCAGATAATTTTGGCTTTTATGGGATTTTTTTCGTCACTTGAGGATAAAATAAGCATGGCAAGATTTTGAGACCCAGAGAGAAAATATTCAAACAAAAAGGAAAGCAAAAAAAAAAAAAATTAGCTTTGTTTTCAACATGGGGAAACCGCAGCCAAAATGTGGCGTTTTCTGCCATATTGAGACAGAGAATAATTGAGAATGTCACTCCAAAACAAATCACTTGTTTTACATAACTGCATATTCTGCATTCCTCTGCTAATCATTACAACATAACAAACCTGTCACAGCTTTATCTGTCTTTCTTTCCTTATATTAAACTGCATTGTTCAGCTCTCAGTCTTTGATATGTAAAGACAAGTTGAAGAAAATGCTGAGGAAGCTGAATTTTGCAGAAATTAAGGGAATATTTCTTGAACAATAACAGTTGATATTGATCAGGATCACAGAGTCACCCCTTGAGCATGAGGGAGATAGTCTGGATTTGTCATTTTCTCATTTATTGGAGCATGTAGCTCCAGTTTATTCTCAGTTATTACACTTTTAGGGGCATTATAATACCATAGCTGGAGAGGGGACAAATGTTTTGATAAGTCAGTATGATGTTTAGATACTGTTTGTTATTAATTGCTTATTTCCGTATTGCCTTGGTATTGGCCTGAGGGTCGCCGTACTGGCCCGAGGCAACAGGCCAATACCAAGGCAATGCAAAAATAAGCAATTTATAATATTTTTATTACTTGGTTAAGTATGTTGTGCTATCATGACAACATTATGACCATGACTTGTGAAGTACGAGAATCCAAGACTCATTAAAGAGCTAAATGCTAGGTCCGCGACTGTCGTCTGCTTTTTTGAAGAGAGCGAATGCCACTGTTGCCAATGGTTACTTGAGCACGTACTGAATGCAGCCAATACAGCTTAAGGTCGGCCAAATACAGGTCAGCCAATACAGCATACAACCCCAATTCCGAAATAGTTGGGACGAAGTATAAATTATGAATAAAATCAAAACGCAATGACTTTCAAATCACACCAGCCAGTATTTTATTCACAGTAGAACAGAGATAACATAGCTAATGTTGAAACTGAAAATTTTTCCATTTATCCACAAAATGAGCTCATTTCAAATTTGATGACTGCTACAGGTCTCAAAAAAGTTGGGACACAGGCCTTTTTACCATGGTGTAGCATTCCTTCTTCTTTTTAACACAGATGGAGGCATCTGGGCTTTGAGGGGACAAGTTTCTTGAGTTTAGCCATTGGAATTTGATCCCACTCTTGTTTACTACAGGCTTCCAGCTGCTGGAGAGTTTTGGGTCTCCTTTGACGGACTTTTCCTTTAATTATGCACTAAATGTTCTCAATCGGTGAAAGATGAGGACTGCAGGCAGGCCAGTTCAGCACACGGACTCTTCTACTCCGAAGCCATGCTGTTGTAATAGCCCCAGTATGTGGTTTTGCATTGTCCTGCTGAAATATACAAGGCCTTCCCTGGAATAGATGTCGTCTGAAGGGGAGCATATGTTGCTCTAAAACTTTTATATGCCTTTCAGCATTCATAGTGCTTTTTAAACCATGCAAGTGCACTAATGCATCCTCAAACGATCAGAGATGCTGGCTTTTGAACTGAACGCTGATAACAGGAGGGGTGATCTTTCTTCTCTTTGCCCCGGAGGACAGGACGCCCATGATTTCCAACAAGAGTGTCAAATTTGCACTCGTCTGACCACAGGACACTTTGCCACTTTGCTACAGTCCATTTTAAATGAGCCTTGGCCCACAGAACACAGCGGTGCTTCTGGATCATGCTCGAAAATGGCTTCCTTTTTGCATGATAGAGTTTTAGGTGGCATCTGTGGATGGCACAGGTGACTGTGTTTGCAGACAGTGGTTTCTTGAAGTATTCCTGTGCCCATTTAGTAATGTCAATGACAGAATCATGCCGGTGAGTGATGCAGTGGTGTCTGAGGGCCCGAAGATCACGGGCATCCAGTTAAGGTCTTCATCCTTGTTCCTTATGAACAGAGATTTTTCCATTTTCTCTGAATCTTTTGATGATGTTATCCATTATTGATGATGAGACCTTCAAAGGCTTTGCAATTTGACGTTGAGGAACATTGATTTTAAAGTATTCCACAGTGTTTTTTAGGCAAGCCTTCACAGGTTGGAGAGCCTCTGGCCATATTTACTTCTGAGAGACTCAGCCTCTCTAAGACATCCCTTTTATAGCCATTCATGTTACACACCTGATGCCAGTTAACTTAATTACTCGCTTAATGTTCTTTCAGCGGATTCTCTTATATGTTAATAGCTTTTTCAGCCCTTTATTGCCTGTGTCCCAACTTTTTTGAGACGTGTTGCAGCCAGAAAATTTGAAATAAGCTCATTTTGTGTATAAAAATGTAAAATGTCTCAGTTTCAACATTTGAAATGTTTTTGGTGCTCTATTGAAAATAAATAATGGCTCATGTGATCTGAAAGTCATTGCATTTTGATTAAATTCACAATTTACACTTGTTGTCCCAACTATTTTGGAATTGCGGTTGTATATTGGCAGGCCGTTTTTACTGTATGTGAGCAATAACATACTTAACCAATTGATAAAAATTGATAAAGCTTGCAGAACTAAGTTGGAGAAAACATCCACACAGCGTTGTAGAACGATGTACCAAGAAATCAACAGTAACTAATTAATTTTTCCAATATTCCGCCGTGATTAGTCACAGTGGGGCACTGTAAATTGAGCTTATTGACTTCATTATTATTACCAACAGATCACAATTTAAAACTTTAAAAGCAGCCTCAGCAGAGCGGTCGAACAGCAGAGCGCACACCCTATTTGAGCTGTAGATTAAATGACAGTCATTAAGCTGACAGTTTAATCCAACACAACTTTCAATGCATAACCAAGGACCACGTCTGTTCACTAAGTCCTATTTCCTTTATACATCAAAAGGGTCTTTGGTGAAGAAACATGCTTACGTGAAAAGGAACAGCATTTGTAACATTGTTCTCAAAATGATCTGAAGTAATTTCACTCCTACCGAAAGATGGGTCAGTTTGTGAAAAGCTCTGTGCATGATTTGACTAGATGATTAAATCCATGATGATTGATGCAAAACTGTGGGCGCTAGAGTGCAGACCAATGGACAGACGTACAGACAGACAAACAAACAAACAGGACCAATTGACATTATAGCCGAAGTTCGGCAACTAATAAAATTTAAAAATTAAAAAGAAATATATTGATCTTGGCTTCTGCATTATATATTAATAATGTCATTCACTTACCCTCTGACAATTGATATATCATCTACTATTTTTGCCCTTGTGGAACGGAACATTTGTACTCCACACAACATCTATCCTTTTCATTACTTTCCACAGTTCACCCTGAAGTACGACAAGATTATTTAAATTACCAGTCCCTTGATATGTGTTATCCCTTGGTGAGCTAGGACTTACAATTCATGGATAAGGAGGTGTAAATATTTCATGATATTGTGCGACTTCAGTTTTCCAATATGTCATCATAATTACAAGCTGCCAAGCATGAATCAATGGTTTTCCATACAAATGACAAATTAGTGTATTTTAGGCAGAAAATATTCAAGGATATTTACATTTTGAGAAAACTACTGCTGCACGGCACAGGAAAAGACATTATGGAGGAGCTCAGTCATTTGTTCGATAATCTAATTTATAAATCTGATGCTTATCACATAAGCATGTACGGTTTATAAGCACGTTATTTCAACATTATATAACATTATTTTTTTTTGTGCATTCCCATTTCTTTATAAGGTAATAGTTCAAAAAATGTTAAGCAAAAAGAGCATAATTCCAAACCCTCCAGAATGGCCAAATTGACAGGCTGAATAAAATTAATCATTGCCCCAATTGTGAGGCCTACAGTCCAGCGGGTTTTAAATATAGCCCTCAATCAACAGCTGATGAACACCACCAGAAGAGATGTATTTGCATTTCTCTCGTGATTGCACTCCCTTTGCCTTCTACCCCTGAATGAGACAGGGTAATAGTTAGAGTAGATTGCCTATTGAGGAAGTACATTGCAGCAGATAAATCATGCTTCATGCTCCAGTGTGATCTGCCCCACAGCTTGTCAAGGGAGAGCTTTTTTTTCAGACGACAGTTGGTTTGCACTCAGAAGTCTTGTGGAAGCAACAAGACAGTGTGGAAAATCCACCAGTTCCTTTCAGCACTACATCCCACTTCTAACAGAGCCCAAAGTCCACTGATTTCACCCAAGTGGGAGGAAAAGACAATTGTCTGCTGATGTCCTCAGGGGAATAAGAAAGTACTATTATTTTCTCTATTATTTTAGTTCACCTGAGCAGGACCTATAACATGAATGTAATTTATATAGTAGTTATTGATGACAGCTATGTAAGAAATTCACTAGGAAATAGGAGGTTGAGAGGAGAGGTGACAAGCAAAAGGGAACACTTCATGCACATCACGACTGTTTCATCTCAAATCCATTGTGGTGACCAAAACAGTGAAAAATTTGTCACAGACCAAATACTTATGGACTTATCTGTATTATGATGTTAAGCTCTTTTGTATGGAGGACCAAAACAGCCAAAATTAAAAATAAATAAATATGAAAATAAAAACAAAAATTAAAAATATATACATAAATAAAAGTGAAAATACAATTGAAAATAAATAAAAGTAAAAATAAATACAAAAATAAAAAACAGATTTCAAAAATTAAAAATAAATAGAAAAATAAATGTGGAAATGAATACAAAAATAAATGTATATCATTATTATATTACCTATCAATAAAAAGGTAAATGCGTTCTGCTCTCATTTATTTATTTTTTGCTGTCAGCATGTAATGCAGAAGGAAATGTTATTCAAATGAGGGGGCGGTCCTAAGTGTGCCTTGGGTTAAACTGTTCGCCTATAGGTTGTGCAGAGGTACACCTGCCAACAGCCAAACTTTTCTCTCACAAACATTGACGGGCTAATAATGGCGGAACGCGGTAAGTATGAAATATGTCATATGTGTTATGTTTTTACTTAAGTCCATTTCAGGTGTGTTGACTCTTTCTTGACTTTCTGCTTTTATAAGCTTCGACTTCGAACGAATCTCAGGAAGGGGGGAGATGGCGGGGCACATGCAAGTTTACTCATACACCGTTAAGCTCCCTGGGGTTTCGTTTCCACAAGGACAGGCTATCTGTGGTCCTTTCGCGCATATTAGTGGTGCGAAATTGACACATTTCAGTAAGTAAGGTTCACGCTGACAATCGTTTGTTTTCGGAATAGTCATGACTAGTTCCGGGGAGTTACGTGATACAAAACTGAAACTTTGTCAATTTTAACCATGGCGCTGTGTAGCGATCCACAGTACACTTAAGGCGAGACACGGCAGGCAAAAACATGGATTTTTCATGCAATGGTCAAAAGTTTGAGATTTTGGGCTAGTTTACTCCTTGAATATGTTTTCTTTCAAACTGCTATAAAGAAAACATTAAAATGATACACTTAGACGTTTATTTTATTACATTTTGTCTACTTGCGGCAGTGAGTTTCTTCCGAATTTACCAAAAAGTTAGCATTCTAACGCAACAAACAGTACTTCGCCTCTTTACTGAAGTCTGTCATGTCCGGTACCGTTGTAAAGCTCTGATTCTCCTGCATAATGCTGTGTAATACAAATAAGGGCATTTTCTATCTGTCAGTAACCAATTGTGAAAGTTCATAGGGGGATTTAAAGATAATGACAAAATCTCATTGGCTACTGCTGGTTTCTGCTAACGTGATTCGCTCTGATGCATCACCGGTGCACTATGGCACTTCCGTCTTTAGCTTTCCGCGGAACCTTGGCTGTGTCCAATCGTCTAATCCCCAGGGAGCTTAACGTTGTATGAGTAATCTTACTTGTGCCCCGCCATCTCCCCCTTCCTGAGATTCGTCCGAAGTCGAAGCTTGTAAAAGTAGAAAGTAAAGAAAGAGTCAACACACCTGAAGTGGACTTAAGTAAAAACATAACACATATAACATATTTCATGCTTAGCGCGTTCCAAATCATCCAAACGATTGGCAGCATGGCTTCCGCTATTATTAGCCTGTCAATGTTTGTGAAAGAAAAGTGTGTGGCTGTTGGCAGGTGTACCTCTGCACAACCTATTGGCGAACAGTTTAACCCAAGGCATGCAACATCCTGTTTGCTGGAAAAACAAACAAAAACCATTCTCAAAAAACTTCAAGAAAAACATCCCCTGGCCTGCTTTTCCCTTATACCAAACTCCTGGTTGGAGGTTGGGATGGGTAAGACCCAGATCCTGGGCTAACAATTGTTTTGATTTAGAAGTCCTCTTCAAATTTAGTCATTGGTGTTTTTGTGCTTTTACAATTCATGAGTTTTAAACAGTGGCCTATTTGCAAAATAGACGTGCTGAGTTGGAGATGTTGGAAATGGAAAAGGGGTTGCAAACTGAGGAAAAAACAATCTGAGCTAGCTATTTTACATACAAATAGACAAGTAAAGGCCCAGTCCCACTGGCCGATGGACACAAAATGTATGCAAAAAGGACACAGTGGACAAGCAAAATTTCGGGGGTGGCTCCATCCGTTTTCATCCGCTCCAGAAATGGACAAAATTGGTGAAAATTTGAGAAAACAGAACGGAAAAGAACGGACGTGGGTAGTATAGCGGGGATGTTAAGCGCATGTTCATAGGAAGCCTAGCGGATGAGAGCGGATGGAAGTGGATGACAGCTCTGAAGGGGTTACCGGGGATAACTGCGAAGCGGACGGATAGCGGAAAGAGGGGATGCATAGCAGATAAAGCGCTTTGTCCATTTTGAATACTTTATATACGAGATGCATACGCTTACATCCTTTCTATTTCCATGCTACTAACAATGTATAGGCGTTTAATGTACCTTATCTTTCCTCCCTTTTTCTGTTTTCAGCTGCAGCGGATGTGAGTTGCGAGGATCCCCAGAGGATACAGAGAGGATACAGCAGACATTTAATGGATGATAATGGACATAGAATTTTTGTTGCTTGTATATGTCGCGGATTAACATCTTACACGGTGGATAGTTCATCCGTTCCAAAAGTTTTGTGCACCTTTTGCGCGGATGAAATCACAGTGGACGGATGCTCGATGGATAGAGCGTATGAAACACGTATGCAATGAGTACACAACGGATGCATAGCCTTTTCCAACAGATGGCAAGATTTTTTTTATGTTTTACACCCTCTTTGCACCCGTAAGTGCAGTGGGACTGGGCCTTAACCAAGCTTTATTTTAAATGAATCCATGCGGTTCACCATGAGGAAACTGTAGAGGTCTCATTACAAACACAAGAGTTTCCTAAAGGTATGTCTAAAGAAGTGAACCAACTGACTCAATTTATCAAGTCATCTTGCCCAAATTTAAAGACAACAGAAAAAGTGAAAGAAAATACATACAACTGGATGCTGACAAACATGCATTTTGCAAAGCCATTAGAAAGAATTAAAGAGAGAACTATTGGGATCAATTTCTACATTTGAACAAACACAATGGGAATTGCCAATAAAATGGGCAAAAAACAGATTTAAATACAAATTGAAGGAAACAACAACTGCCAAAACTTTCAATATATGACATGATTGGATTAACAAAGAAGAAATAGATGGTCCTAGTGGGAACACGTTTGCCAGCTCAATCAGGTCGGGTTAATGATCCTGCAGAGGTCTTGACTAACATTGCAGCCGCTCTTCCACAGATCTCAGAATTTGTTCTGGCTCCAGCTGCTACTCACCTTGAAACCCCGAGTGGGGACAACCTCTGCTGAACTAAAACCATTAGTGCAGAAGTACATCAATCGACCCCACAAGGTAAAATTTTACAACAATTAAAGCAGAAAAACTTGTTACATGAGAAAAGAATAATTGGTATTCATAGCAACGTTAGTGTGTTAAATAATGTTGATGTAATTCTTCCTTTGACGCCAGATCCAACTACGGGGGCTGAAGGTCGGGGAACCAATGGAGAGGAGGGTGGTATTGTGATGAACGGGCAATCTAAAGTGATTAATCATTCCCTGACAAAAGCCCTACCTGAACCTTCCCTCTCTCTCCCTTCCTTTAACCCAGCCCCCTTAAGTCCGGTCAATACAACAGAGCAACAGCGCTTTCAGGTTCGAAAGAGACGTCCAAATACAAATAGGAAAACTCTAGAATGTACTATAACAATAACAAAACCAATAATCTTCATTGGACATTCCAACCTGTCCAGAATTCCTTATTTCAATCATCCACATATCAGATTGATAGTTTTCCAGGAGGTAACCTCTTACACATTGCCAGGGTTTTGCAGAGATTGCCCCCTAGTCCTAATACTCACAAGGTCATATTGGCAGAAGGTCTTAAAAACAAAGAGCAACAATTTGAAAAAACCAGCAAGAAACAATCACAGGAACTGTGGAGGGTGGCTGTATGTACCTTTCTTAATGCCACCATTTACACTCCCCTCATCAATTTTTCCAATCTTTTACCAAAGCACCAGCAGGATAATTTGAAGAAATTGAATTCCTTCATTTTCCAACATGGTAACCCTTTGCAGGAAATAAATTCCCTCAGGTTCAAGGGTAGAATCGGACCGCATTCACTGGACCAGAGAAACAGTGTTACAAACTTTTAATGGAGGTGACGTGCTCAGGTCTTCATACCAGGCACACCAATAATATCATTAACCTTTCTAAAACTTTCCATCTTTCAGATCCACAGGAGACGTTGCTGACTTTGGGACTCATTTTTGTTCCGAAGCCGAGGAGAACTGACCTGGGGGAACTCAGAGCGGACATCCATGCTTTTAATAGAAAATAAAAAATTTTAGATTATTTTCAATATACACATTTAACGGAACATTTACCATTCATAGCTACATCGGTATGGGAGCCACCAGTAGAGGGCATCAGTATACCCATACAGAGGCTAATTAACCAGAATAATAAATCCTTCACTCAACTTCCTTAAGAAATTTCAAAATCGGACAACTGGACATTGGCAGAACGCAGGGCTCTACAGGAACTACGCAAAAACAAGGGTATTGTCATTAAACCAGCAGATAAGGGCTCCAGCATAGTAATAACGGATAAACAACAATACATGCTCGAAGCCTAGAGACAACTAAACAATGTCAATCATTACAAACCACTCATGGAGTCTTTACAACAAGAAACTAGAACTATGGTAATCTCAATATTACAACAATTGAGAAAATTCGGTTTCATTAATGAAAAACAACATAACTATTTAATTGGTCCAGACTCGCCTAGATACACTCATTCTAAAACTTTTGGAAATAAACTTGAACAGAAATGATTTTGAATTTGATTCTTCAATCTACCTACAGATAAAAGGCACGGCAATTGGGTAAGAAATTTGCCCCTGCTTATGGCAATATATATGGCGGAGTGGGAGAGTACCCTGTTCGATAAATGTCCCCACCGTCCCTTCATGTATCTTAGATATTTAGATGACATCTTTGGAGTCTGGCACCATGGTAAGGCCGCATTCAGGGGGTTCCTCAATCTGGAAAACACACACCATCAACACATTAAGATTAAAACCATTACAAATTTCACACAACTAGACTTCTTGGATACCACTGTTTTTTTTAAACAGGCAGAGGGAGGCCAAAAGAGTATTCACATAAGGTCTTCTTTAAACCTACGGTTACACATTGTCTATTACATAAATGGAGTTATTATCTTCGCCATACATTCAAGGGTCTTATCAAATCACAAATAATCCGGTTTTTCCGAATATGCTCCCTTCCGGAGCATTTTGAGCAAGCAACACAAACTTTGTTTCAGGCTCTTCGTCTTCTAGGGTATTCTAAACGATTTCTACGATATATTAAGACAGGGGAGAAAAGTGCAATGGAACTGAGAAATGGAATGAACCAAAAACCTGAGTGTTACAATAACCAGAAAGAATAAATAGAAGACAATAATCATGAACACAGAACCTGAACATAAACATGACCAAAAACCATAACCATGACAATTTTACCCTATTTAAGACCAACTTTAATCTTTTGACCAATCCATTTAGTTGCTTTTGATTCAGTAATGACATTAAGAAACTAAGAAAAAATTAAATTAATAAAAAAATTACACTCTTCATTCCAGGCTTCTCAAGGGCCTCCTTCCCACGGTGGGCCCGGGTAATCAGTACCCTTTTCCCCCCGTGCTACGCCCCTGGACAAAATCAATGGGACTACAAGACTGTGGAACACAGTGGCTGCGTTTGTGTTATCATTGGCTGATCGCGTAATGTATATTTCTCATCAAAGACTTTCCCTGATCCAGGATCAGGGAGTTTGTGGGACAAATGCTCTCCGCCGCACCAGGGTGCGACGCCAACACAGACCACGACCTGTACCAATGGGACTGCGGCCTAACAGGAGAGATAAATTACATTTTTCCTTGATTGGGTGGACTCTTGAAATTATGCACGCGCATACTCAGGTAGACACTTGGGAAATTGTAATTGAGATTCATGTTTGAAGATCCATTCATGTTGGTTGATGTATGCACTAATTTGCTGGATTAAATGTAAGTGGCTGTCAGGTGATTAATATATGGTACACTATTTATTATATAAAATAGTAGTACACTCAGTTTTACGGATTTCTTCATTTTTTTCCCATTATTTTTCTTATATACAGCATGATTTCAATAAAATCTTATCCCAACAATAACCCTAACCTGTTGCACCAATGTAAATTTACAGTAGCCCAATGGCATATCAAAGAATATGAGTTTAAGAATATTTTTTTATTCATTTTGTAATGCTGCAAAGCGGCTTTTTTTTTAATTGAATTAAGCAAGTTTTAGACTGTGCACCTAAAGTCGCACGAGTGCACCCATTTTCGACATCTGGGTGTCAAAAAATCCAAATTCGAGCTGTTATGTGTGTTTTTATTGGCTATGATCGTCAACTTTTCATGTGCAAAATGATTTCTCCCATTGTGATTCACGACAATGATCCAGGGAACTGTGCTGCATTTAGATAATCATAATGAGTTGCTAAATCAAGAAATGATTTGAACCCAGACAGTGGCGAAGCTAGGATTTTTCTAAGTAAGGGGCCATCAAGGGGCAATATTTCTCATGGAGGGGCCGAGTATTTGTCCAACAATCATTCACACAGTCACATTTATGATAAGGTGTATATATGAGTGAAATTTACAAATACCGCACAATTACCCCTAGGGACAGACAAATCATGAAAGTCAATATCGATTAAATAAAAGAGCGTGCTGTCGCAAGCGGGACCCTTCAGCCTTGCGCTTTATTGGCAGCCATATTGATTATTGGAGCAGGACACATATCGATAGATAGCTTCCTATAACCACCCCCAACATACCACCAAAAAATGAGAACATTTGGCTTATCTCGGTTATCTCCGGAAGGGAAAATGAAGATGGCTGCCGTGGTGGCCATATTGATTATCGGAGCAGGACAGAAATGGATAGGGAGCTTCCTGTAACCACACCAAACATGCCAGCACAAAATGAAAAGATTTGGCCATGGAGTCTTTCAGTTATTGTCTGGAAACCAAAATTAAGATGGCTGACGTGGTGGCCATATTGATTATCAGAGCAGGACACAAATCGATAGGGAGCTTCCTGTAACCACCCTCAACATACCAGAAAAAAATGAGAACATTTGGCCAAGGCGTTTTTCTGTTATCGTCCAGAAATGAAAATGAAGTTGGCTGCCGTGGTGGCCATATTGATTATCAGAGCGGGAGAAAAATCAATAGCGAGCTTCCTGTATCAACCCCCATCATGCCACCAAAAAATGAGAGCATTTGGCCAAGGCATTTTTCAGTTATCGTCCAGAAACGAAAATGAAGATGGCTGCCACAGTGGCCATATTGATGATCGGAGTGGGACACAAATCAATAAGGAGCTTCTTCTAACCACACCCAAAGTACCATCAAAAAATGAGAAGATTTGGCCAAGGCGTTTTTCAGCTACCGTCCGGAAACGAAAAGTTAACGGACAGACGGATGCAGTGCGCCACAACAATACCCCTCGATCGACTTTCGTCGGCTGAGGGGTAAAAAACTTACCCAGTGGAAGACCAACCTAATGGCTCCATGAAAAACCTGATTCACACCCTGTGCTCCTAACACGTCAATTTTGGTAGCCCTGCAGCAATAACCATCCATTTTCGTGTCACGTCAGACACTTTTAATTCAATAATGTTTCAAATCTTAAGTTAAAATGCTCGTATCAGCTCCAAATTTTGTTTCCAAACAGGAACAATTGAAAAGAGTTTGCCAAATAGCAAAGTCCCTAAGTTAAAAAGTTTTGAAAATATGGCAAAATGAAAATTTGGCAATTGTCGATATTTTCCTTTTTTTTTGCGAACACTACATTAACTTTGGTGTAGCACACTAGATCTGCATCATACACTCATTATTATCCCTGTGGATAGGAATAGCATTCATTTTATCACCAAACATGTCCAGAGCGTCTCCAAACTCATTACACATGTACAAAACAGGTTGCATGTCTCTTTTAAAGTCAAATTATACCACCTAAAATTTCTTTGAAAAAAAAAAAAGTATGTGGTATTGAGTAAATGGCTGTTGCCTGTTGCATTTGATAATAGCACCGTAGGGGCATCAATGGAGAGGCTAATCCGAGGCTAAGTGGCATTTCTAATAGAAAAACTGATTATGTAGCGTCGGAAACTTCTATAATTTTAACCAAAATACAGCCCCAGGGGGATATGATGCCTATATAGCTCAGGATGTTCTATAATGAGTATCTTAACCCGAAAAACACAACAGCAATGACTTATACAGTGCCCTCCATAATTATTGGCCCCCCTGGTTAAGATGTGTTCTTTAGCTTCTAATAAATTCAGTTTTTCCTAAATAATATAGGACCACAATTAAAAAAAGAGGAAAATCCAACCTTTAATTCAAGTGCATGTATTCAGTGGGAAAACACCCCACATTAAGAAATCATTATTTTACATCAAATCATGTGTGCCACAATTATAAGCATCCATGATGTTAATACTTTGTACAGCCCCCTTTTGCCAACAAAACGGCACCTAATCTTCTCCTATAATGTTTCACAAGATGGGAGAATACAGAAAGAGGGATCTTCGACCATTCCTCTTTGCACAATCTCCCTAAATCATCCAGCGACTAAGATGGCCAAGGGAGGAGCTTGATTCTGTGTTTGGTGAACCATTTCTGTGTAGATTTGGCCACATGTTTTGTGTCATTATCTTGCTGAAAGACCCAGTGACGACCCATCTTCAGCTTTCGGGCAGAGGCCACCAGATTTTGATTTAAAATGTCTTGGTATTTCTAAGCGTTCATGATACCATGCACCCTAACAAGGTTCCCAGGGCCTCTGGAAGAGAAACAGGTCCACAGCATCACCGATCCTCCCCCATACTTCACAGTGGGCATGAGGTGCTTCTCTGCATACTCATCTTTTGTGTTCCGCCAGACCCACTTAGAGTGTTTGTTGCCAAAAAGCTCTATCTTGGTCTCATCTGACTAAAGCACACGGTCCCAGTTGAGGTCCCAGTACCGCTTAGCAAACTCTAGACGTTTGCGTTTATGATTGTGAGTGAGAAAAGGTTTTTCCGTGCATGCCTCCCAAACAGCTTGGTGGCATGTAGATAGCGCCTGATGGTTGTTTTGGAGACTTTGTGACCCCAAGATGCTACCATTTGTTGCATTTCTTTAACAGTGAGCTTTGGAGAACTTTTTATTTCTCTTACCATCCTCCTCACTGTATGTGGTGGCAAAATAACCTTGCATTCTCGTCCAGGCTTGTTTACCACTGTTCCAGTTGTTTTAAACTTCTTAATGATTCCTCTGAGAATAGATATGGGCAGGTGCAGGCGAGTGGCTATTTTCTTGTTGCCATTGCCTGACTTGTGAAGGTCGACACACATCTGAATGGTGTGTTCCTTTGTCTTTCCCATGTTGAAGAGTGGATAAGAGAAATGGCCTCTGTGTCACATCATATTTATACCCCAGGGAAATGGGAAGTGATGAATTACTAATTAAATGTTTCTAGATACTCTGATCAATTTTGTAGACTACTGTAGAAATGACAGAAATGCTTCAATTACATTTATTTCCTAGGAATTGTTTGGGTTCCCAGTAATCGTGGAACAGGTGATTTTATGAAAAATAATTATTTCTTTGTCAGGGATTTTTTTTCCCCATAAAATTCACTTAAAGGTTACATTTTTCTACAATTTTCAGTGTGAGAGTATGCTTCTGCAGTAAAAATTTAATTTATTTTAAGGCTTTTAACACATCTTGACCAGGGGTGCCAATAATTATGGAGGGCGCTGTATTGGATATGTGCAGTTATTATATATGAGCAGAAATCTACATAAATTAGATATGATGTAACGTCAGACACTTTTATAACCCATGTCTCGGTGATCGACCATAGAGGGTATGTAACCTGTCTAAAACATAAGCAAGGCGCCTCTAATGACTGAGCATGCACAAGGGATCAAGACCACTACCAACGGTTAGACCTAATCTCTGGTGTCTCATAGTTTTGCGCCTCGATAGGGTAAATAAAAGTGTCTGACGTTACATCTAGTGAAGTACATGCACAGGGACCTAACGGAAGCAAGTATCGATACAACAACTGGTAAGGACTGTTGGAAATAATCATAAGTATGAGCCAGGGTGCAAAAAACACTGGAAAAACTGTAAAGAATGCACAGGAGGAGGCCAAGGTTGATGTAACGTCAGACACTTTTATCCGGTTTAAAGCTGTGTTTTGATGTGTAGCATGTAGGTGAATGACAGTAGACCCTAAATCTTTACCCCAACATAGTAGCGCTAGGCACTGTTCAAAGTGAGGGTAAAAGTTATAATCTGCCTGCATTGGTTGTACAATACATGGTGGGTTAAACTAAAATGTAATGTCTGACATTACAACGCACACTTATTTCTGATTCAAGGCAGGGCACACCAGATGGAAGACTCAACCAACAGTTCAACCTAATGAATCTTGGAGCCAACACCCGAGGGCACATGAGAAATAAGTTTGGGGTGTAGTAAAAGTGCCACTGGAGTAATTACACCCCCCCCCCCCCCCCCAAAAAAAAAAAAAAGTCCCAAAAACAGGTTTTTGAATACCCATGGGATCCACACAAACCTACACGTTTCTGAAAACTGTCCTGCATTGAATGAGACTAGGATAGGCCAGATTGGTGGATTCATGTTTATTCTGTAGCACTGAGAAGGTGGAAAGGCTGGAATACGGCCAAATGGACGCTAACTGAAAACCTGACCATATATATCTCACCAGTCATAACTTTAATTAAAAAAAGTGTAGACAGTGCAACATTTTCAATTTTACCTTTGAGCATGAGCAACTTCAACTGAAATGCGAAATTCTGTGCAAATTCTTTGCAAATTGGACGAATCCGCAGGATATTTAATCAAATTGGACCATGGGAGAGCAGCAGCAGCGACAAAACAATAACCTTAGCCTCTTGTCTACTTTTGCGTGACAGATGGTCATCTCCGTAGGCACCAAGCGTTTTCATTATTGATATTCAGGGCTGGTCTTTCAGCTCGTTGTTCAAGTAATCATCCCGCCTCTAGTTATAGAGGGCAAGATGCTGGAGAACAATATTGATGAGACGCTCTCTTTTGTTTGTCACCGTACTATGCTATGTACTGAGTTTTTATCTAGTTTATGTGACTTTGCAGTTTGAGGCTTGAATGCTGTAGCGTGAATAGAAACAAAGCATTTCATTGGCTAAAAGTCTAGTTTCGCAGACGGATTTTCGTAAGGTTAAATCCGTGCGGATGTTTTTTCTGCCGCACGAAACTTCCGCCTTGGTGTGGAAGCTTACATTAGAACCCATTAAATAAGCTTCTATAAATATCTGCGCGAATAATCCGCACGGAAATTCGTGCTTGGTGTGAATTGGCCTTGAGTGTGACCCTTTCTTTTATTACTGAACTGCTACCAAACATTATGGTTAATGTTAACACAAAAATGCAAATTAAAAAGAAGTAACATACACTGATTAGCATGTATTATCCAAAGCTAATGTTAACTAATAGCTTACCGCTGCTTTTTAATTTAATGTTTGTTTGACTTGAGCTGAGTGCTCAAGTTGAGCTGACTGCCATCGAGCAGTTCTCTGTGTCTTCTACAGCCCACCTGTCACTGTGGTATTGTTGGAGTGTGAACCAGTGTTCATTCAAATTGTCTTCTTCTGTGAGCTTTGCTGACGGTGATAGGCCTATTTGGCACAGTACTGCTGCTAACTGTTGGGCATGGAATTGCTTTCACCTATAGTCTGATTGCCATTCTCGGACAAAATGACAGATGAGTGACAGGACACGGGCATTTCAGGGGGCCTATTAGATTTCAGATGGGGCCAATGCCCCTGTGGCCCTGCCCCTAGAACCGCCACTGAACCCAGACACTTGACATTTTGCAATGCTTGCCAAACCTAATGGTCATCATGTCAATCAGCAAAAGGAAAAACTATCAGTTTTCAAATTAGATGATAAAACCACTTAGCATTTTTAATGCCCCTCAGTATATTAATATTGGCTCATGATGTGAAAAACCTTTCATTTAAATGATACACTGGTCATTAAGAATAAATAATATCCAGTTTTTATTTACCTCTTTTATTTACCAGGTACACGTTGGTTCTCAATGGATTCAACGGGGGTTGCTTAGTGCCTTGTTTGGCTTTATAAACTCCTTGACTGAATTGCGCACGCATGTTCATTCTTATTAACTTAACAGTAAACAGTAAGTGGATTGTAATCCTATTCTGGGAAAATGGTTTCTACGGTTTGGATTTTTTCTTGGAGATCAACATAATCTTGCTCAGTCTGTCTGGTTCTCCTTGACTTTTTAACCAGCTCCTGGGATTTATTAGCCTCTGGTGCTAAAGTCTTGTCATCATTATGACAGCGTTTTTGCTTAGCATGTTTTTGTGCTTGTCCTTGCTGTAAATATTGTTTGAGGAAATCTGGAATTGTATTTATTGTTCATTTGGACAGAGAATACTTGATCAGTCTAAATAGTCAAGAATCTAAAGGACAAGAACATGATGTAGGATGAAAATGTCAGTGGCTGGTGAAGAAGAGTTAGCAACTTGAATGAGCTACTGATTACATTACAATATTCATTAATTCAATTCAAGTTTGCTTTATTGGCAGAAAGGTCAAACCATTACCAAAGCTTCAAGAATAAATTTTAAAAAATAAATACATTTTATAAAACAAGGAAACAGTTGCACAAAACCTGTTCAATGCTTGCATGTGTGTGTTTGTGTGTATGTGTATGCCTACATTATATTGTTGTGTTAATGTGTATTTCTGTTCGTGACTTTGTATAGGGAAGAAACAGTCAAAAGAACAATAATTGTGATTATTCTAACAATTAAGTAATACATTTTTGATGTGACTAAATTATAATAAAATTCACTCATGAATGATTACTTACAGACATGTTAAAGAGGTTTATGAAATATTTTTTGTTAAATAATAATGGCTCTGATATAGCTCTTATGCAAGGAGTTGTATAAACTTGATAAAATCCTGAAAATGACGATAGTCTCCTCCATCATTACAATTCCCATGACCAAGAAAATATGTGTGTCATCTCAAAAGTTAAACCGCAGGACATAAGACGTCACTGGACAGTCCACTCACAATGAGCTCTGGAGACTTTGAGTTTCCCCATTCTACTAATGGAAGTTACACATTGGACCACCATTGGCCTCTAAACTCTTTGTGACATCACAAATCATTATTACAGACAAATATGAAAGCAGATATTGAGTGCCAGACTCTGCTAAGTGCAGTTCAAACATTCAAGTACAGTATATGAACAAGAAGAAAACACATTTTTGAATGGAGGTGGACATAAAGATAATGTAAATTAATATACTTTACGGGGCTTTTAAGACCTGCACCCACCTTAACTGAATTTGAACTCAATTTTTTAGCCCCTTTATGTATGATACAACCTAATTCCAAAAAGATAGGACACCGTGTAAAATGTAAATTAAAAAAAAAAACTCATTTTGAATTTGATGCCAGCAACATGTTTCAAAAAAGTTGGCGCAGGCGCATATTTACCACAGTTTTGCATCATGTCTTCTTCATTCAACACTCAGTAAGCATTTGGGAACTAAGGAGCCCAGCTGCTCTAATTTCGAAAGCAAAATGTTTTCCCAGTATTACTACATGTTGGATTTCAGCTGCTCAATACTTTGCATACTCCTTTGTCATGTTTTTCGTTTAATAAATACCAAATATTCTCAGTGGGTGACAGGTCTGGACTGCAGGCAGACCACTTTAGCTCCCAGACTCTTATACTGTGGAGACCTGTTGTTGTAATATGGGCAGATTATGGTGTTTGTTATCTGTTGCTGAAATGAGTAAGCCCTTCCCTTAAAGAAAAACATCTTGATGGCAGTAAATGTTACATCAAAGCTTGTATATATCGTTCACCATTAATGGTGTCTTCATGGAGGCTCAAGTTACCCATGCCATGTGTACTAAGGAACCACCATACTATCATGAACGATGGTTTTTGAATTGTTTGCTGATGACAAGCCAGATAGCCCCTCTCCTCCCCAGCCCACAGGACGTGGCATTCATGATTTCCAAACACAATTTCACATTTTGATTGCTCAGGCCACAGTGCAGTTTTACACTTTGCATCAGTGCATTTAAATGAGCTCAGGCCCAAAGTGGAAGGCAGTATTTTTATTATCTTGTTTTATCTCTACATGGCAGAGTTTTAGCTTGTATTTGTGGATGCAGTGACAAACTGTGTTTACTGACAATGGCTTCCAGGAGTGTTCCTGAGTCCATGCAGTGATTTCCAGCACAAAAATTCTGTCTGTGCCGCCTGAGGACCTGAAAATCACAGCCATTCAAAACTGGATTTTGGCCTTGTCCCATGAATACAGAGATTCTCAGAATTCTCAGAATCTTCTCAGAATCTTTTAATAATATTAAGTACCATAGAGTATAAAATCTCCAAATTCTCAATTTTCAGTTGAAAACGTGATTCTTGAATTGTTGAAAAATTTCCCCATTCAGTCTTTCATAGAGTGGTTACACCCTCACCATATTTACTCATGAAAAAGTTTTCATACCCACTCATGTTCCTGATGTGTTGGTTAATAATCTAAATATCTGTGAGATGTTCTGCCATCAACATTTCCAGTCTTTCATTGTCCCGTCCTAACTTTTTACAAACATGTTGCTGCTATCAAATTCAAAATGATATTTTACCAAAAACAATAAAATTTTTCTGTTTCGACATCTGATATATTGTCTTTGTACAATTTTCAAAGAAATATAAAGTTCCAATGATTTGAAAATCATTGCATTCTGTTTTTATTTTCATTTTACACAGCATCCCAACTTTTTTGGAAATGGAGTTCTGCAAATAATGCCTTTTTTTTGTTGTGCCTGAACCTATTAAGGCTTTATTCCTCTGTATTTGTGTCACTGAGACTGAGAAAATGTATTCCAGTGAAGCAAGAAATGTAGAAATTTACAGAATTATTTAGCAATTAAATTTCGGAATTTACGGACAGTGGCGTCTATATTTGCTCAAATTAAGAGGATGAGAAGAGCCATTGACTGGTTTGTAAATACAGTTGTAAATAAACAAAAAGCAATGACCACAAAGGTCATTTTTCATTTATATCACATTTGTGGGATTAAAATTTTTACCTTCCTACGAACATAACTAATCCCTGCAAATGAAATAGTTGTTACATTTATGGTAAATTTATTATTACGTTCGCAGTATAGGCAACTGCTTGTGGGAAATTGAATACATTTTTGTGATTATTGCATAATAACTGGCAGATCTGTATTATGTTTATAATTCATTATGTTATGGCCCCAATTTGTTATCACATTTACAACATCCACAACAGCAAGGGATGACAGACACAATTTTAAAACTTAAACACATTTAATTAACAAAGACAACTAAGAACTAACTAATCTACTGACTAATATAATGACCAAGATTGATTAACAAGAAAAACAGAAATGTTTACAGTCCCTTTAGGTTGGGTTCCTTGGTGATGTCCTGTCTCAATTTTACTCCTTATATACTCTTTTGCAGAACCCTCCCACCTTTTAGGCTTTTTTTTAATTTTTCCCTGGGACTTGTCCCAGACATGCCTAAAACATGCCCAAACCTACCTCCAGCCTGGCTTCACAAAAAGAGGTAAATTCTAGTGGCCATCTAGTGGCCTCTATTCACATTACAATTACATTTGTTGACTGTTATCACATTTGTGCGAGTTAAATGGGTCCAACAAAATATAAAAATTTCAACCTTTTTCATTTATTCAGGCAGCTTAGGTCTCCTTTCTCACTATCTTTCCATTTGAGTATAGACTAGTTCACTGAAGAAGGAATAGGGGTCATTTTATTCATTTTTGAATGAACTGCTGCATTTATGACTACCTTGCTCAAACATTACTTTAAAATATGGGTTCATATTCCCTTTAAAAGTTTTAAAAGGCCAGTTATTTAACCCCTTAAACCTGAACGCCCCCGGTACCAGTGGCCGTCATTACGCATAATAAATACAGCATGTTTCCAAATCGCAACATGGTCATGCGGCTTATCGAACTTAGGCAAAGAAACAGGGCAAAAAGCTTGTGTTGACCATTTTTACCTCAACCAAACACAATTGAAACACTTAACAAGTAAATAAGCATGGAACCAAACACAGGATAACATCATATCAGCCCGGAGTCACTAGCATATCTATAGAATTTGTGCTATGCATACAAACAATACCTCAAATGAAAGAGGAAAGTCCACAGAATCCTACAATATAAACCTTGTCATTTTAAACCGACACCACACTCAAAGAACAGCAGGCATACCCTTTACTGTCTACAGAGATGTGTGATGGTTCTGCCCTGCAGTCCCTCCCCCTCTTGCTGTCTTCACCTCCACTTCAACGAGCCACACCTGTTGGTTGCATTCTGGTGTTTTTAGCTTTGTGTGTGTTGCTGCTGCTCCCCTGTCTGTTTTTGCCTGTTTTGAAAGAATATTTATTAAATATCTTTTTGGTTGTACCAGCCTGTGAGAGCGGGTCCCTTCACTCAACCATGACAAGATGAGCTAAACATTTTTCTTACCTTTGATATTTTGTAATAAAAAAACTGTTTGAGGGTATATCTGTGCTTGCTATTGTTAGCCCAATGTGTACGTGTTATAATGAGACTAGATCTCCCAGTCTCCAAGCATGTTTTTTTTCCCCAGGACATTGCTTCAAAGATCTCAGCTCCATGGCATTGTTTTCAGCTTGTGATGCTGTAAGTAAGACTTTGTTGGTAGCCGCTTGATTCTATGGGTTCTGATGTTTCCAACAAGCCCTAAATCACCTTAATCACACAAACTTAGCCTGAGCTAGAGCCTTGCATTCCCAGTGCATCAAACTGAGTCCATGGGCCATTCGCATGTACTTAAATAGCGCGACAATATAAACGCTTAACTGGTTTGTTTGTGGTATTTTTGGTATAATTATCCGCTAAATATTCACCAGTCCTTTTCAAAGTTGTTTTCTGACTTAAACTTTGCGCCAGTCAGAGTGAATACTGTGAACACATCAGTTAAAATGGGGTGAGTGACGTGTTTTCTTGACTCATTCTTTAGGCAGTTTGAGCTCTGAAAACCAGTGGTCTGGCGAGCCTAGGGCTTAGGTTGAAGCGTTGCATGCCAGGACTGGCAGAAATATATTTTTCAATTCTAAAAATTAAAAAGTGGTTGTATTTGGATGGAATGTATGCCAGTAGTGACATATAAGTGAAATTAAATGAGTTTTACAGTTTGGTACCTGAAAATATGAAATGGCACAGTGTCAGCTTGGAGAGGCCACCTAGACATTCCTGAACTAAGACCTCTCTAATTTTGCTCTGATTTACTTGGTTAGAATTAACTTTGGCACAGATAATGGTGAGATTCTGTGATGTAATTTTTTAGGGGTTTCAGACTGAAACTGAATAATTTTAAGATAGATAAAAGTAAAACTTTGTTTAGAGCAAAAACAATGTTTCATTTATGCAGTGCTCTTTCTTCATTTACTCTGACTTAGTGACATGTACACTAATTTGCACAATGACAAAAATCCCAAAGGTATTACCGTTATTATGAAACCAAGAATATTCAAATCGACCAATTTGTTGCGGAGATATAGTCATATCATTTTGGGCATGTCATTTTCAAGCCAGAGGCTCAGGGCTTAGGGGGTTAATGAAGCCACCAATGAAGGCAGGTCAGAAGTGTCCTCATAAACATGAATGTAATATTTCCTTCACAGTCTTGGGCGACTAGTGTTTAGTTTTAGTGGTTTTGACTAAACTACACAGAGGCCAATGGAATATTTTGTTTTGAAATGACTTATGTGTTCCCTTAAATATGGAGAAGGGTCCTCCTCCCATTGACAGTAGGAAATTTGTCTATTTGATCTTTGCTCTACATGCAATCCTGTAGACATCCCAAATAATACCCTTTTAGGGCCAGAGTCAAGCAAAGGGTCATAAACTATCACTTTACGCCCATCCAATTCCTAAGACAACAAAGAACACCACTGTTACAACCTTGGAACCACTAGCGAGACAGGAGCACGTCCCCTTTTTATTTTATTAGGGCCCGAGCGACGAAGTCGCAACGAAGTTGCGAGGAACCTATTGTTTTTGTAGAGATTATTATTATACTTCTGCGGCTTTGCAACGCATTTTGAGGCTTTTCCTGCGGTGCGAGCTGCACCAAATTTGGCACAGACCTCAAGCCTGGCGAAACTCAACATTTTCTGGAGTGACTGGGCGTGGGCGTGGTCAGGGGGCTCAATAGCGCCCCCAAATGTAGGGCCGTTTTTGGGCATATTTTGTCGGAGGTGCACAAAATTCGATGACATCAGAGGTCGCCTTAGTACAATGTCATGAGATTTTTAAAAAAATTTTTAGCCCAAAAGGAAGTCAGCCGTGGACCGTTTCCTGCGGAAATTTTCAATATACGATTGCAGTTTTGAGGCCTGTAGAATGTGCAAAAACCTACGAAACTTTGCACATATATGTGAATCCCAATGCAATTTTATATATATCACAGCTGGCCACACGCGTGGCAGATCAGCTCTGTAGCGCCCTCTAATGCATTTTATGGTATTACAGATGGAGGATAGCTTGTAGGCGCATGATACGTGGCACATATGTTGTAAGGTACCGTACTTGATTTTTGAGGGGGGTTGCGGGCGTGTGCGTGGCAAATTGGCTGAATGGCACCCCTTAGGCACTGCCAATTGTGTTACAATGAAGCAGCCCCCGCGTACCTTTTCACTTACAAGTATGAAAATCGCCAGTCACCTGTAGGGGTCAAGACATACAAAAAAGCCTCTCGGAGCAATATCATTAAACCAACAGGAAGTCAACCATTTTGAATTTTATGGTCATGTTGGGGCAATTTGCAGGTGTCGTATTTTAACGAACTCCTCCTAGATATTTAATGCGATCGACTTCAAATTCGGCCTGTGCCTTCATAAGACCTGTAAGAGCAAAAGTTGCGTAAGACGTGTACTACAGTCTTAGGGCGTGGCCGTGGGGGCGTGGCAAACTTTGATGTTTGCCATAAGACATATGTTGTTATAACTCGGCCATACATAATACATACATACATGGCCATACATAATACATACACACATCATACTTCCTACATATGATGACAGTCGCACCCTGAAGAGGTGTGTATGTCAACATTTGTTAGAAGTCACAGCGCCACCTGCTGGCGACAGGAAATGGCACGTTTTACGGCTTTGATGTGCACTTCCAAGATATGAATGCAGATTTCCTAGATGGTTCATCATATCCTCTTTAAAATTGGGAATATTAGCCTTACGGCCTTGCAGAAGAAGTGCTGCTAATATTGTGCGCTTTCGTTAAACGGCGCGGCCGCGGCGGCCCATCAAATTTTAGGTGGCGCCGTGATAGGGGAAGTGATAGAGGAAGTGGATGAAAAAAATTCCCAAAATTCACCAGAAAGTCCAAATGAGCTGAAACTTTGACAAGTTAACAAGCAGTCCGAGGCGAAACTACTGTGTTTTGAAGTCCGTCACTCTAAATTTTTCAATATATATAGACAGTCATAACATAATAATATTTCCAAAAGTTTAGATTCAAATTCTACCAAACCTGGTAATAATGTTCCCTGTGTTGTGTTGATGAAGTGTACCAAACGGCGTTTGATTCCGTCCTACGGTTCATGAGATATGATGTAAAGATGACAGTGAGTGCTGCAGCAGCAGTCATTGCGTAATTTGAGCTGCTTGGTCTCAGGGCAGGTAGGGGAGGGGGAGGGGTGTTTGGCATGTCAAAATGGTATCATAGCACCCTCCAGAAAATTTTTGCACTCCCCTCAGGAAACCACATTGTACGCGGTCCCGCAGTCTCCAATGGCTCTGAATGGACACCTGCACCCATCAAGATCTTGCCGCCACCCCAACGTGCACGAGGGGTGCGAGGGCCCTTTCAACGCTGCTTGCAGCTTTAATTTATTTTTATTTTTTATATTTATTTTTTTATTTGTACTGTTGGATGCTGTATTAGATTTGCTCATGTCACTTATGTTACCTGGTACAGTGGTAAACGTTTCAAAAGTATTTGATAACTGAGCTTGACTACCTCCAAAAATGCTCATGTTTGGTTGCACCAGAAAGAGACTAAATCCATTCATCTTTTTGGGTCATTCCATGTCAAATGTCCAAATGGTTCCCACTTGACCATCTCAGATTTGGCCAAAAAAAAAAAAAAAATTTCAGCTTGTGCATTCACCTCCTAATAGGAGAAATCCAAAATTTTAGCACTCAACCCCTAATCGGATTTGCCATAAAAAATAGTTTGGCAACCAAGTTCCCTTTTTGAACAGCGATTTCTGAGGAGCCACTTTCACATGGCTATATCTAGAAAAGTATTTCAGCTAGGCTCTTCAAATTTTAAGCGGTGAAAATCTGCTACTCTAACTTGAGGAATATGGACTTATGAATGTGTCCCTTCAGTTCATCATATATTTCTGGGTGCTAAAAGTTGCAAGAAAATTTTACTCTACGCTCTGCAGTAGCATATTTGAAGGATTGTAAAAAGCCTAATTGGTATTGGTATTTGGTATTGCACATACAGCTTCTCATATATGTTTTATGTCTTGTAGTCCAATTCTGCCTATCTCTTATGAATAATCTAGAAAATATTAAGGCTTGAAAATGAAAAAAATTAAATGTGCTATTTGTAACATTTTATACAAAAAAAAATGACACCATCCACCAACATCAAATTGACTGTTTTGGAAATATTAGATGCCTGTTATTAACAAATCCAAAAATTGTGATGAAGTTCTGCTTTTTTTTCTCAAAATAAATGTTTGAAAATATGGTATTTTTACGGACACACAGCATTTACTGGCATCAAAGGCATATTCAAACATTATTTTATAAAATGCATATAGAAAGCTCAAACTCAACAGAGTGCTTTATTTCATTAATGTTAACTTACACTTGAATTATAACCAATACCTGTTTTCAGATGTATATCGAAATACTGTAGTCCCAACATCAGTGGAAGATTCAATTTGTTACAAATCATTACTTAAAATGATTGTATCAATGAACATTTACAGCAAAGTATAAAAACATTTAACTGTATTCTTCAATTAGTAATAACCAGTGTTATAAAGAGTTTTTGACAGTCACAATTTTATGTAACATTTTAAATGACCAATTGATAGCAGTTAGCACAGATACTGCACAAATTATTTATTATTATCAACATCCAGTCGTAGTGCTTGGGACTTCAATATTGGCAATGATATTTTGCACAGGTACCCAGCATAGGTCTTCCCTCCTGGGACAGAAAAAAATTTCCCTCCTCTTAGTCGCCACAGTGAGCCTTCATTCTATGGGGGACCTTTTGACAAACAAAAAACCAACAAAGAGTTTTTACATCCATGGATTGGATTTGGGGGTTGACGTCTGCTTTTTCCATCATGAGATCAGGCTGTCTTTTGACTCTGAAACAGTGATTTTGGCCTTTCTGGTGACTTTTTCAGGAAATACACAAATTGGTTTAGTGTTTTCTCTTTTGTCTTTGTTGTTCCTGTCATTTTAATTCTTGTTTAAGGTGATAGACCCTCATCTGTAGATGTACATGTTCTGTAGCAACTCCAAGTTTCCTAATTTTGAATTGGATTCCGAGTTTCGCTTTTTGATAGAGGTTGATCCAACAGGTTCCTCTGCCAATCAACAAATTTGACAGCGTGTTTATTAATTACTGTAAAAGATATCAATTAAGTCAAATAAATTGATTTTATTTGTTGGCTAAGTGAGGGGCCATTAATATAGCAGCATGGATTTGCTGTCACCTTTGCTGGAATCAAAGTGAGATAAGCGCATTGGATCACTTCTGCATCCTGAGTCATTGTTGGATTTTTGTGCAGCTCAGCTTCTTGTGCCTTGCTAACTTGGCAAATTTGCTGAGAAGTTCTCTGCTTTATTGTTTGATATGATAGTACCATCCTATTTTCTGTACATTTAGATGGGTTCGTCCTCCTTCTCTACTACTTGTGAGGTATCATTCAGGAACCAAACGCGAGACCCAAAAGATGCAGCAAAAAGGTGTTTTACTGAAGCTGGGGGGTGAACCCCCGCAGGGCAGAAGGCAACGGTACAGAGTTCACAATCCAAAATCAGAATCCCAGTGACGTAATCCAGATTATACATAGGGCAGCAAACACAATAATCAGGGTCAGGCAAAACAGGTTTGTTACACAGGTGTAGAGAAATCCAAGACAAAGCCAACATCGTAAACGGGGACGGTCCAGTCAGAAGTAGAACACAAAGAGTACAAGGCATAGAATCGCAGCACAAGGAAAATGTTCTGACAGGCTGTTTGTGAAATGACTGCTTAAATACACATACGGGAAGTCACATGCTATGATAAGGAACAGGTGAGCTGGATCAGTCTAATTAACAAAGGAATGAACAAGAGGAAGTTCCTAACCACGTGAAATTCGTGAAAGCCAAAACGTGGACAGGGATTACACAGACAGCCTATAACAAACACATGGCTCCGGTTAGGGAGTTCAGTGCAGAGTGCAGAGAGTGAGACACAGAACAGTGATTAACAGGATGCAGAGAATCTGCTGAAGCACGGCAAAGTAAATTGAGTGAAGACAAGGGGCGGAGACTAGAATACTGCGAGTGCTGAGAGCTTGTTAGTCAATTAGTAATGTGCAGCAATACAATCCCTAGTGCTTATTAGTAAGTTAGTATTATAAACAATGTTAGTGTAAGTAATTTATCTAAAATAATAAACTGTTTGTTAGTAAAGATAGAACAGTAAGATGAAGGAAGCAAACGAGATTGGAAGGTATGTTTGGAAACCCAGAAACCGTGAAATCATCTGAAACTGTGGCACACAAGACTGGGGAAATAAAACTGTCTCAGAACACAAGACAAGACTGGGGAGACAATGTGCAATGCAGGGTATGAGAAATACAAAAACCAGAATGATAACTAAGCAGAGAATGTGGGAAATGGCAGGCAAAAGACATGACAAAGCAAGACAGGCAAAATACACAACAGGAATAATTAAAAAAACATGGCATGAAGGCAGAGTAATAACAAAAACATGGACAGGCAAAAGCAGAGTCATAACACCAATGCCAGTTTATTGTAAGTTTGTTAGACCCACCCGTCCAGGCCTTTTGTCGTATGGAATCTCCACCTCCCTCTGTCCTTTGCTCGGAATATCATATGTACAGTTGCTCCTTCTTTAAAGGTAATGTGACTTGTAGTAAATGTAGATTAGTGGCTGGACTGATGGAGAGAATCAACGAGCTGGAGGCGAAGACCAGCAAGCCAAACAATCTGGAGACACGCATTCGCAATACGCATTTTGAGTTGCCTCCTGCAATTGCGAGAGCGTCTGCTGGTCTTTCCCTTCGCTTGCCTCTGGCGCAGCCCCAGCAGCGGGGAGACCAGGGTGCTTGGGTCACGGTTAGACTGCGACCTAGTCTTCCATTCAAGCCCCCAGTTCACCATCAACCAATTCACATTTCCAACAGGTATTCTACTACCTATTCTAGTAATAAGTCGCCTGTTGAAAAAGCTCTGGTTACTGGCAATTCCACTTCACAAAACGTGAATCTAGTGACACTGAATCTAGAGATCACAGTAAATTACATCACTGAGGCTTGCGCAAACTACATCGAATTGAATTTAGAAGTGCTGGCTAATGCTAATTGTAGATACTCCAAAGTTGTTATTCATGTCGGCATGAATGATGTCCGGTCACTCCAATCAGAGGTCACTAAAAATAACTTTAAAGCAGTGTGTGCGCTAGCTCTGCAGATGTCAGACACTGTAATATGCTCCCATACCCAATCTGCGTGGTGATAAAATTTGCACCGGGTTGTTGTTAGTAAATCGCTACCTGTCAGAATTGTGTCTGAAAAATAACGTGGGCTACATGAACAGATGGCAGTTTCCTGGGGTTCCATGGGCTATTGAAAAAGATGCTGTGAAGTGAAAATGCGAGCACTCTATGAAAAAGTAACAATGTCTCTTACCGGGTGCACGGTCAGGGCAGACGTACAGCAAATCTGGTCAGATTTATGTACCCACACAGGAAGAAATGACACAGATTCCCTTCTTGATTCTAAGGAAAATTTCAAGGAGGGCATTCTAGAGTTTATAAAAATACTGAACCCTTCTAACTCTTCACTTGTCCCGGTGAAAATGAAAAATATGTCGTCTATAAAACGATACCAGCATTTCAACAGATGCGAAAATGGTTTATTTTGATACACGTGTTCTTCTTCAAATCTACCCATAAAGAGGTTTGCATAATTAGGTGAACAAGGGCTACCCATGCTTACGCCTTGACACTGCAAATAAAAAGAATTCTCAGTTTTGACATAATTTTTCTGTAGAGTGATAGACATCAATTCAATAAGAAACTCAGAGGGGGGCGTTGGATACTCCCTCTTGTTTAAATAATAAGTAAGTGCATCAAGGCCCTCTCCGGGCGGCACATTCGTATACAGCCCATTAACATCCATGGTGCAAAAAAATGTTGGTATCCCGAATTATGCAAACCTCTTTATGGGTAGATTTGAAGAAGAACACGTGTATCAAAATAATCCATTTCCATGTTAATCCTTGACATCAAAGTCTGCATTGATGAATGAAATGATAACAGACAGACATATTGATAATCTGTCTGAAACGTGGCTGAAAAAGGAAGATTTTGTTCCTTTCAATTTATCTTCCATATTGATGCACATGTATGTCGAGCCACCAGTCATGGAGGTGGTGCTGCAGCAATCTATAACTCTAGGCTTTCCACTTGCCCAATAAATGAGATCATTGTTAAGTCATTTGAAGTACACATCCTTGGCTTTGTGCATCCCGATAGAAGTGCTTTGCATTCAGTCGTTCTAGTAATGATATATGAGCCCCCTGGTCCATAAACTGAATTCCTGTCTGAGTTTTCAGGATATCTGACTGACCTTGTACTCATTATAGGTAAAATCATTGTAGTGGGTGATTTCAATAATCATGTTGATGTTAATAATGATCCCTAAATAATTTTTACTTTCATTGACTCAATTTAAAGTGTTAGTGATCCCACACATCATATGCTTGATCTTGTTTTGTGATGAGGCATAGATATTGAGAATGTTGTGTTTCTGCCTGACTCCATTCTGTCTGACCATTTCCTCCGTACCTTTGAAACTGTATTGCCCAGCTGTAGATTATCTGATCCTACCTATTACCATAACTGCCGTTTATCTGACACTGCAGTATTGGACTTCATGAAGACCTCAACATCTGAAGTCTCACAATCTTGTTTACAGAAAAGTTGGGACGTTGTGATAAATGTAAATAAAAACAGACTGCAATGATTGGCAAATCATTCAAACTCTGAAATAAATTGAAAATAGTACAAAGACAACATCTCAAATGTTGAAGCTCAGTGAGTTTAATTGTTTTTGAAAAAATATCTTGTCATTTTGAATTTGATGTCAGCAACACGTTTCTAAAAAGTTGCCATGTTTAGCACTGTGTTGAATCATCTCTTCTTTTAACAATACCCTGTGAGAGTTTTGGAACTGGGGAGACTAATTACTGTAGTTTTGATAGCAAACTGTTTTCCCATGCTAGCTTGATTTTAGATTTCAGCGTCTCAACACTTTTTGCAGACTCTTTTGTCACATTTGTCCACCAAATTTTTCAATGGATGACCCGTCTGGACCGCAGGCAGGCTAGTTTAGCACCCGGACTCTTTGACTACCGATGCATGATGTTGTAACATGTGCACACTGTGTTTTGGAATTTTCTTAGCAAAGCCTCACCAGAAAGAGATGTCTGGATGGCTGAATATTTTGTTTCAAAACTTGAATATTATTCAGTAATTACGCTGTCTTCACGACTGTGCAAGTTA
Source organism: Gymnothorax reevesii (assembly GCA_029721435.1). Classification (NCBI taxonomy): domain Eukaryota; kingdom Metazoa; phylum Chordata; class Actinopteri; order Anguilliformes; family Muraenidae; genus Gymnothorax; species Gymnothorax reevesii. The sequence goes on from CM056575.1 coordinate 88,714,768, forward strand.
CCTATACCATTTGCACTAATGCACCCCAGTACTATCATGGATGCTGGCTTTTGAACTATGCACTGATAAAAAGATGGATGTTCTCTTTCATATTTAGCCTAGAGGACATGGCATCCTTGATTTAAAAAAAAAAATTCAGATTTTGATTGGTCAGACCACAGGATAGTCTTCCTCCTCCTCTGAGGCCATTATAAATGAGCTTATGCCGAAGGTAGCAGCGTCTCTAGATCTTGTTTGTTTATGGTTTTTTTCTTTACAAAGTAAAATTTTAACTTGCATTTGATGATGCAGTCACAACTTTTTCTCATTGAGAATGGTAGTCAGATGTGTTCCTGAGCCCATGCTATCATGGATTTGCCCCCGCTGACGAAAGACCAGAGACCGACAAGGACTGGGACCATGTACCCAAAAGCAAGATCAGGGACCCAAACGCACAGGCTGAGTAAAAATATAAAATTCTTTAATTTAAATATAAAATAAACTCCGGAGGAGAGCAGCCGCACAAATGACCACAAACATTGGACTCCAGAAAACAGAATACTGCTGCAAAGAACAAAATTGCAACCAGCCCTTAAAAAGGGAGCCTTCACCTCCACCTTAATGAGCCACACCTGTTGCCCGTTAAGGTTTGAGGCGAAGAATGCAGCAGGGGGAAGGGCCTGCAGGCAGGGCCGGACTGGGGCAAAAAAGTGGCCCGGGAATTCGTACCTGACCGGCCCACTCTCCAGGGGGCAGGGATGGGGAGGTAGTGACCGTCAAAAAAAATTTCAGGTTATTTGACAAAAAAGAATGCATTTTCACATCATATTGGACCATACATCCCATAAAACATTGATATCATTAGTTTTTGAGTTTATATAACACCAATTAGCCTACAACAAAATAATTGTAGTCTATACCCACTGGTTATATGTATTTGTGATTTTAGCATATGTTAACAGATCACCAAGTCCCCCCCCTTCACTCAGAAAGAGACGCTAGTTTCAGTGTGAGTGAGCTCTCTGAAAGCAAATTAGTGTTAGGACAACCTCTGACTTATTTAGTATAACCTCACACTAACTTTTAGTACTCACTCGGACTCAATTAGTGTGACTGAGTGTCGTTTCTGAATACGGGCCTCAGCCTCTCTGAGATCCTCTTTTCATACCCATTCATATCACTGACCCGTTACGAATTAATCTAATTAGCTGTGAAATGTTCCACCAGGTGAAATTTTGTTTTTGCATTGAAAAACATTTCCAACCTTTTGTTGCTCCCGTCCCAACTTGTCTGAAACATGTAGCTGGCATCTGATTCAAAATTTAAAAAATTTTCAGTTTCAACATTTGATGTATTGTCTTTGAACTATTTTCAATTAAATATAGGGTTTATATGATGTGCAAATCATTGTGTTCTGTTTCTATTTGCATTTTACACTGCGCCCCTAACTTTTCTGGACATGGATTTGTACACAATGGCACCTAACTAAGCACAATTTCAATAAGCTCTTGTACATAAATGGACAAACTTGATCAATTAGTGAATTGTATTGCAGCAATACTTTGCAAAAATTTCAAAACTGTTGCACTGAGAAAGAAGAAAGTTAATTACAGAAAGCTTGCACCTTTGAACAGCAACCAAACCGTTCTCTCAAGCAAGCCTAATGAAAACTGAAGAGAAAATGACGAACAACTGGCCTTGAGGTATTTTATCTCGCTTAGAAAGACAGCTTTCTGAAATACAAGAAATTTTTATTTGAAGCCAGGTCAGCCTACTATTCTGTACTCATTGAAGAGAATCAATAAAATCCAAGGTTTGTCTTTAGCACTGTTTCAAAGCTGAAAATGCGTAGTACTGATTTACCCTGTGTGCCAAAATTATGCAGTAGTAATAGATTACTAGAACAAAATTTTTACTTTCATAGATCAAATTCACCACTTCAGGTCACCCTTTTAAGCTCGGGAGCCTCCCCAAATCACAGAAAATAACATTACAAAAATCAGCTAGACAAGTTTATCTTGAATCTTTCTCTCGATCTGAACTTTCCAAATTCAGTCAGTTAATTTCCTCCTCAATATCTTTCACTTGTCTTCAACCCTTATCCCAACGAAAATTCATAAGGAGTATCTTCCATTATTGTGCCAACATCTCCCACAACTGTTGACTGACATGACTGATGACTTACAGCTGTTGGGATATGTATGTTGGGATATCGCTCAACAACCAAAACTCACTGAATTTGCGGCCGAATTAGCATAAACAAACTGCACTTTGTATGGACCATACCTAAGCTGTCTTTTCATCCAAGATGTGTTCAAGAGCGTAGAATGCACTTCATACTTGCCCTAAAGTCTTTGTGGCTTTGCAACCATCGCTGACAGTATTTAGCAATTTTCGAGTCCAATAACATAATAAAAATGCTAAAATTACCTTTGATGCATTCACCAGTTGTCGGATGGATTATTTTTTCCCCGCTGTTTTTTTGTGGGTGTAGAGCTATGAGATCAAAATTATATGATTGGTCCATTGCAATGACGGTAAAAACGAAGTGATTGGTCCATTGTAATGATGGTCCTGGACCAACTTTTTTTCTGTTGGTCCAGGAACAAGTCCAACACGACAATATCAGATTGTGCCGTCAGTCGTCATCGGCCTTCGGCAGTGTGATCTGGTGCTGCATCCTTCTGATTCAAGTGAGTCGAATTTGCTGCTGTGGTGAATATAGCGGTTTTTCTACTCAATAGGATTCAAGGATAGCATTAGTGGAACGGGTCGACATAGCTAACTTAGCAGTGTTATATTCTTACCAGTGTACCTTGAGTTAGGTTCTGTCTAACTGTAGATTGCTTGATAACTTAAATCCACATAAAATAACGGATTTCCTCTCAAAACTTCCACTTGGTTAAAAAGCAGGTATATCGGTTTTGAGGACTGCATGAGAAGCTTCCACTAAATGTGCCCCACCAACAAGGCGAAATAATTAAATATCTAACCTAAAAGACAAATGCATTTCTATTGAGTTGACGCTCAAGAAACTGATCAGTGTTGAAAAGTAAAAATCTGAGGCATGTCACACGCTGCCATTGGGCTTTGCTCCATTGAAATTAATGTAACCAATTTTTTTAATGGCTGTCTCATGGTTACAGCCATGTAACGGATCTGGAAATTGGTTGCCTTTTTTCAAAGTAAATTTGTTCAGGTAGAATTTTCGATCTTTGATGGCTAATGCTCTCGTCTAGTTTGACAAGCTATTATGGTCGGCCATACTTCCGTTGCCAAGCTGCGTGCGCAGCCGGTCTTGTTTGCAAACAGTAAATGGGTCTATTAGGGCCTGCTGGTCCGTGTGCAGAACTGTGGTGTGTCATTAGCATGGAGTAATGAACAGCTTCTGTACTGGTATATGACGGAGGGGCGAAAGCTGTAGGCTAAACGGTCATTTCAGAAATTGCCCATGATAATGGATTACTTATTGCTCCAGAACGACCAGTGTTTGCTTGCAGAAAATGGGTGCATCATGGATAGTATGCGACAGCCAGAGAGCTCTGGTTATGTAACAAACATCATACAGGTTTTACGGACCGTAAGTTCCGTTATCGTGAACAGTTGCTTATCTGGAGCTAGCGAATTGATAACATGGGCATACGTCATATAAGTGTTGGCTGTATTGTTCTAATAACACTAAATTTCTCTAGGGGGCGACAGAAGTTTCGCACTATAGGGTAACACTTTATATTGAGTACACATTATTAAGCATTTGTTAAGCATTAATAAATTTAAAGTTTGAAAATGCGATAATTAAGCATGTTATTGATGAGCTTACTAATGAAGAGAAAAAAATAACTGATTATAAGCTACTTACCAACGAGTATTCATGTTGAAAACATGATTTATAAATTATGAATTCAGTATTTACCAATCCATAACTAACATTCTTATTAATGATGAGTTGAGTAAGACATTTACAACTGTTTATAAACTACATACTAATGAGTATTAAGATGACAACAATGCTTTATACATGATGAATTCAGTTTTTATCAATGCTTAACTAACACTTAGTAATGTGTACTCAATATAAAGTGTTACCCACTATAGCTTTAACTGCATCTACATTCCAGAGGAATCTGTTTTTCAGATACTTCCATTTACTTGATACTTCAGGTACTTGACATGAAATGCATAAGCAAACAGTTAGTCTTATTTCTTTGTATGAGAGATTTTCATTGAACCCCAGATTCAACCTATCAACAATCTTGGATCACTGCCAGTGCTTTAAGTGGGCCGGTACGCACCGGTACGGAGTACCAACCCTTCTAGATTTTAGTCCCCGTAGTACCGGGACTTTTAACGGCGTACTGGGACTTCACACAAGCTCTTCGTACCCTGTCCCGCTCTATTTCTCTCTTGGCGATTCATGATCCTATAGCTATACTACATTACCCACTGTGCACTAGTACGCGCCTCACGCCTGTCCCTTTACTCTCCAGACGTTCACTCGCAAAGAGATCTTAAGGAGGAGGAGGCGTGGCCTGTCTTTCAAACAATATTTGAGCGAGCCGCGTGATGCATTGGCAGTCTTATCACGAACAATCCTTGGCGAGTAGCAAGCGATGTTGTCTACAGATCGGGCTCATTGTGGATAGGTATTGCTGCGGAGAGACGGGTTTTAGCTGCCCTAGCTACCTAGCTAATTTGGTGGGGGTGTTTGTAATCACGCTAGCTAGATACTTGCCAACAAATAACTAATTCATGATGGTGTTGGTAAGCCATTCATCAGCAATTCGTCGTCATTACTGAATACACCCAATCGGCCGCTCTAACGTTGAGTGTGATGAGTAAAACAACACTCCCAGTAACTTTACCATCCCATAACCCATTGATTCTTATTCTTATATGCATTCCAGTTATATATGTGTTGAAATTACGGCACTAGACCCTTTAATTTAAAAGAAAATGGCTCAGATTTCTCCATTACATTCATTGGAGTGACACACCCCAGCTGAAATAAAGCATCTGCAGGTGAGTGTATTAAAAGACAGATTTTTGTTCTGGCGCTGACGCTGGAAAGCCGTTGTCTATATTTAAATATAACCGTTAATATAAGTTCGTTCAATAAAGATCAGCTGAGCTGTTGTCACGGCACCTGTTAGCTTAAAAATAACTGATGTCGGCAGAAGTATAAGCATCAGTCCATGAAAAAAGGATTTTTTCCTGCGGATATTCTAGTTACAACATGACTGAGCGAGCAAAGCAGTTTTGTGTTGCTATGTTTCGTATTTATTCAGTTTTGGAAAATCGCGATGTGTAGAAAACATGAGCCCGAATTGGCTGGCTCACAAGGACTAGTTAACGTCAGATCTCATGTATTTCCGGTATTTCCACGGAAACGGAGAGAATACTCGAAAAAAAAACTTAAATATTTTGAGAGCGAAATGCCCATAGTATGAATAAATTTAGATTATACATTTTATTTTGGTGGTAATAATTGTGTAATCGCATTATTACACTCGAGGGTGTGCTTGACCGTCATTCTTGTCACTTCGGTGATGCTAACGAACTCGACGCCTGGCCGCATCACTGTCCTGACAAGAATGACGGTCAAGCACACCCTCACATGTAATAATGCTTAATTAACGTCAGCTCCGATTAATGTGGCCAAGCAGCAAAAGTAACCAGCAACATTAAGGCTGAACCGAGTTACATAATTTCAACCCCACTTTTCGGGGGCTTTCGCTAATCACCTTTTCAGACTATTATCAAATTACCTCTGAAATAAGCAGTTTTCACAGATCTGTTGATTTATTAAATGTTCGTTTCAACACACGAATGCAAAGAAATTGACAAATTAGTTAAATCAATGGAAAGTCTGTGTTGGTGGTGTGTTTGTGGTCAGCTATTGGCAATGCAGAGCCGGACAGAATATTTTTTGACCTGCTTGACTTCGATGGGACCACAGCAAATGATATAACAGAGAAACTGCTAGCATGTCTTTATAAAAATGGCTTTGATGACTACTTCTTGGGTGAGTGTTTTGTGGCATTTATATGTGATGGAGCATCAGTAATGCTGGACAGAAGAGTTGCTGCACAACTTTGGAGCAGGTTTCCAGACCTGTTTGAGTGGCACTACTGAAATCACGGTATGGAATTGGCAGTTGGCAATGTTCTGAAGGAGGTTGGTGGACTTCACTATCGTAAGATCTTCTTTGACAAGCTCTACACTCTAGGCTATATCATGCCTCACTCAAAAACGAAAGAGAACTCTGTCATTGTGCACGGAGTGTTTGGCAACATCTCCTTTCAATTGGACGTGTTTTGTCGGTAGATAATTCATAGATGGATTTTAAAGAGAAAATACTTGTTAAAACTCTTAGTGGAGTTTTAAAACAATTTTTTCTTAAAATCAGCATCATGGTCTAGTATATGAATGTTTCACTTAATGATCTGCTGGTACCGACTGCCCACCGCCAACTTAATTTACCTGCCAACAGTTGAAAAGGGGGAGTACCGGCACTTCTTTTTTTCCACTTAAAGCATTGATCACTGCTGCTGCCATCTATAAGCCAAGGCAGAATTTTCAGAGAATTTATTTGAGACTGGATATCACTGGGTGAAATTTTTGAAAATATTTGGGACTATCTTGTACACAACAAGAACCTTGTCACTTGAATAGCATAAAGACTGCCCAATCTGCATTTTGAAAAGTTCGAGTTCGGCCTTCATTGAATTCACTAATTCAGTTCAAAAAAGCAGTCTCATTCAGAATAATTGTTCATTGTACTGAGTATCTGACAAATAACGGTTTTCCTCTCTCCTGTCTGGCTGTTGTGAAATTAACAGCTGTAAATACATTTTTTCTGAGTTGTATTATTATTACGAGTGCAGATCCCATTCAAAATGTGTCTGCTCGGGGGCAGGTCAATTGCTTGGCCTTTTGTATTGCTGCTGCTCTTTCTTGGGGGAAGTGCTCTTCCTCGGATTATCAGTAATACATCTGCATGGGGTGAAATTGATCTGATGAATGTGGTAGTGAAAATCAAAGAACAGACATTCATACTGTTGACAAAGACTCCCTCTATCGTAGCTAGATTATAATCCTGGCAGCCACTCTTATCTGAGAAGACCAAAGCAACTTGGACAGCTGAATATTTACACATGGTCTCATGATAATATCCATTTGAAAACTGAATAACATTGAGAAAGGCCAAAATACATAAATATAGTATCTCACAAAAGTGAGTATACCCATCATATTTTAACAATTAATTTAATATATCTTTTCTTGGTACAACATTACAGAAATGAAACCTGAATATATTCTAGAGTAGTCATTATCCAATATATGTAGCAGTGTAGATTAACTGCACTGTCCAAATAACTGAACAAACAGTCACTATTTCCAAAATTGATGGCAACAAAATTGAGTGCACACCCCAATGGTCAACCAAGCAATGAAATGTGTCTTGTTCATGCTTTTCTCTGTTTGACTGCGACATATGCGGTTGTGTAGAAGGGGATGAAGGTTAAAATTGTGGTGCTTTGGGTGCAATGCTCTCATTCTGGTCACTGTAGGGTCAACATGGCACCTCATGCGAAAGAACTCTCTGAGGATCTGAAAAAGAGAATTGATGCTCCCCACAAAGATGGTCTAAGCTAGAAATAGATCTGTAAAACCATGAAACTGAGCTGCAGCACGGTGGCCAAGGTTATCCAGCAGTTTTTCAAGACGGGTTCTACTCTGAGGCCTCATCAGAGTTGACCGAAGAGGTTGAATCCTCGTGCTCTGCGTCAGGTATACAAGTTGACTTCAGAAAACAGAGGCAGGAGTGCTAACGAGGTTGCAGCAGTGGAAGAACAGCCTGTCAGTGCTCAGACCATACGCCGTGCACTGCACCAAGTCGGTCTGCATGGCCATTGGCTAAGCTGGAAGCTTATCTGAAGCTAGCCCAGGGGTGGGGAACCTTCTGGGCCACTGTGGGCCCATGCTTTCATACCAACCAAGCTGCTACACTCCTGATTCTTCTAATCAACCGCTGGAATGTTTGTTAAGGGCCGTGATTAGTAGAATCAGGTGTGTAGAAGCTTGGTTGGTTTGAAAGCCTGCACCCACAGTGGCTCTTCCTGGAGAGGGTTCGTTACCCTGAGCTAGCCCAAAAGATAGCCCAAACAAAGTGATGCTGTCATGGAGGCATGAAGGAGGATCCCAGCAACAGCCTGTGCAGCTCTGGAGAATTCCATGCCTAGGAGAATCAAGGCAGCGCTGGACAACAATGGTGGTCACAATAAATATTGACACTGTGGACAAAATGTGGCATATTGATGGTGAGGTGTACTCACTTTTGTTGCCACCCATTTTGGAAATAGTGACTGATTGTTCAGTTATTTGGACATTGCAGTAAATCAACACTGCTACACATATTGCAAAATCACTACTCTCGAATATATAAAACCCAAAACCAGTGAAGTTGGCACATTATGTAAATCGTAGATAAAAACAGAATACAATGATTTGCAAATCCTTTTCAACTTATATTCAGTTGAATACACTGCAAAGACAAGATGTTTAATGTTCAAACTGGGAAACTTTATTTTTTATTTTTTGCAAATAATCATTAACTTAGAATTTAAAGGCAACAACACATTGCAAAAAAGTTGTGTACAGCTTAAGTTTTTCAACAGTCCGGGGTCTCCGTTGTCGTATTTTACGCTTCATAATGCGCCACACATTTTCAACGGGAGACAGGTCTGGACTATAGGCAGGCCAGTCTAGTACCCGCACTCTTTTACTACGGAGCATGCTGTTGTAACACGTGTAGAATGTGGCTTTGCATTGTCTTGCTGAAATAAGCAGGGCGTCCATGAAAAAGACGTTGCTTGAATGGCAACATTTGTTGCTCCAAAACCTGAATGTACCTTTCTGCATTAATGGTGCCTTCACATATGTGTAAGTTGCCCATGCCTTGGGCACTAATACACCCCCATACCATCACAGATGCAGGCTTTTGAACTTTGCGCCTATAACAGTCCGGATGGTTCTTTTCCTCTTTGGTCCGGAGGACACGACGTCCGCAGTTTCCAAAAACAATTTCAAATGTGGACTCGTCAGACCACAGAACACTTTTCCACTTTGCATCAGTCCATCTTAGATGAGCTTGGGCCCAGCGAAGCCGGCAACGTTTCTGGGTGCTGTTCATAAATGGCTTTCGCTTTGCATCGTAGAGTTTAAACTTGAACTTGCAGATGTAGCGACGATCTGTAGTTACTGACAGTGGTTTTCTGAAGTGTTCCTGAGCCCATGTGGTGATGTCCTTTACACACTGACGTCGGTTTTTGATGCAGTACCGCCTGAGGAATCGAAGGTCACGGGCATTCAATGTTGGTTTTCGGCCTTGTCGCTTACGTGCAGTGATTTCTCCAGATTCTCTGAACCATTTCATGATATTACGGACCGTAGATGATGAAATCCCTAAATTTCTTGCAATAGCTCATTGAGGAATGTTGTTTTTAAACTGTTTGACAATCAGCTCACGCATTTGTTCACTAAGTGGTGACCCTCGCCCCACCCTTGTTTGTGAATGACTGAGCATTTCAGGGAAGCTGCTTTTATACCCAATCATGGCACCCACCTGTTCTCAATTAGCCCGTTCACCTGTGGGTGACAAGTGTTTGATGAGCATTCCTCAACTCTTTTTTGCCACTTGTGCCAGCTTTTTTAAAACATGTTGCAGGCATCAAATTCCAAATGAGCTAATATTTGCAAAAATTACAAAGTTTACCTGTTCCAACATTAGGTAACTTGTCTTTGCAGTGTATTCAATTCACTATAGATTGAAAAGGATTTGTAAATCGTATTCTGTTTTTATTTACGATTTACACAACGTGCCAACTTCACTGGTTTTGGGTTTTGTATTCAGGTTTAATTTCTGTAACGTTGTCCCTTGAAAGGATATAATAAATAAATTGTCAAAATGTGAAGGATGCGCTTACTTTTGTGAGATACTCTACCTCATCGCAAAAAATTATGCAGTTTCTGAGTAAAAGATTTGAGCAGCTTCATTTGGCTGAATGCACCTATCAACTTGCAAAATACAGTTCTCATGTTTTCACCTACTGTACCATGGTGCAGCTATGATAATACACTTAACAAAATAAAGATAAATCAAAAACCAAGTATACTGATACAGTGAAAATGCAACACCTAATTTTTTTAATTGTAGCTGATTTTTTGAAGCCATCAATTACTACAATTAGTAGTAATTGTAGTAGTAAAAGTCCAGGTTCGAACCCAGTTTGTGTGTCTGTCAGGGGATCACTTCTCCAAAACGCAACTTTGTCATGTCATTAGCAGCAGGTTGAATGTATCACTTGAATGACATGCAAGTGCAAAGCAAAACACTGGACATATGAAAGGCACAGTGATTCATCCCAATCAGCATCAATATTAGGCTTACAGAACAGCAGATGGAGCGAGCTTTGGGGATGCTGCTTGTTGGAGCATCTCAGAGAGAGGTTGCCACTCGGTTCAGGGTCAGTTTATCCACTATCAACAGACTGGTGCATTGCTACTAACAGACAGGAAACATTCACAACCTCCCCCAACCAGGACAACTTCTGGTAACGATGGGACGTCAGGACTGACACATCCAGCGGATTTATCAGAGGAACCGGTTCCAAACAGCAGCAGTCATGGCTCGGAACACGATACGATGCCACGGTTGCCCTATCCATGCCATGACTGGGATTTGACGACTGCAAGCTGTGGGGTTAAGGTGCCGGAGGCAGTATTGAGGCAACATCATGACACAAAATTATGGAGACAAGAGACTCCAGTTTGCTGGACGTCGTCATCTTCAGCTGCCACGAGTCTTCCACTGTTGGGTTTTTTCAGATAATTCGAGGATCTGCGTATCATTTGCTGACGGCTGACAATGGGCTTACAGGATGCAATGTGAACGTCATCAAGACAGGTCTGTTCTGGAGAGAAATTGGTTTGGTCTGGGCTGCCATTAATGTGGATTTCGGGGTGAAATTGTTGTGATTAGTGGAGGTCTAATGGCACAGCAATGTGTGGATTACATTTTGAGACCAGTCCTCAAACCACTACTGAGCAACCAGGGACAATAATGATTACTGTTCACGTTCCAACAAGACAATGCCCGTCCCTATTAGGGGTGGGACTTTGACTAACCGTGTACACGTTTACATGGTTAGTCAATTATAAATGATTATTAAAACACACTAACCATGTACACCGCCGTTATCGGCTGCGTCCGAAAAGTTAAAAAAAATTACGTCCTATCATCAAATTCCTAACCACTTTCCTTTAACCTGTGTAAAACGTCATGAGGTAAAGAAAAAGTGTAAAGGGCACTCTTTTACAGTTTAGGAAGAGGACCGTGCTAATAAGACAAACCGAATGTACTTACAGTTGGCACAGTGATCACCCGCCTGTGACATGTTTGTTTGTTTTTGTGATAGGCCGGATGGATGGTCATCGCAGAATTGCGGGATAGCATTTCCTCCGTTCTTTCCGAAAAGGATGCTTTAGTGTCCCCTATGCTAAAGGTGATTAATTAGGAAGCATAGTAGCACCTTTCCTTTACATTAGAAGAATCCGAACACACTTATCATGATTCAGACTCGGCAACAGAAAGAAATTCGTGGACGGGCACTAAATATACTTGGAGGGGCATTATGAGTAAAATCATAATGGAAAGCCTTTTTTATGACCCTACACCCTACTTTTTTTTTCAGCAAGAACCATGAAGGTCAAGGCCGATCGCCACCAAAAACTAATCAGCCGAGTGCCTGAATATATACTACATTCACACCAAGTTTGAAGTTGATCCGATCAAAGCTACTCAAAAATAAGGGTTTCGTCAAACCCTCAAATTGACCAAAAATTGACCTTGACCTTTGACCTCGACCTTAATGGAGTCCCCCAAATAATAGGAATCGTGATGAGTCATAGTTAGGCAACCGAACAAAAGATCTCAAGGAGTAGGCATTACGCAGAGCAGAGAAAATTGTTCAAGAAAAATTTCTGGTAAAAAAAACAGTTTTTTCATCATAACGTCACCAAATGATGTCAGAGTGCAAAAATTTTGACTGATCAGGAAAGTGGTCATCAATGGCTTTCATATGAGGTATTACTCAACATAGATCCTGCAAGTTCAAAATTTGACCTTGGGGTCAAAAATTTTCGAACTTCAGCGAGAACCATGAGGGTCAAAGTCGATCGCCACCAAAAACTAATCAGCTGAGCGCCTGACCATATGCTACATTCACACCAAGTTTGAAATCGATCCGATCAAACCTACTAAAAAAATAAGGGTTTCGTCAACCCCTCAAATTTACCAAAAATTGACCTTGACCTTTGACCTTGACCTTGATGGAGTCCCCCGAATGATGGGAATCGTGATGAGTCATTGGTAGGCAACTGCAAAAGAGATGACAAGGAGCAGGCAACGCGCACAGCAGAGAAAACTGTTCAAGAAAAATGATTACAGACAAAAAAACAAACAAACAATAAGAAGAAGAATGAGAAAAAGCCCCGCTTTTGGCAAGATAAAAAAGCAGAGCTAAACTGTTAGAATTCATTCATGTTCTTGCTTGTCAAAATGATGATTTTCGTTAATGATTAATTCATTTACAATGGTGAAAGGGCCTAACATTATTCATTTAGTTGTGATTTTATGCCTATCTGATATAGGCCGTAATTTTGTATTGGAGTAACCTACAAATTCACTGTTACCGTCTATTGATTTAATAAATGTATCTGTCTGATTCCTGCCTTAATGGATATGTGGACTGTGTCATTGGAATGGTGACAGTGCCCTCTAACGGTTGTATAGCGGTCAAAACCCACAAACTCTGGAGACATATAATTGCATGTACACACGTAGAATTTTTTGTACACGTTCCCACCCCTAGTCCCCATACTCCACGCCTCAACAGAGACTTTCTCTAATGAGCAGGGATCAATGTTCTCCCAAGGCCATCCATTTAACTCCATATTAACTCCATTGAACACGTAGGATGAACTGGGTTGTCGTGTGTGCTGGCGTCAACATCAACCACGCAATGTCGCTGAGTTGACAGCAGCACTACAGGAGGAGTGGAGGAACATTCCCCAAACAACTGTGCAATGTAAGTGTGAATCAATGCCTCACCTTTTACGCACGTGTGTAAGCACAGGGAGGACACAATTGCCACTGACAGTTTGTGGAGGGTCCGTGCATTCACAAAGATAAGGGGATGAAACTATATAGTGTTATGGAAAATTAAATTCTTTTTTTTACTGGTATTAAAATTGAATTGGAAAACATTGGTTGTTGCTTCTTCTTGGTTATTAAATACAGGCATTGCATTTTCACTGTGTCAGTATACTATTCAAGAACAAATCCCAATTAAAATAAAATTGGGGCATTGTGTAAAAACAGAATAGAATGATTTGCAAATCCTTTTCGACTTCTATTCAATTGAGTACACTACAAAGACAAGATATTTAATGTTCAAACTGATAAACTTTGAATATTTAAAAGAAAAACCCACTCATTTTGAATTCGATGCCTTCAACACGCTCAAAAAAGGCTGTTTACATGTTTTCTGCTGTGTTACATCACCTTTCCTTTTAACAACACTCAATAAGCATTTGGGAACTGAGGACACCAATTGTAGAAGCTTTGTAGCTGGATTTCTTTCCCATTCGTGCTTGATGTACGACTGCAGTTGCTCAAAAGTCTCCCTTGTCATATTTTGTGCTTCATAATGCACCACACATTTTCAGTGGGGCACAGGTCTGGACTGCAAGCAGGCCAGTATGTTACACATACTCTTTTACTACAAAGCCATGCTGTTTAACACGTGCAGAATGTGGCTTGGCATTGTCTTGCTGAAATGAGCAGCGACGTCCCTGAAAAAGATGTCATTTGAATGGCTGCGTATGTCGCTCCAAAATCTGTATGTTCCTTTCAGCATTAATGGTGCCTTCACAGATGTGTAAGTTACCCATGCCATGGGCAATAACATGTCCCCATACTTCACAGATGCTGGCTTTTGAACTTTGCACTGATCACAATCTGGATGGTCCTTTTCCTCTGTAGCTCGGAGGACATGACCTTCATGATTTCCAAAAACAATTTGAAATGTGGCCTCGTCAGACCACAGCACACTTTTCCACTTTGCATCAGTCAATCTCAGATGAGCTTGGGCCCGGAGAGGCTGGCAGCATTTCTGGGTGCTGTTGATATATTGCGCTTGCTTTGCATGGTGGCATTTCAACTTGCACTTGTAGATGTTCCGATGAACTGTTAACTGACAATGGTTTTACGAAGAGTTCCTGAGCCCATATGGTAATATCCTTTAGAGAATGATGTTGGTTTTCAATGCAGTGCCGCTTGACAGACAAACGGCCACGGGCATTCAGTGTTAGTTTTCTGCCTTGCTGCTTACGTGTGGCGATTTCTACAGATTCTCTGAATCTTTTGATGATATTATCCACTGTAAATGATTAAGTTCCTAAACTCCTTGCAATTGTACGTTGAGAAATGTTGTTCTTAAACTGTTGGACTATTTGCTCACGCAGTTGTTCACAAAGTGGTGAACCTCGCCCCATCCTTGCTTGAGAACGACTGAGCCTTTTGGGGCTGCTCTCTTTATACCTAATCATGAAACTCACCTGTTTCCAATGAACCTGTTCACCTGTGGAATGTTCAAAACAGGTGTTTTTTCAGCATTCCTCAACTTTCCCAATCTTTTGTTGCCCTTGTCCCAGCTTTTTTAGAATGTGTTGCAGGCATCAAGAGTGAATATTTCCAAAAAAACATAAAGTTTATCAGTTTGAACATTAAATACCTTTGTCTTTCAACAGAATATAGGTTGAAAAGGATTATCAAAATAGCATTCTGTTTTTGTTTACGTTTTACAGAACGTCCCAACTTCATTGGAATTAGGCTTTGCATGTAATGATACTCCTTCTCAGCTTCCTTCAGTGGAACGGGTTTCCCACCGAGCGCATACTCTGTGCCACTTATATCCCCCTTCACTTGTCTCTCTTATGGACAATCCATGCCCTCACTGAAAATCTAATTTTGGCCTTTGTCCCGTCTCCGGCATCTTATCATATTCATTTATCGTGTGCTTCATTCTTTCCTCTCTTCACTTTCCTCCATCTTTTCAGCCATGCATTCTTTGTTCTTTTGCTGCCTGTTTCCTTGATTCCATATCATCTACAGTGGATATAAAAATTTCAAGATTCTTGATCAAATAGTATATACTTACTAGCAGCTACCCGCTTTGTAGCCCATTATTTTGTCGCTTTTAGATCGCATGAGGGAGAGAAGTCCTGTCCTCAACTGCCACTTGATTATTCTTGAATTAGAAAACGTGTTAATCAAGGGAAACCATCTAGAATCAGCCAGGACTCATTTTTGTCAATAATTGCTGCCGAATTTTCCGGTGTAACACCAGCCCTGCGAGTGTTCAACTGTCAAATTTGAATTTGGGAGCTGTCAAGTTTGACTAATCAGAATGCTGCATTCGTAGATGAACGCGGTGCCCTCTGAAAAGCCTGGCTTTCGTGCAGGCTGTCTTATCACTCCCTCTGCCCCATCGCAAACAGTAGCCTGCTCGCAGGTTACCTCAACGCACGTTCGTGAGGACACTGCGGCTCCTAGCGGTGCAACCGGATATTGCTACGCGCATCAGGTTATATGAGTTTATTACACGCTGCCCAGAGTGAAATTGCCATTTTTTTGCGTGCATGAGCATTTTTCAAAAATCCGGCGACATCAAGTCCTTCCTGGTGTCCAAGTGGATATTCACACCAAATGTAGTAATAATCCGTTGCGAAATGTAGGAGAAAAACGTGTACATATATACACACACACAAAGACACACACACAGACAGACATTGAGCTCGCCAGCCCTGCGAGTGTTCAACTGTCAAATTTTAATTTGGAAGCTGTCAAGTTCGACTAATCAGAATGCTGCATTCGTGGACGAAAGCGGCGCCCTCTCAAAAGCTTGGCTTTCGTGCAGGCTGTCTTATCACTACCTTGTAGGTACCAGATGTGCTCGGCCTGCCATATCTGCTCAGGGTCCTGCGTATAGAGATGACATTACACATTATGATGCTCTGAACCAATGATATTAGAAGCTTCTCCACTGGCTGCTGTACTCTTCGGTTGGTGGACGAATGCTATAGCGCTGCAGGCAGTAATTAACACAGTGGTTCTCAAGTTCGGTCCTGGCGCCCCCCTGTGTATGCTGGTTTTTGTTCCAACTACAATTGCAATCTTAAGATTTTAACAAGCCGATGATTTGTTTTAATTAGGTGCATTTATGCAAATATCCACATTGAGATATATTGTAAATATTGGTAGAAGGAAACAATTTAACCAAACATTTAATCAACACAAATAATCAAAAGGTTTCTCATTGGTGAAACTCTTGACACATGGTGGCAAAACCAGACAATTTACTTGGCAAACAATGGAGTCACACCTGTTGTGTTTCCTGTTGATTTTATTTGGATCAGGCAGGTTATTTGGGAAAAACTCAAAACACCTGTAGTCAGAAACCTAATTTGGAGCTTATTGATTTTCTCAGAGTCTAATTTGATCTGTGTAAAAGTGTTTTCACCTGAAAATCCTGGCAATATTGAAAATTAAGCACAATATGTTCAAGGGTTTTTATTTTTCATAGCAGAATGGATATGTCCATCCAAATGTAACTTAAGATGGTAAATAACTGCTCAAAACATGGAATGCTGCTAATTTAGACAAAGTAACAGCTTTTTAAAATCCTAGAATTGCAATTGTAGTTGGAACAAAAACCAGCATACACAGGGGGGCGCCAGGACCGAACTTGAGAACCACTGAATTAGCAGGTCAATACTTCACGTGAGAAAAACTTGCGTTACATTTAATTAAATGTAAATGGAAACGTATTAGTAATTTCAATAGCTGTTTAATATGGTCCTTGTAAATTCAAGATACAAAGTTACGCTCGCTATGGGGCTATGGCTACGCACGTTTAAAAATGAATGGAAAGAGAGAAGTGTTCAAAACGCAACTGCAATCCAGATTTTCAACGGAAGTATTCAAGCGTTCCCATTTTTCTGAGCCCAGTGCTCTCATCTGTCCTCTGTTCAGGCCTTCAAATGAAAACCACTAACTCAAAATTGAGAACATGGCATATTCCCGCAAAACTTCGCACCACAGCACTTTGAGGTTGATACACTTTCCCCAGAACAGACCCCATAAAATCGCTCGGTCTCCAGGTTTGTTTTTTGTTTTTACAGGCCGAGCGATTTTATGAGTTCGGTTATGAAGTTTTTTCACGTAAAGTATAGCGAAATCGAATATTTGCTCCTCTCAATTACAGCTTGCAGCACGCTAACATAGCTAAAGCATTCGTACACCAACCGAAGAGTACAGCAGCCAGTGGAGAAGCTTTTAATATCATTGGTTCAGAGCATTATAATGTGTTACACGCAAGACCCCGAGCAGAAATGACAGCCCAAGCACATCTGGTACCTGCACCCTTGGCTCCATCGCAAACAGCCTGCTCACAGTTTACCTCAACGCACGTTCGTGAAGACTCTGCGGCTCCTAGAGGTGCAACCGGATATTGCTACGCGCATCAGGTTATATAAGTTTACACGCTGCCCGGAGTGAAATTGCCATTTATTTTGCTTGCATGAGCGTTTTTCAAAAATCGGGCGACGTCAAGTCCTTCCTGGTGTCCAAGTGGATATTCACACCAAATTTGGTGATAATCCGTTGAGAAATGTAGGAGAAAAATGTGTACATACACACACACACACACACACACACAGACATCGAGCTCAAATATATTATAGATACCTATATACCTACCTGTACCTCCCTCTCTCACCAGGGAGTTTTCTTTTGTCTGTGCGTGTGCATATGTGTGTGTGTGTGTGTGTGTGTATCTGCGCGCGCCCGCATGTGTGTGTGTGTCAGTATGTGTGAGTTTGCGTGTCTGTGTGCTTGAACCTGATAGAGGGAGAGAGAGACATTTTTGCATTGTGTGTGAATGTTTGTGTGATGTGCACACACTCATGCACATGTGCTCTTGCATGTGTGCAGTAACGGTGAGCAACCTCATTCTGGATTATTGTGGCTGACAATTATTGCATCATCAATAATTTATACATGACAAAAATTAAAATGTCTGTAGCATGACAGGGTGGCAAACAATAGCATAGTAACTCATGTTTTTATGGCCTAGAAACTAGCAAGTTTCACTGTCCCAGTTTATCTTATTTTTTGTTCCATTTTGCCTAATACATTCTGGTTAAACAGGACAGTCAGCTAAAACTCTTTGCAATAATGCAACTCTCAAAACCATTTTTGGTGTTATACCTTAATTGTTATTGGCTGCAGTACTCTTACAACCCAAAAGAGAAAATAAACATGCCACATAACTTACCTAAGTTCAAGGACCTGAAATTTATTGAATTTTTGGTCTGTCCATCCTGATTATCTCAGACCAATCAAAATGATTGTTTCAATTAAATGACTTTTGGAGCAACAATGCAGTAACTTGTTTGGAGACTGACTTAGTATTTAAAGAGCCTAAGATATAATACCTTATTTGTGCCATTTACCTGATGCCCAAAATCACCTGACTTCTCTCAACTTGATGCACAGCATAATTACATTCCGAAGGAGTGCAAAAACAACCTGAAAAGCAGACACTGCAGTGGATATCTACTGCTGTTTGCAAGAGTTTTAGAGAAAAGAATATCCTTAGTAAGACATGCATAAATGACAGTAATAAGAATAATAGGGCTGACTATTGTAAAATGCTTGCTAAGGTTAAAAAAGAGCTTAGGAAAGCTAAAAGACTCTTTGAAAGGCAAATTGCAAAGGATGTTTAAATTAATCCAAAGTGGTTTGTGAAAAACCGTTTTTGAAAAAGGAAAGATATGGACGTGGTATTTGTCCTAAGTAAAAAGAAGCATTACTTTTTTCAGAATAAGGACATTGCTGATACGTTAAATCAGGGATCTGTTGTGATTCTGCTGTTTGCTCATGTTCTGTTCTGCATTGCTCGTGTTCTAGCCTTGCATATTCTGACTGACCTGTGTTTCTGAATTATTGCTCTTGTCTGACTGTTCTTTGTATCATGTATTGTGTATTGGTTACTTTGATTTGTCACGTTTTATCTCAGTTTACTTTTCCATGTTTTACTTTTCGCCATATCACATTCCGGTTCTTGTTTTCCATTTTGCTTTGCACTTTGTCTCCCCCGTCTGGTCTCATGTCTCGTCATTGCACTCAGCCCCAGTATTGTGTTGCACTCTTCGGGTGATTTATTGGATTCTTGTTTTCAGTCTTCCTTCCGATCTTGTTTACTGGCTTCACTCTTCTTTTCTATTTACTAACAATACTAACAGTTTATTATTTTCCCCTAAGATTTCTAACAGCAACTAACCTTGTATATAATCCTAACTTACAACCGAGCACCAAGGATTTGTATAGTTGCACTTACTAATTGATTAACAAGCTCTCAGCACTCGCCCTGTTCCAGTCTGCGCCTCTTTGCTCTCCCTGATTACCTTTGCTGCATTTTCTGTGAAAGCTCACACCTGATCTCGCTGTCCTGTTTCTCATTAATCTATGCACGTTAGAAACTCCGTGACTGGAGCTGTATGTTTGTTTATAGGAATGTCTTGTGTCCCTGTCCGCGTTTTGGCTTTGACCAATTTTATGTGATTAGGCTTTTCATCATGTGCCTTCCCCTTGTAATCAGTCTGACTCTCTGCACCTGTGATTCTCCCCATGTGATCTTCCCAGAAGTGTTTATTAGGTGTCTTTTCACAGCCACACTCCGTCAGATCGTTTTCCTCAGTCTTCTCGTGCTACGTTTCTCGCCTTGATTAATCAGTATTTATCTTTTTTGACTGGACCGCCCGACTTTTGATTCTTGCCTTTGTGATTTTTGGATTATTGTTGCATCTGTGTGTTTTGACCTTTTCTGCCCGACTACGTGATCAATGTTTGCTGCCCTGGTTACGATTCGGATTACGCCCATTGGATTCTGGCTTTGCTTCTCTGATATACCTATTCCTGTGAACCAGACCCATTTCTGTCCGACTACGATTACTGTGATTGCTACCCTGGTTTTTGATCCTATATTTGCCCAACTGGATTTTGATTTTTAGATTGTGGACTTTGTAATTTTACCTTCTGCCCTGCGGGGGTGCCCCCTCTTAATTAATAAAGCAAGTTATGCTACTGCATTGCCTGGTTCTCGCGACTGGTTCCTGATCGCACCATTACAGGATCGTTTAATCTGCCCCTCAAATCCAAATCCAGCCTTGGTTTTCTTTATTCCCAGGTAATCAACTGAACCATTTGCACTACCGATCAGCCTGACTGGTATCACAAAGGACTTTAAGAAATTGGTGTGTGGAATGGTTAAATTGTTTTTTTTTTTTTTTTGCAGATATTGAGATTGGGAATAATGCCATACTTGATAAACTGCAGGAATTGAAGATGACATGTACCCAAGTGTACTCAAGGGAACTAGGTGAGATCATCTCGAAACCACTAACAGATATCTTTACATGAAAATGATTAGAAGCCATGAAATTTTACAGCAATGTATAATAAAGACCATAACCACAGGCCAGTCAGTTTAACTTGCATTCCATGTGAAATATTGAACTCCATCAATAAGACAATTAAGAATTATTTCTTGGAAGTAATGACATTCTGAGGGATGGCCAACATGGTTTCCTAAAGGAAAGGTCATGCCTGATAAACCTTTTGAAATTCTTTGAAGAGGCCACTAAGACTTATGATTAGGACCTATACTTGGATTTCCAGAAATTACTCAAGATACTGCATAAGAGACTCATTATATAAAATAAGGACAAAAGTAATTATAGTGGGCATTTAGAATGGATTCAGCACTGGGCACAGGATAGACACACAGAGTAGTGGTTACAGGAATCTCATCCTAGCTAAGAACTGTGGGAAGTGGAGTCCCACAGGAATTGGTTCTGGGACTTTTTTCATACTAAATTGTGAGGTTTGGCTAACAGTTTAAAGTCTGTTAAAGTGATAAAGGATGATGAAGATCTAGATGTAGGCAGAATCATAAGACATAAAATTCAATATTAATATGTTTGAAGTTCTTCAGATGGGTAATAAAAACATTAGACATGCATACTTTATGGGAGGTTCAACATTGAAATATGCTTTATTTGAAAAGGACCTGGGAGTAATTGAAGACCAAAGCCATTGATTTTTACCACTGAGCTGCAGCAGTTGTTGGTCCGATTGCTTCATAGGTTTATGTCTTGTCTATAGCTGTCCTCTCTGTTTGTACCTGAATGTTTTACAGTCTGTATTTATGTATATCTATATCAGCCCCCGAACCACACAACTTCTAGATAACTTCATTTTAGAGGTTGCTTAACAGAGTCGTCCAGATCATTTAATAGGCTGAAAAATTTTAGTAAATCCAAGATTGAATTTTTAAGCGCGATGATTGCTCTATCAATCATATTTAGCCAACAACTTAGTTAACTTATGAGCAAACTAGAGACAGGCCTTAATAAACTACTCAGTTTACCACACTGTGTGTTATTAACCCCCGCCAATACGAAGTGCGAGAGGGATATAGGTTTGACCTCTGTCCATCCGTCTGTCCGTCTGTGCATGTGTGCATGCATCCGTCCGTCCGTCCGAGAGAAAGGGGACAACTTTTCTCAGAAACTATTACAGATAGGACAACCAAATTTGGTGCGACCATAAAGGCCTTGATGGAGTTCGAAAATAAGAAGCACACGATTGGCGGGGGATGTTGTAGAACATGTTGACTTGTTATCCCCCGCCAACACAAAGTGTGAGGGGGATATAGGTTTGACCTCCGTCCGTCCGAGAGAAAGGGGACAACTTTTCTCAGAAACTACAAAAGGACAACCAAATTTGGTGTGTAGCTTCAGACCGTAAAGGCTTTGATGGAGTTCAAAAATAAGAAGCACACGATTGGCGGGGGATGTTGTAGACCATATCGACCTGTTTTGTGATGCACCAAACTGAAAATAGCTCTGGACATGGAGGCATTTAACAGAAATCTCGGGTTTTCATTGACTACAAGGGCAGGCTCTCCAACCAGTTTCGTAACAGACATGGACTTCTGCCCAAGAAAGCCAACGGCAGATCACAGCTCGCATGGTGAGTATCAAGAAGGATGATAAGAACATCAAAACTTCATTGTTTCACTGCATAATTATTGCTACAAGCATAAAATCTCCAAATGTTTTTCTTCCCCTTTAAAGTGGTTTCAGTTCAAGAATTTTTAGGTGGCATCTCCAAATTGGCAATTCGGGAATCTTTTTGGGCATTGTGTACCACTTGAGATTTCTCCAGTACCAAACTGTAAAACTCATTTAATTTCACTTATTTGTTGCTACAGGCATACATTCTGTCTAAATGCATCCAAATAGGCCATCTGGCCATATCACTACAGGCATACATTCCATCTACGTAATTACAACCAAATTTATTTTCCAATATAAATTTACTCATTCAAAGAAAATAAATACAGTGAGTGAATGAAGTTTGACTTCACTGCAGCAGATTTATTTTCAATAAAACATTCAAATGAACATAATTATTACAAGGATAAGGTGAAAATGGTAAAAAGTAAAAACAATAAACACCCCAGTGATTGTTTATACAAGAACTATGCCCCTGCTGTAGGCCACAAGCACTACCGTGATTTGAACCCGGGTCTCCCGCATCAGAGCGCAGCACCAAAATCACTAAGCTAGCTGAATGGACAGTGGCTACGCTGCCTCATTGCAAGCTTGAACACGTCATGCACCCTGATTCAGCGTTTGTATTGCTGCACTCTCTCAGTACTTGCGTGTAATGGCGCATGGACTCTTTCAAAAGACTACTCAAAAACGATGGTTGGATATTTAGTACACAGTCACAGTGAAAATATCAAACAGAAAGCAACTCCATAAATGCACTCATTGCTGTGCTCTTTTAGTCTTTGTGCAGATGTCGCCTGGCAGCCAGAATGCAGAAGATGTAAAAACAGCAATCACAACAAGCACCTTGGCAACTACATATTCAAAAACTGTTTGTAGTGGTGTACGCTAAACTAGTCAGCTGACAACTTGTGAAAACAACTTTGATGTCTATAGCATATCTACCAAATAATTATAGAGAAATAACTAGAAGTAAACCAGTTTGGGGTTTATATTTTTGCAAATATGAGTACATGAGCATCATGGTGCATGGACTCTTAGTTAGACGCACCAGGAATGCAAGGCTCAATCTCAGGTCAGGTTTGTGTGATTTCGGTAGTTGAGGGGTCGTTGGAAACATGAGAGCCCATAGAATCAAAAGGCCACCTCCAAAGTCAAAATGACAGCATCAGAAGTCAATCATAGAGTAGGCAATACATTGCATGCAAGCTGAATGCTCAGGATCTGACATCACTGGAAGCAGTGCCACGGACACAAATGTGTGGAGACTAGCAGATCCAGTTTCAATATAATACAGACATACTGGACTAACAATAGACAGCACAGATTTACCCATGATTTTTATTATAAAGTAGCTAAGGTAAGAAAAAATTTTTTGTCATCGCTGTAGAATGTAAAGTGTATGCCAGCTGCTCTTTGATTTTGGGGTTGGATTAAAATGGAAAGGCCGATATCATTGGATTATGTTGACTTTCTTCTTTCATTTCATGTATTGTATTTTATGTATAACATAAACTCAGTAGAAACGCTAGCGATCAACTACTGATTCTATTTTATCTTATGTTTTGTTTCATGCTTATTTACTTGCTTGATGCTTGAATTGTGTTTGGTTGAGGTAAAAATGGCCATCATGACTTTTTCACAGTTTCTTCCCTTTTAGTCAATATTCCGCATGACGATGTTGCTATGAGAAAACATGCTGTATTTATGATGTTTATTGATTGCCCCCAGTACTGGGGGCATTCCAGCTTAAGTGGGGATAAACTGCAAAAACACTGGGATTGTTGGAACAGAAGAGGAACTAATTAATGACACACAAGGGTTGTGACAGGCAGTGTGCGTGCATTTCGATCCCAAATCATACAAATGCTATTAAAACTGATTTCTGCCCTGTTTTTATGTCGCAAAGACCCAATGGTACATTCAAATTTGATTTGATCAAATTTTTTGAGACATCCTGAATGTGCTGTGAAAATAAACTAAGATGCATACAGTATATTGCTCTGAGCAATATTCTGAGTAGGGATAATAAGTATGCCCCGGCCTTGCAAACAATTGTGGTAATAACACAGTAATCACTGTGACTAACAATATTGCTCACTATTTGTTTATGCTTTTAGATATTTTCAGAAGCATTTGAGGTACTCACTGCACAGTGGCAGTAAATTACCTAACCTGCTTCTTCCTGGTTTCAAATACAGTCTGCGATGACCATGTGACACTACATTGCCCATAATTTTACACCAGTTTGCCTTATATCACCTCTGTCTAACAGCTCTGCATCCAGCGAAAAGTACACCAAGCTCTGCAGTTAAGTATGAAGCCAGTTGTTTTGTAACTGTGATGGATTTTAAAGGCTCTAAGTCTCAGGGTGCATTTATCCTTGGAGAGATTTGGCAAACATGAGGGCTTATATAACCGTCATGACAAAGAGGGGTCAGCTGTGACATTAGAGTGGTTCCAAATGAGACTTTTCCCTTTCACATTTTCAAATCAATGCAATAATTTTCTCTCCTCTAGCAATAACCAAAAAGGCAAAATGCATAATTTCACTTTCAAATCGAAGTGCCATGAAAAATTAATAGAAATTCAGCAACTGTTCCCTTTTACAAACAAACACTGCTTAGGGTCTAGCTTTCACAATTGAAATAAAAAATTGGTGTCATTTAAGGAGGTCAAGATGAAATGAGCAGCAAAATCTGGAATTGCATTCTGTGTCACATTTAATGTTGATCTAATTCATTGCACTGTGAACGGGCAGAGAAAACTAATGCATGATGCAGATTTCCGTGGAAATGGAAATGTGTCTTGTTCACTTCTATTTTTTATTTTTTGTGTAAATGTTATTGGGTAGCACCGGGGGAAATTTTGTTGCTGGTGCAGAAGTAACTGAGATGCCTGTATAGCCAGCAGAAATGATGCATAAGTATAAACAAGAATCATTTGACTGAGGAAAATGAATTAAGGTAAGGTACAACTGAAATATCTTTTATTGCAGATGGATTGCTTGATTTAATGCAGGGCAGTTCGAGCAAAATTTTAATTTTTTTTTTTTTATTTTTCTCTCATCTATGCTTTGTGCTTCAAATACAAGCACCATCTGGAACAAAATTATTGGCATCCTTGTTAAAAATGCACAAAATGCTAAAAGTTGAAGTTGAAGATGATCCCAGTTCTTCTATTGCTTCCCTGTTGACCAGACATGTCACTTGTAGCAGTTGTTTTTGATGCTCTGGACCAGTTCATATGATAGAACGTACGAGCTCCCACCTGTTGGTTAATTAATAAAAAACCAAGAACGTTGTCCCGATGAAGAAGCAGACTCCGATGTTCGTGGCAAAAGCAGGAAAGAGTTTATTACACAGCCGGCCGTGAGAACAACAGCGTGATGCAAAGTTCTAAGATTCCTTCATTTTGGAAGAAGCTTTATACATGTTAAAGTACAGACATTTGCATATGACTTCTTTAATTTTATCAGAAGTTGTTGCTGATTGGTTCCAGGGTTTACACATTGATAAAAAGCAGTACTCTACAATTGGGCCTCTCCTGAACCATAAGTGGGCATACGGAGCCTCCAATTAAAAGGTGCTAGTGCCTATTGTCCTGTTGGAACTGGAGACAAATGGAGATTCAAGCTGGGAGTGGCAAGTAGGCGATATGTCCTTTCAGGACCCGATGGCTTCTCTTTATCACCTAATGCACATTCATGACCCGTTGACCAAACCGTCTGGCTCAACTCATATTGCCAACACCCAAAAATTCTGTTTCCCAACAGTCCCTACTTTTTGACCCAACAGACAACGAATGATGAGGTCAACTTTACAGTCAAATAGTTAAAGATAATTACAAGAGTGATGGCAAATTAATTTCCAATGACAAAATATCTAAAGCAACAACTTCGCACCGATACCAGGCCAGAGACCAAGAAAGCAAGCCGTAGAGGCGACAGTGGCAAGGAAAAACTCCCCAGTTAAGCGGGAGAAACCTTGGACAGACCCAGGCTCTCGAGGCCCAATGTCATCTGTCAATGACCGGCACTGGAAGGCTATATGAAATAGACATGAGTATGAGATGTAGAGGACCCACTGTTAGTGATCGGCTGTGCATAAAAGAAAAGGACAGGCAAGAAGTGTCAAAGAAACATTTTAAAAATAGATCATGTACATAGCCTATTACCAAGTACAGGCACTGCTACTTAGAGTCCACAGACATAACAGCTCTGATTTGTTGGCATGTTTGGCTGTCATGTGTACTGGTCGCATATGTGAATGCCATTATTGTCAATGGCACGAGTCCTTTTGAATTCTACAACAATGAGCTGTATGATGAGCAACATTGTTGTGGTGGGTTGTCTTGTGCAGTATTCTTCTGGAACAGGAGTTTGCGGCAGCATGGTCCGAAAGTTCAGCATCCTGTCCACGGCAGTGTGGTCTGGTGCAGGTGTCCTCAGCAGTATGGTCAGGTTCTGGTTTCCTCTCCAGTGTATGAGGGAGAGAACAGAATACATTGTGAGGGTATTATTCAAGTACACCTGATTCATCACACTTGGGTCTATATTATGATTGCTGTTGGAGTCCTGTCAGAGTGAACAAGTTACTCGCTTTACCACAGATTAATTTATTAAGGATGAATTTCATGCCTTAAATTAATTGGATAAGCATATATAATGCCAGTATAATTAGAAAAATGTATTCATTCACAATTTTACCGAGATTACCCAAATAGTTAGGCAACCAATCAAGAACGCATGCACCTGATTAATGAAGGCTGTGGGTGTCCCAGGCGGCGTGGTTTGAGTCAGCCTGCAGTAGTTTCGCCGGTGTCTTCGGGTGAATGGCATGGTCTTGCACGGGAGTGGTGGATCCTGAGATACCTGTAACTCGTAAAGCAGACTCAGAGCACTAAATGCTTCTTTACACTCATGTGTCCAATCAATTGTTTCCAGTGGGCGACATGGGCATTTAAAAAGAGCATTGATTGATTCTGCAGTAAAAGAAAATTCAGATATGCGGTTCCCGCAAATGTCAAAAAGTTACAGAATCTTAAGGACATCTCGAGCAGCGCAGGGACGCAGAGCAGTGGCGATAGCGGTTCTCTCTTCAAGTGGGCGTATTCGTGATTGGACGCGTGCGCCTTTGTGATCTGATGTTCTCGGTTTTCGGGTGTGCAGTCATCTTTGGAACCGTGGGCGTTTAGTAGGGCAGCTAGACATTGTGGTGCTCGGTGTCGTCCTCCTCCGCAGCGAAAGCACTTATCATCATCCCGGTTTTGATTAGTGTAAGGCCTATGTTTCCTGTGGTCCCTTCCTCTGCACTGATGAGCCCGATGACCTATTTTTCCACAATTATCGCAATTTATTTTATTGTTCGGAATATTGTCGCGCACGGCTGCAATGCGATGAGGAGTAGACGCATTTTTATGGATCTGTCCCTCTAATCGTGAAGCCCACGCAACAATATCATTAAATGTGTTACCAGGATTGATACCAATTTCCAAAACATTCTGTATATGTGGTCCTGCATCCGCCAGCAGCTGTTGAACAAACACAGCAATATTTCTATCGGGGTTAGGGAAGCCGCTGTATGTTTCGAATGCTTCATATTTTCTATCAGCGTATTCTGCAAATGGCAAGCTACCTTGCACTACTGCCGTAAATAAATGCCATTTAGCAGTGCCTTTGCCCAGTGCGTTTTTCACAGCAACACAGAAATGATCAATGGAAGTTTGGAGCTCGGTACGAGTATCCCAAGGCCCAGCTGCCCACATTTCTTCCCTGAGGCTTTCCGGCTCTATTGAGTTCCAACTCAAAGTGGGACACTTAGCGCGCACAATTGAAAACAAGTCTAACGGATGTAAAGACATGCTTCGTTGTAGCTCATTTAACTGTCGCCAAAATTGCAAATTATCGTCGTTAGTACGGAGACTCGGTAAATCCTTTAATAGCGCTCTCATGTCGATTACGTTGAGAGGTACATGGTCAACGTGAAATCGGTGTTCATTTCCTCTACCGCGAATTTTGGTAACCATTGGAGCCATAGGAGCTACGTGCTTTGTATCATCATCATCACCAGAATGTATTGGATCGGTAACTGAACATAGTTCGCTCAAATCGGGATATAACCTTTGAACCTTTTTTGGTTCCTCTGGAATTGCAAGAGCAGTGCTGTGATTAAGGCGATTACATTTTTCATGTAATTCTTCGATCTGTTTTCGCATATCCGACAACTCTATGTCTTGAGTTTGTAGCCGACTGTGCATTTTGTCACACTTCTTTATAAGTTTTCCGTGTTCTGTAATCAAGACAATGGTACCAAAAGCCGTCCTGTTTTTCTTCTGTTTCGACCACCAATCTAAAGAATCCGGAGTGGATCCGTTGGGATCCCAACCAGCCTTACACTTTTCCTTTTGTTCTTTTGCGTATTTTTTTAACAAATAGCTAGTTATACTGCCAGCGCATTCAAGGGCGTTTGAATTTTCTTTGTTTGCCATGTTTATTTAAAATTAATACGGCGTTCGTCAAGGTGCAGCCTAAATTCTAGTTGTAAGATAGGCCTTCAGTAATGTATAAACGTGCGCGACTAGCCAGTAGCTTACTAAGCGTACGGTCAAGAATAAAACCAAATACGAAACAATAAAGACTCAGAACAACATCAAACTTCAAATGCGACAATGACGAGATTCACGGCGGGCACGAATTGGCTTCTCAAATACCCACAAGACGGGTTGGAGGCGCGCCACATGCACTCTCTCTCAACCTATAACACACAGACAAAAAGGTACCCAAGTGAAAGACGCTCACTCCGGGCCCGGGGCGCTAACACTAACTCTCCCGGAACATAAACCGAAAAAAAACGAACAAAGACACGATATGCGCTTCTTAGGTAGGCTACCTAATACCCAGTCGTGAAAATAATTATTCACGTCTGTGCCGTGGGCGACCCACATACGCTTGCCACAGCCACGCAATCACGTATTCGCCTTTTTGGCGTGAATTCTCACTCTCCGAAGGCAGGGATGACCAAGATTCACCCCGTCACAAAATAGCTATGTTTTCAATACATAGGCTTGTATCACACAACAGCACTGGTATCACAAGCAGCACTGATAACCATCACGCATTACACAAAGACACAGCTTTTTAACCACGAACAACTGATCGCTTCTACACCGGTCAATTTAAAATTAATAGGTTAACGTACCACTGGGTGGAGCGTTCCAGATCTCCGCAATTTTGCCTCGCAAATTATATTTAGATTAAACCCAAGTATTCACTCTTGAATTGGTCAGGAAACTTACGGAGGTCCGGAAACGAATCCACCCTGCTCGCAGCGCCAAATTTGTTGGTTAATTAATAAAAAACCAAGAACGTTGTCCCGATGAAGAAGCAGACTCCGATGTTCGTGGCAAAAGCAGGAAAGAGTTTATTACACAGCCGGCCGTGAGAACAACAGCGTGATGCAAAGTTCTAAGATTCCTTCATTTTGGAAGAAGCTTTATACATGTTAAAGTACAGACATTTGCATATGACTTCTTTAATTTTATCAGAAGTTGTTGCTGATTGGTTCCAGGGTTTACACATTGATAAAAAGCAGTACTCTACAATTGGGCCTCTCCTGAACCATAAGTGGGCATACGGAGCCTCCAATTAAAAGGTGCTAGTGCCTATTGTCCTGTTGGAACTGGAGACAAACGGAGATTCAAGCTGGGAGTGGCAAGTAGGCGATATGTCCTTTCAGGACCCGATGGCTTCTCTTTATCACCTAATGCACATTCATGACCCATTGACCAAACCGTCTGGCTCAACTCATATTGCCAACACCCAAAAATTCTGTTTCCCAACACACCAATATCCAATGACTTCGTGCAGCTATTGAAGAAGATTAGGGCTGCAACAAGCTCTATTCAGACTAAGCCTGATGCAAATAAATGAATGTATACACATGTGGATTAATGCACAGGCTTGCCTAGGCTGCAGCTTATGGGTCCCGCGTGTACAAGGGTTTTGATTTGGCCGGGTGATTTCTTATTTATTCAAATTTTCTTCAGCCAAAAAAAAATGAACTGTCATTGGCTCATTGGCTGATTGGGTGGATGAGGGCCAGGGCGACTTTGACCCCTTGCGGTTAACTTGACTTTCAGATGACGTTACTGCCAGCCTACTGAAGTGGACAGAATAATGACAAAATCTCAGAGAAAATATGCAACCAAAGCACAAAACAGAGGAAGCATGCATGCCACAGTTTTATCGCCATTATAGATTCACTCGTCGCAGAACTGGACTGTCATGTCTACAAAAAACAGACATTGCAATTTTCTCAAACAATATTTCACAAATATGCGCTTTCATGGTAGGCAGTTATATCATATTTCATCATCCCCAGTCTAGCTGTAGCTATTCTTCCTGGGGTTCGACA
The DNA here is from genome assembly GCA_029721435.1 of Gymnothorax reevesii. Taxonomy (NCBI): domain Eukaryota; kingdom Metazoa; phylum Chordata; class Actinopteri; order Anguilliformes; family Muraenidae; genus Gymnothorax; species Gymnothorax reevesii. The sequence goes on from CM056575.1 coordinate 88,745,424, forward strand.
CATATGCATTAAAAAATCTCACAAAACAACATGACTACAAAACATGACATCATAAAAACAAAAGTTGAACATAACAGTGCAACGCACAGACAGCTCCACCGTGATAGGAATGTCCCTTCAGTTACTTTTAGATTGTAAAGTATTTCATTATATCAGAAGTCCACAAAGCCAAGATTTTCATTCCATTGATTTACAGTTAGTGCAGTATTGTACTGCTCCACACCCACGCACACACACACACACACACACACACGTCTACGCTCGTACGCGTACTTTCAATTATATGCAGGGTGTATATTATTTAAAGCAAATTCTTACACATTTATTTGTTTTTATTTAGAAGATACCATTTTATCAGCAATTTAAATAGCATTGTACCATTATTTTGTGTAATATTTTTTGGAAATAGATTCCATTCCTTCATTGCTTAACCCCTGGTTAAGATGTGTTAAAAGCCTTAAAATAAATTTAATTTTTATTGTAGAAGCATACTCTCACACTGAAAACAACAGAAAAAATGTAACCTTCAACTCAAGTGAATTTTAAGGGAAAAAAATCCCTGACTAAGAAATTATTATTTTTTATAAAATCACCTGTACCACAATTATTGGCACCCCTAACACTTCCAAGGAAATAAATGTGATTGAAGTATTTCTGTCATTTTTACAGTAGTTTACAAAGTTGATCAGAGCATCTAGGAACATTTAATTAGTAATTCATCACTTCTTGTTTCCCTGGGGTATGAATATGATGTGACACAGAGGCCATTTCTCTTTAACATGGGAAGGGGCAAAGGAACACACCATTCAAGTAAGGCAGGTGTGTGTCGACCTTCACAAGTCAGGCAATGGCTACAAAAAAATAGCCATTCGCCTGCACATGCCAAAACCTACTGTCAGAGGAGTCATTAAGAAGTTTAAAACAACGGGCCTGGACGAGGACACAAGGTTCCACCACGCACAGTGAGGAGGATGGTAAGAGAAGCAAAAAGTTCTCCAAAGCTCACTGTTAAAGAATTGCAACAAATGGTAGCATCTTGGGGTCACAATCTCCAAAACAACCATCAGGCGCTATCTACATGCCAACAAGCTGTTTGGGAGGCATGCACGGAAAAAACTTTTTCTCTCTCACAATCATAAATGCATACGTCTGGAGTTCGCAAAGCGGTACTGGGACTTCAACTGGGACCGTGCGCTTTAGTCAGATGAGACCAAGATAGAGCATTTTGGCAACAAACACTCTAAGTGGGTCTGGCGGAACACAAAAGATGAATTTGCAGAAAAGCACCTCATGCCCACTGTGAAGTATGGGGAGAATTGGTGATGCTGTGGGCCTGTTTCTCTTCCAGAGGCCCTGGGAACCTTGTTAGGGTGCATGGCATCATGAATGCTTTGAAATACCAGGACATTTTAAATCAAAATCTTGTGGCCTCTGCCCGAAAGCTGAAGATGGGTCGTCACTGGGTCTTTCAGCAGGATAATGACCCTAAACATGTGGCCAAATCTACAGAGAAATGGTTCCCCAGACACAGAATCAAGCTCCTCCCATGACTATCTCAGTCCCTAGACCTCAACCTTATTTAAAACCTGTTGAGTGGGCTGAAGAGGTGAGTGCAGAGGAGAGGACCTAGGTCGCTGGATGATTTAGCGAGATTGTGCATAGAGGAATGGTCGAAGATCCCTCTTTCTGTATTCTCCCATCTTGTGAAACATTATAGGAGAAGATTTACCCATCGCTGCTGCTACCTGCTGCCCTCCACGAACTGCTAGATTTTGTGTTCCCTGTCCATGTCTGCCGCAGGGCCCTGCCCTGCGTATGCTACTGATAGTCATCACCACCTGGCCCTCTGCCCAAGTGCTGCCTGGTCTGCACCATCTAACAAATGTAGTCTATGGGACCTATCCAGCTGATCACAAGTCCAGGACTGCTTTTTTTTTTTCAAATGACTCTTTGAACATGATGGTAACCAAGAACTCATTTCCAGAGCCAGAGGGCAACCCCTCTTAAGCCTGGTTCCTCCCATCGTTTCTTCCTATTTTGTTCCACATGAGTTTTTCCTTGCCACTGTAGCCATAAGCTTGCTTTTGAGAGGGTTCAGGGCGGGGATTAACGTGAAGACCATTGTGGCAATACTTGTGACATATGCTATTATGATGAAATGTTAAGTTTCTCGGGCATTCTGGACTTCAAAAGAAATTACAATAATGCCGTTGCCTCGCATGCAGTCCTTCAACAAATTACAAATGATACAAAACAGAGCAGCACGTATCGTACTTACAGCGCCCTACATAATTTTTGGCACCCCTGGTTAAGATGTGTTAAAAGCCTTAAAATAAATAACATTTTTATTGCAGAAGCATACTCTCACACTGAAAACTACAGAAAAAATGTTACCTTCAACTCAAGTGAATTTTATGACCTTAAGACCCCTGCTAAGCGGCGGGACATAGTATTCACGACCGTCCGTCCGTCGGTCTGTACGTCCCGAATCCTTGTCAGCAAGATATCTCAAGAACGAATTGACGGATTTTCTTCAAATTTGATGTCAACATGTATTAGTCTGATTACCCGACGCCAGTCGATTTCGGTGACCTTCGCACCATTCTCAAGGTCACACCAAGAGATTGTGCATTTTCACACTGATAGCCTTGTCAGCGAGATATCTCAAGATAGAATCAACGGATTTACTTCACATTTCATGTCATCATGTATTAGGGTGATACCCCAGCGCCAGTCGATCAATTCCCTCCGAATCAAGATTTCACAATTTACGGCACCCTTTAAGATTATTGGAAATAAAATCTACCAAAATTAAACCAGGTAATAAATTCCACTTATTTAGGTTTTACCGAAGTGTTACCGAACTATATTGAGCCATTACATCACTTCCTGTTTCGCAAGGGTATAAAATGAGGTTACGCACATACAATATACCTTAGTCATCTAACACCATGAAAAAAAAACAATTGTCAGTTCAGAAGAGGCAGATGGTCAATAACCTTCATAAATGTGGTAATGGCTCCAAGACTATTGAAGCGCCTATTACTAAAACCCCATAAGTCACACTTGACTTGATTTGACTTGTGGGGTTTTAGTAATCAGTGCTTCAATTCACAAATTAATTTAAATGCCACTGAACATTGTCGGGGCCATTATTAAAAAATTCCTGTTGAAAACCTCTCGGGTCGAGGACGCAACTGCATTTTGCCCCCCAGGATACTGAGGAAGATAGAGAGAGAAGTAGCAAAAACCCCAAGGACCTGTGAAGGAATCACAGGCCTTGGTGACATCTTGGGGTCACCAGGTTTCAAAAACCATCATCAGGTGCCACCTCCACAACCACAGACTCTTTGGAAAGGTTGCCAGAAAAAAAAGTATCTTCTGACCAGAGGACACAGAAGCAAGAACTTGGCAAGTTTGCCAAGTGTAATTTAAATTATAGTTGGATCAAGGTGCTTTTGTCAGATGAGACTAAAATTGCATGTTCGGTCAGATAAAGCATCAGCATGTTTGGCATCAAAACATAGATGCATACAAGGAGAAGTACCTCATACGCACAGTAAAATATGATGATGGGCCATATGCGAAATCTCTTTTGGAAGAGAGACCTGGCCAAGATAGCAGCCAATACAATCCCAACATAAAAACAATACAATATGAATAACACATAAAACATACAGTTTTCAAATCACATAAGAAAGTTGAATACCTTAGCTTGCTCACATAGAATTTTAAGACCACGAAAGAGATTTGGATACACTAGCTTGGTCACAGAAAGCATTGACATGTTTCAGTTAAAATATTTTGTATAGTGCTCTTAAAGTCAGCCATGGATATGAAACAGTCCAATTTAAGCTCCTTTTGTAACTTGTTCCACGAACAAGGTGCATAATAACTGAAAGCTGATTCCCCTAGATCTGAAAAAGCCCTTGGAACATTGAAGAGAAGTAAATTCTATGATTGCTGCTGATAACTCCCAGTACTTTACAAAGGAAATTACTAAGATAAATGGGGAGTTTGCCTAAAAATGCTTTGTAAATAAAAGCATACTAATGTCTCTGCCTGCGAATTGACAGTGATGTCCGACCTACCAATTTATATAAAGTCCAATAATGAGTGAGAATCTTAGCACCAGTGATAAAAAGTAAAGAAGCATGATAAACTGAATCAAGTTTACCCAAAACAGGAAGCGGCATGCATGTACAAAATGTCACCATAGTCTAGTACAGACAGGAAAGTAGCTTCAACTAGTTTCTTCTTGGCATTAAAAGTAAAACATGACTTATACCTGTAGAAAAAGCCAAGCTTCACTTTAAGTTTCTTTGAGAGATGTGAAATATGCTCGCTGTAAGAAAGCTTATCATCTACCCATATGCCCAAGTACTTACGGTATAACAGTGCACCCTTTCAATGGCGTTACCTTCATAAGAATGAATGTTAAAGTTATCGGCTAACTGAGAGCGAGCCCTTGAAAAAAACATGAGCTTAGTTTTCTTTGCATTTTAAACCAATTTTACACCAAGAAGAGCAATCTGCAGAGAATGTAAGGCTCTTTGAAGTTTCATGACAGCCTGAGCCAGGGACTTAGCATGTGTATAAATTGCAGTGTCATCTGCAAATAAATAAATTTTTGCTTGAAGGCCTTTTCGAAGATCATTTATAAACACTGAAAGCAGGACTGGTCCTAAAACGGAACCTTGTGGAATGCCTTTACTAATTTAAGGAATCTGAGACCTGTGACCGTCAGCACAGACACATTGCGTTCTGCCAGAAAGATAATTTTTAAACCACAGTGTAGTCTTTGGACTAAATCCAACATTACTGAGCTTGCTGAACAGTATTTCATGGTCCACAGAGTAAAATGCCTTAGATAAATCAACAAATAAGGCTGCAAAATGTAGCTTTTTATCATGAGCATTTATGATGTCATTTAGTACTGTCACTGAAGCTGTGATGGTGCTGTGGCCAATTCTAAACCCAGATTGGTATGAACTCAAGATCTTGTTTTTAAGTAGGAACTGCTGTAGCTGCAGATTTACTAGGGATTCTAGGATTTTTGCAAGAACTGAAAGTTTTGAGATTGGACAGTAATTATTTAACACATATGCATCTCCTCCTTTAAACAACATAGGCAGATTTCCAGGTTTTAGGCATTCAGTTGGAGGACAGACTTAAGTTAAAAATGTGGGCAATGGGCTGAGCTATCAAGTCAGCTGCTCCCCTTAAAAGATAAGGATTTAGACCGTTAGGACCTTCAGATTTTGTAATATCAATGTGTTTCAATGCTTTACATACTTCAGCAACAGATATAGATTGGAAATCAAATGTGCCCAAGTTTGGATGATAATTTTCAGTAACACCAGTTGAAGGACAGGAGTTAACATTTGTACTGTCAAATACTGGTCAAGGATAAAGTTGGCATTAAACTTATTTACCATGGCTTTTTTATCCTTAATTTCCTCTGAGTCAACCACAATGTATTCTGGAAGGCTTGAAGTACAGACTGGGCCTGATAAACATTTTATTCATTTCCAGAATTTGGAGGCATTAGTCAAATCCTTTGTAACAGATTTCAAATAGTATGCCGATTTGGATTTCCTGATATATGAAGTGTATTTGTTTCGAAGAACTCTGAATGAGGTCCAGTAAGAGGAACTTGATGATCTAGCCTGAGCCCAAGCTTTATTTCTTTGGCGAATTAGCCTTGCCAGGTCATCTGAAAACCAGGGGTTGTCCTATCACTGATTCTGAATTTTTTAACGGGGACATGTTTATTAGTGATTGACAAAAATATTGAATGGAAATATTCCCAATAACACAGCAAATGTTGAAACTGAGAAATGTTACAATTCTATCCACAAAATGAGCTCATTTCTAATTTTATGGCTGCTACAGGTCTCACAAAAAGTTGTGACTGGGGCCTGTTTACCATGGTGTAGCATCCCCTCTTCTTTTTAACACAGAGTGGAGGTGTCTGGGCATTGAGGAGACAAGTTTCTTGAGTTTAGCCATTGGAATTTGATCACACTCTCGTTTATTACAGGCTTTCAGCTGCTGGAGAGTTTTGGGTCTCCTTTGACAGACTTCGTTAAATTATGCATCAAATGTTCTCAATCAGTGAAAGATCAGGACTGCAGGCAGGCCAGTTCAGCACACAGAGTCTTCTACTACGAAGCCATGCTGTTGTAATAGCTGCAGTATGTGTTTTTGCATTGTCCTGCTGAAATGCAAAAGGCCTTCCCTGGGATAGATGTCATCAGGAGGGGGGCATATGTTGTCCTAAAACCTTTATTTACCATTCAGCATTCATGGTGCTTTTTAAAACATGCAAGTGGCCCACACCGTATGCACTAACGCACCTCCATACCATCAGACATGCTGGATTTTGAACTGAACACTGATAATAGGAGGGGTGGGTCTTTCTCCTCTTTAGCCTGGAGGACATGACGCCCATGATTTCCGACAAGGATGTCAAATTTGGACTCGTCTGACCACAGGACACTTTGCTCCTGTCCATTTTACATGAGCCTTGGCCCACAAAACACGGAGGCACTTCTGGATCATGCTCAACAATGGCTTCTTTTTTGCATTTTGCGTTTTAGGTGGCATCTGTGGATGGCACGGCTGATGGATAAAATTAATGGCACAATGAATTCAACCAGAAGGCTGGGACTTGGCCAGAGGTGGACTTTCCAACAAGAAAATGAATGGCCATTCATAGAATGATGACTTGCCAAAATCATGCACAGATCTCTGAAACAGAAAGAACAAACTGGAGTTGGTTTCAAGTCCATAGCTGTAATACAGTAGTAGCAAAGTTATGAACCAAAATGTGTTTATGTTATTGGTGAGCCTCATTTTGACCTTGACCTTTGACCTATGGACTAAAAAAAGTATAGGTTTCTGGCGACAAACCTCTTTAATCATATGGTGAAAAAGTAAAAAAAGGTGTTGCTAACAAACAGACACACACAAACAGAAGTTGAAAAATTGTGTCATATTGTGACGTTATTTTGACTAACTTGCGATGACACTACCTCAAGTTTGATGGCATACCTCTTAAAGCTTTTTCCACAAGGAACAAAATGGCGTTAAATTGACAATGATATCACAAATAGAAATGAAGTTGTTAGTCAAAATGTGATTTTGACCTTGAACATGATCGTGACCTTGACTTTGAAGATATCAACATCAAATTTCTTACAGTGACATTCATAATATTCCTGATTTCAATAATATATCAACACTTAGTCTGTGCACAAAGGAAATGGTTTTACAGCAAAAGAAAATAATGGTCATTTTTGTACAATACAACTTTGACGTCAGAAAAACGTGAATTACGTCACAACCGCTTGACCAATCGGGTGTGTGAGGTACTAGAACAATGGACTTCACGATAAAATTTAAAAAAGTAGTAAAATCAAAAATGGAAAATATTCATCATTTTGTAACGTCCTTTTGACATACTTTGACTGGAGGATTGTCCTCAGGACCCACAACAGCTAAAATGGGCTACATATAGTGAACAAAATGACATTGGATTCAAGTCATTATGTCAAATACAAACAAAGTTTTCAATCAAAATTTGGTTTTGACCTTTTGCCTGATATTGACCTCGACCTTGAAGTAATCAGAAACAAAATCAATATGCTTCTGTCCAGGACATGCCTGATATGAATGATATAGAATTGAAAGTAATCGGGGGGGCGCTCGAGAGCAGCAACATGTGAAGACGTATTTTCTCTGAGCTCCGCATGAATACGATAATTTCACTGAATCTCAACCTCTAAAACATCACCAAACCTACTCGAAACCAATCATAAACCCTTAAGATGAGATAGCTGCACTTTTTTTTCTTTCCTATCCGCTTTCTTTCCCATTTACCGCCAACCAACGTCTGCGGTCATGTCCAAGGCCAGGCCGAAACCAGCTACAACTAAAGCCCCGGACTCTCCCGACAGGGGACCCCCCCCGAGGGACACGCCTGGTTTGGCCGTCGATACCATCATGGAAGCCATCAAAGCCTCTGAGCAGTCAGTCCTGACTAAAATAGAAGGCTCGGTGAGTGTGCTGTCGGCGGACTTGCATACTAAAATAGAAAGCCTTTCTAAAGAGCTGCGTGGGGAAATAGCAAAGGTTAGCTCCGAGCTACGCGAAGCGCTAGACAATGCTAACCAGGAGCTGAAGCTACATGCTACATCGATACGCAGTCTGGAGGACGGAGCTAACCAATACTCAGACCGGGTCGTTGAGCTAGAAACAGAGCTCGCGTCACTGGCATCTCAAGTGAAACATCTGACAGCCAAGACGGAGGACTTGGAATCAAGGCAACGCAGAGACAATTGTCGTATTATCGGCGTGGATGAAAGTTTCGGGGATGTCCGTATGGAGCAGCCGGTGGCTAGGCTGCTACAGGACTCACTGGGTCTGGACTATACCCCGACACTCGATCGTGCCCACAGAAGCCTACAGCCGAAACCTAAGCAGGGGGACAGCCCGCGGCCGATTATTGTCAAGTTCCACTATTTCCGGGAGAAAGTGGATGTCCTGCGAAAAGCGGTAAGCCAGCGACCCATTCAGCACAATAACAGGCAGATTTTCATCTATCCGGACTACACTGCTGCCGTGAGGAAGCGTCGGGCTGCTTTCAGAGAAGCAAGAGAGCTGCTGAGCCACTGCCCGAACACCAGATTTGGCCTCCTGTTTCCTGCGACGTTAAAAATCACTGCCTCAAGCGGTGAACAGAGGTCATTCAATAACCCAGTCGAAGCAAAGGATTACATTATTGGCCATCTACAGACTGGGGGCTCAGGTAACTGAGAGGTTGCAAATCTCACTCTCACAGAAAATGCTACGATGTAACATGTGTGACTCACAGGCAGCGTTGTTATGCTGCAAGTCCTGAAAGCTGACACTGTTTTGTGAATTAGCTCATGAATAATCAATACGTGGACAGTCAGCTTTCTCTCTCACTATGATACTTAATCACTTTTTTCTTGCTGCCACTCAGTTATTTATTTTATTTTCAAAATTGTGGGGAAGCATGTGGGACTCAATCAAAATAGATTTGCAATCCGATCAGCACTTTCTCCACTTTTGGCTTAATGTTAATTAGTGCGGTTGATCACTTTGTTTTGTTCCCCCCCTCCCCCCTCTTTTTTTTTAATTTATTTTTTTATTTTTTTTAATGTGTGTTTGTTTACTTGTTTGGTACTGTTTGTGTTTGTTGCAGCTTTTTATTTATTTTCTACATATGGCAATTCTAAGGTTACTGATATTGGAAATACTAGTTTTGAGGGCAGTTACCCCTCATCATCGTCCAACTCGTGCGGAGCTCTTTCAGGGATTAGTTTAGTTCCAAGTGTTCTTGTTGATGGTTTGCTCACCTGTAGATGGAGCAACCCACTTTAATGGGCTGATAGCCTGCTGGGATGGGGACCAAAAGTTTCTATATTCATATTATTATTTTTTAGTTTTTTATGAGTGTGTTTTAAGTTGGTTTGAATTGTGTATCAGTATTGTTAGACCCAAATATCTTTTCCAAGGACTTGATGACATTGCATATCTTTGTAAGCTTGAAATGACATGATGGCACAGAGACAGATAAACAGAGCTCCTAGCTCTATTTCTTTCATCTCATGGAATATTAGAGGCATGGGTAACGCAATTAAACGCAATAACATTTTTAGCCATTTGAGATCACTTAACCCAGACATTATATTTCTACAAGAGACACATTTAAAGGTCAATCATCATACAAGGCTGAGGAATAGCTGGATCGGGCAGGTCTACCATTCTAATTTTAATCATAACTCTAGAGGTGTTGCAATCCTTTTTAAGAAGGGAGTCCAATTCAGCCATACCAAAACGATTACAGATTCCAATGGTAGATTCATTATATTAATAGGTAAGCTTTGTAATTCCCCAACTATTCTCGTAAATATCTATGGTCCCAACTGGGATGACCCTCAGTTCTTTACCAGACTAATTGCCTCTTTACCTGATGTCAACACCCACCAGCTTATTGTAGCTGGAGATCTGAATTGCGTATTACACCCGCGTCTGGACAGATCTAATCCCCAACCGGGCAGCCAACTATCTAAATCTGGTGGCGTTCTTGAGTCTTTTATGCAGTCTTACTGCCTCGTAGATCCATGGAGGAAACTACACCCGGATAAGAAACAATTCTCATTCTTCTCACCTGTCCACAAAAGCTATTCAAGGATAGACTATTTCTTAATTAACAACAATCTCTATCCACACGTCACTAACTCACAATATCATAGTATTGTAGTATCGGATCACTGTCCAGTGCAACTGGACATCCATTTTCCAGATAATGTCCGACCCCAACGAACGTGGCAACTTGACCCCTCTCTGTTACTATGTACTGAATTTAGGAAATTTGTTGCAGAGCAAATTGACTCTTTTTTTGAGACAAATGACTGTTCAGATATGTCACGACGTGTTCTGTGGGAAACGCATAAAGCTTACATTAGAGGACAGATAATTTCATATACCGCCCATCTCAATAAACAACGCAACGCACGCCTCTTAGAAATTAAGCAATCCATTTTGGACAGTGATAATAAATACTCAATATCCCCTACATCAGAGTTACAGAAAGAACGCGCTTTGCTTCAAATGGAGTTCAATAGCCTCTGCACCGATCAGGCAGTAAGAAACATACTTAAAACCAAGCAAAAATTTTACGAACATGGTGAGAAAGCAGGTCGACTTCTCACCCATCAACTCCGTCAATCAAGCAGTAATTCCCAAATTACAGAAATAAACGTTGGCGCAGGTCTAACTACATGTGACCCAATACTTATTAATAGTCAATTTAGAAAATATTATTCAGACCTGTATACATCGAATACAGATGCAAATACATGTTCAATACAATCCTTTTTGGATTCTTTAGATGTTCCCACTCTTGAACCAGATGCTCAAACCTCGCTTGATCAACCTCTCACTGCCGAAGAGATACAAGCTGCAATTAAATCCATGCAGAATGGACGGGCCCCGGGTCCCGATGGGTTTCCCATCGAATATTACAAGGCATTTGCACATAAATTAGTACCGGTCCTGAAAGCAATGTACGACGAAACTTTAGAAAATGGCAACCTACCACCAACCCTCACCCAAGCAACTATATCGCTAATATTGAAAAAAGACAAGAATCCACTTGACTGCTCATCTTACAGACCCATCAGTCTTCTCTGTTGCGACTACAAAATTCTGACTAAATCGCTGGCAAACCGGTTAAATGATGTGATACCAACGCTCATCCATCAGGACCAAACTGGTTTCATTCCAGATCGGCAAGCATTTTTTAATATGAGGCGGCTCTTCAGCGTAATGTACTCCACCCACCCGATTCAACAGCCTGAGGTTATTCTTTCACTTGACGCCGAAAAGGCCTTTGATAGAATAGAGTGGGTATACCTACACTCAGTCATGAAGAGATTTGGATTTGGTGAAACTTTTTGTAATTGGATCAAAATTCTCTATGGCACGCCAACCTCAGCTGTTAAGACAAATGGCCTAATATCAACATACTTTCCGATTTTTAAAGGGACACGTCAGGGCTGCTGCTTGTCGCCATTCTTGTTTGATTTAGCCATAGAACCTCTTGCTATAGCACTGAGAGGTGATGAGAGAATTAAGGGCATTACGAGAGGAAATGCAATTCATAAGGTCGCGCTCTATGCGGACGACCTACTCCTTTTTGTCACAGATCCGATCCAGTCTATTCCCCACCTTTTACTCTTATTACAGAAATTCGGAAGTTTTTCAGGTTACAAATTAAATTTAACAAAAAGTTTATTATTTCCAATTAATGACATGAGCAAAGCACTGAATTATGGCTCCTTCCCTTTTAAAACTGAACGTCAGGCCTTTAAATATCTAGGTGTGAATGTAACCAGCTCATTCAAAGCACTCAAAGCAGCTAACTTCGACTGCTTATTGGAACACACAAAAAAAGATCTGGAAAGGTGGTCACGCCTCCCGATTTCATTAGCTGGCCGCGTTAATGCCCTCAAGATGACCGTCTTGCCAAGATTCCTGTATCTGTTTGCGGCGGTACCTGTTTGGCTCCCAAAACTCTTCTTTGTGAAATTAGATAAATGTATTTCAATTTTTATATGGAACCATTCAATACTCCGAATGAAGAAAATATACCTCGAAAGGCCTAAACCTGGAGGAGGATTGGGTCTCCCAAATTTTCTTTACTACTATTGGGCGTCGAATATTTCCAAATTGACATATTGGATATCAACATTTTCTGATAATGATGGGCCCACCTGGGCAACAATGGAGCTCTCATCACATGCTTCAATATCACCAATTTCTCTTGTAACAGCTCCACTCTCACTGTGCACCTACAGTAAGACTTTTTCCAATCCTGTTGTTTCGAGTACCATTAGAATCTGGACTCAATTTTGCAAGCATTTTAATGTTAATCAGATGAGCGGCCTTTCCCCCTTGTCTCATAATCATCTTTTTGCACCTTCACAAACTGACTCGAATTTTGCTGGTTGGCGTCGACACGGACTGGTCTATTTTGAGGATCTATTTGATGAAAATTCCTTTCTATCCTTTGAATTCCTTGTAAAAGAACACAATATTCCTAAATCGCATTTTTTCCGGTATCTTCAAGTTCGTAGTTTCGCGTCCAAACATTTTCACTCTTACCCCAAGCCGCCAGACAAAGATTTTTCTCATGATTTGCTGAACTTAAACCCGTGGAACAGGGGTTTAATCTCTAAGACTTATAAAATACTCCAGAACATCGACCCTCCATCACAAACTAGGATACGAGAAGCCTGGGAACGGGACTTGGGTATTGCAATTACAGATGATATATGGGCCCAATGTATTACTAACATACACTCCTCTTCTATATGTGTTAGGCATGGGTTGCTACAATTCAAGGTACTTAACAGAACTCACTACTCCAACGACAGACTGGCAAAAATATATCCATCCGTTCAGCCCATCTGTCCCAGATGTGCTACCTCAGTGTCGCTAGGTCATATGTTTTGGTCTTGCCCCCGCCTTATAAATTTCTGGTGCTCTATATCTGATTGTTTATCAGCTTTATGTAATACACCGCTTAATCCTAACCCATTCACAGCTATTTTTGGTGTCATTCCCAGGGTCACACACACCACAAATGCACAAAAGAGAGCAGTAGCGTTCGGTAGCCTCATAGCGCGCAGGCTGATCTTAATGAACTGGAAATCCAACAAATGTCCATCCTTTAGAAGATGGGTCCAGGAGGTGCTGTCCCTACTTCAACTGGAAAAAATCAGACATAGTTTAAACGGGACAGATGATAAGTTTGCAAGAGTGTGGTCTTTGTTTATTGAATACGTAAAAAAGTCAAATTTCTAAATGACTAATAGATCATGCCCTTCAACGATGTGTATAACTGATCTGTTTGACTGATTAGCCGGTATTGTATTCACTGACAGCTTTGTTGATCATTCTTGTCACTCTCTCTCTTCGCTTTTTTTTTCCTTTTCTGTCTTTTGAATTATGTCACGCCTTGACTATGCCAAAGTGAGTATCGTTGTCATTATTCTAAGATCACTGTGTCCATTGCAAGTCTGAAATTTTGTCTAATATCGATGGGTCCTTCCTATGTTTTTTTTTTTTTTTTTTCCCCACTTGTGTACTTTGGTCCCGAGGGTGGGTATATGGGGAGGGTTTTGGGGTGGTATACGGGTCTATGTTTTCTGACTTTTTGTATGACTGTTTATGTTTAACTGTTTATATAATAGATAAACTGTTAAATAAAGTCTTTAAAAAAAAAAAAAAGAATTGAAAGTAATCAACATGAGTTAAAGGGCAAAAACGTGTGTGAGTAACAAACACACAAACAGACGCAACGCAACCGAGTAACATACTTGCCGATTTCAGCAAGTAATGACACAAAACACATTTCAAGATCAACACAAAAATGGTTCTCTGACAAAAAAATGAACGTTCCGCAATGGCCATCTCAGTCACCAGACCTCAGTCTATTTGAAAACCTGTGGGCTGAGTTGAAGAGTGTACTTGATAAACACAAACTTATGAGTGTAAAGGATCTCGAAAGGATCCTGCTTTGAGGAATGGTCTAAAATCCCCCCAAATGTGTGTCTTAACTTTGTCAAAAAATTACAGGAAAAGCATCCATGCTGTTATTTAGTGGTTGCACTAAATGATCTAAATATGATCTAAATGGTCTATATATACAGTAGTGTAAAATATTGTGATTGGCCCTGGTGAAGAATCACCCCCCACCCCCACCCCAAACACAAGCGCAAGCTCCAACACGTCCACAAGCAGACAGAAGCTATGTCACCATGCGACTGTCATTTTGTAAACCTGCCTTTAATTATCACCACGGACAGCAGAGGAAGCAACAAAGTAATCAACGCTAATCTAACAGCCTTGGACTCAAATAACCGCCGCCTGATTTCTTCAACTGCCACACATCTGAAATAGCTTTAGCCAGCCTACACTAACAAAGTATCATAAAATCAACTGACACAGTATGTCGACAAGCATTGAACAAATAGCCATCCGCAAAAACATGGTGTCTCATCGCATGCTGACACAGTAGTGATGCGCCCAGTGCAGTTACTGTATGTCCGCGGACACCATGGATAATCTGCAGATCGGGCGTTTTTTGTTTTTTGCTGTCTCTTTTGGGTGCCCCTTTTTTGTTTGGGCTTACTGAATATTATGCTGCTATGCAGACATATCATTTACTCACAATGGAACGCTTGCTTCTTGCTAAAAGGTTGAGAGCAAATTGATGTAACGTCAAGGTATGTCATTACAAATGATAGGGAACAAGGTCATTGGACAAATTTGCATTTCTCAGCAAGCCCTCTTTCTTTGGAACTTCAGAAGAAAGCAAGAAAATCAAATACACAAGTGCTGGATAAAAATAATATTTATTTTTAATAAAACATACAGTTTTGTAACATTTCAATAGGGCAAAAAAAAAAATCCACACTCAATTCAAAACCGTGGTATACTGCACATCAAGTGGTGAGCTGTTGTGTTCTGTGGGTCTTCGTGCGTTTGGTTTGTCAATTTTAGGTTTTTATTATTTTTGTGATGTCCGTTTTGAGTCTGATGTCTTAGTGTTTCACATTTCGAATCTCTCCCTTGTTATTCCAGTCCACGTCTTACCCATGTACAGTCTTTGCTTTCACCCTGGTCGCGTCATCAGTTCGTTGCAGTTTTTATCTTAATTGATTGTGACACTATTTCGGGGGATTTAATGGATTCTGGGGTTCAGTCTTCCTTCTGTTGTCATTTGCTTGCTTCCCCTTGCTTTTGCTATCTTACAAACCCGTACTAACAGTTTGTTGTTTTCTAGAATTTACTAACCAAACTAACACTGTGTATATAAGACTAACGTACTAACGAGCACCCGGGATTGTATAGCTGCACTCACTAGTTGACTAACGATCTTTCAGCAGTCGCCCTGTTCTAGTCTCTGCCTCTTGCTTTTGTTTAACTTGCTTTGCTGTTGTTTCTGCAGACCCTCTGCATTTATCTTATCGGTCCTGCTTCTCACTCTATGCACTTTGAAATACAGTATTTATTCAGTTTATTTATCCCTTCTTTTGTCACTGCCAAAATATTGGTTTTATTTGTCTTGATTTATAATAGAGTAAATTTTTTGCATCGGAACTACAAGTGTGCAGCCAGCTTCAATATTTTTCATGAGTGTAGGCAATGAGAACAAATAAAAATAATTCCCATAAGTAAATTGAGGAAAAATATTGGTAATAAACAAAAACACTGAAAACATCCATTTTTATAACAAGTAAAATGTCACCTCACTGGGGGGGGAAGGAGCCTGAGCTTGTGCAGGAGGTTGAGCGGTACCGGCTAGAGATAGTCGGGCTCACCTCCGCGCACAGTCTGGGCGCTGGAACCCAACTCCTCGAGAGAGGCTAGACTCTCTTCTATTCTGGAGTTTTCGACTCTCACGTCCGGAAGAGCTTTGACCAGATTCCATGGGAGGCTGGAGACATTGAGTCTGAATGGACCATGTTCTCCACTTGTATTGTTGATGCGGCCGTTCGGAGCCATAGCTGTAAGGTTTCCAGCGCCTGTCGCGGTGGCTATCCCCGAACCTGGTGGTGGGCACCGGAAGTAAGGGATGCCGTCAAGCTGAAGAAGGAGTCCTATCGAGCTTGGTTGACTCATGGGACTCCTGAGACAGCTAACGGGTACCGGCAGGCTAAGCATGCTGCAGCTCGGGCGATGGCGAAAGCAAAAACTTGGGTTTGGGAAAAGTTTGGGGAAGCCATGGAGGAGGATTATCGGTTGGCCCCGAAGAGGTTCTGGCAAACCGTCCGGCGCTTCAGGTAGGGAAAGCAGTGCCCTGCCAACACTGTTTACAGTGGAGGTGGGGAGCTGTTGACTTTGACTGGGGATATTTTCGGCCGGTGAAAGGAATACTTCGAGGATCTCCTCAATCCCACTGACACGCCTCCCACAGAGGAAGCAGAGGCTGGGGACCCAGGGGCTGATTCATCCATCACTCGGGCTGAAGTCACTGAGGTAGTTAAGAAGCTCCTTGGTGGCAAGGCACTGGGGTGGATGAGATCCGCCCTGAGTACCTCAAGTCTCTGGATGTTGTAGGGCTGTCTTGGTTGACACGCCTTTGCAACATCGCGTGGCAGTCGTGGACAGTGCCTCTGGACTGGCAGACCGGGGTAGTGGTCCCTCTTTTTAAGAAGGGGGACCGGAGGGTGTGTTCCAACTATAGGGGGATCACACTCCTCAGCTTTCCGGGTAAAGTCTATTCCAGGGTGCTGGAGAGGAGAATTCGGCCGATAGTCGAACCTCGGATTCAGGAGGAACAATGCGGTTTTCGTCCTGGTCGTGGAACACTGGACCAGCTCTATACCCTCCGCAGGGTGCTTGAGGGTTCATGGGAGTTTGCCCAACCAGTTCACATGTGTTTTGTGGACTTGGAGAAGGCATTCGACCGTGTCGCTCGTGGCATTCTGTGGGAGGTGCTTCGGGAGTATGGAGTCTGGGGCCCTCTACTAAGGGCTGTGCGGTCTCTGTATGACCGGAGCAGGAGCTTGGTTCGCATTGCCGGCAGTAAGTCAGACCTGTTTCCAGTGCATGTTGGACTCCAGCAGGGCTGCCCTTTGTCACCGGTTCTGTTCATTATTTTTATGGACAGGATTTCTAGGCGCAGCCAGGGGCCGGAGGGAGTCCGATTCGGGGACCAGCGGATCTCATCTCTGCTTTTTGCAGATGATGTTGTCCTGTTGGCTCCTTCGAACCTGGACCTTCAGCATGTACTGGGGCGGTTTGCAGCCGAGTACGAAGCGGCTGGGATGAGAATCAGCACCTCCAAGTTTGAGGCTATGGTTCTCGACCCGAAAAAGGTGGCTAGTCCCCTCTGGATTGGAGGAGAGCTCCTGCCTCAAGTGGAGGAGTTTAAGTATCTTGGGGTCTTGTTCACGAGTGAGGGAAGGATGGAGTGTGAGATTGACAGACGGATCGGTGCAGCGGCAGCAGTAATGCGGTCGTTGTACCGGCCTGTTGTGGTGAAGAAGGAGCTGAACCGAAAGGCGAAGCTCTCAATTTACCAGTCAATCTACGTTCCTACCCTCACCTGTGGTCAAGAACTTTGGGTCATGACCGAAAGAACGAGATCTAGGATACAAGCGGCTGAAATAGGTTTCCTCCGCAGGGTGGCGGGGCGCTCCCTTAGAGAAAGGGTGAGAAGCTCTGTCACCCAGGAGGAGCTCAGAGTGTGCTTCTCCACATCGAAAGGAGTCAGATGAGGTGGCTAGGGCATCTATATTGGATGCCCCCTGGACCCCTTCCTGGGAAGGTGTTCCGGGCAAGCCCCACCAGGAGGAGGCCCTGAGGAAGACCCAGGACACGCTGGGGGGACTATGTCGCTCGGCTGGCCTGGGAACGCCTCGGGATACCCCCGGGAGAACTGGTGGTGTCCAGGGAGAGGGAAGTCTGGGCATCTTTGCTTAGACTGTTGCCCCCGCTACCCGGCCCCAGATAAAGCGGAAGATGATGAGATGTGTGTGTGTGTGGCTACAATCATGACCAACCAGCTTACCATTATGTCATAAATGGCTGATATCAAGGATTTAAAAGCAAAGAATGATGAGAAGGATAGGAGAATTGCTACCCTGGAGAATCGAATTTCTGATCTTGATCAGTAGTCATGATAAATGATGTCATCATAACAGGGATGGTGATTAAACCTCGGTCATATGCCCACGCCGTGACTGACCCCAAGCGACAGGTTACAGGCACCCTTGATCATGAAGATACTACAGAGGCTCAGGTTACTGCTTTTCTCCAGAGTAAGCGCATATGTATTGATAGAAATAATATTGAAGCCTGCCATACCTTGCCCACAAAAACCCAGATGAACTAAGCATCCATAGTAGTCCGCTTTGCAAATAGAAAGCATAAAATTGATCTGCTCAAGGTAAGGCAAGAATTTGAAGGGCTGTAATGTCTACATTAATGAGCATCTCACCCAAAAAAAATGTAGGTATTGCAAAGAAGGCTAGGAACCTTAGGAAGCAGCAGAAAATTCTGTCCACCTGGACTGCCAACTGTAAAGTCTTCATTACAACAAATGGCTGACCTGAGAGTGCTAAAGTTATGCATCAGAGATATTGCACAGCTAGAAAAATGAGACTCTTAATCATGATGAATGGTCTCATAGGCTAGCTTTTAGATTAATAGTTCATCTCTTTTATTTTCCAAGATGTATTTTGGTCTACCAAACAAAGGTTTGAAAATTGCTCATCTCAATATCTGTAGCTTGATGCATATAAGGTACAAGATCTATCAGTGGTACTGTATAGTGAAAAAACACACATTATGGCCATGTCGGAAACACATTTAGACAATACAGTGAAAGACGAAGAGATAAATATACCCGGTTATAGCATTTTCAGACATGACAGAAATAAACATGGTGGAGGAGTTGCTATATACATACGGCACCATATTCCAGTCAAGGTTGAGAATGATCTGATGAATCCAGCTTTTGAAGCTCTTTGGATTTAGATTCATCTTCCACATATTAAACCATTGTTACTAGGCTGCTGTTACAGTCCACCGAGTTCTAATGTTAAATATATGGGTGTCATTTGTGCTATGCTTCAGAAAGTCTCAGAGTATGATAGAGAATTTTATTTTTTAGGTGACTTTAACATTAACTGGTTGGCTAAGTCCTGTGCTCTTCAGGAGAAATTATTAATGGTCATGAATGTATGTAATCTGTCTCAGAGGCTGAATGTTCCAACACGGGTGTGCTACAACACTGCTGGGGTACTGTCATCCACATGTATCGATCATATTTATACCAATGCAGCTGAATAATGCTTTAGTCATATCAAAGCAAGTGGGTTTTATAGATCATAATGTAATTGCAATGGTCAGAATTACTAAAGTATCTAAGCCAGGGCCCAAAATAATGCTTCAAAGGTCCTATAAAGTCTTCTGTGTGAATGTATTCATCGAGGACATTAAAAAAGTCAAATGGGATGATGTACTTGAATTTAATGATGTAAATATAGCACCTCATGCATTCTCTCGTATATTATTTCCAAAAATTGATAAGCATGCTACATTAAAGACATTCTCTGTCAGGAGCACTTTTGTTCCTTGGTTAGATGAGGACATAAAAGCCCTCATGACTAACCGTGATGCATTGAAACGCATTGCAGTAAAGTCAGGTGATTCTTCTAACTGGAGCAAATATCATGCTGCTAGAAATATGGTCACAAAAATGGATAGACAAAAGAAAAAAATGTATTACCAAGACAAAATTAATGAGATAAAAAATGATAGCAAAAAACTATGGAAGACTTTCAATAGCATTCTGGGTAAGACAAAAACTAATAGTCCATCATTTATTGAGTCTAAAGGTATGTTTATTACTAAACCTTTTGAAATTGCCAATTGAAGCACCCATTACTAAAACCCCTTAAGTCACACTTGACTTGACTTTTGGGGTTTTAGCAATCAGTGCTTCAATTATTTCAACAACTTCTACATAGAAACGGTTAACAAACTGAGAATGTCTATGAAGACCTCAGAAGGGGACCAATCTAAAAAAACCGATTAAAGAGGGTATAATGAAGAACAAAAACTGCAAATTTTGCTTTCGAGCTGCGTCCAAAAAAAGACAAACAATCTGGACTTGATCATCTTGATGGTAGATTAGTACGAGTCATTGCTGAACAGATCTTTGAACCGCTGTGCCATATATTCAATCTTAGTCTCAAGGAGGGTGTTTTTCCACAGGAATGGAAAATCGCCAAAATAATTCCAATACCTAAAATCAGTATGAGTTCGTTTCATGGTGCTTACAGTCGTCCTATTAGTATTCTTTCTGCTCTCAGCAAGCTGTTAGAAAGAATTGTGTTTGATCAAATGCTAAATTATTTTTCCAGCAATGAGCTCGACTCTGTGTTTCAACATGCTTACAAGCAAAATCATTTCACCTGTACAGCATTGACTGAGATGACTGACAATTTGACTGACAAGTCAAATTAATCAGAAAAATACTGTTGGTGCTGTGTTGCGAGACTTTATTGCTCCTTTTGATGTTAGACCATGAACTATTGTTGGATAAATTGTGTACTTATGGTTTCAGCAATAATCCTATTAGATTATTATTATAACAAGCTATCTCTCAAAGAGGAGTCAAAAAGTGATTTTTAATGGCTCTCCCTCAACTGTACGTAGTGTGGTATGTGGAGTTCCACAAGTCAGTTGCCTTGGTCCACTCCTGTTTTCAGTTTTTACGAATAACTCGCCACTTGCTCTTAATAATGCATCTACTACCATGTATGCAGATGACTCTACCATATATATAGGGGTCATTCCAAGTGAAAGGACCAGATATTCCTTGGGTGTGTTGCTGCCTCATTTTCAAATTAGTCTCAAATTTACATACTTCTGTGCAGTATTTCTAGTACCTTTAAGTCACCCACTCGCGAGTAGGTTTTTCTTAATTTTTGGCATTTTTAGCAAGCCCCCATGGCGTAGTGTAGGGAAACACCTGGGGATGTTTGTGGAGCACTAGCTGCATGCAGAGGCCTTGTATACCAACTTACAGCTCTCTGATATGTCTAGAGGCTGAGAATTAACCACTTAAAGATGCAAAAAACCCTGGCGAGGTTTCTTGGCTACTTATAGCCCAATTACTGAAAATTTCAGACCCCCACAACTCAGTAACTATTTTAGATACAGGCCTACAATTTTGCATAGAAAGTACTTTTGTGACTATCTAGTGACATACAAATTTAAGACTAATTTGAAAATGATGTGGCAACCACCATCTGGTGAAACCACACGGAATGACCCATAGCTAAGAGTAATCTGAACTGGAAAATATCCTTCAAAGTGAACTTGATTCTGTCTTTGATTGGGTTGAAAACAATAAGATACTGAATGTGGCTAAAACTAAAAGCATTGTTTTTGGATCAAGGTACATATTGAGAGATGACCAGTTACTCTCCCTCTCTATGAATAATATGGAAGTGTAAACGAAAGTTCAATCACGAGACGTAGGATTCTCAGCAATTACACTTGCCCAATCAGCGCCTTCGGTCTTCTCTATATACGCTTCTGACGTGTTCCTGTCTGCTGTTGCACAGATTCCGCATCGCCTACCGCCTCCCCACCACCACCAACTTCTCGACTCTGGCCTCTTCAGCATCTACTTCATCCGTGTGACCCTTCTGTCCAACGGGGGATGGCTTTGCCCCTGCCTGCTACCCAGGCAGATCAGCGCCTCTCCTCGCTTGAGGGTCCTCGAGGACGGAGTCATCGCCAAATCCTGAATTTCTTTCATGTCACTGAATTGTTAATAAATCTCCTTTCCTTAAAATCCGGAGTCTTCGTGATTGAAATTATATTGTAACAAGTCAAGAAGGTGAAACTTCTGGGTCTAACCCTGGATGATCAACTGTCCTGGACTAAACATGTCAATAATGTTGTAGGCAAAATGGGTAGAGCTGTATCAATGATAAAGAGATGTGCCTATTTAAATAAGCATTCTATTAAACAGGTTACACAGGCACTAGTGTGAATAAAAAAGATATACACAAATTACAACTTCTGCAAAATAGAGCTGCAAGGGTGGTTTTGGGATGTCCTCTTAGAGCAAATGTGCATAGCATGCATGTTAATCTTAGTTGGTTGAAAGTGGATGATAGATTAGTTAGTAATATTCTAGTTTTCTTTCAAAAAATTGACACTGCCACTCAGCCTAAAAATGTATTTTCGAAAATTGTGCTTGTCCAAGATAGACATAGGCACTCCACAAGACGGGCTATTCTAGGGAATGTTGTTGTGCTTGTATCTACAAAAGTATAACCTGTGCCATGATGAGAATGGCTATGAACAGGGCTTCCTTAAATTGGAATACCCTGCCTAGTTACATTTATCAATACTAGGTCAAAAGCGACCTTCAAAAAATTAATTAAAAGTCTCTACATACCTAAAGAATAACTATACTGCATTATAAACTATGGCCCTATCCTATGTTGGTATTTCTTGCTGCTTCCTTGTAACTTGGTATTTTTAATTCATTTTAATCTAGATTTTATTTCCTTTTATTCCCTTTTTTGTCATTTTTCTGTTCAGGATTTGATATCGTGCTGCTTTAGGATTTTGTGGGTTGTATTACCTGCTTTGTTTTATACTATGTCAAAACTGTTTTTGTCATGTTTAATGTGTTTTTGGTTTTCAACATGCATTTTGTCAATGTAAGATTATTAGTTATTATTATGTATCTTGCCATATTTTAATTATACTGTGTTAATTTTTATTCCAGGACCCCAGGAAGATTAGCTTTCACTTTTGTGTCAGCTAATGGGGATCCAATAAAACAATAAAACAATAGATGTGTGTTCTTTTAACAACCAGCCATTTTTCAGTTCACAGTAGTTTTTGTTATAATGTCATGACTAAAATTTCATGAAGATTTTTTATGTTTGTGGTGCTGACTCTGAACTAAAAGTATGAAAATAAAAACTGAAATTTGATGGAAATTTGATGCTATAAGTGTCTTGTTTCTTTTAAGCCATTTTCCCCCTCTCAGTGAATCTCAAATCTTGCATTAAAAACCCTTTAATAGAGTAACGCACAAATAGCCTGATTTTGCCTCTGCGCAAAGGGGTTAAGATGGTCACATCCAAAGGGCAACGATGATCGTCTGGATCCTGATGCCTAATTGCCTCATGACCTGGTGATTTAGAAAGCCAGAAAGCTAATAAAACTTTCCAGATCAACGGCAGCTTTTGATCTGTGTCCATAGACAGGATATGCAAAATATGGATGTGTGGATAGGATGACTTCTTTTGCTCAAGGACATATCATCAAAATGAAGCTTATAAAAGATGGGGGAATATCAGTGGGAGTGAATGACTAACAGGTGCATTCATGGAAGTCTAAAATTGTAAGAGATAAAGCACCAATTTTCAATCTTTCATTCTGGGGCGAATAATCTCATATAGACAGAAGAACATTGTTCCGACATATTTCTCTGAGTGCAGATAAAATAAAAAAAGATGAAAACAGGTTTCATCCACCCATTTAAGGTGAAAGCATGGACAGTTCACAACGCAGAAAAAGGTCATGTTGTCCTATCAACACTATCACTATCATGCTCCACATCGCATCTCAGGCAGCAATTTTTTTAAGTGCTGCACTGACAGAGAATCCCAGGAATTTTCTTCAGTATTTGCAAATAGGCACCCCTGTAACTGAGCCTCACACTGAGAAAAATAGACTTTGTAGGCATTCTCATTGCATTGTGGACACGTAGCAATAAAAGTCAAAGCCCTTAGCCACAAAGACGCCAAAATGGAATACAACAAAACTTCTGATCCCACCTAATCCACTCAGTAACATGCAATTACAAATATGCCTTTGAAAATACAGCTTGTCAAGTGGGCATAAGGAAACAAAAAGCATTCTGTAGAAGGTAATCACAGTTTCACATGCCGAGCCACAGAGTGATGGTCAAAAAATATCTGCGCAATACTATCATCAAGGAGTCGGTACAATTCAACCCATATCACTAAACTTCACAGCAAGCCCCCTTTTGCCTCGTCACCTCAGATTTTCTTTTGTTATTGTATTCAACAGTACAATTATTATCATTCATACATACTGAAAAAGGCTGCGGGTGACAGTCTGGCCAAGGACATTTCTGTACCGTTAGCATGTATTTATTTCAGGTACTTCAGCTCCACAGTGTCCCTTGTTGAGGGAAGAGAAGGTTAGATAATGAATGGTGAGAAAAAATACATAGTAGTGTCCACTGATGATTATACACCAGCAGTTTGGTCCAAAAGGGGTCCTGATATATGTATTCTCTAGAATTTTTCAGATAAAATTTAAAAATGCTATTGTGGGCAATGAGAATCAAGGTGAAAGAAATGCACACCTGAAGTGATGAAATGGCAGCCAATGAAAACAAGCATGACAACATTGAAGCTGGCTGCACACTCATAGCTCCGATGAAAAATATTTATTATAATTATTAGTTATTATAAGTCAAGACATTAGTAAATCCAATGTTTTAGCAGGACAACTGCCTTCATCAGGGTTCTACCAAAACCTGAACCTGATGAACCCAGATGAAGGCAGTTGTCCTGCCAAAATATTGGTTTTATTTGTCTTGATTTATAATAGAGTACATTTTTTGCATCGGAACTACAAGTGTGCAGCCAGCTTCAATATTTTACATGATTGTAGGCAATGAGAACAAATAAAAATAATTCCCATAAGTATATTGAGGAAAAATATTGGTTATAAACAAAAACATTGAAAAAATCAATTTTTATAACAAGTAATAGTTTAAAATTTTTACTTTCTTCCATAGCTTGAATGCATGTCTGAAGGTTCATCATAGTTGATGCCAAAAAAATTAGTTCAAATTGGTTTGAGGCAACATTATTTTGCAAAATTACCTCTGATGGTCAGTTGTTTCATAAGGTGACATGAACTTTGAGAAGTGTCGCAGTGTTAACACTTAGATGCATAGAGTACATACAAATGCCTTGGACCATTTGCTGGTGATTTTGGTGAGTGGTCTGTCTGTCCATTATTTTAGACATTATGCTAGTGGGATGCACACTGCCATCAGTATTTTGGACATTTGGCATGCTGAGTGACAGAAATAATGTGAAGTTGAAAAAACCTGGTCATTGATATGCATGATGATCTCTCTGTATACTGGACATTGCTAATTTGAGCTATTTACTCGGCATGCATAACGTCCAATATTTTTGATAGAGCATAGACCCTCATGTGTAACAAATACACATGCCATGGTTTGTGTATGTGCTTTTTCCTTTGTTTGTTACTCTCGTCCCTGACAACATCGTATTCTTTCCCCATCGGATTCCTCACCCAGCTGGCTGATTATTCATTGGCAGTCCTTCCCCGTAGTCTATATAGGCTGGTGGTCCCCAGGCCTCCTTTACTGGAGTGTCTGCTTTCAAGTTGCTCGCTTTGGCTTGAGAAATCAGTAGTCAGGCTTTGTCAGTATTATCTTTAATTCTGGGAAGCTCTGCTTCTTTAGGGATTTTATGGCACAATAAAATCTTGTTATTTCCTCGTTTATTGACATTTCTTTTCCTCTGTTGTTGCTCGCCTTGTTTCTGGCACTTAAGTCTTTCGTGTATTCAGAAACACATGCTCTTTTCCCTTCCATTCTCGCTATATCACTTTAAGCTGTGCCGGCTCCATGCTTGCTGCACCTTCGCCTGCCACGGCATCTGAAACTCCACATTAACCAGCCTTTACAAGACATATATTACATAGGTTATGTGTTTTCAGTGTGTGCTATTTATAACTTATATCCATCACCAAACAGAAAAAAACTTGAGCAATATAAGACTATGTCTGACTTTCGTTGACATACCTCTTACTTGTGGATGCAGCCATTGTGATTGCGGTAAATCATGTGACTAATCAGAGAGGCACCTATTGAGGAAATTATTATCTGGAAATGTCCAGTAAAATGTACATTTTGTGATTTCAGGGTATCTATGAGACTAGAGAAAATAAACTCCACCTAACTTATCCAAAATATTGGACAACTTGCAACAAAGAGTTAAACACGATGACATGATGGAAGGAACTATCTGAGATTGTTTGTAGCTCAATTGTGGCCTCACA
The DNA here is from genome assembly GCA_029721435.1 of Gymnothorax reevesii. NCBI lineage: Eukaryota > Metazoa > Chordata > Actinopteri > Anguilliformes > Muraenidae > Gymnothorax > Gymnothorax reevesii. The sequence goes on from CM056575.1 coordinate 88,771,647, forward strand.
TGATGCGGGTTGGTCAGTGAGGAAAATTTCTAAAGACATTAAATGTTGCCATGGCAATGTAAAAAACACCATCAAGCATGTGAAAGAGACCGGTGCGCTGAAAACTAGTGCCAATAGAGGCGCATAACAGAAGTAAAGTGCCTCTGGTATTTGTTATCTGTGCATGTCAAGGAAAAAAAAAAATCAGCGGTTGACAGCATGACAATTTTGTGATGATATTAATAGCGCCCGAAGTGAAGAGATGAAATTATCAAGATCTACTATTTCCAGACGCCTGTGTGAAAATGGTCTGAGAGTTCGTGCCACTGCCAAAAGCGGCAACATCAAGAAAAGACATGAGTTTGCTGAGGAATTCAAGGATTGAACACCAATGGACAGGCAACAAGTCCGCAGAATTGTAGAGGGTTCCAAAAATGATTATTTGACCCCTTCAGTAAAACTTTGAAATGGTAATATTATGGTTTGGGATTCAGTGTGCTCCAAAGGAGCTGGTGGTCTCATAAAAATCGACTGAACCCTGGATGAAAAGAGGCATCACAACATCCGTGTGAGGCATGCATTACCATCTGGAGAGAGAATAATTGGTCAGGGATTTTATTTTGATCACAGTAATGACAGAGATGCCAATTCTCATGCATTCGGCGTAGGTATTTCGCATTTTTTAGGCTTATTCACCGTAGTCCGTAATTATTCATTAAATGCTTAATGAGATTCTCATGCGGAATTAAAATCCTTGTGCATTAAAATTTCCGTTTCAGTTACGTAAAGGTGCACCTCATCACAAGTAACACGGAAAGCGATTATGACTCCGGACTTCTCTGTCATGGTATCTGGCCCGCCAGCAAGAAGCAAAGCTGGCGGGCGCTGGGACCATGTTCCCAAACAGGTAAAAAGGGACCCAAACGCACAGGCTGAGTAAAAACAAAAGTTGTTTAATAAAACAAGATAAAACCAGTCCCAGAGGGAAGCAGCAACGCAGACACTGGCAGGGCTCAGGAAAACAAAGAATACTGCTGCACCTAACACAGGTGCAGCCACCTCTTAAATACTACACTTCACCTCTACCTTAACGAGCAATAGGTATGGCTCGTTAAGGTGGAGGCAAAGAATGCAGCAGGAGAAGGGCCTGCAGGCCAAACCATGACATTCTCATGCTTCTCTTTACTCTGAGATTGGAAACAATACATGTAATAAACCGCACACGTAATAAAAATCTGCAGCTTTTAATGCAATGATCCCACAAATGTAATGAACCTTAGCGCAAGTTCAGTCAAGAAGACACTCTCTCTTTCACGCTCGTCAACTCCTTCTATTTAGTTCATGCATGTTCACTCATGACTCTGCAGTCAATATCTGGGGCTGTCAATGAGCAGTCAGCTGGCATAGCAGCTGATTGCTTCTATCCTACGAGGGCTCACCTCCATCGCGTGGCTAGCCAATCGTTCAGCTGCCGTCTTTTTTAAATATGTTGTCCTCTCCGCCCTAGTTCACCCATGCTGGTGCTCGCTGACCCTCCTCCGCCGCAACGCCACCTTCCGCTCCGCCGCTCCAGCTTCACCAGTCTTCAGCCACCACCGCCACCAGTGTCTGGACTCTTCGGGGGATTTCCTGCGGCTGCTACGGGCCGTGCTCCAGATCTTTGAGTCTTCCCAAAGAGTCCAAGCGCCAAAGACTTGTTCCTATCATATGCATGTTACCTCTTTATGCTCATAGCATAATAAGTACTTCTTGATTTTCACTTGAGACTCTCCTGGTTGAAATACATTTTCCAGAAACGTAATAGCTGCTGCCTACTACAAACGTAACACGCGATTTCCTGCAAATGTAATCATTTATTACGTTTGTGGGGAAGTGAAAATTTTCAACTTTGAATATTGTAATAACTTCCCACAAATGTAATAATGCAATGAATAATGGTCATTGTGGTTGTTGTTGTTGTTTGTTTGCTTGCCTATTCACCTACTAATGCTGCGTTCCATTTCTACTCGGAAGTCGGAATTTCCGAGTTCCGAGTCGGTGGTTTAAACTGAAACGGCCCCCGAGGTCGGATTTCGTAATTCGTAATTCATTCGTGTTATGGCCCCAATTTGTTATTACTTTAAAACAACACAACAGCAACAGCAAGGGATGACACACAGTTTTTAAAACTTAAACACATTTAATTTAACAGACAAAGACAATAACAACTAACTAACAACTAATGAACCTAAAGACCAAGATTGATTAGGAAAAAAAAAAAGAAATATTTACAGTCCCTTTTTGTGGGGTGGCTTGGTGATGTCCTGGATAATGAAAATGCTCAAACACAGGCAAAGAAATCCACAAAAGAAATGTCACAGGTCTTGAACAGAATGGCAGGTCTGGTCATCTTCTTGCAATTTCTCCTACTATTTCACTGTTTCAATTCTTTTCCTTATATACTCTTTTGCAGACCCCACCCACATTTAGACGTCTTTTTTTTAATTTTCTGAGACTTGCCCCAGACATGTCCAGGACATGTCTAAACATGACTCCAGTCTGAGCTTAACAAAAAAAAGGTAAATACTGCCATCTAGTGGCCTATATTCACATTACATTCGTAATTCATTTATTTGGGTGGGACAGTACATATCAATGAACACAGAAAGAGCTGGAAAACAGTGTAAATATGTCGGATTATAGCAAGAATGCTAGTTTCCATCCGTAGTCCCAACATACAACATAAAAAAATGCAATAACTAAATTTGTATATATATACATACATACATACATACATACACATACATACACAAACACACGTACACAAATACATGCACCCACACACACACACTCATAGCCAATAGCAGTAGGACAAGTAACGTATACATACAGAACAGTAAAATACACAAATAGGCAGACAACAAAAGCATGTAAACAAAATGTTTGAAATGTAACTAAACAATGTTCCTAATTCTTAGTGCAATTTTTTAAAAATGGTCACAAGTTTGGCTCTGTAGGAGCCACTTTTTGAGGTGATACTGTTGGGATTCTGATTCTGCATGCCATGTTTAAGTTCTGTGCCTGGCCTTGTGCCATGTTAGATTAATCCGCGCATTCTTGACCATTGCTTATGTCTGACTATTCTTAGGATTGTTTTGTGTTTTGGTAATTTAGATTCATTGTGTTATTATTTTTCATGTCTTAGTAATTTAGTTTCCATGCCATGTTTTCATTTCTATGCTTTGCACTTTGTCTCCCCTGTCTTGTCATGTGTGTATCTTTGCTCACGGTCCCTTGTCTTGTGTGCCACTCATTCGGGTGATTTATTGGTTTCTGGGTTTCAATCTTCCTTCATTATCTCGTGTTCTTCCTACCTCTCTCTTTTACTGTCTTACTAACACATACTAATAGTTTATTGTTTTTGCTAAATACTAATCCACACTAACCTTGTATATTTGGACTAACTTACTAACAAGCACTTGGGATTGTATAGCTGCACTTACTAATTGACTAATGATCTCTCAGCTGTCGCCCAATTCTAGTCTCCGCCTCCTTGCCTATCCCTAATTATCTCTGCTGCAAGTTTCTGTGGATTTCCACTTATACTTTGTGCTTTCCTTTTCTTTTATCTTGGCACTTTAGTACTCCTTAACCGGAGCTGTTGTTTTGTACTTAGGTTTGTCTTGTGATCCCTGTCTGCGTTTTGGCTACAGCCAAATTCATGTAATTAGTTTATCCCTCATGTGTCTCTCCCTAATCATTGTCACCATTGATTGCACCTGTTCTCCCTGGTCATGTGTTTACCCTGGATGTGTATATAAGATGTCTGTTTGGTTCTCACTCTTGTCAGATCGTTCTCCCTAGTTTTCTCGTGCCACGTTTCTCGCCTTGATTGCTCAGTGTTTATCTTTCTGACTGGATTGCTCGACTATTGATTTTGGTTTGCCCTTTTTGGATTTTGTTGCATCTGTGAGTTTTGACCTTTTTCTGCCCGACCTTGATTTTGTGATTACTGCCCTGGTTTTGGATTCGGACTGTCTTTGGCTTATGAGTTTGTTTCTCCTCCAAACCTACGCCTGTGTACCGAACCCTTTTTGTCTGACCACGAACTTTGTTATTGGTGCCCTGGTTACGATTCTGGATTACGCCCATTGGATACTGTTTTTGGATTGTGGACTTTGTACCGTTGCCAGCTCTGTTGGGGGGTTTCCCCCTTCAGAAATAAAGCCTCCTTTTTGCATTCTACTGGTTGTCGCACTTGGTTCATTTCGTAAATCCCAACATTACGATCTGACCATGACGGAGCCAGCGTCAGACCAGTCTCTGCAGGAGGCAGTGCACCAACAGGGCGCTCAGTTAGAGTTCCAAGAGCGTCAGCTTCGGGCTCTTATGCAACATATGCAAACCATGAGTCTTCAGATGGCGGATCTCACTCGCTCTGTGCAAGACGCTCAGCGGCTACAATCTCCCCAGCCTGCCGTCCATGCCGCTCCTGCGTCTGCTCCGCCACTGCCAGTCTGCGAGCCACGCCTGCCACCGCCTGAGAGGTACGACGGGAACCCGGGAGCATGTCGGGCTTTTCTCACCCAGTGCAAGCTCATTTTCAGCCTACAGCCCTCGTCATTCCCCACCGAAAGAGCTCGGGTTGCTTTCATCATCACGCAACTGACGGGAAGGGCCAAGCAGTGGGCTACGGCTGCATGGGAAGCAGATCTACCCTGCGTGCAAACGTCTAATTTGCTGGGTGAGGAGATGAGGCGCATCTTTGACCGCACGAAGCTGGGTCACGAGGCGGGACGAGAAATTCTGCGCATTCGACAGGGGAGCCGTTCTGTGGCCGACTACGCCATTGATTTCCAGACACTGGCTACCAACAGCAGGTGGGGACATAGAGCTTTGTTCGATGCCTTTTTTAACGGGCTTTCTGAAGCGTTAAAGGATGAGCTGGTTTCCCGGGAGTTACCGGAGGATTTGGATGACTTAGTCGACTTGGCTATTCGCGTGGATTCCCGACTGGAAGAACGCAGACACTTCGCCTCCCGCAGACGACCTAACCCACTCCTCCAGAGCACTCCGCCTCTACCACCTCCTACTGGCGACAGTCCTCCTGAGCCAGAACCCATGCAACTGGGCCGTCCTCGCATCCCTGTGGAGGAGAAGAACCGCCGTCGCAGAGAAGGGGCCTGCTTCTACTGTGGCAAGGGGGGACACCACATTGCTCAGTGTCCGAACAAGAGAAGTTCCCCTGGTGCCCAGAGAAGAGTAGTGATTGGAGTGACGCCAGTGCAGGAGACTAAGAACCGTACGTGCCTCCCAGTTATCCTGGAGTGGGGAGGAGGGAGTAAGTCCACCCTAGCCCTCATTGATACCGGCGCTGAGGAGAACCTCATCGATGTGGAGCTGGCTCAAGAATGGGGAATCCCTACCGAGAGGATCTTTCCTGACCGGGTGGCCAATTCACTCAGTGGCCAGAAAATAGCCCAGATAACTCACGCTACCAGCCCCATCAAACTCAAAACCTCAGGAAACCACCACGAAACCATTCAGCTCCTCCTCTTACATTCTCCCCATGCTCCCATTGTTTTGGGCCATCCATGGATGGCCAAACACCTCCCAAATATTGATTGGCGGAAGAATGAGGTTAAGGGTTGGAGCCCCAACTGCTCCCTGGCATGCCTCCACAACGCCCGCGAACCTCAACACAGCCCATCCCAAGAAGAAATACTAGATCTTGAGAAGGTCCCCCTAGAGTTTCATGATCTCAAGGAAGTGTTCTCTCAGTCCCGGGCCACCAGCTTACCACCTCACCGACCCTATGACTGCACCATAGACCTGAAGCCAGGTACTATGCCCCCTAGAGGCCGACTCTATTCACTCTCCAGACCAGAAACCCAAGCTATGGAGAAGTATCTCTCAGAGTCTCTTGCTGCAGGCATTATACGCCCGTCATCATCACCTGCTGGTGCCGGATTCTTCTTCGTGTCTAAGAAGGACGGATCATTAAGACCCTGTATAGATTACCGTGGACTTAACGAAATAACTGTCAAGAATCGCTATCCACTTCCTCTAATGAACACTGCTTTCGATCTCCTGCAAGGAGCTAAGATTTTTACTAAGCTCGACCTCCGTAATGCCTATCACCTGGTACGCATCAGAGAGGGGGACGAATGGAAGACTGCCTTTAACACTCCCACGGGACACTGGGAGTATTTAGTTCTTCCTTTCGGGCTTATTAACGCTCCAGCAGTGTTTCAAAACCTTGTCAATGATGTTTTAAGAGACATGATAAATAAGTTTGTGTTTGTGTATCTTGACGATATCCTGATTTTTTCAGAGTCCCAGGAGGCCCATGTCAAACATGTTCGCCAAGTGCTCCGTCGCCTCCTGGAGAACCGCCTCTTTGCTAAAGCTGAAAAATGTGAATTTAATGTGGAAACCACTACGTTTTTGGGTTACATCATCTCCCCAGACACCATCCGGATGGACCCCCTAAAGGTGGAAGCTGTCACTAATTGGCCCAGACCAGAGGACCGTAAGTCTCTCCAGCGATTTTTGGGCTTCGCTAACTTTTACCGCCGGTTCATCCGGAATTATAGTTCTGTTGCCGCTCCTCTTACTGCTCTCACCTCTTCTAAATCCAAGTTTCTGTGGTCCGAAAAGGCTGAAGAGGCCTTCAATGACTTAAAAGCTCGTTTCACCTCTGCACCTATCCTAACCATTCCCAATCCTGAACTCCAGTTTATTGTTGAAGTGGACGCCTCCAATATCGAAGCTGGAGCCATCCTGTCGCAGAGGTCCACAGAAGATGGTAAGGTCCATCCTTGTGCCTTCTTTTCTCGCCGCCTCAGCTCTGCAGAAAGAAACTACGACATTGGGAATCGGGAGCTGTTGGCGGTAAAGTTGGCCTAAGAGGAGTGGAGACAATGGCTGGAGGGCTCCAAGGTACCCTTCATCGTCTGGACAGACCACAAGAACCTGGAATATCTACAAACGGCCAAAAGACTCAATCAGCGACAAGCCAGGTGGGCACTATTCTTTTCACGATTCAACTTTCATATTGCCTATCGACCTGGAAGTAAGAATGTCAAGCCTGATGCCCTCTCCCGTTGTTTTGAAATCCAGGAAGAGGAAATTAACAAAGATACCATCCTCCCTAAAGAAGCGTTCATTAATGCATTATGTCTTGATATTGAGAGAGAAGTCAGAAATGCCCAAAACAATGCTGCTACTCCCAGTGCGTGTCCCACCAATTGTTTATATGTGCCAGCTACCTTACGCTCCCAAGTCCTGGAATGGGGACACGCATCCAGACTGTCCTGCCACCCTGGTATCCGCCGCACTAAGAACTTTATTCTTCAGAGGTTTTGGTGGCCAGAACTCACTCAAGATGTCCAGGGCTTCGTTGCTGCTTGCTCGGTCTGTGCCCAGGCTAAGACTTCTCACCAACCACCTCAAGGTTTATTGCAGCCCCTTCCTACACCACACCGCCCCTGGTCCCATATTGCTCTTGATTTTATCACAGGCCTTCCCTCATCCAATCACCACACCACCATTCTCACAATTGTTGATAGATTCTCCAAAGCAGTTCACTTAGTTCCCCTCACTAAACTCCCTTCTGCTCAAGACACTGCCAACCTAGTAATCCACCATGTCATTAGACTCCACGGCATACCCACTGATATCACTTCCGATCGCGGCCCCCAGTTCACTGCACTTTTTTGGAGAACATTCTTTAAAGCTTTAGGCACTTCAGTCAGTTTGTCATCAGGGTTCCACCCCCAGACTAATGGCCAGACCGAGCGAGCTAACCAGTGTGTGGAAAGTGTTTTACGATGTCTCTGTATTAGGAACCCCTCCTCCTGGAGCTATCAGTTACCGTGGGTGGAATACGCGTTGAACAGCCACACCTCTGCTGCCTCTGGCGTCTCCCCCTTCAAAGCCTGCCTGGGCTACCAGCCCCCTTTGTTCCCGTCCCAGGAGGAGGAGGTAGCTGTCCCCTCAGTCCGCGAATTCGTCCGTAGGTGCAGACGCGCCTGGACTGCCACCCGCCAGGCCCTGCTCAGGTCGGTCGCTCGGATGAAAGAACAGGCCGACAAGAGACGCACCGCGGCGCCCATGTACCGACCTGGGCAGCGGGTCTGGTTGTCTTCAAGGGACATTCCCCTCAGAGGTAACGGGGGTAAGCTTTTCCCCAAATTCCTGGGCCCTTTCACCATTGAAAGGGTCCTAAGTCCCACTGCCGTTCGCCTCCGTCTCCCCCTGTCCATGCGACGCATACACCCCACTTTCCATGTGTCCCAGTTAAAACCTGCAGTAACCCACCCCCTGTCCTCTGGACCTGATCCCCCACCACCCGCCCGGATCATCAACGGAGGCGAAGCCTACACGGTCCGTGCCCTCCTGGACTCTCGTCGACGAGGCAGAGGACTGCAGTACCTCGTCGACTGGGAGGGTTACGGACCTGAACATCGCAGTTGGGTGCCAGCAAGGCACATATTGGATAAAAACCTCATCAAAGACTTTCATGCTGCATCCCGTTCTTCGAATTGAACGCCAGGAGGCGTTCGTTGGGAGGGGGGTTCTGTTGGGATTCTGATTCTGCATGCCATGTTTAAGTTCTGTGCCTGGCCTTGTGCTATGTTAGATTAATCCGCGCATTCTTGACCATTGCTTATGTCTGACTATTCTTAGGATTGTTTTGTGTTTTGGTAATTTAGATTCATTGTGTTATTATTTTTCATGTCTTCGTAATTTAGTTTCCATGCCATGTTTTCATTTCTATGCTTTGCACTTTGTCTCCCCTGTCTTGTCATGTGTGTATCTTTGCTCACGGTCCCTTGTCTTGTGTGCCACTCATTCGGGTGATTTATTGGTTTCTGGGTTTCAATCTTCCTTCATTATCTCGTGTTCTTCCTTCCTCTCTCTTTTACTGTCTTACTAACACATACTAATAGTTTATTGTTTTTGCTAAATACTAATCCACACTAACCTTGTATATTTGGACTAACTTACTAACAAGCACTTGGGATTGTATAGCTGCACTTACTAATTGACTAATGATCTCTCAGCTGTCGCCCAATTCTAGTCTCCGCCTCCTTGCCTATCCCTAATTATCTCTGCTGCAAGTTTCTATGGATCTCCACTTATACTTTGTGCTTTCCTTTTCTTTTATCTTGGCACTTTAGCACTCCTTAACCGGAGCTGTTGTTTTGTACTTAGGTTTGTCTTGTGATCCCTGTCTGCGTTTTGGCTACAGCCAAATTCATGTAATTAGTTTATCCCTCATGTGTCTCTCCCTAATCATTGTCACCATTGATTGCACCTGTTCTCCCTGGTCATGTGTTTACCCTGGATGTGTATATAAGATGTCTGTTTGGTTCTCACTCTTGTCAGATCGTTCTCCCTAGTTTTCTCGTGCCACGTTTCTCGCCTTGATTGCTCAGTGTTTATCTTTCTGACTGGATTGCTCGACTATTGATTTTGGTTTGCCCTTTTTGGATTTTGTTGCATCTGTGAGTTTTGACCTTTTTCTGCCCGACCTTGATTTTGTGATTACTGCCCTGGTTTTGGATTCGGACTGTCTTTGGCTTATGAGTTTGTTTCTCCTCCAAACCTACGCCTGTGTACCGAACCCTTTTTGTCTGACCACGAACTTTGTTATTGGTGCCCTGGTTACGATTCTGGATTACGCCCATTGGATACTGTTTTTGGATTGTGGACTTTGTACCGTTGCCAGCTCTGTTGGGGGGTTTCCCCCTTCAGAAATAAAGCCTCCTTTTTGCATTCTACTGGTTGTTGCACTTGGTTCATTTCGTAAATCCCAACAGATACTGAAAAGAGGGAAAAGTTGGACTCTCTCTAATGGACATAGGTAGATTGTTCCACGCCCTGGTGCCTTGGACTGAAAGGACATTCTGGGCGAAAGTCGTTCTCCTATTATGAACCTCACAGTCACCTCTGGTATTAGATCTAGTGCTGATGTCGGTAGCTCTTTTTTTAATAAACTCCCTAAGAGGTGGGGCGGCAAGTCCATGTAGGGCCTGATAGATGACACAGATCTGTTTGAATGTTGAATAGTTGTCAAAATTTAAAAAGCTAAATTTTTTAAGGATGTGACAGCAGTGATATGAGCGAGGCTTTTTGTCAAGGATCTTTATGGCACTCTTAAAGAGCTGTCTCAGTGTTGTCATTATCCATGAATGAAATGGCTGCTTAGAGCCAAACTGTGTTGCTGTAAAGTTAGATAGCAAGCTCGGTATGATGTTAGCGCAAGTATGGTTAACGGTTCAGTTTTCGTGTCAAGGCAGATTTTGTCCTTATGTAAATAATGCTTTATTCTCCCCAATTCTGCCGCAGGTTTTGGGTCTCTAACAGTTTTTTTTAACAGCAGCAATATCTGCAGGAAAAACGATAGCTCAACACTTAGTTGCTTGTAACGAGAACAGAAAGAGCACCTTTGGTTCTTTTAAGTGAATGAGTGAAGGCTAAAATTTGGTAGATGGGCATGGTTATGGGTACATTATTAACTTTATTGTACTGATCAGTTTGTTTTCGCTGCATTCCTGGTATGAAGGACTGTGTTTACAGCAGAAGTACTAGGCGGCTGAGCCGGCGCATAATATACGTCATCACCAAACGTTAGTGATTAGTTTACAAGTACACCAATGATTTTAAACTTCAGACAAGCGCCCACCCACCTAGAAGGAAACACTTGTCAATGACGACTGGCTCGACTCTGTGTATGAAGCAAAGCGAAGTAGCAGTGTCTGGTTTTACCAGGCTGTATCCCTTAAAATGAAATGTTTAGGCGAGTGAATAATAAATCTATAGAATGTTTAATTCTTATGCCTTAATTGGCAACTCTACATGAAAAAAAACCACTGTGGATTTTCTGTATTAAATGTGACATCCTAAGCAAGTCGTCAAACCTGTGCGTAATGATTGTTTTAATTGAAAAAGATGTTCAATGGAAAAAAAGAGCACTTGAGCGGTTGATTTCTCGTCTTAATGAAAACAATTAGCTACACCTGAGAGGGGAGAGTTCAAGTATCTTTTACCAGGGAAATTGACTGAAAACAGATCAGGACTTATAAGCAGTATTGTTATGACTTGGAAAAATCACAACAAAGAAAACTGGCCAGTACAACTGAAACAAATTTATTCTTTACAAAAAAAATTGTACAAAAATTATCCACTATTTAAATTCTCTAATAACACTGCCACTATTTAACTGTTGCCAAAACAAAACTCTGGTCTGCTCTCTTCTGCTGTCTGCTCTCTTTGTTGTCAGTCTCTCTGTGCTTAAAATCACAGCCTTTTTATAATCTAGCAACCTTCCAGAAAGATCCACAGGATTCTAGGGAAATCCCGCCCCCTCCAAGCAGGAAAGTGCCAGAAGCTTCTAGAAATTACTCGACTTTTCTTAATAATTTTACAAACACGCCACCAGATGGTGCCAATGAACAAAATAAATATAGCTGACCAGCAAGGCAGCAAAACAGCATGTAACAAATCTTCATTTACAAATGAAATAAGATGCTGTACAAAATTATCATACATAACACCTCCCCTCTTTAAGAAAAGAAAGGTTTGCTAAAAGCTTTCTTTTGTTAAAATTAACACAGTTTTATAATCAGAACAATATTGAACTTTACACAAACGTATTATTGATCATGATAACAATCATATACATAACAAACAGTGTAAGTCTCACAATCAAATAGAAAAGTAAAATTACATTTTTCACAATCACGAAAAGAAATAAAATTACATGCATGAAAGTGTATCTGGGATTACATTATCTTTTCCCCAGATGTGAGAAATGTCCAAATCATACTCTTGCAAAAGTAAACTCCATCTCAGTAATCTTTGATTCTTGTTTTTGATCTTGTGCAAGAATGTGAGGGGATTGTGATCACTGAAGACCTTGATGGAAGTAGCTGAACAAGTCAAATAGACTTCAAAATGTTGTAAAGCCAAAACAAGTGCCAAACATTCTTTTTCAATTGTTGAGTAGTTTTTCTGATGTTTATCAAACTTTTTGGAAAAGTAACAAACAGGATGATCTACTCCATCAGTGTCTTCTTGCAGTAAATCTGCACCTGCACCAATGTCACTGGCATCAACTGCCAACTTGAACTCCTTTTTGAAATTGGGAGATAAGAGAACTGGTGCATTTTTGAGAATAGCTTTTAGCTGGTCAAACGAATTTTGACATTTTTCATCCCAAACAAATTTTGCATTTTTCTTCAGTAAATTTGTCAAAGGTTCAGAGATGATCGAGAAATTTTTACAGAATTTTCTGTCGTAGCCAGCCATCCCTAGAAATCTCATGAGCTGTCTTAGCTGCTGTTGTTGAAAAGGGTCCAGGTGGGACAACTTGCTGTCAATATTTTGAAGAATGTCTGAATTTTCAAGTTTGACTGGACCAGGTTCATTTTCTAAGGGGCAGTCACAATGTTCTTTGGAATTTTCCAGTTCAACTGTATTTACCACATTGACTGGCTTTTGCTGAGTGCCTCTATCAATGTATTCTTTCAGCATGTTGATGTGACACATTTGTTTTTGTTTCCTCCTTCCAGGAGTTGAAATTATGTAATTTAGATCACTGACCTTTCTGAGGACAGTGTAAGGGCCGAAATATCGGGCTCTTAGAGGGTTTCCAGGAACTGGCAAAAGTGCAAGAACTTTGTCACCAGTTTTAAAACTTCTATCTTTTGAATGAAGGTCATATCTGGCTTTCATTTTGCCCTGAGCTTCTTTGAGATTAGACTTAGCAAAGTCACAGGCTTTAGAGAGACGATTACAGAAGTCAGAGACATACTGAAGCAAGTTCATTGGGACATCATCTTCAGCGAGCAACTTTTCCTTCAGTAGCTTCAGAGGTCCACGGACTGTATGCCCAAAAACGAGCTCAAAAGGACTGAACCCAAGAGACTCCTGAACAGCTTCACGGGCAGCAAACAGAAGAAGATGGACACCTTCATCCCAATCTTTCTCTGTGTCAAGGCAGTAGGTCGTTATCATGTTCTTCAGGGTTTGATGGAACCTCTCCAAAGCACCTTGACTCTCAGGATGGTAAGCTGATGACCTGTATTGTTTTATACCAAGCTCATGCATAACTTGTTGAAATATGCCCGACATGAAATTTGATCCTTGATCAGACTGAATAGACTTAGGAAGACCAACAAAGCAGAAAAACTTGGTTAGAGCCTTGATGATAGTCTTCGCCTTGATATTACAAAGTGGAATTGCCTCAGGAAACCGGGTAGAAGCACACATGATAGTCAGTAAGTACTCACAACCAGACCTAGTCTTCGGCAATGGTCCAACACAGTCAATGATGATCCGACTGAAAGGTTCTTCAAAAGCGGGAATGGGCTTAAGTGGAGCCTTTGGAATATTTTGGTTCGGCTTCCCTACCATTTGACAAGTATGACAGGATTTGCAATACTCCTGTACATCAGACCTCATGGAAGGCCAGAAGAAGTGGTTTCTGACACGTTGAAGGGTCTTCTTGATACCCAAATGACCTGACATAGGATTGTCATGGGCCAGACTAAGAGTTTCTTGACGGTACGGCTTTGGAAGAACAATTTGATGGGTGATCATCCACTCTTCATCTGCAGGAACATTGGGTGGACGCCACTTTCTCATAAGCACACCATTTTTATCGTAAAAACAGACAGGAACTTGAGTAGCCTCTTGTTCACTTGCAGCCTGTGGTAGAAGATGTGCTAAATCACGAGCTTGTTGTTGCTCATGAATAAGTTGTTTACGAGACAAAATGTCATTAGAATGACCTGACAAGGACAAGTCTGAAGATTTCCCAGACATCTCAGGACTGGAAGGTTCCTGATGAAAAGACTGCCCAATGAAGGTGTCAGCCAGGTTAAAGTCCAGGTCAGCAACATCCTGAATAGACTTTTTGGCCATAGAACGAGTAACTGCACATGAAGGATAGAGGTCTGGAATTTCCTCCTCTATAGAGTCAGATTCTTGATAAATCAAAGGAGTGTCAGTTACAATAGGGTAGGGTACAACCTTATCCCCAGCAAGATCATTACCAAGAAGCAAATGAATGCCTTTGACAGGAAGAGAAGACCTAACACCAACAGTAACAGGCCCAGACACTAAGTCTGATTTGAGATGAACATTATGGAGAGGTACACTTGTAAAACCACATTCTACTCCTTGAATAAGGACATTAGCCAGAGTAGACGATTTGTCCGAGAAAGGCAGAATATCTGCAAGAATAAGAGATCGGGAAGACCCAGTATCCCTTAGAATTCGAACAGGAGCAGATGAGGAAAAATCATGTGAAAGTGAGACAGAACCATCGGTGATGAATGGCTCAAAACCCTCCATAACCGGATCAGACACAGAAGGTAGAAGATCAGGTGAACTGACCATTGATACAAGAGATTCTCTCTTTGTCAAAGCAGTTGGCTTGGTTTCTTCTCGTTGTTGTTTTTTCTTGAGAGCATAACACTCAGAAATAAGGTGACCTTGCTTTTTGCAGTAATGGCAAGACACAGAGGGTAAAGAATCAGAGGATTGCTTCTCACTGGAAGGTTTCCTTTCAGAAGTGGCCTTAGAATCATTAGAAGTGTTATTAGAAGAAGTCTTGGACTGAAACTTGCTTTGAAATTTTGAAAAAGTGGATTTCTGGACAAAAGAAGACTTGTGAGTCAATGCATAACTATCAGCTAGCGTAGAAACATCTTGCAAAGTAATGGCTTGTTTTTCTTCAAGGAAAGTCTTAATATCAGGCTGGACACACCTTTTGAATTCCTCAACCAGAATAAGTTGCTTCATTCTATCAAAATCTTTTTCAACTTTCATGGAATTACACCACTGATCAAACAACTGTTCCTTTAACCTGCCAAATTCAACATGAGTTTGACTGGCTTCCTTGCAAGAATTCCTAACTTTTTGCCTGCAAGCCTCAGGGACTAATTCATAACCCTTCAGAATGGCAGATTTGACAAAATCATAATCAGCACACTGTTGGACAGATAACTGGTTATAGATTTTTCTAGCTTTACCAGTAAGAACACTTTGTAACATCATTGTCCAATGCTCTTTTGGCCATTTCAAATTTTCAGCAATTTTTTCAAAATGGGTAAAGTATTGGTCAACATCATTTTCTAAGAAAGGAGGAACAAGTCTGATATGCTTAACCACATCAAAATGATCAGAAAGTCCAAATGATTTTGGAACAGTACCTTCTTCTATTCTCTTCATTTCCGATTCGTACTGCATTCTTTTTTCTTCTAGTTCTTTCTCCAATCTTCTTTCTTCCATTTCTTTCTCCAACCTTCTTTCCTCCAGTTCTCTTTCCTTCTCCCTCCTTCTCTCCTCCAGTTCTCTTTCCTTCTCCAACCTTCTCTCTTCCAGCTCTTTCAGGCGTAGCTGAAATTCAAGTCTTTGCAGCTCCGTTGCAGGCACTTCCACAGCTTTAATTAATTCTGCTGCTTCTTCCCCAAAGATATCTTCATCGATGAAATGTTGCACCAAAATGTTGAATATTTCTTGTTTCTTCATTGATGACTTCACATCAGATAATCCAAGGGTTGAGGCTATTTGTAGCAAGTCCTTCTTCTTTGCCAACAAAATTAATTCCTGGGTTGGAGTTTTCAAAAAACTTTCCACATCAAAAGTCATGATTGCTGGTTTTTAAACTAGTCAAAAGATTTAAAATAATACTTCTTCGGTGAATCCAATCTCGGTGGAACCTCCAATTTGTTATGACTTGGAAAAATCACAACAAAGAAAACTGGCCAGTACAACTAAAACAAATTTATTCTTTACAAAAAAAATTGTACAAAAATTATCCACTATTTAAATTCTCTAATAACACTGCCACTATTTAACTGTTGCCAAAACAAAACTCTGGTCTGCTCTCTTCTGCTGTCTGCTCTCTTTGTTGTCAGTCTCTCTGTGCTTAAAATCACAGCCTTTTTATAATCTAGCAACCTTCCAGAAAGATCCACAGGATTCTAGGGAAATCCCGCCCCCTCCAAGCAGGAAAGTGCCAGAAGCTTCTAGAAATTACTCGACTTTTCTTAATGATTTTACAAACACGCCACCAGATGGTGCCAATGAACAAAATAAATATAGCTGACCAGCAAGGCAGCAAAACAGCATGTAACAAATCTTCATTTACAAATGAAATAAGATGCTGTACAAAATTATCATACATAACAGTATAAAGACATGTTTATCGCCCTCCTTTTTCTCTATCCACCGCCTGCCACTGGTTCGAGCATGCGCAGGAATTGTGATACTGCTCCTTTAACACAACGCCATACATAGGTACATGGTTCAGAAATATGTGCACACATGGGTACATGGTTTTAGCTGCATATGTAAATGGTTTTAATTTTCTGTGTGCATAGTGTCATGGATTAGTCCCGCCGGCAGAAAACATGAAGCCGGCGGGCACTGGGACCATGTTCCCAAAAAGAGGTGAGGGACCCAAATGCACAGGCTGAGTAAAAATATAAAATCTTTCATTTAAATTATAAAGATAAAACAGTCCCAGAGGGGAGCAGCAGCACAAAAGAAACAACCAGGGCGCTAGGCGCAAACTCAGAATACTGCTGCACCGAAGTAAGGTGCAGCCAACCCTTAAATACTAATACTTCACCTCCACCTTAACGAGCAACAGGTATGGCTCCTTAAGGTGGAGGCGAAGAATGCAGCAGGGGGAAGGGCCTGCAGGCCAACACCATGACACAGAGTTTCTTAGTAACTCCTTTGTGGCTTGCTAAGAATGAAGCCAAATTCCTTAAAATTAAAGCAGATACTGTATTAATTGACATAGAATACTTCAGATTTGATCTATTGATTCAAGACAACAGAGAATGGAGTCTCTGGCTCAATACATGTCTATGTTATGGTACATTTCTTAAAGCTGGACCTCATTCATTCACTGCTGAATTTCGCAGAAAGAAACTGAAAATAGAACTGAGTAATCTCTTATTATTGTCTCTGACAGATTTGAGCTTCTCTGCTCTTGCACAAGGAAAATTCAGTATCACTTCAGACATGAAGTCGACCAATCTTGAGGCAACTACATTGCTAGCCATAAAGACCACTGTACAAGCTCTCTCTTTCAACATTGGGGGAAATGAGGTACCGCAAAAAGATTAAATCCTGCATATCTATGGCAGATGCCTTTCAACTGATCCCCTCAATCTACTGAAGCATCAAAATAACAAACATTCAGGGCCATGTCACTGCCATGTAAATGTTGCATTCACTTTGTCTGAGAGCCTCTCTTCTCAGCTGCTTAGATTTTTAAAGTACAAAGATAGCATTTAAAGCTGGCAGAACCTCAATGGCTTTACTGAAGTCCTGTCACTGCATGTTTGTAGGGTCCATGTCACATTGATGGCTGCTTTTCACATGCAATATTCTGAAGAACAGTGATTGGTAATTTTTCCTTTTCCCTCCCTCTCAGATTTCTTCCAAGCTTTATTTGTTGTGATTGTAAGTCCTGATACTAAGATGTTTGATATGCTTTACTACCAAGCTAAGATAATAATTTTTTCAAGTCCAGGTGACTCATTCTGGGGCAATTATGCCCCAACACCAAAGCCCACGTCATTTTACTTTGAAATAGAAAAGTCGTGTTTCATGAAGCAAATTCACACAGTTGCTACCACTATGTCATTTTTTGGGGCCAACTACATGTTCCCTTTTATGAGTTGTGCTTGCTCGTATGTTGCTGCTTTGCAACAGCCATTTTTGAAGTGACCATGAAACTTCGATCAAAACAGTTGTCACAAAATTTCCTTTAAATTTGTTCCTTAATATTGGTTAGTATTCATTCAAATTATTCAAACTAATAGATTAATAACAAAGAAAGAGTTTGTTTCCAAAATCCAGTATGTCCATTTTACTCATATGGAGTAAATCAGCTCTTTCAATGTTGGCACCTGTTGCATTTCATGTGTATATTTAGATTTTTGATTTGTCTGACTATTCTTGAAATGCGTATTGTGATTTGGTTACTCAGATTTATTCATGCATCGTTTTAGTTTTGTTTTTCCATGTTTTACTTTTTACCATAGTTTTACTCCGGTCCATGTTTTTGTTTATACCATGCTTTGCACTTTGTCCCCCCCTGTCTGGTCTTTGGTCTTGTCATTGCTCACAGCCCCAGTACTGTGTGCCACTCCTTCAGGTGATTTAATGGCTTCTGGATTTCAACCTTCCTTCCAATCTCGTTTACTTCCTTCACCTTGCTTTTTCTATATTACTAACCAAGACTAACAGTTTGTTGTTTTAGTTAAATTACTAACAAAGAAGAACATCGTATATAATACGAACTTACTAACGAGCACTAGGGATTGTATAGCTGCACTTACTAATTGATTAACAAGCTCTCAGCACTCGCCCTGTTCTAGTCTCCGCCTCTTGTCTTTCCTTAATCTTCTCTACTGTGTTTCTGTGGGTTCTCCACACTTGCTCACGCTATCCTTTCTCTTAGTATCTAGGCACATTAGAACCCTTTGACTGGAGCTGTGTATTTGTCTATAGGATTGTCCCGTGGTCCCTGTCCGCGTTTTGGTTTCTGCAAATTTCATGTGATCAGGTTCTCCCTAATGTGTTGCTCCCTTGTAATCAGTCTGACTGCCTGCACCTGAGTTCTGTTATCATGTGATCCCCCAGAAGTGTATATTAGGTGTCTCTTCACAGTACTTCCTCGTCAGATCATTCTCCCTTGTGCCAGGTTCATTTTCGCCTAGTTCTCATTGTGATTATCTTTCTGACTGGACCGTCTGTGAGTATCGATTTTTGTATCGATTACTCCCTGTACTTCCCCGCCTTCTTGTTACCAAACCCTTTTTTGTACGACTCTGATTTTTGTGATCGGTGCCCTAGGTACGATTTTGGATTTCGCCCTTTGGTTTCTGATTTTGGATTGTGGACTTTGTACCGTTGCCTGCTCTGTTGGGGGTTTCCCTTCCTTCAGAAATAAAGCCTCCTTTTTGTATTTTACTGGTTCTCCCTTGTGGTCCCTTTCGTAATCCTCACACTTTTACCTTGAAAAAATACACCTTATAGCACAAAATTCTAAAGATATATTTTTGCGCCATGTGTAATAAGCACAGGGCCATTGTTCTATGGTATTATTTCAATTTTTGTCATTTTGGCACTTAATGCATTTTGGGGAAAAGAACTGCAAATCTAGAGACCTATTGTATCACATTTCTTAATGGGTCATACCTACCAAGGTAAACACTTGCGCTTGCCCTCAGTGATGTTCAGACTGAGATATTTAGTTAAACAACAAAATTGGGGGGAAGATTTATGGTGACAACAGTAAATGAAACATCTCATAGCATTTTTTTTTTTTTTTTTGTTTTAGATGCAAGTTATTTGGGGGTTCTATTTTCCCTGTCAAACACATGAGCTATCAAACCTCCTAAATAGGAATGGTTCCTCTGTATATATTTAATTATTTGCAATAACTGCGAGTGGGTATGATAAAAAAAGGCACCGATCCATCAGAGGCGGCTGTGTCAACATCAATACTTATATTGCTGCAATATGTTGAGCCTTAGGTGATGGTACAAGAGGAAGGTGTTTATGTATTAGACTGTTTTAGTTAAGCTGCTCGCCTTTATTTTTCAGAGACGATGAAGTAAATTTTAATGGCATTCTTATGATATGAAGGGAAATGATTTAGTGCCTATATAATGTTCGAAAAAATGAAAGCACGCTGGGTTTTCACTGTGGGACAAACGGCTGTGTTTGAAGCTGCAAACTTGTTCACTTGCGTCAGTGCATACTGGATACTTCATGGCACTATTTGTAGTATTTTACTTTGCATACACCAGTATATGGAATTAACCATGCCTTATTACAGTCGTATGACTACCAAATTATTAAGATGATCTTGGAAGGTCGTGAAACGTTCATTGCATTGTGTTTGTACACTGCAGCTCTAGCGTTACACTTTTAAATATTGTCATGTGCTATTTGAGTATCTTAGATGCTCTGATTTATTTAAGTTCAGTCACACACTGTACACTAATAGCTATTGGGGCCGTGATCAGTTACTGGCAAGTGAACAATTGGCAAATCCAAATATGGCCGATGGCTTGAAAATAGATCTTTCCCTTTGCATGCAAATGTTTTCAGTTCAGATTTTGGTTCCCTTGCTTGTTCTTATATGTTGCAGAGGTCATAATATAATAAAAATGCACAAATGTAATAATGCTTGCAAATGCTATGAGGTTGGCCGCAATAATTATGCTCACAAATGTAACTAGATATGCAATTACTAAGGGAAATATCAGGGCATGTAAAGCAATGATTCACAACATTGTGTGATGGCTGTTAGTAATTGGATGCCAGAAGCAGCGGTCAAAATTAAAGGGCAAAAACCGCAGAGAGCTGAGAGACTTAAACAGACTAAAAATGCGAGACTCACGCTACCAACGGCTTTGGACACCATCCGAGGTAGAAAACAGGAGAGCTCGAAGATACCAAAAGAAAAGGGAAAAATAAAACAAAGATTCCCTCTCTTACTATAACTAGGCCTCAAATATGCAACTTAGTCCTGCTCTGTCTCAAGACCTTACCGGCTAAAGCGCAAATATGACACTGACTTTCTAGCAAAGGACACGAGGCAAAACTTGAGCTTGAACAGAGTCCGGGCAACGCCCCCAATTAATGCCAGCTGGCCCAGGAATCCGATTGGGAGCAAAAAGATCCTGGACGAGAGCAACAAAAAGAGCTCTCAAAGCTTCTAAACGATGACACATTGGCTGTGTCACAGTACTTCAACCACAGTGAATGAAACAGGCGAAAATGCATTATGTTCAATGGGATTACAATATGACACATCTCACTCTGTCCTATTGAGCTGAGAATTGTTCTTTAATAAAAGTGGAGTGGAATATGCAAGCAACATCCTAAACATCAAGAAAAATGTGTTCTGTGGTCATGAATCGCATCATTGACTCAGTCACAATACTGTAAGGCCAGTCAATACTGCCCACCCACGGGCACTGACCCCTTCACCACCCACAGGAGCTCATCATAGAAAACATCAATCCCTCTTTGTATTGGAGCAAACATAACATTTTCAAGAATGGCACAGATGTGTGTTGTAAATCCCTCCCTACTTTGACAATGCATTGAAAAGTTCAAATTTAGAAATTTAACATGAGACCTTTTTTCAATTTAATTTCATTAAAAAAAACTCTAAAATTGGAGTACTTATATTAAATGGATAGAGTGAAAGAGCTGTTAGATAATGGCAGATAGGAGAAAAGAGAGACAAAAATCAGAAGGAAAAGTAGTAATTTCTGGTTTCTGCAGTGACATTACTACACTGAACAAAAATATATGTGCCCCAGGTCAAATATTGATGCCACATGGAGTTAACAATTTTAAGTGAGCATATGCTGACTTTTACTTGTACAATAGGGATATTTCTCTCGATTTGTGGACCATTTTTTAATCCATCTCTCTGTTATTGAGCATTTGCTCGTTGATGCAGTGATTTCACTCCGTACATGGGTGTGGCATTTCCAGACGGCGATCAGACAGAATGAGCACTATGCCATTAGCATACTGGATGCAGGGATGTCGACCAGAGCAGTAGCTGTGCAGCTGAATGTTAACTATCGGAGGATAGGCCTTTTGAGAGTTTGTTTCCAACAGACGGGTAGTACTGCAAATCGACCTCATCCACGCTAGCCACGTGTGACCAGACCAGTACAAGATCGCTGTTCCGAAGCCAGACAGAGGTGAGATCCAGACCATGGTGAGGACGCAGAGCATGCAAGTTGGCTTCTAGCAGGCGGTTACGGACTGCCTGTGGTGTGATGCGTCTGTCGTGCAGACCAGCGGTCTCATCCGCTGTGCATGTCGCTGGTCTGACCCGATGCCGCAGGTGGACGAGCCGGATGGCACGTTCCTGCATGACCTGAGACATCGGAGGCATGATGACTTTTGGCAAAATTTGAAATTTTGGGGTGGCCTTTTATTGTCCCCAGTGTAAGGAGCGTCTGGATACTGCTCATTCTCTCTGATCACCGTCTGGAAATGCCAGTACCCATGTACTGAGTAAAATCACTGCATCACTGAGCAAATGCTCACTGACAGAGAGAAGGATTAAAAAAAAGGGTACACAAATCAAGAGAAATATCCCTATTGTACAAGTCAAAGTCAGTATATGCTCACTGAGAGTTGTTAACTCCATGTGGCATCAATATTTGACAGGGGGCATTTATATTTTTGTTTGGTGTACATCTTTGTGGGTTCTGTCTTGCATGTGACACAAAGTGGTATGCTCTCGTATTCCCAAGTTTATGACTAATGCAGCGACCATTTTCTTGTCCTGAGTTCAGGTTAGTGAAGGAGGAACTGCAGTGGTCAATGATCCATCTTCAAAAAGAGAAATGCACAGCTACTGCTCCTGTTTATGGCCTCAGAAAAATATACATGCATTACACATTTTTAACTTCAAATAGCTGCAGGAGTGTTGGATTTTACTATCCATATATCCATGATGGCGGAACTAGATGTGATGTCTGTTTGTTGACACTGCCTGGCATAATTGCACCTGCAGGCATTCAGTCCCTATCCTGAAGGATGGGATCATCGATTGCATGTGGTTTTGTTTACCTTTATCAAACTACTAAATATTTTCATCAGATTTGGGGTATGCGGTCGATAAAATATGGTGGGGCATGTGGGGTAGATAAAATATTTTACCCCTCCGCAATATCGTTTGTATGTGGGGTAAGTTTTAACCTCTTGAATCTGAAAGCCCCAACAAAAACCACTTAACAGGAAGAAACCTAACTAAAATGATAACTGGTCTTGATAACTATTCTAACTAGCAAGAACTACAATAACTACACAATAACAATTTCTACTAAAAAAAACTGAATTGCTACACCTAACAACTAAATGAGCTTGTGGCAAAAACAAACAAATGGTGCATGTATTGTATGTGTGGTGCCGGCAAATTTGTAACATACACCAAAAGTGATACAGTGCCATGAAAAAGTATTTGCCCCCTTCCTGATTTCTTACTTTTTTGCAGATTTTTCACGCTTAAATGTTTCAGATCAATATACATATATACACGTTATACTGAGTTAAAACAGCATTTTGTATTTACTCTGGTTGTCTTTGTCTAATATGAAAATTTGTTTCATGATCTGAGTGTGAGAAATATTGAAAAAAGCAATCAGGAAGGGGCAAATACTTTTTCGTGGCACTGTATATCATATACTCTTCCCCTTTAAAGCCCCACTTGGTAGGAATTTCACCTTGAAATATCAGTTTCAAAGTCTATCTATTGGTGGGCTGGATTATTACAGTGGGAATGGCATCTCTCCCATTACCACAGAGGGACCCAGTGGCCTGCATTTGGGACTATGTAACTTTTGACCGCGGGTCCCGCACTCTCGCGAGACGTACGTTCTGCTTTACGGCACACACAAGTGTAACGGAGTTGATTCCACTTAGCACCGAGGAGGCAATCAGATTTGCCGTCACATAAAGCAGTCTATGTATTAGGGACACCTACTGGTTGGCACGACTCTCCTGAGGTTATAAATAATGGCTGCAACGTTACGTCAGCACCAGTAGGAGAGGATTGAGCCCATGGTAGGTCACGCAACGCACAGCATTGCTCTAAAAATGTGAAAATAACATAATATAATAACACAGCTAATGTGATGTTATGCGCAAGAAGGTGCTGAATACATAGTACGGAACTGAATGAGTTAAAATAGTTGTGTTTTATTATTACACGATTGTTAGCGACTTAGCTCAAATGCTAAGTTAACATGTGCTAACTCCTTTTCCATAAAGCTGTGCTGGGCGACTGATGAATGTGACCATGACCGACCAGTGCGTGTTTCCTCGCTGTTTTACAGGTACATATATATTTGGTTAGGGTTAAGTTGCATTTATTAATTATTATTTATGAATAACGCGACCAGTAGGAGAGGATTGAGCCCATGCTGTGCCGGGCGACTGATGAATGTGACCGTGACCGACCAGTGCGTGTTTCCTCGCTGTTTTACAGAGACAATAAAGTATGTTAAAATACTAAGAAAGTGTCGGCCTTCATCCAAAAGAAATCGCAACACAACGCAGACAGCGGTTACACAAGCATAAGGAGAAGGCAGCTAAGCTAGCCTGCTAGCCAGGTATCATATCTCGAAAGATGGCTGAGGCAAAGAAGCGTAAAAGAACGGTGTCGGTGGAAGCCAGTATAAAAAAAAGGGAGAGTGACTGTGCACGGCACAAAACCAGAGTTAATATTGGAGCGGCTTTTTCACAGTGGAGAGAGCTCATGGCAAAAGAGGGCTGCAATTCCGACACCGAGCTGGCAGTGTTGCTGATTGAGAGGTGAGTTGTATGCTTGTGTTCATGCATTGTATTTATCACACATTGTTTTTGTTGGCTGTGTTATCCTGTGTAGTCACAGTCACTTTTTGGGTAATCAAGACGTAACTGATTGTAAGCCCATTCCAATAATGTAAACAAGGTTAGCCGAGGTAGCATTAGCATTTCCCTTGCAAAGTTAGCCCTTCTTCGGAGTGTTTTTCATAGCGAACTTTATGCTTCATGGTGAGAAAAGTTATTGACTTACTAGCAACTTTTGTTTGAGAGCAAAGACAGGCCATATCAGCGTTGTAGGCTGGCGCTGTACCGTCATTATAGTGATATTGTCCCGTTTTGAGGTTACAATAGCTACTACTTCTGCTAACGTTACTCTTAGGAGCGGTGCTTGCGCATACTTTATTGTAGAGCAATAGTTTTAAGCCAACGCTGTTGAGACTTCAATGTAAACACAATGATAACTAATAAATTTATTGATTCCAGCTCCACAAGTCTCAGGGTGTAAAAAAAAATGCATGTTCCCACGGGGAACGTCAGCTGGCAATAGTGCTCTGTGTGTTTTACGACAGCAGTGTTGCGCTTTTAATTGCTCTAGTTGCCTTTAGTGGCCACTACAGCGCACAAAACTGGGATTCCTACCCAGTGGGGCTTTAAATGGCAAGAGTATTTGTGCCAATATGAGCACCCTTGGGCGTGTTGGTTTTGAGGATTGAAGTGAAATTCATTATAGAGCTTACATTGAAAAACACAAGCTTGGTAATGCTTGTGTATTCATGGAAATATACATGATTTCATGCTCTGTCAAAAATATTGGACATGACGCATGCCAGGCAAATAGTTAAAGTAGGGATTCAAAGAAAATATGAACCCTTAAAATTGGTTCGTTACCAGTCCGCCAACAGTCTCATTTTCATAGACGTCACATACGGGTTGCGTACTCTGAAACTACCCAGATGTTCCATAGTTATAATACAGTGAACACTGTAAAAAATGTTTTCAATTTTGCTTTCAAAGCCTGACGAGTCAGTACTCTTAATAGATTTATTCCAGATCTCTGAGTAGTTCATAGTTTTAAATCCCATGTTTAAATCTTATTTTTTTAAGCTAATGTCGTATAAAAGCGATTTTTTTTTTATGATGCATATTATTTTTGCTGCATATTTTGGTTCGTTCCGTGCCTGAAAAAAGTCCAATCACTGCGTTGGCTATACGCTATCTATACGCAAACACGTTGTCTAGTCAAGAAAGAAAATTATGTTTTTACTGGAGTCATGCTACCATTCTGAGGAAGGTTGGATGAGCCAAAGCAACAAAAATACAAAACAGTATTTTATGAACACGATCAAGTGGACTCTCATAACAGCGATTGACTGACATAGAAATATGGAGTGACGAGGTCGATGCCATCTACAACACAATCGTACCCCTCAAATACCTCCACCCAATACCTGAGAAGCAGCCTGAATCGTCCGCCTGTACTTCTCATGCACTCAGTGACGACCGGTCATCAGGGGCAGGTAGGGCACAGCCCCACCTGGTGTCACCAGAAAGGACTGTAGGCAAATTACATAATTCATTTTCAAACATGATTGTATTATCTGATTAAATGTATTGTCAGTAAATTTAGCATTTTCCTAAATTGCATGGAATTTGTGTTTGAATTTAAGTTCATGTTTGTTGGTCTCTGTTTTGCTGCTTAAGACCAATCTCCTGATCGATGTCCGCATGAATGGGGCTAGCCCCCCTTACGCAATGCAGTGTTTACGAAACGTGTGAAAATATAAGTACACATGCTTAGAGTGTTAGCTATGTAAAACCCCACAAAACAATACCAAGGACGGACATTGCAGAGGGCTGAAGGTTTCACGTGTTCTTCTTGGCTAACATTAATTCGAGCAACTTCCTGGCTGGTGTGAATCACAATATAATGGATATTTTTCTCCGTCCAAAGACGAGGCATTAAAACGCAACAGTTACAATCAATTTGACTCCATAATACATTTAGAATACCAAATTTAGTCATCCTCGTTAAATATCTGACTCCAAATTAGAATAAGAATTTATAGCTTGAGAGCAGCATTGCATGAATCTCAGGGCAGTGAAAACCAGTTACTCAGACTCTAAGGAAAAACATGAAGTTGATTATACCTTGAACTCCGAACAGACAACCACCGCTGCTACATTAATGTTCCCAGGTTTTAACACCATGTCCGGATCCTAGGTTCATTGGTTAGATTAGAAGTTGGAAGTCAACCATCAGTGCAATAGCCTCTGCTGGCATATATATACAGTGAACCCAGATTATATGCACGCCCATGGGTTCCTTAAGGGAATTTTAACGGATAACCGACTTTTCGTCCATGGGTTTCCTTCAGGGTAAAACCCCAGAACCAGCAATATATCAACCCTTTCTGTAGGTAGGTCATGGTCGTCTAACCCAACTTGACCAACCAATTCCCACACCGGGCCGTTGACCAGACGTTGTCCGAAGTCCGGCGGCCGCCCGCGTTGGTGCACATATCGGCTGAAATTTGAGTGTGTGTCCTTAATAAGTTGAACAGAGGAAGAATGGGCTCCCAGGAGCCAGAAGGGTAGACAGGGATTTATTGTGCCCTGCTGTGTCTCAGTCTTGCCTTGCTACCGTGTTTGTGATGAAATCCCAGTATTTAATTCCGCCAAAAGCCTATAAATGGAGCCTCTGTTCCTCAGGCGTGCATGGTCAAGTCCGGTCCTCGTGCTTTGATGCCTGTAAAAAGATGTTACAAACAGCACCCTGCAAGATTGACAACAACAAAGGAGACAAAGACAAAACATGACCAAAGTAGTCTGTTGTAACTCCCCCTGTAGGAATCAGAAAGTGTGTAAGTTAACAAGAAACGTTTTAGAATGAGACGCTCAGCATGAGTAGAAATCCTCCTGAGCCAGCAACTGTTCTGTGAGAAAACAATAGATAAGAAAGTTAACGCAGTGCCTGCAATCACCCTACAATTCACATGTCTCCACCGTCTGTGCAACCTCACAACACTTCAAGGAGAACAGTGACTGAGGAGGTGTGAATCGCACCAGAGATTCCGTCACCCCTGTTTTCTGAAAGAAAGAACAGTTGCAGTTAGTACCACAGCTGTAAATGGAAGAATGCTTTATGGCTTTCCCTTACATATCAGGATAAAACAGACAAACATGGAGAAAAGCAAATCATGTATGTATGTATGTGCAAGAGAATGTCTGCTGGGGGTACCCTTGTGTGTGGGCGCACGCGCGTGTGTGTGAATGACGGTTGTAAAATGGTTCTGAGGGGGCCTGTTACCAAGAGCGGGTGTTTTAGGGCGCCGCAATAGGGATGTTCATCCACCCCTTGGTGCTCTCTGGTGCTAAGGCTGTAAGAGAATGGGCTATGCAGGGTGAATACCTGCATAGGTTTCAAGTCTGAAATGGTTAAAAACAAAGCAAACAAAAGAAATTAAATCAAATCATGCGCTCTGTTAGAACGCAGGCCCAAACTTTACGTCCACTATGTCCTTGATGAACATAGTCGACTCTGGCTAAGGGTGAAGGGGATCAGAGAGAGGGCACAAGTAGAGGAATGGCATGCTATGAGAAGATAAGGTAATGATTAGAAATAAACCAATCTTTGCCAAAAGTGACCAAAATCATCTGGTTCCAATACCTGGGATGAATGTAAATTGAATAAAATGAATTTTAAAATGGGAGGAAAACCCATCTCCCAAAAGATAATTTATTGTAAGCATTTTGAAATTTAACTACTGTAATGTGAATAGAGGCCACTAAATGGCAGTATTTACCTTTCTTTTATTAAGCCCAGAGTGGAGCTAGGTTTAGACATGTCCTGGACATGTCTGGGGCAAGTCCCCGAAAATAAAAAAAAGAGGTCTAAATGTGGGTGGGGTCTGCAAAAGAGTATATCAGGAAAAGAATTGAGACAGTAAAGTCGTAGGAGAAATTGCAAGGAGAATGATTCATGTGACCAGACTTGTCATTTCTGTTCAAGACCTGTGAAGTTTCTTTTGTGGATTTTTGCCTGTGTTTGAGCATTTTCCTCACCCAGGACATCAACAAGCCACCCCACCAAAACGAGGGACTGTAAATATTTAGGTTTTTTCTTGTAAATCAGTCTTGGTCTTAGTTGTAGATAGTAGATTTGTTAGTTGTTATTGTCTGTTTAATTAAATGTGTTTAAGTTTTAAATTGTGTCTGTCATCCCTTGCTGTTGCTGTTGTGTTGTAAATTGTAATAACAAACTGGGGCCATAACACTACTTACTTCAATAAGGCCATCAACTGTCCCCCTGCGGGGGCAGACAATACAGACTGACTGTCCCACTAGGTATTTAGAACTTCAGATGTCATTTGATACACAAGAAAAATGACAGTATACAAATGGTCAAACAAATATTAATTCAAAGCAGTGCGTTAGTGTAATCCACACAAACTGCAATGAGATTAAACAGTTTACTTCAAATATGAGGTTAGGCGGCAAGTAAGTTTGTTAGTGAGTAGCCACACTCAAGATGGCAGGTGGAGGCATGAAATTTGTTGAAACGCGTGCAACTTAGTGTTGGTTCCGCCTTCTCTTTCCTCTCGGGAGTAAGACCGGAAGCCAACACTAAAACGTGGCAATCATTGGGCGATTCGAAAGGCGCCATTTTACTCGCATTTATAATGAGAACTGTGTCAACCAACCAGCTTACCGGCTACGGGCCACGTCACCCTATTACACGGATTGGCATGGGGGCAGTATCAGCCAACCAGCTTACCGGCGAATAGTCACGTGACCCAGGGGGCCGGCTAGGACTTCCCCTTCTTAGAGGAAGCGCCAACCCACATGCAAACTCAACCAATGGCGACTCCCAGATGAAACCACGTTATAGTCCCCAACAAAGCGAGCCGAAATGGTGGCCATTCAACTCGATAACCCTTTGTGCAAAGGTAATATGGCAGCCTCAGTTTGCACTTGGGAGAAGTTCAAATTTAAGGCAAATTTTAAAGCCGTTATAATACCAATTTCCAAATTTTACGTACAATGCTAAAGTATTCGACCCTTCCAGTGATAAGGTCTTCCGTTGCTATGCTCAGGACATATGCCTAAACTGCCCTGCCCAGTTGCATGTAGCACAAACACCCACGTGTAATGCCACAACTAACTTTAGCCACACTGAAACTGCTGAAAGCTTGTGAAAAGCCGCATAACAAACCTAATAAAGAATTAATCTATTCACTGTCCGTGTCCCGAGAGACTGCCGGCATGAAAAATTCTGCCGAATTTATTTCACTTTGAAAACCCAATGGTGCAGAATGCACCCTACGTAAACTTTGAATGCAAATTATAATTTTCCGAATGCCATTTTGCAGCTCCCAGGGCGCTAGTCAAGGGAGCGCACCCACTGGGCAGTGAAACCGTATTAACTTTACACCATGTTTAGCAAGACAAGAGGATGGAAACATTTGCCAACTCAAGCCGAACCAATGAGGTGGGTCAAAGCACCTATGAACGTACTTGCCACTACTAGATGATTATTACGAGAAAATACGTAAAACCATTGATACTTCAAAGCTAATCTCTTCACTCCCCTACATACAAAACTCCTTTGAAATCACATTGGCATTTCACCAGTGTCATCTACACAGTTACAGCAGGACCTTGCACCAAATCCATCAAATATACACAATTACCGATTACTTTGGTACACCTCCACAAACCTTCTAATGCAATACACGCAATTTCTCCAGCACTAATCAAGAGTATTCAACCCTTCAGTGGCAAGCTTCATCTCTGCCACTGCATAGCCATGAGGCACGCCTCCCCCCAACCATACAACCTAGGTAC
This sequence comes from Gymnothorax reevesii, assembly GCA_029721435.1. Classification (NCBI taxonomy): domain Eukaryota; kingdom Metazoa; phylum Chordata; class Actinopteri; order Anguilliformes; family Muraenidae; genus Gymnothorax; species Gymnothorax reevesii. The sequence goes on from CM056575.1 coordinate 88,801,839, forward strand.
AATTACAACCAACCTGCGGTTTTAAGAAGAGCAAGACCCATGTGCCCGGAAACAACAAATATTTGCATCCACCTAAGAATGCCGAAACCCCCGACTGCACACAGAAACCCAATCATGTTCAAGTTGCCATTAAACCCTATACCCAAAAGCACGAAAATATCAAATGGTCCAAATTATTCTGAAGCAGTCTAAAGAGATAACAGGAAAACAACGCAGGCTTATGCAAACATTTCCTGAACTTGCACTTCATTCTCATTCCTGGTTTTCATTCATAAACCAGGATCACCTCGGATATGTAGATTCACACACCAGCCAGCACAATGCGGGACACCTCGGAACGTGTTGGAAAACTGAACCATGCACTCCTGATTATAGGCTTCACCGGTATGGTACGCAAGCCATTGCGCCGCAAGATGCAAAGGTTCCCTAAACGACAAATTACAGTATAATACTAGATATTCAGTTTTTTCCTTCGGTCCTGTGCTGTCTGGCATCCAGAGTTATCCATCTGGCTTTGAGCGTATAGCCTGACCATTTCAGAACGACCAAGACAAGGGTGAATTAAGAAATTCCCCCCGCCCCCATTTGCTCAGTTAGTTGCAAAAATATATATTATTTATATTATTTTTCAATGCCGTTACGCTATCTGGGACAGCATCTTTCCATGTACAAATGGCACGGAAAAATAAGGACTGGAAAAAGACTGCGAGAATCATTGTATAGCGCTAAAACGAGACAAGTTCTCTATATCAACCCTGATGGTCTTGTGGTTACAGCTGCATACTATCAGGCCAAGTCCCGGGGCATATAGCCTACTTCTTAACCTTTACTACGACCGGCAGGTTTGGTACGGAGAACTGGTCGCTCTTTACAATAATTCCCCCAGTTTTTTCCAGTCCTTATTTTTCCGTGGCATTTGTAATTAGAAAGACGCTATCCTAGACAGCATACGGCATTGAAAAGATATTTATTTTCATTTATATATTTATTTTGATTTTGCAACTAACTGAGAAAATGGGGGCGGGGGGCAATTTCTTAATTCACCCTTGTCCAGGTAGTTCTGAAATGGTTACGCTACGCTCCAAGCCGGATGGATGACTTTGGATGCCGGACAGCACAGGAGACAGCACAAGAATAAAACTGACTAAACTTTTTTCAACAAACTAAAAACTTTTTTTTTCTTTAACTGACATAAACTTGCCCATTGTCATTTATGTATCAGATAGTACCTAATGTTTAATAATATAAAGCTTAGCTTATTAATATTTCGTATCATTTGTCCTGGCTGTAGATAAAGCAGGATTTTTTTTTTTAATCAACATGGAAGTATTGATGCTGTTGTATAATATAGGTTGTAATATGATTTAAGTCCTGTTGTTCTTTTGTTCTGATTTGAACGTTGCCATATTGGAAATGACTGTTCGCCCCGCGGCGGGGTGAACTGGGGAAAGGGATTGGCTGTTGATGAGAACCAGTTCTGCTATTCACACCGCGGTGGAACAGGTAACAGAAGTACTTCTGCTGTTTGCCCCGCAGTTGGGCCAATAAGAGATTTCATTTTATAATCCGCCCCGGTCTTTGATCTTTCGAGCTGAACCGCCGAATAGCCTCTGCCTTCAATATTCTATTCTTTATCAACATCGGAGTTCATTGTTAATTAAATTTGCGTTTTCGAACTAACATAGGCTAGTTCAACGACAGTTTGCCATATCTGAATGCTGAAATATTTGACGATTCTCTGCTATTTTGCCATGTAAAACTGTTTTCCACTGTTCACTGGAAGGCTGGCAATCCTCCATATCTGCACTGTAAATGCACAACGTTGTCATTTATGTATGTATTAGACAGTGCCTAATGTTCAATAATATAAAGCTAGCTAGGCTCAGTGATATTTCTTATCATTTGTCCTGGCTGTAGATAAAGCAGGACATATTTTTTTATCAACATTAAGTATTGATCATAATTTGCTGTTGTATAATAGAGATGAAATATGATTGAAGACCCGTTGTTCTTTTGTTCTGATTTGCACGTTAAATTTAGTTAAAATTAACTGAGGGTGCATAATTGAGTATCAAAATCGGAGTTCAATGTTAATTTTTTCGAACTATAGGCTAGTTTCAAGGACTGTTTGCCATATCTGCATGCCGAAATATTTGAACGATTCTCTGCTATTCTGCCTTGTAAAACTGGCAACCCTCCATATCTGCACTGTAAATGCACAACAAATACCAAACTGCTTGTACTAACAAATGCCAATGTTATTAATGAGCTGATTGCTCGTTTTCTCCAGCTCAGTTTACCTATAGCTTAATATAATCCCGCCCAAACCAACAATGCACAGTTTCACAAATTATATACAAGAGCACCTGTCCCATAAACCTAGAAATCACTGAGTAGCGCAACGTCAGTTATATGCAGCTTGCACTAGAACCGGCAAAGACTGGATTCGATCCAGGATAAACACGTTCACAATTCACAAACCATGCAGCATTATCTAATAAGCTACAGGAAAACTCCACCTGGAGGCGCAGCTCATTTACATGAGTATAAAACATTTAGTTAAATATTTATATAAATGTTCATACATTTCATTGAATATTTAGCTAAATGTTTCATACATTTAATGAAATATTTAGCTTAATGTGTCTTACATTTAGGCAAATGTTTCATACATTTAGTTACATTTTTAGGCTAATGTTTCATACATTTACTTAAATATTAAGCTTAATGTTCACACATTTAGCGAAATGTTTTGTACATTCAGCTAAACATATAAGTAAAAGAGTAGAACATTTAGCTAAATGTTTCTTACATTACATAAATAAATGTTTATACATTTTGCTAAATAATAGAAACTACTTAATAATAAAAACTTATAATTTTGGAATAGCACATTTATCATTCATGCAGCACATTTAAAATTTAAGCTTGCCACTTCAAAGCTTATAAATGTGGGGAAAATGAACATTTCTGTCACTAAATGTGAGAAAAAAAGGATATTTTTGTGGAATGTTGGAAAAAATGCATTGAAAAATAATAGCATAAAATTTCCCATTCAGCACAGGCTAGTGTAGGAGGGGCACATTTTCAATGCTCTGATTACGCTGGTTGAGAAGCGCAAAATTCTTTATTATTTCATTATTGCGGCAATTTGTTTGTTTGCATAGCTTTAATGCCATGGAGGCTAGAATAAGAAATAAAGGCATGTCTGCATTACTTCTTGTAATTGGCACAGACATACATAGGCCTACTATTACAGCAGCAAATTGTCGGCCTGCTGATAAAACCTTCTATCTTAAAAATGATAATTTCACAGGAAATTAAAAAATATATAAAATAAAAAAAAAATATATATATAAATGGATAAATATTATTTAAAATAAAAATGTTTAACCACTTGGGCCCGGGAGACTCAGCATGTGAGTGATGCTGTAAAGTGCCTGTCAGCCGGGAGACTCAGCAGTTGAGTGATAGTTTTACCGTTGTTGGCATAGCCAATTATCATGAGTGACGTCAAATACTGATCACTGCTCACTGAAGCGGATGATACTCACACATTCACACAAATCTAATCATCTAATTACATTGACTGTAGCTGAATAGTATTCACAAAAAAAAACAATCATCTAATTACATTGATTGACGTTGATTATTGGTTCGCACATTCTAACAAACGTGGAATCTGCTGCCACATCATGAGTATGAATCACACGCACGTTTTGCAATAAAAGAGAGAAGTTTTTGATTCGTGATCAGTATACTTCTCGACATGGCAGATGTTACATCTGGTAAATCTACCAGTTCGTCAGACGGAGAATCAGAATACTCAAGTGACGAGTCAGATGTTCCGCTGGCAGTTATTTCTCGGCGAGCACTTCTCGATAGAGAGCAACAGCCATCCACGTCACAGTCTCATCAGAATCGAGGGTGGAATTGGAAAGATGAGGACTTTTGTCCGAAAAAATATGCTTGCGCCAAGCGAACGACAGTCAGTTTTGCACAGGTGGACGAGGAAAACATCACACCTGCCAACATATTCTGGAAAGAGTATTTTTCTGACGAGTTGATGCATTTGATAGTCCGGGAAACGAATCGATACCAATTCCAACACCCACTTCGTCTGGCAGCTCGTGGTCATCAGAAGCCTTGGGTAGATACTGATATCAACGAAATGAAAAGCATGCTTGCACTGATGGTCCTGATGGGTGTAAATTCACGACCGGAGGTTCGGCAGCACTGGAGCATCGATCCACTTGTTGAGGCACCTATCTTCCGGAGTGTAATGCCAAGGGACAGATTTCTGGACATTCTTGCCCAGCTTCATTTCCGTGACAATGAAGAAATAGAGGATGAAGAAGTTGATAGATTGTACAAATTACGTCCCGTCTTGGATCATCTTGCTGACCGATTTCGCTCAGTCTACACCCCTGGGCAGAACATCGCTGTTGACGAAAGTCTGATGAAATTCAAAGGGCGCCTCAAGTTCAGACAGTAATGTCCAATGAAGAGGGCGAGATTCGGTATCAAGGTGTACAAACTGTGTGATTCTGGGAAAGGTGCCGGGTATACGAGTGAATTCCACATTTACACTGGAAAGGACAGAGATCCATCGATACCTGCATCTCAGAAAGTTGTGATGAACTTGACGTCAAATCTCAGACTTGGACTTGGCTACACACTAGGTTTTTCGTGTCCAGATTTGTTCTTGGAGGTGCATTCCCGAAAGTTCAATGTCATCGGCACTGTGCAAGCTAATCGGAAAAATATGCCAAAGGACCTTGCAAACCCAAAGCTCGAGGCAAATGAGACTAAAAGTAGATGCACTGATAAAATTCTAGCTCTTGTATGGCGAGACAAGAGAGTGGTAAGAATGCTCAGCACTGTTCACAAGGATGAGATGAAACCAACTCGAAAGAGAACACCTGATGGTAATACGACGCGAAAGCCGGCAGTGGTGGTCGATTACAATCGTTGGAAACTCGGTGTTGATCTGTCTGACCAGCTGGCAACTTCGCACAACTGTGCTACAAAAACTTTGAAGTGGTACAAGAAATTGTTCTTCTACTTTGTGGACTGTGCTCTTGTGAACTCTTACGTTCTGTACAAACTGTCTACCAGTGATGCAACAGGGAGGCGATCAAACTTCACAGACTTCCGCCTATCCTTTGTCAGAGACACTTTGTCTGAATACAGTGGTGACATGCCAACCTTGAGAGTACAAGGCTCACACCTCAATTTGCCAACCCGTCTAACTGAACGTCATTTCCCGGTAATACATGGTCGTCGAAACTGCCACGTATGTCACCGCAACGGAACGCGCAAGAATACCAGATTTCGATGTGAACAATGCAATGTTTCTCTGTGTCTGGAGTGTTTCCAAATCTACCACACTGTTGAAGAATACTGATTGAAATGTGCGAATGTGAATCTATAATTTCTGCGTGAATAAACATCCAAACTAGTAAATTGCTTGTTGTCTCTGATACCACAGTGATATCGGTAATTGCTTTATCTGACAAAATATCTCCCGGCACACAGTACCTCGCTGTAAATTATATAGCCGGGCCCAAGTGGTTAATTCTGCATGTAAGAATAGTGGACATACGAGTTTTTGTTTTGTATCAGTCTGGAGATACAAGGTTTTATCAGCAGGCCCACAATATTCAAATTTAAAGTCTGGTTTGCGTTTTCCATGGACCACAACTGCATTTTACATGGTCAATCAGAAAATCCTTGTTCCGTGTTTTCCTGACAGCTATAATCAATGAGCTTTGAACAGAGTCTGCCACTCTTTTGGGTCAGTCACACTTCTTTCATAAGGCAGCCTACATCCTGAAGTTAAGCGCTGTGGGCATGATCGAAGCGCGTAGGGGAGAATACGCGTAACTCAAAAGCGCTTAACTCAAATCGCGTAAAAAAGGACTACGCGCAAATGGGGAATAGACCCCGTAGAGCACAATATAATTTCAGTTGTGCTGCAGACCCCACTTAAGAGTGTTATAATTATATTCAGCGTTCCCGGGATATTATATTTTTGGTCCAGCTGCTGCCACCGCGCTGTTAACGCGATAACTTCGGTAATATTTCAATTAGAAATTCCAAGTTTTGCATATTAGTAAGTATCATAAAGAGGAAGAACTGATTCGATTTTGGACAATTTACAATTTCTAGATTGGCCACCCGGGGCCAAAAACGGAAAAAATCACTCTTTTTATCATATCTCCGTAAATATTTGTTCGATTGACCTCAAATCAAGTGTCTAGCTGGGCCATTTATTTGCCCATGAAAACAAACGACCGAGCCTCAGTTCATGTTTTACTAGACTGTCTCACAGATATTCTCACAGATATAAACAGAAATCATCTTCTTTGGCCAACATAACCTTTTAGATGGTTATGACAGTGCCATTGGCACCCTTGAGTCCTACTGTCATCCTTTTGCAAGGAATCTTGGTGTAATTTTTGATAGGGACTTTAGGTTTGATAAGCAGATTAGCTCTGTAGTCAAAACAAGTTTCTTTCAGTTCAGACTCCTTGCAAAGGTTAAGGCTTATCTCCCAAGGAATGATTTAGAGAGAGTTATACGTGCTTTTGTTACATCATGCTTAGACGACTGTAACACTTTGTTTGATGGTCTTGATCAGTCATCTCTGCATTTACAAGTAGTTCAAAATGCAGCTGCCTGCCTGTTGATGGGAAAGAAATGGCATGATCATATTACTCTTGCATTTCTGCACTGGCTTCCTGTTAATTGTAGGATCCAGTTTAAAGTTTTATTATTTGTTTTTAACCAACCGTCATAGAATGCGGGGGGATATAGGCATGGGCCCGTCCGTCTGTCCATCCGTCCATAATCATTTTGCTTCCGGAGCAGAACTTGGAAACTATGGAAGATTCCAGCTCCAAATTCGGTGTTTTGGTTCTGCCTCATGTGTGCTGTTTTTGTCTTTGTGCTTATTACTTTTATATTTGTGCTTCTCCCATGCCTCATTCTCTCGCTTTATTTTTCAGCTTTCATCTTGCCGTCTGATGATCGATTCCCCCTCTGCCAAACTCCACTGATGTCGTGTGACCGCCTTCATCATGCCTGCGTCTCGTTGTTCAATCACGTTTGCTCTTTCGGATTCGGCTGTGGTATTTCATTCATTGCTTCCACCTGTGCTTAATTCTGGGTCTCGCTAAACTCTGAGTGAACGCGTTCTCTGATACTAACCCATACTAACCAGCACTTATGTGAGGGTGATTGTATATATTTCATCACGTAGTATTAACCTTATTTAATGCATTAGCGAGTGCGAGTGTTTCTAGCTTTTGTAATTCTTCCTCAGCTTTCCCTGATTAACTGCATTTCAAGCTATGCTTTCCTTGCTTCTCTCGTGGTGCTTTTTACTCGTCAAGTTTAGATTACCTCAATCTAAACTGTCTAGCTTTATTGACAGTCTCAGCGTCTTGTCTCAAGTCATTATTGTTAACCCGGTTCTCGTGTAATTGTTTTATTAAATCCCATGTGTTTCTGTTTCCTTTTGAGATTGCTTTCCGAGTCCCCGCCTCCTCTCGTGTGTATTTCAGTGGGCAGGAGAGAGGCAGTCAGCAGACGGAACTTTGTATTGGCTATGCTCTGCATTGTGAAATCTTTGCTCCTGTGTCTTCCCGAGTATTTCGTTTGTATGATTCCCGAGCCTTGTATTTGCTGCGCCTACGTCTTGTCTGCCCTTTGTCTAAGTCTCCCAGTGTTTCCATCAGTCTGGTTAGGTCAAGGTTTTGTTTTTTTCTAGTTTAGCCACTCATTAAGTGTGTTTACCTCTGTGTTTCCCCCTGTCTCGGGCAGTGTACCTTAGTTTTCCCATTGGTTCAGTCCATTTGCACTGTGTTTTATTTCTGGCTTGTTGCCTACCTTTGTCATTTAGAGTTTTGTGTTTGAATAATCACTTTTGGATCCGGCATCTGTTGTCCCCCAACCTCTTCTTAACACTCGGTACATGTATTCTATATATAATCTTTCGCTACTTTGGAAATTTCAGGATTCCTATATTTGTTGTTTCCATGGAAACAAATCCGGACTTAGTGCACATCAGGCCTAGTTTGTTTCTGAAGCAGAACTCAAAACCGTTCAATATATCTTTCTTAAATTTTGCATTTGTATTACCCACATACTGAAGTGGTGCCTTTTGATATTTTCATATTTCTGAAAATTTTTTTTTTTTCGTTTCCATGGAAACGAGTTGGATTTGGACTATGTACAGAGATAGGTTTGTTTCTGGAGTGCAACTCAAAAACCGTTCATTATATCTTTCTGAAACTTTGCACGTGTATTACCCATGTATTGAAGTGCTGCCTTTTCATATTTTCATATTTCTGAATTTTTTTTTTTCCGTTTCCATGGAAACAAGTTGGATTTGGACTCTGTACAGAGATGGGTTCATTTCCAGAGGAGAACTCAAAAACCATTCATTATATCTTTCTGAATCTTATGTGCAGTATGTGTATGTATGTATGTAAGTGCATTACCCAGGTACTGAAGTGGCGCCTTTTCATATTTTCACATTTCTGAAATTATCATTTTTTTTCCTTTCCATGGAAGGGACATGGATTTGGACTCAGCCACCGGGCTGGGTTTGTTTCCGGAGCAGAACTAAAACACTCCTCATTAATAACCCTTGTTTTTTTATTGCCTTTGCCAACGTGTGCTTTATAGTCTTTGCTGGATGTTGCCAGTACATACTTCCAGATCATTCCAGAGGAAAATAACCTCAACATTCTTGCTTGAATTTCTTTGAAGGTGTCGGATTGACATGACTTTCGCAAATAATCATGGGCCGGGGGAATATGTCATCTTCTGATGACTCTTGTTTTAACAATTTTTAAATGGCTTGGTGCCATCTAATTTATCAGAGCTTTTACAGCCTCACATGTCTGGCTAGGCACTTAGATTGTCAAACCAGCTGCCTCTGACAGTACCTCAGTCTAGGCTCTGTACTCAAGGAGTTTGAGCCTTTTCAGTGGTGGCCCCTAAGCTGTGGTACAGCCTACCTTATCAGTCACTTGAGCACTTTAAAACACGGCTGAAAACTCATCTCTTCTCATCGGGGTTCAGTACCCGGTAGACAAGTAACCTTGGCCTTTGATTTTTCTTTCTGTTATTCTTTTACTTTTTACTTCATTTTATTCTTTTACCACAATCTTATTGTTCCTTTTACTGCTTTTATTTGTTTGTTTTATATGTCTAAGGTGATTATCTTGTATCCTAATTCATGTCCAGCACTTTGGTCAACTGAGTTGTTTTAAACGTGCTATATTTTGTAAATAAACTTAGATTGATTTATTGAGGGTCAGTTCATTTTGACAATTTTTACACAAAGAAAGAAAAAGGGAAATATTGTATCATACTGAACTTAAAACAGTCAAAGGAATCTATTGCCTATTTTCATTTTAAACACGGAACTTTATATTCTGCTCTGGAACTTGTTCGGCGGGGTGATTACTTGGCTTCTATCGACCTCCAGGAGGCTTATCATAGGATGCCTTCCTTCCGGGTCATCTTCCGCACCTCGGGTGTTTACAAAAACATTAAAGCCATTATATTCGGAACTCTGATACCAAGGGATCTGATGTTTTTATTATATTGATGATTGTCTGCTAATGAGTCAAGATCAACAGCAATGCGCTTGTGAGGTGGTCGATGTTTACCATTTGTTTACCTCCCCAGGTTTTGGTTGGGTGTAGAGAAATCTTGCTTTGTCCCAACACAGGAGATTGACCATTTAGGATTTGTTATTAACTCAGGGGATCTTACATTTAAATTATCGAAAAAGAAAGTTTCTCTTATTCTGAAAGTTTCAGAGCATTTCTTGTGTGCTGCTCTTGGCACGGTGCAGGAATTGGCTTGTTTGATTTGTTTGTGTACGTCTGCCGTGAGAGCGGTAAGATTAGCTCCCTTGTATTATAGTTTCCTTAAGCAGGAAAAGGTTAAAGCATTGTGCATAGAGAACAACTATGATAGCTACTTTAGATTGGACGCTTGTTTTGCTAGCAAGTTTGCTAGCCTAGCTGGCCAACAGTTTGGTGCACGGAAGTCAATAGAAAATACATCAATAAAAAAAATCTATTATCTCACTTAGCTGGAGATGAACTGCTATCATTTATGTTATACCAAATATGACTGTTCGCTAGCTAGCTCGCTGACAGTGATATTAAGTGTAACGGACCAAACTATTGGCTAGCTAGGCTAGCAAACTTGGTAGCTAAGCAATCAAACTAACATTAGCTAGGTTGCCACGGTATACTTCCGTTTCTATAAAATAAAATGTTATATCTTGTTTTACGACATGAGGCCATTTTTTAGACGCCATTTTTTGTCTGATGACTTTCATTTTTAAGCTGTTTAATCTGAGGTCGTTTCGGATGAAGCCGTTTAAACTGAAGCTGTTTCGGATGAAGCCGTGTAATCTGAGGCCGTTTCATCTGATGACGTTTATTTTGAAGCCTGACACTGTTTGGTTTGATGGAGGCTTGTCTGAGACATGACGCCGCTTGGTTTGACAAATGAGGCCGTTTAGTTTGACACATGATGCCGTTTTCCCTGACACCTAATACCTCACTCTGAGACCTGAGGATGTCCTAAAATGTACACTGTACATTTGCTTTTAGAGACCTCACTCACACTGAAAATAGTGTCCCTTCCTGAGTGAAGGTTGAGTGCAGGGAACACCTCCCTTAAGCCGCGCTGGCTTGCGCCGGTATTTCATTGTCAGGGTTTCGTGTGATTACAAACGTTAGAAACTCTGGATCATTTACTGTCACGTGCTCGACGCAAACGCAAATACGCAAATTCTAACTTTAATGATGATAACAATGCCGGTAACTTGCTGACTTACCGCCTGGCTTCAGTGGTTACGAACTGCACTGTGGTGAACTTGAGGTTAGCATTTGTGTACCCACTGGTGGCTACCGGTGAACTGGCAATAGGGGAAGCTCAAAACTATCCCTTAAAAATAATGATCGGACATGACCTGGAGCCTGTCTCACGAAGCTGGATAAACATACCCGGGGTTTCCCTCATTTACCCAGCTGCACTAAACCAGACATCCACAGTCTTAATTTTCACTCTCACGAAGCTGGTTATCAACTCGTTAAGTGAACCCAGGAGTTTCCAATCTATATCTGTGCTCATGCACATAAAGGGGGGGGGTATTAACTCCATCTGACCAATTGCGCACCATGGCGCGTGTGGATTGGTCTGCGAGGCTCATGTAGCTCTAAGTCACGAGAATCCATTCTTATCTACATTCTTAATTGCTGAATGTGAGCCTCGTGGGCTGTCCTGCGCCTTTCGCAATCCACTCGACCACAGAAATTATGAAGACATGCTGACATTTTACATCGTCATTTATGTGCGAAAGAAACGGCTCAATTTTGTGAAGCAATGTATAACAACGCTATTAAATATAAATTTGATTGTCGTTTTACCAATTAGTCTGAGAAACTTTCTAATCAAGATTAGTAAACTTCGTCAGGTTTAGATTTTTCAGCACTGAAGGGTGAGGATTGAGCGTTCCTTTGCAGCGAGCGACGCACCGCCTCTGGTAACCAGTGCCCACTAATGTCAGTTATGCTCGAGTGGTGCTTATGAATAGCAACTGGCGAGGAGTGGGACCGCTCTCTTGGTTAGTGGTAGGACAATCTCTTTCTCACACTCCAGTTACATTTCAATCGCACTCACTATATGGTGAGTGTGAGTGTCGTTTCTGAATACGGGCTTCAGAAGCACATAAATGAACTGAAATTGACAGCTGCTATGTTTTCGCTTACGTTCCTAGCCAGGGATAAATATGGAGAATATGTACAGCTAAATTCAGACAGCATGACTGTTGTCATCTTTAATAACAGCTGTGGTGGGACCAGAACACATTTGCATTTAGAAACAGTTGATATTCTGACACGGGTAGAATCAAACAACTGTTTTTTAAATGCCTGGTATATTCCTGGTAAAACTAACATAGTCCCTGACTTTTAAAAATTTTTTTATTTACGTAAATTTAGTGATTCATCTGAGTGGGAATTGAACACGTACACTGATGCTCTCATACTGACTGCCACATTACATCCCATTTCACAACATACATGTTTTTAATCACATGCTTACAGTCCACTTTAATTATATGAAATGCGGTGGATGATCTTTTCGAAGACTTGGAAGAGTACAATCATGGACTCTTTAAAAAAAAAATGTTGCTTGGAATTTTTTGAAAGAACTTAACAATTGTCTATTTTGAATTTGCAAAAAAAAAAAATCCCAAAAAAGAACATTGTCACAAACTTACGTATTGTCATGGCTACAGATTATGTGTATGATAATTGCTTGTAATATACTGAGTCAAAAAAGAAACTTCACACTCAAATTTGTGAATATTTTCTTGAAACTTTTAATAAACGAGTTTTTATTATCACTAGGGGTAAATGCATTGTCAAAGACATCATGACACACATCAACTCCGACGTGCACAGGCACGTAGCACGTGCAAGCGTACTTTAAGTTAAAACCATGTTTTCTCGTGTTCCTAGTCACATGACCATATGAGAGATGTGCAACTGAGCTCACGTTAGAGTGACATCTCGGAAAAACACGTTTTTACAGTTAATTATTTGTTGATTTTCAAAGCCATGGCAGTCAAACATTCAGCGTGAACGTGCCATTGGCATGCTGAATACGGAAATGTCGGTCACTGATGTCGCAAGGGTTATGGGATGCAGTCGACGGACTATCCATGATCTTCGGACACGTCTCCAACAAACTGGCACCAAAGCTGACTGACTTCGTTTTGGTAGCCCACGTGTGATGTCAAAAGCAGAACACTGACAAATTGTCTTACGTCATTTGCATAATCGATTTGTCACTGCAACGTCCACTAGGAATGAATTGTTTAGAGGTCATGTGACTGCCCAAACCATACGTAATCACCTGCGCACTGCTCTTATTCAAGTTGTAACTTACCATTTTTACTCTTGGACATTTCCAGTAGAACTGGTTACATTATGGACATTATTTTTATGATACACCATCTTTAATGAGTACAGAATTAAATAAAATCATTATTTAAATCCTCATTTCTTGTATGTTCAACTCATCGACCTCCAAACGAGTATGAAGTTTTTATTTTGGCTGAGTATATAAGAATTAGGGGCTGGTATGTTGCTGCCATTTGTATTGTGTATACCATCTAGTGGATTTAGTGTAGTGTAATTTGAATATAGTAGAAAATTATTTATTGATTTGTATTGTATTGCAGTATTTGTGCATATTAAGGTTACCTGTATTAGGGTCACTATGGCAATTGGCTCATTTTGTAGGGTGCACATGTTGGTATTTACGGTAGTTGGGGTTTATATACGTCACAGTGACAATATGGAGGAGCTCAGTTAGACCTCAAATGTGGAATGAATTGATAGTGGTGGGAAACGATTTTTTGACCACTCACTCTACACTCGCTCTTTAATTATGGAGTAAATTTATTTGTTTTTTTTAATTTACTTGGAATTCTATGGAAATTGTGAAGCTATTTTTGAAAGTGAAAACTGCATAATATATGAAATATGGATTTTCTGGGCTATAAGAATTTAGTGTTAAGTTGTGATTGCGAATAAAAACTGCCACTAGTCATTCATCCACAGCCTTAAACTTACTGAGTCGGAAACTAATAGAAAGGCTGCTACAGAGGGCATGGCAATCTTTATTCCTGAGCGACTCAGCCTCTCTTAGACATCCCTTTTATAGCCAATCATGTTACACACCTGATGCCTGTTAACTTAATTTCTTGCTAAATGAACTCAGCTGATTCTCTTATATATCAATTGCTTTTTCAGCCCTTTTCTGCCTGTGTCCCAACTTTTTTGAGATATGTTGCAGCCAGAAAATTTCAAATAAGCTGATTTTGTGGATAAAAATGTCAAATGTCTTAGTTTCAACATTTGAAATATTACCTATGTTCTGTTGAAAAACAAGTTCCAATGTTTTTTTTTTATCTGAAAGTCATTGCATTTTGATTTTATTCGCAGTTAACACTTTGTCCCAACTTTTTCGGAATTGGGGTTGTAAATAAATCCAGTGAACCAATAATTTGAGTCTCACTTTATGTCACAACTGACAAGTTTTGAGTATTCTTAAACCATGTCCTTGTAGAACTCACGCAGTTCGACCAACGGCTCTTAGAGTTCTTAGATGCCTGAAAGGACCTTGGAGACAGACCGTAGGGGGTCCTGTGAAGGGGGAGTGATGATCCAAAATAAACCTCAAGAGAACTCTGCTTCAGGACAAATTATTGCTGGGGAACCGAAAGTATGTTTTATGAAAATACATTTTATATGGTGGGCATCCCATCAACTCCTTGAATTGCACAGATGAAATACATATCAAACATGACAGTAAACGGTACTATTACATAGTATTTGTGGAATTTAATAATTATGTCACATATACATGTTATGGCCCCAATTTGTTATTACATTTATAACACAACAGCAACAGCACCAGCAAGGGATGACAGACACAGTTTTAACAACTAAAACACATTTAATTTCTAACAAAGACAATAACTAAACTACTGACCAAGATTGAATAGGAAAAAAAAAGAAATATTTACAGTCCCTTTTTGTGGGGTGGCTTGGTGATGTCCTGGATAAGGAAAAATAATGCTCTAATACAGGCAAAAATCCACAAAAGAAACTTCACAGGTCCTGAACAGAAATGACAGGTCTGGTCACATGAATCCTTCTTCTTGCAATTTATCCTACTACTTTACTGTCTCAATTCTTCTCCTTATATACTCTTTTGCAGACCCCACCCACATTTAGACCTCTTTTTTCAACTTTTTCGGGGACTTGCCCCAGACATGTCCAGGACATGTCTAAACATAGCTCCAGTCTGAGCTGAATAAAAAAAAAGGTAAATACTGCCATCCAGTGGCCTATATTCACATTACACCTCCATTCCAAAAGGGAAAAATTTTGACTCATAAAGGCAAAATTTTTCTTTTCAATACAAAATGGTTAAGTGAACACTTGTCTATACATACATATCATACAATATTCAAATAAACACAGGATATATATATATATATACATATTCAAACACGGGATAAGCAATCAGCAATTACATTGTCTGTACCCTTCACATGCTTAATTTCCAAGTCAAACTCCTGTAAAATCAAACTCCAATTCAACAATCTCCGATTCTTGTTTTTCATCTTACTCAAAAACATTAACGGATTGTGGTCAGCGTACACAATCATTGGCTTTTGCCCTGTACAAACATAAACCTCAAAGTGTTGTAAAGAAAGGACCAGAGCCAACAGCTCCTTCTCTATTGTGGAAAAGTTCCTTTGGTGGCGATTGAACTTCCTGGAGAAGTATGCCACGGGATGCTCAATGTCATCAGAGTCACTTCTCTGTAGGAGCACAGATCCACAAGCTTGGTCGCTAGCATCAACCGCGATGGAGAACGGTTTGTTGAAGTCAGGAGATTTGAGCACGGGGAAGTGACACAGCAGAGACTTCAGGCGATCGAAGGCTCTCTGGCATGCATCATCCCAAGTGAACTTTACGCCTTTCTTCAGTTGGTTAGTTAGACTGAGAGCAATCTCAGCAAAGTTCTTGCAGAACTTGCGGTAGTACCCGATCATTCCAAGGAAGCGGCGCAAAGCTTTTTTGTTGTCAGGAACTGGAAAGTCCATGATGGCTTGGACTTTAGCATTTATGGGTGCCACCTTACCCTGGCCTATGACGTAGCCAAGATAGGTGACAGTAGCACAACCAAAGTCACTCTTGTTCAGGTTAACAATCAGGTTAGCCTGGGTCAGGCGCTGGAACAACATCTCTACATCTTTTAGATGTTCTTTCCAGGAGTCACTCCATGTGATCAGGTCATCGATGTATGCACCCGTGTGTGGCAATCCGGCGATTGTAGACTGTATCATCCTTTGGAACGTGGCTGGGGCATTTTTCATGCCAAAGGGTAGGACTTCATACTGGTACGATCCAGATGGTGTGGCAAAAGCAGAGATGCTCTTAAAGGCACACACCAATAACCCTTCAATAAATCAATCTTGGTCAGAAACTTTGCTTTCCCTACTCTATCGATACAATCATCAATCCTAGGTATTGGAAACACATCAGTTCTAGTTACAGCATTGACTTTGCGATAATCTGTACAGAATCTAGTACTTCCATCAGGTTTTGGAACTAGCACACAGGGAGAACTCCAATCTGAGTTGGAGGGTCTGATAATATCATGTTCTAACATGTACTCAACCTCTTTCTCAGCAATCTTTTTCTTTTCAGGATTCATCCGGTATGGATGCTGTTTTATTGGTTTGGCATCACCAACATCTACATCATGAGAGGCTATAGTAACTCACTTTGGAACATCAGGAAACAAATCCTCATATTTCTTGATCAAGCTTTCAAACTGATCTCTTTGTGAGGGTTCTCAGTGCTGGAGTTTTACATCAAGATTTTGCAACACTTCAGAATTTGACAATTTACATGAAAGAACTTCAGCTTTAATTCTAGGTTCATCATCTTGAAACTCCCCCTCATCTTCACACGTCTCGACCATAGGAGAATCTGAAGTGACAGCTGCAACCCTAGCATTTCTGTCATGATAAGGCTTCAGCACGTTAATGTGACACAATTGTTTTGGTTTTCTCCTATCTGGAGTCTTCACAATGTAATTGAGATCATTGAGTTTTGTCAGAATTTCATAAGGACCATGAAATCTAGCCTGCAATGGATTGGACTGCAAGGGAAACAACACAAGGACCTTGTCCCCTGGTTCAAACTCACGGCTTCTAGCCTTATGATCATACCAAGTTTTCATTTTTCCCTGACTTGATTTCAAGTTCTCTTTGGCTAGGTCACAAGCTGCACGCAATCTTTCTTTGAACTTGCTAAAATAGTCTAACAGACTGATGTGCGGCTCTTCCTCTTGCCATTGTTCACTCAATGATAGCAAAGGTCCTCTTACTGCATGACCAAACACTAGCTCAAATGGACTGAATCCAGTGGACTCCTGCACTGCTTCTCTAGCTGCAAACAACAGTAAATGAACACCTTCATCCCAGTCTTTCTCATGGTCATAACAATAAGTCCTCATCATTGTCTTGAGAGTGGAATGAAACCGCTCTAAGGCACCCTGACTTTCTGGATGATAGGCACTAGAAAGAATCTGCTTTGCACCTAGTTCATACACAACCTGCTGAAACAAACCAGAAGTGAAATTGCTACCTTGGTCTGACTGAATTTCCCTGGGAAGGCCAAACAAGGTGAAGAACTTTATCAAAGCCTTCGAGACTGAAGTTGCCTTGATGTTACGTAGAGGTATGGCTTCGGGGAATCTGGTAGATGCACACATGATTGTCAACAAGTACTGATTTCCAGATCTAGTTTTGGGTAATGGACCAACACAATCAACAATGACCTTAGAGAATGGCTCCCCAAATGCTTGGATAGGCTGCAATGGAGCTACAGGTGGGTCTAACTGGTGTTTTCCAACTACCTGACAAGTGTGACAGGTTTTGCAAAAGTTGGAAACGTCTTTCCGAAGCCCAGGCCAAAAGAAGTGTTTCATGATCTTATCAACAGTCTTGTTAACACCAAGATGACCTCCTTAAGGTAAACTATGAGGCATTGTTAAGATCTCATTCCTGCAGACCTTCGGAACAACAATTTGCCTGACCACTGCCCAATCTGCATTGGCAGGGATATCAGGAGGGCGCCACTTCCGCATCAACACACCATCCTTGAGATAATACCCAACTGGAACTGCGTCTATTTCTTTATCAGGAAGGGCTCTCCTCTTTAGAACACAAATTTCAGGATCATTAGTTTGCTCCTCAATCAACCGCTTTCTGGACAGAGACAAGTCTCCAGACACATCAGAATCACCAGACCCTTCCGGCTGGCTGAATAGAGAACTGATAAAAGTATCTGATAAGTCCTCAAACGGAGAAACCATAGTAGGCCAATCAGAGTCATGAGGCGAACCACCTGAGTCCTGACTATTCAATGTACTAGACGGCACCACATCATCTTCTTCTTTAGTCTTCTTGGCCATAGCACGAGTCACTGCGCAAGAAGGATACAGAGATGGGTCCTCATCCCCACCTTCAGAGCTCGGCTGTGAAGTAAGATGTACAGGGGGAACTACTTTGCCCCCAGCCAGGTCATTGCCTAGCAACAGAGAAACACCCTTTATAGGTAGACTTGACATAAGTCCCACCTTTACCTGTCCTGTAACTAAATCTGACTTCAAGAATATAGAGTGCAGGGGTACAGATACAGTCCTCCCTTCAATACCTTGTACAAGTATGAAATCCCCTGAAGCGGTCTCATCACGTAACTCCAAAGAGTCCATCAACAAAAGTGACTGAGAAGCTCCGGTATCCCTTAGGATATATATGGGGACAGGAGTAGTATGCTCATTCAGAGCCACAAATCCCTCTGACACAAATGGAAGAAATTCCTCCCTCACGAAGTCAGCTGTATCAGGCTTTTTAGCCCCACAAGAAGCAGGCAATTTAGCAGATTGGTTATCTACTACAGGGGTTTCTAACCTTGTTTTCACAAAGGCATTTGGTTTGGTATCCTTTTCTTTTTCTTTCTTAGCTTTTAGAAACCAACAGTTAGTTGTAACATGACCAGATTTCTTGCAATAACTGCAAACTAGACCACTTTTGTCACTGTCAGCTTTCACACTTTGATCAGACCTGTTACTGGATTTCTGAGCACCATCACCAGATTTGTCTTTGGGTGAGGAATCTTGGGTATCACCGTTACCCTTTTTCTGAAATTGGGACCATCTATTGTTACTGCTAGACTGAAATTTGGACTTATGTGTGAGAACATATTCATCTGCAAATTTGGCAGCTGATTGCAAATTCAGTGCTTGCTTCTCATTAAGGTAGGTCTTAACATCATCTTTAACACAGTTCTTGAATTCCTCAAGTAACACCATCTCTTTTAGTGAGTTGAAATCATCCTTGACCTCCATAGAAGTACACCAGCGCTCAAAGCAAACCTGCTTATCATTATCAAATTCAACATAAGTCTGATTTTCAGATTTCTTCAGACCTCTGAATTTCTGTCGGTAAGCCTCTGGAACCAACTCATAAGCTCTCAAAATAACCTTTTTGACAACCTCATAATCAGAGAAATCATCTGCAGACAAAGCCGAATAGGCTTGTTGAGCTTTACCCTTGAGGACAGTTTGCAACATCAGAGGCCAGTGTTCCCTTGGCCACTGGCAACTCTTTGCTACCTTTTCAAAACACTGGAAATAGTTGTCAACATCCTTTTCCGAAAATGGAGGCACCAGTTTTACCTCCTGACTGGCACAAAATTTATTTTTAGTTTCAATTTTAATTTTTAGTTGCTCCATTTGGAGTCTTTCTTCTCTATCGAATTTCTTTAATTCAAAATCTCTCTGTCTCTGTCTCTCTTTCTGCTCTTTCCTCTTTCTCTCTCTCAAATTCTCTTTGTTTTTCTTTTTCTTCCCTCTCAAATTCTCTTTGTTTCTCTTTTTCCTCCCTTTCTTTTTCTCTTTCCTCCCTTTCAATCTCTAGCATTTTTAATTTAAGTTCCATTTCTATATTTGGATTTTCCACTGGAAACTGTTCCAGATCTCTTGGTGCAAACACATTTTCATCAATGTAATATTCAACTATCTCTCTAGCCAGTCTTGCTTTTCGCATGGCTGGTTTTACCTCTGTCAGCTCCAAATGTCTGCATATTTCCAACAGTTCTGTCTTTTTAAAAGACTTCAAAACCCCTACGGTTGGTGATGCCAAGAAATCATCCATTGCTGTTGTCAATATATTTATATTGGAAAATTCACAAAAACAATTTTACAATCTGAAATGTTAGATTTTTAATAAATGACTCACAATGGTCTATCCCGGACGAGCCCCCAATTTGTTACGGCCCCAATTTGTTATTACATTTATAACACAACAGCAACAGCACCAGCAAGGGATGACAGACACAGTTTTAACAACTAAAACACATTTAATTTCTAACAAAGACAATAACTAAACTACTGACCAAGATTGAATAGGAAAAAAAAAGAAATATTTACAGTCCCTTTTTGTGGGGTGGCTTGGTGATGTCCTGGATGAGGAAAAATACTGCTCTAATACAGGCAAAAATCCACAAAAGAAACTTCACAGGTCCTGAACAGAAATGACAGGTCTGGTCACATGTATCCTTCTTCTTGCAATTTCTCATACTACTTTACTGTCTCAATTCTTCTCCTTATATACTCTTTTGCAGACCCCACCCACATTTAGACCTCTTTTTTCAACTTTTTCGGGGACTTGCCCCAGACATGTCCAGGACATGTCTAAACATAGCTCCAGTCTGAGCTGAATAAAAATAAAGGTAAATACTGACATCCAGTGGCCTATATTCACATTACATACAGCAATATAACCATGGTACGAAATGTACATTAGTAATGCAAGGGTCAACTGTGTACTGTTGTACAATGAAATATTGTCCATGGATTAATATGACAAGGAGAAATGTCTAAATCAGGAAACAGGCTGCTAGGACAGTGTGCCCCAAACTCTGCTTAGGACAGAACAGGGCTCGTACCCCCTGTGGGGAAATTACTCTGCAGTCTCCAGGCAGGGCATTTACAACCCTTTGGGCTCAGAGCAAACAGATGTCCAGTAAGCAGTGGTTTGCCTCAAAAGCTTCTTGGGTTTTGATCAAAAGCAATTGTAATCAGAGTCTGGAGTCGTGAAGACCACTGCAGCAAGCCCATATCCTTTATTGGTTCATTGGGGGATCTGAAAATTGGGGCCGTTGGCTCAACAGGCCCAGGGTTTATTGGGGGATCTGGAAATTGGGGGCGTAGGCTTAACAGGCTCACGGTATCTGTTAGTCCGCTTCTAAATCCTTACATTCATAGGCAGTAGGGTGAAGCTGTCCGTGGGAAATAGCCTACAGGCTCTCCAGTTAAGTTACAGCATCTTAAATGCTAAAATGTATGCTTGCAAGTATAAACATTGATGATACAATGAAACACGATAAAATCATGGTACATTGCGTACTGATATATTAATGCTGTTTGTAATTGAAACCATATTTGGTTTCTGGTGAAATTAAAAAAAAGTTTGCTCACTCATTTAAACGTAGTGCTTGCAAATCACACAGGCACTGCCTTATCTTTCAAAAAAGATACTAAGTATCATCTTCCGCACCCTGATTTAAATGAGACTCCTTCTGTTGCCATTTAATTTACATGAGAAACGCTTCTTGAAATAGAACTACCCCCTCAGTGTTTATTTCTTATCTGCCCAGTCCTATGTACCGCTGGCAGCAAATTACCAATTAGTCCTTAAGGCTGGGGGAGAACAGGAGTACACACAGCAGCTGGCCTGTGGGAGTATTGTCAGATGTAGAACATAGAAGAATCAAGCCCTTTGTGTCAGATGACTGAATACATTTTGTTATGTTCCAGGCAAGGAACCAGATGCAGAGACAGAGCCCAGTTCAGTAGTAGGGTATATTGATTGTAATATGTAGTAACAGTGAGTGATGGAGCCCAGAGCAGAAAGCCACAGTTCAGTTCAGATTGTAGTGGGCTTGAGTCCGGGGCATGTCCGCACAGGCGTCCCGGGCGGTTGCCAGATGGAGATCACCCTTGCCACAGCAGAACTACCAGATAGCAGGATCGGTCAGTTTAGCAGGAACACAGTCTCAATACCATTGACAGCAGAAGGCGTGAGGGGTGTTTCTAATAAACTGGGCAGAGGAGCAGACTGAGGAGTGGTTAAAAGAAATGCAGTCCCAATCCTGGAGACCAAGAGAAAGGCTCAGGAGGTTGTTCCGAAGACAAGAAAGAGTACTTCCATATTCATCTATCATTAAATGTTACAAATAATTTCTGAAGACACTAAACTCTACACTAGATAGATGAGGACTGGTTGTTTAAAGGGCGGATAGCAAACGCAATCCAGTCACTTGCGCTCTCAAAGCAATGGGTTATATACGCCACAAACACATCAGGGAACACAAATTCATCAACACCTCCTTGGGGAGGCTCACAGGACATCAACCCCATCAAAAGACACAATATATCTGAAAGACGTACAATGTAGAGGACGTCTATGTCCAGAAAGCTGCTGGATGGGCGGAGACACAAATGGAATTCACATGAGTGTTATCACAACAATACTGGGAGGATAAGTTTACATTTTAATAAATATTCATAATACCTACAAAACCTAGTCGAAAACAGCCATTTACTTTTGATTTTCTGTTTTCCCCAAGAGAGGTTGCAAAGTGTGCAATGCAAAGAAAATGCTTTGACAGCGAAGATATTCAGGCAATATAGTGTGTCTGTTGGAGAAAGAAAAATGTAGATAATTGCACTCCTAAGTATAGCATCATGAATATTACAATGAAAGAAAAATCTGCAAGACTCCTGACAGTTCCGATTGTAATCCCTTTAGGCAGGGCGGGCATTTTCTAATTATCTTCACATTTTTAAAGAAACATATTGATCCCTGACATTAATTCATAATTTATTTTGCACTAATATCACTTCTTGATATACCAATTGCTGTTCTGCTGCAATTCTCTTGCAATTATGTGAATTTATAAGATGAAAATTCTGCCATTTTTACACGTGTATAATAAAAACGACCACATGCCACCTTGACATGTCTGACAATGAGGAAATGGCATGCAAGAGGTTCTTTTCTGCTTGTCCTATCTTATGTTTGAATTACACATAGGACATTAAAATTCCTGAATTAAATTTTCCATCCACTAGAAGCAGAATAATTTTCTGGTCCCAATAAATGTGTTTTACAGCAGCACTGGCATATGTAAAAACCTTTCAGTTGTTGCTTTTCTCAGCCCCCAGAGCAATGACCTATTTCTCAGAATGAAAATTAAACATTCCAGACCTCAAAAATAATGCAGCAAGATTATTTGATTTTCTAAGGCATCGCAGTAATTAAATAGTGAGATTGCAGGGGAGGGTCAATTCCTCTTTGCAACTATTTAAATTAAGCTGTTGCTCCTGGAAAAAAAATGCATTATGAATGGCCGTCCAAGTCTGGCAAGTAAAACTAATGAGCAGATAAATGGTAAGTCACACTTTCTGAAGAAGAAAAATGCTTAAAAAACTCAGTGTTTTGTATATGTTTTTTTTTTAGTCTTTTCAAGTGACCACCAACTTCTTGTTTGCTTAAATCAAGCAGAAATTTCAGCTTTTAAAAGTGATCTATTATGCTGCTTTTTCAAGTTGTAATACTCTCGGATGTCCAAAATGAATCTTTATAAACTTTTTAGCTAAGGGAACTTTAAAATTCCATGATTTCTTGACAACATGTTATCTACCATTCCCAACCCTCTGAAAAAACGGACTGCTCTAAGTGGACAGCAACAGTGAAATGTGTTCTGTTCTGACAAGCCATAAACGGATCACAGTGTCAAGGGAGAGTGACAATGTCAAAATCCTGCAGTTACCAGCAAGTCTCTGAACACAGATGGCTGAACCAGTTGCTAGCTACCTAGCAAGTCAAAGAATATGCAAAAGAAATGTGCAGGCTAGGCAAGGATGGTCGTTACATTCACACAGAAATGTGACATGTTTTCATCATAAAATTTTCACTTCCCTCGGAATTCACTCTGTTTAAAATGACCCGTGGTTTGCATCTGTATGGTAGCAACCATTGGTTAGCTGTCCATTTATTTTGAACAGCAGTGGTTCTCCATTAAAAACCGACAAAATTCAATTAAAAACAGCCACCTGTTCGATCTGTTCAGATCCACACATCTTCTACATTGACTGTGGCTAAATTAGTGATGCTTAAATTTCAGTTTTAATGATAACAGAAATTAGACACTTACCTAGCTCGGTTGAAAATAAATCCATACCACCACTTCTTTGTATCTTTCAGAAAGGTCCCCTTTAATTTAAACTTAATTTTAACCATTGATCCCTCACTTTATCATCCTCATCCATCATCATCCAAAAAATATGCCTTTCCGTTGAAAAAATAGCATTCTTCTTGGCTTGGCAATGATAAGTCATAACTCATCTGGGCTGGCGGTCAAAAAGAGGGGCGGCAGGGGCAAGCTGCCTTTTCAGACTTTATTTTTATGAGAATCTGACTTTCTTTTGTTCATTTAGGCCTTACCAATTGTTCCACGTTGAAATTCATCATGCACTATTTTCCTCATGACATAGTTTCTGATCTGAAGGAAGTTGATTCTGTGGGCTTGAAGTGAGGCAAAGGTAGCCTTTTACTTTAAATATTTAAGCAGGTAATATGCACAACTGGCTTCACATTAAAGCAAGCCAGCTAGGTTGCAAGGTCTTCCGGGTATCGTACATGGGAATAAATTAGTTATCAATATTAGTGACTCCACTTTAATGGTCCATTTCTGGACTTTAAAATCAATTCTAAAAGCTATAGGGAGCCAGTGCACTGTAGCAAAAACAGGGGTCATGTGCTCCTGCGTCCTTGTTTTTGCTAAAAGTCTAGCATCAGAGTTTTTCATTATTCTGGTTTCATTTTTGGAAAACTGTTGTGTTTTTGCTCTGTCTGCTTTTCTAGCTCCAGTCCACTCTGCCAGTCGGATCACCTCTTCAGTCCCTGTTCCATGGCAAGTTTTGTTCCTGCCTGCCTGCACCTTTCATTGCTTTGGTTTGGCTAGTGCTGTTTCCACTTCCTTCACAGCTGCTCTGAATCCCGGGCTGTTCTGAGCTCGATTGCCACTTGATTGTTTTTACTCATTGCTAACATTTACCTACTCACACAGGTGGTGCTTCTTTAGACAGGCACACACTAATCCTTGCTAATTTAGATAGGGTATCGATTGGCATGATTTCCCCACATTTGCTATTTTCTAGATCCCTTTTGCTTTTCTATAAACAGTTTTGCCCCTCCTTTTATGCTGCACTTGAGCTGAACACGCCCATTCTCTTAATGGGCTGGTTAAGTCTTACTGCTTGTCCCATGTCTCATGCTTCTGTGCCTTGCCCCTCTCATTTTGCCCAGTTGTTGCTTATTTCCCTGATCCCGCCCCGAGCCCATATTTTCTGACGTGGAGCGCCAACCTGGCAGACAGATCTTTGTTTCACAACAGTCCTGTTTCGCCCTTGTTTTGTTCAGTGCTTCTCTAGTTCTTTTTTGCCTTACCCTCGGTGTTTAGTCCTTGTCTTTTTACAAAAGTATTATTTACTTTGTTATTCCCTCCTTTTTTATCAGGCCTTGGAGTGTTTTTTTTTTTTTGTTGGCCTTTGTGCCCCTTTATGTTCCCAGATTTATTCATTTTGGTTCTGATTTTTCAGCTCGTTGAGTGAAGTTTTTTGTTGGCCCTTGCGCTGTTTTTATTTTATGTGTTGCTTAATAAGACCCTTTAATTTAGGATTATCTTCTCGCGTATGGTGTTTCAAATCGCCGCGCCTAACATCAACCAGTAAAAAGAGCACTGCAGTAGTCCAATCTGATAGAAATCAAAGCATGAGTTAACTGCTAAGCATCCTGTTTGGTTAAAAGCAGCCAAACTTCAGCAATATTTTTAGATGAAAGAATGCTGTTTTATAATCTTACTTATGTATGGCCTAAAATTTAAATCAGAATCTGAAATTATTCCTAGGCTTCTAAAGATTTTCTGAGGAGCCAAGGTTCCAAACCTGCTGAAAAGTGCTTGGCCTCTTGCTTTGGTCTTTTGTTTTAGTTTTAGAAGGTTATTGCTCATCCATTGATTAATTGCAAATAGACAGGCAATAGGATCATTTGGGTTGACAGAAATGCATGACTGTGTATTAGCATAACTGTGAAACTTTGTTCTTGGATTATATTGTCTAATGGAAGTGTATATAAAGAAGTAGACCAAGGTAGTCCCATTGTGCAACACCATAAGAAATTTAATATTTTTCTGACTTGTAATCTCCAAGACTATAATAAAATTTTCTCCTTGTGGTGTATGTTCGGAACCAGTTAAGAACAGATTTAGAGAGACCAACCCAATTTTCAAGGTGATTCATTTGAATATTGTGGTTAGTCGTGTCAAATGCTGTACTCGCATCTAAAAGAACAAGAATTGATACCAGGTTTGCATAAGCACTCGATCTAAGATCATGAAATATTTCAGTTAGAGCAGTCTCTGCGCTGTGCTTTAACCTAAAATCTAACTGGAATTTCTCTGAAATGATGCTTTCATTAAAAAAGATTGCAAGTTGATAAAAAACTACGTTTTCAAGCACCTTGCTCATAAAGTGTTGGTTGGATACAGGCCTATAGTTACTCAGGATACTAGGAACTAAGCTAGTTTTTTAAAATAGGAGTTTCACAACACCATATATAAAAGCAGTTGGGAAAATTCCAGTCCTCAAAGATGTGTTAAATATCTTTATAGCAAATGTGGAAACACTATTAAAAGTGTTTTTAAACAATTTTTTGGAACGGGGTTGAGATGGCATGTTGATGTTCTACTCTGTGCAACAATCTTACAGAGTTCTGCACAAGAAACGCTTGTAAAGCCTTCCTTTCTTGGTGGCCTGTTAGAGGGCATATCATATTAATTAGAATCATGGATGATAATGCCAACTATAATATTTATTTCGTTGGTGAAAAATTTGGCAAATTCATCACCCCTAGATGGTGGGGCTTGACAAAGGCAGTCAGAGTTTAGGGCTGCATTTAAGAGTCGGTCAATAGTTCAGAACAATCAAGGCGTGCTACCACTTTCAGCAATGATTCTTGAAAAATAGGCTCTTCTCTCAGTACATATTGTTTTAGCAAGTGATGCATTTCTTGAATATGCTGTGATGAACCTCTAGTTTGGTTGTTCTCCATTTTCTTTCAGCTTTTCTACACAATCTCTTAAACTCACGGACAATACTTGTAGAGTTGATTTGTCCATTCCAAAAAAGGTCTGTGGATCATCAACTATTCACTAGTACCATTTCCCTTGTCTCTATGCTTGATAGAAGTTACAGCTCGAGAATAAGCCTTATTGCCTTCTCAGAGATTATATTATTAATAAAAAAAAAACTCGCTGCCGGATAGCTCACTCGGCTAAGGCACTGCGTTGCAGTGCAGAAGTGACTATTACGTCGCGGGTTTGAGCCGCGGTCGTACCAGCCGGCAGTGGTCGGCAGCTTTTTCAGCGTAGCGCACAATTGGCCATCGCGCTACAGGGATTCAAATTGGGAAGGGACTGCTGGGTAAGGGTAAATTATATATAAAAAACAGCTTTGTTCGTTGCTCAAGCGCCTCCTGTTGGCCAGGCAGGCGCTCGACAGGAAGATTCAAAGTTTGTTCATGTGCGGGTATCCTCCGCCCTCGTTCTGAACTTGCGAAGATTCAACCTAATGAGTGTATAAGAAGCAGTGGCTGACGGGCACATGCTTCAGAGGAGAGCTGTGAACAGTCTTCACTATCCTGAGTTGGGAGCGAGGGGTCGCATACGAGCAAGCTTTGTGTATTTATTTTATGTTTCAAGGGTTTTACTAAAATATAAACAGAGTTACTGCCATTGCAGCTGGCGTTAAATTTGGGTCTACATTGCAATTTTCTTCATACAGAGGTAAAGGTAACAATCGGATATGAGTCCTCTGAGTTATGGGAGAAGCATTTAGTCATTTGCACGTGACCAGGTACATTGAGAAAAAAATTTTCCCTGCTAGCTTCCGTGTACCCAGGGAAGTAGAGTGAATTGGATCTCTTCTACCGAAAGATGAGCACTCCCAAAAGAGACTAAAATTATCCATAAAAGGAGCATACTGACTGTAGCCATGACTGGAAACTAGGAATTCAACGAAAACGTCTGATCCCTTGACCCAGAGCTGGATTAGGACCAGAAATAAAAATTCTCGCAGTCCATGAATGCATTAAACAGAGTGATCAAATCACATTTCAGAAGTTCAGACTGCTGGTAGGATGTATCATTGGTTCCAACATGAACAACAATGTTGCAAGCATGTGGATATTTATCAAGGTTTGGAATCCAATCTAGCTAAAATGTTCAAAACTTTGGCACTCCGGAAGCAGTACGTGATAACGGATTTTGCTTGAGTGTTCCTCACGATGGAATCCCCAATGAT
The DNA here is from genome assembly GCA_029721435.1 of Gymnothorax reevesii. Classification (NCBI taxonomy): domain Eukaryota; kingdom Metazoa; phylum Chordata; class Actinopteri; order Anguilliformes; family Muraenidae; genus Gymnothorax; species Gymnothorax reevesii. The sequence continues at coordinate 88,829,961 of CM056575.1, forward strand.
CAAGGTAACCGGAGTCGGCGGGGCATTGTGCGTAGACTTTGTTATGACCTGAAAAGTAGCTGAAGCTGGTGGCCGTGGGATAGTGAAGCTTGACTTACAGGGCTGGATTGCTGGAGTATCTGTCCCTCTCAACAAGGGCAGCGGAGGGGCAGCCAGGTGTACAGGGGGGGAGGGGGTGTCGAACCCTCCACATCCAGGATGGAAAACCTGTTGTCCACCTGAAGGTCTCAAGCAGGAGGTACATTATTGAATTGCTTGCTGCAGTGTTTACTACCGCATGATCCAACCCAGGGTTCAGCCTGGTAAGGTGTGGAGCAGACAATGGCATAGGGTCTCGCTCCCTGCTGGATCCAGGGGTCCTCAGTCTGGGTCGGTGTGGCTTCAACAAAGGGAGCCTAGAGAGGGCAATTTAAAACCTTTGAAGCAGTTTCGGAACTTTTTAAACAACCACTGTTTCAAGCGTTTCAAAATGTTTCGAAACAGCACTTCCACTAGTAGTGTGCAGTCTACTGCCAGAAACATTTGTTGATGCTATCATAAATGTTTTGAACTGAAAAAGCATTGGTAATTCCCGATTGGCCTCTACAATAGATCACTATAACTTATTGATTAACTGCCAATAATAATAAAGTCATGCTTGTACAAAGATACTAATGTAGTTCATTTTGGTTTCAAACCATTTTCCCGTCAGTTCCCCAACCAAACTGTTTTTACATTGAACAACTCCCCTATTGTAATTGGTATAATTTTGCTTTTATTTTACAAGAGAAATGGGATGATATGTCAGTTGTTAAAACCACAGCTCTGCTTGGAGGGAAGAGATGATGAAGTGGAACTTCCAGAATTTTAGAAAGTGCATTCCGAAATGAACTGCAGTGAAGTTGTTTTCATAATGCTGGAACTGAAGCTCCAGATGTTAATTTTTCAAATGTCATAGTAATTGGGGGAAAGACCTTAGGACCAGTGCACTGAAGGATATAGGCTATTTAATAAAGCTAATGTGATTAGGCGTAGCCAACATGTATACATCTACCTTACTGTATCTACCTGTATATATTTCAATCAAAATATCTATTTAATAAAGCAAATTAAAAATATGTCTCTCAAATTTATATGTCAACCACAATCTGTCTATACCAAGCAATAACACCATGACTGCTCAACAAAGTATTCAAAACTTTCCATGGTGGGTAAGGGTTTTTTTTCCAGAACAAGTACTTCATGGACATGTGACTGAAGTTTCAAAACAGCATTGCAAATCCCTGTTGATACCGGAAGTGTTGGACGTGTTCAAAACGAATGGAGCTTAAGGGTCAAAATTACCATCACTAAGGGAGCCGTGGACACCTGGTCTCCCTCAGTGGTGACATACAGCCAGGTGGAGAGGTATGTGGGGCCAGTTTGTTTTTGTTTTAGCCTGCTGGGCCTTACTGCAGCCAGTTAGCCGAGTTTCAACATAAGGCTCACTTAAAGCAAAAAAATCACGAAGTAGAGATCATGCAATGGCATTTTTTTAAACTAAAAGAATAACAGTAAAATGCCAGAATAATACGATAATACAAACAGACTAAGAATAAAGCAGCAGCTAAACAAACAGACTGATGGCGAGCAGCCAGACATGATGTTATAGTGCCGGCAGAACTCCAAGACCACCACATATAATGACAACGTCAACCCCGACAAGGTGCCATGCTTACTAATAAAGAATTATGATTGCAATCACGTTGTATTTACTTGTCTGGGCCTCGTTTCCCAATGACCATCGAGCATAATGCCTTAAGAGGGTTCTCAAAGTGTGATCTAATGAAAGATCTTTGTTCTTGAAACGTCTCCCAAAACAGCCTTTTGGGCGGGAACACACACACACAGCTGTTCAGTGCATCTTAAGTTTGCTGTGAAGCTGTCAACTTGAATTGACTCCAATACTGTAGGCCAATGGGAGCCATGAGATGTGGTCAAAATTCATAAAATAGGCCTACTAAGCATAAATGAGACCTACTGCACAAAAGAAGGCCAGCATATAAAACAATGGCAAGCTGAAAAAAAAATCCCTTTAAATTGGTGATTAGTCTTGACCTGATTTGAATCATTTTGCTTTCAAACATACAGTACCAGTCAAGTTTAGACATACCCATACATGTTAAGGGGTCAAGATTAGGTTCAGTTTGTTAAAAGTCTTTCAAAACATTCATAAAAGGTGATTTTAATACCAAAAAAACAATCTTTTAAAGGATTTTTATCATGGGAACACATCCAGTGCATTCGTTTCGCAACAAAAACTTTACTCGCATTGTAAAATTTCATAATTTATCAGGCTTGTGGCGGGCATAAAATCCAAATTTTTCAAGGTTTTGCTCTGAAACTTTCACCATAGCATCAGTTTGTTATGTTCTAAACAATGACAAAGCCATATTTGGGTAGGTTGATACATGGTGTATTTATAATCCATCTGCCAGGCAGGTTCTGCCACCCATTTGTAAAAGTCTATGACCAAATAATTTGTCGAAATATTTTCCCATGAAAATACCCAGAATGAGTATGTCATTGTATAGCTGGTGATATTAGCTTCAAAACAAAAAAAGAATTACGGGAAAATATGGTATAATTTCTGAGATATTGTTGCCACAAGATTTTACATTTTTCGCCAATAATGAATGGTTTTCAAGGGAACAAACATATTAAATTTGATGAAAATCAAATGCTATTCTGAGCTTTTTTCAGTAGACACAATTTTTATGTATTTTTAGTGTTTAGAAGTACTTAAATTGAGTGAACTTAAGCTTGACCCCTTAAATACAGAAATAAGCACCCTCTATTTTGCAAAAAAGATCTAATTCTTAAATCTATCCAACTAACCAGCATTTGTTGTAATACTTGCTGAGCATGCTCTACTCACATTTTTTTTTTCCCAGAAGGGCAGTCATATGGTTATGATGAGTTTGCAGCTGTGTGGCTGTCTAACTCCTCAAAGATGTGCTGCACTTATGGTGTGCGTTTCCTCAATCTTTTAACCCCATAACTCCCAAGACAGCTTGACAGAAGTTCAGCTGGTGGAAAATAGAAGGAGCTTGTTTGTTTATTCTGCGAAATATGGCTTCTTTGAGAATTCCAGAATTATGAAAACTCTTCAAACTAGTAAATTATTCTCTTTAAACTTCTGACTGTTTACCTCCTACGGAGATTCCATTAGGGATTATCTAGAGAAGCTAAAAACGGAATGCTGTGACATTAGTAAAGTGTGCCCAAAATTTTGAATGGTACTGGGAATATCTCCTGAAAGGGGACCTATTATGCTGATCCTTCTTTTGATACCAATTAGTAATGTTAAAATGTTGGTTGCCCATACTCAACCTCTGAAAAGTTTCTAAACATAAGATACAGAGGTTTTGCCGTAATAACATAACATAACATACCATGAATGGTGAGAACAGGCCACTCAGCCCAACTACGCTCGCCAATTTCTTTATACTATTGTGAATATATCCCTTCAGATACTCAGTTACTCAATGGTATCTAGCTTTAAGTCAAGCCTGCTCTTGAAAATCCCCAAGGTCTCTGCCTCAACAATATGGTCAGGCAAGCTATTCCACATTGAAATTACTCTTTGGGTGAAGAAATATTTCCGAACATCGGTGCTAAATTTACCTTTGGTCAACTACCATTTCTGACCCTGAGTTCTGCTCACAACACTTGGTCGAAGGAATCCTACATAATTCACTTTGTTAATCCCTTTAACATATTTAAAGACCTCAATCAAATCACCTCTTAGTCTCCTTTTCCTAAGACTAAAGAGATTAAGGATCTTCAGCCTCCTCTCATAGCCTTCATCTTTTATACTTGGAATTAGCTTAGTGGCTCTTATCTGAACTTTCTCTGGAGCCTCTATATCTTTCTTAAAGTATGGTCCCCAGAACTGTGCACAATACTCAAGATGTGGTCTGACGAATGTGTTGTACAAAAGAAGCATCACCTCCTTAGATTTTTACTCAATACTTTTGGTTATGTGTCCCAGCATCCGATTGGCTTTTTTAACTGCTACGGCACAGTGGCTAGAGCCTGTGAGGGTTTGGTCAACAATCCCAGATCTTTCTCGTGTGCAGCACATTCCAGTTTAAAACCTCCCATGAAGTAATCCCGTCTAATGTTTTTATTACCTACATGTACAACTTTACATTTTGCTACATTAAATTTCATTTACCACATTTCTGCCAATTCTGGATTCTATCCAAATCATCCTGAATCACTTTAGTGGTCTCTAAACTATTTTCCAAATCCCCCAATTTAGGATCATCTGCGAATTGATGATCTGAGCAAGGCTGCAGATCCAGCCGTGTTAGTCGTGTCTCCGTTGGTGACATTAATTAACACCTAGGTTGCTCATTTGAGGAGCATCGGCATCACGGCGATCGATCTACATGCTGACAGTGACAACTTGGACCGGGTGTTGGAAACTGAGTCTGGGAACAGGTTTGTAAATCTGTTATAATAATTGTCTAGATCTATAAGTATCATCTTATAATTCAGTTCAGGCTGTGAAGTGACAGTCTAATTATCCTGATTTAAACAGGGCTCAATTTGGGTCATGATTACGCCGGCAAAATAAGGCTACGGTTTGATCCTTACTCGCTAGCAAGCTAGTTGGCTACCTAGCTAGCCAAAGTGATGCCAAGCTGTATGTCATAATTAGCGCGCCATTGTATTTAGCTACATGGCCAACTAGCTAGCGAGCTTAAAGGCTACAGTTCGCTCACAATTGAATACTCGCCAACGAGCTGTTTTGCTAGGGACATCGATAACTATAATATTTTAGCTAGCATGCCAATGTTACGTTATTTCACATCCTAGAGTCGCTTTTTTTTGGAGTCCCTTAGCTGTGTGGCCAACTTCGCCAGTTCGCGCTTGTAATCACCATCTTGCTGCATGTACCTGCTACGGGTTCTATCAAATCTCGTCAACTGATTATGACACATGCAGCAGATGTAAATCTTGCGTTTTAGTGGCAACACGAACTGCCAGAACTCCTCCAAGTCTGTGTCCACCCATGTCAAAACTTGTCGCAAATGACCGTTTGCCGGCGACCTCACACATCGTCTTCCGCGTGCGAACGTATTTCCTAATCTTATATTGCACTGACATACCACGCAGAGGCATGAAAGCCCTTCGGCACAACGGTATATCCTTTTTATGGGAGTATTTTCTGCCATGATCATCGCGGATTGTTTACCGTTTACATGTTGCTTATGCTATTCCGTCTGCTGCTGGCGACGCATTTGTAAGCTCGGCGCTGATTGGTCCTCAGTCGTCGTCGATTTGCAATTGCCACCTGGTAGCCATTATTATGAAAGAGTAAGAAAGTCTGCAGCGGGTAGAAGGACTTAACCTACCCACTGCAGATGGAGTGTAGTCCATTGTATGACTCCCCCTGATTTTGACTGTCAAAAAGGATAATATATATCTACTTGCATTTGGTCCAAAAATTTTTACCCTGGGTCGATACAGTTGGAATGTGAGTAAAACTTTGCATTTCACGTGACAGCAAAAAATCTCTCCATTTTTAGCTGTTTGGAGAAGCAGGGGGGCTGCTGATATTTGGCTTCACAGATAATGAGTTTGAATCTCTGACTAGCCATACTTGTGGTCAATGAGTTTTTGATCCAGGACATGTATGGTTTTACCTACGAGCTGTCTGTATCTCAGTATCTCAATGCAAAACAAATTCATTTTCCAGTCTTTGTGACTCTTAAATCCTGAGTTATAAAACTTTACATAGGGGTCATGCACAATTGGCAAAGATTGACTTGATTTCACACCTGCGTAAGAGAGTTATTTGGTAACAAGTCAATAACATGATTGGGTATATAACGAGCATCCAAGAGAGGATGTCTTTCAAAAGTAGAGATGGCATGGGCATCACCAGTTTGTGACAGACTACATGGGCAAACCTGAAATTGCTAATAATTTGGATAAAATCATCGTGTAAGGTGCATTCAATGATTCACAGAATCCAGAGAAATCCCTGTATGCAAGGGACCGGGTCAAAAAAACATTACTCTGAATGGCTGTGGTGTTCAGACCCTCAGGTGGCTCTGTATTAAGAACAGACAGGGCTTTGTTGTGGAAATCACTGCATTAGAACGCTTCCAACATCCATTGTCAGGGAAAACTTCCATCCACAAATAAAAGTAAAAAATAGTGGCAAAGCTACTGCGCCCGCTTGACCAAATGTGGGGAAAAAAGGAACGCCCCCTATTGGCCAAAGTATCGGTCCAATTGGGCTCAAATTCGAACTTGGTTTAGACCTTTATGACCCTATATATTTATATATATATATATATATATATATGAAAAAGATCGGTGAAAAATTGAAGAGCGCAAGCACGCATGGATGCATGACAGACCACCACTAAAGACCTCGAGCATAGCATGAGCACCTTGGGCCTTTTGGCCAAGAGGGCTAAAAAATTTGAGCATCTTAGCTCGTTGAATAAGGGAGCCAGAGCTGTTTGAAGATTTGCAGAAAAAGCCCACTGGTGGCCGAACCGAGAATTGCAGCATGCCCATAATCGAACTCGGGCTTTATCTTGGGCCCATATACATGCATATTAAAATATGAAAAAAGATCCGTTGAAAATTGAAGGCACAATTGCAGTGAAACAAAATTTGTGTATTTTAAGACGTTTGACCAACATAACCTTCAAATTTAGGTCAACTCAAAAACCCATTACATATATGATGAACCCTTGGCAGAACAAAGTATGGTAAAAATTTGAGAATCTTAGCTCGTAGAATAAGGGAGCTAGATTTGTTTGAAGTTTTGCAGAAAAAGATATACAGAAGTATAAACATATTTGCAAATAAAATATGAAAAGGATCCGTGGAAAACTAAAAGCTGTATCGTGCTGAAACGACAATTGTGGACGCATGCACGGACGCACAACAGACCACCACTAATGTCTGTAAGCACAGCATGAGCCCGATTGGGCCTGTCGGCCAAGCGGGCTAAAAATCTACCATGTACAGACAAAACCATATAAAAACAAGAGCAAACTGGGGCGTGGCATATGCCCCCACCAGTGTGTAGGTAGATATGGCAAATTTTTGAATTATCAGTATAGAGTTGGATGGGACATTTAAGGGTTAATTCGTATATATTGAGAGTTTTGACAGCTTATCTGTAGTGCAGTAACTGAGTTGAATTGAAATGACAATGACAAAATTACATTTTATTGAAATGTTTTAATGAAAGGTTGTTTAGATATTTCTATAGCGAGAAAGGCACGCTTTAAAACAAGTGGGTTAGTCTATTGCTATAGCAAGAGTGCCGCTTTACAATGGGTGATTGGTCAATTTCTATAGCGAAAGGAATCTTGCCCTACCCGCACCTAACAAACCACCTGAAGATTAGATCGACCGGCGAAGGCATTTTTAAGTTTTTGGGCAGAAACGAAAAACAAGATGGCAGCGGTGGCGGCCATATTGAATAACGTGTCAAGCTGATCGTCAAATTGAACCGTCCCTTACCTACACCAAACAGACCACTGGTAGATGAGCTCGATCAGGGAAGGCATTCTTGAGGTATTGAGCGGAAACAAAAAAGTTTACAGACGGACAAAGGGCGCGTTGTCAACATAATGCCCCCCTCTCATTCGAGGCGGGGGCATAAAAACGGGAGGAAATTAGCTCTTTTCCCCGTTTTTCATAAACTGGTCTAAAATTTGAAAGGTTAAAGATTTCAATTTTTTTTTTCTAAAATGTTTTGAAGACATGTTCCTCAGATTAATGTCATTTCCTCAATACCTGCCTTTGGTCATCAACTTCCAAAATTTGAATTTTTATTTTTGATTTCTGATTTTTAAACATTATCTCTACATAAATGGATGAAAATATGTATTTGAAACTGAACTTCAGTGGTGACTATGACCGTATGGTCATAAAGGCACAGTTCTCCAGTTAAACATTTTTTTAAAAACCATATGTATGACATTTAGAGCTTTTGAAATACAAATGTTATTGTAACAGTTCTCAAAACCAGTTGGATCTTACCTGTTTTCCCCATTAGGTGTGAAAAAATATAGAGTTTAAATGATTTGCAAAACATTGCGCTCTTTTTTAGATTTGTACAACGTATTTTATGCAGCCTCCCAACTTTTTTGTAAACAGGGTTGTAATTTGTATTTAAATTTCTACAGCTCAAATGGCACTTCTCTGCTATTTGCATGGCTGTGTTTTATGGCCACAAAAAATTGTTCTGTCTTCTCCTGACATCCTCTCTTTTGATATCTTGACAGCCCTGTGGTTTGAAATCCAGTTTAATGGTGGTACCTTGTCATGGAGAGCACAGTTTCCCATCAAGTTAAAATGTATTAACAGTAAGTGTACTTTCACAGATGATTCAAATCTGAGATCCAAAGAACTCATTTTAATTCAATTTAAAAATTCAACGGCTATCATATGTTCAACATCGCAGCAACAAAGGAGAGAGATGAACAAAAGAGAATTTTTTTTTGTTTAAACTTTTAATTGACAATCATGTTTGTAAGTTGAATATCACTGCAGTCCAGTCCACGCTTTATATGGAGTGCAAGCAGTGATATATCCCTGTAGCTCAGCCAGGTCCAGCTTATTCTGTTAGGCCATGCAGGCAGTAGATGCATTACTCACTGTGCCACCGAACCCCAAGCCATTGTTGAATCTTTTGTTTAAACGAGATAGCGGTTCACTCAATTCCAAGTTAATACAAAAGATACACTGGTCAAATAAGACCTCATTCTCAATTTTCTTCAATTTTACTTTTATGTTTTCAGAAGGCCTAATAAAATAAGAATGAAGTTCTCAGTAAAAAAATTCACTGACGCTTGAACAATTTAAAGCCATTAAAGAGTTCTTTGCAAACATTAAAAATTAATTTCCCTCAAATGCATGTTTAGCCCGGAAAGATATGTCTTGCCAAGAGTGAGTGAACCAAGCAGGCCAGCTGACAGGTTTGCCTGGGCCCAGGACAAGGTGACCGCAGATGACCACCCCCCCCGTCATGGTTTGGTCCCGCCGGATGTATCCTGCAATCCGGCGGGCACTGGGACCTGGAACCCAAAAGCACATAGGCAGGACCCACATGCACAGGCTGATACAAAAATTGAAAGATTGAATAAACATTAAATTAACAACAACTCAATCAACATAAGGGGAGCAGCAACAGAAAGTGGCAGGGCTGAAGCCAGAATGCAGCTCTTAAATACTCTGCCCTCACCTCCACCTCAACGAGCAACACCTGCTACTCATTGAAGTGGAACCAAAGACCGCAAAACGGGAGGGACTGCAAGGCAAAACCCTTACACGCCCCCCCGCCTCGCCACGTCCTGCCCCAATGACACACACGCCCTATCCCCCAGACAAAAACATTGGAGACATTCTCTTACATGAAATCAAACCACCTTCATTTTTTAGTCAGTCTTTCAAATGTATGTTGAGCGTAGGTTGAGGATAGCACAGGATTATTTAAACTAGGGACTTGGGGGGCAGGGAGGTTAGTGAGTGTTACACATAGGGAAATGCAGACTGGCCCGATGGAAGCTGATGGCGTTACATGCACTATTGATGATATAATTTTAAAGCAACAAAGTGTAGTGGGGGGCTTGATGCAGCGGCCACATGGGAAATCAAGGGGGAAGAGCATTAGTAATAACCTGAAATGTTTTTATTTAATTGCAAGAAGCATAAAAAATAAATTTCCAAAGCTTGAGGCTGTTATGATTAGTGAAGGCTATGACCTAGTTGGGATTACAGAGACATTGCTAAGTGAAGTGGATGGAGATGAATATACAGTAATATATAAGTTTATAAGCTCTTTAGGAAGGATAGATGTAATAGGCGAGGAGGGGGCGTAGAAATCTATGTGAACAAAAACATAAATGTATAGGAAATTCCCGAAATTGAACATTCCTTGCCCTGTGAAGATATCTGGGTCAGGCTCATTGGCAAACACTAGACAGGTTTAAACATAGGAGTATACTGTCGACCTCCAGCTTTGGACAGCACAGTCTTTTTAGGAGAATTACGCAAGCTAGTAGAGGTGGAGGGAATATTATTATGGGAGACTTAAATTATTCTGGTATCAATTGGGAAATGGTGAAAGGACAGGGTGGCGGGGATGAAGAATTTCTAGTTGTTATAAATGAATTTGTTGGTGCAGTATGTTAATTAACCTACAAGAGAGAAGGCAAGTTTAGACTTAGTGCTCTGTAATGACCCAGATAGAATTAGCAATGTTGACTCCTGGACTGTGAGTCCGTAAATAAGATGTAGGAGAGATTTAAGGGGGTTTTACTTGAATCACAATGCAGATTCATTCCAAAGGTGTCTAAAAGTAAGCTGAAAAAGTAGAATCCTCAGTGGATGACCAAAAGTATTCCTAGGATTTTGAGGGAAAAGAGGAATCTTTATAAGATGTACATAAAGGATGACGATGAGAACACTAAGGCTGAATACTGTAAAATGTGGGCTGTAGTCAAAAAAGAGCTTAGCAATGCTAGAAGACTGTATGAAAGACAAATTACAGGCAAAAACTAACCCCAAATGGCTCTTTCAGTACTGTAGCAGAAAAGGTAAAGTTAAAGAGCAGGTTAAGTACATAAAGAATAAAAACAGATTGCTGCTATATAATAACAAGGATATTGCGGATACCTTAAACAGTTACTTTGTTGAGAATTTTACCTCAGAGGGGGTCTTTATTCGGCCAGAGGGCATGTCCGATGCAAGATTATTTTGCAGAAATTGAGGTTAGGGATAACAAAGTATTAGACAAGTTGCATAAACTAAAGGCAGATAAGGCGGCGGGTCCTGATGGCTTATATCTAAGAGTGCTCAGGGAAGTTGGTGAGATCATCTTTAAGCCGCTACACACCATCTTCAGACAGTCTGACAGTCTTAGAAACTGGAGAAATACCAAATGATTGGAAACAGGGCAATATAATATATAAGAAAGGGGACCGTACCGAGCCAGGAAATTACAGGCCAGTCAGTTTAACTTGCATTGCGTGCAAAATATTGGAAACTATCATGGAAGATGAGCTGGACCTATTTCTTGAACGTAACAGTATCTTGAGGGATAGCCAACATGGTTTTCATAAGGGAAGGTCATGCCTGAGAAACCTGGAATTTTTTGAAGAGGCCACCAAGACTTATGACCAGAGCAGGGCTTATGACATCATATACTTGGATTTTTAGAAAGCATTCGATATAGTACCGCATAAGAGACAAATTTTTTAAATGGGCTCCATTGGAGTTACAGGAGGTATTCTGGAATGGATTCAAAACTGGTTACAGGACCGAACACAAAGAGTGGTGGTCAGTGGTATCTCATCTGAGCAAGGTATGGTGGGGAGTGGCGTCCCTGAGAGATTGGTGTGGGGACCCCTGCTGTTCCTCATCTACGTTAATGACCTTGATAGGAATATTGGGAGCAGATTGGTAAAATTTGTAGATGATACTAAATTGGGGGGTTTGGCAAATAGTTTAGGGTCAACTAAAGTGATTCAGGATGATTTGGATAGAATCCAGAATTGGGCAGAAATGTGGTAAATGAAATTTAATCTAGCAAAATGTAAAGTTGTACATGTAGGTAATAAAAACATTAGACGGGATTACTTCATGGGAGGTTTAAATCTGGAATGTGCTGCACACAAGAAAGATCTGGGAGTGATTGTTGGCCAAACCCTCACAGGCTCTAGCCATTGTGCTGCAGCAGTTAAAAAAGCCAATCGGATGCTGTGATACATTGCCAAAAGTATTGAGTACAAATCTTAGGAGGTTATCGTTCTTTTGTACAACACATTCGTCAGACCAAATCTGGAGTATTGTGTACAATTCTGGGGACCATACTTTAAGAAAGATATAGAGGCTCTAGAGGAAGTTCAGAGAAGAGCCACTAAGCTTATTCCAGGCATAAAAGATGAAGGCTACGAGAAGAGGCTGAAGACCCTTATTCTCTTTAGTCTTAGGAAAAGGAGACTGAGGGGTGATTTGATTGAGGTCTTTAAATATGTTAAAGGGATTAACAAAGTGAATTATGTAGGATTCCTTCAACTCAGTGTTGTGAGTAGAACTCAGGGTCACAAATGGAAGTTGACCAAAGTTAGCACTGATATTCAGAGATATTTCTTCACCCAAAGAGTAATTTCAATGTGGAATAGCTTGCCTGACCATATTGTTGAGGCAGAGACCTAGGGTGTTTGCAAGAGCAGGCTTGACTTAATGCTAGATACCACTGAGTCATTGACTATCTGAAGGAATATATTCACAATAGTATAAAGAAACTGCTGAAACTAGTTGGGCTGAATGGCCTGTTCTTGCCATTCATGTTATGTTAATGTTATGAAAATGTGTAAAACAGATAATGGTTGTGTTAAATATGCCATGCTTTGAGACTTATACGGACAGTATCATTTAGCAAAATAGGCACATTAATAGTGATAAACAAATGTAACTGATGAAATTTCATAACATGAAATTTCAATGTGACCAAAAAGCTGTCAGACTCATCACCCCAGAGTTCCAGTGTCTGTGGATTTTGTTGGTGTTTACATGTTTAGGTTTGAACTCTAAATGCATGTTATGAGTTTAACCCTCATGGTACCAAACCATTGATGTGGTATCAAAATTCTTTTGACATTCAAGTTGACATTCAATGGAGAGCATTGTCAAACTGTTGAACCTCTCTTGGGACAGGATAGAGCGCAAGTAAAATTGTTGGAAGGCAACAATATGAGATTGCATGAACGGGAATTATCTCATTAATTTATTAGAAATTAAATCCTCACCTTATCCACCATCTTCAGCAGCATTTGCTAAATAACATTCTACTCCAAAAAAAGCATTTCAAGAAATTTCAGTTAATTGCCATCCATGCAATCTCATTTTGTAGCCTCCGCTCTGACGTTAGGCTATATATCTCACTGGCAATGCAGCATATTGGTAGCCTGTCTGCTCAGTAAATTAGTTTAATTAATTGTCCAATTATATATCAGAAACAGGTTGACAGTTAAACTGCGTTATAGTAATGTCACTGGTTGTATACAGAAAACTTAACACGCGGATCTGAGCCAGCAAAACCGCATGTTTATAACCATTTTCTAAAGGTGTATCGATGCCAATGGAACATAGGCACAGAAAAAAGAAATTTGCTCCATTTTGTGAGCTACAGATATTCATGTGACCATTTGTGAACAGAAAAATGCATGATAACTAAAGTTATTGCAATGAGCTATAATACCAGAAAAAAATGAAATGGCCTGTAAATCTATAACCTCACACCTGAACAAATTAACACCTAGTTGCTGATCAGGAAAAATTAATGGAAATGAGTTTGTAGACATAATCCACTTTATGGTGAGCTGTAACAGTGTTACCTTGATATGTATTATCCTCGTTGGTCACTTTGTAGTCATTGCCCACTTCTCACCTTTTTTAAAATTTGTTCATTGAATCCCTTGCACCCCTCGCTTCATTCTCTCTTTTTATTTTCTCCTGTCTTTTCTCTACTCCAAAGTATTGGAGGCTGGCCATTGACAGCGTACAGTCTCAAGAGGAGGGCAAGGGGGTAGCTTATTTTTCCTGATATAGTTGGGGTACCACTGCCACTCTGAGCCAATCATGTAGTGCCTAACTGGAATTGTAAGACAATCACATTGCAGGTAATTGAATTTTTTTCCCTTGCTGGGTTATGAAAAATAATCTGGCGGGCGGGGCTTTGCCAACAGAACTTTTGAATTTACACAGAGTAATAGGCCAAACCATTTTTGCTTGGAGGAAAAGGAAAATCGGGAAAATAAAAAAAAGCTTATGCAGTATTTGTGATATAAATTCCATACATTTTTTAAAGCCATTTTTGAAAATTTTTTCCAGCGGATGTTTTAACGATCAGAGGGACCAATTCTGGGACCCCCCCGACCCAGGGTTGTCCCCTTCTGCCGGCGGGGCTAGAACCAAGTAATCAAAAGATCACATTCAACATTTCAAACAGTTATGACTCTGCATTTGCAGTTTTTATCAGTGAGCCAGCATTGCCATCATCATCAGTAAATTTTTAGCCACTTCAGGCAGCCAACATACTGCAGTGTCCGCTTGTGCACTTTCTTTCTTCCTTCTCTTTAGGAGTTGCTTGATTATGGGTTGCTCCTGTACTAGACCTATGCCTCTTCTGATTCATATGCCCGCAGGCATGGAGCAGCGAGGGGTTTCTCAGAATGTGGAAGATGAGCATTCCCCCCCCCGGCCTCCATTCTTGTCTCTGCAACTGACCTCCATTCTCCAAATTAAACTGTATGGCATGCTTTTCTGCATTTTATTCACCACTATCAGCAATATGTTCAACCCCTTTGCGCAGAAGCCAAATCTGGCTTTTTAGGTGTTACCTGATTTAAGGCTTTATAATTCAAGATTGCAGCTTCACAGACAGAAAAGCTTTGGCTCAATTGAGTCTAGACACTTGAAGCATTTAGACTCCCATCGTATTTCAGTTTATTTTTATGATTTTGGTGGAGAAAAGGGGCTGCAAACATAAAAATCTTCATGAGAATTCACCATTGCAACAGCAAAAAAAAAAAATAATACTGACAAGTGAAAAACTGCTGGGGCTTAAAACTATACATTTCTGGGATCATAAACTTCTTGACCACAAGTACAATTCATCTTGAACATTACATTCTAGATTACCCGCTTGCTATGAGCCAAATTAGACAGCTATCCAGGTGTCTCCCCGTAGTCTTAGATCCATCAAAATGGTTCACTGCCAAACTATACATTAATCATATATTTAACACAAATTAACTTTTGGGGCATGAAATTCAGCATGAACTAATGATTTTCTGGTTGAGTTTAGCATGAATTTATCAATATCAGTGCAGTTGAACATCATTGGTCACCAATGACCTCTCCAAACACAAAACATGCCTTTTCTCCATAATAAAGTTAAAAATATTGTCCATTTTTCTTCGAAGTCCCCCAAGCATTAAATAAAGCGCTGATTAAACAGCTATAACATTCACGCTGCAATGAAAAGCTAACCGCTCTCACATTCGAGCTCATAACCTTACACCTTATAAGGGTAAAAACTTACTAACTCAGTAATATCTGAATTCTGAAATGTACCTTATTTTAACAGAGCAGAAATTTCACTTTCAGGAAAAATCAAACAACAAATACCTCCATATTCATCAGAATGGTGTAATGAACGTACCGAGGGATTTACAGACGTGCGTGAGCTGCATGCATTTGGAGAAACGAAAACTTCGGCAATCGATGTCTTTAAACGCGGTATAAATTCTACAGCAAAAAGCTATAATGAGCAAAATGCAAACAGAGTAGAAGTATAACCTGTTTTCTTCATTGATGCCCTCCTCCAGAGACAGATGTATCGGATAGAAGGAACCCTCCAGTACGGTTTCATTCGGAATAATTCCCATTGACCACGTCCATACAACATGTATCTTGTAAATGAAACTGAACACTTCAGGCCGGTTTCGGGTGACTTTGTTTCTTTGATATCGCATCATTTTCAGCTGCGCAACCGTGGCCAACATTCGAAGAATACAACCGACCTTACTTTTACGCTTAGCTTTGTATCCTATTCTTATTGTCGGTTCAATGTATTTCAGTCATTGAGGAAAGTTTTAACACTCGGGAATTGGGTAAGAAACAAGTCTATCAAAACATCGTTACCGGGTAAGCTTCACGAGGGCGTGAACTATAACTGTAGAGCTACGCAGATGAATCTGAGTATATAATTTAGTGACTGGCAGTACTTGGGTGGATAGAAGGGAGCGCTGAATTTGGGAATTGAGGAATATACGCGTTAATCCATGGGAGGGAACTACGCATATTTTGTGTGTGATGACTGTAATTGACAGTAGAATGTGCGAGAATCAATACTATGTCGGATTTTATTGCTTCACAAAACATATTTTTTTAACCTCTAATTGGAATACTGTTGGCTCACTGTAGCTAAAATGGTTGCTTCAGAGTACACTGATGGTTGCTTCAAAGTTTTTTTCTGTCGCAAGTGAAAATTTTTTTAAACTATTGGATGGATACTATGGGCAAGGATATTAACCAGTTTGCACATCAAGCTTAGCTGAGGAGTTTAATTCATGCTACTCCTGAAAAACAGGGATTGGAGGGAACTTCTCCATACTCGAAATCGCGTATCAGCTCTGCCTGCTTGTGAATATTCAATAGCTGATCCGGGGGTGCCTTCTTGTGGTCGAGTACTGTAACTAAGTGCTTAAATTTGCATATCTATAGACGCGAGCGTCTACATCTGCAGAAAGGGGTTAAAATGTACAACTGTGTTATCGGGTGTCTTCACCCGATGATACTATATTTGCCAACATTCATAGTTTTAGGCAGTCTGTTAGAAATGGACTTTTCAAAAAAATATGTCGAGAAAGAAATTTCTGTCTCTTTTTTCTTATGTCATCCATGATTTAGAAGAAGGTAAAAACTGAGATACATTTTCCAACTCAACCATACCCACAACTCAAAACCAGCGTTAGTGGGTAGATTGCGAGCAAGCTTACTGCTTCCTTTCAAAGCAAAGACCTTGCAACCCCATGCCACAATTGCTTCACTTACATGACCACTTGAGTCAGACAGTCATCTTCTGCCTTTTCCTTTTGGGCATATTTCTCATATCGCGCTCAATAAAAAGAGCAATGAGTATGCTGAACAATGAGAAAAGTTATCTGAACACTGATTTCCTCTATTCAGTGTACGTCCATGACTTTTATTCATTTTTTTCCTAAGAAAGACATTTTCAACATCTCAACATGTGATGTTGAGGTGCTAGTTATCCCTAAGTTTGTGTTGGAGTTCTTGAACCTCCTGGCTAAAATCAAAGTTGTCAAAGCGGGTATAGAAACAGTTGAAAGCATTGGCAAGCTCAACATCAGATTTAAAACCCTCAAGGTAGACATGGCTACTGTTGCTCTGATTCTGAATGACCACTATGGTTTTCATACAGGACCAGGCCAGAGCCAAGATTGTTTTCAGCCATCCTTTCTTCAAGTTTGAACTTATATCTTTGTTTTTCTTTAGATATCTCAATTTTAAGCTCCTTGGCGGATATATGTAAATCAGAGGCAGTACCCTGCTTATGAGCCTGCCTTTTTTCTATAAGCAGTCTTTTATAGACCTGTTCACCCATGGTTTATTATTAGGGTAAATCTTAACTTGTTAACAGGGGATAATCATATCCCTATCAAAGGCCACATATAAACAAACCACATCAGTAAATTCATCCAAATCACTACAGGATTATGTTCCAGTCTGTGTAGTCATAACACTTGAAGGCATATAACTGATTCCTCAGTCTATTCTTTTACTTCTTTGATTTGCACTTGCTCCCTTCTCAAAACAGTTCGGTATGTTGGGAGGGGTTGTATACATCTATGGTCCGCAGAGCCCAGTGGGGGGAGTGGCAATGATTTATAAGCGTCCTTCACTGTGCTGTATCAGAGATCCAGTGTCTTTCCCCGACTAGTAAGAGAGGTGACATACTAGTAGAAATCTCTCAGTGTCTTTTTCAGGGAGACATGATTCAAGTCACCTAGAATGAAGCTTGAAGGGTCAGTGGAGAGGTACTGTAGTTTTTGCACAGTGTCAGAAATCACATTGCAAGCGGTGGTGGCATTTGCCCTCTGGTGTATGCACACGACTGTTGAGAAGATTTGTGGAAACTCCCGTGGCAAATAAAATGGACGTATTGACAAGGACAGGAGCTCAATACCGGGCAAAAAGAGGTTTTCTTTGACAGTCACAGAGTTGCAATAACGTCTGTTAAAGTGCACACATACCCTGCTACCAAGTGACTTCCCCGTTGTACTGGCATCTCGGTCCATCTGAACAGGTAGTCCAAAGCCGTCGATCCACAGGTCTCGGTCCTGGTCCCGGTTGGATAGCCAGGTTTCCGTGAAGGCCAAGACACAGCATTCCCTGAAGTCCTTCTGTTGCTGGACATTTCCATGGAGCTCGTCAATCTTGTTTCTTAGGGATTGTACATTCCTCGTTATCATTGTGGGCAAGGGAATCCGTCACAAACACTGCTTTGTCAAGCATAGTCGGACGCCTTTGCACTTGCCCCACGTCCTCTGTTTTCTCTGCCCTGTCAAGGATCCAGGCCTATGATCCTTTCGTATACAGTGCGGTAAGTGTTACGTTACATCTGATATACTGAGCAAGCTCCCAGAGCTAAATTGAAGCAACTGATCTCTGCTGTACTGTATTCTTGCGTGATTTAGGCTAAGCATTAAACCCATGAACCTTTTGATTTGGAGTACTTGAATTCATCTTGAAATGCTCAGCAGAGCTGACAAAAAACAAAAACTGACAAAACACAAATAATTATGGTTGAAAACATTTGTATATATACACATATAATGTATGTACATGTAAATACCTTGGTGGAAAAGACAGTGGGTGGGGGTGGTGGAGGTAAGCAAGTGTATGAAGACAGCTACATCCAACTTGGGGGACAGAAAACAGACATAATTTATTTGATTTTTTTTTTTTTTAATTATGTAGATAATACAATTTCACAATGCCTGACAACAGTGCATACTCTCTCTGAAATATGGGCCACAAGACCCACATCTGTTTTATGCTCCCATAGTTTAATGTAAGGTGTAGCCCTAAAATTCTCCAAAATTTATAAAAATATTTTTTTTTTCTCAATATCACTTCTCTGAATACATTCCTGGTGGCATTTAAAGTAATAATAACTGACCATTGACATTATCTGGTGGGTACATTAATGATACTAGGTCAAAAAAACATTCATCTTACTTTGTGATGGATTTTCTCAAAGGGAACTTCCGCCACATAAATCCAATATCTTGAGAATGAGTGAAGACATCTGCATTAAATTTTGAGAGTGAGTTGATCTCACTCTGATCTACGTTCTGAGCCAAATAAAACAGTAATATCCATGTTGGGGTGTCTTCGACTCCTCGGCATTGGCCCTCAGGCCCTGACTGCATTTTGACTACCACTTCTAGACCTCCTAAAATTTTTATTTGTTGTCAAATCTCTCAAACCTTTGGATCGAAACCTTCAATATGATGTCCATAAAGTGTGTACAAAAATTCAAATCAATAAATGGAATGTTTTTTTTTTGTTGAAAAATGGAATTATGTATTTCTACATATTGGTGTCGGCCATCTTGGATCATGTGACCTAATTAGCATAATTATGTAAATTCTATTAGAATGCTTTCTTTCATCATAGCCATCAACATTGAAACCTTAAATCCAGTCATTATTCAAACATTTTCATTTTGGGTTACACCTAACCTTAAGTTAGCATTTCGTAGTCCTTCCCCTGTTATCTCATAATCACTATCACTGCTCTAAAATGTACATCTAATCGAATCTACGTCTCATGCTCAATTGTTGCATTCTCTTTTTTTTTTTTTTTTTTTTAAATATTTTTATAATTTTAAAAAATAAATAAATTTGGCATCTCCAATCCCACCCGAATCTGGAATGCCCAATTAGTGAACTATGTACAAAGCTTGCTCGTATGCGACCCCTTGCTGCCAACTCAGGATAGTGAAGACAGTTCACGACTCTCCTCCGAAGCACGTGTCCGTCAGCCACTGATTCTTATACACTCATTGGTCGAATCTTCGTAAGTTACGAACGAGGGCGGAGGATACCCGGACGTGAACAAACCCAGAGTCTTCCTGACGAGCGCCCGTCTGGCCAACAGGAGGCGCTGGAGCAACGAACAAAGCTGTCGCTGAACACCCAAATCCGGCAGTCCCTTCCTAAAAGGCTGCCGACCCCTGCCGGTGGGTACGCCGAGGCTCGAACCTGCGACGTGGTGATCACCTCTGCACTGCAGAGCAGTGCCTTAACCGTGTGAGCCACCCGGCCGCTTGCATTCTCTTTTAGGACTCATTTTATCTTCTTTCAGATGAAAATCAGTGACACCATCAAATCTACCTGCATCACGGGAGCTGCCGGGAGGCTAACACGGTTAAGGTGATCACCACTTCGCGAGTTCAAGCCCTGGCGTACCCACCAGCAGGGATCGGCAGCTTTTTCAAAGTAGCGCACAATTGGCTATCGCGCTACAGGGTTTCAAATTGGGAAGGGACTGCCGGATTTGGGTATACAATAACAGCTTTGCTCCAGCGCCTCCTGTTGGCCAGACGGGCACTTGTCAGGAAAACTCTGGGTAGGTTCATGTCCGGGCATCCTCCGCCCTAGTTCTGAACTTGCGAAGATTCAACCAATGAGTGTAGAATCAGTGGCAGACAGGCACATGCTTTGGAGGAGAGCTGTGAACTGGCTCACTATCCTGAGTTGGCAGCAAGGGGTCGCATACGAGCAAGCTTTGTACATAGTTCCCCAATTGGGCATTCCAGATTCGGGTGGGATTGGAGATGCCAAATTTTTTTAAAAACAAACAAAAAAAAAAAATCTGCCTGCATCACTCCCGTTGATCTCAGATGCTTCTCACAAACATTAGATGTTCGGATTCACTATACTCTGACGTTTCCACCCACCCAAAACTTCGATCTAATATAGGCCGTACCACAAATAATAATAATGATGACTAGCAGTATCAGCTTTACCGCTAATCCCATATCGGCATGCTTTCTAGCCTTCGTTGTTTGTCCAGTTCTCCTTATATCACCTGAGTTAATTAGAGTCATGTGACTCTGCTGTCAGATGATTGCTTCACTGATAATTTGCTGGCTTACTTAAACTCATCCTGAGATGCGGCTCTTCAGCGTACTTGCTGAACGAACCACTGGCATCGGAAACAGATTCAGTCGCTGCAAAGTTTGTGGTTTTATCATTGCTGCAAACTTCTTGAACAATGTTTATTCTTGTTGCGTTACTTCGGAGCAGTTGATGTGGCTCTTCATCTTTGATGTCATGCTTGCCCATGGCGCACGCTTGAAGCGCTCAGTTATGAAGGCTAGCTTGCGTACATGTCTTAATAATGACAATGGGCTCTAATTTCTTGGCGCAGCGCAGGGTGGCGCAGCGTAGGGAAACCCACGCAGTGGTAATTTCTTCCGGTGCAGCCCATGCAGTGGTAATTTTGTGCGGTACAACACCGTGCACAGCCACTTTGGCAATTTGGTGGACGGACGTGCACCACGAAGGGTGTGGCGGCGTAGTACGGGGAGGTGTCACATATTCCTCAAAATGCAGTGACAATTTTGTAGAAAAGTCTTTGCTGAAGTTGCGCAGAAAGCTCGCCAGCTCCAACCTGGTTTACTTTCTGTGCAGGGGTAATTTGGCTGATCGGCGCACAGTGCGCACAAGTCACCAAAACCTCACAGCCAGGTTTCCAGAATGTCAGGCACATTTCAATGCAATAAATAATTACAGCAACCACTATTTAATGTAACTCTCTGAATCAGGACATAAATAATAGTATTTATATTGATTGTCCTGATGTCAGATTAAGGGCGGTTGGCACACGCAATTGAAACTCCACCTGGCTTAATCAACGCAGCTGAATCTGTGATGCAAACTAACAGCTTCACATCTTTCTCAGCCAACCACTATATATAATGCTTGCGTTCTATACTCAGTAAAGCCGCTTGCACACTGGACGTGAAACAAATTTTTCGCACAACTGATTACAGTCAACGTCAATGCAAAGACACGAAAGTCGGACAGGGTTTTAACATATCTCCGTGTCCGAAAGTCATTAAAGTTCTTATTTTTCAAGTATTCCAGGAATTATTAATCGTGAAAACTTGGCCATGTTTGTGTTTGACCTTCACAAAATGCTAATTGATAGCTATCGACTTTTCTTGGTCTTTTTATTAGTGTGTTTTCTTCCGTTGAAGAAAGACTAGTCTTTATTCGGTCTCCCTTTTGAAAATTAGTCAGATGGATCGAACAATTTCACGCTTTATTTCCACAGCAGAGAAAAAATTGTGCTTGTAGTCACTGCGCAAATCAATTCCATGACCATTGACAGTGTGAATAAATTATCGCATGCACGATCAAGACTGTCCGAGGCTAAATGCAAAATATTCAATGTCCGGCAGCCAGCAAAAAGTAAAAGTATTGGTATGAGAACAGATTTATAATGAAATAAAGAATAAAAATATACCACAAACAAACAGAGCGTCCAAAAAAGATGGTCTGCATATAAATCGCAGTATTCATTGGATGTTCTTTTTATTGTTAAAATGTATCTTTTTATTCTATATTTCATTATCAATCTGTTGTAATCTTCCTTTTTTTTTGGGTTGTCATTTTGCATTCAATGTCGACTCACTTTATAGAGCAGAGCTTAAACAGAAACATTGATTGAAATTCTCAGTACTCATCTTGAAGAACTGAGCCCTAATCAAAACATTCATATTTAAAATCTAATACATTCAGTAGATTTGAAGAAATTAAAAACAAAAACTGACTGTTGGACACGGAGTTATATTGAAACCATCCAACTGTCGCACACAGAGATATATAAAAACCCTGACAGACTTTCAGGCATGTAAACACTGCGTTCAATGCAACCTGTCGTGCGAAAAATTCTTTTTGGGTCCAGTGTCCAAGCGGCTTAACACTAGGCTACTATTATTGTCACTTAGGTTTTATCGTTTTTAGTGGGGGAAAGGAATAAAGCCTGATTGCTATGATCTCGTACTGAGAAAAGATCACATATTGAAAATGGATGTGTGACGTATCTTGCATTGTTGTCCATGCATGTTAATCCCAAAGTTTTAAGCAGAAACAGGGTGTAATAATAGGAACACGCTATCCATGGTTTCTCTTCCCAATGATGCAGGCAGACGAAACTAGACAAGCACTCAGAGAGCGCAGATCTCCGCCAGGTGGCAGCAAAACCCTAAAGCATGGCATTTGGAACTCCGGGCCATTGCATGACAATTGAAATAGAATTTCCGAGTTTGTCAATAGCTATGTTTCCATCCACTTGGAATCGAACTATCTGAAGTTTGCCAAAAATATTCATGCGAAATAAGCAGGTGAAAATGCGTTTCCATCTAACGTAATTAAAGCGAATAAAAAGTAGTGCGTAATGACGTCACATGCTGTTCTGCGGTCAAATTGGTGTATCGAATGGATTTCTGACATTTTAAGCTGTTTCCATTCATTTTTGTACTGAATCGCAGATCCTTCAAGTGAGCAAAAGTAGTGTGTTAGCCGACTAATTTAGCTAGTAAGCCAAAATGAATTGTGTCTACCATTCAAATGATGATAATTTGCACAAGTTGTACGTGCTTATGTGCCAACTATTAGTAACATAGCAAACCATTATCAGAGGGCAACAACGGCATCAAAACACCGTCACGATGCAGTTGCAGATTTATTCTGCAAACAACGTTTCCATCAGCTTTTATCGCATAAGCCTTATACCGATCAAAAGAAAATTCGATCATATCAACCGTATAAACTTTGTGTTGATATTCTTCAAATCAAGTCAAATGTGACCGTTTCCATATGGCATTTTTAATTCGATAGGACTTCATTCACATAAGAACGTGTGGATGGAAACATGGCTGGTGGTGAGCAAGCATTCTATCCGATGTGCTACAAAGTATTTTGATTGGCTATGTGCACAAAATGGGGCTAAGTAAATTCTGAAATACACTGGCTCACTTAACTATTTTAAGTTTGCTTCTGTCATTTATCAGTCTACATTAGATGCTAAGCAGGTGACAGGAATATAATCCCGAAAATGTGATTTTAACTATTGCTGCTGTCCCCAAGATTTGGCTTAATTAACCGTGAATGATGTTCGCATGGTTTGTCTCGATTAGCTACTACTGTTTGTTCATTGGCACTGTTAATGAGACATTAGCTGCCCCACCGATAAAGAGGGTTTCCAATGCTTCTACCTAGCATCATTTCCTGCCGTTTGCTCTGATGACTGTCATGAACTGGCTTTAAGCGACAAACATCCAGTGTTGCACGACCCAAATTTCCTCATTAAATTAATATCTGGAGCTAGCTTTCATTTTTTCATCGAGCAGTAGCTAAGTTCAGTAGCTAGCAAGGTTTGCTAGAGAGCTAGCAAGATTTTCTGTTTGTTTTATAATGAATTTACTTTCACATCTTCTGATGCAACTGGCTTGCTAGTATTACAATATTGATATGGTTTTCTTAGATGTGTACAGCTAACCACAGCTCCAGATGTGATGGTCTTGAGAGTGCAACTGACGTCAAGTGGGAAGGGAAACAAAGTATCGACAATATTAAAATATGCCTGGATCGAATGTTAGATTTATGAAACAGCATTTTGAAGTTATGGATTGTTTACACATTAATTATCAGATATTTTCACGTATTTTATATGTTGCTTAAAGCCAGTTCATCACTCATCAGTGAGAACGGCTGGAAATGTGTTGCTAGTTAGAAATCCTCTCGTTTCTTGTTGGAGCAGCAAATGCCTCATTAAGAGTGCCAATGAACAAACATTGTTGAGGATTATATTTCAGTATTATATTTACTAATACTAATTACATTTCAGAATTATTCATTATATTTACTAATATTGATTCATGATATTCACTAATACTGATAGTATATTTTTATAATTATTCATTTTATTACTCATACTAATAATCAATAAACTAACAATTAGATTTAGATTATATTTAGCCATCAATAATCATAATCAATAACCATATTATGTAAGCAGCAGTAACACACAGAGGAGCA
The DNA here is from genome assembly GCA_029721435.1 of Gymnothorax reevesii. Taxonomy (NCBI): domain Eukaryota; kingdom Metazoa; phylum Chordata; class Actinopteri; order Anguilliformes; family Muraenidae; genus Gymnothorax; species Gymnothorax reevesii. The sequence continues at coordinate 88,854,671 of CM056575.1, forward strand.
GTGCAAATACACATACACATAAAACACACACACACATACAAATAGTTCACACACAGACACACACATACAAGCAATTCAATTCACACATGCATGAGCAGCTCACACACACATAAGCAGCAGGCTTCTGTAGCTTTGATTAGTAAGCAGGCTTCTGTTTAGTTGATTCAAAAACATAATCAGAGGATGTATTTGATTTCTGTAGCTTTGATCAATATTTGTTCAGTAAAATCATTAGTTGTTACTGAAAACATAATCAATTGAATCATTTATCTATCTACATACATGTATCCACTTGTATCTTTTCCTTTCTCTGGACATTATGGTCATCTCTAGCCTGTGTTCATGTTCATGTGTTCATGCTCATGTAAATGTTCATCCCTTGGCAGTAATTTTCCACTCTTTTGTAGTGATGCGCATGCATATCTTTGCTTTGAATTCCTGAAGGATTAGCTAACAGAGTTTTGGTTTGCCTGTCCAATTGCAGTGCGAGAATAAGTATGTGGAAAGACCATACTTGAAAGATATTTCCAGTGAAATAAGGTATAAAACCTGGGTGTGAAAAGAAGGAAATGAGTTCTTCTTGTACAAAAAGAACTCTGCTACATTTATCAACATGACACAATAAAGCCTAATTCTCTGAAGAATCTGTCTCTCTCCAATTGCTTGGGGATGGGGGAACTTCACAATCTGAAAATATGTTTGAGGGAAAACCACAACAACATCAGTAACAAGTAATTGAGACAAATCATGCAAACATCATTTGTGGTTAATTAAGCTAAATCCTGGGAATATGTCTATAGCTAAAATCACATTTTCAGGATGATATACCTGTCATCTGCTCATCACCAGTAGCAGAAACAAACCGGAAATAGTTAAGTTAAGCTTAGCAACGTATTTCAGTATGTACACAGCACCATCCTGTGCTACTAGCCAATCGGAAATACTTGAAATCTTGAACTTTATTGTATATCTCACCTGTACTTTGGCCTAGATATGCCAAAATTTAATCACCTGTTCCTTGACTTTATACCCACTTTCTCTGAAAATTTCATCAAAATGGGTGCATTACTTTTTGAATTATCTTGCTTACAATCAAACAAACAGACAAACGGTGCCGAAAAATAACCTCCTGGCAGAGGTAATAAATGAGCAACCGTCGTATTTCATTCCAACTTCATAAGTTTGAATGATCTGACGTAGTTTCATTTTGAAATTCCATTCAAGTTCACTAATGGTAATAATTTGCGAATGCCCAAGCTAGCCAGCTTACTCATATTCGTAATGCTTAATATAGACATAAGCGGTGCAGAAAACATGCCTGAAGCAGCAAAGTAAAATGCAACATTAACGCATCATGCAGATATAGGTCAGAGGCTTCTATATTCTAACAAATTCAAATAATAATATCTTTATTCACACATTAAAGTACACATTATCATTAATGGTAAAGAAAAAAAACTATTTACATCAACATGCGTTAGTTAATACAGATATCCTCAATTAGAAAATCAATCTCCTCCATAGTGAGAATATCACAACGTTTTAAATTGTCATGACCACCAACCATTTCTTTTAAAACTTTAATCTTATCATTGAAATGGGTGTCATTATCATACCAATGATACCAATCATGTACACCAAAAACACACCTTTCATTAAAAAGATATCTATAATTTTTTACCTGCACATGACATTGGGTTAATTTGACACTGATAACCCATGGTCTTGACAACAGCATTATCACTATTTAAACACACATTTAAAAATTTAACAAATCTCAGTTTTAAACTCAGGTCCAGTGGTTTGCCAGCAAGACTAGAAATTACTTTGCAATGTGTCATAGGATGAAGCTTCCAAATAATTCTAAGGGCTTTCTTCCATGCAACACAGATATCATTTGTACCACTACTTTGCAATTACCATAATGGAGCCCCATAGTAACTACAAAATTACTGATTAAACAACCGATTTTTCAGGAATGAATAAATGTGTCCATAATAAGCCATAAACAAGTTAAATGTCCTCCAAAAACCAGATTTAGCAGCATTTACCATACAATCATTTTCCCGGGTAGATGGACAGCCTTTTCAGACAATCCAGTATAATCACCATTTACAGTAACACCTTTATCAGATGTTTTACAATGCCTACCCTTAAATAACAATAACTTACTCTTGCTCCCATTAAACAAGACATTGTAATCCTTGGCATATTGTTCACATACACCATTAAGCACCTTTAAGCCTGACAGGGTTGGAGAGAGTAGATTCAGATCGTCAGCAAATGCAAGTGCTCCGATAAAGTGAATGCTGATATGACACCCAACTCCAGTCTCTTCAAGCCTGTGAAGCAACCCATCCATATAAACAGCAAATAACAAAGGAGAGAGGACTCCCCCTTGTTTAAACCCATTTACTACATTACACTGGCTGGATAATTCATTGCCCTATTTAAACTTTTATCTCTGATTAGTATACATGTATAGATTAATAGGCGAACAACAAGTGGAGACATCTTTCTATTACATAGGGTCAGATATTGTAAATAATTCAAGGAACCATAATAAGCTTTTGGTGCATCTAACAATACATATACATTAGACCAAAGAAGTTATAATAATTAATAGTCTCCATCATACAAAAAGTACACTGAGTGCTTGATACTCCAGTTTTAAAACCAAATTGAAGGTTTGAACATGAAAAAACACCCTGTTCCTTAATAAGAATAACCCAATCTAAAGCTTTACTAATAATACTACTTAGGGTGATTGCCCTGTAATTTTCTGAGTTACATAATGACTTCCTCTTATCTTTGGTAATGGGAATCATAGTGCCAAGTATCATGGAGTCAGGACTAAAACCATGTATCAAAAATGCATTAAAAACAAGTGTTAGCATTACATTCAATTAATGAGTACCATTAATTAAGTGGTCAGAAGACAATCCCTCCTCACCACTAGACTTGCCTTGTTTTAGGTGACCAACTGCCTGTTTAACATCATACACAGAAATAACGTAATTGTTAAAACCATTTTTCGTCAACTTTTGATCAATCAGACATTTAATCTGAGACATATCATCATCGTCATCATAAGAAACACTGTAATACAATTTATTATACTTCCCTAAGAACAAGTTAACTATATCACAGTTTACATCATCCATAGTACACGGCAGTGTTTGATCAGCCCATGTCTCTCACGCGATTTTCTAACAAAGCTTCACCCATTTTTTGCATTCTCACTACATCAGCCTCTCTTTCAAGGTGCCTGTGAGCCCTCTGATATCTGGCTCTAGTAACACATCTTAATTCTGAAATGTCACCCTGATGGGGGCAACCAGCTTGTTTCCAACATTGGTACCAATATAATGCTTCCTGTTTTAAATGTTCAACATTCTCATTCCAGCCAGGTACCACCTCATGTTTGGGAGCTAAAGTAAGCATCAATAATGTTATGATAAAACTGACATATATAGTCTTTGTGTTCAATACAAAAGTCATTTTTATAGCACAGAGCATGCAAATTAAGATTTTAGCCAATTCATCATCAAGTTCATTTTTGTACCAACCAATATGATCTGCATTAGCTTTAAACCAGGTACTTTTTTGAAACATTAGGTCTATCACGAGTAACAGCACAATCAACATCAATATCTAAAGTTAACTGTACAGGTACAAATGTACATGGTCAGAGTATAAATAGTTTTCAGTAATACTACATTTACTAACTTTATCTTTAAGATTGCCAGATACAAGAAAGTGATCAATTCTTAATGTTTCTCCATTATTATTTACAAATTTATATGGCACATCAGCAATTGGTAGGTCAGTGCATATTGTGAAACTACAATCTGCAACACCCTGCATAAATTCAATACAATGAGGAGTAAGTCTATTCAGGTCTGTGTTAAAATCGCCACCATATAAAATACTAGCTGCTACCCACTACCCAGAGTGAAATTGCCTTTTTTTTTTGCATGCATGACCCTTTTTCAAAAATAGGGCGACGTCAAGTCCTTCCTGGTGTCCAAGTGGATATTCACACCAAATTTGGTGACAATCAGTTGAGAAATGTAGGAGAAAAACGTGTACATACACACACACACACAGACATCGACCTCAAAAATATTATAGATATGTGGGACTATAAATATGAATCTGTTGCTTAGCAGTATTCATGACATCAGTGTACTCAAGATTCTTAACATTTCTGTCACATGGCATATAAACATTTAAAAACATAATGGACACTTTATTAAATATTAAGCATGCCACAAATGCGATTATTGTCAAAATGTAACTTTTTAAACTTTCCTCCAATACCTGGGTTCCACAGTATAGCACACCCACCGAACGGACGTCCTGTCCTTGAAACGTTCTCATCCATTGCACTCACCACTACCATATCAAAACCAGGCCCTATTAGTGATAATTTATCAAATTCACTTTTATACAACCAATGTTCCTGTATAATTATAAAATCTGAAAAATCATGAATAGAGTTCAAATTTCGCTCCTTTAACTACAAAGGGCTCTAAATTCGTAGACCAGGTGCAGGCGTGGTGCAGGCCCGGCGAATGGGGGGTGCGCCGCGCCAACAGGGTATGTCGAGGCGTATGTTGCAATTTTGTGCCCGGCGTAGCCTAGCGCAAGTACTCCTCTGTCCCGCCTCTGTCCTGCCTTCCTGCGCAAGTAGCACAGAAGGCGTGTTTGGGTATAACACAGCTGAGTCAAATCTTCACCAATCAAATGAGCTCCTCTCCTCACCTTTAATGTGTTGGAATATAGAAACCTCTGTCCAATATCTGCATGATACGTTAATGTTGCATTTTACTTTGCTGCTTCAGGCATGTTTTCTGCACCGCTTACGTCTTTATTAAGCATTACGAATATGAGTTAGCTGGCTAGCTAGGGCATTCGCGAAGTATTACCATTAGCAAACTTGAATGGAATTTCAAAACTAAACTACGTCAGATCATTCGAACTTATGAAGTTGGAATGAAATACGACGGTTGCTCGTTTATTTCTTCTGCCTGCATCATTGGGAAGAGAAACGATGGATAGCGTTGTTCCTATTATTACACCCTGTTGCTGCTTAAAATTTTGGGATTAGCATGCATGGACAACAATGCAAGATACGTTACACATTTATTTTCAATATGTGATCTTAACTCAGTACGACATCATAGGAATCAGGCTGTATTCCTTTCCCCCACTAAAAACGATAAAACCTAAGTGAAAATAGCCTAGTATTAAGCTGTTTGCACACTGGAAACAAATTTTTCTCACGACAGATTGCGTTGAACGCAACGATTTATTTTGTTATAAATCTGTTCTCATATCAATACTTTTACTTTTTGCTGGCTGCTGGACATAGAGTATTTTGCATTTCGCGTTGTGATAATTTATTCACACTGTCAATGGTCATGGAATTGATTTGCTCACTGACTACATGCACTATTTTATCTCTGCTGTGGTAATAAAGCATGAATCTGTTAGATCCATCTGACTAATTTTCAAATGAAAGACCGAATAAAGACTGTTGCCTATCTTCAACGGAAGAAAACAGACGAATAGGCTAAAAAGACCAAGAAAAGTCGATAGCAAGCAATTTGCATTTTGTGAAGGTTGACCACAAACATGGCCAAGTTTGCACGTCTAATAATTCCCGGAATACTCGGAAAAATTTGAACTTTTATGACTTTTGGACAAGGAGATATATTAAAACCCTGTCTAACTATCTCGTTTTTGCATTGACTTTGACTGTAATCAGTCGTGCGAAAAATTCATTTCGCGTCCAGTGTGCAAGTGGCTTTACTGAGCATAGAATGCAAGCATTCTACAAATATATATATATATATATATATATATATATATATATATATATATATATATATATATATATATATTCAGTTTGTGGTTGGCTGAGAAAGATGTGAAGTTGTTAGTTTGCATCACAGATTCAGCTGCGTTGATTAAGCCAGGTTAACTTTCCATTACTTGTGCCAACCGCCTTTAATCTGACATCAGGACAATCGATATAGATACTATAATTTATGTCCTAATTAAGATAGTTGCATTAAATAGTGCAACCTGAAATTATTTATTGCATTGAAATGTGCCTGACATTCTGGAAACCTGCCTGAAGATTTCGGTGACATGTACGCACCGTGCGCCAGGCAGCCAAAGTACCACTGCAGAGAAAGTAAACCAGGTTGGAGCTGGCGAGCTTTCTGCGCGACTCCAGTGGAGACTTTTTCGATGAAATTGTCACTGCATCTTGATGAATATGTGACACCTCCCCCTACTACGCCGCCACAGCCATCTCAGCGCACGTCCATTGCCAAAGTGGCTGTGCACCGCACGAAATTACCACTGCGCGGGCTGCGATGGACAAAATTATCACTGCGTGGGCTGCGTCACCCGGCGCTGCGCCAAGAAATTAGAGCCCAAAGTGTTTATAGTTATAACTTGTATAATTTAGTTTATGTGTATTTTCAATAACCATGATATACAGTATTAGACTGGTAGAGTGAAGTGATTATTCTCTCCATTTCTTAATACACACTCCTGTTGGCCATGAAGCTGGATCCTTAAAGGTGAGGAGAGGAGCTTATTTGACTAATGAAGATTTGACTCGGCTGTGTAATACCCAAAGATGCCTTCTCTCCTCCCTCTTTGTCACTTGCGCCAGCAGGAGGGGCCGAGGCGGGACAGAGGAATGCTTACACCAGGCTACGCCGGGCATGAAATTGCAACATACGCCTGGACACACCTCGTTGGCGCCGAGCACCCCCCATTTGCTGTGCCTGGTCCACGAATTTAGAGCCCATTATCTTTATTCACACATTAAAACACACAAAAAAAGTAGCTTGTTTCCAAAACATTGTCTATGTGTTTGCTGAAGGAACTTTGTAATTGGTGTGTCAGTAGTTAAATCGTAATTTAGAGCAGCATGCTAATCCAGAAGGAGCCACAAATGCTGAACTATTTCAGTTCTTATTTAGCTCGGCAAGACTCTTGTTTTCAGTAATTTCTCCTGTGGCAAGAATTACGATTTGCACCACCTATGGCGAATCATCACTGTTCGAAAGCTGGTCTTTTCAGGTGTTGAAAAAAATATTTGGATGCTTTAAAAAAATGCAGTAAGCGCACTGGGGTTTTGTACTAAATCGGGAGCGTACCAATTGGAACTGTATGTCTTGCAAACAGAAGTGTGCTGGAGTGCAAACAAAACGGAGTCTCGGTAGTGCTTCTACTTGCGGTGCAGTAAGCTGCTGTATTGTATGCGCATGTCTCGCTGACAGTACCAGTGCACCGGGGCCAAAATGTTCGCGAAATGGTCGGAACTACTTTCAAGTCCGACGTTTCCGTCGCCCCATTCTCGGGCCGTAGAAACAAGTGTTATTTTCAAAATAATACGGATGATTAGTTTTCCCATTTAGAGTTCTTTCCAGATTGGTTGCTTTTTTAAATTAACTATAACGGATTATCAGTCAACATATCTATCAGATATGGGCTCCGTTGTGTTCGAGATGACTTGGATTTTCGCTGTTCAACTAAGACCATTGACTTCTCGACAATTTCGGAAGATCCAAATATCATTTCAGCGGCAAGTGCTAACATAACTTCATTTTAAAGTGAGTTCATGACGCAGTGTGAGTGCGGTCGCGCTGATAGCGAGCAATGGAGTCAGTGGCTATGCATACAACCATTGCCAAATGTGGCAGATTATTAAATGCTGATATTATGGATTTTGTGTCCCACATCTGTTTTGCATTGTTCTTGCTAGCTATGTAGACAATTTTTGTAGGACAGGTATTGCAAATCTAGCCATTTTTCATCATACTTGTGAATGTAAGATGAGTGTTGTGATCAGTGTAATCCTCAGTATTATATGCGTCTCGCTGACAGTTCCACTACACACATACTACATCAAATAGTTCCCTTTTTGTTTTTTCTTTTTTAAGGAACCAAATAAATCTATATTAAATGTTGAATCAGAACTTATTTTGTCTCAGGAATGAATTGGGAAAAAAATTGTGCATATAATACATAGTTGACTGTGCTCGTGTTTGTAGCATCCGGGGAATTTCAGAACTCTTTGGTAAAAATCTCTCTGCGGCCCAACTCCAAAATTCCAAATCGGCTACAAACACTTGCACCGTAACCTTTATGTATTGTCACATTTTCTGGAGTTACCCGAGCTGCTAGTAACTTCATGTTTTATTTCATATACAGGACTCTCTTGCTTCTTTCCTATGGTCAGAGTATACGACGCGGGTATAACATAAACGCTATCTTACTCCGCACAGAACATCGAAACCCTGATATTGAGTCTCCTTCATGCTTATTGCCTTATCAGGTTAATGAATTACAGTAAATAATAACTTTTGGCCTTCCAGCTACACCTAATCCACTCGGCTATAAAGAAGTCTTTTGAAATGGCAATTTAAACTCTTGTTGCAACCTCTGGGATGGATGCTATCTTGGTCAAGTGTCTGAAGTTTCAAACTGCTTAGCTTAGTTCGACTGGTTAACTCTGCCTCTACTTGAGTTCATGAATGTGATGTCACATGGATTGGCTGTGCATGTTTGCTCAAACGGATTATAAGGTCTCCTGGTTTGCGGATCCATTTGCATATACCTTGTCTCAGGCTAATTAATCGCAATTTGCGGGCAGAATGACAATGAAATTATGCCATAGATGTAATTTATGCTTCATTTCATAGGTTTTGCATGGCTTTTATTCGCGTCATGCTTTTAAATATCATGGAGATAAAGGTTGAAATTTGCAAACTTACCATGATGTCAATGCCGCATGCTATCCTGTCTTCTATTCTCCTCCCCAAGACACTTCAACACCGGTAGAAAAAAAAATGGCATCAGATGACATCATTTGGGTAGCATGCATGACGGGTCACTTGCAACATGGATAGATCTTGTTGAACACGGGTGGCAATCAAACTAAGCCCTTTGTATGTGTTTCAGGTGTCCAAGTGTTTGAAATGAATCACACTTATGTTCTGAAATCGCCATCTCTAGACGTATTAATTCAACATATATATCTGCTAGGTAGATTAAGTGGTGGTTGCCTTACTGCTGTTCAAATAACTCAACCAAATTGCAGTTGCATCAATGTGAAAATCAACTGCTGGTATGCTGCTTGAATTCTCCTTGTTCCAATAGTCATGCCACAACTTCTTCCTTTTTTAGTGTTATTCGTTTATCCTTAGCAGGTGCTGCCATTTGTAGCAGAGTCCTAGTTTGGCTAGAATTATGATTGCTGTTTTTTTTTTGGCAAGTAAGCTTCAGGATGCTTGCCAATATCAAGCTCACATCCTCGATCTGTGGTTTATCCTGCACACGCCAAGTGACACCATCCTTTGGAGGCATGTTGCCAATACTTCACTAATATTTACCCCATGTCGACCAACTAGCTTGCGTGTCGTGGTCATCTGCCCATCATTGATCATTGTTTCTTTAATTCGTAAATCACTTTGTCTCTGCCTGCTCAGAAAGTCCTATATCCTTACTTTGCCAGTTGCAGAGTTAACCTAAAAGTAATAACTACAAAACCACATGGTCTTCAGCTCCAAAGGCACTTTATCATTAACCTCTGGTCTTTGGTTTTTGCTTGCATCATCGGTTTTGGGGGGGATTCTAGCAGCTTTGTCAGTTTTCAGATTCACAAATGCTCTTTGCAGTTCCTAATCATGGTCATTTTTTCCTTGTTATTATGTAAACTTGACTGAGTACACAATATTATCACATGGTATATTCCCAGCTATGCTTCCACCTGCTGCTCCCAATTAATTGCCTCGCTCTGTGCTCTCTCCATGTCTGCGGCGGAGCCCTGCCCTGAGCATGGGATACATTGATGTAGCTGAAACACACTGTTCTTGCGGAACATCTCTTCAAACCATGCCCCACCTCTTAAGATGCCCACTCCTGAAAGAGCCATGCAGCCTAGAGAACCTTGTAGTAGCCAACCACAAGACCCTCCTCTGCGCTAAACTTGGCCAACCATCTGACATGATTAGATGATGGACTCTGTTGAACATAAACATGACAGAAAACCATAACCATGACAGTTCCCCCACCCCCCAACCCCCCCACAGAAATGCCTCCTGGTGTTTATTGACTGGGTCTGGGGTGATGGGCATGATAGTCCTAAATGAGATCCTTGTCCAAGACGAAGTGTGAAGGAACCCAACACCGATGCTCGGGACCATAGCCCTTCCAGTCGATGAGGTATTAGAGGCCACGGCCCCGATGATGACAGTACAAGATGGCGCGAACTGTATAGGTTTTGCCACCATCAATGATACAAGGGGGTGGAGGGGGATCAGGACCAGAACACAGGGGGTGGGTAACAACAGGTTTAAATTGAGAAACATGGAAAGTGGGATGAATTTTGCGCATTGACGAGGGCAGTCGAAGGTGAACAGCAGTGGGGCTAATGACTAGATCAATCATGAAGGGACCAATGAATCTGGGGAATAACTTTCGGGTCCCACTCCTCACGGGAATGTCTTTAGAGGACAGCCATACCCTCTGTCCTGCCCAGTAGTTTGGGGCCGGAGCACGCCTTCTGTCTGCCAAGCACTTCATTCTGGCCGCCAACTGTAGCAGGACGATGTGTGTGGTCTTCCAGGTGCGTTTGCATTGGCGAATGAAGGCCTGTGCGGACGGGACGGCCACCTCCTCCTCCTGACTGGGGAACAGTGGTACTTGGTATCCCATGCAGCACTCGAAAGGGGACAGCTTGGGGGAGGTGGGGCTGTTGATGGCGTACTCGGCCCACGGCAATTGGTGACTCCAGGAGGCTGGGTTCTTAGAGCAGAGACATCTGAGAACAGTTTCAATGCACTGGCTCGCCCACTCGGTCTAGTCATTGGACTGGGGATGTGAGACTTACTGACGTGCCATGTGAGGCGCAGAAGGCTTTCAAAAATTTGGCAGTGAACTGGGAACCTCGATCAGAAACAATATCAGTGGGGATGCTATGGAGTCAGACAACGTGTTGGAAGAGTAGGGAGGTGGTTTCTTGTGCAATGGGGAGTTTGGTGAGGAGAATAAAATGAACAGCTTTGGAAAATCGATCTACAATAGTGACGATAGAGTTATAGTGATTGGAAGAGGGTAAACCGGTGATGAAGTCTAGTGAAATGTGAAACTAAGGGCGATGGGGTGTGGGTCGTGGTTGGAGTAGGCCTTGAGGGGGCTGGTGAGAGGCCTTAGACTGGGCGCAGACCGAGCAGGCAGACATGTAGTCCTGGATATCATTACGCATATCTGGCCACCAGAAACGCTGTGCAATGAAGTCTAAAGTGTGGTTGACTCCTGGATAATAGGCTAGGTTGGAGGCATGTCCCCATTCCAAAACTTGGGGACGTTTGGGTATGGGGACAAACAGGCGATTGGTGGGGCAAGTACTGGGAGCGGCAGAGTCATTGAGGGCATCTCTCACTTCTTTCTCGATGTCCATGGCTATGGCGTTAGCAAAACTTCTTGTGGAAGGACGGTGTCTGTTCAAGGTTCTTTGTCAGGGGGCTCGGAAATCTGGGATAGTGCGTCCGGCTTGATTTTCTTGTTGTGTGGGCAATAGGCAAGATGGAAATTAAAACGAGAAGAGAAAAAAGCTGTTGGTAGCCAGAGTCTGAAATCAATGGCGTAACTGAAACTGAATGGCTACCTTGGCAGATGCGCAGGAGCTCTCGGTCAGCCTCGTGCCTGTGCATGGATCAATCGAAAATGCGCCTCATTTTTTCCTCCAGCAGGTTGGATGACTGCACACAAGGCAGACCAGCTTCCCAGGCAGCGGTCGCCCACTGCTTAGCTCTTCCGGTGAGCTGGATGATGATGTAAGCCACCCGGGCTTGCTCAGTGGGGAAGGTGGCAGGCTGGAGGCTAAAGATGAGCTTACACTGAATAAGAAAAGCATGACACGTGCTGGGCTCACCATCGTACTTCTCTGGGGTTGGAAGGCATGGCTCATGGACAGGAGCAGGAGCGGGTGCGGCGGGTGCAGGTGCAGGGGCAGGGACAGCTGAAGAACAGGCGGTGAGTGTCGGCTGACTAGCTCTCACAGCGGAAGCCAGGTCCGACATCTGGTGCGTCATTGACTGCAGGTGTTGCCAGGGCAGTTTCTAGAAATTTTGGGCCCCCTGAAAGAATATCAGTGTGGGCCATTTCATTGCCATTTTATTACGACAGTGACTGTGATTCATTTTCCTGTCTTTCGCTGTTCTTGACAGTGCTAAATGCAATACACCCAATTTTTCCTATTTTTTTTTTTTACAATTAACCACTCAAATACGAGTCAAGAGTATTATTATGCAGATTCTGAATTATTAGATGTGGCACGTATTCACAAAAGAGGCTATATGAAACCATATTATTACACTTAGTCTGATCAGAAATAAATTTTCAATTAATCACTCAGCAAATGGGTACTGGGTATTCTATTGCAAAACATTGAGCACTGATGTGCAAAAGAAAATTACTCAAAGTATACTGGCAAAAGATACAACACAAGGTGGAGCTGTAATAGTGAAATCACAAAGGTAGCTATGTAACTTAACTTTTTGAATTACTTGCAAGTAGTATTGCCAACACAATGAAATACTTTCTTGTAAAATAAATATCAAAAACCATAATTTTAAGTCTCCCCTTATCTCAACTTGAGCTTAAATTATTTTGTTTGTTCACAGCTTAAGGGCTTTGAAGTCCAACTGTCTGCTTAAATTATTTTCAATTGAAAGTCTGGTATGGCTACTACGCCTCTGGTAAGGCTATTACACTATCTGAAGTAGCCTTGCTTTGGGTAGATGGGCCTGGCTCTGCCAACAGGATGGATAGTGACTTAAGTAGACTTATAAATAAATCCAGCCAATTTTGCCATTTAATTTTATAATTCAAATGGCTGAGAGACTGACCTTTATGTAAGTAATTGGCGTTGTTACAACAGCCAACTAGTTCCTGCCACACTCACTCACTCACCATCAAAAACTTCTTCAGAATGCTGATGGCGAGGGTCTACTGCGGAGTCAGGTTCAGATGAAGTGACCACAGCTGATTCTGGAGTGGCAGTACATAAAGGTTTAATTATTCTAGTTCATATTGCTTTTGTAAACATTTAAAATTATATTTTATGAACCAACTAATGACGAACTAACATACCTCGTCTTGAAATAAACCAAATTTAGATGGGCTTTCCTCTCAGTACCATAGCTCTAAGCACACAGCTTCACTTTGATATTGTATGAGGATGGCAAGCTCTGTAAAATTACACCCCATGTTAACAAGACTTATGTAAGCAGAATAAAGTAGCAGTTTAGTTTTAGTGAACACTTATGTATGAAAGTAAAATGTCAGCCTTGTCAAGTGATTGTTTCAATTAAACCCAAGGTTACCACACAGACTGCTTGTAGTTCGCTATCCAAACCTAGTCTGTAGTCACGAGAGCCAAGTATGCAGTTACCACTCATAATAAGAATGGAGGAACGAGTCCTGCTGCTACCGAATTTTTTTTCGGTATACTATAATGAGTGGCAACTGATGACCATACCAATCTTTTCTGTAGTTGATACCGTTAATAACTGAGTAATGTCATTTTTGTCAGGCGATTATTTACTAAGCTAACCGCATGTTACATTTATGTCACGTTAGCAGCTGAACAGGTAACATAGCCAGCTAGTTCAATACCCTCCCCTTTTTTTAAATAGAATTTTGTAATTTTCTGGGCCCCTGCTCTGCTGGCCTCTCTCCCTCTCTCACCAACCTTTTCTGGTGTCCAGATTTGTGTGTGTGGGCTGCGCGTACCATTGACTGCCGTAGTTCACGAACCTCGCGAGCAAAAACACACTGACAATTTTCCCAGTGGAGCACGAAGCATGGACTGAACCATTTTTTTTTAATGGGGTTGTTTGAATTTATTATTATTTATTACATCAATATTGCATGCCTTTATGGCTTTGTGAGTAACTCTGGTGCATTAGTATGAATAGCAGTTAGGTCTATGCAAAATAATTTAGCCATGGCGGTTACTGTGGGTTTTGTGGGCCCCAATGGACTCTGGACCCTTATAATTGTCATCACCTTTCCCCCCTATACGACAGCCCTGGGTGTTGCACGACGGTTAACAGTTGTTTTTGTTGTTGTTGTTGTTGTTGAAATTCCAGCATGACGGCCTAGTTTGCCACCGTATCTTCAGCTTAGAATCTCTCACTGGTTCCATGGTGGTCAGAACGTACTGTGACAGTGCGTTCAGGAACCACATGCGAGAGAGGGAAATCCAAAAAACATATGCCTTTAATGAGGTCCGAGTCAAAGCCAAAAAACACAAGAATTGCCAAGCCACAATACGAAATTCAAAAACAGTGTCTACTAGATAGGCAGGGGTCAGAAATAGGAAGACAGATTAGCAAAGGTACATAAACGGCAGGCAAAAAGTCGTAGTTGATGAACAAAGCCAAGGTTCATACACAGGGAATCCAAACACAGAAATCATGGTCATACAAAAATGGGTCAAAATCCAAAAAGACAAAACAATTCAAGAAGGGCAATGGCAAGAATCGTAGTCGGACAAACCAGTAGAAGAAAAACAATGCTCAATGGCATACACGGTGCTCTGCACAAAGAAATATTGATCAACGTTCTGACAAATTCAGCACTGCAGTGAGGACTCTTAAATAGACGGGAGGGAAGTCACATGCTATGCAGGGAACAGGTGAGCTGGAACAGACTAATTACGGGAGAATCACACAAGGGGAACCCTAACCACGAAAATTGGCGAAAGCCAAGACATGGACGGGAATCACACAGACAGCCTATGACATTTTAACAGCTCCGGTCAGGGAATTCTAAGTGCACAGATAATGAGTGCAGGGAAGTAATTAAGCACGTGTGAGAGATCTCGCTGAAACGCAGGGGGAGACAGGTAAAGCTGAGCAAGAGGCGGAGACAAGAACAGGGTGATTGCTGAGAGGGAATCAGTACTAGACCCTTATGCAAAATACAAATGTTAGTTTTGTTCGTAATCAGAACAGTAGGACGAAGAAAGTAAACGAGAAAGGAATATATTATACACCAGAATTCATTTAAATCACCCGAAGTAAGTGCGCATACAGACCGGGAAGACGGACTGAACTAACTAGATCACAAGACAGGAGAGACAAGTTCAATGGAGCTGAGAAATGGAATGAACTAAAACTTGAGAATTACAATAACCAAAAAGAATAAATAAAACAAAATCATGAACACAGATCCTGAACATAAATATGAACATAAACATGACAAACAAGAGCAACGCAGAGCGTGGCATATGCCCCCGCCTGGATGTTGATCAAGGGCATCTTGAGATGGCTGCTGTGGCGGCCATATTAGATATTTCATGACCCTGGTTTTTGAAAGGAACCTTCCTCTAGCCACTCCCAATACGCCATTAAGAAATGGCATTAATCCAATGAGGAATTCTATAGATATCCCACGGAAACGAAAAGTTAACGGACGACGGACGGACATGGTGTCGACATAATGCCCCCTTTCCTGTTTGGAGGAAATAAGCATGACAGACTCAATGAAGAAGAAGACTGTTGCCGCTGGCTTGCTTTTGAGAGGGTTCAGACCAGGGTTTACTGTGAAGCGCATTACGCATTTCAAAAATTTTGCCACAGTTCCGATATAGCGGATCCCTTGTTCATCTCAGAGGCCAGGAACCCATCGCTTGGTTCTGGTTTGCTGCTCGAATCTGACTTGTTTGTCAGTACTGCGGCCTCTCCCCTCAGCTTTACACTCCTCACTCATTCCATATTGGAGCAGCAACAACCGCCGCCTCAGTGGCCACAATTACGATACTGAAGGCCATGGGACGCTCAAATTGATGAGTAAGTTATGTTTGATCTAACTGTTACACATTTTGTATATTAAATCTCCTGTACTCTCTTTCACTTAAATCTCTATCACGTCATTTGGACAACTTTCATTCACATAGACAGGGCATGTAGCGTCACTCCTCAGCACTATATAATTTCTCTTACCACCACATATACCTCATAAGATGTCAAGACGTTGCTCTTATAGTATTCATCAAACCTATAGTATATTTCTCTTGTATTAGGCTTCAAGAGGGATTGTGCCAACCGCCCGGTTGTCGCTATACATAATACACTTCTCAGAAAATATTTCTCCTGTGTTTTGCTTCAAGCAAGAATGTGCCAGATGCCGGCCTATCATGACACATAACACACTTCTCACAGAACATTTCTCTTTTATTTGGCTTCAAGAGAAGTTGGCCAGCTGCCGGGCTGCTACTCAACATATGGAAGCTTCATATTTTTTACCATTAGCTAATGCCGGCATGGTTCTGTTTGGGGGGTTAGTTGCAGCTCCCTGTCTTTGGTTCCATGCTTGGACTGGCAGGGATCTCCCAGAACAGAACCATGTCACCAAACCTGATGTTTGCTTGTATGCCTGTATGATTCCAATAATTATTCTCTTTTTGACAAAGTGGTCCTATCGGGGAAAAAAACGCAGTGAATTAATAATACATGCGATATGCGGGAGAAACACACTTAATACGGGAAAAGCAGTATATACAACCCCATTACGAAATAGTTGGGATGAAGGGTAAATTGTGAATAAAATCAAAATGCAATGCCTTTCAGATCACATGAGCCAATATGTTATATACAATAGAACATTTCAAATATTGAAACTGAGACATTTTACATTTTTATCCACAAAATGAGCATATTTCAAATTTTACGGCTGCAAGAGGTGTCAAAGGAGTTGGGACAAGGGCAAAAAAAAAAAAAACCTGAAAAAGCAATTAATATATAAGAGAATCAGTTGAAAGAACATTTGGCAAGTCACTAAGCCTCTCATGCATAAATTACGATAAACTCAGTCAGGATTTTTTTAAAGTGTTTTTTACTAAGTTTTATATATCCTTAGGGATGTAATAAAATATTTGAATATTTTGTTTATAAGATTTTCTCCTTTTTTATTTTGATATTCACACAGTAGAGAAAGACAGGAAGGTGGGGGAAAAAAATGGGGAAGACCGTCCCCGCAGGAAGGCCACAGCCTTTATGATGCGCATGCTTAGACCAATGAGCCACCAGGGTGCCCAAAAATGTCTATTTTATTCTATAAATGACTACTTTTTCCCATTGCAATGACCTGTCATATGGGATGATGGAATAGCTTCCAGTAGAGTGGAAATATGCAGCAGTGCCCGAAATCGCAGGTGTATATAGAGAAAAAACTGAACAGCTCTACACCGTTCTGGCCTCCATGCATGAAAGGGTTCATTTAACTGGCCTCAGCTCTGTAACATGATTGGCTATAAAAGGGATGTCTTAGAGAGGCTGAGTCTATCAGTAGTAAAGATAGCCAGAGGCTCTCCAACCTGTGAAGAAAAAAAATTGTGGAATACTTGAAAAACAATGTTCCTCAGCGTCAAATTGCAAAGGCTTTGAAGGTCTCATCATCGACAGTGCATAGCATCATTAAAAGATTCAGAGAAACTGGAAAAATCTCTGCGTAAGGGACTAGGATGAAGACCTTTACTCGATGCCTGTGATCTTCGGGCCCTCAGACGCCATTGCATCACTCACCGGCGAGATTCTGTCAATGACATTACTAAATGGGCCCAGGAATACTTCAAGAAACCACTGTCTGAAAACACAGTCCGCCGTGCCATTCACAGATGCCATCTAAAACTCTATCATGCAAAAAAGAAGCCATTGTTGAGCATGATCCAGTACTGCTGCCAGTACTTGTTCCGTGGGCCAAGGCTCATTTAGAATTGACTGTAGCAAAGTGGCAAAGTGTGCTGTGGTCAGACGAGTCCTAATTTGACATTCTTGTTGGAAATCATGGGCGTTGTGTCCTCTGGGCTAAAGAGGAGAAAGACCACCCCTGCTGTTATCAGCAATCCGTTCAAAAGCCAGCATCTCTGATGGTATGGGGATGCATTAGGGCATATGGAGTGGGACACTTTCATGTTTTAAAATGCACCATGAATGCTGAAAGGTATATAAAGGTTTCAGAGCAACAAATGCTCCCCTCCAGATGACATCTATTCCTGGGAAGGCTTTGTTTATATCTCAGCAGGACAATGCAAAACCAGATACTGCAGCTATTAAAACAGCATGGCTTCGTAGTAGAAGAGTCCGTGTGCTGAACTGGCCTGCCTGCAGTCCTGACCGATTGAGAACATTTGGCCCATAATTAAACGAAAAGTCCGTCAAAGGAGACCAAAAACTCCCCAGCAATGGGACGCCTGTCTTAAACAAGAGTCGGATCAAATTCCAATGGCTAAACTCAAGAAACTTGTCTCCTCAATGCCTAGACACCTCCCCTTAGTGTAAAAAAGAAGAGGGGATGCTACACCATGGTAAACAGGCCCCTGTCTTTATGGAAACCTGTATTAGCCATCAAATTCGAAATGAGCTCATTTTATGGATAAAATTGTAGAATGTCTCAGTTTCAACATTTGCTATGTTATCTCTGTTTTATTGTGAATAAAATACTTGCTTGTGGTGTTTTTAAAGTCATTGCAATTTAATTTTATTCACAACTTACACTTCGTCCCAACTATTTTGGAATTGGGTTGTACAAGGGTACTGCTACACCTGCATGAGGCTTATGCTGTTCATGAGACAGAGTGACACAATGACAGAGTGTGAGCATCGGTCTTAAATGTGCACCGAGAGAGGAGACTTTGAAAATAAGAGAGGAAAAGATGTCCTGGGGGGGGGGGGGGGGGGGGGGGGGGGCATTCTGCCATGACCTTGCTATCTTGCTGCGTGAACACCATCTACTTTTGTAGTAGTTACATAATAAGAGATACAATTAGCTTTGTTTGTTTGTTTACCTACTGGCTTGCATTTGAAATGGCTGAGGTAAATTGTGTTTCATGTTCCGTGACCAATGTTGGCTAGCACATAACATGACAAGTCATATTTCCAAAAAAAAAAAAATGCTGCAGATTTCTGACCCCACTGATTTCTAATCCAAATGAGTGGGGCGAATGCCACATAAAAGGGCATGAAAATTGCATGCATAGCATCAACTGTCAAATACGAAAAAAAAAAAAAAAGCTTAAAAAGTTTGACTTCGCTCAGAAATAATGTTTATCCTGCATTCTTCCACATAGATTTTAGTTCTACTTCGCATGTGCAAGGTTTCGCAACACCAACTGCTTTTAAGGCGTGCTGTTACATGATGCTGTCAACTCATCCTACTGAACTGAAAAATATACACTTGTAAAACCCCACAAAAAAATACCAACAATGGAAATTGCAGGGGGTGAAGGCTCAACATGTCCTTTGGGCTGGTGTGAACAAGCGCGATCTCCTGGCTGGTGCGAATCACAATAAAATGAATCAATTTTCTTCGTTCAAAGAACAGGGCACAAAAGCACAAGGATTACAATTGATCTGACTCCATAGTAAATTTAGAATACCAAATGAAGTTTTAATCTCGTTGCATATCTGACTCCAAATTAGAATTAGAATTCATACTTAAGGGAAAACGTGTGGATCTCGAAGTGACTACACCTTGAACTCATAGGAGACAACCGCCGTCACTAAATATATGTTCCGGGGTATTGGCATTATTACCTAATCTTAGGTTTGTTGGTAACATCAGGGGATGGAAGTCAACCATCACAGCAACAGCATCTTTTGGCATGAATACAGCGAACCCAGCTCTATGCATGCCCATGGGTTCCTTCAGGGAATTTTAACAGATAGCAGACTTTTCGTCCATGGGTTTCTTTAAGGTTAAAATCCCAGAACCGGCAATACATAAACCCTTAATGTAAGTAGATCATGATTGTCTCTCCAACTTAATAAAACCAATTCCCATACCAAGCTGCTGGCCAGTCAGTCCTCGGTTGGGATAAAACCTCCAAGTATCCGCCGTAATGTGGCTAGAAAGAATAAAATGATTAGGAGTCACAGAGACCAGGTTAAAGGAATGACAAGAATTTATTCACCAGGTATGCAAAAGCTTAAATTAACAGACCAAACATCAGTTACCATGAATTTAGACAAATATAAAAGTCATACCTGGCGAAAGCTACACACACAGAGTTGTGTGAGGGCGAGATCAGAGAGACGATCAGCCATAGCTATAGAGACTATACACGGCAAAGAGATGCAAATGTGGGAAGTCAGTTAGGATCTTCCATCATTAAAGAGGCTACACATGCACTTGCGTACGCGGGGAGAGATCGGATACGATCTTCCCAGAATGGATTGTTTCTCTTTGCTTTAAGGCAAATCACGTCTTTGATCCAGGCGGCACGGCCATAAATTACCTGGAAGAGGGGTTGAATCTGGTTTTTGCGTTTCCACCATTTGGAGGATGTAATAAAACAATTTAGCAGAGAGAGAAGAACAGAATGATTACCCGAGAGGATCCTGACCAATTTTCAGGAGTTTCCAAAAGGGAATGAACCATTTCAATGGGAATGAAACATACTCCATTCAACTCCTTGGATTCTCCTGAGAATTACAAGACCAAACATGATATGAGTATGTACTAATATGATGCAGTTGTCATGAAAAAGTCTTAAGATTAATTATTATATAGGTAAATTGGGTTATAAGTACAAAAGTGATTTATTAGCAGTATATTGAACATATGAGCATATTGTGAAGTTCCCAGAGGTTTCGATTATTTTAAACAGATTAGTTAAGGTCCAGTTATTTTAAAGACTGAGGGCAGTAGTATGACCTACACAGGGGGCATTGTGTCAGCCAGAGCCTTGCTTATTGTTCCCTGCCATCATCAAGCCCCAGTCTCTCACAGACAGTCCCAGCTGGATTTCCTGTCTTACCCACTCAATGGGCTGATCCAATCAAAGCGCTTGAACAAAAAAAACAAAAACTCAACAAATTGGTTGAAAACATGGGGGTGAAACTAACGTTAATCTGAACTTTGCTAACATCAATGCAACCACTCTATTACCTAGATATGTGTACTGGTTCAGCTGCATAAAACAGACAGTTGGCTTTTAGGGGAAGAGGCAGGATAAGTGTCATATGATTGTCATCTCTGGTTTTTCAGAATTTTCCCCTCAAAATGCTTTAAGTGGTCTGTCGCTTCTCTGGAACATTTATGCTTCAACTCTTAATTTTCCCTTGTCCTGGTAGGTTGGCTACGGGGCTGTGATTGGCTGGATGGCTGTATGGTCAGTCCAACTTGACCAATTGGTTTTCATGTTGAGGAACTCATTCACTAAAGTGCTGTTTTAACTGATTTTAATTTTGTTTCATCAGTGACTCTCTCAGGAAATAGTGAGGGGGATGGAATCATGTTCAATACCCAAAACTCCCTTGAGTGTGCCCGGCCCTTTTAAGAGGCAGAATGTGAAAACGAAGGGGGCTGGTAATCTTTCTTCAGTCCTCATGTTTGATGTGGGCCGCCAGCCGCACTACCTACTTCTCCCTTTTTGTGCCTAGTTTAACGGCTTCTTCTTTTTTTTTGCTTGTGGAGGCAGATATGGACTCATCTCCATATTTTTGGCTCATAGTTCAGGGTAGATGTTTTTAAAAAGTTGTAGGTGAAGTGACTGGAAGAACTTGCCAACTCTACTTTGATAAGTTGCTCCAGTCTATTTTTGTGTGTGTGTCTGCGTGCGCGAGAGTGTGTGTGTGTGTGTGTCTTAAAACAAAATCTGTATTTTTTTCTTGTTTGTTTACACAAACTTTTATTTTATATTTGGTCATAAATGTACAGACATAGCAGCTTGAAATTTGATCCCATGTGCCCTTTTTATTTATTTATTTATTTTTGACCACCATGTCCTCATTCGTCCTGGAACCAATAATTACCAGCCACAATAGCGATGCTGATTTTGTTTTCACTCGGTCTGTGTCTCACCAGGGCAAACTTCATCAAGGCTCATCTAAAATTGCTGCTATAAAACTGCTTTAAAATATTTTTCCAGGTTTTTTTTTCTGCAGCAGATTTTATGTCTGTCTAAATGTGTTTCTGTTTGTGAGCAATTCTTGTGAACTCAATAGCATGGAAACCTTTTAAGATGCAGACACAAAACATTACAGGTGAGAAGTGGAAATAAAAAGGAAGGCGGAGTTTGACGATGGGTATGGTCTGAATAAGCACTCACAGAATACAAAATAACGACTATTGAAAACAATAACAGCATCGTGTTGTGGCGGATGCAATGCCAGATGATTTATAGTTCAGAGTATATTTTACCTGACATTACACAGAGTTTTGGGGAGGGATGACGATTTTGTCTTTATCATTGTTTTACAATGAGAAATAGAGTGGTAAAGTGATTGTATTGTATTGCATACCCTGAAGAGAAATAGTGCTAACTATCACAAACTCAAATTTTATCTGAAGACATTTCAGATTAGTCTGCAGGCTTTGTGGTTTTTATAAGTTGCTTCATCTTTATTTACTTAAGATGAGGAAAAACAGTCACCCAGTTGCGAGTTCAGGATTTGTTGAGCCATTTTACTGAAAGAAAGCCTGTCTATGTTGAATTTGCTTCATTGAATACCCCCCAGGTCTGAAGGATTTAAGAGGAATGCAGTCTCTGCGGGAATGGCGGCGGCCCCGGAACTAAACCATAGTACCTCTCGACTATCGTTGTCGGAGAGAAAAATTATTTTTCACAGCACTGTAGGTATGGGCTGACCACAGACCCACACAATGCACACACACGTGCGCGCACACACTGCAAGTCTCCCAAGACTCGAATTGATGAATATTTTGGGACAGTTCATTAAAAAGTAAATTCAGCTTAAATGAAGATAATTTGCATGATATACTGCATTTCACTGAGAATCCTGTATTTCACTGAGAATGTATGATTCCATTTTTATCAAAAAGAAAACCAACACTAACAAAGGATGAAACATGAGAGAATAATTTAAAGTGCCTTAGATTTCCCCCAAGATCCAGAAACAGGAAAAAAGATTCCCCTCCAAAGATGAGAATTCAACAGACCATGCAGGTGTGTTCAATAGCAACAAAGGCTTTCACCTATGCCCTGCAAGAGTTACTCATATGGAAACATCAATCAAGCACATCACAGAAAAATACCCCGTGCGTCCAGAAATGTGATGGATTTTGTTTTCCTGGATTCTACTATCCGGTCTTACCCTTGAAGGTGAGCGTTCAGCTATATCTCCGCTTATGGTGCACTGACCAGTGCATTAAAAAAATCCTCGATAATGACTCCTTCTGAACCTTGTGAATCTCTGATTTTCTTACAGCTGCATCATTATACAGCAGCCTTCCTCTCCCCTGAATCTTTTATTGTCCTGCCAAGATTTTAGCCTTGGTCTCCCTCACCACATTGAAATCCACCTTTGTTTTCCGCTCACTGAATAAGATCCTCTTTAGCGATGCACTGTGTTTCTAGGAAGCATACGCATGTCAATCTTATTGATGTAGAACACAAATACTTGTAGTGAAATGGCAAATCTGTTTATCATGGGAAGACATGTTTTCTTACACTTTATTATCATAGTGCAGGTCCCTGGGTGGCATCACATCAAGACTTTGCCTTATGATATACAGTAACAAATTCACCGCTTTGAAAGCTGCAGTCTGTGATGAATGATACATTCTTTCAGACCTGCAGCACATAAAGGATGTGCCTATTTTTCAACATCAAATGCAGGCTGTCAAAGGTTTATAGTGAGTTTCCACACACCTGAAATACTTATCAGCTGGGTAAGGCTGTTTTCAAAGTCGTCATGTAGAATTCAACAGTGAAACATAGCATCATTTGTCTCTGATGTATGTTACTGAAGCAGTACACTTGCAGACTCCATGAGTCAACTTCATGTTGTAATGCCACAGTCCTTAACCAAAGTCCACCTACCATCCCTGCAAACCTAACATCAATTAGGAAGATAAGCAACAGTGCAACAAATCATTATGCTCCCAAGTCCCTCTCTATGCCAGAAAGCACCCATGAGCCAGGCAATAATTAAATAAATAAATGGATGAACAAAGTAAAATAAACCGAGGATCGAAGATGCTATCATAGTCATGTTTTGTATTTTGCCATTTCCCACATTACCGTTATCATTCCGGTCCATGTTTTTGTTTTTGCCATGCATTGTCTCTCCCCCTGTCTGGTCTCTTGTCTGGTTATCGCACACAGCCCTGGAATTGCGTGCCACTCTTTTGGGTGATTTAATGGTTTCTGGATTTCAACCATTTCTTCCAATCTTGTTTACTTCCTTCATTTACTTCCTTGCTTTTCCATATTACTAACCAGTACTAACATTTTGTCGTTTTGTCAAATCTACTTACCCAGACTAACATTGTATATAATACTAACTTACAAACGAGCACTTGGGATTGTATAGCTGCACCGTACTAATTGATTAACAAGCTCTCAGCACTCGCCCTTGACCTAATCTTCTCTGCTGCGTTTCAGTTGATCCTCCACACTTGCTCACGCTGTCCTTTCTCTCATTATCTATACACATTAGAACTCCTTAACCGGAGCCGTATTTCTGTCTATAGGGTGTCTTGTGATCCCTGTCCGAGTTTTGGTTTTTGCCTATTATCATGTGATTAGGTTCTCCCTCATGTTTGCTCCTTTGTAATTAGTCTGATTTCCTGCACCTGTGTTCTGTTCAGCATGTGACTTCCCGTGAGTGTATATTAGGAGTCTTCTCACAGCATTTTCTTGTCAGAACGTTTCTCTCAGTTTGCTTGCGCCACGCTTGTCTTCGCCTTGTACTCTCAGTGATCCTATTCTGACTGGACCGTCCCTGATTACGATTTTTGGCTCTGTTTTGGATTTCTGTTGCGTCTGTGTTTTGGAACCCTTTTCTGTCTGACCAGGAGTACTGTGATTGCTGCCCTGGTTTTTTTCCACTCCGATTTTGCCTGACTGGATTGTGACTTTTGGATTGTGGACTTTGTACCTTTGCCTTCTGCCCTGCAAGGGTTTCCACCCTCACTTAATAAATTCTCTTCTACTGCACTGCTTGGTTCTCGCGCCTGGTTCCTGAGCGTATCATCACACTTATGAAGACAATATATACTGTTATGGCCCCAATTTGTTATTACATTTATAACACAACAGCAACAGCAACAGATGACAGACACAGTTTTAAAAACAAAAAGACAATAACAACTAACTAACCGAAAGACCAAGATTGAATTATGTACAAAACATAAATATTTACAATCCCTTTTCGTGGGGGTGGCTTGGTGATGTCCTGGATGATGAAAATGCTCAAACACAGGCAAAGAAATCCACAAAAGAAACGTCACAGGTCTTGAACAGAATGGCAGGTCTGGTCATCTTCTTGCAATTTCTCCTACTCCTTTACTGTCTCAATTCTTTTCCTTATATACTCTTTTGCAGACCCCACCCACATTTAGACATCTTTTTTTTTTAATTTTCTGAGACTTGCCCCAGACATGTCCAGGACATGTCTAAACATGACTCCAGTCTGAGCTGAACAAAAAAAAGGTAAATACTGCCATCTAGTGGCCTATATTCACATTACACCTCCATTCCAAAAGGGAAAAATTTTGACTCATAAAGGCAAAATTTTTCTTTTCAATACAAAATGGTTAAGTGAACACTTGTCTATATATACATATCATACAATATTTAAACACATGATATATATATACACATTCAAACACGGGATAAACAATCAGCAATTACATTGTCTGTACCCTTCACATGCTTAATTTCCAAGTCAAACTCCTGTAAAATCAAACTCCAATTGAACAATCTCCGATTCTTGTTTTTCATCTTACTCAAAAACATTAACGGATTGTGGTCAGTGTACACAATCATTGGCTTTTGTCCTGTACAATCATAAACCTCAAAGTGTTGTAAAGAAAGGACCAGAGCCAACAGTTCCTTCTCTATTGTGGAATAGTTCCTTTGGTGGCGATTGAACTTCCTGGAGGGAATGCTCAATGTCATCAGAGTCACTTCTCCGTAGGAGCACAGGTCCACAAGCTTGGTCGCTAGCATCGACCGCGATGGAGAACGGTTTGTTGAAGTCAGGAGATTTGAGCACGGGGAAGTGACACAGCAGAGACTTCAGGCGATCGAAGGCTCTCTGGCATGCATCATCCCAGGTGAACTTTACGCCTTTCTTCAGTTGGTTAGTTAGACTGAGAGCAATCTCAGCAAAGTTCTTGCAGAACTTGCGGTGGTACCCGATCATTCCAAGGAAGCGGCGCAAAGCTTTTTTGTTGTCAGGAACTGGAAAGTCCATGATGGCTTGGACTTTAGCATTTATGGGTGCCACCTTACCCTGGCCTATGACGTAGCCAAGATAGGTGACAGTAGCACAACCAAAGTCACTCTTGCTCAGGTTAACAGTCAGGTTAGCCTGGGTCAGGCGCTGGAACAACGTCTCTACATCTTTTAGATGTTCTTCCCAGGAGTCACTCCATGTGATCAGGTCATCGATGTACGCACCCGTGTGTGGCAATCCGGCGATTGTAGACTGTATCATCCTTTGGAACGTGGCTGGGGCATTTTTCATGCCAAAGGGTAGGACTTCATACTGGTACAATCCAGATGGTGTGGCAAAAGCAGAGATGCTCTTGGCCCTCTCAGTTAAAGGCACACAGCAATAACCCTTCAATAAATCAATCTTGGTCAGAAACTTTGCTTGCCCTACACTATCAATACAATCATCAATCCTAGGTATTGGAAACACATCAGTTCTAGTTACAGCATTGACTTTGCGATAATCTGTACAGAATCTAGTACTTCCATCAGGTTTTGGAACTAGCACACAGGGTGAACTCCAATCTGAGTTGGAGGGTCTGATAATATCATGTTTAAACATGTACTCAACCTCTTTCTCAGCAATCTTTCTCTTTTCAGGATTCATCCGGGTTGGATGCTGTTTTATTGGTTTGGCATCACCAACATCTACATCATGAGAGGCTATAGTAACTCTCTTTGGAACATCAGGAAACAAATCCTCATATTTCTTGATCAACCTTTCAAACTGATCTCTCTGTGAGGGTTCTAAGTGCTGGAGTTTTACATCAAGATTTTGCAACACTTCAGTGTTTGACAATTTACATGAAAGAACTTCAGCTTTAATTCTTGGTTCATCATCTTGAAACTCCCCCTCATCTTCACACGTTTCGACCATTGGAGAATCTGAAGTGACAGCTGCAACCCTAGCATTTCTGTCATGATAAGGCTTTAGCATGTTAATATGACACAATTGTTTTGTTTTTCTCCTATCTGGAGTCTTCACAATGTAATTGAGATCATTGAGTTTTGTCAGAATTTCATAAGGACCATGAAATCTAGCCTGCAATGGATTGGACTGCAAGGGAAACAACACAAGGACCTTTTCTCCTGGTTTAAACTCACGGCTTCTAGCCTTATGATCATACCAAGTTTTCATTTTTCCCTCACTTGATTTCAAGTTCTCTTTGGCAAGGTCACAAGCTGCACGCAATCTTTCCTTGAACTTGCTAACATAGTCTAACAGACTGATATGCGGCTCTTTCTCTTGCCATTGTTCACTCAATAATAGCAAAGGTCCTCTCACTTCATGACCAAACACTAGCTCAAATGGACTGAATCCAGTAGACTCCTGCACTGCTTCTCTAGCTGCAAACAACAGCAAATAAACCCCTTCATCCCAGTCTTTCTCATGGTCATAACAATAAGTCCTCATCATTGTCTTGAGAGTTGAATGAAACCGCTCTAAGGCACCCTGACTTTCTGGATGATAGGCACTAGAAAGAATCTGCTTTGCACCTAGTTCATACACAACCTGCTGAAACAATCCTGAAGTGAAATTGCTACCCTGGTCTGACTGAATTTCCCTGGGAAGGCCAAACAACGTGAAGAACTTTATCAAAGCCTTCGAGATTGCAGTTGCCTTGATGTTACGTAGAGGTATGGCTTCGGGGAATCTGGTAGATGCACACATGATTGTGAACAAGTACTGATTTCCAGATCTAGTCTTGGGTAATGGACCAACGCAATCAACAATGACCCTAGAGAATGGCTCCCCAAATGCTGGGATAGGCTGCAATGGAGCTACAGGTGGGTCTAACTGGTGTTTTCCAACTACCTGAGAAGTGTGACAGGTTTTGCAAAAGTTGGAAACGTCTTTCCGAAGCCCAGGCCAAAAGAAGTGTTTCATGATCTTATCAATAGTCTTGTTAACACCAAGATGACCTCCTAAAGGTAAACTATGAGCCATTGTTAAGATCTCATTCCTATAGACCTTCGGAACAACAATTTGCCTGACCACTGCCCAATCTGCATTGGCAGTGTTATGGCCCCAATTTGTTATTACATTTATAACACAACAGCAACAGCAAGGGATGACAAACACAGTTTTAACAACTAAAACACATTTAATTTTTAACAAAGACAAAGACTAATAACAACCTACAACTAAAGACCAAGATTGATAAATAAGAAAAAAAACAGAAATAATTACAGTCCCTTCTTGGTGGGGTGGCTTGGTGATGTCCTGGATGAAGAAAATGCTCAAACACAGGCAAAGAAATCCACAAAAAAAAACTACACAGGTCTTGAACAGAAATGACAGGTCTGGTCACACGTATCCTTCTTCTTGCAATTTCTCCTACTCCTACTGTCTCAATTCTTTTCCTTATATACTCTTTTGCAGACCCCACCCACATTTAGACCTCTTTTTTTTAATTTTCGGGGACTTGTCCCAGACATGTCTGGAAACATGTCCAAACATGACTCCAGTCTGAGCTTAACAAAAAAAAGGTAAATACTGCCATCTAGTGGCCTATATTCACATTACACCTCCATTCCAAAAGGGAAAAATTTTGACTCACAAAGGCAAAATTTTTCTTTTCAATACAAAATGGTTAAGTGAACACTTGTCTATATATACATATCATACTATATTCAAACACATGATATATATATACACATTCAAACACGGGATAAGCAATCAGCAATTACATTGTCTGTACCCTTCACATGCTTAATTTCCAAGTCAAACTCCTGTAAAATCAAACTCCAATTCAACAATCTCCGATTCTTGTTTTTCATCTTACTCAAAAACATTAACGGATTGTGGTCAGTGTACACAATCATTGGCTTTTCCCCTGTACAAACATAAACCTCAAAGTGTTGTAAAGAAAGGACGAGAGCCAACAGTTCCTTCTCTATTGTGGAATAGTTTGTTTGGTGGCGATTGAACTTCCTGGAGAAGTATGCCACGGGATGCTCAATGTCATCAGAGTCACTTCTCTGTAGGAGCACAGATCCACAAGCTTGGTCGCTAGCATCGACCGCGATGGAGAACGGTTTGTTGAAGTCAGGAGATTTGAGCACGGGGAAGTGACACAGCAGAGACTTCAGGCGATCGAAGGCTCTCTGGCATGCATCATCCCAGGTGAACTTTACGCCTTTCTTCAGTTGGTTAGTTAGACTGAGAGCAATCTCAGCAAAGTTCTTGCAGAACTTGCGGTAGTACCCGATCATTCCAAGGAAGCGGCGCAAAGCTTTTTTGTTGTCAGGAACTGGAAAGTCCATGATGGCTTGGACTTTAGCATTTATGGGTGCCACCTTACCCTGGCCTATGACGTAGCCAAGATAGGTGACAGTAGCACAACCAAAGTCACTCTTGTTCAGGTTAACAGTCAGGTTAGCCTGGGTCAGGCGCTGGAACAACGTCTCTACATCTTTTAGATGTTCTTCCCAGGAGTCACTCCATGTGATCAGGTCATCGATGTACGCACCCGTGTGTGGCAATCCGGCGATTGTAGACTGTATCATCCTTTGGAACGTGGCTGGGGCATTTTTCATGCCAAAGGGTAGGACTTCATACTGGTACAATCCAGATGGTGTGGCAAAAGCAGAGATGCTCTTGGCCCTCTCAGTTAAAGGCACACACCAATAACCCTTCAATAAATCAATCTTGGTCAGAAACTTTGCTTGCCCTACACTATCAATACAATCATCAATCCTAGGTATTGGAAACACATCAGTTCTAGTTACAGCATTGACTTTGCGATAATCTGTACAGAATCTAGTACTTCCATCAGGTTTTGGAACTAGCACACAGGGTGAACTCCAATCGGAGTTGGAGGGTCTGATAATATCATGTTTTAACATGTACTCAACCTCTTTCTCAGCAATCTTTCTCTTTTCAGGATTCATCCGGTATGGATGCTGTTTTATTGGTTTGGCATCACCAACATCTACATCATGAGAGGCTATAGTAACTCTCTTTGGAACATCAGGAAA
This sequence comes from Gymnothorax reevesii, assembly GCA_029721435.1. Lineage (NCBI taxonomy): Eukaryota > Metazoa > Chordata > Actinopteri > Anguilliformes > Muraenidae > Gymnothorax > Gymnothorax reevesii. Next base: position 88,884,936 of record CM056575.1, read on the forward strand.
CAATTCCTCATATTTCTTGATCAACCTTTCAAACTGATCTCTCTGTGAGGGTTCTAAGTGCTGGAGTTTTACATCAAGATTTTGCAACACTTCAGAATTTGACGATTTACATGAAAGAACTTCAGCTTTAATTCTAGGTTCATCATCTTGAAACTCCCCCTCATCTCCACACGTTTTGACCATAGGAGAATCTGAAGTGACAGCAGCAACCCTAGCATTTCTGTCATGATAAGGCTTCAGCATGTTAATGTGACACAATTGTTTTGGTTTTCTCCTATCTGGAGTCTTCACAATGTAATTGAGATCATTGAGTTTTGTCAGAATTTCATAAGGACCATGAAATCTAGCCTGCAATGGATTGGACTGCAAGGGAAACAACACAAGGACCTTTTCTCCTGGTTTAAACTCACGGCTTCTAGCCTTATGATCATACCAAGTTTTCATTTTTCCCTGACTTGATTTCAAGTTCTCTTTGGCAAGGTCACAAGCTGCACGCAATCTTTCCTTGAACTTGCCAACATAGTCTAACAGACTGATTTGCGGCTCTTCCTCTTGCCATTGTTCACTCAATAATAGCAAAGGTCCTCTCACTTCATGACCAAACACTAGCTCAAATGGACTGAATCCAGTAGACTCCTGCACTGCTTCTCTAGCTGCAAACAACAGCAAATGAACCCCTTCATCCCAGTCTTTCTCATGGTCATAACAATAAGTCCTCATCATTGTCTTGAGAGTGGAATGAAACCGCTCTAAGGCACCCTGACTTTCTGGATGATAGGCACTAGAAAGAATCTGTTTTGCACCTAGTTCATACACAACCTGCTGAAACAATCCTGAAGTGAAATTGCTACCTTGGTCTGACTGAATTTCCCTGGGAAGACCAAACAACGTGAAGAACTTTATCAAAGCCTTCGAGATTGCAGTTGCCTTGATGTTACGCAGAGGTATGGCTTCGGGGAATCTGGTAGATGCACACATGATTGTCAACAAGTACTGATTTCCAGATCTAGTCTTGGGTAATGGACCAACGCAATCAACAATGACCCTAGAGAATGGCTCCCCAAATGCTGGGATAGGCTGCAATGGAACTACAGGTGGGTCTAACTGGTGTTCTCCAACTACCTGACAAGTGTGACAGGTTTTGCAAAAGTTGGAAACGTCTTTCCGAAGCCCAGGCCAAAAGAAGTGTTTCATGATCTTATCAACAGTCTTGTTAACACCAAGATGACCTCCTAAAGGTAAACTATGAGCCATTGTTAAGATCTCATTCCTATAGACCATCGGAACAACAATTTGCCTGACCACTGCCCAATCTGCATTGGCAGGGATATCAGGAGGGCGCCACTTCCGCATCAACACACCATCCTTGAGATAATACCCAACTGGAACTGCATCTATTTCTTTTTCAGGAAGGGCTCTCCTCTTTAGTACACCAATTTCAGGATCATTAGTTTGCTCCTCAATCAACCGCTTTCTGGACAGAGACAAGTCTCCAGACACATCAGAATCACCAGACCCATCCGGCTGGCTGAATAGAGAACTGATAAAAGTATCTGATAAGTCCTCAAACGGAGAAACCATAGTAGGCCAATCAGAGTCATGAGGCGAACCAACTGAGTCCTGACTATTCAATGTACTGGACGGCACCACAACATCATCTTCTTTAGCCTTCTTGGCCATAGCACGAGTCACTGCGCAAGAAGGATACAGAGATGGGTCCTCATCCCCATTTTCAGTGCTCGGCTGTGAAGTAAGATGTACAGGGGGAACTACTTTGCCCCCAGCCAGGTCATTGCCTAGCAACAGAGAAACACCCTTTATAGGTAGACTTGACATAAGTCCCACCTTTACCTGTCCTGTAACTAAATCTGACTTCAAGAATATAGAGCGCAGGGGTACAGATACAGTCCTCCCTTCAATACCTTGTACAAGTATGAAATCCCCTGAAGCGGTCTCATCACGTAACTCCAAGGAGTCCATCAACAAAAGTGACTGAGAAGCTCCGGTATCCCTTAGGATATATATGGGGACAGGAGTAGTATGCTCATTCAGAGCCACAAATCCCTCTGACACAAATGGAAGAAATTCCTCCCTCACAAAGTCAGCTGTATCAGGCTTTTTAGCCCCACAAGAAGCAGGCAATTTAGCAGATCGGTTATCTACTACAGGGGTTTCTAACCTTGTTTTCACAAAGGCATTTGGTTTGGTATCCTTTTCTTTTTCTTTCTTAGCTTTAAGGAACCAACAGTTAGTTGTAACATGACCAGATTTCTTGCAATAACTGCAAACTAGACCACTTTTGTCACTGTCAGCTTTCACACTTTGATCAGACCTGTTACTGGATTTCTGAGCACCATCACCAGATTTGTCTTTGTCTTTGGGTGAGGAATCTTGGGTATCACCGTAACCCTTTTTCTGAAATTGGGACCATTTATTGTTACTGCTAGACTGAAATTTGGACTTATGAGTGAGAACATATTCATCTGCAAATTTGGCAGCTGATTGCAAGTTCAGTGCTTGCTTCTCATTAAGGTAGGTCTTAACATCATCCTTAACACAGTTCTTGAATTCTTCAACTAACACCATCTCTTTTAGTGAGTTGAAATCATCCTTGACCTCCATAGAAGTACACCAGCGCTCAAAGCAAACCTGCTTTTCATTAGCAAATTCAACATAAGTCTGATTTTCAGATTTCTTCAGACCTCTGAATTTCTGTCGGTAAGCCTCTGGAACCAACTCATAAGCTCTCAAAATAACCTTTTTGACAACCTCATAATCAGAGGAATCATCTGCAGACAAAGCCGAATAGGCTTGTTGAGCTTTACCCTTTAGGACAGTTTGCAACATCAGAGGCCAGTATTCCTTTGGCCATTGGCAACTCTTTGCTACCTTTTCAAAACACTGGAAATAGTTGTCAACATCCTTTTCCGAAAATGGAGGCACCAGTTTTACCTCCTGGCTAGCCCGAAATTTATTTTCAGTTTGAATTTTTATTTTTAGTTGCTCCATTTGGAGTCTTTCTTCTCTATCGAATTTCTCTAATTCAAAATCTCTCTGTCTTGCAAATTTTTCTAACTCAAATTCTCTTTGTTTTTCTTCTCTTGCTAATTTTTCTAACTCAAACTGCCTTTGTTTTTCTTTTTCTTCCCTCTCAAATTCCCTTTCTTTTTCTCTTTCCTCCCTTTCAATCTCTAGCATTTTTAATTTAAGTTCCATTTCTATATTTGGATTTTCCACTGGAAACTGTTCCAGATCTCCTGGTGCAAACACATTTTCATCAATGTAATATTCAACTATCTCTCTAGCCAGTCTTGCTTTTCGCATGGCTGGTTTTACCTCTGTCAACTCCAACTGTCTGCAAATTTCTAGCAGTTCTGTCTTTTTAAAAGACTTCAAAACCCCTACGGTTGGTGATGCCAAGAAATCATCCATTGCTGTTGTCAATATATATCTAGGAAAATTCACAAAAACAATTTCACAATTTGGAATGTTAGATTTTCAATAAATTACTCACACAATGGTCTATCCCGGACCTTGAGCCCCCAATTTGTTATGGCCCCAATTTGTTATTACATTTATAACACAACAGCAACAGCAAGGGATGACAAACACAGTTTTAACAACTAAAACACATTTAATTTTTAACAAAGACAAAGACTAATAACAACCTACAACTAAAGACCAAGATTGATAAATAAGAAAAAAAACAGAAATAATTACAGTCCCTTCTTGGTGGGGTGGCTTGGTGATGTCCTGGATGAAGAAAATGCTCAAACACAGGCAAAGAAATCCACAAAAAAAAACTACACAGGTCTTGAACAGAAATGACAGGTCTGGTCACACGTATCCTTCTTCTTGCAATTTCTCCTACTCCTACTGTCTCAATTCTTTTCCTTATATACTCTTTTGCAGACCCCACCCACATTTAGACCTCTTTTTTTTAATTTTCGGGGACTTGTCCCAGACATGTCTGGAAACATGTCCAAACATGACTCCAGTCTGAGCTTAACAAAAAAAAGGTAAATACTGCCATCTAGTGGCCTATATTCACATTACAGCAGGGATATCAGGAGGGCGCCACTTCCGCATCAACACACCATCCTTGAGATAATACCCAACTGAAACTGCGTCTATTTCTTTATCAGGAAGGGCTCTCCTCTTTAGTACAAAAATTTCAGGATCATTAGTTTGCTCCTCAATCAACCGCTTTCTGGACAGAGACAAGTCTCCAGACACATCAGAATCACCAGACCCTTCCGGCTGGCTGAATAGAGAACTGATAAAAGTGTCTGATAAGTCCTCAAACGGAGAAACCATAGTAGGCCAATCAGAGTCATGAGGCGAACCACCTGAGTCCTGACTATTCAATGTGCTGGACGGCACCACAACATCCTCTTCTTTAGGCTTCTTGGCCATAGCACGAGTCACTGCGCAAGAAGGATACAGAGATGGGTCCTCATCCCCATCTTCAGTGCTCGGCTGTGAAGTAAGATGTACAGGGGGAACTATACTCAGCAACAAAAGTTTCTGTGACACCATTTATGTGTATGTTATAAATGACACGCAAAGATCTCAATGCAATCAATATGTTTATTTAACAGGAGAAACACTGACTTTTCAGTGCCAACGTCACTCAAAACGAAAAATGTCATTTTCATGCGTCATGAAGCACTTGTCTGACGTCTAACCAATTGTGACCTTCACACTTCAATACCGGGTGTGACTTCTTCGTGCCATGATGCAAGCAACGCATCTCCGGCGCATGGACCGAATCAGATGTGCCAGAAATTGCTGTGGGATGTCATTCCAAATCTGACGTAGACGTTGTCGCAATTCCTGGAGTGTAGCTGGCGGGTTATCCAACGCCGCAAACGTCGATCCATCTCGTCCCAAAGATGCTCGATTGGGGACATGTCTGGGGATCTGGCTGGCCATGGCTGGACATTGACATGCTGTTGCATCAGATACTGCTGTACAATCCTTGCAACGTGTGGTCTGGCGTTATCATGTTGCAGCGTTATTCCGGGACCATGTTGCATCAAAAACGGTACCACCAATGGCCGTAGCACTTCATCGCGATATCTTTGACCTGTCAGATTTCCATCAATAACAAGCAAATCTGTTCTGTTTCTAGCCGTGATCCCTCCCCAAATCATGACACTACCACCTCCAAAACGATCAAATTCCTGAACACAGTTGTTGGCATAACGTTCTCCACGTCGACGGTATACACGTAAACGACCATCACATCGGTGAAGCATGAATCTTGATTCATCAGTGAAGAGTACAAGATCCTACTGACGTTGGATCCACCGTCGATGTTGTTGTGCCCACTGTAGACGCAGTCGTCGGTGTTGTACTGTGAGTATTGGACGTCTTGCTGGCCGACGTGGGACAATGCCAAAATGACGGAGACGGCGACGGATTGTCTGTGCAGACAGTCGCCTCAAACCAGGTATCGTTCTTGCAGTTATGGTTGCAGGTTGGAATCGATTTCGGAGATGGGTTGTTCGAATCCAGTTGCCCTGTCTGGGAGTGGTTACTCGTGGACGGCCGCTGCGAGGACGGTCTCTGACATGTCTTGTCTGCTGATGACGCTGCCATAAGTTCCAAATGGTGTTTCGGTGGACATTCAGCCGATGAGCAACTTCCCTCTGCGAGGTTCCGGATTCAATCATCCCAATGGCCCTCCACCGATCATTTTCAGACAGTCTTGGCATTTAGAGGGTAGAGTTCCTGATCCGAAATGGCTGTGTTTTCGATAAGTGATGCTTCCGTTGTTCATCAGGCACAATGTGAACATTCCAAAAATTCTCCTCTTTTATTGCCATCCACAAGCATGATTTACGCACATTTTCACGTGCAAAGTCATTTTCTCGCATTTTCATGATTTCCATTTCAATGTTGTGTTTACGTGTACTGTTTCAGTCTGATATCACCATGTATGACAATTTCATAATTGCGTTATGAAAAATAATTAACAATATTGGTGTCACAGAAACTTTTGTTGCTGAGTATACTTTGCCCCCAGCCAGGTCATTGCCTAGCAACAGAGAAACACCCTTTATAGGTAGACTTGACATAAGTCCCACCTTTACCTGTCCTGTAACTAAATCTGACTTCAAGAATATAGAGCGCAGGGGTACAGATACAGTCCTCCCTTCAATACCTTGTTCAAGTATGAAATCCCCTGAAGCGGTCTCATCACGTAACTCCAAGGAGTCCATCGACAAAAGTGACTGAGAAGCTCCGGAATCCCTTCGGATATATATGGGGGACAGGAGTAGTATGCTTATTCAGAGCCACAAATCCCTCTGACACAAATGGAAGAAATTTCTCCCTCACAAAGTCAGCTGTATTAGGCTTTTTAGCCCCACAAGAAGCAGGCAATTTAGCAGATCGGTTATCTACTACAGGGGTTTCTAACCTTGTTTTCACAAAGGCATTTGGTTTGATATCCTTTTCTTTTTCTTTCTTAGCTTTAAGGAACCAACAGTTAGTTGTAACATGACCAGATTTCTTGCAATAACTGCAAACTAGACCACTTTTGTCACTGTCAGCTTTCACACTTTGATCAGACCTGTTACTGGATTTCTGAGCACCATCACCAGATTTGTCTTTGTCTTTGGGTAAGGAATCTTGGGTATCACCATAATCCTTTTTCTGAAATTGGGACCATCTATTATTACTGCTAGACTGAAATTTGGACTTATGTGTGAGAACATATTCATCTGAAAATTTTGCAGCTGATTGCAAATTCAGTGCTTGCTTCTCATTAAGGTAGGTCTTAACATCATCCTTAACACAGTTCTTGAATTCTTCAACTAACACCATCTCTTTTAGTGAGTTGAAATCATCCTTGACCTCCATAGAAGTACACCAGCGCTCAAAGCAAACCTGCTTCTCGTTAGCAAATTCAACATAAGTCTGATTTTCAGATTTCTTCAAACCTCTGAATTTCTGTCGGTAAGCCTCTGGAACCAACTCATAAGCTCTCAAAATAAACTTTTTGACAACCTCATAATCAGAGGAATCATCTGCAGACAAAGCCGAATAGGCTTGTTGAGCTTTACCCTTGAGGACAGTTTGCAACATCAGAGGCCAGTGTTCCTTTGGCCACTGGCAACTCTTTGCTACCTTTTCAAAACACTAGAAATAGTTGTCAACATCCTTTTCCGAAAATGGAGGCACCAGTTTTACCTCCTGACTGGCACAAAATTTATTTTTAGTTTCAATTTTAATTTTTAGTTGCTCCATTTGGAGTCTTTCTTCTCTATCGAATTTCTCTAATTCAAAATCTCTCTGTCTTGCTAATTTTTCTAACTCAAATTCTCTTTGTTTTTCTTTTTCCTCCCTTTCTATTTTCTCTTCTCTTGCTAATTTTTCTAACTCAAACTGCCTTTGTTTTTCTTTTTCTTCCCTCTCTAATTCTCTTTGCTTTTCTTTTTCCTACCTTTCTTTTTCTCTTTCCTCCCTTTCTTTTTCTCTTTCCTCCCTTTCAATCTCTAGCATTTTTAATAAAAGTTCCATTTCTATATTTGGATTTTCCACTGGAAACTGTTCCAGATCTCCGGGTGCAAACACATTTTCATCAATGTAATATTCAACTATCTCTCGAGCCAGTCTTGCTTTTCGCATGGCTGGTTTCACCTCTGTCAGCTCTAAATGTCTGCAAATTTCTAGCAGTTCTGTCTTTTTAAAAGACTTCAAAACCCCTACGGTTGGTGATGCCAAGAAATCATCCATTGCTGTTGTCAATATATATGTATTCAATTAAAAAAAAATCAATTTTACAATTTGAAATGTTAGATTTTCAATAAATTACTCACAAAATGGTCTATCCCGGACCTTGAGCCCCCAATTTGTTATGGCCCCAATTTGTTATTACATTTATAACACAACAGCAACAGCAACAGCAACAGATGACAGACACAGTTTTAAAAACTCAAACACATTTAATTATCAAAGACAATAACAACTAACTAACCTAAAGACCAAGATTGAATTATGTACAAAACATAAATATTTACAATCCCTTTTCGTGGGGGTGGCTTGGTGATGTCCTGGATGATGAAAATGCTCAAACACAGGCAAAAAATCCACAAAAGAAACGTCACAGGTCTTGAACAGAATGGCAGGTCTGGTCATCCTCTTGCAATTTCTCCTACTCCTTTACTGTCTCAATTCTTTTCCTTATATACTGTTTTGCAGACCCCACCCACATTTAGACCTCCTTTTTTAAAAATTTTCTGAGACTTGCCCCAGACATGTCCAGGACATGTCTAAACATGACTCCAGTCTGAGCTTTACAAAAAAAAGGTAAATACTGCCATCTAGTGGCCTATATTCACATTACAATACTCATGTGAGATGGGCTACAGAGCAGTGCTCATTTACACCAGCATACTGTAGGCAACAGCCATACACTTAAGTTCACTTTCCTGAATGAAGCTTTCCTTTTTAAGAACGCTTGGAATAAAGTGCAATGGGTGAAATAAAGCATGTTATTGGCATACCATTGTGTTATTGGCCACAGTTGCTGCTCGTTGAGGTGGAGGTGCTATTAAGAGTATAAAAGGGCTGCATTCTGTTTTTATTCTGGTGTTACTCTTTGTTCCTGGAGCCCTGTTATTTGTGTGCTGATGCTCCCCTCATGATGTTTATTTATTATTGAAATGAAAACAGTTTTATATTTTATACTCAGCCTGTGCATTTGGGTCCCTCTGTTTGGTTTGGGTACATGGTCCCAGTGCCCACCGGCTTCTTGCCTTCTGCCGGCGGGACTAAACCAAGACATATATGTATATATATATATATATAGAAAAAAAGGACAGAGAAAAATAAATGAGCAAATCCCATCATAAACTAAAGACGAATACATATGGCCTCCAGAAGCAATATATAAAACACTAATTTCTTGAAAGACACAAAGGGTCCACATACAAGGAGCGAATGCATTAAAAGAATTACCTCCCAAATTAGTTCTAGTCCTGAGATCCTCGAACAAAAACCATTTTTATGATCTGGTATGCTGACTTCTGATTTTGATGGATAAGAGCTTAGTAAGATATGAGGGAAGTTTGCCTAGTAAAGCTTTATAAATAAAATACAATGTGGCTTCCTTCTAAAATGAAGGGAAAACCACCCCACAGAATTATATAAAGCACAGTGATGGGTTTGGAAACCATCACCAGTGATGAAGGGCAATGGATCTTAAGGTACTAACAGAGGCATGCCTGTAAATGACATTTCCGTGATCAAATATGGGTAATATTGTTGCCTCTACAATCCTCTTCCTATTGTCCAAAGAAAAACAGGACCTGTTTCTGGACAGAAACCTGATTTTCATTCTAAGTTTCTTGGACAGGTTAGACATGTGCGTCTTAAAAAGAAAAGTCATGATCCAACCAGATGCCCAGATATTTGAAAGACTGAACCTGCACTATTTGAGCATCGGTCACAGAGAAATTGGAGTCACCTGACATAATTGCATTCTGTGTTAAAAAGATCATGAACTTTGTTTTATCAGTATTTAAAACCAGTTTAAGATCTGCTAGAGCATGCTGTATAACGTTAAAAACAGACTGTAAATATGTCAGGGCCTGTAGGGATGTTGGAGCAGAGGAATAAAGCACTGTATCGTCAGCATAAAAATGACTCTTGCAATTAGTTACATTACAAGCAATGTCATTTATATAAATTGTGAATAAAATTGGACCAAGAATGGAACCTTGTGGTACACCTTTTGTCACCTTTAAAAATTGAGACTGCGCATCCCCAGAAATAATAGCTTGGGTTCTATTTGAGAGGAAGTCCTGGAACCATGAACATGCTCTGTAACCAAGACCAATGGAATACAACTTATTTGATAAGATATTATGGTCTACTGTGTCAAACGCTTTTGCTAAATCAATAAATCGGGCCGCACATTTTTGTTTACTATCCACAGCTGTTACTATAAATCTTTTACAACCAATGAAGCTGCTGTAATGGTGCTATGTCCAAGCCTGAAACCAGATTGCTGTGACGTTAAAATGTTATTGGAAGTTAAGGAATTGTAACGTTGTTGTTTTACAAGAGAATCTAAAATCTTAGCCAGGCATGGCAATTTTGAGATGGGCCGATAGCTGTTAACTGAACTGGGAGACTGCCCTTAAATAAAGGAAAAACATGAGGCATTTTCCATATACTGGGAATAGACCCGTCGATAATGACAGGTTAAAAATATTAGTTATTGAATGTGCAATCAGTGGGGCTGCAAGACGCAAAAGACTCGGGACTAAGTGATCCTTTCCAGAGGAATTATTTACATCTAATTCTAGAAGGACCTCATTCACGTTTAATTCCCTGAAAGAAAACAATTCTCAAGGATTTTGAGAATTTGTAAATGCACTAGAGCTAAGGTCAGACATATCTCCTACAGTGGATTGATAATTAAAATTTTCAAAAAGTTTTCCGGCCGCTATAAAATGTTTTTTAAAAAATCAGTAATAGGACCAGAATTTATGTGGATAGTATGAGGTAATAAAGAAGAAGGACTATTATTCAGGGACTTGACAATTTTCCAAAATTTTGCTGGATTACCTTGACATTTAGCCAATGACGTAATGAAATATTCAGATTTTGCCTTTTTTTTATTATCAGTAAGCAGCATTTATTTCTTAATTTTCTGAAAACTGGCCAGTCTGAGATTGTCTGAGTTTCCCTAGTTTTAACCCAAGCTTCATCCCTTACACGAAGATCATTGGATAAAGCAACCGAAAACCAAGGATTTCTCTGGTTTTTTACTCAGAATCTCTTTACCGAGCTTGCTAATCAACAGCACGATTAAACACAGAAGTAAAATGAGCTAACACTAGGTCAGGGCCTGGAATAAAACCTGCAAAGCTTAAATCACTCCAGAAAATATTGTGGAGGAAGGCCTGTTCACAGAAAGGTTAAAAATTTCTTTTAGTAATAAAACATGGGGGTTTCTTTGATACTTTCATATCCCTAATACATGCTACTGGGCAGTGATCACTAACATCCAGGGAAAGACGCCGCTCAGAGCGTACTTTTGCTGTGTATTTGTTCAGATTAGATCAATTAAAGTTGACCAGGATAAATCTTTAAAATTTGGTCACGTAGACTCTGAGATAAGTTGCAACAGAATCAGGTCATCACAGACTTCTTTGAAATGGTTTGAGGACGGCGATAGCCAGTCGATATTGAAATCGCCCACATCAACTAATTCAGCGTGTGCATAAGCAAACAAGATTTTAGAGAGATTGATTATGGAGCAGGAAGGTGCGCTCGGTGGGCGATACATACCTGCTAGTACAATACTTCCACTACCCAATGCTATTTTAAGAACAAGACACTCAAATTGCTCAGGCATAGAGGAGGATAGTAAAACATTAACAGTAAGAGAGGATTTTACAAAGATCACTACACCTCCCCCTCTCTTACTCCTGTCACACCTAAAAACACTATAACTAGCCAATGCTATATCAAGGTCTGACACAGAAGCATTCAACCAGGATTCAGTTGCAAGAAATATCTCAGGATTACTATGAAGAACCAAAGCCGTAATACAATCCATTTTTGATAACAAACTCCTTACATTAAGACACAGAATACCAAGACCACATTTCCGAGATTGAAATGCTACTGGAGTTAAAACATGCTTTTTCCTTACCTGATAAAACTGCCAGACTGCTATGGCATTAATACACCGCTTTTACAGGGCTAATCTAATTGGCCTTAATGGAACCAAACCCCCACCACATGCACAGGTATTTAAATTGTCTTCTTTGAATTCTTTTGACAACAGCACCACAGTTGTGCAGTCAACTCCAATCACAAAATTACCAAAATGGAGTGAGACACACCCACGTTTTATCTGCATTCACCCGTATTACTTGCATTTAATATGGCCCCCTGTGAAAACCAGGTTTATTTAAAAAGTAGTAAGGACTCAGGTCAATGACGTGACCTGCAGATTTTTGTGTCCGAGCGCACTACTTTGGTTTAAAATAATTTTAAATGATTCATAATAAGCATCATTTTATTCGATTCGACACCTGTTTAATTTGATCATATTTCAAGTTTATCATGAAAATGATATACAGTATATTGTATGTTTTGCCATCTCAAACCCTCAAAATGTCAAGTGGTGCAACCATATGAGCAAGTTAACGCTATGTGAAATGTATTGAATAAGTAATTGAAAATATGAAGAAATATAATATTAATATAGGGGCATAATTTTTATTTTGAAAACCTTTAACATGAACAATGTTTAATTGTTTAGTTCTTAAATAGTTTGGAGTATTAAATAGTTAAATAGTTATTAAATTGTTTGGAATATTAAAAACAAATTTGTCTGGAAATCTGCATATCTGAAATGTCAGGGTGGCGCAGCCGCATTCATACAATTTTTATTGCGCGAGATCAGTAAACAGGATATTACATCATCAAAAGGCACCCAAGTGACCTTTACTGATGAGTGAAAGGTATGTAGATGTCTCTCAAATATTGGATAAAAAAGTAGCTACTATCTCTTCATACTTAGACTTGTTCAGTTTACATGTCAGGTGGTACAACCAATATAAAACTAAGAAAAAGTCAGACTCGTGGCCTACCGGCCCAAGTAATAAGTTTCGGCTCCGGATCATCTTTTTTTTTTTCAGGGTTGCAATTGTCCTGCTCTTGCGCGCACCGTTTTGCGATTGGCCCATAGATATACATATAAAACACTTCATTGCTGATAGGGAACGCTCAAGTGAAGCATCTGTCCCAGGAGCATATACACCGGGAAATTAAATTTGCACGTACACTCCCATTCATTTTCGCCTACTGTAAAATTATATTTTCAAAAACACTTGCATGCGAGTTGGGATGATTTTGATATCTCTGTGCAGAGCAATATTTTCTCTCCCTAAATATGTCCTTTTTTGGAGGATGGAAAGCGGCACTCTTACTAAAGGGAAGATCGAAATGCTACTCGGTGTCAACGTTAGTGTGAGCAGAAAAGTTCAGTTAAGGTGACCAATAGCTCTCTTCCGGCACTTCTTTTCTCAGCATCCACATCCCCTGCGAATGCTCAGGTGAATAACCAGATAGTTTTCAATTGATTGAAAATATGGCAGCAAATTTTAAAAAAATCTGCAAATTACCCGACACCTCTATTTATGCCCCAATATACCGTAATCATGCATTCCTCCATCACTCTCTGATACATCTTTTGATAGCTGGAGGGAAAAAGGTATTGTCACTCTGAAAGATTTGTATATTAACAAAAAATTTGAAACTTTTACTCTATTAAAATATAAGTTCTCCCTTTCTGATACGCATTTTTTTCGACACATACAAAATGGAAACTATGTTTAACGGTGCATTCCTAACTTTGAGTCTCTCCCTGAAGAGAGACCAATTTATAAGCTGTTGGTTGGCCCCCCTCAATCTAAAAGATTGGTCTCAGACTTTGTTGCTATATTTTCTGAGCAAGTGAATTATTCCACAAACTTTTTGAAAAATGCTTGGGGGGAGGAACTGGGCAAACAGATTAGGAATGAGGTGTGGGATGAGGGCCTTTGCAGGATCCAGTTATGTTCTATCAATGTAAGGCACCAGTTAATCCAATTCAATGTGATGCATAGGCTCCATTATTCAAAAAATTCTATGTAATTTAGTTTTCTTACCATTTCCTCCTTTTGTGATCGGTGTAAGTCTGCAGAGGGCCCTCTGACCCACCTCTTCTGGAATTGCCTGAAGTTGTATTATTTCTGGTGTGACATAATCGAGTGGTTTTCTGAAATGTATGGTTGTATATTTGAACCTGATCCAGAGATTGCACCCAGAGATTTTTGGGTTTTCTCTTTCTTTGCAAAACCATAGTGTTGCTATGCAAAGAACTGTTATGTATGGAATGATAATTGCAAAGAAAGTAATTTTAAAATTGTGGAAGTCAGATAATGTGCCTCAATTTAAGACCTGGTTTACTGAGCTTACTGGTATATTACATCTGGAGAAAGTCCATTATGGCATGGTGGACAGTCTTAATACATTTTCTGATATATGGCAACCATTTTTGTATCATTTTGCTCAGTATAAGATTGATTCTGGCCAACAACAAAATATTTAGTGTGCCACCCACCTTTTTACTGATTGTCTGTGCTAAGATGAACTGTGCTAGTGATGGAGCAGTGTAAATTAGTATTTTCTTAGGGAGATTCCCTGTGCTTTGTCTGTTTGTTTTGGTTTGTTTTTTGGTTTTTGTTTCTATTTTGTCTTTGAGCTTTTATAATTGTTACTGTATGGAAAAGTGCAATAAAAATATATGAGAAAAAAAAAAGGTGACCGAGGCTTTTAATGACCGTCTGATAAGATAATTGCTTGGTAGTTTTCGCCGTTATAAGCAACGTCCATGAATGTCCGTATACGTTATCAAATTACTCTCTGGTTTCCTCACTTTATTGTAACCTGATTGAGCATGTATGCAGTTGACCAAATTGTTCATACAGAATTATATGGCTAATGCCAACGTTGTTAAAAGGAAGCAGTACTTAACTCTAGCTACTCCTTTACTACACAAAGAAAAAAAGAAGGAGTGTGTTTTTTTTTCAAGAAACTTTTGGTTGCGCCACCTGACATTTTTTGGCTGTTGAAATTGCAAATACTGTCCAAAACTGTACTAAAACCCTGTAAATGTTTTGCAACTATTTTTACTTGTTTAAAAACACTCTTCCAACTTCAAATTAATGTATTCTGTACATTTGTAAATATTTATTAAAAAAAACATTTTTAAAAGGCTTATTTGTCATTGACCCACACTTGTCTTCTCTGATTCTTCTATTCCCTTCAAAATTCAGATTGCTGCAAATATGTAGCCATAACTTTTATGAAATATCATATGCAGCATGGTGAATTTCTACACTATTCCTGAAAAAGCAGCATGCTGGGCAAGGTGAAATTTGGAATCCTTTGCAAAAGTCTACAACTGTCCGTGTTTTACACCTCCTGTGTAAAAGTCATAATCCACTATCCTGAATGCAGAAAGAAAGTGAGCTGGTTCACAGCTGCAATATAATTTATAGAAATATATCTCGTCTTTGATGACAGTTCGTAATCTTATTTTCTTAGTAGTCGCCTACACAGTGTGTTATTTAGTGCAGGGAAAAGCACACTTAAGATTTGAAAGTTGAAAAATGAAATTATTTAGTATATATGTGGTGCAGAGTATAAGCGATGATTAAAAACCCCAGAAATACCAGAGACTACTGCTAAAAATGTTGGTTCAGACCTTGCCACTCAACAAAGACAGTGCTCCTTCATGTCAGTTAGGTGCGGCCTCCAACTCTTCCTTATTCATGCTTCTCTCACTCCTGCCTTCTTTTTCTGAAAATGAAGATCTAGGATGTATTCCAACATTGGACTAAATCCCACAACACTAGCATTGCTTCCAGTTTGCTACGGTGTTGGCCTGCAGTGATGCAGTTATAACACCCTGCAGTATCACCTCAGAGGTCTGCCAAGACTCTCTTCTTTGCTCCTTTCCCACCTCACTTGGTATCTCAAGTTTGTCATTTCTGCGCATGGGTTGTCATTTTCATATTGATGACACTCAATACTGTGAGGGATGTGCAGTATTTAAATTAGAAAAAGTTCATGCAGCTGTTTTTGCAAAGGTGTTGTTACCACAAAATGACCACATGATTTACTTGAATTCACAAACTTTG
Organism: Gymnothorax reevesii; assembly: GCA_029721435.1. Classification (NCBI taxonomy): domain Eukaryota; kingdom Metazoa; phylum Chordata; class Actinopteri; order Anguilliformes; family Muraenidae; genus Gymnothorax; species Gymnothorax reevesii. The sequence goes on from CM056575.1 coordinate 88,900,655, forward strand.
TGAGTATTTATATTTTCTCACCATCTTTAAAGGGAACCTATTATGCAGATCCTTCCTTAAATACATAAAAGTAATGTTATGATGTTGTTTGTCCATTCTCAACCTCTGAAAAGTTTCTAACCATAAAACGCAGGGGTTTTGCCTTAGTCCAAGAACGTGATTTCATGAACGTGATTTCCACTCTGAACAGCTCCTCCCGAGATCTTCACAAGATCTTGGCAAAACCTGATGACAGGTTGTGCCATCCAATTAATACAGACCTAACCAGAGCCAACCACGCGGTGGACCTGCCTACACCGTAAACTATTATAGCAGGCACTAACAACAGCAGATCATACTATGCCTTAGTAGCATCTACACTTTTGGAAATACAAAAGAAGAACCGCAGATCATTTGAGGTGCAGTTTTGTCAGTATCTCTCCCAAAGCTTTTACTTTTCGCGTTTACTTTTGGACGTAAAGAAAAACACCAATTTCTCTTCTAAAAGACGATGCCACCAGAAATCAGTGGGTCGCTTTTTTGTTTGCTGGCAGCAAACAGCCACGGCCAAAGGGAACTTTAGCTGCTTGTGCTCAGCATTTCACCAAAGACAGCTTTTTTAATAAAGGATAATTTGACACTGGATAAGCGTTTCAGCTGCTTCTAAAACCTGAAGCAGCTGCATCGATCAAGCGCTCGGAGCCACAAGCTGTAAGTTACCATATTACAGCAAATAATGTTCGTGAAGCTAATGTGTTACGGAGCTAACAATAGTTAGCACTAACAATAGGCCTAAAGTACAGGCTTTGTGAAATATCTGAAGATAAAGCCTGGATCCGTTGCGACTGTTCGTGACTCACAGACACAGAAGCTACAAGTTGCTTTTACTGCAAAAGCCAACCTGATGTGATAGCCACTTGATTCTGGCTATAGCACTACGGCTAATTTAGCCAAGTTACTATTGCTAATGTTTGTGCCCTAAATATGCAAGAGTGATATCAGGGGAAATTCTACAGAAGGTGGGTGAACATAAACCTCATTTGAAGCTAACCTTTTATTCTTGTTTGTAATTTGGATGCTTGGTACAATTGTCCACGGTAATGGAACTTGCTGTCTGTAAAACCTATATTGCAGGCGTTTGTCTCTGTGGTTGTTGTGATCACTCAGTTACCAGCTACTGCATGTTAGTTTGCATGCCGCCGTGCTAATGAAAAATTTTCCTGGTTAACTTATATGCAATAAGTCTGATCGGTATGCTTGTGTTACTTCGGTAAGCATCATTGTGACAGTTTCATCAGAACGTTGCTTGATTGAAGCCACTACAGTTGAAGCTAACCTGAGAGGAGCTATTAGACCAGACAAAGGTTTTGCAAAGCTTGGGGTGCATTTTTGGGTGCTTTTGAAATGATCGCTTAAAGGAGAATTCCCGTGTGAAATTGACTTGGGGTGTATTGAAACATGATAATGAGAACTAACTTTTGTCGAATACCCCACCTCCGTATGCACGCAACTTTTTGAAATACATGGCTTTTAAGCTGAAGCTCCCAACAGGCTTACAATGGTTGTGAATCGGGCATCGCATTGCCATGCAAAGAAATCGCTATTTTTTTCATCATTAACAAGGCTTAAAGTAGCTACACACTTCATCGGTAGAATTCCGAGGGCCCTGACGTTTAACACGAGGCACGGAGAACTTTGAAAATGCACAGGTAGTTTATTAAAAAATACTATTTATGCAAACAGTACCTCGATGTAGTTTCCAGTCGCCTCCATCTTGAAACTCACAATAAGTCGATTGATGAGCACAAACGAATAGATTGCAATCTGTCTCCCTATCCTTCCTATTTGTTTGTGCTCGTCAATCAACTTATTGTGACTTTCAAGATGAAGGCGACTGGAAACTACATCAAAGTAACATCTTCATCTAATCACTTGCATCAACCATTATAAACCTAAAAATGGGGTGAGTTGATCTGAAATTGATTGTGTGAGTATGCCTCTCACTGAATTCTTGTTTAAGTTTTTTTCATGATATGTAGTGATTAACTATGACCCTTATGATGTTTATGCTTAAAATGATTGCCTATTCTTAAACCTTCAAGCTGAAGGAGCCTCAAGACCACGACAAGGTGACAGGTCCCCTTGAGGAATAACTACCATACTATCATACCTATTTAACATATCGAGGGATGACTGCAATAAACAGTTATGTCCAGATGTTATATATTGGACATAACTGTTTATTGCAGCCAGCCCTCGATATTATACAAAACCCAAAACCAGTAAAGTTGGCACGTTGCCTAAATCGTAAATAAAAACAGAATACAATGATTTGCAAATCCTTTTCAACCTATATTCAATTGAATACACTGCAAAGACAAGTTACTTAATGTTCGAACAGGTAAACTTTGTAATTTTTTGCCAATATTAGCTCATTTGGAATTTGATGCCTGCAACATGTTTCAAAAAAGCTGGCACAAGTGGCAAAAAAGACTGCGAGAGTTGAGGAATGCTCATCAAACACTTATTTGGAACATCCCACAGGTGAACAGGCTAATTGGGAACAGGTGGGTGCCATGATTGGGTATAAAAGCAGCTTCCCTGAAATGCTCAGTCATTCACAAACAAGGATGGGGCCAGGGTCACCACTTAGTGAACAAATGCGTGAGCTGATTGTTGAACAGTTGAAAGACAACATTCCTCAACGAGCTATTGCAAGAAATTTAGGGATTTCATCATCTACGGTCCGTAATATTGTCAAAAGGTTCAGAGAATCTGGAGAAATCACTGCAAGTCAGCGACAAGGCCGAAAACAAACATTGAATGCCCGTGACCTTCGATCCCTCAGGCGGTACTGCATCAAAAACCGACATCAGTGTGTCAAGAACATCACCACATGGGCTCAGGAACACTTCAGAAAACCACTGTCAGTTACTACAGTTCGTCGCTACATCTGCAAGTGCAAGTTAAAACTCTACAATGCAAAGCGAAAGCCATTTATCAAGAGCACCCAGAAACGCCGCCGGCTTCGCTGGGCCCAAGCTCATCTAAGATGGACTGATGCCAAGTGGAAAAGTGTTCTGTGGTCTGACGAGTCCACATTTCAAATTGTTTTTGGAAACTGTGGACATCGTGTCCTCCGGACCAAAGAGGAAAAGAACCATCCGGACTGTTATAGGCGCAAAGTTCAAAAGCCAGCGTCTGTGATGGTATGGGGTGTATTAGTGCCCAAACATGGGCAACTTACAAATATGTGAAGGCACTATTAATGCTGAATGGTACATACAGGTTTTGGAGCAACATATGTTGCCATCCAAGCAACGTCCTTTTCATGGATGCCCCTCCTTATTTCAGCAAGACAATGCCAAGCCACATTCTGCACGTGTTACAACAGCATGGCTCCGTAGTAAAAGAGTGCAGGTACTAGACTGGCCTGCCTGTAGTCCAGACCTGTCTCCCATTGAAAATGTCTGGCGCATTATGAAACATAAAATACGACAAAGGAGACCCCGGACTGTTGAACAACTTAAGCTGTAGCAAGAGCTGCATCAAGCAAGAATGGGAAAGAGTTCCACCTGAAAAGCTTCAAAAATTGGTCTCCGAGCTGCCGGGTGGCTCACACGGTTAAGGCACTGCGCTGCAGTGCAGAGGTGATCACCACGTCGCGGGTTCGAGCCTCGGCGTACCCACCGGCAGGGGTCGGCAGCTTTTTCAGAGTAGCGCACAATTGGCTATCGCGCTACAGGGTTACAAATTGGGAAGGGACTGCCGGATTTGGGTATTCGATAACAGCTTTGTTCGTTGCTCCAGCGCCTCCTGTTGGCCAGACGGGCGCTCGTCAGGAAGACTCCGGCTTGGTTCATGTCCGGGTATCCTCCGCCCTCGCTCTGAACTTGCGAAGATTCAACCAGCGAGTGTATAAGAATCAGTGGCTGACAGGCACGTGCTTCGGAGGAGAGCCGTGAACTGTCTTCACTATCCTGAATTGGCAGCAAGGGGTCGCATACGAGCAAGCTTTGTACATAGTTCCCCAATTGGGCATTCCAAATTCGGGTTGGATTGGAGATGCCAAATTTATTTAATAAAAAAAAAAAAAAAAAAAAACAAAAAAAAAAAAAACTTGGTCTCCTCAGTTCCCAAACCTTTAGTGAGTGTCGTTAAAAGGAAAGGCGATGTAACACAGTGGTAAAAAGGCCCCTGTGCCAACTTTTTTGCAATGTGTGGCTGCCTTTAAATTCTAAGTTAATGATTATTTGCAAAAAAAAAAAAAAAGTTTCTCAGTTTGAACATTAAACATCTTGTCTTTGCAGTGTATTCAACTGAATATAAGTTGAAAAGGATTTGCAAATCATTGTATTCTGTTTTTATCTACGATTTACATAACGTGCCAACTTCACTGGTTTTGTATATTTGAAAGACATTTGACTAGATTTCGCAAAAAATAAATAATCTATTTACAATTTCACAGATTTGAATTTGGCTGTTTGTGGCTGCATCTTTGTGACTGGTGGTGGAGGTATCCAAGATAATACAGGATGCCATAAGAAGAGGTCAGGAGAACACCAGGTGCAGGATCCAGAAGTGTTTATTAAACACAAAACACTAGGAGAAAATTGGCAGACACGCCAGAAAAACACCGTGCACATGCACTGAACAAATGGGAAAACTAAGGTACACTGCCAAAGGCTGGGGGAAACAGAAATACTCACTCCAAGAGTAGATAAGAAAAACAAAAACTGAACCTAACTAAACTGACAGACACACTGGGAGACTTAAACAAGGGGGAGACAAGACGTGGGCGCAGCAAAATACAAGACTCGGGAATCATACAAAGGAAATACTCCGAAGGCTCAAGGAGCTGAGATTTCACCATGCAGATCTGAGTCAAACGCAAGGATCTGTCTGACTTCCCCCTCCCAACTCTACCACATAGTCTCGAAAGGAGGCGGGGACTCGGAATGCAATCTCGACTGAAACAGAAACACATGGGATTAATTAACAATTACACGAGAACTGGGTTAAAAAGAATGACTCGAGACAAGACGCTGAGACCATCAATCAAGCTAGACAGTTTAGATTAAAGTAATTTAAACGTGCCGAGTAAAAAGCACCACAAGAGAAGCGAAAGGGAAGCACAGCTTTTAAAACAGTTAATCAGAGATAGCTCAAGGAAGAATTTACTAAAGCTAGGAACACTCACTTGCTAATGAGTTAATTAAGGTTAATACTATGTGACAAAATGTTTACTATCACCCTCAAATAAGTGCTGGTTAGTATGGGTTAGTAATTATCCTATCAGAGAACGCATTCACTTAGAGTTTAGCGAGACCCAGAATTAAACACAGGTGGAAGCAATGAATGAAATACCAGAGCCGAAACCGAAAGAGGAAACGTGATTGGAGGACAAGACACAGGCATGCTGAAAGCGGTCACGCAACATCACTGAAGACAGAGGGGTAGTGGATCGTCAGACGACTGAAATGAAACTGAAATATAAAATGAAAGTAAAGCACAAGCACAAATAAGCACGGGACAACTTACAAAAGGGCAGGATGATAACAGATGCTGGCTGCATGTGCACACATTCCGATGGTACGCTTGCCTGTTGGGCAAACACATTAATAATCTCTGATTGAATCCTTATCCTTATCCTTATCAGAAGAGTCGTATTCAATCCAGACATTATATTTAGTCTGAGACCGATGTCTGGAGTGAATCTGACCTCTGATAAAGTTTGGTGTGTACTGGCACACCCACACCTCAGTCTCCATTGGGGTGAGATGTTCTGTGACATAACTTGGGTATTACCAGCTCAAGCAGGCACCAACATCTGACTGTCGTCCGGTACTCTAACTGTAAGAAAGGAAACTGAGTACCACTAGCATCGATTTTTTGCCAAACAACTTTCACCTATCAAGTCATGTCTGGGTCTGCTTTAACTCTATCTGCCTGGGAGTTTGGTCTGGTCAAGTGAGACTTCATCCTCAATGCGATTGCAACAACTGCTGCTCTTCGCTCAGAATCAGGTTGGTAGCTCCACGAGCAGCATTGAGACAAGCAGTTGGTCCTCGGACCAAGGTTCCAATGACTGCAATCAATGATTTGAGGTTATCCGCTCTTTGAAAAATGTCCATTGCTTTAGCCGCCTGTGATAGCTCTCTACCACCCAACTGGTTTTCGTGCAGAGGTGATTAACTCAAAAGCCGAATTCATTAAAGGAAGGGAGTAACGGTTCTTAATGGTGATGTTATTTAGGCCCCTATAGTCAATACATAGCCTGAGAGATCCGTCCTTCTTGCCAACGAAGAAGAAGCCGGCGCCAGCAGGAGAGGAAGAGGGACCGATGATTCCAGCAGCCAGTGACTCCTCCACGTATTTCTCCATAGCCTCCTGCTCAGGACAAGACAGGCAATAGAGGCCCCCTTTAAGGGGCACTGTGCCAGGTCGGAGATCGATGGCGCAGTCATACGGTCTGTGAGGGGGCAGAGACAAGGCACGAGACTTAGACAAGACTTCAGCTAGGTCATGGTACTCACTGGGAACCTTTGTCAAATCCGGGGCGTATGGAGGCCCACTGGATCCTCCCTCGGCCTGCTTAACGGGAGCCTGCCCAGTCCTCCAGTTGATGGTGGGGTGATGTTGTTTCAACCAAGGGAGGCCCAGGACGATGGGAGCAGAGGAGGAGGTGATGACGTGGAGCCGGATTTGTTCCTGATGGTTGCCAGAGACAAGGAGTGTGAGTGGGGGCGTAACCTGAGTTACCTGACCTAGCGGCTGCCCACAAAGGCCCAGTGCTTGGAACAGCGTAGGTAGTTTCTGGGGCTGGAGCTGGAGCTAGTTGCACAGGTTAGCGTCGATCAGATTGATGTCTGAGCCTGAATCAAACAAAACATCAGTAACCACTGATCGCTTACCAACAAGTAGGGTAACGGGAACCAGCTTACGTAGATCATTGTTATTCTGAGTCAGCTTTCCGATCCTTCCACTCACTCCTTCCGTCTTCCGTAGGGGGCAGCGCTGGATACGATGGCCCCCCTGACCACAGTACAGGCATGCCCCGGTGCGCAGTCTCCTAGCCCGCTCTTGAAGGGATAAACGGCAACGGTTGACCTGCATGGGTTCTCCCGACTCCCGGGGCACGCCGGTCTCCTGGATAGGAGATTCGCCCCGAGGAGATCGAAAGTTACCAAGCTGGCCTGACCGTTGGGGCTCTGAATGGCTCAGACGCGCCCTCTTACGCTGTTGGATCCGGGAATCGATCTGGATGGCCACTCTTATGAGCCCCTGCAGGTCAGGTGGAAGTACGCGGGACGCCAACTCATCCTTTATGTTCTGTGCGAACCCCCCATAAAACACATCAAACTAGGCGTCTTCGCTCCAGTGAGTAGAGGCGGCCAAGGAACGGAATTGGATGGCATAATCGGAGACACTGCAGCCGGCTTGCCGTAAACTCAGTAGTGCACCTCCTGCCTCTCGCCCCTGGTAGGACCGGTCAAACACCTCACTCATCTCTGCCATGAATTCTTCAATGGTGCGGGTGCAGGGGTAGCCAGTGTCCCACATAGGTTGCCCAATCCCTTGCTCTGCCGGTCAGGAGTGTGATGATGTAGGCCACTCTGGACCGTGAGGTAGGGAAGGTGAGTGGCTGTAGCTCGAATATGATCGAACACTGGGACAGGAATGCCTTGCAGGTGATGGGATCTCCGTCATACTCCCGCGGGAGAGTAAGACGTGGCTCCCGAATGGGGAGCTGCCTCTGCCGTTGCGATTGCAGGACTGGGAAAGGTGGGACCCAGAGTGAGACGCTGTAGAGTAGCTCTTATCTCCTGCAAGTCGCGATGCTGTTGCTGAATGACGACCTCTTGTTGTTGACTTCGGCGTAGCATTTCAGCAGTATCGACTGGAGTCTGTACTGGTCGACTCGTACTGAAAGGAACGGTCTGACTCCAAATGCAGTTCAGCATCGGCAGGGCGTTTATTGGGATTAACAAAGCTCATGGTCAAGGACAGGAACAGATCAATAGCCAGGCAAACAGAGTAATGCAGAATAGTCAGAATCAAAGTCAGGGGACAAGCAGAGATAATTCGGTAACCAGGAAATCAGTCCGCACAAAGACAGTAACAAAGGGGGTAGATCTAAGGGAATAGAAGGGGAAGGAAAAAGGTAGTTGGATGGGCTAAGGAAGAACACAGGAGAATCTAAACAGATGGGTACAAAATGGGAATAAGGGAGATAAAAGTACTAATCAATCAACCAGCAATCAAACAACATAATACAAACAATCAATAACAAGACTTACAGGAGAATTCACAAGAAACGAGCAATCAACAATCGAAACCAGAAAAGTGCAGAAACGAGACTTGACCAAGACGAGCTATGGGAAGAAACGAGTCGACAAGAAGCTGAGGAAAAGTGGGTCTTCTTATACACAAACAAATTAAGTGGAATCCCAGCTAAACATAGAACAACTGTAGAGAGAGGTGGAATTAGAAAAGCAAGGACGGTGATAGGAGAGAGAGAGGAAACGGGTGGAGTTCTAACTCTAATCTAACTAAACACCCGTGCCTCACTAAACTACTCTCAGGTGTGGATAGTCAATGAGAACAGGGAGAAAGAAGGAAGTGGAATTACCTAACCGAGTTTCGATACAGGGAAGAGAGTGTGATGAAAAAGACAAGACACCACGAGACAGAAACGAGAGGAAGGCACTGAAGACTAAAGACAGCGCAGTCTTAGAGAAACATACATACTCTAAAAGAATAATATTACAAATAAATAAATAGCAACTAAAACTACTAAAACATACTAAAAACAAACATACAAATATCTGATTTCTAACAAATGAAGTATGAATGAATAATGAAGTAAATTTGTAAACAATTAAATGGGGCGATAAATATATTAAAATGTTGTATTAATAAATGTAAACACATATAAATTAGTTGATATAGTTCAGTCAATAAGTTTTTCTTTAAAAATTTCATTTTTCAAGGGATTACTTGAATGTTTATCTATTAGACATAGGCTTCAATGGGTGTGCTTGTTCAAACCAGAGGGTCAATTAATTTGCAGATATTCATGGAAAAGTCTCAGGCCATCATATACCACCACTTGTAAACCTAAGGTACGCTAAAAAACTTGCTAAGACAGACAGTTTTTGCAATCTTATTCTGAGACTTAAATTCCTTATTTTTCTCTCTCATGCAGAAAATTTAAGCTTACTTTAAGCTACCATTTACTTGAAAAGTGACATTTTCTCAGTCCACTGGCAAATCTCGAAATGAGTCAAAATAATCTCACCTTATTGGCAAGATTTTTGTCTAACTCAGTTGTGGATATTTATCTATAATCATGATTTAAGATATGCTGATGCAAGTAAAGAGAAGACAGCAAATATAGTAAGAAATTAAATCAGCCTTAATGAAATAATCCTTAAGTGTTATCAGATTTTCTTTACAGCGAGAAAATGTAGCTCGGTCAAATACTAACCAGCCTAAGCTATAGCTATTGTTGGCAATCCTAGTAGTTCCTGGTTTGTGAAAACAAACACAATAATGTTTTACTCACAGGTAACATTGCTCAAGTTTATTTTATGCTCAGCTTTGCTCTGGTTACCTTCAATGCCTGCAGTTGGACGGAGAGGGTAATGGCCCGAGCCACGGAAACCAAGGAGTGTCAGCGTATAGAATGAATGTTGGACCCAACTGCAGGAAAAAAAGGTCTTTAATGACAAAATCCTCGCCAGCAAAAACATTTGGTGGAAACAAAAGGTTCCAGGCAAAAAAGCACAGGAAGCTAACAGAAATATTCTTAGAGCAAAAACTAGAAAATCCAGAAAGCTGGTCTTACAAAGAAAAAAAAAAACAGAACTAACACTGTGGCAAGTACAAGTTATTTCAAACAAAGGTGCAACAATCTGACAGGGAGTGAAACCGGGTAAGGGAACTAAATAGACAGGCCTATCGAGAGAATAGAAAACAGGTGCGAGCAAAACATGGCAGGGAAGAGACAAAGACAGAAAATGAAGACTCAGTCGCTGATATGGAATCAGTGACACCAGATGCGGGAAAAGGGAATGAGGATTTTATTATAACCAAAACAAAACAGGCACGAGGGCCAACAAAAAACTTGGCCCAAAGGGTTGCAAAAAACAAACTAAGGAAGCTACACAGAGCTATAAACAAAAATGCAAAGGCAAAAAACAAAAAGGCACTGGAAACTCCAGGCGAGAAGATCAAGAAAAATAAATAACAAGACTAAATATATATATACACACAAGACGAGAGGCTAGGACAAATACTAGGGAACTTGACAAGAACTTGGCTAAACGAGACGCGACTAGAAACAAACTTGAGACACTGCCTGCCAGCCAACTTCCACCGCATCCAGATAAAGCTTGGAAATCAAGGACACATGAGGGGCAACACCTGGAGAAGCAGAAACAAGAGGCATGGCAAGATCAAGACATGGACAGAGATTGGATGACATGACCTGCTCATTAAGAGAATGAGCGTGCTCAGCTTAAGTACCAATTAAGTATGCAGTTTGGAAGCAAGCATGAATATTAAGAACAGAAAAGCACAGCAAGATCTTGAAATAGCAAAGCAGGAATCATGACAATAAACTCCCTGTCTAAATTAGTAGTATTAGTAATGTGCCTATCTAAGAATTACACCAACCCAGTGAGTGTTAGTAAATGTTAGTAACTTAAAAACAGTTAATTGTCAATTAAGCTTAGAGAGCCCCGAATCAGCACAGCACAGAAGGAAGAGGGAAATACCAAGCCAACCCAGAGCTCTGAAATGTGCAACAACGAAGGCACGGGGCGGAACGCAGACAAGCGGTGGAGTGGCATGGCAGACCTGGCAAAAACAAAAACATGGAAAAGTAAAAACATGGACATGGAATGTAAAACCCTGATACAAGAAACTGTTAAAACTAACTATGAACATGAACTATGGAACATGAAACTGAACTATGAAATCTTGAAACATGAAACTGTTAAAACCATGAATAATACTGTTCTGGCCAAAGGCCAGAACCCTGGAACACAACAGTCGCAGAGGAAAATGGTATCAAGATAAAAGTGCAAAATGGCCAGCTGATCATTCAAAATAAAAGTCCAAAACAGGATCCTGGCAAGAAGGGAACCGTTAGTTATGTCCATGTGCCGCAAAGACGACCCTCCTGGAAAAACCTGTGTGAAAGCATCTCTTATTTGGGCATTCTAATGTGAAGTGAGTCACAAGAATAGGAACTGGCTGTAAACAAGGCTCGCAGGTATTAATGGTTTCATATTGTTTACAACAAATTCTTGCCACCTCTGGCACCAAAAGTATTGTCACAGTCACTCAGATCATATATCTTGATAATTCTACAGTAAAGAATTACTCAAATTGGTAAAAGGGATCAGTTTCTAAAATCGAACCTGCCCTCATACTTCACAAGTCAGATTACATTTATCCCACCATCTTCATCACATTTTTATCTGCCAGAATGAGAACATCTAGAAAGATGCATGTGTTGTCATGCTACAAATTTTGGCATTGCTCAGGATCTGTCAGGAGGTTCAAAGTGCGGCCCCACTTTTCTTACATTTTAATACTGGGAGGCTTCTGTTCTCAAGTTCTGTCGCTGAATGACTCCCTGAATCTCATTGAGGCAATGGCTACTTGAAGACAATAATTGATTGCATAATTCTTTAATTTTTTTTGTCAGTCCATCAGTCCATCATTGTGAAACTTAATGTGTAATTTTTTCCCCCATTATGATATCCATTGATTTGAGTACCATTATAATTCTGGCCGAGGATAAAATCAGCCTGTCCATTTTCATTTAAATTACCAGAGTATGAATCTTCAAAATGTTTTATTCATCTGCAAATGATTAGCAGAGCAATGCTATGTGGACACCTCCACATACCCCCCTTACCATATAATGTCATGAGTTGTAATCAGATGTGAGGCCTAACTCTACCATTGAAAGAAAGAAGATTATGTTTTAGTGAATAACATAGAATTTAATAAGGGGACAAACCATTCCAGGAATTTGTACTGAGCAATTTCAAAGTTGAAGTGAAGAAAAAAAAGGAGTCTCCGAGCCTGTTAAAACAGGGCAGACATGCAGCAGAAGCCTGCGGAATTTTATATTTGTGATTTGGACATGAGATGCATTATCTACAAAAACTAACCGTAATTTCAAGTTATTTATAATAGAATTCTGCCCGACTACGAGATCTGTTTGCTGCCCTGGTAACGATTCGGGTTACGTCCTGTGGATTCTGGCTTGTCTCTCTGATAGTACTATTCCTGTGTACCAGACCCATTTCTGTCCGACTACGATTACTGTGATTGCTGCCCTGGGTTTTGATACTATTTTTGCCCAACTGGATTTTGACTTTTGGATTGTGGACTTTGTACTGTTGTTTTTCGCCCTGCGGGGGTCACCCCCCTTTACCAATAAAACAAGCTCTACAGCATTTCCTGGTTCTCGCATCTGGTCCCTGATCGCAACACAACAGGAACCTCATGAAGCAATGCCCCCATCATTCCCACTACGCAAGCCTTTGGAGCGTTGTGATCTGGAATTGCTTCCAGTGGTGGAAGTGGATGATGACGGGACCAGGTGTAAGAATTATTTTTGGGCCCCACCAAACCCACTCATTCACAAAATATGCGCCTGATCCAAGCCTATTCATTCCTACACATTAATACATGCACAAACAGCAACATGCAGGCAGAATGTAACTTAGGGGCTTTGGATCATCAGCTCATGCATGTGGAAAGGCACAGTGTGCAAACCGTCTTTGATTCAGGATCTCTGCCTCATACAATCTCAATAATCCTATTAGGAGATAAACCTACAATTCTTTTAGAACACAAAGTATTTATTGAAGGACAGATACCTGGAAATTCCAAATGTAAATTTCCAGGTATTTAGCCTGCGATAAATACCGAGTGCTCGAAAAAAACGGTAGGTTTGTCTCCATTCTACCATGACTCTTGTCAACACCCCTACGAAAATATTGGCGTGCTAGCTATGACACACAGTTCGATATCACTTTAATTTGCTAGCTATGAAGCCAACTAGCTCGCAAAGAAGTATGACAGTGTACTCATTGAAAGCAAACTGCAGCCTTTTTAGCTTGCAGCCAGTTGGATTTGTAGGTAAGGCTGTACGCAAACTGTAGCCTTATTTTGTCGGCGTAATCATGACGAGGTCTTGACTAAGTGCGAGGCAGTTTATCGGTGAATAGATACCTGGTGTTAACCAATCAAAATGCAGAATTCACTGGAATGAATGGTAGAATGTAATATAGCTTCCCAAAATAGTGCTGTACAGGGGTAGGTTTCCCAAAAGCATTAACGTAGTTTGGCCTTGCACAGTCAATGATCGAAGTTTGTAAGTTGCCGTCTGTGCTTTTGGGAAACGTATCTTGGATTGGCTGGCCAGCTATCTGATATAATAGTAATTACACTATTATAATATAAGCAAATACAAGTTAACAATAGTTCATAATGGTATTGAACTTTATTATGAACTTAGAAAATGTCATACAATTGATAAATAATTTCACAAATTATAATTTCATTACTCTATAGTATTTTGTATTATCCAAAGTTCGACAGTCGAGCGATGATTCCTTTTCACATTCACGTAATGTTGAACACGCGCGTCAACCATGATAGCCTAAGGACATCCAGGGCCTTCAGCATCTCAGAATGAATCTCATCCATTCCCGATGACTTGCCACTGCTGAGCTATTCAACCACCTCAGCGACTTCCATCAGGGAATTGGACCAAGATTCACCTGAGCCTTCCGTCCTTGTCTCCTCAATGGAGGGTTTTGCGGGTTCAGGAGTTCCTAAAGTGTTCTTGCTACTGCCAAACAATATCCCCACTTGCAGTCAGCAGTTTCCCCACTCCTACTGAAAAAAGCATGGGCAAAGCCCTGCCTCCCCTTTCTGACTTGTCACACAGTTTACAAAAACTTCTTTGAGGTCTTCCGAAAATCCTTCTCCATAGCTTTCCCAAACTCCTCTCAAACCTGAGTTTTTGCTGCTGCGACCACTGCGGGTGCAGTTCTTCAAGCCTGTCGATACCAGTCTGCTGAGTCTAGAGTCCCTTTTACAAACCAAATCTGAAAGGCCACCTTCTTCAGCTTCACGGGGTTCATTACCACTGGTGTCCACCAATGTGTTCTTGGGTTGCCATCACGACTGGCAACTTGTTTGCAGTTGTTGGTGGACTCCTCCAAAGGTTTGCCTTGTACCTGTTTTGTTCATGATTTTCATGGAAAGGATATCAAGGTGCAGCCGAGGTTTGGAGGATGTCCAGTTTGATGGTCTCAGGATTGCTGTTAGCAGATGATGTGGCCCTGTTGCGTTCACAATGCTGTGATCTTTTACATGCCCTGGAGCAGTTTGTATCTGAGTGCGAAGCAGTTGGAATGAGGATCAGCACCTCTGAATCTGAGGCAATGATTCTCTGCCAGTAAAAGCTAAACTGCCCCCTCTGAGTGGGGGGTGAGTAGCTATTAGGGATGCAACAATACAGTAAGGCATGGTTCAGCACGAACCTCGGCTTTTGAGTCATGATTTCAGTTTTGTTTTGGTATGTGTTTGGTGCATAGGAAGAAAAAAGGTAATTATCTCCTAACTTATTCCTATATTTTTATAATAAAAAAGCAACCATTTCGATTCCGACACCTTCCTGATGTATTGTATAATTTACAGTAAGTAAATAAATGTACATAAAAAACAAAAAGAAAAACATTTTCAAATGTAAAAGTGGCTCTTAGCCATGAACAGCAGTATGGTATAAAATTTGAAAAATCATTTCAAAAGTACACGTGCACTGCTTGTATGAAATAGAAGGAAGAAAAAACTCTTTCAAGAATAAAAGTGCAGTTTAGCCCCACCAGCTCAAAGTTGGTAACCCAAATACAATCTGAGGGAAACAAAAATTCAAAAGTTGTTAACACTTAAGCATAATGTAAACTGAGTCAAAATAGAAACTTCACACATTAATTTGGAAATATTTTCTTGAAACTATTAATGAAAGAGTTTTTATTATCACAAGGGGGAAATGCGTTGTCAAAGACATCATAACACACATCAACTCCAACGTGCACAGGTACGTAGCACGTGCGGGCGTACTTTAAGCTAAAACCATGTTTTCTCGTGATTTTCAATACCGTGGCTGTCAAACATTCAGCGTGAATGTGCCATTGGCATGCTGAATACGGAAATGTCCGTCACTGACATTGCAAGGGTTATGGGATGCAGTCGACGGACTATCCATGATCTCCGGACACGTCTTCAACAAACTGGCACCACAGCTGGCCGACCTCATTCTGGTAGCCCACGTGTGACGTCAAAAGCAGAAGACCGACAAATTGTCGCACGTCATTTGCATAATCGATTTGTCACTGCAACGTCCTCTAGGAATGAATTGTTTAGAAGTCGTGTGACTGCCCAAACTATACGTAATCGCCTGCGCAGTGCTCATATTCAAGTTGTAACCTACCATATTTACTCTTGGACATTTCCGTAGCATTTCCGGTGGAACTGGTTACATTATGGGCATTATTTTTATGATACACCATCTTTAATGAGTACAGAATTAAATAAAATCAATATTTAAAACCTCATTTTTTGTATGTTCAACTTATCGACCTCCAAATGAGTGTGAAGTTTTTATTTTGGCTGAGTATATCTGTGCTTCAGTAGTCTATATTCAGGAAGTGTCACATCAATTAGGCATCAACTTCCTGTTGATTCCTGTATTTTCAGTTTCTTCTGAAAAAAAAAAAGCTTATTGACATTCTCTGCAGCAAAGTGAGAGCGGCTTGCCTTGACATGTCTCATGCAATGCAGAAATTTCTCTTGCAAGGAATAGGTGACTCTGTTGCACGTGAGGTCCAACAATCCTTAGTGAGTCCTAGGCTCTTTGTTTTATACAATTTTGAGCAAATTCTTTCGTAGAGATTGGGAATCGCTTGGCTGCTGAATAATGTACAGGTGTAATGTGGATCGAGCATTTTCATGAGGTTATGAAAACAGAGGAAGGCTGTAAATCTTTTGCAATGAACATGCCCAGTTGGTAATCTTTTTCAAGGATAGGCTTGATGGAAGGCATCAGCCTGATAATTCTAAATAATGCGTTAAATCTGACTCTTATGGGTCATTTGCATACTAAGAGTGATTAAGTATTTACTTTTGGGGAGGGGGAGGGGTTCGCCAAGAAACCTGTTCTCAATCCAGGGCGTCAAATACGCTTACAGACAGTTAAAGAAAAAAGCCATTTCAGAGAGACACTACAATTTTGAGCAACAACAGCACGCAAAATGCTAAAGGGACACTTATATTGACTAAAAATGTTACTTGCTCACAACTGTACATCTTGAAATTCCCCCTGGATTAGAGCTCCACAGACATGGGTTTAGTAAACTCACGCATTGACTAAAGTGAATTTTCTCAGCTGCGCTGCCATGGCGGAGCGCTAATTTTCTTTTTTAATTTGGCATTTGTATCATTTCAGTGAAAATTATAGGGACAGTTTGTGTGATTATTTTCTTAGTTTCTCTTAGACATCATAAACCAAAACACCCCCCCCTCCCCCCGAAACAAAATCTCCCATGTGACTTTTAAATTTACCATTCCTAAGGTCATGTCGACAAAAAATAACAATGTATATTATTTGACAGTTTCCTCAATCAAACAACTCCCCCATTGTTCAAAGAATTTTTGTTTTTTTCATGCAGTTTATATCCTGATCGGTGTTAGCTCATCATTTTTTTGTGTGTAAATTGCTGTCTGTTACTTTCTTTAGACTGATGATGGTTTATTGCTGAAACACGTCCATCTTATCGCCTACATTAACTATAAAGATTTTTCTGAATGAGTGCCAGAGTACATTTTCTTTGGATCATAACAATACAATCCAGCTGTGGAATGGAACCGGTAGATATGCCCAGCCCAGTTGCTGCCCTGAGCTATCAAAGCAAGTGGATTGGTCTGCAGGCTACACCAGTGAATTCGAGCCCTCTCCGTTCAACTTGTGGCTATTACTAGCATGTTCTGGGACTCTGCCGCCACCACTAAAGCAACCAGCTCTATTCTGCAGCAAAGTCTCCCACAGGCAATCGCCTGCCAGGAACCCAGCCTACATGGGTCGGACTCCGACAACAGCAACCCTCCAGCTGCGGAAGTTTTCTGGCTTGGCGTTCAATGGATTTTGAGCTACAACTGTCTTCATTCCCCACTGAATGGTTGCGAGTGGCTTTTGTTATCAATGCCACGGACTGGGCTGCCAGCTGTGGGAAAGCAGGAGATCCTGCAGTTCAAACCTTAGCTGCTTTCACTGATGAGATGAGGAAGGTGTTTTAACGGTCCTGCTCCAGCCATGCTGCTGCCCAGAAACTTCTCCAGTTGCACCAAAGCAGTCTGTCAGTCTCTACCGATTTCCAGACACAGGCTGTCTCCATGCACTGGGACCCCCAGGCGCTCCATGACACAACTTATTCCGCTTGTCGGAGCGGGTCCAGGGGAAATTGACTGATGCAATCTAAAGGCAACTCAATAATAAGCTAAATATGCCTCAAGAAAAGAATTTACTCATAAGTAGGTACTGGTATTTGATTTACGACAGGTACACTGCTCTAAACCTTTCACACTTTTTGCCACATTAGGCAATCTAACCTGAATTTTATGATTGTTTAAATTGTTTAAATTAAAGCAAACACAAAGATTTGAAACACATTTTCACAATTTAGAACAAGGGTGATTGAAATGCACTGTGCGTCCAAATGAATGGTTGATGAATGAATGAATCTTCCCCAATGAGGAGAATTACTAACACCTGATAGTGCGGAGTGCTTTCAACATGAATGTATTGGTAATTTAGAAAAACATTTGAGAACAAGTCAGGACTAATAATTGTTGCAAAGGGATGTTCTGTGCTACACATTATTAGCTTATCGGCTGACAAGCTATTGTCATGGTGTGGCGTCCGTCGTCCAGAACATTTTTAATCATTTTTTCGACCTGATGAATTTTCGTTTAAATTAGCAATAACTATAGCTAGACCATATCTCCAGATGCTTTTCTCGGATTTTGCGATTGAATCATTTTTTTCTGTTTTATGGGCCCTTGAAATTTTGGCTCCAGTGTTAAAGATAGGACTGAGAAACTTTAAAAAATTATTTCTCAAAAACGGCAAGATAAATTTTTTTCTAAATCAGGCAATCAACTTACTTTGGTACCGTCAATGTATAGTGCGATTTTGATTGAATCGACGGAAGTGGGTCTATTGGGGGTGCTGTTCTTTATGAATATGCAAGATAGCCTGTGTAGGCCAAATGGTTGCAGATAGAGATTAAGTTTGTATTACTGACATATAGGAAGTCATATATGACCTATATTCTTTGGCAATATTAAATGTGACCACAGATGACTTTGAAAGGTCAAACTCAAGGTCAGGGAATATATTAACTATGTTTAAAGCTACAGTTGGTAATGTTGAAGAGCTGGCAAGATTTGAAAGTGGCACCTCCTCTAAGCTCTACCCCCTCCTGTCATTGCTCCATCCAAAGCCACGACCCCACAAACTTGAATGCGCATCTGACAGTAGGACTCAGAGCATAGGAGAGCCAACTCAGCCATTTCCACATATTTTGGACATCAACCAAACTACCTCATGTCTCATTCACCTGTTATTAAACTACTGTAAATTATTATCCTAGTAATAATACTATTATTATATAGCATTGGGCTCCGTCCGTCCGTACGTACTTCCGTATGGACACATAAAATTGAGGCGGCGGGGGATACTGCCATGTTAGTGGCAAACACTTGTTATAATCGCTTTCAAGCTAGCATGTCGTGTTTAGCAATACTAACCTCAGATGTTTTGTATTGTATGCAGTGACGTGCCGCCGGAGGTCAGTTAGGGAAGGCGGAATCCTCCCCATCAAGCAAACGATAACTCAATTACTTTGCTTGATTAGCAATCTGAGGATTGAATAACTCATTTACAAGACTAAACGGCAGAATAGTGTGCCAGTTCCATCCACGTCACCAGTACCGACAACCGGCTTTAGCCGCTTTCACACTGGGCGCGGAACGAATTTTTCGCACGACAAATTGCATTGAAAGTTAATACAAAGACGCAAATACACACATTTCTAGGCCATCGCTGCATCAGCTGACGGAGGAACACAGTAATCACAATTGTGAACGTTAAGTCCTTTGGTAAATAATTTGGGTGCATTTCCACAGCAAGCAGTTCAATGTCTGGGGTACAGAAGCACTCCTTCACATACATATGTCCGGGATTACACCACCTCTCACTCACATAGTGCAAACCCACCTCCCTTCTACAGCAGGTTTAGCCGTGTTTCAGGGAAGTAAAAAAAATGCTACACTCACGGTATTCCCTCTGGGTCTTCACCAGCGCAGCGCGATCATCCATCTTGTTCCCCAAAGACCTCACGGTTCCCATTATGATCACCAGGACTGCTGGCTTCTGTCTTCTCCTTTTCTCCTTCTGCTTGACTCCAGATCTGCAACCCCGGCGTCTCCTCCATAACTCCTGCAGGATCAGAGGTCTGTCTCCGGGCAACACCACAGGCTTACACAGGGCAATCAACTGATCACGCGTGTTATCAAAGCCCTTTCAAAGAAGTCTCCTTCTTTTTCTACTTTTTTGGAGTTTTATGGTGATTTCAAAACCAGTGGTGTATTACCGACAACTACTGGCTGAATATTTCCTGCAACAGTGAAACGTGATGTGCGTGGATGCTGGGAGGAGGGAGGGACAGAGGGTGGCGTGGGCAGCAGAAGGCATCTGATTGATTCTTTCCATTCGGACCGAATGGCAGGGATTTGTCAGAGTTTTTACAGTCCTGCAGCCGACACAGAGGTCTGATTCTTTTCATTCCTTTTTCTGAATACATAATGTATTGAGTACTCTCAGGATAGATGGACCATTTCACTCAGTACAACAAAAAGTGTTTCTGAACAGGATTACCAACTATACCTTTAAAGATATGACTTGAAATTTAAAACAAATCTCAAAAACCGTCCGATAACTTTTTTCTAAATCTGGCAATCAACTGACCTTGATACACTTTATGTACAGTGCGAGTGCCATTTTGATTTAATCAATGGAAGTGGGTCTAGTGGGGGCGCTGTTCTTTAACATTGGGTCTTATGGAGAATGGGCCAAATCGCCTGTGGAAGCTAAATGGTTGCAGATGGAGATTAAGTTTGTATTACTGACATATAGGAAGTAATATATGACCTATATTTTGGCTGTGTTAAAGTTGACCTCAGATGAACATGAAAGGTCTATTGCAGATAGAGCTTAGGTTTGTATTGGGGCATATAGGAACTTGAACTTCAGTGATCTTGAATGCCGAAATTTCACAGTGAAATTACAACGTCTTATATCAGCAAAACAGTTACAGATAGTTTTGGTTTGTATTTATTTATTTGTTTATTTGTTCTGACCTCCACAAGGGAGAAATATAAAAAAACAGATATACAGCCAGTAAAGTACAAGCAATTATGGCAAAATTAAAATTTGTTTCACGGAAGATAAAGCATCGTGTATCACACAAGATAAAACCATTTGAATCTAAAATGCTCAAAATAAAAGCTCAGTCATCATGTGTTCTCTGGAGTTCTTGCAAGTGAATTTGCCGTGGTCAGCTAGGCACCTCAGGGAGTCTGTGACTCCATCCCTGTCATGACCAGGAAAACAGCAAGCCTGTGGGGCCGACATCCGTCCCAAGGCCGCAAGCAGGGGAAAAATACCAGAGGAGTACCCCGACTCTAGGAGGAACCCCCCCTCCACCACGGCACCATCAGAGACAAATCTTGAGAGCAGACATACATTCAGATCGCTAGCAAAGGAGGGCGCTTTGAATATGCGATTATAGAAAGACAATCTCGATGTTTCAACCACAGCACCAATTTTACAGATACACAAAGCATCCAAAAGCCTAGAATGGTGAACACGCTTTGGAAAGCCGAGAAGACGCTTGATTTGGTCCGCTTAAAAGGACTCCAAAGTTTTAAGCACTGCAGCATATGCACATTTTCCAAACGTGGACTTTGGCATCAGTATTCAGACCAGGATAGGTAAAACCAGCATCTAACAACCTAAAAGCTCTACGTCTGGCTGCAGACACACAATGCTCAATATGTGATAATGATTTTATGAGATAATGAGTCTGGATTACCTTATCACCCATTAATCAAACTTGGGTGGAAATAAAATTAGGGTCAGCAAATATGGCACAATTGGACTTGGAGAAACCAAATACAAATCTTCATCTTTCAGCATAATCATTACCATTGTCAATGAGATTTTAACAAAACAGGAATACTTGAAGCAAGGATGTTCACGTCATCTGCATATGCTAAATTATTTATCAACAGGTGACCCAGCCTCAGGCCAGCATCATAGTTACTCAACTCCAGGAGGAGATCATCAATAAAATAGGTGAAGAACATAGGATAAAGCAGACTACCCTGCCTAATGCCTCTGGTAATTCCACAGAGATCACCATAGCTTCCATTCCAATGAACACTGGCCTTGAGCTTTAAGTACCACTCGTACAAGAGCAACCAGTGGTTAAAATCAATTCTGCTTAAAAGTTTATATAAAAGGCCATCATGCCAGACATGGTCAAAACATTTTTCCGCATCAATACTGCATACATAGACCTAACTATTTTTAAAGGGAAATATTGTATCACGTCACTGAAGAAGGAACAGGCCATATCTGTACCAAGTCCTTCCTTAACTGAGTATTAGAACATCTGTCATTTTCACGAGACATATTATAAAGCTCAGGACGTTTGGAATAGCATGTACTAACAGTGAATGTACCGTAATAATTAGGCAAATTTGGATTCAGAGTAGGCTTTTTCAAAACAGGAACGATTGTTCCTACAAGCATATCTGAACTGACAATATGCCACCTCAGCATAACAGAAAACACAATACTTAAACATGACAGAGGGTATCAGA
Source organism: Gymnothorax reevesii (assembly GCA_029721435.1). Classification (NCBI taxonomy): domain Eukaryota; kingdom Metazoa; phylum Chordata; class Actinopteri; order Anguilliformes; family Muraenidae; genus Gymnothorax; species Gymnothorax reevesii. Next base: position 88,922,675 of record CM056575.1, read on the forward strand.
CATGCCATATAGCATATGCTCTACAGTAATGTCGTCAACACCAGAAGATTTATAGGAAGCCAAACATGAACTTTCATTTGGTGGCCTTGACCTTGACCTCTGGTGACCTTCGAAGTTCAAACTTCACATAGTGAAATTTTAATGACATTTATCACCAAACTATGACAGATAGAGCTTATGCCGCCATTCCTCACAACCGTTAAAGCTACCGTTCTCAGCCGTTCTAAGCTGCCTTCAGGACGGCTGCCTCAACCGATCAGACGCTAGGAGAACCGTTTTTGGCATTCTTGCGTTCCAATAGCAATCTGTTAACGACCATAACAATGCCGTAGGGTTCTAATACAGTTCATGCACCTACCATGTAAGGTCCGTACAGCATGTCCATAACGATCTTTACCGTTTTAGTACCAATCACTAGCGTTCCAGTCACGTTCCTTTCAGATTGCACACTGTTGCTGTACCGAGTGTACTGTCCTCTACCTTTCATTACCGATTTCACAGCGAGTATGCTGTTAGACTGAAATCGTTAATGGATTGCTATCTCGTGCATGTAGACTTTTGATCCACAGAAATTGTGATATCATCTATAATATACTTGAGGTCGATGTCTGTCTGTCTGTCTGTCTGTGTGTGTGTGTATGTACACGTTTTTCTCCTACATTTCTCAACCAATTATCACCAAATTTGGTGTGAATATCCACTTAAACACCAGGAAGTATTTGACGTCGCCCGATTTTTGAAAAACGGTCATGCACGCAAAAAAAATGTCAGTTTCACTCCGGGTAGCGGGTAAACTTATATAACCTGATGCGTGTAGCAATATCCGGTTGCACCGCTAGGAGCCGCAGTGTCCTTAGGAACGTGCTTTGAGGTAACCTGCGAGCAGGCTACTGTTTGCGATGGGGCCGAGGGAGTGATAAGAGAGCCTGCACGAAACCCGGGCTTTTTGACTGGGCACCGCGTTCATTCACAAACGCAGCATTCTGATTAGTCGAACTTGACAACTCCCAATTCAAATTTGACAGTTAAACATTCGCAGAGCTGGCGTTAGACCTGAAAATTTAGCGGCAATTATTGACAAAAATTTGTCCCGGCTGATTCTACATGGTTTCCCTTGATTAACACGTTTTCCAATTCAAGAATAATCAAGTGGCAATTGAAGACGCGGCTTCTCTCCCTCATGCGATCTAAAAGCGACAAAATAATGGGCTACAAAGCAGGTAGCAGCTAGTGAATTATAAGTGAAATAATCCGGCTGTACTCAATTGTTAGAAAAATTACTTGCGTCATGCACCAGGGAGATGTCCTGTTCCACGTGCTGAACCAATAGTTTGTAAATGTGAAATAAGTGTAATGGTATATAATAAGAAAAAGTTTTAATGACTTCAAACTATATTTTTGTAAACTTTTGATCTGAACTAAACGTGCCGTTTGATGAGCATGTCATGAACGCAATCATGTTATCATAAAGTCTGGTTTTCGCAATTCAGTTAAAGCCGAAGCAAAGGTTTACGATAAAGAACTTGAATGGCCAGCACAGAGCACTGACCTCAAACCCATCAAAACAGGAAATATGACTGCGAGCCCGGCCTTATCACCCAAAATAATTGGTGGACCTCACAAAAGCATTTTCGGCTGGAATTAAAACAAATACCCACCACAGTTTTCTAGTGGAAAGCCTTTTCAGAGGAACTCAAAAGCTGTTATTGCTACAAAGGGGGGAAGTCTCCATAATTGCACCTGTGATTTTGAAATGAGATGTTGAATGAGCCAGTATCCACATGTGGAGCAGTTTGTACCAAATTAAATATAATTACATCCCACCTCCCCTACCTGCAGTCCTGCACCCCATTATAACTCTGGAAGGCAGACCCTAAATGGTGCATTTATTCCCCAAAATAATAGCCAAACTTCACCATTGGGTTTTAACGACACATATTGAGGAAAGAGTCTTGATGGAGATGTCAAAATATGAGCATGCTTGCAACTCGGGAGTGCAAACTGAGTAGCGGTAAAGTAAGTGGACATACTGTAGATATACTGCATATGATTAGAAGGTGGAACAAAGTACAGAATATTCAGAGTGATGAATATATTGTATATGCTCATATCCTACTGCACTGGCTACCCGTATTCCTATGTTGAACTCAGATTTACACCCTTTTAAAATGCAGCTTGAAAAAACAAATAAAATCAGCATAGTTTTATTCATGCACATTCCTGCACTGTTTGTGATATTGCCAGCTACAAGACATTTATGCATATGAACAGATGCTAAATCACCAGTAGTCTTCCATCTGCTCTGTAAATATTACAGGATGTCCCTTAAAACTGCATTTACATGTGATGTAAATCTTTGCTATAAAATGGAAATGATATTTTAGCATGCACTCGCATCCTGCAGAAGAACACAGCTGGCCTATTTTACATGTGATAAATGGTTACAAGAGGGTATTTACTGAGCAGTTTAGGTTAAGTGCCCCGCTCAGTGGTAATACTCTGCTGGATATAAAACCTACAAGCTACAATTGCATGTTTAATACCTTAGCCTTTACCTTACACTTCTACCATCCACGAAACTAATACTACTGAACCCGAGTACTGGTATTTCTTCCTCATGTCAGTTTGGACATTTGCAAGAAGTGAGCCATTGGGTTAACTTTATGAGCTTCATTTACTCAATGGATAACACAAGGGTCTGTCATGATTTTAGGGAGACTGTTTTATAGCTTTTTTCTGTGAGGAGTGCACTTCTATTGATTTATTTTTTTATTTCTGTTTTTGGTGTTACTGATTGGTTTTGGCCACTCGGCTATCGAATTCCTTTTCAGGTATCTTGCCTTACATTAACTCCTACTCATAATATATACAGTAAACGGTACTACTTCCTATTTGTATTTTTATCTTTTGATATGAACTAAAACATCAATGCCTCGTTGCCTCTCTGAAGTTCATAAACATGCGCTAAACTGCAGATGTCAAAAACAAAACAGATTGGTACTATTGTGTTTTTCTGCTACAAAACACACACGCACACACACCGAGGAGTAACTTCCAGCAAGAATTTTGAAGCTTATCTTAGTCCTGCTCACCGTTATGTTCGCTCTTAGATGCTTCACTCTCGTCGATATCTGAGGCTACATTGATCTCTGGTTCGAATTGATAAGGTTGCATACCAAACACGAGAAAACTGTCCAAAAGAAAAACTCTTGAGAAAAGACTTCACTTGAGCTGTCAGAGTCTCCTGAACATGGATTAATGTCTGACATGATTTTCTGGTACTGCAGTCATCATCTAGGAAAATTTTGTTCAACAGAGAGAGAAAAAACTTCCGGACCAAAGTCAGCATGTGACACTGTTACACTTTACTACATCTTAGCTCATCACTCTTTAACAAATAATGATATCAGCATATGTAATATGTCATTAGTTAGGTCTTGGTGAGTACTTAAAGACACTTTAATGAAGTTTTTCATTTATGGGAGGAAAAAGGGGGGTCAAGGGGAAAAATACTGCGCGACACAGTGACAGACTGAGGACACAGGTTTTCCCATGAATATTTCAACTAGGCAGAAAGTGCTACTCATATTAAATTTTTATGCAATATTATTTTATCCATGTTTGGAAATATTGTTATCTATAAGAAAAAAAAAGTTTGGTGACAAAATTATTAAAAATATATTTTTAATGAGGGTTTAAGTGCGAGACACTGTTACCATGACACTGTTACACAATTGTTCACCACTAATTTCTATTGAAATCTGAATGAAAAAAACAATCAAAATGATCATCTTATCTTTATTAATTATATTACATTCATACAACAAATGCTACACATAGTACATATCAACATATTTACACTATTACATTTCAACACATTTCCAAGAGGAATAAGTTGTCTCTGAAGAGGACGAAATCTGGCCGCAGGCGCTGGAAGGAAGTCAGGCTGAAGGTGTCATCAGGGAACTCCTGCTTGTAGAGGTTGTAGGCCACCTGAATGGTCATCACTAGGTAGCACTGCTGCTCTGTCTCCTTCTCACCATCCTGGATCACGGTGATGAAGTCGTTGCGACCAGGGGCTGTTCTGCTCATGTCTTGATGAAGGTAGAAGTCTGTAACTGTGGAACGGACCTCATTTGGAACGCTGTTGTGTGCTGATTTAGGTGGAGTAGGCGGCATAAGGTCACTGACAGGCACTAGATTCTGCTTGACGATCTCCTTGATGACTGCTTGGTGCTTTCTTTGGGACTTTGGAAGATGACTGGAGATTCTACAGACTGCACAGGTCTAACTGGAAGTGTTGCTATAGATGGGAGTACTGTACTTCCTTCTTGGCTGCTCTGTGTTTGGCAACCTGTTCTCTGCACTGGCACGGGCAGCTTCAGGATCTCTGGCTTTGGCTGCTCTGTTTCGGTCTGACACAACAGCTTTCAGGGTTTTCAGCCTTCTTGCTTTCTCTGTAACACCTAGTCCTCTCAACTGCACTGAGAACCATTCTGGAACTTGGAGATGACTTGTAGCCAGTAGCAATGTTAAGTAATGTTGTTGAAGTCCTTGTATTGAGAATGGAATGCAATTGGAATGTACATAGTCCAGGAGGGGTATTTAAGGGCCCCTGAGAAAATCAACCAGCCAGTCATCTTCTCCCAAATGAATCAGGCCTTCCCAGTTGACCCAATTTCCAAAAAAATCACAGCTATCTAGTTCAAAGCTCGGAGGGGTGGCTTCATCCTGTTTGTAAAATGAAATGTGCCACCACATGTAAATCATCTTCTTCATACTTCCTAGTTTGCAGCTTGGTCTAAGAGTAATTATATATAAGCCACAAAATCTGCTTAACTTTTGCGGGGTGGCTTCATTAAAATTAATAAATTTATTAAGATATTCATGCCTGAAATAATTACTAACTGAATATTTCAAAACAAATATGATTAAAGAATAACATTCTGCTTTAGTCTTTTTAATGAGTCACAATGGCCCTCATTTATCAAACTTGCGTAGGATCTGGTGTATATTTTGGTGTAAATATCATCGTTCGCCAGGTGTCACGTCTGATTTACTAAAAGTGTGTATGTCGCTGATTTTGGTGTAGAACTGGCGTGGCGTTGATAAATCTGGCGGCAGAAACCATCGTAATTTACATGACGCGCCCCTATAAATTCATGCTCCGGGAGGGATAGTCCTGCGTACTTTACTACATGGACTCTAAAAAGACGGCAAAGAAGAAAGGACTTAAAGGGGAACTTCAGTCAATTTCAACACGTATCTTTGTTGTTTGTGGTGAAGGAGTACCCCTTCCAAGTGACCGCAATGAATTTCACTACAGTAGCTGAACTAGAAATGTATAAAAATTGTGCTAATTTACTCAGTGCACGTACCTCTGTTTACTTCCTGTTTTCCAATGAAGTCCACACTAGTCGATTGTCGAACTCGAAAAATCCAATATTCCAAAATATAATTTTTCCACCAAAAAACATGCTTACGAACCGCTGTGGTTATGTCCATTGCGATGACTGTGTAGCAACATAGCTACACTGCAGCCTAAAATCACAAGTACATTTTAATACTCGCGCGCAGTCTCATTGGGAATTAGCACAACTGGTGAGTGTCGGCAACATCCGACATGAACATGAAGAGGTTTTTCTCTTCATAAATGAAAGCATCATCTTAAAATTGCATTTTGTATTTATCTTTGTCTGATATTAAAATTTCTTTGATGATCTGAAACATTTAAGTGTGACAAGTATGGAAAAAAATGAGAAGTCAGGAAGGGGGCAAATACTTTCTCATAGCACTACCTGCCAACTCTCATGCATTTGGTGTGTGAGTTTATGAGGCATATTTACGTTCCTCTGCTGTAGTCAGCAATGATTCAATCAACGCATATGTAACAGATTCTCGCGCGGAATTGAAGTCCTTGTGCACTGGAAGGGTTGGAAGCGATGGAATTGCATAAAGATGTTTGAAATTATCTTATTTTATTTAAACGATCATGAAGCACATGGATTGCTACCAAACCTTGAATAAAGAAAAGCGTGAGAAGTCCAGAGTCGTAATCAGTATGCTTTTTAAATGAAAACTAGCCACATCTGAGAATCTTAAGAGTTATCAGAGTTTCTGAAATGGTAATTTAAATAAATGATTGGAAACAGGTCGTGACAAATCATTTATTTTAAGAGATTATTTTGAGCCTCCCCTTCTCCATTTCACCAGCCGCCAGTGATATATATATATACTCAGCAACAAAAGTTTCTGTGACACCAATATTGTTAATTATTTTTCATAACGCAATTATGAAATTGTCATACATGGTGATATCAGACTGAAACAGTACACGTAAACACAACATTGAAATGGAAATCATGAAAATGCGAGAAAATGACTTTGCACGTGAAAATGTGCGTAAATCATGCTTGTGGATGGCAATAAAAGAGGAGAATTTTTGGAATGTTCACATTGTGCCTGATGAACGACGGAAGCATCACTTATCGAAAACACAGCCATTTCGGATCAGGAACTCTACCCTCTAAATGCCAAGACTGTCTGAAAATGATCGATGGAGGGCCATTGGGATGATTGAATCCGGAACCTCGCAGAGGGAAGTTGCTCATCGCCTGAATGTCCACCGAAACACCATTTGGAACTTATGGCAGCGTCATCAGCAGACAAGACATGTCAGAGACCGTCCTCGCAGCGGCCGTCCACGAGTAACCACTCCCAGACAGGACAACTGGATTCGAACAACCCATCTCCGAAATCGATTCCAACCTGCAACCATAACTGCAAGAACGATACCTGGTTTGAGGCGACTGTCTGCACAGACAATCCGTTGCCGTCTCTGTCATTTTGGCATTGTCCCATGTTGGCCAGCAAGACGTCCAATACTCACAGTGCAACACCGACGACTGCGTCTACAGTGGGCACAACAACATCGACGGTGGATCCAACGTCAGTGGGATCTTGTACTCTTCACTGATGAATCAAGATTCATGCTTAACCGATGTGATGGTCGTTTACGTGTATACCGTCGACGTGGAGAACGTTATGCCAACTGTGTTCAGGAATTTGATCGTTTTGGAGGTGGTAGTGTCATGATTTGGGGAGGGATCACGGCTAGAAACAGAACAGATTTGCTTGTTATTGATGGAAATCTGACAGGTCAAAGATATCGCGATGAAGTGCTACGGCCATTGGTGGTACCGTTTTTGATGCAACATGGTCCCGGAATAACGCTGCAACATGATAACGCCAGACCACACGTTGCAAGGATTGTACAGCAGTATCTGATGCAACAACATGTCAATGTCCTGCCATGGCCAGCCAGATCCCCAGACATGTCCCCAATCGAGCATCTTTGGGACGAGATGGATCGACGTTTGCGGCGGTTGGATAACCCGCCAGCTACACTCCAGGAATTGCGACAACGTCTACGTCAGATTTGGAATGACATCCCACAGCAATTTCTGGCACATCTGATTCGGTCCATGCGCCGGAGATGCGTTGCTTGCATCATGGCACGAGGAAGTCACACCCGGTATTGAAGTGTGAAGGTCACAATTGGTTAGACGTCAGACAAGTGCTTCATGACGCATGAAAATGACATTTTTCGTTTTGAGTGACGTTGGCACTGAAAAGTCAGTGTTTCTCCTGTTAAATAAACATATTGATTGCATTGAAATCTTTGCTTGTCATTTATAACATACACATAAATGGTGTCACAGAAACTTTTGTTGCTGAGTATATATATATACAGCGCCCTACATTATTATTGGCCCCCCTGTTTAAGATGTGTTAAAAGCCTAAAAGTAAATTCAATTTTTATTGCAGAAGCATACTCTCACACTGAAAATTGTAAAAAAAAATGTAACCTTCAACTCAAGTGAATTTTAAGGGGAAAAAAATCCCTGACTAAGAAATAATTATTTTTTATAGGATCACCTGTTTCACAATTATTAGCATCCCTAACGATTCCTAGGAAATAAATGTAATTGAAGTATTTCTGTCATTTATACAGTAGTTTACAAAGTTGATCAGAGTGTCTAGGAACATTTAATTAGTAATTCATCACTTCCTGTTTCCCTGGGGTATAAATATGACGTGACACAGAGGCCATGTCTCTTATACACTCTTCAACATGGGAAAGACAAAGGAACACACCATTCAAGTAAGGCAGATGTGTGTCAACCCTCACAAGTCAGGCAACGGCGACAAGAAAATGGCCACTTGCCTGCACCTGCCCATATCTACTGTCTGAGGAATCATTAAGAAGTTTAAAACGACTGGAACAGAGGTAAACAAGCCTGGATGAGGACACAACATTATTTTGCCACCACGCACAGTGAGGAGGATGGTAAGAGAAAAGTTCTCCAAAGCTCACTGTTAAAGAATTCAACAAATGGTAGCATCTTGTTGTGACAAAGTCTCCAAAACAACCATCAGGCCGATCTACATGCCAACAAGCTGCTTGGGAAGCATGCACGGAAAAAACGTTTTTTTTCTCTCACAATCATAAACGCAAATTTCTGGAGTTCCCCAAGCGGTACTGGGACTTCAACTGGGACCGTGTGCTTTGGTCAGATGAGACCAAGATAGAGCTTTTTGGCAACAAACAGTCTAAGTGGGTCAGGTGCAACACAAAAGATGAGCACCTCATGCCCACTGTGAAGTATGGGGGAGGATCGATGATGCTGTGGGCCTGTTTCTCTTCCAGAGGCCCTGGGAGCCTTGTTAGGGTGCGTGGCATCATGAACGCTTTGAAATACCAGGACATTATGAATCAAAATCTCTGGCCTCTGTCCGAAAGCTGAAGATGGGTCGTCACTGGGTCTTTCAGCAAGATAATGACCCCAAACATGTGGCCAAATCTACACAGAAATGGTTCACCAGATACAGAATCAAGCTCCTCCCATGGCCATCTCAGTCCCCAGACCTCAAACCCATTGAAAAACTGTGGAGTGAGCTGAAGAGGAGAGTGCAGAGGAGAGGACCCAGGTCGCTGGATGATTTAGAGAGATTGTGCAAGGAGGAATGGTTGAAGATCCCTCTTTCTGTATTCTCCCATCTTGTGAAACATTATAGGAGAAGATTAGGTGCTGTTTTGTTGGCAAAAAGGGGTTGTACAAAGTATTGACATCAGGGGTGCTAATAATTGTGGCAGACATGATTTGATGTAAAAGAATTATTTCTTAATGTGGGATTATTTCCCACTGAATAAATGCACTTAAATTAAAGGTTAGATTTTCCTTTTTTTTCCCATTGTGGTCTTATATTATTTAGAAAAAACTGAATTCATTAGAAACTAAAGAACACATCTTAACCAGGGGTGCCAATAATTATTGAGGGCGCTGGGTGTGTGTATATACATATATATTTATATGGATCAATCCAAGAAATGATATTTGGGCCTATTTTAGGGTTGTTTTGACTTAGGAGAGCTATAGAAAAAATTAATGCACCATTCTTCCTTTTTCTTGTCTCATTTGAAAGAATACATCCAGAGCTTTAAAAGAAGGGCAAATTTGCATATGTTGGCCCATAATTTTGCAAGTTGTTGAACCCCAAAGTTATTAAAAATTGCCCAAAATGGCCATTTTTGGGCCATTTTCACCTCATTCCAAGCCATGTATTGTCAAGCCAAAGTGCTAGACCACCATAAACTAATTTCTCTTAAGTGGGGGGTCATATCTAACATTTCCATGTGGTTTTGCCATTTGATGACCTACATTTCTTTTCCCTATGTCTTTTAATTGGAATTTCAACTTGAAACACGAATTAATGAAACTTTTTGACCATCAACTAGCATACTAAGAAGGTAGTCCCACTGTTCATATTACATCCAGCCAAGAGGGTCCCTATAAGGGTTATGTTCATAGAAATATTTTTTACATACATTGACCGGAGCCTGTCCCAGCTTGAAAAAACTATTTTTCAACACCAGCCTCATCACTCACGTTTCACTGACATTTACCCATATATATAGAGCAAACTACTGCTAATTTCTTCACTTCCTACCATCCAAACAAAGTTATAGGGTATATATAATAAAGAAAATGAATTCAGGTTGGCTCTATGGGGCGTTGCTCGGGGAGTGAAATGCGAGTGATCATCCGGCGCCAAAAATGTCGTGAGAAGAAGAAAGCGACTTCCTGTTAACCAGTGAAAGTAAACTACATCCCAAGTCCTTTGCAAACAACTCAGAGGATCTCAAGCTTCTATTGAGGCAAGTTTACGGCAGATTTTACCGCAAAATATAAGAGAAATTCTTCAGAAAGGTCAGGAATTTGGATGAAATTCTTACAAAATATTGTTGAGGGGGTGTCTGGGTGTATGCAGATGTCTCAATTTGTATTGAAACAATGTATTTTGGGTTCGATGGGTTAAAACAGATCGGCGAATGAAATTTCCAAGCCGGCACAGCCACTAGTTTGTGTGTACGGAGCCATTTGTGCTGGCCAGCCACCTTGCTGAAAATGGCTTCCGTGGCTTAGATTCCAATATCCTTGGCTGTAAATCAATAATAATTCTATAGAATGAGGTGCTCCACGTGTGTTAATACCTTTTTAGGCTATGTTTGGGCATTTTGAGTCGACCCCCCACGCCAAAGAAGGGCGGAATGGCAAAATTTTGTCAGAATTATCACTTTTTGGCCCCCCAAACAGCCTAATTTCGCTAGATTACAAGCATTTTCCATGTTATATTCTTTACCACACCTACTCTTAATCATTGAGCGTGTTCAACCTATCCTGGGTGGTATTATATTGTAACAGTGCAGGCCTAAAGGTATTTGGATACATCGCGTCACTCACGTTTCACGTACTACGATTATGGCCACCACACACCTCAATATGCACAGTCTGGGAATTTTCACTTAGTATTAGTTAGTATTCTAGATAGAACTCTTCTCTAATATCCTGACCAATAGTAATGAACATTGTGCAATACTTTCAGTGCTTTTAGGTACATTTTCCCATCGTCACTCGCGTTTCAATTTCTATTTTTTCATCAGGAAGGGAACCTCCACCCCATCCAGCCTATTCATATTTCACCAGATGATGGCCCTATGGTACCCCTAACTTACACAACAGCCAATATGTAGATACTGCATACTTTTTTTAATCAAAAATTTCTGGGGGCTTTGGGTTTTGAATGGATATTTGGTCACTATCAGTGGCAGCTCGTGAACTGCTAACAGCAGAGGCTCAAACAATCCTTTAAAAAGAATGATTGGTCATGACCCGTGTTCAATCAGTCATTTATATTACCATAACAAAAATTCTGAAAACTCTCAACATTATCAGGTGTGGCCAGTTTTCATTTATAATGCATACCTGTCAACTCTCACTCTTTTGGTGTTACTTTAAGTGGCATATTTTCATTCCTCTGCTGTAGTCAGCAATTATTCAATGAACGAGCATGTCGATTCTGGTGCGGAATTGAGGTCCTTGTGCACGGAGGAGTTTGAACCGCATAAAGACGTTTCAAATTATATTATTTCATTTAAACGATCACAAAACACATGCATTGCTTCCAACCACTGAGTGAAGAAAAGCGTGAGAAGTCATAGTGGAGTCATAATCGGTATGTGCTGTAAACGAAAACTGACCACACTTACTAATGTTAACAGCTGGCCCGTGCGGAGTCGCTGATGTTGCAAAAAAGTTTTATATTATTGAAAATTTTATTTTCAAAGGCATGGTAGAAACCCTAGATGGGCCAGATATGTGTATTTATGCCCTTATAATTTAATAGTAGAACATGTTTTGTGTATGTAGGAGTGATATGGATACAATCCAATGATGTATAGTGGTGCTGAGGTGGACTTTAGAATATGTTTTCAGAGGTGAAATGTGAGTGACGAATGAGAGGTTTTCCGAGGGTCGAAGCAGGGCCTGACTGAGCTGTTTAATTAATTTATGGATGGCAAAGGGTAACTGTTTTGTATAATATACAAACTGTAGGCAAAGAACAGTGATTTTGAAGAGTATCTGATGAGTTTTGAGGAAATGAGGGTAAAGTTAAGAATGTGAGTCAATTTTTTCCAACTTATACCTTTTGCACTATGTAATTATATTAATTGTACTTTTGAGGTTGCATTTAATTTCATCACTCATGTATCACGCGTTTCGGAAGGTCTTACGGCGCGTGCGATAAAACCTACCCGTTAGGAGTTAGTGACTTGAATGAACCATTCCATAGAGCCAAGATATAGGGCGATCAATAAAATAAAGTGCTATGAAGTAATATTGAGTTTGTTATTGTCATCCCCCTGAGCATCATTTCTTGGATTGATATATATATATATGAAGAGTTTGGTTCCAAAATGCAATATATCCATTTTAGTCATTTTGAGTAAATCAGCTTTTTCTATGCTGGCGCCTATAGCATTTTATAGAAAAACATGATTTTTGACCATGAAAAAATACACGATATAGAATGCATTTCTAATGGTGGGTTTTTGCACCATGTGTAAGAAGCACAGGACTATCGCCCTATGGTATAATTTCAATTTTTGTCATCTTGGCACTTATTGCGTTTTGGAACCAAACTCTTCATATATATATATATATATATATATATATATATGTAACTGGTAGGAACAGGAACTTGAAATAAGAACTATTGCAAACACAATAAGAACAGATGAATCACAACTAGAAACAAACACTGCTCTTGGAAGTACTTTAGTACAAAGAGATAGAGAGACTTGGAGCCTGTATAAACGAGGCCAGACAATGAGCGAGGGGAGAGTTACTGCTCAAGTAGGGACGTCCAATGGTGCACAGATGTTGCTGATTGGAGCGAAAAAAAGGAATGAAATTTGAGTCCGGAGGGGGCATGTCTGATGAAGAGCCTGATACAGATGTGGTAATTACCATCGCTCATTTTGAGTATGAACTATTGCCTTTTGATCACTGAGGACTTTGGCAAAGATTCAGTACATCTCCCCCAAAGTGTTCCACACACCACAGGCTTGTTGCATCATTATCCATGTCTCTTTATCCATTTACAATTTATTGCATTCAATCTTTATCACTGTCTCAATAAACATCTTTGTCAACATGCAGCGCACATTTTTATGGTGTGGTTCTTAGCTAGTGAACTGCAGCAAATCAACTGAAGTTTAGGAGCAGGACCACACCTCAAACACTTTCCTATCACTTACCTCCTATAAAAGCCTGCCTGTCCACAGTATCTGTACCATTACAATCTTGTCAACATGGATGACTGTCTGTGCCCCTGTGTCTCTGCATCTGGTGGGCAGGGTCTGGGGGGTTCATCAAGCCTAGGAGCTGAAGAGAATCGTGCATCAAAGTCTTTACTACAATGCAGACTCATTATATCATTGTTCATGCCTCTTTGATCATCAAAATTTATTCCATCAACAGTTAATACTGGCTCAGTCAAGATCATTATCTGTATTCTGTTCATGGTTTTGATGGTGCCATTATTAGCTGGTGTTCCACAGATATAATTACTCTGTTTGCTAACAATATGGTCATACGACTCGTAAATTAACATACAAGTCAAAATTTGAGTATTTTTTTTCTGAAAATCTGCGGGAATTTTTGAGGGTAGGATGTCGGGGAGTTGTTGTCTGATAACTTATTCCTATGATCAGTTTTGTTCCAGGGTGGGGATTACCTCAGATCTTAAAACATCTTTGGACCAAAAGCTGACCAAGAGTGGAAATTTGGAAAACTGGGATTAATTCTGAGTCATTTACAATTCATTACATTTCACTGAAGCTCCTTTATTTCATGTTTGCCAATTATAATATTTACTGATTTTGATTGGTTAAATTGCACCATGAATAAAAATGACCTTTTTCATGATGTGCAACCATCTCTGAATAGTCAGCAAAGTGCTGTAAATTATGAGCTGGGGAAACAGATTCACATTTCTTATTTACGAGAAGGATATATGCTATTGCCCAGACACACACATTCATTGGATTACTGGGCCAGGAAAGCTCAATAAGTGAGAAAGTATGAGTAAGTCAACATAAATTAAGTGCCAATCTTTGTTTATACCATCAAACCTGACTTTAAAACAACGTTGTGCATAGCAATGTAGTTAATGATGTTGCAAGTTGTACTTGTGAATCTTTGAGTTATCTTAACTTGTGCAATCGTGTTGTCAGCAAAAAAAAACTTTAAAAATTGGCATATGATATTCAACTGCACCACAGAAGACAAATGATGGATGCAGGTAATTCCATAAGGGGGTATAATTTTTCATTTTGCTTTTGCGTCCTTCTTGTGATTCTACTCCACTGTGTTCGTCATTTGTTAAATGAAATGGAAGGCCTGGGCTGGGTGGGTTTGGTGGCATTCGTCTTCACTTAGCCTCCTTCCGTTACTCGTCATGGTGGGCAGTGTGACGAATTGGCTGTAAAATTGCTTTTAACAAGCCAGGGGGAAAGTAGGGCAAAAATACCAACTCTCTGGCCATCCTATTCATTCTGCCAAGGCCACATTTCAATAATTTATAACACGCTAGTTTGTGCACAGAGAAAAGCACAGGCATTCATTTCCTCTTCCAATGTGGATTCCTTCGTTTTAAAGTAAAAACAATCCTTTAGTATTTAGTGGCCATTTATTTTGTGTCAGAAAAAGGTGGATGAAATTTTAGAAGTTTATTGAATCTCAGTTTTTTAAGTTACTTAAATTGCTTACTTATGCCATGATAAAAATATGATCATTCTTGGCGGTTTTGTATATGCCAAACATACTTTGCTTTTAAAAGTTTTCTGAGGGAGAGGACAGCAGAATTCTTGCTGAGAGAAAAAAAAACCTGAGTTTCTTACTTTTTTTACATCCTATTTCCAAGGGTTCCCCCTTGGTTGCTCAGAAACAGTGATACTCAGTAGACTACAAGATGAGATAAGCCACAGTTAGGCTATATCATGAAAAAGATTTTGTGCTGAGTAAACAAAACTCTCAGCGAATAGAACACATCATTCTACTTTTGGGGTTACAAGGGCTTGTCACTGGAGCTGTGACCCCTTATGGCGCTTTTCCACAACATGGTACCGGCTCTACTCTACTCTACTCAACTCTACTCGGCACTGGGTACTTTTTTCGGGTTGCTTTTCCATTAGAGGATCCGCGGTACCTGCTCATCGTTGCAATGCAGCATGTTACTGCCAAGGCGGCATCCTCAGTTAAATCAAGTTTACTTTTATTCTGTCGATTTTGTTAAATATATATGTGTTTAAATCAGGGGATGCGCACTACCGTCACCACGTTATGGCACTAAAGTTCGCAAGTGTTTAATTGTAATTTCTGTTTGACATTGTCCTGATGCAACAGATAGCAGCTGGTGTTGTGACCGATTCGGTTGCACATTTAATAATGTACCACCGAAAAACGCAAAGCAATGATATATGTAAAAGGCATAGAGTATTCATAATCAGGCCTCATGAAACATTTCACTTTGAAATTTGAGGCAAAACACATAGCAAATGCACAAATCGCAGGAGATGGCAAAGCATTAGCATTTTTCGTTTTACGATGCGTCATCTTATCTGTGATACCTTTCCTCAAAGAACAAAATGGTTCATCAGCACCCGTAAAGTTATTTTCTGTGCAATGTTTGTGAAATAGGGGCAGCATAATAACTTTCTCAAGGGGAATTAGGGGAACAGAATTGGACACGACCCCGTTGCTTCTACGAACAGGATCACAGACAAAGAAAAGCATTTCATAAATTCAGCAGCTTCGGTGAACAAACGCAGCCTTGTTTGAGAGGTAAGGCAACGCACAGTATATTTATCAAGCTGCCTAAAACAACACGTTTCAAAAACACAATTTGAAGACCTGTTTCAATGATGGCAAGTGAAGCCAGTTTCCTAGCGATAATGCGGAAGCGAGTTGCTTTTGCAGAGACGATTCTCTCTGACCAACCAGGGGGCTGAAATGTTGCACGTCACATTTTAGTACCTACCAGTACCTGGTCGGCCGTTTTTTGGAACCCCAGAAGAGCAGCTACCAGAAAAAGTACCTACTAGTACCTACTAGTAATGAGTACAAGGTACTTTTTCCGAATGGAAAAGCAAAAAAGGCGAGTAGAGTAGAGTTCCGTGTAGTGTAAAAGCGCCAAAAAAGCGCCTCGAAGACAAATACTGTACGTACCTTTATAGCCCCCAAAAAGGTATACATAGTTCCTTGAGCCCTAATAATTAGTCCTTAGGGGTACACTCGTGTGGATTGTACCCTAAGGGACGCCCATTGTACTCATATTTCTGAGAGTATACAATTATACTGCTATTGTTTGAAATTGAAAATGATTATCTATCTGAATTGAATTATATATTGGTAATTATACAATTTTTAAATGATTTTTCTTTACAAAAAATAAGCAAGCTAAAAATAAATAAATGAATAAAATTAAAAAAATTTTTAACTAGAATTGTGTTTTGTCAGGATGAACCTCGAGAGTGTGTTTGCTAAAGTTAAAAACACAAACACACACACGCACACACACGCACAGTTATCATCTGACATTGTCAAAGGACAAATTTCAGAGCGCTTTGAAATTTTTCTATATCCTGGTTTTGGTGTTCAGGCTGTTCAGATTGGGCTGGACGTTTCAGCGTTTGAACCACGTCTCTATTGCAAACACTGGGCACTTGATACGGGACAAAAAAGTGTGTGGAAATAGAAAAATAATAATAAACGGACTTAAGAAGAACAATGTGTTGCTTGCCTGCCTTCGGCCTCTGCTTGCCGCAAGTACACAACAAGATGAGACAACAGCCGCAATCCTGGATTTCCCCTCCCCACCCACCAACTCCAAATAATGGCTCCTCGAGTGGCAATGACTCACAGTTTTGAATTTGCCACTAAGTTTTACAGCTGAGCTGGTGCTTTGTACACAGTCTGGCTAACTTTTCAGCGTTTCAGTGATTCATTTCAAGTTAAAATCAAGTTACATTAATTTTGCAGAAACCTGCTTTGCGTGAGTGTGATGTGAGTACAACCCCATTTTCAGAAATTGGGATGCTGGGACACTGTGTAAAATGTACATAAAAACAGAATGCAATGATTTGTAAATCATTGATATCCTCCATTTAATTGAAAATAGTGCGAAGACAACATATCAAATGTTGAACCTGAGAAATTTTGTTGTTTTTTTGAAACATATTTGCTCATTTTGAATTTTATGACAGCCACATGCTTCAAGAAAGTTGGGACAGGGGCAATGTTTACCACTGTGTTGCATCATCTTTTTACTATACTCCAAAAGCATTTGGGAACTGAGAAGACCAACTGCTATAGTTTTGGAATCAAAATGTTTTCCTATTCTTGCTTAATATATGCTTTCAGCTGGTCAACACTTCACAGAATCCTTTGTCTTTTATTTTCATAATGCGCCAAATATTTTCAGAGGGTGGCAGGTTCAAGTTCAGCACCCAGCCTCTTTTACTACAGAGCCATGTTGTTTTATGTTGATTTTGACATTGTTGTGCTGGAATAAGATGTCAGGATGGCAGTATATGAAACTAAAAAACCTGTATATATTGTTTAGCATTATAGGTGTCTTCACAGATGGGCAAGTTACCCATGCCATGTGCAATAATGCACCCCCATTCTCTAATGGATGCTGGCTTTTGAGCTGTGCACTGATAACAAGCTGGATGGTCACTCCTCTCTTCAGCCCGGAGGAAACAGCGTCCGTAATTTCCTAAAATAATTTAACATTTTTGATTGGTCATACCCCAGGATAGTTTCCCACCTCATCTCAGTCCATCTTTAATGAGTTCAGGCCCAGCGAAAGCCAAAGCATTTCTTGGTCTTAGTTTAATATTTGCATGGCAGAGTTTCAACTTGCATTTGTGGATGCACATGGCGTTCTCTAACAATGGTTTACAAAAGTGTTCCTGAGCCAAAGCAGTGATTTCCACCTCAGAATCCCATCTGTTTTTAAGGCAGTGCTGCCTGAGGGCCTGCTGATCATGGCCATTCAATATTGGTTTTAAGTCCCTTGTGTACAGAGATTTCTCTGGATGCCCTGAATCTTTTGATAACATTATGTTCTATGGAGGATGAAACCCCCCAAATTCTTTGCAATTGCACATCGAGAAACGTTATTTAAATTGTTGAACGACAAGTATTTACCTATGCAGTCTTTCCCTTTGTGGTGAAGCCATTGCCATCATTATGTCTGAAAGACATACCCATTCATGTTACTGACCTGTTGCCATCAGTATTATTATTATCTTTTACTGCTTAAAACATCTTTTATGTCAATACCCTGAAGCTTATATTCCTATTTGCCCAGAACGTGTGTCCGTGTGTGAGAGGAACTGTAGAGAGGACCAAGGTCAATAGTGGCACAGGAATGCAAAGATTCTGACAAGAAAGAAAACGCCCTAAGCCCAGTCCAAAGTGGCATCAGGTATCCCGTAACCGCCTCTCAGTGACCTGTCCAAAGTAGACTGGACAATACTATATAGAAAGGCAGGAGCTGATTAGACTGCGGTTATAGACAGATCTACAGCCAATTGATGCACAGCTAAAGGACTGCAGATTATAAGAACTGATGTTCGGGCAGAGCGCTCTCCGAACTGTGATAGAACATCCTACTGTGGCAGTTTGTACTCTTTCTTTTGGTCTGTTATAAATTTACTATATTTCAATCACAATCTGGTCAAGTCTTTATTTCAATTGTCTTCTAACCTTAATGAACACCACCAGGTAACAAGAAGTAATTTCCTCACAGTTTGTGGTTGGCAGTTAGTGTAATTTACGGTTATTAAAACACCTGTGAGCGGAGTGATTTTGCTGTTATATGCCCCAAGTGATGTTGTACTCAATCATCAGCACTCAGGGCGTGCCTCTCATCCAATCAATTTGGTGGTCGGAACTAGCTGTTGTATATGGCCTTGTATAGCCTCAGGTCATGTTCTTGACAGTACCAAAAAAAATTATTCGCCACATAGACATACTGTAATACTGGTTTGCTTTGACTTTAGTTCTGGCCGTACCTTTTAAAATATATCCACGTGATTTGATCCACATATGTCATTATGTGTCATGCTCCTGGGCACTCCAAGCTCTTTAATATGTCCTGTGTGCAAGTAAAATTACCTATGCTCAGTGTCTTCTTCTTATATTATCTAATGTCATGATTCAATTGAAATGAGTTTTATGTCTTGATTTTGGATCAATGGAACTTCAACTTCAACTTGCAACTTCAATTTTGAGTTAACAAATAGATGCCTTCACGTAAACACTGATTGATCAAGTAGTAGCACCAGAGACAGCCATTTCCTCCCAGCCAGAGTTCCCTTCATCACCTCAGATTGAAAAAAATGAAGCCGCCATGGGAAATTCTCCCACCCACAGATAAATATAACTTCATACCCTCACTCTGTTTAATACTCAATCGTGATTGGTTGAAAGACATTCTAAGGGCATGCATTATTTCCCACCAGCTGCATGGCAAGCATATTATGCATTCGGTGCTTTGTATCAATTTGCCACATTTGAATTCTGGGCTAAATGTAACTGTCACTTTGTGTTATGAAGTTGCAAATATCAGAAGTGAATATTACAAATAGACAAAGACTGGACTGTGGGAAGATGCTTTAAGTTGGTGGTGCTGTGGAGGGAGATTCATTTACTCATGCAAGTTTTGGGGGCTATCAATCGCTGCTCAAGTTATTGAAGCATAAATATGCAGGGTACTTGCGGGTTCTTTCAAAGTATTAAAAAATGGTGAATACAGAGATCCCCTCAGAAGTATTAAATTCCATTTACCTGGGTGCTAAATATTTTGTGAAACTGTCAGGAAGAGAACACAGGCTGAACCCAGATAGCAAGCACCTCCGCTCTGGATCTGCCCCAGCTCCAGCTGATCCGGCTCAGAGCCGGGGTGGATCCGGAGCGGAGGAGCTTGCTATCTGGGAACTTTACTTTTCACAACACTTTCATTAAATCAATTCTGTGACAATGGTTCCACATATTTTGGTTTCAGAACCATTTCTCCTGAATTTAATGCGAGCAACCCATGTAAACAGAAACAAACAGGCCAAAAATTAAGAGCAGGGCTGCCAATTCTCACGCGTTCGGTGTGAGATTTAGTCGCATATTCACATTCCCTTGCCTTGATCAGCAATTATTCAATCAATGCAATGCATGAGTTTCAACGTCGTTCAAATTGTTTAAACGAAATAAGACTATTTGAAACGTCGTTATGCAATTCCATTGGTTTCAACCCTAAAGTAAATGGAGTAAAGAAAAGCATGAGAAGTCCGGAGTCATAATTGATTTCTATGTTTTTTTTTGTTTTATAAAAAAAAAAAAATTGGCATCTCCAATCCCACCTGAATCTGGAATGCCCAATTGGGGAACGATGTACAAAGCTTGCTCGTTTGCGACCCCTTGCTGCCAACTCAGGATAGTGAGGACAGTTCACGGCTCTCCTCGAAGCACGTGCCTGTCAACCACTGATTCTTATACACTCATTGGTTGAATCCTCGTAAGTTCAGAACGAGGGCGGAGGATACCCGGACATGAACAAACCCAGAGTCTTCCTGACAAGCGTCCATCTGGCCAACAGGTGGCGCTGGAGCAACGAACAAAGCTATTATTGTATACCCAAATCCGGCAGTCCCTTCCCAATTTGGAACCCTGAAGCGCGATGGCCAATTGTGTGCTACTCTGAAAAAGCTGCCGACCCCTGCCGGTGGGTACGCCGGGGCTCGAACCCGCGACGTGATAGCCTCCTCTGCAATGCAGCGCAGTACCTTAACCGAGTGAGCTATCTGGCTGATTTCCATGTTACCAGTGGTGAAATCCAGTGTAACGCATGTGAGACTGATGAACTTCCATGCAAAAGGACCTCAATTCTGCCTGAGAATCACTTACAAACGCGCTGACTGAATAATTGCTGATATACAGCACGGGAACGTGAATTTGCCACTCAAACTCAGGCCGAATGCGTGAAAGTTTGCAACTCTGAAAAGAGTGTATTAATGGCCTGGTGAGTTCACAGGAGGATTGTTACAAAAGGCCAGTCAGGCAACAAACATCAGTTTTTGCCACACCTTGCTGGCTATATAACATGATATTAAAAGAACAAAATAACATGCAATAAACTCCCTGCTAGTATATCGTGAGACCAACCAATGATAGAAAAGCAAAAACTTTGCTTATTGTACTAGATATGCTGATTAGTACAATGTGCTTGCTCCCCTCACAATTTATTCTATTTTTGCATATTTGTCACACTTATATGCTTCAGTTAATCATGCTAATTTTATCACGAGACAAAGATAACCCAAGTAAACGCAAAATGCAGTTTTTTAATGACAATTTTATTTTTTGACGGAAAATGATTTCCAGCCTGACCTGACCCTAAGTAAAAAATTATGGGCCCTAGTTACAATATCAACTAACTTCACAGATTTATACCCCGTTCCACAGAGCTTTCTGGCTCATCGGTCACTCGTCGGAAGCAAAGTTTATTTCTTCCAGTCACCCACGGAAGACTATCGTATCACAGGCCGATGAATTTGATTCATCCGATTCGTGTTTGTCCTCTATCAGGCCAGTGTCTGATGTGTCGCGCACGATCCGATGAGGCGAAATTTTCTGATGCAGGAACTAAGCTCTGAGCATCAGATCAAAGAATTAAACTTTGCTTCCGATAAATAGTTTCATTTATGACTACTGGCAGTCCTTCTGAATCTAAATATCACGTAAAGAGAAGCTATTTGTCAACATGAAGTAGACAAAACGCAGAACATGATTAAGGAATTCATGAACAAATGACAAGCAAATCCTTTGACATAAGTCAGCCAGGAAAGAGTTACAAAGCCATTTCAAAGGCTCTGGGGCGCCGGTGCTACATTCACTTTTAGCTTAAATCCTATTTTTTGCCTTAATGTGACACAGATATGATGTTTTCAGACCTGTGTGGTCAAAAAAATCCAATGTTATATCTGACCTTCAAGTCAAAATTGAGCTACTTTAATATGTAATTATAGATCGGATACAAATCTAATAAGTGGCCATGCGAAATTAACGAGAAAGGCCATAAAGATACCATATACCCATTTCACTGAGTGCAGTGAAAAACCTAAAAGCTTGCAGTCTGTCTTTTTTTGCCTTCTCAAACTCATCAGGTCCAGTAAACAAACTGTGTGCCGTCTTTCAGGGCAACATCCCATCCATACATTTGTTGCAAGCACCTCTATTTTCTCAGCATTGACCAAGTTTTTAATACCGTAGTGGCTCTCACAAATATTACATTTTTTGTTGTCGATGACGCAAATGAATCATGCAAAGATGCATCAATGTGCGCATGTCTACCATTTTGGAGGGCAGATGAATTCACATTACAGAGAGGTACACTGAAAAAAAATATAAACACCCCATGTCAAATTTTTTAGGTTTTATTAACATTCGGGTTATGCAATATATGAAGCTACTCAAAATTAATTTTTGTTAACGACTGATCTTCAGATCACCGTCCATTACATCTTGATTTACGCATCTGCAAAGGCATGACAATCCTTTGAACACGTTGGGGGTCAGGTTGAAGAAATTGAATGTTCAATATCTTGTGTGTCCACCATTTGCGTCTCTCAGAGCAACAGATCTCCTTCGCATGGAGTTGATCAGGTTGTCTATCGTGGCCTGTGGAATGTTATTCCATTCTTCCCGGAGTGCCACACAGAGCTGGCACACATTATCCAGAAGTGGAACACGGTCACGGACACGTCGATCCAGAACATCCCAAAGATGCTCTATGGGCGACATGTCTGGTGAATAAGCAGGCCAGTCCAGAACTGAAATGCGCTCTGCTTAAAGGAACTGCATGCAGACCGCTCTAGTGGACACCTCTGTATCCAGCATGCCAATGGCACATTCTTGCATGACCTGAGACATCTGAGGCATGATGACTTTTGACAAAATTTGACATTTTGGGGTGGCCTTTTATTGTCCCCAGTATAAGGAGTGCCTGGGTACTGCTCATTCTGCCTGATCACCGTCTGGAAATGCCACACCCGTGTAAAATCACTGCATCAATGAGCAAATGCTCACTGACAGAGAGATGGATTAAAAATGGTACACTATTATACAAGTTAAAGTCAGCATATGCCCAGTTAGAGTTGTTAACTCCATGTAGCATCAATATTTGACAGGGGGGTGTTTATATTTTTGTTCAGTGTATCTCTTGAAATTATGAATGTGAACCATCAAGATAGGCAAACCTGATCCAAGCAAAAATTGTAACTGAAGAATGAGGTTTGTAATATGATAATGTAGCGCAACAAATCATGGTGAGAACCATTATCTGCACGTGGAGAAACCTTGGAATACTGGTGAACCCTCCAAGGAGTGCCTGGCTTAGGGCATTTATGAGACAGCCAGGAGGTCACAAAAGAACCCAGATTAACATCTTAAGACCTTCAGGCCTCAAGTTCCTCAGCAAAGGTCAGTGTTCACAATTCAACTAAAGGAGACTTGGCAAAAATGGCATCCGTACAAGGCCAAACCAACTGCTGAAGAGAATGAACAAAGGCTCATCTCACAAATGCAAAAAACATCTCAATGACCCCTAAGACTTTTGGGATAATATTCTGTGGACTGATGAGTCAAAGATGGAACTTTTTGGTAGACATGGGTACCGTTAAATTTAGTGTAAATCTAATATACATATTCCACCGTAAGAACATCACAGCAACTTTCTAACACTGTGGTGTTTGTGTGGTGGTCTGGGGCTGCTTTGCTGGTTCAGAACCTTGGTGACTTGCTGTAATTGAAGGAACCATGAATTCAGCTCTGTACCAGAAATAGCTGAAGGAGAATGTCAGCTTGTAACTGAAAGCTCAAGCATAGCTTGAGAAAAGAAAAAAAAAAGAGAAGATCAATAAATTGAGCAAATTGCTGTGATTATGAGGGCAGCTTATGATCAGAGAAAAGCAACAAAATAAAAGGTACCCTGCTGATACAGAAAGAACAAAAATGTGGGCCATTAAGTCTATCTTGAGGGATAGAAATAGATGGGGTCATCGTTTCTTTGCGGGACCAGTTCATCATCTGTTCATGTTATTTAAGCTCGTGATTAAATGGAATTACATAAATGGCTTTTCATATACTTGGCCCTAGATGGTGCAATGAATCTTGTAAAAATTGGCAGTATAGGAGAAATATCATCATAACACGAAAAGCAAATCATGAAATGCATTTTACCAACCATCCAGCTGTCAGGGTTAAAAGATCGGTTGTTGCAGATAGCTGATCATGATGGTACTGTAGTGACTGTTAAGAAACAGAAGGAAGGTTTTGCTGTCTTTGTTTGAGCATGGTGTGCTACAGGAAGGTGAGCTTTGCACGTCCGCAATGGGACCACATCAGTCCAAAGGGCTGAACCGGCTGTGGTGCATACAACCAGACTGTCTTTTGAACAGCAGAAGCAATTGCTAGCCTTGCAGTTTGAGCAGTGCGGAGGCAGATGTATAGGGAGGAGAAGCTTGAATTGGAGAAACTCCAGCAGGCAGAAAAGCTTGAATTGGAGAGGATGCGGCAACACACTGAGAGTATGAAATTGGAGTAGGAGCAGTCTGGATTAGTGAAGGAAAGCTTTCTCCGGGAGGGTGATTGGGAGGTTGGGGGGTTGAGTAGGGAAAATTCAGTATCTGGTGATTCTGCTGCAGTTGGTGGAGATGTTGTTGCTAACTTGCATTTGGTACCACACTTTAATGAGCGTGACCCTGACACTTTTTAAAAAAAAACTTTTTCTGAGTCTAATGCAAAAAAATTGGCAAGTATTTAGGCTCCAGTGTGTCATTACTGGGAGAGCCCAGGAAGCATATGCGGCTGTTTGGAGAGAGGATAGCTTGAGTCTTGAAACATTAAAAGAAGGTCAGGTTGGTTTGGATCAGGGAGGGGAACGAGTGGAAAGCGGCATTTAATATGGATGACGGGTACGCCATTCGGTTTGGTTAACGCTCCTTCCGTGTTCCAGGCACTTGTCCACGACATCCTCCGAGAGATGTTGGAGAAATCCATCTTTGTCCACCTCGATGATATTCTGATTTTTTCTTCAACACTCTTGGAGCATAAACACCATGTCCGACAAGTGCTTGTGGCCCTCCTCGAAGCCAAACTTTTTGTCAAGGCTGAGAAATGCATTTTTCATACCAAGACTGTGTCGTTTCTTGGTTTCATTGTGTCGGTAGGGTCGGTCCGTATGGATCCTGACAAGGTGGCAGCGGTGAAAAACTGGCCCATTTCTTAGAGTGTAAAGGATGTGCAGCATGTTTTAGTCTTTGCTGATTTTTATAGGAGATTCATCCGCAATTTCAGCGCTGTGGCTGCCCCTAACATTGTGCTTATCAGGAAGAATGCCTCCTTATTGTTCTCTTGGGCCCTAGCAGCAGAGGCTGCCTTTCAGGAATTGAAGAGACGTTTTAGCTCTGGGCCTATCCTTGTTATGCCCGACCACTCCCTTCCATTTCTGGTTTTTGGTGGAGGTTTTTCATTTCATTTTTTAACGGTCCCTGATCTTCAGAAAATTCCATATTTGTGGAAACGAGCTACTGTAGTACCTATTGCAAAGAGAGCAACACCTAAGGTTTTAAATGATTTTAGACCCGTGGCTCTTACATCACTTGCGATGAAATCCTTCGAAAAAATCATCAAGTGTTATATTTTAGACAAAACCCAGAACATGTTAGATCCTTTGCAGTTCGCTTATAGAGCTGGTAGGGGAGTGGAGGATGCCACTCTGACCCTCCTTAACTTAATTTATAAACACATCGAAGGTAGCAAAACGCATGCCCGGGTTCTATTCGTTGATTTCTCATCCGCATTCAATACTATTCAGCCGCACATTTTAACTGGTAAATTATTGTCTCATTTTTACATTCATCCTAAGGTTGTTGGTTGGGTTTTGGACTTTCTAACTAATAGATCACAACAAATTCGTGTAAATGGTACTTTTTCTGATGTATGAATTTCATCTACTGGCTCACCGCAAGGTTGTGTATTGTCACCACTTTTGTTTATTTTGTATAATGATGATTGTCATCATGATGATAGATTTATAATTAAGTTTGCAGATGATTCTGCCATAGTCAGCCTTCTTCAGAATCATGAAAGAAATCATGGGCCAGTAGTTGACGCAGTGGCGTAGGTATTGCCGGTGCAGCCGGTGCGCTGAACCGGGGCCCCGATGACCTCTGAGGGCCCACGGAGATTAACTATGCCATTCTTCCTCTTATCATAACACATAAAGAAATTATATCAATTAGTCTCGCCCATTTCAAGTCTCCTGCTCAATGCAGTACTATCTTCTATAGAATGCGGAGTTGATGAGTATATATATTGCTCCACTGTTTCATACAACACAGTCCTGGTAACAACCCCCCCCCCCTCCCACTCACACATTGGCCATTTTTCCTCTTTTCTTTGATATATGTCTTTTGTATTTCAGTAATGATACTTTTTCAGTTATAATCACAATTACTTATCATATATTTGATTGTTTTATTCACAACATTTTCAAATGAACATGGCCTGCTGGGAAATGTGTTTGTCCAATTAGTTGACATTCACTTATTCCTTTCTGATCGTAGCTTCGTAGGCTACACACTTGCTCGTGAATTGTTCTTTTTTGAGAGATCAGCTAACCCATTAGCCTAGTATTGGAAGTGAAAAGTCTTGAGCACCATGTTGAGCAGCACAAAGGCGGTGCTCAAAAAAGAAAAGAAAAAAAGAGCTCGATGTACGGAACTCCAAATTGGCGAAATTGAATGCATTTTTTAAATAGTCATCTTGTCCAGATGCAGTTCCTGCTAGCGTTGTGAATGATAGCGGCGACACGCAGCAGTCAGACTTGGAGGCTAATGCTACCACCTCATTGCCCTCTTGCTCAACGACTTTGCAGAGCAGAAGGCACCCACAGTTAACTTCTGAAAGGGTGAGTGCAGTTTTTTATTAGGCTACTGCAAGTGATCAGCTTGCCGGTTGTGGTTAAATGGCTGCTGTGCCAGGATGTGTGTCCATCTATCTGTTTACTTATTGATTTGGCCACTGTTGTGCTGTTAGGGAAATACGGTTGACTGTTCAGCCGTATGGATCTTTTTCGCATTTTCATTGGCAATGTATTATCACTGTTGTTCATGGTTCAAACAGCCTAACGTGTTGTGTGATGTTGAGATGCTGTGCAAATATTCATTGTCCATGGTTCTAATAGCCCTAATAATTATGGGTGTCTGCATTTTTCAGAAAACTGATTTTTCTTAATTACTGATTTGGATACCTACTGGCTCACTGTAGCTGAAGTGGTTGGCTACAGAGGACGATTGTTTCTGTGAATATCCAATACCTGATGCGGGTTTGCCATCTAGTGATAGAATATTGTAACTACGTGCATAAATTTGCAGCTCCCTGTCCCCGCACTAACATACCCTGCTGCCGAGCACCGTTGTTCTTCTCGAAGACGCTAAATCCAGATAAATCTTAAACGATGAATTGCGTTCACATTTTAATTTGTAACGAAGTGGCTAGTGTCAAAGTAACGAAGTAAAATGATAATTTTTAAGTTTTAAATGTTGCAGAATAAAAGTCCAGGTTTAAAAAAGAACTCAGGTAAAGTACAAATCCTCAAAAAACTAAAGCTCTGTTACAATTACACCTCTGCTTCGCGGATAGGCCTAAGGGGGGGGGGGGGGGGGCTAGCGCCATTCTCGCACCGGGGCCCAGCGCCTCCACGCTACGCCACTGAGTTGACGACTTTGTGAAGTGGTGTAAAAGTTCTTTTCTAGAACTTAACATTGATAAGACCAAGGATATGTGTATAGATTTTAGGAGAGATGCACCAAAAGTTGATGTAACAACTATAAATGGTAAAAAAGTGGAAGTCGTTGAGAAATACAAATATCTTGGTTCTATGTTGGACAATAAGTTACAATGAGAAGATAACATTTACATGATTTTAAGCAAATGCCAACAGCGGCTGTTTTTCCTGAGGAAATTGAATTTTTTCAAAGTTGACAGAAAAATGCTAGTGCTTTTTTGTATTGAAAGTGTTTTTAATTTTTCACTCATTTGCTGGTTTGGAAATCTTAGTGTACAGTGGAAAAACAAACTTAGTAGAATGGTAAACATCTTTTGCAAAGTTATTGGTACACAACAAACTAGTCTTGGTACATTGTATAAGAAACAAGTTTTAAAAAAAGCAAAGTCTATAGTAAGTAACCATCACCACCCACTGTACCAGGAATTTAATATTTTACCATCTCGTTGGCGTTATAGGGTCCCTAAAACTAGAACAAACAGATCAGAACAGTCATTCATTCCCACTGCAATTTCACTGCTAAATCAAAAGAGAAGCGACTAGAACATTTGTTTTTAAATTGGAATAGTCCAGTGTTTTTATTGTTTTTTATTGTTTTTATTATTATTCAGTGATAGTACTTTTTACCATTTTTGGATCCCTTTTTTGCATTGATTTTCTTTTGTACATCTCAGTTTTTTTATTGTTTTTGTTTTTCTAGTGATTTTTTATGAGTATATGTACAAATGTCCTTCCTGTTTTTTTTTTTTTAATGTATTCTTCTAATTTTTTATCTCGATTGCTATCGTGCAGAAAATTGCCCAAATTGTGGGATAATAAAGAGTTATTGTATTGTATTGTATTGTACTGTAGATGCTTTTGAGGTTGGGGTGGGTGCCATTTTGTCCCAGCGCTCTCTTCGGACAATAAATTGCATCCCTGGGCCTACTCCTCCAGGTCATTGTCTGCTGCAGAGCGTTATTACAGCATTGGTGATCCACGGTTTTTTAATGACAACGGTAAAGCTAGCAAAGTCACTGAAGCAGATTCCTATCCATTGCCACGGATTGAGGATTGTTTTGCTTTGGTTGGCTGAGCTAAATTTGTCAGCGAATTTGACTTATTAAGGGTTATTATCTAGTTCCCCAGGTAGAGCGTGCACGAGAGATCTCAGAATTTATTACACCATTTGGGTGTATGAATATACAGTCATGAGCTTTGGCCTACGTAATGCACCCACTACATTTCAGCGCCTCATGATCATGGTGGTTGCAGATCTTGATGGTTGTGCCGTTTACCTCGATGATGTTGTTATGTTCAGTGACACGTGGCTCGACCACGTCCAATGCATCAGTGCTCTGTTCAGCCATTTTACTGATGTGCATTTCACTGTCAACTTATCAAAATGTGAGTTTACCAGGGCGACAGTGACATACCTCGTTCGAGTGGTAGGACAGGGACAAGTTTGTCTTGTGAATGTGAAAGTTTGGGCTGTTTTGCAGTATCCAGTAACTACTACCATAAGAGAACTGTTGTGGTTTTTGGGTATGGCTGGATGTTATAGTGCCTTGTGTAAAGAAATTCCACAGAGGTGGCACCCCTCACCGATTTTTTTAAAGATAAGGCAAAGTTTGTATGGTCTACTTAGTGTCAGGAGGCATTTGAAAATCTGAAAATTACTCTGTGCTGCTCCGGTTCCTGCTGAACCGTGTCTGGATGGGATGTTTAAAACTGCAAATTGACGCTAGACATGTTGGGGTGGGGCCAGTGTGCTATTTCTCCAAGAAGTTCAATGTGAACCAGCTTAATTATTCTACATTTGAGAAAGAGGTGCTGGCCTTCGTATGGGCCCTCCAATACTTTGAGGTGTATGTTGGTTCTGGAGGTAGTCCAGCAAAAGTTTATACTCATCACAACCCCTCACTTTCCTTTGTTCTTTGAGTTGTCCTAACCAATGGTTAAAGCGGTGGACTGTGTACCTACACTCTCACGCTTTGGACATGAGACATATCAGGGGTAAGGATAATATCATGGCAGATGCCCTCTCTCTTGCACCAGTGGAGTGGCATGATTTCTGGTCCCTAACTGAGCTGCCTAAAGTAACAGCCTCATACTTGTGTTTTCCTTAATTTTTTCTCTTTTTTATTGTGCTAATGGGAGACTATTGTAAGTACTGTGAGGGGTTCAAATTTTGGGGGAATCCCTTTGGGGCTCTGATTTTATTGGGGGGAGGTTGATGCTCCCTCGTGGGGTATCAAGTAATTGCCTGAGTTAACCTGTGTCTTTCTTCACCCTCAGGTACTGATTGCTGTAACAGTGCACCTGGGCCTGAACACTGAGGCTATTAAAGACAGCTGCAGTCTCTCCCTCTCTCTGCTCTTCTCCTTTAGCTCCCGCTTTGGTTTGTTCTTTGTAATGTTGCTTTAGTTGCATATTCTTTTGTTTGTGTCTTCATGGTTTATATGTTAAATTAGTTCTGTTTTGTGTTTGGATTCAAACAAATTTGGCTAAGTTGGAGCAACCATTAAAGCATATTTTTGGTTACTTGCTTGCCTAAGTGTGGTGTCCTCTGTTTGCCATGACTTTGTGAGTTGGGTCATGACACTAAAAAGAATAGTAAGAATGATATTATTGCAATACCATGTTGAGTTTTTTCCTCAGAAAGCTGAGGTCCCTGCTAAGTTGACATACCTTTGGGCTATTGTGGCTCAAGGTCATTGCCATAATAATAATTTTTTTGAGGGATGATTGTTTTCAACTGCAAATATGATAGGCTGTTTGCAGATAAGGCTTGGGTGAGGAGCTTAATTCATACATATCTTGGGAAACAGTGATGGGACTTAGCACTTTTATATTCTAAATTATTTACTGGCACTGCTTCCTCATGATTATCCAATTTGCATTTCGCTCCACTCCAAGTCTAACTGATAGCATTAAGATTGCGTAAAAGATTGCTTCAGTTCCGCATCTCAAGTCCACGGGCATCCGCATCTACAGAGATGGGTTAAATGCCTGGAATTGTAACTTGCCCTCTTGAACAGAAAAAAAATTTGTTTGAATAATTGCGTTTTGAAACCAGATTACTCAGTCACTCTTTCCCAACATGCTGCACTCTGTTTAAAATGTGAAGAGTTTCTTCATCATATGAAGTAAATCCAGGAGTACCAGTAGAATGAGGAGTCACTGTATATTAAATAGAAAATACTTGTTTTTCATAATTAGCCGACACCGAGTGCTGAGAGAACTTCGCAGCCCTGAACAAATTATTAATAAATAGCGGCGTACGCCTATGGAAAGCTGCTGTGAACAGTACTTTTGGAAATATGGCCCAGACAAAATTTTCAAGTTCAATGTCACTTTGCCAAGGTGAAAGGTCAAATTCAGTAATGACCCTTATATTGTACACCTATCTCTCACAAAGAACCTGCCCACCAAATTTGAAGGTCCTGTGGCCAACGCTTTCGAAGATATGGCCCAGACAAATTATGGAGCTGCTGCCCGCCCAGAGGCCACAAGGTATAAGGGCATAAGGGCTGTGGGGTAAAAATTCCATCAAGAGGAGACAACGAGGTTCAATAAACTGTTTTTTTAAATAAGTCTCCAGTCATTTGATAAACACCTACCATGCTGACCTCTGATGAATGAGCATCTTTCTGCAAATGCAAGCGTGGCTTATTACTGCCCATCGAAAGACAGATACTGGATACCACCTTTAGTACACCCAATTAATTTCACTTTCGTGCTGTGCCGCACAAACTGGTTCCAGTGCTCTATAGGAGAGGAAAAGAGAAACAAGAAAAATGATGATGATCCTCTTGGCTTGTGCCAGATGAATTTCCTGATGATGATGGAGTCAAATGGATTCTCTGTATATTGTTTCCCACATGTGAGACATTAATTTTAAGCATATAAAGAGAGCTGAGGGCATTAAAAATCACCCTTGTTGTGCTTCCCCCCAGCTGCCTGTCCTTGTGATTGCCTCACTTGTTGTGCTGAAGATGGGGTGGTTTTAGCACAAAGTGCAGTCAGCTTTCACTCTGAAGAATGAGAGGAAATTATTACTCAGGCGGCAGATAGTCTGTACACATGCTGACCTGTTGCACCCATTTTGCTTTCTGATGCTGCAGTTTTCGGAGCATTTCTCATAAATTCAGCTCAAAGAACTGAGAATGTCACTGAAAAAATAGAGGAATCTATCCATATTCAGAAACAAAAAAAAACGTTTATATAACAAAATATGTAACACACGCATAGCAATCAAGCTTGGTAATGTCAGGAAGGGAAGCTTAAATATCAAAATGCATAAACTTTAAGAGTTAATTTTCTCTCGTAACATCTGGCACTGTGAATACTTAGCACAAATGCATCAACAGTTAAAACCAACATTTTGAATTGTCAGTAATTGCCTTTGCCAACGCATGAAGTTGGGTGGAGGTTATGTATTCACCCAAGTCTGTTTGTTTTTCCAGACAATATTTGTCTAATTTCTCAATCAATTCCCATGATATTTTGTGGTAGTGTTGCCACGGCCCAAGAACAGTCCACTAGATTTGGTGGTGGTCTGGAACACCATCCGGATCCGGAATTTTTTAAAGGATTCTTCATCATTGTGGGATTGGTAGATTGGAATGACTGCCATACATTTGAAAATTCACTAGATGGTTATGAAGTTCCAGATGTGTCAGTTGAGGTATGTGCTCTCCGAGTGCTTTCTTGGTAAAGATTGTTTTACAGTAAGAATATCCGTCAAAAGCAGGGGTGGACAATTCCAGTCCTGGAGGGCCGGTGTGTATGCACATTTTTATTTGTATCAATTATCCTGACTAATTGAGTTAATTGATTGCATACACAAATATAGATTTGTGCAAAGATTACATCAAAGAAAAAACTTTTATGCGGGGAGATGAGAACAGTCTTTGTTGGCCATTCATGATAATTTAAAGAAATGCACCTGAAATGTCAGATTTCAGAAATAGTTTGGCTAATTTAGATGATCAACTAATTAAAGGCCTGAAGTTGTTGTGAAAACCAGGAACAGATACAGCCCTCGTTGCCCACCTCTGGTCAAAAGCAATCATTTTGCTGGTCAGCATTTTTTTTTTTAGCGCAGAGTGCCACACCTTTGATTAGGAAGGCTACAGGCCAGGACGTGTAGCACAAAGGTATACCACTGCAGCTGCTCAACAGTGGCAGAGCAGAACAACAATCCAGTGGGGCAGATGCAGAAGCAGGCCTCCAGGCAAGTGCGGTGACAGCAAGGATGATAAAACAAGTAGGCTTAAAACCGCCTCAATTCTCTCAAGTATCCCCTATAGATGACAGGCCTGCGCTACTGGCATATTCCGATAGAGTTTGAGCTCTCTTCAGTCAATGAGCCGAGGCAAGCCACTCCTGGGCAACATAGAAAGGTTATGATTTCCCTCAATTTCCAGAACGTCAGCAACACAATTCATTTGAATAATATGACAAAAACTTTAAAAGAATTTTAAAAATAGTGTTCAGTTATACAACCTGTTAGGGCCCCCGTTTGCCAAGACGTATAAGACAGCAAGGGATGACAGACAAAATTTTAAAACTTAAACACATTTAACTAAACAAAGACTGACAACTAACCTACATTCATACTACTGACCAAGATTGATATATACAAGAAAAAAAATATTTACAGTCCCTTGAGATGGGGTTGCTTGGTGATGTCCTGGGACAGGGAAATGCTCTATCACAGCCAAAACTCCACAAAAAGCTTCACAAGTCTTGAAAAGAGTGACAGGTCTGGTCAAATGTATCCTTCTCCTTACAATTTCTCCTACTACTTTACTCTCTTAGTATTTCTCCTTATATACCCTTTTCCAGCCCCCTCCCACCTTTTAGACTTTTTTTTTCTCTGGGCCTTCCCCCTCTCAGACATGCCCAGGACATGCCCAAACCTAGCTCCAGACTGGACTTAACAAAAAAGGTCAATACTGCCATCTAGAGGCTTCTTTCCACATTACACCTCCATTTCAAAAGGGAAAAATGTTGACTCATAAAGGCAAAATTTTTCTTTTCAATACAAAAATGGTTAAGTAGACACTTGTGTGTGTATATATACATATAATACATTATGCTAATAAACACATGATATATACACATACTCAAACGCGGAATAAGCAATCAGCAATTACATTGTCAGTACCCTTTACATGCTTAATTTCCAAGTCAAACTCCTGTAAAATCAAACTCCAATTCAACAATCTCCGATTCTTGTTTTTCATCGTACTCAAAAACATGAACGGATTGTGGTCAGTGTACACAATCATTGGCTTTTGCCCTGTACGAACATAAACATCAAAGTGTTGTAAGGATAGAACCAGAGCAAACAGCTCCCTCTCAATTGTGGAATAGTTCTTTTGGTGGCGATTGAACTTCCTGGAGAAGTATGCCACGGGATGCTCAATGGCATGAGAGTCACCTCTATGTAGGAGCACAGATCCACAAGCATGGTCGCTAGCATCGACCGCGATGGAGAACGGTTTGTTGAAGTCAGGAGATTTGAGCACGGGGAAGTGACACAGCAGAGACTTCAGGCAATCGAAGGCTCTTTGGCATGCTTCATCCCAAGTGAACTTTACGCCTTTCTTCAGTTGTTTGGTGAGACTGAGTGCAATCTCAGCAAAGTTCTTACAGAACTTGCGGTAGTAGCTGATCATTCCAAGGAAGCGGCGCAAAGCTTTTTTGTTGTCAGGAACTGGAAAGTCCATGATGGCTTGGACTTTAGCATTTATGGGTGCCACCTTACCCTGGCCTATGACGTAGCCAAGATACGTGACAGTAGCACAACCAAAGT
Source organism: Gymnothorax reevesii (assembly GCA_029721435.1). NCBI lineage: Eukaryota > Metazoa > Chordata > Actinopteri > Anguilliformes > Muraenidae > Gymnothorax > Gymnothorax reevesii. The sequence continues at coordinate 88,957,296 of CM056575.1, forward strand.
CACTCTTGTTCAGGTTAACAGTCAGATTAGCCTGGGTCAGGCGCTGGAACAACGTCTCTACATCTTTCAGATATTCTTCCCAGGAGTCACTCCACATGATCAGGTCGTCGATGTCGCACCCTTGTGTGGCAATCTGGCGATTGTAGACTGTATCATCCTTTGGAACGTGGCTGGGGCATTTTTCATGCCAAAGGGTAGGCTTTCATACTGGTACAACCCAGATGGTGTGGCAAAAGCAGAGATGCTCTTGGCCCTCTCAGTTAAAGGTACACACTAATAACCCTTCAATAAATCGATCTTGGTCAGAAACTTTGCTTGCCCTAGGTATTGGAAACACATCAGTTCTAGTTACACCATTGACCTTGTGATAATCTGTACAGAATCTAGTACTTCCATCAGGTTTTGGAACTAGCACACAGGGTGAACTCCAATCTGAGTTGGAGGGTCTAATAATATCATGTTCAAACATGTACTCAACCTCTTTCTCAGGAATCTTTCTCTTTTCAGGATTCATCCAGTGCGAATGCTGTTTTATTGGTTTGGCATCACCAACATCTACATCATGAGAAGCTATAAAGACTCTCTTTGGAACATCACGAAATAGATCTTTATATTTATTGATCAACCTTTCAAACTGATCTTTCTGTGAGGGTTCTAAGTGCTGGAGTTTTACATCAAGATTTTGCAACACTTCAGAATTAGACTATTTACATGAAAGAACTGCAGCTTTAATTCTAGTTTCATCATCTTGCATCTCCTACTTATCTTCGCAAGTCTCGGCCATAGGAGGATCTGAAGTGACAGCTGCAATCCGAGCATTCCTATCATGATAAGGCTTCAGCATGTTAATGTGACACCACTGTTTTGGCTTTCTCCTATCTGGAGTCTTCACAATGTAATTGAGATCATGAAGTTTTGTCAGAATTTTCTTATGAAATCGAGCCTGCAATGGATTGGACTGCAAGGGAAACAACACAAGAACCTTGTCTCCTGGTTTAAACTCACTGCTTCTAGCCTAATGATCATACCAAGTTCTCATTTTTCCCTGACTTGATTTCAAGTTCTCTTTGGCAAGGTCACAAGCTGCACGCAGTCTTTCCTTGAACATACTAACATAGTCTAACACAGTGATATATGGCTCTTTCTCTTGCCGTTGTTCACTCAACAATAGCAAGGTCCTCTCACTTCATGGCCAAACACGAGCTCAAATGGACTGAATCCAGTAGACTCCTGCACTGCTTCTCTAGCTGCAAACAAAAGCAAGTGAACACCTTCATCCCAGTCTTTCTCATGGTCATAACAATAAGTCCTCATCATTGTCTTGAGAGTGGAATGAAACCGCTCTAAGGCACCCTGACTCTCTGGATGATAGGCACTAGAAAGAATCTGCTTAGGACTTAGTTCATACACAACCTGCTGAAACAATCCGAAAGTGAAATTGCTACCTTAGTCTGACTGAATTTCCCTGGGAAGGCCAAACAATGTAAGGAACTTTATCAAAGCCGTTGAGATTGCAGTTGCCTTGATGTTGCGTAGAGGTATGGCTTCAGGCATTCTGGTAGATGCACACATGACTGTCAACAAGTACTGATTTCCAGATCTAGTCTTGGGTAATGGACCAACACAATCAATAATGACCTTATAGAAGGGCTCCCCAAATGCTGGGATAGGCTGCACTGGAGCTACAGGTGGGTCTAACTGGTATTTTCCAACTACCTAACAAGTCCGACAGGTTTTGCCAAAGTTGGAAATGTCTTTCCGAAGCCCAGGCCAAAAGAAGTGTTTCACGATCTTATCAACAGTTTTGTTAACACTAAGATGACCTCCTGGAGGTAAAGTATGAGCCATTGTTAAGATCTCATTCCTGTAGACCTTCGGAACAACAATTTGCCTGACCACTGCCCAATCTGCATTGGCAGGGATATCAGGAGGGTGCCACTTCCGCATCAACACACCATCCTTGAGATAATACCCAACTGGAACTGCCTCTATTTCTTTATCAGGAAGGGCTCTCCTCCTTAGTGCACAAATTTCACGATCATTAGTTTGCTCTTGAATCAACCACATTCTGGACAGAGACAAGTCTCCAGACACATCACAATCACCAGACCTATCTGGCTGGCTGAACAGAGAACTGATAAAAGTGTCTGATAAGTCCTCAAATGGAGAAACCATATTAGGCTGAACAGAGTCATGAGGCGAACCACCTGTGTCATGACTATTCAATGTGCTGGAGGGCACCACATCATCTTTTCTTTGAGCCTTCTTGGCCATAGCACGGATTACTGCACAGGAAGGATACAGAGATGGGTCTTCATCGCCATCTTCAGTGCTCGGCTGTGAAGTAAGATGAACAGGGGGAACTACATTGCCCCCAGCCAGGTCATTGCCTAGCAACAGAGAAACACCCTTTATAGGTAGACTTGACATAAGTCCCACCTTTACCTGTCCTGTAACTAAATCTGACTTCAAGAATACAGAGCACAGAGGTACAGAAACAGTCCTCCCTTCAATACCTTGTACAAGTATGAAATCCCCTGAAGCGGTCTCATCACGTAACTCCAAGGAGTCCATCAACAAAAGTGACTGAGAAACTCCAGTATCCCTTAGGATATATAAAGGTACAGGAGGAGAATGCTCATTCAGAGCCACAAATCCCTCTGTCACAAATGGAAGAAATTCCTCCCTCACAAAGTCAGCAGTATCAGGCTTCTTAGCCCCACAAGGAGCGGGCAATTTAGCAGATTGGTCATCTACTACAGGGGTTTTTAACCTTGTTTTCACAAAGGCATTTGGTTTGGTATCCTTTTCTTTTTCTTTCTTAGTTTTAAGGAACCAACAGTTAGTTGTAACATGATTTCTTGTAACGCCAGATTTCTTGCAATAATTGCAAACTAGACCACTTTTGTCACTGTCAGCTTTCACACTTTGATCAGACCTGTGACTGGATTTCTGAGCACCATCACCAGATTTGTCTTTGTCTTTGGGTGAGGAATCTTGGGTGTCACCGTAACCCTTTTTCTGAAATTGGAACCATTTATTGTTACTATTGTATGGAACCATTGTTACTGCTAGACTGAAATGTGGACTTATGTGTGAGAAAATATTTGCCTGCAAATTTGGCAGCTGATTGCAAATTCAGTGCTTGCCTCTCATTAAGGTAGGTCTTAATATCATCCTTAACACAGTTCTTGAATTCTTCAACTAACACCATCTCTTTTAGTGAGTTGAAATCATCCTTGACCTCCATAGAAGTACACCAGCGCTCAATGCAAACCTTCTTCTCAAATTCCACATAAGTCTGATTGTCAAATTTCTTCAGACCTCTGAATTTCTGTCGGTAAGCCTCTGGAACCAACTCATGAGCTCTCAAAATAACCTTTTTTGACTACCTCATACTCAGAGGAATCATCTGCAGACAAAGCCAAATAGGCTTGTTGAGCTTTACCCTTGAGGACAGTATGTAACATCAGAGGTCAGTGTTCATTTGACCACTGGCAACTCTTAGCTACTTTCTCAAAGCACTGGAAATACTTATCTTCCTCCTCCTCTGAGAATGGAGGCTCTAGTTTTACTTCCTGGCTAACATAAAATTTGTTTTCAGCTTCAATTTCGATTTTTAGTAGCTCCATTTGGAGCCTTTCTTCTCTATCGAATTTCTGTGACTCAAAATCTCTCTCTCTTGCTAATTTTTCTTACTCAAACTGCCTTTCTTTCTCCTTCTTTTTCTGCCCTCTCAAATTGTCTTTGTTTTTCTCTTTCCTCCCTTTCAGTCTCTAGCATTTTTAATTTAAGTTCCATTTCTACATTTGGATTTTCCACTGGAAACTGTTCCAGAACTCCGGGTGCAAACACATTTTAATTCATGTAATATTCAACTATCTCTCTAGCCAGTCTTGCTTTTTGCCTGGGTGGTTTTACCTCTGTCAGCTCTAACTGACGGCATATTTCTAGTAGTTCTGTCTTTTCAAAAGACTTCAAAACCTCTACGGTTGGTGATGCCAAGAAATCATCCATTGCTGTTGATCTGTAAATATATATCTGGGAAAATTAAAAAAAAAAAAAACTATTTCACGATTTGAAATGTTAGATTTTCAATAAATGACTCACACAACGGTCTATCCCGGACTTGAGCCCCAAATTTGTTATGGCCCCAATTTGTTACGACGTATAAGACAGCAAGGGATGACAGACAAAATTTTAAAACTTCAACACATTTAATTAAACAAAGACTGACAACTAACCTACATTCAACAAGATTGACATATACAAGAAAAAAAATACTTACAGTCCCTTGAGATGGGGTTGCTCGGTGATGTACTGGGACAGGGAAATGCTCCAACACAGGCAAAAATCCACAAAAAGCTTCCCAAGTCTTGAAAAGAGAGAAAGGTCTGGTCAAATGTATCCTACTCCTTGCAATTTCTCCTACTACTTTACTCTCTCAATGTTGCTCCTTATATACTCTTTTCCAGCCCCCTCCCACCTTTTTGACTTTTTTTTTTCGCTCTGGGCCTTTCCCCTCTCAGACATGACCAGGACATGCTCAAACCTAGCTCCAGACTGGGCTTAAAAAAAAAAAGTCAATACTACCATCTAGAGGCTTCTTTCCACATTACAAACCCCATTTCCAGAAAAGTTGGGAAGCTGTGTAAAATGTACAAAATGAAATTATTGGGATAAAGTATAAATTGTGAATAAAATCAAAATGCAATTAGTCTTAGATCACATGAGCCAATATGTTATTTACAATCCAACATGGATAACATTTCAAATGCTGAAAATGAGACATTTTATATTTTTATCCACAAAATGAGCTTATTTCAAATTTTCTTGCTGCAACAGGTCTCAAAAAAGTTGGGACACAGGCAAAAATGGGCTGAAAAAGCATTTAATATACAAGAGAATCAGCTGAAAGAACATTTAGCAAGCAATTAAGTTAACTGGCATCAGGTGTGTAACATGATTGGCTATAAAAGGGATGTCTTGGAGAGGCTGAGTCTCTCAGAAGTAAAGCTGGCCAGAGGCTTTCCAGCCTAGGATGGCTTGCGTAAAAAAATTGTGGAATACTTTAAAAACAATGTTCCTCAACCAAAAATTGCAAAGGCTTTGAATTTCTCATCATCGACATCATCAAAAGATTCCGAGAAACTGGAAAAATCTCTATGCGGGAGGGACAAGGCCGAAGCATGACTTCATAGTAGAAGAGTCACCAATTGAGAACATTTGGCACATAATTAAATGTAAGAAACATTTTCCTAAATGTATGAAACATATAGCTAAATATTTATCTAAATGTATGAAACATTTAGTGAAATATATAAATAAACGTATGAAACATTTAGCTAAATATTTAACTAAATGTATAAAAGATTTAGCTTAATTTATGAAATATTTATATAAATATTGAGCTAAATGCTTCAAACATTTGGCTAAATGTATGAAACATTTAGTTAAATATTTAACTACATTTTTATACATTTATAAATGTTTGAAACTCATGTTAGTGAACTCTACCTCCAGGTGGAGTTTTCCTGTGGCTTAGTAGATAATGCTACACTGTTTGTGAATTGTGAACGTGTTTGTCCTGGATCGAATCCAATCTTTGCTAGTTCTCATGCTAGCTGCATGTAACTGGCGTTGCACTGCTCGGCGATTTCTAGGTTTATGGGACACATTCTCTTGTATATAATTTGTGAAACTGTGCATTGTTGATTTGGGCGGGATTATATATTAGGCTACACGTAAACTGAGCTGGAGAAAATGAGCAATCATTTCATTAATAACATTGGCATTTCTTTGTACAAGCAGTTTGGTACTTGTTGTGCGTTTACTGTGTAGATATGGAAGATTGCTGGTTTTACATGGCAGAATAGCAGAGAATAGAAATATTCCAGTATGCAGATATGGCAAACAGTCGTTGAAACTAGCCTATGTTAGTTCGAAAATGCAAAATTAATTAACAATGAACTTCGATGTGGATACTCTATTCTGCTCCCTCGGCTAATATTGAAACGTTCAAATTAGAACAAAAGAACAACGGGACGTTAATCGTATTTCAACCTCTATTATACAGCCTCAAATTATGACCAATACTTCCATGTTGATTTTAAAAAAAGTGCTGCTTTATCTACAGCCAGGACAAATGAAAAGAGTATCAATGAGCCTAGCTTTATATTATTGAACATTAGGCACTATCTAATACATACGTAAATGACATCGGGCAAGTTTATATCTGCTTTTTTTTTTAAGCATATAGTTCTTCTATTGTTCTGATTTGAACGTTGCCATATTGGAAATGGCTATTCACCCCACAGCGGGGTGAATTGGGGGAAAGGGATTGGCTATCTGCCCTACAACAGGGTCGACAAGAGAAGCAGTTTTGCAATTCACACAGTTCTGGAATGGATAACAGAAGCACTTTTGCTATTTGCCCCGCAGTTGGGCCAATGAGAGATTTCATTTTATAATCCCCCCCGCTCTCTGATCTTTCGCTCTGAACTGGAGAATAGCCTCTGCCTTCAATGTTAACTGAGGGTGCAGAATGGAGTATCAACATCGGACTTCATTGTTGATTAAATTTGCATTTTCGAACTTACATAAGCTAGTTTCAATGACTGTTTGCCAAAACTGCATGCTAAAATATTTGACGATTCTCCGCTATTTTGCCATGTAACACTGTTTTCCACCATTGTCTGGAAGGCTGGCAATCTTCCATATCTGCACTGTAAATTCACAACAAGAACCAAACTCCTTGTACCAAGATATGCCAATGCAATTAATGAGCTGAGTGCTCGTTTTCTCCAGCTCAGTTTACGTGTAGCCTAATATAATCCCGTCCAAACTAACAATGTACAGTTTCGCAAATTATATTCCAGAGCACCTGTCCCATAAACGTAAAAATTGCTGAGCAGTGCAACGCCAGTTATATGCAGCTAGCACAGAACTAGCACAGATTGGATACAATCCAGGACAGACGCATTCACAAACAGTGCAGCAAACTCCACCTGGAGGTGGAGCTAATTAGCATGAGTTTCAAACATTTATAAATGTATAAAACATTTAGTTCAATATTTAACTAAATGTTTCATACATTTAGCTAAGTACTTGAAAAATTTAGTGAAATATTTGAATAAATGTTTCATACATTTAGCTAAATGTTTCATACATTTAGCTAAATGTTTCAAACATTTAAATATTTCAATGAATGTTTCCTACATTTGGCTAAATGCTTCATACATTTAGTTATATATTAAGTTGAATGTTTCATACATTTAGTTAAATATTTAGCTAAATGTTTCATATTTTTCGCTAAATATTTAGATAAATGTTTTGTACATTTAGCTAAACATAACTGAAAATATAGAACATGTTTTATACTTTTAATTATATATTTAGCTGTTTATACATTCGGCTAAATAATAGAAACCACTAAATAATAAAACTTTCTCATATATATAATTTTGGAATATTACATTAAACATTTACGCTTGCCACTTCAAGGTTTAGAAATGTCGGGAAAATTTGCTAAATCTGAGAAAAAAGGGATGTTTGTTAAATGTGGGAAAAAATGCAGTGAAAAATAACAGCATGAAATATCCCATTTGGCACCCCATAAGGAACAGATCGCTGCCATTTTTAAAAACCACAATTAGATTATGGTAATATTTTATATATGAATGCTTGTTCTTCCTCACTTCACAGGATGGGCACTGTTTAACATGGTGCAATAAGATTTATTACTGGCTATTCATTACCTTCATTTTTTAAGCTGTTGTACAATGTGGTGCTACATTCATTCACCTTTTGTCCCCAATAACCCCCTGAAGAGCCTTTATATGCACTTTGCTTTTTGTTGTCTTTATGTCTCCATTTTGTTTTTTATTTTTTATATGCTGTCATTTTGGCCAGGTCTGGCTCGAAAAATAGATCAATGATCTGAGGCGACTACTTGGTAAAATAAAGGTAATAATAATAATGATAATAATAATAAATGTGAAAAAGCTGACTGTTTTCTTAAGGACACATTGCTAGCGACAATCCAACAATTCTGATGGACAAAAAGTGAGATTCCATGTGCCACAGGAACACAAGGGAGTTGGGTACACAAATTATATACACCTTGGGGGGATCGGCCTGCAAGATGCTGAACCAAATAAGGAGATGATACTTCTAAAAGACTTGTAGGTTACTGGAAGGGAGGCGGAAGACATTTAATCATATGTGAAGATTCTGACAAATGATGGCCCTCGCCTCAGTTCGCTGGAGCCCTCGAAATGGAGTTGTATCCTTTTTAGACTGATAGATGTCTCAAAAACTTTGTTTCTCATCGGTTCTTTAGTTTCATTAGTTTACGACATGTGCTGCTTTTTGCCCTCTTCCCATTGCCAAACAAGTTCTATTTAAGTGATGTTCAGAGTCAACAGGACTTGGAGTTATCATGCCTGAAAGAGTCATATGAAATTGGACTGTTATCAAATCAATTAAATTGGTTTAATTAGTTGTTTCCTACCTACTTTTTCCACGCGGGGCCAGGTAGGGTTGGACAAATTTTTTCCCTTCAATAAATGAAACCATCATTTAAAGGCTTCAGTATGTGTTTATTTTGGGTTATCTTTGTCTGATATTAAAATAAGTTTGGTGATCTGAAACATTGAAGTGTGACACGAATGCCTAAATAGAAGAAATCGGGAAAGGGGCAAATACTTTTACTGCACTGCACATTGCCAAATTCACTCGTGTGCTGTAAGCGTTTGCTTGTGCCTGAAGCACCGATGCCTTTCTCAGTCTGATGCATTTATTAAAATAAAAATGCTCTTTCTTCAGGATAGCAACTTTTTGAAACATTCCTTCATTCCTTGCACCAGCCGCAACAGCGATGTTGGTAATTCTTTCAGTATTGCAGTCCTCATTACAATACATTAAGGGAGTGCATAATTAGACCACACCCATCTTCAAACTCAGCCTTCCATTTAGTCCAAATAACTCACCTGTAATGTTTTGCGACTGCATCTTAGAAGGTGGCAAAGCTATTGTGTTTACAAAAATTGTTCACAGACACGCCAACATACTTGTAAACACTAATCACTTGATAACATCGCCGTTGTGCTGGAAATTAAATGAGGAGAAACATCTGTTTTACCTCTCACACGCATGATGGTAGAGAATTTTATTCTTAAACATTATCTCCCGGCCCAATACCCCAAAGGTGTAACCTCTTAACTTTTCCAGTAGTTTCAAAACAAGTGCTACTGAGTGCTGTCAGCACAATTTTTACCGGCCATATGCCATACATGCTGTTTTCAGAAATGATCTCTTTTAATGACTCAATGAGATGTAATCAAACAATGTGCAATTTTTCATGTATCACTGCAACATGTACAAGGGGCAAATGGAAACCCCAAGAAAACTAAATCTAGCACAGATATTTCTTTTAACACAGTTGAGAAAAACAGATTCATGAATTTAGAATTATGATGTGTAATTTCTTAACATTATAATTTTAGAGGAAAGATCATTGTGTTTCTACTTAGCAGGTAAAAATTTGGTGATCTAGTCTGTAATTTTGTTTTCAATTTGTTTAGTTCTGTTATGGTGGTTGTCTGTCAAAAATAACCAATGTTCATATATTTTTACCGTGCCCTCCATAATTATTGGCAACCCTGGTTAAGATGTGTTCTTTAGCTTCTAATAAATTCAGTTTTTTCTAAATAATATAGGACCACAATGAAAAAAAGAGGAAAATCCAACCTTTAATTCATGTGCATTTATTCAGTGGGGGAAAAAATCCAACATTAAGAAATATTTCTTTTACATCAAATGATGTGTGCCACAATTATTAGCACCCCTGATGTTAGTAATTTGTGCAACCACCTTTTGCCAACAAAACAGCACCTAATCTTCTCCTATAATGTTTCACAAGATGGGAGAATACAGAGAGAGGGATCTTCGACCATTCCTCTTTGCACAATCTCTCTAATTCATCCAGTGACCTGGGTCCTCTCCTCTGCACTCTTCTCTTCAGCTCACTCCACAATGGGGAGTGAGCTGAAGAGTTTTCAATGGGGTTGAGGTCTGGGGACTGAGAGAGCCATTGGAAAAGCTTGATTCTGTGTCTGGTGAACCATTTCTGTGTAGATTTGGCCACATTTTTAGGGTTAAAATTATCCTGAAAGACGCAGTGACAACCCATCTTCAGCTGCCGGGCAGAGGCCACCAGATTTTGATTTAAAATGTCCTGGTATTTCAAAGCGTTCATGATCCCATGCACCCTAACAAGGTTCCTCGGGCCTCTGGAAGAGAAACAGGCCCACAGCATCACCGATCCTCCCCCATACTTCGCAGTGGGCATGAGGTGCATTTCTGCATACTCATCTTTTGTGTTCCACCAGACCCACTCAGAGTGTTTGTTGCCAAAAAGCTCTATCTTGGTCTCATCTGACCAAAGCACACGATCCCAGTTGAAGTCCCAGTCTTGCTTAGCGAACTCCAGACGTTTGCGTTGTGAGAGATTGTGAGTGAGAAAAGGTTTTTTCCATGCATGCCTCCAAAATAGCTTGTTACCATGTAGATAGCGCCTGATGGTTGTTTTGGAGACTTTGTGACCCCAAGATGTTACCATTTGTTGCAATTTTTTAACAGGGAGCTTTGGAGAACTTTTTATTACTCTTACCATCCTCCTCACTGTGCGTGGTGGCAAAATGACCTTGCGTCCTTGTCCAGGCTTGTTTACCACTGTTTAAACTTTAAATGATTCTTCTGACTCTGACTCTGACTCTGCAGGCGAGTGGTTATTTTCTTGTAGCCATTGCCTGACTTGAGAAGGTCAACACGCATCTGCCTTACTTGAATGGTGTGTTCCTTTGTCTTTCCCATGTTGAAGAGTGGATAAGACAAATGGCCTCTGTGTCACGTCATATTTATACCCCAGGGAAACAGGAAGTGACGAATTAAATTACTAATTAAATGTTCCTAGATACTCTGATCAACTTTGTAACTACTGTTGAAATGACAGTAATACTTCAGTTACATTTATTTCCTAGGAATAGTTAGGGGTGCCGATAATTGGGGAACAGGCGATTTTATGAAAAATAATAATTTCTTAGTCAGGGATTTTTTTTCCCTTAAAATTTACTTCAGTTGAAGGTGACATTTTTCTACAATTTTCAGGGTGAGAGTATGCTTCTGCAATAAAAATTGAATTTATTTTAAGGCTTTTAACACATCTTAACCAGGGGTTGCAATAATTATGGAGGGCGCTGTACATTTAAAACATTACCATGTGAAAATATGTAAGAATCTTGAATGTCTGAGGTGTTATTTACATGACACCATGATATTCGCCGCATTTTAGTGTCATTGCATTGTAGCAGTTTTTAAAAAAATTTAATTTATACATATTTTTTAACAATAGAATTAGCTTTGCTGCCACAATACTGCTGATGCCACAATGTAAACATAATAGGCATGTGGTATAAGTGCTTACTGTGAAAAAAGCTAAAGATATTATATGTGTAATCATAGAGTTTTTACGTAGTATGTGGGATGGGGATGGCAGGGACTTGCTCCTGCAAAATGCCATGCTTGTTTTTATCTTTGAGCTGAGCAATATTACAAATGACATCTGAGTAAAGTTTAGAGTGTTTATAGAAGTATGCCTCTGTCAGGGGATCCAAGAGGAACCTAAACTATCGACAAAACTGACATGCAGGGGTGATAAGGAGTACTCGTGTAGTCATGTTGCGTTGTTGTCCTTTTTTTAAGGTACACCTGCAAATTCGCAACAAAGAAATCAGAATGAGGAGCATTGTTCAAGCCATTGTGCATTGTTTTGTAATGATGTGTCAGGGTAATCTTTGTTTGTGTCACTCATGTCAGGCAAGGTGTAACTGATATGGAGGCATGCAGCACGTATGGTTATTGATATCTCTGTTTCTTCTTATTGAGTCTATATTTGATATGTTGATATGCATAGTTTATCATTTGATCTTTCAGTATGTAGGTAGAATGGTTCTGTGAGACTTTAGTGTGAGTTCCAGCGCAAAATTCTCGGACAGTCATTTTTCTCACCACATTATTTTGCATATTTGTGATTCATAAATTGTAAAAATAAATTCTGGCGATTTTCATTTGGCATTCCTCTCTGACTGATATCCTCAACAAAGCTAGGAATTTTCAGCTCAGATATATTTACAGTTCACAGGATGTCTGCACTCGGTAGTCACACGCCTGTACACTGTGTTGTTGCGAATATGTTTTATTGTATTGTTGCAGGCTGTACCAGCCAGAGGCACATCCGCAATTACCTAGCTACTGTAGGTCGTACCCTTACTGTGCCACACTACAGTCATGTGTCGCTGTCTGTGTGCCATTGTCAGAGCAGAGCAAGGTTAAGCTTCATTGGATATGGAGTCAGATCATTGTCATAAGCTTTCAATTACTATTCATCCGGTAACCCAGTAAGACGACACATGTTTCATCACCTCTCAGAAACTTTGCACTTTTTTTTATATCTGAGAGGGAATGCTATCATTGGTGATGCTTCAGTGATAAGTTTTTTAATCACACCAGGTGAGGTTTATTTCTGTTGGACTCATCATTTATGAGAATTCTACAAATGTGTCCACAGTTCTGTGATTTGGTCCCCCTCTTAATTTCCTCTATTTTCTGCTTATGAAGAAATGGCTTCCCAAATTTATGTTTCAATATTTCAGTACATCTTATCTCGTTCAAAATTTCTCACTGATGCTGCAAAAACTGAGGTCTGGAGAGGACCCTTCAGTCAACCTCAAATTGCTGAGTAGGTTCTATTTAAGTCATAGAGTCAATAGATTAATTGCGGTTAGCAGTGGTAAAACATGGGTGCATCTATTTCAAAGCAAGTCCAATAGTGTTTTGATTTGAAGTTGGAAATCACAGCTCCCACAGGTGTGATAATGACATTTTTGTCGCAAACAGGTGAAAAGTGGTCATTTGCTTTTGAGCTGTCCAAACTTTTGATTCTGGGAGAAACATGCACTGGCGTCACTGAGAGAGGCTTTGTTGTCACAAGACCGACAACTGCTTTCTCAGTGTGCAGTTTATTTGGGAGCTTTTATGTCTCAAATGATCAACCTTTCTAACCAACTACTGCTGCGTTTCATTAACTACTACATTTATACATTAACGTGAGGCCTGAACATTAAAAACAGGTTTTTCAATTGTGTTTGTGATTCCACACATCTTTTGTACTGCTCACAACGTGAGCTGGAGATGATTAAGTCATCTGGGGAAAATTGGAATATCAAGAGGAGGTCCAATTTTCCCATTTAAGAGCTCTCACTTAAGCGGTGTTTTGCTTTTTTTCCCCACTGGAAGCCAAAAATGCCCATTTTCTGATTTTTTCACCTCAAATTGAATGCACCATTACTCAAGTCAAATTCAACCTAATAATCAATTAAATTTGCCTGCATTACTGGGGGAGCAAAACACTTCTTAAACAGGGCCTGTTTATATTGGAAAACCTTTTCTCTGAAGTAAATAAAATAATCTTTTAAAAGCTATATGCTCTGTTTAATGAAGCTGTCTTTCTCTTATATTAAATCTTATTTGTATCTGAGGATCTGAAACAATTAAGGGTCACAAATGTACAAAATGCAAGACATCAGTAAAGAGGCCAATGCTTTTACATGGCATTGTAAGCACCAAAATATTACAATTATGACGTTGAACTCATAATTGGACCTTGTTACAAGGGTGACGTAGTGGCATAGTGGGCAGCACTGCTGCCTCACAGCAAGAGGTTTGAGGGATCAAATCTGGTGTGGGGCCTTTTTCTGTGCAGTTTGCACGTTCTCACAATGTTCTTGTGGGCTTTCGTCTGGTAAAGCTCAAAAACAAGCATGTAAGGCACTTGAAAACTACATTGCCCATGGGCATGAGTGAGTGGTGTGAGAGCCCTGTGATGGACTTATGAGCTGCCCAGGGTGTATTCCTGCCTTTACCCCATGGATGGCTGGGGTAGGCTACAGCCCCCCATTCCAATTATGCCCTTACTTTGGCAAAGATAAACGAGGCCATTCTTATGTCTGTAATCAGCAAATAACAACAATCAGGGAATGAGCTGAATATTACCACGTAAAAGCACAAGTAAACACACCAATAATCTCGGAAACAATCAGCTTAGTGATAACAATGTGGTGCCACAAACAGAACCACTCCTGTTAGTTCTGATGAATGCCAACAGGCTTCTCTCAACAAAATGTTGTCTGTACTGGGGCAGCAAAAAGTGAGTGCCAACAGTGGTTTTATGGTGAGGGAAATACAAAATGAAGCCATGCTTGAGGGGGAAACAACACATGTGCCATTTAACATAATGCAAACACTTTCCTTTGAGTGAGATCCAGGTTTTTGGTTCGAGGATGCAAAACTAGAGCAAAGAGATGGAGATCCCTCCTAATATTATTGCACACTACATTTCAGTCAATTACAGGATATAAGTCACTCTTAAAAATGTGAGGCTCATATCAAAACACTAAAAAAGGCCCAACAGAACCCACAGCACGAAGCCAGTGAGCCCTTTTGAAAAACAAATAGAATATTCATGACAGTCTGAGCTTGTTTTATCTTTCATCCAAGGACTTGCTTGAAATATTTAACCAATGAATATTTTTGAATGAGGCAATCAAATTATTTTTCCTCGCCCAATCTCATGCGTGCATAAAAAGGTAGCATTAACACAGATAACCAATCAAAAATTACATGCCAACAATGTGCTAGTAGTAATGCATATTTAAAAAGCACCTTCTTTAAGACATTAGCTTGCCACTCAATATTAATTTTAAAGCTATGTATTAATAAGACATGAGAAAATATGGAAAATATTTGTGCCTGTAGTGTCCAGCTGCAATTGCACAATTTCTTCAGTAAGTATTTGCTTAAAATTTGTCACCGCATGCTGCAGCAATTGAAATGTAATCACAATTTGAGTTCACAAAATAATTGTAAAGGATGTACCCACTGCTACCAGTACAGTTTCTTTTAACCCCACAAAACCTACAGACCAATGTTTGGGTGCATTAAATGCAGCTGCTGTATTCAAAACCTGTGGAACTTCAAGCCTTTTTTAATTTTTTCTGAAGATCCCAAGGTTTCCAATGATCCCAAATACAGTCCTGCTGCATTACTACGGGCCGCAATGCAATCAACAGAAAGAGCTTTAGTTTTTGAATTCTGTAACTACTGCACAGCTACTGGTCGAAATTCAGCACAAAGGGAATAATAATAGTATCTCACAAAAGTGAGTGCACCCCTCACATTTCAAGAATTAATTTATTATATCTTTTCAAGGGACAATGTTACAGAAATGAAACTAGAATATATTCTACAGTAGTCAATGCACAATATGTGTAGCAGTGTACTGAACTGCACTGCAAATAACTGAACAAACAGTCACAATTTTCAAAATGGGTGGCAACAAAACTGAGTACACACCCCAATTAGTAATGGTGAACCAAGCAATGAAACGTGACTGGGCCATATGAGGTTGTGAAACGTGTTGAAGATTTAAATTGTGGTGCTTTGGGTGCAATGAGCTCATTCTGGTCACTGGATGGTCAACATGGCATCTTATGGGAAAGAACTCTGAGGATCTGAAAAAGAGAATTGTTGCTTCCCACAAAGATGATCTAAGCAACAAGAAAATCTGGGAAACCAAGCAACAGCTACAGCACGGTAGCCAAGGTTATCCTGCGGTTTTACAAGATGGGTTTTGCTCGGAACAGGCCTCGTCAGGGTCGACTGAAGAGGTTGAGTCCTCATGCTCTGCGTCAGGTGCACAAGTTGGCTTCTGAAAAAAGATTCAGGAGTGCTAGCAGCATTGCTAACAAGGTTGCAGCAGGAGGAGAACGGCCTGTCATTGCTCAGACCATACGCCGTTCTCTGCACCAAGTAGGTCTGCATGGCCGCTAGCCCACAAGAAAACCTGGAAACAGTTTGCTGAAGACAACCAGTCCAAGAACATGAACTACTGGAATCATGTTCCAGGGTCTGATGAGACCAAGATAAACTTCTTCGTCTCAGATGGTGTCCAGCATTTGTGGCGGCGCACTGGTAAGAAGTACTAAGTGTGTAGTGCCTACAGTCAAACATGGTGGTGCATCATGGTCTGGGGAGCTGCACTTCATTGATGGAATAATGGATTCCAACACATACTGTGACATTCGGAAGCAGAACATGATGCCCTCCCTTCGGAAACTGGGCCATACGGCAGTTTTCTGTTAAGGAAACACAGGGGGAAAACACAGAACAGGGGGGAGAGACACCATATGCAGGGATATCAGATTTTAATAAACTCAAAAGACTCGGGACAGAACAAAAATGTGGCACACAGGCCAAAACAAACCACCGTGCTGAAGGCACTGAAACGGGGAAAAACTCAGAAACTGGCATTAACAAAAAACTGGGGCACTCGGGAACACTAGAGGGTTGGCACGGACTGGGGCACTCGGAAACACTAGAGGGTTGGCACGGACTGGGGCACTCAGGAACACCAGTGAGTTGGCACGAACTGGGGCACTCGGGAACACTAGAGGGTTGGCATGGACTGGGGCACTCGGAACACTAGAGGGTTGGCACGGACTGGGGCACTCAGGAACACCAGTGAGTTGGCACGAACTGGGGCACTCGGGAACACTAGAGGGTTGGCATGGACTGGGGCACTCGGAACACTAGAGGGCTGGCACGGACTGGGGCACTCGGGAACACTAGAGGGCTGGCTCGGACTGGGGCACTCGGAAACACGAGAGGGTTGGTGCGGACTGGAACCCTCAGACACAGGAAGCTCGGGGAAGCACAACTGGCAGATGGCTGACTCGGGAGGCGCAGATGGCAAACTGGGCTCTCGGGAACACAAGGGGGTAGCATAAACTGAAACACACAGACACAGGAGGCTCTGGAGGCACAGCTGGCAGATGGCAGACTCAGAAGGCACAGCTGGCAGGGGTGGCACTGGGGCACTCAGGAAACCAGGAAGGGAACACGAACGGGAACACTCGGATGCAGGGGGCTCGGGAAGAACAGCTGGTGCAGATGGCAGACTCGGGAGGCACAGCTGGCAGATGGCAGACTTGGGAGGCACAGCTGGCGCGGATGGCACTGGGGCACTCAGGAAACCAGGAAGGGAACACGAACAGGAACACTCGGATGCAGGGGGCTTGGGAGGAACAGCTGATGCAGATGGCAGACTCGGGAGGCACAGCTGGCAGATGGCAGACTCAGGAGGCACAGCTGGCACGGGTGGGACTGGGGCACTCGGGAAACCAGGAAGGGAACACGAATGGGAACACCCGGACGCAGGGGGCTCGGGAGGCACAGCTGGCGGATGGCAGACTCGGGAAGCACAGCAGGCAGATTGCAGACTCGGGAGGCCCAGATGGCAGACTCGGGAGGCACAGCTGGCAGATGACAGACTCGGGAGGCACAGCTGGCATATGGCAGACTCGGGAGGCACAGCTGGCACAGAAGGCAGACTTGGGAGGCACAGGGATACTCAGACACAGAGGGCTTTGGAGGCATAGGGACACTCGGATGCAGAGGGCTCGGGAGGCACAGGGACACTTGGAAGCAGAAGGCTCAGGAAACGTCAGCCAGACTGCACTAGACTGCACTGCACTGCACAGGACTGCTCTGCTCCGAAGTCAAGCCAAGACTGGAATGCACGGGACTGCTCTGCCTGGACTGATGGACTGAAGTAAGATCTGACTGCATCCGCTGAGCCGGGAAATATAAAGTGAGGGGGCACGGACAGACACAGGTGCTGAAAATAATATAAATTACAAGGGGTGGAACACGATGGAAACCTAATTACATGAAACAGGAAAACACCAACACACGGACAAGGATCACAAGACTCTCCCATATTTAGAATAATTAACTGGAAAAGACTTCTAAGTGCACAGAGTGAGAGGCAGGACAGAGATGAAAGAGTTTGCAGAGAATCTGCAAGAAATGCAGCGAAGGAGAATAGGCGAGAGCAGGAGGCGGAGACTAGAACAGGGCGAATGCAGAGAGGTTGTTATTCAATTAGTAAGTGCGGCTGTACAATCCCAAGTGATCGTTAGTACGTTAATCTTATGTACAATGTTAGTTTTGGTTAGTAAATTATAGAAAAACAACTAACTGTTAGTAGGGTTATGAAGATAGAAAAGCAAGGTGAAGCAAGCAAACGAGATCGGAAGGAAGGGTGAAATCTAGAATCCATTAAATCACCTGAAATAGTGGCACAATCTTTTTGTATTAAGACAGAAACGACAACGAACTAATGACGTGACCGGGGAAAAAACAAAACCGTACATGGGTAAGACATGGACCGAAACAACATGGGAGAGATACGAAATGTGGAAACACTAAAACTGAGACAAAAAACAGACATAACAATAATTAATACAACCTAATATTAAAAACAAAACCCTAACCAAAATCACGAAAGACACGGACAAAAACCTAACCAAAACACAGAAACCCACAGTACACAACAGTTTTCCAACATGATAACGACCTCCAAGATGACAACTGCCTTCCTGAAGAAGCTGAAGGTGAAGGTGATGGCGTGACCAAGTATGTCTCCAGACCTGAATCCCATTGAGCACCTGTGGGGCAACTTCAAGAGGAAGGTGGAGGAGCAGCAGGTGTCCAACATCCACCAGCTCCGTGATGATGTCATTAAGGAGTGGAGGAGGATCCCAGCAACAACCTGTGCAGCTCTGGTGAATTCCATGCCTAGCAAAATCAAGGCAGCACTGGACAACAAAGGTGGTCGCACTAAATATTGACACTATCGACCCAATTTGGCATGTTGACGGTGAGGTGTACTCACTTTTGTTGCCACTCATTTTGGAAATAGTGACTGTTTGTTCAGTTATTTGGACAGTTCAGTAAATCTACACTGCTACAAAACATTGTACAATGACTTCTGTAGAATATATTCAGGTTTCATTTCTGTAACGTTGTCCCTAGAAAAAATATAATAAATTAATTGTCGAAGTGTGAGGGGTGCACTCACTTTTGTGAGATACTATTTGCAAGTATATATACAGATTAAGCACATAAAATCGTCAAAACTAAAAGTTTTGGATTAATTAAAAATCATAAATTATTGGATGCATCCCATCCCTTTATGTGTTGCAATTATTATGAGCTTACAAGTTAACTTAGCAGTCACAATCTGTTTCCAGAAAAGGAAAAAGGAAATATTTTGTATAAAATATACAAAAATAAAAATAGAATGCAGTGATTTACAAATAATTTAAACCCTATATTTAATTGAAAGTAGTACAAAGACAACATATCAAATGTTGAAACTGAGAAATTTTATTGTTTTTTTATAACATCTGCTCATTTAGAATTTGATGCCAGCAATACATTTCAGAAAAGTTGGGACAGGGGCATTTTTACTACTGAGTTGCATCATTTCTTCTTTTAACAACACTCTGTGAGCGTTAAGGAACTGAGGTGGCCAAAGACTGTAATTTTATAAGCAAATGTTTTCCTATTTTTGCTTAATATTGGATTTCAGCTCTACAATTTGTGGCTACCATTGTCATATTTTTTGTTTCATAATGCACTAAATATTCTCAGTCGGTGACAGGACTGGACTGTGGGCAGGCCCAGACCCTTTTACTACAGGTTCATGCTGAATGTGGTTTGGCATTGTCTTGCTGAAAAAAGAAAGGCCTTCCCCTGAAAAAGGCATTTGCTGGATGGCAGTATAAATTGCTCAAAAAATATATATCTTTATTAATTGGTCAAGTATGTTATTGCTCGCGTACAGTAAAAACGGCCTGCCAATATATTCTGTATTGGTCAACCTTAAGCTGTATTGGCCGAGTTCAGCACGTGCGCAAGTAACTATTGGCAACTGTGGTATTCGCTCTCTTCAGAGAAGCAGACGACAGTCGAGGACCTAGCATTTAGCTTTTTAATGAGCCTTGAAGTCACGTACCTCAGAGGTCATCGTCATAATATTGTCATGATAGCAGAGCATACTTAACCAATTAATAAAAATATAAATTGCTTGTTTTTGCATTGCCTTGGTATTGGCCTTTAGGTTGCCGTATTAGCCCTCGGCCGGCAATACGGCGACTCCTCAGGCTAATACCAAGGCAAGTCCGGGTCAAAGCCAAAAAATACAAGAATTGCCTGGCCACAATTCGAAATCCAAAAACAGAGTCGACTAGACAGGCAGGGGTCAGAACCAGAAAAACATGGTACATAGTTACATAGAGGTAGGCAAAAAGTCGTAGTCAATGAACAAAACCTAGGGTCATACACAGGGCATCCAAACACAGAAATCGTGGTCATACAAAAATCGGTTGAAATCCAAAAAGACGAAACAAAAAAAGAAGGGCTATGGCAAGAATCGAAGTCGGACAAACCAGTCGAAGGAAAACAATACTCAATGGCATACAAGGGGCTCTGCACAAAGAAATATTGATCAATGTTCTGACAAAGTCAGCACTGCAGTGAGGACTCTAAATAGCTGAGAGGGAAGTCACATGCTACGCAGGTAACAGGTGAGCTGGCTCAGACTAATTACAATGGGAGGAACACATGAGGGAAACCCTAACCACGAAAATTGGCGAAAGCCAAGACACGGACGGGAATCACACAAATAGCCTTAAACGGCTCCGGTCAAGGAGTTCTAAGTGCACAGATAACGAGTGCAGGAAAGTAATTAAGCACATGCAAGAGATCTCGCGGAAATGCAGGGGGTGACAGGTACAGCTGAGCAAGAGGCGGAGACTAGAACAGGGTGATTACTGAGAGGGTATTAGTACTAATTAGTAGCGGTGCATCTTTACAGATTTATCTAGAGTGCTCGTTAGTAAGTAAGTAACATTTATACATGGATTAGTTAGGTTAGTAGACTATGAAACAAAATACAAATGTTAGTTTTTTTTAGTGTTATGGCCCCAATTTGTTATGACATATTGGACTGTAAGGGATGACAGACAAAATTGTCAAACTTTAACTGATTTAATAATACAAAGTCTGACCAAGATTGAAATAAATAAATAAATAAGAGATGCTTACAGTCCCTTGAGATAGGGTTGCTTTGTTGCAATGTCTTTGTCATGTTTAAGTTCTGTGCCTGGCTATGCCATGTTTAGGATTTCTGTGTTTAGTCTCCACTGCCTGCCCTTTGACTATTCTTAGGATTGAGTATTGTGTTTTGGTAATTTAGATTTCCTGTTTATTATTTTTCATGTGTAGATCATTTATTTTCCATGCCATGTTTTCATTTCCATGCTTTGCACTTTGTCTCCCCTGTCTAGTCATGTGTGTATCTTTGCTCACGGTCCCTTGTCTTGTGTGCACTCATTCGGGTGATTTATTGGTTTCTGGGTTTCAATCTTCTTTCATTATCTCGTGTTCTTCCTTCCTCTCTCTTTTACTGTCTTACTAACACATACTAACAGTTTATTATTTTTGCTAATGACTAACCACACTAATCTTGTATATTTTTACTAACTTTCTAACATGCACTCGGGATTGTAAAGCTGCACAAACTAATTGACTAACTATCTCTCAGCAGTCGCTCAATTCTAATCTCCGCCCTCTTGCCTATCCCTAATTATCTCTGCTGCAAGTTTCTGTGGATTTGCACTTATACTTTGTGCTTTCCTTTTTCTTTTATCTTGGCACTTTAGTACTCCTTAACCGGAGCTGTTGTTTTGTACTTAGGTTTGTCTTGTGATCCCTGTCTGTGTTTTGGCTACAGCCAAATTCATGTAATTAGTTTATTCCTCATGTATCTCTCCCTGATCATTGTTACTATTGATTGCACCTGTTCTCCCTGGTCATGTGTTTACCCCGGGTGTGTATATAAGATGTCTGTTTGGTACACTTTCTTGTCAGATCGTTCTCCCTAGTTTTCTCGTGCCACGTTTCTCGCCTTGATTTCTCAGTGTTTATCTTTCTGACTGGACCGTCCTTGATATCGAGCTTTGCCTTCTCCCTGTACTTTTGCCGCATTCTTGTTTTTTGACCTCTTTTGTCTGACTACGATTTTTTGTGATTGGTGCCCTGTGTATGACTCTGGATTTTGCCCTTTGGATTCTGATTTTGGATTGCGGACATTGTACTGTTGCCAGCTCTGTTGGGGGGTTTCCCCCTTCAGAAATAAAGCCTCCTCTTTGCATTTTACTGGTGTTTGCTCTTGGTTCATTTTGTAAAACCTCACAGTCTTGGGATAGGAAAATGCTTCAACACAGGCAAAAATCCACAAAAAGCTTCAAAGGTCTTGTAAAGAGTGACAGGTATGGTCACATGTATCCTTCCACTATTTCTCCTTGCAATTTCTCCTACCACTTTACTCTCTCAATTTTTCTCCTTATATACTCTTTTCCAGCCCCCTCCCACCTTCCAGAGTTTTTCCAATTCTCTGGGACTTTTCCCTTTGAGACATGCCCAGGACATGGACAAAACCTAGCTCCAGACTGGCTTAACAAAAAAAAAAAAAGTCAATACTGCCATCGAGTGGCTTCTTTTCCCCACATTACATTAGTAATCAGAACAGTAAGGCGAAGGAAGTAAACGAGAATTGAAGGAATATAGCAAACACCAGAAATCATTTAAATCACCTGAAGCATGTGAGCACACAGACCGGGAAGACGACTGTTATGGAGCTGGAGAATGGAATGAACTAAAACCTGTGAATTACAATAACAAAAAAGAATAAATAAAAGAAAAAAATCATGAACTTGAACATAAACATGAACATAAACATAACAAAAACCATAACCATGACATCATTACTGCGTGCTGTGAACTCTGCCTGCTGACCCATAGAGGGTTCAGGCTGTGAATAACTCATGAATTGTGCACAGTAAAATGTTTGTCATGCTTCAAGCGCTTGAATATTAAGGCAAGAATAAAAAAATAATTGTTTTGTTAAAATATTTCCCAATTTATTAACTTAATTTGAAAAAAAACATTACTTTGTGCATTTATATTTTTGTTTAGTATATTTACATTGTCCACCAAGATGAAGATGAAGTTCCCCACATAGCTGAGAGGGAGACTTAACATGAAGAGACATTTGGCAGTGAAGAGCTTGGAGGTAGGGAGTGGTTTGGGAAAGGGCCCACACCTGACACAGGTCACTGGCCACAGTCCTCGCATTGTTAATTAGGTAAACGTGTCTTCTCCCTTCCTGCTGAGAGTGCACTTCAGAGCCACAGACAGTGGCCAGGACAGGGATTGGAGCCACGACTATGGCAGTTTCAGGACCAAGGACAGGGGCCTGAAGATCAGATGGAGATGCAGTTCAGTCTTCATCTTGCTCCATATTGCCATTATTTGAAAACGCCTTGGCTGACATAAGAAAGATACAGTGATTCTTCTCTCTTAACCTCACAATATTTTTTGAGTTTTTTTTAATTTTTTAATGATGGCAAATACTTTGTCTCGCTTAAGTTCACACTTCCCGCAGATTCAGTTGTATTTTCTCTTGAATGAATGATTCCGATTCTCATGATGGATCTCCTACTGTAGTGCTTGGCTAAATTAAGCTTGACAAAACAAAAGCTTGTACAACTGTTTTTCAATTTTGCTAAATCTTATTGTCAAAATGATTGAAAAATACACAATTATTGAAAAATATTAAGAGCCATTCCGTGAGAAAATGGCACTTTTTGAAAACGCCAATAGAGAAAGTCCTGCCCCCTTACCTGATTGGACAATATTTTATCCTTCATCAGTGTTGTCAAACTGAGTGAGGGGCTGGGTTTTTCAAACTCAGAAAGGGATCACATGGCACGTGATGAAGTCACATTCCCTCTCCTGATTGTCTTTGCTTCACTCTTTTTTAACTTGATCCTTGTGTCATACAGAATAAAGAGTTGGGTTGTTTGACTCAGCCCTACCCCATGTGCTGATTAGCTTAGATTTTCCCCTTCATAAGTATTTGACTGTTTGCTGTAGAGATTTGTGGATTGGGTTGTTTGAATGTTAGCATCATTCTAATAATAACAGTTCGGCTTTGTCAAGCTGACTCAAAGTTTGTTCACAAACTTTACATTCTCATTATAGTATATAGTCACAAGTAAACTACTTGACTGCCCTACCATTTTATTTTATGATTGAGGAAAAGGTAAGCGACAGTGGGAAAATTTTAGCTGAAGCTGACTGGGAAAAAAGCTATCGCTCCAAATTCAGGTCCACAAAAAGACTGCAACTAACTCTACCACCATGAACTCTGATGATGAACACAAAGTTAATTCGCACAAAGATGGATGACCTCCTGGGAAAACAAAATTGCTCTTGAAAGTGATGTTGATGGACTAGCAGGAGGCAATCTTTCTGAACATGAAGCAAATTTCAGTGCCATAGGGCAATGATCGGGATACTGGTCTGAATAAGTCTGAAATCACTAAATGGGGAGTCCTGGCTCTCTCTTCAACCACCTATGACATTCAGTTGAGCTGTGAGCAGTTCTGAGTAAATCCATCCATTATTGGCAGGTTTCACTGATGGAACCTACACTTGTTGTCTCATTCTACTCAGCATCTCAAAAGCTACAGGCATTTCTCACAAACTGCCCAGATAGCAAGCTCCTCCGCTCTGGATCTGCCCTGGCTCTGAGCCGGTTCAGCTGGAGCCGGAGCAGATCCGGAGGGGAGGTGCTTGCTATCTGGACTTGTAGAATCCTTCTGAGTGGCAAGAGTTTGAAGTGAGATAAAATCACACCAATCTAAATCAATGGTTTTACAAAACCCTGGTCTTCCAGAGAATACCGATTTTTCTGCTAAAATAAATAAAGTGAAAAAGATTTAGTCCTACAGAAATTAATTTCATGCAATTAATTTTTATCATCTTTTTAAAATTGATCAAACGAGCAGAACCGAGAGGCGCTCCCCCAACACATACAGTATGAAGGTTGCATGAAAGAAAGCAGCCCAAGTACAACTGATTGTCAAATTATATTATTTCATATTATTGTATATTATTTATTTATTTTTAGTAGCAGTAATGGTTGTGGTAGCAGTGGAAGTGGTGGTCACTGACGAGATTACTGTCATCTGAATGCGTTCATCAAAACCGGGGATAAACCCACCCCGCACACCGATTTGTGTCCCATGAGCATTGTGGCAGTGTTTGGTGGACTGTACCAACTTCAATGAAAGAGAGGTAGGGGACGACAGGACGCGGTTTCGTCTTAACTTCTGCATCCGGACAGCAACCATCCCCAGCCTAACGGTTTTTAAGGGTTGTCACAGCGGAATGATAAGCACTATCCGCACATAAAGACTCGGAACATTCGCCTTTAAGATATTTTCAATAATCCCGTCTGTGACTGTAGTGCTGAGCTGAGTGCTACGGGCTAATATATGAGGAGCAGTCAAATCCAACTCAACTGTGGAGAACCGTTTCTGAGACCGCAGAGGCTGTATCTTCCTCTTCATTTATCTCACAAAATCCCCGCGAGTGGGAAACACTTTTTCAGGGGCAGACTGCGTGCAGCAAGACTCCAGATAAAAATTTCCGCAGGACAGAACCAGACTATTCGTGTTTCATTTCGTACAATTTGTCACCGGTGTGAAGTTGAAGATGCTGCGGCTTCATGGAGCAGGGATAACGCTATTGCTCTGGATCTTCAGCCGCATCAGCAGCTCCAATGCAGCTCTCCCAGCATCCCGTAAGTACTAACTGTTTCGCCCCATGCGAGCTCAAGATGAATGGCGTGGCATCAAAGGGCTTTGAAATGCAAACTTGCAAACCGGTTGCCAATCCAGAGACTGCTGTGTGGCTATTCAATCATTATAAAGGCTACGTTTATTAAATGGTAGTCTGCCTATTTCGAGGTAGCACTGTGATCATAGTAAAGGGTTATGTCTATGTCCAAAGTAAGAGAGGCGTGTATTTTCACGTGGAGAAAAAGGCACCTGAAGTTATGCAGCTATACCATATGAGGAAAGAATACGTTTCTCTTCTCGGACGGTGGCCTAATAGTGTTTCGGGGACAATAAAAACGCTGACTTGTGCCTCGAAAATAGTAAGACACGTGACGGTTGTTTTGGTTTCATTTAACTTGCATGCTTCCTAAGTTTTCATGGGCCATTACCATAGATTTACTGGTGCCGGCTTTTGTTATTGATAAGCCAATTATCGGCAGTTAACAGGGGAGACCAACTGAAGCCATGCAACTCTATACGGTGTTATAAGAATCGCCTTACGATCACGAGTTACAGCCTCAACTAACACTACCTGCCCGGTTAACTCTTAGATTAATACGTATTGCGCTGAAGTTGCATGCCAGGAATATGCGCGATTTATTGTTCAAATTATGAGCAATATACGCATCAAATTTAACTAAACTGTTGAATTTTTGGGTGGTTCTCGTCGAATTGACAACATAATGAAGGAGAAAGCTCATTTTCTTTACTCTGGCAACTCGCGGCACTAATAATATGTGGAAAACTGCCACAGTGAAGGCGCGTTAATGATCAGAGAGGGTTTTAGTCAGACTCTCCAAACATTAAAATTAAATCACTTGCTTCCCTTAAATGTGAATTCTGAGGTAAAATATGCGAAACCCATGGGGGTCAGCAATATTAAAGTCATCATCTTTGTGTCATCGTATTCTATCGATAACAATTGTTATTGCCAAGTGAAGTCAACTTGCTTGCGGTTATATATCATGGTTAATGATAATAGTAATAATAATTATATATATATATATATATATATATATATATATATATATATATATATATATATATATATATATATATATATATAATTATTATTACTATTATCATTATTTTTATTATTTGCTGCTCCAAATATCCAATATTAAATATAGTCTAATAATAGTGCAATAGTCGGTTGCCATGTGTCAGCTCTTAAAAATTATCATTTATTTGCACTGCGGATGGATTTTAGTAGTTTTATGTTTGTTCTACAGCTTTTGACTGGGTTCAATGCCAGTGATCTCAGGAGCTATTTATTGCAATTAACATCGAATAAAAATCGGATCTGGCGGAATAATATCCTACCCCTTTGAATTTCAACTGGACAAGTGTATGGCATGAGTGATTGCCCAGGATTCAAATCTCTCCCGTTACCAGTTTTACCGCGTCACACTTGCAGGGCGAGTTTTTGTGGCGTTTTTAAAAGTGACACATTTACTGAACGAAGATGTATCACATATAAGTCTCCTGTGTGTTTCTTGAAAATGCGCTGTCTTGCTGAAGGCTTACTTTCATTGTTGCCAAATTGAGATGGCTCTTATTATTTAATGTATACGCTGTCGTCTGCGATGACATCACGTAATCTCAGAAAAGTAAGCACACATTTTCTAAGGAATAAAACTCAGACTTCTTCCCATTGTCATAATATCTAGATGTCCACTTTATGTATCGTGATGCAAATCTGGTTTGGTTTAGTGCATTTCCCTCTTGTAGTTCATTATTTTGGGTAAATGTGATCGTTAATCAATTACATTCAGTGATTTTGTTCTCAATTTAACTCAGTTACTGTTAACCATTATTTGGCTCTTTCTTTCTGACGATTAGAACAAACTGTAAATGAACAGTGACCTTCACAATGGAGGCTATCGATTAAAGGTGATGTTGAGTGCATGTTTTCCACATCATTGCTTTGGTAATATGAAGAATTACACTTGAATATTACTTATCCATTATTATTTATACAACAAATTGGAGGAATTCAAGTGAGAATGATACTGTACCTAAAACAGACCCACACTAATGAGCCAGAACATTAAACCTCTTACTGAAGAAGCAAATAACATAACAATGGCACACTTCAGTCTGCAGAGAGGTCTTAGATGGTAAGCAAACTGTTGGCTCTTGTAGCCATCGTGCTGAATGTTTGGAAATGGGACCTGACAGGGGCTAAATCGTTACGGCCAGCTGAGTGGGTCAGAGCATCCGAGTCAGCATGGGCTCTGGGGTGCTCCCAGTCAGCGGTAGTTAAGACCTACCAACAGTGGCCCGAGGAGGGGAAAACCATGAACCAGCGACAAGGTGTTGATTCCTCAGACTCATCATGCACAAGGGCATTGTCAGGTCCAAACTGACCGAGAGGCAACTGCAGCAAAAGTCACAGAAAATTTTGGTGGTACTTACGTGAGGAATGAGTCACAAAACACGAGAGTATTGCACCCTGCTGCATATAGCCCAGTGTAGCTACAGACCAATTATAATGCCCCTTCTTACTTCGGTCCATCGCCGAAAGCACCTTCAATGGGCACCTGGCTCCTGGAATTTGGTGCAATTGAAGTAGGTTGCCTGGTCCACTGAGTCCCATTTTTATGTGTATTGTCATGTGTATTGTATTGTCTGGGTACATCTGCACCTTTACCAGAGGTAGAGTGGCACAAGGATGCACAATGGAAAGAAGACAAGCTGGTGGAGGTAGTGCTAGTTTCTGGGAAATGTTCAACTGGGAATCGCTGGGTCAGGGAACTCAAGTGGATGTCAGTTAGATGGATCAGTTTTGGCGGCATAATGGGAACCTATACGTTATTAGGCAGGTGGTTTTAATTTGGTGGCTGATTTAGTATAATCAGACAAAGAAAAATATATTTACTTTGTATGGTTGCAAACGCCAATAGAAGTGTTAATTTAATGAGTCCAAAATGAATGCCTTGCTTTGCAGACCAGAATTATAAGTGTTGGACTACGTTACACTGCATGAATTAAAAGGCGATCTCAGAACAGCTCTTCTCTTTGGCTTCATTTCCGCTGTAGCACATTACTGTTTTTAGTCAAACACATGTGCATCTTCACTTTCCTTGGAGGATATACACAAACATGCTCACTGAACTTTGCCTTTTTCTGTTTGTTAAGCATTCAGCCCTTAGTGCTGCATTATAGGGGATCTTTGCTAACTTGAACTGCAATTGTTAGCATGTAAAATATATGAGAAAATTTTAGCATTGCCCACTTGAGTTTTCTGGATGATCTTGACTCCGCTCACTCCTTTTCCCCTTTGGATGGTGGAATAACTTGATCAATATAACAACTCCAGTGGATGTTGAACAAATGTCTCTCTTTAGAACCTTTCTCTGTCTTGCAATGCTGTGGACTGAGTCGTACTGATGTGTAAACAAAAGACAAATGAGAAAAATCCTTGGGCAGCACCTACCCTGAATTCCTCCTATGAAATGACTAATGAAGGCAATTTCAAGGTGTATTTTATGTGATGTGCTGTAGGAATACAGCATGCAAACTGGAAAGAAACCATATCACATTTTGGCAGCTTTTTCATTTTTCTGTTGTGAGGTATGATCTTGTTCAAATTATGACATTTGGCGCTCATAAGTAATTTTGTGGTAAAAAAAAGTATTGAAATACAACACATCCCCAAAGAATAATGAGTTATATGAAACCCTGGAAACTAATTGAAGAATTCATTTAATGGTGTCCCATTTCACAATTAATTACTTCACGCTTTACTGAGCCTCATAGCTGTCAGTCTTACTCAAGCCTCCATAACATAGGCCGGTGAACAAATAAAGGCATTCTGACAGCCTAGGCAGCTGGTAATGCACAAAGTTGCTTTAATGAAATGTGTTTGTATTATCAGAAGCCAAACCAAATCTCATTAGTTTCTGATATCTGTGAGGCTGAGGTAACATTTGCCGCGGATGAGAGTTGTAGCTTGATAGAAAGCCCTTACGATTACATTTGCTTGGTGTCATCTATTTCTGACATCCAGCCAGTTTTCCAGTAGTGTTGTGATTAGTCTTGTTGTGGCAATAAAGTGATGTGTATTTTACAACACAAAAACAATTTAATAACCACTGGCCTTTTGCCAATATCTTTCACATCCCATTTTTAGGTCTGTGGTCTGACGTGAGTGAATATAGAAATTGTTGTACTCCCTACTGCAAATTAATGGAAACCAGCTGATATGAAATAGGTAAA
This sequence comes from Gymnothorax reevesii, assembly GCA_029721435.1. Classification (NCBI taxonomy): domain Eukaryota; kingdom Metazoa; phylum Chordata; class Actinopteri; order Anguilliformes; family Muraenidae; genus Gymnothorax; species Gymnothorax reevesii. Next base: position 88,987,229 of record CM056575.1, read on the forward strand.
TGATAGACTTTTTTCAAATTTTGATTGGACTTTTATTATGAATCATATTAATTCAATACATAGTATGATCTCCTCAGTTTTAATGACTGAATGACTGACATCAGCCGTATTTGCAGTACCCCTGTATGACTTGGTGATGTGTGCGAGCAAAGTCACTATCTTTTTGCGCTTTCTCGGGGGCTCATCCATCACATACAATGTTCGATTCACAGTTTACAAGCCAGGGAAACAGAAGACCAGAAATAACCAAGACACATGTTGTGCAATAGCTATTAATGTAATAACTGCACATGCAAAATGTTTACATCACGCATCCCACAGATATTATGAGATGTCTCATGCTCTATGATTTCATTTTGACCTGCTGAAAGAAATGCAGAAATAAAGACAAAAAGGCAGGTTTTGCTTGAAAACAAGAATTGGAATTAAAGACTGAAAAAATTTCAGCTTTTCCCAATTGACTTGCACAAGGGTGCATTTTTATCCCTTTGAAGTGATAAATTAAGTCTACTTGTATGTTATTCAAGTATGATATTAGCATACTTCTTTTAACCAAAATGAAAAGTATGCTTTCTGTTAACTTTAGGTCGACAGTATACTTCTCATGCATTTAGAAACAAAGCCCAACCTTGGATCACTGAAAATGCTGAAGTTGGGCTTTATTGCATTGAAGTTGGCCTTCAGAGCCAGTGAGAGCTTTCAGCAGAATGGTTTGGAAGGTGATCAGGTGCCAAAGGGCAGGTGTACCCCTATGAACAGGAGTGGAGATGAAGCCTTTCTCCTGGACAGAGGTCTCAGGAGGGATTCTCCTAATAAACATACTTGGGTTTCAGAAGAGAAATTCCAATGACGGGGAATAAAAGACAGAAAACAACAGTTCAGCAAAGGGAAAAGAGAGACAAAGAAATTAAATACTCAAGACGACAATCAACAATAAAGGAAAATGAATGTAACAAGGTGGGCAGGAAGTGAAATGAGATAATTAAATAATGAGAATGAATTAGTGAAATGGAACTGAAACTAATGTGGACTGCTGGATTGCAGGAAAAACCAATAAGGGAAACACTGAGATTATAATATTGACTTTCTCATATTTTTAAATCATATCCTCACTGATGCAGAACAGTTTGAAATGAGAAAAATACTGGGGCATGATCTCAATGATTTCAAGAAAATATTGCAAACTGATCTGGATCTAGATACCTTTCTAGATCTAGGAAGGGACTCCCACAAAATTGGGGTGTGCACCCATATATTGTTAGTGCAAAATAAATAATGGAGGTTGAAACTTCCAACCTCCACAAAGTCATTGCCAAGATGATGTAGATCATATACATATAAAGAAGAAAAAATGTAGGGAATCTTTTTGGGGAATGTTCGCAAATGGGAGTTCATCCTTGGCGAAGGTTAGCAGTTTCAGATTGCTCTTACATGAAATATAACATGAATTTGTATTTAAATTACAGCAGCAAATGCTTATTTGCAATTCTATTCACATCTGATTGGGTGAAAGTATTGGCCAACCACAGCCTAATACCATACCCTTCTCTTGCGTTAGGTGCTATTGGGAAGCTCACTCAAAGGTCCCTTAATAATCACTGGGGCAGTATGAAGGAAGAGAGAGGGGTAGCATGAAAATGTTGGTAATTAACCAATGCAATGCACATTATAGTCGAGTTTGGAGTTGGATTGCAAGTAGCTAAACATGTAGATGATTAAAATGAAGAATTTTATCGCAAAATGCAATTAACCCCACTTTCAAAATGATTGAAACACCACTGCAAGAAGATCATCATTGGCAGCTGCTAGACATGCCAAGTTCAGCCCCAAGCAACATGTAATATATACACCTACGTTTAGCTTTCTTGAGAATCAGTTTTCAGGCCAAAGCACAATAAACATCTGACCAGTTTTCCTGCAAACTGCGATACTGTATCCATGCAGCCTATCAGCAATAGAAAATCCCACACTGCTAACAGGCTCTAATTGTTTATTGTCTTTTTTTTTTTTTGCTAAATAAAATTATGATTGTCATTTCTATGCTCCAAGCTCTGCAGAAAAAAAGACTGCCTTATTTATCCTTCAAGAATGCGTTGCCTATCAGTGGATATAGTTTTATCTCCACTGAACGAGTTTTTGACCACACTGAGCCGTTGGTTTGCGAAAAGGACAGTGCACTACACGCAGAAGAGTATTACAAATTATTTTGGAAACATGGAAATGTATACGTCTATGATATTGACTGCTGGGTATTTGACTTCAATTCGTTCTGAGGATATTGTGCGTTTTGCCAAATAATCAGAACAAAATTCACTTTTTCACAAAATTCTTTATTCTTAGATTTATTTGCATCATGGTATAGCGTTTTTACTTGTTTAACGAGACACATTAACAAATAAAAAAGCTCTTCCACACGTACTTTTCCCATGGCAAAAATGTGCATCTTTCTAAAAAGGCTTCAAATGGATTTATGAAGTTTTGCAATAAAACTCTTCACATACACACCTTTAAGTTGTGGTCAAAATTTGCTTACATGAGAAAACAAAAATTCACATTCCAGTCATGAGAAATGTCACATTCCTGCTTCAGGCCCAAGCGCTGTGTGGTGCGAAAGTCCAGTTGTAATGATAGGAATCATAAGTTTTTTCCCTTTTTCCTCTAAATAAATAACATCTTTTAGGGGCTGAAGGTGGTTAAAAACTTTTGAAACTTTGTAAACACAGCAGAAGTTGTGAAAAATAATATATTTTATGGGTCTTACTCATGAGGGTAACAAAATGGTTATATAGCTCCTCTGATACAATTTCATCAATGTTACCCTCGCAGTGTGTTTCCTCTAGATGTACAAAATTTGGTGGCAACCAAAAGTTAAAAATATTTCAAGACAAGAAAGTGTTTCATGGAGCCCTGATCGAAACCCAATAGGAAGTCATCCATTTCTAATTTGCTCTGAAATTGTAGTACTGTATATTTTTTTGCCATTTACAGGGGTCATAATTTAGGACTCCTTTGAGGAAGTTCATCAGATCCACCAGAAATATGGTCAGCGTATATTCTTAACAAAGAAAAGTAGTAAATATTTAGAATTTGCCTGAGAGTACATCCATATTTCCTCACTATGCAGGAAAAGGATAGTCCAACCCCAATTCCGAAATAGTTGGGACAAAGTGTAAATTATGAATAAAATCAAAATGCAATGACTTTCAGATCGCGTGCTCCAATATGTTATTATAATAGAATACAGATAACATTTCAAACGTTGAAACTGAGACATTGTACATTTTCATCCACAAAATGAGTTTATTTCAAAATTTATGGCTGCAGCAGGTCTCAAAAAAGTTGGGACACAGGCAAAATAAGGGCTGAAAAAGTTAGTAATATATAAGAGAATCAGCTGAAAGAACATTTAGCAAGTAATTAATTTAACTAGCATCAGTTGTGTAACATGATTGGCTATAAAAGGGATGTCTTAGAGAGTCTGTCTGAAGTAAAGATGGCCAGAGGCTCTCCAACCTGTGAAGACTTGCATAAAAAAATGTGGAATATTTTAAAAACAATGTTCTTCAATGTCAAATGGCGAAGGCTTTTTAGGTCTCATCATCGACAGTGCGAAAATTCATCAAATGATTCAGAGAAAATGGAAAAATTTCTGTGTGTAAAGCCCCCATTCCACACAACTGTTCAAGCTACCTTTCCCATACCGATCAAGGAATGGTACCGGATCGGTAGAGGTCGGGAGGGAACCTTGATGGAGCCTTATTGGAACGGCACTGGACATTAACGGAACTCCTTCGAATGGTAGGAACGGTTGGCACGGCTGAGTTTGGGCTGCATGTTCAAAATTTTGGCCGTTCCCCTCTCGTTCTAAATAAATGGGAATGGTTCCTTAGCACATCATTATGAGAACTGATGAGTCGTTAATGGAACGTAAGCAACGGTAACACAAGGCTAATGCATCAGGAGTGAACGGTGGCCAATATTCGCCCCCCACTCGTAACGTTCTCATATCGTTGCTAGCGTTCCCTACCATTCTCATACCGATCTGGTAACGTTTTGATCCGACCCAATCTCTACCGCAGCGTTTCAGCGTTGTCTTACATTCCCCTAGCGTTGTATTAAGGTTCCAATAGCATTCCGATATAGTCCCAACCATTCCAATACCGATGCATTAACGTTGCCGCACCGTGCCAGCCGGTGTGTATTTCGGTGTCTCGTTCCAATACCAATCAGTTTATTTTCACACGAGCTAGAGCGCACACCTTCACAGAACACAGAACATGGTCGTTGACAATTATCTTTTTTTTTTGGGTGAGGGACTGGTTTTCTGTGTTCTTTTCTTATCTTTTCGTTCTTAAAAAAAGGATACAAAGAAGGAATTGTAATTTGAACTACAATATTTATGCTCACTATTTGGCAAAGCTAAAGAATAAGCTCTACGATTGCCTTACCTTGTGTAAAACACAGTGCCAACGTGTACGAAAGTCAGACAGAGTTTTAATATAACTCCGTGTCCGACAGTCGGATGGTTTCAACATTTTTGAAAATTAGTCAGATGGACCGAACAGAATCACGCTTTATTTCCACACCAGAGATGAATTGGTGCTTGTAGTCAGTGAGCAAATCAATTCCTTGGCCATTGACATTGTGAATTAAATATTGCATGCACGATCAACGCTGTCGGACGTAAAACGCAAAATAGGCCTGCTCCATGTTCGGAAGCCAGCAGAAAGTAAAAGTAGGCCTATTGATATGAGTGAAGATTAATTACGAAATAATGAATAAAAATATTTCACCAATAATCAGAACATCCAATGTGCACTGCAATCAATTTATATGGACCATTTTGATAAATACAACAAAGTCTGTACAATGCCTATCGGACATTAAATGCAAAATATTCCGTGTCCGACAGCCAAAAAAGAGGACGATTAGAACAGATTGATAACGAAATAATAATAATAATAATAATAATAATAACACATTTTAACAACAAACAGAATATCCAATGAACCCCGCGATTTATATATTTGCGGGCCATCTTTTTTGGATGTTCTGTTTGTTGGTGATATATTTTTATTCTATATTTCGTTATAGGCTAAATCTGTCATCCTGCGGATAACAGGATGATATTGCGTGTTGCCCCAAAAGGGATCAATGTAGAATTCTCAAAACTAAAGCCGATGTAATTACTGTAAATGAAACCGCATCAGTTTCAGTTTCCGTGAATACACTGTTAATAAACAAATAAACAAATAAACTGAAGGCTTTTTTTGCCAGGTAGTCAAATTTAACTGGCACCATTTAGCCAGTTATTTTAACTGTAATTTTACAATTAGTTTACCTCGGAGTTCAGTGCATGCTCAGTGTAAACCACTGTGAAAGGCGCGCAGGACTCCACTTACAGTTAAAAAGACAAGGAGACAATATGTTAATTTAACGGCTAAATTCAGTCAGTTTATAACTGTGTAGGAACGCCGAACTGGCTGGGTGCAGGTCGATGCAAAAATAAATACTGGCAAATACCCGCCTGGTTCTTATAAACACCTGTGGTCTAAGTCAATTTTGCTAAATAAACCCCCGGCTACTAAATGGTCATATAGCCCATGGTAGGCCTATTCCCTTTATGGATTTCCTTCCAAGTTCATTATTATTTTAGGCTATTTGTTCTAGTATTTTGTTAGGCCATGTGAAATGTTGTCCAATACATTATATTTTATTTTTTAGCAACTGAATACATGTTTGATATGTGTCTCGCTTTAATAACCTCTGTAGATAGTAACGGCAATGGTAACATAACGCTACTCGATCGTTAATGGATTGCTAACAGCATGCTACAGTCGCTGTAAAATCGGTAATGAATGGTAAAGGACTGTACACTCGGTACAGCAATGGTGTGAGATCTGAAAGGAACGTTGCTGGAACGCTAGTGATTGGTACTAAAACGGTAAAGATCATTATGGACACACTGTATGGACCTTACATGGTCGGTACATGAACTGTATTAGAACCCTACAGCATTGTTATGTTCGTTAACAGATCGCTACTGGAAAGCAAGAATGCCAAAAACGGCCGTTCTCCTAGCGTCTGATCGGTAGAGGCAGCCGTCCTGAGGGCGGCTTAGAACGGCTAAAAATGGTAGCTTGAACGTTTGTGTGGAATGGGGGCTTAAGGGACAAGGCCAAAGACCTTTACTGGATGCCTGTGATCTTCGGGCCCTCAGACGCCGCTGCATCACTCATTGGCATGATTCTGTCTTTGACATTACTAAATGGGCCCAGGAATAATTCAAGAAACCACTGTCTGTAAACACAGTCCGCTGTGCCATCCACAGATGCCACCTAAAACTCTGTCATGCAAAAAGGAAGCCAAACATGATCCAGAAGCGCCGCTGTGTTCTATGGGCCACGGGCCATCTATGGGCCTCTATGGGTTCTATGGGCCATCAAATTTGAAATGAGCTCATTTTGTTGATAAAATTGTTAAATTTCTCAATTTCAACATTTGCTATGTTATCTCTGTTCTATTGTGAATAAAACACTGGCTGGTGTGATTTGAAAGTCATTGCGTTTTGATTTTATTCACAATTTACGCATTCTCCCTACTATTTCGGAATTGGGGTTGTAGTTTGGCTGTAATTGATCAAATCTGTGCAAAACTTCACATTTAAAAAGTGTTCTAGCCTCAAGACATGCACAGGCCAGTATTATTTTTTGTCATACCACCACAAACTGGCGACTGGAAGTAAGCCTATGCAATGAACACCATTCAATTACATTTGCATTGTGTGATTTACACTTGATATAAGGCAAATGAATGCATGTTTGGTGCATGCTCTTTTGTGCTGCTCAGTGGACACGGGAAGTGATAAAAATGTGCTGTACGTCATGTCCACCACCACACCCTCCACATAGAAAATAACATCTCACTCATTCCCACAGTGTCTCATGGTTGCGAAAGTGAACAGCTGCCAACACTGTCTACATGTGGGAAGGCGTGAGGGCCTGATCATCACTACTTGCAGCTTTAATTCATGTGTGTATTTGGTTTGAGGTATCATTACTTAAACTAATAGGCAAAGCTGGCTTCTGTGTACATCTTTCTCATCTCACAAAGTGATTTAAACCCTTTTATCAGTGTCCTGGACATTTTAACTGAAATTGAGACTGCGAGCCAAATTAATTAAAACTTTGACTGATGGCCCATGTGCTGAGTACAAGCCCAGTGCTGATGTTCTGCTCTCTGCGGCAATGGATCAGAGGATTTGTGTCAATGCCAGGTGTGTGATGGGTGGGAAATTTTATGTGGTTCAAGCCCTGGCAATGAGTTGAAAAGTGCAGCACAGATACTGAGAAATGCAGTCTTGAATCTGCATTTCAGGAGTATGACTGTTTCATTGAACAGCATCAATTTCAGAATGTTAAATATCCTCTGCAGTTTAAGGTCACCAACTGAACTTTTTTTTTCCTTTTCGCTTATAATTTGATTGGCTGTCTTTTTTTTTTTGAGATTCATTGAGATTTTTCCTTGAGCATACTGTTGCATAAGAGAAGTTTGACAGAATACACGTCCTCGCCATCTCAACTTTCGAAGACATTTATATTGTTGTAGGGTGGAGATCACATCGACAAATGGATATTTCACTGCGTATCAATACGGCCAGATTTGGCATAAATATAAAGGTCTGTATATATTGAATATACCTTGAAGTGTTTGTGTATAAATCCAAAGCCCAAGACACCAGTATTTTTTTAAATTGTGGCACTTTTTTAATAGGGTGTCACCCACTTTTTGGTACCCACAGTATGCTGTTTCTGTTTGAGAGGAATTTGGAGGTCCATAACTTCCTAATGAATAAATGTACAGACCTGAAATTTGTTACTGTGTTATTCTGGTCCAGGCTTTCTGAATATGCCACCAGAGAGAGTCCAGAATGCACTATTTATTTGATATAGCCACATGAAGAGTGAATTTTTAACTGATGGTTTTCTCTTTTTTTTATTTTTCCCAGTCTGCCTAACCAACAGCAGTTGCCTCAAGGCTACCAAAGCTCTTATTTCAGAATATATGGGAAAGGGGACTGTGAGCAGGAGCAATTATAGCTTCAGCAGAGAGTAAATAAATGTTTAGTGGGTACCTGAAGTTGGTCATGAAGGAAAAAAAAAACCTTTGCACCCTTCTCATCGGTGAACTAGTACGCCATGTAACCAGGTATACATTGTAATGAAATTTCTCCTTCACAAAAATCCATCAATCATCTGATGAACTCTGATGAACTTTCTAACAATGCCTCTTTATTCCTTTTTGAAATGTGAATGACTATGAACTGAGGATAAAATGAAAACCTGCTAATAATGTGTGACAGTGTGACTATTGAACCAGTAGCTGGAAGATTAGATTCCATTTCTTCTGACCACTTGCTGCCAGGGAAATATATTGCATATGTTTATGATAAAAATGGCTCGTTGGTTGGATTATACAACACTGTAAGGAAACTAAGATATGGAAATCAGCTTCACGAAACTCTCAAATTAAACTGGACTGTTTTCCCCTGGCTTATTAATGATGCTGGAGCTGACAAATGGTGGGTACCATACAATGCCCTCATCTATGTCATAAGACCTCCAGAACTTCAAGGACGTAGTGCTGGGTCTTGGAATGCTGTGTAAATGTTGGTAAAAACAGAATGCAATCACTTAGTGTGAACTCTACAGTACAAAGACAAAATATAAGATATGGAAGCTGAATTTTTTTTTGTTTTGAAAACTATACACTTGTATTGAATTTGATGTCTCCACCATGTTTAAAAAAAGTGAGAACATGGGCATGTTTTCAACTGCGCTGAACCACCTCTTCTACGAATGGTGTTTGGGAACTGAGGAGATCAATGTGCCAGATATTTTCAGTGGGTGACAGGTCTGGACTGCAGGCAGGCCAGTTCAACATCCACACTCTTTTACAACAAAGCCTTGTTTTTGTAATGCATGCAGAACATGGCGTTTCGCATTGTGTGGCTAAAATTAGCAAGCCCTTTGCTGAAAAATAAGTCTAGATGGCAGTATATTTAGCAACAAAACCAGTACATATTCTTTGACTTTAATGGTGTCTTTGCAAATGTGCTAGTTACCCATGCTATGTGCACTTATGCACCGCCCCCCCCCCATACTATCATGGATGGTGGCTTTTGAATTGTGCATTGATAAAAAGCTGGAGATGGTCCCTCTTCTCTTAAGCTCGTAGGATGCGGTGTCTCTGATTACCGAAAAGAATTTCATGATTTGATTGGTCAGAGCAGTGGTTCCCAAAGTGGGGGGCGCAGAGCAATTGCAGGCGGGTGCGGGGTGCGGGAGTTCCGGACACCAACAGAAAATCATTTGCATACAGTCCATTCGCTGCCCAGAATTCTGCGATTACATCGTAAATGCCCGCCTTACTCTCAACATAACTGTTCGCCAAATCATTCATCTAGCCTGCCATTTTCATAAATAATTTATGAATGTACTTGTTCAAATATTTGAAGCCGGTAATGTAGTCTCGCGATACCCAACTCGCCGCTTTTTATCCTGCACTGATCTGGCATGTTGATAATAAAATGGTAAGTGACACCGAGCAAAATCCGATGAATACAAAGCAGAAATAACCGAGATTGCGTCATCTTATTCTCGATAATATGAATGCTCTGTATGCCGACAGATTATTTTTATCTAGCCCACCAACTGAACGTTACAAACATATCGGCAGGTTCGGCAAGTGGTGTTCATGAATTTTTTTTCGTACTTCGCTGTCTTTCTGCATCATAGAAACACAATTTTAAGTAGACGGCTATACTCAGGCAGAGGAGTGTGATACAGCCTAATGATTTTATACTTTAAAAGAGATTTTGCATTATTAAATTTTCGTGTCCTTAATTGGAAAATAACTGTGGCCGTTTCCAAACGTGCCAATCATTTTTAATGTTCCCAGCTAGGCTAGACAAAAATCATCCGTTCAGAGCATTAATATTCTCTATAATAAGCTGACGCGATCTCGGTTAACGTATTTTAACTTAAAAGTGCGAGGCCAGTGAAGAGAGGAAAATGTAACTGTCTCGAGACACTCTTCAGCGGTCCGCACAAGGTTGCTGATTGGCTGTATGCAAGTACGTTTCTGTTGGTGTCCGGAAAATGTATAAATAGCAATGTTGTTGTATATTAAAAAAAATAAACCTGTTACACTGAACATAATTACACAGTTAAGGTGCTTGAAAACAGTTACACTTAAAATAATTACACCGTGGTTGTTTGTTATTTTGCTATTTCCAATTCTAAAAGTAGCCTAGTTTTAGTTTATGACAATCTACAGTTTATGACCGTTTACTTACATTTTTTCCAAAAAGGTTGAGGTTTATATAAATTACAATGAGTGAAATAAACTGCCATGGTCTCTGAAAACAAAATGTGCGTATGTATTACCTATTTTTGGGGGGGGGGGCGGACATCAAAAATTTTTTAATGTACCAAAGGGGGGCCCAGCAGAAAAAGTTTGGGAACCACTGGGTCAGAGCACAGGACAATTTACCGCTTTTTCCCCAGTCCATCGTAAATGAGCTCAGGCCCAGGAAGGAGGCAGCATTTCTATATCTTGTTTATATATGGTTTTATCTATTTATGGTAGAGTTTTAACATGCATTTGTGGATTCAGCGATAAACTGTTCACTGACAATGATTTTCACTAGTGTTCCTAAACCCACACAGTGATTCTTACCACTGAATCCTGTCTGTTTTTAATGTAGTGCTGCCAGAGGGCCAGAATATCATAACCATTCAGTATTGGTTTTTAGCCCTGTCCCTTGCATACAGGAGATTTCGTTGGAGTCTTTGAATCTCTTAATGATGCTGTGTACCACAGATGATTGATTCCCCGAATTATATGCAGTTTTTTACAATGAGAAATATTATTCTTATTTTTTAACTATTAACCCATGCAATCTTTAACAAAGTGGTGAAGCCTTGCCATCTTTACTTCTGAAAGACTCAGCCTCTTTGCAATGCTTTTTAAAAAAATCCCAATCATGTAAGTAACCTGTTGCCAATTAACTTAATTGGCTATGAGATGTTCGACTAGGTGTATTATTTTTTCAGCATACAATTTTCTCGGTCTTTTTTGTTATCCATTCCAACTTTTTTGAAACCCGTTGCTGGGCATCAAATACAGAGCAAGCTGATCTTTTTTCAAAAAGCAACAAAATTTCTTTGTCTCAGCATTTGATACGATGCCTTTGGACGATTTTCTACGTTAAATAAAATTCAGGGTTTACTGTAAATTATTTGCAAATAATTGCATTCTGTATTTATTTTACATTTTTTAACCCTTATTTAACCCGTTGAGATTGAAATCTGTTTTTCAAGGGAGTCCTGGGGGTTGAGGTGGAGATGGCAATTTGCACAGCCAATTACATCAGGGGATGATTAGGTGGCAGATCGAAACCAGGTTGGGACTTTAGCCATGACACCGGGGAACCCCCTACTCTTATCGATAGGTGTCATAGGATTTTTAGTGACCACAATGAGTCAGGACCTCAGTTTAACGTATCATCCGAAAGACACCGTCTCATTCAGTACAGTATCCCATCACTGCACTGGGGCATTATTCCACCAGAGGGAAGATCGCAAACCGACTGGCCACCAATACCTTTTCCAGCAGCAACTTGTTTTTCCCAGGTGGTCTCCCATCCAAGTACTGACCAAGCCCACACCTGCTTAGCTTCAGCCACGCAGCTGGAGCAGATTAAATTGTGGTATGAGGTTGTACACTTGGTGGTTAAGATGAAGCTGAAATTAAGGAGTGATCCCTTGAATTTTCATCATTAATGTGCAGAAGATTTGTCAGGTTAAATGGCTGTGAAATATCACAACTAGATTTTGACTTGGATGATACAGTGCCTTCCGAAAGCATTCATACCCTTTCACTTTTTTCACATTTGTTATGTTGCAGCATTGCTCAGCATTGTTTGAATTCATTTTTTTTGCAAATTTATTCAAAAGAAAAAAGTGATATGTCATGTAAACATACTGTAAGTATTCAGACCCTTTGCTCAGCACTTAGCTGATGTACCACTGGCAGGAATTACTGCCTCGAGTTTTCTTTGGTATGACGCGAATATATTTTTTTAAAAAGATTTGGGGATTTTCTGCCATTCATCTCTGCAGATGCTTTCAAGCTCTGTGAACTTGGATGGGGACCATTAGTGAACGACCATTTTCAGGTTTGTCCAGAGATATTCAATTGGATTGAAGTGAAGGCCCTGGCTGGGCCACTTGAGTTATTTCGTAGAATTGTCCCTAAGCTACTCCTGTGTTACCTTGTCTGTGTGCTTTTGGGTCACTGTTTGTTTGGAAGGTGAACTTTTGGACCATATTGAGATCCTAAGCACTCTGGAACAGCTTCTCATAAGGAAAGCTCTGAAGTTTGCTTGATTCAGCCTTCCCTCAACCCTGAACAGTGTCCTATTCCCTGCCGCTGAAAAACACCTCCACAACATGATGCTGCTGTTTCTTCCAAACAAGGCACATGGAATGGAGTTTAGTCTTGGTTTCATCAGACCAGAGAATCTTGTTTCTCACAGTCTAAGAGTCCTTTAAGTGCTGTTTAGCAAACTGCCAGTGGGCTTTCGCGTGTTCTTCACTGAGAAGAGGCTTTCTTCTGACCACTCTGCCATAAAGCCCAGATCGGTGGAGTGCAGCAGTGATGGTTGTTCTTCTGAACGTTTCTCCCATCTCCACACAGGATCTCTACAGCTCTGCCATAGTGACCATTGGGTTCTTGGTCACCTCTCTTACTGAGGCCCTTCTACACCAAATGCTCAGTTTGGCTGGATGCTGTAGGAAGTCCTGGTTGTTCCAAACTTCTTTCATTTAAGAACAAGGCCAACACTGTCGCCCCTGACAGGAAAAGGCATATTGTGCACTGTAAAAAAGGGAAGATGCACTATTTTAAAAGAGCTTTAACTCAAAAAATATTGATTTCTTGGACTGATAACTTTATGGGCTCTAATTTCCTGGCGCAGCGCAGGTGGCGTAGTGAGGCGCAGCCTGCGCAGTGGTAATTTCCTACGGCGCAGCCCGCGTAGTGGTAATTTCGTGAGGTGCGCAGCCTTCGGTAGACGAAGGTGCGCCGAGATGGGTGTGGCGGCGTAGTAGGGGGAGGAGTCACATATTCATCAAGACGCAGTGACAATTTCGTAGAAAAAGTCTCCGCTGGAGTTGTGCAGAAAACTCGCCAGCTCCAACCTGGTTTAATTTCCGTGCAGTGGTAATTTGGCTGACCGGCGCAGAGTGCGCACACGTCACCGAAATCTCACAGGCAGGTTTACAGAATGTCAGGCACATTTCAATGCAAGAAATAATTACAGGAAGCGCTATTTAATGTAACTATCTGAATAAGGACATAAATTATAGTATCTATATCGATTGTCCTGATGTCAGATTAAAGGTGGTTGCCACGTGTAATGGAAACTTGACCTGGCTTGATCAACGCAGCTGAATCTGTGGTGCAAACTAACGACTTCACATCTTTCTCAGCCAACCACAAACTGTATATATATCGAATGCTTGCGTTCTATGCTCATTAAAGCCGCTTGCACACTGGACGCGAAACGAATTTTTCGCATGACTGATTACAGACAAAGTCAATGCAAAGACGCGATAGTCGGACAGGGTTTTAATATAGCTCCATGTCCGAAAGTCATAAAAGTTCAAATTTTTCCGAGTCTTCCAGGAATTATTAGACGTGCAAACTTGGCTATGTTTGTGTTCGACCTTCACAAAATGCAAATTGATAGCTATCGACTTTTTTTGGTCTTTTTAGCCTATTCGTCTGTTTTCCTTGCGGCAGTCTTTATTCGGTCTTTCTTTTGAAAATTAGCCAGATGGACCGAACAGATTCACGCTTTATTTCCACAGCAGAGATAAAATAGTGCGTGAGCAAATCAATTCCATGACCATTGACAGTGTGAAGAAATTATCGCCTGCACGATCAAGACTATCTGACACGAAATGCTAAATACTTCATGTCCACCAGCCAGCAAAAAGTAAAAGTATTGATATGAGAACAGATTTATAAGGAAATAAAGAATAAAAACCAACAAACGGTCACATATTGATCACATCCCAAAATTTAAAGCAGCAACAGTTTGTAACTAATGGGAACACGCTATCCATCGTTTCTCTTGCCAGTGAGCAAGTTTTGACTCGGCTGTGTCGCCTTCTTTGCCAACTTGCGCTGGAAGGAGGGGCAGAGGCGGGACAGAGGAGTACTTGCGCCAGGCTACGCCGGGCACGAAATTGCCACATACTCCTGGACACACCCCGTTGGCGCGGCGCACCCCCCATGCGCCGCGCCTGCGCCTGGTCTATGAAATTAGAGCCCTATGTTTCTTCATAAACGTGTTAAGATATCTTTTATCAAAATCCAAGGTCACTGGCACAACTTTTTTTATTTTTAGGTGTTCTGTCATGGGGTGACCTTTTTATAGATATGTATTTCTGTTAATGTGGTAAAGAAGCTTCTCAGTTAAGTGCAGAAGCTTTTCCTATACTGAAGTATTTGGAATATGGTGTGTGTATTGTTCCTGGTTTGAATTTCCCCCGTCCTCATTTGTCTGCTGTAAAGAACTGCACTTTGCTAAGTTTCCATCACAGTCTTGGAGCTGTGTAGCAGTGAATGCCAGAGGAGACTTCTGGTGAGTTGCTGGGTCTTTTCCCAGTTGAGGACAAACCTACAGGACCACATAGCACATAGAAAGGAGGATGTAATGAGTCTGGGCAGCACAATTAAACATCAGTGCACAGAGAGCTAATCTAGGGACATACTCTGTTGATGCCAGTACCTGTTTACGTGTCTTATCAGCTGTTTTTATTAAGGCGTGACCGTCCTGCCAAGTTTGACAGGACGGTCACACCTCCTGCTGTCAGTTCACCTCTTTAGGACCGCAGGATGGTCATGCCTCAATAAAAACAGCGGATAAGACACGTCACAATACCATCATGTGACACTTCTGAGGAAGATGGGAGTTCCCGTCGAAACATGTCAAGGTATGAATGCAGAACTACGCTTTCTTGTCTGATATAAGTCAAATTTTAATTATGACGACCTGCCTGTCTAGGTCTGCCTTTTGCCACTAGAGCAGCCCAGACCTGTCAAGACATGGACTCCACTCAACCTCTGAAGGAGTGCTGTGGTATCCAGCATGAAGATGTTCACAGCAAAACCTTGAAGTCCTGTAAGTTTGGAGGTGGGGCCACCATGGGTTGGACTTGTTCGTGCAGCACATCCCACAGATGCTCGATTGGATTGACAGCTGGGGAATTTGGAGGCCAAGTCAACTCCTTGATCTCATTGTTGTGTTCCTCAAACCATTCCTGACCGATTTTGCCAGAGTGCATTATCCTGCTGAAAGAGGTCATTGCCATTAGGGAATACCTTTACAAGGAAGGGGCGTAATTGGTCAGCTACAATGTTTAGGCGCGTGGTACGTGTCGAGGTAACATTCACATGAATGGCAGGGCCCAAGGTTTCTCTGCAAAACATTGATCAAAGCTTCACACTGCCTCCGCTGGCTTGCCTTCCTCACATAGTGCATCCTGGTGCCACGCAGGCAAGTGCCCACATAGCCATTAAAAGGGGTTTTGAGCCCCTGCCATTTTTGTCCTCTATAGAGAAAGCACCGTTTTTCTTTCTTTTTTTGGATAAATTATTTCCTGTTTGTGCACAGCCTGGCCCACCAAACAGGAATATATTTGGTTCAGTAAGAGTATCAGGTAGGGAGATACGTGACCCAGTCAGGCCAGCGCTATGCCCTCACTCCTCCGTCCTGTCTCGTACTGCAGCTCAGACTTTGCTGCCTGCTGTTCCGACAAAATCCAGCCAAAAATCCAGTGTCTCGGCAAAATAGGGGCAATGAGCCAACAACCCAAAAAACTCCATCTTGCCTTTGGATTTTAACTGCTTAAGCTCTGAGCCTCTGGCTTGAAAATGAAATGCCCAAAATGAAATGACTATATCTCTGCAACTAATTGGTCAATTTGAATAATCTTGGTATCATAATAAAGATTATTCCCCGGGTATTTTTGTCATGGTGCAAAAATGAGCATATGTGTCACTGAGTCAGAGTAAATGAAGATGGAACACAGCATAAATGAAACACCTTTTTTGCACCAAACAAAGTTTGACTTATCTGTCTTAAAACTATTTAGTTGCAGTCTGAAACCCCTAAAAAATTACAGCACAGAATCTCAACATTATCTGTGCCAAAGTTCATTCTAACCAAGTAAATTAGAGCAAAATTAGAGAGGTTTTAGTTCTGGAATGTCTAGGTGGCCTCTCAAAGCTGACTTATTGTGCCGTTTCATATTTTCAGTTACCTAATTGTAAAACTCATTAAAATTTCACTTATGTCACTACAGGCATACATTCCATTCATATACAACCACTTTTTAATTTTTAGAATTTTTAAAATGTTGTTATTATTATTTCTGCCAGTCCTGAAGCATATACAATTTCCCGTTAAAATATAATACATACAAAAAAAATGAGTTTTGACTCCATTGGAGCAGATTTATGAAAAAAAGCTAATAAATAAAATTACAAATACAAAGGTTAAGTAAAAAAAGTGAAAAATAATCATAATAATAATTAAAAAAAAAAAAAACTCCAGCAGTTATTTATGCAAGTAAAATCCCAATGGTGCCTATGCATGTACATGCTGTCACCGGGGATTGAACCCCAGTAGCGCTTCACCTAAACCACCAGGCTCCATCAACTGACTACATTTCATAAGTCAAAATGAGTAAGTTAAGAAAACACGTCACTCACCCCGCTGGTACTGTTGTGCTTGCAGTATTCACGCGGAATGGCTCAAAGATTCTGTCAGAAAACGACTTTGAAAATGACTGTTGAATATTTAGCGGATAATTATTCCAAAAATACCACAAAAAAAAAACAGTCAAGCATTTATATTGTCGCACTATTTAAGTACATGCAAATGGCCGATGGACTCAGTTTGACGCACTGGGAAAGCAAGGCTCTAGCTCAAGCTAGGCTTGTGCGATTAAGGTGTTTCATAGCTTGTTGGAAACATCGGAACCCATAGAATCAATACTGGCAAAGTCTTACTGACAGCATCACAAGCCAATCACAGAGAGGAAAATACATTGGAAGCAAGCTGAATTCGGAGGACATTGGACTAACAATAGCGAGCTCAGATTTACCCTCAAACTGTTTTTAATGACAAAATATCAAAGGCAAGAAACATTTTTTGCTCATCTCTGTAGACTGTAAAGTATATGCCAGCTGTACTTTGAGTGTGGTGTCGGATTAAAATGACAAGGCTTATATCGTTGGGTTCTGTGGACTTTCCTCTTTCATTTGAGGTATCATTTGTATGCATAGCACAAATTCAGTAGAAATGGTAGTGACTCAGTGCTGATATGATTTTATCTAATGTTTTACTCCATGCTTATTTACTTGCTTGGTTCTTGAATTGTGTTCGGTTGAGGTAAAAATGGTCGAGCTTTTTGCCTAGTTTCTTTGCGTTAAGTGGATGAGCCGCATGACAATGTTGCAATTAGGAAATATGCTATATTTATTATGCGTAACGACCACTCCCGGTTGCGGAGGCGTTCGGGTTTAAGGGGTTAATTACTTCTACTATGTTTACTGGGTCTGGTTTCTCACTGACTGAACTAGTCCATGCTGCACTCTAAGCTGGAAATATAAACAGCAGCTCTATGAGCAGGACGAGTCAACACTCACATGATTAGGATACCTGTCACCTTGACCGGACATATAATTCTCCTGGGATCTGTGGATGGAAATGGCATCCAACAGCCGACAGTACATGTTCATCTTAAAATGAAGCAATAATAATCTTTTGTTTGTCCCATAATGAAACAAAAGTAAACAAGGTTCTCAGGACCAGATTGACAAACACCTTGGCAGGAAAGATAGAAACCTTTTAGGACTCATAACATTGTCATTGGTTGATGCAAAACGAATACTCACTCACTGGCCATGTTATTGGTTTTGAGCAAAAAAATCTTTTTGAATGTGGCCTCCCAGTTTATTCAGCATAGAAAAATTTGTAATGGGCTTCTTTTGTATTTGGGGATAAAAACTGAATGTGTGCCATGCTGTAAATAAACTTGAACAGTGCTGAATAGACATACTTAACAGGCACATAATCTATTCACGAATAAGCAAACAGGGCTTTAGATGCAGTGCACTAGCTGTTTAAATAAAACACAGCCATATGGCTTTCAAAAGCTGTCCACATGAACTGGGACTGTTGGTGCTATGTTCTACCAGGCTAAGTATTATTTTTTTTCAAGGAATGATTAATGAAATTATCTGAATGCAGTGTGAAAATGGGCATTCAGGACGTGAAGTCTTTGCTTTTGGTTAGTAATGTTATGCTCCCAATGTTCACATTTGCTTGCAATGACACTGTTATCGCTTGCCTTAAAAGAGTGATCATGGATTATCTATGGAGCACATGGAGTGGGAGGGCGCATAATCTCTTTTGACAAGTGGTGTGCACGGCTGTTTGCTCTTTCAAAATGAGGTTTTGAATTAGCTAGTTGCTTACTGCTTATAACAAACCTTTTGTCATTGCTGGAGCAATTTCAGAAATAGGTGATATATTTCTCAACAGTAATTTTCAGAGCTACTGACAGATCATGTGTGGTCTCTGTCATATTCAGTATTATCTTGCCCCACCAAACCGCCAGTTTTCTTGAGAGGAGTGCAGAAAAATATTGAAGGCGCAATGTTTCCACATTGTCTTGATTTGTTCCATTATATAGTGGACAATTTTATATTTCTGGAAGTATTTACTATTTTGTGAATGTGCTGCTGGCAACCTGTGCTAAATTGAAACTTTGGTGATGAAACATTCTCTGGATTACACTACATGTGCATCCACGAGGTATTCTACACTGAGTCTCCAAAGGGTGTGATGCAGCATTCACTGGATTTAAATTTGTACTTATCTGAGAGAATAGTAAATCTGATTTTGCATGTCACCCATTTACTTCACCAATTTGTTTTACAAAAAGGAAAATAGTCCACTAATCCTTATGAATAATTTATTTTTTAACAATCAAACAAAACATCGGCCAAGTGCTGTAAAGGTTGATGGTACTGTGAAACATGGGTGATTTTTAAGAATAAAAGTGCAGAAGTATTCTACGTAATTGTGAAAGCCTTGAGGCCAAAATGTGCCATTTTCAATTAATTAAATTTTAAATATTGAGAGTGCAGTGTAAAATGTATTCAAGTGAAAATTTTATTGGACCATTGCAAAATGCCACAAATGTTTGTCTGTTTTGTCATAAAGTGATGGACTTTTAATGTTTTTTTTTTTTAATTTATAACATTTACTTGTGGTATTTTTTAAGTACTGTATTTATTGATTGAACTGTGAGAAGAAGCATAAATTGGTTCCAACTTTAAAACTGAGTCTTTTTGAAATGTTTGGGTCACTTAAACAGATTTGTAAAATATAGGGTTTTCCAGAAGGCAAGTGCAGCCAGTCTCTGTTCTGACTGACTGAAAAAAAGTTCTAGTTATTCATGTCATATACCTTCAAGATAAATGCATTCTAAGTACACTAATATGGGATATAATCTTTAGCCAAAAGAAAGGGATTGCTCAGAGATGGCAATAAAATGTTTGTTTTAAAGCATAACATTTTTTCACTGATTCACTGCATTGCTCATTCATTAGTTTAAATTATTTTCTGCAGTCATTTATTGATAATATTGAATTTTCATTTCGTTAGCCTCATAGCACAATTGCCAAAGTCATATTTTTGCCAAATTGAGATACTGGTTGCTTGTACTTTCATTTTGGGAAAAAAAAAATTGTTTTTTTTTTCCCTTTTTTCTCAAAACTTAAAGGAATTGAAAAGAAAAATATAGAGAAATAAAATCCATTCTCTTAAATAATAAAAAATAAAAAATAAATTTGAAAAACACCTAAAAATGATATATATAGTCATAGTTATACTTTGACGCTAACAATATTTCTGTTGCTTGTCAGGGCATGGAAGTGAAACTGGAATATTTCCTTGGCTTATTCTGGGATTGTACATGTACATATACTTACTCTGCTACTCGGAATGTCACTAAAACTACTGTTCTTTCTGAAATTAGTATTCCTGCAAGTGTTTAAATTTGTGTTGACAGTTGGTAATGGTAGCACAGAAGGCACATTACTGGTAATGTTCTCATGTAAATCCTTAATCTCCATGCAATCCACGGAAATCTATTTTTAATTGAAATTATTTTCACATCAATGTATACATTATGCGATGAACTTGTGTGAAAATCTCCATTATGAGACAAACTATTTTAAAGGTTAATGTATTTTATGTTTTTGCTAATATCATGATGTACAATGATTGACTAAGGTTAATTACAATGTTCACGTAATTTTGTGATATATCAGGCTCAAGCAGAGAACAGTGGGATATAAATATACACAGGAATGACTGGAATCATGCTAGGACCACGGTAATATTTTATATATTTTCACTGTTATTTACTTTCTGATTTTTCTTGCAAATTCAACATAGTAAAACAATTCAAATACCAAAGTAATTAAATGCTGTGGTGGAGAGGCTCAGGCAGTGCCTTGTTTTCCCTTTAATGCATTTTAAAAAACTGTTAATTTCTACATATTGGTCACTTTTGTGAAACTCCACAATACCTGCCCACATTGTAATTTGCTAAACAAACACTATTTCCTCAATCTACTGGGAGTAAAAAGGTTATAGAGGGGTGCTCGACCTGTTTCTGTGTCCCTAACAGTTGTAATATGCCTGGCATTTTTTAGCCAATGTGAGCGAGTGCTTGTGCATGCAGGCTGTTTGACTGCAAACTTTCAGCCTAATGGAGGGGATCTGAACTGGATAAGCATAATATGAGACGTAGGAATGAGGAATGATACCAAAGTGAGCCAAAAGTAAAGTACTTACTTCAGCTCTCTATTAGCTTGCATTAAAGATATGGAAAAATCTTTAAAGATGTGTACACCAGAGATTTAGACAGCAATTCCACAAAATACAATCAACAAGAGAGCTGGGAGCCCTGCTGAACTGAAAGGGGATCTTAACTGCGAACTGCAAATTGAAGTGTCCCAAAAATAATGATAAGTGATGCAAATAGAATTTTACTGAATTCTAGATCTTGAGAATTGTGCACTTCCTTGTCATTATTTGGAAATTTCCATTTGCGTAGTGTATTGTACAGCACCTGTATGTGCTTGTAATCTTTTCCCAGTAATATATGAAATAAAATATGTAAGAAATGCAAACAAACAAACAAATAAATAAATATATAAATAAAATTTTGAGTTTGAGGAGAATGGTACTATCAGGGTGAAATACATGAACATCTATTATCCCTTGGTGCCTGCAGGGGCCTGAAATGTGTTCTCATACATTGTATCACGAAGATAATGTCCCTGAAATTCAGAACTTCTGGCCCATTTTCAAAATCAATAATGGCACGGAGTGGAAGAATACTCTGCCACAGAGAGGGACCGTAAATTATGCAGCAACCTATGGCCAAAATTGTGCTCGTTTGTCTTCACATTCTTTCAAAACAATAGGCACTCTACATAACACCTGTGTCATCCAATATTTATGGCCGATAATAAACAAAAGTCACAAAGATTTTCTTAATTATGCGTGTCACCTGGTCTTAGGTGAAGCTGAGCTGTAGCTTAGTTGTTTTAGACACTTTAATGGTTGTTCAGAATTCAGGATTCTGTGTTTGTGTTGGCATAACAGTTGCAGTGTAATGGTAGAATTTCAGCTGGCTATCATGCAAATGCCTCAGCCTGAGATATAATAACGTACAATATACAGTGAATTTTATTTATTTCATCTACCATGAAAAAGCAAAAAAAGTTAATGTGATTGGCAGACGGTTGAATATTACTTTTAACTGCAGCAGTGTTTCCCAGACTCGCTCCTGGAGGCCTCTTATGTATGCTGGTTTTTGTTCAAAGCATGATGACAATTAAATAATTTTAACAAGCTGCTCATTTTTATTGAGTACATGCTTTTGATTTTTAAATGGATTTCTTATTTTATTGATCAACATTATGCCAGAAAGATGCAATACCACAAGGAATATATGTAATCCCCAAGTTCACATTGTGTTTCTTGCAAAATGGAAATCAATTACATAAAAAAGAGGTAACACCAACCACTGAGGTAATAGGCTCCTAACTTGGTTAGCACTAATTATTTTTCTTTCTCAAACATCAATACAATGTGGGTTTGCCACGTGATCATTTATACTCCCGTTCCACAGAGCTTTCTGGCTCATCGGTCACTTGTCGGAGGCTAAGTTTATTTCACGTTGGACACTGACCTGATAGCGGACAAACACGAATCGGATTCATCGGCCTGTGATATGATAGTCTTCCGTGGGTGACCGGAACAAATAGACTTTGCTTCCAACGAGTGACCCATGAGCCAGAAAGCTCTGTGGAACAGGGGTATTACTTGTTTTAGTGGTGAATTGTTCATGGCTATGATTGGTGGCCTAGTGTCTGGACTACCTCTAATTAGCAGCCCATTGATTCATATCAGTTTCAATTTGCCTCCTTTTATGTAAGTATATGTTTGCAATATAGCCTAATAAGCACTATAAGTCCACATAAATTTAAATGAACATTTAATAGCAATTTGAGCGATTAAAAATACAAACAAAAAAATACCCAGATGTTGAAATCAAGTCTTTTTTCGATGCTCTATGGGATAGTTTGTTGGCTAAGTTGCTTCTGTTCTTGTGCAGCTGCGGAGGAAAAATTGCGTTATCCTAAACGCATAGAGGAAATTTAAATGGAGATCAAAAAAGTCGCAGGCCCGCAGAAGATTTTACAAGCCTGTCTGAGGAAAACTAGAATATTGCAGAAAATTTAATTGCAAAAGTAAAACTATTATAAATCAAAAATAAATTTAAACAAATTAAAAACACAAACATTTTAAATGAAACAGAGTTTTTGATACATAGTGTTCATACACTGCCCGGCCAGAAAAAAAAAGTTACCATCTGGATTTAACTGAGTCAAAAAAGAAACAGCCTTTCATTGGATAATTATCTCAAAGATTAGTATGTTTTACAAACTTTTAAAGGAACATGTGGCAAGTAAAAAATGCAGACTTTGGATCTTGCTTACTCGCTGTAAAGAATCTGTGCCAGAGTCCGAAATTTTAACATTGTCAATGACCAGTAGAAAGCAGTGAGCCATCTAACTCACTTTGAAAATCATGTGTCAGTAAATGCTGTAGATGATATATCGGATATAGTTACCTAGAAATGAAACTTTTTTCTTGGTTAGGAAAGTGCAGAATCTTAAAGCCTTCCCACTGATAGACCCACTGGGTTTTTCAAATTTTTCAGGAGAGTTGAGCAATGACCCAGAATAGATCCCATTAAATTTCTGAATGAATTATGTCAAAGTCAAGGTCACTGAAAAGGTCAAAATTGTTTTTTGGCCATTAGTTTTTCAAAAATTGTCCAATTTACATCAAACAGATGGCAAAAGTTTCACTTTTTAATTTAATTGCTATGGTGACAAGTGCATAGTTTCAAAGATCGTGGTTAAAGTAGACCATCGTAGTGGTTAAAGCTCAGGGGGTCAAGGTCATTGATCTGAATCGCCTAATTTACACTGTATCTCAAAAACTACTATCGCTATTAGGTTACTATTAAACACATAGAGAAAATCATCAATGGAGATCTAAATGACAGCCTAACTTTTGACCTTGAATAACCTTGAAAGTTTAAATTTAAGGTGAGGCGATTTCTTTGCATGGAGCCATAGCAAGAGTGTTCACATCGTGGTACCTGTCAGTTTGTTTTAGAATCTGCGAATCCTGCAACCACATCACAAACTACATGATGCATCTTGAAATATGACCATATTTTAGGTTGAATGAATCTATTAAAATTTTACTAGAAAAAAAAGTCAGCTGCGGTGTACATTTAAAAAAAGTAGTTTTATCCATTTTCAGCCTATTTCTAATGCTGAAATTCTGTCTGATATGCTTTCTTGGTGAGAAAACATCGATAAAGGGTAGAAAATTAGTTAACATTATTTATTACACGTCACAAGCTGCTAATGACAGCGGTTGAAAGTTGCCAACAAATTAGGTTCAGGATATTCCAACTTTAAAATTGAATATCTTGGTGATGGGTTAAGATAGAGCAGTGATCTTCAGTGTATTACAGTGACAGTTAAGAACTGTTGTACCAGTATGCATAATTATAAATATTGTTTTTAACATTGCTGAGTGTTGTACCAGTATTGGTTTCTGTATTTTCGCGTGAATGGCCTCTATGATATTAATTGGTAAAACCGCAACACGTCGGCCAGCTGATAAAACCTTGTATCTCCAAATTTGATGAGAAACTAAAACTTGTATGTCCATGATAATAACATAAACATTGCAAAAAACCAAATAAATTCTTGGAAGAAAAATAGTCATCCTACATGAACACAGCCGCATTCTTACATGCAAAATTAAACATTTTTTATGCTCTCCTGTAAAGTTCATCATTTTGAAGCACGAGGTTTTATCAGCAGGCTGACGAACAAAAAATAATAAGTTGATGTAAGATTTGGAAAGCCTATCTGTTCTATCTGTAACTGTTGCTGCCGTTTGTCCAGCCTATCCAAAGTTGTCAGGCGCTTGAGTTTGTGGGCGTGCTCGTGACTTAATTCCGTTCCATCTTTCAAAATCTTCCGATATTTGCTGGGTGATTCGATTCCATATTTTGCGTAAATGTGCTCCTTGAAACAACTGAATAAAAATGCACAGAGCACAACTGGTGACTCTCCGTCGGGATGAAGTGCTATTGTCTGATGTTGTAGAAACATTGTCTTAACAAGTCAGGTTTCGCCGAGGGGAAATCTGTGCAAGCTTACGCCCGCGAATAGGTCCGAGTTTCCTGTTTTGTTGGTGCAACCAACGGTCATACACAGCAACATTATGGCAGATTTTGGTGCTCAGGCTCTAATAACGATCAGTAATATTGAATCTTGATCTTTCTGTGTAAAATTAAGCAGCAGTACAAGTGACAATCAAAAATTTGTTCATACTTTATATACATCAGCTGATTTCTTGGTGTCAATTCATGTCATACCATGTGACATTGCCACAGAAAATATTTTTTGATTGGCTAAACTTTACCGAATGGTGGCATTTATGAACTTGCCCTATGAGTTGTATTTTAGAGGTTTGACGTTTGATTACTCGATGCATAAAAATCCCAAAAATCCCACCCCTCAAAAAAAAAAAAAAAAAAATATGGAATGAAAAGAAACAAATGTTTGCTTTGCCTTTAAGACTCATTTTGCTATCACTGTTAACAGATACTTTACTTCAACAACTTTTTTAAATGTTGCAAGAGTCAAAACTGCAACAAGCTTTTAGTGAAAAACATCAAATAGTGTGCTGTTATAGTCAAGGTCAAAGATAATTTATAAATGAATGCTCTCAGATTTAATTTTAATTTAACATATATCGCCGACTGGTTCTGTTATGGGGTTGTATTTTTTATTCCTTGTCTATTGTCAAGTCTCAATTTCCTGACTGTATAATTGTGTACATAGGTGGTATATACTGGAGCATTCTCTTGCTGGTATACTAAACATTCAAGACAAGAAGCAATAATGGGGGTAGAATGAGTAACTGGTGCATTTTAATGCTACATGGTAAGATATATCAGAAATGTATAGTAAGTGTCCTTACACACATTTCCTGATGGAGTCCTGTAAATACATTCTTCAGTGCCCTGTCTTCTCTGTGATGTGGACTAGTTGAGTGCACTGTATTCCAGATGGAAATGCACTGCCATTCATTTATTTTGTATTTCATTGTTCATGGCATATTGAATTAACGTATGCTCTCGCTTGGTGTTTCCTAGCTGTCTGAGGAGGGGCATGAGTTGAAATGTGTGTCATACACAGGCGTGGTGCATGTCAGAGGGGGGTGAGGGCAGTCTGAGAATCAATCAGCCAGCACTAATCCAACATTCCAGCAGCTTGTGCTCCATAAACACAGTTACCAGGCTGAAATACTGACACTCAACTACAAATCTGGAAGCCACTAATGCAATACCACTGCTTTACTTAAAATGGTATGCTTTCCCAATCCCCCGTCACACGCCCGCCCACTTCATTTCATCATAGAGCTTCAACCTTGAAGCTTTTTCAAAAAAAAAAAAACTCCAGCTCCCATTACTGACTTATCATCGCAGCATGGGTCTCCTCTCTGATTTTTGATGGCAGGAAGCAACAGGAAGCACGCCATCCCATTTTGCGTCAACCTCCCTTTGATTTGCCACATCAGGAGTGATTTCTTGTCACATTGTTTTCCTTAAGAGCCTGTGAACTATACTCTTTGACTCTTATATAAAATCCCGTAGTATAAGAAGAAGTAAGGGAGAAGAAATTTCCTTCATTGGCTTGCAGTGGAATCTAAGAGAAACTGTCCTTCTGTTACCCCATCACACTTTGATTCTGATGACTCGTATTGAATGCAAACTGGGTTTAAAAAAAGGGCTTGTTGTTCATAATCCTTCCACTGATCTGGGTCAACAGACTGAATGTTCAGGCTTTTTCAAATGACCTCATGAGATGGCGTGCTCAGAAAAATGTTTGGTGTTGAATCAATTCTTGCAGAGTACTCATGGCCCCCTGTTTGATTGCCACTTTGTGAGAGTTACGGTGAACATTGGACATTTTACGCACAGAGATATCATGATCTTTAGGACATACTGGATAACTTTAAAAGTTACTCATGCTTTTACTCCTATCTGAGGTGAGAGAACATCTACTATCCTTGGAAAAAGTATTTGCCCCCATCCTGATTTCTTCTCATTTTGCTTTTCTGTTTTTTGAAATATTTATATCATCCAACTAATTTTAATATGAGACAAACACAATGTACGTAAACACAAAATGCAGCCTTTTAATGATCATGTCATTTATTGAAGGTAAAGTGTTGCTCAAAACCTATATCACTGGTGTGACAAAAATTATTGCCCCTCAACCTAATCACTGATTGGGCCACTTTAGCAGCAACAATTGCAATCAATCATTTGCAATTACTGATAATGAGTCTCTTAAATTGCTGTGGAGGAATTTTTTCGCACCTTTCTTTGTAATATTGATTTAATTCAGCAACATTGGAGGTTTTTCAAAAATGAAATGCCTGTTTAAGGTCATGACCTGGCATCTCGGTCGGATTCAAGTCGGGACTTTCACTAGGCCACTCCAAAACTTTCAAGCAAGAGGTGGGCTTGGTTGCGTGCTTTAGGTCATTGTCTTTTGGCATAACCAAACTGCACTTTAGCTTTGGGCCACAAACAGTTGGCAAGGCATTCTCCTTCAGGATTTTTTGGTTGGGAGCCGAATTGATGGCTTCATCCCTGATGACAAGTTATCCTGAAGCAGCAAAGCAGTCCCAGACCATCACAACACCATCACTGTGTTTGGCTGTTGGCATGATGTTCTTTTTGGGGAATGCTGTGTTAGATGTAAACTAGATATAACAGCACTCGGGTCCTCCAAAAACTTCCACTATGACTCATCAGTCCCAAAAATGTGTGTTTAAAAAAAAATTTGCCAAATGCACTTAGAGCCTGTGATTGAATCATTATTGCAGTGATGAATATTTTTTAGCTGGCAATGATTCTTTTAACCCAGATGCAGTACGTAATTTCTCATTTCTTAAACAACCATGGTGGAAGACGTATCTCTTGGTCATTTAAAAGATGTTACCGTTTTTCAAGAAGGAAAAATTATTTTCCGGCATCAAGTGAAGAAAACGGCAAAGGAGATTGCGGAAATCACTAGAACTGGGTCATGAATTGTCCAACAATTTCTCAAAACCTGGAAGGGTAGCAGTGAACTGTCAACTTTGTGGAAAAAATTAGTTGGGGAAAAATCATGACTGGTCTTGATCAGAGATCACTAAAATGCTCTGTTCAGTCTCATCATAAAAAATCAACAGTAGAACTCACGACTATGTTTAATTATGAAGGTAAGAGCATTTCCAAGCCCATGATTCAACGAGAAGCAGTGGAAAAAGGTCTTGATCTAATGAGCTCAAATTTACCTTATTCCAGGGTGATGGGGACATCAGAGTAAGAAAGAAAAGCCAAGAGGCTCTTCTTACATAGTGCCCACTGTACAAGCCTCTAGAGGCAATGTTATGATCTGGGGTTGCTTCAATCGGTCAGGTCTAGGCTCAGCACTGTTCTGGAGCAATAAAATGACATCAGCAGACTATCTGAATACGCTGAATGACCAGCAACCCATCAATGCGCTTTTAAATCCCTGATGGCACTTGCGTATTCCAGGATGACAATGTCAACATTTATTGGGCTCAAATTGTGAAAGAGTCGAACATGAGGAATCATTTTCACACACGAATTGGTCACCTCAGAGCCCAGGCCGTGACCAGTTGAAAGTCTTTGGGATGTGCTGGAGAAGGCTTCACAGAGTTGTTTAACTCCGCCATCATCAATACAGCATCAATCATCTTGGCCAAAAATGAATGCAAAGCTGGTGGGAAATAAATGTTGTGACATTGTATACGATCGTTGAAACAAAATATTATTATGTGCAACATTTTTGTTTGGACAGGCCGTGTCTTCTCCCAAAAGTCTTGGAGGTCATCAAGATTTTATTCATTCACTAAATTTTTTTTAATCAAATGTGAGATGAGGATTTGTGCTTTTTGCTCAGCAGTGGTTTTCCCCTTGCAGCTTTTCCATGGGTGGCATTTTTGCCCAGTGTTTTTCTTATTGTGGAATCATGCATACTGACGGTTCTTTTGTGACCTCCTGAATAGATGGTTGAGGTGCTCTTTGGTAGGCCTACCTCTCCAGGAAAGTTCACATCTGCTCCAAGTTTTCTCTTTTTTTTTTAGATAATGCATCTCACCATAGTTTATCAGAGTTCCAGAGTCTTAGAAATGATTTTGTAACCTTTTCTAGACTACTTGTCAATAACTTTGTTTCTTGTACTTTTAAAAAATATTTTTTTTTGATTGTGGCATCATGTCAAGCTTTTTTCCAACTTTAAATTGTAAGAAAGGTTTTATTTGAGTAATTTTTATATTCAACAGGGCAGGCAGAAATCATGCCTGGGTGTGTCTGGTTAAATTGCCCCAATTATCAATTACATTTACAACTAATTAAATTGTTGTGCTTGTGGGTTTTTTTTGGTAATTGAATATCTCCTCAATAGAACAATATCCAAAAAGTTGAATATTTGTGTCCAGTCCCCATGCTGTCAGGTAGGTTTTAGTAAAGTAGCATGAGCATAAGAACTGCAGTATAACTACTCTAAAAACAGAAACAACAAGATAAAACAGAACACTGACAACAAAGCCAAGACAAGAACAGAAGTGCAGGCCAATCAATAAAATTTTGTCAGGAAATAAATCACACTTGAGCTGATGTTATATTAGTGTATGTGTACTGCGTGTGCAGTTTTTTTTCTTTCTTTTTTTCCCTCTTCTTATGTGAGGTTTTATGGGAGGAAGAGAGAGAAAAAATGGATGTGGGATGAGCTATAGGGATGCAAGGGAAACAGAGCCTTGAAGAGAAAAAAAGAAAAAATAATAAAATAAAAATATGAAAATAAGTAAATAGTAATAAGACGAGGGTCAGGGCACCGTCAGGGAGCTCCAGAACGGGTCAGCGGGGTCAGTCTGGCAGGATCATCCAAGTTATTGTTACTTTTTGTGGCTATTGATATGAAAATTTGAATATTGTCAAGGACCAGGGGCGCTAAGGATGGTGCTGTATACGGCGCTGTCACCGCAGAGCAAGAGGGTCGTGGGCTCACAACCGTTCCATTTTAAGCACGCAGGCTCATTCCCAGCCCGTTGTGGAGCTTGCGTGCTCACCTCACGCTCATGTGAGTCCTCTCCGGGCACTTCTGGCACCCGTCCTCCTTCTACAGCCCGTTATCACTCATGGTAGGCTGATTGGATACTCCAGACTGCCCACAGGCACGAGTCTGCAAGTAAATGGTGCAAGCCTGTGACCAGCTGGTGAACTGCTCAGGGTGCAACCCTGCCCATCATTAACTGCGGTGATACCCAGCAGCTGTTCAAGTGTGGAGTAGGTGGAATGGAAAAATATGGCGGCCCAGCCCTTCCCTCCTCATGGTGTTGATTTTGTCGTTAAAGGGAGAAATGACTTTTTCTCATAGAGCCAGGTTGGGTTGTATAGCTGTTTTCCTTCAGTGAATTAATCATCATTTAAAAACTGTATTTTTTGTTTATCCGGGTCATCTTCGTCGAATATTAAAATTAATTTGATGATCTGAAGTATTTAAGTGAGACAAATGTGTCAAGCTTGAAGTAATCAGGAAGGTGGTGAATACTTTTCCACAGCTCTTTAGGTATGGAGTGATCCAGGTTCCAGTCATTCGTGGAGACGACTCGTCGATGAGTTGATTGAGTTTGAGTTGAAAATGTGTCTTGTTCACAGGGTGCGGGTTCCTAAATAGCCCAGCAGCAAACAGGGTGAGAAGGAAGGAAGAAGGTCACAGAGCTGTGACCCACACTCAGCTTCCTCGGCATGGCAGCCGCCTCGGCAGAGAAATGTCTCTCCCTCGCCCCGGGATCCTGATATCATGGTTCTCTCACAAGTCTGGGCTGTTAAAGATAGCGTTCCCGATGCATCCTCTCAGCACCTGTGAAGCTCTGCTCTGTGACTGACTTGCGTAAAATGTGTCATGTTAAGGACAAAAATCACCTCCAGTTCCCTGTCATTTCTTCACTATCTTAGAAAAACCTTTTTTTAAATACATGCTCATTTTTATTTGAACAGGCTTACCCAGGGAGGCCTGAGGCATTTTAGTGAATCACAAATTATACACAATATAATACTGACAACGTAAAGCTGAGAAACAACAGGAAAATATTTCAATCAGGGAAGACTAGAAAACAATGAGATATGAAATTAAACAAAGTATTTATTTATAAAAATGAACATGAACTTTGGCGGTTAGACCCCGGCATTGAACAAATAAAGGATTTAGAGAATCTGAGGATTAGATGCTTCGTCGAGATGAATTTCCCCCCGGGGTCTAAACACTGGTGATGGTGGTGAGAGGCTGCTGCAGGGATGAGTCCTGGGACCAGAGTGGTAGGAGAGATGAAGAGGAGTCTTGGCCGACCTCAGGGGATGGTGGTGGGGAGGAGGAGGATTGCAGAGCATATCAAAGCGCTTGAGAGAGAGTACGTTCAAAATTTGATAGCTAGCGAATGATTGGTCCAGAGACTTGGAGTAGGATTCCGATTGGATTATAAGTTAGGCAGTGTAATTTTTAAAGGGCAAGCAGAAACTATACAAAGGCATAGTGGGGATGCGCGAAGAGAAAGTCTTCCTGCTTGAATTTCCGCAAAGCTTCATATCTGAAAGTAGTAACACTGTCCTATCCACAATGCTATTGGCTCTGAATTCAATTGTAATCATTTTGCCTTTTCAATGATATTCTAGTTATATCATTTGTTTTTCTTATTCTACAACCCTATTTCCAAAAAAGGTGGGATGCTGTGTAAAATGTAAGTAAACACAGAATTCAATGATACAGAAATGACTTAAACCCTTTTTTTAATTGATAACATTACAAAGACTAAGTATAATTTTTTTTTTTTTGCATGATGCCAAAAAAATACATCTGGTGGAACATCTCACCTTAACTAGGTTTATTGGCAACAGGTCAGTAAAATAATTTGGTGTAAAAAGTCTTATTGAAGTAAAGATGGTTAAGACTTCACCACTCTGTGAAAGAATGCATGGGCAAATAGTTCAATTTTAAATAACATTTCTCAATGTAAAATTGCTGAGAATTTGGGCATTTCATCCTCAACAGCACATAATACAAGATGCAATGCCTGGCACGGCAAACCCTGCCCCTCGCACATATTTTAGCTGTTCGATGAGGTGATCCGGTTTCTGGGTACTTGTGTGAGTGGGTTTGAGCTTTCAAGGTCGTGTAGGGTCAAAGGTCATTAATTTCATTTAATTCACCATTTATGAGTTCCTACTTGTATTTAATAGTGACCAGTGGCTGTCTACAATAGCTTTAGAGATATAGCCTTCTGAAATTTTGCCATCTTTGGATTGACCTTTTAAGGGTGTGTTTAGTTAACCCCTTTGTGCAGAAGCCAAATTTGGCTATTTATGGGTTACCCACTTTAATGCTGTATAATTCAAGATTTAAGCTTCACAAAGAGGAAAAATGTGGCTCAATTCAGGAAAGACACTTACAGCATTTAGAATTACATTGTATTTCAGTTTATTTTCATGATTTTGGTAGAGAAAATGAGCAGCAAACATAAAAAATCTTCATGAGAATTCACCATTGAAATTGCAAAAAAAATAATTCTGACGATTGAAAAACTGCTGGGGCTTAAAACTATACATTTCTGGTATCATAAACTCTTTGAGCACAAGTAGAATTCATCTTCAACATTACATTCTAGATTACCTACATGCTATTAGCCAAATTATACAGCTACCCAAGTGTCTCCCCAAAGTCTCAAAATGATTTGCTGTCAAATCATTTAAAAAATCACGTATTTAACACAATTAAAGCTTTAAGGCATGAAATTTAATATGAACGAATGATTTTCTGGTTGAGTTTAGTATGAATTTATCAATATCAGTGCAGTTGAATATCAGTGGTCACAAGCAACCTCTCCAAATATGAAACATGCCTTTTCTCCATAATAAAGTTTAGAGTTTTGGCCATTTTTCTTCAAAGCCAGCACAAACACGCATTAAATAAACTGCTAATTAAACGGTCAGAACATTCACCCTGTAATGAAAGCTACCAGTCCCCTCTTCAAAGCTCACGAACCCATTTCAACACTTATAAGGAGCAAGTACACCTCACTAACACAGTAATATCTGAATTCTGAAATATACCTTATATTAACTGAACAGACACTCCACTTTCAGGGAATATCAAATCCATTGCGTCTCCCGATTCAAAAGAAACGTGCAATGAACGTACCGGGGGTCCACACCAAAATGCACGGGCAGTTCGCGTTTTAAACAGGAAAAAAACCTCGACATTCGACTTTGTTGAGTACATATACATTCCGAAACAGAAAAAAAAAAATAGCAGCCTGACCTTTTTCGTGAATCCCTCCTCCAGAGACATTGACTGTATGAAATAGAGACCGATGTATCCAGTAGCAAGGACCCTCCGGTCCTGTTTCATTCGAAATAATTCCAATAGAGCATATCGTTCTCATTTAAATCCTGTAATGTAACTGAACACTTCAAGGCCAGTTTTGCGAACCGATTTTCTATAAATCCCGTCTATTTTAGCCGCGTAATGTGCATAACGTAGACAGGATACAACCGAGCCTGCTGATACGCATTGGTTTGTATGCTCTGTGTTTGTCCAATCAATGTGTTTCACTTACTCTAAAATGTTTAAACACTCGGGAATTGGATAAGAAACGAGCCAATCAATACATTGTTATCAGGGAAACTTCACGAGGCCATGAAGTGTAACTCTACAATTACGCAGAAGAGCTTGAGTGTATGGTTGAGTGATTGGCTATCAACGCCAGTACTCGAGTGGATATAAGGAAGCGCTGGATTTGGCAATGAAGGAATCTACGCGTAAATCCACGGTAGGGAACTACAATTTTTTTTGTATGGGACAACTGTAATAGGCAATAGAATGTGAGAGAATCAATACCATGTCGATTTTTTTGCCTCAGAAAACTGATTTTTATGAACTACTAATTGGAATACTGTTAGCTCACTGTGGCTAAACTGGTTGCTACTAAGGATAACGATTTTTTCTGTGTCAAGATATCGTTTTTTTAAACTGCTGAATCGACACTATGGGCAAGGATACTGACCAGTTTGCACATCAGGCTTAGCTGAGGAGTTTAATTCATGCAGCTCTCAAAAAACAGGGAGTGGAGTGAACTTCACCGTATTCAGAACCGCGTTCGAGGTCTGCTTGCTTGTGAACATTCAATAACTGATCCGGGGGTGCCATCTAGTGATCGAGTACAGTAACAGCGTACTTCCAATGTGCAGGTCTATAGACGCGGGCTTCTACATCTGCAGAAAGGGGTTAATTAAACACAATTATTTATTAAAGTTGTTTCATTGTCTGACTTAGGAGTTAATTATTATTTCCAAGTAGGGCCAGATAGGGTTGAATGGATTTTTTTCCTTCAGTAAATGAAATCATAATAGAAAAGCTGCATTGTGCATTTACTCAGATGATCTTTGTCCAATATTAAAATTATTTGCTGGTCTGAAACATTGTGGGACAACTATGCAAATATACAAAAACTTGGGAAACTAATTTTTTTCACAACACTGTACTTTTCTATTTAGTATAAGTAAAGGTATTTGAGAACATTAGGCAAAACACCCACTCATTTAAAGCTTTAGCCCTGATTAGTTGTCAGTGGAACGTCTCTGTAATTTGGCCTTTATTGGTATTATCATCGGCTCTTTTCCAATAATCCTGCAATGAGGCATATCGATTGAAAAATATGCATATGTGCACTTTATGTTGAAAGTGTGGATGATTGTCACATCATGACCACAGAACTGTTACTGTCTCTTTGGTGGTAAATCAGAATTAATGAGCTCTGAACTGAATCGAAACCATATTTGAATCATGAATTCATCACCTGAAATTATTCCTAGGTGTATGTGACATAAAGAATCCATCTAGGTTGCCCTGAGCATGTCAGATTTCCTGAAGGGTTGGTCAGCATAAATCCATTCCACCTCACTCCTCAAGATCATCAGTTTCCTACCCCTGGCTTTGCCAGCTATGTCAGGAAATGTGCAGGGGGTTTAAGGGATCTGAGGGCACTGGGGTGACATATTTCCGTGCTAAAGATTTGTGGAGAACTTTTAGATAACATTGGAAGAGAAAATGCATCAACATTAATTCTGTTAGAGAAGGAAATTACCTAAATCACATTAGTGATGAACTTTGGCAGCTAAAGGGTTTGGGACTTTAACTTATTTTGCATGATTCAAAATAAGAGCCTTATTTCCTTTTCTCCCTGCTGTTTAATCTTTGGCGATGTGACATTTAGAGGACCATTTTAGGAATTAGTTAAAACTGTCTAGAGTAACATGTAAACTTCAGGGATCTTTATTCCACAAACGTAATACTGATTTACTGTTTACTGTTACGGAAACCTGTATGGCTGGATGCCAGGCAATTAGTTGCGTAGTTCCCTTTTCCCACAATACACAACCTTTGGATTTCCTATGCCACAAATTTAAAATACATTTATATGCAGTCTTGAGGCTGAATGAATATCTGATGATCTGTTATTTCTCAGACGTTATCATAACAAATTTCAATTGCTCTGCAGAATAGATTTGCCTGATCTTTTTCCGTGGTTT
The DNA here is from genome assembly GCA_029721435.1 of Gymnothorax reevesii. Taxonomy (NCBI): domain Eukaryota; kingdom Metazoa; phylum Chordata; class Actinopteri; order Anguilliformes; family Muraenidae; genus Gymnothorax; species Gymnothorax reevesii. The sequence continues at coordinate 89,022,718 of CM056575.1, forward strand.
CATGAGTCACTAACTTCTTTTCAAGTTAAATTCTTCATTAAAATTCCAAGTTATTGGCACATTAATTTGAAAAGGTTGTTCTTGTTGAAGTTATTCTTGTTTACTTCTTTTTTGTAACTTGGTAAAAAATAACAGTGGCGAATTGAAGCTTGATAAGATATCGAACAATAGTGGGCCATAGATTTTCATTAGTCTTTATCCTGAATTGACTTGAAAAACGATTGAGTCAAATTTTTTCTGCCATATCATTCACAGGTACATAGTGGGCTCTATCTTTCACACTGCCCTACCCACTATACATTATGCCGAATCCTTTATTTGTGCCTGGAGGTGTGCCCGTGGGCATGTTTATGCGCTTTCCCTACAATTGCTATCTTGACCACATACGTTTGGGAAAGCATATAGCAGGTCCTCAAACCACCCGCTACCCATTTGGGCTTTCACAAGAGCGTGCCCAGCCGGCTTCAATGCACGTCCACATGGACACATGTGGACGTGCAAATGCAGCTCCACTTTCCGAATTAACTCTCCTATAAAAAGCCACCTTGCTTCAGACTCAGACTTCAGACTTCAGACATGAGAAAATGGCAGAGATAGTAATAAATCGCCTTGATCGCCAATTAAATAATAGAAGAAGCCCAGAACACGTGTACCGCAGGCGAACCAGCTACCTGGGCCTTTCAGGTAAGTCTATATTGTTTGTATTTTGTATCGGTCATTTTTTCCATTTTTATAATAGTACACTGTAAAAAAACTAAAGTTGTCTCAACTGAAAAAAGTTAGTGTCCAGGCTGCCTTAGAATTTTAAGCTCATTGAACTTGAGATGACAAGTAGAAGGTATATTCAACTTAAAATCTTAAATTCAGTTAACTAGAAATTTTAAGGCAGCCTGGGCACTAACTTTTTTCAGTTGAGACAACTTTTTTTTTTTTTTTACAGTGTATATAATTATTATATATAATTTATATTAATGATATACATTATATATAATATCAGGGCCGGCGCTTGACCTGAAAATTTGGGGGAAAAAATCCATCCCTTTATTGACTACTATTAGTCCTGGCTAATTCTAGATGGTTTTCCTTTATTAACATGTTTCCAATTCAAGAATAATCAAGTGGCAATTGAAGACACGGCTTCTCTCCCCCATGTGATCTAACAGCGACAAAATAATGGGCTACATTCAGTACAGAAAAAATAATTTAATTATATGCACTGGCACTCAGCAACGGTAATTTTTTTTTTCAGAGAGAGCGGTGTTTCAGAATTCTCTTGCGAATGAGGTTATTTCGGCAAGTACGCACACCTGTTTTTGCAGCATGGTCACGCAACTTGCTGTAAAAAATAAACAGCTGTCCATTTGGAAAATGTAAACGGACGAAACCACGTACTTGTCACCTTTATTTGCTGAAAGGTTCTGAAATGCCGCTTTCGCTGGAAAAAAGTTATGTCGCTGAGTGCCAGACCTAATTTTATTTTTCTAAAATAGGATTTTGTTCTATGCTTCATTTCAGCCGGAAGATGGAGTTGGAAGTGCATGACGAAATACATTTTTTTTCCTTTTTTTTTTTTGAAGTTTCCATCACAAAAGGGGTAGGCTTGATATTTTTTTATTATATACCAAACATTAAACAATATGTCAATATAATAATAATAAAAATTATAATAATAATAATAAAATAATACAATTCACGATTAACTTAACAAAAACATATCCTCCCCTGTCTGGATTTGACCTAATGCACGACCAATTTAACTTCATCTTCAGAGAAACGTGGCAACCTTCCTCTCTCCATCTCGGGTTTCAGTTTGAGGATTTGGGATAGCGCAGCCTGCTCCTGAAGGCAATGGCACCTGGCACACTGATTGGTTTAACTGACGTAACGCCCAAACCACGCCTATGCATTATATAACGGGTAGCGCAGGTGTTTAAGCGATATGGGCAAGTGTGCAAGATAGCGACTTTTGCAGGGGAACGCCTCTTACACAATGCTAAATCCCCAAATTATGGGTCTAGGGACTCTGGCGTAAGATAGGGCCCATAGACGCTTTTAGGCTGGGGTAAAATATATCTACAGCCTATGTCTTAAACACGAAATTATGACATAGTCAGCAACATAAATTACCAAACATGCCATCTTGTTTTGTTGTTGGATGCCAGAATCGAAGGAATGAGGACTCAAACTTGAAATTTTCTTGCATACCAGCTGCTGCTGCGGCAAAGTTTTGGACTATGGGAGTCATAAAGAAATACTTGCTAGTAGCACACACTTATTTTAACAATCTGAGTGCAGAGTCTGAAATGTGTGGCACTAGCCCATTAAGGCCGTGTCCAAATCTTGCCGGTGTAACAGCCGGGAATCTGAGTGCTAAGGGGCATGGGTTAAAGGGGCTGTATGTAATCTCTTATTCAATCCGTGTATTTTGGGCTTAAGATCACCCATTTCCTTTAAAAGCAAGGGGTACTTGCATCTTGGCAAACTGCTATTATAATGGAGGATTTGCCAAGTAGCCGTAAAAATGTTTCTTTGCAGACAAAATCGGCTCTGTGAAAGTACACAAGCATGATTACCAAAAACGTGCAGACCTTATCCCCATAATTGCAAAAAATGCTAATAATAAATACTATTTACCCCTCGGCCGACCGTGGCCGGGCCAGTACTCAGCAACTAATGATCGAAGCTTCGCCAAATTTGGTATGGTAACTCACTATGACCCGCAGATGTGCAACGTCAGGTTTTTTGTTGGATTTGACCTTTGACCTTACCGCTGTGACCTTGAGCCTGGAAATCTTTTCCGGATCAGTACTTGGCAACTAATGATTACAGCTCTACCACATTTGGCAACTCACTGTGACACATAGATGTACAACGTTAGGTTTTTTGCTGGATTTCACTGTTGACCTTAGCGCTTGTGACTTTGACCCTGGCATTTTCCGGGCCAGTACTCAGCAACTAATGATTGCAGCTTCACCAAATTTGGTATGTTAACTAACTATGACCCATAGATGGGCAAAGTCAGGTTTTTTTGCTGGATTTGACCTTTGACCTTAGCTCTGTGACCTTGACTGTAGAAATCTTGTCCGGGTCATTACTCTGCAATTAATTCTCACAGCTTCACCAAATTTGGCATAGTAACTCACAATGACACATGAATGTGCCACGTCAGGTTTTTTGCTGAATTTGACCTTTGACCTTAGCTCTGTGACCATGACCCTGGAAATCTTGTCTGGGTCGGTACTCGGCAACTAATTATTGCAGCTTCACCAAATTAGGTATGGTAACTCACTGTCACACACATATGTGCATTGTCATGTTTTTTGCTGGGTTTCACCTTTGACCTTTGCACTGTGACCTTAAGGCAGGAAATCTTATATGGGTCAGTACTCAGCAACTACTGATTGTAGCTTCACCAAATTTAGTTTGGTAACTCACTGTGACACATATATTTGCAACGTCACCTTTTTTGCTGGACCTTAACACTGTGACGTTGAGGCAGGAAATCATGTCCGGGCCGAGGGGTATTCAAAAACGTGTTATGTTTAAAGATCGTTCAAAATTGTTTCAATCATAATCAAAGGTAAAAATCATCATACACAGTGAATCTCTTGGGTCATATTTGAATGTTTGCATTTCAACCTTAGTCAAAATGAGCAAACAAAATTATAGAGTTTTTATTCAGGTTCGCAGGTAAAAACTAATTACGTGTGGCTTGGGTATGGCCGAGAGAAAATAAATGAGAAAAAAACAGGCATGGAGAAAGAAATTAAAATGTTCTTTTGATTACACCACCGTAACCCCTTGAATTATTTTCAGCAGGGGCTTAATTGTTTTGCTTATGCTCTGCTTGACTGATGCTCTGCAATAAATATATCAACCTGGGTGACGTAAGAACAAACATAACTGCGGGTGAATATCAGAGTTCTGTCATTTCATTCTCTAAGGCTGTCAGATATATGGAAGAAATCTGGATCAAGTACAGATGGTGACTACAGTGTCATCCATTGTTTTGCTGCTTTTTAAAAGTGTTGTCTATTACAGCTGCTTCTTTTGCTAACCAAACTAAATAATAATAAGAAAAAACACTGGAAAAAAATGCAGTGTTGTGTATTTGATAATAGGAAAGTGTTGCAGGTATTGCATCTATGGATCAGGTCAGATTCAAAGTGGATTTTGTGATCATTGCAGATGACGGGTCAACCCGTGCAGGACTCTGACCTGACTTATCCAAATGTTTGAAGCGCATTGAATTACTTCAGACATCTTTTTCCTATAGTATGTGTTTTTTTTTTTAAATGTATTATCTAATTGAAGAAAATTCACACAGTCCCATGCCATATCTAAACTTTTGTCCCCCAACAGCCACCTCTCATAGTTTCCTAATATGAATGAGTTATGGCTTTATCCAGAAGAATTTGCAAATACCTACATGTGTAACCCTGGCGCTGAATCGCAAATTACCAGGATGTTAATGGAATAGGTTCCCTTAGGATTTTCATACATCGGAGCATTATGCAGCACATAGTTGGACAGGCGTGCAATCAATCGCTCTCACCATAATGACATGTTCACTGCTTGTCCAAAAAAAAGTTGAATATTTAGTCGTAACCCTGGTGGCTTTGATTACCGATTACACACTGCGAAGTGATTTTCAAGAAAGGGAAATTTACTTATTTTAAGACTTAAAACACTTATTTCTATCACCATTCTCTTTGTAAGACAAGAGATTTTTCCTTGATTTAACATTATTTTGACTATCTTGCCAATGGGGTAAGTAAATTTCACTTGACAAGCGAAATTTACTTACCCCATTGGCAAGGTAGTCAAAATTACCTAAAATCAAGGACAAATTCCTTGTCTTACTAAGAAAATGGTGATAGAAATAAGTGTTTTAAGTCTTAAAATAAGTAAATTTCCCTTTCTTGAAAATCACTTTTTGCAGTTCAGATTTGTAGCAACATTGTTTTGACAACCGTATGCAACGTCTGAAGATTTATTTTCAATCAGAGTTGCATTCATTTCTGACCAAGATGTTGTTTTGATGATGGTATAGTTGAACCGCTCTGAAATTTTCTCCAACTCATTAACGCAGTTTAGGTCAGGACATAGTGGTGGCAAATTCATATATGAAAATAATTACCCGTGCTTGTTTCTCTTAATCCTAGTTTCCTTTGCTTGATGCAGACCAATGATTTGCCCCTTCTGAGGCACTGTAACATCTTTTTCTGTAACACCAAGGGATGCGTGTTCCCGAAATAATTTTTTCTTGAAAATGAGAAGCTACCTGCTTCATCAGTAAGGGCTGAAATAATTATTGACACACATTAATCGCTGCAGTAATGATCCAATCATACTATTTGTGTTTAAATCCAAATGGCGCCTTTTTATTGAACAGGCAGTGTATGTTTAAATAGGCCTATGTCAATTTGTACTGTAATAATCTTTCACATTGTAATCTTTTTATCCTTTATTGTGTGTGCGCGGCGGGCCATCCCTCTGTGTAACGAACAGACTGTTTGCGCCTTTGCACACTCACCTACTAAGGCACGAAAAACGATAATTGACATTTTTCTGAAAAGCCGAAGTCCGTCAAACCTTGGATATGGAAGCACGCTGGGTGCCATTTCCTTCTTGTGAGTTGAGGTTAAAAGAAAGTGGGCTGTACAGTTCCTCAAGAAACCCACTGAGACACTTATATGGTATTTGCCTGTCATGCTGGTGCACAGGTATGGGCAGGGGACAGGCTTCTGTAATGAGACTGTAACTGTGAAATAACCCTGGCTGTGAGTAGATGGTTACATCATCTCTAATGCAAGATGCCTGGGCTTTATTCAAGAATTTGAAGGTGGAGAGGATCCTGAGTTCCTCTGCCTGTGGATCCTGCTGTCTAAATGAGGATGGCTGGAGGAAGGAACCATCAGACTCTGTGTCAGTTAAGGGGTAAGATCAGGCCCTGATTTGATCCAGCAAGCTGAATGAAGGGCTGCTGGTCAGCATTTTTGACAGGATCCTGAGCAGTATGGATCCCAAAAACTTTGACTGTGACTCAAGATGGCATACATAATACCAATCGAAACCACACTGAACCGATTGGATTCAGAGTGCAGGCATAATAGCCACCCAACAGCCAAAGTAATTCATAATATTTGATTTACTGGGTGCTAAATCACACAAATTGTCTAGATGAAAAATACAGGTAATGACTGCTGAAGGTTCTGAATGGTACATTTGTTTTAAGTTCCTCCAACAATAAAAATTGTCTGAAGCCATCCACCCATCCTCAACAAACCCGCTCTTTTCATTTTAATGGATCTCTTTATCACTGCAAGTCAGCGTTCGATCTGAGATTTCAATGGATAGGCAGCTGCTCTCATTTCAAAGAGTACCCATCTGTTTCATATCAGTTTGTACTAGGAGTACAGACTGCCCTCCACGGGATTTCGTGCACTATTTTGCACCATAGCTTGGATTTCCTGGAGGTCATTTTTTCCAAGGTTTCACCCAGGACCACTTAGTGTTAGATTTCTGGCACAAGTTGAAAAAGGATTGCATGACTGTGATATTATCATAGATCATGGTCATAAATTATTCTTATAATATCCATAATTGTGTATTATAGGAACTCATGCATTATGTATGACTTTCTAATTGTTCTATTTCAGAGAGTTATTATTGGGGCAAATTGTGGGATAATTATTGGCAAATTGGTACAATGGAGCAACTATTGATCAAACCTTGAATGTGACTGTATCAGTGAACACATTGTACCTTAAATCTGGTGAACTGGCAACATTTATAATGGCTGAATTCAAAACGTCTCCTTTTCAATCCCTTCTAAAGGGCACTATTCTCTGCGGATGTGGTTCAAGCGCTCAAAGGCATGTTCTGAAATCCTAGCATTTCTAGCAGTGCCACTCCCTTGATTTATTTTAAAGGCACAGAACTCAACTGCAGGCAGCTGAAAGAATGCATAATTAAACATGGGGTTGGAAGGTGATTGCTTGTTTGCTCTCATCAGACCCCGGCAGGATTGACTGTTGGCTGGCCCCACATTCAGTGGTTTAACCTCGCTTGTCCCATGACCTGACTTTTGTTTTGCTCTTTTGCAAGTTTATAATTGGGAAATCAAATCAGCAAAAATGTGTAGCTTAATCCAAGATGAGACATTGGGGAATTATATAAGCTAAAGATAGGTTTTTGCGACCACACACTGAAAGGGTCGATTTGAGTTGCTGCCACCATTTGTTTTACAGGCATCAGCGTTTTTGAGGTTTGAGTAAATTGCATGTGGTAGTGTGTATATGAGCCTATATTACCCAGAATTGTGTACAAAATTACATTTGTGTTTTGGAGACAGGTTGTGTGTGTACTTCTTTCACAAACTTAGGGATTAATTGTGAAGCCTTGCAGCTACTTTATTTACATGAAAGATTGTACTAACATGGTGTTTGGTGTTATATAAATGTAACTACTCTGAACACAGTTTGTTCGAAGACTTCTCATTGATTATTTCGGCTTTAGATTCACATTTGTAGTGGATACAATGAATAGTTTTTCATTTAAAATCCAGTTCCACCATCATTCTCACGCTAATGGCGCAACCTTTGACGGTGCGTTCAGGACCCACAAGTGAGAGAGGGAAATCCAAAAAATGTATGCCTTTATTGATTGCCAGGTCAGGACCAGTAGACACAAGAATTGCCAATCCACAAAACGAAATCCAAAAACAAAGTCGATTAGACAGGCCGAAGTCTGAACCAGAGAAGCAGAGGTGCGACGGTACATAAACAGTAGGAAAAAAGTCATAGTCAAATTCCAAAGCAGTGGGTCATACGCAGGAGATCCCAAACACAGAAGTCGTGGTCGTACACAAATGGGTCAAAAATCCAGAAAGACAAAAACGGGCTATAGCAAAAATCAAGGTAGGACGAAACAGTTGAAGAGAAACAATAATCAATTGGCATACACAAAGCTCTGCACAAAGGAATATTGATCAACGTTCTGACAAAGTCAGAACAGCAGTGAGGACTCTAAATAGACAGAAGGGAAGTCACATGCTATGCAGGGCACAGGTGAATGGGATGAGAGCTAATTACAAAGGAAGGTACACGTGGGGAAATCCTAAACCACAACAACTGGCAAAAGCCAAGACATGGATGGGATTGACGCAGTCATCCTATGAAAAATAAACAGCTCCGGTCAAGGAGTTCTAAGTGCGCAGACAATGAGTGCAGGAAAGCAATTTAGCATTCAGGCACGTGTGAGAGATCTCACAGAAACATAGGGAGAGACAGGGAAAGCCAAGCAAGCGGCAGAGACTAGAACAGGGTGATTGCTGAGACTGAATTAGTACTATTTAGTAGAGGTCCAGCTTTACAGATTAAAGCTGTAGTATACGATCTGAGAATCAGTTGAGAAAGATTGAGACGTTGTGAAAAATTTGAAAAAAGCATCCTGCTCACACACACACACACACACACACACACACACACACACCCCTCCCCTCAGTGCTCCCTGTTCCTTCCCACAGAGCACGTGTGGCCGTCCGCGTGGAGACTCCCAGACACACCCCCTCTACCAGAGCAACAAGCTGGCCGGCAGTAAACAGACACAGAGCCATGATAGTCATGAAAGTCTCACTAATGATAAAACCGCAACAGCTCTACAGTGCAGTATTTATTCCACATAAATGAACAACAATAACATCTGGTCAAATATAAAATATTTGCCTTTCTCAATCACCGGGATGTTTGCGGTGTGTTTTAGCTGGGGTTTCTGCATCAGTAAGAGAGTGTGCCGTTCACAAACGCCACAGTGAATACGTTCACAATAATGTTCATCAATCGGAAATACATATGAACGAGTTCATTGAATGCATTCAGGCGCAACACTGATGATAGCAATGCTAGGCTACAATGCTAAAAATAAAATGCTAACGTTCCGACACAGTCTGTCGACACAGAGAAAACGACCGGCAGTGTTTACAGTCATAAGCCAGCATTGTCATAGACTTATAAAAAGTTATTTATGTAACAACTCACACAATAAAAGTAAAAAATTACCTACCTGTTCAACAAAATGTCTGCTGTATCAGCATCAGTTTTCAGGCCCAAATCCTCCTGGAGCCTCCTCCAGCGGTGAATGGATGACCCGATGTTTACTCGGCTTTGAGTCCTGTGCTGCTCACATTTCCTCTTTGTCTCTGCCTTTTCCTCTGCAGACTTTCGCTTTCTCCCAACTTTTGCTGGTGGGGCAAGCAGGGGCCGCTTGCTGCTGTCACTGTCTTTCTTTTCCATTCTTCTAGCCCTTGTTGCTAAGCTGTTACTCAGCTACTTGCTGTTGCAGAAACGCGGAAGACGCGGGGATGAGGCAAAATGCGGAGCACGGGGAGTCAGAGCAACCTCTCGGGGGAGTGTCAACTAGAGCGAGGGGATTGGATGAGAGTAGGAGAGAGACGTTGACCAATGTAAGCCATCCAGCCGAATGGCTTACATTGTTCAACGTCTCTGCAGCCCTGCAGCCACTAGAGTGAATGGATTTTTTTTGTTTTTTTTTTTGCTCTTCACATTGTGTAGATTGTGCTGCAGGACCATAACCAACATCTAAATGAGGTTATTAATAAGTTAGCTTGTACAATATAAGCTAATGATGTTAATCTACCATTCTCGTTACATGATACTTTTATATGATGTGTCGGCATTAGCAAGCTAGCCAGCTTTATCAATTGCTTTTTGTCTTTATTTTACTGAAAGGAGCAGCGATGTCAGCATAGACAAATTTTTTGGTGATAACGCCACCAGTTAGACAGAATATTATGGAAAACATGTCACTTAAATTCATTATTGACATGATGGTTTCCATTGTAACTCTCATTTTGCTGAATCGATGCGCTTATGCTGCAGCATAATTGAATAGAATTATTTTGGGGAATATGGTGACTGTGCTGAATGGGGCTGGCAATGGGTTGAGACAATAATAATTAATGCTAAGCCAGGGCTCAAAATGAACTTTTTTACTTGGTAGCGGTGCACTCCCAAGTTCAAAAAGTTAGGAGCGCAAGCCAAAATTTAGGAGCGCACTCACCAAAATGTAAGAAGCACCAATATAGATTTTTTATGTAAAGAAACTACAATATAACATTTCATGTTAACAACACAACTGTCAACTGAAGTTATTCAACAATATGACAGACTTTAGTTCATTGATTAACAAAGGTTTCCACTACTTTGGCTTTATGCCATATCCTGAGGATTTAAAATAGGGTCTCCTTCCTCTCTGCCCTTCCATCCATCTCTTCACTGCCTGTGGGGCATCAAACATGTCCAGAGTAGGACCCTCCAAGACTTAATAATTTGAATGTATTTATTAGGGTTTTCAGTGGCAGCACAATGCAGAATGTGTCGATCAACTCAGTTTTGAACATTATATAGTATGTAGACTACCTAAACTCCAAGCAATAACGTTCCTTATTGTGAGCTCCTCTTCAGCTTAAATTTGACAGTCAACTCGGCCTCTTGACCTGCACGACCAGCAGCATGCTGTTGATAAAATGCCTGGTTAATAAAACTGATGTTCTGACAATTTCTGCTGCCTTGTAAAAAAATGCTACCATAATGCAAAGCGATCTTTGTTTGATCTTTTGTCTTTGTTTTTGCCTTAATATTGAGATATGAGTCAGTAACTTTAGTAGTAACTTTATTTCCTAAAGCTTATAATATAAGCAGCTGATGTCATAATGTGTTGGATAAGTTTGTTTATAGATACATGCTGCATGCCATTGTCATCCAGTTTCTACATTTTAAGCCAGCACAGCATGTACATGCAAATATATGCACGCTTACAGGTTGAAAGGCGCTCTGAAATTTTTATGATTTTTGAACTTACTTAAGATGTCAATGAAGAAACAGAGGCCAATATTTTAGGTCTGCGCAAGCAAAGAATTGCAAAGTAGCATATTTTGATTGGTAGCAAACACTGACAGCACACCGGACCTGCTCGTTGATGCACATTTGTTACAACATTTTCTGTTTTGTACTTTCTCCATGTTTGGAGGGACTTTCATGTTTAAATTGTTTGGACCCAATGGCTAATGTGCTGTTACCTGTGAGATCAGGGCCACAAGCTTTACAATGAACACAGTGAATTTCACCATCTTTAAGCCTCAGCCGTTCAAACTCTTGAAACCACTCTTCACGAAAACAATAAACTCTTTTCGCCGTAGTTCGTCCGAATCAAGGTTGAAGTCATTGTCATAATTCTCAGTCTCAGTAACGTTTATTACCAACACGTTTTTTGAACTTAACGGTATCAAAAATTGTCCTATTGCTCTTCGTTTCATTTTCATTCTAACTCTTGAATATAGTTACTATAGCAAGTCTTAGTACCTCGAAATGGAGTGACTAACGGCTAGTATTAACCATGCTAGAATCAGTACTGAAGTGTTGGACGTCAAGCTCCCCTTTGATTGCTCAGAATGATCGCAGTTAGCTCATGGGAACACACTGGGTGTACTCAACTCTTATACCGGTATGTCCGGCTGCGGTATGACAAGTAGATGCATGCACTGCTCCGATACGTTGGCCCATCTCTATTCAAGCCGCAGGAGTGGTTTTCATGCCTTCTGACAACCAAATATACAGGAAAAGAGGCGTTTTACAGGATATACAGGAAAAGCAGTCACACAGGTGCGACTATTTGTATTTAAAGGTCGCACAGTATTAATGTTGGTCCCGTATGCGTCCAAAACGGTCGCAATTTCCAGCCCTGTAAGCTAATGTCAGTTATAAACAGATGATGGGAGTGGGATGCTTGCTAGACTAGAGGTAATGCGCAGTAATTATACAAAGGGACAGGTTCTAAAGAATGGGTGTATTAGCGTTATCCATTTCATGTATCCTTGTAGTTTACCTTGCTGTATCTTTACAGCATAGGCCTACCATTGTTTATTTCACTCTTAACATATCTGTCAGTCAGCATACCTCAAAATAAAACAAAGGTCCCGCCATGAATCAACTGCCCTCCCTGCCGATGATGACCAAGTTTACCTCTGAAGCCATTTTTATTCTTAAGCTTATAACACTGTGTGAGATGGGTGGTCCCCTGTGTCTTTTTTTAATGTTTATTATTTTAGTTATTAGTATTTATTATTAGTTATGAATAGTATGTTTATAATTTATAGTAATTATTTATTGTTTCAGTAAATTGCCTTGTTTTTTTTTTAATCGTTTTGTTTTACAATTGTTTTGTTTTTAATTGATGCTTTGTACAGCACTTTGGAAACGTTCAGTTTAGAAAATGTGCTATATAAATAAAGTGGTATGGTATGGTGGTAAGTCACTCATATTCCAATTTGGCCAGGTAACCTGCACTATATAAATCCTTCTTTATGCTTACATAATCTTTCTGTCGGACTAAGTGTTCTTGTAGGTGCTGGTCATTGGTTGGCATTGGTGGATTCCATTTCAAAGCTAACATTAGCTCCCAAGAGAAATGAAAAAAATCCCAAACTTTGTAGCTCTCTGGGTAAGGCAAGGCACTTGGGAGCATTCAAAATGTTACTTCATTTTGATTTTCAAAAATCAGAATGAAATCTGACCTGATACCTCCACTGACAATTCAGTCCACAGACTGTCATTGGCAGTGACTGAGAAAGTTGGGAAAGAGCTCTTTTTTTTAAAGTTACATCACAGTCTGTTTACACTCTGGCGATAAAAAGCAATTAATACACTTAAAAATTTGCGCATAGCACATTTGTGATGAAATTCTGTGAAGCAACCAGGTGTAGATCCCAGAAAAAGCCACTTTAATGAAAAGGCAGATATAGCTGGATTTACACTTGAAGATACAGACCACAAACAGTGCTGAGCTGAAGAGTAGCGAGGGGGCAGTTCCCGGTTAGGTGAGGACAAACAGGAACACAGGAGAGAGGCAAACTGGAGCCATAATTAGGAAACTGGGCTGAGGTCAGTTATGGGAAGGCAATCCTTAGGTAACAGGGAATGCTGGACTGTGCCTAATCTGGAATTCAGAGAGGCTGGAAGGACTGGAAGAAATGTCACTCTAAGAACCGCTTGACACAGGGAGTAAATCCTTAATGAATAATTACTGCTTTTCTTTTTTGTTTCACTACCGAATGAACAAGATCAGAGCACGCAAGACAGAGTAAGGCACTAGACAAAATGAGAGCAAAATGATCTAGCGAAGCGGAAATTAAACACAGGAACTCAAACACACAAAAACCCAATTTAAAAAGTAGGATGCAAAAACAGCCTAGAATGGCACATATTGTACAGTAAATCAAGAGAAGCAAAAAGTGCAGCGCATCCTTGGGAACTTCCAGTGTGGTGTTAGGTGTAAACCTTCAGACCCTGTCCTCGTCGGGGGGGGAAAAAAAATCCACCAGTCTGCTTCACTGTCATTACGGCAAAAGGTTGTGACTATAGTCAATCTTAATCTATAGATGCATTTTTTGCACAACAAAAAGCATTTACATTTCATTTTGAAAATTGTTAGTATACCTAAGGTTTTAGCCCAGTACTGCATATCATTGTATTTCCAATTAAAGTTGTTATCCACAATTTTCCAACATGAAATCGTAAAAGAAAAATGGATGCAGTCAGGTCCCATCTTGCTCAAGGAGCAACAATCGGGTCACCAGGTTACCTCTCACACAGCTGTCCGGCTTTTTCTTGCCACCCATTGTGGCAGTAGCTCAAGCAACTGATTCAGTCAGGTTTTATCTGTTTACTTAGCACTTCCCCATTGAGGTCAATGAAGTTAGAGCTAATCAGTCAGCAGCTGGCCACAGTCTCCTCTTGCTGGCTTGTTGTGCCAGAGTGCTGCTCTGGTGCCTTAATGGATGGCTTTCACTTGCAGGTGGCAGGATTGGCATAAAGTGGCATTGTTGCTCATTTACAGGGCCACCATCTCCTCCAGCAATCTGCTGCTGGGAGACACGCGGGTCCAGGCTTGCTGGCAGCATGGCAAACCTCAGTGCAATTAAAATTTTGAGATGCTCTGTTGCACCGCAAACACGATAAATGGATTTTTCAGAGGACTGCTCCTGTGTTCAGATAATGGCTGCTTGAAAAGCCGCGAATTCCAGTATGGGTTCTTGCGCTTTCTTCTTCGCAAGAGTTGGCAGGACATGGATACAGTATGGTCGGTTGCTGTTCTTAGAATTGGCTTTACTTCGTTGTCACTGCACTGTGCCAGTTATAATAAAAGATAACCAATGTGCGCTACAGCATGTCATGTATTTCAGTGGCAATATTACATTTTCGATGTAAGAACATGCTGAATATAACCATCTCTGAAAGTTGTCACAAAATTTAGAAGTGAAAGTTCCCCGACAATCTTGTGCGTAAATATATCTCAATATTATTTCTGATTATCAATGTCTTTTCGGTCTTTTAATTATTAAAAGTCTTTTAAATTATCAAAATATTAAAAGGCTTGGGACTGGCTGTTTATGCTGCATCACGTACAACATGTATTCATAACATGTTCTGTCAATTTTTTTTATTGCTGAACGAATAGGTTGTTTTGCTAGGATGTGACTGGGAAGTCCCAATGTTGCAAAATACTCTCCTTACCGCTTCTAATGCTACAGGTAGCCCATTAAAATATGCATTTCGGCACAGCAACATGGAACATTTATTTTCTCCTTTTTTCTGTCAAAACTAGATATCATTTTTCCATTCTTGTGCTATTTGGAATTTTATTTAAAGTTGGTGTACCAATAAAATTATGACTTTAAAGTTTTTAAAATATTGTAGTTTTAATTCTTTTGTCTCCCCAGAGACTACTTTTACTCAGGAGAAGAGTGAAGGTTATGACTGGATTCTCCTCTAGCTGGTCTGGAATGTCTCGTTAGGATGGACAGTGTGAAGGGCGGTGATGAATGATTTATTAGTAAGGAAATCAGCCTCCCGTCTGCTCTGTTCAGATGGTGCAGAGCACTGTGTGATGGAGTCGCAGACCCTGACCTCCGGCTGTTATTTGCAAGTGATTCATATTTCGGGAGGGATGTCATGCCAGGAAAAACTGCATCCTCAATGAAGTCATTGAGCCAAAATGTCAAAGTGAAATTGCACAGCCATAACTTTTTCTTAATAATAGTATGTCCGTGCTCGCGCTGTGCGGAAACAGTCATTGTAACGCGCTGTAGGACTTTGTCGACTTGTCCTAGCGAGTGATTCCCCCCCTCACTGTGGCAAAAAAAAGTCATCACTCTCAGTGAAAGTGCATGAGGTAACACATTGCAGGCCTGGTAGTGACTTTAAAAATAACAGTAGCTGCTGAGACAGCAAGTACACCGGTATATTTGCACACAATTTCGAGCGACAGCCGGAGGAGAAGAAAGAAGACAGATTATGTTCAGGGAAATGAAATGGTAAGAGAAAAATGTCCAAGGAGCGTAAAAAACAAGGCGCTGCATCGCTGAAGCTGCGGAGCCGTCACGCACCCGTCCTCTCTCCTGTCACCTGAGCGAGATTTGTTTCTGCCGCCTCTGTTGTTGTAGATGAAGAAACGGGGCAGAACCTGACAGTGAGGAAGCGATGTTGCAGAAGCCCCTGATGTCCCAGAATAACTCTCGCTCCGCGCCCTTTCCCTTTTAAAGTTGGTGAGCCTTAGTGCCTCTGGGTTCATTACAACAATAATACAAAATACAAAATAATGGAGATACTGAAGGTAATACTGCTTTGCCTCTCAGTAATTCTTCCCAGGTTCTGTGGAGTAAAGTCACCTCGGCCTATGTATCTCTGATCATTTCCTTGCGGCATTCAGACCTGCATACAATCATTTTCTCATTCTTTGTAATCTTGTTCATTAAGCTGCCTCAGTGTCTCAAATAAGTGGTTCCAAGCAGGAGTAATATGTGGCCCCTTCTCCACAATAATACCCATAAAAACAACTGCTAAATGGCTGGATTACTTTCAGCAATAAGCAATCTGAGCAAGAGATACAAGGTCTCAACTGCTTTTGTTTTGTTTTTCTAAAATAACAAAATGATATAGTGCTCTGCCAAGGATACATTTACATTTTTAAAAATACCATTCTTCTGCTCGAAAAACAGCCTCTGGCTGCTCCTCATGGCTGGGCTCAAAAAACTGGAAATCATGCTCTGACTGCTCCAGGGTCAGGAGAGGACTGAGGCGCAGAGAGCTGAGTGAGGTTAATATATAAGGAAAAGCTAGCGGGGAAAAACATTGACAGCGAGAACAGTGTCTTGCTCTGGCTCTGAGACCGTACAGTACCCTCGCCCAGTGTCTCGCTCTGGCTCTGAGACCGTACAGTACCCCCTCCCAGTGTCTCGCTCTGGCTCTGAGACTGTACAGTACCCCCTCCCAGTGTCTCGCTCTGGCTCTGAGACTGTACAGTACCCTCGCCCAGTGTCTCGCTCTGGCTCTGAGACCGTACAGTACCCCCTCCCAGTGTCTCGCTCTGGCTCTGAGACCGTACAGTATCCCCTCCCAGTGTCTTGCTCTGGCTCTGAGACCGTACAGTATCCCCTCCCAGTGTCTTGCTCTGGCTCTGAGACCGTACAGTACCCTCTCCCTGTGTCTTTCTCTGGCTCTGAGACCGTACAGTACCCTCTCCCTGTGTCTTGCTCCGGCTCTGAGACCGTACAGTATCCTCTCCCAGTGTCTCGCTCTGGCTCTGAGACCGTACAGTACCCTCTCCCAGTGTCTCGCTCTGGCTCTGAGACCGTACAGTACCCTCTCCCTGTGTCTTGCTCCGGCTCTGAGACCGTACAGTACCCCCTCCCAGTGTCTTGCTCCGGCTCTGAGACCGTACAGTACCCTCTCCCTGTGTCTTTCTCTGGCTCTGAGACCGTACAGTACCCTCTCCCTGTGTCTTGCTCCGGCTCTGAGACCGTACAGTATCCTCTCCCAGTGTCTCGCTCTGGCTCTGAGACCGTACAGTACCCTCTCCCAGTGTCTCGCTCTGGCTCTGAGACCGTACAGTACCCTCTCCCTGTGTCTTTCTCTGGCTCTGAGACCGTACAGTACCCTCTCCCTGTGTCTTGCTCCGGCTCTGAGACCGTACAGTATCCTCTCCCAGTGTCTCGCTCTGGCTCTGAGACCGTACAGTACCCTCTCCCAGTGTCTCGCTCTGGCTCTGAGACCGTACAGTACCCTCTCCCAGTGTCTTGCTCTGGCTCTGAGACCGTACAGTACCCTCTCCCTGTGTCTTTCTCTGGCTCTGAGACCGTACAGTACCCTCTCCCAGTGTCTTGCTCTGGCTCTGAGACCGTACAGTACCCTCTCCCAGTGTCTTTCTCTGGCTCTGAGACTGTACAGTACCCCCTCCCAGTGTCTTGCTCTGGCTCTGAGACCGTACAGTACCCTCTCCCTGTGTCTTTCTCTGGCTCTGAGACTGTACAGTACCCCCTCCCAGTGTCTTGCTCTGGCTCTGAGACCGTACAGTACCCTCTCCCTGTGTCTTTCTCTGGCTCTGAGACTGTACAGTACCCTCTCCCAGTGTCTTGCTCTGGCTCTGAGACTGTACAGTACCCTCTCCCAGTGTCTTGCTCTGGCTCTGAGACCGTACAGTACCCTCTCCCAGTGTCTTGCTCTGGCTCTGAGACCGTACAGTACCCTCTCCCAGTGTCTCGCTCTGGCTCTGAGACCGTACAGTATCCCCTCCCAGTGTCTTGCTCTGGCTCTGAGACCGTACAGTACCCTCTCCCAGTGTCTCGCTCTGGCTCTGAGACCGTACAGTACCCTCTCCCAGTGTCTCGCTCTGGCTCTGAGACCGTACAGTACCCCCTCCCAGTGTCTCGCTCTGGCTCTGAGACCGTACAGTACCCTCTCCCAGTGTCTCGCTCTGGCTCTGAGACCGTACAGTACCCTCTCCCAGTGTCTCGCTCTGGCTCTGAGACCGTACAGTACCCCCTCCCAGTGTCTTGCTCTGGCTCTGAGACCGTACAGTACCCTCTCCCTGTGTCTTTCTCTGGCTCTGAGACTGTACAGTACCCTCTCCCAGTGTCTTGCTCTGGCTCTGAGACTGTACAGTACCCTCTCCCAGTGTCTTGCTCTGGCTCTGAGACCGTACAGTACCCTCTCCCAGTGTCTTGCTCTGGCTCTGAGACCGTACAGTACCCTCTCCCAGTGTCTCGCTCTGGCTCTGAGACCGTACAGTATCCCCTCCCAGTGTCTTGCTCTGGCTCTGAGACCGTACAGTACCCTCTCCCAGTGTCTCGCTCTGGCTCTGAGACCGTACAGTACCCTCTCCCAGTGTCTCGCTCTGGCTCTGAGACCGTACAGTACCCCCTCCCAGTGTCTCGCTCTGGCTCTGAGACCGTACAGTACCCTCTCCCAGTGTCTCGCTCTGGCTCTGAGACCGTACAGTACCCTCTCCCAGTGTCTTGCTCCGGCTCTGAGACCGTACAGTACCCTCTCCCAGTGTCTCGCTCCGGCTCTGAGACCGTACAGTACCCTCTCCCAGTGTCTTGCTCTGGCTCTGAGACCGTACAGTACCCCCTCCCAGTGTCTTGCTCTGGCTCTGAGACCGTACAGTACCCTCTCCCAGTGTCTTGCTCTGGCTCTGAGACCGTACAGTACCCTCTCCCAGTGTCTTGCTCTGGCTCAGAGACCGTACAGTCCCCTCCCCCAGTGTCTTGCTCCGGCTCTGAGACCGTACAGTACCCTCTCCCAGTGTCTTGCTCCGGCTCTGAGACCGTACAGTACCCCCTCCCAGTGTCTTGCTCCGGCTCTGAGACCGTACAGTACCCCCTCCCAGTGTCTCGCTCTGGCTCTGAGACCGTACAGTACCCTCTCCCAGTGTCTCGCTCTGGCTCTGAGACCGTACAGTACCCTCTCCCAGTGTCTCGCTCTGGCTCTGAGACCGTACAGTACCCTCTCCCAGTGTCTCGCTCTGGCTCTGAGACCGTACAGTACCCTCTCCCAGTGTCTTGCTCTGGCTCTGAGACCGTACAGTATCCCCTCCCAGTGTCTCGCTCTGGCTCTGAGACTGTACAGTACCCTCTCCCAGTGTCTTGCTCTGGCTCTGAGACCGTACAGTACCCTCTCCCGGCAGAAGCGGCTGTGGGAGGGGTGGGAATGGTGCTTGGTGGTTTGGGGGAGTGGAGGATTAGCTGGTCTCCTCTGTTAGACTCAGGGAGGACTCTTGGATACTTGCTGCCCAAGACTTGGAAGCAACTCTGATTTTGGCCATGAACAGACTAAAGCCTGGTGCTCCTTGAACGCACTGCTGCGTTTCCACTAGTGCATTCAGCAGTGGAAACTGCTCGGCTGCTGAATCCTAAAAGATGCATCGTTTATATGAAAGTATATTCTGTGGTGAGAAGGAATAAATTTTTCTAAATTGAATGCCAACTTATTATTTGTGTTCAAGTATACAAGTTAAAGAAAGCTACATTGTCAGACACAAAAATTTGATTCAATTATTAATACATTAAATGCTCAGATAATGTTCATCTGTGATCGCTGTTTTTCTTTACATTAAAAAAAAGAATGGCACCAAAGATATGTGATACTTCAGTGTTACCGGTCAATATGAGTATGTACTTGCATTCATTAATGGTTTCATTTCTACAGTAATATCAAGTTGGGATGTACCCTGCATTTTATGTTTTGGAAGGAAACTGTCATTCGCTTGCAGATGGAACATGTTTGAATGTTTCTGTAGTTTACTGCATGAATTGTTTGTTCTCTCTGCTCAGACACCAACCTTAGTGATTGATATTTTCAGCACAGTCATTGATTTTTGCTTGAAATGTGATGACCTTATCCATTCATAATGGAAAATACTCATTTCTGATTGATGCTGAGATTTTACTGTATTGCTAATCCACCTTCAGTCTGTTTTGTTTAATTACCAAAGAAACGCCTCTGAATGTTTCTCATAAAGGCCTCTTATAGTTCATCCCTTTGAAAGCAGATATAATGGTAAAATTATCTTAGTACTAAAAGTGTGGACCACAGGTCTGCTGCAATATTTCAGCTTGGATAACCTGAGTGTTCTGTGGATGATCAAAGCAAGGTTCATGCCATCTTATGAGTCAAGAATAGATGAAAATATTTCAAGAATGTTTTGGAGGGTTAATTTCCCCCCCTTTCCCCCACCCTGAACACTGCAAACGTGATTCCTCCAACTCATATAACGACTAGCCCTCACTTTATTTACAATATCCAGTCGCAAACGCCAATCACACAATGCCTGTTCTGTCAGAGGATGACACAGTCAGTGTACAATTTGCATGTACTGCTACATGTGCCTGACCAACACTGACATTCAGACAGTGCACACTTGTGTCTTTACATCTGTCCCAGTTGAGTTTTGCTCGAGATTTAACTCAGGTGTCTAATAAAAAAAAAAAAAGCCACGAGACACTGCCTTAGAAAATGCGGACAGAAAGACCCTTGGTATAAAATGCTTAGATCGGAGTAAACTACCCGGATAAGGAGGAAAAGTAGTTAACTTGAATAAAATAAAACCTGAACAATGTTGCGAGACACTGACTGGGCTGTCCAGTCCAGTAAGAAAGCAAGCTTTAGCTGGCCAAAGAGTGTAAAGCCTTTGAAATTGCATCTGATTGAATTTTGTTCCAAAGCCAAATGGTCAGTTGTGTTTTAGCCATCATGAGCAGTGTTTCTGAGTGGAGTGGCGTGACATGGAAAGTGTGAAGAGGAACTATTCTTTAACCCTTGGATTGTTCAGGCTGCTCTCACAATCTAAGATACCGCTTGTCGAAGACTAACATATTTATTATAGGGGTCATATCATGCTTTTTAGGTAGCCCTATTACCTCCCAGCAAGAAGGTCATAGATTGAATCTGGCCAGGGGCCTTTCTTTGTGGAGTTTGCAGATACACCTTCTGTTCATTTAGGTTTCCTCTCTGGTTTCCTGCCGTCCAAAGACATGCATGTTAGGCTGACTGGAAACTCTAAATCGCCTGAAGGTATGAATGAGTCTGACTGGTTTGTATGCCCTGCGATGGATTGGCAAGCTATCCACGGTGTATTTATGACTTTTGCCCAAATCGTCAGCTGGGATTGGCTATAGCTCCCTGGCAACCCAAGCAAGGAAGCTGTAAAGATATGGATGGATGTTATGTTTTTCATTTTTTGCCTTTCATGTAGCGTGCTACATCATTTTTTGTGCGTATGAAATGTCTGCAAAGGTATAAAACCCAAAGTCCACGCCAAAGGCAGGTATTATCTCCGACAGAAATCTAAGCTCCTGTACTGCCTGAAACACCTTGTTTGTCTTCCAGCTTTTTCTTCGTTAGCATATCTGCCTCTTATGTCACACATTAACATTGTGCCTGACTACAGGCTAGTGTGGCATGCCTTTTAACAAAGCCATATAACGCAGAGGCTGGGAAGACTAGTGCATATTGCCATGTCAAGAAGATGCTGTTTCCTTAAGTGGGAAGGCAAATTTCCTTTGTCTGCACTTCCAAAGCATTACAGAGTAAAAGTAATTTTTACCACTAATTCTCAGCAGCACAGTCCTGACCCAGCAAAGCCTTCTGAACTGCAGTTAGTCAGTCACGATAGAGAGGGCTGTAAGGGATGGGGCCTTAAAAAGACAGGAGCCAAAACTGCTCATTTCAGGCTGATTGAGCGTGAAGTGCTGCACACACAACATGTACAGCTTTAACTTTTTTTTTTTTACCACAAAAATATGCAAATGTTTGTAATTATATATAACAGTATATTACAGTGTGGAGCCTTTATGAGAAACAACTTAATTTAAAATGTGACCTTGTATGCTAATGCTCATTTGTGTCTGATCAAAGGAGAGCCTTTCCAAACACTACATAAAAATCATGTCTTGAACTTATATGAAAAACAATTACTTTCAAAGGACATTGATTATTAGTATATGAAGGGTACATCATATTAGATTCAGAGCCCTGATTGACTTGGCGCAATTACTTCAATTATTTTCATTTGTTTTAATTTACTTTATTTATTTATTAACCTTTATTTAACCAGGAATAAAAGCTCTTGAGATTTAAAATCTCTTATTTCGAGAGTGTCCCAAATAATAAATATACGCATAAAATATCCAAGGCATTATACATAAAACAATCTTAGACATCAACAGCTTACAAAATTCTTATAAAAACAAAGACCTCAGAAAATTTACTAGCCACAGTCAATACTTATGTGCCCATGGAAGATATGTGGCTGACATCAGCTCTGCCGCAGACCCTCTCCAGTGTCCACAATGATCTTCAATGATGTAAAAAAAAATAATGCCAATAAATTTATAATGAAATAAATGCAATCTGCTCGGCTCTAATTTGGTCCCAGGCTTCAAAAAGCTCTGCCAGCCTTTGAATGTAAAATTCCTGAGCTGAAGTCGGATTGGCCATGCAATTATTCAGGTTGCATCTTAAGAATGGAAGATGTGAACAAATGGCCAATAGAAGGTGATGGAGTTGCTCGTTAAGACTTTGAGGAGGATAATTAAAATCCATGTGGGAGAGGTTACTGGGCTGAATGGATCCATATGATGCTTTTTTGGTGATATGGATATTGGTTTTTGTTCCAGCTTGGATCAGGCCTACTTCTGTAAATTTTTTGCTGAAAGTGTTTACTTGAGCTTTTTAGAAAAAATTCCCAGCATAATAACGCATAGCATTGTGGAGGCGTATTGTGTGTACTGACAATTCTGTGCTGCCGCAGTGGTTTAAGTGAGATATTGAACCCTGAGCAATGACCATGCCAAACATCCTTTTCTTATTTTAGCAGGTCTGTTGAGTACAGAAAAAGTTTTCTTTATTCAAAATTGATACAGTACTGGAACTGAGGAATATCAAAAGACAACACACCAAAGAGACAAAATTGGCTGTGATCTGCTGGTGTTTTATTTTCTTTCACTCTCTAAAATCCCCGTACATTCCCTCTTGTGCCTGTGTTAAACCCGTATAACCAATTGTATCTTACGTCGCCAAAGTGCTGGTGAAGCAAGATCATTAGTAATGTGTTTTTACCCCCATCTGTTCCCCTCGCAAAGCACCCCCGCAGCAGCACCTGATCAGTCCAAGGCTTCTGATTCCGCTCACACTGCTGCGGCACCGCACTTTCCTGCCCTCTCTGCCTTTAATACACTCTGTCTCCGCACGCCCCATTTATCATCTGTTGACAAACCAGCAGTGATGTCAGAATGCCCACTGATCACAGTTACTTCCTCTCCAGCCTCAGCAATGCACGCGGAGAGGCACTCAGGTGCGCGCCTTGCTGACTCCGCGATTTGCACAGCGCGCATGACAAAGCGTTCTCTGCACAACCGCATGGTTCCAAATAGTCTATCATGTAAAAGTTCACTGTCATCCAAATTTGAATCCTGTCATTTTTGATAGAACACATTGGCTGAAAAGGTAACATCTGAACACTTTCAGGCACATTTTACAGGTTTGCGAACAAAGTGATATGTTTAATATTTTCCTTCCTAATTTGTCATTGTCAGTTGCATCTATTTTAGAGCTAGCTGTCATGGTCAACTCGGGACATAATGCAAGCATGACTCCACTAAGCGCATTCTGTTGGGCCAGACAGTATTTGCGCCAAGTGCCTTGAGTGACTCTGCCACATTGGAGCCATAAAACGCTGGTTCAACAAATGTGTTTGCACCCAAGGGAGTCTTATTTGTTTTTAAATTGGTTGTTTGTTTTGCTTGGCGCTGATGAAATAAAATCAAATGCAGTGATTTTCTCACACAAAAGGCCCATTAACATAATAGCAGATTTGAATGGTGATGGAACTGAACTACACTGCTTTGATTCTTCCACCATTTTCACATAACAGTAATTCATTGCTGCTTTACTGCTGAGATCTCTTGCTGCAGCTAGTTTTCACAGGAGGGCATTTACCAGCTTTGCTTGCCTTTGGAAGGAAGTCATTTTATTAAATATCTGTGAGTGGCTAAATGCTGTTTTTAAAGTTTCTCTCACTGAAATTTTGAATTGACTGTTCAGAGTAGCAGAATACCAGAAATTTAACCATAGATACACAGGGCTCTTCCATTGAAGTGTTCTTACATGTTTTGGTTTCAGAACTTGAGTTTTTGTTCCTTTTTTCTCTTGTTATCTGCCATGTGGTTATGACTTACATATATTTCCATTGGCCAAAAAATTTAAAGCAACAACAATCAGAATTGAACTATCAATTTTGAGTGCTGCTTTGTGAGATGTGAGTAAAGAACAAAAAAGTTTCAGAAAATCACACTTGACGAAACCTGGTAAGGCTCTACAATCGAGTGTTATTAGGAAACATGGCCAGGAGTAGGAGTGATAACGGTTATGTCAAATTTTCTTTAAAACCTGTCCATGGCTTTGTCATTATTTTGCAAACATACTGGTTGTAATTTTCATGCAGGCAACACTCAGGAGACGGAAAAGTGTAATTAAGACTGAATCCATGCTTTTTTCCTTTTTTTTTTGTTCAAATAATGCAGGGGTGGCCAATCTTATCCATAAAGGGCTGGTGTGGGGGCAGGTTTTTGCTTTATACCAGTGCCACAACACCTGATGCCACTAATTAACTGATCAGGGGGGTCAATTAAGACCTAGATGAGTAGAATCAGGTGTGTTAGTGTCGGGGTGTAACAAAAACCAGCACCCACACCGGCCCCTTGTGGATTAGATTGGACACCACTGGAATAATGCATCCCAAAAAGGAAGCATGAAGTGCGTAAAGCACATGTAAATCAGCGACTCATCCCTTTTGGGTGTTTGCAGCTTGGTGAAACCCATCTTTATACATCCCCAACTCAGAAAAAGTTAGGGCAGTGTGTAAAATGCACATAAAAACGGAACGCACTGAATATGAATATGAAGATAAATAGTTACGTTTTGAAATTTCCGGGATTCATTGGAATTCAACGCCCGCAAATTTATTTTAAAACCGACGACGTTAGTCGGAGGTTTTAAACGTTTAAATTTGCGGGCGTTGAATTCCAATGAATCCCAGGAAATTTCACAAACGTAACTATTTATCGATATTGTAAACCATAAATTTCACAAACGTAACTATTTATCGATATTGTAAACCATAAGCGAGAAAGAAACGTTTTTTGCACGGACTCTTTCGTATGGCGACATGATCCGTCACAATTAGGTAATCGAGTCACGCGCTAGAATTCCGCAACCTGTCAAGTTGAACTGATGGGCTGAATGAGCGAAAGTAGGTCCGTTTTCATGCTAACAGAGGTGTATAATCCAGGTTCAGAAAGTAAAAGTCCATCCCAGGATATTGTCCCAGCCACAAAAGACCTGGCTGCTGACACTATTCTTCAGCTGGGTGGTAAAACTGTCAAAAAAAAAACGGTTGGAATGAAAACATGGTAGGATTTTTACTTTCTGACCCCTGGATTATACACCTCTGCATGCTAATGTATTCATGAGCAGGTGAAAAGGTCCTGTCATTTCAGGGATGTCGAATACTATTCGACAAGGGTAATGAACCAATCGGATTGCGGAAAACACCTACTATTGGTTTACAATTTACTTTGACTTGTATTTCATTGCAGACAGTGTGAAGACAAGATATTTAATTTTCCACTGCTGCTATACTGGCCTGTAAAGAATTACAAAAAAAGATGGAGTGGAGGCAAGTTAGGAGTAGATAATGCGGTAAAAAATTAATAAAAATGAATAATAATGTGATTGGAAACAGCAGATGGCAGCGGGTGATGGTAATCATTTTTGGTACCGAAGCAGCATCCAGGAAAATCCCAATTCCTTCTGGAGAAAATATGGGTTGAAGAATGCCAGTTTTCCCACAAATTTGTGAGAAAAATCTTTGAGCAGTTTAAAGCAACGTTCCTCAAAGATAGATTGGAAGGGATTTTGATATTTCACCCTCCATGTTGGATACCCTAATTAGAAGATTTAAGGAATCTGGAGGAATTTGTGTTTAGTGAAGAGGAAGGCTGCAGACTCAAGCTGAATACCCATGATCTCTGGTCACTCAGACGGCACTGCATCAAGAACTGTCATTTATCTATAAGTAATGAAAGGTTGGCAGAATCCAGAAGTGCTGTAGGAGGCATCTGTAATGGGTCATCTCTCAAAAGAAACATGTCTTGTGGTCAAACAAATCAGTATTTCAGGACTTTTCAGGAAAAAATGGACAACATGCTCCAGACCTGACATTCTCATTCAGACTCTTATATAGTCATGCTATGTGACCAAGCGTCAATATACGGTATAAAAGGTTTTGGGGGACCTTATTTGATGTTTATGGCTAGGGTTCAGGTTAAGGGTTAGGGTTTAAGGGTTAGGGCAGTGGTGGTCAACCCTGGTCCAAATGAGCCGCAGCGTCTGCTTGTTTTTGATGTTACTCAGCACTTAACTGATTAAGTGAAGCAGTTGATTACACGCTTAACTCATCTCACCTGGTGTCTTAGGCTTAAATACGGTGGAGAAAACCAAACTCAGCACATCCTGCGGCTCCAGGACCAGGGCTTGCTATCCCTGCCCTATAAACTTTTATCTTTACTTTGTACTTCTACTTTGTCTGCATTACTATGCTATGCTAAATGCCCAACCACATTGACAAATCTTGGTTTCCACATAGACTGCTGTCACAACCTGCATGTTACTTATTTAGCTCTAGGATTCTTGTGAGTAGTTCCTGGGAATTGATTGACTTATTATTCTCTTAGTGCAGGGGTATAGCTAATCCTGGTCCTGGAGAGCCACAGGGTGTGCTAAGTTTGGTTTTCTCCACCCTATTTAAACCTAGGACACCAGATGAGATGAGTTAAGCGTGTGATCAACTGCTTGAATTCATCAATTAAGTGTTGAGTAGCATCAAAAATCAGCAGAGACTGCGGCTTTCCAGGACCAGATTTTGTGTATCGCAGGTAGAAAAAAATGAAGTAGTATCAACAATGTTTTTTTTTTCAGTAATTTAAACAAACATTCAGAATAAAAATCTGTTTAGATAACAATGTCGCAGGTCGGGTTAGAGTAACTGGGAAATATTAGGAAGAAATGAGTCTACAGCAACAACAGATGGTGGGGTAAATCTGTGAATTTCAGATGAAGAAGGGGAGTTCATTCTGCTGTTGGGCAGACAAGGATGAAAATGAATGAAGTTTTGCCATGAATTTGGCAGGGGGCAAACAGATGGTCATTGGTTACAGTGCTGGGTGATCTGGCTGGTGTGTAGGGGGGAATTAGAATATCTGAAGAGTAAAGTGCAATGATCAGTGCGTAATTCAGGACTGAAATTGGCAAAGTTATGTCTTAGAAATTCAGGAGCCAAAGGCAAAATAGTTTGTTTAGTTGGTAGTTCATGCTGTCCAATAAAACCTCGAAGATGCTCTCAATAATTTCCTTCCGGAGACCCACTTCAGAGAAAAAAAATGAACTTGAAAATTATTGACAGGACATTTTGATGCCATGGTTACAGATAGGTTGGGCAGTTGACCTATATTTTTAAAGCTTACCTATCTAGAATCTCACATTTTCACACAAAACTACTTTAAATGTAACCCAAAAGTATTTTGCTCACTTTTTGGCAACAAGGATAATTTGAGAACTCAGAAAAACCAGAGGGAAAGGTTGTTTATTAAATTCATGCATCGTTTGTACAAATATTTGGCTTAAATGTACAGAAAAAAAAAACAAGAGAGTTGTATTGCCTCACATCTATACAGTAATTCCAGTTGGTTTACTGTATGTAAACCTTTCAATTTTTCATTTAATTGCAAATTGAATTACTAGATTCTAAGATTGCATTGTTCCTGAACGCTTGGCACTGAAGGCAAAATAATTTTCCAAGTTGTCCTATTCTCATAGATCCACTTTAAGTGCAACGTAATCAGTTGTATAAAACTTCAGCATTCCTTCTGTGAGTTCAGTCAATGCTTAGAAAAAAAAACAGGATTATAGAAAAGTTTCTATGATTTCTTTTACCTGGAAGTGTTTTTCACAGTACTTTCCAGTAAAAGTGATATCAGTTGTGCATCAGTTAGAAACAGCTTTTTTCTTTTTAAGAACTTGTAATCAGAAAGCCCAATGAGTATTTTGGGGGGAGGGGGACTGGAATAAAAAAAAAAAAAAAATTATATATATATATATATATATATATTTATATCCATCCATCCATCCATCCATTTTCAACCGCTTATCCGGGGCCGGGTCGCGGGGGCAGCAGTCTAAGTAGGGATGCCCAGACTTCCCTCTCCCCGGACACTTCCTCCAGTTCTTCCGGGGGTATCCCGAGGCGTTCCCAGGCCAGCCGAGAGACATAGTCCCTCCAGCGTGTCCTGGGTCTTCCCCGAGGCCTCCTCCCGGTGGGGCATGCACGGAACACCTTCCCAGGAAGGCGTCCAGGGGGCATCCGATAAAGATGCCCGAGCCACCTCAGCTGGCCCCTCTCGACGTGGAGGAGCAGCGGCTCTACTCTGAGCTCCTCCCGGGTGACAGAGCTCCTCACCCTATCTCTAAGGGAGCGGCCCGCCACCCTGCGGAGGAAACCCATTTCAGCCGCTTGTACCCGAGATCTCGTTCTTTCGGTCATGACCCAGAGTTCATGGCCATAGGTGAGGGTAGGAACGTAGATTGACTGGTAAATCGAGAGCTTTGCCTTTCGGCTCAGCTCCTTCTTCACCACGACAGATCGGTACAACGACCGCATTACTGCTGCCGCTGCACCGATCCGTCTGTCAATCTCACGCTCCATCCTTCCCTCACTCGTGAACAAGACCCCAAGATACTTGAACTCCTCCACTTGAGGCAAGAACTCTCCTCCAACCCAGAGGGAACATATCACCTTTTTCCGGTCGAGAACCATGGCCTCGGACTTGGAGGTGCTGATTCTCATCCCAGCCGCTTCACACTTGGCTGCAAACCGCCCCAGTGCATGCTGAAGGTCCTGATTCGAAGGAGCCAACAGGACAACATCATCCGCAAAAAGCAGAGATGAGATCCTGTGGTCCCCAAACCGGACTCCCTCCGCCCCCTGGCTGCGCCTAGAAATTCTGTCCATAAAAATAATGAACAGAACCGGTGACAAAGGGCAGGCCTGCCGGAGTCCAACATGCACCGGGAACAGGTCTGACTTACTGCCGGCAATGCAAACCAAGCTCCTGCTCCGGTCATACAGAGACCGCACGGCTCTTAGTAGAGGGCCCCGGACTCCATACTCCCGAAGCTCCTCCCACAGAATGCCACGAGGGACACGGTCGAATGCCTTCTTCAAGTCCACAAAACACATGTGAACAGGTTGGGCAAACTCCCATGCACCCTCAAGCACCCTGCGGAGGGTATAGAGCTGGTCCAGTGTTCCACGACCAGGACGAAAACCGCATTGTTCCTCCTGAATCCGAGGTTCGACTATCGGCCGGATTCTCCTCTCCAGCACCCTGGAATAGACTTTACCCGGGAGGCTGAGAAGTGTGATCCCCCTATAGTTGGAGCACACCCTCCGGTCCCCCTTTTTAAATAGTGGAACCACCACCCCGGTCTGCCAATCCAGAGGCACTGTCCCCGACTGCCACGCGATGCTGCAGAGGCGTGTCAACCAAGACAGCCCTACTACATCCAGAGACTTGAGGTACTCAGGGCGGATCTCATCCACCCCTGGTGCCTTGCCACCGAGGAGCTGCCGAACTACCTCAGTGACTTCAGCCCGAGTGATGGATGAGTCAGCCTCTGAGTCCCCAGCCTCTGCTTCCTATACGGAAGGCGTAACAGCGGAATTGAGGAGGTCCTCGAAGTATTCCTTCCACCGGCCGACAATATCCCCAGTCGAAGTCAACAGTTCCCCACCTCCACTGTAAGCAGTGTTGGCAGGGTACTGCTTTCCCCTCCTGAGGCGCCGAACGGTTTGCCAGAATTTCTTCGGGGCCGACCGATAATCCTCCTCCATGGCCTCCCCGAACTTTTCCCATACCCAAGTTTTTGCTTCCGCCACCGCCCGGGCCGCAGCACGCTTAGCCTGCCGGTACCGGTCAGCTGCCTCAGGCGTCTCGCAAGCTAGCCAAGCTCGGTAAGACTCCTTCTTCAGCTTGACGGCATCCCTTACTTCCGGTGTCCACCACCGGGTTCGGGGATTGCCGCCACGACCGGCACCGGAAACCTTACGGCCACAGCTCCGAACAGCCGCGTCAACAATGGAGGTGGAGAACATGGTCCATTCAGACTCAATGTCTCCAGCCTCCCTTGGGATCTGGTCAAAGCTCTCCCGGAGGTGAGAGTTGAAAACCCCTCTGACAGAGGGTTCCGCTAGACGTTCCCAACAAACCCTCACAACACGTTTGGGCCTGCCAAGTCTGTCCAGCTTCCTCCTCCGACAGCGGATCCAACTCACCACCAGGTGGTGATCAGTGGACTGCTCAGCCCCTCTCTTCACCCGAGTGTCCAAGACATACGGCCAAAGGTCAGATGACACGACCACAAAGTCGATCATTGACCTCCGACCTCGGGTGTCCTCATGCCACGTGCACTGATGGACACCCTTATGCTTGAACATGGTGTTCGTTATGGACAAACCGTGACTAGCACAGAAGTCCAATAACAGAGCACCACTCGAGGTCAGATCAGGGAGGCCGTTCCTCCCAATCACGCCCCTCCAGGTAACACTGTTGCTACCCACGTGGGCGTTGAAGTCCCCCAGTAGAACGATGGAGTCCCTAGTCGGAGCACTTTCCAGTACCCTTCCTACGGACTCCAAGAAGGTCGGGTACTCTGCACTGCCATTCGGCCCATAAGCCGAAATGACAGTGAGGCACCTGTCCCCGACCCGAAGGCGCAGGGCAGCGACCCTCTCGTTCACTGGGGAAAACTCCAACACCTGACGGCTAAGCTGGGGGGCTATAAGCAAACCCACACCAGCCCGCCGCCTCTCACCGCGGGCAACTCCAGAGTAGAAGAGAGTCCAGCCTCTCTCAAGGAGTTGGGTTCCAGAGCCCAGACTGTGCGTGGAGGTGAGCCCGACTATCTCTAGCCGGTATCGCTCGGCCTCCCGCACAAGCTCAGGCTCCTTCCCCCCCAGTGAGGTGACATTCCATGTCCCCAGAACCAGATTCAGAGTCCGAGGATTGGGTCGCCGGGGCCCCCGCCCACGACTGCCACCCAAAACACAAGGCATCAGCCCCTTCTGAACCCTCCCGCGGGGGATGGGCCTACGGGAAAGCGGGCCCACGTCGCTCGTTCGGGCTATGCCCGGGCGGGTCCCATGAGCAGAGGCCCGACCACCAGGCGCTCGCCTACCAACCCCAACCCCAGGCCTGGCTCCAGGGTGGGGTCCCGGTGACGCCAATCCGGGCGACGTAAACGTCCTTGTTCTATTTACATTCATCAGGGGTTTTGAACCGCTCTTAGTCTGACCTGTCACCTAGGACCTGTTTGCCCTGGGAGACCCTACCAGGGGCAAATAAGCCCCAGACAACATAGCTCCTAGGATCATCCAGGTGCTCAAACCCCTCCACCACGATAAGGTGGCGATTCAATATATATATATATATTTTTTTTTTGTCCCCGTTCGATTCCAGGGGCATATTGTTTTGCACCTGTTTGGTTGTCTGTCGGTCTGTCTGTCTGCAGGAGCAAAAAAAAAAACTTAAACTTAGCCATAAGTTTTGACTGGTCAGAGATAGGCCTTTGATACTTGACGTGTATCCCTTGTCACGACACCCGTCGGATGAGGTCATCGTTTTTGACCTTTTGACCTTGACCTTGGCGTAGGACACATTTTCCAAAAACTTTAACCTTAGCCGTAACTTTTAATTGGTCAGAGATAGGCCTTAGATACTTAACATGTGTTTCCCTTGTCAGAAGATCTTTCGGATGAGGTCATCATTTTGACCTTTCGACCTTGACCTCGGCGTAGGACGCCTTTTCCGAAAACGTTAACCTTGGCCATAACTTATTGTTGGTCAGAGATAGGCCTTTGATACTTAACATGTGTATCCCTTGTCACAAGACCTTTCGGAATAGGTCCTCATTTTTGACCTTGTGACCTTGACCTTGGCATAGGATGCCATCCATCCATCCAATCATCTTCTTCCGCTTATCCGGGGCTGGTTTGTGGGGGAGCAGTCTAAGCAAGGATGCCCAGACTTCCCTCTCCCTGGCCACTTCCTCCAGTTCTATTGGGGGTATCCCAAGGCGTTCCCAGGCCAGCCGAGCGACATAGTCCCTCCAGCGTGTCCTGGGTCTTCCCCGAGTACTCCTCCTAGTGGGGCATGCCCAGAACACCTTCCCAGGAAGGTGTCCGGGGGGCGTCCGATATAGAGGCCCGAGCCACCCCAGCTGGCACCTCTCGATGTGGTGGAGCAGCGGCTCTACTCTGAGCTCCTCCTGGGTGACAGAGCTCCTCACCCTATCTCTAAGGGAGCGCCCCGCCACCCTGCAGAGGAAACTCATTTCAGCTGCTTGTATCTGAGATCATGATCCAAAGTTCCTGACCATAGGTGAGGGTAGGAATGTAGATTGACTGGTAAATTGAGAGCTTCGCCTTTCGGCTCAGCTCCTTCTTCACCACAACAGATCGGTACAATGACCGCATTACTGCTGCCGCTGCACCGATCCGTCAGTTAATCTCACGCTCCATCCTTCCCTCATTCGGGAACCAGAGATACTTAAACTCCAAGATACTTAATCTTAGACTAATCAAAAGTTACGGCTGAGGTTAAAGATTTTGTAAAATGCGGCGTAGGACACATTTTACAAAAACTTAAACTTTGGCCGTAACTTTTGATTGGTCAGAGAGAGGCCTTTGATACTTGTAACAAATTAATTTGTTGATGCAACTGAATCCGATTTGTTAATCTAACAAAAATCTTAACAAAATAGATTTTGTCCAGTCGTCTTAACAAAATAGATTTGTTACTTTCCTGCAAGGCCCCAGCAAATTCTCAGTTTTTTCTGTACTCTTTATTGGCGAGAATCGATCACGTGCACCAATTTCAGTGCCGTCTGACTGCAAAGGATCTTGAAATGAGCCGGAACGCAACGGGAAGGCGAGTTTTAACCTATGCCATCTTTTTTCTGTGTAGGCTACTTGCAATATGTCGTTGTTATTTAAGTTTTAATATTTAGTGACATACACTGACATCTTTGCTCTATCTTTATTTTGTGTCACAATCTAGATATTTGTGCGTGCAGATGATATTCCAATCCCACCATATTTTATCTTCCGCAAACCAGGTTATTGAACATGAGGAGACTGCCTCTGATGCCCGTTTTTGTTCCTTTAACAGCTGATTGCTTTGTCAATAACTTATTGGCATTGGTTAAAAACCGATAGGCCTACTTAGGCCTACTGTCACTCCTTGCATTAGCACTTCACTCTGACGTAATAAAAGTACGCACTTAAATCATCTACATGTATATCGGCTGCATAATCGGTTTGTGCAGATTTATTTTTACAAACATCCTAACAAAATAATTTATGGTCCAATAGTCCAACACCTTTGTTATTTAATTGTTAGTCTAACACAATAGGCCTATTTAGTTAATATAGCAACAATTTTACTTTGTTAATAAAACAAACTAATTTGTTACCTCTTGAACAAATTCATTTGTTGGATTGATTTTAACAAATTAATTTATCATCTCTCATGGAACAAATAAATTTGTTAAACTTTTTTTTAAAAGTAACAAATTCATATTTTGAGTGTACAGTCATCGTATTATTATTATTAAACTGGTCAAAAAAAGATTTATCAGTCTGTGATTATTGTATTTATCTGATTGAGAGGTTTACCGGCTCTGTGAAGTTTAGAGTTTTGGACCGATCGATTGGGTAGGGTGTGTTTAAGGATAGCTATTTTATCACAAATACAGAAAGGAAAAAACAAATTCTTCTGTTAACAATGCAACCCTATGTGACATTATTTTTATAATCCTATACTTGATTAATGAGTAGATGTCCCTTTGCACGCAAGTGTTTCATGCCACCTGTGAAAGAAGCCACGGCTTAGATAATACAAAGGCCGCAAGTTCCAGATGTCAAAATGGAAATGTTTTTTTAATCTTGAGGCCCGTTCATCAGTCCTGAAAATTCATACGTAATGAGCAAAATTATCATTCAGTATGCAAGATGTCAGTAGAGAAGATGCGTCGCATTTCCCCTTATTTAGGAGCACGTAGCCTATAATGTCTCTGTATGAAAATCAAGAAACGCCGTTGCATATAAGAGACTGTCTGATCGCAGAAGAAGGATATCCATTCAAACTAAATCCATCAAACTGTACATAAAGAGGCAAAATCTGTATGCCAAACACATATTAAATTTGTAGTTACTGTACACTTAACCAATTCCAATCGAAGGAAAAAAGACATGGAATGTGAGCTCTGTCAGGATATTGCAACAAGGCATCGCTTTAAATGTAATTTGACAAGTAAATTGATATATTTGTTGCTTTGTTTATGACACAATGAGACGTGCACAGAAAACATTCAACTATGTCTATGTTTAAGAATAAACCAACATTGTCAAACAGAAGGCTATCAAACAGCAAACATAACATGAGTTATCTCCCTCTACCACATGAACTGATGAAATGATGAACAGTACACAGGCTGAAATAAATGCAAAAATACAATCTGCATGTATGTAGCACATTATGTCTTATTCAGACCAGCGGTACATGTAGCCTATAAACTACTGAGATTTTCAAAGTGATTCTTCAACCACTACTGGATATCATACAGGCTACTCTTCTTCAGCCCACCCTCGATTTTTACAGATTAATGATTAGCGATTACTGACAGCAACGCAACGACGTATTAAATCTATTAAATCCGCATATAAAAAGTAATTCTCCGTAACAACTGTCCATAGGCCTAACTCAGACTACATTACGTCGTGCATTTGGGAGACTCTAGGCATATGTGTGTAGGTTCGGCGGCCAGCCGACTGCAAAGCTTGTCTCGGCAGAGTACGAGGTTGATAATAGCACGCGACATAAAGAGGAGATTATCGCGAGAAAGCCACAAGAGATACACGAGAGGTCTCGTGGAAATTTGGCTGTATCTGCTGGCCTGTACAAATCCAAACTAGGCTTATGCCGTCGGAGGCGACGGCTTGAGGTATATCCCCAAACGCCCCCAATCCTCCAATTCCCCAATCCTTGAATAGACCCAATACAATACAAAGCCCTCAGGTCATGAACTTTCATTTGAACTTAATTTCAGGTCAATCGGACAAATGGTTCTGAAGATATGGCCAAAATGGTAATTTTCCATCAGAAAGCGCCGCCTGGTGGCAAAATATTGAACCATACAGGTATGATGTCATCATGTGACACGATGTGAGGTCATGACCTTGCAGTTGCACATAGTTTCATGTCAATTGGACAAACAGTTTCAAAGATATGGCAAAAATGATGAATATTATGTGACAAAGCTCCACCTTGTGTGAAAATTTTGAACCAAACAGGTATAATGTTCAGGTCATGACCTTTCATTTGCACTTGATTTGAGGTCGATCGGACAAATATTTCCAGAGATGTGATCAAAACAGTGATTTTTTCAGTTTTTGGCCCCTGGTGGCCAATCTAGAAAGTGTAAATTGTCCATGATCGAATAGGTTCTTCCTTTTTATGATACTTACTGATATGCAAAACTTGGAATTTCTAATTGAAATATTACTGAAGTTCTCGCGTTAACATGTAAATCAGTTTTTGGCCCCTGGTGGCCAATCTAGAAATCGTAAATTGTCCAAAATCGAATCAGTTCTTCCTCTCTATAATACTTACTTATATGTAAAACTTGAAATTTCTAATTGAAATATTACTGGCGTTATCGTGTTAACACGTAGGGCGGCACGGCGGCGGTCGGACCAAAAACATAATATCCCCGGAATGCCATTTGGCGTTCGGGGATATAACTATGCTTATATCTGGGGGCATCAGTCTTTCACAAACACATCTTGTTTTTTTTTGTCTTTTTAGCTGTACTATTCAGTGTAGTAGGCATGAAATGAAACCTGGTGGGGCTGGTAAAACCTTGACTTATTGAGGAATCAGTGGGGCATAGCAGCCCTCGTTCATCAACATGAATTTTTTCATCAGGATGAAGGGATCCTTAATATTTTCTTAATGAACTGCTCTTGCCCAAGCATTGGCACTAATTGGCAATTTTAATAACACAAGTGGGAGGTGCAAAATAGGGAGGAACAACTGGAAAAAAGTTCATTCATTTGCTCGAATAGTAAATGTTCAGCTTTACTGTGAGGGTATTTACTTAACTTAAGCAGGTAATTGGTGTAGTAATTACAACACTTTTTATAAATACCCCCCTCCCCCCTTCTCCTTCTTGAAGTGGAACAAAAGTGATAGAACAACTGGCTGCATTGCTTTGCTGTTCAATTGCTGGGTGTGTCTTATGCAAGTTAACCAGAGAGCAAAAAAGTGTAGCCAAATCACCTACTTGGTTCATTCTTACAGATGAAAGACAAGAATTACATTTGTGTGTTCAAGAACACTGAAATGCCTGGGAGACCACAGCAAACAAAAGCATTAGATGACTGGAGAATTTATTGCCTGGTAAACAAAATTCTCTTCACTGCAGTTGACGAGATCAAGACCTCCCTCTTGGAAGCAAGGCATATCTGTGCCATGTAGACAACCAACGAAATACTTCACCATAGTAAATACAGAGGATTTACTGCAGGATGTGAACCATTGTTAAGCGTTGAAAATAATGATAATTACATATATGCACACAACTGCTCAAAAAAAAAAAAAATTAAGGGAGCACTTAAATCACATATATCTTTTTTTTTCTTTTTTATAAATTTGGCATCTCCAATCCCACCCGAATCTGGAATGCCCAATTGGGGAACTATGTACAAAGCTTGCTCGTATGCGACTTCTTGCTGCCAACTCAGGATAGTGAGACAGTTCACGGCTCTCCTCCGAAGCACGGGCCTGTCTGCCACTGATTCTTATACACTCATTGGTTCAATCTTCGCAAGTTCAGAACTAGGGCGGAGGATACCCGGACGTCAACCAACCCGGAGTCTTCCTCACGAGCGCCCGTTTGGCCAACAGGAGGCGCTGGAGCAACGAACAAAGCTGATATATATTCTATACCCAAATCCGGCAGTCCCTTCCCAATTTGAAACCCTGCAACGCGATAGCCAATTGTGCGCTGCTCTGAAAAAGCTGCCGACCCCTGCCGGTGGGTACGCCAGGGCTCAAACTCGCGACGTGGTGATCACCGCTGCACTGCAGAGCAGTGCCTTAACCGTGTGAGCCACCCGGCAGCAAATCACATATATCTTAATTAACTAATTATTTTAGTCTGAAAATTTTTACTGATGTACATTGTGTAATTTGATTGGAACAAAATTATTTAACAATGGTCAATGGAAACTAAAATCAGCAACCCATTGAAGGTTGGACTCAAAATCACCCCGACAATGAAAGTAAATAATTGAAATCACAGGCTTTTCCAACTTGCTTAAATTTTATCGCAGCAACTCACAATGCAACTCAATAGAATGTATGGACCCCGCTTGCTTGTATGCACACCCAACAACATCTGGGCATGCATCCTGATGAGTCGACAAATAGCTTTCTGAGGGATCTTCTCACAGACCTGGATCAGGGTATCACTGAGCTCCAGCACAGTTTCTGGCAGTACTTGGCGGTGTTTTATGCCCCGATATATAATTTAAAAGGAGCTGGACTACCTGTACTACCTGATTGGGCTGCAGGTATCGCCTCATGCTGCCAGTTGTGACAAGGATACTAGTGGAACACAAAACTGAGAATAATCTGTTAGGAAGAATAAGGAGAGAGCCTGTGGCCACTACATGGGCAACCATTCTCTTTTTGGGGGGTTGTCTAGCTTTTTTTTGTAAAAGTGATTGATTCGCTAGCTCCACATAAGCAATGGTTCACACAGACGGAACTTTCGTTCTGTAAAACCTGTATTATGTTCATGACATAACCGGAGCTCTGTCTAGCTCTCGCATGCTATCCATAATGTGCCCATTTTCCGCGAGTAAAAGCTGGTCATTCCGAAGCAATAAATAAACCATTACCACGGGCAATTTCCGAAAAGGCCTTTTAGCTTGGAGCTTTCACCCCTCCGTCATATACCAGCAGGGAAGCGGTTCGTTTCTCCATGCTAACAACACATCACAGCTATGCACACGAACCGGCTGGTCCTAATACACACTGAAGCAGTCCATAAGCTGTTGGTCCACTTTTAGCTGCTCCTCACTGTCCATGTTTCCCTCTAAACTCAGACCCACCGGATTTCTACAGTCTCCAGTCTACACTTGGGTATGTCAACCCGTTCTACAAATGTGTCGATATGGGGTGGATTCTAGCTTCCCCTGCATCCTAGCTAGGAGTAGTAAAACCGCTGTACTCACGAACTGTTGCCGTAGCAAACTGTCGCCGATGGCAAATTCGTGCTTGAGCTGCCAGACTTTCGCACTGCGTCCTCCACTTTCACTGTTGCGTTTATTAGAACAAGTTAATTTCATTAGATCTATACACATATACTGCATCAGATTGCAAAATATGCCTGTCAATTCCTACGGGAGACGCGTCAGTTTAACTCTGGAGCTGGACCAGGAAAACTGCGTTCTGCAGCTTCGTCCCGCCCAACTCCGCCCTCCACGGAGCTGGCCAGTCAGAAGAAAGTGGGCACATGGGGAGTGGGGGCCATAGCGGAGGAGCCACCCCACTGAGTCGTTTCAGGCAGAGACTACTATGGACTACAAATGGGGTTTTTTGAGGATGGCATAATGAGCAAAAATTTTTATTTTGCGCGATCAGGAGTACTCTAGGGGAGTCAAAGACCAAAATATAAACTTGGAAAAATAGCATATTAGGTCTCCCAGCACAAGGAGAGAACAACGCATGGTTGCTTTGCTTCCTTCTATGCATGCTATGAAAAATACTTGTACTTGCGCTTTTGAGACCTAATTATATTTTTTCACAAAATACTTAAGTACATTTAATATGAGCTACTTTAAGACTTTTACTCAAATCATTTTCTTATGGGTGACTTCAACTAAAGTAACTCTCAGTTATGGCACCTTTCCATTTTCGTAACTTTTTTCCAGTACTTTATATACCTTTGTTATCATATTAGCAATACAGTATGACAAAGTGCAATACTCGGTCAGGTTATAACTGTCGGTAATGAAAATCGTTCATGCTTTCTTTACTGAATTCTTGCATTTTATTGCATTTTTTAAAACATTGCTTATATCATTTGTTTGACTGCCTACCATATTTGAGGTAAAATTGACCTAAATTGCTCACTTCACCACACAATTTTTTTTTTCATTACAGTGACTGAAATAAACACCAAACAATTCACTATTTGGGGGGCACTATAAAATTCAAAAACTCTCTTATTTCTCGGCCAATTCTTATGATCTTAGTGTCAACTACAAGGCCTTTTCAAGAGCTTTCAATAGGTAATCAATTCATTAAAATTAATTGCATTTATATTTTTTGTCGCATAGTTTACCATTTTCAACCATCACCAATATCGAATAATGCTTTGGGTAAACAAACTTTCACACTCTCACTCTCCTCACCCACCTTGGAAATA
Organism: Gymnothorax reevesii; assembly: GCA_029721435.1. Lineage (NCBI taxonomy): Eukaryota > Metazoa > Chordata > Actinopteri > Anguilliformes > Muraenidae > Gymnothorax > Gymnothorax reevesii. The sequence continues at coordinate 89,062,245 of CM056575.1, forward strand.
ATTTTCAACTCCAGCTCACTACTAAACTTGCACTTCATAACTGAATGAGCTTTGCCTCATTTAGCACCCTTTTCTTGGGCTCACATTCTCAAACAGCACTCGGCGGCCCAGCCTAATACTAGGTTGCACCTAGTCTTGTTACAATGTGATCTTGTTTTTTTTTGGACAGCATAATGGCCACTAAATTCATTGACCAGGCACAGGTACGGCGAATGGGGGGAGCGCCACGCCAGTGCGGTGTATCCAGGCGTATTTTGCAATTCGTGCCCGGTGTAAGTGCTCTGTCCCGCCTCTGTCCTTCCTGCCGGCCCAAGTGGCAAAGAGGCTTGAGTGGGTTTAACACAGCCGAGTCAAATCTTCACCAATCAAATTAGCTCTCCTCCTCACCTTTAGAGTGTTGGAATAAAGAAGCCTCTGTCCTATATCTGCGTGATGCGTAAATGTTGCATTTTACTTTGCCGCTTCAGGTATGTTTTCTGCACCGCTTACGTCCATATTAAGCATTAAGAATATGAGTTATCTGGCTAGCTAGGGCATTCGCGACTTATTTCCATTAGCGAACTTGAATGGAATTTCAAAATGAAACTACGTCAGATCATTCAAACTTATGAAGTTGGAATGAAATACGATGGTTGCTCATTTTTTTCTTCTGCCTGCATCATTGGGAAGAGAAACGATGGATAGCGTGTTCCCATTAATACAGCCTGTTGCTGCTGAAAATTTTGGGATTAACATGCATGGACAACATTGCAAGATACGTTCCGCATTTGTTTTCAATATGTGATCTTAACTCAGTACAAGATCATAGCAATCAGGCTGTATTCTTTTCCCCCACTAAAAATGATAAAACCTAAGTGACAATATTAAGCCGCTTGCACACTGGACACGTAACGAATTTGCACAACAGATTATATTCAAAGTCAATGCAAAGACGCGAATACACGCGTGATGAATATGTGAAAATTGCCAAAGTGGCTGTGCATGGTATTGCACCGCATGAAATTACCATTGCGCGGGCTGCGCCGGATTAAATTACTAGTGCTTGGGCCATGCCACGCATCGCCACCCTGCGCTACACCAAGAAATTAGAGCCCAATGTCTTATTTTTGTTGTTGAAGCAAATCTGTTATGCTTTATAGCAATCTATCAAATTTGTGGCCCACTTAACATAAATATACAACATTGTACATTTGCACTTTTTAAGTGTGATGGCTTGTGTGAGATACGAGAGCTCAGACAACTCAGCACTAATTAATTCTGAAACTTCAAAATCAATTTGCATATACGTATGCATGAGAAAAATTACAGACAGCGGTATGCTTTCAAACAGAAATGGAATTAAGATAATTTTTTAAATGTCAGAATTTAAGCTCCCAGAACTAACACTTTAATAGAAATCACTTGAATTATTTGGTGAGTTGTTAAAACACAAAAGGAAGAAAAAAAAGAAGAAAAAAAAAACAGAGAATGAGCTGTAAAATTTAGTTTTTGGTTTTCCCAGACATGCTGTTAACAGACTGCTTCACAGCCACTCATTTACAAAGTAGGTGATCAGAGAGCACATTGTTATGCAGCTGATGTCTCCTATAAATGAGTGTGCAACAAGATAAATTAGACCAGTAAATTGAAATTAAACAAAAGGCATACAGCTTACTTTTATGTCCATTTAGATTCAAGATCTTAAAATAGAATTCCAGCTAGTGTCTGGATGTGTTGAAGTGGGTTTTTTGTTGTGTCTGTGTGTGTGTGTGTGTGTGTGTGTGTGTATATATATATCATAAGGTCTACAAATTACATGTGCATAGTTTCAAATCTGGCATTCAAATAATGCTTTAGAAGTGAAGGCTGCCCATGGATTCACATGACATTAACAAATAAGAGTGCAAATTGTTTTTAAAGGTCACATATGTTGTTTGTTGAAAGATGTGAATGATTTATAATGAGTTCTGTTCCAGCTCCCCAAGTATTTTGTTACAGTATACAACTACAAAATATCAATTGAAAGCACTCAGGTACTCCTTGAATTCAGCAATTCTATGCTGCCTTTCACTCCATTCCAATAGCATTACTTTGAGTTTTCGTATCCATATGTGTATGCTGGTAAAAAGGGTCTGAAATGATTCTGCATCATATAAAATATATTCCTTGGGACTTGTTGCATTTTATAAAGGCAACCAAGTTTCACATATTGGTGGGAATGAATAGCTGAAAGGATAAGGACTGAAAGGATAAGACAAAATATGTTGAACCCGAACTGCTAGAAAGAGTGTGACAAGGAGTTTCAAAAAATGACAAACTTTTAATTTCAGCCAGTCATAGTTTCGGAGGCTGGAGGTGGCTTTGAGAGCTTTCTTAGTTGCTCTCGTCTGGGACAATATCAGTTTGCCAGCATTGGATTCTTGGGTCAGCAGGCATTAATTGGGGGCGGCGCCCGGATTCTATTTATACCCAAGTTCCGCCTCGCTGCCCTTGCCAGAGTGTCAGTGTTTTGTTTGCACTTTAGCTGGTAAGGTCTCTAGTGAGAGAGTTGTTGAGGTATTAGCTGGAAAAGAGGAAAGTGCTAGATAGCGATGGAATCCTTCTGTTTTTCCTCTTTCTGGACACCGTCTGGTGCTAATTCTTTTTATCACAGTTTCTGAGATTTTTTCCCTTTCAATTAGTTCTGTCGAACTCGCTTTGCTTCTTTATTGTTATACGGACTGGATCTTGGTCTTTCTGTCTGCGATTGTCTCTTATTTTTCTATTCCTCCTTTCGTTCTGGCCACAGCAGTTGGCGTCTCAAAAACTTGACCACCATAGTACACTCTAGCCAACATGGAGACATCAGCTGTGGCCGAGATCGAAAAGCTTGTTACCAGCCAGCAAGCTATGCTGTCTGGTTTCGGCAAAGGGCTTCCCAGCCTGGGTAACCAGCAGGCTGGTTTGGCTGAGAGACTTTGCCTTCTAAAGAAACAGGAGAGCGTTCTTTTAGGCTCAGGCCTCACTGCCTGCAATTGCGATGCGTATTTCGCAAGCGGAGCACTGCAACTGCTTGTCGCATGCAGCTCGGTCACTCAGCCTGCGTATCCGCAGCAGGAGGTCTGCCGCGGGCTCCTCCTTCCAACTCCGTCTCTGCACGACTTTGCCCAAGAAATCACTGTAAAATAATATATTTCTTCTCGCAGTAGGGGAAGCATGCTTGAGCGTATCATACAAACAATCTAATTATACGATTATATTACAATACTCAGCAAGCCCTTCTGAATTGGTCTTGCTCTTTCCGAAGGTAATTTTGGGTAGGGAAAGGGTGTTGGGATGTGGAATGTACTTTCAAAAGCGATCTAATTTACATTAGTCGAGGCTGAAACCATTCGTATAGGCTAGGCGCCGAACAACCGTGAAAGGAACAGTTCAATTCTGAAACAAGCTGATGTGCTGTACGTTCGTCTGGCCATTATATCCGAAGGAAGTTTTATAGGTCCATGCTGTATCCGGCTTAGTTTATTTTCTCTCTTTACAAGTAGAAACAGTCACCTGAACTTGTTGATCCACCCAGTCGCGTGGGTGTCATGGCCAGAGTGAGAGATGGAAAAGTAGGCCTACTGCTCTGATACTCTTTAGTCATCAACATAAGTTATGTTCATTGGCTTGGCACCGCAATTAATGGCATATTCCCACAAGTGCAGACATCTAAATCCAAAATAAAATGAGCAGCGTCGTATTTAAGTTTTTAAAAATAAGTTAAGAATGACTAAATACTTCCACATATACCCCTTTAATGACAGCAGCCTACGATTAAAGTTGCGAATTTCACTGCATGTTTGATCAATATTTCGCGAAGCATTGCTGAATTGAGCGGAAGGGATTATGTTCACATAAACGGGCTTTTAATTTGATAAACATGTCGGAAGTGTTGTTACATCTTTTGTTTGCCTGCTTCATGCTTGCAACAGACACGCATCCTTGGCAATTTAGCGAAATTCATGTATTTATGGTAATATGACAGTTTCTGAATGTCGTTTTCAGATCTGCTTTGCCTTTTTCTGCATGTGTGGTGCGACAAATTCGGCAAGAGCCCGAATCTATATTTTCCATAAGGTAGCAGTACAGCTTTTGCATGCGTGAGTCGCGCAGCTTCAGCATGCAGTGTGTCCGCTCTCATTGAATGACATGGGAACCGAAACAAAAATACGCATGCGGTATGCGGAATACTCATCGCTACTGCAGGCAGTGTGGCCCGGGCCTTAAGTTTGACCAAGAGTATCAGAGCCCTGTCTACACAAGTTTAACAAAACGTTGCAGAAGCACCACACCTTCCCTTAGAACCGAAGTTACATTTGCCCCAAAGATATAGTGGCGAGGTCGGGAAACGAAAAGATTTCATCACCCAATGTGAAAGGCTCAACCGTTAAGTTTTGTTAACGAAGATTCTCGGGTGGCATTTATATTATCCCTGTTGGCTGGCACAGCACTCACTTGGGTCGGCCCACTAATCAGATCTAATTCACCGGTTATAAATTCTGTGGAGGCTCTTGTTAGGGAGAAGGTGCCAGTGTTTGATCAGGATGTTTGTGGTCAGGATGCGGCTACACGTTTGATGCATCTGAAACAGGGCAAAGAGTTTTCAATTGTATTTCGCTCCCTAGCGACAGAGATAGGCTGGCCAGAGGCTCCTCTTATGACTGTGTTCAGTCATGCCCTCTCTGAGGAGATAAAAGACGCATTGGCTACATTGGAGCCATGTTCAACTTTAGATTCTTTGGTTTGCACGGCTGTACGAATTGAGAAATCGCATCAGCGAACGTAACAGGGAGAAACTAAACAGATCGCCACTTTCGGACAACAGGGCCAAGGTTGCTAGTGGCGAGTGTGCGGCTCCAATTCCATCCACTGAAAATTCCACTCCGGTTGAGGCCATGCAGGTAGATGGCTTGTTTGAGAGCCGGACTCGTAAACCTGCTCGCAGAGGAATAGTCTGCTTTAATTGTAATAAACCGGGTCATATCCGCCCACGTTGCCTGAAGCTGAAGTTGGGTGAAGAGTGAAGGTGGTGTAACATCGTCATTTACATCCTCCTGTGGTGTCTGACAGGGCTGCGTTCTGAGCCCGGTACTGCTCATCTTCTTTATCAATGAACTGGTTACTGAAATGTATGTAAACAGTGAAAATGGCATTTTTGTTTCTCAACATATTGAAGATATCCTTTTACTGCTGTTTGCGGACGATGTTTCAATGTTTGCCTTTTGCATCGTTGGTTTACAAAAACAGCTTGATGTAATTCATAAATTCTGTCACAAATGGGGGCTACAACTTAACATTAAGAAGACTAATATCATTGTTTTCAGGAAAGGTGGAATAGTCAGCAGAAAAGAGAAATGGTACGTTGGGGACACAGAAGTTAAAACTGTTACTTATTACAACTATTTAGGTGTTTTGTTTTCTTCAACTTTAAAGTGGTCAAAAGCATGTCAGAATATTTCTCTTAAAGCCAGTAAAGTTGTTTTTTTTTTTTGTCAAGATTGTTCTGTAAGAATAAGTATATCTCTTTTACAGTTGCTTGCAAACTTTTTGATTGTAAAATTATGCCTATTCTACTTTATGGGTCTGAGGTCTGGGGTACCCAATATTATGATTGTATAGAAAAATTACAAAGCACATATTTTAAGCTTTACCTCAATGTTGGCAAGCATACATCGAATAAGGCAATATTGGGTGAGTGCGGTAGATATGCGGTGCACATATCTACTCAGGTTCGGGTTGTGAAATACTGGGTAAAACTTAAGAATGGAGCCACATCGCTATCCTCCCCAGTTTTATTTATTTTTAAAGCAACTTGATGATAATGGTAAACAAACATGGATTTCTGATGTCCGCCAGTGACTATTTATCACTGGTTTCTCATATGTCTGGATTGCCCAAGATGTCGGTAATTTACAAGTGTTTATTAATGTTTTTTCTCAGAGAGTTAAAGATATTTATTTACAGATATGGCATGACTCGTTATATACATCTACTTTCCTAAAGAATTATTCTACCTTTAAATCATTACTTCAACCTGAATTATACCTTACAGCCTTGATAAATCTCTGGTACGTTCATTCTGTAAATTACGTATTTCCTTGCACTCATTTAAAGTAAATTTGGTTAGACAAAGAAGTTGTGCTAATGAATGTAATGCTATATGTACAAATTGTAATCTTGGAACTGTTGAAGATGAGTATCATGTATTATTTGTTTGTTAGCGCTATTCACATCTCAGAACTAAGTATTTGGGTAGTGTACATCATAGAAGTTTGTCTGCTCTTCTTTGCACTCGTAATAGTGAAGGAATAACATCTGTTGCCCTTTTCATAAAGCATGTATTTTCATTTAAATAATTATGTACAAAACCTCTGTCACGTGGCATGTCCTATTGTTCATATTCAATTGTACACTGGCCACATGGCCGAACTACTGAATAAACTGAACTGAACTGTTGCCTGAGCTTCAGGGAAACGGAAAATCCCTCCAGCGGTCTGGGGGGCGCTAGACGGGCAGACCCAATTTCCCTTCTGAACTGTAATCCCTGGTGAACTGACTGTGGGGAGCAAGAGAGTTATTTTCGAAGCGTTTGTGGATTCAGGAGCCGTAAATTGTTTCATGGTTGTTGAGTGGGCTAGGAGGCACTCCGTTTCCACCTGTTCTCTCTCACAGCCACGCTCTGTGAGAACTTTGGACGATCGCTCGCTTGGAACGGGAGTTATAACCGAAGTTTCTAAACCGCTAAATATGTTCATTTCTTTTGGTGGCCATTCTGAGCAGGTTCGGTTTTTTATCATTTCTCCTGCTTTTCTCTTTCTTTAGGACATTCTTGGCTACGGGAACATAGACCTTGCATTACTTGGAGGGAACAGAATAATCCTATCGTCCACTGGGGCACCAACTGTAGGTCTCATTATAGAAAGAGTGTGACTTGTTTTCCCGGACATCAAACTATGGGGCAGGCTGATGCCTGGAGTGAGTTTGAGGAGGTTGTCTCACCATACCCTCCTAAACTAGAAAGAGGGACAGAGGAGGGGTTGGAGTGGGATTCTCTATTTGATTGGCGTCAGCCAGAGGACGATGACCTTTTAGAGGATTTTTTTGATTCTGAATCAGTCACTGAGAAGTTAGACTCTGAACAGGATGAGGAATTTGGGGCCACCCTGAACTTAAGTTTGCCTCCTAATGATTATGCTGATCTCGCCAAGGTTTTTAGTAAACAACAAGCATCGACGTTATCTCCCCATCGTCGGTACGATTGCGAGATCAATCTCTACCCTGGTACCACTCCACCGAGGAGTATACTTTTACTCTACCACATGTAAAAGATAAAAAGTCAGAACTCAAAGTACAAATCCTCAAAAAAGAAAAAAAAAAAACTACTGAAGTAGGCTACTGTCACAAAGTACATGTACTTCGTTACTCTACACCTCCGGCTCTGATCATTACAAAGTGCTAGGGCGCAAGTAATTTCTTAGTTGGACGGCCCCCCGGTAATTTCATTTTTCTGGCATGGCAATTTTTCGAGCTTGAAGCCCTGTGTGTAATTTGCGAAAAAGGCTGTGTTTGTAAAGTCAGTCAGCAGAAATTAGGGGGTGCGGCCGTCTAATTAATACAGACTTAGCCAGAGCCAACCAATGCGCTGGACCTGCCCACACCGGAAACTATTCTAGCAGGCACTAACTCCCAAAGCTACTTGTCCGTTTACTTTTGGACGCAAAGAAAAACAAAAATTTTCCCAAAAGACGATGCCACAAGAAATCAATGGGTAGCTTTTTTTGTTTGCTGGCAGCAAACAGCCACGACCAAAGGGAACGTTGACTGCTTGTGCTCAGCATTTCATCAAAGACAGCTTTGTTAATAAAGGATAATTCGACACAGGAGAAGCGATTCAGCTGCTTCTCAAACCTGAAGCAGTTGCATCGATCAAGCGCTCGGAGCCACAAGCTGTAAGTAACCATATAACAGCAAATAATATAAGTGCATCAATCATGTTACGGGTGGCTAGCAGGACCGCTAACGATAGTTAGCACTAACAACTGGTCTCAAACTCAGGCTTTGTAAAATATCTGAAGATAAAGCCTGTATCTGTCGCGACTATCCGTGACCCACAGACACAGAAGCTGTCAGTTGCTTTTACTGCATAAGCCAACCTGACGTGATAGCCAGTTGATTGTGGCTGTAGCACAGCGACTAACGTAGCCAAGTAACTGTTGCTAATGTTTGTGTCCTAAATATGCAAGAGTGATATCAGGGGAAATTCTACAGAAGGTGTGTGAACATAAACCTCATTTGAAGCTAACTTTTAATACTTGTTTGTAATTTGGATGTTTGGTACAAATGTTCAAAGTAACAGAACTTGCTGTCTGTAAAACCTGTATTGCTAGGGTTTGTCTCTGTGGTTTTGACTGCTCGGTTACCATCTACTGAATGTTAGTTTATGTGTTGTGCTAATTAAAAATGCTCCTGGTTAACTTAAATGTAGTAATTCTGATCACTATGTTTTTGTTACTGTTGACCGGGATCAGCCGAATATTTTAAGTGGGATTGCTATTACATTACTGTCATTTTTTGTTATTATATAAAAACATTCACTGTGTGCTGCTGTATAGCTGCAAGCACATTGACCGGTAAAAGGCTTAGCCTAATTAAAAATTAAAGTTTTTACTAGCAGAGACATTACATTTTTATACAGCATGACTGTAGACCTACGTTCAATTAAAAATAACATAATTTACTTAACAGGCTATCAGTTTGTTGCCAATAAAGATAAAGACATGATGGTGACAAAGAGGAAGTCTACAATATGTGATTGAGAGGATTAAAATTATCTTAATAATTAGCGTAATTAGAAATAAAATCTAAACTTTCTCATAATTCCATCTTCAGTAGGATAAGTTTTAAAAACTTATTAATATAAAAGTATAAAACTAAAAACATTTTAATGCAACATACAGTATACTGCTTTTAGAACAGTGAGCCCTGAAAGCATTATCTGAGCTGTTTCATGAGCATTTTGCTAGAGCAATAATGCTAATTAAACATAAATTGCTTAGTCATCATATACTCTTAATGACTGAGCAATTTGAATAAATTGTTTGATTGCAAATCAAAGTGCATGAAATCAGGTTTACAGTAAAAATGCTTTAAACGTTCTGGTTTGTGCCTACCCCTTCATATGTTGAGTGATGCATTTTCTCCACTGGATTACCTGTAATCAGTTGCATGGAAGTTCCAGCGGAGAAAACCCCGCCCAACACTGTTTGCCATGCTTGCTGGGCTAAACTCATGTCACACTGGAAATGGAGATGGACTTTTCTGACCAGCTAAGGTTATAACATGGTGGCGGACATGAATGGGGTCTACAGACGAACTTTGGCAACTTTGACTGTCAATTTATTAGGTGAGAAAAAATCCTAAGAAAATAATTCATGTAGGGCCTCCGGGGGGCTCGAAGCAAAGAAGTTTGTCTGTGAGCTATGTGGTTGCGTGTTTGAATCCCAGCTGTGTCATAACCAGCTGGATGTCTGCATGGGCAAGGCAACAATTGGCACAGCCTCACTGGGGATAATAGAGGTGAAGCTGGTTAAAGTTTGTTAGTTCATCGCCTTTTCTTTAAACATCCTGATGATGCTTTCACACTGCTAACAGGGAGCACTTACCGGATGCAATGTTATGCAGCCGATCAACACGGAAATTTTAAATGCGGAAAATTTACTGGTTCTCTTTTATTGTTCTAACATTATTGGCTGTGAAACTGCTGTTAATTATGGATTTTGTCATAATTCTGTCAATGTAATTCATGACGGTTTCATCCTTTCCTCTAAATGTGTGGAGCAAAACAGAATGAGACCATATAGTGTGGTTTTATGTCTGGAATTGCCATCGCTTATTTCAATGGAGGCATTGTTTTTGTCGGGTGTTGATGGCTGCCTTTCTCTGTAATGTAATTAAACTGTCAATGTTTGCGACATGAGGCTAATAAAGCTGTTACCCAGGTCCTGCCCTAGTGCACGCCAGGCTGTCAGCTCCTCATTAACGGCATTCTTTTATTCAGCGACTTTTTTTTTTTTTATATTGACTTCATTATTGGCTCAGAGGTTGCTCTGTGTGTGTGACTTTAAACAGCTCTTAGATGCCTCCCTGATCAGAGTCATGCTTGGAGCCAGGGGTCCCACAGTGACCATTTTCTCCCTCTGAAAGATTAGCCACTACTCTGTATTGCACTCTCTCTCAGAGAGGCTGAAGGCTCGATGTGTGGCGGCCAGTTACATGCTGCTCGCCGCTTGACTAGTTCTTACCCATTTTAAAACGACCTTACCAAGATGTTGCATCATCTACAAGGAGTCTTTGTTTTTAAGGCCAATCTTTTCTTTCTTCCATGCTCCACAATGTGCAATGTTTACAGGCTCATTGCTGCTACAAAAAAAAAAATACTGGCTAAATTTTCTCGGACAGATGAGAGTTGAATTGATCAGCATTGATTGTGGTAAATGTGGTCCCTCTTTATCCCTGTACTGTGCGAGGATCTTATTTATATTTTTTTGGGTGCATTGTTACCTGAAAAGCTGTGAGTGTATCATATAAACATACAATGGCATGCAAAAGCTCTTGGCACTTTAAAAACAATTTTGTAGGGCAAATATGCTTAGAAAAATAGTGAAATTAAAGGGTCTCTAATGACTTGGAATTGAACTGTACAGAGCTGCAAACTGTTAAAAACTAAATCAAACCAGTAATTGGTTTGACGTTACATTGCCTAAAAAGTCGGGACACATTCCAATTGCTCTGTAGTTTGATAAAATGATTGGCTTTTTGCTGTTCCAAGCTGAGTGGAAAACTTGCCACAGTTCTTCTGCAAATTGTCTCTCTTGCATCTGTCCCTCCAAGTAATTGCAGACAGCTATGATGTTGTTGACATCAGGGCTCTGTCAAGACTTTATCAACTGTTTTCAATGAAATACAAACATAAATTTTACAACTATTTTTTGAATTAGCACTTAGAATTTAGAATATACTTTTATCTTCTGCAATGCCATTGTGGAAAACAAAAATTAAACCAAATTAAATTAAATTAAAACACCTGAAGCCAAATTCTTTGCACACAACTGTATGTTTCTGACTTGAGTGGAAATTACTCTCTAATGATGTCTGAGACCCACTGCCAGTGATGAAAGTGCTTGTCTTGGCTGGGTCTGGAGTCTTGTGTTGTTGCTGCTGGGGGGGAGGAGTTTACTTTCCTCCCCACTGCTCCTCTTGCCTCTTATTATTTCTATTGTTGCCACAGCAAGTACATTGATCAGCCTCCGCATTAAATACACCTGCCTAATATTGTGTAGGTCACCTTTGTGCCACCAAAAGAGATCTGACCTGCCAGGGCATGGACTTCACAAGACTTCTGATGGTGTCATCCTAAAAAATGTGTAGATTTAGATACTCAAATGATTCCAAAAGGTGCATAAATTAAAAGCCTTTATTATCGCATTGCTACAACATAACAGGTGGTCTTCATAAGGGCATAAGTCTGGTAGGTTCATCTATATACAGTATTTAGTCCCAGAGGACCAGCCACTGAAGGTGTCTTGTGATATCTAGAACCAAGACATTAGCGATAGATCCTGTTGGAAAGTGGGGCCTCCTTATGTCAGACTTTTTTTTGCAGCACAGTTTTTAGTTTTTCCCACAGATGCTTGACTGGATTGAGATCCGGTAAATTTGGAGGCCAAGTTAACACCTTGAAGTTTTTGTCATGTTCTTTGAACCATTCCAAACAAATTTTTTTCAGGGTGGCAATGCACATAATACTGCTCAGAGAGGCCACAGCCATTAGTAAATACCATTGCCATGAAAGGGTGTATTTGGTCTGCCACAATGTTGAGGTAGGTGGTACGTGTCAAAAGAGCATTCACTTCAATGCCAAGACCTAAAGTTTTGCAGAAAAAAACATAGCCCGGAGCACTGCCTCTGCTGGCTTGCCCTTTTCCAATAGTGCACCCTGCTGACAACTTTATGCCCTACAAACAATGCGTACATACACCCGGCCATACACGTGATGTAAAGTAAATGCGATTCGTCAGATCAGGCCTCTTTCTTCCATTGCTTCCTGGTCCAGTTCTATCCATTACATGCCCGTTGTATTTGCATTTGGTGGTGGACAGAGGTCAGCACAGGCACCGCCACCACTTCTCAGCTATGCAGTGCATTCGTAACAAGCTGCGATGCACTGTGTGTTCTGACACAAGCAATTACTGCTTCTGTAGGGTTGGACCAAATGGCCATGACTGTGCTCCCCACACATCACTGAGCTTTGGGTCCCCATGACCCTCTCACCGGACATGGCAGGTACTGACCACTGCATTCCAGGAACACCTCACAAGACCTGCCATTTTATAGATGATCTGACCCAGTTGTTGAGAAATCCCAACTTGGCCCCTGTCAGAGTTGCTCCAATCTTTACGCTCCCCCATTTTTCCTGCTTATAACGCATAAACATCAAGAACTGACGCTTCACTTGCTACATCCCAATCCTTGACAGGTGCCATTGTGACAAGATAGTCAATGTTATTCACTTTCCTGGTGAGCAGTCTTAATATTGTGGCTGATCAGTGCTACTATGCAGTGTATGACATCAATTATTTTAGTCACATTAGTTGTTTGTTGCAATGGATTTCAGGCTACAAAAAACAGTTATACTAAATCTTACATTCTTCTACTTTAGATGAATGTATTTTATTAATTGAATGCTCCCGACACCATAACAGCTTTAACTGTCGTCTTTGATTTGCTAATTGCCCTGGTGATAAGCGCATCCGTTCACTCAGGTGAAAACACAATATTTGGGTCTTCAGGCCTAGTCTGTTGGAGTTCAGATGAAGTTCAGTCATGCCTGTCTTTCTCCTCTGAGGCTTTTCCAGTCAGCAGAGCTTTTAGCTGGTAGTGCGGGGAGACATATCTTTTGCCCGTCCGGGGCGTGAGGCCCTGATGGTGCTCAGCATAGCCACTGCTCGCCAGCTGCATAAAGGTGGGTCACAGCCTATTTGTCATTGTTTCTCGCTTGGCTTGTTCAGTCTGAGAAGGCGACAGTGACAGAGTCAAGGCAGGGAGCAGATGCAGTTCTGCAGAAAGTGATTGAGGTGCCCCATCTCCCTTCCTACCGCCTGTCCGTAACGTCCCCCCTGTATCTTTCTCTCTCTCTCTCCCGCTGTCATTCCCCCAGCCCTGACTCGCCCCTGCTCCCCTTCTTCTGCTCCCACTGTTTCTCTGTCCCTTTCGCTTTCTTCTTTTAGGCCTATATCGTGGGGTGATTAGAATTTAACGAGGAGCAGTGCTCCTGGGCTTGTGGTGTTGCAGAGTTGTGAGCATTGTTCTCCAGCCAGGCATTGCCTTAGGGCACGTGGAGCTCTCAGCGGAGATGAAACCTGTGCCATTGGACAGAAGGCATGGGGGAGCAGGTCAGCGGGTGCGGGTGGCATATGCAGCCCAGCAGCAGCTTTGTGTTTATGCCTCTCCTGTCCTGCATTCCCACCTGTTAACTTTCAGTTTTCTGGCAGGTGGCCATGTTCCTTGAATTTTATGGTTTTTACAGCGCTATGTGGCAGAGTGATGCCACTCCTACTGAGGTGGCTATGTAAAGCTATGCTTGATTAAATTGTGTGTTAGTACTTGATCAGGCACTGATCCTGTTTCATATTCATAAATGCTTCAGTTAATATGAAAAATTACTTGTTCCAATGGGTACAGGAAGGGAGTCCATGGAGATTCCTACAAAGGAGTATACATACAACATGCAGTCGCCTTTAGAATTCCTCCATGTTTTCTTTGATTTTGTGGTGTCCATTGCAGGTGACATTCATTATACTCATTGGTTATTGTTTTATGGGGAAAACAAAAAGCTGCAGACTAATATTCAAAGTCATTAAAAGTGAAATTAAGCAAAGCCAGCATTGTTTTCTATCCGATCATAATTTATGTTTGTTGCTGGAGGGAAATGAGTTTAATTCCTCTGAGATAATGCGCAATAAATCAGAGACAAATGGCTGTCGCTGTATTATCACCAAGTGATCTCGGACCTCCCCTCCTGCAGATCAGTATTCTCACTCACCTCTCTGATCACATTGTTCACTCAGCTCAGCAGATGGTGCACGTATCAGACATGAGCTTCTGCTTTCAAGGAGAGAGAGAGAGAGAGAGAGAGAGAGAGAGAGAATTATGGCACTTTTTAAAAATCTGAAATTATGTCAATTTACGCTCTGGCATTACAAAAAAATAAATAAATAAACAGCCATCAAAGTATGTGCTTTTGCAATTGGATGCAAAAAAAAAAATTACACTCTGGCATCCTTTCAAAAAAGAACAGCCGAAGCAAAAGAATGAAAGTTATGAGAATGATTAAATTGAATTGAGTCCAGGGGGAGCCGTCAGTATGACTCCTGTGTTTGTGTGTGTGTGTGTGTGTGCGCGTGTGCGTGTGTGTATGCATGCGTACTCTGTTATTACCCTGCCCGGGGGGGAGCAGAGGGAATAGCACTTAACATCACTAAATTTGGCAAACTCACCAAGTAAGTTACCTTGTTCCTTTTGATTGTTTGTCATTGTGTCCATGTGATGGAAACTGCAATTTTTTTCGTCAGATCCCAATGAAAAAAATTATGCCCTCAGAATCTCGAACCATAGGCCGCATCCATTCAGCAGAATCAGTTTTTGGGATCCCATTGAAAAGAAAAAGTGAAGATTTGCTCAGGAACCAGTCGCGAGAACCAAGCAATGCAGTAGATCTGATTTTATTGATCAAGGAGGAAAACCCCCGCAGGGCAGAAGGCAAAGGTACAAAGTCCAGTATCCAAAAATCACAATCCAGTGGGGCAGAAACAGAGTCGAAAACAAGGGCAGCAATCACAATACTCGTGGTCGGGCAAAAATGGGTTTGGTATGCAGGCACAGAGATAACAGAAGCAAAGCCAAAATCCAGTGGGTGTAATCCAAACCATAACCAGGGCAGCAATCATAGAAATCGTAGTCGGGCAGAAAATGGTCAAAAACACAGATGCAACAATAAATACAAAATCACAAAGCCAAAAAACGAAAAATGGGACGGTCCAGTCAGAAAGGAATCACTGAGAGAACTAGGCGAGAGAAACGTGGCACAAGCAAACTGAGAGAAACGATCTGACAAGAAAGTGCTGTGAAAAGACTCCTAATATACACTCCACGGGAACCACATACTACACAGAAGACAGGTGCTGGAAATGAGACTAATTACTAAGGAGGGAACAAGAGGGAGAACCTAATCACATAAAATAGGCAAAAGCCAAAACGCGGACAGGGATCAAGAGACAATCCTATAGACAAACATACGGCTCCGGTCAAGGAGTTCTAACGTCCGTAGATAATGAGAGAAAGAACAGCGCAAGCAATTGTGGAGAATCCACAGAAAACGCAGCAGAGGAGATTAGGGAGAGACAAGGTGCAGAGACTAGAACAGGGCGAGTGCTGAGAGCTTGTTAATCAATTAGTAAGTGCAGCTATACAATCCCTTATTGCTCATTAGTTAGGTAGTATTATATACAATGTTAGTTTGTGTTAGTAACTATAGTAGAATAACAGACTGTTAGTTTGGGTTAGTAGAATAGAAAAGCAAGATGAAGGAAGTAAACGAGATCAGAAGGAAGGCTGAAACCCGGAAACCATTAAATCATCCGAAGAGTGGCTCGCAATACCGGGGCTGTGAGCAATGACAAGACAAGAGACCAGACGGGGGGAGACAAAGTGCAGTGCATGGTAGAAAGCAAAACATGGACCGGAATAACTATGGTGAAAAGTACAACATGGAAAAACTAAACTATGACAATGCATAAAAAAATCAAAGTAACAAAATCACAATACACATTACAAAGAATAGTCAGACATGGCAAAAATCCAAATATAAACATGGCAAAGCAGAACATGGACATGGCAAGGCAGGGCAGAGACATGGCAGGCAGGCAGAATCAGAACAAAAAATCCTAAAATCTCAAAAATCTCTGTTTCAACATTGGTGAATTTTGTCAAAACAGATCCCGTGGACTTGTAATTTGTCAGACCAGAAGTCTATTACTCCTAGAAGTGTGCAAGGACTCATTGAGTGTTGTAGACGGCATTTGTCTGTTAATATCATATCAGGTGAGTTTGGGCGCCTCTAACGGTGAATCTGGAAACTTTCAGGGGAGGCGATCATGTTCAAACCAAATTGCCACAGCTCTCCTTGAATGCAGTGCAGGCTGCCCTCAAAGCAGTCCAGCTATAAGGCGCATGGAATTATAGGATAGAAGTAAATAATTTCATCTAAAAGAAGGCTAGTAACACCTAACAAAGTATATGGACTTTAATAAATAAAAATATTGTGTAAAATTACACAAAACAGGCCATCATACTAATATAACCAAAGTCCATGTCTCTACACTGCTCTGTTCCAAGTTTTTAAGCAAACCAGCATAAATCTATCTCCCATAATTCAGCTGTAAGCGCCCATCACTTCATATTCAGAGTGTTACTCAGGTGCAGATTGTTTCTCAGTTATAAAAACCATCATCTTAGCACTTCCACTATGTATCATTGCCTTTGTCAAGATTTACCAGTACAATAAAGAAATAACACACATTCTTAGCAACTGAGCAAGTGAATATTCATTTTCCAGAAGTGAAACTGGTACCAAATAAAGCCAATGGTTTGAATAATGTAGCCAAGTTGCTAATATAGCTAGCAGCCATGCTCTGGGAAATGTAGCGACCCACATAAAAATAAATGGGAACCTAAGCAATTACAGAGTACCTAACTACAGCTGTTGGACTCTTCAGTTGAAGTAATGATTAATTCTAACAAACTTACTTCTCAGCAAACCTAGTGTCTCTAAATGGAGAACAGTAAACCTAAACTGTTGCTAGCTAACTGGTTAGAAACACGACTGCGGCTGGAGGTAAAGTTTCTCCGATTGCTGTCCCTGTCAATTCTCGATTTTGATCTGTTGGTGAGAGATGAGCCCAGTGGTGCTCCAACAGTTGAAATGTTTCCAGCTAAGAGCGCTGCAGGAAAAAGCTCTATGCTGAAGGCATTTTGTGCGCCGGGGACATTGAGCGCCGTAATTTGCTGCTGCCAGCACAAAAATCGCTTCCTGTGGACACAGGCCCTATTCATCGCGAAGCCAAATTGTTTCCATTTGTATCCCTCCAGTCTTTTGTAGGCTTTGAGAGACTCTTGGGAGTAGGACAAGGGAAAGTTGATCAGGTAATTGCAGGTCTGGAACCTTGTCCAATTCAGCTGACTCAATACTAGTGAAAAGCACACCTGAGGCATTATAAGAATCAATAAATTTGATTTATTCAGTTTTGAATGATATACCTCAATTACTTTGCAGTGAATTTGATAGCTTGAATTCGGTGCTAGTGCCATCCATTTTCACTCAGGCTTTTCCAGCCAAAATGGCAGAGTAAACAAAAAGAGTCATGTGAGGTCCAAAGCATGGTAAATAAAAATGGCAGAATTTTTCTGGAATGAGTTAAATTTTCTACTGTTTATTGCCCTAATATAAAAGCTGCTCCGCAAATTTTCTCAGATTTTCTCTAGCGGGTCCACATGACTAATCATGCCTTGAATTTAGGCATTTTTCGTTGTTTTTTATCATAAGCATTCTCAGATGAAAGTCACTCTTAAACTAGAGACAGGAGATTGGATTGGGTTTAAGGGGCCAGTGTGCTGTAGCTGCTGAGGATGAGACTGCAATACGAACCCCTGATTTTGCATACTTCAGTCAAGGGGACCAACTAAAAATAAAATAAAAATTTTGCTTCCGTAAAAATTGTCATTTTCAACAGCCTATTGCAGGAAAATGAAATGAGAAAAGCCAAATCTGCCAAATATGATAGCAGATTCATAAATTTTATGTAATTTTAGGTGCACCCGTTGACATTAATTTAGGAACATTGGGAAGTGTATTTTTATCACCTCAAATATGCTTATAAGTCATTGCTACATTCGCAAGGGACTAGACACCCCCTCCTTAAATTGGGAATTACTCCATGAAAAATTGGAGTTGGCACTTACAGTAAGGCTTGGGATTTGTACATTTGAAATGATGGCTACATTTTTTCTAAATTTTCTGAGACAGTGTGATGCAGACTCTGGTCCACTTGGCTTTTTTCTTTTTCTGAAGCTCTGTGCAAAGGGAGATATTCATAACTCCCACAATTGGCTGCCTTGACCTTTTATTCTCTTTACAAGGACTGCTGGCTCTCATGTCGAATATTATAATTAGGCTGGCCATATGGGGAGGCCTTTTACTTTATTCAGTTGAAGCGCAACGCCTTACCAGAGTACGTGGATTACGCCAAGTTGTTTACTGATTTCCAACTGATTTCATTCGTCTGTTTGTTTTTCTGTCTGTCAGCTGTCAAGTGCAAAACCTGTTTGGTCAGTGGACACAAAATTTTCATAAAAGATGTGCAATGCTCCAAGGATTACCTGATAAAATTTTGAACCTAATTGGGTCAAGGCCAAGATCATCTCTAAACAGGAGGGGTGTGTTGTGCCTTCCTGGCACCACTTTTTTTTTGCATTCCTCCCGCTTATGTGTACCAGCATTACTGCCAACACAGAAATCATCCATTTATACGTTCCATAATTAGGGAAGAAAAATATTGATCGTGAGTAGGAATTTAAAACTCATTATTTCTCACAAGAGAGGAAGGACACAAAGGATGACCAAACAACACCTGGCTTCTCTTCCTCCTCAAGGCACCTTCAGTCAAGAGGACATCTAATGGACCTGCAAGCAGTTTGTTTCCTTGGTTTTTTTTTTTTTTTTTTTGTTCGCTAATGCCTGAATTCAGCATGTTAGTCATTAAATCAACAAACTTCTGCCTTCGTCCTAAGGCTTTTCATGTCTAAAGACACATTTCACAGAATAAAGAGATTAGCCGCTTAAAGTGTGCATTAGACTTTGAAAGCCTTGATAATAACCAGTATATTCATTCCAGTGAATGAAGGTATATGTTTTTATGTTCAAATGTGCATCTCAGAGCTTTTGGATGCATATAATGAAAACAGAGCACTTCACTAAGTTAATGGGAAAAGTAATGGTAAGGGCAGAGGTCTTTGAGTCTCTTTCGGCAAGTGGCTAGTGCTGAAAACTTGTTTACAAATTGAACAGGTTTTATAAATCCATCTGTCTTGATAGACAGCTGGAAGTAAAAAGGGCAGATTTAATTTGACGGTTGGATACCCTCCTTTAAGCTGATTCCTTGAGGTCTTTTCGGTTTATACCTCATACCAGGCAAATAAATAAATAATGGTGTGGAGAAATCAATTCCTCTGGCGTAGCAGCATCTGATTGTAATTAATAACAAAAGTGCATGAAAGAACACACTTTTATTGAGGTATGTGGGTTGTACAAAAGTTTCTGATTTGTCATGTAGCTCACCTGGCAATCATTTTGAGCCAATGCGACTGGACACAAATTGCTTTACTAGCCAGCAGGGAGCGCTGGAGACAGACCTTTTCAGACTCACTGGTTGGCACGGCAACTTCCGTCAACTGGTTCTGGTCAGTTGCCTGTCTCACTAATGCAATATTGACATAGTGGTGAAGTTTCAATGCTTTATCTGTATGGGATGTGCATTCTGCAGCCTCACAGTGACATTCCATCCTTACACATGTAATGTAACCTATGCTTGGTTTACATCTAGGTGAGAGAGTTCAGAAAACACAGGCCTCGCCATTAATAGCATGCATTTATAGCCTGCCAACCGGAAGTGGGCTTGCTGTCAAGTTACCCATAATGCAAAGCAAATATGAGGCAGAGGACCCCCAGTTGAATATAATAACAGGATCTTGAACAGTTTCTATTAAAAACACAAATGCAGAAACACATGTGCACTCATAAATACATTAAGTGTGTGCATTAACAATGAGCATTAATGTCCCATTGAATTGATAATTTCTGCTTTTACCCAGCTGTGTTTAATATGAGGCTATATTAGCTGCGGTCCCTTCTGATCCTTCAGAAGGGCAGCTCCTCGGAAAATGCAGTCCAGCGATATACTGTAGTTACTACATAAGAAGTTACTCTGAACCTCATAAAATCTTAGAATTAGTGCAATTACTTAGAGCATAATATTCTTGTTATAACTGGATTAAATGCCCAAACAGAATAAAAATGCTCCAAGTAAACATTCAGTCAGAATTAACTGTCCCAAACCGATTGAAATTTCAATCAGTTTCAGTGGAATCGTATAGACCTTTTCAAAAAAGGATCAAAATAAAATTTTACCCTTTCATGCATGGAGGTCACTACAGTGTACAGCTGTTTATAAGTGTCTATTTCTATATATACACAGTAAATTCCCCAGTGTAAAATATACATTGTCAAAGTTCATTAACTCTTTGAGAGTTATTCCAACAACAGCGTGAGTAAGATGCCCCCCAGTGATGGTGAAAATTTTCGTAGTTATTAGAGGTGGTGTAAGAAGTACTCTGGAAAGCTCCACCCACCGTCTCCTCCTCCTCTCAAACTGAGCAGAATTTTTCCAGCGCCATTTTCTTGTCATCGACTGACTACGGTAAGTTTCTCTTAATCACTTATTAAACGAATTTGGCATTTGAATAGAAGCTGCATTTAGAATACCTTTATATTGGTGTTTGCCTAACCGATTTTGTGTCTTAAAATACCTAATTTCAAAAGGCTAATGTGACCGAGTTGATGGCTAGCTGAGTTGGCTAAACTAGCAAACGTCAGCTTGGCTAACGTCGTTTGTGTGAGCGGGCAAATGTAATTAGCCTTGACAAATTAGTTTCGTATAAATTATTGCTGTGCACTAATGGTTTTTTTAATGCTTACGTTAGTTAAACTAAATGAGGGGATTTCACGTTTGTCACTGTTATATTTCTTTTGCAGCCCTTTCTAATGTGTGTTTGGCAGCAACATTAGCTAACTTGACGTTAGTTCAATTTAACTTGACATTGATTTCTCAACGTTGACTGGTGCTGTTATTGACGAACTCCGGTCTGTTTCTAATGGGATAGTATCCGGTATTAAACGGGCCGTGGGGCTAAGTTCTTATGTAGTATTGACCTGCTCCGACGTTACCGTGTTTTATTATTGGTATACGTCTTCTACGGTTTGATGTAAGGTTAATTGTATCCCTGGACGAAAGTCGGGAAAACTATGGATCAGCGGTCGTGACGCCGCGTCCGCCGCCGACACTGCTTGTGTGCGCTCTACAGGTTACAGTTTTGATCCTAATTATATTTGCTGTGGGCATTGGTCATGGTAAGATCTGGACGCCTATTTTCAGGTCTGGGGATACACCTACAGCGATCGTGGGCGATCGGACGTGTTTATAAACACGCTGCAGCCTTTCCCCGCTCTGCGTTCTGGGGCTGAGCCCCACCCCACCCACACACACACACACACACACACACACACACACACGGAGCGAAGTCAGCGAGCAGAGCAGAGGCCGCAGTGGAGACAGTCAATGAACCATGTGAAGATAATTAGAATATTAACCACGTTACTGATAAGTGCAATAAAACTATCGCGACTAAAACGCCATTACTTTATCAATACACCATAAACATGTAGAATGCGATATTTTAAGCTGCTCTGATGTATATTTAAAACTTTAACATGCATTGTGGTAGTTCTGAATCAAAAAGTCTTAAAAGTATTAAACTTTGTAAAATCTGTTAACACCCTGGTACAAGCTAGCTGACTTTATTCCCTTTATGCCTTTTTAATGTTGCATGGATTCATTTGTTTTTCAGATTTGTATGTGCTGTGGTCCGGTGATGGTAAGTAACATTTTAAATATTAACCTTAGTATTTTTTAAACACATGTCAAAATGGTTTCTGCTTGCACACCTCAGAGACTACCCAGTCAAGTGGCTTTACATTTTATATTGGACCAAATCTGCCCGTGACCAATACGGTTTCCCCATTTACTGTAATGTTCCAACAGGAGCTCATGCAACTGTCAGAGTAGCTTTGTGTTGTACATTATAATATGGATTTAGTTTAGCTGTTTTTACAGATATCATCATGTTGATTAGAACCAAAATCGATAACGAACAGAAATATGTCAAGATCAGTGAACCCAACCTGGATGAATTCTTGAATTCTGGTTAGCCATCAGTCACATGCCATTGGAAAGTAGATGTGTCAGTTCATAACTTTTGGAGAGGCACATCATTGTTCTATTGATTGAAAATCATCTTCGCCTCACTTTCTAGCAAGCTACTTTTAATAAGTAAGTAAAGCTTTATTTATATAACTCATTCTGAAAAACAGTTACAAAGTGCTTCATATACGCGGAAATAAAAGCCAATCCATAGAAAAACCAATACATTGCATGTTAGTATACGGACAAATTCAGGCGCACGCGCATATACATATGCATAGACATTCATATCTTTACAGACTACACCACTTTTGTGCATCTCCAGAGGTCACAGCTTTTTAATCTTGTATGGAATGACTCTGTGTTTTTTTTTTTTTCCCCTCAAGCTTTTAAGAAGTTCTCCATTCCACCCCTCAGCGAAGGCATCAGAGTTTATGATGAGACGGGAACTGAGGTGGATGCAGACGTCTTTGAAGAAGTAGTACAGCAACCCAACGCTGGTGTATTCACCATCAGATTTGACAATGGTAAACTTGTTCTTATTTGATTCCCATTTCCTTCAGCATAGTGCATGGAATGTTGAGTAAGACTCAGTTACACTTTTAGGTTGTGAAAAACCGACAAATGGTAGGTGTTTGTATCTTCCTGACGACGATAGTCGGGAAATACTATGGTTTACTTCCGGGGGCGGCACCGCCGCAGCAGAGATTTTATGTTCCGGGCTCTGGAAGCCACAATTATTACTGGAACTTCTCCAAATTTCATACAGGCGAAGACATTGATTGGACAATGCTTCAGACCGTTTTTTTTGCGCATTTCGGACGTCCAATATGATTGCTGGCAGCCATTTTGTCCGAAATTTGGCAATCGGGACGATAGGCGACTCTGTCCCAGTTCCAGCCGAGTTATCTAGTTTTTATCACTGACCCATTTATCTGTTTTCAGCTATTGGTGTTTAAATTTCTAAATGTTGGATTAATAGTGTCTATCTATCTAGGTGGCCTACTACATTCAAGCAGAAGGTCCTCCATCAGAGCAAGACTCTCCCTACCTCAAGCGACCTTGAAGAACTGATGTATTGCGCAGAAGCAGTGTCAAGTGAAGAGCAAATGGATGATGACACTCTTGCCTCTGGTAGTTTGATTTTCTTCAAGGGCTTTGACTTTTTCCTTTTTCAGTCCCCCAGCCTATTCTTGGTTCAGCTGTAGCTTAAAAGGAATGATGTTTTTAAATTGTAGGACTATAGTACCAACATAGCTCTTTTGTTTGTTTTCAGGATGGGATAGTGATCTGTCTTCCATTATCCTCCTCCTCCACCTGATTCCTCCTTCACCCCAAGGCCGGAAAAGACCTGGAAAGGTGTCCGCTTCTCAAGCTGAGAAGCATCTTGTCGTGTTCAAGAAGGTTTGTTTTGTAGCTTATATGGATGTCAAGACTTTATATTTATTTTTTTATTTGAGACAACCGGAGTGGACACAAAGTTGGAAGAAAACACTGTTTTCCCCTCATCTGTAATGTCTCACATGTATGAAGCACATTCTGGTGTAAAAATACTGCAAAATTGATTAAACTGTTTCTGGGTTGCGTAACAGTATCTCGTATTTGGGACGCCTTATAGATTTGGGAAACTTTAAGATACCTTGTAATAAGATCTTGCATGAGAGATATTTAAACTATTTTACTCTGATTTTCAACGTTTAACATGTAATATTTATGCTTTTAACCCTCAGAGCGGAACAAGCATCCAGGAACATGTTGATGCCATCAACAGCAGCACTCAACCCTATCTACTTGGCGTTGGGATGAAGAAGAGCGCCATTCATGAGTTCTTCATCATTCTGGACAAGCAGGTCATACCATGCAAGTCAACCAGTTCACTTGGAGCTTTCGATGAACTTTTTAAGGCACACTTTGTATTTGGTACAATGTACAATAAGATGCTCCTCAACATGTACACCTTCATACAGACAACTGTGTTCCGTCTTGGAACAGTTAGTTTTCTTTCTACTTTTGTTGCAGCTTGCTTTGTTTAGTGTGCTATATTCTGAATTGGTACATCAATGATTAAAAAAATATTTTCTCAAGGTATTGTTTTGACCATGTCTAGGTAAATCTATAAATCCAGGAACCACTTTATTGTAAACTACTGCTCTTAATCAGAGAGTTGAATGTCTTCAGGCAGTGTTTCTTAATTGGGGACACCTGATTCAATGAACCAAGAACTTGACTATTGGTATCAGCCAATTAACCGAATCATGTCATTGCTGAGCTGGAACACAAATATGTAGGGTTTGGAGTTGAGAATGGAATGGAGTTGAGAACCACTGTTCTAAAGCACCTAAATATGTCGTGTCTCACCACTGGGGGGGCATTCAGAATTTGGCCAACTCTTGAAGTTAACACGAATGCACATGAAGGCAAACACACTCTCACATTACAAAACACCTAGTGGCCCATTTGATTAGACTTTGGTTAGAATTGATTGGTACATCCAGATAATGGGAAAGTTTGTTCTGGATTGAAAATGGCTGGAATTATCCTGATGGGTGTATCATCTGAAATGCACTTTAAATACACATTGTCAGTGTTATGAGAAATGGTTAAGGTTTTACCATTTTAATGTATTTCATCTATTAAACTGAAATTGAAGTTTAATGGTTATGTAGCATGTGATAAGGGAGCTGTCACAGTTGCGTCACAAAACCTAAAGAAAATTAAACTTGCTTTTGAATTGTACACTAAACTTTAAGGGTTAATGTTTTTATTTTTAATAAATTGGTATTAAGCCATGAATATGTTGCCGTTTGTTTTTTTTCCCACGCTGATCATTTTTTCAGTTGTTTTAAGTGTTAGCTGGACATGTTTAAAGTACTCAATTGCAAAACACTAAAGAGTAGTCTAATAATCAACAAGGTATTGGGGAAGAGTAACACTCACAGGGAGTAAATACAGGAGTAAATTATCTTTAACACTGGCAGGAGTCAATAATAAATCAACACTGTTGGGAGTAATTTCTTACAACTTGGTGTTCAGTAGGTTTAACACTCATGAAGAGTGAATTATTAAGAGTAAATTCTGATTAACTCTTAAACTCTTAGTGTTAAATAGGAATTACACTATGGGTGTTATTTCCATCAAAGTGTAAAACTTTATTAACACTTCTCAGTGTAGTGAAGTGTAAAATATTAACTCTGACCAGAGTTGAATTGACTCTGAAAATTCAACACAATGTTCAGTGTTACTTTTACACTCTGTAGATAAGGACCATATGTTCACTGACTCAGTGTTAAAATTAACTCTTTAAGTGTTAAATTAACACTGCCGATTTTACTGTGTATATATATGCCTGCAATTTCGGGCAATGCTGCATATAGTCATCTCTAGTGGAAGCTATTGCATCATCCCATACAAAATATCCCATTGGGAGGTCATTGCAATGGGAAAAAGTAGTCATTTATAGAAAAAATGTTTTGCATGCCTAAGGATGTATAAAACCACTTAGTAAAGAAATCCTGACTGAGTTTATCATTATTCATGCATGAGAGGGTTAAAGCATGTAAACGATATAACCTGATTACTTGCTGCGTTCTTCCTGCGCTTTCCCTCTGTCTTGATATAACTGGAAACTGCATTGGGACATGTGTTTCTCTTCTTTCTAAAGATAACGGTTTCTGAGCTGAACTGAGGGCTGTACTACAAATCAAGTTCAAAATAAACCAGACTTTCTTTGTGTGAGCTGGCTTGACAAACCTTAAACTCTCAATCAGAGATACCATAAGTCACCATGGCAGGTCAAAAGAAAGTAGCCTCTGTGACATTGAAAACCCCGGCTTTCTGCTCAAATATCCTCTCTGTTTTTTAGTATACTATTGTGGTCCAGTGCTCAGAGCAAGCATGTGTTGTCTTCAAGCTGTTGCTTGATTAACAGCGACACAACAACGGAAACTGCAGCGCTGAAAAAAACGATTCATATCCATCTTCGGGGAGCTGATTAAACAAGTATCAAAGAGATAAAATTGTTGCTGAAGAGGACGAATGCATGACAAATTCATCACTTTAGTGCCAATCATGCAGCTGTTCTGATTAAATGTACTGGCGCATGTCAACATCAGACCTTATTAAATCACATCCCATGACGTGACTCAAAATCTTTAATTGGAATGAGAAACACTGTTTGCATAATGGCTACTAATTGTTGAGGAGTAGACACGTGGAATTCAATAATAGCCCCCATCATTAGTATGGATTACCCTGATTTGTGTGTTTGCCTTTTTTGGCTGAAGTTTCATCAGTATTTTAAAGTTTTGTTCTTTTATTTTTTAAGATGTGCTTGTTTTGTCATGTCACTGACAAATGTAATTTGTCATGTCCATCATTGTCATTTAAATGATGGAAAGCTAATGAGGTGTAATTAAAGTTGTGCGTATCTGCTGCAGTCATTAAAGCTGTAGTTTTACCTAGAAAGTGGGGTACAACTGAATGCTCGCAGAGACTAATTTTGATTGCACTATCAGTTTAATTTATTTGCCTCCCTTCAATGTGGTAGGTATTCTGAGGCTTTCGTGTGGCTCTGAACATTGGCCCTATTCCTCTGTCTAACCTTCATTCATAACTTTCCTCAGTAGTAGCAGCTCTCCCACTGAGCAGCTCATGTCAGCGGCACTTGTGTACGGTATAGCAAAGGCTACGGCCGTTATGGGCTGGAAGCATTCAGTAACTCCTGCTAATGGTGGGGAGTGAGTGAAAATGGGAAGCGCAGGCCTTGGTGTGCTGGTGGTGGTGATTAGCTTTGAGGCATTGAGGGAGAAAGGAGAGGAAATGTCCTGGCAACACTGCAGCACTTTCTGCTGAGACAAGCTTACTGTGTCTGCCTGACAGGTGTGTGAAACACGCTAACCGACGGATGCTGACTGACCCCGTATGCAAACAGGTACTCAATGGACTGTGGCTAAACAGAGGCAAAGCAAAAAACTTAACTGTGCACAGTGGCTTGCAGTGTAAAGTTTGAGGATCCTTCCTGTTTTCTTTGCCACTCTCAAAATGTGTATTTATATATCTATGTATATATATATTTTTTTCCAAATAAAAATATAAATATGAAGAGGCTCAAATGATCTATTATCTTTTTCACCTGAAAGTGGGAGATGAATGATGACAAGTATAAAGAGGCTGGTAGGCACATACAGTAATGCTCCGTGATACCGCAGGGATCGTCCATTTCTTTTGCTGAAAGTCTTGTATAGCTATCTGATGCTGTTTGGAAACCTTTATATTTTACGTTACCTGGTTATAAATCTTGTCAGGAGTGCCTATGTTTGCAGGAGATTGCATCATTTTTAATGTGCTTCATCTGCATGGGAGCCATCCAGAGGACCAACCAACAGATGATAATGTGGGGCTTTTGATGTGTGGTGGGATGGAACCACATGGCACATTGGGATATACGCAAAAGAGGCCTGATAATACATTTTGTACAATGTTTTTATTCATTATGTATTGGGATTGTATTTTAGTGGTAGATTTGTGCAACTGTTGAGCCACTATTTCATATACAAAATGCCATTTAATTACTAAAAACAGGAGACTAAATTAGCAAAACATAACCTGATTATTATAACAATTTATATCTTAAAGGGGACATATTATAACAAAGAAAATTCACTTTGTAGAAGGTCGTGGGTTCGAATCCGGCCTGGGGCCTTCCTGTGTGGAGTTTGCATGTTCTCCCCGTGTTGCGTGGGTTTTCTCCGGGTACTCCTGTTTCCTCCCACAGTCCAAAGACATGCATATCAGGCTAATTGGAGACACTAAATTGCCCATAAGTATGAGTGTGAGAGTGAATGGTGTGTGCGCCCTGCGATGGATTGGCAAGCTGTTCAGGGTGGGTCCCTGCCTTTGCCCGTAGTCAGCTGAGATAGGCTCCAGCTCACCCCGTGACCCTAGTGAGGAATAAGCGGGTATAGAAAATGGATGGATGGATATGTGTGGCTTGGTTGTTGATGTGGATTGCTGGCTTGCTTAGTGGCACTCTCGAAACTTAGGCTGCTACTGCATTTTCCAAAGAGCAAGGTACCTTCTGCGCAAACAGACATAAACTGGAAATATTTGCATGGTGGAAATATAACATGGAATGTCAAATTGTCTATTTCATCAAGAAAAGAAGACAATTGGCAAGAAAATCAGTAAAGTGTCCCTTAACCCTTTAAACCCAAGGGTTCCCCTGAAAGCACAACAGAAGAAATGGAATAAAATGAAGCATTACGCACGTAGCAATATAGTCATTCTGCATGTCAGATTAAACAGAAGAACCTTAGCTACAAGAATATCTATGTTTGGAGCATTTTTACATTTTTTTTCTAAACACAATTCCAACACCAACAATATGAATTACCAAACACCAAAATCCCTACAGCGCCACCTAGTTAACCCACTCGCCACAAACCCACTCTGCTGCTTTATGCCACACGCACAACCAGTAGCTCCAATGAAACCAGAGACTCCACAGATTCCAATGACATGTCCCTCTTTACTCTGTTCCAAAGCATCTGCCAGAGATCAGCAAAAGAAGAGCAAAAACAGAAATGGGTTCATAAAAAACAAGAGTATTTACACATCTGAACAAATCCCACAAGTGTCCCCTTCATTTTGAGACCAAAAATTATTCAAATAGGCCTCATGGTTTCAGAGATATGCCCTTTTCAATTTGGGTATGCAATTTTTTAAGCTGAGCTCTAAAAAACAGGCTTGGGTTTTAAAGGTTAAAGAAGCTTTCTTATTTAATATATTTAAGATGCGAGGCAAGAAATGATTGTGGGTTTGTGCATATGCTAATAAGCTGTGATTAACTTTCTTTAACGTTGCCTGGACCTGGAATTTTCCGTTTAATAGCCAAAAACTGTCCGCTGATGCATTTTAGATCATCTGGTGCACAGGTTCTTGCTCTAGGGCAGTTGAACGAACTACAGATTGTACTACCGCATTCTTAGCATACTGTTGGATCCCGAATAGAAACTAGAAAAAAAACTTTGCCAGCAGGGCGAAAATGCTGTCTCTTGTAGAGTGCAATGCAACAGTGTTTTGTGACTAACATGGCAGTGTTACAATATGAAATCATGAAATACACGTTTTGATTTATTGCGATCCAAACAGTTTAGCTGAACATTGGTCGCCCTGCCTGGTTGTTTACAGCACTATTGGCTTCACTTCCCTTTGCGGAAACATGTGACTTGGTAAGAATGGTGGCGCTCATCATTTTCATTATGAGGATGAATAATGGAGCCAAATCCAGTGTTGTAGGAGCTCTGTTTCAAAAAACAGTCTGATGTAAAATTATGAGCACGCAGTTGTAGATGTGGATTCACTCTGGCTGGAGCTTTGTTGTAACTTGTTGACAAATGCAAAAAAAGTAACTGTAATGCTTTGACGGAGAAAGAGGTGGGGACGTCGCACAAAGCTGTGGGAGGGAGAGGCAAACAGGCACAACTGGAAGAAGTGAACTATGCAGATCTGTTTGTGTTTGAGATGTAGATAATTGGAGGAATTTCAAACTGCATTTTTTGAAGTCGAGGGATGGTGGGGGGTCTAACAGCTGAGCCAGGGGGTCTTCAAAGCCGACCATCTCTGGGCTGTTGGACACAGTTGAATACACTACTAGTGGACAGAACTGAGTAAAAATATTTTTAACAGCATTGCCCATTTTTTGATCATCATGGATATCCAACATGTAATGCGAATGAGAGTGTTGGATTCAATGTTACACTGGTACTAAATCAATGATTTGTTTGTGTCCAAACATTAATTTGTTTCACTCACCTCCTGGCTTATGCAAAAACCTGATCAATGAGTTGCTCTTGCTTTGCAAATCTCTTTCATCTCCTGATCTTCTGATGCACACAACAAATTAATTTAAGGAACCTTCTGCTTAGTGTTGCATCAGAAAATCTGTTTAATAGTTTTGCTCTGAGAAATTTACATATATTACTATCAAAACTTTTCCATTGTCCTTAGCCAAGAAAACAAGGTGGTCAACACAAATGTCACATTTGACTGAAAGTAAAACTCAGGTCTAGAGACTGAAAATAACCATAAAAATCACAGTGATGTTGTACCTGCTACTAACACATCACATATCTTTTCAAAAACAGTGTAGGTTGGAGTGTTACAATGCAGAATCACATTTTTTTAAAGTGTAATGAGACCAACTGCCGTCATGGCAAATGCAGGCAATCATGCTCCATTTCTTTCCATTTTTTGGAAACGTACTCGCATACCTGAACTGCCCTTAAAGAAACAACGACCAAACATGAGAGGCCAAGTGAAATGCTTCTGGAAAAAAAAACAAAAAACAAAACTGCTGATACCATTACCTATCATTGACGTATATCCCATGGGTGTATTAGAACTGGATACTGAATGGCAAGATGGCTGCCCATTCATTTCAATGGAAAATGCTCAGTGATGCAGCACGCCGATATGATCCCTTATTTCTGGAGCTATGCGGACATGCGTTTTGTGACTTTTAGCTCACACGTGTAGCATGGGGTTAATGAGTGCATTGGCGTCTGAAGTGTCTCTGACAACAGCCCGCACCCGTGGTACTCCTACAAAGGCCGCGTGTTCACAACCAATTTCCTCCGTAAAAGTAGTAAGCTATTACCCCTGCAGAACCCATGCTACAGCGATATACCAAATGAGCAAACATAGCACTCAGTGAAGTCTGAAAGCTCTAGACCATGACTATTCAACATAATCCTGCAAGGGCCAGTGAGGGTGCAGGCTTTCATTCCAACCAAGCACTTACACACCTGAAACTACTAATCAAGCTCTTTAGTGAAGACTCTTGGGGTTGATTAGTGGTGTCTGGTGTGGAAGTGCTTGGCTGGAATGAAAGCCTGCCCCCACACACCGTCCCCTTCTGGACACGGTTGAATAGCCCTGGTCTAGACTGAAAACAAGTATGAGTGCCAATTTTTATATTACTACATGTAGGCACATATGTCTTGACTAAATATTAGAAAAAAGATTTGAAAAATATCCCATAGTTTTTACCCCTTGGCCGACTCCGGCCCGGAGGGGTATTGTCGTCACCTGCGTGTCTGTCTGTCGTCCGTCGTCCGTCCATGATTTTGTCCGGGCCAGTACTCAGCAACTAATGACTTCACCTTCACAAAATTTGGTATGATAACTCACTATGACCCATAGATGTGCAACGTCAGGTTTCTTGCTGGATTTGACCTTTGACCTTTGCGCTGTGACCTTGAACCTGGAAATCTTGTCCGCGTCAGTACTGGGCAACTAATGATCGCAGTTTCAAAAAATTTGGTATGGTAACTCACTGTGACCCATAGATATGCAAAGTCAGGTTTTTAACTGGATTTGACCTTTGACCTTAATGCTGTAATTCAAAGTAACAGAAATATTCAATCTTATATGGGTCAGTACTCAGCAACTACTGATTGCAGCTTCACCAAATTTGGTATGGTAACTCAGTGACACATAAATGTGCAATGTCACCTTTTTGCTGGATTTGACCTTTGACCTTAATGCTGTAATTCAAAGTAACAGAAATAATCAACTCAGCTAAGGTACATCTTGAACATTTTAATATGAAAAAGGGAAGTGTTAGCCACGCACACGGTTATGGGATGTCACGTTCAAAAGCAGCTGAATACATGCCAGTTAGCTAATATTATTTAACCAAGAACAGCCTTTGCTAGCTCACTGTATATTCTGTAACGTTACATACAATCTAGGTGTAGCAATCAAGTTGGCACATAACAAAGCCATTAATCAAATACAATAAGTCAAAACATTTGTATTGTTACACCTGCTTGCTTTACCAACTTGGTAATAATGTCAGATGACAGCACGGAATCTCCTAAGACTCCAATGCTCCACACTTCGCTACTCATATCAGCATCTGCACTACGTATGAGAATGTTCATAGAGACAAGGTCCCCTTGGTGTTCACTTAGCCTGAATAAAAATAACATTTTTTGTCCCTGTCAAGAAAAAAAAAGGCAGTAATAATTTAAAAGGAAAAAATTAAAAGATTACATATTGGTCATTTGTGGTTGTCAGATTTTTTCTGACAACCTCCTTCTGGAGAAATTTCTTTTTGCCCCCCCATGGTATCATGTGACTTGCAATATGAGCTTTGACCCCGAAGTCCATGCCAGCATGCGTCTCAGCCCTGGCTCTGGGGGCCTGGTATATCCAATGGCACTTGCATGCCCCATTATGGCTGCTGGTTTTATTTAACTTAAAAAAAACTACTGTGATTTGACATTGCCCTATCACCAGTGATGCAACTTTCATTAAAAGTGCATAAATAAACTTCATGTCATGTTTGAGATGGATGAAGACCAGTCTGAACCAACAATGAAACTGTGCACAAATTCATGTTCTGAACAAACTATTACTTAAGTTTATGTTCTCTTGATTTTTTTTTATATGCCCATCACCAGTAATGATGCCACATTATGGTATAGTGCTGTCCGTCTATCTGTCTATCCGTCATCCATGAAGTTTTATTGTGATCACCACTCCTCCAGAGTTTTTTGTGGCAGCCATTTTGAATTTGTTTTCTCTTAAAGGGGACCTAACATGCTGATCCTTCTTTTAATACATATTGGTAATGTTCTAATGTTGGTTGTCCATGCTCAACCTCTGAAAAGTTTCTAAACATAAGATACAGGGATTTTGCCGTAATCCAAGAACGTCATTTCGTGAGCGTGATTTCCTCTCTGAACAGCTTCTCCCAAGCTTTCCAAGAGATCTGGGCAAAAGCTGACGTCAGGTTGTGCCGTCCAATTAGTACAGACCTAGCCAGAGCCATCCACTGCACTGGACCTGCCCACACCGGAAACTATTTTAGCAGGCACTAACAACGGCAGCGTCTACACCTTTGGAAATACAAAAGAAGAACCCCAGATCATTAGAGGTGCAATTTTGGCAGTATCTCTCCCAAAGCTACTTTTACTTTTGGACGCAAAGAAAAACAAATATTTCTCTTCCAAAAGACGACGCCAACGGAAATCAGTAGGTATCTTTTTATGTTTGCTAGCAGCAAACAGCCATAGCCAAAGGGAACGTTAGCTGTTTGTGCTCTGCATTTCACCAAAGACAGCTTTGTCAATAAAGGATAACTCGAGACAGGATAAGCATTTCAGCTGCTTCTCAGACCTGAAGCAGTTGCAGCGATCAAGCACTTGGATTAAGCTGTAAGTAACCATATGACAGCAAATAATGTAAGTGAAGCAAACGTGTTAGGAGTGGCTAGCAGTATCGCTAGAGATAGTTAGCGCTAACAACTGGCCTAAAACGCAGGCTTTGTAAAATATCTGAAGATAAAGCCTGCATTGGTCGTGACTGTCCGTGACTCACAGGCACAGAAGCTAAGTTGCTTTTACTGCATAAGCCAACCTGACATGATAGCCAGTTGATTGTGGCTGTAGCACAGCGGCTAACGTAGCCAAGTTATGGTTGCTAATGTTTGTATCCTAAATATGCAAGAGTGATATCAGAGGAAATTCTACAGAAGGTGCGTGAACATAAACCTCATTTGAAGCTAACTTTTAATAATTGTTTGTTGTTTGGATGCTTGGTACAACTGTTCACAGTAACAGAACTTGCTGTCTGTAAAACCTGTATTGCAAGGGTTTGTCTCCGTGGTTATGACTGCTCGGTTACCAGCTACTGAATGTTAGTTTGCGTGTCTTGCTAATTAAAAATTCTCCAGGTTAACTTATATGCAGTAATTCTGATCGGTATGCTTGTGTTACTTCGGTAAGCATCAATATGGCACTTTCATCATAACGTTCCCCGGTTGTAGCCACTACAGTTAATGATCGCTTCACTTATCCATGACCGGGATCAGCCGAATACTTCACAAATGTCTGAACAAGCTCTCAATGCGAAGCGCAGAGGATCTACCGGCTCACAAATGATTTCTCTGCACTACCTTGACATAATTTCATCCCCCTTTAGAAATTGTTGTGGCTAATAAAAAGCTGAAAAAGGCGGAGATTAAATAGATAATCCTTCCCTGTAAAAGTGATCAATTCGCTAGCTCCACATAAGCAACTTGTCCGCACTAACGGAACTTACAGTCTGCCAAACCTGTATTATGTTCATAACATAACCGAGCTCTCTCTAGCTGTCGCGTACTATCCATAAAGGTGCTTTCACATCAGACACGAAACAAATTTTTCAAAGGACAGATTAGCCTCCATTCAAAGTCAATGCAAAGACATGAATACAGGCGTCATAGGCTCGTTAAGTAGCTTTCACACCGGACGCAAAAAAATTTTTTCACGCGACAGATTACATTCAAAGCCCTGACCGCTTATCAGCTACTGCATGTTAGTTTGCGTGCTCTGCTGATTAAAAATGCTTCTGGTTAACTTATATGCAGCAATTATGATTGGTATGCTTATGTTACTTCGGTAAGCATCAGTGTGACAGTTTCATCATAACATTGCCTGATTGTAGCCACTACAGTTGAAGCTGAACGGAGAGGTGTCTGCCGAGTTGGCGTGCAGTTAGACGAGACGTACATTTTGCAGAGCTTGGGGTGCGTTTTTGGGTGCTTCTGAATCGATCGCTTTACTTAATCCATGACCGGGGTCAGCCTGACACATTTCCAATGTCTGGGCAAGCTCTCTGATACTACTGGTGAAAGCAATAGGGAAGCGCACAGGCTATAACGGTCCGGTATAACAAATGCTGTATTGCCATCGATTGAATATTTAAGTCTTTCCAGTAAAAGTGATCGATTCGCTAGCTCCACCTAAGCAACGGTTCACGCAGACGGAACTTGCGATCTGTAAAACCTGTAAAACGTAAAAAATTATGTTCATGACAGCGGAGTTTGAAGCATTCACAGACGGACAAGCAGTAAACAGCAATGGCATTTACTGCTGAAATAGACTGGCAGAGTATGGCTCAAAATTGATTACACTGCACTTTAGTATGTTTAGGATGAACATCATTACCATAGGCTTGATTTTACATGCTTTTGTGGTGCTCATGGCATGCCTTCATAGCCCTGAATTTGAATTATAAGTGAGTTTCATGACTGAATACTATGAAAGATAGTACTAGAAACATAATACATTAAGCATGATACAAACTTTTCTGGCCAAAGAAAAAGTTTTCTGGATTCTGCACCTTTTAGTCTGCAGATTTGTATAAAAGAATGAGGCATAGTTCCAAGTTAGGGAGGTCAATATTATTA
Source organism: Gymnothorax reevesii (assembly GCA_029721435.1). Taxonomy (NCBI): domain Eukaryota; kingdom Metazoa; phylum Chordata; class Actinopteri; order Anguilliformes; family Muraenidae; genus Gymnothorax; species Gymnothorax reevesii. Next base: position 89,097,630 of record CM056575.1, read on the forward strand.
CCATCTGAAAAGGTAAATGTTCAATTGCTCTTCTATGCTATTAGGTCTTTAAGTATTTCTGACAAAGACTCTTGCAATAATGGGTATGGTAATTGTCTGGTAATTTTACCCATGCCTTTTACCCATTTGAATTTGGGAACAAAGACTTTTTCAAGTCAGTCAAGCAGGGTTAATGAAATGAATTCATTTAAAAAATTACAATATTATTCCATGCGTAAAAATTGGAAGTCTTTGTAACTAACGGTGTTTGACTTGGCAAGGATTAAGCTTCTAGCCATTGGTCAGATGATACCAAAATACAATGCAAACAATGAATTGTACAACAAAAATTGTACTACACATAGATAATGGATAGACTGAAAAAAAATAGAACATAAAAAAATCTAACTAAACAGCTGCGCAGCATTTTTGAATTTGTTCTACTTCAGATTTTGATTTTTGCATAAGCTAATTTTTGAAAGAACTCAGAAATTGAAGTTGATCCAAATCAAAAATGCTTTGCAGCTGGTTGCCAGAATTTGAGTCGAGTTTTTATAATTTTCAGTTTATGGGCTTTTCAAAATCAGGTAAATCTGACTATATTGGTTTAAAAGGATAGTGTGGATTTTTTTGAAGTGAGGTTGTATGAGGTGTTTATCCAAAGGCAATGTATTATCTACAGTAGATGGTGGTCGGCAGGCTCCCAGTCAGGAGAACCTAATGGGAGTAAAAACAAGGACACTAGCTGTGGACGGGGCCAGAAACAGTGTATTTTATCCACCTAAAAGTAGGCTAACCAAAAAAAAATCAATATCAGTTCAAGTGTGCACAATGTGTCTTTTTTCCCCCCAATGCTTTACTTTGCCGTCAGAGAGCCTCGTTTTTTTGCTCTATATTTCCCAAACCGCAGCACTTCTGGTATTCTTTCGCATTTCCCACACTATTCTTACACTGCAAATCAGCTCTTCGTGTCAGAGAGAAGCTGTTTCAATCATTATCAGTAACTACCTTAGAAGCACTTTATGCTACTCTGCCTGTGAATTTAGGTGCTGTCATGTTATAAGCAATTTAATAGGGCCAGTGATGTATTTGGAATAACCCTTTATCACTTTTTATAAAAATCGGGCTACTTCTATCCCTTGAATTGTTGCAAACCTGAGGAGACTGTTAGAGCAAAGCAGTAATGGTTTTATCTCTCAGCACTAAATCAGTGCATATATTCACAGTGGATGTGCTGACGTGGCTGTGTAGTCTTTAACTCGGAGTGCATGGCTGCAGAGGGAATGAATGTTTTTTGAGGTCCGGCCCATGCTGTGTTTGAATGACGGAAGCCCATCCCGCAGAAAGCCCAGTGCAGCCTGGATCCACTGCTTCCTCTCTCCTCTTGTTTTCTGCGCAAGTGCCAGATGCAGCACAGCACAGCCTAGTGCAAAGCTGCCTACAACCCACGACAGTCGATTGCCTTTGCAGAATTCCTGGGTTAACAAGGCTCAGGCTTTGGCGACTCAGCTGTATCTGTTGGGCAGATTGTAAGCTCTATGTCAGATATTCTGCAGCCGCTGAGGAGTTGTGTGAGTATCTGTGAGTCCGGACACTTTCGAAGGTGGGCTCGATGGAGGGAGGGCTGGGGTGAGGATGATGAGATGGGTGAAGCTCAGGGAAACTGCACCAGATGTCAGTGGATTCTTGTTTCTCTTCTTTGTGGCCTCTCATTTGAATAAGTCACGCCCCATGGAAGCTCTGACCCTGAACCCCAGGCTTAGATCTGTCATCCAAATCTGGCACTTGCTCAACTGATGGCATGGCTAATGTATGAGCCTGCACCCACACTGCACCAGCAAAGGCACATCTTACGGTCACAAACTGCTTCCTCTCCACTTTTTTTTTTTTTTTTTGCAAAGCGACATTTATAACATAACACTAGACAATTCCCGCAGAAATTGTAAAAGTGGGCCTGGCCTCTGCAGGTCGGGACACAGGGGTGCCCTGAGATGCTGCTGGGACTACTCAATTGTCTATTTTGTCTCTGTCTATATTTTGTCTGCATTTTTTAGACGTAAAAAAACACTAACGTATAAAAAAATAAAAACAGTGTTGAGAAGCAGTTACGAGGTGAGGAAGAAGGTGCATTAACTTTTTTGTAGTAAAGAGTCGTTTACATTACAGTTCAAAATTTGTCCTTGACAGGTGGCTAGTTGTCAAGGTGGGGGGGGGGGGGGGGTGTTTATGTCAGAGGTGGTGTTGAGCGGGAACTCAGTCCATTCGCAGGTCCATTTGGACCTGCAACAGATGCTTCTGTACCCTTTTCTGGATGGCAGGAGGGACAACAGGCCATGAGAATGGGGATGAATGTCCATGATGATGTAGGCAGCACAGGGGAGAGAGGCACCAATTATTCTGCTGGCTGTCTTTACAATTCTGTTTAGCTGCCTTTGATCATACGCCTTGCAGCTCCCGAACCATACCGCTAACATACATGAAAATAGCACTTTCATCCTTGTCAGTGATTATATTTCAAGGTATTTAGGGATCGAGCCCCTTGGCCTGCAAGGGCGGGGCGCAGGCAGCAGATTCGCGTCACCTTCTGTCTGAAATGGGTTAAACTGTCACCAACGGCCGTTACTACTCGTATTGCAGTGATTCAAATCACAACAGGTCAGATATCACCGACTTCGCGCCAATTTTATAGGTGCAGTGCCTTCTTGTTTTGTAAAAATAAATTAATTTTGCAACCTTTTTTATGATTAACTGTTCAGTTTTCACGTAAACTCAGATTTCATTCTAATGTAAATAATGCATTATTTTCGCCGACTTTGGAGTTTGTTTTGGAGCAACAGTGTTGGAAATAGTACCATATTAAGCCTCCATCAATATCGAAAAAAATCAGAACCTTTTTGGTGTTTGGGTACCGAACCATTCGGGTGCAAAAAAAACGTCAAGCTTACATCCAGTCAAGAATTTTTAGAGTTTAATTTGTAGTGCTGCTGTACGTGGTAATAGCATACAACGGCGGCAGTTGGGATACTGATGACACTCCTGCAAAATTTTTTTCATAACCAAGCTAAGAATATAAACCAGTTGAAAATCAATTGAAACATTTAAGGGTTGAGGTTAAGGTTACGGGTTAAGGGCCGATCACACCAAACGCGCTTTATCGGCGCGGGGCCCCCTTCTATTAATTTTCTCAATGATTAGATGCGTGCTGGACGCAGCTTTTGCGCACCCAGCGCCTCGCATTTAAACGCCCCAGGCGCCTCGCTGTTTTTTGATGCGCTTCTTTGAGTCGCCTCAAAAAAAGGCGCTTCACGACATTGTTAGTCTTTTCCCTGCTGTCCAATCGTTGATAAACCTGAAATAAGTTCACTGACTAATTTGTTGAAATGGTTAATTTCAGAATGTTCGCAGATGAGTGACAGGAACGTTACTTAGCAACACAAAAAAGATGCCTCCAGTGCCTTCTTACAACGTTGGTTTCGAAAAAACAGATCAGACGCGCCGGTGTGATCGGCCCCTTACGAGGTCCTAACAGTGGTACCCTCTGCACAGCGACCCATTATCCTCACTCGAATCAAAGAGCCCTAACAAACTGGTTGGCAGCTATCCAGTATCGTCATGGCTGCCACCGTCCTATGCAATTACCATATAACAGCACGAGAAATTAACGTGTAACGTTATATTCTCTTTACTGGATGTGCGCTGGATGTTGTTCGACACCCCAGTAATTGACTTATTATCAAGCATTAAGGTAAGCCAAAGATTTCTGAATTTCATTTTATTGTGCCCACCGGCTCTGTGTGGTACTCTTACCGAGCTACTTGGCGGACATTAGCTCATGAGCTAGGTAGCTAGCAAGGGAGCAAGCTAAGAAAACACAGAGAATTCATTATTCAGTGGTTGGCGCAAACGCAATCTCACTGAGTAACATCACACTTTACAAATAATTTAGTGGCAGCTGTGACAAAATGCTAAAAAGTTCATTAAACACAACTAGAAGACAAACTTCACCTACCTCAGACCCAGGTCAAAGGGAATCAAATCAAGCCAATATGAGTATTTTAATGACATCCAAAAAAAGACGGACTAATTAGGATTGCCAGCTTGTCTGATAGACTAACAGCCGCTCCAATTACAATCAGCTCATGACTGGTTGCCAGGCAGGTATTACCAGAGACAAATGAATCACTTTCAGCCAGTGCCATATATGGCGCTGAAATAAAACATATCTAGCCAACAGCGTTGCTGCACTAAAACAAGCAAGGGCTACAAATGTGGCCCAAATCTAATTTTTTTACCCCCTTTGTGACTCAGGTTGGATTCTTTTATGACAGTGTGAACAGGACAAGTAACATGGAATCTGATATTTTCAAATCCGATTGGGGTGATTTTCAAATGTGTTACTGCATCGGATTCATATTCATTCCTGTTGAAGGCAACCGCGGTCTGAACAGCCATGTTGCGTTGAATCAAAAAGTATTATGTGAACAGCCAAACAAAAAATCCGATTTGAGTAATAAATCGTAATTCAGTATTAAGGCCTGCAGTGAGAACATAGCCCGCAGTTGAGGTTCACGACAGTTTCAACTGATTTTTGATAGTTGGAATTGTCAGGACGCTCTGGATTGAGCCGTAAAGTAAGGGTTTGAAAGCCAGTGAGGAGGAAAAAGGCGATTTAAACCATACTTTTGGGTAAAATCAAACTTTTTTTAAAAATCAGATTTCACTGCTGATTGGACATGTGTGGGTTTATGTCTCTGCGACCATTGATATGGAAGTTATGGTTATCGCCCTATTCAAAACGTGGGAAGCCCAGTTTGCTGCTAGGCGGTTGCTATGGTGTTTTAGGTGGTTGCTCTATGGTGTTTTAGGTGATTGCTAGGTCATTGCTAGACTGGAGCTATGGTGTTCCCGATGGTTGCTTGGCAGTTGCTATGGTGTTTTGGGTGGTTGCTAGGGCATTTTTAGGTGGTTGATATGGTTTTCTGGGTGGTAGTTAAGGTGTTTGCGGGTAGTTGCTATGTTGATCCTGGTGGTCGGCAAGGCATATTTCGTGGTGTTCTGGGCTTTTGCTAGAGCGTTGCTAGGCTGTTATGGTGCTCTCCGTGGTTGCAAGGGCATTGCCAGGTGGTAGCTATTGCTATGTTATTATATTGTTGCTTGGCAGTTGCTATGGTGGTATGGGTAATTGTTTGTGCGTAACTAGGCAGTTGCTATGGAGTTCTGCCTGGTTGCTAGGAAGGGGTGAAAATCCATGTTTTTCGGGAAAAACCTCTCCCTATCGAGCCCCACGATTTAACATATTTATTGTATGGGTGTTCTTAAAGCTGTAAGACTAGTGGCGAACCAAAATATTTACGGAAGAATAAATAATCATAAAAATAATAAAAATATAGGCACAGAATAATATGACAAATTAAACTCTATATAACTGACTCCCACTACTGGGGAGAGTAGTGGGCCTGCACTCAGCTCAGGCCCACTAATATGAATGGCGAGAACAGGCCGTTCAGCCCAACTACACTCGCCAGTTTCTTATTACTATTGTGAATGTATCCCTTCAGATACTCAATGGCTCAATGGTATCTTTGGTAGCTTTAAGTCAAGCCTGCTCTTGAAAACCCCCAAGGTCTTTGCCTCAACATTATGGACAGGCAAGCTATTTCACATCAAAATTACTCTTTAAGAAATATTTCCAAATATCAGAGCTAAATTTACCTTTGGTCAACTTCCATTTGTGACCCTGAGTTCTACTCACAACACTTGGTCGAATGAATCCTGCATAATTCACTTTGTTAATCCCTTTAACATATTTAAAGACCTCAATCAGATCACCCCTTAGTCTCCATTTCCTAAGACTAAAGAGACTAAGGATCTTCAGCCTCTTCTCATAGCTTTCATCTTTTATACCTGGAATACCTCAGTGACTCTTCTCTGAACTTTCTCTAAAGCCTCTATATCTTTCTTAAAGTATGGTCCCCAGAACTGTACACAATACTCCAGATGTGGTCTGACAAATGTGTTGTACAAAAGAATCATCACCTCCTTAGATTTGTACTCAATACATTTGGCAATGTATCCCTGCATCCCATTGGCTTTTTTAACTGCTACGGCACAATGGCTAGAGCCTGTGAGGGTTTGGTTAACAATCACTCCCAGATCTTTCTTGTGTGGAGCACGTTCCAGTCTTAAACCTCCCATGAAGTAATCCCGTCTAATGTTTTTATTAACTGCATGTACAACTCTACATTTCGCTACATTAAATTTCATTTGCCATATTTCTGCCCAATTCTGGATTCGATCCAAATCATCCTGAATCACTTTAGTGAACTCTAAACTATTTGCCAAACCCCCCCATTTAGTATCATCTGCAAATTTAACTTATCTGCTCTCAATAATTCTATCAAGGTCATTAATGTAGATGAGGAACAGTAGGGGCCCCAACACCGATCCCTGGGGGACGCCACTCCTCACCATACCTAGCTCAGATGAGATAGCACTGACCACCACACTTTGTGTTCTTTCCTGTAACCAGTTCTGAATCCACTCCAGAATCCATAATAATAATTGGAGACACTAAATTGCCCATAGGTATGAGTGTAAGAGTGAATGGTGTGTGCGCCCTGCGGTGGATTGGCAACCTGTCCAGGGTGGGTCCCTGCCTCTGCCTGTAACCAGCTGGGATCGGCTCCAGCTCACCCCGCAACCCTAGCGAGGAATAAGCGGGTATAGAAAATGAAATGATTGCTTCTTGCTTTTAAATAAAAACATTTCAGGGTATTACTAATGCTCTTCCCTCTTGATTTCCCATGAAGCTTCTGCTTCAAGCCCCCCACTACGCTTTGTTGCTTTAAAAGTACTAGTGAATTACCCGTGGCGGGAATAATTTCTTGTGACGACCTACGTCCACATACCAACTTTCATGAATACGGTGACCTTTGACCCTCGTGACCGTGACCTTTGACGAAACGGATCTCTCGCGGTCATTTCTTGTGACAACCTACGTCCACGTACCAACTTTCATGAAAATCTATCCAGGGAGATGGGAGATACGAAAAATTGACCTTTGACCCCAGTGACCTTGACCTTTCAAAAAACTAACCCCTCAAGGACAATTCCAGGAACAACCTACATAGACCCACCAAGTTTGGTGAAGATCTGTCGGAGGACCTCGGAGTAGTAGGGGAACAGACAGACAGACAGACAAACAGACAAACGTTCCTCAAATTATAGTATGATATCATCAATAGTGCATGTAACGCCATCAGCTTCCATCAGGGCAGTCTGCATTTCCCTATGTGTAACACTCACTAACCTCCCTGCCCCCTAAGTCCCTGGTTTCATTAATCCTGTGCTACCCTCAACATACACTGACCCAGTGCAAAGGTACCCCTCCGGTTCAGGTGCAGCCCGTCAGGCTTGAACAGGTCACCCCTGAGTTCCAAAAGATCCAGTGCCCTATAAACCTGTACCCCTCTTTCCAACACCAGGTTCATAGCCACGTGTTAAACCTCCAGATAAAATTCTGCATTCCTCTGCTTGCACTTGGTACCGGTAGAATCCCAGAGAACACTACCGTTGAGGATCTGCTCCTAAGCTTCTCAGCTAATTCCACAAATTTGCCTTGCAGAGCCTCAAACCTACCTTACTTATGTCATTTGTCCCAACATGGACCAGGCTCTGGAGGATCCCTCCCCGCTCTGAGTGAAGCAGTTAGGAGCCTTTTAAATGATAAACTGTATTGTACTCTGCGGGCTGTACATTAATTGCCTTGCATTTTAAAACATTAATGCTTTGCCCTTGTGACCCTTGAAACCCAGTTATAATACCTTTGCATCTTTTCACTCAATTCTGGCCATCAGTGAACGCATAAGTGGGAAGCCCTTGTTAGAAAAGAATGTTGATGGAGTTTTGAGTATTTTTTCTCTATGGCAGTTAAAATGTCTGCTCAGCAGAATTGCTGGCCCACGGAGGGAGATCTGGTGGATGAAATAAGGCAGACAGCTGCTTCTCAGTCAGCTCCTACAAGCAGGCACAGATCAGTCAAGATGGAAGATGACTCACTGATGCCGTACTTCCAAATCAGCAAATGATGATTATTGTGGAGGGATTACACTGAGCAGCAATAACACATTGGGGACAGGAACAGTTGTGGCCTTTGTTTTATCACTGGGGTAGAAAATGTACTCAGCCCTGGAGAGATTGTCAGGATATTCAATTTGAAACTGCCATGGATAGTTTCAGTGTTCAATACTATAGAGTACCTGCACATTATGTTCCATTTTCCCTTTCTTCATGAAATTTGAAATATCATTTTTCCTATGGAGGGTAATTAAAGCGTAAACAAAACGACAATATGCTATTTTTCAAGCAGAAGCAGGGATTACATTTGTCTATTACTCGTAAATGAGCTTTCTATAAGTAGGCTATTAGACCTTCTCCACTGAACATCAATTACGTCTGCCTCTGCAAGATTTTAGAGAAGCTGGATTGCTTAAATAACCTTTTGCAGCAGGTTTCAAACATAGGTCTGTACTTGCGCTATCACACCCCTTATGGCTGCCTTAGTGGACTAATCCTCAGTGACTCCAGTGTGGGTCATCCCACCGCACACCCAGGATTAAATGCTGGATGGAGCAGGGAGTGCATATTTCTGAGCATGGTGTGCGCATGGCAGCACTGGGCCCACTCTCAGTGTGTGCTGAGGGAAGTAGCTCCTTTCCTGGCCTACTGGATTAAAGAACACCAGCTGTGCTCCCGAGCAGCGATGGACCCTCTATCCCATCTACGCCAGCTGTGTGATCTGCACTCTCACCTAAATGCTGTGATGCAGCTTCTCACAAGCCTTTTTTTTAAGGGGGGGGTTGTAAATTTTTTGGACCGATCATTTGCACAGGTGCTTTAGCTGATTCTGTCTTCAGTTTTCAATTGCACATCCATTAGGGTTCTGATATTTATGCAGGATTTTGTGATATTCAAGAAGCAAGACATGTAACATTAAGCACGTTCTTTATGAAGCGCTCAGTGGACTCATCCTTACTGTGAGTTCGAAGCACTTCAGAGGTGGCCACACACATTACTGCAGATTTCCTTTAAAATCAACTGTATTTAGTTTGAAATGACTAAAAGTTATGGAAACATGTTTCCATAACAGACCTCATTTAACTCATTTGTGTACATCAGAAGGCTATTTGATACCCTCCATTTTCTTGATAGCTCATTTAATATTGCATTAATTGTTGTACATTATAGCCTCTGAACATAAATTAATAAACTCTCCATTAAGGGGCTTCGCAGATCAAAAATGCATGTATTCATTGCGACTCCAAAAGGGGGCAATGCTAAGAGCTTCTTGTTGATGGGAACTGGGCAAATAGAATGCATTAATTAGCCCCTCATTCACATTAACCACCCATTAACATTAAAATGTGAAAAATATTAGTTAGTTATTGGATTAGTGTCGGCGCCAACTAACTTAGGAGTGGCTTCTTGGGGATTCTTAAATTTCAGGATCTTTGCTGATTTGGAAGAAGGAAGAATTTTTTTGCATTTAAGCATAGGGTGTTTTACAGTCTCTGTTTACTGATATAACAGATTAAAGCACAGGTACCTTTAAAAAGAGTCAGGAGTGCTGCTTTTTAGGGCAGATGTCTTCTCATGAAGGGACTAATATATGCATTGTATAATCACAGAAGGACACAGCCTGACTCATAATCTGCGAACAAAGATGGGACACCAGCTCATGTTCCAAGAGGCACAAGCATATTTGTTCTCCAAATAATGAAAAACCATGGAATTCAATTATTAGTAATGTAAGCATGCATAGATGTGTGGCAGTGTATGTGAAAAAGCAAAAACGAACTGCATAAGTTTTCGCTATGAAGGTGAGCGAGTGTCTCCCAAGAATGAGAGGTCTTTATAGAGTAGAGCACACCAGGCCCAGGTGTAGCTCATGCGGCTGATGAAGACCCACTCCCCACTCAGAAGCAAAGCAGGACAAGCAGCAACCCAAAAACAGAAGGACACCGATGAAATGGAATGGAGCGGTTGTCACAAGAGATTTCCGAAGAGTGGGAGTTCTTGTTGAGTCAAGATGCTAAAGCTAAACCTGTGTCATAGGCAAAACTTTGCTTCACCCGCTTGTCGAGCACGTGATAAATCTCGGTGGCAGAAAAGAGCCGGGGGCAATGGTGCTTTGCGTTTCTAAGATCACCAGTATGTCAATGGTGGCTACCGCTCTCTGTGAAATACAAGAAATTTATATACAGTGCCACTCAGAGAGGCTGCTTGTTCTGTGTAGCAACAATTATTGCGCAGATATTAAATAAATATCAGAATTAGAGAGCACTCGGAGAACGCGTACATCAGTCGGCAGGTTTTGACCCACACGTATAATCAGCTGCAGAATCTGGATCTGTATCCAGACAGGTCTGGTAATTTTATTAGCGTTTCCCTTTCACGCAGTCGAACTTCCCATAAAATTTCAGAGTAATTTTTTGAATAGTTTTTGAGTAATCCTGCTGACAAAGGCACACATGCAAGTGATCACAATACCTCCTTGTGGAGGTAACAAGCAAGAATAGAGACTGGTAATGGTGTTATAATACACAGTGTGCTGCATACTGATGCTGTTACTCATGTCCTAACCAGGTGCAACTCAACTCAAAGTGTTGATTGGTGTGCCTCAGTCTGCCATAAATTCATACACCCTAAGAGTTGATGTTCAGTCACTACATACAACTGACCTTATGTGACCTTGACCTTTGATGACCTCTGATTACGTCCAAAACCTAAACCATTCAGCTGTCTCCTATGGGTTGTGACCATGTCTGATTTGGTGAAAATCCATCCTCTCCTTCAGTAAATAGCGCGGTAGATATATTTGCAACAAACAGTGTGATGGAAGCATGCACGGACTGCCGGGAACAGTGAGCCTTCCAACCACTGTGTGTGGCAGAGATATAATAATAATAATAATAATTAGTTATTATTATTAATAATAATTTAATAATCCTGAAGAAATTGCTGCACGCTGAACACACACTGCAATGCTGTCTTGAATACAGGAAAGTTTGAATGATTTGAATGTTTGCTGACGCCACACTGAATAGCTGCCATGAACAATACTTGAAAGTTTTTTTTTTTTAAAAACTGAAAGCTGAGCAAAGAAAGAATGAAAAAAGATGCTGGCAGCTATATGCTGAAATAGGATCTTGAGCTATTTTTTTTTCCATTTTTTCTGTAATGTTTTATCTTGGACGCACCCAGGAAAAAGACTGTTCTCTTCCTGCACTCAATGTGCTTTTGCTCGAGGCGAAATGTTTTATTCCACATTAGAGTTCCGAACACCGACAGAAACTCATTTGCGTACAGCCAATCGGCGACCTTGTGCCGGACTTCTGAAGGAGTGTCTTCAGACAGTTAATTTTTTTCTCTTCACTGGTCTTGCACTAATAATGTAAAAATAACTGAGATTGCGTCAGCTTATTCTAGAAGATATAAATGCTCTGAACAGATGATTTTAACCAATCCTAGCTGGAAACATTAAAAACAATAGGCAGGATTGGAAACGGCCAGCGCATTTTCAAATGAAGTCCACCGAGATTTTGTGTACTGGAGCTGGTTTCAGCGACTGTACCAACTACTATACCGGAAATTCTTTCACTAAGTTTGACGTAGAATTCTTTTTTTCGAGTCGTCTGCATCTTTGTCTCTTAAAAACAACAGTGTTGAGTTGTGGAAAAGGGCCAACAGAGGGCAGAATTGAACCGCAAATGATCTATAGCTAAGATATTTGAGGTTGGCTGAGTCATGTTGTCCAATGGAGAGGAGTTTCTTTCAGATTGCGACTTCTAACTCAAAACTGGTAAGTCCAATCTAGGACATGGATGTCACATACGAAAGAGGAGAGTCAGCTGAGTAAGATGGCAAAATTGTGTTCGGTAGTGCCAAAAATATGGAAACACAAGCAAGTTAGACAACTGTGCGTTTAAGCTTTGCAACCTGAACGTTCTTGTCGCATTTAACATTGGTGTAAATGGAGCTTCGGTGAGCGGTCCAATCACCTTTTGGCTCACGCAGCCAAATCTATTTGTCAAATTGCTTCCATAGTAACATTTTCGTGACCAGCACAACTTTTGCTACAACTTGGATATAAAATTATTTATGCGGAGTGAAAACTGGGGGAGTAAGAGCAAGTTTAAGAGAAGCCTGCTTGACGGTTTTGCAGCTGGTCGCCACTCTAGCCATGATGTCTTCACACTGGAGGATCCCAGAATTAATTGTTTAAAAAAATTATAAAATTATAATTAGAAAATGATAGAAGCTACAAAAACTTTTAACAGTAAATAAATTATCCAAGCATAGGTTAACATTTTACAGTTTGAATGACATTTCTAGCTTAAAGTATGATAGAGTAAAAAATATCTGAAAATAGCTACATTTTAAAAAATCTGTTTCATTGTTTCCTATGGGACAAAAAAATAAGAAAAAGTGAAATATTTTAAAAATTATAAATAGTATGAAAGAGAAAAAAAATAGCAACAATGTCCAGAAAAGGCTGCATGTTTTGATATATGAATTGTTGAAGTATGTAGGACTAGTTTAATAGGGTAAAAATAGGGTAGAACGGCGGAAAAAGTAAGAATAATAATAATAATAAGTATAAAGAAAATGGCCGACATGAAAAACAATAGTGTGAATGCTGCCAGGATTCACACTAATAATAATAAGTATGAAGAAAATGGCAGACATGAAAAACAATAGTGTGAAAGCTGTCAGTATTTACACTAATAATAATAACTAGTGTTACGTTTGCCCGCGGGCAAAAGTGCAGTCTCCTCATAGTAGCTGGACCTATGAGGTTGACTGGTTTGACACTAGAGACAACAAAGTGAAAATTTTCCAAATGTAAGAATTTAAAAACAATTTGTTTTTGCTTCAAAGTTGTACAGATTTAGTCGGGTCTCTATCCATAAGTCTTTCTGACATGGGTGTCCCTACCAGGAGTGTAAACTCTGGTCAGCATAGCCCGCAGGGTCAAAGAGACACACAAGCCACCACGCCACGACAAGGCAGTGTAAGTGTGGTGGGGGTTTTTTTTTTTTTGGTTTGATGACAAGAAACAGTTAATTCAATAACTCACACTCTTCACGCAGTCACCTATTACAGTTTCCAACAACTGTATTAAAACACATGTCCAACACATCATATTATTTAGGTTAGCAATAATTTTTTGATATACATTCTTGCGATATGAACACAAGAAACATTTTTAACAAATGCATCACAATGATGAAACTCTACTTGCAACAATTACTGATTAAATTGTCAAAACAAAGCTGCAGGTATGGTAAGCATTAGAGCCTTGCATCTTCCATTGCAGCAAATTGTAAATGATTCACAACTGAAATATGATGCAGTAATACATGTTAAAAGTTATACTTACACTAATAAAAATATGTGCACATGCAACTAAAAGAAATATAGACATCAGTACCTACCTCTTTTTGCCTTTAAAAAATTACATTTCTGAGTACAAAAAGGCAAACATTTACCTAATTGCCCACAGAGGCTAAGAGGCTGCAACAGGATTGACATTGATGTTAAAAACATGCAAAGATGGTGGCAAATCAGCAAGTACATCTAAAGAACAACCCCGCCAAGTGGCTCAAAGAAAATACAAAAATTCACAGCACGCTTTAAAAAATGTAATAGTTTACGGTGCACATCCAATGGCAGTAATCTTATTCACGACTGAAAGAAAGGGTGTCGCATCAAACTTCCCTCATTTATTTCAATGGAATTGGAAGGAAATTTTTTTTAACGCTAGGGCGAAAATGAAAGACCTTTTATCGAAACTCAAAGATCTTTTATACATGCTGAAATTCAAAAGCTTCTAGTTTAAAAAGTAAAATTCATTTTCAAATTCTGCTCAAGATTGTTTGCTTAGGAGAGTGTCTAGGTTCACAAATGTAATTTTCAGAATTTTTCAACAAGCAGTTTTTACAAAGAAGATTTTTGCAAATGGAGGGGTCATCAGGAGGGGAAAATGCAAGAACTCCAAGATGGCAGCTAAACCACGTGACCTTCGTCTTCATCACCATTTACTTTTTTGTTCAAAATTTCATGACGCATCTTTTTAAAAAAAAATTGCATCGCTCTAGGACCATTTTGAAAAATTTTCCCTTGTTAAATTTCGGACCTTTTTGGGTTGTCGCCGAGAACACTTTCGGTCTCCAAGACGCGCCGCCTTACGCCCTTACGTTAACGACATGACTGTCCTTTGCGTACATTCCGCAATGGAAGAATAAATAGTGAAATATCATTTATGTATGGTAGAAGAAAGTTTAGCCTTATTTTCAGGAAGGCACTGTTGAAGCAAAATAATGTCGCATTTTCACTGTTTTCACTTGAATGAGACTTAAAATATAAAACCGGGCTCCTTCGTTCACTGTGTTTGGTAGCATTCTTTCATCCCCGAAAAGTTAATTTAATTTGGGCCAACGGATACCCCAAAAGAGTCCACACAAAATCTATCACTTTTCACTTTTTTCACTTGACTGAGAATAAAAATTCAAAATAGGGCCTTGTGATTCACGAAGTGAAGTAGCAGTCTATCTTACCTGAACATTTGAATTAATGGTAAACTCAAAATAGGCTCCTACTTGAAGTTGTTTGATGCTTTTTCACTTTTTTCACTTGACTTAGAGCGAAAATGTACAATCCGGCCTCATTATTCTAGAATTTACATAACAGTCTATCATCCCTGAAAATGTCGTTGAGTTCGGTCAAATGGTTATTATAGAGTAGTCCACACAATTCCAGTGAGTTATGATCCTTTAAAGTTACAATGAGGGGAACAGCAATTTTTTTCCAATTTCCGGACCCCATCATGATATTTCTAAATTTTATGGCTGAAATATCAACATTTTAGTAACAGGGTATAACATAGAAAATGTAGAGCTTGCATTTGCGTATGTGATGATGTTAACAATACTTTGATTGGATCATTAGTTAATGAGTCATGATCCTCCGAAGTTCCCTCAAAATTGAGATTTTCGGTTTAAGGGGCTCTTCAAGCAAATATAAGAGCAGAACACCGTGACTGATGATTTTTCAAGTAATTTTTCACCAGAAATGTCACTTTCCGAAAAGAGCCATTTTCAAAGGAAGATAATTCAAGTTCTAAGAATAAATTGGAAAAATGCCTCAATAACTTTGTAGAGAATTCTATCTGCTTTCATTTGAGCTATTACACATATTTGTCACTACAGCCGTTAGTGAGAAGAAAATTTTTAAAGAGGACCTCCATCAAATTTTGAAAATGTTGAAAGATTTTCAGTTTTTTCGGAATAGCGAAAAATCTAGTCAGGTGCTCAGAAACCGCTATGGGTGCAGTCGATGGGGAATGATGTCCTCTACATTTTGGTGACAGCTTTGTGAAATTATCTTGAATAGTTTTCGAGCTATTGAGGTTCAAAGATTTTTACGTTTTGAGTTATCCCCCTTAACGCAGAGTGAAAATGAAATTTTTTTTAGGTGTTGTGCCGACACCTCATTATGCTCTATCATCCCTGAAAATTAAATAAAAATCGGCCCAGCACTTACTTCAAATGAAAGCGCACAAAAAAAGTACAAATAATAAGAATAAAAACAGGATTGCAATAAGCAACAATAGGTCTCCACGACTTTCGTCTTGGAGACCTAGTAAGAACAATAGGTCTCTCTCAACTTCGTTATGGAGACCTAATAATAATAAGAACAATAGGTCTCTCTCAACTTCGTTATGGAGACCTAATAATAATAAGAACAATAGGTCTCTCTCAACTTCGTTGAGGAGACCTAATAATAATAAGAACAAAAGTCTCTCTCAACTTCGTTGAGGAGACCTAATAATGACAACAAGTCGACATGGTCAACAACATCCCCCGCCAATCGTGTGCTTCTTATTTTCGAACAAGGCCATCAAGGCCTTTACGGTCTGAAGCTTCAGGTTGTTGAATTGATAAATAAGAAGTTTATATTTCTGGATTGTATTTCCAGATCCTGAAGTAGATTTTAAAGCTTCATCATGCTATGGGACAGCTAAAGTGAGTTAAAGTTCAACTGAAATTTGATTGGCTGATGTTGGACATATTCTGTTGGATATCACTTTGTTCTTATAGATTTCATTGCATCCCTGACCAATATGAGGCATGCAACATTTCATGTTGATCAGACAATTGGTTTATGAACATTTGTTCTCTATAGCGCTACTCATAGACGGATTTACAGCAAATTTCATCTGCTTTAGTCAGATAGCCTATAGATGGCAGATCACAAATTTGGTGAGGATTGGACATCATGATCAAGATTTGCAGTTCGTTGCATCAAGAGAGGCCACACCCTCAAATTTCACTGGCATACTGCATTCACATCTTAACATTGCAACTTTGTTGTACAATACTTAAAAATGTTTGTCTGATGATCCCATATACCAAGGTTCATGCAGATCAGTTGCATCAGTTGCACCATCCAGGAAAAGGTAGATTGTAAGTGTAAAAATATTTGAATTAACTTCTTTCAGCAGATGTAGACGCCTGCGGACATAGAGCAGCTCTTTTTATGGAAACAGTTGCACTACTGTATCACTAGATGGCACCCCTGGATCAGTACTTGAATATTGACATGCAAGCAGAGCTGGAACACAGTCTAGAATATTGACGAGTTCGCTCCTATCCCTGTTTTTCAGGAGTTGTATGAATTGAACTCCTCAGCTGAGCCTGATGTGCATCTATCCAGCAGTTAAAAAAAATGATCTCTTGCCACAGAAAGAATTGTTTTCCTCTGTAGCAACCACTTCAGTTACAGTGACCCGATTGTATTCCAAGTAGTAAAAAAAAATCAGTTTTCTGAGGCAAAAACTTGCCATGGTATTGACACTTTGTCATTTGCCTATCAATTTCAGTCATCACATATTAAACATGCACAATTTACTATCGTAGAGTAACGCTGAGATATGTTGGTTGAAGAATTTAGCTCTTTTAGAGCCTCATACAACCTCTCATGGAAATCCAATCACTTTAATGGTGCTTCAGTGGTATCTGCGTGAAAGCCCAGCTGTAGTTCACACCCACGTGAAATTCTCCTGGTAATTACCAGTTGGTTGACACAATTTTTGTCCAATTGCAGACAGTATAAGCTTTCCTCAGTCAGTGAAAGTCATTGATCGGACCTTAAAAACATATTAAAATACTTGCATTATAGGGTCGCACTGTATTCAGTAAACTTTACGCAGCTCAGACTGAGGTGATTGCATTGGAACAAAAAACCTCCAGAACTGAGCCTGGAGAGCTGAGCTGATTTGTGGGATGGAAATGTGATTCTGAGATGGAAAATAGCAGTTATTCTGAATGGAACAGACAGGACGGCTGACGGCATTGATACTTTTGAGGAGCAGCTCAATAATTCTATTGAAAAGTGAGTAAAGCTGTCTTTGTATGTCTTTTGTATTAAAAGAGTAATTGATACTGCAGTGTGCTGGCATGTGTCTTAACTAGGCACTCAGTTTTAGAATTTATGCCACTTTCAATGAAACAGAATGCCTTGCATTTTCGCTGTTTGAAAGTGTGAGCAGCTATTACTGTGACCTGAGTTATGCTTGTTCCATAGAGAGTGTGAAAAGCGTTGTTAGAAGCTTGCGTTTCACTGGGATGATTGGAATTGTAAACACCAAGCTTTCCGCCTGCATGAACATTCTGACAGCATTGAATATATGCAGTAACTCTAATGACTATGTGTTCTTGCTGACGCGGCTTTGTAGATAAATGGACGAGACTCTGAACTTTATCGAGGAGAAAAGACATGTTTTTGGTTTGGAGACGTGAGTGGTGACCATTGATGTCCAGCTGCGCCTATATAGATCAACTTATGCTAAATTCAACCAGTAAATCATCCATTTATATTGAACTTCATGAGTACAAAGTTTGTAGATTTGCATCAAAAATATGATTATTTTATGAATTGAAATTGCGCCATTTTCAAGGCTCTGGGAGTTTTGGGAGCCACCTGGATAGCTATCCTATTTGGCTTATAATATTTCATGTTCAGATGAAGAGTACTTGTGGTCTCGGAGTTTATTATCCCAGAAATTTATAGTTTTAACCCCCAGCCATTTTTCAATCCACATAATTTTTTTTTTACAGTTTAAATGGTGAGTTCTCATGAAGATTTTTTTATGTTTGCAGCCCATTTTCTCTACCAAAATCATGAAAATAAACTGAAATATGATGTAATTCTAAATGCTGTGTCTTTTCTGAGTTGAGCCACACTCGTCCTCTTTATAAAGCTTAAATCTTGAATCATAAAGCATCAAATTGGCTAACCCAGAAATAGCCTAATTTGGCTTCTGCAAAGGGGTTAATGACTTCAAACTAATTTTCAACTAAACAGAATTTAGTTTCATCCTTCCATTCAGAAGATTTATCCCAAAGCGCTAATAAAAATTGGCAAAAAATTAAAAGATTCAATATGGTCTTCTGCTCATGTAAGTTAACAAAGGTAACTGTGTGTGCTTAATCATCATTAGGACATTTTACTTGCCACATTTTATAAGATTCTGTCCAATCGTTTTCTTGTTATTTGGAATTAAAGGAAATTTTGGTCATGTGACCAAATAGACTAATAGCTAGCTTGTATAATTTAGACTGAAAGTTGATGATTTTCGCAAAGGTGATCGAACTTGGGTTCTTCTAGACTTATGTCAAGTTTGAGCTTGATTGGTGCAGTAGCTCTGGAGAAGCAGATTGTCAAAAGCTTGTGAGAAATCAAAAATTTGAGAATAGCAACATTGAAAAAGGACATAGCAATTGTTCATGTGAAAAATGACAGCTCTAGCCCCGACCGATGTCCGAGAAAGCTTACTAACAAATTTGAAAAATGTAAATCAATAAATGAATTAATGAATGAATTAATAAAAAAAATAGTATTGATGATAATAATAATATTAAGATGAAGAAGAAGAATTTGAACAAAAACAAAAGGTATCCCCTTTGGGAGACCCGAGGGGGATCCAGAATATTAAAGCATGGCGTATGCTCTATACATGCTGAATATTTCTTTGGAATATGTAATAATTGTGCACATTTTATGTATTATGAAGTTTATGCAGCTTTTAGTAGTTAATTCTCAACAATATTCCTTTCATTGATGTTTCACAACAAACTTCCCATCAAAACAGCAGTCATTTTGTGCATGGAAAAACTAATTTTACCGACTAACATAGTTAGTGTTATTGGTCATCGACAGAAATGTGATTGCAGTATTTGATAACTACATTGAATATTTATCTGAACTCGAGACTGTAGAAGCTACAGTCAACCCAGATGATGTTAGACAGACGAGAAGTGCTTTTATTGCCGTGGATCATGTCTGAGCAGTTTACTGAATCCTCTCTTTCCCAGTGAAAAGTGGACCTCACTGAGTGATGATGTGCATTTTCAGTGCTAAAAAGCCCAGCACAGGCATAAGAATTTATGGCGCTACACAGGCCATGTCAAACAACCATCAGTGGTTGCATTTTGTGGGGTTCACAAAACCTAGGTGCCATGTGTAGCACATTTAAATTCTCATCTAAAACATCACCCCTTAGTGCCAGAGATAGAAGTCTCCTTACTGTGTTATGGACTTTGCAGTGTAATAAATGCTGTGACCTTGTCTCTGTGACCTACGTGATGAGAGTGACGAGAAAGTCAACAAATGGTTGGTGCATTATGCGTGCTCTATTCATTAGCTGGGCTTCCAAGCATTTATTTTGCAATTCAGTGAATATATGAATACTGAATACTAATCTTCTGTTGGGGCTTTTGACTGAACACCTATGAAAGGGGAAAGAAAACTCAAAAAAAG
Organism: Gymnothorax reevesii; assembly: GCA_029721435.1. Classification (NCBI taxonomy): domain Eukaryota; kingdom Metazoa; phylum Chordata; class Actinopteri; order Anguilliformes; family Muraenidae; genus Gymnothorax; species Gymnothorax reevesii. The sequence goes on from CM056575.1 coordinate 89,117,490, forward strand.
GCCAAGATTAGTCTCTCCAATTTTCTTTCATATTTAGACAGAGAATCAATTACTCACCACCAAAGATTAATATTTCTGCATTTGAACTAAGCTAACTGGTTCACCATCATCAGACGCCTGATTATTGCCACCACTAGATCCTGTGAATGCATTGGTGAACATATTTTTTTAGTGCACAAAGTCAAATCAGTTCAGCTATAACACCTACCACTAATTTTTAAAGCATGTACACTTCAAGAACTTTCAGTGCTTTTCATGAAAATGAGAGAAAAAAAAATGCACTGTATAAAATGAGTAATAACCATAATGATTCCCACAAACATTTGGGTGAAAATAATACGCATTCCTAAACAGTATTTCTTATCAAATTAAACATAAAAGTGTCTGAGATTAAATTAGATTATTTTTCATTTGATCTTAGTTGCTAGACTCTTTAACGTTCCCTGTAGCCATTTCTTGTTACCCCAAGCTTATAAATATGAGGTTCTGCACATGTGAAATCCCTTTTTTGTACAATTCCTTGGGGAATCCAAAAACATTTCACTTCAAGGAGACAAACTTGACCATGAAAAATTTGAACTATTGAGCACCATCAGGGCAATAATCAAGTAGTTTTGAAATTAAGACTTTGGCAAGTATTTCTAGAAGAGGATCCAAGAGGATATTGCACAGTTTGTTGGACATCAGTTTGGAAGACTTGCATAAAGCAAGCCTTTACTATTGCAACCCTTTGCATTGACTAAACCTTGCTGATCATTGATTGAGATCATGTGTTGTGGTCAAATAAAACCAAAATTGTACTTTTTTTTTTTTTGCCATGCACTATCTTGGCATATTTGGTGAAAAAAAAAATGCAGGGTGCATACGATGAAAAGAACCAGATACTGACTGTAAAGTATGATGAGAAATCATTAATACCTTCTTTTTCTGCAAATGACCAGGAGTTTTGGCAGCACAAAATCAATATTTCACATTAGTCATCTCTGTCTCCAGACAAATCCTCCTGAACACCTGTTGGCATTGTAGAGGGCAGTGCACAAGCACAATACTGGGGAGCATTAAATGATCTGCATGAAAGAGAGGTCTTAGATGTGTTCTCCAATCCTGTCAGACCTTACAGGAAAACACCCAATGTACCCAATAAAAAGTTACACTGAGGTCAGTGTTTCTCCAAAACATCTGCTTAAAAGTCATTGTCGCCGCATTAATTTATAATTGGTTGAACCATCCCCCAGAGAGTATAAACATATTGTCCGGCCAAAAAAAAAAAAAAAAAATTAAACACTGTAATACAATATTTTCCCCATGTGTTTGAGCCCTAAGAATGTTCCATTGTGTATGTTGTTCATTTAATACAATCATTTTGCTCATGTTCAGAGAGAAGGCTACAGCATTTTGTGCGCTATAATGCTGTTTTGGGCCAGTGGCGTGCAAGTGCAGTTACTGTCCTGTTCCACAAGGGGTCTGGTTCAGGGCACTGAGCTACCGCCTCGGGACACTAGAATCACACTGCAGTTTCTGGCCTGTTCAACTTAGGGAATGGCTCAAAACACCAGTACTGTCTCCGGACACTGAAATTACACAATAAATGCCTGCTTTCCACTTCTGCACAATCAAATGGGAACTCGACTGCCTGGAGACAGTAGAATTGTGGGCCAAATCATCTATTTAGCTTGCCATTTGTGATGGTGTCATGTTCGCTCTGTGTGCTTTTTTCTTTAAAGATTATTTTTTGGGATTTTCTCCTTTACTTTATAGTCACACAGTGAAGAGAGCCAGGAAAGCTGGAGAGAAGAAGGGGGAAGACATGCAGCAAATGACCTGAACAGGAATCAAACCGAGTCGCCGCAGGAAGGCCACAACCTTTATGGTGCGCACGCTTAGACCAATGAGCCAACAGGGCGCCCCCAGCTCTGTATGCTTTTAGCAAATACCAACTTTAAATTATTCTGAATGTAATTTTTTAAATTGTGGTCGATGTAAAAACTGCAGCAGCTTGTCAGTTGTACTGCACTAATTAGATATTGGCCCATCAGTGAATAAGCTGATGGCATCAAAGAAAAGCAGATGAATATAAAATTCCACCTATGAATATAAAATTCCACCTAACTTATGAAAAACTTGGGTTGCGTGCAAAATGTGAAAAAAAAACCCCAGGATGCAATCATTTGCAAATCAATTAAACCCAATTTTTTAATTACATTTAATTTAAAAAAAACAAAGACAACATGTCAAATGTTGACAATGAGAAATTTTACTGTTTTTTTGAATAATATCTACTCATTACCTCTGCCAAGGAGGCTATGTTTTTGCTTGTCTGTCTGTTTGTGTACAAAATAACTGAAAAAGTAAAAAACGAATATCTCTAAAATTTTGTGGGAGGATTGCTATTACATCAGGGATAGACCCTATTGATTTTGACCGCGATCGGTCAGACAATGTGGCCACCACGGCAGCCATCTTGAAATCTGATGACACGCAATATCTCAAATTTTATATGAGCCATGTTTAATCGGAAATATTTTGACTGTGCTTCCTTGGCGGAGGTTTGTACTCTCCGATTGCCTCTAGTTTTGAATTTGATGCCAACACGAATTTCTAAAAAGTTGAGACGGAGACAATGAAAGACTGAAAAATTGAACAATGCCAAAAATAGACCTAGTTGAAGAACTCAGCTAACTAGAGGCACTCAGAGTGCAAACCCCTGTCAAGGCAGCTCAGTCGATATCTTGCTGCATAAAGATGGTTCATAAGATATTTAATAATAGGTTCCGTCTGTGACGTAAGACCAATAAACACACAAAATTTGAGTGATATCATTTGTGGCCAAGTTCAGTTATCACATGTCATAGGATTTCACGATGGCTGCCCTAGCGGCCATTTTGTTTGACCTTTGTGGTCAGAATCAAAAGGGTACCTCCCTGATGCAATAGCAGTCCACCCACAAAATTTGAGAGATATCCATTTGTTACTTTTTGAGTTTTCTTGTACACAAACAGATTGAAAGACAGATGAAAGGTAATTTATAGAATTACAACTTACAGCCGAAATCGTGCACAGATCTCTGAGACAGAATGAACAGAATGGAGTCGTTTTCAAGTCTCAAGCTGTAATTGTAGCAAAGTTACAAACCAATATGTGGAAGAAAAGTATTGGCTTTTGGCGACGAACCTCCTCTATCATATGAAGTGTCATGAACATAAACAAACAGGCAGACAAACAAACAAACATACAAACAGACAATTAACCTAACCGACTTATATACTTGCCGAAATAAGTAATGAACCAACATCGGCAAAAACATAACCTAATTGGCAGATACGTTTCCTGACAACAGGTCAGCAGGTCAGTATCATGATTAGGTATAAAACATCTTACAATGTCAGAGATCACGAGGGCTTCACCAGTCTTTCAAAGAATGCATGGGCAAATAGTTCAACAACTTAGAAATAACTTTTATCAATATAACTTTGCAAAGAATTTAGGGATATTATTCTCTACGATACATAATATTATTAAAAGATTGAGAGAATCCAGCAAAGCGAAAAGGCCAAAAATCAATATTGAATGGTAGTGATCTTCGGGCCATTCGGCAGCACTCCAGTAAAAACAGGCAGAATTCTGTTGCAATCACTGCATGCGCTCAGGAACACTTCTGAAAAACATGGACAGTGAACACAGTTTTTCGCCACAACTGGAAAAAGGGAAGTTAGAAGTCTGACATGCAGAGATTAGCTCCTGAAAGCCCAATGTCCCCCTGACGGCAGTGCTGGCATGACGGGATTTTCAAATTATGTGCTGTGATTTTACCCTTAAACGCATAATTGCTTTCAAGCTGACCCACTTTAAAGGTGGCTTAATATGCTTTTTTTCCAAGTTTATATTTTGGTCTTTGACTCCCCTAGAGTACTCCTGATCGCGCATAGTAAATAGGGTACTTATTTCGCTCATACTGCCATCCTCAAAAAACCCCATTTGTAGTCCACAGTAGTCTCTGCCTGAAACGCCTCATTGGAGTGGCTCTTCCGCTATGGCCCCCACTCCCTGTTCGCCCACTTTCTTCTGACTGGCCAGCTCTGTGGAGGGCGGATGTAGGCGGGACAAGGCAGCAGAACGCATTTTTCCGGATCTCACAGTGAAACGTGAGACGCATCTGCCATCTGCGCTAAGGAATCAGCGGGAGAATTCTGCTATCAAACGCAATACATGTGTAAAGATCTAATGAAATTAACTTGTTCTAATAAACGCAACGGCGAAAGCGGAGGACACAGTGCGAAAATCTGGCAGCTCAGGCACGAACCTCCTATCTGCTACAGTTTGCTACGGCAACAGTAGGTGAGCACAGCGGTTTTACTACTCCTAGCTAGGATGCAGAGGAAATTAGAATCCACCCCATATAGACACATTTGTAGAACGGGTCGACATGCCCAAGTGTAGACCGGAGACCGTAGAAATCCAGTGGGTCGAGAGTTTAGAGGGAAACATGAAAAGTGGGGGGCAGCCATAAGTGGACCAACAGCTTTTGGACTGCTTCAGTGTGTATTAGGACCTGCTGGTTCGTGTGCATAGCTGTGGTGTGTTGTTAGCATGGAGAAACGAACAGCTTCCGCATTGGTGTATGACGGAGGGGTGAAAGCTCCAAGCTAAACGGCCTTTTCGGAAATTGCCCGTGGTAATGGTTTAGTTATTGCTTTGGAATGACCAGCTTTTCCTCGCGGAAAATGGGTGCATTATGGATAGCGTGCAAGAGCTAGACAGAGCTCCGGTTATGTCATGAACATAATACAGGTTTTACAGACCATAAGTTCCGTCTGCGTGTACCGTTGCTTATGTGGAGCTAGCGAATCGATCACTTTTACAGGAAAGAATTTAATATTCAATCGATGGCAATGCAGCGTTTGTTATACTGAACACGTTATAGCCTGTGCACTTCCCTATTGCTTTCACCGGTAGTATCAGAGAGCTTGCCCAGACATTGGAGATGTATCAGGCTTACCCCATTCATGGATAAGTGAAGCAATCGTTTCATAAGCACCCAGAAACGCACCCCAAGCTCTGCAAAATCTACGTCTGGTCTAACTGCAGCCCAACTCAGCAGACACATACAGCACCTCTCCTGTTAGCTTCAACTGTAGTGGCTACAATCAGGCAACGTTATGATGAAACTGCCACATTGATGCTTCCTGAAGTAACACAAACTTCATAATTATAATTATATCATAATTGAAGCACTGATTACTGAAAACCCCACAAGTCAAGTTTTAGAAATAGGTGCTTCAATTGCTGCATATAAGTTAACCAGCAGCATTTTTAATTAGCAGAGCATGCAAAATAATATGCAGTAGCTGATAAGCGGTCATGACTTTGAATGTAATCTGTCGCGCGAAAAATTCTTTTCACGTCCGGTGTGAAAGCTGCTCAACGCACCCATAAGGCCTGTATTCGCATCATTGCATTGACTTTAAATGTAGGCTAATCTGTTCTGCGAAAAACTTGTTTTGTGTCTGATGTGAAATCAGCTTTATGGATAGTATGCGGCGAGAGCTAGGTTATGTTATGAACATAATACAGGTTTTGCATACCGCAAGTTCCGCTACCGCGGACAAGTTGCTTATGTGGAGCTAGCGAATTGATCCCCTCTACAGGAAAGAATGACCTATTTAATCTCCGCCTTTTTGGCTTTTTATTAGCCATGACAATTTCTAAAGGGGGATGAAATTATTTCAAGGTAGTGCAGAGAAATCATTTGTGAACCGGTAGAGCTTCTGCTTTTCGCTTTGCTTTCATGGTAGCACCAGAGAGCTTGCTCAGACATCTGTGAAGTATCTGGCTGATCCTGGTCATGGATAAGTGGAGCGATTGCTAACTGTAGTGGCTACAATCGGGCAACGTTATGATGAAACTGCCACATTGATGCTAACCGAAGTAACACAAGCATACCGATCAGAATTACTGCATATAAGTTAACCAGGAGAATTTTTAATCAGCAAGACACGCAAACTAACATTCAGTAGCTGGTAACCGAGCAGTCATAACCACGGAGACAAACCCTTGCAATACAGGTTTTACAGGCTGCAAGTTCTGTTACTGTGAACAGTTGTGCCAAGCATCCAAATTACAAACAATTATTAAAAGCTTCAAATGAGGTTTATGTTCACACACCTGTAGAATTTCCCCTGATATCACTCTTGCATATTTAGGACACAAACATTAGCAACAGTAACTTGGCTACATTAGCCGCTGTGCTACAGCCACAATCATCTCGTCAGTTTGGCTGATGCAGGAAAAGCAACTTGCAGCTTCTGTGTCTGTGAGTCACGGACAGTCAGGACCGATACAAGCTTTATCTTCAGATATTTTACAAAGCCTGCATTTGAGGCCAGTTGTTAGTGCTAACTATCGCTTATGGTCCTGCTAGCCACTCGTAACACGTTAGCTTCACTTACATTATTTGCGGTTATATGGTTACTTACAGCTTGTGGCTCCGAGCGCTTGATCGATGCAACTGCTTCAGGTTTGAGAAGCAGCTGAAATGCTTATTCTGTGTCAAATTATCCTTTATTGACAAAGTTGTCTTTGGTGAAATGCTGAGCACAAGCAGCTAACGTTCCCTTTGGCCGTGGCTGTTTGCTGCCAGCAAACAAAAAAAGCTACCCACTGATTTCTGGTGGCATCGTCTTTTGGGAATATATTTGTTTTTCTTCTTGTCCAAAAGTAAACGGACAAGTAGTTTTGGGAGAGATACTGACAAAATTGCACCTCAAATGATCTGCAGTTCTTCTTTTGTATTTCCAAAAATGTAGACGCTACTAAGGCATAGTATGATCTGCCGTTATTAGTGCCTGCTAGAATATTTTCCGGTGTGGGCAGGTCCAACGCAGTAGTTGGCTTAGGCTCGGTCTGTACTAATTGGACGGCACAACCTGATGTCAGGTTTTGCCCAGATCTCGTAAAGATCTCGGGAGGAGCTGTTCAGAGGGGAAATCACGTTCTTGGATTACGGAATATTCCCAAAGCATGAACAACCAACATTATAATATTACTAATATGCATTAAAATAAGGATCAGCTTGTTAGTTCTCCTTTAAGATCGCTTTAAGAAATGACATTTCTTAAAAGAAATGACAGATCGAGCTGCCAGATAGCTCACTCGGTAAAGCGTCCCTTTGTGAAACAGTAGTGATTATCAGGACGCAGGTTCGAGCCCTGGTCGATCCAACCGGCAGTGGTCGGCAGTTTTTTCAGAAGTAGCACGCAATTGGCCAATGTACTACAGGGATGCAAATTGGGAAGGGTCTGCCGGGCAGAGTAATATAAGTTGCTCTGTTAGTCTCGCAGGCGCCTCCTGTTGGCCAGACGGGTGCTCATCAGGAAGATTCTAAGCTTGTTCGTGTTTGGGTATCCTCCAACCTCGTTCTGAGCTTGCGAGGATTCAACCAATGAATGTATAAGAAGTGGTGGCGACGGGCGTGTGCTTCGGAGGAGAGCCGCGAGCTGTCTCACTCTCCTGAGTTGGCAATAGGAGGTCACTTATGCAAAAGCCTTGAACATACTTCCCCGATCAGACATTCTAGATTCGGGTGGGATTGGAGATGCCAAATTAAAAAAAAAAGAAATCCCTGAACGGTAACATTTACAACAGACTTAATAGTGATATTGTATGAATGAAAAAAAAAGAGATAATAATCATAAATTATTAATTAACTCAGTGCTTTTCCTGAATTCCATCTCCCATTCTAGGATTTTTTTTTTAACAGAGCAACCTAATTTATTTTAAGATTGCACCTAAACATAAAGTTTCCAGCAATCATAAAAATAGGTTGCATTTGCAAGGAAGCGTTGTTGCATACAGGTTGCCACTCAAAGCTATAAGAATTAATTTATTAAGATTTATGATTTAAACTTTTCTGTGCTCTGACCCGTCGAAATGTGAATTTATTTTAGCAAAATTTGGTGCTGCATTCTCTGTTTGCAAATAGCAGTGTACAGTTCCTAGCATGCTTATCACTCAAATCTGCTGCATGGCGTTACCACTCGCTTGTCATTTTGACTTCCATGTTAACAGGTTAAACCATCCACACTGGAATCATGAGATACATGTCTCACGCATGGTAAGGTGAAGCTGCTGCGTCTCGTCATCTAGAGATTTGGAGTTTCACTTATTTTTAGCTTAGTCGTGGTGTGACTCCGGCGTCCGTCGTCCAGGACATTTTTTTATCTTTTTTTCCCCTAATTTTGTTTTAAAATTGCAGTAACATACTCAACCATATCTCAAGACATTGTTCTCGGATTTTTGATTGAATAATTTTTGTCCGTTTTATGGGCCCTTGAAATTTTGGCCCCAATGTTAAAGATAGGATAGAGAAATTAAAAAAAAATGTTATTTCTCAAAAACTGCATGATACATTTTTTTTCTAAATCAGGCAATCAACCTTACCTTGGTACCGCTAATGTACAGCGCCATTTTGATTGTATCAATGGAAGTGAGTCTATTGGAAGTGCTGTACTTTATGAATATGCAAGATGGCCTATGGAGGCCAAATGGTTGCAGATAAAGATTAACTTTGTATTATTGACATATAGGAAGTCATATATGACCCATAATTTGGCAATATTAAGTTAGACCTCAGAGGACTTTGTAAGGTCAAACTCGAGGTCAGGAAATATATTAACAATGTTAAAACATATCACTTGAAATTTCAAAAAATTATTTCTCAAAAACTGTCTGATAACTTTTTTTCTACATCTGGCAATCAACTCACCTTGATACACTTTATGTAAAGTGCAAGTGCCATTTTGATTGAATTGACGGAACTGGGTCTAGTGGGGGCACTGTACTTTAACATTGGGTCTTATGGAGAATGGGCCAAATTGCCTATGGAAGCTAAATGGTTGCAGATAGAGATTCACTTTGTATTAGAGACATATAGGAAGTTATAAATGACCTATAGTTTAGCTGTGTTAAAGTTGACCTCAGATGATGACCTCAGATGACCTTGAAAGGACAAACTTGAGGTCAAGCAAAATGTTACAATTTTCAAAGGCTTCTAGACTTGAAAATATTGAAGATTGGGAACATACACTCAACAAAAATATAAACGCAACACTTTTGTTTTTGCTCCCATTTTTCATGGGATGGACTCAAAGATCTAAAATTAATTCCAGGTAGACAATATTACCATTTCTTTCAAACATTGTTCACAAATCTGTCTAAATGTGTGATAGTCAGCACTTTTGCTTTGCTGAGACAATCCATCCCACCTCACAGGTGTGCCACATCAAGATGCTCATCAGACACCATGATTAGTGCACAGGTGTACCTTAGACTGTCCACAATAAAAGACCACCCTGAAATGTGCAGTTTTTGCTTTATTGGGGGTCTGGGGACTCAGAACCAGTCAGTATCTGGTGTGACCACCATTTGCCTCATGCAGTGCAACACATCTTCTTCGCATAGAGTTTATCTGATTATCAATTGTGGCCTGTGGAATGTTGGTCCTCTTCAATGGCTGTGCGAAGTTGCTGGATATTAGTGGGAACTGGTAAGCGCTGTCGTATACGCCGGCCAAGCACATCCCAAACATGCTCAATGGGTGACATGTCTGGTGAGTTTGCTGGCCATGCAAGAACTGGGACATTTTCAGCTTCCAAGAATTGTGTACAGATCCTTGCAACATGGGGCCGTGCATTATCTTTCTGAAACATGAGGTGATGTTCATGGATGTATGGCACAACAATGGGCCTCAGGATCTCATCACGGTATCTCTGTGCATTCAAAATGCCATCAATAAAATGCACCTGTGGTCTTCGTCCATAACAGATGCCTGCCCATACCATAACCCCACCACCACCATAGGCCACTCGATCCACAACATTGAAATCAGCAAAGCGCTCACCCACACAACGCCACACACGCTGTCTGCCATCTGCCCTGAACAATGTAAACCGAGATTCACCCGTGAAGAGAACACCTCTCCAACGTGCCAGACGCCATCGAATGTGAGCATTTGCCCACTCAAGTCTGTTACGGCGACGATCTGGAGTCAGGTTAAGACCCCGATGAGGACGACGAGAATGCAGTTGAGCTTCCCTGAGATGGTTTCTGACAGTATGTACAGAAATTCTTTGGTTATGCAAACCAATTGTTTCAGCAGCTGTCTGAGTAGCTGGTCTCAGACGATCTTGGAGGTGAACCTGCTGGATGTGGAGGTCCTGGGCTGATGTGGTTACACGTGGTCTGCGGTTGTGAGGCCGGTTGGATGTACTGCCATGTTCTCTGAAACGCCTTTGGAGACGGCTTATGGTGGAGAAATGAACATTCAATGCCCGAGCAACAGATCTGGTTGACATTCCCGCTGTCAGTATGCCAATTGCACGCTCCCTCAATGCCTGCGCCATCTGTGGCATTTTGCTGTGAGACACACCTGTGAGGTGGGATGGATTGTCTCAGCAAAGCAAAAGTGCTCACTATCACACAGTTAGACAGATTTGTGAACAATGTTTGAGAGAAATGGTAATATTGTGTATCTGGAATGAATTTTAGATCTTTGAGTCCATCTCATGACAAATGGGAGCAAGAACAAAAGTGTTGTGTTTATATTTTTGTTGAGTGTATGTGCATTGAACTCTTTTATGAAGTTAAACTTGGTGACAAATATATGAACTTTCATTTGGTGGCCTTGAACTTGACCTTCAGTGACCTTCCAAGGTCAAACTTCACATAATGAAATTTCAATGGATTCTATCACCAAAACTATTACAGATAGAGCTTAGGTTTGTATAGCAGTAGTTCTTGTGATGTGGACTAGTGTGGTTGGCAAAAGCATCAGCATTACCATTGATGTAATAGGCGAAGTACAGCTCTCTTCAACTTTCTGTAATAATACCAATTAGTTGCAGCCTAATTAACCTCACAAACCGATTCATAAAGGGCTCAGGAATATGTTTCCTTCATATTCCTGAACAAGACCCTAAAAACCTGCATGGATCAATTCAATTCAACGAAAAAAATGGGTGCCCTTGACCCACTTGCGTCATTGTACTATTCACTTTCTGTCGTGTAAGTCGCAAGTAATTTTCCGTAATTTCGAACATGACATTTTGCTAGGTTTTTTGCATTTTACTATTCAGTCATAGCACAGGAATGATCTTGCTTTTTGTGTTGGATAATTCGATCAGTTCCTTATGCTTTCCAGTAGCAAGTAGCCTAAGTGACAGTAAGGATATTAGAATTGGAAATAATTCAGTTTTCAACTTTCATCAGTATGAACTGAGATCAGTAGAACTTATGGCTTATCTTGACTTTTGGGTACCAAGAGAAACATTCGAGTGTGTAAAAACGTCCATTGTACATCCAGTCAAGAAAATTTAGAGTTTAATGTCTACTGCAGCTGTAACGGCGGCAGCATTGTTACTGATGACACCCCAGCTGGCTAGAGAATGTGCAGTATATGCATTCGTGATATTAAATATTAATGATAAATTCTAAACCCCCTTATCACAAATAAAACCCTCCAAAATATATTGGCGGCCCCTTTTAAAATCACTCCAGTAAACGTACTACTGTGAATTACTTTCACTGCTCAACGATGATCAACAAATGAAGAATTTATGTTCGATGCAGGACTATCAAGTGATGATTCAGCTGACCCAGACCCAAAGAAGGGTTGTTCCTCCAACCTTTCAGCTCGTAAGGATCTGGAAGCCTACACAAACATTCGTTGTACTTAAGCTTAGAGAAATATCTTGTCTTTGCGGCACTGTCAAGGTTTTGTACATATTCAGAGGGCGCCGAATCGGTTCCACAACTGCAGGATGCCATACTTCCCCGTTTTGTTGATTTCCGTTTGTTCTTGCCAAACCACATTAATACACATGTCTGAATATGTCGTCAATATTAGTAAACAAGAACTAGTCCTATTGTGGGCATATAGGAAGTCATGTATGAAGTTTCATTGGGTAGCCTTGAACTTGACCTTCAGCGACCTTGGAAGGTCAAACTTCACGTAGTGAAAGACTTCTATCACCAAAACTATTAGAGAAAGAGGTTTGGTTTGTATTGTGGGCATATAGGAAGTCATGTATGAGGTTTCATTGGGTGGCCTTGAACTTGACCTTCAGTGCCCTTCAATGGCCAAACTATACGGTGAAAATTCAATGACTTCTATCAGCAAAATCATTACACATTGAGTGTAGGAGAGTGTATTGGAGACATACAGGAAGTCTTGTCTGAACTTTCATTTTGAGACCTTCATATTGACCTTCGAAGGTAACATTAGACCAAAAGAAAATTCAGTGACTTCTGTCACTGAAAAGGTCACAGATGGAGCCTAGGTTTGTGTAACTGACTTCTAGGAAGTCACATATGAATTTAAATTTGATGACATTCAACTTGACTGTCAGTGACCTTTGAGGGTCAAACCCGACAGTGAAAGTACAATGACTTGTATCACCAAAATGGTCACAGATTGAGCCAAGTTTTGGATAGAGACATTTATATTGTAAAAAGTCATATATGAAGTCCATTTGCTGGGCACAACTTGGCATTCTAGGACCTTTAAAGTTCACAATTGACATATTGAATACATATTGGCTGCGTTTCCCAGTTAAGAGCGTTCTTAAGGAGTAAAAGCTCCAAAGAAGAGTTCAGCTAAGAAGGAACCTTAAGATAAGTGTGTTTCTCAGATATGTTCTAAGTGCCTCTCTTAACAAGTTTCTTTGTGCCCTTCTTAACTGCCTTCTTAACTGGAGCTCAGTTGATCAATCGAGTAACCGATTCTTCCACATACGTGCACACAAATTAAGTTTTATGTAACAAGTGGCGTTTACTGTTAAAAATGAACATGTGTAATGCCATTGCACACGCAACAGAAAACAAACGGATGCAAATAGAGACCAATAACACAGATATAAGAAATATGAAAAATAAGAATGAAAACATAAAATGACAGCATAACGTTACATCAGTGAAATCATATAACATGACATGATATACCTACGTAATTTAATGTCATATTATTCCATTTTATGTTTTCATTCTTATTTTTCTGATATAATTATGCAGTTTACTTTGTTACTCTTAGGGATAGCACCAAAGGTTATAGGCTTTGCAGCTATCCCTAAGAGTTACAGCTGATATGAAAATTACTGCACTGCATGGTGGCAGTGGGCTTAATTTATTTGGTGGTGTTTTTTTATTATTTGGTGGTGGTGGTGGGTAATCATTGTTCTCCAGGAAATATTAGGGAAATATGGAAAAATATTTCAACACATGGAACCATAGAGGAGAGATAAGTTTTCTCTCATTTTAACCCCTTTCTGCAGATGTAGACGCCTGCGTCTATTGACCTGCAAATTTAAGCATGCCGTTACTGTATTCGTTCACTAGATGGCACCCCCGGATCAGTTATTGAATGTTCACAAGCAAGCAGACCCCAAACGCGGTTCTGAATATGGGGAAGTTCACTCCATGCCCTGTTTTTCAAGAGCTGCATGAATTAAACTCCTTAGCTAAGCCTGATGTGCAAACTGGTCAGTATCCTTGCCCATAGTATCGCTCCAGCAGTTTAAAAAAAACAATATCTTGACACAGAAAAAATCGTTATCCTCTGTTGCAACCAGTAAAGCCACAGTGAGCCAACAGTATTCCAATTAGTGGTTCAGAAAAATCAGTTTTCTGAGGCAAAAAAATCGACATGGTATTCATTCTCTCACATCTCTCACTACTGTTAATTACAGTCGTCACATACAAAAAAATGTGTAGTTCCCTACTGTGGATTTGCGCATAGATTCCCTCATTGACAAATTCAGCACTTCCTTATATCCACCCGAGTACTGGCGTTGATAGCCAATCACTCAATCATACACTCAGGCTCTTCTGCGTGATTGTCGAGATGCACTTCATGCCCTCGTGAACCTACCCTGGTAACAATGTATTGATTGGCTCGTTTCTTATCCAATTCCCGAGTGTCTAAACATTTTAGAGTAAGTGAGACACATTGATTGGACAAACACAGAGCATGCAAGCCTATGCGTATCAGCAGGCTCGGTTGTATCCTGTCTACGTTGTGCACATTATGCGGCTGAAATAGACGCGATTTATATAAAACAGGTTCGCAAAACTGGCCTTGAAGTGTTCAGTTACATTTACAGGATTTAAATGAGATAAGGATATGGTCAACTGGAATTATTTCGAATGAAACAGGACCGGAGGGTTCCTGCTACTGCACACATCGGTCTCTGGAGGAGGCTTTCATGACAAAGGTGAGGCTGCTACTTTGTTTTTTTTTTTTTGGAATGTATACGTACTCAACAAAGTCGAATGTTGAGGTTTTTTTCCTGTTTAAAACGCGAACTGCCCGTGCATTTGGGTGGACACCCTGGTATGTTCATTGCACGTTTCTTTTGAATCCAGGGAGGCAGTGGATTGTTCCCTGAAAGTGGAGTGTCTGTTCTGTTAAAATAAGGTATATTTCAGAATTCAGATATTACTGAGTTAGTGACTTGTTCTTGAAGTGGGTTTGTGAGCTTAGAAGAGGAGACTGGTATCTTCCATTACAGGGTGAATGTTCTGACCGTTTAATAAGCAGTTTATTTAATGCGTGTTTGTGCTGGCTTGGGGGACTTTGAAGAAAAATGGCCAAAACTCTAAACTTTATAATGGAGAAAAGGCATGTTTTTGTCTTTGGAGAGGTTACTGGTGACCACTGATATTCAACTGCACTGAGATTGATAAATTCATACTAAACTCAACCAGAAAATCATTTGCTCATATTAAATTTCATGCCTCAAAACTTTATTTGTGTTATATACGTGATTTTTTTTAATGATTTGACAGGACATCATTTTGAGACTTCAGGGAGACACTTGGATAGCTGTATAATTTGGCTAATAGCATGTAGGTAATCTAGAATGTAATGTTGAAGATGCATTCTACTTGTGGTCAAGGAGTTTATGATACCAGAAATCTATAGTTTTAAGCCCCAGCAGTTTTTCAATCCTCAGAATAATTTTTTTTGCAATTTCAATGGTGAATTCTCATGAAGATTTTTTATGTTTGCAGCTCATTTTCTCTACCAAAATCATGAAAATAAACTGAAATACAAGGTAATTCTAAATGCTGTAAGTGTCTGTTCTGAATTTAGCCACATTTTTCCTCTTTATGAAGCTTGAATCTTGAATTATACAGCATTAAAGTGGGTAACCCATAAATAGCCAAATTTGGCTTCTGCAGAAAGGGGTTAACCATAGTCGAGTATGTGTGTAACTCAATACCTCTGGTATGTTTGTCAAATTAAAGGCCCATGTATATGAACAGAATCCCTTCATAATTCAGCAATGTTCAAACTGTGAAATAATTCCTGGAATGAGTAGTATGAAATTTATGTGTCAAACACTGTTGTAGTACAGTCTTTTAAAGGAATATAAAGGAATTTGTCATTCTTAACTTATTTTGACTACTGTCATTTTGTCTTCAGAAGTTTGAAATAAACATTCATCTATTTTGCAGAAATATGTAATTAATTACAGAGCCAATGCTATGAAAATAGTCTATTATTTTATTAAGTTAAAGAGTAGTAGGCAGGGGCGTTGCAAGGCATATTTTGGGGAGGCTGAAGCCGTTGTGATGGCCATTGTGACAACTGTAAGCTGATGGATATAATTTATTCCGGAAGATCCATGCTTAATAGCAATTATGAGGGGGGCCTAATGCTCTAAAAATAATGACAAGACCTGACTTTATTTTTTTCAAAACCCAAGCCATAAATGTCTCGTGATGTCCCTGGTATCACGGCAGTACTTTTCCATCTCTTCTCTCTGTCTCTGCGTGTCTCGGTAAAGACACCCACGTGGCTAGTTAACCTGGGTTCAACCCCCTCTGTCAAAAAAAAAATATGAATTACATTTATAATAAAATGAAATCATATAATATTGTGGTGTATTTTATGGGGAAAGTCCTGTAGAAAGATAGGGCTGGCAGGAGGATTCTGCAGCAGCGCGGCAGCTGACACACAGCACATGTGAACAGGCAGACATGAGTGAGCACGCTGAACCCTCGCACAACACACACATCCAGTGTGTTCCAGGCTTTAGAGAATAAAGTACATCATCTTTAAATCTGAATAATTGTTCTGTACAATCTTAAGATTGTGTCAAATGAGCTTTGAAACCGTTTTCTACTTCTACTGCTGTGAATCTTGGGCCAGAGGAATATCGTTGTGCTGGAGAGTGAGAGAGGTGGGCTTGGATTTAACCAGGGATTTTCCATCTATCTGCCATGTTAAGCAAATGCAGTGAAATATGTTTTGGCGGTAACTTTTTTTGTTCTCTACAGTGTCGGTGTGGCCCAGTGCTATTTTGGTGTAGTTACTATTCTGTTGTGCAGTGTAGTCTACTGTCTCGGGACACAAGAATTGTGGTGCGCTACTGTCTCAGGACACTGGAATTGTACTGCAGTTACTGCACTACTCCAGTGGGGCTCTGCCGCGAAACACTCAACTTGTGTCTTGGGACACTAGAATTGTACTGCATCTATTGGCCTGCTCCACTCTGGGAGAGCCACGGAGCTGTACAGTTCTCTGTGTTCTATTGATTTAGTGCCTGTCTGCAAGCAATCTCACAATCATCTCCCAGGCAGTATAATTATCAACACAGAAAACATTCTTCTATTGTTACCTCTGCCAGGAGGTTATGCTTTTGCTTCCGTTTGCTTATTTATTTGTGTGTCTGTCTGTCAGCAGAATATCTCAAAAACTGCTAAATTGGTTTTAACCAAACTTTTCAGGATGTTACAGTGGCACAAGAGGAACAAGTGATTACATTTTGGCATATATAGGCTAAAGCACAGCTGACATATTGGTCAAAGTCCAAATCCAGCTATGATGGTGGAGGTATGGGCTCTCGCGAGTCCAGCTCTAGTTCTCTATGTTATCGGTTACCTCTATGGCCTCATCTCAGCAAGTACTGTAATACTGTAAATGGGTGTCGTGTATATAAGGCTGCATCGTTCCAAGGCAACAAATGAATACCGGTTGCGTCACAGCGGTGCTACTCGGCCGTTTCATTTCATAGGCTCCTTCAAATGCGGCCGAGAAATGCGGCCTTCTTTTCGTTCGTAGTTCGCAAGTTGAAACTTGCAAAAATGTTTAATTAACATTCATTGACATTAGGTTAAAACTAACTCAAGATAGCTAGCAAGTTTTCACTTTAAGCAATACAGTGCCTTGAAAAAGTATTTGCCCCCTTCCTGATTTATTACTTTTTTGCACTTTTTTCACACTTAAATGTTTCAGATCGCAAATTTTAATATAAAACAACGATAACCTGAGTAAATGCAAAATGCAGTTTTGAAATGATTATTTCATTTATTAAGGGGAAAAAGCTATCCAAACCTACCTGGCCCTATGTGAAAAAGCAATTGCCCCCCTTGTTAAATCATGAAGTAAGTGTGATTAACCACATTTTTTGAGTCCAAATTCACTAGCCACACCCAGGCCTGATTACTGCCAGACCTGCTGAATCAAGAAATCAGATAATAGATCTGAAAAAGTGAAGTAGGCTAAAAGATCTCAAAAAATTGACATCTATCAGTCTAGAAAGGGTGGCAAGGGTGGTGAGTCACGGTGAAAGCCATTATCCACAAATGGAGAAAACTTTGGTGAACCTTTCCAGGAGAGGCCGGCCTACCAGAATTACTCCAAAAGCGCATCGATGACTCATCCAGGAGGTCACAAAAGAACCCAGAACAACCTCTAAACAACTTATATACAGTATGTATCTTGTTAGATATTTTATCATCACTAGTCATTGTATTACAAAACTGATCTCAATATTCCCAAAAGACCACTGATGAACGGTGCCTAAATAAATGGACAGTTAAGTTTCATATAATAAAGTTACGAGGTAAGCTCAGTCTCACCTCTAGTGAACAGCAATGTTAGCCTCAAACACCCATCTTGTAACAGGCGAACTAGTAAATAGTCTAAACACCAAATAAGTTGAATGGCAAAAACAAAAATACACTATTCGGTAGTTACTTTGAAGCCAACACTGCTTTTCATAAAGACCACAGCTTTTTTTAATTAATTATATGGAGATGTAGCCTAATTAGATGCAACTCTAAAAATATTATCAGGCTGTATTTTACCCTTCCGTCTTATAAACATCAACCCCAAATTACATCTCTATTTTGCCAAAAGAAAGTGCTTTAATGTACTGAGCTAAATTGAACTGACTGAAAAGTTTGATAATAAGTCATTCAAGTTACTTATCCATAACTTGTAGACTGTATGTTTTTTTTTTTTTTTTTATTTGTTCAGGTCATTCTGACATTTACGAAAAAGCTTACATTAGCCTATTAGTTTGCACTTTATATGTTCATCTGCTTTGAATAGCTATCATTAGCTCTCTTCCTAGGCCTGAAGTATCAGCAATGAGCTGCAGCAGTTGTCACAGTTGTAAATAGCTCATTTTATCTGTACGAAGTATATTAAGCACTGATATTCAAAACAATTCTATTTTCAGTCAGTATTTGAGCGAAAGCATGTAGACCTAACTTGACACCATCAGAATTTGAAAGCTACATAGCTGACTTGGCCCACAATTCTACTGAGGCAGTACAGTTCTGTAGTGTAAGGCAGGCTTTTAATGCACTCGAGAGTATACCACTGTGTCAGGCCATTCCCCTGGTGGAACAGGACAGTAACTGCACTAGCCCACCACAGCAGTACAGTGCTGCATACAAAATTTTACAGGCTTTATTGCATTTTCATGAAAGGTGCCAATAATACTTACGTTGATATGCAAAACGCAAAACATAGAAAGTCCATAGAGCAATAACTATTGTGACCCTTTTCCTTGCTTCACTTGCCAGGTGTATGATTGTAACTTGAGGTTTTTGAATTGAAGGGCAATAACCAGGCACTGAGACTGCAGGGGCAAACAGCTGTGGAAGTCAGTTTTATCACCTCTTTGTTAGATTACCTGCCATTCCACATCTATCCTCACACTGTCGGAAATGACAATTATGTGAAGCCTCCTCTACAGCAGTTCGTTTAATGGCCTGTGTGTCTCACTTGAGAAGGTGAGAATGTGACCTCACTGGTCAGGCGCTGAGGTGGGTCAGAACATTGCCATAGATGAATCATTTTGATGTCTGGGCGCTTCTGAATTCTAGGTAACTGCTTACAGGGGAACCAATAATCAGAAGAATGTCTGGGCATCGAAAAAGAGAATGCGCTTTAAGCACTGCATTGACTATGCCTTTGTAGAATGATGGCATGGTTAAATGATTGATAGTTTATAAAAAACCAACATAAGGGTGAAATTGTGGTGTGCTGATGGTTTGCATTTCGCAATGAGACATCAGTCACCCCTTCTACATGTATAATCCTTCACTGACCCTTAAATGGTACCGTGGCATAGCATAACTTTCAATACTTCAATCTTGCTCATTGCAATGTGCACTTTCACAGGAAATGAACCTTACATAGGGAAAATATTGCATAAACCATTGCAGACATGCCCAACATCATTTCATTATCACATGGGCCTGAGCAAGATAATTTGTGTGTTACAATTCCTTTTTAAAGTTACAGCCTGTCACATTGGCTGTGTTATTCAACCCATTTTTGAGAAAATTCAATTCAAGCAATTCAGATAGGATATGCAGACTGAAAAAACCAACTATGTCTTGCCATCCTGTATGCATATCCTATATGTCTTGTCATGTGCAATCTTTTTCATCAGGTTCATTAAGCTGTTTGTTGACATGGATTCTTTATTATTTGACCTTTATTTTACCAGGAATAAATCTCACGGAGGTACAAAATCTCGTTTTCTAGGGAGTCCTGGCCAAGACCGCAGCATAAAAGTTTCACAAAAAAGCAACAACAGACAATGACAAGCAAAAACAAGAATAAGACCAAGTGTCATCTTGGTCATAATCCCTCCTAATATTGAATTAATATCTCTGAAGAAAGATATTTTATCTTGAGCATGTTTCCTTTCATTTCAATGAATATGCCATGCAAATTTCTAAGACAATAAAATTTCAAACTGGAGTGGCACTGGGAGAGCACAGAGTTCAGCCGAGGCCAATAGTTCACTGTCCTATGATTCGCAAATCTACAAGCCCAGCCATCGTATTTTTACAACTGGGTACGGTTTGTCACTATTGAACATCAATATCCATTAGATTTTTAGATGCATGGTATTAATTGTGCCTTGGCAGCCTGATGCTATATCCCATAATGGTAACAAAAAGGAAAATAATTTGTGTATCTGCCCAAAATTTCATGAAAAGGAGGCCAGTTGTTTTTCCATAATCCTGCTATCCATCATAACCTCAGAGGAGGAGGTAAATATTTCATGAATATTTGTAAAACAAAAGGATGACGCTTCTTGGCATTTTATTTTCAATGTTGAGGGAATGATTAGCTGGGAACACTGGGAAATCATATGCTGGTTGAGATAGTACTTGTTCAGTCCAAGATATTGCTGTCTAAACCTTTGGTTATTGTACATCATAAATCTATTATTCATGTCAACAAGTGCAGTAAAGAACTGGCTATTGAAAACAGTTTTTTTTTTTAAACCCACAGATCTTTGTTGACTGTGATTATAAGTTTGTGTGAGTTATCAATGAGATGAATCCAACTTGAGTTCTGTATTGAGTGATAGTAATGTATAGGTAATGTACATGTGCATTAATATTTGTAGACAGTTCCATGTTATGCCATTGTCACTAATTTGGTCTGACAAACAATAAATATTGATTATAAGAATCAACTATCCATCTATTCTCTGTACTGCTTCGTCTTCATTAGGGTCACAGGGGAGCTGGAGCCTATCCCAGCTGACAGGGGTGAAAAGCAGGAAGACACCCTGGACAGCTCGTCAATCCATCGCAGGATTTTAAGAATCAGATTATTCATATTTTAATTAGACAAGCATTTAACTTTTTGACAAATGCATTCATCTCAGATCAAACTCTTAAGCTTTTGTTGTTCTGAGGAAACACTGTGATCATTGGTAAAACACCTTTCCTTCTGCTGTCCCGTTTTTAGGGCCATGAGTTCATGCATCCACCCTGCAGTTCTATTCATTCTACTCAGTTCTGTTTTATTTGAGGTTCAATAAGTGAGCTAATTATTGTGTGCTTGCTTCAGTGAAGCATCACTCTCTATTCTTACTTCTTCTTCTTCTTTTTCTTTTGCCGACCAACTCCTCCTACACTGTTTAAGCTATTGATTCCTTTCAGACTTTAAAAAATTCTGTTTTTTCTGAATTACTTTGCATTTGTACAGATTTTTGATTTTCTTCTTAGTTTTTGACATATTTAATTTTAAATTTCATTTTTTGGGGTCCTATTAGTAAATCAAGCCATTTTCGTGCTGATTCAGTAGATTCAGATTTTCGACTATTTCTTTACTCTGTCATGCTTTTAGTTAGAAATGTTATTCAAACTGCAAAATGTTAAGCGTGTTTAATTTCTTCACTGTTCAAATTTTTTGTAACTTCTATAATTTTTTAATTATAATTTTAAAAAAATAATTTTTCTTACAGTAAATTCTGGGAACTTACAGTGTGGTGACTTCACTGTTAAGCCCAGTTCAGACCAAAGATTGGCGACGAGACGGGCTGAGACTTGCAACTACTTACGACGCACCGGTCTGCGATTTTCTAAAACCTGCCAGTTCACACCGATGCGGCAAGATGAGACAGTGTATCATTTCCACAGCAACGACTCTCTGTGCTAACATTCTAACTGCTGTCTTATCGGGCCATTTTTCCCACTTGATAGATTTGTTGCCGCGTTTGAAAATATGGATTATAGTGATGATGAGTTGGGTGCAACAGTTGCATTTTTGCTATTAAAAAAGAGCGAGGACAAACAATAAAAGAAGGCCGAAGTTATTTGCACTTATACGTTTTTTTTTCTTGGCCACACTTAAAAGTGTGCTAGTTGATGACCATTCCAGAGTCACTTAGAAAGTAACACTTAAAATAAGTTTGGCCAAGAAAAACATTTTAGCTTTGGACACACTTAAAATAGCCTAAGTGTGGGCAGTGGAGTAATGTGCATCTTGGCCACACTTATAAGTGTGTCATACGCAAATTTTGATCAATTTTTGTGCTTGGACGCACTTAAATAAGTGGGAGTACTCACTTTGAAAAAGAAAGTGCTGAGAATGTGGAGCTCTCCATCGCAGTGGCGTAGCCAGAACTTAAAATTAGGTGGGCACTAAACATCTCTTTAAAACTTTTATTCGGTCTGACTCGACCACAGTCATTTTTTTCTTATTAACTATGCATTCAATCCAAAAACATTCATTTGGACATTCAATTTTGTGCATTTCAAATCAGTGGGTAGCCACACCTGAAAATTGAGCGGCCACAAAACATCACTTTATTGCAATTATTATACCTAACTTGTTCTCAGCCATTTCCCTTTTCCTTTATTAAAGCAATTTCCATTTATATGAATAATCAATTGGCAATTAGAGACACGGCTTCTTTCATGATGCGATCTAAGGGCGACTAATCAATAGGCATAATACAGTTCAGAAAAAATAGTTACTCATAAGATTTACTTTAATACTTTTAATAATACTTTTCGAGAGATATACTGTTCTGGAACTTCCACGCTACCTTTTCGACTCATCAGGCGATCTAACCTGTGCTTCATGATCGATTGAATTATCCAAATTCAATCAAAGACAGAGATTTGAAATGTTCAAAATTGCCTGTCTCAATGAATGATTGTCATTTTGCCTGAACGAGGTGAACAAGTAACAACTGATAGTGCAGTGTTTTTGGACTGAAGGCATAGTTCATTAGAAAAAAGTGATAGCAATTGAGTCAGAACTAATAATTGTTTTATAGATTTGCTTATTGCCCACGCAGTTTTAAGTTCTGGCTGCACTACTGGTCCATGGGTGCTTCAATGAAATACCAAGGGCGCTTATGTCAATCTGTGCTGAGAGCTCGCGACAGGAGAACTGCCCTCTTTTGTAAATTTCTCTCACTTATACTTGGTGCAGTTCTGACAAGCTGATAGTTTGTAACTCCTGAGACCAGCTGAATTCGCTACGAGCTGATTGGCTGTTGAGACGGTTTAGTGCTTAGGGTTCAAAAACCAGTCTCTTGCGATTTGATAAGCTGAATAGCTGGCAACGCCATCAGCCGGCTTGCAACTAGTCGAGACGGGCCAGTTCACACTGCTGTAACTCCTCCCTGCGATGTTCTTAAACGGTCTTGTCGCGTTGCGAATCTTTGGTCTGAACTGGGCTTTAGAGTGGCGAACAGCTGTAAAATCATCAAGAAATCTTCTCTTAAACTTCCTCTAACTCCTACAGTTTTCACTCCACATAAATATTTTTATGTCCAAGTTGTAGCAAAAGTTGTGCTGGTCATGATAATGTAACTATGCAAGCAATCAGGGCATCCGGTTGGCATATCGGTCTAAGTGCGTGGGCCATAAAGGCTGTGTCCTTGTCGTGGTGACCTGAGTTTGATTATGGCTTTGGTCATTTGCCGTTTGTCATCCCCATTCTTCTCCCTAACCTTCCTGTCTCTCTATCTGTAACTGTCAAATTAAAGGTAAAATTCCAAAAAAAATCTTTAAAGAAAAAACTATGCTAGCAATCGGATAGATGGTTTTGGCAGTGTGAGCTGAAAAGCGACGAGAGCACTAACCGAAACTCCATTAACTCCTATTTTAAACAAGAGAAGAAAACTATCGTTGGGAAACTGAAAAACAGTTTTATAACTTGCTCGGGTTTCACATTTTTAGCACGACACACACAATTTTGACAATCAAGTTCAAAGGATCACTTTACATTTAAAATATAGTTTATGAGTGATCAACCGAGCATTTAGTTTACAGCACGACAAGTAGCTTGTATCATTTAAATTCTCAAAGTAATTCTTACAGCAAAGTTTATACTGAAACTGGCAGCATTTTGAATTGGACTGAGATTTTCATGGAGTTAGCAAGGCCAATTCTAACGCGAGGTGGATTTTGTTCTGAATAGGAAGAATAACAATCAAGATATGGTGAAACACTTAGACACTATAACAGGGGTGGCCAACCCTGGTCCTGGAGAGCCGCAGTGTCTGCTGATTTTTGGTGTTACTTTGCACTCGACTGATGGATTAAATTAGCTGATTACTCACTTAACTGATCTCACCTGGTGTCTCAGGCTTAATTTTGCAATCAAGCAATTAGTTTGGTACTTGAGCCAATCAAGCAATTAGCAGGAACAACCCACAAGACTCCTAGAGCCAATTAAGCAGACTTGCAGGTTGTGAAAGATTTGTCAATGTGGTTGGATATTTAGTGTAGTTGTAATGCAGGCAAAGTAGAAGTACAGAGTACAGATAAAAGTTTAAAGAGCAGGGGTGGATAACGCTATATAGAGCCAGAGGGTGTACTGAGTTAGGTTTTAATCGGGTGGAGAAAACCAAAGACACCAGGTGATTTAAGGGTGTAATCAACTGCTTTAATTTATCAATCAAGTAACACTAAAAACCAGCAGACAATGCGGCTCTCCAGGACCAGGGTTGGCCACCCCTGCACTACAATATGCATTTTGTAAAAACAAGTCAGAAGAATGCCATTTTTGAGGAAGACCCCAAAAGGTTAAATGTGCTCAATTATCGCAAAATTACAACATTTTGTGAGTTTTACAATACATTGTTTCTGCTTTTCCAGGCCTTTCGACATTCTTTTATTGCAGCCACTGTCTGATAAATGAAACCACACTTAAGTATTGTTCTGTACATCATCCCAGACAATTAAAACAAGCTAGTTAACAAGCACACCAATAACACTAACTGTTTAACTTTACTGATGGATGTAAGTCTCAAACATAAGAATTTTCTGTGCTGAATGCTGTACAGAGAGGAGGAATTTGGTAGTTTAAGACGTAACAGGCTAATGCTCTTAATTAACAAATTAATGTTTCTCTTTTACGAAATATTGGTCAGTGATATTTTTAAGGTCCTGCCTCAGCGGTATTTCTCGCAAATATTGTTTGTGAACTGTATTTTAGTGGAAGTTCTCCACGGAAAAGGGGGTGGAAGGGGAGTTCAGTTGAAACACACAGTCTGAAAAGCTAACATTACAGGCTTTCCTCCCATTTTTGTAAATATGATTATGCTGTCACCTTCCATTTTTGAAATTCTGTTTGACTGAAAGTGAGCCGGCAGCCAGAGATATTGATGCAGCCATGAGTCATGATTTATGACAGAGAAAAAAGGCTGGGAGCTATGGTGGAAGTCAAAATACAGTTAAAGCTTGAAACCCTGGAGGCTGTAGATGAAACACAGGAAACAATGACTGCCATGTACAGAGCTAGAGACCATTCCAACTTCTAAGCAGAATGATGTGCGGCCTTGTCAAAATAAAAAAGATTACTGATTTGAAACTAGAGTAGAACTCACACTTACTCAGACGTGCTTACACACACACGCACACACTCACAAACACACACGCACACACACACACACACACACACACTCTGTCTATGTTCATTCAGCATAAATAAGTCTTCTACTTTGGTTAGAAAAGTAGCTTTTGGCAGGACAAAATTTTGCAACTTCTGTTGACATCAGGATGAGACATGCGGAGTTGCATAATGAATGCTGAGTCTGAGAGAGTTTTTGACATTTTAGAAGGAGGCATCATCGACCCACTCACTGGAGAGGACATTTGCCTGAGATGAATCTACATAGGGTACAAAGGTAATTTGAAAGACAGCGTGTGTTGCAGCACACGGTCATGACTCAGGCCAAACAATCCATGTGGTTACAGAAAGAACAAGAGCCATATGTTGTTTGTAATTTTAATATCACTTTTTGATATTGTTATGTTAGAACAAGTAAAATTTTTATTTTAAAAAGTGTGGGGAGGAGGTCTGAATACTTATAGGTTTTTAGATGCTGACTGTGAGCACCCTACGTGCCTCCCTGCTTCATAGATGCTCTGACCCAGTTGTCAGGCCAAAACAATGTAGCCTATGACGAAGTCGCTGATGTCTGACCACAATAACTAGTGGTCAGCTCTCTTACTAAAGTCTGTTTACAGACCTTAACCCGCTGTTGTTACAAACTAATCAAATTTATTAACTTCATCTGTGAATGGATCGGTCACACTTTATTTGAAGTGTTGCTCATAAAGGCTTTATACAGCATGTATAATGCCTTCATAAATGAGACATAATGTCTTCATAAATCGTACATAAGCCAATCTCATGCTTTGTAAAGGTTGAAATAACACATCCTTCTTCAGCATGTGATGCCAGCTGTGATTTAACTGTCAGTGTCAATTAGCTGGTGGCTAAATGCAAGAAAGGGTGACATTGTCAGTGAAGTGACAATGTGTCATTGTCACATCTGGCATCACATACTGAATAAAGATGTGTTATTTCAACCTTTCAACCAAAGTATGACATTTGCTTATGTATGATTTAAGAAGACTTTATGTCTCATTTATGAAGGCATTATACATGCTGTATAAAGCCTTTATGAGCAACACTTCAAATAAAGTGTGACCAATGGATCTAATAGTTTGACTGATCGATGTATATTCTCAAGTTTTTGTAGCCAAGGATATAATGGCGCTGGACTAATATCAAATCAGGATAGGCAGAGAAATTTTTGTAAAAATAATGCGCTTTGCTGGGCATTTGAAATGGGTGTCCGGCGATTGAATTTTTCATCAAAATATTACAGATAACTAGAGTAGGCTGTGACTGTACACTATAATTTGAATGAGTACTGCCATTTTTTGATTCAGACATCTTTGATGGCTCTGTTCTTTGCACTATAGTTCTGCAACATTTCGTACGTTTACACTACTGCTCAAAAGTTTGAAATTACGCGTAATTTCACATAGATGAAATGAAAGAAACTTTATGTAACAGCAGGACAATGAAACAAAAACAATATGAATTTGGTTTTGTTAGCCACCTCATTCACTGAGTTTAAACCCCATAGCTGTTTTGTGACCACTTGGGGCTCTAATTTCCTGGCGCAGCGCAGGTGGCGTAGCGAGGCGCAGCCCTCGCAGTGGTAATTTCGTACGGCGCAGCCCGCATGGTGGTAATTTCGTGAGGTGCGCAGCCTTCGGTAGACGAAGGTGCGCCGAGATGGGTGTGGCGGCGTAGTAGGGGGAGGTGTCACATATTCATCAAGACGCAGTGACAATTTCGTAGAAAAAGTCTCCGCTGGAGTTGCGCAGAAAACTCGCCAGCTCCAACCTGGTTTAATTTCCGTGCAGTGGTAATTTGGCTGACCGGCGCAGAGTGGGCCCACGTCACCGAAATCTCACAGGCAGGTTTACAGAATGTCAGGCACATTTCAATGCAAGAAAAAATTACAGGAAGCACTATTTATTGTAACTATCTGAACAAGTCGACATGGTCTACAACATCCCCCGCCAATCGTGCGCTTCTCATTTTCAAACTCAATCAAGGCCTTTATGGTCTGAAGCTACACACCAAATTTGGTTACTGTATCTGTAGTAGTTTCTGAGTAAACCTGTCCCCTTTATCTCGGACGGACGGACGCACGGACGGACGGAGGTCAAACCTATATCCCCCTCCCACTTCGTGTTGGCGGGGGATAATAAGGACATAAATTATAGTTCTATATCGATTGTCCTGATGTCAGGCGGTTGCCATGCGTAATGGAAACTTGACCTGGCTTAATCAACGCAACTGAATCTGTGATGCAAACTAACGACTTCACATCTTTCTCAGCCAACCACAAACTGTATAATATATATATATATATATATATATATATATATATATCGAATGCTTGCGTTCTATGCTCATTAAAGCCGCTTGCACACTGGACGCAAAACGAATTTTTCGCACGACTGATTACAGACAAAGTCAATGCAAAGACGCGATAGTCGAACAGGGTTTTAATATTGCTCCGTGTCCGAGAGTCATAAAAGTTCTAATTTTTCCGAGTATTCCCGGAATTATTAGACGTGCAAACTTGGCTATGTTTGTGTTCGGCCTTCACAAAATGCAAATTGATAGCTATCGACTTTTCTTGGTGTTTTTAGCCTATTCGTCTGTTTTCTTCCGTTGAAGATAGACATCAGTATTTATTCGTTCTTTCTTTTGAAAATTAGTCAGATGGACCGAACAGATTCACGCTTTATTTCCACAGCTGAGATAAAACAGTGCGTGAGCAAATCAATTCCATGACCACTGACTGAGTGAAGAAATCATCGCATGCACGATCAAGACTGTCCGACACGAAATGTAAATTACTCCATGTCCAGCAGCCAGCGAAAAGTAAAAGTATTGAAATGAGAACAGATTTATAACGAAATAAAGAATAAAAATATATCAGCAACAAACGTGATATCAAACAACGATGACCCGCCAATAAATAAATCGCAGTAATCATTGGATGCTCTGTTTCTTATTATTCTTTATTTCATTATCAATCTGTTCTAATCGTCCTTTTTTTTGGCTGTCAGACACGGAGGCATTGTACATTGTCTCGCGCCAATGTCTACTCGCTTTATTGAGCAGAGCTTAGACAGAAACATTGATTGAAATTCTCGGTACTCATCTTGAAGAACTGAGCCCTCTTATCAAACATTCACGTGTAATATCTAAGAGAGTCAGTAGATTTGAAGAAATTAAAAACAATAATAGACTGTCGGAAACGACGATTTATTTAAACCCTGTCAGACCTTTGGACACAAGACGCAATCTGTCGAGAGAAAAATTTGTTTCGCGTCCAGTGTGCAAGCGGCTTAATACTAGGCTCCTATTGTCACTTATGTTTTATCGTCTTAGTGGGGGAAAGGAATGCAGCCTGATTGCTATGATCTCGTACTGAGTTAAGATCACATATTGGAAATACATGTGTAATGTATCTTGCTTTGTTGTATATGCATGTTAATCCCAAAATTTTAAGCAGCTACAGTTTGTAATAATAGAAACACGCTATCCATCGTATCTCTTGCCAGTGAGCAAGATTTGACTCGGCTGGGTCGCCTTCTATATTCTAACACATAAAAGGTGAGGTGAGGAGCTCATTTGACAGGT
Source organism: Gymnothorax reevesii (assembly GCA_029721435.1). NCBI lineage: Eukaryota > Metazoa > Chordata > Actinopteri > Anguilliformes > Muraenidae > Gymnothorax > Gymnothorax reevesii. The sequence continues at coordinate 89,146,570 of CM056575.1, forward strand.
AAAGATTTGACACGGTTGTGTTATACCCAAACACGCCTTCTTTGCCAACTTGCGCTGGAGATAGGGGCAGAGGCGGGACAGAGGAGTACTTGCGCCAGGCTACGCCGGGCATGAAATTGCCACATACGCCTGGACACACCCTGTTGGCATGGCGCACTCCCCATGCGCCGCGCCTGCGCCTGGTCTACAAAATTAGAGCCCTTGGACTTTAAAGTTTGTGAATCTTCTGGAAAGTCAAATATGCACCAATACATAATATTTCTGACCACAGGGAAATCCATTGATTATCAGTTAGTTAAATCAGTATCTCAAATGCCAAATTTGCAAAACAGTGATTAAATTTCAATGAACACCTTAAAGAAAGAAAATCACAACTGAATTATTTATCATTTGTATGTCTTGCATTCTGAAAATAATATCATTTAGCTAAATTTAAATGTAGCAATGACAGAATAAGAATTCAATATTCATTGTGTGTATTACCTTAAATATTTTTAAACAAAATTAATCAATGATTTTTCCCATACATTGAGGATATATGAGTACATAAGTTGCTGTAGCGTTTATAACGCACAACAATTATTTTACCAATTTAAGAAGGAGAAAAAATATTCAGTGAATTCTCCTTTGTATGGTCTGTACAAGACAGATTCAATCATATTATATTTCATGTTTCATTTTCTTTGACTTACCTTCTGTAGTTTGAGTCTAAATGTGCCAATTCTCACTGTAATTATTCCTCTGTGAAAGCTTGTTTTAATGTATTAGCTTATTAGTTGGCTTTATATGCCATGGGTATTTCTGCATAATTACTTTCAAAAATCCAAACTTATTGTGCATGCGTCAATTAACACCAATGCTACTATGCTTTCAGAATAAGATTTGATTTAAAAATCACCTCTATGTATTGTAATAAATGAAATATCTAATAAAATGGTGCATGCTGAAAAACGGCTGCAAAAGTAGGTCTCCGCAATTTGGAGAAAAAAATTGCAATATGCAACTAACAAATTGTGATGCAATAACTCCAGTATTAATGTATGAAGTCAATTGGTAACTCCACTTTCAGTGTGTTCAATCAGTTCCCGCAATTTTTAAGTCAAAAACAGAAAATAAGGGAATATCTACATTGCCTGTGGTCCTCAACTTTGCTGGGTAAACATAAAATAACCATAGAAGTCTCTTCATGTGGAGAGAAAATTATAATATATGTACAGTATATATGTACATAGACAAGCGGGTTTTTGATGTGCTTTCCACTGAGACGTGAATTGGCTTTCAGATGACAGCTGTGTGCTCACTTGCAGTGAGAGAGATTCACATGCCGACATTTCTCTGCTCTTTGTCTCCATTCTATGGAATCAAAGAGAATTCTAATGTTGCAAGCTTGACGATATCTGTATTGTGATATGCCAACATTTGACATCAAATAAAATTCAATGTGTTGTGTAACCTTAAAGTTTGCACAATATTGCTTTATTGCAAAAAGTAAATATTTTCTGGCAATACATGGGACATGAATAATGCCGGTCATTCTTTGGCAAAAAATGGGCCAGGAAGCCTTTTCTATAAATTCACTCTCGACTTGTACTGATTGTGTAATTGTGTGACAAATGACACATTTGCCCTTCAAGTCTGTCAACTCCAGTTATGTGCGGCCGGAGGTCAGTTAGGGTAGGCAGAATCCTCACCGTTAAACAAGTGATAACTCTTTTACTTTGCTTGATTAGCAATCTGAGGATTGATTAACTAATTTACAAGAGTAAATGGCAGAATGACGTGCCATTTCCATCCACGACATTATTGCTCAGTGCATTGAACTTAAAATGCTCACAAGACAGCAATTTTGTTCATATTTGCTTAGAGGAAGCTAACGCAATGCCACTAACAAATATTAAAACCTTTCTTATGCGGCGTTCAATGTGTGGTCAATATGTTCACAATAATATTTCCCCACCTAAACACGTACTTGTTAATGCCATTTTTTTAAAATAGGGAGTTTATTTTCAGTCTTCTTTCATAATCCGATAAACAAAAGATCAAACAATATACGGAATTACAGAGAGAGTTGAGATTTCTTCCAAATTAATTATTCAGATTTACTTCCTTGCAGTCTCGCATCAAAGCATAAAGGTAAATTAATCTTTCTGACACTATCAACTCTTAATCGTTACAGGCTTAATTGACCAGAAAAAAAGGTGAAATTGATTGACAATCAGGCAGAGTAAGTGGAAACAGGTTGAAAAAATCTAGCGATAAACAAGGAGAAGTCGCTGCTTACCCTGCCCGCACATCCCTGGTTGACTCATGCCTCATTTGAGTGGGCCCATCGAATTTGAGCTTGGAAGTGTAAAGTATGATGGCCGAGATGGGTGAACTGCAATCTGAACTCTGCAGATTCAAAAAACACAATTGTGTTTAAAAAGTGTGGTAACCTAGTTACATAAAATCATTACCAAACTGACTGAAAAATTGTCTCGTATTTTAATTACTAGCGAAGAGAGTATCAACTCTGCCTGTCCAAAAAGTGTCACCTTTTGGATATACAGAACTGTGCAAAAGTCTTAAGCACCCTAATTTACTTTTATTTAAATTTGATGTTGGATGTTTAATTTTGTTCTCCATATTAGAAGTTCTGCAGATAAAAAGCACATTTGAAGCACTGCACGTTTATTAAAAAAAAAAAAAAAATTTCAAAAGAACTTCAAATTTTACTAAATGCAGTTGATAGGGATAGCATTACCTATGAGTTAGTTGGCATAATCATGGTCCAGTTTGAAAGGTGACACTCAGTAGAATGTCCTCAAATAATCAGAACTGCTAAGAATATTACCCACATTATAACAATTTTTAATCTCTGGACCACTAACAAGGTAAGAACATTGAATTAAACATGTTATGACAAATCTGAACAGTGTTATACAATTGAACCTCTCGGACGGAATTCAGGCTGTGAGTTGTTATGACACGAGTAAAGCCGATTTTTACTATACTATACTCAGCAACAAAAGTTTCTGTGACACCATTTATGTGTATATTATAAATGACACGCAAAGATCTCAATGCAATCAATATGTTTATTTAACAGGAGAAACACTGACTTTTCAGTGCCAACGTCACTCAAAACGAAAAATATCATTTTCATGCGTCATGAAGCACTTGTCTGACGTCTAACCAATTGTGACCTTCACACTTCAATACCGGGTGTGACTTCCTCGTGCCATGATGCAAGCAACGCATCTCCGGCGCATGGACCGAATCAGATGTGCCAGAAATTGCTGTGGGATGTCATTCCAAATCTGACGTAGACGTTGTCGCAATTCCTGGAGTGTAGCTGGCGGGTTATCCAACCGCCGCAAACGTCGATCCATCTCGTCCCAAAGATGCTCGATTGGGGACATGTCTGGGGATCTGGCTGGCCATGGCAGGACATTGACATGTTGTTGCATCAGATACTGCTGTACAATCCTTGCAACGTGTGGTCTGGCGTTATCATGTTGCAGCGTTATTCCGGGACCATGTTGCATCAAAAACGGTACCACCAATGGCCGTAGCACTTCATCGCGATATCTTTGACCTGTCAGATTTCCATCAATAACAAGCAAATCTGTTCTGTTTCTAGCCGTGATCCCTCCCCAAATCATGACACTACCACCTCCAAAACGATCAAATTCCTGAACACAGTTGTTGGCATAACGTTCTCCACGTCGACGGTATACACGTAAACGACCATCACATCGGTTAAGCATGAATCTTGATTCATCAGTGAAGAGTACAAGATCCCACTGACGTTGGATCCACAGTCGATGTTGTTGTGCCCACTGTAGACGCAGTCGTCGGTGTTGTACTGTGAGTATTGGACGTCTTGCTGGCCGACGTGGGACAATGCCAAAATGACGGAGACGGCGACGGATTGTCTGTGCAGACAGTCGCCTCAAACCAGGTATCGTTCTTGCAGTTATGGTTGCAGGTTGGAATCGATTTCGGAGATGGGTTGTTCGAATCCAGTTGTCCTGTCTGGGAGTGGTTACTCGTGGACAGCCGCTGCGAGGACGGTCTCTGACATGTCTGCTGATGACGCTGCCATAAGTTCCAAATGGTGTTTCGGTGGACATTCAGGCGATGAGCAACTTCCCTCTGCGAGGTTCCGGATTCAATCCTCCACCGATCATTTTCAGACAGTCTTGGCATTTAGAGGGTAGAGTTCCTGATCCGAAATGGCTGTGTTTTCGATAAGTGATGCTTCCGTCGTTCATCAGGCACAATGTGAACATTCCAAAAATTCTCCTCTTTTATTGCCATCCACAAGCATGATTTACGCACATTTTCACGTGCAAAGTCATTTTCTCGCATTTTCATGATTTCCATTTCAATGTTGTGTTTACGTGTACTGTTTCAGTCTGATATCACCATGTATGACAATTTCATAATTGCGTTATGAAAAATAATTAATAATATTGGTGTCACAGAAACTTTTGTTGTTGAGTATACATAGTTTGTACTATCGTATTGCTGCCGTATTTGCATCGTGAATTGGCTTATGCAGGTAGAATTGTGAGTCTTCAGACCTTTCAACGATGTAATTCCACAACGCAGTATTATTGTTTAAAGATGCAATTATAGCCTACTTAACGGCCCGTCCTTGGGCAGATGTTTGCAAGAGGGTTAATCGTGTTTTTGATTTCAAACGCTGTTCTTATCAGTGCTGAACATAGAGTTAGTAATAAACAATGATATTTACCGTTTTAGTAGCTGGAACATATTGTATTCCTTTTATATGCGCTCCAGTGTGAACCATCCTTTTCCATTCTGTGAATGGCTGACAACCATTTATCTAGTCTGTCAGGGCTCATATGTCTCTTATAGGCAATTCAAAAAAGTGAATTTTTTTTTGTTAGTGATCTTGTCCTAGCTATTGCAGCTAACCACCACTTTCAGGCATGGTTAGATGTCTAATTTATTTGATATTTTAGAGATTAACTGTGAGATGCACTGCATTCAATGGCTCTAGCTGATTTGTTTTCACCGCCACACTTGGTAGCCAGGGAGATAAAGCCTAGATGCCGGGATGTTTGCGCCCTCTCATAGGAATAAGTGTTTTCCTTCTGCGTATCCGGCTGTTACATTTTTTTCCAGGAACTCCTCAACAATACAATATTTCTCTACAACATTTTATATATGGATACATGGAATAATGTAGACGGGCCTTTTCATACTTCCATCCATCCTCCTGTGCATCTGTTAGTCCCTCCATTATGTTGGTTTTCAGGCCAGATATCTGCAATCGGAACAAGCCAGGACTCCAACACAGTTCCAATATTTTTCAATGAAATTTAATATATGGCTGTATATTATTGTTCAAATGTGCCTTTTCATACTTCTATCCATCTTCCAGTCTGTCTGTTTTTCCCCCCATCAAATAATTGTTTCCACCCCAGCCACCCATGGCAGGGGATCTGAGTACTTCATGTTTGTGTTTTGCTTTAAGCATTAATAAGATTGATTAGGCTTGCGACATCGTTTGTGCAGCAGCATCATCCTATCGACCAGTCTTGGCATCGGCGATTGATGATTCTTTCGTCTGCCGGGGGGCGGGGTGTGTGTGTAGTTCGGTGTTCGGGTTGTTAGCAGGGGCACACACGCACGGCATTTAAGACTCTCTGTCGCGACTGTGCCCACTCGAGCCTATTGAATTATGAGCCAATATGGTCGAATACGAAAGAAAATAAAATTTCCCTTGGAAACTCCCCCTCTCACCATAGCCCTATTTTGCTATCCAACGCCTTAAAGAAATGGTTAAATAGAAAAAAAGTTTCTTCTTCGTATTATTATTATTATAATTATTATTAATAATAATAATAATGTCAAAGGGATGATGCCAAAACAAGTCAGCACATAAAAATAGTCTATTGCACTTCTGAGCTGTAGCCACAGGTGGCAGTATTAGTCTATAAAGATAGGGGTTCGGACAATTCTATCTGCTTCAATAAAATTTAATAGCAAGACCTAAGTTTCCTCTAAGAGGAAGCGGGACGGGAACTGGTCGATGTGGGAATCGTTGTCAGTTTTGGCGTTAGGCAAGGATCTGTATGCTTACGGTTATATCTGCTGTCTACCTAGCTTAGCTAAAATATTTATCTTCTTTGCCACTTTGTATTGTAGTCATAAAAAGCTAGGTAGTTGCTACCATGACTTGCTGGCTCGTTAACTTAGCCTATTTAATATACTCAGCCAAAATAAAAACTTCACACTCATTTGGAGGTCGATAAGTTGAACATACAAGAAATGATGTTTTAAATAATGATTTTATTTAATTCTGTATTTATTAAAGATGGTGTATCATAAAAATAATGTCCATAATGTAACCAGTTCCACCGGAAATGCTACAGAAATGTCCAAGAGTAAAAATGGTAAGTTACAACTAGAATAAGAGCAGTGCGCAGGCGATTACATATGGTTTGGGCAGTCACACAAACTCTAATCAACTCATTCCTAGTGGACGTTGCGGTGACAAGTCGATTTTGCAAATGATGTAAGACAATTTGTCGATCTTCTGCTTTTGACGTCACACGTGGGCTACTAGAACGAGGTCAGTCAGCTGTGGAGCCAGTTTGTTGAAGACGTGTCCGAAGATCATGAATAGTCCGTCGACTGCATCCCATAACTCTTGCAACGTCAGTGACGGACGTTTCCGTATTCAGCATGCTAATGGCACGTTCACGCTGAATGTTTGACAGCCTTGGCTTTGAAAATCAACGAATAATTAACTGTAAAAACTTGTTTTGTCCGAGATGTCACTCTAACGTGAGCTCAGCTGCACATCTATCATATGGTCACGTGACTAGGAACACAAGAAGACATGGTTTTAGCTTAAAGTACGCTCACACATGCTACGTACCTGTGCACGACGGAGTTGATGTGTGTCATGATGTCTTTGACAACGCATTTACCCCTTGTGATAATAAAAACTCTTTTATTAAAAGTTTCAAGAAAATATCTACAAATTGAAGAGTGTGAAGTTTCTTTTTTGACTCCGTATATTTAGCTGTGAGAGCCTGTGTAAGAGTACTTTCATCCGCACTAAAACAGTCCCGTCAGCCTCCTCGCATTCAAAGCGTACATCTAAGGTACAGAGTATGAATAAAAGTTGTTGGAGGCATCTATCCGAAGATCGTGTCTGAGGTCCAACAGTCCTGGTAGTAGGGACCTGGATATTATCCAGCTATTGGGCTATCGCCGAAAGTCTTTTTTTTTTTTCCTTCAGCCTCAGGTCTTTTTTTGTACCACCAAAATATTTAAAATGAGTATGAACCTTGATGTCAGACAACCATCGAATATTTAGCCTGTACAGTCACGTTAATTTATTACCCTACATGCGATTGCGACCCTTCGCTTCTAAACCTTGTCAATAAGAAACACTTCTATGTAAAACTGCCCAATGCAGACTTGCTGCTTGGCAGTTCCTGCTCCGTCTATCACTTGCGGTCAGTCTTCTGCTGCCATCTGGGAGATTCGACCCAAATAGAGTTTAACATGCCAACAGCTCACTGGTTCCCGTCCTTACGCAAAACTAGATATTGCTTACGATTTTCATTTCCCCATTCATTTTCCTGCAGACGTTAATATGCGGTAATATTATAGAATGCAAGATAAGGGGCGTGGCTTGGTGACCATCTCACTTACATACTCAATTTGTGAGCCAAAATATGAATAGATCGCTAAGCTCCCGCGCATCGAGTGCGGGATAAATTCTTTGTGCCTGAGTGTGAGTGTCAGGCCAGCGCCACTAAACGGAACAAGGCTTGCCGTGGCTCTGGAACATAGCGCTGCTGTTTCAGAAGCATGGGAAAAACAACAGTGAATGGGGGGCGGGGCAATAGCAGGTAAACTGGCAATCGCCATGGAGCCCAACCATCAGTGATTGCCGATTCAATCGTCAATCCTAAAAGAGATTATTTAATCTCAAAGGTTTATTTCATGATTAATAACACCTTAAACATCTCATCACTGGCTTAATAATGAGTTAATGAATGGAGTAATGTGAGCTTGAGCAGAGAGACATCAACATCATGCAGTACTGTATGTCTTTAGGAGCAGGATTTATAGAAACTACTTTAAAAAGGGTATAAAACCTTGCAGGGGCTGCTGTCAAGAATCATGCAGCTGGTCTTAATCCGGCCAACTACAATTTAATAGACCCTAAAGGCAGAGAACATCATAGGTTCCTCTCTGTCGTTTGAGGTATTGTTTACAAGAGCTTTTGTGTCTGCTTTTTTTACACTTTTATGTTTGAATATTTTATTCTTGCACTGAACATTTTGAAGCTTTTTTATTCTCTCTCTTTGAGGCAAGTAAAAAGAATGGATTTTGGTGTAATCTGGTGCATATGATGTGGTCAGAGGAAGACTCTGAAAACTTGGTTATTGCACAGCAGGGAATTGATGTCTTGCAGCCTTTGTCAAGGTTGTGCTCCTGGGTAATGGATGAGGAGGGTCGTTAAATTTTTGCTCAACAATGGAATCATAAACATTTCAAAATATTACATCCATGCAGTAACGAACCGTGAGGTTTGGGTCGAGGTAGGCAGTGGCAGACCGAAACGTAAAAACAAATTAATATTTTATGTATAAAGTCAGCGGTAAAAACACCGGCAAAATAAAACATAATTACTCCAAAAACTGTTGAATGCTGTACATCAGAGGTGGGCAGCGAGGGCCGTATCTGTTCCTGGTTTTCACACCAACGTCTGGTCTTTAATTAGTTGATTGTCTCAATTAGCCAAACCATTTATGAAATCTGATGTTTCATGCGCATTTCTTTAAATTATCATACAAAGACTAGTCTTGTCTCCCTTCATAAAACATTTTCCTTTGATCGAATCATTGCGAAAAATCTATATTTGTGCATGCAATCAATTAACTCAATTAGTCAGGGTAATTGATAGGAATAAAAACCTGCATACACACCGGCCCTCCAGGACCGTGATTGCCCACCCCTGCTGTACATAGTAACACTGCGAATCTGGATTGATGACATCATGCATTTGCGGGGATTAACGAATTTATTGGGACTTAAAGGACACTTGAAAGACACCGGACATGCACAAAGTCGCGTTTTTCGTTAGATTTTGACTTTTAGTTTATTTTGAAACTGTTAAGAGTGAAATCAAATCCGTGTTTGAGTTATCAGTGTATTATTTAACTTGTCACACTATGTGCGCATAGGAGGGAGGTTTAAAACCAATTTAATGTGAATTGTTTGAAGTTTTTGACGTTTTCTAGCGAATTTGATTTATTGTATGCATTCAGAATGAATGTGTACTTTGTTTTCAAATAATCTTGAAGGTTCAATTTTTTTTTTAAATTTCGCTTTTATGTCTGAATAAAAGTTGAAGGCTCTAGCGAGAGAAAGTTGATGAAAGCGCGCAAAACAACGTAACGGCTTACCTGCACCGATGCATGCTTAAGTGGATCTCCTCCCTATACTTAATGCAATTAATCTTCCTATTGCTAAACCATATTAACCAGACAAGCGAAGTACACTTCAAACACATTCCATCTTTGACCACATCTCTCTTCACCGCAAAATGATGTCAACACACACAAACTTCAAAACCTAAAAACCCACAGAATTCTATCAAACAAACAACAATTAAAAAAAAACTTTAGCCACAAGGTTGTAATTAGATGCATAACGACAGACATGACAGTCCGGAAAGTTCTTGTGTGCGTAAAAGAGAGCGGAGGGGGAGAGAAGTGGTTAAAGCGCACTTAAGGCTATTTGAATATGAAGTCCATGCGTCTGTCCTTTTTGACAAAGATGTTGATGACAGCGTTGTAAAACTTCTGTTTTGGCCTTCAGCTTAACAAGTCCCTCTTTCTCAATTGACATGATAGCGAAACATGAAAGTCTCCCCTGTTCCGTACTGTTGCGGTTGCAGGTCTTGACGCGTTTTAAGGCAGAAAAAAGACAGCTCCACTGACTCTGTGGTAGCTGGAATTGTCGGCACCAATTTCGGCAGTTTTGTGGCCTCGAACAGTTTGTTCAAGGTCATTCTCCACCAATAAAGCCAGCAGTTGAAGCTAGGGAGATTTTTCCTTGACCATAGCAGGGCTGTATAAGCCGATGAGGTTGGCCTTTAGCCTGACAGAATCAAAATATTTGCTGCGTTAGCGATGTCATCTTGTTTGTTTTGCCAAAACAAACAAGATTACATAACACTAGTAAGGTGGTTTAATCAAATATAAGCCTTAAATTTGATTGACGTATGTGTGAATCAATGAGTGTATATAGCCCCAGCTAGGATTGCATTATCGTAATTAAAATAAATAAATACAAAAAATCAAAGCTTGCTCACTAAATAGTACCCAGATAGGCAGATGCCTGATAAGGATGCGTTTATTTGTACAATTCATCCGGAATGAACACCACTAACGTTACACGAAGTTTACGAGGTCATTCGCTATGGCTAATGCTATACGTAGATATGCAACTTGGCTAAAATTACATGGGCATAGGAGCTAAGTGACCATCACCATTTGTAAGCAACATGAGTTTATGGTGCCGACTAAGTTTATCTAGCTAGCTAAATTACAGATAACGTTTGCCATCACAGCCGTTGACAGCGACTCGATTACCTAACACGCCAGGTACACAAGTGGCTAGTTAGTGCTGTGCTTCCCATTCTGACATGTTTTGATATTTTCGACGTCTCGAACAGTGTCATGTAAAACTGCGCATTAAAGTTTATCCTTGTTTTCCGATCACAAATATGTTGAAATCTTTTCGGAAGACCCCTTAGTTCGACGGATAATAGCTGGAATTTCTACATTACAGTCAATGGGGAATTGAGGAGTGCGGTGCACTTGACGCCATATTGGTTTCTTCAACTGCGCTCGTAGAAAGAAGCAGCGGCCTCTCCAGTATACTCATTGGTGCGAATTCACAAAGACGAAATCTGGCTAAACGTCCAGATTGAATGACTAGCCTGTGACACTTACGCATAAAGGCAGCGTAGCGTCCTGCCTTTTTGCGTACATAATAAAGCATATGAAAAAACACTGCGCATGCGCGAACACAACGTATCTGATAACGTGTCATTTAAAGGCATGTCAGAGCTGTGCCTACCCTGCAAAGATAAGCCTGATTTGAAAGCCCCTGCCTGGCCAGAGGCAGGCGCTGTAGTGTCATTATAACTCAATGACTTAAAGCAACAGCATAAAGACAAACTAAATATCAAATATCAAATAATCAAAATTTGATTAGATATTAAAATGATCAATAATTGTTAACAACTTTATTTTTGATGATAGCCTGGGGTAGGCAGTGCCTACCCTGCCTACCCTGACGGCTCATCCCTGCATCCATGCATGCTTTGAAGTGATCCTCACAAGAGATGCAATGATTGAAAAAGAAAATGAAATGTCATTTGACAATTCAAGTGTGTTTTCAGAATATTATCATTTTGAAGATGTAATGCATTGCTGTTTCCCGCTGGACAATGATTGTTGCTTGCACCTTCAGTCAACAAAGCATAAACAGCTGTTTTTAAGTTGACCATCTCTTACTTTTCATACAATTATCCATGACAAACATGCAATCATTGGACACAGATGGTTAAGAAACAGTTTCCATTTCCATTCCATTCTTCGTTAACTGCCATCATTAATCACCATGCAGTCATTTTGATTGTGTTGGCTGTGGTGTTGCACAACTGCATATTTAAACACGATTATAAACTGTCTTTCTAATTAAAGGCTTGAAGCTCATGAGAGTGTAAAATATTCTGCTATTGTATTATCTGTCTTCAATCAATCTTTATGAGAGAAAAGGTTATTTCTTTGCAGATGTGAAATCATCTAGGCTTTTTCATAATCATGCACTCATCCAAATGAAGGCCACAATTTAAAAATGATCAGTCACATTTTCACGTTGTGCAGAAATGATGAATTAAAAATTCAAAACAATCTTAGAAACTAAGCACAGAAAAAATATGCAAAAAATAGAAGTATGTTATAATATACTAGCACTCTGCCCGTGGGGTTGTGTTTTATGTAATTTCGTGCAGCATTATGATGTCATCACATGCACCTCTATGTCATCATGTTGCTATGGTGTTTCCATAACCTCCAAGGTGGCTGTTACGCGACCGATGTTTTTATAGCAACTAAAACTGAGTAACCATCAAGGGGAATGCGCTGCGCTGTCATTCCGCGCTCAGTGGAACACGAAGTCGCCTGCAAGGCAGAGCATAATAGCGTCACTCATATTATGCTGCAGATTACACGTTACTTTCTCTTGCGGCCTGGCATCTGTTTTTTGGGATTCGGGACTCCAGTGGATGGATTGGCTTTGGTTCAAAAGGGGGAATCCCCAGGAGAGGACAAAGGGGGAATCCCCCCTGCATGTCTATATTATAATAGCGTCGCTCACGGTATGCTGCAGATACGCACCCGGCGGAGTCTAGCACTGATTGGATGGACACAGTCACCTGCAAGACGGAGCCAAACAGCGTCGTTCCCACTATGCTGCAGATACGCGCCTGGTAGAATCTAGCACTGAAATGCGCCCGGCGGAGTCTAGCATTGATTGGCCAGACACAGTCGCCTGTAAGACGGAGCCAAATAGCGGCGCTCACGTTATGCTGCAGATGCATGCCTGGTTGAATCTAGCACTGAGTGGCCAGACACACACGCACGCACACACACAGAGGCCACTCGGCTATTATAAGATAGATTATTATAATTATAAATATTGTTATATACATAATAGATAAAATATACAAAAATGCTAAATTTGGACTTGTTTTTCTTCTTGGTCTTCAATTGTATTTATAGACCTGTCCCATATCATGAAAGTAAACCTTATAGAAATTTGAATAGCTTATTGAAAACAGGATGAAGACACAGTTTAAATCAACTTTGTTGTTAATTCATCTATATGCCAACATCAATGCACAAAATCTCCAAAACAAAACTCATGTTTTGAATTTATAGTACGTTGACCAATTGGGAGGATTACAATCCATCAAGAAACGTAAAAGTCGTATCTTGAAATTTCATGATTGTAAAGTTACATTTCATGTACACTGCTGTGAAAATGTATTTTCCCCTTTCCCAATTATGGATATTTTTGCATAGATGGTTTGTCACACTTAAATTTTTCCAATCATCAATTACAATAATTACCAGCCCTATGGGCCGATAAGCTATTGTCATAGTGTGGCGTCTGTCGTCCGCCATCCGTCGTCCAGAACATTTTTGATGCTTTTTTTGGCCTAATGAATATTCCTGTAAATTTGCCATAACAGACTACTGGACGTATATCCAGCCTTTTTTTCAAATTTTTGATTGAATCATTTTTTCCGTTTTTGGCCCCAATGTTAAAGATTAGAACTGAGAAATTTAAAAAAAACTTATTTCTCAAAAACTGCAATAAAATTTTTTAAAATAAATTGGGCAATCAACTTTCCTTGGTACCGTCAATGTACAGTGCAAGCACCATTTTGATTGAATTGTCAGAGGTGGGTCTAGTGAGGGCGCTGTAGTTTAACATTAGATCCTGTAGAGAATATGCAAGCTGGCCTGTGGAGGCCAAATGGTTACCGATAAAGATTAAGTTTGTATTATCGACACAAAAGAAGTCACATATGACCTATATTTTGGCTGTGTTTAAGTTGACCTCAGATGACTTTGAAAGGTCAAACTTGAGGTCAAGCAAAATTTACAATACTTTTTAAGATTGGGAACATATATGTATTGAAACACTTATAGGAAGTCATTTATGAAATTTCATTTGGTGGCCTTGAACATGACCTTCAGTGACCTTTGAAGGTCAAACTTCACATGGTGAAATTTCAATGACTTCTATCACCAAAACTATTACAGATAAAGCTTAGGTTTCTATTGTGGGCAAATAGGAAGGCATGTATTGAGTTTCATTTGGTGACCTTGAACTTGACCTTCAGTGACCTTCAACAGCCAAACTTTACAATGAAATTTCAATGACTTATATCAGCTAAATCATTACAGATAGAGTGTAGGTTTCTACTGGAGATGTATAGGAAGTCAAATATGAACTTTCATTTGGTGACCTTCGTATTGACCTTCAAAGGTCAAACTTGAACTTGAGAAAATTCAACGACTTCAGTCACTAAAAAGGTCACAGATAAAGCCTCAGTTTGTATCACAGACTTAAAGGAAGTCACACATGAACTTTCATTTGGTGACATTCTACTTGACTGTTTGACCTTTGAAGGTCAAACTTGACATAATACAGTGACTTGTATTGCCAAAACGGTCACAGATGGAGATTTGCACGAAGACTTTAGGACTGCATAAACACAGGTTGCTAGTTAATACTGGCAAAAATAACATTGAGTACACTGGCAGAGGTACTTACGCTCTCTGAGCGCAGCTCTAGTTGTATTTGTTGAATTTGCTGTAGTGGATATCCTAGTTACTCCAACTGGCATTTGTCTTATAGTTCTCAAGAAGAAAATACTCACTGCAAACTCTCACATTTGTATACTGATTTGTTAGTTAGAATGTCTACTTTATATGTCGTGTTTGCATAGGCCTATGGCTATTCTTTCTCCTGAGCCAAGCGGCTCGTCAGGCTGGTGTTTAGCTCTGGCTTCTGTAGCGTGCAGCAACTAAGAGTATTGTTAGTCTCCCTGGATGGGATGCTGCTTCATCCCAGGTTACCCCCTAGCCCTGAGGCAGGATTTCCCTACAATTTGCCAATACCCAATTTCATACCTGGTGGAGTGAGGCACTGTGGGAATGAAGTGTTTTTGCCCAAGAGCACACAACAAAAGCCACTGCAAGGGCTCAAACTTGGAACCTTTTGATCCCAAGTCATGTATGCTAAACCACTGCACCACTCTGTCCCTAGTATTGTATTTGCAGGTAAAGAGTGTAAAATGACACTCTTACACTCAGTTTTTGGCCTTTATTAGCATCATGAGTCCAGTAAAATGAACAATGCTTTTATGCAATGCCTTAACAGCTGGATGTCACATATCCACACAAAGTTAAATACACCTGAAATAGTGAGCAAGCACAGTGCATTGTGGTTGTTGTTGTCTTTACAGCAAATGGATTGGGAAGCCATCGGGCAAGTCAAAACACAAATATTTTGACCTGGTGTCGGAAACTGCCCACGATTTGTGCGCAACTTACATACTCAGAACCTACACTCTGAAACTGTGTTTTGCCCTTTTAATGTGTCAAAAAAAGTTAGTCAATTTATTTATCTTGGCCAAATCTCAGCGTTATTGCGACTATGCCTGAAAATGGAACACAGAAATAATGAATTCAATATATTATTATGACCAAGAACAATTAGTGTTGTTAAGCAACAGACGCAGATGAAGACATTGAGGTTTTTTCATTTAAATAATAACATTTTCCCCCCTAATTTCTTTGCGTGCCATAAATCATCTGAACTTTAAACTACTCTTATATTTAAAGCAAATGAATATGAGCGAAGAGAAATTGACTTTGACAGAGTTGCAAACTTTTAAGTGCTTCAGTGCGGTCAAAAGAAGAATAAAGTCACTTCAATCATAAGTAGATGGAGTAAGCTTGAATGAAAAACAGAAAAAAATGTTAATTGCTACCTTTAATGGTTTTGAATAAAGGACAGCTCTTTTGTGCTGTGTGCTGTCAATCAATTGAGTTTTTCTCCAGAGTACAAAGCCATGCATCCTGAATGTATGGATCATGAGTGTCAAAGTATATCAGTTAACAAATACATTTAGTAAAACTGCAAGGAAAACTAGAGAATCTAATGTAGAATATATAAAAGGTCACTGCAGCCTGTAATAAGTGACCTTGC
This sequence comes from Gymnothorax reevesii, assembly GCA_029721435.1. Taxonomy (NCBI): domain Eukaryota; kingdom Metazoa; phylum Chordata; class Actinopteri; order Anguilliformes; family Muraenidae; genus Gymnothorax; species Gymnothorax reevesii. The sequence continues at coordinate 89,162,410 of CM056575.1, forward strand.
TGCAGCTTGATGCTCAGAGCGAGATATTTAAACATTGCAAGCAACTCAGAACTAAAGCTTGGATCTTATGATGCGCTCCTTTCTGAATGGTGGTGATTGCTTGCCAGTGCAGTTGTGCCTTTAAACGGAATAACTCATGATAGCTGTTGCTGACACTGGCCTTGGAAAGCCTGCAAGACATTTTTCCTTATGAACCTTTCCCCAATTATTCATGCTGTCCTCCTTGGATGAGAGTAATCGGTTTTTTTTTTCCTGCTTAGAGACCTTTTTTGAGGGTGACTGGAGAGAGATGCTAAATCTACTGAGTTAATATGGATATTGTTGCAAGACTCAGCCAAAAAGGAGACAGTCTTTTTTCAGGAGACAGTTTTTTTTCCTTTCTTTGAAGTGTCCCCTGAAGTTGTGAAAATGGGAAACTACTGAGAGCGACATTTGTGCAGAAATTCAATGGCACAGTGAATTTCAGCCATAAATTTGCAATATTCATATCAAAATTATAACTTATCGACCAACTGTTCAACATGTTGGAAAAAAACAGTGCTTCAGTCACAGCATAGTTTTGCGCTTTTTAAATATTGGTTTCAGCCCCTTCAAGTGTCCTCACTTATGGTTGCGTTTCCCGACTTCAATATCAATTTATTTGGTTTCGCAAGTGGACAAAGTCCGGCTTTATATAACCAAATGAGCTCTAATTTGATGGCCTTATTGTATGCAGGAAACACAAGTGGTAATGATATTGCAGATTAAAACTGGACATGTCAAAGTCAATTCAGGTAAAATTTGATAGGAGGCGATAGCGCAACTGCACGTCGTTGCCAAAAGGTTTGGCCAAAGATGACATAATAACCTGTGGGTTTGGTGGGGCTTTGGTTCCATTACGACCAATTAGATCTGCTGCTGTCATTCCCTTTGAAACCAGTTTGTTATCCTCAAGTGAAGACCAAGCACCTGGCTTATTGCCTCCTCTGATGGTGCTCTGTGAACTGCACTCTAATGAAGTATGTAGTTCAGTGATGTGAAGCAATAAGGGAAGCAAAAACTGGTGTCAATCAGGCGGGAGGCCAGATCCAGTGAAAGCATGGAATCCACAGTGAGCCCAGCATGCCAGCGGAGGACATAATTGCCTCACCCTCCCTACGGGGCCCAATTCACCAGGTAATGTGTTTCATACGAAGAAAAGTGGGCCATTTAAACCATATTCAAAAAATCCAATGGTATTACAACAAGGGTAAGACTGAAGTTAATTTACCTTTCGCTAAGCCCCACCCCCCTTGTTATTGTTGCTAAGTCCGACAAAACTTCAGTTTCAACATGGCGTTTTTGACAGCTCTGCCAGCTGAACTGTGGTCAGGCTTTTACAAAGCAGCGGTTTCAGACAGGAGTAGACAGAAAGGGTTACAGTATGTTCATGCACAATGTAGGAAATCTGGACTTGGACCCATAGACTGATTTAAACAGTCTATGCTTATACCAAGGCATTAACTGTAATGTATCAGGTGACGTTAGCTAGCGGGACAGCTGTAACATTACTTATGTTTTCTAGCTGCTTAACTTAGCAAACAGGTTTGGTAGTTATGAGAGTGTAATTTTAGGTTCAACGTTTGCTCGCTAATATTTGGGGAACTGTCAGGTTGTCACTCTCCACAATCAATAGTCAGTAGTGATTTGTCGTGATGACTGTGTCCTCTGAGCAGCATTCCTTCATGGCCCAGGAATTTAGCCGATCTGAATAAATGACGGCGTTTACATGCACACCATATTCCTGTATTAATCGGATATGAGAATATTCCGATTGCGTTTCTGTCATGTATACACGTGCAATAACCCGATTAAGAATATTTTCCGATTCGAAATATTCCAACTAAGACCCCTGGCATATGCCTGTTTTAATCGGCATATTGGGTCAGGTATACACCTTAGTCAGAAAATGTCCCCGAACAGAATACTCAATTACGTCTGCGCCTGTTCAATTCGCAAGGAATTTTTGGAGGGAAGAGAAGACGACTGTGTTCATTCAGATAATGAGAGACATGAATATAATGGAATATATCGATGGGCTAAAGCACTGTAACAACGATATCTTTAAGGTGTGCGAAAAGTGGAGAGAGACTGGTCTTGTGTGAACTGCCTACCAAGTTAAGCATCGCTGGAAAACTCTGAAGGCAGCATATTCCAAAGTTATAAAAAAATACAGGCACCTCTCTGGGTAATGAGTGTCAGTCTTACAAGTACCCCAGGCACAACGTTTAACCATATAAATGAGTGTCGAAAAGTATGAAAATTTGAGACGCCTGCAATAGATTCAATGGAGCGCTGTCATGACTATGAAAGTGTAGGAGAACCGCTGTGATTGGCCAGTCTGCATTCTAGGGCGGGGCTTAGCGAAAGGTGAATTGTTTGTATGGCCACCCCCCCCCCCCCCCCCCCCAAATACCCCGACACACACACACACAAAGACACGTGTCAAAATACTCCCTTACCCTATTAGACCCCATCACTATTTTGCAGGCATTAGTAACATTCTGAAAGTGAAAATTTAAAAGGAAGGAAAACAATATGAGCGAAGTGTGTCTATTTGCAAAGAGCTGCACTGGCTGGGATTTAGTCCCATAAAACTGTTCACTGTTTACTGGTCACTTGACTCTCTAGGGTTGTGGGGGTACTGCCCTGACGAACGCTTCACTGGCTGACTCCTCCTCTGACAATCATGGGCAAGGGCTTGGATTGTAGCAATGCTTTCCCAGACGTCTTGCTGAAGTTGTCAACTTGATTTAATGCGATGGATTCAAAATGGCTTCTATTCTTGAGTTATTGTGACTTTGTCAGTGAACTATGAACCTTTTTGGTTGCATTCAACTCAGGAGCAGTAATGTCAGTAAATTTATCTCATTGATTGCTGTAGTTTTATTTATTTTATAGCCGAGCTGTATAATTGCTTAATTCTCCAAAATATACAGAATAAGAACTCAATAAATGTAAATTTTTAACGTGTTATTCATTTATTCATTCATTTATTTATTTATGTGTATATTTTATAATTGATGTGGTAATCAAGTGACGAAGGCTCAATTCTGCATCCTGATATGGTTGAAAATTATAGGGATGATCTGCCTTGTAAAATTTATACTTGTATTTGGCCTATTACATTGTCTGTGGCAAGGTTGTTGCTGTTGATAAATGCAGTTCTTGAAATCTCAGATGAATTGCACATAGCTGAGTTATTATGAGTGCATTTTTTTGTTTCATATTTTCTAAAAATGTGCATAATCTATCATTTATTATGTGAAGTATTCCAGACCAATTTTAGGCCTCCCCACCCGATGTTATCTCTCACTGTCTGGCTCTCTCCATCCACCCCTCCCCCATTTCACCTAATGTTGCTGGCCACACTGATGAGGGTGGAAGTGAGCGTATTTAAAATGTCAGCCGCAGACTGACAAAGGTCATATGGAAAGTAAGTTGCTCCCTTCACTGCTTCCTCAGACTACTAAGCAGAAGTTTCACTCTGAATAGGGCCCTGTCAAATAAAGCTGCATGTGGAACATTTCCTGGGTGGTGCAGGCCAATCCGCGCTCATTCCGCTGTACGTCAGATCACTTTCACTGGTCACCTAGTGTACTTTGTGCCACACTCCACGCACTAATTAAAGAGACGAACGGAGGCCTGAGCTTCATTTGTCCCAGTGAACTTGCATTTGGGTGTAGATTTCCTGTGTGTAACTTTCATGTTCATTGCCATTCATCTTCATCCAGTCTGCTGCGTGCTATTCTCAGTGGTCCCTTATGCACTGACAAATCACTCTATCCCGCAGTGGGGCAGCATGACTGATCTGGAAATCAGATGAGGATAATGTTATGCATCTGCATATGAAAGCATTGTCAGATCAAATAAATGATTCCTTCTCAGGTAAAGATACCCCGTAGTATTCCTTGCAACTGGGATTTGCTTGAATTATATTGGGGATAAGCGCAGCTGTTCCTTTTTACTCGGAAGTGTTGAAGTAATGTAATAATGCTAAAATGCATGGGGAAGCACCTCATCCATTTAGGAAGCAGAATCCAAATATAGCACAAATACCAATTTTTGTCAGTTTAAAAATACAGTTTGTGTATATCAGGAAATTCATTGTTCATTTAAATTTGACAGACCTATTCTTATCTTGATTATATTTATTTTCTGTTTTTCTTTATTATCATCATGGAATTATTCATGATTATTTTAGGTACATCTGATAGTCTTTGTGTGTTTCGAGACCGTAGTGGTGTTGCTGTTCGTATATGCTGTGTATTTCATGAAGCCAAACTCATCTCTGTATTTGAGTCTGAAGGTTGCTGTATTTGTGCTTATTATATAGCAAAGTAAGGATGCAATAATTCAGCATATAATGTGTAGAACATGCATGTATCAATATTTTATATATTATTTTAGTGAGCTATTTACTAAGGTATAGAATAAGATATATTTGGTGTGCAGCCAAGTATTCAAATAAATTTTATATTTAAATGAACCTGAATCGCCAATGGTATAAGCATGGAGACATTGTAAATCAAACACTTTTTAAATTTTATTTAAGGGGCAAATATTTGGATACCCAGAAAGCTTTATTTTCTCTTTAGATCAGTTGCAGTTAAACTCATTCCGACAAATCTTTCTTTAGAGCACTGCAGACCTAATGACACCATTCATTATTTGTTTCCAATTACTGAAAAGACAGGACTTTGCTTTATGACATTTTCATGGACAAACCCCAATTCCAGTGAAGTTGGGACATTGTGTAAAACGCAAATCAAAACAGAATACAATGATTTGCAAATCCGTTTTGACTTCTATTCAATTGAGTACACTACAAAGACGATATTTCATTTTCCGACTGATAAATTTTATTGTTTTTTTGTAAATATTCACTCATTTTGAATTTGATGCCTGCAACACGCTCCAAAAAACTGGGACAGGGGCAACAAAGGACTGTAAAAGTCGAGGAATGCTTAAAAAACACCTGTTTGGAACATTCCATAGGTAAAGAGGTTCATTGGAAACAGCTGAGTGTCATGATTAGGTATAAAAGGAGCATTCCTGAAAGGCTCATTCGCAAGGATGGGGTGAGTTTCACCACTTTGTGAACAACTGCGCGAGCAAATAGTTTAAGTTTAAAAGCAACGTTTCTCGGTGTGCAATTGCAAGGAATTAAAGGATTTCATCATCTACAGTCCATAATATCATCAAAAGAATCAGAGAATCTGGAGAAATCTCTACACATATGTGCCAAGGACAAAAACCAACATTAAATGCCCGTGGCCGTCGGTCCCTCAGATGGTACTGCAATAAAAACTGAAATCATTCTGCGAAGGATATAGAGTTCTAAAGTGATGACATCACAGCTACTTAGCTTCTGGTGTCAGATCCCGATGGGAATTTAGATTGGGGCTTGGACTCTTCATGGCATTGTTCGAACTCGTATTAATTTTATGAGCCGCCTCGCTTCAAGTTTACCCAATGGGGTATACAGATACAAATGATCACATCAAATTAGCTGTTTATTGGCAAAAATGATATGCTTTTGCACTTGTAATCCAGTTTGTAGTCCACTTCTGCAAACTACATATCCATTGCATATATCCATTGCATAAGCTGGCGAGTACCACGTGATTTGTTCCCAGCCAATGGGGTACCTCAGTTTCCGCAAACGTTCACAACGAACAACGACGGTATGGTAGCCGATCAGTGCCTTAAATTGCCGTTGTTTATGGCCCGTATTCAGAAACAACACTCACACTCACCCTCCACTCACCATATAGTGAGTACTATTGAAATGTAACTGGAGTGTGAGAAAAAGATTGAACGACCACTAACTGAGAGAGCGGTCCCACTCCTCGCCAGTTGATAATCTCAAACGCCACTCGAGCATAACTGACAGTAGTGGGAACTGGGTACCACAGGCGGTGCGTCGGCTGCTGTAAAGGGACGCTCAATCCTCACCCTTCAGTGCTGAATGTCCTAAACCTGTCGCGGTTTACTGATTAGAAAGTTTCTTAGACAAATTGGTAACATGACAATCAAATTTATTTTTAATAGCGTTGTTATACATTGCTTCACAAAATTGAGTTGTTCCTTTCGCACATAAGTGACGACGTAAATATCTGCACGTCTTCATAAATTCTGTGGTCGAGTGGCTCGCGAAAGGCGCACAACTGCGCGCGAGGCTCAGAAAGCAACAAGCTGTGAAACGTGCCGGACATTTCCTTCTACATTCTGCAATGAAGAATGTAGAAAAGAATTGATTCTCATGACTACCAGCTACATGAGCCTTGCTACATGTAGTGAATATTAATTAAGAAATCAAATGTCTACATTTTTAAGAATTAGTGCTGAAATAAAAGAAAAAGAAAGGCATTACCACCAGTGCTTGAAGTGGGAAAAAAGAAGTGCAGGAACCCTGATTTTCTGAGAACCATCCCGTTCATTAAAAAAGGTTTAGGGTTAGTTGAAAAGTTGAAAACACGTTATTTTTTAAATTGGAAACTTAAAACGTTTGTTTACATTCATGCATTTAGCAAACATGGCTCTTAAGGACAATGCTCTACTCTTTTCATTTTGTGCTAAAGTACTTGTTTGAACAGATGTGTTTTCACAATAATTCTGGTATTAGGCCTATTTTTGAATGAACCTTTAGTATGTGGGCAGCTGGAGTAAGAACCACAACCGTATTGTCAAGATGTTTAAGTTTTTGCAATCTCCGTGTCTGACAGTCTATTATTGTTTTTAATTTCTTCAAATCTGCTGACTCTTTAAGATATTAAACGTGAATGTTTTGATAAGAGGGCTCAGTTCTTCAAGATGAGTACCGAGAATTTCAATCAATGTTTCTGTTTAAGCTCCGCTCAATAAAGTGAGTCAACACTGGCGCGAGACAATGTACAATGCCTCCGTGTCTGACAGCCAAAAAAAAGAAGACGATTAGAACAGATTGATAACGAAATAAAGAATTGAAAGAAACATTTTAACAACAGAACATCCAATGAACACAGCGATTTATTTATTGGCGGGTCATCTTTGTTGGATATCCCGTTCGTTGGTTTTTATTCTTTATTTCGTAATAAATCTGTTCTCGTATCAATACTTTTACTTTTTGCTGGCTGGTGGACATGGGGTATTTTGCATTTCCTGGCGGACAGTCTTGATCGTGCATGCGATAATTTCTTCACTCTGTCAGTGGTCATGGAATTGATTTGCTCACGCACTATTTTATCTCTGCTGTGGAAATAAAGCGTGAATCTGTTCGGTTCATCTGACTAATTTTCAAAAGGAAGACCGAATAAAGACTGCCATCTATCTTCAACGAAAACAGACGAATAGGCTAAAAAGACCAAGAAAAGTCGACAGCTATCAATTTGCATTTTGTGAAGGTCGAACACAAACATGGCCAAGTTTACACATCTAATAATTCCTGGAATACTCGGAAAAATTAGAACTTTTCTGACTTTCGGACACGGAGCTATATTAAAACCCTGTCCGACTATCGCGTCTTTGCATTGACTTTGTAATCAGTCGTGCGAAAAATGTGTTTCGCGTCCAGTGTGCAAGCGGCTTTAATGAGCATAGAATGCAAGCATGCGATATAGGCTATATATATATCAGAGCACTTTATTCATGTCATTGTTTGGATTGTCTGGCTAGAAGTCACCAGTCAAACAACATAGGATAGTTTGCAAAGCCTGCTCAAACTCTTAATAGCAACACAGAACTGCATAATAATAATCGTACCACCAGCCAACGACGACTGAGAAGTGTTTTGTGCTTTAGAGTTTAAAGGACGAAACACTGTTCCAGCGTGTTGGCTGGTTAGATTGTGATGTTAGTTTAAAATCCTTTATTGAGAGCTCATTGAGCAGGTTTTGCAAACCAGTTGGGAAGTCATTGAATTATTTTTCATGCTGGTGGCTAGCTAGCTAATGTTAGCACAAACAACAACACTGGACCCGTCTTGGTCGCACTTAATAGAATAGAATAGAACGCCTTTATTGTCATTTCACAGAGTGACAAGAGATTCAAAGCTGTCCCATAGAGTGCACATACACATAGGAACACATAGGAATTCCCTGAGTGGATATAAAATTATGATCGACTTACTGCAGATGAATCCTCGCGGTCTCGTCTTTTCAACGATGTGTTCCTTGTCTTCATAACCGTAGTAGGTGTTTTACAATCCAGCAGTTAATATTGGCAGCAAACATTTACCATTTACAGCTGTGGTTTGGACCGTAACGTCCCACTTGCCAACCACAGCAGTGCAGACTTGAATGAGCGCGCCCTCAGTACCTATGGCAATAACTCATAAGTGGTAGCTAGGCAACCAATTTGTTGTCAAATGTGGGATTTTCTTTCATTGGTGCGCTCATGTGAATGAACGACAAGCAACCCAGACAATGGAATAATCTAGGCTATCGAATGAACCACAATCTTTGATGAAAATATATAATGTGTAATGTAATGTAAAATAAAGAAGTGCCGGAACTGTGCTCCGGTGCGTTCTGGCCAACTTCAAAGTGCAGGAACGCATATGATAAAAATACAGAAGTACCGGAACTGCGTTCCGCTGCGTTCCGGTCCACTTCAAGCACTGATTACCACCATGTGGCAGGTTCAATGTGTTGCAGCTGGTGCAGCCATCACTGTGAGGTGCAATTCAGGAACCACTCACGAGAGACAGAAATCCAAAAAACGTATGCCTTTAACGGGGTCCGAATCATATCCAAAAAACACAGGAATTGCAAAGCCACAATACGAAATCCAGAAGTGTTGACTAGACAGGCAGGTGTCAGAACCAGTAAGACAGATGAGCAGAGGTACAAAAACGAAAGGCAAAAAGTTGTAGTCGATTAACAAAGCCAAGGGTCATACACAGGGGATCCAAACACAGAAATCGTGGTCATACAAAAATAGGTTGAAATCCAGAAAGACAAAAACAATACAAAAAGGGCAATGGCAAGAATCGAAGTTGGACAATCCAGAAGAAGAGAAACAATACTCGATGGCATACAAGGCGCTCTGCACAAAGAAATATTGATCAACGTTCTGACAAGGGCTGTGAGTGAAAAGACTGCTTAAATACACATAGGGAAAGTCACATGCTGTGCAGGGAACAGATTAACTGAATCAGACTAATTACAATGGGGGAATCACATGAGGGAAACCCTAACCACGAAAATAGGCGAAAGCCAAGACACGGATGGGAATCACACAGAAAGCCTATGACATTTAAACAGCTCCGGTCCAGGAGTTCTATGTGCACAGATAATGAGCGCAGAAAAGTAATTAAGCACGTGCGAGAGATCTTGATGAAACTCAGGATAGGACAGGGAGAGCTAGGCAAGAGGCGGAGATTAGAACAGGGCGATTACTGAGAGGGAATTAGTCTAAATTATTAGTGGTGCATGTTTACAGATTTAACAAGAGTGCTCGCTAGTATGTTAGTAATCTATATACATGGATTAGTTGAGTTAGTAGACTAGGATACAAAATACAAATTTTAATCTTGTTAGTAATCAGAACAGGAAGACGAAGGAAGTAAACGAGAATGGAAGGAATATTTTAAACTCCGGAATTAATTTAAATCACCCAAAGTAAGTGGGCACGCATACAGGGAAGTCGGACTGAACCAACAAGATCACAAGACAGGGGAGACAAGTGCAATGCAACTGAGAAATGGAATGAACTAAAAACCTGAGTATTACATTATGTAAGAAGAGGTCAGAGGAACACCAGGTGCAGGATACAGAAGTGTTTATTAAAACACAAAACACTAAGTGAAAAAAGGCTGACACGCCAAAAACAAAACACCGTGCACAAGCACTGAACTAATGGGAGAACTGAGGTACACTGCCAAAGGCAGGGGGAAACAGAAATACACTCTCCAAGAGAGGACAACGAAGAAAACAAAAACTGAACCTAACTAAACTGACGGATACACCGGGAGACTTATACATGGGGCAGACAAGACTAGAGCGCAGCAAACAGAAAGACTCGGGAACCATACACGGGAGACACTCAGAATGCACGAGGAGCTGAGACTTCACCATGTAGCACAGAGACAATACAGAAGATCCGTCTGACAATCACGTCCAATGCTGCCACATATATAACCACGAGAGGAGGCAGGGACTCGGAATGCAATCACGGACTGAAACATAAACAATCACACGAAAACCGGGTTAACAATAATGACTCGAGACAAGACGCTGAGACGATCAATCAAGCGAGACAGTTTAGATTAAGGCAATCTAAACGTGACAAGAAAAAAGCACCACAAGAAAAGCGAAGGAATGCATAGTTAATCAGAGACAGCTCAGACTAAAATACAAAAGCCAGAAACGCACACGCTCGCTAAATGAGTTCATCAAGTTTAAAACTACATGACAAATTATTTACAATCACCCTTAAATACGTGCTGGTTAGTACGGGTTAGTAATATCCTACCAGAGAGCGCATTCACTCAGAGTTTCGCGAGACCCAGAATTAAGCACAACTGGAAGCAATGAATGAAATACCAAAGCCGAAACCGAAAGAGGAAATGTGATTGGACGATGAGACGCAGGCATGCTGAAGGCAGTCACGCGACATCACTGGAAACAGATTGGGAGTGGATGGTCAGACGGCCGAGCTGAGAGCAGGAAATAAACGAGACGAAAGTAAATCACAAGCACAAATAAGCACGGGACAACACACGAAAGGGCAGAATCACAACACAATAACCAAAAAGAATAAATTAAAGACAAAATCATGAACACAGAACATGAATATAAACATGACCAAAAACCATAACCATGACAATCACGTTGAGAAAAAACAACTTCAGTTTGCAAGGAAGTATATACATGCACTGAGGAGCAATGGAAAAAGGTCATGTGGTGTAAAAAATCCAGATTTACTCTATTCCAGAGTGATGAGCACTTCAGGATAAGAAAGGAACCCCATGAAGCGATGCACCCATCATTTATAGTGCCCACTGTACAAGCCTCAGGAGGCAGTTATCATCTTGGTTTTTGTCAGTTGGCCAGGTCTAGACTCTGTTCTAGCACTGTTCTAAAGTGATGAAATTAATTCAGCAGACTACCTGAATATACTGAATGACCAATAACCCATCAATGGACTTTTTAATCACTAATGGTACAGGGATATTTCTGGATCACATTGCCAAGATTCAGTGGGCTTACATTGTGAAAGAGTGGTTCACTGAGCATGAAGAATCATTTTAATGCATTAATTGGCCCCCTGAGAATCTGGACCTTAACCAATTGAAAGTCTTTGGGATGTTCTGGAGAAGGCTCAGCTGAGTGGTTTGACTCACCCATGGACTATACGATATCTCAACCAAAAATGAATGAAAATCTGGTCACAAATAATGGTTGTAACATCGTTAGGTTGTTGAAACAATACAACAACAAATGCTTGCCATGATCAAACCTAAAGGTGACCACCAAAATATTATAGTTTATGTATTTATTTATTGAAAAAGACCTCCACATTGGAAAATACAATTACAACCAAAGTACAATAGGAACATAAAACATTTCAATAAAAGCTTTTTCATAACATGTTCATCAAAATCTCTTTAATAAAAAATTTTCAATATTCAATAAAAACCTTGGTGAGTCGATAGTGCCATTCTGTTCATTAGACTTCACCACATTCCATTTCTCTCCCATGGCTAATTTCAGGGGATTGGCTCCTAGGCCAACCACGCTCTCTAAGAGTGTCCAACGTTCAATAGCACCATATTGCATAAACCTCGCCAATAAAATACAATTTAAAACTCTTGCAGCTGACTCATACATGAAGACACTTCTGTATAGGTCACAGATTCTTTTTCGTGATTTTGTTTCTATTTTGTCAATTCCGTAGGCTTCCAGCAGCGGTCCATAATGAGACCTTAATGGTAGACCACATACATATTTTATTGGAGAACCCTGGAATGACATCAGACTTGTTGAATGTCAAACATTCAGCACCATAAAGAAGAGCAGGTTCGATCACGTTGCCATAAAGTTGTGCTTTAGCAGGACATGACAGGCCACGATAAGCAAACCCCTTTTTTGTCAGACCAAAAGCTGCTTTCCACCTTGCGCTCACTCCAGCTTCAACATGGCCTTTCGGCTTTAAAGTCAGTGGAAAACCCAAAACAAGGAGGGAGACAACGTTGTCCAAATGATCCTGACCTCGAAACCAGGTTGGTTGACTTTTCAACATATTGTTTCCCACAATCATACATTTAGATTTCTAGATACCAAAGTCAAAGTGCCACTGATGTGAATAAGAAAAGCAAGTGTCAATGAGAAACTGTAATCCTGGTGCTTTGAGCTCATATGTCTTCTGCATACGCTGTACAATTAAGCCTATTCCTGCCAATCCTTATGCTCACATCACAGTCACCAAAGCACTTCAAAAGATCATTAATAAACAGTAAAAAGTTTTGGTTACAATACACTGCTCTGCTGTATTCCCCTAGAAATAGGAAAAGGAGAGCTACAGGAGCTGCCAACCCTAACAACTGACGCTGATGTTCTGCACAGTTGTAATAAAAAGACCCAGTGTGATTGTGGCAGTTTTTCACTCAGTTTAAAAAAGAGGCCATCATGCCAGACCTTATCAAAACATTTTATTGCGTCCAGCGACCAAATATAAGCGGGGGAACCAAATGTCATTCATAAAGGAACATGCTTGTGCTGTTCCCACACCCTTGCGAAAACCAAACTGCCTTACCTGCGTCACCTGCAGGTAAACAAACCCGAACACCAAAATGAATTGGTAAGTGGTCACTACAATTACCTACATCCAAGGCAACTATTGGACAAGATTCAAAAGAATCAAGGTCATGACCAAAAGTGACCACATGATCAATCCACAAATCAACTTGTCTGGTCAAGAAAAAATATGTAAACTTGGAATAATGTTTATGCCTCAGGTTGCCAACAGATTGTATTCCATTAGTGACAATAAAATCATACAGAATGCTCATATGTGGTGTGAAAACCTCCTGTTTGAACCAATTTTTAGATAACTTGTCACTGCATGGCAATTTGGCATTAAAGTTGCCACAAATTCAAACAGGGGCTTGAGTACCATACTCATTAGTGACTGCCTTAAGAGCATCAAGGGTTTCCACATAACATTCTGTCTGACTATTATTATCCTGATTTCTTAGTTTTTTCCATATTTTATACACTTAAATGTTTCCGATCATCATCAAATTTTACTGTAAGAAAAAGATAACCCAAGTAAATACAAAATGCAGTTTTTAAATAATGATTTTATTTATTAAGGGGAAAAAATTATCCAAACCTTCCTAGCCGCCCCCCACCCCCTAAATCATGAATTAATTGAGATGACCCACATTTTTTTAGTCCAATTTCACTAGCCATACCCAGGACTGATTACTGCCAGACCTGTTGAATCAAGAAATCACTTCAATAGAACCTGTTTCAAAAAGTTCAGTTAAGATCTCAAAAAGCAACACATCATGCTGCAATCATATACTCTTCCAAAAAAGAAACTATAAAAATAATGAATAATTGATTACACTTTCTTTTCAATATGTTTTCCACATTTGTCAAAACATTTAACGTATAATGAATTGATGCTAAAAACAATGTATAGTTTCTTTTTTTGAAGAGTATAAGAAATTCAAGAAAAGGTGAGAAACAAAGTAATTGACATCTGTCAGTCTGGAAAGGGTTAAAAAGTCATTTCTAAGGATTTGGGACTCCAGTGAACCATGGTGAGAGCCATTTTTCACAAATGGAGAAAACTTGGAAGAGTGGTGAACCTTCCTAGGAGTGGCTAGCCGACCAAAATTACTCCAAGAGTGCATCGACAACTCATCCAGAAGGTCACGAAAGAACCCGGGACATCATCAAAAGAACTGCAGGCCTCACTTGCCTCAGTTAAAGTCAGTGTTCATGATTCAACAATAAGAAAGAGACTGGGGGAAAATGTCATCCATGGGAGAGTTCCAAGGCGAAAACCACTGCTGACCAAAAAGAACACAAAGGCTCATCTCACATTTGCCAAAAAAAAAAAAAAAATCTTAATGATCCCAAAGATTTTTAGCAAAATATTCTGTGGACTGACGAGACAAAAGTTGGACTTAATGGAAAGTTCGCGTCCCGTTGCATCTGCTGTAAAACTAACGCAGCATTTCATAAAAAGAGCATCATACCAAAAGTCAAACATGGTGGTGGTAGTGTGATGGTTTGGGGCTGCTTTGCTGCTTCAGGACCTGGAAGACTTGTAATGATTGATGGAACTATGAATTCTGCTCTCCACCGGAAAATCCTGAAGGAGAATTCCCAACCATCAGTTCGTGACCTCAAGCTCAAGCACGCTTGGGTTATGCAGCAGGACAATGATCCAAATCATACTAACAAGTCCACCTCTGAATGGCTTAAAAAAAAACAAAACAAAGATTTTGGGGTGGCTTAGACTTAAATCTGCTTGAGATGCAGTGACATGAACTTTAACAGGCCGTTCATGCTCAAAACCCCTCCAATGTAGCCGAACAATTCTGCAAAGAAGAGTTGGCTAAAATTCTTCCGCAGTGATGTGAAAGACTCCTTGCCATTTATTGCAAATGTTTGATTGCAGTTGTTGTCGCTGAGGGTGGCAAAACCAGTTATTAGGATTTAGGGGGCAATTACTTTTTCACATAGGGCCAGATGGGTTTGGATAGCTATTTCCCCTTAATAAATGATTCATCATTTAAAAACTGCGCTTTGTATTTACACGGGTTATCTTTGTCTACTATTAAAATTTGTTTGATGATCTGAAGCATTCAAGTGTGACAAATAGGCAAAAAAAAAAAAGAAATCAGGAAGGGGGCAAATACTTTTTCACGGCACTGTACAATTTAATGATGACTCTCAGAATATGACTATTCTTATCAGATATGAAAATAGATAAATTTATATCACTCTCTGTTTCAACTTTGTTGTACATTACCATCTCATGTTTTCTACAAGTTACAGAAATTCCACCATAAGGCCTACCCCTTTTATCTCCATCACTATCGCACATTGAAGATTTAGAGAAAACATTGAATTTAGGATTTGGTCCAGCATCTCCAATTTTTGATGGCACCAGATCTAACTCCTATGGTCTAAGACAGGTTTCTTAGAGACCTGAATGTCACATGATCCCAGTCTGTCAGCGACATAGGCAAGATTAGATTCAACCCTTTACAATTTCACATAACAGACACAGCAGGTTTAGCCGTTAGCGCGATGACTCACAAAATACTTAACATTAGCTTCTCATTTTTAGCATATGGGTAGATATGGTAGAGAGGATTTACTGATTAAATTTTGGGCAAGTATGCACTCCTAGGTTTGCCACCAAGTGGCGCCATAACTTGAAAAAATCTGTTTTTTTTTCCATATCTCTGGAACAATTACTTACACAGACCTCAACTGCGGCTCATATTGTAGGTCTAGTAAAAAGGAATGAACTGATCAGATTTTGGGCAAGTTTGCACTCCTAGGTTTGCCACCAGGTGTCGCTATATATTGAAAAAATTTGTTTTTTAAACATATCTCTGGAACAATTACTTACACAGACCTCAAATTTGGCTCATATTGTAGGTCTAGTAAAGGGGAACCTGATAAAGGGGGCATCGAGGATTAGGGAATTTCAGGGATATACCCCTTGCTGTCGGCCGCCTAGTTCAACTTTTGTTTCTCCTTTGATTACAGAGCATGGAATTTGACTATGGCACTTATTGATGGAGCTGCATTTCACTTAACACTCCTCTGTATGCTTACAACATAAAAAATGGAGGGTAAAAAAAACTTTGCATCGTAATCCATTAACAATATGAGCCAGGATGTTTATGTGCAGTTTTTATTCTGTTTTGCACATCTTAAAAAAACTTGCACAGAGGCATTACATTTTTGAGTTAACTTTCATTTGGAGGGATAGTGCTTCATCTGGGTTTTTAAGCGCATATTTAACTTGTTTTGAGAGGGAAAATTCCTACCTTCGACATTATTAATTAGGCTGAGAAATATTGATTTTCAAAATGAAAGGACATAGATTAAGGCGGGGTTATGTAACAAATCACAGAAGGACCAGGCCAACCACTTGCATGAAAATATAACCAATCAATTTCTTTAAAAAAAAAAAAAAAACTTGTTTATAAATGTTTTGCCTTACTCTCTTTATAATTACGCTGCATGAAAACCGAGGTCAGAAACCTTACTTTGTTTTCAAGGGAATTTATTTGCGGAGACTTTTGAAGGTTACCAATAAAGGTTGTGGATCGAGAAAAGAGTCTATATTAATATATAACAACAGTGAATTGAAATGCAGTGCTGTATGTGACATCCTTTTGATGCGAAAAGTTCCTTTTTTTTGTAGAAAAAAAAAGTATTTTTTTGTTTTTTTCTCTCCCTGGGTGCCTCTTTCTTCCTCTCCTCTATAAGAGCATTTGTGACCCTGGCTGCGTCTGCCATCATGAATTCCGGTTGTGCAAATGTCAGGCAGAATGCGAGTGCGAGGTCGGTAATGTAATCCATCTCATGAGGAAGCACACAATTCATATTAAAGATTTGATAAGATAAAGAGGGGAATGTGCGCCCGCATGAAAGGAGCTGGTCCTCAAGCTTCTGTCAATGAGAGGGTGGGGATCATGAGGCTATAGGGAGGCACTGGGAAAGTGTCCGCTGCATAAGATAAGTTACCTCAGAGAAGCGTTTATCTGTCAACCCGCTGAGCCATGGAATCACTCGTCTTTTTCCTTCCTGTTTGGATCAGTGTGGATTGTTGCCTTCTTTTACCCAACGCTTTCTTTCTCATGGAGTTCTCTGTAAACACCAGTGTACGGTCATTCTGCTCACCACGGTCATCCTGCTCTTCAGATAACCCCGTAGAATAGATTAATTCAAAACTCCTCTGCAGCTATAAAAATAGCTGGTATCCCTTTGCTCATCCAAAATGTAGCCGCTCTTTTGAGGCACGGCTCACGCAAAAAAAAGAAATCAAGCTTTTTTTGGCCAATACATGTCAGTTTTCTGAGGGGTAACTTGTCATTATGTTAGAATGCACAAATGAGCCAAAAGATTAAAAACCACTCACACATGAAGCAAATCGCATTGATTATCTTTTAACAGAGGGGCTTGTCAAAGTCTGCAGACCTTAGATGGAAAGACATTGGTAATTTCTTATTGACATGTTGGGTGGGACCTGAGAGACTGGCAAAGGCAAAATAGTTGCGGCCCGAGAAGTGGGTCAGAGCTTTTCTGAAGCAGCTAGGTTTTTCTGGCGCTCTCAATCAGTGGAAGTGAGCACCAACTGACAGCGGTCTGAGGAGGGACAAACCATAAACCAGCAGTGGGGTGCTGGACACCAAAGGCTCATCAAGGGCAACAAAGGCTATCGCACTTGGTCCAAAGCGACAGAAAGGCCAGTGTGGCTTGGATTGCTAAGAGAAAGTGAGCATCACACTCCGCTGTGTATTGCATTTTGTAGCTGCAGTCCAGTTGGAGTGCCCATCCTAACCCCAATCTACTGCTGAAAGTGCCTAAAAGGGCATGAGAATATTGGAACTGGACCTTGGAAAAATTGAAGGGGGTTGCCTAGTCCAGTAAGTCCT
Organism: Gymnothorax reevesii; assembly: GCA_029721435.1. Taxonomy (NCBI): domain Eukaryota; kingdom Metazoa; phylum Chordata; class Actinopteri; order Anguilliformes; family Muraenidae; genus Gymnothorax; species Gymnothorax reevesii. The sequence goes on from CM056575.1 coordinate 89,180,048, forward strand.
GGTTTATTTTACGTCATGTGCCTCATATGTGCTCCATTTACCTAAGGAACAGGTGGCACCAGGATGCATTGTGGGAAGAAGACAAGCTAAAGGAGTGAGTGTGATGTTCTGGGAAATGTTCTGTTGAGAAGCTGTGAATACAGGAATTCAAATGGATGCCAGTTTAACAGAACTCCTCTGACCATTTTAAGACCAACACAGTTGTCATTGTCCCAACCAGTGCCCATATTTCTTTAAATGACAAATATATGTATGCCTCTATATCAGTTATGTGGCAATATTGTTGGGATAACTTTGGCTGCTTTCACAAGATACTGACACAATGAGGTTTTTTATGAACAATCCCCACAGAAAGTGGGTATGTTGACCAAGCAGGTAAGCAAATACTCAAATACCCTATGATTAAATCATTATTACAGTGATGAGTATGTTTCCGCTGGTAGTAATTCTTCATATCATGACTGATTCCGCGCACTTGAAACCCTATGAAATTTTAGATTTACTTTATAATGTTATGTCAACTGGTTCATTCCACTCAATGCAATTAATTTAACTGGCCAAAAATGTTACAAGTCAAATAAAGGTTATGCAAAGCTACTGCGTGGAACCAGTTGACAGAAATAAATGTTTTTGTAACACATTATAAAATAGTCAAAACAATATCACAAAAAATGTGCACCATGATTAAAGCTAATGGTTGCCCAACAAAATATTATAGTCTGCGACTTTTTTTTGTTTTTTTTTTTGGATGGGCAGTGTACAACCAAGTGCATCTCTTCACTGTGATTTAGCCTGTAAAAGCAGAAAAGACAACTCTTACATCATATTACACTGTAAGCACGGTAAGTTCACATAACTTAATGAGACTATTTCCTCTCTTTCACTTGACTTGTCATGAAAAGTTTGAGCAGGGTTCAAATTACACATTGGCTTTCAGGGGAGCCCCATTTTCCAGTGCGCATCACTCCTAAAACATATCACATGCACAAGTGTGTGGCAGCGCGGTCAATGATAGGGTTATTGTGAAAAATGTACTAATGCCACTATAAGCAGTTAATACCACTATAATATTTCCTAGAGGCACCAATGAATGTCAAATTTATGGGAAGAAAATGAGAACAAAATTGGTAATTAGCTTTATAAATATGGCCTACATATACCCAAAGATTGATTTTGGTTACATAAAAATTACTTTGTATGTAAGCATAGCGAACGACGTTCCATTCTTTTTACAACTGGTTTTGCGGATGGCATGTGCTGTTAAAGCAGAAAGGAACCTTGCTTTTAGAAAATATAGATTCGCAGCAGCCAGGGATGACAGCACTCACTACCAGGAGAGGCTGCTGTGCTGCCATTCGAAAGGAGAACATCACCTTGTTCAATGGTTTACGCCTTTGCGTTAACTAAAAGGTCAAATACATAATGCTTTTTGGTCACAAAGTTTTGTTAATTGTGAATTAAAATAGGCATTACGCCATGCATTAGGAATATTTATGAACACAGTATTTTGTCTTTAACATGCGTTCTAAAAATAGTTTTCCCTCCATGAGGATTTATCCTCAAGGAATTAATTTGATCAATAGATCAGCGATGCCAAGTCTCACACATTCGGCGGCACGGTGGCACAGTGGTTAGCATTGCTGCCTCACAGCAAGAAGGTTGTGGGTTCAAATTTTTCTGTGTAGAGTTTGCGTGTTTTCCCCATGTTCGCGTGGGTTTCCTCCGGGTACTCCGGTTTCCCCCACCCACAAAGACATGCCTCATAAGAACACTCCAACCAATACCCCTGACCAAGTACCTGGCTTTAGAACTGGAGTTGGTCCCCGGGCGCTACTCAGTGGCTGCCCACTGCTCCTAATTATAGGATGGGTCAAATGCAGAGGACAAATTACCCCACGGGGTTAAATAAAGTATATCTTATCTTTATCTTAAATTGCTCAGCTAAACAAGGTTTGCATAAACCCAATTAAATGATCAATTTACTGCACACCAACAGTCTTATTTCTGCCATGTATCTTATATTTAAAAATTTACTCTGAACTAAAAGAAAAGTCACTTGTAGGCCTGCTCAACTATTTGAATGGCATTCGGCAAGCTTTGCATTGAGCAAAATCCTCGACTTGTCTTGAAATTTATACAATAGCTGCGAACATTATCATTATTTTGGTCAAACATTGGCTTAGCTTGATCTAGCTTGCTCTGTCACCTGCTGGCTGCGTTGCAGCATGAGGGAGGGTCATCCGTGGTCCAGCAACTGCTTGTAAGAAAGCCAAATTAACTTAGTTTTGCTACCCTCTCCTGCTTTCTTTTCTTTTCTTTTTTGACTTCATATTTTATGTTTAAATGGAATGACATCACCTGAGTTAGCAAATTTGCTAGTCAGTCTGATCTTCTAATTTTGCACTTGAACTATCAGACGTTATCAGTTAACATCTGGTAACATGATCAAATCAAATACAGACTTGATATTGGACAACAAATTACCCAGTAATCACTTTGACACGTTTGCATATCAGTATGAAAGTAAAATATCAAATAAAATAAGAAAATTGTTGATTTCATTAAAGATCCTCTAAGCACGGTTGGGTGCCATCACCCCTGTTGACGTTTTTACAGCATATTCAGGGACAGGAAGCTAAGAGATCATGAGGAGATGTTTATAATGTGCGACAACGCGGCATAGCCAAATTGCACAAAGAAACTGGGCAAAAAGCTAATGTAGACTATTTTTACCTCAACCGAACACAATTCAAGCACCAAGCAAGTAAATAAGCATGCAGCAAAACATAGGATAAAATCATATCAGCTCTGAAACGCTAGAATTTCTCCTGAATTTGTGCTATGCATAAAAACAATGCCTCTAATGAAATAGGAGAGTCCACAGAATCGAATGATGTATGCTCTGTCATTTTAAAGCGACACCACACTCAAAGAACAGCAGACGTGCACTTTACAGTCTACAGAGATAAGAAATTTCATACCTTTGATAATTTGTAATTTTAAAAAAAAGTTTGAGGGTAAATCCAGGCTTGCTTTTGATAGCTGAATGTGTCCGTGTTATAACCAAACTAGATCTGTGAGTCTCAAAGCAGTTTTTCCTCTCAAGCATTGCTTCAAAGATATCAGTTCCTCAGCATTCAGCTTGCTTGCAATGTATTTTCCTCTCTGTGATAGGCTTGTGATGCTGTCAGTAAAACTGTGCCGGTAGCCATTTGATTCTATGGCTTTTGACGTTTCCTACAAGCTTTAAAGAACCTTTATTGCACAAAGCTTGCCTGAGCTAGAGTCTTGCGTTCCCAGTGCGTCAAACTGAGTCCATGGGCCATTCAAATGTACTTAAATAGTGCGACAATATAAACGCTTAACAGGTTTGTTTGTGGTATTTTCGGTAAATTATCCGCTAAATATTCAACTGTCACAACAGTACAAACAAGGTGGGTGACTTGTTTTTTGGACTCACTCTTCATATAGGGAATTTGAAAACATGAAACCGCGTAACTATGTAGCATAGTGGTTAAGGTGAAGGACTTCAGCGCAGGCGACCAAGGTTTGAATTCCTGGTCAGGCGTGTATTAGGAAGACATGATTACCATTTTGCTTGTAAATATAATTGCTGGGGCTTTTTATTCTTTTGACTTTCCCCCCCATTTTGTTTCACCCTTTTTGTATTCATAATCTTATTAATTTGCCAGTGGAGCCATTGTCCTAGAATGGAAAATTGTATAGGCTATAGGACGGGCAGAAATAATAATAATTTTAAAAAATCGTAAATTCTAAAAATTTAAAACCGGTTTAATTTGGGTGGAATGTATGCCTGTAGTGACATGTAGGTGTAATTAGATGAGTTTTACTGTTTAATATCTGAGAAATCTGATTCAGCACACAAGGTACCTGAATTGCCAATTTGGAGAAGCCACCTAGACATTCCTCCCTCATTTTGTTCTGATTTACTTGATTAGAATAAACTTTGGCGCAGATAATGGTGAAATTCTGTACTGTTAATTTTTAGATGTTTCAGACTGCAACTAATTAAGTTTACAAGGGATAAATGTAAAACTTTGTTTGGGGAAAAATGAGGTATTTAATTTATACTGTGTTCCATCTTCATTTACTCTGACTCAGTGACATATACACTGATTTTTACAGCATGGCAGAAATCCCGAATGGTTTTACCTTTATTATGATACAAGATCATCCAAATGAACCAAATAATGAGATATACTCATTTCATTTTGGGCTTGCCATTTTCGAAAAAGGGGCTCAGGGCTTAAGGGGTTAATAGTCTTTAAAACTTGTGTCAATTTAGCTTGTAACCTTTAAAAAAGCTATTGTTACAAAAACCCATTTAGAGATGAGTTTGGCTTCGTGAGGGTTTATATTAGGAATTTCATACTTATCTATTGATTATGGGTAGCAACATTACTGCTTTAACGGGTACTCTCCCTATAATTTAATCACTCGAGGAGTCTGTATTTATTGCGGGGAAATCAGGAGGAGTCTGGATGTGTACTGGAACCCTTTGCCCTTCAATCCCAGTGCCCAATTGCTTTATTTGAACTGCCTATACTTACGCCAACACCCAGGAACCTGTATGTGCAGAAAAATATATAATTTATCACACAAATACAATAATTTGGATAATTTTGGAGCTCCCCCTAAACGCCTCAAGGGAGGCTTTCAGGGGAGCTCGCGTCTTCTTCAGGGGAGCCATGAATCATGAGTTTGAGATATTGAAGTCAAATTTGTACGTTTTCAAAAGTTAAACTAAGAGTTATCCACTGTCTTGCCTAATCATGAGTTTAAACCAAGGCTATCTTCAAGTTTAGTTAGCTCGCGTTTAGTTGAGCTAATTCATATTAAAGGAAGCTGGTGAACTTTCATTTGTAAGTTTTAACAGCTTGGAATGTATTACATTGCACGATATTTGTATAAATCCCAGATGATATCTTATATCGCAATATTGATATAATAATGATATATCGCCCAGCGGTATGGACAGGTGCATGGTTGATGCGTTGCTATCTTGAGGCAGGAGAAAGCAATTGAGCAGCTGACCAACAAAAACCTGGTATGAAGTCGATGGTCAGTATTTTATTGGTATTTTAAAATAGTATCATGCACCTGTATAGATTGGTTCACAATATGCATTCACTATTCTTTAATACCATTTTTGGAGATTACAGTGATCAGTTTTCATACTTCCAGCAATTAAAACCCCACTAATTTTGCTTGTCACTCCATGACAGGAGCGCTAATTAAGAAAAATAAACCTTTTAAAACAACAAAAAAAGGTCTCACTTCGCTTTAATTTCAGATCTGTGCAGCCAACTCTCCTTCCAAAGCTGTGTTTAAAATTGTTTGAGGGCAGTATAAACAAATATACTATAAGTTTTTGAGATGTCTAAGTGTTGGGGTAAACTTGCCGGCCGCTTTTTGCAGATAGAAGAGGTGAAATATAGTATCCCATCATTCCTTCCTGAAAAGCAGTTATCAGCTTTTTCCAAGACCATTCGTTGCAGCAGAAGTTAATGAGCAAATGATGGCAACAGAAAGGTCTCAGGAGTGCATTAAGCTTAAGCCTGGCTAATTTTCTGACCATTGACTTGTTGTTAAGACCATTAAAAGCTTCATATTTTGCTTTTTTCGCACAGGAGTGTTGCCAAGATAAGCATGTTTAAATAAAATATTTCCATGATTGCATCGATTATAGTTTACCTTGTCCTGCCTTAAAATTACCTTATTTATTCAGGAAATTATTTAGTGAGTTTCTCAATATTTATTTATGAACATGAAATTAATTAGATTTTACAGAAAAGAAAAAACAAAAATGCATTTTGAAACTGACTCAACAGAATAACAGAATGTGTCATTTTTGCTTCATCAGTCTTGCTCCAAACACCCCCCCCCAAAAAAAACCCAACATATTGAGGCCCAATCAAGAGGCAGAGAGAGCATAATATTCTGAGAGAGCCACCCAGGTGTCTCTTTAATCAGAAGGAATTATCTTTGCCTGTAAATGAAGACATTTTGGACTGAGCCATGGTGCTCTGTATTAACACAGGACAAACACAAATGAGAGGTGACTTATACTGAATGAATACTTTGAAAACAAAGTCATCTTTCCTGGAGCAGCTGAGTGTATTACCAAGATTGCTTGCGACAGGAGGTCTCCATCATAAGGGGACATCAATCAGTTATGTCTAAGGATTGGAGAGGGTCGGTAGAGCGACCAGATGGCTCTGGGAACATGAGAAGTAATTAAGCACTGTGCCACGAAAGTTCTGTAATTGATTATCAGATGGCTTTTTCAGAGCCCAGATAATATGAAGACTGATTCATGATCAGGTTCCCAGACTTAAGTAATATGTCCATCGCGGGCCATGCTTGATCATCCGTATCCATCAGGTTGTTTTCATTTAAAGAATGATCTTGTTGGAAAGTGTACCAAGGGACTAATGAAGCAAAATGACAGGCATTAATGAGCAATGTTTTATGGAGATGTTTCTTACCTGGTGGTGTTTTCAGTGAAATCATGTCTGATACTGATTGCAATCAGAGAGGGAATGCAATAAGGAGAAAATGGCAGAAGAGAGATGACAATAATGCATCATTTTGTTGTGCTGAATGAACCAGATGATAGTCAAGGATAAGACTATCATGAATTATTTCCATCACAAATTGCATATTTATCCCACTCCCCCAGTTTAGTACTTTCCTGCCCAAAAATGAAAGTGATTGCATCTCAAGGGGTTAGTAGCTCAAAATATGTGTACATACATAGAGCTGTCGCCATGCAATTTTCATGTCACAGACCTTAACAAAACATAGCATAATATGAGTGGCAAGAACAGGCCGTTCAGCCCAACTAGACTCGACCTTGTTACACAGTAAAAATCCCAGTGTTAATTCTACTCCCAGTGTTTTGATTGAGTCCAAGATGGATGGGTTGTTGCCATATAAACTCTTCAGGAGTGGAATTAACACTGGGATTTTTGCTGTGTAGCATTTAGACTCAGCCAAATAATGATGCATTATGGTAATTCCATGGGATCGCAACCAGCAAAGCTGTTAGCAAATAAACACCTATTGTTTCCTTTCCATTATTATTTATATTTCTTATCTATAAATAATGCCCATAAAATGGTGGTGGGGTCTGATGGAAAGGGGGGGGTGAGGGAGAATTTTCATACATGTGAATATTTTCTTCGCAAGAAAATACAAATATTTAATTTGTATTTCCCTTTTTTTTATACAAGTGCCATTTTTTGTCTGGTTTAATTCATCCCTATCAAAATGCGTTGTATGGTGAATTAGCCCCCAAATGAGTCCACGTTACTTTACTGGAGGGCAGTTCTCAGAGGACCGAAGGAGACAACAGTAACACTAGTGGCGGGATGTAATTAATTTTATTTCGCAATGGCATTCAGGCACTGAATTTAAAGGGAGCGGCTTATCTCATTGGTCTTGATGGACAACACATTCTCATCCCAGCTCCTCATATAATGACACTACCTGACCAAGCATTGATATACAATGATACAGGAGGCTTTTGGTCTCCTTATTTGATGGTTAGGGTTCGGGTTAAGTGTTTGGGGTTAGTGGGTAGGGTTCATTTTAAATTGCCGTCAAATAAAGATGCCAAAAGCCTCCTTTTCCTTTGTACAGCCACGCTTGGTCAGGCAGCCTCGTTTTATGATGTGTTGGGATAAGACTGGAGCCGAACCCCCACAACACCGGCAGGCAAGCACGGATTAACCACGGGGCCGATTGGGCCAGTGCCCGGGGGCCTCTGACCTCTAGGGGGCCTCCAAGCACCCACTGTTTGTTTGTTTATTTATTTATTTATTTATTTATACTTTACAACATTAAATCAAAAAATTAATTGAGTGAGTGCATGTAATTACCTGTTGAAATACAAAAAATGTATGTATGTAAAATGTAAAATTACGCTAACAAGAAAAAAATATGGTTGGTTTGCTAGCTGTGTCTGATGAATGTTGTTCACTAATGGGTGGAGCAGAAAGAAGAAAAATAAAACCGAGACAAAGAGGTGAGAAAAAATACTGGCTATCCATAGATGGTTTGCAAATAAAGACTATGCTGGTTGAGAAGAGGATGGTAACACCCCAGCAGCTGTCACTGCCCCAGACTCTTCTCTTACTGCGCACGTCTCTCTGACACCGATTCGGTCGGAGGAGACTGAGTGGCGGGAAGGTTACCAGTTTAGAAGCCCCACAACATATCTAGTACTTCTACACACTTCAGCCGTAATATTAGCTGTTTCAACCACTCAGGCCAAGTGTCAGGATGAAGTGGCTGAGCAGGCTGTTAAAAATATCGAGCAGGCTTTTTTTTCATTAAAATAAAATTAATTGATTAAACCGCTGGGCTGTATAAAATCAACATACGGGCTTGTAATTATGCATTTTTCTATGGCAGAAAAGGGTTGGCAGAGGGCTCGGGAAGGCTGGGATGAGGTGGTGAGCTTTTTTTTTCTCTCACTGGACAAGCTTGAACTTCATCCCAGTGCCGAGGGTTTGCCTCCTATCTGTGAATGGTACATCGACAAAACACTGCCCCTAAAGCTACTGTTAAAAATAAATACATTTATTGATCAGACTACTCGCATTATAAGGTCTGCCTGTGTTAATATCCCATTGAGGCTTAGCTCAGTAAATCCATTGTCATAGGTAGGCTACTATGGTATATAGCTAGCTAGAGCATCTCTAACAAGTGAGCCGGAGGTGAAACAATTTATGAAATTTATGAAACAAAAATGACTGCTAGTCTCATTAATTTGATATGTCAGGCTCACAAATTTTAGATCCTATTTGTTCCATGAATGTCAGCTTTATATTATTTGGAAAATTAATCAAAACCTTAAGCTTCTATTCTATTCTATAATTAGCTAGCTAGCATGACAATGCTTTTCACCATTAAATTAACAACAACAGTTACTCATAGAACTTATACCTTTAATGACCAAAAGTGCTAGCATGCTAGCTAGTTTATTATTTATTCCCTTTGACTTGAATAAACTGCAAACTATAAACTAATGCTAGCGATGGTTACCGGTTACCAGCAGGAGGATGAGTAACCTTACCGTATTTGCCGGTGAATGGAATCTGATCAATCGAGAAGCAAGAAAGTTGTATTATACATGTGTGATGCAAAACCTGTATCTCATGGGTTGTATTACACTGATTTTGCATCAATTATAGGATAAAATATTTTAAGAACTTGGTATGTTTTTCTATAGTTGTGTCCTTAAGCTCAGTACTGCATGGCTTGTTTGTTAGTGTACACTGTCATTTTACTTATCCATGAGTGCATCTTTTCACATTTTATCAAGATCAACAAAATGATTGTTGTATTTTATTTATGTCCACTGTTAAGTGCTATTCTGTATGTCTGTATGTATCAACAGATGGTTGTGGTCAGTACTGATGGCTCAGCCTGGCTGTTTTGTTTTGTGTTGCTTGCTTCATAAATGATGTTTGACGTTGCTGTAATAGTGTCCTCATATGTTCTTGTTTCCTGTTGTTCTATAACTTTTTTCAGTCTTTAGAGTGCACCCAATAAAATAAAAATTATAAAAATTTAGCCCTAATAAAATAGATTTTAAAGCTATAATAACAGTAATAGTAGTCAAATACAGTCAATCAAAGACTAGATTAAGAAATATATAAATAGATAAAAAAACAAGACAAAAATCTATCTCTCATATAATACACACTTTATGGATTATCCCAATCAAAGAAGTTGCATTTATACTATGAGAAGCAGTTGACATTGGTTGTTTTTAGAAAACATCGGGCTATTGCATCACTGCTTTTCTATACGAGGATGTGTGATGTGATGGAAATCCTGTATGATATAGGTTATAAATATTGTTATTAGTAATAGGTCTTCCTATGCAGAGCAGTATACATCAATTTACTGTGTGTTTTAGCGTGTGCGTGTGGTTGCGTGACAGTGTGTGTATGATTGATGGAAGAATCCGAATCATAGAACTGTATTGGTGGAGGTAGAGCAGTATGTGCTTGCCTGTGCCATTTAGCTACACACTGTAGACTAATGCTTTGATATTAATGTGCTGGCCCAGAAAGGTATTGCCGCAGTCATGTGGTGTACATCCTGTATGATAGAAGGTATCTACAGGTGTCGTTGATATTGTCCTTCCGGTTGTGGTCACAGGTTGTCGCCTGTCAGTGAAAATCCTGTATAAGCTACAGGTGTTTCAAACAGATAGTAGCCCAGGCTTAAAACTTATTATTCAAAACTACGCACGCACATTCAAGTGCATGTGTTCAGTCGGGGAGGTGGGCCTCTAATATTTTGTACCCAGGGGCCTCAGCATCCTTAAATCGTGCCTGCGCACATGTGATAAATTCATCTTAGTCTAACTTTTTGACAACATTGCCACAGCTGCATTATCGGCTCATTTCACGAATTCGCCAGGACAGAGTTAGACTAACTCAGTTATAAACAGCAACACTGATAGTAGTAGCATTTGCTGCCTGCCTTCAAGTAAAAATAGGGCGCAAAGCAATTCCCTAATTGCAGAAGCATTTGTTAATACTGTTCTTAATGTTGCCTATGTGGCATCCCGAATTAACTTTGGTAAGGACCTAGTTCAAAATAATGACAAAATTCCATTTGTAATAAGCTCATTGTCTATGTTACTGATGTATCTCCCTTTATCAAAATGTGTTTTGCTTTTTGAGATGCTAGCCAGTTGAGTACTCTTTGTGATTGAAACTCCTGCCATGTATGACTAGATAATGAATCCTATTTCAGTTGCATAGATCTTCTCTTGCTGTCTTGATCTGAACTGGAGGTCCTCTGGGCCCGCTCAGCATATTCATGTGTGACACAGAGCATGATAGGATGCAAATTCCTTAATTTTAGTGTCCAATACACCTGCTGGCATCGGCATCATATTTCAAAACTCATCACTTCTGGCTTTTTCTTATTGTCTGTTAGTTTCATCATGTATAAATTTCAGCACATTTCTACATATATCATGGGGCTTACTGTGTTCTTGCCTGTAGTTTGCATCAGTGACTGAAGGATTTAGAGCTATTGTAAGCTATCTAAAAATTTTGTGTGTTAATAGTGAAATTTGTGACATATACTCAAAGGGCTAATATTTCTCCTTCATTAAATGTTTTACCAGCCAGTGTTTTCAAGTTTCAACACATTCTATCTTGCAGCATTGAGTCAAATTATATTTCTACTCACAGCATCAAAGCATGTAGCAGTTTGTTATGCTCAATTGAAAGGGAGTCTCCCTCAATGGCCTCATCAATTGCAGGAATAAAGCTCGTCTCAGTCATCAAATGACGATTCTCTTTGCTTGGTTCTGTGCACAAACAGAAAAGACACTCGATATAATCTCTCGCCAAAGGAGAGGAGAGACTGAATCTATTGTGGAGATGCAGCCCGCCCTGGGACTGGTGCTCTTGTAATAAAAATAACAAACTCATTGACAATTAAAACAAAAGCTGTCTTCTTATTGTGAAACGGAGAATGTGATGCCTTTTTAAAATCCTATGCACAAAGCATATTTACAGGGACATAGAATTTATTCCTGGTTGCAGGACCTCCAGTACTGGAATGCTGGACCAAAATGCTGGAAAGAAGGCGAAAGAGGAAAGAAGTGTCGTTCACTGCCTGTATCAACACCTCAGCAGGGCAGCAAAAGACAACAAAGAGTGACCACCTCACAAAGAAAGCAGGATAAAAGAAGAATTCAAAAGGATGAACTAAAACAAAAGACCATTAAAAAAAAGAACACTGGGCGCAAGGCTACCATGAATCCAAACGCTACTCATAAAAACGCAGGGGAAAATACAATTACTGGGTCAGAAAAAAGTACTCTCACATAGTGTGAAAACCAGATGAACAGTCAAAGTCAAAAACCCAGAGTGGGAGCTGAGCCCACGCACCTTAAATATCCAATAGTCAGGGTGATGGTGAGGCTGCATTATTTGCATGGTTAACGCTGTCTCCCGTGGCACATTCTCCCTCAAAGCGGAGATCATGCTGCAGGACCGTGGAGAGTGGCAGGGAGCACAACTTCAGATGTGGCTGTGTGGGTTTCAGGGCTGGGGGCTGCAGTTAGGAGATCAGGCAGAGAGGGGGCTGTCACACCTGGGGCACTGAAATACAGATCCTCCTTTTGCTGAAGCTGTGAGAGAGAACCAAATAGATTTTGGCCTTAACGTGAGTCAAAAATGTCCCAAACTGAAAATAAATCGTCGAACCATTCTGAACTGGTACACATAATGCTTGATCTGAGCTGTGATTCCTGGTGCGTGAGTCTCTGGTCTTGTATCAAGTTAATTGGCATAACTGGTCTTACGTTCAAGTGCTAAGCTTGATTTTTATTTGTCTCATGTTTACTTGTTACAGAGTAGTGAGAAAAGAAAATGTATGTATCATATGTGATTCCATGGAAGTAAAACTGATTATATACTAGTTATGTAAGCAATAGAAAATGGCATGCTGCTCGTTATGCAAAAATAATTGCACACCTAAGTGGTGTAATGCAGCCAAATGTGAAGCGAAAGGCTGATAACCATTTAGATGTGCATTAATTAAAATTTTATGACCAGCATGTTATATTTTTATTTCTTACATAATCAGTATATAATCCGTATGGTTGAGAGATTCACTGTGCTTATACCACGATTGCCACACATTTTCATTGCAAAATGCAATATATCTATTTGAAGCATTTTCAGAAAAATTCACATTTTTTATGGGAAAAGTAAGCATAGAATAGCTTTCTTATTTGTCAATGTTTCCCTAAACAAGTTTAAACACTACACCATGATGCAATTAAATCTCAGAATTTTTTGAAAAAGTGAACTTTGTTGTGATTCTTTAAGTCAAATGCTTCCCAGTCAATATCATAAACATTCACATTTTTATGTTTCTTTAATAATTCTTAATACTCTTCTATGTAGTACGCTGTTCGTCCTGCAAATCTGCTGCTCAGTGTGAACAAAAACTCTGTCAGTAGGGAGAAAACTATATCCACTGATGGGAAACGCATTCGCAACCAATAAATTTGGGAATCTTTTATCTGCACAGCTAACAACATTGACATTACACTCATGTATTTGTTTTGCCCAAAACGAGAGTCGCTAATCAATCGAAACCCGTTGGCAGTGCGGGATTCTACATTGCTGATTGGCTGCGCGGATATATAGCAGTTAGCGGAGAAATTGGCTTGGTGGATATTTTGCTTTGGAATTGAAACTGATGTTGAAGCATGCTAAACACTGGGATTGCTCTGGGATGAGCTCGGCATGACTTCCAGCGGGCCAATGATGATCTTCTTGCGGTGGAGTTTCAAAAAGTTTGAAGTGGAATTTATTTTGTTATGCAATTAAACTCATCCTTTGCTTCCACCACTATTTGCTTACTTTGCTTTGAAAAGGCTGAAATTTCCACAGCTATGTGCAAAAAAAAAAAAACTATTGGGAAAGACGATGAATAAGATGAGCATGAGTTTAGAAATTGTACTGCACAAGTAATGTTACCCCTTTTGTAAAAATCGCAAGTTTATTTCAGGTATAAATTGAATTAAACATTCTGCAATTCTATAAACCAAATCTGCATTGTGTTTTCTTTAAACTGCTGTATTGGCCAATCTTTTTATTTCTCAAGCTTCATAACAAGCTTAAACTCATAAAACAATGTGGAAAAAGTGTTTTGTCTCCTATTTACAGATTATATTTAATGTATGGCAAATCATAAAGGGATGCATATTATCTGTTTTTATATGATCTTTTATTGTAATTGTGATGTATTAGGCTTGGCTGTCGACAAAAAAGGCCCTAAAATGAGGGGGAAAATAGACGGTAGAAGCATTATTGCTGACTTAATTAATGAGAAGCAGACTCACAACAAAATAGCCCTGCAAACTCCATTAAATATTACCACATATAATTGTGTTATGCCTGCTGGGACATGGTGCAATTAATTAAAAATCCAATTACCATACTGCCCTTATAAAGTTCAGTAATAAATAAACCTGGTGGCAAAGTATGAGAACTGATTGCCCTTTTACAATGCTCTTTCTTTCTAGTTTTCCCAGTTAAATACATTGGAAGGAAAAAAAATACTGTACTTCACAATATATTGATGTTGTTCTATCCCTGCCAGGAAGAACCATCTGAGAATTATTGAAGAATAATCTTTTGTCAGTCATCAGAAATATTGTCATGGATTAATTTAATTATGGAGGTGATTTATGGAGCTGTTGCTCTGTGGTTACAGTCAACTATCCTTCCGAGTCTCTGTCTCTCTCTGTTGGTTTAGACCTGCGGCTGCATCTCTTTTTTGTTCCTGCAGATTTGTGGTTTGTGGCACAATTTGACACAATTTTTTGACTCCATTCCCTTTGCCAACTTGTATAATTTTGTTATTTTTATGGCAAATGTACCTGCAATTGCGGCCAAAACTGTTTTGCCCCTTTGGTAATTTAGCACCTTAACTCCTATAATGTTTCACATGATGGGAGAATACAGAAAGAGGGATCTTCGACCATTCCTCTTTGCACAATCTCTCTAATTCATCCAGCGACCTGGGTCCTCTCCTCTGCACTCTCCTCTTCAGCTCACTCCACATGTTTTCAATGGGGTTGAGGTCTGGGGACTGAGATGGCCATGGGAGGAGCTTGATTCTGTCTGGTGAACCATTTCTGTGTAGATTTGGCCACATGTTTAGGGTCATTATCTTGCTGAAAGACCCAGTGATGACCCATCTTCAGCTTTCAGGCAGAGGCCACCAGATTTTGATTTAAAATGTCTTGGTATTTCAAAGAATTCATGATGCCATGCACCCTAACAAGGTTCCCAGAGCCTCTGGAAAAGAAACAGGCCCACAGCATCACTGATCCTCCCCCATACTTCACAGTGGGCACAAGGTGCTTTTCTGCATACTTATCTTTTGTGTTCCGCCAGACCCACTTAGAGCTTTCTGGCAACAAACACTATCTTGGTCTCATCTGACCAAAGCACACGGTCCCAGTTGAAGTCTCAGTACCGCTTGGTGAACTCCAGACGTTTGCTTTTATGATTGTGAGTGAGAAAAGGTTTTTTCCGTGCATGTCTTCCTAACAGCTTGTTGGCTTGTAGATAGTGCCTGATGGTTGTTTTGGAGACTATGTGACCCCAAGATTCTACCATTTGTTGCAATTCTTTAACAGTGAGCTTTGGAGAACTTTTTATTTCTCTTACCATCCAAGGGCGTAGCTAGAACCAGGAATTGGGGTGGCACAGACACGTCCCTTTATGACAATTAGGATAGTCCTGGCTAGTTCTCAATTATTTTTCTTTATTTACACGTTTTCCAATTATCAAAATAGGCAACTGAAGACACGGTTTCTCATGCGATCTAACAGCGATGAAGTCTTGGGGTAAATTCTGTAAAACTGAGAATTGGGGTGTAACATCTGTTTTAAAGAATTATTAGTCCTGACCTGTTGGCAGTCATTTTCATGATTAACAAAATGTTCACTCCAAGAGTGCTCCGCACTTAACAGTTGCTGCTTGTTCTCCCCGATTTGGTAAGACGACAATCATTCATCTGGATGCGTTTGCATAATTTAAATCAACGTCAAATAGAGCCGCATGCTTTTTATAGCCTATTTCACTGCCAAGTGCCACTTTTTTTCCCACTCAATACCAAGAGTAATTTTGAATAAAGTTGATTTAAATTAAGCAAACGTGTCCAGATGAACATTAATTTAATGTTAAATCATTGGGCTATATTTCTCCCTTCTCCCACAGTAAAATGGTTTCTATGGTGCTGATTAGAAGCGCCACAATCTACTGAAAATAACACCGACTGAAAAGAGTTATTAGAATTTGTTAATGTAACCTACTTACGAGAATGACTTTAAGTAAAGCCAGATGAATTTGAAATAAAAGTTCAAATTGTGCAACCGTATGGACTAAAATTATTATGCTCCGAATAGATTTATTTATGTAGTCTATTTTTCAAAGTACTCAACAAGTTATGATCAGCAGGCCTAACATTAATTAATTGTAATAACACATTTTTCATCTTAGATTACCTCAGTATAGGTGCTTCTTTTTGCAGCAAAGAAACATGTTTTATTGCAGGAGGCTGAGACTATACTCTGTCAGAAGAGTAGAATGTATCAAAGTCTAATAGCCTAGTTAAAATTGACTGTTAATTACAAAATCGTATGGGCCTCATTCATTTGAAAATACGGTGGCAGTTTCCGAAGAGAAGGGGAAAATGCATGAAGACAAAGGGATGCTTGCTGATAAATATAATAGCCTACTTCTAGCCAAACAACAATCACTCTGTAAAAATGACCCAAGTTATTCATGATTAATCTGGGTCGATGTACTATACTACAAGTTGCGGTAAATCGTTTTACACAATTACACTATGTTAAAGAATTACTCGTTTTTAGGAAGGATTGAATGGTAAGACCATTTAGTCATTTTCTAGCGTTTTCTGAGAAGCCAAATTAGTTTTCGGAAAGAGGCCACCATATTTTCAAATGAATTACATGGAGCTGTAATTGAAGCTCCATTTTAAGTATAGAATCATAAGGCTATATCACACCCCTCTGCCTCTCAGTGTATAGCCCTCTATTTAAAATTATTTTTTTATGGTGCAGAAAGAAAGCACAATAATCAACTGAAATTAACAGCCGACAGCAATGTATTAACAGGCTGCAATTTATTAACATTACTTTCCAAACCTGCCGATCATTTTTAATGTTCTCCAGCTAGGCTAGATAAAAATGATCTGTTCAGAGCATTCATATTTTCAATAATAAGATGACGCAATATCAGTTATTTCACTTTATATTCAACGGGTTTTGTAAGGTGTCATTAGCTGCTTAATTAAGCTAATATGCAAGATTAGCATACAGTATAGAAAAAGTGGCTAGCTGTGTAATGCTACCGGCTTCAAACATTTTGAACAATCACATTCATTACTATTTATTTATGAAAATGGCAAGCTAGATAAATAGTTTGACAGGCAGTTATGCTGAGGGTAAAGCAGGCATTTTCCAGCTACTTGCAGTATTCCGAGAATGGAATGTTCGGTCAGCGGTTCCAACAATTTCACTGTCACTAGACACTCCGGACCAGTGGTCTGGACCAGTCCCCAAGTGGAGCAGGACAGTTACTGCAGTGGTCCGTGCTCCAAAGACCAGTGGTCCGGACCAGGCCCTAGTGGAGCAGGACAGTAACTGCAGTAGCCCATGCTCCAAAGACCAGAAGTCCAGACCAGTCCCCCAGTGGAGCAGGACAGTAATTACAGTGGTCCGTGTTACAGGACAGTAGGGTACACAAAATGTTACAGCCCCTGCAGACTACTTGAGTGTATTCCATTGGATTCACTGTAAAAAAAAATAATAAAAAAAAGTTATCTTAAAAAAGTTAGTGTCCAGGCTGCCTTAAAATGTGAAGCTCATTGAATTTGAAACGACAAGTTTAGGCAATATACAGCTTATAAACTTAAATTCAGTTAAATTAAATTACTTGTATTAAGGCAGCCTGGACACTAACTTTTTTAAGTTAAGACAACTTTTTTGCAAATCACTGATTTCATTTGTTATCAGAGGTTACTGGGGTCAAATACTGTTGTGTCACCGTGAGCATGGGTTGAATAAGGTATAGAGGAGGTTTTAATCTTAAATGTCATGGAATATATGATTAGACTTATTGAAAAATTGTACTTTTTAATGCCCCTCATTGCACATAATGTATTGAAAATGTCTGTGTGCAGTGTTTCAGTATGTGGTACTGGGTCAGCAGTTGAAAAATTTTTCCCTATTTATCCAGTATTTACTCTTCTGCCAATACTTGGCATATACTGAATTTATGGTGGTGGCATTTAAGCAGTTATTGTATGATTACTAATGCTTGTGGCAGTCCAATGCCTATGAGTGCCCCATAAGAAGAGTATTCAATGCATTGTAAATCCCTGTGTGACATGATAAAAGTGTTTATTTTATACCCTGTCTCAGCAAAAATATCTCGTATCAGTTTTGATCGAGATGGTGATGAAAATGAACTGAAAGCTCTTAATCAGTTTTAATAAACAAAAGTGCAACATTGAGTCAGAATAAAAACTGTAGAGAGAGTAGTATGTTATTGAATTTATGCATGTACATCTCCTCTGTATTGTCCATATTTTGATTACTGTGGAAAGTAATGGATTTTCAAAGAGGAGCTTACATTGCTATGGGTAGCACTATCTTCTCACAGTAAAAAAAAAAACATCCAGGGCTTTCAGATACTGTGCAGGGCATTGGCTGTGATCATGTTCCAAAAATAAATGGAAGAGATAATGGAGGTATTGATTGATGGACTAATATTTGACAAGTATTCAGTTCAATTTTATTTTTATAGCCTTTTTTAGTAAAGAGGTGCCACAAAGACATTTCGCGGAGAAGCAGTCAGGTAGATACCTGGCCCTAGTCCACAAAATTGCTTATTAGGCAGAAGAACTACCAACAGGAAGAAAAAACTTCAAACAGTGGTGAGAGAGACCTCCCCAGTGAAAAAAAATCTCAGGACCTTCTCCCGGCAATAATGGTGAAGCCCTTCCGCCGCTGACTGGCTTAGGGAATATTAACTGGTTTTAAATTTAGCTAAACAGTATATTAGGTACAGGAAGGCTATTGAAGTCTATTTGAAGTTTCTTGTAGTTATGCAAATGGGTATGATTCTAAAAATATTTACAAATCAGGTAGTAGACATAGAGAAAGAAAGACAATACAGATGAAGAAGGGGAAATTGTAAACAGTTGAAAGAGCTGTATAGCTCCAGGGCTTGACTGGGAATGAGTGTGAGTGCTGAACAGAGTTAAAGTAGTCCATTGACTTAGGGCAAGAAAGAGACATAAGCCCCTTGAAAGAGAAACAAAATAGAAATCATCAGCATAAAGTAAGATACTATCCCTCGATCTCTGCTTCATTTTAGATGAAATTTCTAACCCAGAGATGCCAGGCTTTGATAATGCAGTCCAGAAAAGGGCAAAATACCTTTCTCTGTCTGCATCACAGCCTAGTTTATAGAGCAGACATCCTACACACCTTGCACAAGCCTCCGGCACCTTACAAATGGGGACATTTGTGACTTTGCCTACAACTGGCGTTACTCACACTGTTAATGCATGCTCAGTGCCACTGGGTCTACATGGATTTATTTAACACTACCCAGCAATATCATGTGGACTTCCCAGGGGACTAAGGCCATAGCTAGTCCCACTGGCATGTTTTATGCATCCTCTGTACTGCTGGTTCAAAATGGGGATACTAACAATCCATGAACTGGCAGAAATTAGCTGTTAGTCTACCAGAGACTCAATGCTCCAATATTATCCTTCATCTTAAGGATTTATAGTTGGGGTCGGGGTTATTACTGAGATTTAAAGGTAGAGAGATTCTGCTTCCCGAATCTCAAGGGGTAAATGTTTCTGCAGGAGTGGGGCTTGAAAGGAGAAGGCTTACAGCAAAAATTTATTTCACTGACTTTCTGAGTACTGGAAAGTCCAGTACTTTGGGAACAAAGGGTTCATTGGGGAGTATAAGAGCAAATGAAGTCCTTGTGGGGGGGGGGACCATTCAAAGCCTGGAATTGGAGAGAAATTCAGACATTAAAGTGAAAAGTTATTAATAGCCAGTGGAGAGATGCTAATACTGGGATAATGCGCTCAGAGCATTTAGTTCTTGTCAGAATATGAGCAGGTGCATTTAAGACCATCTGTAATCATCTACACTTCATTTTGGGCAGCATTTGCACACATGGGAGCCCAGTCTCATCTCAACTAGTCACGCGGTGACACTACCTGACCAAGCGTCGATATATGACAAAAAAAGAGTCTTTTGGCATCCTTATTCGTGGCCAGTATAAAACGAACCATACCCCCTTACCCCGAACCATAACCCTAAACATCAAATAATGACGCCAAAAGCCTCTTTTTTGTCGAATATCAACACTTGGTCATGTAGCATCAAAATATTGATGAATCGGGATGACAATGTGTTGCACATGGACAAAATAATGTAACAAAAGCATTGACTGACTTCAGCGTATTCTTGACTTTCAGCCATTGCAGTGCTCCTTATGTGTTCCAGAAGACACCTTATGATTAAACTGAACTGACTGAACTGGAAGCCATTGAAGCATCATTACGATGGCGCAGAATATCAATGAGTTTGTTCCTTGAGGTCTTTGGATCAACATCTGAAATGGACTTTTTCAGAATTAAAGGGGCATGCAGAGGATCTTAAGAAATAAAAAGTTACCTTTTATCCTTAGCAACACAAATAAATTCCATAATAAACGGCCTGAATGATAATTTGTGGTGCCAAAAACGCATGCCTTCATTGAAATGTTGTGAAGTCGCGTGATTGAAAGCTTCCAGAATCCTGACAGCATGGTAAGTACCACAACAGAACTCACCTTGTGCACTGTTCGAACATGGTTAATGGAGTAAATTGGCATTATCATTACACATGCGCTTTTGGTCAGAGTTCAAGACTACCCACGATGTCAACAAAGCCGATAAAGCCTAGCTACCCCAGTGGAACAGCCGGCTATTTATCATAATTATTTAAGTTATTTTCTATTGCCTAAAGTTGTTTTAAGACAATATGCTGGGTTCACGTTGTACAGTCTGTGATTGTCCTAACGGTACACAGGGGCTTAAGGTAGAATACTGCTATTAAGCATGAAAATCTTTATTTCATCACTTACATCAAATTGCTTTACTGATATGAGAAGCAAACATTACAATTAGCAGAGAATGAGGTGATTTGCATAAATTATGCAAATTAGGTGTCCAAGATGGCCACCGCAAAGGGGCATATCATGACAATTTCAAAACACCGTACCTCAGTATCTGATAGACTTATCAACTTCTTATTTCGCACACAGGTTGCCTGATCCAGCATCTATGGGCTAAAACCTTTCAAAGTTGGATACTTTAACAAAATGCAAAGGTTTTTTGAAATTTTGCTCTTGACTAAAAAATTCTCTACCTCATTTTATATTCAGCACCCCCTGAAATTGAAAGAGTAGCAAAAGGGCCATATTTTGTAGGTTCAGGACAACCATCATGCTGTAATTCCATTCAGTTCAATCTTTTATTTCAGACCAACACAATCCATACATATATAATATTAAAAGTGTGGTACACAATTAAAAGAGAATCAAAATGAGACAAGAATCAACATAAAAAATAAATTTAAAAAATAATAGCGTTAAAAGTAATCAAATATACAGGATAGAATCCCACCATTTCCAGATGGAAGAACTCAAAACAACAGAAGAAGTAACAAAAGCATTGACAAGGCAATTTTCACTAACACAAAGACGCTGTCGAAAACAATTTATATTTTTCCTCAGCAACTCCCTAAAAGATGGTAAAGATAAATTAACAAACCTTTCGCTAGAACTAACGCGACTCGGAATATTCAACAAACGTCTTATTATTATAGAGAATTATTATAAACAACACGTAATTTGTTAAAACAGGCAGAGGTGGAATTAAACCATAAATAAGAGCAGTAAATATCAGTGCAGAACATTCAGAACAAAAGACATTTTCATCGGTACATTCACTGAATTTGCATAACAACATACTTGATTGAGCGTATAATTTTCGCAACTGTCTATTCATATCACAGTCATTTCTGTTCACATGAATCCACACTCCTAGGTATTCAGCTTTGTCAATTCAATTCAATTTATTTGTACAGCGCTTTTCACAGAGACTGTCACAAAAACACTCAACAGTGAGAGATTGAATAAATGGAAGGGCAGTGTCTAGCCTATTGCCCACTACAGCAAACAAATTCAATCTTATTATTTGACTACTTAAAATTTAAGACATATGAATTAAAAACGGTTTGAGCTGAAGGACATGGACATGGATTTGGAACTGTAAAACATTATATCATTTTGCTTTCCAAATGTTAAACAAATATTCAATAATACCTGCATTGTAGCAGTGGAGAGACTAATAAGACACAAATCGTCAGCATAAAATAAATGATTAATCAACTGACCTTGAACAACCCCACCCAACTTAATTCCATTCAGAAGAATGCTCAAATTATTTACATGCATATTGAAAATACGAGGAGATACCTTGCCACCTTGTCGAACGCCATTAAATATTAAAGCTAGTTGACACAGTACTACCCCATCTAGCATATTCTGGTGTCTATATATAGTAGAGAATCTTGACCCCATAAATCGGGATATTTCTATCAATCATTTTTCTACATGGTCCAATGATTAACTTTGTCAAATGCCTTGCTTGCGTCAAGAAAAGTAACATAATATATATTTGAAGACTATGGGCTCTAATTTCGTAGACCAGGCGCAGGCGCGGCGCAGGCGCAGCGCATGGGGGGTGCGCCGCGCCAACGGGGTGTGTCCAGGCGTATGTGGCAATTTCGTGCCCGGCGTAGCCTGGCGCAAGTACTCCTCTGTCCCGCCTCTGTCCCTCCTTCCAGCGCAAGTTGGCAAAGAAGGCGTGTTTGGGTATAACACAGCCGAGTCAAATCTTCACCAGTCAAATGAGCTCCTCACCTCACCTTTAATGTGTTAGAATATAGGAGGCGACCCAGCCGAGTCAAATCTTTTTTCACTGGCAAGAGAAACGATGGATAACGTGTTCCTATTATTACAAACTGTAGCTGCTTAAAATTTTGGGATTAACATACATATACAACAAAGTAAGATACGTTACACATTTATTTCCAATATGTGATCCTAACTCAGTACGAGATCATCGCAATCAGGCTGCATTCCTTTCCCCCACTAAAGACGATAAAACATAAGTGACAATAGGAGCCTAGTATTAAGCCGCTTGCACACTGGACGCGAAACGAATTTTTCGCTCGACAGATTGCGTCTTGTGTCCAAAGGTCTGACAGGGTTTTAATAAATCGTCGTGTCCGACAGTCTATTATTGTTTTTAATTTCTTCAAATCTACTGACTCTTTCAGACATTAAACGCGAATGTTTGATAAGAGGGCTCAGTTCTTCAAGATGAGTACCGACAATTTCAATCAATGTTTCTGTTGAAGCTCTGCTCAATAAAGCGAGTCGACACTGGCGCGAGACAATGTACAATGCCTCCGTGTCTGACAGCCAAAAAAAGAGGACGATTAGAACAGAATGATAATGAAATAAAGAATAAAAAGAAACATTTTAACAGCAGAGCATCCAATGAACACTGCGATTTATTTATTGGCGGGTCTTTGTTTGATATCCCGTTATAAATCTGTTCTCATTTCAATACTTTTACTTTTTGCTGGCTGGTGGACATGGAGTAATTTGCATTTCGTGTCGGACAGTCTTGATCGTGCATGCGATGATTTCTTCACTCTGTTAGTGGTCATGGAGTTGACTTGCTCACGCACTATATTATCTCTGCTGTGGAAATAAAGCGTGAATCTGTTCGGTCCATCTGACTAATTTTCAAAAGAAAGACCGAATAAAGACTGCTGGCTATCTTCAACGGAAGAAAACAGAAGAATAGGCTAAAAAGACCAAGAAAAGTCGATAACTATCAATTTGCATTCTGTGAAGGTCGAACACAAAAATGGCCAAGTTTCCACGTCTAATAATTCCTGGAATACTCGGAAAAATTAGAAATTTTATGACTTTCGGACACGGAGCTATATTAAAACCCTGTCCAACTATCGCGTCTTTGCATTGAGTTTGTCTGTAATCAGTCGGGCGAAAAATTCGTTTCGCGTCCAGTGTGGAAGCGGCTTTAATGAGCATAGAACGCAAGCATTCAATATATATATATATATATATATATACAGTTTGTGGTTGGCTGAGAAAGATGTGAAGTCGTTAGTTTGCATCACAGATTCAGCTGCGTTGATTAAGCCAGGTCAGGTTTCCATTACGCGTGGCAACCGCCTGACATCAGGACAATCGATATAGATACAATAATTTATGTCCTTATTCAGATAGTTACATGAAATCGTGCTTCCTGTAATTATTTCTTGCATTGAAACGTGCCTGACATTCTGTAAAACTGCCTGTGAGATTTCGGTGACGTGCGCGCTCTCTGCGCCGGTCAGCTAAATTACCACTGCACGGAAATTAAACCAGGTTGGAGTTGGCGAGTTTTTTGCGCAACTCCAGCGGAGACTTTTTCTACGAAATTGTCACTGCGTCTTCATGAATATGTGACTCCTCCCCCTACTACGCCGCCACACCCATCTCGGCGCACCTTCGTCTACCGAAGGCTGCGCGCCTCACGAAATTACCACTACGCGGGCTGCGCCCTACGAAATTACCACTGCGCGGCCTGCGCTTCGCTACGCCACCTGCGCTGCGCCAGGAAATTAGAGCCCTCTCTCTTAAAATAATAAAAAAATTCATGTAACGCGTAGATCACCATATTAGTGGAATGGGCTTTCTTGAAACCAAATTGATTCCCAGTGAAGTACTGGGAAAGTACTCTTCCAACCTAGTCAACAGAACACCTTCAAGAACCGTAGAAATGACTAGATAAAGCAATAGGCCTATAATTATTCAAATCACACAGATTCCCATTTTTGTTCTTAACAAGTGGAATGATCACTGAGTCCATCAACGATAAAGGCATAAAACCATGTCTCAACATTGCATTAAAACACAAAGACAGTAATATAGAAAGATTAAAATTGGCATACTGTAAAGCCTCACCAACCAGCTCACCAGGTCCAGCTGTAAACTATATGTTCTGAACTTCATTAAAATTTGACTAGCGGATTTTGAGAAATGGTGCGTGAAAAATGTGGAAATGGTAATGGTATTTTTATAGCAGTAATCTACCTTAAGTGGGCGGAGGAATTTTGCTCTATACAGGAGTGCAATGAAGGAACACCATGGTCTGTATGGCACCCACCATACGTACTCATCCCTTTTCCTACCGTAAGAAAAGATCCAGCAAGATGTGGAGAATGGATTAAATTAGTGAGTTAGACTCAAATTTTTTTAATTTTGCCAATCAGTAATGCAATTTGTGACAGATATTAATAAATCCACATGTATTACATGTGCCATTTCCTGAGCCTGTAGTAGGTAGTGCTGTAGGTGTCAGTGAGCCCTATATAAATCCCCAGCCTGCACAGCTGTATGTATGCATGCTTGATGTAAATAAATGAATGGGCTAACCTGTGATTGATGACATCTGTATAAAATATCAGTGGCGGCTAGCGAACAGAAAACAGGAGCGGAAAATAACCCTTGAAGAATTCGATTAATGACCCGTTTCCAATCATTGTCTTTAACACGTTTCCCCAATTATATGAATAATCCATTGACAGTCAAACGTGCAGCTTCCCTCTCAATGCAATGTTAAGGCGAGTGAATAATAAATGCAAAAAAAGTTTTATTCATTTGCCAAAATAGGTTACTCTATATGAAATGAAATGACCTAAACTACTATGGCTTATGCACGTTAATTTGACATGTCCTGCCAAGCAGTTTATCAAACCTGTGCTTCATGATCACTTTAGCAAATATATTCCACACCCCAATGAACCGTTTTGTTTCTTTACTTCAGCTTCCTCAAAGAAGCGAGTGAGTCACATGTGATATAGCTGAATGTTTGAAGAGTTACCAAAACTTTAATAGACGAAAGTGATTGAAAACGGATGTGATCAATGTAAATTAATGTGAAGTGCAATGTTAGCTGCTGTGGAATCATTCTCCCAACCGTTTATCAGGTCAGGTGTGGGGGCCTTTCGCAATGACAATGCTGAAGTGAGGGCCACACGTTCTTGTTGTCTCTTCCCAGTAACAGCGTAGCCCCGTTTCTTACAAAAATCAACTTTACAACGGTCAAAGTATTCAATATCTGTGTCTCATTCGGCCATATTTACTGTTGTGGACACAATCTGGGGAGTCCTGAACTTTAACTGGGACCAGCATGCTTTGCATGCAGCGAGATGCTGAGTTAGTCTATTTCGAAGCTTGCCTGTTGTAAATATGGACCAGGACCCTGTAATCAGTGAATTAATACAGTTTAAAAGACGGCATCAGTAAGAAAGGCCTTGTCTACATCCAAGTAAGATGCATGGTGGCGTATTGGCTGTGATCATATTGTATTACGGTGTATAAAGAATAAAGATGGATCACCACTGTGTGAGAATAAGGATATTGCTGATACTTTAAATAATAACTTTGTTGAGAACTTTTCCTCGGGGTGGATTTTTATCAGGCCAGAAGGCATTGCCAATGCTCATAATTATTTTACTCATTTATTATTCATACAGAAATTGAGGTCAGGGATAATAAAGTATTAGACAAATTGCATAAACTAAAGACAGACAAGGAGGGAGGCCCTGATGGCATGTACCCTAGAGTGCTCAGGGAAGTTAGTGAGATCATCTCTGAACCACTGTCATTATTTACAGGCTGTCTTTAGAAACTGGAGAAATACCACTGATTGGAAGCAGGGCAACATAATACCTTATATAATCTTATATAATATATAAGAAAGGGGTCTGTACTGAGTCAGAAGTTACACACCAGTCAGTTTAACTCGCATTGCATGCAAAATATTGGCCTCTATCATAAAAGACAAGCTGAAATTATTTCTTGAACTAATAATATCTTGAAGGATAGCCAATATGATTTTTCGAAGGGAAGATCATATCCGACAAACCTTTTACAATTCTTTGATGAGGCCACCAAGACTTCAGAGTCATCAGAGCAGGGCTTATGACATCATATTCGTGGATTTTCAGAAAGTATTTGATACAGTTCCGCATGAGAGACTAATTTTTTAAATGAGGTCAGTTGGAATTATTGGAGGCATTCTGATGTGGATTCAGAATTGATTACAGTACAGAACGCAAAGATTTGTGGTCAGAGGGATCTCATCTGATCTAAGCATTGTGGGAATTGGAGTTCCTCAGGAATCAATGTTGGGACCCCTGCTTTTCCTCATCTACATTAATTACCTTGATAGGAACATTGAAAACAAATTAGTTAAATTTGCAGATGACACTAAATTGGGAGGCTTGGCAAACTGTTACGAGTCCACTAAAGTGATTCAGGACGATTTAGACAGAATCCAGAATTGGGATGAAATGTGGCAAATGAAATTCAATATAGCTAAATGTAAAATTCTACATGTAGGTAATAAAAACATTAAACAGGATTACTTCATGGGAGGTTTAAAACTTGTGCTCCGTATAAAAAAGATCTGAGAGTGATTGTTGACGAGACCCTGGTATATATGTTTTAAACCGAAGTAGATATAAATCTACTTAGATTTATACTGAGTATCTAAGGAGGCTATACTTCTCTGGTAAAACATATTCATCAGACTACATCTAGAGTATTGTGCACAGTTCTGGTGACCATACTTTAAGAAAGATAGAGGCTTTCGAAAAAGTTCAGAGATGAGCCACAAAGTTAATTGTGTAAAAGATGAATATGAGGAAAGGCTGAAGATCCTAAATCTCTTCAGTCTTAGTTAAACAAGACTTCAGTGTGATCTGATTGAGGTCTGTAAACATGTAAAAGGGATTAACTAAGTCAACTACGTACGTTTACTTAGGCCAAGTTCTGTTAGTAGAACAAGGGGGTCACAAATAAATGTTGACCAAGAGTAAATTTAGCACTGATATCAGCAAATATTTTTTCACGCAGAGAGTTATCTCAGTGTGGAATCGCATCCTTGACCATAATGCTGAGGCAGAAACGTAGAGAGTTTTCACGAGCAGGCTTGATTTAGTACTAGATACCATTTAGTCATTGAGTATCTGAAGCGTTAGATTCACTAAAGTAATAGGAAAATGGCGAGCCTAGTTGAGCTAAACGGCCTGTTCTCGCCACTGATGTTATATTATAGCCAAGACAGAGGAACATTTTATAACAATGCATGTGCTTACAGGGGAGTTCATACAGACATGTTTTCAATTCTTAAAAACCTAAACTGTGTACAAACCTACCGGCTGGGCCAGTATCGATGCTTTCAATGGAATTGTTGGGTCATCGTGCACTGCGTGGGGGAATCTCTGCTGTTAATAGAGCATAGTTGTAGCATGCAGGATCAACATCTGCAAAACAGTTGCCTTTTTACTTTCATTTTTTAAAATACGTTTACTTATCTATAGAACACATTATTATTTCACCATTGTTTCACAAGGGATGAGAGGTTGCTTTATTGTTTTCAAGATACTCTGCATGCATCTTTCAGGAGGAGGATAAAAGTTTAGCCCACCCACATCTTAAAATTTCTCACACAATTCCGTGTTTGATTTATTCATAATGGCATCAAGTTTTGCTGATATGTGCAATTTAGTATCATCTCCATGGCAGTGGATATTACTGGTATGCTTGCCAGACAAAAACTGACAAGAATGGCCATATTTTGGTAGAAAAAAATTAAGAAAAACTGGAGATGTGATGAGAGAGAGCCTGTCCATTTTGCCTAATCAGATTTCGGTCTAACAGAATATTTTGATAGGTTGTGGCGGAGCCTGCACTTAAACACAGAAGCACATGTGAAGAGATACAGCCAACGTTGAAAGAAAAAAGCTTATCATAGAGTACTTTGAGAAGAGCTGTTTCCATGCTACGGTTAGGTCTGTTCCCAGATTTAAATATTTCCAAAATGTAATTAAATTATAAAAATGTCCAAAATTCCTTTGTCATTGCCTTTCTAGGATCTCAGGAAGGATTAGGAGACCAGAGATAAGCCTGTAATTTGATAGATTGTTTTGACTGAGAATTGAGAATTGGCTTAATAACTGCTATGGGGGTTGTACATGTCCAGGCATGAGGGAGGCATTGTAATGGTAAAATTTAATAAAAATATGACAACTGCAGTTAGCTCTTGTTTGAGGAACCTTGTTGGAATGTAGTGAAAAAAAACAGATGGACCTTTAAAGGAGGAACATTCACTAAAATCAGGACCTGATAAAGAACAAAGAATGTGGCTTTGAGAGATGTTCAATATAGATACTGGGCAAGCGATGCTGACCCCAGAGGAGTACTTTTTGTCATAATAATAATAATAATATTTTTGTTATAATATATTTAAAGAGGTAATTAACATTTTTTTCATGGTGATTGTTTCTTGCATTACTCTTTGTACTTTAATAGTTTGGTAGGATGAGAGTTTAAAAATTTTTTTGTCAACCATATCCACACAAGGCTTAAAATTTTCTTTTCTTTTTCTTTCATGTACTTTTCATATCTGCTTTGTGTACGTCTAGCAGGTAAGTTTGGTTTTTCATTCATTAGGCAAATTAAATGAAGGGCTTAGAACCAGAGCGGTCTGACCTACAGAACATTATTTTTGAGATGATAGGTGTTTTTAAAA
Source organism: Gymnothorax reevesii (assembly GCA_029721435.1). NCBI lineage: Eukaryota > Metazoa > Chordata > Actinopteri > Anguilliformes > Muraenidae > Gymnothorax > Gymnothorax reevesii. The sequence goes on from CM056575.1 coordinate 89,209,418, forward strand.
TAAAAAAAATAAAAAAAACTCACTATGTTGCTCACAGGTATACTACCCATCATGACACCACTCAGGTTCTCAGCCCTTCATGTGTGACAGTGAATCTGAGTACTTGTATACAGTATTTCAAAGTCACCATGCAATAAAGTTGGGAGTTTTCCATCTTTTAGTGGGTGCGCATGGTCGATGTTTTTTTTCAACTATACATATAGTTGCTCCGTGAAAATTCTGCTCTGTTCACAATGTGTCATGAAGGTGTATTGTCATTATCCCACTGATGTCAGCCAGAACTCTGCTGAGGCTGTGATATCACTGGACCGAAACTTTTTGAGACTTCTACAACAGCCAGATGAGCATAGACCATTGCCTACCAAAAAAAAAAAAAACCACATAAATAAAAAATTGTGTTAGGCCACTCCCACCTCCAAATTTGGACACACCCCTTGACCTAATGTATCACTGCCCTGTGAAAACATGGTTTTAAATTCAGGATTATGTCAAATACAGGAAGTAAAATGCTCTACCAACATCGGTTGCATGGTGACTTTGAAGAGGTATTGTGGTGTATGTGGTGGTTAATGAAAGGCTCTTGCAAAAATGTAACTGATTTTTGTTGTTGTTTATTTTATATTTGAAGGAATATAACCTTATAACGTAAATTTCAAAATCATCCTGACCAAACACTTCAATTTGTTCTTCCAGTTTGATATTACTGTGTTATAGTGTCTGGACTTTAATTAATTAATTTGTTACTTCACTGGAAACTGAAAAGTGTTGTGACTTAGGAGCTGGTATATAGTTGCAGATTTAGTCTGACCCTGGGTAATTAGCCCTTCAAGTTATTGTGCAGTGTTAATTAAATGCTATGTTCTCATTAAATTCATTCAAAAAGTTAATTCCATTCATAATTGAATGCATAGTTTCAAGCCATTAACTTGCTTACATTTAATGCTCAAAGTGTGTAACTGGGCATCTCAGCTTTTATCTTGAATATGGATTCAGTCTTGCATGCAGATAGAAAAATTACCATAAAATTTGAATTGAATGTGGATGCAGAGTAGAAATTATGTTTGAGATTGTTTTAATAAATAAATAACTTTTTATATTAAAAGATGAATTGGATTCTGATGGATTGATGTTAAAAAGCATAATTGGCGCTGGTAACTCTTTTCACAATTTGCTTACTAAAGGGTATGATTACCAAAGAACATAAGCCACGAGGATATAAATGGAAATCTTTGTTGTTCTTCTTAATGGAACTTGTGGCAAAGCTTAAGAGAACATCTTCCTTCTCAATTGGGATGTTTTAAATATATGCAGATGTAAAGACAGAAATTAATAGGTCTAATTCAAGCAATTATATTTAAATCTGGATCAAAAGAAAGCACACAAAACAGTATTGCTGTGGTGTGAAGTGAGGAGTGAACAAAATGATTACTCATTGTATGCCTGGCCACTGAGGGATCAATGTTGACTACTGTAGGATATTGAGTGCATGTACTATTTGTGTGTTTTGCTAATGCAGAGTCATTCTCTCTGTACTGAAATATTATGTGGGCTTGACGTTATTATTTCACTGCACCAGCCCCACAGGTAATCAAGCTCCAAAACCAGGTGGCCCAAATTAAACTTTGGTGGCCAGACTGTGCACATTCAAACCTATACAAAATAGGCAATTTCAAAGAAACCTTCTTTCTCTAGGCTACAGATGTCATACAATGCTGAAGTTGGTTTCTTATTCGTGGCTTATTTTCAGAATTCCCAATCCACCTTCATGTTTTTTTCTTTTTTTTTTGCAATTTTCCTTAGAGATCATGGATAATTCTAAAAGTCTTAATTAGTCATGGGCAATAAGTTACATTCATCAATTCCTGCAATAGCAGGCTAATATGGTCGTGTGAGTAAGTGCGTGAGTCACAATCCTTTCATGCTCAATATCTCAAGTGGTACTAGCCATAATCCTTCTAACTTTGCACATTAACGTATATACTGCAGCAGATATGCAGATTGAAATTTGGTTGAATCTTTGAAGTTGCATCATACTGAAATAATATGCTAAAACAAACCACATTGCACAGTCCTGTATAAGCCAGTAGGAGTGCACTTTGCTTCTATTAGTTAGCGTGCAAACCAAGCTAGCTTATGCATTAATACAATTATTAGGGATTCATTCAAAGCCTGATGAAAGCTTGGTTTCACCAATTGTAATGCTAGCCATGTTTGTTTTTTGCTTCTGGCTCAGTTTAAGAGCACTTCTCTAACGTTACTTGCGCATACCTTCATTTCATGCCAACCGTAGTCAGCTTGCTAACTACAAAGCTACATGTAAACCATGGCATTGAGCTGCCTGTTTTTCATGAAGCTCTGTAACTAGCTAGGTGGCTACTGTAGACGTCAAATTATGCTGGCAGTGTTGGAAAAATGTAGGCATTACCTTTACTTGCTACATTGTCAGAACAAGTCCTGTGTTTACAAGTGGCACTTCAGCCTTGTTGCATCATACTTAATTAAAATGCAAGAAGACCCTGTGCAATTCAGTAAGATTGTAAGTTGCTTGTAAGTTACGCACATTATGTCATCAAAATGGGTATACACTCTATAAATAAAGTGATTTCTGCCTGTCTTAGTACAAAAACCATACGTAAAAACATGAAAATCCAGTTTCTTTGTCGCAGCACCCGATTTTAATGGAGGCGAATTTAACAGGCTTTGCTCACGTTGGGCCTTTAAAATAACCATTTAATATTTCAGAAAGGGTCACAGCTTCCTCTTTGCTCTTCAGCATTCTTTACAGGACAGGAACACAGAAATATTAAATAATGAAAGCAGATAATTTCATCACAAATTTCTACTCTTTGTGTTCCAAGTTTACAATACATAGCAAAAAAGGATATATTTACCTGTAAAATGGATTTTATTCTTCATTGAATATGTAGAAATCTTGAGTTGCGTAACATAACGGATATGACAAAAATGATGAGAAAAACAATGTGTAACTTGAATTTCAACCTACATATTAAGCTGCAAAGGTAATTTTTTTTCTTTTTAAAAGTAGAAATAGTGTTATCATCATCAGTTAATACATTTTTCATTGTCAGTTTGACTCTCATTCAGTTTGTCTTTCAAGATTTTTTTTTGTTGTTGTTATTTCCACTGGAAAAAAATAGATAGTCAGCAGTCAAGAGACTGTTACCTTAAATTTTTCAATTATTTTCACATTTGGAAAAATTAATAAAATTAACAGTGCTTAGTATGACTGACTAGAAAATTCAACAAATATATGTGTATCCATATCGTTACATTACCTTCGAGTTTTGTTTAAATTTATATTGTTCACATCATACTGTCAATTGAAAACACCATTCATGTAATCTGTAAAGACTCAGGCATCTGCCAATAATTACACGCTTCTTAAAATTTCTTGTATCTCGTATCTTGAACGATCCTCGTTGGGCACAATTCTGTGTAGCTGCGCGAAGCTTCTGCTCAAGTAGTCTTTTACTGAAGTAGGTCACTACCATAACAACAAAGTAAAAATGTAATTTAGGAATCTAACTTTACAAGTAATCTTAAAATTAAGTGAATTTTGTAACACTACCTTCTAATGACCAGAAGAAGTTACTTTCACCGAACTTATCTTTTTCATGTAACTCGACTGATGGAAAATGATCCATATGTGTCTTGCCAGTTTATAATCAGCAATGTTTGCCTTGCAAGAGAATGCTGGAAATTTATTCACATGACCTATGACATATTTTGAAGTTTAATCGAACTTGATTGACGATTTTTCCCTCCTCACATAACAACTGATTTTCTTAACAAATGAGGCATCTTGAATTCTCATTTTAAAATGTACGTGATTAACACTATTTTTTTACCGGATTATTCATTTCATCTTCAGAATAATGTAGAAAGTTAAAATTCCACACTTAGGAGAGTATTTTAAAGGAGGCAAAAATGTATTTAATCAACTTGAAATTACGAAAGGATATGTTAAATTTCATGTGAAAAAAGGCATTGATCTCTGACAATTCAAAGTAAACACAAAGTTGGAGTGACCTCTAGACTGTGTGAAAAGATGGATGCAGCACCTGGGTCTGAAAAGTGAATCCAATGCAGAAACCTCTTTAAATTGAATTAAATTAAATAAAATTTTATGGCCAACAGATGGTGACATCGGTGGTTGCAGAAAGAAGTTCAATGCTATAGAATGACCCTACTTTCCCTTCTGATTTATTCATACATTCATCTTCTATACCCGCTTATTCCTCACTAGGGTCACGGGGTGAGCTGGAGCCTATTCCAGCTGGCTACGGGCAAAGGCAGGGACCCACCCTGGACAGCTTGCCAATTCATCGCAGGGCGCACACACCTTTCACAGACCATTCACTCTCACACTCATACCTTTGGGTAATTAACCCGACATGCATGTATTTGGCCTGTGGGAGGAAGCCGGAGTAGCCGGAGAAAACCCACACAAACACGGGGAGAACATGCAAACTCCCCTTCTGATTTATGACTACAAAAATGATTTTCCACATTATTTTATGGTATCTATCGCAAAATTAAATTATTCTAAGATATATCATGATATTCGGTTTTGTAAATTGTGGTCCCAAATAGGCTAGAATAAAGGATAAATTTAGATATGCTTTATGGGGCATGGCTATCCTCTGGTCCTCATCAGATATGGTCAGATCCACCTGTAGATCCACCCCTCACTCCTCCCTGGATCTTCAATTCATGCTCTTGTCCAATAGGAATCACATACTGCTTCAAAATGACAAAATGGCTCTTTTCAAATTGCGAAAATCGAGGCTTCTTCACTGGTATGCTGAAACCTACGGGTGACTTCACGGTTGCTTTGTCCAGCTTTTTATACAGTCTATGCCTCTGACGCAAGCTTGCCTTGGTAATGTCTCTGGTTGGGTAATAATTTGAGTGAACTCAAATACAACAATTCATGTAAACGTATAGTTACAGTGTCCATTTTCAAGGTGCAAAGATGTTCATGTTTTTGCCCGCAATTTATTATCTTAAAAAAAACAGTGTTCAGTTACAATTTAATACATTTATTTTTCTTATTGACATAACTCAAACATGTTAAGGATTTAAAATAATGATTTCATTGACAGTTGGAAACAAATATGCCAACAGTGATCAAGAGCAAAGGAACCTCCTGTCCTTTTCACCCAGTAGCATTTTCATCTGCCCCAGCTGGGTTGTCCATTCCAAACGCGGTGCCAAAAAGGTCATTTTAGCCTGAGGTTATGAAGGAGTAAACCATCTGGGGCTACTGACTGTCATATTATTTCAGTGAAAATGTAAAAAAAAATTATTGGAAAAGCCATTTCTGCTGGTCAAGTGCACAGCCCCAGAGGCACATTTGAAAACCCAGCGTGTTACTCGTAGCTCCAAGCTTTTTATTATATGAGAAGATGGAGGCAAATTTTGTAGGTTTTACTCACTTCAGACCATTCATAATGCCACGCAATCTTGCAGAAGGGGTCCTGCCCTACTCTATCCAGTTGTATTTTGCCTCCACTCATTTCCCTCATTGCACTGCATTCGTGCGTAATGATCCAGTAACGTTAACATGATTGTTTCCCACCTAGCAAGGCTATGTCACGAAGATGTCTTTATCCTGTCTTTCCCATATGCCTAAATGACATCCCTGCAGGAGCCAGAATGAAAGTTTTTTATGACGAGTCCTTACAATGTCTACTGGATGTCTTTGATTGACTTTCATTGGACCTCTGTACAAGGTAAAAAATTTGTTCAAATGGTGTTATTCTGGACATCTTTTCAACATCAACGGCACACTCATTTTAGACATATGGCCGGTACACGCTGTACGATTTTAGCTATCTTATAAGACCACTGCATGACACACTATGCGACTTGGATCTAATAAACTTTGGTACGATGTCAAATTTGATGTGTGCAGACTGTACAGTGCGACGTAAGACCACTGTTTTAGAGCCACGACTAAATATTTCTCCACGTTTCTCCTATGATGGTCATCTTTCGTCTGGGTCGTCTTGAAATCGTACAGTGCGTACTGGCCATTACTTATTTACGGTGACATTGAAAAGACGTCCAGAGTGACCACATTTGAACTAATTTTTAATCTTGTGCAGAGGTCAGCCGGACATCAATAGGACATTTCCAGAAGATGTAAAAACACGTCACAAACACTTTCATTCTGGCTCCTCAGGGGACGTCATTTAGACGTACAGAAATTACGTCAAATAGACATCATTTGGACGCGTCCTTGCGAGTTGGCTTATGCGTGCTTTTGGACAAAATTGATATCTTGTGAAAATTAACAGCCTCTCACTGAATTCAGTTAAAACCAACATTTATTCCAGTTAAGTCTCCATTTTCTTTGCCTTGCACTATAAACAAAAAACCCTTTCCTACAGCATATTTAAAAAAAAGAAAAAACAAAACCATACATTTATGGTTCTTAATGTCCTCCCACAGTGGTAAAAAATGGAAGTATTGTAGCACTTACCTCAGAGATAAATCTAGAAAATGAAAGATCAGTGACTTCCAAACATTCAACATTTCTATTGTTCATCCATGCAGTCAATGATTTACCTATGACGCATTGAAGCTTGTGTACACCTTCTCCAAATCCAAAATGATAATAGAGGTAATTTAGTATTTCTTCGCGAAATATCAAATATTGATGCCCAGGAACAATTTCTTGAACAACAGTGTGACCAAGAGAAAAGCTTTCTCTGTTTTAATTTGCTTTTAGATGAATGCAGTCTAAACGTCTCCACTTTTATATATTTTCAAAGCAACATAATCAACCTAAAAGAGTTCAAAAGAGCGCAAAGTTAAATCCCTCTGGCTCTTCAAAAAAAAAACAAAAAAACTTTGGAATCCTTTTTGTCTGAGACGGGACTGAGACTTCAAAATGTGATGTTCAGACCGGTCATGAGTTTCCTTTGTGTCTCCCGCCTCCCTTTCTCCCAGGGGCATATTGTCTGATCCCCTCCTCATCCTTCCTCCATCTCATTATTTAATCTTTGCAGTTGCAGTAAAGAAAAAATTAAAAATATGCAAAGGGATTCTGTAGTAATACAGCAAGTCCGCTTGTACGTAAAATAAATGTATATAAAATAAACAAAACTTTGTAAACCCCAACTTTCTATCTTTAGCAGGCTTAAGGTACATTCTATTTCCAGATAAAATTGTTGAATAACAACCTACTACACCATTTTGAGATGTTTTAGTTCCAAAAGACTGTTGGATCATCACTTTTGCACACATACAGGTGCATATGGACGGGACTCAAGGTCAGCAAACTGTGAGGCAAAAGACTCCTGCACATTGTCTTCTGCACTTGCAATGAAACATTATTTTATTCACGTTTGAGCCATAGACCTTTTTCAGGTTTCAAGAGCAATCACTTTAAAAAATGCCAGTGCCAAGGAAAACATTAACCACTGTAACGTTAGCGTTAGCTCATTTCTGGTTGACTGGATTATCATATCTCCAATGGGACTGTAACCTACTACATTTATTCTATCAGTTGTGAGTTTTAAAAATTTTACATGCCTGATGAATCTGATACTGTTACTTTGCAGTCCTGTTGCTCACAGGATTCCTGTGGGATTCCCGCAAAATGGAACGATTCGTCTCAGGACTGGACGGGCCGGGAAAAAAGTCAGCGAGAGTGAATGGGACTGAGAATCATAATAGTAATTGGCTGGAGTAATTTTAGTAATAAATAAATATGCAGTTATAGTGTGAGCAAACCTCTTTATATTGAAAATGATGCTTGTCGGCCTGTATTCTTTATTATGATTTTTTTAAAATTCCAATACCAACAATGCAGTCAGAATTAAATTAATTGCAACATTGAAGGGTTCTCATCCGCAAATTTCTGAAGTTTTAAAGAAGTTCTCAAGAATCATTGTGGCTGTGTTAAAACTTTGAACGCTTTTTCGTAGGCATCTAAAGTAGTAATGAAATACAAACAGACTCAAACATGACACATGCTGCAGGCGTAAATGACATCCTATGTGAAACAGAAGTTTCCAGTTGCTGCTTTCAATTTATTGTCATGCAAAATTTTACGGAAACTTTTTCTCCCAGAAAAGACTAAGTAAAATAAACGCTTTTCCATCTACTGGTTTGGCAAAGTGTAGCTTCCTCAGAAGTTGGCGGTATAAGTCTACGCTATGCACAGCTGTAATAATCAGAATTGAAGAAACTGGTTATGTGAGTTGAATACTTGCTACAACAGAATGTATTCAGCAACAATGGTTCCATTTCCCATTTAGCGAGTAAAAGTATTTTTGAAAAAGGCGAAAAGTTCCGCAAGCAAGTATAAAAACTTTCTTTTTGTGAAATTGAGGATGTTTTTTTTTTTTTTTTAGCCTTTCCATCCACATGTAATGCAATGCATCAAAATGCTAACAAAAATATGTAAATTGGAATAGGAATACTGGCGGTGAAGTCTCCACTAACCAACACAAGTGCTCTCATGCGCAGCATGAACATTGAAATACAACATCAGAAGCCATGTTGGGGTCTGTATTCAGAGTTAGGCATGGTGTGATCCGTGACATGTAGGCCTGCTGTATTTATGTTTCCCCCCGGAGGGAGAGGGGAGACATATTGTTTTAGCCTTGGTCCCCGTTTGTGTTCGCGTCAGCGTTCCCACTTCGTTTCCAGAGCGTAACTCCAAAACCGTTGGCATGATCTCAACAAAACTTTGCATACTTACTACTCAAGTCCTGAACAGGTGCCTTTCAGTATGTGCCTGTCTGTCCGTCCATCTGTGATCAATTTTTGTCATTTTTGTCTAACTCCTAATCCATGTGCAAGATCTCAACGAAACTTTGCATACTTACTACTGGGGTCCTGCAGTGGTGCCTTTCTGTATGTGCATGACCGTCTGTCTGTCCGTCCAGTGGGTTAGCCAAGGAAGGGAGCCGTGGGGAGATGTCTGTTTTTACAAGTAAAAACACATTCTAGTTTTTTATTTGTGTAATTGATGGAGCCTTTAAAAAAAGCTGGAAACAGGGATTAAGCAGCTGGGCTTTATTTAAAAAAAAAAGTGCAGGGACCCCTTGCCAATTTTGTAATTTATGTTTTTGTGTATGATGGATTTTTTGAACTTTGCATTAAGGCAATATATCCCTAATGTGATGTTAAAACTAGTGAGCCAGCTTTCTTGGCACTACCGACATACCAGCCAAATGCTGAGAATAAAAACTGTCTCACAGAACACAAAGAAATGGTCCCCCCCCCCTTCCAAAAAAAACATATACCACTGGGAAAGGGGTGAGACAGGAGTCCTCCAGAATTGGGGCAGGACGGGAATTTTTTCTTTACACTGTCATGCGATTGGGATGGGACAGAAGTATTTTTGTGGGACTGAAATGGGTAAGAAATGAAAATCCACACTCATGTCACCCTGTAATCCGAGCTATGATTTGGTTTGGCGCCAAAATTTTATGTATTCTGCCTTGGCCCAAGCTATACTCCTCCACCAAGTTCCATGCAAATTGGACCAGTAGTTTTTCTGAAGTCCTGCTAACTATCCAATAGCCCTTTTGATCATGGGATAACACATGTGAAAATGCTGAACGAGACAGGACTTAATATCTCAGTGCTGGACTCTTATCTCTATCATTTTTCTGACACAAAATATTGGCTAAAATGTCTTTTGACCTTTTCAGTGACCTTGACCTTTACTTTTGACCTTGGCCTTCACAAATTGAATATTTTCTTCCTTGGATAACCTGCCTGAACATTATGGCATTGGTCCCATGTCTCACTCGTCCTGTTTGTAACCTGTTGGCTAAAATATGATTTTCACCTATTTTTGCCTTTTGGATGACCTTGACCTTGATCTTTAATCTATTGAAACAAAAGTGCAGGAATTCATAGAAAAATCCATGCTGAAACAAGTAATGTTCAGGAAAATTCATTGCTTTGGATGTTTATTGAAATATTCGATCATGAAATTGGTGAAATATGCCGCTGTTATAAGACAGTCGGATTTCTGTCACCCAGGAAATGGCTGCAGCGTTAAAACGGCTTTTCCCAATTCACCCATATTTGGCAGGTTCCATTATGGTCCTGATATCTACCATCCCCAACAGTTTGAAGGGAATTGATTCGTGAACAAAAAATATGGGTTTTTTTTCCTCCCTGGCCACCTGGACATTGACCCTCGAAAAGTGCCGGTAGTTGATGTCGTAGCTCCAGTCGTCGCATTTGCGACCAAGATTTACATTTTGCGACTTACATTCTCACATCGGTCGCGCACTGCTCAACCAACACTTCATGCACTGTGCGCCTATTCTGGGCAGCGATTCACTCCCTAATTATCAGCCGCTGGCCGCAAATTTTATTCTGTAGGTCGGTTGGTACCATTACGTACATCAGCCAATCACAGCTTGGCTGCGCTCATGCATCGATGAGAATGGCAAAGCATTTGACCTTATTACTGTCAGCTGAGTTGTGCGTGCAGCAAATTTGTAAAACCTTGTCTGACAATAACAATGTAAATGCTCAACAATACGCGAAATACACGAAATACGAGAAGATCACTTGCTGGTCTGCTGCAGAAGTACAATAGTCTACGTCAGTGGTTCCTAATTGCATTCTTGCGGCACACCTGCGTATACTGGTTTTCGTTCCAACCACAACTGCATTGCAGAATTTTGTTAAGCTGTCAATTTGTCCTAATTAGGTGCATTTCATGTTTAAAGCAGGTATTTACCATCTAAAGCCACATTTTGACAGAAAATACCCATGATTGCCATAAAGAATAAAAGACCCTTGAACATATTGTGTCTATTTTACCATATTGCAAGCAATTTTAGGGAACAATATTTTTAAACTGATCAGATTAGACACTGAGAAAATAAGTCAGCTCCAAATGAGGTTGCAGAATACAGGTGTTTTGCATTCTTTCTAAATAACTTGCTTGAACTTAATGACATTAACTCAGGGGTGGGCAATTCAGGTCCTGGAGGTTTATGTAGGGACACAAGAACACTCTTTGGTGGTCACTCATGATAATTTAAAGAAATGCACCATAATTGTAAGATTTCATGAATATTTTGGCTCATTTAGATAATCAACTAATTAACGGCCAGACGTTGGTGCGAAAATCAGGGACAGATACCTCCCTCGTTGCCGACCCTTGCATTAACATGACACAAAGCAGACTTGAGTCTATTATTCGCTCGCCTAGTAAGTTGTTAGTTGTCACAACCATGTGTCCGCAGTTTCACTAATTAGGAACGCACTGATTGTTCACTTTTAATGGGCTAAATTTTTTTATGGAGTTGTTTCTAATATATCACAAAATGGACATGGATTTTTTTCCTCTTAATGTTATGTATGGTTATTTGTTCAAATGTGACTTCATAGGACTTCACAGTAACCATAAGTATACCTGGTTGAGACAAGCTGACAGCTTGTTTAAAATCCAGTGATTGCAATTGTGGTTGGAACAAAGACCAGCATACACAGGGGTGCCCCAGGACCAAGATTGGGAACATCTGGTCTTCGTATTAGGCCTTGGCTTCGGTGACAAATACTGCAGATCAGAGAGCAGATTTCTTGACATCAGAAAGTGTTTTCATTACCAGTTTTTTATTTTGCTATTTAGATTATGCGCATTTCTAAGGGTGATGGAAGCATACCTGGAGAGTGAGAACGATGTCCAACGTTATCAGCCCAAAAACACAGTCTGCTTTGTGACCGTAGACTGTTTGTGACACAGTTTTGAGTCTTGTTGATATCAGCTATGGGTGCTTGTGTCCAGTGGCGAATGGTTTTATTTAGTGTTTCAATATCAATCACTACCCAGATAGAAAGCACCTCGGGATCTGCCCAGGCTCTCTGCCGACTCCAGCTGATCCAGCTCAGAGCCGGGGCAGATCCGGAGCGGAGGTGCTTGCTGTCTGGGTAACCTTCTATCCTAATGGATTAGGTTGGATGCGCACTTCCTCTCTGATCTGAAGTTCCGCATGTACATGATTCATGCAGTATGTATGAAATCAGTGACTGGTTGGTCCGAGTGCAAGATTATTTATTTTCATTAGAGTACGCTAAAGATGAGAAAAGTTGCGGTTCTTATAGATTTATTGTCTGTTTTCTTTGGGGTTCCAATAATTGGCCAGCTGTCTGAGGAATAGTATTTTGACGATTGCAGTCTGCGTCACGAATAGTGTACAGTCAAAGCAGACTGTTTTTTGGGGCTAATAACATTGGACATCGTCCTCACTCTCAGTGTGTGTTTCCGTTACCCTTTGAAATGTGCAAAATCTAAATAGCAAAACAAAAATACTGGTAAATAGTCATAATTATTATTATTATAAGCCGTCCTTCTACATTGTTACCGGTGAAAAAATTTCTTTAAACTTTGTGCAAACGAACTTGGCATACTGTACTTACTTTTTAACAAATATTTAGGGTGGATGACTTTGGGAACTATATTCATTTTAATGTTAAACTTTCAATTTATGATGAAAAAATGTAGCCAAATTATGTTTCTTACGGCTTCGATTCCTCCTGGGTCTCATATTTTCAAAGCAATTAAGCCATGTTTGGTGTCAAATTGTTCCTCGGGGTGGCAGCAACAATAACAGCTATACATTTTAGAACTAGCACTGTGATAATTGGAAGTCATTCATTGATTTATTCCCGTATGTTGGTTTTGGGGGAGTGCTCATCTAAATTTGGCCATAATTTTTTTTTTATGATTCAGTTTATGTACAGGGGAGGGTTTGATGAGAAGCTGTCCCTTGGGGAAATGTAGACTTGAACATACAGTTAGACTTGTATGATAACTTTCCAAAATGATAACTACATTTACACATCTTTCAAACATTCTTATGAACATCAATATCTACTTTTCGGTTCACAAAGTGGCTTTCTGATAATGTTTCTTAAATAAATGCAGCAACAACTGATAGTCTGTTCAGGTATTTTTATTTGGGCTTGTAAATATTCAGAAAAGTATCGGGGTACTTTGAGTGACCACAGTTTTGGCCTGTGCGCCTAAATTTTGTCCTGCGCGTGCAACTTTTTCAGGTTGGGAACACATGTGCTCCTAGGTCCAAAAGTTATTCACTAGCAAGGACCACGCCACAACAAGTGAAGTTTAAAGTTTTAATGAATGGAGGGAGAAAGGGTTGGTAGTGAAGTGAAGGAGGGATGTTGCCGAGGTAGTCTGGAGGACGTGTGGGTTGCTGGGTGGAGGAGACTCTGTGTGGGGGTTCCGTCTTGGCGTTATCCACCTGTGCAGACGTCAAGCCCCCCAGACAGTCCCTGGAAAAGACATGAGAGGTATGCATAGGGATGAACTGGAGAAGATGAGTGGGAAGAGGATGATGGGATGAGGGGAGGGATGAGGATGAATGGGAGAGGATGAAGGGATGAGGTAGGTAGGGATGAGGATGAATGGGAGAGGATGAAGGGATGCGGGGAGGGATGTAGGTGGGAAGGGGTGAGGATGAAGGGATGACGAGGGAAGGAGATGAGTGAAGGTGAGGGGAAGAGGGGTAGGAGGGTCGAGAGATCTGATTCAAACGGAGAGGAAGGGGCTGAACATGCATAAATAGGCTTGTACTGATTGAAGGTGGAGTTGAGGCGTGGTCCTGCTCCCGAACCTAAGTTAACTTATTAACTTCATGTCTGGAGAGTTGCATCGGTTGATTTTGATGTCCACTTTTCGATGTGTCGTGCATGTTGGAAAATTTTGCATTGGTCCTATGTCTTTATCAATTTTCTGACGCAAGATATTAGCTAAAATAAACTATTGACCTTTTCAATGACCTTAATCTTGACCTTCCTCTTTAACCTTCCAAAATTTAACTCATTTTTTCTTGGACAGATGGTATAAAGTTCAAGTCAATGCCTTATGAATTGTTGGATGTTGGAGTTAGCACAGACAGATGGACAAACATAACGCCCGACATACTGGCGAAAATGTTGTTAAATGGGCAAAGGTAATTATTTACATTGTGAAGAAACTTTCCATAGCACTACAAATTTTCCATGCACATCTCAGGAAACCATAATTATTACAGGAGACTCTGTAGATCACTCTGAGGCGGAGGTCGTGTTAACCGAATATTTTTCAGCATTTTTTTTTAACAATGACATCTTTGATCAGTATGATCCTGTATTCCTCATATTTTTGTTATGTGATCGTTTGATCGTATGCTCCTCTGCTGCCGGTAAACCATTGGTCATATGAGTTGAGGTGTGGTCCTGCTCCCGAACCTAAGTTAACTTATTAACTTCATCTCACTAGCAAGGACCACGCCACAACAAGTGAAGTTTAAAGTTTTAATGAACGGAGGGAGAAAGGGTAGGTAGTGAAGTGAAGGAGGGATGTTGCCGAGGTAGTTTGGAGGACGTGTGGGTTGCTGAGTTGAGGAGACTCTGTGTGGGGGTTCCGTCTTGGCGTTATCCACCTGCGCAGACGTCAAGCCCCTAAAGAGTCTGAATTAAGTTGAGCATAGTCGAGCGTGTGCTTGATGGAGGTCTTGAAGATTGTTACGGATGTAGAAGCGGTATGCCTGAGAGGACCATCGGCCGAGGACTTGGATGGTCTGGTCTGAGATTCCTGATCTAGCAGCTGTGGATGCTGCTCCAATACAGAATGAATGACTTGAATAATGTTGAGGGGAAATGCCTGAGGTGTGGAGTACTTGAAGTAAATGTTTCTGGAACCAGAAACGAGTGGCCATGTTACCTGTTTCGGTTAGGAGGAGTGGATGTTGAGGTGATGCATTTGCTGCGTATCTGTTGCTTATGTATTTGATCAGGGGCTCATATGGGCTGAGATATGAATTGAGGCGGAAAATGTAGATGGGGAAGGAAATTCCCAACTGATCTGTTTTACTCCTTCGGAGTGTGAAAATGAGGGAGTCTGAAGAGTGGATGGTTATGTCGGATAAACTGGGGTGATGGGACGAGTTGTTAACAGATGAAGTTGGGGCAAATTCAGAGCATCTTAGAAAACAGAAGAAAGCCAGTAGGAACATGCATTCTAGGGTTAGGTCGACTGGGGATAAGTAACCTGCACGTAGAGTGCGGATGCAGAGGGTGAGAAGGTCGGAGGTAAGTGGCAAGCGTCTAATGTTTGGAGTGGGCTCTTGTTTCCGTAGGCCTTTTATTAACATGGTTACATGAAAATGGGAGGTTGACGGACAGTGTGATCCTGTGACTAGTTTGGTGAAAAAATTAATGCTTGCTAAGTAGGTTTGGAGAGTGGAGGCCCGGATATTCTGCACAGAATGAGAATGAGTGACGAAATCGCAGATGGACATCACGTCTAAGGAGGGAAATGATCGATTGTGTATGGTGTGATACGATTTGAAGGCATTCCAGCCGGTTAGGTAGGCAGAGAGTGTACTGGGAGCGAGACGGTTGAGGATGGCTTCTTGAGAGGCATTACAAAGGCTTTGGAGCTGTGGAGTCAGTTGAATGTTGTGGCTGAAAATGGTGGAACCGGTGTGAAATACGTGTCCGATTCTGGAGCCAAGAGTCTGAATTTCTGAAACGAAAAAACAAGAGAGTGAGTCAGCTATGAGGTTGTGATGACCGGGGATGTGGGCTGCCCTGAGGATGAACTGTTGTTGAGCTGAAATTAGAGTGAGTCTACGTAGAAATTGCATAATGGTTGGAGAATGGGATCTACCTTTATTTATCATTTCTACAACGGAGGTGTTGTCGGAGTGGATCAGTATGGATTTTTTGGACCATTTGTGCCCCCAAAGGATGGCGGCTATTACTATAGGGTACAGCTGGTAAAGTGCGGATGAAGAAGAGCGGGACTCTGAGTCGAGAGATTTCAACTCTGTTGGCCATGTGGAAGTGAACCATTTTCCTCTATAGTAACCGCCGAAACCTGAGGAGGGGGCTGCGTTTGTGAATAACTGAATATCTTCGGGTTGAGTGACGAAATCATCATAAAAAAACAAAATACCGTTCCACGATGACAGAAAGTGTTGCCACATTCGCATTTCCATTTTGCATGTGTGATCTATGTCGACTCTGTCGTGGAGGGAAGGAGCCGCAGCGGCTTTTGTTAATAGGTTTGAGAGAAATGACTTTGCTTGTGGGATGATGCGAATGGCGTATGTGAGATGGCCAAGGAGGGTGAGAAGCTGGAATTTAGTGCATCTGTCTGTGAGGAGATAATTTGAGAGCAGCAGAGAGATTCTCTGTATTTTTTTCAGATGGCAGGGATGCTTGAAATGAGATTGAGTCCAGAGTGATGCCAAAGGAACTCAATGGAATTGCTGGGCCCTAAGGTTTTTTCTTAGGAAAGCGGGACACCCAGCTCAGAAAAGGCCTTAATGAGGGTAGTGAGTCCGTGACGAGGAGGTGAGGGGGATGGAGTGACGATGAGAAAATCATCTAGAAGATGTGTAATGTACGGAAGTCTATAGGTGTTGTTAAGAATCCACCACAACGCTTCAGAAAGGGAGTCAAAAATTTTGGGGCTGCTTCTGCAGCTAAAGGTCAGGCGCACTGAAAAATAATAGGCCCCAATCCAACAGACTCCGAAGAAAGGCCAATAGTCAGGATGGATCGGTAAAACTTTAAATGCGCTGGAGATGTCTGCTTTAGATAGCCAGGCTCCGTGGCCTGCTAGCCGGATAAGTGTAATAGCATGGTTAATTGTTGCGTATTGCATGGAAAAATCTGGACTCGGAATAAGACTGTTTATACTAGGAATATGTGAGCCATGAGGGGAAGACCGATCTATAATTAATCGCTTTTTTTCCTGAGTATTTCCGAGTGGCGACACCTATTGGACTGATTCGAAACACTGGAAACGGAGGCTGATCGAATGGGCCCATCATAAATCCCTCTTTAACTTCTTTTGCCAATAAGGTGTCAACGGTGTTAGGTTCAGTGGAAGCTGACTGAAGATTGTGGGAAATGTGGGATGTGTCAGGAAGCACTTCAATACCGGGGTGGAAACCATGTGTGAACCCATTGATAAGAAAGTGAACGAACTGCCTATCTGGGTGGTTTTTAAGCCCTGTGGCCAGAGCATTTACCTTAACAGGGGTGCCAAGATGCTGTGCTAGTCAGTCTGCTGGTTTGGTTGGATTGTGGGGGCAGGTGCCCCTGGCGTGGGCACCTCCACAGAAGGAGCAAGCATATAGGAGGCGGCAGTTGGAGAGACTACAGCCGAGGTCATTGAAGTTGTTACACAACATCCTGCCGCCCTGATATAGGATAGGCCTTCCCCGTTTGTCAACTCCTTTTGGCGTGGGGACATTAACTGAAGGAAGTATGTCTGCGGGTTTAGGGATGATGGAAGGAGGTGGTGCGGCAGGTGACAGTCTGTTAAAGACTGAGGTGCCGCGTGAGGAAGAGGAACGTGAGCGAGATTGGGGAACTGTGACTGTGCATGCTATGGCTGGGTGGAAGGGGGCTCCGCGGAACTCGCAAGGGAGTGATGTGCGGGCTGCAAAAATGCGGCAGTAAAGCTTAGAATCAAGGGCGCCCCAATATGTTCCCTGGTTGAACTGTAAAATCCTGCCAGCAGCCTGGTTAGCAAAGTGGACATGATAAGTATAAAACCCATTCCCTCCGAAACGTAAGGCCATGTCGAGCACTATTGATAAGTAATCGTCCAGCTCAACCCTACGGGCAGGGAAGGCTGACAAATGATGTTACGGTACAGGGAAAATGCTAGGGCGAATTCTGAAGAGGTTGATTCCTTGGTGGGTGGTGTTGATGATGGGGGGGTGGAGGAGCTGGGCTAAATCTACATAATAACCTGAAAGAATCTGTTGCCGTAATGTGGGAGAAACAGGAGAAGGACGATTCATGGATGAGGCTGGTTGAGTAGGTGGAGCGGCTGTGGATAGAGTGTAATTAGAAAAAACATTTGGGTGTTGGGGAAGGTAGGGGTTAGGGATGGGGAAAGGATAGATGAGTAGGAAGAATACTGGGAGGCTGAGAACCAACAATTTGTTGAATTTGTGGTGGGGCCCCTGATGAAACTGGACATAGCTGTTGAGCTGCAGTGGAAGCCATGATGGGGTGGGGCAGAACAGAGGCCGTACTGAAAGGCACTGCCGAGGGAAGAGTAGAGGAAGGGATGAAGGGATGTGTGTGCATTTTGTAAAGATTTTGTAAAGCCTGCTGAGACAGGGAAGATAAGAGGGTATTAGAAAGTATAGGAACAGAGGAAGCAGGCACGAGGGGTGATACGACCTCCCCGCCGCCAGGGGGGGCTGATGGAGCCGGTTCTGGTCTTTGAGACGGTGGAGACTCGTGCATTCGGTGTGAGTCTCTCGCCTCTTAGTGGCATTCACATTCCTGTGCCATAGTCAGCAATTATTCTATCAGTGCGCACTGAAGCAATTCTCTCGCGGAAATGAAGTCATTGTCCCATAAGTTAATCAGTTTCACGTGCATTATGGTGGATTTCCCCACTAGTGACGCAGAAATCGATAATGACTTGGAATTCCCCCGCTTGTCTTTGCTGAGGGATTAAAAGCAATGGAATTGCAAAAAGACATTTCAAATGGTCTTATTTCATTTAAACAATTTAAACGATCATGAAACACATGCATTGTTTCCAATCCCTGAGTTAAGAGAAGCACAAGACTTCCGGAGTCATAATCGCTTTCCATCTTGCTTGTGGTGAGGTCCACCTTTACACAAGTGAAACTGAAACTTCAATGCACAAGGATTTTAATTCCGTATGAGAATCTCATTAATAACTGTTCATTGAATATTTGCGGACTACAGTGTATAAGCCTAAAAAATGAGTGAGATCTATGCCGAATGCGTGAGACTTGGCATCTCTGGTGAAGCCCAGCAATAACTGAAACACTGTTCATTTGCACATTGTTACTGCATGGAGGGAGAAATCATTTGTGAGGTTTTATAAAGTTCATACAGCAGTAAGTTCAAAAATCCACGCAGGTCTGTATTTAACACTGTGCGCATTGTGTGTCTACATGAATCACTGTCGACATCAGCTAATGCGTAATCTATAAATTATTCTGTTTATTTTATGAAAAAATAAACAATTTTCATCCTAAAAAAATAAAATTACAATGATGGATAATGATTGAGTATGACAGAATTTTTATGCCCCTGTCCGTAACAATGATGGACAATCAGAAAGTGTAACAAGACCTCTGCTCTGAGGGCCACTTTTTTGATGCATCGGCCATTCTGATGGCACGCTCAGTAAATATAACATCTGAGGGTGGGACTGACTTCTCTGTGTGAATGAGAAAAAAATTTCAAACAGAACAAGATCACTGATATTGACAGTGTACTCAGTCAGTCTTACTGTTGTTGGATGGCAGTGCAGGGTCGCTGAAGCCAAAGAACATAGCTGCACTTCATATGCCAATAATGAGAAACATTTGCAGGTGAAAATTAGAAATGTCTTGTTCTGTCGACATCAATTTTGTCGCAATTAGTGGTCATTAACATCTGGCATGGAGGCTTATTGTTGTATAGCTCTCCCCCAGACTGTCATCTGGGAAGCATGTCACCTTGTTGCACGGAGTAGGTGGCAGATGGAGAAAAGCCCGAACAACAGTATGACTTTTAGTGTGAGTTTCGAACAGCCAGCTCTCATCACAGCTGTGCGCTCATTAGAGGTGCCATTTTGAAAAGATTCAAACTGACAGCAACCTGTTATCATTAGCAGTTTTACAAATTATGCATAGAGCAGAGGAAGCCCAGGTAACATTATATGAGATGGCTGCAGTTATTATCTTTGATTCAGTTAGATGTTAAGGTTGATGTGAAGGCTATGTGAGGTGCGGAAAATGTGACACACCCAACAGGCCAAAATATTACGAACACCCTGCATTTTTTCAGAATTTGGTGGGTTTTTCTGAGGGTATATTTTCAGCAACAACGAAAAACGAAATAACATGGAAACACATAACAAATAAGTTTGCACATTCCTGTTTAAGTTAAGAGATATACATATTCAAAAATTTGACTTTCTACAAAGTACCCTCCCTCAGCCTTGATTACAGCCTGACATATCCTAGGCATTCTTCCTGCAAACTCATTTCGGGCTTTCATGAGTTTCTTCGTGAGCTCTTTTGACCTCGATAGGCACACTTCCCTGACTGCCTGGTCAAGTGTATCCCATGGCAACTCAAGTTGAATTTCAAAACATACAGTTTTAGTCAATACCAGTGCACCTTTGACATTTTGTGTGCCTTTGTTGCTAAAAATTAACTTTAAGATTATTAAAACCAGCCAAATTCTGAAAAATGCAGGGTATTTGTAATATTCTGGCCGGTAGTGTACAAGTAATGTGATTCATGTTGCATCTTTCTGGATAATTACAGATGCCAGACGAGGCGGCGTGGGTATACAGTTTAGCACCGTCTGTGTATGTGTGTGTGTGTGTCTGTCTGTTTGTCTGTCCGTCCGCGTGACAGCTCGGCCACCACTGAAGCTAGGGCGACCAAACTTTGTGGGCTAGATGATCCTTGGGTACCCTGTCCAAATTTGCATTTTGAGGTAGAAAGGTCAAAGGTCAAGGTCAACAAGAGGCGTGGGTTAGCATCTCTATAGAGTGCGCATCATCTGGTTGAACTTGCCAACAAAGTTTCACACACCTTAAAAAAAAAGAAAGAAAGGAAAAAATGTATAGTTTATTTGTGTTGGATGGACCGTGTGCTTATGTCAAATACCAAGGGATGTGGACAGGATGAGCACAGGATGTGATTACTGCTCTTGCATGTCACTTTGTGTTTTGCTGCCCTTTCTTAGAATCAACCAAATCCCTGATTGCTTCTCTGTTTCTTGAGGACAGCGATACCAATCACTGCCGCTTTCAAATTATCTAGTTGGGCAAGATACAATTATAAGTTTTGGTTTTACTGGTTATTTTGTCTGTCATGAATAGATTTGGGCCAGATTTTTTCAAAGCCCTCAATGCATGTTATTAAATTTTGCACATGCAATTATTGTCTATCACAACCGCTTCAAACAATCACGCGCTCTCATTGTCTTTTCGCACCAGTAGACAGATTTCTTGGTCCTGACTAGGATGTTTAATTCTTAATAACTGACTCTAAGGCTGCATTTTATTCCTTGTGGTTAATCCCTATTCCCTACACCCTGTGAAGTCACTTTCCTTCGTAGTCAAAACGGTGAAGGACAGCAGGGAGTTGGGTTCCCAAGTAGCAGCCATTCGGAATGCCCGTCAATGTCATATTTTGGGGCTGTATCATTCTGTGTAAGCAGGGGCAACCATGGGCAGCCTGTCCGCAGGAGAAACTTCCTATTTATTGATTTTGCAGAAGCTTGATAACCAACTACATAGCTTTCATAATGAAACAAATAGCCTCATTAAAGAAATAAAAAGTCAGTAGACATAAGCAGACAGTCAACATTAATAATCAAGCTAGCATGGTTTGTTAGAATTATTTGCACTGTGGCGAACCACCAGAAAAGTGGGCATAGACAGGGCAACAGGTTTGGCGAGAGTCCAGCCAACTGGGTGGAAATTTTATTTACAGCAATAAACCAAAAGACCATAAACTTCTTGAGAACAAGGACCCTTAGGGGAATTGGCTGCTCTTATGTAGTTGAGTAGCAACCAGAGCGAGGCATTCTGGAGGGAGTGCTAACTTGGGGTCCCCTTTCTCGGCACCTTCGGACTCTGATAGGAAAAGTAGAGAAAGAACAGCAATTAGTATCACATTGACAACGCACAGGCTCGGCCAACTTATCCCCATCTGCTGCCCTGCTGGCTTTTTTTTGTATGCAGGAATCTACGAGTATGTCAAAGCGATTTGACATGGATGTGAGCCTGCCTAATGCCCCGATCGCCACAGCGCAATTAACCATTGTTGAAATTTAGTTGAATATTGTTGAGTCACAGGTCACCATGTGCCACATCCCTGTATAATTGAGCACTAGATTAACACTATGCCCATTTATATCGAGGTGCGTTTCAGAACTACACGAGTACCAAGAAGTGCAGCAAAATTGGTTTTATAGAATTTCGGGGTGGAAGCCCCGGCAGGGTGGAAGGCAACAGTACAAAGTCCAGAATTCAAAAACACAATCCTGAAGGGGAAGAAACGGTTTGTTGCCAGGGCAGCAATCACAAGTCTCAAGGTCAGGCAAAGCAGGTTCGGTACACAGGCAAGGTATTATCACAGGCAGAGGCAGAATTAAAATCCAGGACGTTCCAGTCAGAAGTGTAACGCTATGAATACAGGACATGAACAGAGTAGCACAGGCAGACAAGAGAAAACGTTTTGCCGAACGCTGGCTGTCATCAGACTGCTTAAATACACATACGGGAAGTCACATGCCATAATAGGGAACAGGTGAGCTGGATGAGTCTAATTAACAAGGGAATGAACAAGAGGAAGTTCCTAACCACATGAAATTAGCGAAAGCCAAAACGCAGACAGGGATTAGACAGACAGCCTCTGACAAACAAACAGCTCCACTTAGGGAGTTCTAAAGTGCACAGAGAGTGAGGCAGAACGGTGATTAACAAGGTGCAGAGAATCCGCCAAATTGCAGCAAAGTAAAGTGAGTGAAGGCAGGGGGCGGAGATAAGAGCAGAGCGAGTGCTGAGAGTTCGTTAGTCAATTAGTAATGTGCAGCTATACCCCTCAGTGCACGTTAGTAAGTTAGTATTATAAACAATGTTAGTAATTTATCCAAAATAATAAACTTGGGATTTATTAGTAAAAACAGAACAGCAAGGCAAAGGAAGCAAACAAGATTGGAAGGAATAATTGGAAACTCAGAAACCATGAAATCACCTGAAAACGTGGGACACAAAACTGGGGAACAACACCCATGGTCCCAAAACACATGACCAGACAGGGGAGACAATGTGCAATGCAGGGCATGGAGAAACACATAAACCAGAATGATATCTAATTTTATGAAATGTAATGGCAGAAAAAGGACATGGCAAGGCAGGAAATATACAAAACATGACATGGAATAAATCAAAACATGGCCTGGTAATAGCACAATCATAACAGTTTACAGACAAGATTCTTGATCAATCAATTTTTCACTGCTATATGGTGGTGCACGCTGTGGCTGATCTTTGGATAAAATTAGGTAAAGCAAAAAAAAATAAAATAAATCATGGTACATATTAGGACAGAAAATACATTTTTTCTTGGGTTAGATCCATAATCACAAGCTTTATCACAAGCAGTGATGAATCTCCTTGACTCAGGCGGAAATCTTGAAAACAAAACCGCAGTTCAATGTTAAATAACATCCGTACACGTTTCTCAGTCTTTTGTCCGAAATGTGGGTTTTTGATGAAAATGACCAACATTCAAGTTTTTTCTCAAAAAAAGAATTAATTGATCCAGAATGAATTGGTTTACATATTACTAGAACTGAATAATCTGGGGGTGTTGAAAGACCAGTGACTATTATCAAAAATACTGGCAACTTATTACTCTACCAGGAAAAGTGTTAAATTTAATGTGAATAGTTCTATATTACTATAAATGCTAGAATGAAATGGAATCCCAAAATCTAAAATTGACCTGAGCCCTGTCTGGAGCAGATTTGTCCTTTCATATGTCTATTACACACACAAAAAAAAAAATTAAGTTGGTGAATGTTTCACTGTATGTCATTGTACACCTGCTGTGAGAATATGCATAAAATTTCTTCTCCAGGACCATAAATATTTTTTTCCAATAATTATGCATTCCATTAGTATTTTGGCGGTTTTGCCTTTTGTCTTATCATACGTATGAATAATACACATTCTGGTGTTTCAGTCCAGTATTTGTTTTGTGGGTCTCAAAACTGTAGAATATTAGAATACGGGCTCTGAAAAACTAATTTGCTTCAAAGACAGCATTTATATTACACTGTAAATGTAAACGGGGCTACAAGTCCTGTGTTCTGGTCCTACTGTCCTCCTGATATATTTTGCTTTCAAGATTATGGAGGGAGAGGGAGACAGAACAATCAATAAGAACCACTGGATTCCGGAGGACTCAGGAGGCACAGGAGCAGTGAAATATATCAACATCTGTCAGCTTTTGCTCTTCTAAAGAGGCAAACTGCTTTCTGATGTGGAGAAATCACTAATCACAAAATAGCAGCACTGTATATCACAAAATAAACAATTTCTTTTCAGGCAAGAATAAAAATTTGCATTGAGTGCTTTCCTATTTCACTCTCTAGAGAACCCAGCAGGCTTAATTTCTATACATTCTGTTTTCTTTGCAGTTATAAATTAACATGAATGAACTATGTTGCATTGGATGTTTCTTTTCCAGCATACAGTTTTTTTTTAACATGTATCATAACTCTCTGTAGTTGTAACTGTAGCGATGGTAATAATTTGATTACAATTCCTTTTTATTTCCAGCAAAATGTTTGAATTTATGAAGAAATTTTCACTGAAATACAACCCGCATATTGAACAGTGCTTTTCATGTTGATATATTTGACCTTTTCACCTGTGTATAACACCTATTGTCATGGTATTATTCCCGCCGGATCCCATAATCAATCCGGCGGCCACTCAGGCCATGGGCCAAGAAAAAAGGGGAAACTCAAATGCCAAGCCCGAAGTGAAAAAACTGAATTTAATTAAAACAAAGTCCAAAAACAGCAGACTTAAAAATAACAGAGCAGCAAACAAATGTAGAAGGGAAGGAAAATGCAGCCACACCAGGGCTGGCACCTGCCAGCCCTTACACCTCCACCTTAATGGGCTCCACCTGAATGACAAAGGGGAGGGGCTGTAAGGGCCAAACCTTTACAGTACATCCTCCCCAAGGCACGACACCTAGGATGCCAGAAAACATGGACCAGACCGCAGCTCTACACTGGCCACACGGACCAGACCGCAGTTCTCCGCCGGCCCAATGGACTGGACCGCAGCTCAAAGCCGGCCCCATGGACTGGACCACTGCTCTCCACCGGCACCATGAACTGGCACCTCCACCTACCCCATTGACTGGACTGCAGCTCTCCGCCGGCCCGGGCTGGACTGCTCTTCGACGGACCTGGTCGGGACTGCAGCTCTCCGCCGGCCCAGGGTGGACTACTCTCCGACAGGCCTGGACCGGACTACTGCTCTCCACCGGCCCAGGCTGGACTACTCTCCGACAGGCCTGGACTGGACTGCTGCTCTCCACTGGCCCGGGCTGGACTACTCTCCAACATGCCCGGATTGGACTGCAGCTCTCCACCGCCCCAGGCTGGTCTACTCTCTGACAGACCCAGACTGGACGCTGCTCTCGGACTGGACTGCAACTCTCCCTCGGCCTGGGCTGGACATCTCCCCGACAGGCCTGGACTGGACTGCTGTTCTCCGACTGGACTGCTGCTCTCCACCAGCCCGGGCTGGACTACACTCCAACATGCCTGGATTGGACTGCAGCTTTCCACCGCCCCAGACTGGACTACTTTCCGACAGGCCTGGACTGCTGCTCTACGACAGACCCGGGCGGGACAGCAGCTCTCAGCTGGTCTAATAGACTGGACCGCAGCTCTCCACCGGTCCCATGGACTTTTTAAGGAGCACGGAATGCAAACTGACACATGGTAGTAACCGAGCGGTCATCATAATGACAGAGAGAAACGTTGCCTGTTGCCTTCATCAGGGCGCCCTGATGAAGACCGTGTAAGTCGATATATATCAGCTTTTAAAATTTATTTCAGCCATGCCTTAATCAAGGCTTTTTATCTTAGGCTTCGTTTGGACCCTACTATTTTTCTGAGTGCCTGGAAGACCTACTACAAAGTATTTTTAGTTGTTTCAAGAAGATTTCTTGAGTTTAGAGGCAAGCTGAGAGTATTTGGTAATGCACATGGCAAGATTATTTTGAATTTTCTTCTTATTTTTTGACAGGTAACATTCCTCCTGTGTCATCATGTCGAAACGCTCCATAGCTGCCTCAACCCATTCTTTTGTATCCCCTGTTGATGAATCTGTTGGAGAGATCTGAGGCCTGTACTGAATAAGAGGCATCATCATGGCAGATCCTCCGAGCATGATGGAACTGACTAATGGGAAGGCTTTTAATCAATGCTTTAGAATGGAAACTGTGAGGTTCCTGTGAGGTACAGTTCAGGAACCACTGGCGAGAGACGTATGCCTTTAATGGAGTCCGTGTCAGAGCCAAAAAACACAGGAATTGCCAAGCTACAATACGAAATCCAAAAACAGTGTCGACTAGACAGGCAGGGGTCAGAACCAGTAAGACAGATGAGCAGAGGTACAAAAACGATAGGCAAAAAGTCGCAGTCAATGAGCAAAGCCAAAGGTCATACACAGGGCATCCAAACACAGAAGTCGTGGTCATACAAAAATGGGTCGAAATCCAGAAAGACAAAAATAATACAGAAAGGGCAGTGGCAAGAATCTAAAGTCGGACAGCCCAGTAGAAGAGAAACAATGCTCAATGGCATACGAGGTGCTCTGCACAAAGAAATATTGATCGACGTTCTGACAAGAGCTGTGAGTGAAAAGACTCCTAATATACACACAGGGAAGGTCACATGCTATACAGGAATCAGGTGGGGAGAATCAGTCTAATGAAAATGGGAGAATCACATGAGGGAAGCCCTAACCACGAAAATTGGCGAAAGACAAAACACCAACGGGAATCACACAAACAGCCTATGACATTTAAACAGCCTCTGTCCAGGAGTTCTACGTTCACAAATAACGAGCGCAGGAGAGTGATAAAGCACGTGCAATAGATCTCGCTGAAACTCAGGAGAGGACAGAAATAGCTGAGAGGCGGAGATTAGAACAGGGCAATTGCGGAGAGGGAATTAGTCAAAATTAGTTGCAGTGCAACTTTACTAAACTAGTTTACTAATATTAAACTAGAGTGCTTGTTTGTAAGTTAGTAATCTTATACACATGGATCAGTTGTGTTCGTAGACTACAATACAAAGTACAAATGTTAGTCTTGTTAGTAATCAGAACAGAAAGACAAAGGAAGAAAACGATAATCGAAGGAATATTTTAAACACCGGAATTCACTTAAATCACCTGAAGTCAGTGGGTACGCAGACAGGGAAGATGGACTGAACCAACTGGATCACAAGACAGGGGAGACAAGTGCAATGGAACTGAGAAATGGAATGAACCAAAAACCTGAGTATTACAATAACCAAAAAGAATAAATCAAAGACAAAATCATGAACACAGAACCTGAACATAAACATAACCAAAAACCATAACCATGACAGTTCCCTCTTAAAATAGTGTTACGGTCAGTTGGCGTTCGAAAAAGATCAGTTTGTATACTGTTACCACTTTATCAGACCAGTACCATCATAGGAAAAGTGTCTTGCACATCTGTTGCTCAATCTCATCCCTTGAGATGAATTTGAGCCTCTCATATTTGTATCATTCTGTGATCATTTGTTTCTGAGTTACTTCTCCTAAAGGTCCCTTAGGAGCAAGAGATAAGCTAAAAAAATACAAGACATCACTGAAACAGAGGAAGTTGAGTTGAGATAACCATTTGAGCAAGACTTGAGAATTGGGATAAACAGAGGAGATCTCATAATTGTATGCCCCGGATCTCAATTATGTCTTGGTTATTTTGAAGGAGAATTAAAGAGAACAGTAAAAAAAGAAAAAAGATTTCTACGATAATTACAGGCAAAACCGAATAAAAGTTTCCAAAAAAACATAATTCTGCATCCCACTGCTTGGAGGATTTTGAAGGTTTTTTTCAGTTGTTCTCTTTGCAATGACTCAAAAACTTTTTGAGTTTAGCCATTGGAATTTTATCCCACTCTGCTTTAATACAGGCTTCTAATTATGCACCAAATGTTCTCAATCGGTGAAAGATCAAGACTGCAGGCAGGCCAGTTCAGCACACGAATTCTTCTACTATGAAGCCATACTGTTGTAATAGCTGCAGTATGTGATTTTGCATTGTTCTGCTGATATACACAAGGCCTTCTCTGGAATTGATATCATCATTGAGGGGAGAATATGTTGCTCTAAAACTTTTATACACCTTTCAGCATTCATGGTGCTTTTTTAAAACATGTAAGTGTCCCACACCATCTGCACCAATGCATCCCCATACCATCAGAGATGCTGGCTTTTGAACTGAACACTGATAACAGGAGGGGTGGTCTCCCTCCTCTTTAGCGCGGAGGACACAAGGCCATGATTTCCAACAAGAACGACAACATGGCATCTGTGGATGGCACGGTGGTCTGTGTTTACAGACAGTGGTTTCTTGAAGTATTCCTGGGCCCATTTAGTAATGTCAATGACAGAATCATGCCGATGAGTAATGCAGTGGCGTCTTAGGGCCCAAAGGTCTTCGGCCTTGTCCCTTATGCACAGAGATTTTTTCAGTTTCTCTGAACATTTTGATGATGTTATGCACTGTCGATGAGGCCTTCAAAGCCTTTGCGATTTAAGGTTGAGGAACATTGTTTTTAAAGTATTCCACAATTTTTTTCACGCAAGCCTTCACGGGTTGGAGAGCCTCTGGCCATCTTTACTTCTGAGAGACTCTGCCTCTCTAAGACATCCCTTTTATAGCCAATCATGTTACACACCTGATGCCAGTTAACTTAATTACCTGCTAAATTTTCTTTCAGATTCTCTTATATAATAATAGCCTTTTCAGCCCTTTTTTGGCTGTGTCCTAACTTTTTTGAGATCTGTTGCAGCTAGAAAATTTGAAATAAGCTCATTTTGTGGATAAAAATATAAAATGTCTTAGTTTCAACATTTGAAAAGCTATCTATGTTCTATTGTAAATGACATATTGGCTGATGTGATCAGAAAGTCATTGCATTTTTATTTTATTCACAATTTACACTTCGTCCCAACTATTTCTGAATTGGGATTGTAATTCCTATGCAGTATGAGAAATAAATACCACATAAAGTGGTCACTGACAGTCAAAATCTAGCAGTGAAAAAAGCAACTCTAATGGGCAGTGTGAAAGAAATCTCTCACAGCATTCCATCTCCCCAACAATTTCAATCGTGGTGGTGAGTAATAAATCATTATCACGTTACACCTCAACTGACATATTCACACTACAATCAGTGGGGGAATCCACAGCTACAGACAATCCCTGTGGCAACAATTAAAGAGCCTATGATATATAGCCGTGAATTAGCATGGTAGTTTCCAACGATTCCCTTTCAACCAGTATAGATTAGGCTAATGAATATGAGAAGGCAAACAAAGGATTGCTTTCTTATTTTTGCCTTCAACGATTAATTTATTTTGCAACCTATTATTGTAAAACTATTTTATGATGGTAAAACTGTTACAGGTCACAGATCCCCGACTGGCTTCCTCGTCGGGCTCTTCTGATATGTATAGGATGATATTGCACACAAGGGGTCAAATGTCACCGCACATTTTCTCTATTTAATTAGAATATAAATCTAATCCAAGCCATGCTGTATATTCTTGTGGACACAGTTTAGAGTCCACAGCCCTTGATCTATTTGCGTGTGCAACTAATTTTAAGATGGCATTTAAATGCTTGGTTTTAGTTCTGCTTGAATGCATTACTCAAATAAACACATGCTATATTATGATTGATCAGCTTGGGTCAGAGAAAGTTCCATTCCACTAACCCAGTACACTCTCATTTCTTCTCATTTTCTCGGTACTGAAACTTTGGGCAGTTGCAGTGCAAAAATGATTAACCTCAGGATAATATGTGATGATTTTTCATTATTCCTTTGTAGAAACTTGGTTTTGAGCTTGCTTTTAGGCCTCTATTTAAAATGAAGATCCTTATCCAGACCTTTATTGGATGAACAGAAATAGAGACATTACAGAATTACTGAACGGCTGACTTTGCTGACTTGGACTATCGACTGCAAAGGCTTAATGAGATATAAAGAAAAAAATATTAATTACAGCTGGCACGTTTTGACTTTTTACCCTTGTATGGTGTTAGGATTTTTGTTACTCAGCCATTGTTCATGGGTCTGGGACCCGCTAGAGTTTTGGGTCTTCAAAAACGTTTGATTGTGTTGTTTTATGTTAAAATGCTCAACAGATGTTTACTTCATCCCAATTACAAGTCATATGAACAGCAAACATGGTTTGATGAAAACTTAAAACGGGTCCCACAGACCCAAACACCATACAATGGTTAAATATCGAGGATGCTTATGCAATGATATTAAAATATTGTATGAACATTATGTTGTCCATTTATCTTTGCAGTTTTTGTGTTACCTGGACAGACAGAGACACCAGCTAACAAGAATGCCTTCAGGACAAAATAAAACAATAAACTCCAAGTGGCTGTATTTTAAAATGATTTTAAAACAGCTAAGGGGCGCCATTATCATTGGGCCTATTGCCTTATTATTATATCCCCGAACGCCGAATGGCGTTTCGGGGATATTATGTTTTTGGTCCGACCGCCGCCGCCGCGCTGCCCTACGTGTTAACGCGATAACTTCATTAATATTTCAATTAGAAATCTCATGTTTTGCATATAAGTAAGTATCATAAAGAGGAGGAACTGATTCGATTTTGGACAATTTAGAATTTCTAGATTGGCCACCAGGGGCCAAAAACTGAAAAATCACTGTTTTTATCATATCTCTGGAAATATTTGTCCGATTGACCTCAAATCAAACGCAAATGGAAGGTCACCACCCGAGGATGTGTCCCACGATGACATTATACCTGTTTGGTTCAAAATTTTGACACAAGGTGGAGTTTTGTCACATAAGATTCACCATTTTTGCCATATCTTTGGAACCATTTGTCCAATTGACATTTAATTTTGTGCAACTGCAAGGTTATGACCTCACAACGTGTCACATGATGACAACATACCTGTATGGTTCAATATTTTGCCACCAGGTGGTGCTTTGTTATAGAGAATTACCATTTTGGCCATATCTTCAGAACCATTTGTCCGATTGACCTGAAATTAAATTCAAATGAAAGTCTATTCAAGGTCTATTCAAAGATTGGGGAATTGGAGGATTGGGAGCGTTCGGGGTTATACCGCAAGCCGTCACCTCCGATGGCATAAGCCTAGTTCTAGTATAAAATAGTTAAAACATATTTTTAAAAAACCATTCAGGGCAAGAGTTTTATTCAAGATATTACTTTATTAAGTGAAGTTATTAAGTGCAGTCTTTCCAATAAAACATGTAGTACTGTATCTAACACGGAAATAATGACAATACATTGCCATGCAACTGAAATATCAGCTAAACTGGGAGTTATACAATGCTGTGAAAAAGAATTTGTCACTTCCCAATTTCCTGTTTGCATGCCGTGTTAGATTAATGCCAGATTTAATTGGACTAGGGATGCAATGGTTTAAGTAAAAAATCTGAAGCGTTCGGTTCACTAGTCACGGATCGGGGCATGTATGTATAGTTTAGTTTAGTTATGTTTATGTTTAGTTGAAGGCACCCATGGAAATTAAAGTGAAACTTATGCCTTTGCGCAGATGAGTGTCGAGTGCAGTAGCAATTCACGAGTTCAGTACAGTCTTTTTGTGCCGGCAAAATGACAAAATGTGCATTTTGGGGGGGGTAAAGATGCATGCCTTCATGACAACATTTAGTCCTAGTTAGTTCTCAATCATTTTTCCTTACTGATGCGTTTTCCAATTATAGCCATAATCCATTGGCAGTTGAAGACACGGCTTCTCCCACCATTTGATCTAACGGTGATTGGCAAAATTAAATACAGAAAAACAATTTGCTTATAATAGGCCTATGCTTTTCGAAGGACAAACTGCTCTGAAACTTCACATCAGGCGATTTAACTTGCGCTTCACATTCGTTTAAATTCCTTGTTTAAAAACGGAAAAATTTTCATGCAGAAAGACTTCAATTCCATGTGAGAATCTCTAAAATTTGCGTTGATTGAACTATGACTGATCCATGTTCCAATGAAATATCGCCTTTCATTCTCAGTAAAGTGTGGGTTGATTTAAAAGTGGGACTCAGCAATTAAATAAAAAAGCGTGAGACTCAAGCTATATAAGTGTGAGTTTTGAATAATGCTTAATTAAATGTAGCAAATATGTGTCCAGATGAATGATTGTGGTCTTACCTAAACACGGAGAACTAGCAGCACCTGATAGTGTGGAGTGTTCACGGAGTGAATCTATAGTTTCTTCTGAAAATGATTGAGAACAGATCAGGGCAAACAATTGTTTTTAAGGGAATTTCTCTGCCTCCCCCTCCCAGCGCTGCCACTGAATCGCTTTTCTTTCACCTTTGAAAAAGAATGCCATAAGGTAAAAGAAATGAATAAAGCGTTATTCATAAGAGTTAAGGAAGACAAGCGCGCTATTAAGAGAGTCCAAATACACTCACAATAGGCAATGTGATCATGCATCTCACGCTGGTCATGTTCATTTGTTTTTGTGACTGGCCGGATGAACGGCAGTCGCTTTAAATATTGCTACCACACGGAACTGTGGGATAGCATTATCTCCTTTCTTTTCTAAAAGAATGGTTATTACTTATTCTCCACATTTAATCCCTCTGTGCAGATTACAAATAACGCCAATGTTTTTCCTGTTGTGCATGAGCCTATTTAAGGCTGCACACCTCAGTGTTTGTGTCATAGAGACTGCAGAAAATTATTCTTGAGAAGCAAGACATTTGGAAATTCAATGTGTGTCTTATCTAGTGTTTATGCTCCTTATTTTCTAATGCCCAGCCTCTTTCTTATTGTGGAATCGAGAACACTGACCTAAACCAATGCAATTGAGGCCTACTGTTCCCTAGATGTTAGTCTGGGTTCTTCATCAGCCATCAGGATGAGTCACAGATGTACTGTTGGAGGAATTTTGGTAGGTCAGCCCCTCCCGGGGAGGTTTACCACTGTTCCAGTTTTTCTCCATTTGTATGTAATGACTCTCACTCTGGTTCACTGGAGTCCCGGAGCCCGAGGAATGACTTTGTTTTCAGACTCGGTGATATCAATGACTTTTTTAATCTCAGCTGTTCTTGAATTTCTTTGGGTTGGGGCATCATGTGAAGTTTTTTTTGCCAACTTCACATTGCCAGACGGGTTCTAATTAAGTGATGTTCAGATTCCAAAAGGACTGGCTGTAATCATGCTTGGGTGTGTCAAGACAAATTGAATCTGATTATGGATTAAATTAGTTTAATTGGTTGGGTCAGTGGCTAGAGGGGAATTATTTTTTTCACACAGGGCCAGGTGGGATTAGTTAGATTTTTTTCTGTCAATAAATTACATCATTTAAAAACTGCATTTTGTGTTCACTCGGGTTCTCTTTGTCAAATATTAAAATTACTTTGATGATATAAAACATTTAAGCGTGACAAATACGCGAAAACAGCAGAAATTGGAAAGGCGCAAATTATTTTTTCACAGCACTGTGTGTGAAGAGACATAATTTAAATATTTGAAAGCACCTGTCAAATCACATCGCTCAAAATTGTTGGTTGTCTCTAAGCAGCCCTCTTACTTTACAAATGTGGCAATTGGTTGCCCTTGGAAGAAAAACGAAGAACTGGATTGTGTCCTGTTCAAATTCTGTATTTGGAATGGAGATCTAGTATTTGTAGAATAAAAGTAAGTTTTGAGGCTGGCAGCGACTGAATGATGGTACCAAATCCAGCAAAATGGAGAAAATTATGGATACACATTTTTAAATTGTGAGATTGTGTCAAAAATAGGTTGCCAAGCTGGGATAATATGTGGATCCAAATCCAGGGGAGGAAGACAAAAATGTAGTTCACTTTTTTTGTATCATCCGCTGGAAATTGTGAAATTTAATTCTGAAATAATTCTTAAATAATTGCAAATGTCCTGCTTCACTGGAATATTTTTCCATAGTCTCTGTGAAACAAATACTGAGTTATAAAGCCTAAATAGGAAAAATTGGCATTATTTATATTCTGCGCAAAGGGGTTAATGCAAGTGAATTGCGTGAAAGACAAAAAAAATTAATGCCAAAAAACAGCTATCAAAATGAAATCTCAAATACTAGTAAAAAAAGGCAAACTGGTTGGCGCACAAAAGCAAATGGAAGAATCAGCACAGAATTCTGGTTACACACCCCATAAATAGAGCTCCATTTGGTCACATGGCATGGCCGAATTCTACACGCAGTTAATAAGTAAACGCGCGCTGTTTTTTCCTTTGCCTCTGTGGACAGAAGAGAGGAGCGCAACTGCAGCCGCGGTTCTGCCAACTTCAGGGCGGCAGACAGTGGCTGGGAGATCAGGCGGAAATACGGATGTGACAGATTGAAGTGCACGTGGTCATTAATCCTCATATCACAGTCTTCATGGGCCAAGATTTTCTCCCTCCCTTTACCTGAGAGGTGATGAGAGTCTGGCCAACCATCAGCACTATTCTCCCTGGTAATATCCTGGGAGGAAGGAAATTAAGAGGATTTGGCATCAAGTTTCGGTTGCCCCTGTTATAGGGTGACTCTGTGGCTAAAACCTCTGCACCTGTCTGTTTCCCATTTTGCCGTGTGATCCTTTCATTACCTGCAGCCCATTCCGCCTTTAGCGCCTGAGTTAATCAAGGAAAGTGAATGGGCACCAGACATAGCACAAATATCACCAAATAAAGGCATATTTTGCAACAACGTGAAACTGGTCCTTAAGCAAAAGTGTGAAAGAGAACATTTTAATCAGGGGAGACTTTTAAACACTTTCTAAGCTCACTTGATTGAACATTAAGTGATACTTTGGAAGACTTTATTGATCATAGGAAGAATCCCATGATCAGGTAGCATCTTATCCCCCTGTCTGTCATTCTCTGGATGTTGAATGGAGACTGTATGCCTGCGGCAGTGGAGAAGGTGGAGGTCAAACAAAAAAAATAAGTATCTGGCCTGAGGCATGATTATAGTCACAGCTGATTAGGGTATACTAAGGAGCGGCTAGGTTTGTGATTGGGTCCTGCATATGAGTTGGTGGCTGCCTTAAAATAATGAGTGGTGACTGAGGTAGCCTGATTGAACGCCAAGCTCTGTTTTTTGGTTAATGACTAATGTATGACTTTGCACAAATAACTGACTGTAATATGTTATCTGTTACATAAGGTAATGATAAACATTTAAAGGTGCATTTGAGAACTTTGGTGACAAAATGCAACATTTATGAAGATAAAAATGAATGTTTTACTGTGATATTTATTGGCTGGAGATGTCAACTGTTTGAAGGTTGCTTGCCTCATCCATTTAATGGTGTATTATTATTACGTAAGAGAGAAGCCAGGAGATAACATGGACAGTGCCTGTTGCCCTCTGTTCTTAACATAGTGGCATAATAAAGGCATAAAAACCTATACTTCCACCTCAACTGGCCTCGTCTCCAGTCAGGCATGGCTGGGAACAGTGGGGCAGTAAAAGTTATCAGGGTCCAAACATCCTCTACAGCTGCACCCCCTATTCTACCACTGAGATAAGGGGGCCTGGAACTGGACACTTCAGCATGGGTGATTGAGCACATGGCTTGGTTCCTGCAATGAATTTCTCTTACAGCAGGGTGTGACCTGTGCTCTCTGCCCTATTAGTGCCATAGTGACCTCTTCTGGACACACTGTCACCGCTCCTTTTAATTTTATCACCGTAACTGTTCTGATTTAAGAGTTTCAATTTATACAAAACCCACCGTTACACTGTTTTAATTGCCCTCATATCATCACTGAATTACTGTATTATACCAGGGGTAATAGTGATGTGAATCTCATGGGGAATGGGTCTGTTGGGAAGGAAATTCATAATAGTTACATCATCATAATTCTGTATGTAATCGTGTTTGGTATGCATCTCTTCAGCTAAATTCAAGGAGTTGAATGAGTTGTATTTCATATCCACTATATTTCAAGAAAACATAGTTTCTGTTCCCCAGCAATGATTTGTCCTTAACCAGAGGTATCTCTTGAGGTATTTACACTCATCTCTCCCCCTTTGCAGAAGTGCTTTGGGACCCCTCCCTGAGGTCGGTCTCTAAGGGTCCTGGCACTGATCAAAGAACTTTTATTATCTCCTTTGAATAATAAATGTTTTTTTATTTCCTCCGGAGGGGGGAGTCTAAATTCCGATTTGGGCCATCTGTGCGGCCTGATCAAAGGCGCCTCCAACCTTAAATCTGAAAGAGACGACCTAGTCTGGGAAGATCGTATCCGACTTCCCATACATTGGTCCGTGCATATTCTTCGTTTAATGGTTGCGTAATTCGGACTTCTGCACGACCATTTGTATGTAGCCTTTTCGCCAGGTATGACTTTTCTCTCATTTTCTGAACTTTGTGTAACTTGTAATTGGGGTAATGTTGATTTGCTAGATTTAAGCTCTTGCCTACCTGGTGAATAAACTATTGTTATTTCTTTAAACTTGAGTGGCTCTTAACTCTTGTACCTTCTTTTTAAGCTACGTCACGCCGGATGACCTAGGGGTATGCTCAACTAAGGACTGACTGATCAGCGGCTTTGGGATGAGCATCGGTTTTAATCAAGTTAGATAGGCAGCCAGGATCTACCAACAAAAGGATTCATGTTTGCCGACTCTGGGAGTTTTAGCCTGAAGAAGACCCATGGACGAAAAGTCGGTTATTTGTTAAAATTCCTATGAAAGAGTCCATGGGCGGATTGAATCTGGGTTCGCTATAATTCAAGCCAAAAGATGCTGTTATAGTGCTGACTGACTTTTAATCCTCTGGTATTACCGACGAACCTAAGCAACCGAAATAGTACTAAAACCCGGGGGTATATATTTTAGTGACGCAGGCTTGCATTTATGAGTCCGGGGATAATCTCCCCGAAGTCCACGCAGGTGTTCCCTAAATTATCAATTCTAATTCTAATTTGGAGTCAGATATTTAAACGAGGATATAACTAAATTTTGTATTCTAAATTTATTATGGAGTCAGATTTGAAGCGAGAGTAACATTGTAATCGTTATGCTTAGTTTGCTTAAATCACTGATAAATCTGACGTTTTCAGTTGCTG
Source organism: Gymnothorax reevesii (assembly GCA_029721435.1). Lineage (NCBI taxonomy): Eukaryota > Metazoa > Chordata > Actinopteri > Anguilliformes > Muraenidae > Gymnothorax > Gymnothorax reevesii. Next base: position 89,246,376 of record CM056575.1, read on the forward strand.
CGTGTGTCCAACTTAATGTCGTGCTGCGAATAATCCCAGGTGTAAATTTATACATTTCTGGGATCATAAACTCCTTGTCCTCAAGTAGAATTCATGTTCAACATTACATTCTAGATTACCTAAATGCTATTAGCCAAATTATACAGCTATCCAAGTGTCTCCCCAAAGCCTGAGATCCCACAACAAAAAATCCCTCAAATCAAAAAATGATCACGTATTTAACACAAATAAAGTTTTCAGGCATGAAGTTTAATATAAAATAATGATTTTCTGGTAGAGTTTAGCATAAATTTGTCAATATCAGTGCAGCTGAATATCAGTGGTCACCAGTAACCTCTCCAAACACAAAACATGCCTTTTCTCCATAATAAGATTCAGAGTTTTGTCCATTTTTCTTCTAAGTCCCCCAAGCCAGCACAAACACGCATTGCATTATATAAACTGCTGATTAAACGGTCAGAACATTCACCCTGTAATGGAAGTTACCAGTTCCCAAACTCACGACCTCATTTCAACCCTTATAAGGAACAAGTACAACTCACTAGCTCAGTAATATCTGAATTCTGAAATATACCTTATTTTAACAGAACAGACATTGCACTTTCAGGGAACATCACTCAAACTATATTCCTCACTAGATTCAACAGAACGGTGCAATGACCATACCAGGGGGTCCACCTAAATGCTTGGGCAGTTCACTTTGAAACAGGAAAAAACATCGGCATTCGACTTTGTTGAGTACGGTATACATTCCAAAAGAGAAACCAAAAGTAGCAGCCTAACCTTTTTCACGAATCCTTCCTCCAGAGACCGATGTATCGAGTAGAGGGAATCCTTCGGTCCTGTTTCATTCGAAATAATTCCCATTGACCATGTCTTTATCTTATTTAAATCCTCTAAATACAACCGAACACTGCAAAGCCAGTTTTGCGAGTCATTTTTCTACATATACCCTCTATTTCAGCCACGTAATGTGCCCGACGTAAACAGGATGCAACCGGGCCTGCTGATACGCATAGGCTTGTATGCTCTGTGTTTGTCAAATCAACGTGTTTCGCTCACTGTAGGGAATTGTAGGGAATTGGATAAGAAACGAGCCAATCAATACATTGTTTCCGCTGAAGTTTCACGAGAGCATGAAGTCTAACGGTGAAGCCCCACTACACACGGTAAATCTCCGCACTCCTCCGCATTCCATAAATTTTCTATGGCATGTGTGCGTTTTGGTGCGCGATGCATTCTGGGATACCATCCGATACGAGCCGGGCTCCGGTGCAGGAAAGTGGGAGAAGACGAAGATGAAATTTTCTAGCCATATGGAAATAAATACGGTTCCCGTGCTGCGTGAACCAGTCTCTTTCGCTTGAAATTGAGCGGGGGAACTTTTTATCAGGGACCAACAACTAAGTCCCCCAAGCCAGCACAAACACGCATTGCATTATATAAACTGCTGATTAAACGGTCAGAACATTCACCCTGTAATGGAAGTTACCAGTTCCCCAACAAGCAGAAATTGTTAGTGACTAGCCAGTTGGCTACCTTATATCAGTTTTAAATGGTATAAAAAGATCCTGTGCAAAAGTTCAGCCGTGTTGAAGTAGACCTAGATACAAATCGCTATTTCACTTATCGTAATTCCAAGGTTACATTACTGTTCAATTTAACATCGTGAGTGACGCTTTGAGCTTCGTGGCTCACTATCGTAAACGAGGATTTTCAACTAGGCGACATGAACGTATCTTTTCAGGGTATCTGACATGATTAATTTAAATGTATCAGGCCGTCACATTTTACATTATTATACTGTTGAACCCATCAACTCTGTATTTCAAACAACAGCATAAAATTTTAAATCCAGCAGGAATGGATTTTATTTGATGAAATATCGTCTGATACGCCCACAAGCCAACAGACCAGGTATACCCATAAACGAGCAACTCCGCTGGACATGCAGATGCGGACATGCGGACATCCGGATGACATGCGGATTTTCCGTGTGTAGTGGGGCTTCACCATAACCGTGCAGTTATGCAGGAGAGCCTGAATGTATGATTGAGTGATTGGCTATCAACGCCAGTACTCGGGTGGATATAAGGAAGCGCTGAATTTGTCAATGAAGGAATCTACACGAAAATCCACGGTAGGGAACTACGCATTTTTTGCATGTGATGACTGTAATTGACAGTCGAATGTGAGAGAATCAATACCATGTCGTTCGAGGTCTGCTTGTTTGTGAAAATTTAATAACTGATTCAGGGGTGCCATCTAGTGTTGGAGTTCAGTAACAGCATGCTTAAATTTGCAGGTCTATAGACGCTAGCGTCTACATCTGCAAAAAGGGGTCAAGTGCCAGCTTGTGAAATGCTCACAGCTCAACGCTAGTTGAGTAGCCAAATAATGGCTCATCACTGTTTTTATTCACGTAGCTAACTCAATAGCTAGGCCAGCGAACTAGCTAGATAGCTATTTTGCTAGCTAAGCTAGTGCTATTTATTGAATAATCATGCTAGCTAGCTTGCTAAATAACAGTAAGTGATGATCAACCAGCCATTTACTGTTTCTATTGGTCTAGGTATGTGCACAAGATGTAGTAGTCTCACTAGCTGGCTAGCTAGGTGGTTCACTGGCTTAGCTTAATGCTGGCTAGGTAAATGGCAAAATAACTATTCATTGTGATCCATTCATTTCTAGGTATGTAGCTAGCTAATAGTAGCCCGCTATCTAAGTAAAGATGCATGGATATGCGGCACTTTAGGGCACTGATCAGCTACCGTCCTGATACGTTATGAACGTTTGCTGAAACTGAGGTACCTCATTGGCTTGGAACAAATCACAGGGTACTCGCCCACTTGTGTAGTGGATATGTAGTGCGGAGGAGTGGACTACAAACTGGACTACATGTGCAAAAGCATTTAATTTTTTGGCAATAAACTACAAATTTGATGTGATCATTTATATCTGTATACCCTGTAGGCTAATCTTGGAGCAAGGCGGGTCTTAAAAACAATACGAGTTTGAGCAATGCTGGAAAGTGTCCAAACCCCATTATAAATTCCCATAGGGATTTTACTGCCGACACCAGAAGCTAAGTAGCGATGACATCATCACTTTGCTACTCTACTCCCCAGTTTTTGCTTGGGATCAGTGTAAACAATGATGATGTCTGATTTTTTTGGCACCGCCAATTTAGTAATTTAAACAACTGTAGCTATAGGCGATGATCAATCCTTCGATGGCTCAGCAACAAGCATTTACAACATGGAAAGTCCAAAAAACAAGCTCTAATATCATTCTTTTCCAGCTATGATGTATTTTGATTTATTAAAATGTTTTCTTTAATTTTGCCTTCCCAATGCAATGTTATTGTTTTGCACACTGTAGACCTTTCTAACTAGGCTACATAGAGCCCAAGTCCAGGAGGCCACCAAAAGTTAATTAGCTTAAAGTTAATTAAAAGTATTCTTTGATAAAATAATCTCCCCCTCACAACAGAAGCTTACATTATAATGTAGAATCCATCAATCAAGGAGAAAGCCAGAATTTGAGAAATATATTTTTGTGTTTCAAAAGAAAGTTGTAGTTGGCAGTTGAAAACTGTTATTTCGCAGGTGGAACCTCAGCCTCCTGCTTGGATGTCAGTCATGTTGCTCTTCCAACCATCCATCAGACTGTAATGTTTGACTTTACTTTTGTATACAGACATCATGCCTTGTAATTAACTGGGTTACATACTGTATGAATTATAGTGCATTACTGTTTACTGGTGTGAGTTGATGTTCTCTGTTGGTAGACAGTGGACAGAGGCAGGACCTCTCAATCGTGCCCTGAAGAGTCTGCTGCTCTGCAGAAACTATTAATTTAATTGTGCAAAGCCTCTTTGGGGCTTTAAGTGAAAAAGAAACATGTTAACTTAAAAAATAAAATTCAATAGAACTAGAAAAACTGAATGGTTTGTGCTCTGGCTTTCCCCCATGAAGGTGAATGCAATGAATTCTGATGGAAGATGTCTTGCTTATGTACTATCTGTCCCTGGCAGCATGCCTGATAGTTTTATCAGGTACAGCAAATAACTACAAGTGATGTGGATTAAGAATATATTGTGAAACTTGATATCATGCTCTATTATAAAAGTGTGTGCATCCCAAGGGATTGGACTGCTCAAATGAAGGTGTGTAAATGCATAAAACTGGTGCTGTGCAGTTTTTATGTCTCTGAGCTTGTTTGCATTTTGACTCCCCCACACCAGATTCTAATGCAAATGCTTTCACTCTGAGTAGTTTCTTTGGACTAAATCACAGCTAGCAGAGCAGTTCACAAATAAATGCAGAATATTTCCTTCCAATTCTCATTTATAATATGTAGTCTATAAATAATGCCTACAGAATAGTGGTGGGATCCACTGGAAAGGGGTGCATGAAAGGGGATTTTTTTTTTTTTTAATACATGCAAAAATTCTTTTTGTGGAGGAAATACAAGCAATTAACTTGAGTCCTGCCCTTGTTTTAATACCATGAGTGTCTTCTTGAAAATTTTAAGTTGGCCATGACACTACCACACTGGTTTTACTGGGAATTACAACAGCTAATCTGATTGGCTTTAACTTCCTGAAGCCCAACGTTACGGACTTTCAAATGACGGAATGAAAATTCAGCCGTGAGCCTCTGACACTTAAACGCATAATTTCTTAAAGCTGTTTCTGTTTAAGATTGTTCAATTAATAATCACACAATTTACTGAATAATCAAGACCAATATATATGAGAGGGTGCGATCAGGAACTGAAGATCTGCGTACGTATTCAGCCGCTGAAAGGGGGTCTAGTGGAGACATACGTCCGTCCGAACATTTTGCACTACATCTCCAAAGCTTCTGGGCTGATTCCAACCAAACTTGGTACCATAATACACTAGGGTGTGAGAAGGGTGACCATAATGATCGTCACAGTTGACAGATGCGACAGGGGGTTCGCCGCAGCAACGGCTTTCTTGTCTACTTAATTAATATCTAAAATGTGGCAATTGGCTGATCTTGGAAGAAAAACAAAGCACATGATTGTGTCCTGTTAAAATTCTGCATGTATTAATTTTATCTTGACCTTATCTAAATACCATCAGTAATACTACATATTACTCTGCCCCAAGATGGAATTACGAGAAATTTCAGTTAATTTCTGTCCATGCAATCTCATATTGTAGCCTTCCTCTTTTGATGCAAAGCTGTATACCTTAATTGTTCATGGCAACACAGCTCAGAGTATTGGAAGCCTATTTGCTCTGTAAATTAATTCAATTAATTATCCAATTTTTTACTGGGAAACAGGTTGAGCGTTAACCTGAATTATGATGATGTCACTGGTTGAAGACAAAATTTTATTTTTACATCAGCAAACTTAACACGCAGACGTGACATGAGTCGACAACGCAGCATTTTTTGGCACATTTGCTTTGGCTTATCAAACAATTCGGACCTCAGGCATGGAAAAGCAAATATACCATTTTGTGAGCTGCAGAAATTCAGAGGCTTTGTAAGAGGTTGAGGTTTTATGTTACCATTAATGAGGATAGGAAAATTCTTGATAATTATTGCAATGAACTATAATGCAAGCTGGGGGAAATTGATACATATTGATCCTCGCAACTGAACAAATTAACACCCAGTTGGTAATTAGGAAACCTAAATGGGAACAGGTTTGGAGATGTAATGCCCTTTAAGGCGTGGTGAGAGCCTTGCCAAAGTCCCTCTGATGGCAAGTCCAGAGTGGAAGAAGTTAATGGGACCGAACCCCCACTACACCCACAGGTAATACAATCCTTTTGACAACAGTGCCACAGCTGGCACAAGATTAACACTAGATCATGTTTAAGCATAGTTTCAGGATCATCAGTATCTGTGATGCAATTTTTATATTTTTCTTTGTGTGTAGCCATTAAGGATTTGAAATGAAAGAATCATGATATGCTTGAAGAGTGGACACTCAGTATTATTCAAAGTTTTCATCAAAAAATATTCAGTGATAAAAAAAGTCACATACCCTGATATTTCGTTGGACTGTCTTTAGCTTTGATCATGGCATGCAATGTCACAACATTTATTTCTGCCCAGAGATGGATTAATTTTTCACCAAAATCTTGTATTGATGCTGGGAGCATCAGACTGCTTCGTAATCTTTTCCAAGGCATCCCAAATATTCTCAATGGTTTAAGGTCTGGACTCTGTGGCGGCCAATCTTTGCGTGAAAATGATGTCTCATGCTCCCTGGACCACACTTTCACAATTTAAAATCAATGAATCCTGGCATTGTCATCTTGGAATATTCCCCTGCCATCAGGGAAGAAATAATCCGTTGACAAAAAAACCTGGTCATTCAGTCCATTCAGTTAGTCATCTGACCCCATATTTTGGGAAAATATCATTGCTGAAACTAGACCTGACCAACTGAAGCCCTGCCCCCACAAGCTTGTACGGTAGGCACTAGGCATGATGGGTGCATCACTTCATCTGCCCTTCTTCATACCCTGATGTGCCCATCACTCTGGAACAGTATAAATCTGGACTCATCAGTCCTGATGATCTTTTTCATTGCTTATCATTATGTCCTATCATTTATGCTCCCTAGCAAATCAAAGCATTTTTTTGATTAGCATCACTGATAAGTGGTCCTCAAGGCTGTAGTTGTTAAGTCCCAATCCATTGAGTTCTCTTTGTATTGTGCATGTGGCTATGCTGTTACTTTCACTATTTAAATAGCTGTGTGTTCTACTCTAGATTTTTTACGATATGATGCCACCAAACATTTAAGTGCTCTCTGATTACGATAATTATGTCTCTCCCCAGGAGAGAGGGGAGACATATTGTTTTTGTGCGGTTTCCTATCCGCATCTGCGTTCGTTTCTGCGTTCCCACTGTTTCCGAGCTGTGACTCGGAAATTGTTTAAGATATTTACATCAAACCTTACACACTCTTTCAAAATTGTATGTAGATGTGCCTTTTACTGTCTGTGAACATCAATGAGGGGGGGGGCTGTGTTGGGGTGGGGGGGGGACATTTGTGTTTTTGCTTTAAAAAAATCTCTTGTTCAAGATTTTTTTTTTTTCCAACAAAATCTGTTTCAAGATGATAGTTCACCACTTTCCTTCCAGGTATAAATAATGCATTGGCTAGTTCTTAAGCCAATTTTAGTTGTTTTCACTATCTCCTCACTTGTTTTATTTGCTTGGTGCAGGCCAGGGGTGTTGTTAGGACTTGAAAACATTGGGGGCTTCAGCCCCTTTTACCCAACCATTTTTGAGGGGGTCCAGGGGTTTCTTCCCCGGGAACATTTTGAAAATTTTGCATTAAAGACAATTTTAATGTAGCTGGATGTATAGCACTCCTATACTTCACTAGCTTAGCTAGACTAGCTTCCATCCTGACTAGACCGTTGAGTACTTTTGCGTCAGACCTGAACTCTTCAGGAGAACGCAGTGCATTAACTTAATCACTGCTTGTAATTTGGCTCATAAACGGCTCAATGTTGAACAGTGAACACAAGTGAAATATAAATAACAGCAATTCAGGGGTGGGCTCAATTTCCAAGACTCAAAACCATGAACTTTGCAATGTAAACAACAGTGCCCATGCTGCCGTAAGATAAGTGAACCTTATGGGGTTCTTTGGGGTTAGAGTGAATGAGAGCTCTTCTCAGCCTGTACTTCACTGAAAATGTTCAGGCAGCTAAGCCATGACTTTGTTTATTTGAAAAGTTATTTTCACATTGGACAATGAGTCGACACTGTGTGATCAGAAGCAGGCTAATACCCTTCTTTGTCACTTCATGATCTTCAATGTGCTTTAATTGACTTCCTTGGTTCATTAAAATGAGGCATAATGTTCAGATCACGAACATTATGCCTCAATGTAAGGGTCTTACCTAAGTGCTTTGTTAAATCCAGGCAGTTACTTTTTTTGGTGAGGCAGACAGTGTATTTATGGACCTGACTAGAAACGCAACTGCCCCTCCAAAATTACTATCACTTCAATAAGAAGAAACTAAATACCCAATTTTGTCCCCTTGCTGTAATTAATTTAAATTGAGAGGGGGTGTGCATGATATTATAATTGTTGACCTATTGATTATTGTAAATTATTTTGAACTACAAATGAAAGCCCAGTGAGAAGCATATGTACATTTTTACAGACCAGTCTCAAACCCCCTCAGCCAGATTGCAATTGCAGTCTCAAATTCAGTCACTGATTGCAATCATGCTCAGTGATTGCAATCTCAAACAGCTGCCCCTCTCCCCTCCCAAATCTTTTTAAAATGGTCTTTTATACAACTCTCTATCACTTATGATGAGAGACCCTGAATGCCTTTTTGGTGGGTCTCCAGGTCTGAAAACTTTGAAAACCCCAAAGCAAAATGATTGGCATCCTTGCAGTGAAAACACTGCACATTGTAATAAACCACACACTAAATAATCTATATGTTAAGTTTAAACATATTGGAGAATTAAGTGGTTTAAATTCAATGCATTGATTCTCATGTTTCAGTGTTCTGGTTTTTTAAATGAAGTAATCTATTTCTTTATGAAAACCATGAATTTCAAAAGTATTGGCACCTTTGGCTTTATACGTTGTCATGGCCTCATGACTCCTGCTTTAATGAAAATATGGGACGCTCTATGATGGACACTTGTTTATGTTTAGAATATATTATCCTGAGCAACTTACTCAGCTTTCATATTCAGTCCACTCGGAAATGTATTGATAAAATTTTAATTCCTTGCTCTTGGATGTAACGGATATTGTGAGGCAGCGTTGCGGAACCAGTCGCGAGAATCTAGCAATGCAGTGAATGTGATTTTATTGAGCGAGGGGTAAAACCCCCGCAGAGCAGATGGCAACAGTACAAAGTCCAAAATCTAAAAATTACAATCCAAAACCTGGGCAGCAAAGACAGTAATCGTAGTCGGGTAGAAAAAGGTTCGTAAACAGATGCAGATAAACGTACCAAATCAGAGCCAAAAATCTAAAGTCGAGGACGGTCCAGTCAGGAGAGCAACACTATGAGTGCAAGGCGAAAACAAGAGCAGCACAGGGAAACGTTCTGATGGGAAACTGCTGTGAGAAGACAGCTAATATACACATACGGGAGGTCACATGCTAAACAGAAAACAGGTGTAGGAAATCAGACTAATTACAAAGGAGCAAACATGAGGGAGATCCTAATCACATAAATTAGGCAAAAGCCAAAATGCGGACAGGGATCACAAGACAGCCTATAGACAAAACACACAGCTCCGGTTAGGGAGTTCTAACGTCCACAAATAATGAGAGAAAGGATAGAGTGAGCAAGTGTGGAGGATCCACTGAAATGCAGCAAAGAAGATGAGGTAAAGGCAAGAGGCGGAGACTAGATCAGGGCGAGTGCTGAGAGCTTGTTAGTAAGGTGCAGCTATACAATCCCTAGTGCTCGTTAGTAAGTTAGTAGTATTTACAATGTTAGTCTAGGCTAGAAGTTTTAACAAAAACAACAAACTGTTAGTACTGGTTAGTAATATAGAAAAGCAAGGCGAAGGAAGTAAACGAGATTGGAAGGAATGTTTGGGAACCCAAAAACTATGAAATCACCTAAACATGTGACATGCAGTACTGGGGCTGTGAGCAATCACAAGACATGAGACCAGACAGGGGGAGACAAAGTGCAATGCATGGCAAAAGCAAAACATGGATCGGAATGAAACTGCAAGGATGGAATATAGAAACAAACAGACTATGCAAAACACAAAACATGGCCAAGGCATCTAAATCCCAATACAAAATCCAAAGCATGGTCAAACAAGGCAGAGCTCAAAATACAGACAAGACAGAATCATAACAGATATGCCTTATTTGTAAATCCAGCATATGACTGCACACATTACCCTTACTAGTGTGGTACGCTATTGCTCTATGTTTGTTTGCAATAGGTGTACAATTTATTTACATGTGATTGGAGCTGACTATTTATTGTTTAACCCCTTTTTGCGCAGAAGACAAATTTGGCTATTTATTCATTACCCTATTTAATGCTTTATAACTCAAGATTTGAGCCTCATAGAGAGGGGGTAAATGGCTCATCTGAGACAGAACACTTGAAGCATTTAGTAATCATACAATGCCAATTCTGAAATAGTTGGGACAAAGTGTAAATTGTGATTAAAATCAAAACGCAATGACTTTCAAATCACACTAGCCAGTATTTTATTCACAATAGAAGAGAGATAACATAGCAAGTGTTGAAACTGAAAGATTTTACAATTTTATCCACAAAATGAGCTCATTTCAAATTTGATGGATGCTACAGGTCTCAAAACAGTTGGGACAGGGGCCTGTTTACCATTGGGTTAAAAAGAAGAGGGGATGCTACACCGAGTGGAGGCGTCTGGGCATTGAGGAAACAAGTTTCTTGAGTTTAGCCATTGGAATTTGATCCCACTTAATACAGGCTTCCAGCTGCTGGAGAGTTTTGGGTCTCCTTTGATAGACTTTTTGTTTAATTATGTGCCAAATTTTCTCAATCGGCGAAAGATCCGAACTGCAGGCAGGCCAGTTCAGCAAACGGACTCTTCTACTAAGAAGCCATGATGTTGTAATAGCTGCAGTATGTGGTTTTGCATTGTCTTGCTGAAATACACAAGGCCTTCCCTAGAACAGATGTCGTCTGGAGGGGAGCATATGTTGCTCTAAAACCTTTCTATACCTTTCAGCATTCATGGTGCTTTATAAAACATGCAAGTGTCCCACACCATATACAATAATGCATCCCCATACCATCTGAGATGCTGGCTTTTGAACTGAACGCCGATCACAGAAGGGGTGGTCTCTCTCTTCTCTAGTCCAGAGGAGACGACGCCCATGATTTCCAGCAAGAATATCAAATTTGGACTCGTTTGACCAGAGGACACTTTGCCACTTTGCTTCAGTCTATTTTAAAAGAGCCTTGGCCCACAGAACACGGCAGCACTTCTGGATCATGCTCAACAATGGCTTCCTTTTTGCATGATAGAGTTTTAGGTGGCATCTGTGGAAGTAAGTGTGCACACAGACCGGGAAGATGGACTGAACCAACTAGATCACAAGACAGGGGAGACGAGTGCAATGGAACTGAGAAATGGAATGAACTAAAAACCTGAGAATTACAATAACTAAAAAGAATAAATCAAAGACAAAATCATGAATACAGAACCTGAACATAAACATGAACAAAAACCATAACCATGACATGTTGCCTGGATGAATACCTTTCTGTTTATTAATTTGAAATTGCCGGATGACACATTTTATCATTTTGCAGACAATTTCTGGCTCTTGGGAGGATGGTCAAACCAAAGATTTCACTTCCTCATTTTTGGGAACGTCAGTATCCCAAATAAAAACTAAATAATCCACCGCAGCAAGCTGGCCGGAACTGATGCGCTGGTAGAGTAAGTGCGATATAGCAACAGTGTTTTCGTACAGATATGGCAATATTTAAGTTGCCTATGAGATCAGGCGATATTTTTATTTATGAGATCAGAAGTATAATTTGAAACACTGGCATAGCCATAACTGAAGATTGGGTCGGCACAGAACATCCCTTCAAAATAATTGGTCCCGTCTTATTCTCAAGAAATTTTTCCTGAATTAACAGCACATTCACTCCAGAAACACTGCACACCATCAGGTGTAGCAAGTTTTCCTTGTTACTGCAAGATGATAATCATTCATTTGGATGCATAATTTGGTGCGTTTCAGAGTTTTTCAATATTGTGCAAAGTTGTTTCAAATCTTTGTCTTAGATTTAATTAAATCCATCATTAGGCTCAGATTAGATCGACTGATCTGCCAGTAAGGTAGTGTTAGTTTCATAGCATTTACCTTTCATAAAGCAAGTGTTGAGTATCGATCAGGAACCAGACGCGAGAACCAGAAAATGCAGTAGAGCTTGTTTTATTTGTAAAGGGGGTGACCCCAGCAGGGCGAAAAACAGTACAAAGTCCACAATCCAAAAGTCGAAATCCAGTTGGGCAAAAATAGAATCAAATACCAGGGCAGCAATCACAGTAATCGTAGTCGGACAGAAACGGGTCTGGTACACAGGAATAGTACTATCAGAGAGACAAGCCAGAATCCACAGGACGTAATCCAAATCGTTACCAGGGCAGCAAATAGAGATCTCGTAGTCGGGCAGAAAAATGGTCAAAAAACACAGATGCAACAGTAATCCAAAATCACAAGGGCAGAAATCGAAAGTCGGGCAATCCAGTCAGAAAGATAAATTACTAAGAATCGAGGCGAGAAACGTGGCACAGGAAGCTAGGGAGATACGATCTGACACGGAAGTGCTAGAAAAGACATCTTATATACACATCCGGGGAGAACACATGACAAGGGAGAACAGGTGTGATCAATGAAACAATCATCAGGACTGACACATGAGGAATAATCTAATTACATGAATTTGGTAAATGCTAAGACGCAGACAGGGATCACAAGACAATCCTATGAACAAACAACAGCTCCGATTAAGGAGTACTAAAGTGTATAGTCTAAAGAAAAGGAGAGCAAGAGATATAAGTGGAAAACTGCAGCAGAGATAATTAGGGATAGGCAAGGAGGGCGGAGATTAGAATTGGGCGACTGCTGAGAGATCGTTAGTCAATTAGTATGTGCAGCTATACAATCCCGAGCGCATGTTAGAAAGTTAGTAAAAATATACAATGTTAATAAGGGTTAGTAATTATCGGAAACAATAAACTGTTAGTACGGTTAGTAGATAGTAAAAGAGAGAGGAAGGAAGCACACAAGATAATGAAGGAAGATTGAATACCCAGAAACCAATAAATCACCCGAATGAGTGGCACGCAAGACTAGGGACCGTGAGCAAAGACCTACACAAGACAAGACAGGGTAGACGAAGTGCAATGCATGGAAACGAGAACATTGCATAAAAAACTGAATGATCGTAACATGAAAAATAATAAAACAAGAAATCTAAATACCAGGAACACAATACGCAATCCTAAGAATGGTCAGACAGGCAGAGGTCACTTAAACACAAGAATCCTAAACATGGCTGAGCCAGGCACAGAACTTAAACATGACAGCAGAATGGCAGAATCATAACAGCAGGGGCCTACTTATGAGTAAATTTTTAAACCGATTGTAGCCTGTTATTTAATCGCCCTTTAATTGCCAAAGTATTATACTCGTCATCGGAAAATATGCTAATAAAGGAAAATGGCCGACAACAAGTCAGCACTACTAATTTTTGTAAAGGGATGTACTGTGCCTACCCTCAGTTCTGAGAAAGCAACTTGCCCAGTGCATTCTGATTATTTTAGGTTTCCTGCAGAACTAAATACCCAGTCCCTGTTCTCTATTTTCTCAGGTCATGAAACACAAATTTCTAAAATATTTTTTGTCTTCCTACTGCATATACAGCAATATTTTATGACCATTCTTTTCAGTGGTAGAATGCTCCTTTAATTTTAGTTCCCTTGATCTGCAAGCAGTCATGAAGGGTCCAAATGGTGTTCCTCAATGGATATTTAATTGTCTAACCCAGAGTCACTTTCAGAAATAAATAATAATAAATAAGTAAAAATAAGCAATATAAACTACACATCAGATTAGAACAATCCTCTGAAGGGAATGTTTGCTTGATAACCTTTTTAAAATTATGCATGGAAATGAGGGAAACAGTTCTCATCTGGGGTTTGATGTTCTAATGGTTATATAGGGGCATTCATGAAGTAACTTAAACATAATAATTGGGAGACTGAAATAAGAGATGTGGTATAAAAGTCAAAGTTCAGCAGAATTTATTCAGAATTAAAAGAAGGCCCCTTAACCATTCCCTGCTTGACAGACAGGGTTTTCTTCAGTGCTTACACTTCATCTAGTCTGTTAAGAATACCATTTTAAGAAGCGTTGGGGAATCAAATTGGACAGCGCTTTTCATGTGTGCAGAACCCTCCCCAAGTTTTCACGGTAAAAAAATAAACTAAAATAATATGCTGCTTCCTTTGTCTTCAGTGGCCTCAATTTTGGCATTGATTCTATTTCAATCGAAGATGACAAGCAATAGTCCTTACCTTTTCTCTGCAACATGGATCAAACACGGTCATTTTTCATGTTAGAAATTATGATAGGATGGTGGTTGTATACTTCAAGGAGGATCAGGACTGCATGCAAGCAAGCAATGAATGAATTAATAAATGGACATTTTTCAGGAAGAAAAGAGACAAATTGCTCTAGAAATTCAGCCCTCACCAGGTGCAGTTTTTCTCATCAATTTTGTGTATTTGCATTACCTTGAGGATTAAATATGCAACTCCAACAGATTAAAGTTTTGTTTGCCAAGATTCAGCTGCGTGGCAGTGAAAACTTATTACTAACCTTTTTTCTCTGTTCTGTTGAACTGAAGCTCTCCATGACATCTTGAAATGGATTAGTGTGCCATCAGTCATTGATTCTGCGAATGCAAAATGAAAAATGAGATCTACAGAAATCAAACAGAATGACATACGTGCCGCAAAAACAGAAACATTATAAAAACCTTTTAGATTTGTGTAAAGAAATTAAATGTAGCTATGGTATTATTTTTTTCAGATAGTTTGTTTTTTTGTGGAATTCACAGTTCTGAGCTTTGTGACACAAAGTACAATATATCCACCATTTCAGTTTTGAAATTGTAATAACCACAGATGTACAGCAGTCTGGAGCTCAGGACAGATGTTCAGGGTTCAAATATGTCCACAACCCCCATCCCCCATCACCTCCATTAAATACACTTCAATACTCTCTTCAGTAATGTAACCGATTCACCTGAATATGACTTGTTTAGTATCTTGTCTTCCAAGTAAATCAAAATAAAGATTTGATTTTCGTTGCACAAATACACCCAAAGCACAGATGACCAGAAGTCCTGTGCAGCTGAATTGTGTGATAATGCAGTGGTTATGCAGCTCGGATAAATATTTCCATTGATACGAGGCAGGATGGATCCATGCTTTCACATTGTTTACTCCAAATACTGACCCTATCATCCGAATGTCGCAGCAAAAATCGAGAGTCATCATACTGGGCAACATTTTTCTAATCTTCTATTGTCCAATTTTGGTGAGCCTGTGTGAATTGAGTGGCACCCGGAGTGGTCTTCAGCTGCTGTAGCCCATCTGCTGCAAGTTTTACATGCCGTGTGTTCAGAGATGCTCTTCTGCATATCTCTGTTGTAATGAGTGGTTATTTGAGTTACTGCTGCCTTTCTATCAGCTCAAACCAGTCTTGCCATCAACATCAACAAGGCATTTTCACTCAGAGAATTGCCACTCACTGGATATTTTCTCTTTTTCGGACCATTCCCTGTAACACCTAGAGATGGGTGAAGGTGAAAATCCCCGAAGATCAGCAGTTGCTGAAATATTCAACCCGGGCCATCCGGCACCAACAACCATCCCACATTCAAAGTCACTTAGTCATGCTTGGTTCGAACTTCAGCAGATGGATTTGACCATGTCTACATGCCTAAATGTATTGAGATGCTGCCGTGTGATTGGTGGATCAGATATTCACATTGAAAAGCAGTTGAGCAGATGTACCAAATGAAGTGGTTGGTGAGTGTTCACCAATCAGCCACAAGAATAAAACCATGTGCCTAATATGGTGAAGGTCCTCCTTTTGCTGCAAAACAGCCCCATCAAACTAATGTTATTGAATTCCAAATCCAGGATTTTCCAACAGAACATTTTCCTGAGGATCACATTCCCTCCACCTGCTTGTCTTCCTCCAACAGTGCATCCTGATGCCATTTCTTCCCAGGTAAATTGTGCGCATGTACCCAGCCGAAGCACATAATGGAAAAGTAAATGGGACTCACAGGACCAGGAGACCTTCTTGAACTGCTCCAAGGTGCAGTTATGAAGCTCAGGTGACCATCGGGGGCACTATTAGAGGTAGACTCTGATTAGAGTGGGCACTTTGACCAGTCTGCAAGCTAAAAAGTGTAATACACAGCAGTGTGTGATGCACTGTGTGTGCGACTCAGTCCACATTCAAATATTATTGAAATTCTCAACGACTTGTGCCACAGTCGCCCTTCTGTCGATTTGGACCAGATGGGTTAGCCTTCATAGCCCTTGTTCATTGATGAACCTTGAGTGCTCAAAACCCTGTGGCCAGTTCCTGGTTTGTCCCTCCTTGCATCTACTGACAGGAACCATCCCGATAGTCTTGCAACTTTGGAGATGCTTTATCCTACTGTCAGGTCATAACTATTTGGCCCACGTCAGTCATTCAGTTCCCATTTCTCCCACATCCAACACATTGTACACAAGAGCAAACTACCTGCTTACTGTCTAAGATCTGTCTGCAGAGCTCAACGTGCTGTTTTTATACAATAAATACAATTATTTGTTGCATTTGAGTGGTATTAATTTTTTTTGACACATCAGTGTTTTTTTTATCTCCCAGAATTGAAATGAACTTTTTAAGTTGATTGGATATTTATATAGCTTTATCTGATCACAAAAAAACAGCATGGAATACTGTTTGAAGCATCCTTTCTATAAAAGGCAAAAAAAATGGTGCAAGAGGTAGATATCACTGACTGAAAAACAGTCAGAATCTTTCATTTAATGAAAACTCTTAATAGGCTAGAATAAGCTTGTAGCTAATAGTGTGCACCATCAAGCCTTCCCAACCCTCAATGATAAATAAAGGAAACCTGTCCTTCGGCAGTGCAGATGGCTGAGACTCAACAGTTGACCTCCAGAAAATTTTGAAAGGGGAGACCAGACGGGGCCAGTGTGGAGTGCCACACTAAAATACTACGTTTCAACTCTGAATTTCGCATTGAATCATTACTTGTGTGCTTGCATATAAAATGACTAATCAACCTGGTTTGTTTTTACTCTACACATTGCTAATGGTTATCATGAAATGCAAAAGATAAAATTTCACTGCTTTCAAAGATGCTGTGTAGACCGCTTTATTCTTTATTCAATATTCTGTATGGAAGCAAGTGCACAGGTCAAAGTTTTGTAGTAATGGTGTAGTCTATGCAGGGCCAGATGCAGCCTGCTTTGACAGGGGGTGCAGTGAAAATTTTGGTGGTCTAGTTTCTAGTTGTCAATATACTGAGGCCTAAAAACCTCCAAAACCCATCCCTCCACACACTCATACACTCAGGCAAAAAAAAAAAAACTCTGCCATTTCTTATTCAAAACTTTTACTATTTGTTAAATTTCCATTTCCATTTAGCAGATGCCATTATCCAAAGCGACTGACAAAATGATGAAGGCATTGCAAGCAACAATGAAGAACCCTGTTGTGTCAGCATGGTCATATTTGTTTTTAATCTGAAGCAAATCTAAATTTCCCAGGGTTTCAATAATCTTATTTTGCAAATTTGCAATTTGAGGTATACTACTGGTGAGCTCTCAAAGCTCAGCATCCTTTGTGAGTGTGCACTCAAACAGCTTCAGGAAAAGCTCAACAGAGAAATCATCATTCCTAGACAGAGGGATCTCAGAGGTGCAACTCATCAAAAGCAAGAAACTTTTGTAATGTGAATATAGGCCACTGGATGGCAGTATTTATCTTTTTTTTTTATTCAGCTCAGACTGGAGCTATGTTTAGACATGTCCTGGACATGTCTGGGGCAAGTCCCCGAAAATTAAAAAAAAAAGAGGTCTAAATGTGGGTGGGGTCTGCAAAAGAGTATATAAGGAAAAGAATTGAGACAGTAAAGTAGTAGGAGAAATTGCAAGAAGAAGGATACGTGTGACCAGACCTGTCATTTCTGTTCAAGACCTGAGAAGTTTCTTTTGTGGATTTTTGCCTGTGTTAGAGAATTTTCCTCACCCAGGACATCACCAAGGAACCCAACCAAAATGGACTGTAAATATTTCTGTTTTTCTTGTTAATCAATCTTGGCCATTAGATTAGTCGGTAGATTTGTTAGTTGTTTTTGTTAATTAAATGTGTATGTTTATGTTTTAAAATTGTGTCTGTCATCCCTTGCTGTTGTGGATGTTGTAAATGTAATTACAAATTGGGGCCATAACATCCACTCACTCACTCACTCTCTTTATATTATTTTCAATGTTGAACGTTCACTACAAAGCACCCTATATAGTGGGTGAGTGTACATTTCAAAAGCAGCCAAAAATTTTATCCAATCAAACACCAGTACCGCGGTGTTTGTGGCATCAGTTATTCTCTTTTGTGACGTCAGTTGTTCTCTTTCCTTTCATCCGGGTTTTTTTCCTCACCCAGCACATCACCAGGAAACTGTAAATATTTCTGTTTTTTGTATTCAATCTTGGTCAGAATATTAGTTTAGTCGTTATTGTCTTTGTTAAAAATTAAATGTGTTTAAGTTTTTAAAACTGTGTCTGTCATCCCTTGCTGTTGCTGTTGTGTTGTAAATTGTAATAACAAATTGGGGCCATAACAAATTGGGGGCTCAAGGTCCGGGATAGATTTTTAATAAATGACTCACAAAATGGTCTAACATTTCAGATCGTAAAATTGTTTTAGTGAATTTTCCTATATAAATATATTGACAACAGCAATGGATGATTTCTTGGCATCACCAACCGTAGGGGTTTTGAAGTCTTTTAAAAAGACCGAACTGTTGGAAATATGCAGACATTTGGAGCTGACAGAGGTAAAACCAGCCTTGCGAAAAGCAAGACTGGCTAGAGAGATAGTTGAATATTACATTGATGAAAATGTGTTTGCACCAGAAGATCTGGAACAGTTTCCAGTGGAAAATCCAAATATAGAAATGGAACTTAAATTAAAAATGCTAGAGATTGAAAGGGAAGAAAAAGAAAAACAAAGGCAGTTTGAGTTGGAAAAATTAGCTAGAGAAGAGAAGAAAGAAAGGGAACAAAGAGAATTTGAGTTAGAAAAATTTGCGAGACAGAGAGATTTTGAATTAGAGAAATTCGATAGAGAATAAAGACTCCAAATGGAGCATCTAAAAATTAAAATTCAAACTGAAAATAAATTTCGGGCTAGCCAGGAGGTAAAATTGGTGCCTCCATTTTCGGAAAAGGATGTTGACAACTATTTCCAGTGTTTTGAAAAGGTAGCAAAAAGTTGCCAGTGGCCAAAGGAACACTGGCCTCTGATGTTGCAAACTGTCCTCAAGGGTAAAGCTCAACAAGCCTATTCGGCTTTGTCTGCAGATGATTCCTCTGATTATGAGGTTGTCAAAAAGGTTATTTTGAGAGCTTATGAGTTGGTTCCAGAGGCTTACCGACAGAAATTCAGAGGTTTGAAGAAATCTGAAAATCAGACTTATGTTGAATTTGCTAATGAGAAGCAGGTTTGCTTTGAGCGCTGGTGTACTTCTATGGAGGTCAAGGATGATTTCAATGGTGTTAGTTGAAGAATTCAAGAACTGTGTTAAGGATGATGTTAAGACCTACCTTAATGAGAAGCAAGCTCTGAATATGCAGTCAGCTGCCAAATTTGCAGATGAATATGTTCTCACACATAAGTCTAAATTTCAGTCTAGCAGTAGCAATAGATGGTCCCAATTTCAGAAAAAGGGTTATGGTGATACCCAAGATTCCTCACCCAAAGACAAAGACAAATCTGGTGATGGTGCTCAGAAATCCAGTAACAGGTCTGATCAAAGTGTGAAAGCTGACAGTGACAAAAGTGGTCTAGTTTGCAGTTATTGCAAGAAATCTGGTCATGTTACAACTAACTGTTGGTTCCTTAAAGCTAAAAAAGAAAAAGAAAAGGATACCAAACCAAATGCCTTTGTGAAAACAAGGTTAGAAACCCCTGTAGTAGATAACCGATCTGCTAAATTGCCTGCTTCTTGTGGGGCTAAAAAGCCTGATACAGCTGACTTTGTGAGGGAGGAATTTCTTCCATTTGTGTCAGAGGGATTTGTGGCTCTGAATGAGCATACTACTCCTGTCCCCATATATATCCTAAGGGATACCGGAGCTTCTCAGTCACTTTTGTTGATGGACTCCTTGGAGTTACGTGATGAGACCGCTTCAGGGGATTTCATACTTGTACAAGGTGTTGAAGGGAGGACTGTATCTGTACCCCTGCGCTCTATATTCTTGAAGTCAGATTTAGTTACAGGACAGGTAAAGGTGGGACTTATGTCAAGTCTACCTATAAAGGGTGTTTCTCTGTTGCTAGGCAATGACCTGGCTGGGGGCAAAGTAGTTCCCCCTGTACATCTTACTTCACAGCCGAGCACTGAAGATGGGGATGAGGACCCATCTCTGTATCCTTCTTGCGCAGTGACTCGTGCTATGGCCAAGAAGGCTAAAGAAGAAGATGTTGTGGTGCCATCCAGCACATTGAATAGTCAGGACTCAGGTGGTTCGCCTCATGACTCTGATTGGCCTACTATGGTTTCTCCGTTTGAGAACTTATCAGACTCTTTTATCAGTTCATTGTTCAGCCAGCCAGAGGGGTTTGGTGATTCTGATGTGTCTGGAGACTTGTCTCTGTCCAGAAAGCGGTTGATTGAGGAGCAAACTAATGATCCTGAAATTTGTGTACTAAAGAGGAGCGCCCTTCCTGATAAAGAAATAGACGCAATTCCAGTTGGGTATTATCTCAAGGATGGTGTGTTGATGCAGAAGTGGCGCCCTCCTGATATCCCTGCCAATGCAGATTGGGCAGTGGTCAGGAAAATTGTTGTTCCGAAGGTCTACAGGAATGAGATCTTAAAAATGGCTCATAGTTTACCTTTAGGAGGTCATCTTGGTGTTAACAAGACTGTTGATAAGATCATGAAACACTTCTTTTGGCCTGGGCTTCGGAAAGAAGTTTCCAACTTTTGCAGAACCTGTCACACTTGTCAAGTAGTTGGAAAACACCACTAAGACCCACCTGTAGCTCCATTACAGCCTATCCCAGCATTTGGGGAGCCGTTCTCTAAGGTCATTGTTGATTGTGTTGGTCCATTACCCAAGACTAGATCTGGAAATCAGTATTTGTTGACAATCATGTGTGCATCTACCAGATTCCCTGAAGCCATACCTCTACGTAACATCAAGGCAACTGCAATCTCGAAGGCTTTGATAAAGTTCTTCACGTTGTTTGGCCTTCCCAAGGAAATTCAGTCAGACCAAGGTAGCAATTTCACTTCTGATTTGTTTCAGCAGGTTGTGTATGAACTAGGTGCAAAGCAGATTCTTTCTAGTGCCTATCATCCAGAAAGTCAGGGCGCCTTAGAGCGGTTTCATTCCACTCTCAAGACAATGATGAGGACTTATTGTTATGACCATGAGAAAGACTGGGATGAAGGTGTTCATTTGCTGTTGTTTGCAGCTAGAGAAGCAGTGCAGGAGTCTACTGGATTCAGTCCATTTGAGCTAGTGTTTGGTCATGAAGTGAGAGGACCTTTGCTATTATTGAGTGAATAATGGCAAGAGGAAGAGCCGCACATCAGTCTGTTAGACTATGTTAGCAAGTTCAAGGACAGATTGCGTGCAGCTTGTGACCTAGCCAAAGAGAGCTTGAAATCAAGTCAGGGAAAAATGAAAACTTGGTATGATCACAAGGCTAGAAGCCGTGAGTTTAAACCAGGAGACAAGGTCCTTGTGTTGTTTCCCTTGCAGTCCAATCCATTGCAGGCTAGATTTCATGGTCCTTATGAAATTCTGATGAAACTCAATGATCTCAATTACATTGTGAAGACTCCAGATAGGAGAAAACCAAAACAATTGTGTCATATTAACATGCTAAAGCCTTATCATGACAGAAATGCTAGGGTTGCAGCTGTCACTTCAGATTCTCCAATGGTCAAAACGTGTGAAGATGAGGGGGAGTTTCAAGATGATGAACCAAGAATTAAAGCTGAAGTTCTTTCATGTAAATTGTCAAACACTGAAGGGTTGCAAAATCTTGATGTAAAACTCCAGCACTTAGAACCCTCAAAGAGAGATCAGTTTGAAAGGTTGATCAAGAAATATGAGGATTTGTTTCCTGATGTTCCAAAGAGAGTTACTATAGCCTCTCATGATGTAGATGTTGGTGATGCCAATCCAATAAAACAGCATCCATACCGGATGAATCCTGAAAAGAGAAAGATTGCTGAGAAAGAGGTTGAGTACATGTTAAAACATGATATTATCAGACCCTCCAACTCAGATTGGAGTTCACCCTGCGTGCTAGTTCCAAAACCTGATGGAAGTACTAGATTCTGTACAGATTATTGCAAAGTCAGTGCTGTAACTAGAACTGATGTGTTTCCAATACCTAGGATTGATGATTGTATTGATAGAGTAGGGCAAGCAAAGTTTCTGACTAAGATTGATTTATTGAAGGGTTATTGGTGTGTGCCTTTAACTGAGAGGGCCAAGAGCATGTCTGCTTATGCCACACCATCTGGATTGTACCAGTATGAAGTCCTACCCTTTGGCATGAAAAATACCCCAGCCACGTTCCAAAGGATGATACAGTCTACAATCGCCGGATTGCCACACACCGGTGCGTACATCAATGACCTGATCACATGGAGTGACTCCTGGGAAGAACATCTAAAAGATGTAGAGACGTTGTTCCAGCGCCTGACCCAGGCTAACCTGACTGTTAACCTGAGCAAGAGTGACTTTGGTTGTGCTACTGTCACCTATCTTGACTACGTCATAGGCTAGGGTAAGGTGGCACCCATAAATGCTAAAGTCCAAGCCATCATGGACTTTCCAGTTCCTGACAACAAAAAAGCTTTGCGCCGCTTCCTTGGAATGATCGGGTACTACCGCAAGTTCTGCAAGAACTTTGCTGAGATTGCTCTCAGTCTAACTAACCAACTGAAGAAAGGCGTAAAGTTCACCTGGGATGATGCATGCCAGAGAGCCTTCGATCACCTGAAGTCTCTGCTGTGTCACTTCCCCGTGCTCAAATCTCCGGACTTCAACAAACCGTTCTCCATCGCGGTCGATGCTAGCGACCAAGCTTGTGGATCTGTGCTCCTACA
Organism: Gymnothorax reevesii; assembly: GCA_029721435.1. Lineage (NCBI taxonomy): Eukaryota > Metazoa > Chordata > Actinopteri > Anguilliformes > Muraenidae > Gymnothorax > Gymnothorax reevesii. The sequence continues at coordinate 89,269,348 of CM056575.1, forward strand.
GAGAAGTGACTCTGATGACATTGAGCATCCCGTGGCATACTTCTCCAGGAAGTTCAATCGCCACCAAAAGAACTATTCCACAATAGAGAAGGAACTGTTGGCTTTGGTCCTTTCATTACAACACTTTGAGGTTTATGTTTGTACAGGACAAAAGCCAATGATTGTGTACACTGACCACAATCCGTTAATGTTTTTGAGTAAGATGAAAAACAAGAATCGGAGATTGTTGAATTGGAGTTTGATTTTACGGGAGTTTGACTTGGAAATTAAGCATGTGAAGGGTACAGACAATGTAATTGCTGATTGCTTATCCCGTGTTTGAATATGTATATATATATCATGTGTTTATTTGAATATTGTATGATATGTATATATAGACAAGTGTTCACTTAACCATTTAGTATTGAAAAGAAACATTTTGCCTTTATGAGTCAAAATTTTTCCCTTTTGGAATGGAGGTGTAATGTGAATATAGACCACTGGATGGCAGTATTTACCTTTTTTTTTTATTCAGCTCAGACTGGAGCTATGTTTATACATGTCCTGGACATGTCTGGGGCAAGTCCCCGAAAATTAAAAAAAAGAGGTAATTTGAGGTATACTACTGGTGAGCTCTCAAAGCTCAGCATCCTTCGTGAGTGTGCACTCAAACAGCTTCAGGAAAAGCTCAACAGAGAAATCATCATTCCTAGACAGAGGGATCTCAGAGGTGCAACTCATCAAAAGCAAGAAACTTTTGTAATGTGAATATAGGCCACTGGATGGCAGTATTTATCTTTTTTGTTTTATTCAGCTCAGACTGGAGCTATGTTTAGACATGTCCTGGACATGTCTGGGGCAAGTCCCCGAAAATTAAAAAAAAAAGAGGTCTAAATGTGGGTGGGGTCTGCAAAAGAGTATATAAGGAAAAGAATTGAGACAGTAAAGTAGTAGGAGAAATTGCAAGAAGAAGGATACATGTGACCAGGCCTGTCATTCTGTTCAAGACCTGTGAAGTTTCTTTAGTGGATTTTTGCCTGTGTTTGAGCATTTTCCTTACCCAGGAAACAAAGCCACCCCAACAAACAAGGGACTGTAAATATTTCTGTTGTTTTGTTGTTAATCAATCTTGGTTATTAGTTGTAGGTTAGTATTAGTCTTTGTCTGTTAATTAAATGTGTTTAAGTTTTTAAAACTGGGTCTGTCATCCCTTGCTGTTGCTCTAGCTGTTGTGTTGTAAATTGTAATAACAAATTGGGGCCATAACACTTTACAGTCTCTCCTTTGCTTTTAATGTAGTACTGTATCTATTCCTCTCAGTGGTTTGGGCCTAACAGGTGAGCAATAGTTCCTCCAGCTGCTGGTCTTTTTCTCATTTCTGCGCATGAGTATGAGACTTGTACATGGCAATGGCTAGAGCAGTGCTTCTAAAACTCAGTGCCAGTGTGTATGCAGGTTTTCATTCCAACCACAAATGCAACCATAGAATTTTAATGAGTGGTCACTTTTTCTTCAGTGTCCTTTTTTGGCAATATTGTCAAAAATAGATATGCATGTTATGAACAATTAAAGTTTTGTATTGACATCATGCTATATGAAAAACTGTAAAATAATAAAAGAGAAATTTAAGCAGATGTACCAATAACTTTTAAAATATTAGTAGGATTTTCATTCGTGTAATTATTGACGAATGGCTAGTAAATTAAACCATTTATTTGATGATGAGGAGTTAGAAATCAGAGCAACTGACAATGACTAGCACCTGTTTTGTGTTTATACTGTAAAAAAAAATAAAAAAAAACGGAACTTTAAGCTTGTATTCAGCAACCTATAGGGCACGTGTCACATTGGTTCCATGGAGGGCCAAGAGGCTGCAGGCTTTCATTCCATCCAAAAACTCCACCAGGTGATTTCACTGGTTACCTCACCTTCAAGGAGAATGAAGGGACTAATCTGTGAAATCACCTGGTGGAGTTCTTGGATAGAATGAAAACTTGCAGCCTCTTGGCCCACCATGGAACCAATTTAACACCCCTGCTATAGGGGCTCAATAATTAAATTTTGTATGACTTGGATTATTAAATATATTAGACCTTGTGCAGTTATTTGTATTCTAGCATTATAAACACAAGATGGACATGGGGTTTTCATTTCCCATGGCAGGCATTGCATTTCTCTCATAATCCAATGAATCCAGCTTAATAGAATTCTAGTGCTGCATTTGCAGTTGCAATGAAAACCAACATACACAGTGGTCCCCCCGGACCGAGTTTGAGAACCACTGGGCTAGAGGCATGTTAACTGAATTCCCAGTCAGACTCAAATGCCGTTTCCCAGTTAGTGAAACCTTGTTTAGTGAACGTGATGTCTTAGTCATTTTTAGCTGCAAACTTTCGACTGGGTAAACAGAAATATGCATCTAGCTTTACTGAGTACTCTAACCATGGTCGAGAGCGGTACCAACTTGAGTTGAATGCTCGAGGATCTTGGCGAAAAATCCCAATGAGGCACGTTTTTAAAGCCCCTGTCACACTGTGGCGACTATTGTGGCGAATCCCTGCGAACTGGGGGGGGGGGCCTGTCTGGGGCCCTGTCTGGTCCTATACACGAATGCCCTAAAATTATGGTAGGCATGAAGTAAGTATTTTGTAAGATCGCCATAGGTATGTCGGCAACGGGAGTAAGATTTCTGTGAGAATAAACAAGAATCATTACGCAAGTAGTACGAATCACATACGAACTTTGTACGAAGCTAGAAGACTGGAGTGGATTGAGTATGAATGGAGAATCCACCACGAGCCCAATATGAATTGCTAAGATTTTTTTTCGCTATTTCTTGTTTGCAGGGATTCGCCCTCCTAAGTCGCCACAATGTTACAGGGGCTTAACATTGGCTGCGGCAGAGCCCTGTTGTTAAGACCATGCTCGCTGACTGTATCACCCACAGTAGCATTATTCTCCGCACCATGAGAGGAAGAAAATCTAATGCTAGCGCGCTCTGCCTGCTCATGAGTAGGTCTTGCACAAGACATTTCTGAGCTAGTAGATGCTTTGGTGATTACAAGTCAATGGATCATTTTTTCTTTTTTCCTTTAAACCAGGTCGTACGAGATAATTAAAAAATGGTCGTGGAAAGCCAAGAAAACAGGACTAGCTCACCTATTTATGTTAACTGAAAGACTATGTTGACAATGAAATATGAAGAGTACAAATAAATGTATAAGCTTAAATTAAGGTATGGAGTATTAGTTTTTAATAGTAGAAACTAATTGTACAATCAAAAGTAGATGAAATCGCTATCCAACATGCCTGACAATTACTTATCACGAAACAAGAGTGGTGGGAAGAAAATTCTGGTTGATATCAGTTTTATCAGTGACTGTGGAGGTGGAGCCACAGGCTTTGTTGCAAATATTCATCCAGCCAATCAGAAACATCAAAAAAATCCATTTGAAAATGCTATTAAATGATTGTTCAATCTTTAGATTTTGGCTGAAGCACACAGTCAATGAGCTGAAGTATACATCAGTAAGTCAGGAGGAACTGGGGGGGGGGGGGGGGGGGGCGTGGCAAAAATCTGGGGGGGCTTAGCCCAACCCTGCATCCCCCTGGATCTGCCTATGAGTCTGTGTGTCGTGCATATACAGCTAACACAAATATACAAGTGACTAAATAAATTGAAACATATAGATTCATCAAAATGTGTGCATTTATCATATTAGTTGAGCATCAACCCTTTTCGGGTGAAGTTACCTCATCAGTTCAGTGTATTTCCGTTGCCTCAAGGATGCTCTTACAACTTCAACAGATAAAGGCTTTTTTTTGCCAAGATTCAGCTGAATGGCAAAACAAATGTATAATTTTTTTTTAACTAAACCTCTCTATGACATCTTAAAATGGATTACAGGTGGAATAAATACAACCATATAGATTTGATTGCAACTGCCCAAATTCAACCAGGCCTTTGTGAAATCAGGCCAAAATCTAGCGGGGGCTTGACAATCCGATGGCGATTTACAAATTTCAACAAGCTCTTTAAGACCCATGAGCTATGGATTGTCTTTGTGAATGACAAAATTAGCAATGAGAGAACTTTGCGCGTTTGGAAAATTTGCAATGTCTTGGTGAAACTGGTTCCTGGTTCTCTTCCTCTTGTGATTGCACCGCTTGCAGTGGCATTTGGTTTGGCTAGGTGGTGTGAATGGGGCAGTTGTAGCCTCACGGTTTGCTGCACTCACTGCAATCCATGCCCTTCTTTTTTGATTAATGTATTTCTGTCGCAGGCTGTTCGGGGCTCAGCCCAGACCAAATTGAACTTCTGCATATAGTTAACTAATATCAAGAGAGCATGCCAAAATTAAAGCCGTTGCATGTGTTAATGTTACCTTTCCAGATCAGGGGCTCCGTATCATGGTTGGGAGACCTCCAGATTAAGGGCATTTTAAGCGACATTTAACCTGACTCGTATTTGGTTACAATAAACGTGCCTGATGGCACAGCCTTTCAGTTACTGTTATACGGCAACCCAAGCTTCTCTATGCACTTTAGGATTGACTGAAATAACATCACTACTTCTAATAGCATACACTTTTCTTTCTAAACAAACCCTCTACAAGTGCTGGTCAGCGAATTAGAATAATTTGAAATAGCGCAATCATTAAATTTTCTTGATGCATTTTTTGTGCAGAAAGCAAATCAGGTGTTCACCGCGCCTGTCCTACTTGTTAGAGTAATCACAGAACTCGCTACCTGTAAAAAATTTGCTCAGCTGAGCTTTCCAAAAGGCCCATTTAGGCTATTTAACTGTGGCAATGTTATTTTATTGAATTAGAATAATTGAGAAACCGTTTCACTGAATTAGAATAATTTTTATTATAATTAGAAGCATCACTTTCTCAGTATTTTGTGGCTGCCCCCTTGGCTTGTATGACTGCCTGAAGTCTCCGAGGCATCGATTTGACCAGCTTGTCACAAGTTTCCGCACTCACAGCTTCCCAGGCAGTGGTGATGTTCTGCTTCAGTTGGTCCAGCGTAGTCGGCCCTCTGTCGCGAATTTCCCGCTTGACGATGGCCCAAAGGTTTTCAATAACATTGAGGTCTGGCGAGTTGGCCGGCCATGCCAAAACTTCAAGCTGTTTTTCGGCGAACCAATCTTTGGTCGACTTTGGCGCATGAGCCGGTGCAAGATCCTGTTTAAATATGAGGTCTTCTTTGCCAAACTGTCCCTCAACAGTCAGAATCAGGAACGTTTCCAGAACATCTTCGTATACGGCAACCTTGACAGTGTTCTTGAGGAAGCAGAGTTTCCCTACACCCCGAGCGGACATGCATCCCCTGACCATAACGCTCTGGGTAGACTTGACGCATCTTTTTACGCACTTGTGATTGTTGGTTTCGCCACCACAACGCTAGACACGAGGACCTTGGTCACCGAAAGAGATGCAAAAGCGTGATTCGTCACTGAAGACCACTTTCTGCCAGACTTCAGCAGTCCATTCACCGTGTTCTTTGGCCCACTTCAGCCGTTTCTCCATTTGTTTCTTGTTCAGCATCGGTTTTTCCTGCTGGAACGCGAGATTTGAAGCCGAGTTCGCGCAGACGACGTTAAGTGGTTGATCTCGAGACTTTAGCGCCGGTCTGCTCGTTCTACAAGTTGCTGAGCTCAGAAGTGGACTTGAACCGGTTGCTGACTGCGATCTTTCTCAGCTGCTTGTTATCACGAGCAGAAGTTTTTCGGATGCCGGAACAGTTGGTGCGCTTGCTGCAGTCTTTCTTTAGAGCTTTGCAGATGGAAGGCTGATACCGAGCTGCTCAGCAATTTTAGTTTGGGTCAAGCCTTGTTAGCGAAGGGCTTGAATTTGAGTCACTATTCCCGTTGAGAGGTCGCACTGCTTACCCATGATTGATTTCACAACTTAGAAATTCTACTCAACCCTGACTTTATACTGCACAGTGAACACTCTTCAAAGAAAACAAAAATTCCAGCACTTATTCTAATTCAATGAAATGACTTATGAATTATTCTAATTCAATGAAACAACAGTGTCACAGTTAAATGGCCTAAATGGGCCTTTTGGAAAGCTCAGCTGAGCAAATTTTTTACAGGTAGCGAGTTTTGTGATTACTCTAACAAGTAGGACAGGCGCGGTGAACACCTGATTTGCTTTCTGCACAAAAAATGCATCAAGAAAATTTAACGATTACGCTATTTCAAATTATTCTAATTCGTTGACCAGCACTTGTATTTATATAGTAGGTAACACAGGTGCAGCTATAGGCTGTTATGTTGTTGAGTGAAGCATGGGAGATGGTTGAACTGTTGAGGAATTTACTGAGCAACCACTAGCACTGATAAAATACACGGTCCACTTCTCACAAAATCCAGCCACACAGTCTTCTGTTCTTTACCAAAGTCCCTAGATAGAGACAGCTACGACAACTCAAGTATGAATGCCACTTAGTTTCCATAATTCCATTATCCCAAGGTTTCCAACGATATGTCCTGCTAAATTACAGGGAAATGTTGTATATGAAATGATGTATAAGATTGAGGTATTTTCCATTTGATGTCATGCTTTGGCCCCAAACTTAGCGTCCTGGGTATGAATATTTCTCTCACTTTACAGTACGTACAGTAAGTGTGATGTAGCTTCGCCGAAGAGCTGAAATCTGCAGGTACAGGATATGCCCTTCAGGCCTTGTGTGATTGCTCTGCATTGAAATTCTGGGCCAGAAATTTAATAATTTTCAGAGCATTATCTCATCCCAACACGTGTATCTTTATTCTTGTTTCAGTTGTGCCTCTCTGTGTTACTTGATTTTGCTGCTTCTTGGTCAACTGCCTCTTCAGCTTAACATTTTTTAGAATATTTTCCACAGCAGTGAGTGGCCAACAGCTGAAAGCATACCCATTTGTCTTCACAACACTTCCCAAAAAGTGGTTCAGAGGCAGCACAGAAATTTATTTGTAGCAATGCTGCTGCCCACAGTAATTGCTTCCTTCCACTATGAGGGTTTTTTCCTCTCAATACCATAACTGAATAAAAACACAACCATTCCAAAGGGTGAATCACTTAAAATAAATCGTTCTAAACTGGAACAGTTGTTTTTTATTAATTTGCACCCCTAGATATTAAATTATAACCAAAGAGTTATGTTTTGTTGAAAAATTACTTTTCACTTAAAATAAATCTGTTTTTTCAGATAAATATAAGAAGCTGTATCTACACACCAGCAATACATGGCAATCTTGAAATGGAAAGAGATGTAATTACTTAATATGCTCTTTGACAGAGATTCATTGATTGTGTAGACCGAGTGAAAAGTGTGCAATTTTCATTAGTGCTGCTTTATTTTTGAGTTATTGTGAACGTACTCTGGGCAGGATTCAATCAAGCACCCTTGAGAAACTCTGTTCACATTCAGAATTCCATTTAACACTCATTCTCAGATGTTTTTGCTAATATAAACTTACAAGGTTTACTAGCGGGCATTCTGGCTTGCCTTATTTTCTGCTCTGGATAGAAAATTGCAGTTTCACTTCACCGTGAAGAAACATCACTGGAGGCGACAAGTTACTGGTGTTCATCCCTCCTCAGTATGGAAACGAGCTTTGGTAAGCTACCTCTTGGAGTGGGTGACATGACCAGATCTCAACAGAAAGCTTGATTGAAGCTCAGCAGCCAAAATTAAAATTGGTGTTGACCCATAGCTGGCAACCTCCCTAAATGGGTGTACGGAGCTATGGGATGGGCTGACTTTACACCTGGCAGAACATGAAAGAAACAGTGAATGAGCTCAGCACTTGGTAGGATGAAATGTCTGGACTATCCATAGTTCAGTCTATATCAAATCAATAATTATATACTGAATCTTTAATTCAAAAACAAAGGCCATAAAGGGGACCTAATACAGTATGCTGATCCTTATTTTAATACATATTAGTAATGTTATAATGTCGGTTATCCATGCTAAACCCCTGAAAAGTTTCTAAACATAAAATGCAGGGATTTTGCCGTAATCCAAGAACGTGATTTTGTGAGCGTGATTTCCTCTCTGAACAGCTCCTCCCGAGATCTTCACGAGATCTGAGCAAAACCTGACGTCAGGTTGTGCCGTCCAATTAGTACAGACCTAGCCAGAGCCAACCACTCCTCTGGACCTGCCCACACCAGAAACTATTCTAGCAGGCATGAACAAAGGCAGATCATACTATGCCTTAGTAGCGTCTTCACTTTTGGAAATATAAAAGAAGAACCGCACATCATTTGAGGTGCAGTCTTGTCAGTATCTCTCCCAAAGCTGCTTGTCCGTTTACTTTTGGATGGGAAGAAAAAGAAATATTTCTCTTCCAAAAGACGATGCCACCAGAAATCAGTGTGTGCTTTTCTGGTTTTTTTTAATGACATTACCGGAGCTCTGTCTAGCTCTTGCACTCTATCCATAATCCGCCCATTTTCCGCGAGTAAAAGCTGGTCATTCCTTAGCAATAAGTAAACCATTACCACGGGCAATTTCCGAAAGGGTCGTTTAGCTTGGAACTTTTGCCCCTTCATCATATACCAGCGCGGAAGCTGCTCATTTCTCCACGCTAACAGCACACCACAGCTATGCACACGAACCAGCAGGTCCTAATACACACTGAAGCAGTCCATAAGCTGTTGGTCCACTTTTAGCTGCTCCTAACTGTCCATGTTTCCTTCTAAAATCAGACTTACCTGATTTCTACGGTCTCTGGTCTACACTTGGGCATGTCGACCTGTTCCACAAATGTGTCTATATGTGTCCCTGTATCCTGGCTAAGAAGTAGAAAAACCGCTGTACTCTCCAACTGTTGCCATAGCAAACTGTAGCCGATAGCAAATTCGTGCTTGAGCTGTCAGATTTTCGCACTGCACCCTCCACTTTCGCCGTTGCGTTTATTAGAACAAGTTAATTTCATTAGATCTATGCACATGTACTGCTTTACATTGCAGAATATGCCCGTCGAGTCTTTCGGGAGATGCGTCACTTTCACTCTGGAGCCGGACCCAGAAAGCTGTGTTCAACTGCCTTGTCCCGCCTAGATCCGCCCTCCACAGAGCTGGCCAGTCAGAAGAAAGTGGGCACACCGGGAGTAGGGGCCATAGCGGAAGAGTCACCCCACCCCACTATAGACTACAAATGGGGTTTTTTCAGGATGGCAGTATGAGTGAAATAAGTTCCCTTTTTGTACTTTGCGTGATCAGGAATACTCTAGGGGAGTCAAAGACCAAAATATAAACTTGTAAAAATAGCATATTAGGTCACCTTTAAAGATTGCCATTATAAACAGTTATTGTTTGAATTGCCCTTAGACTTTGTAAACTACAGTAAACCTGAATGCCTTCATCCGGGTCCTAGCATAGAAAGGATGCTCTAGCTGCATGCAGGGAAGCATTCTGTGAAGGCAGCCACACGGTAGTGCAGAAATCCCCATCAGCCACTACCCTCAGTACTTTCACCAACTTTCTCAATAAGCAAAGAACTTTGCTTGGTAGTCATCTTTCATGCATATATTTGCAAATTCATTTTTTACTTTTTAAGTGATATGAAGTGATTAGTGCTGCAAAGTGTGGAATCACTTATTGGGATTGACAACTTTTTTTATAGAGACAACTTGTTAAATTATATTTCTGACAGAAGTGGTTTTGAGAAATCTGCATTTAAATTTTAATGAGAGATTGTCAAAGTTACACACCCAGAAATTACCCAGGTGTAAAAATGGCCTTTCAGTTTCTGCTGAGTGGAAAATAGGTCCAGGGGCATCAACAAGGTGCAAAATGTAGGGGGAACTTCATTTTTTGTTCAATAATATTTAAAATATTTGGTCACACTGTAGATGAAGTGTTGCTCATAAAGGCTTAATACAGCATGTATAATGCCCTCATAAATGAGACATAATGTCTTCATAAATCATAAATAAGCAAATTTCATGCTTTGTAAAGGGTGAAATAACACATCCTTATTCAGCATGTGATGCCAGATGTCATATAACTGACAATGTCACTTAGTGAGTGGCTAAATACTGTAAAGGGTGACATTGTCTTGTAGATACTGAAAGTTTGATTTGGCTTGATTTTACTCAAAACATATGTCAAAATATGGCACATACACAGGCACATTCCATGTGTAAAATTTGGTTGACTAGCAGCAAGCTTTTACGACCTGGATGTTCTGTTGCCTGCCTAGAATCTCCTTTGTTCTGCCCAGCGGGGGGTTTAGAGCCATTTGCTCTGGCCCTCTGAAACTCACAGACCACTTCTCGATTAAAGTCAGGATCAGTTACATTTAAGCTGCTTAAAACAATCTAAACCTCTGTCAAATTCATATTATGTGTACGTTCAATATCCTAGAAAGGAACCTCATATATATTTATCACACTATTGGGCTATAATATTCCATTTTAAGGCTTTTCCATGACAACTGCATCATTTTAGCACATATTCATATCATGTTTGGTCTCTTTATTCTCGGAGAAATCTAAGGAATTGAATGGAACATGTTTCATTTCCCTTGGAATTATGGTTTATCTTGTTTGCAAGATTCATTCGGGCAACTACCCTAGTCTCCTCTCTATGCAAATTAATCTTATCACCTAGGCCAGTAAAACTCTGATTCGGCCACCCTTTCCTCTACCTTGTTCGGAGGCGTGGTTTGGAATCTTTAAAGGTACGAGATCCTAAGGGGGCGGGCTTCTTCTTGCCTGTCCCTTCTTTGTCAACGTCTGACGCGCGTAGGTAAGTGGGAGAAGTCACATGTCACCTTGTTCCGGAGCGAGGGGGCATTTGAGTTCTCCCCGACCACGTGGGGCGACTTTAGCTCCGCGTGGCCATTCATCTTTCCAGGTATGAAAATATTCTAAATCCTTCTAAATTATATGTAACTGGTAATTGGCTTAGCATTGATTTGTTTGATTCAAGTTGTGCCTACCTGGTGAATAAATTATTGTTATTCTTTTTTCAGCTTGCGTGATTTTCCTTGATTTAAAACACTCGTATATTCTAGCCTTTTTGCGACCGGGACTTAAGGGGAAATTCCTACCAAGACATGTGTAGGTAACGATACTTCTAAGTTAGATTTGGGATTATGTTCTACCCCTTAAGGATTTATGGAATACCGGCTCTTAAGGTTTAGCTATTAAAGATACCCTTGGGCGTGTATTTTATTTATATGCCGGTGTCTGGTTGATCTTTCTAAGGAGCCCTTGGGTATATATATATAATCTGGGTTCTTGATACGTTCACGCTCAGTGCTATATTGTTTAAGCCTCGATGCTGCTATCAAGATAGTCTCGTTTAACCAATGGAAGTATTGTCGAATTGATTCCAGGACAGTTGCGTTTAATTAACCCTGGGGACGTATTTACTGAGCAATGATGGTTGGCACTGCCGTATCTGATGGCAGATTTGTACCGAAATCCACGCAGATGTTCCCTAAATTATCAATTCTAATTCTAATTTGGAGTCAGATTTTTAACGAGGATATAGCTAAATTTTGTATTCTACTTGTTCTATGGAGTCAGATTAATCGTAACCATTGCGTTTTCATGCCCCGTCCTCGGACGGTGAAAAATATCCATTATATTGTGATTCACACCAGCCAGAAGAATGCTCTAATTAAAGTTAGACTAAGAGAACACGTGAGGCCTTCACCCATAGCAATGTCTGTCGTTGGAATTGCTTTGTTGGGGTCTGCTAAGTGACATTGGCCCGTATTCAGGAACGACACTCACACTCACCCTCCACTCACCATAAAGTGTGTACAATTGAAATTTAACTGAGGTGTAAGAGAGAGAGAGACCTACCACTAACCGAGGGAGCAGTCCCAGTCCTCGCCAATTGCTATTCGCAAACGCCACTCGAGCATAACTGACAGTAGTGGGCACTGGGTACCAGAGACGGTGCGTCGGCTGCTGCGAAGGGACGCTCAATCCTCACCCTTCAGTGCTGAATAACCTAAACCTGACGCAGTTTACTTTTCTTGATCAGAAAATTTCTCCAACTAATTGGTAAAACGACAATCAATTTTATTTTTGATAGCGTTGTTATACATTGCTTCACAAAATTGAGGCGTTTCTTTCGTACATAAATGACGATGTAAAATATCAGCATGTCTTCATAAATTCTGTGGTTGAGTGGCTTGCGAAGGACGCAGAACAGCCCGCGAGGCTCACAAAGCATCAAGCTGTGAAACGTGCCGGACATTTCTGTCATGGTTATGGCCCGCCGGCAAAAGACACAAAAGCCGGCGGGCACTGGGACCATGTTCCCAAAAAGAGATGAGGGACCCAAACGCACAGGCTGAGTAAAAATATAAAACTTTTTAATTTAAAATACAAAAAGTAAAACCCCGGAGGGGAGCAGCAGCATGAAAAACCATTGCAGGGCTCAAGGAACACAATCAGAATACTGCTGCACCGAAGTAAGGTGCAGCCAACCCTTAAATACCAACCATTCACCTCCACTCCACCAACAGGTGTGGCTCGTTAAGGTAGCGGCGAAAAATGCAGCAGGGGGAGGGGTCTGCAGGCCAAAACAATGACAGGACCCTCCCCCCAAGGCACACCACCTGGCGAGCCAAGAGCCCCCCTCCGGAACACACTCTGGCGCCACTGGGAGGGTCAGGGATTTGCCCCCGCGGCAGAAGGCATGCAGCTGGTGGGCACAGGGACCATGTGCCCAAAAGCAGGTTTAGGGACCCAAGCGCACAGGCTGAGTAAAAATATAAAATATTTAATTTAAGTTATAAAAAGATATTCCCGGAGGGGAGCAGCAGCACACAAAAAACAGCAAGGGCTCCAGAAACAGACTCAGAGTACTGCTGCACCAAAATGAGCTGCAGCCAGCCCTTAAATAACAAAGCATCACCTCCACCTTAAGGAGCCACACCTGTTGCCCGTTAAGGTGGAGGTGAAGAATGCTGCAGGGGGAAGGACCTGCAGGCCAACACCATGACTCAGAGTGTGTTCCAGAGGAGGGTGCCAGAGTGTGGGCGCCGTGTGGCTCCGGAGGAGGGCGCCAGATTGTGTTCCGGAGGAGCGGCTCTTGGCTCACCAGGTGGCGTGCCTTGGGGGGAGGGTCCTGTCATTGTGTTGGCCTGCAGGCCCTTCCCCCTGTTGCATTCTTCTAAATAATTATCAGTGTTCATTCTAACTTAACAAGTTGAACTGGTAACACATGATAATCCTTAGGATTTTTGGAGTTCAAGTAAATGAAAGTTTATTAAATGATTGAAAACAGGTCGTGTCCAGTCATTATTTTTAAGGGATGGTTTTGAGCTTCTCCTATTGCCGGTTCACCGGTAGCCACTGGTGGGTGCACACATGCTAACCTCGAGTTCACCACAGTGCAGTTCGTAAACACTGAAACCAGGTGGTCAGTCAGCAAGTTACCGGCATCGTTATCATCATCATAGTTAAAATTTGCGAAGTTCCAATTGCGTTGAGCACGTGGCTGTAAATGATCCAGAGTTTCCAATGTTTGTAACCACCTGAAAGCCATGACAATGAAATACCAGCGCAAGTTAGTGCGGCTCAAGGGAGATGTGCCCTGCACTCAACCTTCACTCAGAAAGAGACGCTATTTTCAGTGTGAGTGAGCGCTCTGAAAGCAAATGACTGTTAGGGCAACCTCTGACTCATTTAGTATAACCTGACACGAACTAAGTTTTTTATTTTTATTTTTTTATTTTTTTTTTATTTGCAAACATTTAACAAGACATACCAAGGAGTAAAGTGCAATATGAACCATACAAACAGGAAATAACAAAAGAAAACAATGGAAGACAACAACAGACAAGAACAAAACAAATACAATAGCAATAGTAAAAAGTAAAAAAGGTAAGCAGAACAAACAATAAAACGCAAATGAGACAGGAGTGGGCAGTATCAGTCACAAGTGTTTGGAGTATATAGTAAAGAATATTGTTGCTTGAATGTGTGGATGAGTAAAACGTGTGACATTTAGAGGCAAAACCTTATGTAGAAAAAAAAAAAATCCTAACAACAACAAACAACAACAACAGCAATAATAATAATAATAATAATAAGCAGTAGAGAAAAGAAAGACACGAACTAAGTTTTAGCACTCACTCACACTCAATTAGTGTGAGTTTCGTTTCTGAATACGGGCCATTGTCATTGTCACACCTGGCATCACATACTATATAAGGATGTGTTATTTCACCCTTTACAAAGCATGACATTTGGTTACGTATGATTTATGAAGACATTATGTCTCATTTATGAAGTGATTATACTTGCTGTATAAAGCCTTTATGAGCAACACTTCATCTAAAGTGTGACCAAATATTTTTATAATAAAAAAACAAAAAGTTTTGTGTACTGAAACAGCCACCTCCAAACACAGGCAATCGTTCTTGAGGCCTAGGGGCCAGCACACCACACAGATGTAATTTGCACATGTAAAAAAGTTTTGTTGCTCTAAAAATATTTTGTGACTGTGTGAAAACATTTTTGCACAGAAAGATAATTCCCACACATAAAACGTGTTTGTCGCTGAATATATATAACCTACAAATCACAAACATAAATCTTGACCCTTATTTGGCACTTGAGGCTGACTAGCCTATCAGCATGTTGTTCACTGACTAGCCCAATCAGCAGCCCTCTGACTATCCAATCAGAGGAAGTCAAACTCTTCAATCAGGGATCAAAATGTTTTAGGATAGCGGTTCCCAACCTTTTTGGACTCCCAGCCCCTTTTTCCAATAGACAACAGACCTGCGAACCCCTGCCATACTTTCATAAGGAAAAAATTGTGTGAATCTGAAACATCGCATCATATATTAACAGTTTTTTTTTTACATTGAATTTTATGGGCAAACCTCAGGCAACCTTTTTCAAAATTCAGCGACTTCTGATTGCAATTGTGAAGCCAGCTTGGTTTTGTGGCTGCCTATTTGCCAAAGCCAATCTCATGTCATCATCAATATTCAGACTGTTCCTTGCCTTTGCTTTAATGTGAAAAAAGAGCTGAAAACCCAGTCTCATAGAGAGAGGTGGATGCATAAGGAGTCAAAACACTGAAGGCAAGCATTGCGACATTGGGATATTATGGATACAAAGCACACCAGAGTACTGTCAACAATTCAAACAACAGGTCACGTGCTGGGGAATCATTGCCCTGATCCAGATATTCATCTTGGATTTCATTGTGAATGCTGGATACATCCAGGGAAGTTGGGAATAGGTTTCATACCAGAGCTGCCTTTTCTCCCGTCAGAGCTGGGAAAAAACAAACAAACAAACAAACTCTTTTCAAGGGATTCACGGTGTTCAGCAACCTCCTCCTTCAGGATCTCATCCAGTTTACCTCCAGGTTCCTCTACCACACTTCAGAGTTTTTCAAACATCGCAATATTTCCAAGATTGACACCAGTTATGCACGTTGCATGCAAATGCTGCAAATTGTCTTGAAACCGGAAACTATGTATTTTCCTTCCCTGATATTTCAAGTTACGTTTATTCAGCTGTTCAAAATACTAGCCAATTAAGCAATTCAGTTGTTCCAAGTTTCATCATAAAAGTGAGCAAGGAAGGTCCTGTATCTTTCACACCCCTGAAAAGTTCATCCTTCAGCTCAAAAATTCGATTGACAGTGTTTCCTTTGGACTAACAGCATATAATAGTGTGTGAGAGAAAATAATTATGGTCAGAGTTAATATTATTCACAGTTCTTTGTACAGATGGGTGTTGAGGGCTCCAGCTTTGATGTAATTCATAGTTTTGATCAGAGAATCAAGCAGCCTCTTCAGAGGAACTGGAGGAGTCTCACTGGCCGGAGCATATTGGCGTTATGGTTCTGTGTTTTGCTGCTATGTTTCTGTATTTCTGCCACGTCTTTTCTTTATTCATTTTGCTTATTATTCATCCTGGTTTTTCTGTTCATGCCATTTCTGTATTCATTGCACTTGTCTCCCCTGTCTTGTGATCAGTTTGGTTCTGTCCGTCTCCCCAGTCTGGGTGCCCACATGCTTCGGGTGATTTCAAAGGTTTCTGGTGTTTCATATTATTCCTTCAATTCTTGTTTACTCCTTTCACCTTGATTACTAATAACACAAACATTTATATTTTGTATCATAGTTTACTAACCTTACCAATCCATGTACACGTTACTAAATAACCAACGAGCACTTGGGTTAATTTGTAAAGCTGCCCCGCTACTAATTACTACTACATGATGAGGACCTACTGCTTCCAGAATGACAAGGAATGGGACGAGGGCATCCCACTGCTCATGTTTCCCGCTCAGGGGTCGGTGCAGGAATCCTTGGGATTCAGTGTTGTGAATCTGCATTTCGGTCATGCCTTTCCCTAGTGCCATGTTTAAGTTTTGTGCCTGGCCATGCCACGTATGCCGTTTGTGTTTAAGTGACCACTGCCCGCCTCTGACCATCTCCATGATTATGTATTGTGTTTTGTTGTTTGATTTCATGTTTTATTATTTTTCATGTTTTGTTATTATTTATGTCTTTGCCTTGTTTTATAGTCTTGCCATGTTTCACAGCCTTGCCATGTTTTCATAGCCTTGCCACGCTTTCATAGTCTTGTTTTTAGTTCTAGTCCTGCACTTCGTTTACCCTGTCTTGTCTTGTGTAGGTCTTTGCCCACGGTCCCTTGTCTGACGTGCCACTCATTCGGGTGATTTCCTGGTTTCTGGGATTTCAATCTTTCTTCATATCTCGTTTTTCTTCCTTCCTCTCTCTGTTACTATCCACTAACCATACTAACAGTTTATTGTTTTCGATTAATTACTAACCAAGATTAACATTGTATATTTTTACTAACGGACTAACTTGCACTCGGGATTGTATTGCTGCACATACTAATAGACTAACGATCTCTCAGCATCTGCCCAATCTGTATCTCCGCCCTCCTTGCCTATCACTAATTATCTCTACTGCAGTTTCCACTTATATCTCAGGCTTTCCCTTTTCTTTAGACTGTACACTTTAGTACTCCTTAACCGGAGCCGTTTATTCGTTCATAGGAATGTCTCGTTATCCCTGTCTGCGTTTCGGCATTCGCCAGATTCATGTAATTAGATAAACCCTCATGTGTCAATCCTGATTATTGTTTCATTGATCGCACCTGTGCTCCCTTGTCATGTGTTCACCCCGGATGTGTATATAAGGTGTCTGCACTTTTAGTTCCTTGTCAGATCGTCTTTACTCCTTTGTCTTGTGCTACGTTCCTGGCCTTGCTCATTGTGATATTTTCTTTCTGACTGGATTGCCCGACACTTGTTTTTGGTTTGCCCTTTTGGATCTGATTGCCTTTGTGAGTTTTGTCCTATTTTTGCCCGACCACGTCTATTGTCTTTTGCTGCCCTGGTATTTGGATTCGGACTGTTTACGGCTAATGAGTTTGCCTCGCCACCAAACCCACACCTGTGTACCGAACCATTTTTGCCTGACCTTGAGTTTTGTTATTGGTGCCCTGGTTACAGTTTTGGATTTTGCCCTTTGGATTCTGCTTGTGGATTGTGGACATTGTACTGTTGCCAGCTCTGTTGGGGGGTTTCCCCCTTCAGAAATAAAGCCTCCATTTTGCATTTATCTGGTTCTCGCTCTTGGCTCATTTCGTAAAACCTCACATTCAGCCCATTTGAGCTGTTGTTTGGCCTCACAGTCTGAGGTGCACTGAAGCTGATGAAAGAGAGATGGCTGCAGGAGGCCAGTGGGGATGTGAGACTGTCAGGTTATGCATCCGGGTTCAAAGAAAGACTATGCAATAGTCAGCAATTACCGAATGCAGTGCATGTGTTTCACAATCATTCAAATAGTTTAAATGAAATAAGACCATTTGAAATGTTTTTATGTAATTCCATTGCTTCCAACCCTCGAGTAAAGAAAAGCGTGAGAAGTCAGGAGTCATAATTGATTTCCATGTTGCTAGTGGCGAAATCCATCGTAACGCATGTGAAACTGAAAAACCTCCATGCACAAGGACTTCAATTCCGCCAGGAAATCTCTTTCAAATGCGCTGATTGAATAATTGCTGAATAGAGCACGGAAACAATATGCCACTGAATCTCACACATTTCCAATGCCAAATGCATGAGAGTTGGCAGCCCTGGCTCTGTCTCGAAGTAGTGTTTCAGAGCTTCAGCACTAAGGACAACACTGCACAAATCGCATTGTGGTTTCTCATAGCTAATTACTGTGGTGAAGCCAAGTTTCTGCTAGTCTTCTGAATATTTGCGCTTTTTGCCACCAAAGATATGGATCTCTGAAAATATAAATTATGTTCTGAAACAATATACTGATGCCCAAAAACTACACTACAAGATTGGAGCTAGGGCAGTTCAGTAGTCCTGACTCTTGCAAAATTAGACAGCACATTTATTCATCCAAAAACATTCTTCTTGGCAACTGAAGTTGCAGTTTAGTGGTTCAAAATATGAGTGCTAATAAGTGATTATAAGTGATCAACCCACTATTTATGAAGGTTCTTGTGCGGAATTCTTTGACATTTAAAAAGCTATTGACGCAGTATCAAACTATGGATGCTGCACAATAGTAACATGATTTTTACTCCTACGTTTAGCTGATATCGTCACATTAGAAGGTGATGAGTAAAAATGACAAGCTCTTATTGTTTCAGAATAATCACATGATACAAGCACAGTGGCCAAACTACTCAGGCCTTGACCTCTGTGACACAGGTGAAGACACGGTCATGTTTAATGAAAACACCCCTACTTTCATATTGGAAAGACAAGTGTGCCCACATCTCAGTTATTTGTACTTCATTGCTTTTAATTTATTTACCTTTTAAAGTAAAATTAAAATAAACAATAATAAAAAAAGTTCTGACGTGGGGACCCCCCCAACCCCTTTCGTCTCTTGTTTATACAACATTATTTAAATTCTACTTAATATATTTAATTCTACTTTCCTCGCAAAGTTTTAAAATTATTATATAAGAATAACAGTAGTTTCAGTGATTAAAATTTGGCATTTCCAACTCACCTCCTTTCTTTTTATCCTAATTTTTAACTTCAACTTTTACTTTAAGATCATGCAGTAACTGGGAAGAATTATTTAGCAACATTTTTGCAACAAAAAATTTGGGCGAGTAAGGATCACTAAACTGCAGTTTACCAGGAAGATTACACCAATCACTTTTGAATGCACAAATATTTATTGGTAGGTAATGGCTACTGGTAAGGGAGAAAATGTACTTTCTTCTGTGTAAAGAATGAAAATGTGTATTATAAGGGTATGCAGTATTGGTAACGCGCTGTCTATGGTGATATACGTTGCAATGCTCAGCTTGGCATCCGTGGAGATAAAAACTGAAATTGCACAGATTGACCAGACTACTGTGGGTTCCTGGCACACCTGATTGGCAATGCACTTTGGACAAAAAAAAATTTTTATTGAGAAACTTCGTGTGATTTTAATTGTCCAATTGAACCAAAATCATTTACTGATTTAATTTACATCAATTTCCTCCAAATTAAAGGGTCTTGAGGGTAAAATGTAGAAATAGCCATAATAATGTAAAAACTAAGAAATAAACATGCGTAACATGATTTTAATCCCATAAAATGTAGCGTTTTGATAAAATTTACATGGTTGCCATTGAAATGGCACTTCAATGACAAAATCTGAAAATATTTTGTGGCACTGTTATTTCAATAACCCATGGTCAGATTTTACTCAAATTAGTCTCATATGAAGGGTTTAAGATAGTTCGATGAAATGACATAGAATATCTTATTTGGAACATTTATGAATATTTAATGAGCTCAGTTATGTAACCATAAGGAAAATCGCTATCATCAACTTGCTTCATTTTCAAAATTAACCCCCAAGGGATTCACCTTTCTAGAAAATCGTATTTACTTTCATAGATCTCCAACAGATACAACTTTTGTCCAAATTTCAAGTGAATCAGATGAATATTAATGATTTTATGAATGCCACAAGGTTGAAAATCAGTCAAAATTGTGAATTTCGGCATCTAAAGTCACAAGTAACAATTGAGGTAGAGGAAAAACAGATTCTTGGTGTTTACTGGGAGCTCACTGCTTACTTTATTTATTTTATGTGAAAATCAAAAATACTGAAATTTAAAAATTTTTTTTTTTACATTTTTACCCTGAAGACCACTTATGGTTTCACAATTAGTGGCATGCTTAAAGATTACTGGAAATTATATCTACCAAAATTAAACCAGGTTTTAAACTCTACTAATTTAAGTTTTATCTAAGTGTTGAGGAACTATATTCAGTCTTTACATCACTTCCTGTTTCACCAGGGTATAAAATTGAGGTATCACACATGCAATATCCCTTTGTCATCTAACACCATGAAGAATACAAAACAAGTGTCAGTTCAAAAGAGACAAAGTCATATACCTTCATTCCTCGGTAATGGCTATAAAAAGATTCACAAACGTTTGAATAAGATATGGGACTGTTGAAAACCTCAAGCGTAAAAGACGCAGCTGCATTTTGCCCTCCAGGATAGTGAGGAGGATGGTGAGAGAAGCAGCAAAATCCCCAAGAATCCCTGTGAAGGAATTGCAAGTCCTGGTGGCCATGGTAATCTTGGGGCTTTCAGGAGTCAAAAAGCACCAGCAGACGCCATCTCCAGAACCACAGCTGTCTGGAAGGAATTCCAGAAGAAAATCTTTTCTGACTAGAAGAACACTTGGAGTTTGCCAAACGTAATTTAAATTACAACCCCAATTCCGAAATAGTTGGGACAAAGTGTAAATTGTGAATAAAATCAAAACGCAATGACTTTCAAACGACACCAGCCAGCATTTCATTCACAATAGAACAGAGATAACATAGCCAAATTTTAAAGCTGAGAAATTTGACAATTTTATTCACAAAACGAGCTCATTTAAAATTCGATGGCTGCTACAGGTCTCAAAAAAGTTGGGACAGGGGACTGTTTACCATTGTGTAGCATCCTCTCTTCTTTTTAGCACAGAGTGGAGGAGTCTGGGCATTGAGGAGACAAGTTTCTTGAGCTTAGCCATTGGAATTTGATCTCACTCTTGTTTAATACAGGCTTCCAGCTGCTGGAGAGCTTTGGGTCTCCTTTGATGGACTTTTCGTTTCATTATGCGCCAAATGTTCTCAATCGGTGAAAGATCAGGACTGAAATACACAAGGCCTTCCCTGGAATAGATGTCGTCTGGAGGGGAGCATATGTTACTCTAAAATCTTTATTTACATTTCAGCATTCATGGTGTTCTTCAAAACATGCAAGTGTCTGTGCACTAATGCGTCCCCATGCCATCAGAGATGCTGGCTTTTGAACGCTGATTACAAGTGGGGTGGTCTTTCTCCTCTTTAGCCCGGAGGACACGACGCCCATGATTTCCAACAAGAATGTCAAATTTGGACTCATCTGACCACAGGACATTTTGCTACAGTCTATTGTAAATGAGCCTTGACCCACAGAACACGGCGGCGCTTCTGGATAATGCTCAACAATGGCTTTCTTTTTGCAAAATAGGGTTTTAGGTGGCATCTGTGGATGGCACAGCAGACTGTGTTTACAGACAGTGGTTTCTTGAAGTATTCCTGGGCCCATTTGTAAGGGTTTGTCCTTGCAGTCCCTCCTCCTGCTGCATTCTTCACCTCCACCTTAACGGGCAACAGGTGTGGCTCGTTAGGGTGGAGGTGAAGGTTTGTTATTTAAGGGGTGGCTGCGCCTTAGTCCTGTGCAGCAGCATTTTGTGAAGAAAGTCCCTGGCATGTGTTTATGCTGCTGCCCCCCTTATGTGCATTTTATGTATTTAATTAAAGAGTTTCTATATTTTTACTCAGCCTGTGCATTTGGGTCCCTTCACTTGCTTTTGGGTACATGGTCCCAGTGCCCGCCGGCTTTGTGTCTTCAGCCGGTGGGGGCAAAACCATGACACGAAGGCCTGAAGGGCCTGAAGATCACAGGCATCCAGTAAAGGTCTCCAGCCTTGTCCCTTATGAAAAAAGATTTTTGCAGTTTCTCTGAATCTTTTGATGAGGTTATGCACTGTCGATGATGAGAACTTCAAAGCCTTTGCAATTTGACGTTGAGGAACATTGTTTTTAAAGTATTCCAGAATTTTTTTTACACAAGTCTTCACAGGTTGGAGAGCCTCTGGCCATCTTTACTTCTGAGAGACTCAGCCTCTCTAACACATCCCTCCTATAGCCAATCATGTTACACACCTGATGCCTGTTAACTTAATTACTTGCTAAATGTTCCTTCAGCTGATTCTCTTATATATTAATTGCTTTTTCAGCCTTTTTTGCCTGTGTCTCAACTTTTTTGAGACTGGTTGCAGACAGAAAATTTGAAATAAGCTCATTTTGTGGATAAAAATTTTCAACATTTGAAATGTTATCTTTGTTCTATTGTAAATAACATATTGGCTCATGTGATCTTAAAGTCATTGCATTTTGATTTTATTCACAATATACACTTCGTCCCAACTATTTCAGAATTGGGGTTGTATATAAAATACTTGTTTCAATAATTGTTAATTTACGGTAAATGTTCTTGTGAAAAAGAATTTGCCCCCCTCTCGATTTACTTTATTTTTTGCATATATGCCACAATAAAATTTCAAATCTTGAGAAAAATATAATATAAACCAAGAAGAACATGTGGAAACAAACTGCAGTTTTTAAATTATTGCATCATTTATTGAAGGGAAACTTTCATCTGACACCAGCACTCAGTGATCATCTAGATACACATTTGAACTACTGGGAGGGAACCTCCTTTGTCTCAAGAATGGCCTCAATTCTTTGTGGCCTGGAGACAAAAAGGTACTGAAAAAATTCCTTATGTGGACATGACAGCATCACGCAGTTGAGGCAGATTTGTCAGCTGCCCATTTGTGCCACAAATATCCGATATTGACACATGGCCACATACGTCACAGAACTACGTATCTTGAGATGAAGTTTTCTATATGGCTCAGGGCATTGTCCTGCTGGAAGTGACCATTAAACACTGGGAAGACAGCGGCTATAATAAAGCACAGTCAGTAAAAATACTCAGGATGCTGGGGTATTCAAATGATTCTCGTTGGTATTACGAAAAATATTCCCTGCACCATTATGCCACCTACAGCAGCCTAAACCATGGATCCGTTGATTTGTGTTGTTTACTTCAAATTCTGGCCCTTCAATCTGAGGGTCTGCATATCACAGCAGAATTGAGAGTCAAACCTTTTTTTTCCAGTAACACTTCACATTAACAAGTTATTTTTGCCCACAGAACTGCCGTACACTGGCGGTTTTTGTTTTTCACACCAACCTCTGTCAACTCTTGAGACTGTTCGGCAGTAAGAGCACAGGAGATAACCATTTCCTGCAATACTCAAACCACAGTGGCATCTGTAATCACATTCATATTTCTTCCCTATCCTGGCATTAGGTCTGCACATTAACTGAACATCTTGACCATGTAATGCTTTCATGCCCTGAGTCCTTGCAATATGATTGGCTGATGAGATATTTGCAATAATGAGCCGGGGCTCGTTTCAAGCAGAGCCATATAGAGAGAGGGCCACATCAATGTAAGTCCAAAATTCTTGATGGTCACATAATTCATTGAGACTGCAAATAATTCCAGGAAGTTATGCGTTCATGAAATAGGTGATTTTATGAGACATACCGGTGGTTTTCAGTGATTAGTAGTCAGTAAATAATGTAATTTCTGCCTTGCTGATATATTTTAGGCTTGAGCTAATGTTAGCCATCTAATCAAAGAGACATCAACGCTAAACAACCACGAAAGAATTACACTCAAAACAACAGAATGTTGAATATTTGCACCCTGCACTCCAGCAGTTTTAGTGCCTTATGAATATTAAAATTGTTTTACTACAATGAGTATGTATCTTGTATCTTTTTATTTTGCACTTAATACTGCAATTACTTCATGAAAAATAAATCTTGAATAAACTCAGAAACATGAATAGCATATGAGGCAGTTTGTCTGTGCTCTTTCCTCCATGTTGTCCTTGTAATAATCTCTACCATGGTTTGCTGTGCTGCGTGGGGATGCTCCAGTTGCTGGGGGGTGGAGTGAAAATGTACATTTTTACAGTGATGTGGAGAAGGGGAAAAAATTGCAGGCTCAGTTCAGCAGGAGCAATCAAACAATCATTAAATATTACAACAACAAAAATGTGAGGTAATCATATTCAGGCACTGCACTTGAAATTTTTCACAACCGAAGACTGCATGATTTGTAAGCTCACTGTCCAGTTGATTACAAATAACAGGGAAAGGCTTGCACAGCTTAGGGAGTTAAGACTCCAGGTGCAGGGTGAGTGTCTACACTACATCTACAGTATTGTATTGCTGGGAGTCCTCTGCCTCTTACGGGATCCCCTGCAGTTCTTCCGCTGAAAGAGAGGGGGAGAAAAAGACAGGAAATGGGGTAGACACACAAGGCTTGGATGGGATATTGTACTGAGAGATGAGTTGTGGTCTTTGTTTCCTAACTTAAGTTATGAATCTTAAGTAGTTGTGATCATCAGCTTTTGCAACCAATGTTTAACAAAGTATGGCAAGTGGCATCAGTTAAAGACTTTGTATAAAGTTGGATTGTGTTCTTTGTAGTCTTTCAGACAAGTAATCCTGTGCAGCTAAATACACTGCCCAGCCAAAAAAAAAGTCACTGTTTGGAAATTAATGAACAAATTCTTTGATTGGATCATTATTGCGGTGATTAATATGTTTCAGCTGGCAATAATCAGTTTAACCCTGACTGATGAAGCACATCGTTACTCATTTCTTAAAAAATCATGTAGGAAGAACATCCCCTGATGGTGGAAAAGATGGAACAGTATTTCAGAACTGGCAAATTATTGGCCTGTATTTTGCAAAGAAAACGATGAATGACAAAAACAAGTATGAGGAATCATTTTCACAAACAAATTTGCCACCACAAAGTCCTGACCTTAAACACACTAAAAGTTATTGGGATGTGCTCAAAAAAGACCACGATATATGCATATAGTTGTCAAAACAATGACAATAGGATTATACTCTGTAATCAAAGCTACTGGGGTTCCAACTAAATATTTTAGTCTGCAACTTTTTTTTAGCCGAGCAGCGTATTTTTAGTAGTCAGTTTGATTCCCTACTTAGCCCTCTTTGCTTCATGTCCCAAAATTATTTGGCCAATAAATTCAGTTTTCAATCTTGTATTTGGTCCTCCAGCTTCCCTCTCCCTTAATCATAAACCCAAAATTAGCAGAGCAGCAACATAATATTGACAGGTAATGGTCAAGAGAATTTCAAATCCTTAAACACTCAAAATATAGATTAAATTTTAGTTTACTGTGTTGAAGTTAAAAAAATATCTCCAACAATCAGTATTAATAGCGATGTATCACAGCAAACGATTGCTCTTTTCTTTATTATTGTGTGACGTTAACTTAATTTCATTAGCAAACATAAGCTACCTTGTACTCAAAGGGAACCTCAGTTCACCATCTCCATTACTATAACAAGTCTGTTGATATATGTACATTAATTCTCTAACATTTCAGTCCTCCACCCCACTCTGCAAAAAATCACATTTAAGAAGCATGTACTTAGCTAGTATCTGAGCCTATTTTGTTGTCCATAAACGTTCTGGAATAGTGCAGGGGATAATCCATTAAAACGCTTGACTGTACGTGTTAATTTAATTCAGATGTGCTGACAATACTCAGTCTAATTCTTTAAACGTCTTACCTTTAGCGAGATCATCATGGGCCATTCCGCTTCCACTCAGCTGCAAGACTAGTCTTTGTCGCTAACCTCCAGGAACTATTGAGAGACTCCATGGTCCGCCATTTCTGTACAAAAAACAAAAGTGGCCCATTGAAGTGAATGGAGTTGACACAACTCTCTCTCTCAATATGGCTCTGGTTTCAAGTGTAGTGGGAGTGCCAATTTGCTAAATTCTCTAAATTCTGCCTGCTTATTATGGAAACATTCACAGAAAAATTGCAATATAAAGCCACAAACGTGTTACAGGTGTGCTGAAGAACAAATCAATTTGAACAACTATTTTTCTCATTCTCCTACTTCATTGTGTTTGTATTGTACTTGTATCCTCTCTTTTCAGCACTTCTTTTAATAAGTATCTAAGAGGTGAAAAAGTCAGCTGGCAGTCTAGCGGAACTGTAACAATGTATACACTGTTAAAAAAATAAAGGGAACACTAAAATAACACATCCTAGATCTGAATGAATTAAATATTCATATTCAATACTTTGTTCTGTACATAGTTGAATGTGCTGACAACAAAATCACACAAAAATTATCAAATTTATTAACCCATGGAGGTCTGGATTTGGAGTCACACTCAAAATTAAAGTTGAAAAACACACTACAGGCTGATCCAACTTGTCCTTAATGTCCTTAAAACAAGTCAAAATAAGGCTCAGTAGTGTGTGTGGCCTCCACGTGCCTGTATGACCTCCCTACAACGTCTGGGCATGCTCCTGATGAGGTGGCGGATGGGAACGAGCGGGCCAGTCCATAGCATCAATGCCTTCATCTTGCGGGAACTGCTGACACGCTCCAGCCACACGAGGTCTAGCATTATCTTGCATTAGGAGGAACCCAGAGCCAACCGCACTAGCATATGGTCTCACAAGGGGTCTGAGGATCTCATCTCGGTACGTAATGGCAGTCAGGCTACCTCTGGCGAGTACGTGGAGGGCTGTGCGGCCCCCCAAAGAAATGCCACCCCACAACATTACTGACCCACCGCCAAACCGGTCATGCTGGAGGATGTTGCAGGCAACAGAACGTTCTCCACGGCGTCTCCAGACTCTGTCACATCTGTCACATGTGCTCAGTGTGAACCTCCTTTCATCTGTGAAGAGCACAGGGCGCCAGTGGCGAATTTGCAAATTTTGCCGTTCTCTGGCAAATGCCAAAAGTTCTGCACGGTGTTGGACTGTAAGCACAACCCCCACCTGTGGACGTCAGGCCCTCATACCATCCTCATGGAGTCGGTTTCTGACCATTTGAGCAGACACGTGCATATTTGTGGCCTGCTGGAGGTCATTTTGCAGGGCTCTGGCAGTGCTCCTCCTGTTCTTCCTTGCACAAAGGCGGAGGTAGCGGTCCTGCTGCTGGGTTGTTGCCCTCCTACGGCCTCCTCCACGTTTCCTGATGTACTGGCCTCTCTCCTGGTAGCGCCTCCATGCTCTGGACACTACGCTGACAGACACAGCAAACCTTCTTGCCACAGCTCGCATTGATGTGCCATCCTGGATGAGCTGCTCTACCAGAGCCACTTGTGTGGATTGTAGAGTCCATCTCATGCTACCACTAGAGTGAAAGCACCGCCAGCATTCAAAAGTGACCAAAACATCAGCCAGAAAGCATAGGAACTGAGAAGTGCTCTGCAGTCACCACCTGCAGAACCCCTCCTTTATTGGGGGTGTCTTGCTAATTGCCTATAATTTCCACCTGTTGTCTATTCCGTTTGCATAACAGCAAGTGAAATTGATTGTCAATCAGTATTGCTTCCTAAGTGGACAGTTTGATTTCACAGAAATGTGATTGACTTGGAGCTACATTGTGTTGTTTAAGCGTTCCCTTTTTTTTAAGCAGTGTATTAAAAAAATTCACTACAGGCCAAAATATTTCAAACACCCTGAATTTTTCAGAATTCGGCCAGTTTTGGTCATCTTAAAGTTAATTTTGCACAACAAAGAAGCACCAGATGCCAAAGCGACCCTTGTATTGACTAAGAATGTTGGTTGATGAAAACTGCACATCTTAAAATTCAACCTGAGTTACTGGGGATGACCTTGACTTTTTTTCAAACTCATTTTTTTGATAAACATATTAAAAACTGTCGTGCTTTTCTCAAGGTGGAGATGTTTCGGGCCATTGCAGCACATTCACCCTTGTCAGCCATATTCATACTTTTATTTAATGAAAAAAAAAATTGCCCCCTCACCATTTTTACCAGAACCCCTCAGTCACTTCATCCTGGTCCCAGGTCTGTGGTAGGAAACCCTTTTATATTTGAAACAAAGAAGATAAAACATCTTTAAATATATCTTGGTGTTAGTTTAATATTATTTACTAACACAAACACATTCTGAGTACAAGAAGAACCAGTTAAATGGTGACTGATTCCAAACCTTTGGGCAGTAGAGAGCACTTGCCCTGTAAAAGGTCAAACAAAATGTTTTTTTTTTTTAAATTATACCCCCTGCAAAAAAGTTTAGGGGGGTATACTGGATTTGCTTTGTCCGTCCGTGTATGCGTGCGTGCGTGTGTCTGTGCGTGTGTGTGCGTGCGTGTGTCTGTGCGTCCGGACCTAGATCTCATAACCTACTCATCTGATTTTGAAAATTTTTCTCCTTGCTGGAAAGTTTATTGACAGTGGTACTGCCCGACTACTTGTTGTTCCGGGGGGTATCATGTAAGCCATGCTTAGTGACTTAATCTAGTTAGTTTGTTTGTTTGTTTTTTTTAAATTATTATTTATTTTAGGTCAGGGTGGGAAATTTTTTACTTGCTACAGTGACATAAGGACCCCATTGTATTGATAATGCCAGAGAGCTGTCAGTCATGCAGGCTTTCAATGCTTGCAATAAAAAAAGTGAAGAACAAAATGTCTGAAGTTTTTCTGAATGCACTGAGTTGAGGCAGCTAAAACTACAAGTTCTTTTGCACACTCCAGGGCAAAAAATGGGCTAAGCCCAAACGGCAAATAATCAAGCTTTTCATGGTCTTAACAGCAACAAACTCGAATTAAACAAATAGATAAATTCTACTAGTATATGATGGCATGCCCCTTAGATTTCACAACATGCATAAGCCTTCTGGGTAAACTTGCTGACAACTTTTTTTTTTTTTACAAGAAAGAAGAGTGTTCCTCAATAGAATGCAACTTTTCATCTGAAAGAGGCAAGCCTTTCTGCAATATTCTCTTGTACTCCAAAGCATTTACAGTACTTGTCTTTTCACAGTGAAGCAACTCTGCTTCTCCTTGAAGCAAATTCCAGCTATTTCTAACCGTTTACTGCGGCAAAAGTTAATGAGCAAATGGTAGCTCAGACGGTCTCAGGGGAGTGCATGTTTAATCCCCTCTGTTTTTTTCTCACTATTGATTTGTTGTTAGGACCATTAAAAGCTAAATATTTTTTGCAATTTTGTGCTTAACATATTTTTTTGCTCAGTATTGTAAAGTCTGCTCCATATTTTTAAAACGTTCCTGTTGACAATACCTCAGAGAGTGTGCTTGTTTTTCCTGCTTCACAAATTGTTTTCCTGAATTAGATACAAGGGCAGTCTTTTCTAGAACCATAAAGTTAATTGTTGAGAGAATAGTACAGGAGAGCTACATTATTCAGCCCGGGCAGAAAAATTTTACATGGGGTGGCAAAGGGGTGGCAAGAGGTCTGGGAGGGGTGGTATGGGACGTCTTCAGTGCAGTATTATGAAATCCCCAATTCCAATGAAGTTTGGACATTGTGTAAAACGTGCATAAAAACAGAATACAATGATTAGCAAGTCTCATAAACCCATATTTTATTCACAATAGAGCATAGACAACAAGTCAGACGTAAGTACAGAAAGGCAGAGGTTCACCAATCTGCCAAAAAACTGTGTCTAAGAATTGGGGAACAATTTCAGAAAAATATTCTTCAATGTATTTATTGTACAGTATGTCCCAATAACAGGAAACCAAGAAAAAAGGGCTAATTCTATATCAATTACTTAACCTTATTTGATTAAAAATAGCATTCAGTGTTACATAACAATGTCTTGTATCTAATGATATCAAGTAAGCGGAGGTTGTGCCACACTCAACTGAACAACAATGTCACTTTTGGAGTAAGTCAGTAACCATTTTGCACCAGATTACATAAAATGATGACAGGCCTAAACACGGATGAACAGGGATGATCAGTTTCATGTCAACTCTTCATTGTCAGGGCCGTTAGTGGTTTAGGGTATGTAATATGTACTGCTTTAAATGTAAACCCTACTAGCTGCATGACAGATGTGCTCAAATCATGCAGCAGACAACAGAACAATGAGTTCTGAAAATGATGCCTGACTGATTTTGTTTTCTTTTATGATGTGAAAAAGTACACAACTGTGTAATTAATAGTCGTAATTAGTTTTATAGATACTAAGTTTCAACAGAATACTTCTTATTTTATTCCCAGTTTCCCTTTTTCTGGACGCACTGTAATATTATGCCTTCCAAGATGTAGCAGAGTGAATATTTAGGCCTAATGAAATAAAAGTACCTCAAAATAAATACAGAAAAAGTACTTAAGTCACAGTCCAGGACTGATATTGGCCATCTCTTTTAAGAGAGCTTCAGATGACGATTGTTGTGCTGTGCAGCAAAGCGTCTCACAAACATATCCAAATCTAGCTCTTCTGCACATTGTTTCTCAATACTGAGAACAGCTAGATTTCTAAGACGATCGTCTGATGATTGTCAGGCTACATAGACCTCTAGTCGGATACTGCTCCTGCCGCGAGTACTTATGAGCTACGTCAAAAAACGGAATTGCCAGATCTATACAAACATATATATGGTAAAATAATAACAATTATATTTTAAGTTTCAATGAAATTTAAGAAATTTTGCCTGGTTCGGCTGACATGTGCCAAATTCATTAGGACATACCATCCGTATGTTTACAACAAGGGCTAACGGTGGTAGGTACGGACCCGCCCATACCTTTACCTGTGATAGAATGAGAGGCTAATAATACTGCTGCCTTACCTTTCGTATACAGGCAAGAGATACGGGCCGTGCCCGTAGCCGCTGCCTTGAGAGTAAGGACCTGGTTTTATTATGCAGCCTCATTGCTGTGATATTGTTCACATAACACTGAAACTTAACAGCGACCCTCTGAATTCAACATGCCTGTTTTTGATATCTCGCTAAATGCTTCATAAACTGTTCTCGTTTTTACTATAATAAAAACTAACCGAAGGGAAAAATGCTCCTACAAATCACACGGGAGTGAGTCACTTTTCACCAGCGATTAATGAGCGCATTGAACCATCGCCTTTAGCATACGTTCCATCTATTACAAATTTAACTTAACTTTAACTTCGTGTGTTAAAACATCACCAGGGGAAACGGAATTTACCTGGAGAAAGTTGGGTGGCTAGTGGCTCCACTCTGCTGCGCTGCACGCAGACTCCAACATGAGTCCATGACAACTGACACATGCCAGCGCGGAGCAGGAGGCTCGTCACGCAGACTCCGCGCTGCAGGACTGCAGCCATTTGAAGAGCCAAATATTAAATATAAATTTTTTTTTTTGGTGAATTCATCTTTTATTTCGATGCTTTAAAGGGGCTTTTAGACATAGTGGTGATTTGTTTTACTAGTATAGTTTTCAGAACATTAAAGTTAGGGGGCAGCTGGGGGGGCAAGGCTGGACAGTGGGGGAGGGGGGGCAGGGGCAGTTTCCCCCCTCTGCCCCCCTGTAGATCCGCCCCTGAGCCGGGGCCCTCGGAACAAGTGCGACTGAGATGCCAACCATTTGATTTGTAGCAGCACTTCCTTTCAAGTAAATGTACTGATATTTTTTCTTTTTTCTGAAAGTGATCAGGATTTGTTTTTGTCGTTCACTCTATCCCAGTGATAGAGAAAATTGTCCTCAGTCGGAAACAGTCTTACTGCTCGTTGTGACGTGCCTTCTTTTATCTTCATTGTTTAGTAAATTAATTGCTTGGATGACTGCCTCATCTTGCAACAATTCAACAATTATTTTGAGGGAAAAATTGCACATTTACAGACAAAAAGGAACATAAGAATTGATACAACAAAGAGCATCTTATCCCTTCAGTTCAATAATGGAGGTGGATCATTGGCTGTTTTCATATTGTTATGCGTCATTGGTCCAAGGTTGTGAAGCAAGATCGATGACTTGATGAATTCAAACAGGTGCTTTACATTTTTTGTGGAATGCTTGGCTGTCTCAGTTAGGTTATATTTAGATTTTAACTTGGGATAAATCCGGTGCCCTCCACTGATATTGACTTGGCACCTTTGGTAAATATTAGCTAAGGCTATGAAAAAAAAGTGGTTGTTCTTAATCCTTTCAATCTTGTATTCAATCTTGTTTGTTGCTGCCATCAAATTCAAAATGAGCTAATATTTTTGAGGAGTTGATAAAGTGTCTCACTTTCAGCATCTGATATGTTGTCTGTTTTCTGTTGTGAATAAAATGTCTGTTTATGAGATTTGCAAATCATTGCATTCTGTTTTCATTTACATTCACACAGAACCCGAACTTTTTTGGAATTGGGATTGTACATCAACTTGTTTGCTTCAAAGATATTTCACTCGGAGCACAGTGCTAGGTTAGATTCCACCGCAAAATGAGAATACTAACACGGCAGGTTGAGGGCAGGATAGTTTGTATTCAAATCGTGATTTTATTCAGTCAGAAAATTATTTAACCTACCAAAGGCAATTGTTTCAAAAACTAAAACCGGATATTACAAACACCAAAAAGCAGCAATAGCCAAAAGAAATGTGGCCCAAAGTCAGAGCTCTCTGGCAGGTATAGACAGTTATTAGAATTGTCTCTAATAACAACAGAACTACAACTCAAAAACTCTCCGCAGAATTTAATCAATTCATATCTGAATCAACCTTGTCAATATCAGTGTCATGAGCGTCACTAGGCTTGTGTTTACAGCACTGCTTTTTGTCACTGGTATTATATCCCAGGTTATTTTCCGTACACATTTTGTTTACATTGCTCACAATTACATTCTTAAAATAATGTAAGGTGCGATTCAGGCATGTGATAACTTGCATTGTGAGCTTTAAACAGAAGCATTGGAACTTGACCTTTAAAGCATTGATAGTCTGCTGCTCATTCCTATCGACTTCCCTTTTACTGATTTCACTGGATTCTGAAGTTCCAGCTCAGATGCGGGAGTAACGGGGAGTGTAGTTATTCTGTAATATTATCCAGCCTGAGTCAGATCTGAGACGTGTTGGCTGACCAGCGGGCTGAGAGTACACTAGACCAGTAAAACAACACCTATTACCTTGTTGTGTCGTGGGAATTAATGCCTTGGTTATTATTTTGATACTGAATGTGGCTGTTATAACTGAGATGAATATAATGCTTTACTCCTTAATTTAATTGAAAATTGTAGGAGTTTCTCCATTAATGTCTGGGAAAAATTACATTGTATTTTGCACTGGCCACTGAAAAGGCTTTGGCGACTTTGCCGATTCATGGAAGTGGTCACTTCATTATTCCGATGCATTTCATTCAGGGCAGTGGCCAAAACCTGTCTTTGGTAGAGTCAGGGGCAAGTTCTTTTAGAGGTGCACCCTGGGTGATAGATACTGCCTATTCTTATCACCGTATGATCTTCGCTGAGAAACCTGATAGTGAATATTGTAGAAATGTGATATTTAAAAGATGTAAAAATAATTTTCTTATCTTTCATTTTCTCATATGTTGTTTAATCTTCAGTTTTTTTTTTTCACTTTCCCCTTCTGAGCCACCATATAAGTAAAGTAATGTTTCATACACAACACAGGGTGAAGTCAGGTAATTTGGGACACTTTTTTTAGTAATGTCCAAGAAAACAACCTCAATTTTTGAAGACTTCCTTAAATTTTTCTTTTACAACTTGTATTGGATCTCTGCTACATCTGTAAAGAAAATATGATAACAATTGAAATACATTTCAGGCTTTGAACCTTCAAACTCATCAAGAACTCCCACCTCACTTCAATGGCATGTTCGTGTAAATTGGGAGAGTGAGTCAGATAAAATGGGACAATTTGAAATCCCCTTTAAAGGTTCTGTCTCCCCCAACTGAATGTGTTTGAGTGTGAAAGAGAGGGAGAGAGACATGCAAGTAAGCAAACATTCACAAACACTTGTATCGTGTGAATGTATGTGTCACAAGCACAGACGCGCGTGTGTGTGTGTGTGTGTGTGTGTGTGTGTGCGTGTGTGTGTGTGTGTGTGCGCGTGTGTGTGTGTGTGTGTGTGTGTGTGTGTGTGTGTGTGTGTGTGTTTGCAAGTTTGTAGCAATGGTAGCTAATTTTGGGTTATTGTGGCTGCTATGGTGTCAAAGCATCATTTTCAATATTTATACTTGACAAAAATGTGAAAAATGTCTGTATTATGACAGGGTTGCATGAAATAGCATCATAACTCATGATTTTATGGCACCTGGTTGCCCAGAAATATACAGGTTTCACTTCAGAAAACGGTCCCATTTGACATGTTTTTATCCAATTTTACCTCATGCATTCAGGGAAAATTGAACAGTCACTTAAAACGAGTCCCCATAAAAGGTAACGTGAACTGTGAAAATAATTCTAAATAAAAAATTAAGTTATACGTCTAACAGTTAACAAATTGCGACATTTCAGAACCATTTTTGGTTTTATACCTGCATTGTTTCAGCTGCAGTACTCCTATTACCAAAATAGCAAATCATCACCCCATATTGCTCACCTTTCAAGTTCAGGGACCAGTGATCTTTTTTTTTTTTTGCTCTGTCCATCATAGTTATTTCTGACAAATAAAATGATTCTTTCATGTGAAGGACATTTGTTGCAACAGTGCAGTAGAATGTCTGGTGATAGGTTGGTGATATTTAAAGATAGAAAATCTTATTTTAACCTTATGTCCCACATTACCTGACCTCACCCCTATGTGATTTTAAAGTTGATATGACTAAAATAATAACATCATCTCTTATCATTGAAATAACATCAGTTATTTGATCACAAACAATCAAATGAAGGAGATTCATTGCATGAATTTCCGTCTTATTTTTTGCGCAGATCATTCGAGCTAATTCATATCTTTCCCCTTATGAAGATGAAACTTCAGTATTTGCACATGCTAATTTTTAGGGCTGAGGCTAAACTGTTATGCTATTCAGACTCGGTAAAGAAGTGAAGGTCTAGTGAACAATTTTCCCCTGGCAATTTTCCCAATCAGTCCAGCTGCCTCTGTTGGCTGGAGGAGTCATTTGTTTTTACCACCTGCTGTGTGGAAACCTGTTTTATCCCATTGTGCTTATAAAAGATAACCATACTCAGAGGAGCAGAGCTCTCCACATGATGTTACTTGTTATTTTTCTTCATGTGTTGGTTTTTACCTTTTGAACCTGAGAAAATATATGTTCTGGCAAGATTTTGTGTGTGGTATTTATTTATGATTTATATATTATATCAAATCATTGTTTTGAATTAATATTTTACACATAAGCATAGTTGCCTGATGTTGATGTATTTCATTTAAAAAAAGAAACACAAATAAAAATGCGTTTAATCAAAGGCTGTATAAAAATTTACATCCTGGCCAACAAAGTTCTATGTGATATATTCTGTTCTGTATGAAAACTTCCTCTCAGAGTCTGGGTCATCATATGGGACAAGTGTGTCAAGATTATGTTTAATCATTGTCATTCTCAGAAACTCTTATACTGAGATTTTTGTCAGGGTAATGCTCTGTAGAAAAACAATTAAGCAAATGTCTTCCGAACTGTTGCAAATATTGTGTTCCTCCTAACTTAGAGGACCGCTCAGGGATGCAGGCGTTTCATCAGAGAAGCACATTCAGTGAAAGGCCGTGGGTTTGCTTTATGCAGTTGCTATGCAACCAGACAATTGGATGTTCCAAAATTAATCTATAATGAGTGCCACCAGATAAACACTACCGCTCACTATGGCATAAGTTTAAATGAATTTATTTTAAGAACAAGGTGTGAAGTGCTTTTCCACCATATTGTATCTCCTGTCATTATCAATCTTCCATCACCCTGTTATTGAAAAAAAACAACCACTTTGAGTGCAGTACTCCTCCTTTTCAATCTGTGGTATTTGCTGAGATTTACACCATCAATCTGGTGGACATAGACCATGACAGTGTGTACTTGGTATGCGCTTATGTGCACTGAAGTGTCAGTGCATGCATTTCTGTGTGCCTGGAGCTTCTGTGGTGGTGTATCAGTGACAGTGGCTATTTCCTGGGTCCCCTGGAGGACAAGAGAGCGATGGCTGTGTGATCACAGGGGCCTAGCTGGCTGTCTCCTTTACTGCCACACTGCAGCTGGAGGATGATTGATGGAGCTGCAGACGCGAAATGCTGCAGTGTTCCTGCTAGAGATCCAGGGAAGTGGCAGTACCCCTAAAGCAGAGGGCCTGGAAGTGGGAAGACATCATAGAACTAGTCTGTGGACTTTGACTGAATCAATAACGTCTGGATATGTCAGAACATTGCAGACTCAGGTCAGAGTGAAATATTGTATACTTTTCCTCATACATCACCTGAGCCTTGATGCTGTCAATGCTGTATTTTTAACATGATGTGTCATTCAAAATCCACTCTCAAGAGACAGGAAATCATTACTGTATTGACTGATGCAAGTTATTTTGAAGACGCAAGTGAGGCTAAGAGGGTCATTTTCATCAAATGGCTTTCTGTTCTGTTTCAGCTGAACTCTTTTCTTAATATTTTGCAACCATTTATTTACTGCGAGGCATTAAAAACGTATAATAAATACTGTTTTAAGTTGTGGTAAATGGTTTCTTTTGTCGTTGCAAAACACGGGCTCGGAAAACAGTGCTTTTGGTAGTGAAACTTGCCCTCACTGTTACCCTTACACTGGCAGTCAATTCAGCAGTTTTTATGCATTATCTGACATGACAGAAGACGTTTTATTGAATGTGTTTTTGTGGCGTCACAGATGATGCACTTTGTCAGGGACAACAGCTGACACATTTGGTCATTCTGTGTCATCCCTGCAATCTGGATACTTTCATTTAATGGACATTAATGCGTCCAGAATCTTTTCTTTGAGACTGGCCATCATTCAACATTCAAAATTTTTGATTCTTCCGCGATTCATTTGTTTGTGTCATTTGAAGTGGGAATGATGTGAGCCTTGATCTTCAACTTTTCATGAGCAAAATGATTCTCCCAATGTGATTCAAGACCCTGATCCAGGGAACTGTGCTGCATTTAGATAATCATAATGAGGTGTTCAACCAAGAAAGGATTCGAACCCCGACTCTTGACATTTTGCAATGCTTACCATACGAGATGGTCATCATGCCGATGAGCAAAAGGAAAACCTATCAGTTTTCAAAGTAGACAATACCAAGAGTGCCAAGGGCCCTGAAAGTTGCCAGCAGTTACAGCTCCAACAGGAAAAAAGTAACTAGCATCAGTTCGCGGATTCAACAGCAAGCCAACATAAATTCTTGCAGACTACATTGTCTATACGATATTGGCGTTAACCCTCAATTAACCAAACCCATTTCCAATTGTGTTAAAATTATTTTCCTATGCAAAAATGTTTATTTTGGGCCATTATTTGAAAAACAGACAAAAAATTGTTTTGACACATTTGGCCCACCTTTCCAAATTTCTAGCAAATCTGCTACTTTGGGTAATAATGCTAATGAAAAAATTAAAGTGACATACCATTCAATTGTGACATACCTCATCTGTGGATGAGGAGGCTTACTTTAGCCTGGTCACAGCACTGCAGGACTGGTGCCAGGCCAGCTACCTGCAAATGAATGTGACCAAAAACAAAAGAACTCATGTCACTAACGAAACCAGTGGATAGTGGCATCATCCTCCCTGTCATGCTTAACAACCAGCCCGTTGAACAGGTTAATCATTTTAAGTACCTTGGCACAATTATTGACCAGTCTCTAACTTTTAATGAGAATTCTGACAGCATTTTTCAGAGAGCCAACCAGCGATTGTTTTTAATCAGTAAGCTTTGGAGCTTTGGTGTCAGCCAACACATACTTGAAATGGAGTCTGGTGGAAAGCATTTAATCATTTAATTACTACTTGGTTTGGTAACCTGAGTGTGAAGAACAAAAACAAGCTCTTTAAAATTGTAAAAATTGCTGGGAAGGTGATTGGCAAGTCACAGACTCCCTTTTGCAATATTTTTGACAGGGCTGTACTCAGGAAGGCTAAGGTATAAATGCAGATGGCTCACACCCACTGCACTCAGAGTTTCAGTTGCTTCCGTTTGGCCGTAGATTTAGGATGCTAAAGCTAGCCGGAATATATATAAAAATTCCTTTGTTCCTCATTCTGTTCTGGCACTGAATGCCCACTGACAGCGTCTGGTTGGACCTTTGTGGTTTTCATTTGATAGTTTCTACTTGTTAAGCACATATGTATCTTGTTATTGCTCTTGATGTTAGGGGTTATGTAGTATGTAACACTTCATCTGCCTACTGCGGCAGATACATGATTCCCTACAGGTGCCACATTAAGCTGTTATAACACGTTTTTGCCATTTGACCTTCACCTTGAGGCTCAAGGTGAAATTTGAACAACCGAGAATGTTTGGCATACATGATTCCCTTTAGGTGCGTCATTCAAATCTAAGCTCTAAATGTCATATTTTTGCCATTTGGTCTTCACCTTAAGGCCCAAGGGCAAATGTGACCGACTCACAATGTTCGGCATACCTGATTCCCTATAGGTGCCTAAGCTGTAAATTCCATATTAAGAGAATTATAGCACAAAACACCCCAGAAAATGATGAAGTCCAGACACGTTGCCTACGTGGCGCTATGAAGGAGCGATTCAATCTAAACGCCGTTTACACCGTTGAAGCAGGTCATGATACTGATACCATTGCTGTGATTTAAAAAAAAAATCATCTGACAGTTGTTGAGATAATTGTACATAAGTGCCAAAAATGGCCATTTTCGACATAAAAATGGCCCCCAAGTCTAAACGAACTTTTTCAATCAAAAAATTTTTTGTTTGAGCATTAACTCGATAACCAATTTGATCACATCCCCAAATTTAAAAAAAATTCATCAGACTGTTTTTCAGATACGGCTTTAAATGGACAGCGCCAACACCGACGATGCCGCCGAACGCAAAGTGACGACATTAGGTTACTGGCCTACGGCCAGCAACCTAAAAACCACTTTGCGTTTTTAATGCCTCTCAGTATACAAAAATAAAGTTGAAAAAAATGATTATAAAGAATTCATAATCATAATTCAAGCTTGCCTTGAAACTAGAAATGGTATCATAAAATGGACCAAGAAATGGGTAGTCAATGTATGAAAGAGACCTACTATGCTTTTTTTTTTGTTTTTACCCCTTTCTTGGTGTTTTATGTAGTATATTGAGTAGGGATGTAATAATATTAAGCCGCAATTTTCTTTCTTTTTTTTTTTTTTTTTAGCATAGTTAGACCACCTGCTGCCATGGGGTGAAGCTTCCCCTTTTCCTTTATTAAACGTGATGCAGTCTTGAACGAACGGCTGCCGAAAGTGCCAAACATCTGATGGTATATGAAATGCTTTTATATAAAACTTGACTGACATCATTGTTTTTCGGCGACAAGCTGAATGGAGCTCAGCGAAAGGCCACTGAATTGTCTCGTTTTAACCAATTAGGCTGCTCTTACCTTGTCCCTGTGTTGACTCCGCTCAATTAGTAATCTAACAGTGGATTAACTCATTTACTAAATTGAATGAGTAGATATTCCAATTTGTTAACATAGCATGTTTGAAAGTTGCATTTTTTAGTTTAAATGGCCATAGAACCTCACAGATTTGCATATATGCGATTGCATAATTTTTTTGTGGGCTTACATTTATGGGCCATTTTGTGCGGCTGTGGTAATTTATATAGCATTTTTAGGAGATTATTAAGGATTAATCAGGAAAAAAAAGTATTTGTTTTAAGACTGCCCTGGATTTCTAGTGTCTCAAAAATACAAATGGTGGAAAACATTATGCAAAGCAGGCGAAACATGAATGTGAGATATAAACTATTGCAATTCTAACTTTGTAAGCCATTTTATGATGCAAGCACAGTAGCAAAAATAGTGTTTAATTGTGTTATAACAACCCTAAGCCTGACTATGCTGTCCCATAGGTTTAATTTTATAGCATTGTTCAGATTTGTCAAAACATGTTGAAATTGATGTTCTTACCTTGGTAGTGGTCTAGAGATAAAAACTTTTTATTGTTTTTAATCTACTAAACAAGCAAGCTTGGACAAATGTCACTGAATCGATTATGATGTAGAGGTAGTAGCAGTGCGACCAGGGCCGGCGCTAGCCATTTTGGTGCCCTAAGCATAAATGCTTTATGGTGCCCCCCCACATACCCACCCACCCAACCCCACCCCTGACAGAAATTAACAATATCTGAGTATTTGTCAGTTTTGCTTTATTTTACAAAATAAGTTGAGATAGAGATAAATAATAATATTAATAATATAATAATAATATTATTATTATTATTATTATTATTAAGAAATTAATAACAATAATTAAGTCTTTATAAAACACTAACAATGGCATCAAATCCTCAAATAAAAATAAATAATCTAAATTTTAAAAAAATGCCACGACTATTAACAAATAAACATGTTTTTATCTGTTATCACAGTTCTGAGTAAGGAACTTTAAAAGCATATTTTAAAATGCAAGCACCAGTTGTTAGAGGCCCTACAGAGGCACACGTCTGCATTTTCGGGCTGCGAAATCAGCTATCAGGTCATCATATGACAGTTTCTGAGCAATTTCCCCATTGATGCTGATGACAGCCAGACCACTTAAACGCTTCTGGCCCATTGATGGGCGCAGGTATGTTTTAATGAGTTTAAATTAGGAGACGCTTCGCTCAGCTGAGGAAACTGACAGGGATACATCTGCGAATGTGTACAAATAGAAAAACGGATGTAGCTAACTAGAGACGTTTTATGGACACCAATCTGATTCGCTATCAGCCTGTACTCTCCGCAGCTAGCGAGCTAATATAACGCAATCGCCACTCGCATTTCCAGAGGTACAGCGGTCATCTCTTCTGGGCTCATGACATCCTTCATCTGATCACACAGTTTCACGAATGCCCCCCGAGACATCCTGAAATTCTCTCTCCATTTTTTCATCTAAAAATTTCATTGAGCACCACTCTCTCCCAGCAGTCCTTACTCTTAACGCACATCCAGCAAGCACTGGTTTTTGGTAGGAGTGGAGGAAGGCCTATGCTGAGACCAAGAGTTTTACGTCATGTACTTGGAAAGAAATCGAACTATTGACTGAACCATGTAAACCAGGTTTTTCCGATTGTCACATGACTGAACTACATGAAAACGCGTCAAATCAGATTATTGCCATTACCCGATTATTCCCAGTTATCAGATTATTGTGGTCATGTAAACGTAGCTGTTACAAAATAAATCATTGTTAATTAAAACATTGTCTTACCTGCAAGAGACGCGCGAGCATCATCTCGCTGGTTTTTTCTTTTCCGCCCCCTACTCTTGATGCCTTTTCGATTTCGATGACATGTCCAGATCTCCGGAATAAACTTCTGCCAAATTTACGATTGAAGCATAATGGAGCAAACTACTAGGGAGGGGGAGGGGGGAGGGGGCACCAAAGGTAGACCGATGAGAGGGCCGCGCAGGAGATTAATCTTTTTTAGCGTAAATAAGCCTACGTTATTTTTGTATTACTTATATTTATTAACATGCTTTACAAACTTTTATTTTAAATATTAAATACTGTTATTATTATAATTTTTTTATGCGCTTGATTTTTTTGGTGCCCCCCCAGGCAGTTGGTGCCCTACGCGCAGTGCGTGATAAGCGTATGCCGAGCGCCGTGTCTGAGTGCGACTTTGTAAATTTCACCATAATGAGCTTTTTTTCTTATGACGCAATGCTTTATATTCCACAGGCGCTCTTTAGGAACAAAATGGCTATGATGTGCCGATAGAACAGTCAGTATTATCAGCTCTCACTCCAATGACAGGAAACTCTAATTCTTTTACAAAAGTAGTTTATAAAGACAGCCATGGGTCTGAAACTTCCAAAAGACGGATTTTTATGGTAGCAACTGGATTCATTTTTATGAGGAGGAGTTATTTCACTCTTTTTTGATCAGGGGGATTTTGTCAATGAAGCAAAGGAGTTTTGGAAGCGACTTTATTCTGCATATATGATCACACATCAGTGCAAGAAATTGAAAGGGTATGTTGGAATGAAAATTTAGCTACACATAACCCACACGGTGATAACTTCACTAGTTACAATATTCCTACAAGGGAACAGGCAGTCGCCAACTGTTACCTGGCTGCCACATTTTATAGCCTCTGTAGGCAGTATATACTTGAATAGGAATGGCCACATTGCAGCTGGTGCCTGTGACAAATATTATTAGGTTCTTAATTACATGTATTAGCATTCGGTGTCTGGCGCTGTATGCTGTTCTTGAGGGTTCTGTAGTTTTGCTGGTATGGGGAGTATCCTGTCTCTTCCAGTCCTCTTCTCATCAAGGTCCGTCATCTGCAAGTGTGTCAGGATCAGAGCCAAGATACCAAAATATTATTGTCTTCATTTGTTGATGCTCCAATCAACTTTTTACTTATGTGGTGACTGACTGAAACAGGGTGCAGATCGTTGAGCTAATTCAGGCAGACGATTTAAGATATGCCCTTCTCTCAGTCACTCCCATGCATATCAACCAC
Source organism: Gymnothorax reevesii (assembly GCA_029721435.1). Taxonomy (NCBI): domain Eukaryota; kingdom Metazoa; phylum Chordata; class Actinopteri; order Anguilliformes; family Muraenidae; genus Gymnothorax; species Gymnothorax reevesii. Next base: position 89,311,870 of record CM056575.1, read on the forward strand.
AGAGCACCCCTCTGTAGGGCACTATTTTCAAAGTGCTCACCTTCACCTCTACATGCACCTTAATTTCCCATAGAGACATTAGCCTGACACTCTTTGCTCTCCTCTCCTTAAGCTTAGTGAGTCTCAAGATGTGTCAGGGTCTGTGCATCAATGCCAAAATACAATTGTATTTATTCATTAATACACTGCAGTTAAATGTTTGCCTGTGAGTTAGCTGAATTAAATGACATTTTGCAATTTATAACCACATGTATTAATTCGGAGGACACAGGGCACTGCACATCACACCCAAAACACTATACCAACAGTGAAGTTTGGAGATGGGAACATCATGCTGCGGGGCTGTTTTTCAGCATATGGTACTGGCAGACTTCATATAATTGAAGGAAGGATGAATGGAGAAACGTTCCGAGACATTCTTGATAAGAATCTGTTGCCATCTACCTGGATGCTGAAGATGAAACGAGGGTGGACATTTCAGCAAGACAATGATCCCAACCACACAGCCAAGAAAAGTCCCAATTGGTTTCAGAGAAAGAAAATAAAGCTGCTAGAATGGCCCAGTCAATCACCTGACCTAAATCCATTTGAAAATCTATGGAAAGAACTGAAGATCAGGGTTCAAAGAAGAGGCCCCCGGAACCTTCAAGATTTGAAGACCACAAGATTTGTCTGAAAGAAAGGGCCAAAATCACCCCTGAGCAATGCATGTGACTAGTTTCTCCATACAGGAGGTGTTTGAAGCTGTCATTCTCAATAAGGGCTTTTCTACTGAGTATTTAATGAATTTCAGTAAGCGTGTTCACTACTTTGTCCCTGTGTCATTGCACTTAATTACACATAACTTAATTTATGTACTTATTTGTTTTGATTTCTTTGTATGTGTGGATTAGTTGGGTTGTTACAGACATCTGGTGAATGTCATGTCAATAGCCCCATTAAAAAAATATTTACTGAGAAATATGTTGACGCATTCAATACTTATTTTCCTTGCTGTTATCTTATGATCTAGACCTTTTTCATTAATTTTCAACTTTCTGAAAAATCATCAGATCTTTCAATGTAGCAAATCAAAATCTACAAAATTGAGGTCAATTAAATCAATGGAACCATTAAAGCTGACTGACGACCTCTACAAGGCATTTAGTGTGACCTTTGACTTGTTGCCTTGACCTCAATTTCGTTTCTGAAGAATATCTCCCAAACTACTTGCAGTGGCCTACTTTAGTCCCTTGTCACCCAACAGGTAGTTTCAGCAGATTTAGGCTGTTTTTCATTCCATCTGTCCAACAGTCCATCAATCCATGCCTACTCTAGCAAGGGACCTTTGTGGTCTCTGACAGGCCATGTGTCTTTTCACAATACTGAGTAACAAAAGCGTTAAAATAAAACAAGCAAGAAAACACAGATTTATGTTGAATTTTGAAAGTTGTCATCATTGCTTCAAGTAACATCAGCTGTCCAATTAATTCAGCACATATATTAGAGGATAACATTATTCTAAAGCATAACTTAATCATTAGATGAAATAAGGATGGATTCAGATGATTTTACTTATAATTTTCACAGATTGTTGTGGCGTACAAAATTGTGGACACGCAAGGTATGGTCGTGGAAATCAGCTGTCTCACAGCAGCACACTGGAAAACTTTCATCGTCAATAACATTTTTGCTCAGAGCAGGGCTGGCCAACCCTGGTCCAGGAGAGCCGCAGTGTCTGCTGGTTCTCTCTCATACGTGCACCGCCCTCCAACAGGCTTCGCTGTTGGTTTACCCCTCCAAGGCTCCACCTCGGTGCCTGAGAAAGAAAATTTAACTCACATGCTTTGTAGGAGGGGGTAGCATGCTCACCTCCTATATAGCCTCGGCGTTGCCGATGTTCGCCTCCCTTTTTCACTCAGTCGTTGGAAGAGATTGAACAAGGAACAACTCAAGCACAAAGTCTTGTCTTCAGTGCGTATCCCCCACAGTTGCCAAGGACCAACATGATGATTGTTTCGTCTGCTTGGGCTGTTGTCACCAGATGGAGGCCGGTTCGTGTGCCGCCTGTGCAGCGCTCTCCCGGGACGAGCGCGAGTGGTGGCAGCAGTTCTTGCGGGTAGCAGGCACCCTCCAGGCTGGCTCGGCAGTCAGTGGCGGCAGTCCGCTCCAAGCCGTGGGACGAGTACGACGAGGAGAATGACCAGCGCGTTTATGAAGAAGACCCGGCATCCCTCTTCTACGACAAGGAGCCCCCCCAGAGCACCGCTACCCTCTGGACCACCTGCCAGGGCTATTTCAGTTGGCGGCAAAGCGGATGGAGAGCGCTCTGTCTGCGTAGCCCCCTAACACCCAGGGAGATGACTTCACTATGGGCCTGCTGGCGCAGTCAAAGTCCAAGCCGCAGCCAAAGGTGGTTTGCCCTCAGATGCCGCCCATCATCGGCTATGCCCAGCGCGACTGGGGGAATCCAATCGCCGCCAAGTCTCCAGCAGTAGCCTATGCAGCATATTCCACCGTGGCAGGCTGGGAGTGGGATACAGGTGTTCCGGCAATTGAAGATGCTGTGAGGTGGTGTTTGGTACCAACCGCCTCCATGTGGCCAGGCGGTTGGCCGCTACATCCGTCCAAGAAGGACAGGCTGACAGCAAGCCTATTCGACCGCTGTTATGCTAGCGCAGCTCAGGGGGTCGCGCTGGCAAACAACCTGGCTTTTCTGGCTGGCTCCGTGGATCGCCTCACCCATCAGAGGGCAGAGCTGACGAGATTGAAGAGATCCAGACGACGGCGGTGACGATGCTCAGCATGTCGCAGGCATTCGCCATCGCTGCAGGGCGGAGCATGCGTGCAGCTCAAGTGGGTCACCCTCACTTGTGGCTTGGGCTGTCCTCCCTCAATGAGCGCGAGAAGCGGGCGCTCATTAATACACCCATGTCTACCACGTCGCTGTTTGGACCGGACATCCAGACGATGGTCGATCATTTGGAGGCAACCCGGAAAGCAGCAGAGCAGCTGGACTCCCACCTACGCCCACAGCAGTCCGTCAGGGAGCCTTGGTGCTCCCAACCCCCGCCCAGCCGCCACCGCCGTAGGTTGAAAGATCGGTCTTCCGCCTCCGCTGGCCCCAGCCAGCCAAGCCTGGATCCGTGCTGAGCACAGCTGTACCAGTCTCGCCAGGTCCGCACCAAGTGTGCGGTCCCTAGGCAGTCAATCTTGGGGAAATCTGCAAATAAAAGGCATTATCAGAGTCTTTCTGTTCCCGTATTGCACACACTGACACACTGGCTGTTTCAGGTGTTAGCATTCAGGGTAATTTGATACAACCTACCAGAGACAGAGGGATAGCTTTGCCTTCCGTTGATGTGTTTATTAAGAGGGGCTCGTGTGTTCCCACCGCCTTCACTAAACTGTGCTTTTAAAACTGGGGCTTCACTGGTTAATAGCCTGTTGATGAAGCACTGGCTAGCTGACCACCGGCACGGTTCGCATCGCACTACCCATGGTAGTAGCACATGGCCAAATTTGGTTAAATAAAAACTGGATGTTCCCCCTTCTTTCAATACTGGTTTGGTTCAAAACGAATGTTTAAAATCAATGAACTCATTTCATCCAGACGCGCCACCAGCAAAGAAACCTTTACAAACTAAAAGCCAGCATGTTGCTAGCACAGCTTGCTTTAGCAGCATGGCTAAGACACATCAGTGCGCTTCTGCTTCCGGGGAACACGGAAGGGGGGCTGTCCGCCGTTATGGCTCCATGGCTCCTGAGGTGTCACACAACATTCACTGTGCATCGCGGAGATGGGGGGCGGGATGTGTACACAAATGTAATTCTGGTGCAGGGGCCTGCGAACCCGTGGATGAAGCCTTCACTCGTTCTGCCCCACAGCCCAAAGTGTTTTTGGATGCCAATGTGTCTGAGGATAAACGTCAGGAAGGGCTCTTGCTGCGCCCCCACCACCCATGGTGAGTGAGTCACCAGGTGACATCCTTGGGGTTGCAGCTGAAGCATTGCTGTCATTGGCCTCTCAGTCCATTCGGGCAGGGCCCCCCTGTCGAATCCTCCCACAGGGGGCATGGCGTCGCGGGCGGGGCTGGGCTATCGGAAACCATAGAACTGACTGCTTCGCCATTCACGACCCATTATCAGTCATGGGTGAGCCTGTGCGTGCCCTTCCCAGTCTGGCTGGACAGAACGCTGCGGAAGGGATACGCATTGCAGTTTCGCTGCTGTCCTTCCCCATTCAAAGGCATTGTGCGGACGAACCTCTTCAGTTCCGCCCAAAGGACGGTCTTGAAGGAGGAGGTGAACCCGCTTCTACAAAAAAAGGTCGTAGGACTGGTCCCCCTATCGGAAGCTTGAGCAGGATTTTATTCCCCTTATTTCCCAAAAAATTGGTAGGCGTGAAGCCTATTCTGGATCTTCGAGAACTAAACGGGTATATTGCGCGCAGACCATTTCGGATGGTGACGGTGAGGGCGCTGTTGGAATGTGTCAGGCCAGGCAACTGAATAATGTCAATAGATCTCACGAACGCTTATTTTCATGTCCCAATTCTGCCGCGCCATCAAAAGTTCCTTCATTTTGCATTGGAGGACCAGATTTTTCAGTTTTGCCGCCTCCCATTTGGATATTCCCTGGCACCTAGGACATTTTCCAAATGTGTGGAGATAGCGCTAGCGCCACTCCGGTGGAGAGGGATACGGATTCTGACCTATCTGGACGATTAGCTGATCCTGGCCTCTTCCGAGCAGATGGCAACCGTCGATACGATGCTGGTGATGCGACACATTGCACAGCTGGGCTGGGCTATCAACTACGGCAAAAGCACCCTGCAGCCTAGCCAAACAGCAAAGTACTTAGAAATGCCGTTGGACTCTCGAATTATGACCGCACGTCTGTCTGTGGAGAGAGCAGAAGTGATCCTGTCTCGGGCCCAAGTAATACGGGACGCAGTCTCGGTGTCAGCAATCGCATTCATGTTGCTACTGGGGATGGTGGCTGCTGCCCATTTAGTAGTCCGCTTAGGGCTACTGCACATGAGAGATCTGCAGCGCTGGTTCATTCGCCTTCGGCTGGACCCAAGGCAAGACCAGCAGCGCATGCTCCGCATACCAATACAAGCACGGCGGACGTTGACATTTTGGGCCTCACTCAGCTGGCTCCTTGAGGGAGTTCGGATGGAGTGCGTGGCTCACTATACCCATATATTTGTGGAGGCCTTTCTCACAGGGTGGGGCATAACTTGCGGCCCTGCTTCTGTCACTGGTACACAGCAGGGGCCCCGGCGGCACATCAATCTACTGGAACTCTTGGCAGTTCAGAGGGTGCTGCATCATTTTTCCTCACAGTTGGAAGGGAGGCACGTCCCACTGAGACAACATAACCCGCCCCGTCGGCTATTAATGCCGCTGCTCCGCAGGGTACGGGAACAGGGCCTGTCTATAATTGTAGTAGCACCACTGTGCCGAGCGCCATGTGGTTTCTGGATCTCGTCCAGGTGGTATTGGGGAGCCCATGGGAGATTCCGGACCTCCCCCTGACTGGGATTCGGGTGCTGAGCGCCACCCGTGCCCGCCCCCTCATGGTCTGGAAGTTGAAAGGGTGAAGTTGACTGAGTTGGGCCTGCCGGAGGCGGTGGTGTCTGCAATTCAGTGTGCGCGTGCCCCAGCCACTTCGAGGGCTTATGCAACCCATTGGCAGATTTTTGTCGGCTGGTTTCCGGCGAGAAGCCTAAACCCGCCCTCATGCCCTCTCCAAGGGGTGCTGGATTTCATTCAGGGACTCTTCGAGGGGGGACACGCGGAATCCACTCTGGGGGTGTTTGCGGCAGTGGTCGCGGCCGGACATGATGGGTTTGACTGCTTCACAGCTAGAAGTCACCCCCGGTAAAGCATTTATTTAGGGGTGTCTACAGGCCAAGATCCCCTATGCAGCGCGTGGTTCTGCAATGGGATCTGCAGACAGTGTTGGTTGGCCTGGCAAGACCACAGTTTGAACCCCTGGACCAGGCAGACCTGCATAGTTTATCTATTAAAACGGCATCAGCTAGGAGGGTGAGCGAGCTGGGCGCTCTCTCTATGCACCCGTCATGCCTGACCCTTAGGGAGGACAAAGGATCAGTGGAGCTTCGCCCAAACCCATCCTTCTGGCCAAAGGTCATCACCACGGCATTCAAATCGTCGGTAATTCGACTACAGGCTTTCTGCCCACCTCCTCATACCACCAGCAAGCAGGAACGGATCCACAAGCTGTGCCCAGTGCACGCGCTCAACCTGTATGTGGAACGCACTGCAAGTCCGAGGAAAACGGATCAGCTGTTTGTGGGCTATGGTGGACAGGGCCCCTCTGTCGCCGCAACGCCTCGCCCACTGGATCTGTGATGCTATCTGCAGGGCCTACTCGGCAGTGGGTCTCATCGCCCCAGTGGGGCTGACCGCACATTCTACCCGGGGCATTGTATCCTCTTCAGTGCTTTTTAAGGGTTTATCTGCGGAGGAGATTTGCAGGGCAGCCTCTTAGTCTTTCACATCAACCTTTGCGCAGTCACATCTGACGGATATGACCGCCAGCAAGGTCGCACATTCAGTCCTAGGAACCCTATCAGTGGGATTCCCCTCCAACACAAATTAATGTTACCCCACCCTGAGGTGATGCACTCTGGGGGCGCCTCGCCGGCAGGCGTGAGAAAAGGGGCTCGTCGGCGGGGCATGACAGTCACAACCCCCCCCCCATGCATTCCTTCTTTCATTCTAGAAGGGTCCCAATCAGGATGGGCCCCTTCTGACACCAACTCGGGTTGGGTTTAGTTGTGTCGCGACCTGGGCCGAGGTATGGAGCCTGGCAGTGCTTGCCCCAGGGAGTGAAAGGGCTTCTCTGTTTTCTGAAAGGGACTCTGCGGTCTGGGGCCAGCTGGGAGTACATTCATCCCTAACGGCCTTCATCTTAGGTGCAAACCAATAGCCATCCCTGGCTCAGTCATTCCATAGAACTTGAAAAATCAATAGATTGACATGCATGATCGAAGAATAAAACTCAATTTGTCTTTGGTGACAGTCATGATTTACTGGACACCAAATTTTTGGTTTTTGAGTTAATATTTTTTTAAAATTGACAAATTAACAGGGAAGAAGTTGGTTTATTGGCACAAGGAAAGCCTGTTCTGTACAGTGGCAGTACATTTGAGCAGTGCCACTCAACCTATTTGCTGTGGTAAAAGTCATTAGCACAGCAAACACATTGGACAACGACCTTAACCCAATAATTTCAGCCTGATATCGCCCTTTGTTCTGACCAGAAAAGTTTTGTAACAATGTGGAATTTATTCACTGCACTGAGAGTAAATAACTTATGGGCAAATGCACATGATACTTACTAATTTCCCACAATCGTTTTGATAAAAATGTATTTTTGATGTGACATTTTGGTGTCCTTATGAGCCAAAAAACATCTTAATAAAAAATAAATTAATAAATAAATGATATGGGTTGAGGTCGTGGTTTTATCCTTACTATATCTCGTTTGTGCAAATTAAATGCATCTAAGCTCATCTGCTGATAAAACAATTAGCACAAACTATCCCTAATATCCCTCTTTCCAATTTTGTGAAAAGACAGTCAAATAAGATCAATACATTCTTTGGCAATATCTGAAAGGCTTGTGAAAATGCTGCTCATTGTAATGATAGTACCTAGTTTCCAGAGCAGGGGTGGGCAATCTCGGTCCTGGAGGGCCGGTGTGCATACAGGTTTTTATTCCTATCAATTACCCTGACTAATTGAGTTAATTGATTGCATGCACAAATATAGATTTTCTCAATGATACGTTCAAGGGAAAATGTTTAATGAAGGGAGACAAGACTAGTCTTTGTAGTTTCATGATAATTTAAAGAAATGCACATGAAACGTCAGATTTCATAAATGGTTTGGCTAATTGAGACAATCAACTAATTAAAGGCCAGACGTTGGTGTGAAAACCAGGGACAGATACAGCCCTCGCTGCCCACCTCTATTCCAGAGGCACCGTGGAAAAAAAAGAGGATCCAAGTGCAAACATTATTTGACCTTTAATTAAGCTGAACAATGGTTCAGCACAAATAGAACAATAAAGTCTTAAATATTTACTAAGACTCAGAATAACTAGATTGGACCCCAGTCTTTCAAACCTCTGGGCCTACAGAACAGGTTCAACTAAGGCTTTGTAACTGGAAGCTAAAACAGAGGGGTTTAAATGGGAAAATAATCAATGAACACAAATAGCAAACAGGTGGGATAAATTAAAGAGGAAGCATGAGGAGGCCGATTAGCATTCAGAACTTGACAGAACACGCAGGGGGCGAGACACTTATTATGCTGTCCGCTGGCCAATTTGCCAAGAGTAAGAAATTTGCACTTCGCTGAGACTTAACTGGTAACATACAGGTTACATAATGATAAGTTATATACATTTGTGCCCGGCATGAACTTTTTGGAACTTGTTTATGCTAAAAATAAGGGTTCCGCTTTGAATAATCTTCAGCGAGGGGAAACAGTTTTTATTAAAGCAATAGGAAGCTATGAGTCAAATTACCCATTAAACCAGTTGTTTTCAAGCTCAGTCCTGAGGGATCACTGTGTAAACAGGTTGTTTACATTCCAACCACAAATGCAACCCTTGAATTTTAATGAGTTGCTCCTTTCTTCCATTACCATTTCAAGCAATAGTGTCAAAAACAGCCATATATGCTATGAAGATTCAAATTCACATCTTGATACATGGGAAACAGCAGAATAATAAAAGAGAAAAATTTAAACAGATGTACTAATAACTTTTAAAATACCAGTAGGCTCTCGAATGGTGTAATTATTTATGCAGGGTGACTATTAACTCGCACGTATTGTGTTTATATTGCAGAAAATTTTTTTAAGAACTTTATGCTTGTGTGCAGCGACCTATGGGAGCTCAATAATTAACTTTTGTATGACTTGGACCTTGTGCAATTACTTGTATTGCAGCATTTTAATCACAATATGGACACAGGGCTTTCATTTCCCATGGCAGACATTGCATTTCCTTGTGGGTAAATTTATTTCACAAAATAGCCTAATAGATGAAATTTGAATGCCAGAATAAAAAAATAAAAATAGTTTTATTTCGTACTTAGTCCCCTATGCTTAAGATAATTGTGAAAATATTTTTTTACAAAAACAATAGTCTCCTTGTCAGTAAAAGTTAATATTGTTCCCCTGAAAATCCTCTTCCAGTGGTTCTTAACTAAAACCCTAAAGTATTACGTGTACATATGATTGTACCAGCCCTGGTCTACCACACCTACTGAAACTAGCCCAGACATTGATGATTAGGATTTGTCAATTAACTGGATCTTCCTGTCACTGAGCTGGCACACAAATGTGTAGGGCTGTTGGTCCCCAGGACCAGAGTCGAGAAACGCTGCCTTAGATGGTTAACTCACCAGTGAACTAATCTCATCTGCAATTTCCTGGTTGTGCGACAGTCACTTGAAATAATCTGGGCGTTGCTTGACTGGACATAAACCAAAAGTACTGCAAAGAAACAAAAAAAGTTATTTTAGTACAAAATAAACTATACTGTGGTATGGTGGTAAATTTCATATGTAACCTTTGGATGTGTAACTTAGCACCACATTGAATTTCATGACAAAACACTCTCCCACCTTCCTGTTTCAATTTTTAGGTATTACTATTATGGTAGTGTTAGTGAAAATAAATTCAAAGTCAGCCACATTTGCAAAGGTGTACAGTGTATTTAATTAGAAATTAAATTTATATCTGAAGGAGTTGGTCTTCACAGCTTTTAAAATGATGGCAATCAGAGCAGAATATGAATGAATATGGTGCAGGAAATTAATGCTAATGATAAGGATGTGTCTGATGATGAGCCCTTCCTCAGGCAAGTAGACTTGGATTGCATGTTTTGGCAATTTGAGATTACAAATATGTACTAAGGGAGAACTGTTTTACATTAATTCAATATTCCTAATTATCATTACCAATGGATCGGGAATTCACTGATTGGGCAGAATAAAAATAATATAGATATATTTTTTATTATCAGGATTAGATATTAGAAATGCAATGATTTATTAATGTGAAGTACTGACTATCAGATCATGCATTTACAAAAAAATGATCAGCAAATTATGAATACATGGAAGTTTTTAGGAACTGACTGAGTTTTCTCGCTCAGATGATCGAAATGCCAGGCATCGCTGGAGTTAATTGATGAAATGAAAATTTTTTCTCTTTAATAGTTGCTCATAAAAATACATATTGTGGTATATGTGTATAAATTTTATATTAATGCATTGACATTTGACAATCCAAAGATGGTGGCCCACAATTTTAGCAAAATTGCGACATAATTTATGTTGTTCATTTTTCACTGACTCAATCTTCTTAATTTATAATGCACCTGCTTTATAATTGCACTAGATTCAAGAAGGCACATTTGAGCTGCAAATGAATGATTTTCTGAGCTGTCAAACAATGCTGCTGTGTGAGTGCGATCTAGCGACTTCTGCCTGTAGGAAATAGTCCTCCTTGCAAAGAAGTGACTTTGATGAATATTTATTTGATTACTTTATTATTTATAATGTCATTAAATGTAACTGAAATTAGTGGCACATGCTGTTCAGTCCAGGAACTCGCGCTGTTTCCAACATTACAAACTCATGCCTGAGTTTCATATCCACTCCAATCTCATGCACACACCACAGTGGAGCACCTTTTTAAGGAGTCTTATCATACCAGTTTCCCAATTTTATATTTTCATTTTTGTGATCTTTTTACAGACATTCGCGTGTTCTTTTTTCTATTGTCAAAAGTCACCAAGTTACAGCTGTACATACTGTGTTTCCAGCACCTACACTGCCCTCAATAATTATTGGCACCCCTGGTTAAGTTGTGTTCTTTAGCTTCAAATAAATTCAATTTTTTTTCTAAATAATATAGGACCACAATGAAAACAAGAGGAAAACCTTAAATTCAAGTGCATTTATTCAGTGGTAAAAAATCCTACATTTCAAAATTATTCTTTTACATCAAATCATGTGTGCCACAATTATTAGCACCCCTGATGTTAATACTTTGTATAACCCCCTTTTGCCAACAAAACGGCACCTAATCTTCTCCTTTAATTTTTCACAAGATGGGAGAATACAGAAAGAGGGATCTTTGACCATTCCTCTTTGCACAATCTCTCTAAATCATCCAGCGACCTGGGTCCTCTGCTCTGCACTCTCCTCTTCAGCTCACTCCACAGGTTTTCAATGGGGTTGAGGTCTGGGGACTGAGATGGCCATGGGAGGAGCTTGATTCTGTGTCTGGTGAACCATCTCTGTGTAGATTTGGCCACATGTTTAGGGTCATTATCTTGCTGAAAGACCCAGTGACGACCCATCTTCAGGTTTCAGGCAGAGGCCACCAGATTTTGATTCAAAATGTCCTGGTATTTCAAAGCGTTCATGATGCCATGCACCCTAACAAGGTTCCTAGGGCTTCTGGAAGAGAAACAGGCCCACAGCATCACCGATCCTCCCCCATACTTCACAGTGGGCATGAGGTGGTTCTCTGCATACTCATCTTTTGTGTTCCACCAGACGCACTTAGTGTTTGTTGCCAAAAAGCTCTATCTTGGTCTCATCTGACCAAAGCACATGGTCCCAGTTGAAGTCCCAGTACTGCTTAACGAACTCCACATGTTTCCGTTTATAATTGTGAGTGAGAAAAGGTTTTTTCCGAGCATGCCTCCAAAACAGCTTGTTGGCATGTAGATTGCACCTGATGGTTGTTTTGGAGACTTTGTGACCCCAAGAGGCTACCATTTGTTGCAATTCTTTAACTGTGAGCTTTGAAGAACTTTTTATTTCTATTTATTTCTATTTATTTCTTTACATCTGCCTTACTTGAATGGTGTGTTCCTTTGTCTTTCCGATGTTGAAGAGTGGATAAGAGAAATGGCCTCTGTGTCACGTCATATTTATACCCCAGGGAAAAGCGAAGTGATGAATTACTAATTAAATGTTCCTAGATACTCTGATAAACTTTGTAAACTACTGTAGAAATACTTCAATTACATTTATTTCCTAGGAATTGTTTGGGGTGCCAATAATTGTGGAACAGGTGATTTTATGAAAAATATTTATTTCTTATTCAAGGATTTTTTTCCCCTTCAAATTCACTTGAGTGGAAGGTTACATTTTTCTACAATTTTCAGTGTGAGAGTATGCTTCTGCAATAAAACTTGAATTTATTTTAAGGCTTTTAACCCATCAATAATTATTGAGGGTGCTTAAGACCAACACAGCCTGAAATGCTTGTCTCTTTTAGCCTTCATAACTTAAAGCTTGCTCTGCTGTTATTGGCCAAATGCAGTTCAGGAAGGACTGCTTTGTAGAGCAAAAGGGAGCAGAAATAAAGGGCTACGGTTGTGGTGTGAAGGTTGCTGAAGAGTAGAGTTAAAATTTTATTTTAACGACTAATTCCTTACTTCACTTTTCTTTGAAAGTCCATACAACTAGAATTAGTCTCCACAATTCAAAAAACAGCTTCTCCTTGACATGATGATACTCTCTGTCTTCCCAAATTCTCCCAAGTCTCTACTCTACCTAGCCCTGTTGGAAGTCTTGCCAAACTTGAATGTCAGGCAGTTCAGGACCAGTGTTTTCCGTTGGAAACAACTTCTTTTGGCGTGGACATTGGGCTTTGCAACTTCTCAGGCATTTTACATGCACAAAAGCAATATGATATGCTAAAAGAAAGTGAAGGGGTTATTTCTATAAGTGCTCAAGTCCATATTCATTAAAAATCAGATAACGTTACAAATCCATTCTTTCATTGAAGCCCCACACGCTTATTTTGGCCAAGAAACATGCAAGTACAATATAAAATGAGCAGTGAATTTGAAATTCCCCAATAAACTGCTTCTAGTACAATAATCCAGTCAGCCAATCAAAGCATCACTTAGAAAATTGTTTGGCCAGTAGCATCTACTGTAGCTTTCTTTACTAACCAATGTGGCTGAATCTAAAGGGGAGGATGTGTGTGTGTGTGTGTGTGTGTGTGCGCGCATGCGCGTGTGTGTACTCAATCAAAAGAGCTAAAAAAAAAAAAGACCCAGGCAGCCAGAAAGGTGTGCAAAAACAAGGGAAAAATAAGTCTGGCAAAAGGTTATGTTTTTTAGCTGTTTACTCTTTGGTTTAACTTTCTAATTACTACGCTACATCCCTATCGATGCCGAATGAAGTCTTTTAAACCTGTTTGGATGGTGGTACTGTCCATTAATAATTATTGGAGATTAGTTTTTATTGTGATCTTTGTTCAGCTGCATTAACCGTCCATTTCACTGTATATATCTTCCATTCATCTTGTTCAAGAAACCTTTTGATATGACTAAAGTCACTGGTATGACAATATTCGGTGTTCATTTTCATTAGAAAGTGGTGTGTTTTGTTTTCAAAAAGATGCTCTGTTTTAGTACTCTGAGATAAAAAAAAAAATTAACAGAAGTTTAATTTTTGTTATTTTGAGGCATTTAGTTCTAAAAGTGCTCAAGTCTGCAGACTGATGTTTGAAATATCTGGGCCAAGAATCAAGATAGAGTCTAGAGGGCTAGAAGGTCTCCTATTATGTTTTGAGACATCTTCTGATATTTCATTATCTTTACATCACCTTAACAGACGTAACATGATCCCCACATTTTGTCAAATTCTTAAAATCTTGTTTCTCTTGAAATATGAAAACGGATTGCGCACTTCTGGAAATCAGCCCTTCAAGTGAAAAAACAACATATAATATAACCCTTTTAAACCAACATTGAAACATGCCTTCATTGGTTGTTGGCTTTGCTGCTAGCTACAATATTAATTTTGCTCAGCCTTTCTAATACCACCTGCTGTTTATATCTGCTTCTGGGTACTAGCAGGGTAAAAAATTGGCCAGGGGTCTGGGGCCTGTGGCCCCCAGCAGCCAGGATATCGAGACACTGGGAAATATACTCAATGCCATTAAAACGCACAGGTGAGGTATGTACTGTATTTGTGGCAAATTGAAGAATTAATTGATTTTTATTGTTTTTCCAGTGAGGCACAAGAGGAAATAAAGAAAAGCGTGTGGTATTGTAATCCTTACGTGCACCATGTGCACATGCTAAGCACTTCAGTAATATCAAACATTGAGCTGTTTGTGATGTGTACAGTGACACTTGACTTTGATGAGGTCAAAAGCCTACAAAAAGCAAACAAAAAAAAAAGAAAAATGCTCCTGCATCAAGAAAATGGAACAGCTTGTGACACAGGAGAGAGAAAAAGAGCCTTTGGCATGTTACAGGCAGATGTCAGCAGCTGAGAGGTGGTGCGTCATTTACACTGTCACCGCTCAACAATCAGTCGGCTGTCTATCCAAGAATGGAACGCAGGCACTGCCACTAACTGACTCGCTTAGTGCAGCCATGAGTGACGATGGCAGCTCAAGAGCGCCACATCTGGTTACAACCTGTATGTGACAGATTCCGGACAGCAACCAAAACTGATTATGAGATAAGGGGTCCGAGACGATTGAGGGTGAGCGCAAGTACTGTTTGACGCCGTCTACGTGAGCAAAACATGCGTGCACACGGGCCCGACAGAAAACCAATTTTTTGCCCATCAACAGGAGTAGGAACTCTTCACTTCTGACTGTGGGCACCTGCCTCTGTGTCATTTTGTGGCACTTTATTTCCCCTGTTTCTGTCTGAGAATGGAAAACAGGGACTGTCGCTGACCGACCACGGTAGGGGCAGCCATGCGTAAATGGGCAATGCAAACCTATCTGACCCTATGTCCCTATGTGAAAAAGTAATGCCCCCCCGTGTTAAATCATGAATTAACTGAGATAATTAACCACATTTTTTGAGTTCAAAAAGTTAACAAAAATTTATAGCCTGATTACTGCTAGATCTGTTGAAATCACGTAAAGGTTGAGTCTGAAGTTTTGTATGTTGCTGTTTGTAAACGCAATATTCAAACTGAGCCCCTCCTCTCGGGCTCAACAATACACGCCCCCTGCCGCTGCCAATACACACCCACCCAGCCCAGCATGATGCGTTTGTGCAGAGACAGACACCTGGGCCAGTAGCTTTTAAGTTTGGATGCTAGTTGCAACACGACATTTACAGCTACAACCAAGAATGCTCAAATAAAAAAAAAGTTGCAATCGTCGTGCCTCGGACAGTCTCCTTACAATTACGCCAGGACATAATACATTACACGAGTGTGACTGAATTATTTGTAACGGGAAAAAAACGATTTTACATCAGGATAGAATTCCAGTGGCTTCTAAGTCTGGATGCTAGTTGCATCACAACACTCATAGTTACAACCAAGAATGCTGACAGTCGACTTACAATGTCAGATAGGCTTGTCAGATCATGTGGGCGACTGAGAGGTGATCGGCACCAGAGCATGTAAGTGGAGCAGAGGAATGGATAGGTCTTTCAGCGACGATTGAAAATTTTCACCCGTTCCACTCTACTCACATGCTCTGAACGACGCTCAGATGGCGGTTTGCAGGGCAAATGTAAAGGTGTTTTCAATGTTTGATACTCGGACTTAGTGTGTACATAGACTGCTTATACCTCCACGAAAAGCTACGTAGCACACCGCTAAATAAGCAGGCTAACATCCCGTGTTTGGCTCATCCCAGTCCAACAGTCAGCAGCCCAGCTCCGCATCGCTAATCAGCCCCAGCCTCTCCTTCAGGGCACGGAAACGGGTGAAAGCCAAGCCGATATTCACTCTGGTTTTCGAGCGTAATATGTCCACTGCACGTTTCGTCTCAGTATATTTTCCTTTTTTTGGCAGTGTCCGCCATTGCTTCGGCAGTGACTGATCCAGTCGTTATGCTCAATGCAGGCCCACAGAGCGACATGCTCTGAGCTCTCTCATTGGGTGGAGAAAACACATCGACTCTCCCCCCAGAAACATCCACGTCCAAAAGAAAACAAAGTGAAAGACCAAAATACAGGCAGGGGGAGGGGGCGCTGCAGACACAGCCACCACCACACAGGACTAGAGGCCCATAGGTGATGATTAAGCTGGATTTCATTTGTAAAAGTCTAGTGTTAATTCTTGAGCAAATAAGTCCAGACCCTACTTTTAAATAAGACCTGTCTGACAAAGTTGAGTAGGCTAAAAGATCTCAAAAAGCAACACATCATGCCGCAATCTAAAGAAATTCAAGAACAGATGAGAAACAAATTCATTGATATCTATCAGTCTGGAAAGGGTTACAAAGCCATTTCTAAGGCTTTGGGACTCCTGCAAACCACGGTGAGAGCCATTATCCAGAAATGGAGAAAACTTGGGACACTGGTGAACCTTCCCAGGATTGACCGGCCTACCAAAATTGCTCCAAAAGCGCATCGATGACTCATCCAGAAGGTCACGAAAGAACCCAGGACATCATCAAAAGAACTGCAGGCCTCACTTGCCTCAGTTAAAGTCAGTGTTCATGATTCAACAATAAGAAAGAGACTGGGCAAAAAAGGCATCCATGGGAGAGTTCCAAGGCGAAAACCACTGCTGACCAAAAAGAACACAAAGGCTTATCTCACAATTGCCAAAAACATCTTGATCATCCGCAAGACTTTTGGGAAAATATTCTGTGGACTGATGAGACAAAAGGTTTGTGTCCAGTTACATCTGGCATAAAACTAACACAGAATTTAATAAAAAGAACATCATACCAACAGTCAAACATGGTTGTGGTAGTGTAATGGTCTGGGGCTGCTTTGCTGCTTCAGGGCCTGAATGACTTGCCGTAAATGATGGAACCATGAATTCTGCTCTCCACCAGAAAATACTGAAGGAGAATGTCCGACCATCAGTTTGTGACCTCAAGCGTACTTGGGTTATGCAGCAGGACAATGACCCAAAACACACCAGCAAGTCCACCTCTGAATGGTTCGGAAAAAAAAAATGAATAAACGTTTTGGAGTCAAAAACCTCTAGTCAAAGTCCGGGCTGAAAGCCGATTGAGATGCTGTGGCATGAAATTAAACAGGCCGTTCATGCTCAAAAACCCTGAATATGGCTGAATTAAAACAATTCTGCAAAAAAGAGTGGGCCAAAATTCCTCCACAGCAATGTGAAAGACTCTGGTAGTTATCGCAAACGCTGGATTGCAGTTGTTGTCGCCGAGGATGATACAACCAGATATTAAGTTTAGCAGGCAATTACCTTTTCACATGGGGCAAGGTAGGTTTGGATAGTATTTTTCCCCTCAATAAATGAAGTCATCATGTAAAAGCAGCATTTTGTATTTATTTGGCTTATCTTTGTCAAATATTAAAGATTTGTTTGATGATCTGAAACATGTAATTGTGACAAATACGCCAAAAAAAAGAAACTGGGAAGGGGTAAAATACTTTTTTACAGCACTGTATCGGTTGCACGTACTGTGGCTGGAATGCGCTTTTTTTTCTTACACAAGTTAAATGTAAATAGCCGTATTGAATAGTTTCACTAGGTGTGTTGCGCTAACTTTTTCTGATGCCCACATAGTAATTCAAGATTATCAAATTATTTTAGTCAGGCTATCTGAGAGTGGTGGACATCACATGGCACCTTAAAAATTAAACTTTTCTATATCGCCCTGATGTGACCTGATTGACGCCAAGCAATGCCAAATACACCATGTGCAGTGGGCTTTCAAATCCACAATAGCTATATCAAGCAAATTTATCTAATAGAAAACTGTATTCGAGTGACTTGAGACATGTATAAAGGTACCAAACCTATTATATTTATCATTCAAAGCGGAAGAGGGTGTTTATGTCAAGTGGGAAAAGTGGTGTCGTTTGCGACTTTTCAGTCCACCATGAAAACCAGTCGCTCCACCCGCTGGACTGAGCGGCTGGTACTAGGTAACTGATAAGTAACCTCGACTAAGGTAAATGCAATGAAACTTAATTGGTTTTTTCACTAAATGTGATGCTTAATGTCTATTTGCCAAAAGTAGTTCTCCATATGACTGAGAACAGATCAGGAAGAATAATTGCTTAAAATGGGTGATTTGTTCACCCCAATTCTCTATGCTACTGAATTTACCCCATGATTTTATCGCTGTTAGATCGCATGCGGAGAGAAACCGTGTCTTCAGTTGCCAATCATGATAATTGGAAAACGCATCAGTAAAGGAAAATGATTGAAAACTAGCCAGAACTATCCTGATTATCATAAGGGGATGTGTCTGTACCCCCCCCCAATTCCCGGTTCTAAACCGCCACTGCAGTCTAGTGAAATCTATCATTTTTCCTCTTCTTTCCTATTCTTTCCCTTTTGCCCTTTCCTCTTTTTCCTCTTCGGAGTGTGTAGTCAAAACTTCGTAAATTCCTGTTCCTGTGTTGCAGTTGCAAATTCGTGAGGGAGCCGGTGTGAAGAGTTTTGGAAGCCATGTTTGTGCCCAGGCCATCCGTAACCGGCTCCATGAAGTATAGTAGTGTACAAATACTTATTGGAGCCACTGTAAATCCTTATTTTTTTGAAGATTGGTATGAGAGGAATATATGGGCTATAGTTGACTTGATGGACACGAATGGCAATTTCTTAACTTATGAACAATTCTGTATGAAATATTCAGTGGCTCCAATAAGTATTTGTACACTACTGTACTTCATGTAGCCGGTTACGGATGGCCTGGGCACAAACATGGCTTCCAGTTGCTTCCTCCACTTTGGTGGCAAGACTGGAGGCCAAGGACTGTCTCTCCCTCTGTACCAGCAGGGAGATGTACCGGTCAGTGCGCTGGCTGGCCTTCCTGGGACGTCCTCTCCTGGCTGCATTGGCTATGCGTTCAGACTGTTTGTACTTCTTGATGATGTACTGCACGGTCGTGTGGCGTAACGATAGCCGAGTTCAAATTTTTCCGTATTCAGCATGCCAATGGCACGCTCACGCTGAATGTTTGACCACCATGGCATTGAAAATCAATGAATAATTACCTGTAAAAACTTGTTTTCACGTGACTAGGAACACAAGAAAACATGGTTTTAGCTTAAAGTACGCTCGCACGTGCTACGTACCTGTGCACGTCGGAGTTGATGTGTGTCATGATGTCTTTGACAACGCATTTACCCCTAGTGATAATAAAAACTCTTTTATTAAAAATTTATAGAATATATTTACAAATTTTTGCGTGTGAAGTTTCTTTTTTGAGTATATTATGACTGAGGGATTAAAGCTGATATCTGGAAAGTCTTAGCCGGGACACATCAGCAAGCCGGCGAGTACTGCCATTTGTATTAAAGGGGAACATTGCAGATTTTCAACATTATCTCCTGCTCTCTTAAAAATGGGGATTTAGTGTGAAAAATCCTTTGCCTTTTTTGTATATCTCCAGGAATGAGCTGAATAGTTTGATGTGTAGAGTGATGAAGCTAAAGGTAAGGAAGAACGAAAAGCTTAATCAGTAGGGATTTCTAGTCTTTGCAACAGGGTAGCCAGTCTGATTGCCCTTGGTGCCCCTCAGAAACTTCACAGTTGTCTTCACTTGCAAACTAGCTGCATTTCCAACCGCAGAAACAGACTTTATGGACGAGGATACATTTTACACAAGGCTGGCTTGACGGCTATGACAGAAGGCATGTTCTCAAGTCAGCTTTGTGTAAAATGTATCCTCGCCCATAAAGTCTGTTTCTGCTGTTGGAAATGCAGCTAGTTTGCAAAGTGAAGACAACTGTGAAGTTTCTGAGGGGAACCAAAGTCAAGCAGACTGTTTCTGCTGTTGCAACAGAGTTTATGGGCCAGGATACGTTTTACACAAAGCTGGCTTGAGAACATGACTTCTACAATGGTGCATTACCTTTTAATCTTTTGATCAGCTAGCAAAGGTTTTTGCTAGTTTATGGCTGTTTCAAACAAAAGCTACCCAGATACCAGACAATTTTGCCAGCCATTTCAGGAACATAACCTGACTGTGTTAGCATGATTAGTTTTACCTCTGTGAAGTAACATTAATGATAGCTCACCATTGTAATGCAAGTTATAAGGAGCTTACAAACAAGTGGAAAATTTCACCAGTTATAAAATTTTCACCCTATCATTGCATTGACATCAGAAAACAGCCCAGCCACCTTGCTAGCTTACTCCTTTGGTCATCCTCTCTTCTCCAGCATGGGTTCCAAGGGAGAACCTGAGTCTTGATTGATGTTAGTTGCTTGAGTCAAAAAAAAAAGCACGGAATGGCCGCATCATTCAGATTTGTTTAGAAGGACAAGTGGACAACCCAGTAGTTCTGATTGGAAATCTCTCTCATTGCCCTCAAGAAGAAAATGCTCTTAAATTTGTATACATATTTGCGAGGATGTTTTCCTGATATCTTACCTCTGCAATGGCTTAATGCTGTTCTATCACCTGTACTTTATTTGATGGCAAAGAGTTAAAAATTACGCCTCTGGCTTTGGTCTTTTTGTTGCTCATTTACCTGTGTGTTGAGAAAAACTGTTCCCGTTATCACCATGACCAGTAAAGTGAATGGTGCACCAATGCAATGGTATCTGTGACAGAAGGAGATCACAAATACGAGCGGCACTCAGGGCATGTTTGGAGTAGTGAGCCACTGCATTGTGGGTGTTGTTGTCTTTTCAGCAAATGCATGGGGAAGCCATGACGGCTGATAAATAATTGAATATCTTGACTTGAACTGCTCTGGTTAAATAAAAAAAAAAAAGAAGAAATATGGTTTGTGTTACATTTCACCCAAAAGAACCAGACAGCTCAATGGAAGAAGCCTGAATAGGCACTTAAATAATGTTTTCCAGGCGCAACAAATGCAACGAAGTGCAAGAGCACAGGGATAGTTCGTTGTAGAACAGCCTAGGTCTGGTGATGTGTGTTCAGGAATCAGGAGGGGGGAGCCAAGTAGTTGGCAGTGGACAGTCCAAGGTCTGCAGAGCCTGCAGGACTGTGCATCCACAGGAGTTTAGGAGCAGGTGGGATCTCTACCTGGAGTCTGCTGAAGAGCAGGGAGAGAATGTCCCTGATGAAGCGCAAAAGTTATATTCTTTATCTTTAAAAAAAACCTATGGCTAAAGAAAGCTTCAAACGCACATATCAAGTACGGGCTAGATGTACACAAACAATCAAGCAAAAAATGATGCAAACCCAGCAACTAATATGCACAAGACACCAATGGACATTTTGACTGGGGGCATGAAAGGAGGACAGGGAATGAGACAGAACTGTAATCAAGCAATTAAAGCGGATGAAACCACAAATCGATATTGGCGGTTGAGAATTAGGTTAATCATTAGGACATGACACGTTTGTGCACAACCAGTTTATACGAAACCTACACTTTGAGACAATATATGGATTCATTCTTGGCACATTCCCCCTTTGAGTGAATGACCCATGATGAAGCTCCAAAAATTATATGTTGGCATATTTTCACGTTACATTTTTAATCAGCTCAAAAAAAATATGAATGGTCCCTATTGGACCAAGTGGGCATAATTTTGTGGATCTTACTTGCATTAAGAAAGACAGTGGAATACCCAGGTAGTATAATTAAAGAAATTTTGATGTGTTTTATACGTTAATTATACAAACTAATACCCATGAATACTAAAAAGAAACTTTATTGCTTTATTTATGAAGTTCATTTTATATTGAATGCAAAAGCAAAGTAACAATAATGATAAAATGCTTTTCAGTTTGACAGCAATGTGCACAAGTTCATGAGTATTAAACTGCTGTCTCGCCTTTGGCATTCAGAAGTGTCTTCTATGCTCCTGAATTTCACATATTGCTGTACATTTAAAATCCAAATGATGTAATGCATTGGCTGACTGTGAGAGTTAAGCTTTGCCTGTAATCCAAAGCTGTGGGAGATGTACTCAGTTGCTGGGTAATTTATGTAACTATGGGAAGCTAAACCGCGTAGGAGAACAGCCTTGAGGCAGAATTGCTAATCCATTTGTTACATAGTGACTGTCTAAGAGAATGAGATACAGTCCACACCCCTCAGAACCTCATCCGGACTCAGAGCAAGATTTATCTCATGGTCATTGTCAGCTCTCTTCTTTTGTCATGCATTCAAGACAAATTGCTATCCGTTAGCGCAGGAATAAATGGCTCAACCCAAGGCTAAATGTAGATATCAAGAGCTTGCAGTAAAAACTCTCAACAGTAGTGTTCTCTCAGTTGCAGGAAGAGAGTTGCTATGAGCAAGTGCAGCAGAGGCAGCTGGCCTTCCATTCTCATGATGTTTAATCTACTCTAAATACATATCCCACTAAACCACAGTGTTTTCTGCCCACAAAACTAACATGTATTTTTGGCAAGATCGATTTATACACTCATACTATGTTCAACCATGAGAAAATAGTTTTTCACAGCACTGTAATTTGCATATGCATGTCTTACAATATGACATGTGTGTGCACATGATGACTTGTGTGTTGCTCTAGATAAACGAAAAAGGAATAAAACAAAACAACAAAGCAAAATACATATTGGCCGCGTTTCCCAGTTAGGAGCGTTCTTAAGGAGTTAAGGCTCCAAAGAAGAGTTCAGCTAAGAAGAAGCCTTAAGATAAGAGTGTTTCCCAGATGTGTTCTTAGTGCCTCTCTTAACAAGTGTCTTTGTGCCCTTCTTAACTGGAGCTCAAGTGATCAATCAATGTCAGAGTAACTGATTCTTCCACATACTTACGTGCACACAAATGAAGTTTTATGTCACAAGTGGCGTTTACTGTTAAAAATGAACGTGTGTAATGCCATTGCACATGCAGCAGAAAACAAACGATGCAAATAAAGACCAATAACACAGATATAAGAAATATGAAAAATAAGAATGAAAACAGAAAATGAAAGCATATCTTTACATCAGTGAAATCATATAACATTACGTGATACTGTCCCTCATGTAATGTCATTATTTCATTTTATGTTTTATTCTTATTTTTCTGATATAATTCTGCATATAATTATGCAGTTTACTTTGTTACTCTTAGGGAAAGCAGCAAAGGTTATAGAAAAAGTGCTCAGTGGACTGGTTGGTGACTGCACGGTGAAAGAGTGTCACGGAAATCAGAACAGATGTCCGAAATCAGATCAGGTTGATGAGCTCCTGTCTGACCTGGAGACCGGCTTGGTGGAGTGCTGCACGGTTCATGGTGAGGTGGTGCTGGTGTCGATGCTGGGTCATCATTGTTCTCCAGGAAATATTAGGGAAAATATTTGGGAAATATGGTAAAATATTTTAACACATGGAACCATAGAGGAGAGATAAGTTTTCTCTAATTTTAAATGCTTGAGGGTAGTAATATAAATGATATAGTATAATATAAATAATTGGACATTATAATAAATAATAATTAATAAGGTCGAACCGTACACACTGCATTAATATCTCCTTGCTTAGTGTCACATTGATTCACCTGACGTGGCTGTATCTGCAGTGTTTCATCACTAAGAAGCGTGTTAAGAGTGCTCCAGACCCCTCTTTCAAATAATTCTTAACAAAAGATGATCTTAGGCTTAGAGGGAATCCGGGAAACGAGTTTGCTTCTTACTGGAGCCTTCAGAAGGATCTAAAGAAGCTCTTAGCACTAAGATCTTCTTAAATGAATCTGGGAAACTCGGTCCTTGTCTTGAAGAAGGAAAACAGTGTAATTCGGCAAAAAGTCATTTTTATGATGATACAGAGAGGGATCATATAATTTAGTTTCATATTTCCTGTTCAAGGCCCAGTTTGCCTGAAGAACATGGGCTGAGGAAACTTCATCATGTTGAAACATGACAGATACCCATTAAAGCTACTGTCAGCTCTTGCAGATGCGGCTGCATAGTCACAGTCTGTTTCACCAAACAGTGAAAGGGCTGCGCAAACTCACTCTCACATAAACCTACTCTACTGCAGGATATTACCATACTTCCACATCTTTTGCACAGAGCTCTCCGGTGCGCTTTCTCAAATCCAAAAAATTCAGCGTTTCATGCATGATATTTCATTCTGAGCACTCCCGTAGCACTTCCGAAATATTGGCATATGTTAGCTCTTACTGAACTTGGCGCTTTTTTGAAATATGAAGTTATCAATATAACAGCGTGAAATACAGCCTTCATGTGTACATTTGTGATTAACTTACACATTGAGTGGGGCGAAGCATTACATCTCTCTGCTCAAATGTAAAATCAGTCATGCTCTATCCAGCGCTCTTACTGAATTTCAATACAATCCCATTTGCGACTTGTGACAAATAATCAGAGGATAAAGTATTTCAGTTTCAGTATTTCATTTCAGTTTCATTAGAATTCAGAGTAAGGGTAACATCTTGCAAAACAAACTGTCATCCTCAGCCTTTAATCACGCACGATCAATTTTGACTTACCATTCGCAGAGCAAAAGCTAAGTTGGATGGGGGGTGGCCTGCAGAAGTACAATATTTTGGGATTCTGTGGGGAATCTGTGACACCACTGAATTTTAATAATGAGCTGAGTACTTTCTATTCTAATGCTTTAAACATTAAGACTGACACTGCTCATTGCTGACTGTAGTTTTTGTACACACATTATGTAAGTTTGAGCATACTTTTCTTCAAGCCTCTATTTCAGGAAAAATTGATGCACTGAAATTAAATTCTTCAAAATGCCGAGCAAGGGGCAAAAGAAAAGTCATGAACCTGTTTTCATATCTTCACAAAACAATTGTGCTATTACAGTAAGGACAGATTGGTTTGCACAACGGTTTACCAATTGCAGCTTTTGTTCATGGCTATTATTCTACTTTTGTAGATATTTTTTCAAGCCTCTAGTTTCAGTTTCTAGTTGAGTAATCTCATATGTCACTTCCCCTTTGTTGACATTTAAATTAATTTCCACAAGGTTGATAAAATATTAAGCCCCCTGTTCTTCTTTTAATCAGCTATACCTGAGTTCTGCAAATGGAATATTTGATCTCACAGCTGCTTATCAACTTTATGCTTATCAAAGCATTATGGATTTCATGTGAGAATTTGACAGTGTTTCTCCACACGCTAATGTCATGTTCTCTCTGTCGGTCTCCTCTAGCTAAGTGTGATGAAGCCCTGGCTACACCCCTGTCCCAGAATGCATTCACCAGTTCATCCATGTTCTCCAGCAGCTATGCACCGGGATATGCCAAGCTGAACAAGAGAGGAGGTAAAACTGCTCACCGGACCTCGCCGCGCCACCAAAAACCCAGTCGAAGCAGGTCCCATTCCATGCGAACGCTGGACTAGTATGCACTCACACACATCCACTCACACGCGGCTCAACACACCCAGAAATTCCCTGCATTTTCTGATTCACTGGCAGTCTGTTCCACCATCCCATGTGACTGGCAGGAGATAAGAGGACTTGTCACCCATCGCTGTGCCTTCATTCTCATTACAACACTCCAATAAACACTATCATGCTGCTGAAGTTTTCATAACCTTCAATTTCACAGATCCTCAGCCATGATGCTGCTGCCTATGGCTGAAGCCTGCACACTGGTGTAATATTGCCTTTAAAGGCCATAATAAGGCTCTCGTGAAAATTATTTTGTATGTGGCTGTGTAAAGCATGAATCATAAAACAAACTTCAGTCACTTTGAATTTGGCGCAAGGGCCGTAGGTCTCTTGACATACGGATATCTTGGCGGCAGATACGCGCTGTTAGGTAATTCACTTATTTTTAAAAAAACGAAAGGTGTTTTACTCATTCCTTCTGATCTCTGATGTCAATGAACTGGTCAGACCAGGCAAGTCTCACAGATTTAAATAAAGATCATTGTAAATCATTACTGTCAATGTTTTTTTTTTGTTTTTTTTTTTAATGTTGTCAATAGAATTCAAGACACAAGCAGTAACGTGATAATCCATCCTCTGAATGCAATCATGCGGAGGCACTGGCCTTCAAATGCTGTAGTGAAGGGAGCAGCGATCATGGCATCAATATCAAGAGATGGGAATGAGAACTTGGTCCAGCATGCTGTCTCTGTTCTAAATGGAAATCTTATTCATACCTCTATTATTGCGTCTTAGAGGGAATATGCTGTCTATTTTATAAAATATCTAAGTGTTACCAGCAGACTTTACAAAATTATTTGAATTGTTCATATTCTTTCAACAAAAAAAAGTCATCAACATTATAATAGCTCATGGCATAAATTAATAACTTAAATACATTTTGCTGTACACTACAACATTAGTGGTTTCCTGTGAATTGTCGAGTGTAATTTCTGATTGCTGCGGGAATATTTCACTACATAACATGTTACTTAAGTCCTGGGATAACCAAAACTTTACAATCATTAGGGTAGTTGAAACAAAAATATTTTATAATTCTGATTAAGTTCATTGGAAAGTGCTATGTAAGTTGTCATTGTATGCAGAATGAGCTGATTAGCATCCTGAGAAGTGGCTCTCATCTATACAGAGGAGCTGCTATTCCACCTGAATGTAGACAGTGCTCATTTTCCATGACCTGATGCCTGCTCAGGTTCCCCAAATTTTGTGAACTCAGAGATGTGGGCAGCCCTGTGGGTCTGCCTTTATCATCCTGTATCCCAGTGCTGACAGAGGAGTCTTCTCCTGCCTTCTGCCTGCGGCTCGCCCGCGGGCCTGCGCACCGTCTCGGTTTCAGGTGTCCAAAACTGTCTGTGCTCACTTTGTGCACGCCTGTCATTGTGGCACTCAGCGTTGCAAAGCTGCCTCCTCCATATTGCTCTATACTCCTCTGCTGCCAGGACACTCGACAGATAGTGTCAAGCAGCCATTCGCTGATTACCCTGAGAAATAACCTGAGAACAGGTTATCAGCACTTTAAAGAGCACATCTTGCCGTCAGTTTTATCAGTGTTGACTTTCTCATTATTTCAATTATATCACAATTGCTAAATGCATTCTAATGGCTTATTATCTTGGGGTACCTTGGGAAAAATTATATTTTTCATGCTGGTGGTTTTAACGCTGAAGTGAAATTATTTCTTCTTTAATCTCCGTCTGCATTCCCTGTAATGCTGAAAAAAAATTACTGCAAAGCGTCAAAGATGTGCGGCACATTCTTCTATGCCTGCAAGCTAAGTGTAAATTGGCATAATGTTAAATAAATATATAATGTGATACAAGTAATGGAAATCCTCAGAGGCAGTGGATTTTGTCAGTCGAGCGTTAACAGGCTGTGTCAGAACAACATGACATGAAAAGTTGATCTATGTTTGTAGGCTATCGCTTTAGTGCCATCAGCACTCATGAGACTGTGATTTGTAGCATGTATGTGATGCGTCTTTAAGCCTCACTAGAGATCCCCTTAATGTGTCTCACGCCGTCCCCGCACTCTGGGGGTCGTTCAGTTCTCTCGTATTCAGGCAATGATGTCCTTTTGGCAACTTCATTATCCTCAAGCGGATGGGCATTATTATGAAGGATTGCCATGCCTAATGAATGAGTGAATGAGGCTCTACACATGCCTGCACTAACACTACTTTTCCATTGACACATCACTTACCTGCCCGCATTTGGTTTGAGGGGATAAACATACTTGCCCTGTGAATGCATCAGCAATAATACAAATCTTTAGTGAAATGTCCATTGTTTTCTGACTGTCTGCAGGGAATAGGATAAAGATGACATAAAATCAATCAATTTAGAGTTCACATTAGTACTTAATATGCACAGTAGTTTGGAATCACTCGTCATTGAGTAGCTCTTGCTAATTTGTGCATTAACAAGTGTTTATACTGGGGGCGACTCGATGGCTCATTGGTCCAAGCGCGCGCACCATAAAGGCTGTGTCCTTCCCATGGCGGCCAGAGTTCGACTCCAGCTCAGGCCATTTCCAGCATGTCTGCCCCTTTCTTCTCCTCGACCCTCCAGTTTCCCTCCACTGTACAACCATCAAATAAAAAACTGAAAAATTCTCAAAAAAATCATCTTTAAAAAGAAGTGTTTGTACAATACTAAAGTTTTATTCAGTAATTCAAGGCACATAAAAAACAACATTTACCGAAAAGAAGGATTTCAAGTGAGCTTCAATTTTTATATTGGCTTGAAAAGTTCTATTAGCATGGTTTGAAGATTAAATTTTTCCCCCATCCATAATGAGGAATACTTTCATTGGGACTATGCAGGGCTGTCCCTTCCTAAACTCAGAGCGCGTGCTGTGTGTAAAGCCCTGCGTTCTCCCGTAGGGCATCAGTTCTGTTTGGAGAAAGGAATGAGACTTGTCCTCTCACACTGGATGCTACACTGTAATAATTGTCAATCAATCATTGGTCAGAGACACGAGGGACGAGCTGCTGATGCATGTTTTGTACAGGTGAAGAGATGGCAACCAAAAGAAATAATGTGACGGTAGTAATCAAAGAGGAAATTAAATCATGAAACAAGAGGCTTGTGCCTCACTTGCAGGTCGATATGTTACAGTAAAAATATAAAACTTTGTCGGCATACAAACCTCACCTACTACTTATGACGAAGGAGAAAAGCTTGCAATCCCAATGCACTTATGGACTTATAGACTTGAATGCACGTTTCCACAGAGTCTATGAGGGTCTAAGGCCATCCCACTGTCAAATCGTCAATTACCAACAATTAATAGCAGTGTCGCCTTAAGACACAGAATTACCAGGGGAAGCCCGTTACTGTAAAAAGAAAATGGTAAAAAAAAAAAAGAAAACATGCAGGGAACAACTATGGTAACCAAAAAAAAAAAAAACCACCCAACGCATGTAATTAACGAAAAACCATGTTTATTCATCAACTATTGCTTTTAATTTTTGCTTAACAATGCTCAAAAGCAAGTAAATTGATTATTTGACAATCACATCATATCCACTTGGATATGTAAGGCAACTATCCTGGAGAATGTTCAAATCATGCAGTCGGTCCAGTATGAGCCGTCTTGGCCACGAAGAAAGTTAAAAAAGTAATATAAAAAGCCCCAAATCCATCATGTTACGTAACATGTTTTGGCAACGTCTAGGTAACCTTTTTTTTTTTTTCCTTTTTACACCATTTCAAACCCTTGCAGCCTCTGACATTCTAGTACTTACCAGCTGACCTCAGTTAAGTCCCTGAGGGTTCAGAGCCTAAGTCCTTAAAGTGGAAATAGGGATTGGGTCTCTGCCTCGAATTGGCCAAGAGATTCAATTATTTTCCAGAGGCAGCCATTACTAGTCTCAGTGAATGTCTTGTTATCTCCGGTAGTGTCACTTTAATATGTCTGGCTACGCATCTGTGTTTCCATTTTCATGGAGAGAGGTATGTTTTTCAAAGGCAATCGCTGTCTGTGAATCATAGAAATAGGAATGCTGTTTGCAGTCAAGTCCACAGAATTGAAACTGGGGTTGTTTTTTGATTTGTTGGGTCTAGTCGCAATTCAAGTCTTCCCCATGCCTGTGTGTGTTTGTAAACATGAATAATGGTACTTTACTACTTTGCGACACAGATCTACACAGCTGTGACCTCCATGGATATTTTCCTGACTAAACATAAATCTGTGATGTTGTTTTCTGGGAATTGAGTGTGCCATCAACGAGCCCTGATCACATGGACAGGGTTTCCACAGTGAAAAATACCTCAGTGACATAGAAAGAGAATGGTGACCTATCAGTACATATTATAAAAGAAAAATATAACACTTGCATGTCTGAAAGTGTCTAAAGATAGTCCAGGAGTTTTTTTGTGTTTTTTTTTTTTTTTGAGTTTACTCTGGAAGAAAGGTCTTTTAAAGGTGCATTAGCATTTGCATGAATAGCCTCTTTTAGTTTTATGATAATGAATCAACATTAATTTGATTTTATAGCAGTATCATTCATTTATAAACAGCTGTATCTATTCATCTGTTTATGAATGAAATGCATTAAGTGTAGATTTATTTATTTCTGGTTGAAGTTACCAGAGGGTCAAAAAGCTGATGCTTTTTTTTTCAATTTCCGGTTGAAGTTAATTTTTTTAGGAAAACATCTGTTGTTGAAATTATTTTTTTGTTTGTTTGTTGATTGAAGACTAATTTGTGACTCAGATTTGCTTATTTATATCTGGACAAAAATATAAACTTCTGATTGTGAGGAATACGACCATGTTCTGAAACTCACTGTACTTTCTTTGTATATTGACAGATTGTAGGGCCATATTGCAATGCATTTTGATCAATGATTCAAACAGACTAACAAGACTCTCGGTGGCATAGATGCTAAAGGAATGGGGTCTACTGTCCAAATTGACAGATCAACATTGGGTTTGTCCGCCTTTGGCCTGCTGGATTGCTACACATCTCTGCTGTATGGACCACAACAAATGGTCAGTGGTGACTTTGGGGATGTGCCCCTACTGCTCTTCAAGAGCTGCACGGATATGGCAGATATCGGCCTGATATGGGTACGAATGACGAACTCTTAGTTGAGGACATACACTATCACTCAAAAGTTTGGGATCACTTGCAAATTTCTTAGTTTTCCAAAGAAAAATACATTTTCATGCATTTCACAAACATTTTTTTTCCATTTCACAAACATTTTTATCCATTTCACAAACGTTTAAAATTAATCAGATGATTTTCAAACAATGATCAATATTTTTGCATAAAGGCCTATTACCAGCAACTGTCAGTCCTCTGCATCAATCTCCTCGTATGGCTGCTAATACAAGTTAAGCATTTTATAAGGCTAATTAATTATTAGAAAACCCATCTGCAAATGTATTGCACAGCTGAAAACCGTTGAACTAATAGGGGAGACTAATAAGGGCAAAAGGGAGCATGGCATTCTTGAGGTTGGTTTAGTACCTGAAGCATCAGCAGCTGCTTGTTTGTTTACAGACTCAAAATGGCCAGAAAGAAAGAACTTCCTTTAGACACCCGTCAGTCTATTGTTGTGCTTAGAAAAGAAGGCTATTCAATGCGAGAAATTGAAAACTTAAAATCTATTACCATGCTGTCAACTACTCCCTTCAGAGAGCAGCACAAACTGACACTAACAAGGACATAAAAAAGGAGTGGGAGGCCCCGATGCACAACTGTGCAAGAAGACAAATATCTGAGAGAGTGTAGTTTAAGACAAAGACGCCTCACAGGTTGTCAACTGCGCTAAATAGTTCCCGTCAAACACCAGTTTCAGTATCAACAGTGAAGGTGTTTTTTTTTTTTTTTGATGAAGGCAAAGTTTGAAGTACATATTCATCATTTTCCATTAAAATCATTATTTCTAACTCAGACAATGTCAGCATGTTCTGTTCATTTGCTATATTTCCTATTCAGACTAATTTCATGTGTGTTTCCATGGAAAACAAGAAAATTTCCAAGTGATCCCAAACTTTTGAGCGGTAGTGAATGAAAGATGCAGGACGGTGGACAAATCCAAGAATTAAGCTGGCCATTCAAGCACAAAAATGTCTTCAAACTTAAGGAACTCCGTGCATGCACGGGTGACAACTCGTTTCACGTTATTTTTTGGGCAAGCTAACATGTCTCTGCCTAAACTTCACATCTTTAGGTCATTAAAATTAGCCAGACAGGGGCATCTGCAACTTGCAAGAGGACTCGTGACTGCATGAAAGAGGAAACTTGGAAATGTACTCCCCTTCACAGCTATAATGGTAGCATGCTTACCAAAAGCCTACAGCCTATATTGATGACAATTTCCAACGTACGTCCTCTTCGGGGATGCATCAGGACGGAACAGCATTCACACCACCAAACATATGTGGTCAGATGGGTCCCAGACCATCTCCGCAACTGGTTTGAGTGATCGGATCTCAATGCGTCTTCAAGCCCCTTTATACTTGTATTTAGGGATTACCACTTGTGATCCAATTATCAAAAACTTACTTTAAAACCAAGTGTAAACGAGCTCTCAAAGAGCTTCTTTCGTCATGCCTTTGTGTTTGACACTTTGACACTGCTCAGAGTTCACGTCATCTTATATACTGCAACAACTGACCATCTGAGGTAATTTTGCAGAGTAGTGTTGCCTCAAACCAATTTAAATAATTTTTTTTTCATCAATAATCATAAAATGAGCCTTTAAAAATACATTCACCTTTCCATTGTCATAAAAAAATTATTATTTTTTTCTTCTCATTACCTACAATAGAATATTTCAATACTGTTTCACCAAAAAATTACAAAGAAGTAATATAATCATCAATGCTCAGTACTTTAAGACTTTCTTTTTGCATGGTAAAGTTTTAACTGGCATTTGAGGATATAAATGCGTTGTTATGATTCTGTGGCCATGTTTTCATTTTGACTCTGCTTTTGCCATGCCAGGTTTTGATTTAGTCCATGCCATGTTTGGTTTTTTTTCCTGTCTTGCCTTGCCTTGTCCTTATCCTGCCATTCCTCATTGTCACTGTTAAGATATCATTCTGGTGTATGTGTTTCTCCATGCCCTGCATTGCACATTGTCTCCCCAGTCTGGTCATATGTGTTGAGACAGTTTTGTTCCCCAGTTTTGCGTGCCACGCTTTCAGGTGATTTCATGGTTTCTGGGTTTCCAATTATTCCTTCCAATCTCATTTGCTTCCTTTGCCTTGCTGTTCTGTCTTTACTAATAAATACTAACAGTTTATTATTTTGGACAAATTACTAACTTTAACTAACATTGTTTATAATAGAAAATTACTAACGAGCGCTAAGGGATTGTATAGTTGCACATTACTAATTGACTAACGAGCTCTCAGCACTCACTCTGCTCTTATCTCTGCCCCTTGCCTTCACTCACTTTACTTTGCTGCAATTCGGCGGATTCTCCGTACCTTGTTAAATACTGTTCTGCCTCTCACTCTCTGTGCACTGTAGAACTCCCTAACCGGAGTCGTTTGTTTGTCATAGGCTGTCTGTGTAATCCCTGTCCGTGTTTTGGCTTTCGCCAATTTCATGTGGTTAGGAACTTCCTCTTGTTCATTCCTTTGTTAATTAGTCTGATCCAGCTCACCTGTTCCCTATTATAGCATTTGACTTCCCGTATGTGTATTTAAGCAGTCTGATCACAGCCAGCCCTTGACAGAATGTTATCCTTGAGCTGTGTTGTTTATGCCTTGTACTCTTTGTGTTATACTTCGGACTGAAATGTCCCAGATTTTGATTTTGTCTTCGCCTTTGATATACCTGTGCCCTAGTAACAAACCTGCTTTGCCCGACCCTCATTTTTGTGTTTGCTGCCCTGTTTACGACTACTGGATTTTTGTGGACTCTGTACTGTTGCCTACTGCCCTGCCGGAGTTTTTGAGGCAAGCAGCGGGAGCTAAAAAGGAATAATATGTCTTTTAATTTAAGGAAAAAATATCAATGATATATCAGTGTATCATAATTGGTTTGTAAATTGTATTGTCATCAATGCCAAATGTATATTTGGAAGTAATAAACTATATATTGTTTTAGTCTTTAAAACAAAGGGTGCGAAAT
This sequence comes from Gymnothorax reevesii, assembly GCA_029721435.1. Classification (NCBI taxonomy): domain Eukaryota; kingdom Metazoa; phylum Chordata; class Actinopteri; order Anguilliformes; family Muraenidae; genus Gymnothorax; species Gymnothorax reevesii. The sequence continues at coordinate 89,345,258 of CM056575.1, forward strand.
TAACAGACACAGCCACTCATTGTATGTACCACAGTCAGACTGTAAAAATGTTGCTCATACACACTAACACACACAGACACGCATGCACCCACTCTAGTTGACAGTGCAACGTACCAACCATTGACTGTAGATTAATATGGACAACATAACACCTCCTCAAAACTGATGCCAAAACATCTTGATTGCCAACTAGTGGCTGACTGCAGTACAGATTATAACCCTGCCTCCTCCTTGTTAATGACTTGAACATGGGCCTCACCAAAAAATTGAAGTACGTGTCAAATAATTTTTTCCTGAATATGATTTCTGTCATTTTAAGTAGTTCTCACTATTCTGATCTTTGTTCATGGGTTTTTTTTTTTCTGGAAAATTTAGTTGGTTTTTTTTAGTTATTTGATGCTATACAATGGGGGTGTAATGACATGACTGACAGATGCGATTGACAGCGGCTCTATGGGAGGAAGTCACCCACCGGCTTATTTCCGGGAATTCTTTGGCACTGGAATGCGAATGTCGGGGAAAGATACAACGTTAAAATCACACCTTCGCAAGTTGCTAGGTCCCAGTATTACCTTAAATAGCCAATGGTGATTTAGAAAGTCCATCTAAAATTGACAGTAGAATATCTTTGCCCTGAAAAAAGTGTGATGTACTTTTTTGCCTCAATGCTATTGCTAGCAACCTTGTTTAGCAAGATGATATGAAGAGGTCTCCTTAACTTGGGTAGCAACAGAGATATATTGTAAAAAACCTCTGTTAGTACTCTGTTATGTAAGCGAAGCTATGTTACCGGATAAAAATTGTAAGCTCACTAGCACCCTGGCTGGTAAATTAAGATTCAGTAGCAGGTCATTTAGCTTGTTCACTAGCTATCTAGCTAGCATGCCCAAAATGATATGAGTATATCTCCGTGACAACAACAAGTACATTTGAATAATCTTGCTATCATAATGAAGGTAACACCATGGGGATTTTTGTCATAGTGTAAGAATCAGCGTATATGTCACTGAGTCAGGGTAAAAAAAAAAATGGAACACAGCATAAATGAAACATCTCATCTGCGCCTTACAAAGTTTTACTTTTATTCTTTTTGAAATAATTCAGTTGTTTGGGTTTAAGAGGTTAAAACACATGATCGCTGGAAGCCCATTTACTCACAGACTCTAGCTATTTCCCTTATTTTGAAGGATTGTCATGGATTTTGAAGTCGGGTTGTATGAGGTACTAAAACATAGTCAATCTATTACCCACCTAGCTAGTTAATAGCTAGCTCTCGGCCCGAGTTAGCAGAGCCTGGCAGGAACACCAGACGTCAGTAATGGTTCAGCTTGATTGGTTTCAATTTTAAATAAAACAACAAAACCATCAATCACAGAAACAGGTTGCATCCATGCAATAAGTATTCAAATATAATACAACAAAATACAAAGACAATAATGAATCCAGAAAAAAGATTACAAAGGTTAGACATCAGCAATGGGGTGAAACAATGTAGCTACTCCTATGGACAAGGAAAGCAGCCAACATATTTAACCTCATATGACTGCACTTAGAAAACCAGCTAACCCTTTAACAAGCTTTCAGCCGTGGTAGTACCATGCTTTCAATAGGCCTAACATTTGATCATGTTTCCTAACAAGACTCTGTCGAGCAAAACACCTCCGTTCTCTTGTCTAACAATTCGAGCAATCACCAATACAAAAAAATTAATGAATAAAAATACCTGGATGTTGCAATTAAGCCCGATTTCTGATGCTTTATGGGATAGTTTGGTGGCCAAGACTCATCCGGTCTCGCGCAGCTGGTGGCGAAAAGTTGCATTAGTGTGCATGGTTACGAATACTTGGCCATACAATATCGAGCTTGGAAGCCTGTCACTGGTCGGTGGTTTGTCCCTCAGTGTACTGCCGATTGGTACTTACTACTGTTGACTGGAAGACCCCACAGTCCTTGCTGGTTTGGAGCTCTGATCCAGTCATCTGGTCATGACAATTTTGCCCTTGTCAAAGTCATCCATATCTAATTTTTCATGCATCCAACACATCAACTGCAAGAGCTGCCTAAATGTCTACTAGCAAACCTTGATATGTGTTACTGTCATATGATAATCAATGTTTTCACCTCATCAGTGGTCATATTGCTTTACTTGTATTTATATGTTTTGGATCATGTTAAGTGGACTGAATTGAATGAGTGGCCCTTTTCTCCTTTCAAAACCAAGGTGTTTGTGTGGAAACTCCTCTGCGAGAGGAGTCTGGCACTGGTGTAATAGGAGGAAGAAAAGGTCAAATCCCAATTGAGTGGAAACTATTTTGTCCCCACAGCTGGAGGGAGCAGGAGAGGGGGCTAGGCAGGGTGGTTTTGCACAGTTTGCCAGAAGATGCTGGGGGTTGTAACAAGAGACTGGGAAGTTAATGAGTGGTAGAGTTGGTCAGAAATTGAGGGGACTAAAAGTGGTGACAGGGGATAAAACTACCGTGAGCTGCCTGAGTGCTTTAGTCTGTAATCTGGAATCTGCAGAATATCAATGTGCCCAAGCATGAGATTGTGGAAGTAATAAGCAGCACATAGGCAGTGATCCCTGTAGTTCATTTTCCTTCTTTTCATTCTCTGACCCTCCATCAAGTCTAGATAAATTACCCCAGAGAATCAAATTCCTTTTTTATAACAGTGCCAGTACTTTTTATAACAGTCTGAACATATAAATGCTTATGCATTGTCATATATTTATATGTACACACACAACCCCAATTCTGAAATAGTTGGGACAAAGTGTAAATTTTGAATAAGCTCAAAACGCAATGACTTTCAAATCACTCCAGCCAGTATTTTGTTCACAATAGAACAGAGATAACAAATGTTGAAACTGAGAAATTTTACAATTTTATCCACAAAATGATGTCATTTCAAATTTAATGGCTGCTACAGGTCTCAAAATAGTTGGGACAGGGGCCTGTTTACCGTGGTGTAGCATCCCCTCTTCTTTTTAACACAAAGTGGAGACGTCTGGACATTTAGGAGACAAGTTTTTTAGCCTTTGGAATTTGATCCCACTCTTGTTTAATACAGGCTTCCAGCTGATGGAGAGTTTTGGGTCTCCTTTGACAGACATTTCATTTAATTATGCGCCAAGTGTTCTCAATCGGTGAAAGATCAGGACTGCAGGCAGGCCAGTTCAGCACACAGACTCTTCTACTATGAAGCCATGCCGTTGTAATAGCTGCAGTGTGTGGTTTTGCATTGTCCTGCTGAAATACACAAGGCCTTCCCAGGAATAGATGTCCTCTGGAGGGGAGCATATGTTGCTCTAAAACCTTTATATACCTTTCAGCATTCATGGTGCTTTTTAAAACATGCAAGTGTCCCACACCATATGAACTAATGCATCCCCCATACCATCAGAGATGCTGGCTTTTGAACTTAATGCTGATAACAGGAGGGGTGGTCTTTCTCCTCTTTAGCCCCGAGGACACAACGCCCATGATTACCAACAAGAATGTCAAATTTGGACTCGTCTGACCACAGGACACTTTGCCACTTTGTTACAGTCCATTTGACATTTCCATAAATGAGCCTTGGCCCACAGAACATGGCAGCGCTTCTAGATCACGCTCACAACGGCTTACTTTTTGCATGATGGAGTTTTAGATGGCACAGCGGACTATGTTTACAGACAATGGTTTCTTGAAGTATTCCTGGGCCCATTTAGTAATGCCAATGACAGAATCATGCCGGTGAGTGATGCAGTGGCGTTTGAGGGCCCAAAGATCACGGGCATCCAGTAAAGGTCTTTGGCCTTGTCCCTTACGCACAGAGATTTTTCCAGTTTCTCTCAATATTTTGATGATGCTATTCACTGTCAATGATGAGACCTTCAAAGCCTTTAATAAATTATTATTATTGTTTAAAACTTTTTCATCCGTGAGTGGTCTCCCCGTATTGTTGCGTGCCCTAACGAGCCAGGGTTCCGTAACATATGGGGGCTCGTCCGGGAGTTCTCTTACTTGTGTTTGTTACTACAGAGGAAATTTTTGTATAGCTTCACTGGGCATGTTTTGGGTTCTTTGTCACCTGTTTATATTTTTTTGTTGATGGATGCATCGGGATACAGAGTACGTCTATCAGAGGTCCTCTGTTTTAAGGGGGGAGGTGTTATGGGCAAGCTTTTTGTCTTCCCCTGTGCCTGCCTTTCTGTCTGCCTGTCTGTCATTCCAGGAGGGTGGGGCTGTGGCGCAGGTGTACCTCGTTGAGGAGCTGGGCTGGGCTTTATAAGCAGCTCACAAGATGGCAAGGGGGCTCCCCTTCTCCTGAGGCGTCGTTTTGTTTTTTTGTTTGTCTTTTTACATTTGACTGATCCCACTACATTTTTATTTCTTTTCTCATACATTTATACTGATACTTATCGATATTTTTGCACCGCACCAATTTATGTTTATAAACTATTATTATTGTTTAAAACTTTTTCATCCGTGAGTGGTCTCCCCTTATTGTTGCGTGCCCTAGCGAGCCAGGGTTCCATAACACTTCTGAGAGACTCAGCCTCTCTAAGACATCCCTTTTATAGCCAATCATATTACATACCTGATGCCAGTTAACTTAATTGCTTGCTAATGTTCTTACAGCTGAATCTCTTATATATTAATTGCTTTTTCAGCCCTTTGTTGCCAGTGTCCCAACTTTTTTGAGACCTCTTGCAGCCAGAAAATTCGAAATAAGCTCATTTTGTGGATAAAAATGTGAAATGTCTCAGTTTCAACATTTGAAATGTTATCTGTGTTCTATTGTAAATAACATATTGGCTCATGTGATCTGAAAGTCATTGCATTTAGATTTTATTCACAATTTACACTTTGTCCCAACTATTTGGGAATTGGGGTTGTGTATATATATTGTATATATATATATATATATATATATATATATATATATATATATATATATATATATATATATATATATATATATATAATGTCAGGCACCCTGAAGTATGGTATTTAATCATGCAGCTCAACCAGTATAGTATGTGCTGCTTAATGGAACAGGGAGCTTTCATAGACAATCTGATAGTTAAATCAAAATGGATATTTTTTTCTCATAATTCACTGATCGGGTCAATAACCTGCAATATATTGTGCCATTAAGACACAGGTTGTGCAACGTTGCTAATATGTTGCTCTTCAATCCCTCCTTAAATCACTTTAAAGCCCTTTATTGCAATATTAAGTCACTTCATCAAGAAAAATGTTTTAGGGAAAGCACGATGATCATTACTGTTGGGGATGACTAAAAAATCAAAGAAATATAAGAATCTACAAAGGAATTTCATTATCTTTCTTTGCCTGCCTCACTTGCGATGCTCATTAGTACCTGTGTCTTGTCTCACCTTTTGCGAGCAATTTATTCTGCAGTCCAGTGTTCCTCATATGCACACTGCATGCATATATATGCTATGCACTAAAATAATTTTGTTGTCAGCTTGTCATTTGCTCTACAATATCCATGATTCCCTTCTGCAAAGTACAGTGCAGATAATTAGAGAAACCTCTGTTCCTGGGGTTTAACGATGGACTAAATGTGTCATTTTATGCTCTGAATTTGAAGAAAACACTGCACTTCCCTTTGGCATTGCCATAGAAATTAGACTTAAAAAGCTGGCCGGAAAATAACTCATAATGTGTAAAATATAAAATGAAATAATTATTGAAATAGGAAATATATTGTTTTAGAAAGTCATAAAAAGGTGCTTCATGTCAGAATTCAGTATTTTCTGAATAAATATTTACCAGCCTATGTAAGACTGTAGGGAGAGGGCTGAATGAAAGAGCATCTACTGTGGACTGCACAATCAATGTGGGTTGTCATGGGATTTCGATCATTTTGAAATGCCAGTTTCAGGTTAAAAGAAAAGGTTGCCTGGACCTCACATCTTGGTTAAGGTTTACCCCTTCTATGTCTGGTTGGTTCATTTAAAAAGTAGAAAATTAGCACACCCATTGATAACATTAATGACATAAATCATATGTAACTGGGACAGTGAGAGCGGTCCTATCAGGTCCATGAGTGCAGTATCCTTAAATTTCACTGGGTTGTATTTCTGACCTGCCTTTTCTTATCCAGCCGCCTTCTCTGTCTCCTTGCAGTGCCCTTCTCCTGCCCCCCTTATCTCCGGCTAACATCTGCCTCAGTGGCAGGTTGCTGTGTAGTAGCTGTCCCCTGGCCCTCTTCTGCCCCACTTCAAATGTAATGCGGTCCCGCCTGCTGGACAGCCCAAGCTGCTGCTCTCCCTGACTGTGCTGCGCTGCTTTAAAGTTCCAACAGGTCCTTTGGGTTTTCTTACTGCCAAGAAATTGTTCTTGACAGTCTTCTGTGCTGTATCCCCCCTTGGGAATTTTCAAGCTAAGACATTCAAATAAAGGGCATGGACTTCTTCTTTCAAGCCTTCTGGTCTGTTGTCTTGGTTCCAGGCTAAGATCTAGAGGTACTGACTCTTTAGTGATTATCCTTGTTTTTCAGGTCACGCTGTTTCCAGCAATAGCTGTATAATTGAATCGGACATTGGAGTGTTCTGGTGGCGGCACCTTTCTTCTTCACGATGCGTTGCCTACAGTGTTGTCTTTTCTCATTCAGACTTTCCATCGGACAATCTTGAGTGGTTTTTAAAAGGCAGTGTAAGAAAGATTGTTAATTAGGCTTGATTTTGCCAAAGAAAGAAAAAAGTCTAAAAATGCTTTATCTGGGTTTTATGCGAAGTGAATATTTTGATTTGATTTTTCAAATTTTCTCTGTATTCATGTCACAGTCTTTCAGCATATGCTGTCATTTTTTGCCGTGAAGATGTATAATGTTATGAGAGTCCTTAGGTATAATACCCTTCCCAAAAATACCAAGGGGTCATAGTGTTAAGATGTTTTGCTAATAATAGCATCATTTTTTTAGTATCAAAATATATTTGATGCATACACTGTGACAGTCATGGCCAGTTCTTTGTTCTGTACACCTTTGTCACATCCTTAAGATGTTTTGCTAATAATAGCATCATTTTTTTAGTATCAAAATATATTTGATGCATACACTGTGACAGTCATGGCCAGTTCTTTGTTCTGTACACCTTTGTCACATCCTGGCACCCGGGGATGCAAAATGGGCACCAGGGCACAGACTGGAGCTGAGGACCGAAGTGCAGGGACATGTATTTTATTCAATAATAAAGGCGAGGAGAAACAAAACCAATACGAAACTTCAGGGCAAAGAAAAGGGAGTGCACAGAATAAAAAAGGGGAAACCAACTTCCAGCGTGTGTGGGGAGAAACTAGGCTTTGAATTAGGAAGGGAATGATGATTAACTGAAAGGAAACAGCTGACAATAATTAAAGTGAAGAAATTGAGGATAATCTAAAGATTAGTGAAGGGCACGTAGCCAGGACTCAGAATGCCAAAGAGAAGGGGCACAACAGAACCCCCCCCATAGCAGGACCGGAGCTGTGTGCGTGCACTGTAGCTGGACGGGAGCCGGATGTCGCTGGACCGGAAAAGGGTGTGGTGTTGCAGCTGGACAGGAGCTGGGTGCATGCACTGCAGCCAGACTGGAGCTGGATTGAAGCTGGAGTGTAGGGCTGTAGGTGGACCAAAGTCAGGCGTGTGCACTGCAGCTTGGGCCGGAGTCGGGTGTTTGTGCTGCAGCTGGGCTGCAGGTTTACTGCTGGGGCAACAGCTGACTGCTTGAACCACAGGCTTAGAGCTGGAGAGGCAGGCTAAGGGCTGGAGCCATAGGGGGGCGACAGACTAACTGCTGGAGCCGTGCACTCACTGCTGAGGTACAGTCAGACTGCTGGAGTCGGAGACACACTACTGAGGCAACAGATTTGCTGCTGGGGCGACAGACTGATTGCTGGAGCCGCAGACACACCGCTCAGGTGACAGACTTGATGCTGGCGCTGCAGGCTGATTGCTGGGGCCACTCGGGGGCACCAGGGTGACATCTGAAGCAGAGGGGGAAACAGTCCACTGGATCCAGGTGAACTGGTTTTCTTGTGCCGGGGCAAACTTGAGGAGGGCGTATGGAAGGGCACAAATGTAGGAAATGCACCTGTTGCACGCATAAACGCCCGGCTTCAAAGGGTGAAAAAGGGAAACAACAAAAAGAGGGGAGTGATCCAGGGTGAGGTGATGTGAAAGTCCCTGCTGGGTCTTCGGGTGGAGGTACCCATCTGTCATATAGATTGACGAAATAAACTTGAACTACCCTAGCATTTCAGCTTGACACTTTAATGAATGAAATCATGATTGGATTACCTTGTGAACAAAGCTACCAAATGATACGAGGTAATTAAAAAAAAGATTTTAAGAGAATAGGCTACCAGTGTATCAATTTGAATGCAAGGTATTTATCGTAGGATAGATACCTGGAAATTTCATTGAAATGTAAATTTCCAGGTATCTAGCCTACAATAAATACCGAGTGCTCAAAAAAACGGTTAGTTTATCTCCATTCTACCATGACTCTTGTCAAACACTCCCACAAAAATATTTTTTAGTCAACACCGCAACACTCAATAAGTAATATGTAAGAAGTTGTTTGTAAACTTCGGTAAACGCTGCCTCAGAGATATTATTTGAACAGTTAAAAATATACATAAGTTACACTACATCGGTATCTAAATGAGCAAAATTTAACTTTAATAGCTAATACATGGTGATTTTTTTTTTTATTATTTAAGAATATATTTTGATCTGTTTAAATGATGACTCTGAGGCAGCGTTTACTGAAGTTCATATACAACTTTTTACATGGTACTTACAGAGTGTTGTGGTGTTAACTGGTTCAGAAATATCAAAATCATCATCAAACCATTCAGGTTTGATATCATCATAGTGAAATACTTCCTCTAAAGCTCCGAAGTCGAAGTTTGAAGTGGGAATGTCATACGCCATAGCGGTCATCTTTTTTGGACACGGAAATTAATAGCCTACGTTTTCTATTGAAGCGGCTCGATAATCAAGGGAGAGCTCTTAACGCAGTGCTAGGTCTAGAACCAGTTCCAGGTAGTTTACCGGGGAATAGATACCTGGTGTTAACCAATCAAAATGCAGCATTCGCTGGAATGAATGGTAGAATGCACAGTATTCCTAGTGAAGCTGTCTGATTGCGCCTACCTTTTGAAAACGTCAGCTTCCTCCTCTTTGCTTCACTAATTTCATTCCTTTAGCCTATATACCTCTGACACTTCAAAATAGAAAGGACATACATTTATGTAATATCTTTCAGAGTTGCCAACTTTCGCGGCAAATTTCGCATTAGATTGACAAAGACTGGCCAAAGCCGGTGTACTTTCAGGCGTGAGAAACATTATATCAAGCAGAATTTATTTTTCACGTTGACGTGACATGGGACATACTTAACACGTCTCGCATCAAAAAAGCGAGAATTGGCAACCCAGCAATATGTACACATTTAATAAAGTGTTCCTGAGAGGCCAGACAGAAACCATAATCTAGTTCCTTTTAATTAATTAATTTCATAGCTTGGAAATGGTAAAACTAGCCTGTATTACCTATAACCATTGTGTAATTTGAGCCACTTTGATATTCTGCTCAAACCATGCAGTCCTGACAATGTCAGTGATGCTTGCCGATTTGCCGCACTAGCTAGCTTCCAGTTATGATAATGGTAAACTTCAATTTGTCATTGAAACATCTTTTAAACAGAATATCCGCGCATTTTATGTCCTGTTTTTTATGTCCAGTCCCACGTGGCGAGCTGAATCGGGGACAGCCCTGACCCAATTTAAGCCCTGCATAAATGCATGTAAAACTCGGTTTCCGCATAATGCAGCGTCATGATTTAGATTTGTTGGTCAGAAGTAAGTTTTAGTAGATATAGTAATTTAATTTGGTAGATATATGGAGACTAAACCACCCAAACGGGAAGAGATTATTCTTTTTTTTCTCAGGTCCATAAATCTCATTCCCGTATTGATTATTTTTTAATAGATTCTACTTTGTTGTCAACTGTCGAAGCTGTATCTTATCAACCTATTTTAATATCTGATCATGCAACAGTGTCCATGGTGTTGAAAGTCGAGAGGGGCTGATGTGGCCGCAAACAGTGGCGTTTAGATTCTACATTGTTGTTTGATGAACAGTTTACCAGCTTCCTGCAAGAGAAGATCTCTCACTTTATTTTGGATAACGATAATGGTGAAGTCAACGACTCCACCCCGTGGGAATCCCTGAAAGGGTCATTCGAGGTTATAGCATAGCCTATGTTTCGGGTTAAAGGAAAAGCGAATGTAGTACATTAAAAGATATAGAACATGAGTTGTCTGTCCAAGAACAGCTATATAAGAATAGTCCCAATGATGCTATTCTTGATCACTAATCAAAATCACTAAATTAAAATAGGAATATAATGCCATTCTTTCTCAAAGAGTTGGCTTGCTACTTTCTAAAACACGACAAAAATATTTTGAATTGGGAGATAAGCCCCATAGACTCCTCGCAAGACAGCTACGTCACTCGCAGGCTTCTCGTTCTATTCATAAAATTAAGGATAAACAAGGTCGTGTTCCAACAGATCCAGCTGAGATCAATGAGTCTTTTTCAGCATTTTATGCGGATCTCTATCAATCTAAAATTAAAAAGACTGATAATCAAACCATGAACAATTTTTACAGAATAGTCAGCTCCCTACAATAGATGATATAGAAGTTAAAGCCATGGATGCGGCTATTACTTTGGAGGAGATCCAAACGGCTATCTCTCAGTTTCCCAATAATAAGGCACCTGGCCCGGACGGATTTACTGCTGAATTTTAAAAGACATTTTCAGTATAACTTGCCCCACTATTGCTACGTATGTTTGCTCATTCCAAAGAATCCGCAGAATGACCTCCTTCACTCTATAATGCAAACATTGCTTTGATCCTTAGAAAAGATCGAGACCCTTTAGATATGTCATCGTATCGTCCAATATCTCTTCTCCAGATGGAAACAAAAATACTTAGCAAAGCGTTAGCGAACAGACTTTGTGAATATATAGCCAAATTAATACATCCGGATCAGACTGGCTTTGTACCTGGCCGACATATATATTTCAACCTACGGCATTCTTTCAGCATCATATACCAAAAACAGAGTGAGGAATCTGTAGTTATTGCCGTAGATGCCGAAAAGGCTTTTGACTACATTGAATGGAAATATATATTGACAACTTTACAATACTTTGGTTTTGGTCCTGAATTTATTAGTTGGATTAGCACCATTTATGCACATCCTCAAGCTTCCATTATCACTGATGGTGACATTTCTCAATAATTTACCTCTACAGGGGTGTCCGACAGGGCTGTTCTTGTTCACCTTATTTATTCAATCTATCCATTGAGGCCCTAGCCAGTCAAATTAGATTGAACCAAGATATTGCCCCAAGTGAAATTGGCTCCGTAAAGAACAAGATATCTCTATTTGCTGATGATATCACAATTTTTTTAGCCCGTCCTAAAACTTCAGGTCCTTCATTATTACATTTAGTCGATACGTTTGCTAGCTTTTCTGGTTATAAGATTAATTGGAGAAAGAGTGAGCTAATGCCTATATCAGATATATTCGATTCAAACTTTCTTCGTACTACTCCTTTTAAAATTACTAAGGATCAATTTAAAACATTGGGTGTTATTGCTACAAGAGAGTATGGTAAACTCCTTAAGTGTAACTGGGAATCGAGGATACAACAGCTTAAATGGAATATTCAGTTTTGGAACACATTGCCCATCTCTTTGGTGGGTCACATTAATGTTATAAAAATGGTGGTCCTTCCTAGATTTTTATACATTTTTCAAAACATTCCTGTCTTTATTCCACAGTATTATTTTAAGATATTAGACTGTCTTATTTCCTCCTTCATTTGGAACAATAAACGACCTAGAATTTCTAAAACGCATATCTGGAAAGGGAGGGCTGTTGGTGGATTCGGTCTTCCTCATTTTAAGTTATACTACTGGGCCGCTGATTTAAATGTACTGTCTTACTGGCGCAACGGCCCACCATCAATCCAGCACTCATGGCTCCAAACAGAGGTTTCTACATGCAGGCCCACCGCCCTGCTTGCACTTCTCAATAATCCAGCAAAGGTAAAATCTCCAAATATATCCAATCCAGTAATAGTTCATTCTTTGAAAATGTGGAAACAAATCCAGTTATTTTTGGAACAGCCTAAAGTCTACAATGACAGCCCTATTTGCCATAATCATGCTTTTCACTGAGCTCTATCTTTTCCCTGTGGAAAGCAAGGAATATTGTCTTTGTTAAAGACCTTTTTTTATGGAAATTTAATGTCATTTCAACAATTGCAGCAGACATTAGGTTTACCGCAAGTGCACTTTCTTAGATACCTCCAGAATAGGAATTTCATTAGGACACACATACCACATTACAAGCATTTGCCTAAACATAACATATTGAATCATTTTCACCTACTCAATCCAGGTTCCAGAGGTTCAGTTTCCTTTCTGTATAGTATCTTGTTGGACCGTATAGAGGTCCCCAATGACAATCTGAAAAGCAATTGGGGAAAAAGAACTCAACACAGAACTATCAGAAACGGTGTGGGAGGATATTTTTCATAGAATTTATAGTAGCTCTATTAATTCTAGACACTCCTTGATTCAATTTAAGGTAGTTCACAGACTTTATTACTCCAAAGCCAGGCTCAATGGCATATGCCCAGACATCTCTTCTCTATGTGACAAATGCAATTACCAAATTGGTACGCTAACTCATCATTTTTGGTCTTGTCCAAACCTGACTTCTTTTTGGTCTCTTTTTTTTAATTATATATCAAATGCCTTCCATAAGACCATTTTACCCAACCTACTTTTAGCTCTTTTTGGTTCAGTGAAGCATGATTCTTCAATAACAATCTACGAGGGGCAAGCAACTACCCTTTGAACTTTGTTGGCCAAGTGCCTTATTTTACAACAGTGGAAAGCAAAGGTCAGCCCCCAATTCCATCACTGGCTGAGGGAATTGAAGTAACGTTTTACATATGGAGAGAATCCGATATATGATTGTTAATCAACACCGAGTTTTCAAAAGAACATGGCCACCTTTGTTACTTAAATGGGCAGAAATTAGTCAACAAAGCCAAGCCTAGTGTGAGGCATGTACTGTTTGAACCATACCCATCCATGCATTTTCTTCTGATGTACACTGACTATCACTATTTTATGGTGTTATGCTGGCTTCTCTCTCTTTTTTTCCTCTATTTTTCCTTTGGTGTTTCTCTCCCAGGCAGCGTTCTGGGGTGGGGGGGCGGGGGGGGGCTATACTTTATTATTCACGTTGGGTTTAGTTTTGGAATGACAACTTTTTTGCAAAACACCCGGACCTGAGTGCATTCTGCCACTGACTGGCTGGACTTGGGTACTTTTGATGGATGAGTCCGATTGTCCGGCTCCTATGGTCGCCATTTTCGCGGCCGGTCTCAGGACGCATTCGGGCGTCTGGATTGGACAGTTGTGTGTTCCTATCGAGCATTGACATTTCTTTTGCAGGACTTGAGTGAGTTCTGCAGTGGCGCCGGTGAGTCGGACTTGGGTGCTGCTTCAGGGGATGTCTTGGATGTCATATGACGCTCTGGTCTGAGGTCATTTTGTTTTTTGTGAGAGGTGACTGGGTCACTTTGTGCACCCTGGTCTAGTATGTATTAATTGCTCTCTTTATAATGTAACTATGTCATCAGTAATAAAATCAATGAAATTCTAAAAGGAAAAAAAAACGAAGTAGGTGTTTTTGGGGGGATGGCTCAGCAAGAAAATCCATTTTTGATCTCTTGCACACCAATTGCAGGTTTATTTCACTCTCACGCGGGTCCGCGGACTTTGCTATTAATTTGTGGGTCTGACTCACCAGATGTAGGTCACTTGGAGGCTATGGTACCGGTACCAAAAACCACTGGTTCTTGATAGACATCCCAAGCTTTGAATCCTCAAATCTTCATAGATAGCTACTTAATATAAAAAACCATTACAGCAGAGCAGCTAAATTACATAAATACAATGCAAACGAAGACAGAGTGGTAAGGATGGAATCAGACTATGACTTCCAGTCATAATAAATTCACTTTATTGGGCTGTAAGTTCTGAGTATGTGCAGTAATCTTGACACAGCCCCTTTTAATACTTGTTATGCCGTTGTTAAGTGCACAATCTCATAACGTGAATCAGCTGTAGGGGAGAAACGCACAGGACAGAAACTAATCACAGTACTTAATCACTTAATACACAAACTGCTGAATTACAAAGATTCACACAAGGAATATGCACAATGGTTGTGACAGCTACGTTGGGGTATTATATATTGTTCCAAAATGGAAGGACTAGGCATTGAAGCTTCATTAGCTATTTTATGATGCAAATACAACAGCAAACATATTATTTCAAATTATGTCAAAATGACTCTTAGCCTGACTATGCAGTGCCATAGGTTTGATTGTGGTGCAGAACAGCGATCATACTTTTTAATCCGAAAAACAAGCAAACGTGGACAAATATGCTAATAATTACTTTGACTTTGAGATAGCTGTCGCATGTCTGTGAATTTCGTTATAATTGGCCTTCTTTTAGTCAAGATGCTGTGCTGTGGATTGTACAATAGCCATTTTGGAATAAGTGCTCCATTTTCTATTATGTTCTGATCTATTGATCTATTATTGTTCTGATCTAGCAGAACAATAACCATTTTAGACTCCCAGCCCTCATGCCAATATGCACAATCAACTTTTTATTTTATTTCCGTGGACAGACAGTGGTCTGGAATTTCTGAATGATGGCTGTGCATGGTAGCCCACGGATTAGTTTTTATGACGATGAATTGTTTCAGTGGGGTAATAGTTTGGTGAATATTTCCTGTCATTTTGAGTATTGGAGAGCAATCTACTGGATGTCACCTTTCCGAAGAGACCATGATTATGTCTGTTGTCAAAGTGGTTCAAGAACAGTAACCATGTTTGTTGGGAGGAAATTTGCTCGAAAGTTAAAAGGTTAAGAGGTTTCAAGCCAGCTAGCTCAAAGACTGACTGCTTTGTAGTACACCCTCAGAAGCACTACTCTGGAGTGAAATGCTTTGTCCCGCCTTAACACCCTGCGCACTTTTACTGGTGGGGGTTTTCGCACCCAGTGCCCAAAGGCTGATGTCCAGAAACATCGCCTACAAAGAAAAATAAGAGAGGGTCACTGTTGGTACAGACACACACTTATAATGGGTCATAAGTGATGATTGACAAGAATTTGTTTTGTTTGACTCTTTATATTGTTTCATGGAAAAATTATTCTGAGCATACCTTTAAATTAACTGTATTTTTAATACACTGCTCTGCTCTGTTGTGAACTCAAGCAAATAAATACAACAACTGTGGTTAATTGATGTAGACCCAATGGCCTCCCTCCAGGCATTGCATTACATTGTGTGACAGCTGGTGGTGTTTTCTGAACTTTGCAAGTTTGTAAGTTTGGGATTAATTGCTACAGTCAATCAAAAACAGTGAAATTTTAGCTTTTTTTCAATAATTATGAACTTGGTGTCTCCAAATGGTGAATGCTCACAGTGCTGGCCTGAACTTTGGGTTTGCCTGAGTGTAACAGACAGTTCAACCATAACTTTATGCCTACAGATTGCCTATAGTTTTAATGAGTCATTATAAAGCTTGTATCTGGCTGTCCTGTATATTAAATGTGAGTCTCTACTTTTTTAGCCTGTATAACTTACTGCATTTTCACTCACACATACTTACCGCACATTATGTTCATCTTCGCATTTTGCTCTTAGGGACAGAACTTCAAGTTTGAAGTTTGTTCCCGGACTTTGCAAATATATTTTTGAGTTGTTTTTCTTCCATATGGGTTCGTATTGATGGTTCCTCATGAGTCTTTTAAATATCTGAAGTACACCAAGACTGTAAACATCAGACGCTTGGTGGGGGGAAAAGGAGGTTCTGACATTGCCGTCTGTTATGCTTGTGGCCTTTAAAGTGAAGTAAAGGCTGATTGAAACCTTGATAAAGCTTGAAAATTTTTATTGCATGCTGCGTAAATGCCAACTCTGTCTTAATTTAACTGATATTTACTGTGAAAATGGAACCCAGAAAAAAGTTCAGAATTTCTGACTTTATGTAGGCTACATGCATTTCAGTGAATGAGAAAATGGCAAAGGTATGACTACGGTCTGTTTTTACAATCAACTTCTTACCTGAAATTGGAACCCCTAGACTGGGCAAATGCAGACTTCCCAAGCTCTGTGATGAATCCGAGATCTTTGAAAACCTCATTTTTGTGAGTGAAGGCACTTAATGGCCAGCATTGGAACAAGGACATATTTTGATACAAATTGGAGGAATTACAAAGTACTTTGGCACGAATGCCATTTATTTTCAAGTGCATCAAAAAAATCAAAATTTTTATGTAATGTTCAACCTCAACTCCACAAGAATTGAGCCATAGTACAGAGCATATATATATATATATATATATATATATATATATATATATATATATATATATATATACATATATTTTGGGCCTGATGATGCCATCAGTTCATGAAAAGCAGCACATTTCAACATTTCTTTCAACATTTCACCTTAATCAAAGTGCATATTAAAATAAACACACATATATATATATATATATATATATGTATGTTTATTTTTATATGATCTTTGAAAAAAATATTTATATATATATATATATATATATATATATATGTTTATATCTATATATATATATATATATATATATATTATGGCTGTGGTCTTTTAAAAAAAACAACTTTGAACGAATTTCGAAAACGACAACGTGATGTTCGAATATTTTCAAACCTTTCCCCCCCACCTGCCCCACCCCCCGCACCATGACCCAACACACTTAATTCATGAAGATGAAGGTTTTTTTTTATTATGTCTCCCCCTTCCTGGAGGAGAGACATATTGTTTTTGCCTGAATTCCCGTTGGCGTCGGCGTCAGCGTCGGCGTCTGCATTCCCATTTGTTTCCGGAGCATGACTCTGAAACTGTTTGACCGATTCTCATCAAATTTCATATAGTGTCTCTCCATAACATGTAGATGTGCCATTTGAGGGTTTGAACTGCTTTTGAATTTAAATGGCCCCCTAGCGCCACCAAGAAACATTTCATTTGCACTTAGACGGCCACCACGACCGGTAGGAAAGTCATAGAGAGATGGAAATAACACTATATTGTTCAGTTCATCAAGGCCTAAAAATGATCGATTAAAATCCATTACCTAAATCGAACAGGAAGTCCGCAATTGGCATATAAAAATTTCCTTTTTCCCCAAAATTTCACCAAAATTTGCCCTCGAACAAACGCAAACTCCTTTAAGGGCGTTCATCGTATCGACCCCAAATGCCAAAAGATGTCAAAGCACACTCTACCAATGAAAACTACTGTACTACTTTTTCAAAAGTCGAACGCTTCGGATTTTATGAGGCGTCAAAGATGGGGTCCCCAGCCACTTTCACTGCCTTTTTCGATGCCTAGGCAATTTCCAACCTTCATTTGACCCCTTAAACATGCTCGAAAACAAACCAAATTTTGCAGTAATTTCTAATTTTTGGGATAAAAATTTTTACATACATAATACACTGTACAGTAAGATATACATTCTTGCTGTGGACAAACCGTTCATCGTATGAAACTGTCCTTTGGTATAATTCATAATCTTCATGTCGCCAAACAAACTGCCAAGTGTGGTACCATTACAATTGATATTTCTTGAGATACATGTATAAACATGTTATGAATATTTATATTTTGAAAAATATAGTGACGCACTTCTGAATTCACCATAAGTTGCGGTGTATAAAACTTTTTTTCTTTCTTCAGTGAACATGCTTCCAAAATTTCAGCTTTCTAGGATTTACCTGGAAGAAGCATTTATTAATTTCTTGATTATTATTGATTTTCAGTGTTTTTCTTTGTGCTACTACACATTCTGACCACCGGGTGGCAGTAGGATCACATGGCTCATCTCCCTTCACTAAGTTCATGAATGGGGGAAGATTGCACAATACACAGCAGTGATAAAATCTGCTTCTGAAAGTTTGACCAGGTTGCATGGGTCATAGCTCCATTATACTAAAGAAAAATCTCTTTCAGTAAAGGGGTTTGCACTCAACTCTACATAAAACATTTTCCTCAGTCTCGTGCTGTCCAACGAATGACAATGCTCGACGGCGCTCGAACGCTTCTCGCCCCCGTTTCGACATGCGCGGGAGGGCAAGGACCTGTCCAACGCTACTTGCAGCTTTAATATTTTTTCTGTTTCCATGGCAGCAATTTGGACTCAGGCATATTGAAGGGTGGGACTCATTTCCGGACCATAACTCTAAAATGTGAAATGGGGGAAGGGGGAGACATCTGATTTTACGTATAAAAACCATTTCTAATTTTTATCTGTTATTAAGCCGAACTCAACAGTAGTACATCACCACAACAGTATCTGCAGAGATGCCAAGTCTTACGCGTGAGTCTCTGACATTCAAGTTCCTGTGCTGTTGTCAGCAATTATTCTATCAACGCGCACTGGAGAAATTCACTCACGGAATTTAAGTCATTTTGCATTAAGTTAATCAGTTTCACGTGCATTATGGTGAATTTCCCTTCTTGTGACACGAAAATTGATTATGACTCGGGAATTCTCACGCTTGTCTTTACTGAGGGATTGAAAGCAATGGAATTGCAAAAAGACGTTTCAAATGCTCTCATTTCATTTAAACGATCATGAAACACATGCATTGTTTCCAATCCCTGAGTAAAGAGAAGCACGAGAAGTCCGGAGTCATAATCGCTTTCCATGTTACTTGCAGTGACGTCCACATTTGCGCAAGTGAAACTGAAACTTCAATGCACAAGGATTTATCTCGTTAATTAGCGTTCATTGAATAATTGCGGACTATGGGGGAATAACAACACAAGGCTCTAACTTTGTTATTTTACCATCTACACAGTAAAATCCAAAACACTTCCACAGAGCGCTTCCAAGATGTTTTGGTGTTGTATTTTTTCCGCTCGTTGCTCCGCTTGCTTACGCTTTCCTTTGTAAAATAGCAAATCGAGTCTCATTGGAAGTCAAGAGGGTATGTAATAGACAAGTTTCTCTGAGGATGCCCTCTGCTGGGTCAAATGTCAAACTACTGTAGAGTGTATGATGCCACTGATGGAGGTTGTATTTTGACTTTGAACGTCTCATTTCAGTTCGAATATGAACTTTCACCTTCAGGTTCGAATGAATGTTCAAATTTGGATTAAAAAGTGACAGCCCTAATATTTATATATATATATATATATATATATATATATATATATATCACACACACACACACACACACACACACATACATTAACCAACATTGTGCTAATGTATATATGTGTGTGTGTGCGTGTGTGTTTGGATCCTTTGTTGTTCTCAGGTGCTGGAGGCTGGTCTCCTCTGGACAGTGACCATTATCCATGGCTGCAGGTGGATTTAGGTGGCAGAAAGCAAATATCAGCTATTGCAACTCAGGGCAGATACAGCAGCTCTGATTGGACAACAAGGTACAGGCTCCTCTACAGTGACACGGGAAGGAACTGGAAACCATACCACCAAGATGGCAACATCTGGGTAAGGAATGTTGACCATTTACAGAAGTGTATTTTATTTTTTTCCTTTTCAGTCATATGAAGGCTATGGTTTGAGTGCCTTCCTACAGCAAGCTTTAGGCATGAACTTATTCAGGTATGGATATTGATGATATATCACAAAATCATCTAGGGTTCATCCATTGAACAAAGAATGAGCTTCAAGGGCCCTATTTTAACAATCAAAGCCTTTAGTCTGAAATGCATGGCGCATATGTATTTAGGTTTAATGGTGTGTAATCTGAGCGCAAAGTAAGGCACATGGTCCAAAGGAGTTTTATCTAATCTCTTAATTAATCACAGGCATGTTTTGGGCTTATGATGAAATAAACCAATCAGTTTGGTTTCCCATTGCCTTTACAAACAAGGGTGCTTGCACTGGCAAATTGCTACTATAATGGTGGATTATGTCACATTATAATGGGTCTGCTTGTGAGTGAAGTGTAAACATGGGAGCATGATTGCTGAAAGTGTGGAAACCTGATCCTAATAAGGAAACCTGATCTCCAATGTCAACAAAGAGTATCTTTTTAAAAATCTTGTTCAAAAATGTTTTACACATATCCTGATGTAAAAATCATCATACATAGTGAATCTCTGGAGTTGCACCTGAATGTGTGCAACGAGCAGGTGAGAATAAAGACGTTTTATTTCAGGGTTGCAGGGAACAAATAATTCTGTAAGGGATGGGGTATGGCCAAGAGAAATTAAAATGAATGAGACCAAAATAGCTGGGAAAGTAAATGAAAGTAATGTTATTTTGATTATGCTACTGTAACCTCTTGAATAATATTTGGCTGGAATGAAATTAACTTCCTTCTGTTCTGTTTGACTGACGGTGGGCAAGAAATAGATTAACGTGGGAGACAAAGACCAAACATAACTGGTGATGAATATCAGATTTCTGACTTTTCATTCTCCAAGGCCAAGTCAGATGTAGTGTAGAGAAGAAATCTGGATTACTTATGGACGGTGACAACAATGTTATCCATTGCTTTGCAGCTTGTTAAAAGTGTACGTTTTTAAGGCTGCTTTGTGTGTCAGCCAAACTGGAAATTTTCACACACACATTTCGAGCGAAATGCGGCGTTGTGTACTTGATGATAGGAGCGGGACAGACGGGGTCCAGGTATTGTACTAATGGATCAGGTTGGATTATGAGATAATTGCTGGAAATGGGTCAACCTGTGCGGGACTCTGGCTTGACTTATTCAAACGTTTGCAGGGCATTAAGGCACTTCCCTAATTCTGTCTATTATAGCATGTTTGTGCGTTTTCGGATTAACACAAATTCATAAAGTACAAAAGTAAGAGTAATATGTCTATCTAAACTGTAGTACCTGTGGGGGATTTCCCCTTCTGTGTTGTGTATTTTAAGTATTGTAAGCAATAAGTAACACACTCAGTCAAAGGCAGTTGATATTAGTTTATACGTGCACGGGAAGCCACACTTTACAGACAAAAGTCCTAGGTGGACAGGAAGACTCCGGCTTGGTTCATGTCCGGGTATCCTCCGCCCTCGCTCTGAACTTGCGAAGATTCAACCAGCGAGTGTATAAGAATCAGTGGCTGACAGGCACGTGCTTCGGAGGAGAGCCGTGAACTGTCTTCACTATCCTGAGTTGGCAGCAAGGGGTCGCATACGAGCAAGCTTTGTACATAGTTCCCCAATTGGGCATTCCAAATTCGGGTGGGATTGGAGATGCCAAATTTATTTAAAAAAAAAAAAAAAAAGTCCTAGGTGGAGACCTCCCCGAAACAGGGGTGACCACAGATCTTATTCACAACAGGAGGGGAGGAGTTACAGTGAACAAAGAGAAAGGGCCGGAAGGTTACAGTAAGTAAATCCTAATATGAACAGCGACACCTACAGTTCAGGAGGTACACAATATGAAATAAGAATTTCCACCACATACCCTAACAGCCACTCCTCTGAGACTGAGCCCCCTTGAAGACTGCTGCAATTGCAGCATTTGCCAGTATGAGGGAGTCATGGCTATATCTTGAATAATTTTTGAATAATAATTTGTGAAGATTAAGCAAAAAACGCCAAACCTCACAAAGCGTCATGTAATGTCAATTTTTACTTGATGCGTTCACATTTTTATGCATATTTGGTACCATGCCTGCTTTATATATCATGTTTGCAATGGCCTGTACTTTCTACCGTATGGCCTGTACTGTGCTTGCAGATATAAAGTGAAAAATAAATAATGCCTCTAGCTTTGGCCTTTTTATAGCCGGTGAACCCGGGCCCGGAACAAACTGTCGACATTATTATCACGGCCAGTCCTGCTTGCAGTAATATGGACAATGCTCCAATGCAGGCGTATCCATGACAGCTCCCGCACAGGGTTGAGTGTGTGTCTGGAGTAGGGAGCTTGTGCTTTGTGGTAGTTGTTATCTTTACAGCAAATGCATAGGCCATGAGGGTGATAAATACACAACTATCTCAAGCTGTTGTAGAGGGCCTACACTTTAAAAGTACATATGGTTTAATTAGTGGCGAATTGCCCCTAAAAGAAATAACATTGTACAGAGAAGCATTTCAAGCTGGAGTGGTCTGGACTGTTGTAATTGAAGAGGCGTATAATTAAGGAACACTCACCAGCAGTTCATTCCTTTTCATTTAGCTGTGCTTGATGTACTCACATTACACAGTACCTTTCTACACTGCACATTTTATGATTCTGTTTTAAACGAAGACACTTTGTTTTATTTAATGCAGCTTCTAACCAAGAAATTACATACTTTTTCATTGACATTTCCTGACTTATTAAGCGTAATTATGTTGTGTCCGGGGAAAAGATCTAGCTGTCACATTACATTCAATTTGGAATAGCAACTGGTGGATAATGGGTTAGCCTTATTAAAATTGAAGTGCCTTTTCTAATTGTTCAATGCAATCAAAATCAGAATCAAGATAATCATGTGCCAAAATTATCTTCCCCTCCAATTTTGAGTTCACTAACCATCTCTGCATGTAAGCTGAGGATTTGCTTTTCATACTGATCAAACCGGTTACCCTATATGGTAGGGGCTACAAGACTGAAAAGAAATGTGTAAAGTACATTGCTAAACACTTTAAGATTATTATTAAATTATTGCAGATTATTGCATGCAGTTGTAATACTTGCATCATCATTTAATGGATCATTTAAAGCTGCTGTGCACAAATTGTCTGCAAAAGAAAGGTGCAGAAAGAAGAGTGCTTTCCAGCGACATGTTTTCTTATACTTTTGACCATTTACTAACATCGCAATCAAAGAAATGACAGGATTTTGCTTAATTAGTTAGGCTACCTTACTTTTTACAGGCGAATCACAATTAAATGTTTTGTCTAAAACTGTGCGGCGAATAAAATAATAATATCTAATAATAATATGAAATAGCGATGCGTAACAAGTTCTTTTTTTTTTTAGTGGCTGTTTAATGCTCCTGTTGTTTAGGCAATGATACTCTATTGGTCGCAGACATGATGTGGCCGCATCTTGATGTACTCAGTTAACTTTGATTTACTGATAAATGGGGTAGAGAAGTTTAACTATCATTATTGTTGCACTTGTGATGTAAATGCTGTAGATTGTATTCCCGGGTGGAACAACCTGGTGCAAAGTCACTATTGTGCAGTGAAGCCTCTCTTCAAAAAAGTAATTCATCAGTAAAAAATCTGCTGTTTGAATTAATTCTCTGAAAAAATAAAGAACTATGCCAAGGTCTTGGGAACCAGAAATGTTTAAATATAATATAGTCTAAGATCTTTATGTTCGCTTTTCTGCATTTGCGCCTGCAGAAAAAAGTAAAATTGAGATTTATAAACCTTGATCTGAAAAAGGTAACAGAAAAAATGTTTGCATTTTGTTAAAGCAAGTTACAGACAGTAAACTTCCGCAGAGTCCTGATCTCAGTGTCATGAAGGCTGTCGGGAGAGACAAGATAAAGTGAGATGGCCACTGCACAAAACACTGGCAAGCTCTCCAATATGTATTGCACAATCTAGCAGCCGAAACAATAAGTGCATGTCATTGCACTTATTATTTAGGTGATGGGTGACTGCACTGTCTTAGAACTGAGTAATTAATAGTCTTTTATCAAATTGATTGTGAAGGTGAAATTACAAACAAATATTTGTACAAACAAAAACCAACTGCTGAAGTCTGTGGCCCTTTGCCTGGCGCCAGGGGACAAGAGACCCCAGAATGGGCTCTGGGAAGTTTATACTGGAAGTAAGTGGGCTGTTCTTTACAGTGAAGTTCACATCGATTGGACATGGAAACAATAATGGATAGGAAAATCAGTGAATGACCAACAGGGGTCTCGGAGGGACATTCATAAGATGACTATGGAAGGGGATAGGTGGGACTTCCAGGCACGGACACACAATGATGGGGATGGGGGCAGAGTGAAATACTTCCTTCTTCCACTGCACCAAACATTGACTAGATTTTTTCATTTTTTACCCCTCAGCCCTGAAAGAGTTTATTTTTTCAACATGGTCGGGGACAGTATTACTCAAAGGTTGCCCTAAGGTTGAGTTTAATATGCACCCTTTTCTAAAATGAATTTATTTATGTATTTAAGTACTTGTTTGTTTGTTTAATATTTATTTAGTTATTTATTTTCCCGCTGGCAAGAAATATGATTCTTACGTTTGTTTTGTAAACCCCCAGTGTACATGAGCAGCTGAATTTCAAGTCTCTGTGCATCAGCTCAGCGACTGTACAACTGTTAGCAATGAACTGAGGTTGCCATGCAGTTTATCAGTATGACAGTTTCAATTTGTGTAATGTTGATAGAGGGATACTTCAAACTACAAATTTCAAGTTTTTGTGTTAAACAGAGATTATGTCTAATTACTTTTTGATGACATGTCATTAGTATCTGCCTGTCAATGGGAATTTATACTACAGTTTATCTGCATTGTATTGTAACCATTTCAGTTTGAAAGCAACAATCTTCCCTGCTGTGAAGGAAAAAAAAAGAGAAAAAAAACTTCTTTAACAGGAATGTCTTGAATGCTCATGAATTTCTGCTCCACCTTCACCATGACACACCCTAATTCAGTGTCTTGCAAACTCGGTCCTGGTGCCCCCCTGTGCATGCTGGTTTTTGTTCCAAACGCATTTGTGATTGTAGGATTTTAACTTGTAGGAAGTTAATTTGTCCTAATAAGGTGCATTTCACATTGAAAGTCATATTTACCATCTTAAGCCATGTTCACAGGAATAGCCATGTGTGTCACGAGGAATAAATGACCCTTTGACTTATCATGTTTATATTTCTACTGCATATCACTTCATACACACTGACTACTGTATTGGACCATTTAATTATTTTGAATTCAGCTTAAATATGACCTTGTTTATTTTTTTGGCTAAGCGATGCCATGTCCTGAAATTTAAACACAACTTAATGTTTTATTTTGGTGCAAACCTATTACTCGTGTGGGGTTGTGGGCCCCCAAGTGGCTGGGAACCCTGGACCTGTGCCCATAAAACCTATTTCCAGATGCATCCTTCACCACCAAGTCAGTAAAAAAAAAATCTTGAATCCAGAATTTGATCCAGGTCACTCCCAAAATGAAATCACTTTTAAGTTGGGTCAAGACACACCTCTGGTAAAAATTTAATAAAAATCTGGCGGTAAGTCTTTCCGTAATGTTGCTTACAAACAAACTAATAACTAAACAAACAAACATAGCCTATCCACAAACCAAAAGTAAAACACAGCCTCCTTGGTACAGGTAGAAATGTAAGAATAATGTGTCTGAATATTAAATTTCAAAGAATTTGAGTCCATAATGTCTTTAAATGATTCAAAGAATCTGGTGTAATCTCTGTACTGCAGGGACAAGAATGAAAACCAGTTAAGAATGGCTGTGATCGGTGTGCTTCAGGCAGCACAGCATTATAAACATAATTGATGCAACGGATGTGAGAGTTTTTTATTTATTTATTTTATTTAACGCTTATTTAACCAGGGAAGTCTCATTGAGATTGAAATTTCTTTTCAAAGGGAGTGCTGGGGGTTGTTTATTTATTAAGCTTTGACAGAAGTCAGGAAATGATTGCACAGGTGGCAAGGCACCTATTGTGAGGCATTCATCCCACAACATGTAAAGACAATTGAACAATGAGAAGAAAAGAAAAAAAAAAGACAGTTGACCAGCAAGTGTAAGCAACATCAGAGGGACAGACGACAACGTGAACAATGACACTTGCCAACCCATGTACAGGAATCATCAGAAGAAAAATAGTTGTTGAACTTTTCTTTATAAAAATGAAATAGCTTCGATTTAAAAGCAGCTGTAGTATCAGAAATTTGATAGAGGTGACTGGCGTTCCGCAAATAAAATAATCTGTCAAAATACGAATGGCGAAAAGTTTCAGTCCTAAATTTTGGAATTTTCATTAAAAATATACCATCATTTTGAAATGAAAAAAAAAAAATGGTTGTCGTTAATGTCTTATTCTCCCATCAAGCATTTGCACAAGAATACACAATCAAATATATCACGTCTGTAGCCCAGCGGTAAAAGATCAAGCTTCATTAGTCGGGCTTTATAATTGCTTTCAACACAATCATTATAACCAAGAATGTACTTTGTGGCTCTCCATTGCACACATTCAATATGAAGGAGAGATTTTTTTGATGATACGGCCCAAGATTGGGTGGAGTATTCTAAAAGTGGTCTTATAAGCGAGATATACAGTTTTTTTTGTTTGAACTGAACACGTATGACCGCAAGTTCTTTGAATTAATCCAAGCATGCGATTTGCTTTACTGACCAAGACAATAGCATGTGCATCCCATGATAAATTTGATGACACCACAATCCCAAGATCACGCATGCAGTCGACTTTTTCAATTAGATTACCATTTATTGTGTAATGGTTAAGAATGGAAATTTGCTTCCTTGTAACGCTCAATAGTTTACATTTACCAGTGTTAAATCTCATCTCCCATTTATGACTCCAATCCAACATGTTTTCTAGGTGGCACTGCAGGTGTGAACAGTCTTGCGTGTTTCTGATCTCTCTTATGCATTTAGAATCATCTGCAAACAAGGCAACCCTAGTCTCAGGACTTACACAGTCTGGCATGTCATTAATATACAGCAGAAACATCAAAGGGCCCAAAATTGATCCTTGTGGAACCCCTGATTTAACGGGAGACCAGGATGATAGGGCACCGTCGACAGCAACTCTTTGTTTACGATTGGATAAATACAACGTAAACCACTTTAAAAGATAACCATGAAATCCATATGTCTGGATAAAAGTAAGTTTATATGAAAGTAAGTCATGGAGTCGAAAGCAGATGAAAAGTCAAGATATAAAATATCAATTTGTCCGGACTGATCTAAGAATTTGCCAACTTCGTGAAATACCTGGATTAACTGAGTTGTTGTCGACTGCATTTAGTAAAAACGTTAGACAAAAAATCATTAAAAGACACAGGATCACTAACTGGAGGTCTGTAGCACAAGATAATGCATACTTTCAATGATTTACTAGGCACAAGTTCGTAAATTATAACCTCACAAATACTGGGTTCCAAATCGGGCCGACGGCAGGAGATGATATTATTACGTATACCAAGAAAAACTCCGCCGCCTCGTTTGCCACCTCTATTTCTGCGATACAGGGTGCAATCCTCGGGAAGAATTTCATTTGATGCGACAGAGTCCTTCAACCAAGTTTCTGTTAGGGCGACGATATCAGGCATGCCAGCGTATATTAAGCCATGAAGTTGAATCTGCTTGTTACGTTTTTCATTGACGGACTTCACGCTTGTGGTGGGGAGGGAGGGGGCAATTTGCACAGACCAGTTAGATCGGGGGATGATTAGGTGGCAGGTCGAAAGAGTCAGGTTGGGACTTTAGCCATGACTCCGGGGAGCCCCCTTGTCTTATCGCTGAGTGCCATAGGATCTTTAATGACAGTGAGTCAGAACCTCGGTTTAATGTCTCATCTGAATGAAGGCATCTCCTTCAATACAGTGTCCCCATCACTGCACTGGGACCTTGGGGATTCTTCCACCAGAGGGAAGATTGAAACCTTCTAGCCCACCAACACCTCTTCCAGCAGCAGCTGGTGGTCTCCCATCCAAGCCCACACCTGCTTAGCTTTAGCCACGTGGCAGGAGCAGATTGAATAGTGGAATGGCTGCTGGCCATACAGTTACTTGGGCTACATGATAAGAAAACTCAGGAAGACAGTGAATACAGGGAGTGCAGGCAAACAAGAATAACTTGTTTACAAAACTCCTCGCTATGTCCTAGACAGTGCGGGTAAGCGCTGCGACCCAAATGATGCAGGTCGCCAGAGGGACTTTAAAAGCGTGCAGAAAATTGACTTCAGGTGGATGTGCTGGCAATCGCAAAACTGAAACTGCTCTCTTATCAACTTGAACTAGGGTGGAAGTGGAAATAAGTGAGACAATTACTGCGGCATTTCAAATGAGAGAGATCTTTTCTTCTGCAAGAAAAATAAAACTCTTCTCAAGATTGTTTGGCAATTTTGCTAAAAAGCTATAATTAACAAATTATGGGTGTGATTTGGCTTGTTTACCTTGAGGCAAAATGAAGATGTATTTATGAAATTCCAGAAAGTATTGGATAGGTGTTCTGTATCTGTATTTGAAGTCCATTGTTAATGTGATATTCAAAGTGTGAAGAATGAGTAATGAATCTGATTAAATTCTGGATTATTTTATAATGGTATAAATCTGTCTCTTTAATGACATCTCACACCCAGCCAACAGTTTAAAAAGAACTTTTATTTGCAGCTGTTGTTGGAATGGCTGTAATGTTTGACTCAGTCCTCTTCATTACAGAACTCGGACATCAAATTTCTCCTTTGGCAGGGATGAAAAATTTTGAAAAGACCACTAAAACTTTTCATTTCTGAACCTTTTTTTCTGAGGATGCAAAATAGAGAATAGTATAAATCACAAATAAAAAACACTTAAGTACATGAACTGATAGCCAAGCAAATATGCATGAATTATCAGAGAGTGATTGTATATTCTATTAAAATACAGATATACAAATGTACTTCTCAGTCATTTCGATTGCGTGTGATTGGTTCTTCTCCTGAATTACTACATGAGATTTATGCTCTTTGGCTGAGGTAAAACAGGAAGTATACCCTGCTTAGGACCACCGTGATCTGTACTCGAATTTGCATTAGTCACTATACATTGACACGACAAACTTTTTTAGTGAGTGACACAGCGATCTGTTGTCAAGCTCGCATTATATAGCATTTATGTACATTGTATTTCCATGGTTTGCAGCCTTATGCTCAAGAAAGTCCTCATCTTCATATTCTTTTAGATGCTCTGTTGCACATTTTGTCAACTTTGGTTGCATGGTGCCTTGCCCTTTCACCTCAAAGGGGATGAGTGGATTCAAATCATGACAGGAAGTTGAACGAAAGAATGTGAATTTGTTGTTTTTTTACACAATTTTGTTTCAGGTTTTTTACTTTGTCACCCATTTCTATATATACATACATACATATACAGGTATGTTATGTTTGCCAAGACTGGATTTGAAATTGATGAGCGGAAAAAAGCTCATATAAGTGCATAGAAGAGCAGACTTTGAGCTTTAATTTGATAGAATTTACATTCAAACCTTGTGTGCTGTTTTGGTGTGTGGGATGTTTACTGAAAGAAAAAAGTTCCTTTTACTGAAAGAAAATGATGCAATCAATTATTATTTTCATCTGAAGATTCACCGGCCTTGCGTTATTTTCTGTGAAAAGCATTATAAAAGAACACATTTTCATTAGCCGCTCTCTGTGCATTCCCTGTGTACAACAGTATATTCCACATGTGGTGTTTGGCTCGACTGGGTCTGGAGGCTTAAAAAAGTGTGGTATTTGTTGGTTAAAAAAGTGAACATGGTAAAAATCATGATTTGCTGTGTACAGCCCCAACTCTGAAAAAATTGTCAGAGTATGGAAAATGCTCATTAAACAGAGAGCAGTGATGTCTGTCAGATCCTGAGTTCTTCTTTTTTGTTTTCCCGACAATCCAGCAGTCCTCAGTTTCTCCTTCAGTTTCCGTAAAAGTTTAATTGTCTCATGCTTCTCTCTACCTTTTGTGCACCTGCTATCACCTGTTTCTCATTGTTAATTGTTGTCATGTGCATTTAAGTTCATGGTCAAAGTCTCCCCTTTGCTGGATTGTTCTTTTCCATACTCAGTGTCAACTACAGAGTAAAACAAGTAACTAGGGCTGTAGAGGTAATAAAAGGTGGGTAAACTACAAAATGCCCGCAGGCAGCTCTCTCACGCAGTTAATAATAATAATAATTATAATAATTAATGGGCAAGCTCGAAGCTCGGACACTCAAATTCTTCCCACTTTTTCTTTCTTTCCTACTTTCTATATTTCTTTCTTTCTTTATTCTCCAATTTCCGTGCTGACTCACTACTCCTACACACTTTAACCTAGAAATTTCATTTAAACTTTAAAAAAAATTCAGCTTGTTCTATTCTTATTTATCTTCTTGATATCTTTCATACTTTTTGAGTTATTAATTTTTATTTTTATATTTTTGTCCCATAGAAAACAATAAAACAGATTTTTCTAAATGTAGCTATTTTCAGCTATTTTTTACTCTGTCGTACTTTTAGGTAGAAACGTCATTCAAACTGGAAAATGTTAAGCTAAGCTTGGGTAATTTCTTTCCTGTTCAACTTTTTTGTAGCCTGTTTAATTTTTTTATTATAATTTTAATTTTTTATATTTAATTTTATTTTTTTTTTCTTTACTGTTCAACTTTACTGTAACCTGTTTAATTTTTTTATTATAATTTTAATTTTTTTTTTTACAATTAATTCTGGGAACTCAGAGTGTGGTGACATCACGGCTAGAGTGGCGACCAGCCACAAAAACCGTAAAGAAGTCTCCTCTTAAACTTGCTCTAACTCCCATGGTTTTAACTCTGCATAAATATTTTTATATCCAAGTTGTAGCAAAAGTTGTGCTGGTCACGTATATGTAACTATGGATGCAATTAAATGAACGGTTTTGGCTGTATGAGCCAAAAAACAACGGGACCGCTCACCGAAACGCCATTAATTCCAACATTAAATGAGACAAGAAAATTCAGGTTGTGAAGGCTAAACGCACAGTTTTCTAACTTGCTTGTGTTCCCATATCTTAGGCACTATGAACACAATTTTGACATATTTTACTCAGCAAACTCTCCTCTTTCGTATGGCCCTTTTCGTAGATTCGACTTACTATCTTTGAGTTAGAAGTCGCAATATGTAAGAAACGCCTTTGCTAAAATCTCCATTGAACTAAATTACTCTGCCATTAACTCAAATATCTTAGATATGGATCATTTGCGGGACGACTCTGCCCTCTGCTGTCCTTTTTCCAGGCCTCAACAGTATCATTGTTCGAAGACAAAGATAGATAGGACTGTAAAAGAATAATTCTGCGTCAAACTCAGGGAAAGAATTTCTGGAATCGTAGTTGGTACAGTCGCTCAAACCAGCCCCAGGACAGCACATTGAGCGCCAGAAAGAATGGTCTTTTTCGCTGGGTGTGACCAAGAGAACACGTTACAGTAAAAATGGCATAGCAGATCCGAGATCTGATTCCAGCATATAGCCACCAGCAACTGTTTGCATTAGCTAAATATATTTATGATCATATCTAAAATAGAAATATTGGTATCAAAATAGTGCAAGTTAAAGTGCCAGTAAATACCTTGCATGTCTTCAATGATATCTCAATTGTGACAACATATAAAAATGGTATCAGTAGGTAGGGAAATCATTCATCTTCACATCGATATGTTATACAAATTTTTACGACATCGACAAAATATGGATTTTGATGTTAAAAACTCACTCAACCCTCAAACTGTCGCGCGAGCGAAAATGTGATGTAATTAGAGTAAGTTCCCTTTCTTATGTACCACGTGACGTGTGACGTAGCACACACAACAGCAATGGTGAAAAGAATCAAGTTGACAGCCTCGGAGAGAAAACACCGGAAAATTGCCCTTGATGCCAAAAAAAGACGATCCCTAGTATATATTAGGAGTGCTATTGATCGATGGAAGAGTCTGAGAGAGCGACTGGGCATTGACAATGATGAGTTGGCCCTAACTTTGATGGATTAGTAAGTTGAAATACCGTGTTGGTTTTTCTTAGCAACATTTCTCGCGCTACTCGAGTTCATAAAAGTATACAACGTAAATGGTAGTGTGCCTCGAATGGGGGAATTATGTTTTGCTTATTGTGTTTGCCTCCCCATTCTCCAAAAACGTTCCTGTCTGTCTTCTTTTCGTCCGTGCGACGCTGTCTTTTTTTACAGTGCGCAATTTTGACCCACAATGCTTTGCGCGGTAAATAATCTAGCCGATCTATTTTTAGACCGGGAAACCCTTTTTTGAAAAATTGCATTTCCTAAGGTTATTTTTGGTCAAATATTTTTTATTATATTTTTTGGGCCATATAACAGATAGCTTGACTTTTGGATTTTTTTTAAAAAGCACATGCAAGGTATTTACTGGCACTTTAAATACAAAGAAATGAAAGTGATGTCCCCAGTCACTATTGGTTCATCACTTGATATGACTTTTTCCTGAGTTTTAAAATAGCCAGGCTTAAGGCATGAGTAAGCATGCTGTTATAAACTCGCACCTTTTTTGCCAGTTATTTTAACTCGCACATTTTTTGCCAGTTATTTTTACTGTAATTTCATGAACATTTCATCACAAAGGTTCTGAGAATGTTAACTGTGAACACCACAGTTACATGCATGCAGGACTCAGCTTACAGTTAAAACAACAAGGAGACAATGCGTTAATTTAACTGATAAATGCAATCCATTGATAGCAGCGCAGTAGCACCCAGTAGTTTGGCTTTCCATAAATGGATCAATGTCACCATCTAATGTTACTTGCTAAATAATAATAATAATTATTATTATTACTATTATTATTATTATTATTATTATTAGGCCTACCTTTTACAATCTCGCTAGACTCTTGTTAAAACACTTTACGGAAGTTTCTATTGATAAATGATGACACCCCAATTTACAGTGCTGCTCTTTGTTCTGGTCATCTTGCCTACCTAGGCTATAATGTTATCTAAAATTAATTTATAAAATAACTTATATATAAATATATATACCAGTTAATGACATTGGCCAAAATACACATTGGGCGTGATAATTCTGTAGCTATCAACCTTTTTTCAATTTAAAATGTGCTTTTGATCTTAAAAGCAGTTCTGCTTCTTAATGTATTGAAAATTAATGAACTCGTTGGTAAAGCCGAACAACGTTGAGCCTTTTATTTGGCAGTTTTTTGAGGAAGAGGCTATTCGCCCTGCAGTGCTTCCGCGCAAAATTTCAAAGAGTGAGTGGATTACAAAATTAATCTCTTTTTGGCCCAGCTGCTGGGAAAATGGCAGACCTGCTTCTCTTGTCGGCCCCGCTGCGGGGCAGATAACCGATGTCTTCCCCTCAATTCTCCTCACAGCAGGGTAAATAGCCACTTCCTTTTTTTATGTCGCATCCGAATAATTCTCATAATCTTCGGCAATATTTTTAAATATAATTTTGATGCAATTTTTAATCAATTAACTACTTAGTTCTCATACAATATTTTTCTTATAGAGGATGTGTATTTCTATGGCAATGTTTAAGTAGGCAATGTCATCAATTTATGTTGTATAAATATATGAAGTAGGTTTGATGGGTCATAACGTTGCATCTTGGGGAGATCTTACTAAATAAGTGCTTTCATACATCTTCATATAAACTTTAATTTTAAGAAGCTTTAAACTCATTTCCAGCAGCTTTAACCTCACATTGTCAGCAATCCGAACTTTACATCATCGGCAGCTTCCAGCTTGCCCACTCACTTTCCCCCGGAAGTGCACTTTTTTTAGTTATTATTGTTACTATTATTATTATTATTATTATATTATATTGTATGTTTCATAGATTGAACATGACTCTCTCCACCATTTCATATGGTTTATTGACAAATGTTATTCTCTCATTTAATTTACAAATAAGCAAATAAAAGTGTACTGAGATAAAGTGCGGCATTTGCATTTGGAACCTGTTGCTGGTGACTGTCATTTTGAAATCCTGGGCCTTTAAAAGAAAAACAGCTCCACAATATCAAAGATCGACCAGCATTCCTTACAGTGGGTATAAGGTGCTTTTTAGTTTGGCTACCTTTGTGTCTATGCTGAAACCATCTTTGACCTTTTTGTTCAAAAGGTCTATTTTGGTCTCATATGACCGTACAAAATGGTGACCTTGAAAGTTCCAGTAACATTTGGCAAACTGTAGGGATATTTGTTTGTTGATGATTGTCAGCAGAGGCTTTTTCTGGCAATCCTCCCAAATAACATGGTGATATAGGTAGTGTCAGATGGTAATATTGTAAACTTTTTGACGCCAAGGCTCAACAAACCTTTGCTGTTTTCCAGCTGTGATCCTTGGTGATTCTTTTGCCAGTCCAACCATCCTCCTTACAATGCGTGGGGTCAATGTATAAATATGTTCTCTTCTAGGCTGATTCTTAACATTTTGTGTGTCTGCCCTGATAGTGGAAATGGGTATTTTCAAATGTTTCAAGAATTTCTTGCTTTAAAACTTTTAGGCACTTATCATTACCGTGTTCTCAGATCTTGCCAATAGTGATGATTGACCAAAGGTAATTTTGCTTGTGCCTTCTCGTATTTATATCCCAGTGAAACAGGAAGTCATGGTTGACTGCTTAGGAATCCCTAATGAAACAGGTAAACATAAAGCACAATCTGAGATCACCATATAAGTGCTGCTCTGAGATCTGCAAAATTATGTTTGTCCAGGGGTAACATTGTCGACCAATGAATAGCATATTCATGCTGCATTTACAAAGGTCATGGGTTTCAGTTTTCTAATGGGGGGAAACTAGCTTTTCATGCAGACAAGGGGGGTACTTGCTGAGATGCAGGAGATCAGGAAAACCCAAAATACTTTTCAAGTAAAATTAAGAATTAAAAAAATTTTTCAGATCACTCTTAAATTTCCTCCCATCAGGGACTTTGCTGGCCTGAAATGCCAGCAGAAAATCCTTGATTGCTGAGTGTAATGAATGATTGCAAAGCCTTTGTGGTTTTGTGACATTTTCGTGACAAAGCTGCGATTCATTGGTGGACTATAGTGCTATTCGAGGCCAAACATTGTTTTGATGATGCCGGAACAACACTTACAAGGCAATATCAAATAGTGTGAACTTAAAACTGAAAATATCACTGGAAATTTTTTTCAGTTAGATTTTTATCATAGAATTGTATAGCAGGGCTCCCAACTCTCCCGCATTTTGTGTGAGATTTAGTGGCATATTCATGTTCCCATGCTGTAGTCAGAAATGATTCAATCAAAGCAATACAAGTGTTTCAAGATCATTGAAATTGTTTACATGGAATAAGACCATCTGAAATGTTTTTATGCAATTCTGTTGCTTTCAACCCCTGAGTAAAGAATAGCGTGAGAAGTCCGGGGTCATAATTGAAGCACCTATTACTAAAACCCCATAAGTCACACTTGACTTGACTTGACTTGTGGGGTTTTAGTAATCAGTGCTTCAATTGATTTCCATGTTACTAGAGGTGAAATCCACCGTGAGGCATGTGAAAATGATAAACCTCCACTCACAAAGACTTGAAGACTGAGAATCTCTTACAAATGCGCTGATTGAATAATTGCTGTCATACAGCACGGGAACATGATTATGCCAGTAAATCTCACACGGAATGCGGGAGAGTTGGGAGCCCTGATATAGGGTGCGGAAAATGTGGTGCACATTTTGGATAAATGTATTTATATAATTTAAATACTTCTTTCTGTGAATAATTATAGTTCAATGAATGATTAGATTTTCGTACATATTTTGAGAGAAAGATCAAGAGGATAAATAGCGAAGGCATTTTTTTACATCTTGTTTTGCTCATGTTCAAAAAGGTGGCAATAATTTTGGAGGGCACTGTGCATGATAAGTCAAAGTCAAATCTTGAGTGTCTTTCTGGTAGATGCTTTATGTCTAAAGGTCCCCTATTTTGCTGATCCTTCTTTGAATACATACAAGCAAAGCTAACGATAGATACCATTAACAACTGGCCTTGAACGCAGGCTTTGTAAAATATCTGAAAATAAAGCCTGGATTGGTAGCCACTGTCCGTGACTCACAAACGCGGAAGCAGTAAGTTTTACCATTTTGTGTCGCTTTGCTGCATAAGCCTGCCCAACATGATAGCCTATTGAATGTGGCTTTAGTACTGCAGCTAATGTAGCTAAGTTTCTGTTGCTAATGTTTGTGTCCTAAATATGCAGGAGTAATATCAGGGGAGATTCAACAGAAGGTGTGTGAACATAAACCTAATTTGAAGCTAGCTTTTTATACTTGTTTGTAATTTGGATGCTTACTACAACTTTTCAAGGTAAAAGAACTTACTGTCTGTAAAACCTGTATTGCAGGACAACGTTTGTCTCTGTCGATATCACAAATGCTCAGTTACTAGCAACTGCATATTAGTTTGCATGCCCTGCTACTTGAAAAATGCTCCTGGTTAACTAATACGCAGTTGTTCTGTTCGGTATGCTTATGTTACTTTGGTTTGCATCAATGCGGCAGTTTCATTATAACATTGTCTGATTGTAGCCACTACAGTTGAAGCTAACTGGAGAGGTGTTGTATGTGTCGGCAAAGTTGGGCTGAAAAGGCTGCATTCCGTTGAATGCAGAATTGTGGAATCCATGAAAATAATTTATTCTTAAGTCTGTCGAAAGGGGCGGGCCACCCTTGCGACTGTGAGCTAATCACAGATCTTGCATGGATTTTGTGTGAATATTTGAAAGTCAAACACTGGCCTACCGAATGAGGCTAGACATATAAGCAAGTGACCGTTGGGAGCGACCAAAGTTTGATATGGATGGATTCCAGGATAGTGCTGTACACATGAAGGAGTAATGGGGATGTGTGCAGTGTACGTGAATACTTGCATTAGTTTTGGACTGGAGTTGGTGCAAGAGAAGTTGGCAAATATTGCAAGGATGGCAGAATATGAGGACACCGAGTTTTATGAGGAATTTGAAGACGAGGAGGAGACATTTGAATTTGATGGGCGTCCTTATTTGTTTGAGCCCGAATATACTGAAGAAGAGCTGCGGGAGCACCATGAAAGGAGAGCGAGAGAGATGGTATACGGAGGATGCCGCCACAACCACAGACCTAGCCGCAACACGGCCTCAAACCTCGCAGAATTGGTGGTGTACCTGCCGGTGCTGTGAAGTTATGCCCACCTATGTGGAGTGTTTTTGTTGCAAAGAGTGGAACCTTTTGCATTATCGCACTCCAGACACTGTGTTACAGTAGCTGAAGGGTTTTCTTCCCTTCTAGACTTGTGGGTATTGGAAGCTTTTTTCCATGTACCAAAATTAAACTGGACACAGAGACCCATACCGGAGGTGCCAGATGGATATTTATCCACAGAGTACGTAGCCTGCACACTTAAAACATGGGTTACATTGGTTCAGATCAATTGAATATTTAGTGTAATTGTAGTTTGAATTGTCAGCTAAGTTACTTGGTCATCTAACTATGTAATGATGACTATGGTAATCAGCGGCAGCTCGTGAACTGGTAATTGGGGAAGCTCAAACAATCCCTTAAAATTAATGACTGGTCATGACCTGTTTTCAATCATTCATTTAAATTATCATAACAGAAACTCCGAAAACTCTCTACATTATCAGATGTGGCCAGTTTTCATTTATAACGCATACTGATTACAACTCCAGACTTCTCACGCTTTTATTTACTCAGGGGTTGGGGTTGATGCATTTGTTTCATGATCATTTAAATGAAATAAGATCATTTGAAACGTCTTTGTGCAATTCCATTGCTTTAAACTCCTCCATGCAGAAGTACTTAAATTCCACGCGAGAATCTCTTACATACGGGTTGATAGAATAATAGCTGTCTACAGCAGAGGAACGTAAAAATGCCACTTAAACTCATGCCGAATGCGTAAGAGTTGACAGGTATGCGTTATTAATGAAAAAATTATCTGATGCGGACAGTAGAGTTTTCGGAGTTTCTGTTATTGTAATTTAAATGAATAATTGAAAACAGGTGATGAACAATCATTAACTTTAAGGGATTGTTTGAGCTTCCCCTGTTGCCAATTCACGAGCCGCCACTGATGGTAATGCATACTTGTCAACTCTCCCGTATTTCTCATAAGTTTTCGTGACTTATTCACATTCCGGTGCCAGCAATTATTCAGTGAACACATATTTAAAAGATTCTCATGCGGGATTGAAGTCTTTGCGCATGAATTGCCCAAATTGCCAAGTTTATGCCATTTGTTGTATGTATCCTCATGTTGACAGTCACCAGATATTTTCAGCAACAGCAGGAATCCATGCATTTCCACGGAATTAATTTTGCAATCTGTTCCCCTATCCTACCTATTCGTTTGTGCTCGTCAATCGACTTATCGTGACTTTCAAGATGGCGGCGACAGGAAACTACCTCAAGGTACTG
Source organism: Gymnothorax reevesii (assembly GCA_029721435.1). Lineage (NCBI taxonomy): Eukaryota > Metazoa > Chordata > Actinopteri > Anguilliformes > Muraenidae > Gymnothorax > Gymnothorax reevesii. Next base: position 89,383,536 of record CM056575.1, read on the forward strand.
TCTGTATTGTCTTTTTTGAAAAACTACCTGTGCATTTTCAAAGTTTTCAGTGCTTCTTTTTAAATGTCATTGCCCTCGGAATTCTACCAATGAAGTGTGGAGCTACTGTGAGCCTTGTTAATGATGTAAAAAGAGAGATTTCTTGGCATCGCAACACTATGCTCCATTCACTACGGGGTCTATTCTCCCATTAGCGCGCAAGTCCTTTTTTACGCGACTCCAGTTAAGCGCTTTTGAGTTACACGTATTCTCCCCTACGCGCTTCAAACACGCCCACAGCGCTTAACTGCAGAATGTAGGCGGCCTTATGAAAGAGGTGTGACTGATCCGAAAGAGAGGCAGACTCTGTACAAAGCTCATTGATTATGGCTATCAGGAAAAAAAGAAACTAGGATTTTCCAATTAACCATGAAAATGACGTTGTGGTCCTTGGAAAACGCAAACCAGACTTTAAATTTGAACATCGTCGGCCTGCTGATAAAACCTCGTATCACCAAACTGATAAGAAACGAAAACTCGCATGTCCACTATTCTTACATGCAAAATTAAACATTTTTTATTCTAAACTATATTAATCCATTTACATTATTTTATTATTATTATTCAATTTGTTATTTATTTTTTATTTTCCTGTGAAGTTTTTCATTTTGAAGATACAAGGTTTTACATGCCGCTGTAATAGTAGGCCTATGTATGTCTGTACAATTACAAGAAGTAATTCAGACATCTCTTTTTTTATCCCCCTCCGTGCTGATAAAACCTCGTATCACCAAACTGATAAGAAACGAAAACTCGCATGTCCACTATTCTTACATGCAAAATTAAACATTTTTTATTCTAAACTATATTAATCCATTTACATTATTTTATTATTATTATTCAATTTGTTATTTATTTTTTATTTTCCTGTGAAGTTTTTCATTTTGAAGATACAAGGTTTTACATGCCGCTGTAATAGTAGGCCTATGTATGTCTGTACAATTACAAGAAGTAATTCAGACATCTCTTTTTTTATCCCCCTCCGTGCGATTAGCGCGAAGCGGGGGATATAGCATTTGGCTCCGTCCGTCTGTACGTCCGTACGGACACATAAAATTGAGGAGGCAGGGGATATTGCCATGTTAGTGGCGAACACTTGTTATTTCTTACTCTAGCCACCATGGCATTAAAGCTATGCAAACGAACAAATTGCGGCGATAATTACATAATAAATAAAGAATTTAGCGCTTCTCAACCAGCGTAATCAGATCATTGAAAATGTGCCCCTCCTACACCAGCCTGTTTTTTCTGTGGAAGAAAGGGAAGAAGACAAAGGGAACTACTCCGATGTCAGGTTTGCAACTAAAGTACAAGGAAACGCTTTAACAAGGAATCTTACCCTGCATGCGGTCATCTCTGCCCCGAAACCACCTCAGCAATGACAGAATTCCATATCCAAGTCTATCATATCTCATTTGATTTGAGCAACACATTCACTTGAACTTGTGCCTAATACTTTATTATAATCAATTATCCCATTTATGATTCCCATTTATGATGATGATTCTTCCCATGTCGGCTATTCTTTATAGGCTAAAATTGATTAACAAATGGGTAGTGCTTTGGTATTAGCTAGGGTAGGGCTCAATCTAGAGTAGCCTGTTTAATAATATCTTTATTCACACATTAAAATACATGGTTTTATCAATGGTAAAAAAAAATTACAAAGACAAGAGTTAGTTAATACAGATATCCTCAATTTGAAAACCTATCTCCTCACTCGTGAGAATATCACAACTTTTTAGATTATCACAAACATATAGGGCAGTCGCATTTGTTAATAGAACATGAAGACAGTGATGGCAACGTCGAGCCAAAGCCGAAAACCAAATTTCACAGATGTTGGTGTTGTATGGCAAGCCAGCACTGAAGGCTGATCCCAGGAATTAAGCTGCGAATCGTTCTGGATGTGGCTTCGGTGGGGAGATGTAAGCGCAGTATCCCCGATTTAAAGCATAAATGGAGAGATCTGCAGAGCGCTGTAAAAGCCAGGCTGTCTGCACACCGGAGTGTACATGGAAAAGAACTTAGAACGTCAATGAACTGTGTCAGACACCTTGACACAGACGCCTGTGATATGTGTGTGACATCACCAGCCACTCTCTGGAACGACCCAGATGCCAGGAGCGACAGCGCAGTTCTGACGTTGATGACCACGGGTATGTTTTGTGGATAATTGCTGTGGCTGGATAGCTGTTCATCCAGATGTCGGAAAAGATAGATGATTGCCTCATGCACGGTCCAGACGAAAGCGCTGGATGCCCTCGATATTTGTTAGTCCCAGGATGTCCAAACGAAGCCGATATATGCGTGTTCGTCTTCGAGCTCGGCGCACTCCTCTTACTCTTTCCCAATCACGCAAGAGAGCCAGCTCATGCAGGACTGGCATTTTGGCTTTAGATTTTGAGGGCATGGTAGAATGATGGTCTTATGTATACTTGTATTAATTGTTTTGCGTTTGTAATTGAACTGATTGGAGAAGAGGCTGATGCATAATATCATGTGATGATTTTGTTTGATAAATTATTATGGCTTTGAGAAAGGTAGTTTAGAAATAAGGAAGAACAATCGAATATTAAATGTCTCAACCTTTACCATGTTAATTAAATAAAATTAATGTTAAAATTCGGCCTATAACCGTCATCAAACGCAATACTCCATTTCGCCTTATGTTGGCGCTTGACCTTAATACAGCCCTCAAAAGCAAAAAAAAGCGCGTAAGCCAGGGGGAGAATACTCGTAAGTGTTATTTGCATGAGAAACGCCCCGAGTTTGGCCTTGCTCCGCCCCAAGTGCATAACTGCCTTCGGGGCGCGTAATGCACAGACTTAAGTCGAGGGGAGAATACGCGTAGGCTGAAAAGCGTGTCGCTACGCGCTTTTTCCGACTTAATTAAGCGCATGGGAGAATAGACCCCTCCCATTATAAGCCTGTTGGGAGCTTTGGCTAAAAAGCCGTGTATTTCGAAATGTTGATTGAGTATGGAGGTGGGGTATTTGACAAAGTTAGTACTCATTATCATGTTTCAATAGAGCCCAAGTCAATTTCACTCCGGAGTTCCCCTTTAAGCCATGGAAAGAAGATTTTTAGTGCCAAAATTGATTGGTTAATAATAATATAAAACATAATACATGTCAATTTGAAAAAAAACTTCATTTGTGTTTTACAAATGTCCTTCTCGTCCAGTTAAATGACAACAATAATTTTTCATTTTAAGACGGATTTTGATTGTGACATTTATGTTTATACAGTTTATACTAGTTTTTGGGCCTTCGAGTGGCTCACTGCTAAGACTTTAATCTGGCAGCCCAGTGGTTGGGCAATTGAATCCCAATCACGCTATAACTGAGGATGGGCATAGGCCTGCTTGGGTAAGGCAACAAACTGGCTCAGTCACACGACAATGAGTGATAATTTGTCAATCTTATTGCTCTGCAGTGGCCATTCTTAGTCAGCCAGGCGCATGTACCGATGCAAACAAATTGTACACTGACTGCGTTACCCTCCGATGACATAGGCAGTGTGTGATCAATGGTGCCACTGAATAATGCAAAAGAAACGAGGGCTATTCGTCAAGTGAATCAGAAGAATCATGCCACAGCATCTTCCTCCTGAGTGCATTGCTGGTCGCTGTGGAGAACTAAACAGCTTGACTGTGTTTGGGGTTGCAAAATTGAGGGAGAACCCCCCCCCCCCCAAAAAAAAAGAGAAAAAAACTGATTGTTTTTGATTGTGACATTGAAAAAGTGGAAAGCTGCAGCTTCTGCTCTACAAAAGTATTTATCAAAATCTCATTCATATTTGACAGCTAATCACTCTCATTCCACAGCCTGTTTACAAGCAGCCCTCTTGAATCTAGAGGATCAATCTGTGATTTTACCAGAGATAATGGACTGGCAACTATTCATGTCCTAGAGTGCTCAAAGTACGGGAGATAAATTTCACAAAAATGCCTGATTCAAAACAAGTCTTTTGACTCTCTTGGGAGATTTGTGGCTGATTATAAACAAAATTATACTTTGACTCCCTTCCCCAGTACTTCCTAAAACTGACTGTGGATTGAGTTGCAAATCATTCCTTCAGCTCAGGAAAAGCTGATGTTCTTTAGGGTGTTCCTAGTCTATCTGCTGAATATTGCACAAAGCGCAGTGGTGAGGGTCTTTGTAAATTTTAACAAGCTATTTCACTCATCTCAATTATTCTCATGGGCCTCTGCTGAGTTTTGTGAAGAGACTTGGGATGTTTACCCCACATCTTCTCATCTCTCTTACACCAAACTGGTAATTAAAATATTTTTTTGTCGTGTATGCAGGGTGGATGCAACCTCAGGTTATCCGTGTCTTCATTTGGGATAAACTTTGTGCTCCAAGCTCAAAACAGGATTTGTAGTGTAGTGTAGTGTAGTGAATAATTTGAGCTAGAATGCTAAGATTACAGACAAGTGAGCTATGAGCATCTATCTATCTATCTATCTATCTATCTTTCTATCATCCATCCATCTATCTATCTATCTATCTTTCTATCTATCTATCTATCTGTCTGTCTGTCTGTCTGTCTGTCCCACGGTCTGTCTTTGTACCTATTGTCATCGTTATTTAGAAAGATAAAGGCTGTTATACCACTAAATTGGCCTTGTGCTTTCAATCGATATGAGGGGGATATAGTCAGTTAGGGTGAGCGAAAGTGTTTGGTCAAACGCATCTGACTGGCCATACAGGCACACTTCCGGGTTACTTTCTGAGCAAGAACTTGTTTGGGTGTCCTGTGCCCTGTGTTCTGTGCATGTGAGGTCTGTGAACTTGAGGGAAAAGAAGCGGTGGCTAACAGGCATGCATTTAGAATGACAGCGTCAAACTGTGTCCACTTTCCTGAGCATGAGTCATACAAGCACGCATTTTGTTAATTCGACATTCCAGATGCAGGTGGGATTGGAGATGTCATATTCATTTTTAAAAATGGGTCTAAAGCAAGGCTGGAAGATTAGTGGAAGGCCCAGGTGCATCATGAGAGAGTTCAAGCTTACTGCCCTATAATTGGATATACAGATGCTGACCTGTTATTTTGGGCATTTTTAGATTACCGGTCCTATGGGCTGATAAACTATTGTTGTGATTTGGTGTCCATCGTCCATCGTCCATCATCTGTTGTTAGGAGCATTTTTTAATCTTTTTTTTTTTTTTTTTTGGCCTTATGAATTTCCGTGTAAATTTGCCATAACATACTACGAGACCATATCTCCAGACTTTTTTTGGATTTTTGATTGAATCATGTTTGTCCATTTTATGGGCTCTTGACTTTTTAGCCCCAATGTTAAAGATAGGACTTTGAAAAAAAAATATTTCTCAATTTTTTTCTAAATCTGATAATCAACTCACCTTGGAACCATCAATGCACAGTGCGAGCACCGTTTTGACTGAATTGATGAAAGTGGGTTTAATGGGGGCACTGTATTTTAACATTTGGTATGTGTTGAATATGCAAAATAGCCTGTGGAGGCTAAATGGTTGCAGATGGAGATTACGTTTGTATGATCAATATATAAGAAGTCTTATTCTACCTATATTTTAGCAATATTAAATCTGAACACTGATTACTACGAAAGGTCAAACTCGAGGTCAAGGAATTATAAACAACGTTATAAGACTTGAAATTTCCAAAAATAATTTCTCAAACACCATATGAAAACATTTTTTTCTATATCTGGCAATCAACTCACCTTGATACATTTTATGTACAGTGCGAGTGCCATTACGATTGAATCGATGGAAGTGAGTCTAGTGGGGGCGCTGTACTTTAATATTGGGTCTTATGGACCCAATGGGCTAAATCACCCGTGGAAGCTAAATCGTTACAGATAGAGATTAAGTTTGTATTATGAACACATAGGAAGTCATATATATGACCTATATTTTGTCTGTGAGAAAGTTGACCTCAGATGACCTTGAAACATCAAATTTGAGGTCAACAAAATGTTACAATTTTCAAAACCTTCGAGGCTTGAAAATATTGAAGATTGGGAACATGTAAAATTGAACACTTAGAAGAAGTCGTACATGAACTTTCATTTGGAGGCCTTGAACTTGACCTTCAGTGACCTTCAAAGGTCAAACTTCACATAGTGAAATTTCATTGACTTCTATGACCAAAACTATTACAGATAGAGCTATGGTTTGTATTGTGGACATATTGTATTTGGTAACCTTGAACTTGACCTTCAATGACCTTAAACGGCCAAACTCTACGGTGAAATTTAAATGTCTTATATCAGCAAAATCGTTACAAATAGAGCATAGTTTTGTATTGGAGATGTATAGGAAGTCATATTCAAACCCCAATTCCAATGAAGTTGGGACGTTGTGCAAAACGTTAATAAATACAGAATACAATGATTTGCAGATCCTTTTCGGCCAATATTCAATTGAGTATATTACAAAGACAAAATATTTCATGTTCAAACTGATAAATTTGATTGTTTTCTTTTTTGGAAATATTCACTCATTTTGAATTTGATGCCTGTAACACATTCCATAAAAGCTGGGACAGGGGCAACAAAAAACTGGGAAAGTTGAGGGATGCTCAAAAAAAACCCTGTTTGGAACATCCCACTAGTGAGCAGGTTGATTGGAAACAGGTGAGTGTCATGATTAAGTGTAAAAGGAGCATCATCGAAAGCAAGGTCCACCACTTCGTGAACAACTGCACGAGCAAATAGTCCAACATTTTAAGATCAAAGTTTCTCTACATGCAATTGCAAGGATTTTATGGGCTTCATCATCTATAGTCCATAATATAATCAAAAGATTCAGAGAATCCGGAGAAATCTCTACACATAAGCAGCAAACCCTAAAACCAACACTGGATGCCCGTGACTGTCAGTCCCTCAGGCAACACTGCATTAAAAACCAACATTATTCTGTAAAGGATATTACCATGCGGGCTCAGGAGCACTTTGGAAAACCATTGTCAGTTAACACAGTTCATCCCTACATCTATAAATGCAGGTTGAAACTCTACCATGCAAAGTGAAAGCCATATATCAACAACACCCAAAAATACTGCCAGCTTCCAAAGCTCATCTGAGATGGACTGTAGCAAAGTGGAAAATGGTGCTGTGGTCTGACAAGTCCACTTTTCAAATTGTTTTTGGAAATCATGGACGTCATGTCCTCTGGGCTAAAGAGGAAAAGGACCATCCAGATTGTTATTAGCACAAAGCTCAAAGCCCAGCATCTGTGATGGTATGGGAATGTGTTAGTGCCCATGTGATGGGTAACTTGCTCATCTGTGAAGGCACCATTAATGCTGAAAATACAGGTTTTGGAGCAACAAATGCTGCCATCCAAGCAATGTCTTTTTCAGGGACATCCCTGCTAATTTCGGCAAGACTCCAAACCACATTCTACACTTGTTACAACAGCGTGGCTTGTAGTAAAAGAGTGCAGGTAATAGACTGGCCTGCCTGCAGTCCAGACCTGTCTCCCGTTGAAAACATGTGGCACATTATGAAGCACAAAATACGACAACTGAGATTCCAGACTGTTGAGCAACTGAAGTTGTACATCAAGCAAGAGTGGGAAAGAATTCCACCTACAAAGCCACTACAATTAGTGTCCTCAGTTCCCAAATGCTCATGTAACAGTGGTAAACATGCCCTACCCCCAGCTTTTTTGGAACATGTTGCAGGCATCAAATTCAAAATGAGTGAATATTTCCAGAAAAACAATAAAGTATATCATTTTGAACATTAAAGATCTTTGGCTCGAATTTCTTGACGCAGCGCAGGTGGCGTAGCGTGGCACAGCCCGCGCAGTGGTAATTTCGTGCGTGCAATACTGTGCGCAGCCACTTTGGCAATTTGGTAGTCGCACGTGCGCCGAGATGGGTGTGGGGGTTTAGTAGGGGGAGGTGTCACATATTCATCAAGACGCAGTGACAATTTCGTAGAAAAAGTCTCCCCTGGAGTTGCGCCGAAAGCTCGCCATCTCCAAACTGGTTTACTCTCTGTGCAGTGGTAATTTGGCTGACCGGCGTACAGTGCGCACTGAAACCTCACGGGCAGGTTTCCAGAATGTCAGGCACATTTCAATGCAATAAATAATAACAGCAAGCTCTATTTAATGGAACTATCTGAATAAGACATAAATTATAGTATCTATATCGATTGTCCTGATGTCAGATTAAAGGCGGTTGCCACGCGTAATGGAAGCTTGACCTGGCTTAATCAACGCAGCTGAATCTGTGATGCAAACTAACGACTTCACATCTTTCTCAGCCAACCACAAATTGCATATACATATAGAATGCTTGCGTTCTATGCTCATTAAAGCCGCTTGCACACTGGACGCGAAACGAATTTTTTGCAGGACTGATTACAGTCAAAGTCAATGCAAAGACGCAATAAGACGCATCTGACCTTTTGAAAATTCAATGACCTGTATCACTAAGAGGGTCACAGATGGAGCCAAGGTTTGGGTTACAGACATGTAGGAAGTCGCATATGAACTTTCATTCGGTGACATTCAACTTGACTGTCAGTGACCTTTGAGGGGAAACTCGACAGTGAAACAAGCATTCAGAGAATTCATAGTCTCGCCCATAGTTATCCGCCAACATGATGACCTTGACCTTGACCTTTGACCTATGACCTTCAAATTTATGTCATGCCGAAAGACTCTCACAAGGAACCCGCCTGTGTAATATGAAGGCAATCGGCCTCGCGGTTCCAGAGATATCAGTCCGGACAGACACACACACACACAGACACACGAAGCGATTACAATAGTCTCGCGAAACCCCTCCGGGGGCTCGACTAATTACAATGACTTGTGCCACCAGAATAGTCCCAGATGGATACAAGGTTTGTATAGAGACATTTAGAAAGTCATATATAAAGTCCATTTGCTGACCGCACCTTGACCTTCTGTGACCTTTAAAGTTCACAATTGACAAATTGAATTTTTAATGACTTATATCACCAAAACTGCTATTTAGGTCTGCCATTTATTCAGATTACTGACATTCCCTCAATCTAACATGGTAGCCTGGTTCGGTTTGTCTGCTTCTCATCTCTTCTATCTCTATATCTCTATATGTCTCTTCTTAATCATTATTGGCCAGATTTTGGTTTTGATTGGTCAGTTGGCTGAATAAATGGATTGACGGCAAGTTAGGCAAAGTACACAGGAATTGATTTATGGTGAGCTAATTATGCCAAGGTGAAGGCAGCTGTCCAACCTCGCTGGAAATTTGCGGACTTCAAATCACAATTTTCTTTCCGGAAGCATTTCAAATGGCCTCTGATGTCAGTTCACCTCTATATTAAAGGTGTGTCGCATAGAAAAGGTCAAGCTCGTCTGTCTGCCCCATAGAGGAAGTTTCTTTTACAGCGCTTAAAATAACCGCGATGCATTTATTGCGCAGCCGTAACTTCTATTTTGATCCAATTTGTATGGATTTATTTTAGGAGCAAAATGCAAATAAAAATAGGACCCTTGGTCCTATTTTAATTTTTTTATTATACCAGCCTTAGTGCTGGGGCATTACTTATCTTGACTCAGCTTACAAGGTCTACATCCCAGAGCAGGTGCAGATTTTTGGTAGGTACTGTTCAATGAAGCTGCCCGCTTGGGAACTTTTGAGGCATCTGTTTTTCAAAATTTAGACACCGATGTACTTACCCATCGGCAAATTATGGCTTTTCCTTCATTTTCTGTCCTGCTAGACCCAGTTTGCACTCATTTTCCAAGACATTAGTGTGCATCTTTGCGTGAAGTCTTCAGTTTCATATCTCATGCATAGAATAGCCCTCATGTTTCAAAAATATGGTAATGTTCAAATTCCTCGTCCAGCAGTATTACATGCAGATGGGGTGGCTCACTGTTTTTGGTACACACTGCTACTGAAAATATGGCTTTGCAATCATTTGCAAAGACTGAAATATTTCCTCATTTCAAAATAGTTTAAAGTGCTTGTTCCAATTTCTTCAATACTGTCGAAAAAATCCTATGTCAGTCCATTTGTTTAATTTTAAAATGCAGCAAACGTGGTATTTTAAGCCCATTGTACCACCACAAAAATCTGCATGAAACTTATGTATAATCGGTACATGGACCTTATTATTGTTTGGGGGAAAAATGTGATTTTTTTGTTCTTGCTTTTTTCATGCCGTATTTTTCAACAGTCAAAACAAAAAAACGTTTCATTAACTCACTTAAGAGCATCATCGATGTCTCAACCATTTGATTTCTACAATATGTTCATATGTATGTGTATATATATATATATATATATGTGCGTATAAATATTATCTGTGTGTGTGTGTGTGTGAGTGTGTTTGTAAAATTTGGCTTTAATCAGCCAAATTGTGAAAAATGTATGGTTTTCATAATATATTTGCCTGTACTGTGTAGATATACATGCACACCACACACTACTCATCCAAAACAAGGTTGCCGTTTGAATTTAGAGTAAGCAAATACTCAAGATCTTATGAATGAATTATTGTTGCACTGATGAATATGTTTCAGCAGGCAATAATTCTTTTATCCTGACTGATTCCATGCATAACTTCTCACTTCATTGAAAAAAAAAAAACATGCCAAAAGATGTGTCATGGTCGTTGAAAAGATGTCAAAGTGTTTCAAGAAGGGCAAATTATTGGCCAACAACAAGCAGAGAAACCCGCTCAGGAGTTTGCTAAAATCACTGGAATAGGGTCAGGAACTGTCTGACAATTTATTAAAACCTGTAAGGATAGTGGTGAACTGTCAACTTTGTGAAAGAAATGGGTGGGAGAAAAATCATGACTTATCCCGATGGGAGACCACTAAAATGCTTGGTAAAGTCTAATCTTAAAAAAAACAACAGTAGAACTCATGGCTATGTTTAATTATGAAAGAGCATTCACACACACACACACACACACACACACACACACACACACACACACACACACAATACAACAAGAATTTGGAGGATTGAGACTAAACGGCTGTGTGGGCACAGGAAAGCAACTTGCTAGTGAGACTTATTGGGGAAAAAAATGACTATAATTTGCAAGGGAGCATAAAGATTGGACTGAGTGACCCTCCTGACTTACAGGGGATGAGTTGACCCAAACCATGCAAGGAAGATCAACAGAAACATCTGCATCTGCATTTGTTATGGTTGCCTATGCATTTAGTCAGGGTTTTTCCCTTTTATTTGTCACTTTTCTGTACATGGTATTTTACCAGTGTGAAAATTCTAGTAGCCTTTCTCTGTTACAATGATGAATGCAAACTAAAAATTTTGCCCTTTTTATTCTATAATTTATGTTAGCGTTTGCTGTTGGCTACTGTAATATTCACAAAAGATTCCCCAGGATACCTTGGATTTTCAAAGGCCAAATTGTATTTGAGGATTCCTGGCCTCTTCACAGACTGAAAAATAGTGTAACAGAAATCTGGAAGAAATACTCACCGGGGACAGGAAGCGAATGGTATTTAAGATGAAGTTTCTCACTGAATACATTTTGATTGATTACTTCGCCAATGATTGCTGTAATGTCACCAATTGCATGGCAATCACATAAGAATGCTTTTTAAACTAAGAATAACTACATCTACTGGGAGGCTGTTTTTGGCAATTATGCAGCTGAGGCCAATTTAGATTATTGCGCATTGGTATGTTTGCTTGACACGTTGTTCTTGTTATTACTGGCAAACGGAATAAGAGCAAACCTCTAATGGCTTCTGCACTCTGAACCAGGGTCATAAAAATTTGTTTGTAGATGCAGTTACTGAGGTGCAAATTCTGCTTTGTATGCTGAGCAGCCTACCCTGATTCATCCAAAGCTCCATATGTCTTGGAATGAAGATGTATTTTCTTTTTCGTGTAGCCCTACACTGCACAATTTTTCATCAAAATTTTTAGCAGGCCTGGAATTTTGGCCCTGAATTAATCATTAGACTGTATTCAGAGAATTTTGTTTCTTTTGCATATTTGATAAAATTAGGAGCTGTGTAGCAGTACTGTTTTCTGTTGGAGTCATTTAAACACACACAACAAACCACATTAATGATAGTCACAAATCACTATTTACCACATGCCCTAAATTGAGGTTACTAATTCTCTGATCCAGGTGCATGTGAGATAAGCATTGTTCCAGGATGTATGTCATTTTGAGGCAGTGGTACTGAACAGTTCTGTTGGAAAAGTACAGTCTAGAGCTATTAGAATAGAGGAGTTTAGAACAGTCGCTTGAGCCTTGTCAGAAAAGCAAGCATGAGCACATTAATTCTGCTACAGGAAACCAGTAAATGTGTCACTTGCGATAGTTACAGTTGGCTTGATGCCTGAATCCAGGCCCACTGTTAATGAAAAAAAGCTGCTATCTCCTCTTGGCCTTTGTACCATAAATTGCTGAGGTGCTTGATTATACAGAAGCCATGACAGCTTAACTCTCAGGGGCGGCTTCAAATTTGGCCGACTAATTACACACTTGCTGATTATTTAATGTTTTGGCGGAAATAGGATTTAGCTACGCCCAGATTGAGTCATTCTCTCTAAGTGTAAATTTTGAGGTTGTTGCTGCTCACAGAGGCATCTGTAACAGCAATTATTCCCCTTATGAAAGTCTGGGTTGCGCAAGAATGTCGATTTTCAGACTTAAATCTCACAGTGGTTCCAATAATCCAAATCATTTCAGCTTCACTGTGCTCCACTGCTCATCATTAATCCGACTCTTATGCCTGACAATTGATGTCCCCCCCCACCACTGAATGGGGAGACTTTTACCTTCCTGTAATGCAAAAGACAGCCAACAGCGGAGGGAAAAAGGGGCATTGATCTCCCACTTCCCCCTTTTTATGTGCCCTGACACAACTGATATTTGTTCTAGACGCTCCCCTCAGATCACCTTGGACGCATGTCCTCTTATTATGGTACAGAACTGACAACAGATTCTGAAACACAGCCTCGATAATTGAAGGGCTGAGACCCAGAATGGTCTAACCTCAAAAAATGAAAATTAGAGTTTGGGTCAAATTGTGACAGATGTTGATAAGATTCATAATGCAGAATTGATGTCATGATGTGTATTATACCTGTGAACAACACTGTGAGTATAATTCAGGGATAGCTGTGAGTCCATAAACCTTTGAGCCAAAATTTTACCCAAACAGGATTTTAATTAACCAAATTCTACCTGTCTTAGCCAAATGCAAGGCGATTTATAAATTATTACAAGTTGCTGTTCGAATAATTAGAGACATATAAATACATTTTCAGAGAAACATTCCGATCTCTGACACGAACACCCAAGAGTACCGGGCATTGGACCCATGTCAGTCAGAGTGCAGAGCGTTGTAGAGGTGCTAAAGAAAACCTTTATTTATTGCTTTGCAAATATATTTGGGTGGAATTTGCTGCATGAATTTGCATTAAACTCACTCTACTTAGAAAAGGTCGGATTTCCTTTAAGACTAGTGAACGCAAAAGAAAAGAAAATGCATCTGTAAAATCCGGTCCTATCAATGACTAGTCAAGGTGAAAAAAAAAGTCTGGCCACGGAGCGAGCATATTCAAATACCAGCACGTGCATGACGTGAACAGGCAACGAACATGAGGGTCTGGTTGGATGAGGGGGGACACTGTCTTTTGATCCTAGTTTATGCATAAGAGACTGCAATGTTGTTTTAATAATAATGATAAAGAACCTTGGCGTGCAGGGTACGGAAGCGAAATCCCCAAGTAGTTCTGTATACCACACCGCAGCGCTAGCAGTTTTTGCATAAATTATGATAAGCGGAAAGCATGCAGTTATGGTGAGATTGACTGCGGGCGGCGTGGCGGACTGCGTATCGGAATATCATTGAGGGGAGGGGCTGAAGCGGACTTTTTGAAGTGGAATGGGGAATATGAGAGGCAATACGCATGACAGACAGGAAGATTGATTCTTTGTACTGCTGAAACAAAATAATGCTCTTCGCCAAATTTTTCGTCACCTTCAGCTTTTTAGTCGCCAGATTGGAGCAACGTTCGCCAATGGCAATTTGGCGAGCGGGTAGCGCGATCCCTGATAATTGTAGCCCCCGGACGAAGTCGAGCGGCTACTATGGATTTGTGGATGTCGTCTCCGCCGCCATAGATACTTTCTTGTGGATGCTCTACAGGCTGTAATTTTTATGCCCCCGCCCTCCAAAGAGGAAATAGGGCATTATGTCGAAACCATGTCCGTCCGTCGTCCTTCCGTCCGTCCATCCGTCGTCCGTAAACTTTTCGTTTCGGTGGGATAACTATAGAATCCCTTGTTGGATTGATGCCATTTCTTAATGACGTATTGGGAGTGGCTAGAGGAAGGTTCCTTTCGAAAACCTGCATTGTGCGATATCTAATATGGCCGCCACAGATCAACATACAGGCGGGGGAATATGCCAAGCTCTGCGTTGCTCTTGTTGACTGATTACTTTCATATTTGGTATGGACGAGTTGTAATGGCTGGTTAGAGTGGAGTATCAGATGCCGCGGCAGGCAAAGCTGCACCAAGCTGCGACCTGACGCGGCTGAAAGTGATTGGGCTAAATAAGAGGAAAGGAGCTCGCATTTCTGAATAAACGAAAGTCTTAAGTTCCAGAAAACAAAGCGAGCAACCAGATAGAAAAGAAATCTCAATAAAAGAGAAATCAAACAAGGCACCCAACAACAGTGCCAAATAACCTAAAGAAGCTAAGCTTCCCAGAAACAAAGAATATATATATATATAAATCAGCAAACCCCTAACTAGGAATATATTGAGCTGAAGTGAGCAAAGTCATATCAAAAAATCCAGCGAAGGCGTGACAACTTCCGGCTTAAATAGACTCCGGGAAGAACCGCCAGGAGTAATCAGCCAGCTGGGTAAAAAATCCGATGTGGAAGGAAAACGATATTGTTAGGGACGAGAGTAACAAAGAAAGCAAAAGGCACATAGCAAACCATGGTACGAGTATTATACTTCACTTATGACACCTTTCGATTTTGGTGACAGTATTAGCTGAATAATATGGAAATGAGTGGCTAAACAGAGATTTCCTTGTGGATGCCGAGCAGGCTGCAGTTCTTGACCAATTACTTTCATATTTGCTATGGACATTTGTTACACTTCACTTATGACAACTGTCGATTTTGGTTGCCATGGCAACAGGATTGGCCGAATAATGCGCAAGAAAGGCGGTCGCGTCCGACCGGTCTGTCTAGTTTTTCCCCCTCGGCCGGCTGTTGTCGTCCCCAGCAGCGTCTGTCTGTCCACTGACGACATTACTGCTCTAGCACCTTCAGGTTTGCTTCTAGCGTTCTCATTTTTGGGTGGCTGGTACATCTATACATGCTTGACGAATCTATCGAATTTTGCCCATTTTCCATTCTTAGTTTGGCCACCAGGGGGCTTATTGTGAAGAATTAAAAATTGCCATTTCTTCCTTATTATTTCAGATAGGATGCTCAAATTTTTATTGAAGGTACATGGGATCACCCTTCATTACATATCACATGCGTTTTTGATTTGACCAATTTTTACCATTTTCTAGGTCGAATAGTGTAAATGCTGCCGATCTTTATATTCAACAACGTTACCGCTCTAGCGCCTTCAGGTTTGCTTCTCGATTTCGTATTTTTCGGTGGATGGTACATCTATGGATCCTTCCTATTGAATTCAAGCCAATTTTGACTCTTACGTTGCCCACCAGGGGGCATATTGTGAAACATGAAAAATGGCCTCTCCAAGGTTATTTATATCTGCGCTTGGCTTCATTACATGTATTATTTCTGCAATCAGAATCCAACTAACACCCGATTCAACTTACATACGCAGCTGAGGGGCCTTAAGAGCGATTTGTGTGATATTTTTTCAATCTTTAAAACTTGACATCTATGATCTCAAAAACAATTGTAAAGTCCTGGCACCCAAAGATTTTAGAAAGGTGCCAGGATAGTGATGGGGCAGGAGGACCCATGTGCTGGAATGTGGATTTATAAAATAAAGTTATTAAACAATACAAAAATACAAAATTTCTGGGGATAAAAAAATGGGAGTGCACACGAAAAAAAGAATGTAACAGACTAAGGCTACCTGCAAGTGAAGGGGAAAACTAAGGTTAAAATAGACAGTGCTGTGAAAAAGTATTTACTCCCTTCCTGATTTCTTTTTTTTTTTTGCGTATTTCTCACACCTAAGTGTTTCAAATCATCACACTAATTTTAATTTTTCACAAAGATAACCCGAGTAAATACAAAATTCAGTTTTTAAATGATGATTTCATTTATCGAGGGAAAAAGCTATCCAAACCCTATGTGAAAAAGTAATTGCCCCCTAAACCTAAGAACTGGTTTTGCCACCCTCGGCGACAACAACTGCAATCAAGCATTTGCGATGACTGGCAATAAGTCTTTCACATCGCTGTGGAGAGATTTTGGCCAATTCTTCTTTGCAGAATTCTTTTTACTCAGCCACATCGGATTTAAGTCCTGACTTTGACTCTGCCACTCCAAAGCCTTCATTTTGTGTTTTTAAGCAGTTCAGAGGTGGACTTGCTAGTCTGTTTTGGATCATTGCCCTGTTGTATCACCCAAGTGCACTTGAGCTTGAGGTCACCAACTGATGGTCGGATATTCTCCTTCAGGATTTTCTGGTCAAGAGCAAAGTATATGGTTCCATCAATTAAAGCAGGTTGTCCAGGTCCTGAACCAGCACAGCAGCCCCAGACCATCACACTACCACCACTATGTTTGACTGTTGGTATGATGTTCTTTTTATGAAATGCTGTATTAGTTTTATGCCAGATGTAACAGAATTCACACCTTCCAAAAAGTTCAACGTTTGTTTCATTAGTCTACAGAATATTTTCCCAAAAGTCTTGGGGATCATCAAGATTTTTTTTTTTTGTTGCAAATTTGAGATGAGCCTTTGTGTTCATTTTGGTCAGCAGTGGTTTTCACCTTGGAACTCTCCCATGGATACCATTTTTGCCCAGGTACTTTCTCATTGCTGAGCTATGAACACTGACTTTAACTGAGGCAAGCGAGCCCTGCAGTTCTTTCGATGTTGTTCTGGGTTGTTTTGTGACCTCCTGGATGAGTCGTCAATGCACTCTTGGAGTAATTTTGGTAGGCCGGCCACTCGTGGGAAGGTTCACCACTGTTCCAAGTTTTCTTTATTTTTGGATAATTGCTTTCAGCATGGTTCGCTGGAGTCCCAAAGCCTTACAAATGGCTTTGTAATCCTTTCCAGACTGATTGATGTCAATGACTTTGTTTCTCTTCTTTTCTTGAATTTCTTTGAATTCTGGCATGATGAGTTGCTTTCTGAGATCTTTCAGCCTACTTCAGTTTCTCAGACAGGTCCAATTTAAGTAATTTCTTGATTTGACAGGTCAGGCAGTTGTCAGGCCTGGGTGTGGCTAGTGAAATTGAGCTAAAAAAATGTGGTTAATCACAGTTAATTCATTATTTATCAAGGCGGCGGGGGGGGGGGGGATTACTTTTTCACACAGGGCTAGGCAGGTTTGGATAGCTTTTTTGCCTTAATAAATTAAATCATCATTAAAACACTGCATTTTGTATTTACTCAGGTTATCTTCATCTAATATTTAAATTTGCTTGGTGACAAATATGCAAAATAATAAAATAAGAAATCAGGTAGGGGGGAAATATTTTTTTACTTCACTTTGCAAGGGAATCGTATTTAAATAAAGGGGACGACCAAGGTTTAAATTTACAAAGGTATCATAATTAACTAAGAAAAAAAACGTGTGCGATAATAAACTGATAGAACAGCGGGGGTAATTCAATAATTATGTGAGGGCAGTTAGCCATGAAACTGGAATGCCTAGGGGGAGGGGCATTACAAAAATGTTCTTAGGGTTAGACCGCTCTGGTTCTGCGCCCCTCAGTTCTAATAATTGCATTAAATATCATCCACCCCAGCAACCAGGAAAAAACTATGGATAAATAATAAAATACTCCCACTGAGTTTCTGCCTCTTTCCCACTTTTACAAATGATATGATGTGAAATGTATAGAATTTATTTTCAGGGTTCCTGATAACCTGGCTTTCCCTTCACAATCTATGAAGCAACTATTCACAAGCCCCAACAAATTTCTTAATACTAACTTTGCAGTTTTAATCAGTCTTTACATGGATGAATGCATAAAAATTCACTGTATCTTCTATGTAGATCATGACTTGTGGAAAGTGTCACTACATTGTTTATTATCCCCCGCCGCGCGATTAGCGCAAAGTGGGGGATGTAGCATTAGGCTCCGTCCATCAGTACGTACGTCTGTACGGACGCATAAAATTGAGACGGCGGGGGATATTGCCATGTTAGTGGCAAATACTTGTTTGCAATTAGAAACTTCTCTGAGCAGTCTTTATAATGCTGCTCTCTTGAAAATTAAGCTAGATGGATTAAATTCCCTTATTATGAAATTTTTCATGTCCATGAACATCTTGAGATAGACCTGCTATTAAGTCATCATGGGGGAGAGTCGTTTCTCGCATTGACCCAGTTGAATTCATTTTACCTCATACTCCTGCAGAGCATGTAACACTTTTGGTTTCAAAAACTAGTATTATTCATAAAATGACCGATTAATTGAACGTGTCTCCTCATTTCAGTTTTCTTCATTGATTTCAATAAAATGTGTTTTTGGGTTTGTTATTTTTTTCTCTCTCTTATTTTAGAAGCAGTGATTGTAGCCTCTGTTCAATTTGAAGTATGTACTTAATTTACTCCAGGAACTTGCATCCACACTCTAATGTTACATTCCGAACAAATTGCTTAGAAAACACAAACATCGGAGCACATTTCTTCTGTTTACATGTTCAGAGATTTTTGCTGTTGCCGTCTTCAGGACTGCATGATTCACCGCATACATGGCCTCTGGGATGTATTTACAGTGTTGATCCTACAAAATGAAATCACTTGACAGTTGTCCTCCTGTGTGTATGTCAGAATGAAAAAGCTGGGTGACTGATGCAAAACAAGTGATGCTGCATTTTTCACGGAATGGTGTCTTCTTTCACAGGCATTTTCAGCTAATTCCAACACAGAGAGTGTGGTTCGACATGACTTGCAGCAGCCCATCGTTGCTCGGTACCTGCGCATCATTCCTCTGGACTGGAGTGGAGAAGGGCGTATTGGCCTGAGGATAGAGATTTATGGCTGTCCTTACTGTAAGTTCAAATCTACACACTATATCAGGCCTCACTGGACTGGACTGCTTTCATATTCACGCCGCATGACGATTTTATGGCCATATGGTCTTAGTTTCAAAATCTCCTGTGCACAGATGTTTTACCAACATGCAATATGCTATTATTGGAATGGCCTAGTAAACACCCCTGGCTCATCATACATTTAGCATCATAAGTCAATGGACAGAGGAACATTTTCAGCTCGCCCAGAGCAATACTCAGGTGTGGTGGGCTCAGTCGGTGACCTGGTGGCCTGTTGTCCATCATCCCTCGTCATCTGTAAAGATCTTTTTCTCTGGGAGTCTTGGGCCAATGAAGCCACAACTTTGCTGACATTTTCCGGCCAATGAAGACGCCAAAGTTTTTATAAACCATTTCCATCTAACTTCCAGTATGGGTATCGTGGCAGCCATGTTTAAAATGCCATTTTTTACCCATTTGTCAATTATTTACGCAGAGATTAATTTGAAATTTTATATGTAGGCACTAAGCAGCATGACTACTTGCATTTTATGGATTTTTATCGGTGTTGCACTTTGACCTTGAATTGATCTCAAATACCATACCAAGACCCTTAAATTTCATAAATAGTTTTTGAATTCTTCTTCCGCAAAACTATTTGACTGATGAAGCTGAAAATTTACAGACATCTTCCAACCACTGTGGACTCCAAAGTCTTAATAAATTGTATCATCCAATTTCAAACATGGCTGCCACAACAGCCATAAATACCATTTGTCAATGATTTCCACAGCGATTTAGCTGAAGTTTAGTATGGTGGTAATAACCAGCATGACTCAACATATATCATATTCACAGTCCTTTTTGACTTTGACTTGACCTCTTACATCAGGCCGCACCTCGAAATATCATATTTTTGAAAATCTTCAACATTACTTGTCCACGGAAGTTGAAACTGTGTTGACATATTACTACCAATGACTGCACCATTTAGAAAGTAGTCAGAATGTGATAACAGACAACTATCATTATTTTGATAAGTCTCTCACTTAAAAAAAAAACTATATTGGCAAGTCCCATTTTTATAAATAGTAAATTCAGTTTCATCTGCAAAGAATTATATTAATACACCAGAAAATATAGGCTAACATCATAAGTAATTTCCAGGATGTCACATGGTTCTTTCCGGGTCCTGCAAACAATGATACACTTTGGTCAGAAAAGTTTAATATCCAGGTGAGCTGCTGTGCTCATGGCACATTTATTTATTTTGATTCCGTTTTGCATCATTTTGAGTTGGTAAGGACGCAATGACAATAGCGTTGAAGTGAAAACTGTCAGCTTGAATTTGAGGATATTTTTTATGTACTATTTAGAAATTAAAGCACCATTAAAACATGAAGACCCTTACCCCCATTTTGGGTGCATAAAAATATTGCTAATTTTAACATTTAAAATTTAGTATCAAATAATAATTTTTTAAATTCAGTCTTATATCCTTTGCATACAATGACTACTTGAAGTCTGTGATGCATGGACATCAACATACACTGGATATCTTCCCTGGAGATGCTCTGCAAGGCCTGTACAGCAGCCATCTGCAGTTCCTGCTTGTTTCAGGAACTTTTCACCTTCAGTCTGCTCTTCAGCACGTAATATTCATGTTTATTTGCATTAAGATCCAGTGATTGATTCAGCCAGCAGAAGCAAAATAACAAAAATTGTGTCACTGTTCAGTGAATTATGGTGCGCTCTGTGTGTTATCATATATACAGTATTTGCTGTCAATATTGTTGGTTAATGTTAGGTACATGCAACCCATGCATTTATTTATTAGCTGCATTTCTTGTTTCTCAATTTTAAAATGAATGAACACTCTCATTTCACCCATTTACTGTTAAAGTCTTCCCAAGTCTTTAGCCCTTTGATGGTGAGCATTTTTAACTTATGTATCATTATGTGCTCTTAGCATATATCATTTATCAATCTGTGCATCATTCAGTCTCAACTAATGTGAAGCACATTGGGAGCAATGTGCTGTGTAGTGTCAGTTCACCTGCAGTACTTACAGGCAAAAAAAAAAAATAAAAAATCTTCCATTTCATCCCAGCTTTAAAGCAGTCATGTGTATATGTTGATTTAATTTTCTAAAGAAGATGAATGAAGATGTTGTCGTACATTCCAACTGTCTACGTATATGGTTTTACTAAGGGATTTAACTGTCAGCAATTCCATTAAATTAATTTGTTTAAGGACTCCAAAACTTATCATGATAAAAAAAAATGGCAAATATGAATAAATTACCTCTCCTTAAATTGAATTCTATACATTGATTTGCATTTCCCATTTGATTTTGCAATCGAATATAAATAAAATAAGAGCAGGAAAATTAGAAAGATATTCACTGTTTCCATCAAACGTTCTACTGCCAGTTTTAGCAACCAAACACCTCTATCAATTTTTTGTATATTACAAATGTACATTCACTTGAAGAATTATACTCTTTGAAGTAGATTTCATTGATATATTGGGTACATTTTATGTTAAGCACTGGGGGGAAAACACTAGGAACACTCAGAAGGACTTGGAACTGGACTCGGAAACAGGGAAACAAAGGGGAGAGACACCATATGCGGGGATCCAAAAGAATTTATTAAATAAACCAGAACACTCAGAAGGGGGGAAAAACGGGGCACTCCGGCCAACAGAAACACCGTGCCACTGCACTGATAGGAGGAGAACTCAGGAATCCAAAACTACAGGAAACACTAGGGGACAGACACGGGACAACTTAGACGGGACAGGGGCAACTTGGACGGGACTGAGGGAACTAGGGGAACTCGGGAACAGAGGGAACAACAGGCAGAGGGTAGGCACAGGACGAGCAACGGGCACAGCTGGCAGGAGGCTGACTCGGGAGGCACAGCTGGCCGGGAGAAGGGTCGGGGAAACACCCTGGGGCTCGGGAGACGGCTGGAACACCTTGGGGCTCGGGAGACGGCTGGAACACCTTGGGGCTCAGGAGACGGCTGGAACACCTTGGGGCTCGGGAGACGGCTGGAATACCTTGGGGTTCCGGAGACGGCTGGAACACCTTGGGGCTCGGGAGACGGCTGACGCACTTGGGGCTCGGGAGACAGCTGACGCACTTGGGGCTCGGGAGACGGCTGACGCACTTGGGGCTCGGGAGACGGCTGAATAACGAAATAAATATTTCATAGTGAATAGAAAGAGACAGGACAGATAAGATAAATGCAGAAAGTCCTGCAGGAAAAAACAGCAAGGCCAGTGAAAGAAAAGCAAGAGGCGGAGTCTAGAACAGGGCGAATGCTGAGAGATCATTAGTCAATTAGTAAGTGCAGTTATTCAATCCCGGGTGCTCGTTAGTAGATTAGTCTAATATACAATGCTAGTTTGGTTAGTAAATCCTGTAAAATAACAAACTGTTAGTAGGGGTTAATAAGATAGCAACAGCAAGGGGAAATTAGTAAACAAGAAAGGAAGGAAGACTGAAACCCAGAATCCATTAAATCACCCGAAATAGTGTCACAATCAATTGAGACAGAAAACTGCTACAAACAATGATGCGATCGGGGAGAAAGCGAAGACGGTACATGGGTAAGACGTGGACTGGAATAACACGGGAGAGGAATGAAATGTGAAACACTAAGACATGGACTAAAAACCGACATCACAGAAATAATAAAAACCTAAAATTGACTAACCAAACACACGGACCCACAGAACATGACATTTTAAGCAAACAATATCAGCAGAAAGTAATCTAAATCAGTGCGAAACATTGTTTAGCGCCAAGGTCAGTTTTCCTGAGGACATTCCTGATTTAACCAAGTTATTTTGGACAAAACTTTTGGAGTCAGGAGCAGCGATATTTCTCACTCATCAACTATAGAATGTTTGAGGGGTTACCATGGATACCAAGGGAATGTTCATACTCCCAGATTTTGCTGTTGTAAACATTACATAAGTTAGGATTTTGAAGAAATCATTCAAATAGAAGGGAGGTGTTGTTTGAAAGATGACTGGTTCTCCAAAATTAGGTGTTTTCTGCATTTTAAATGTGCTTTATTGATTTGTCTGAGTGACTTTGGATTTTACCAGGTTATATTAGTGTTAAACAAGTAGTTCTGCCTACCATAAAGGCACAAAAGCAAGGAAGCGTAGCTGAAATAACGTATTTGTCTTGATAACTAAGCAATGGGGTTTTCGGTGTTAAAAGTACACAAGTCAATGATTTTTTTCCACAAAAAGTTCCTAAGACATGCGCAGGTGCCTGAAAGAGAGGCTAAGGGAGATGACTCATTTATTTTCAAAACTTGACTCAGCAGGTTTTGCAAGTCAACTCCTCATGGTGCCATCTCAATTCTTTTAAAAAATTTTTAAAGTTTGATACTTCTTGCACGCAGGTCCTCATTTCACCCTTGCATGCAATCTTGGGGTACTTTGCCTCTCCAGTTTACATATGTTTCGTGGACTTGGAGAAAGCTTTTGACGATGTCCTATGAGGTATTCTGTGGGGGGTGTGGAGAGAGTATGGGGCTTCGGGGCCATTTATTCAAGCTATCCAATCTCTCTATAACGAAAGCAGGAATTGTGTTCACATTCTCGATGATAATTCAGACTTGTTTAGACTCCACCAAGGTTATGCCTTGTCACCTGTTTTGTTCATAATTACCACGAAGTTGAGGCTTGTAGGGTGTCCTGTTTGGTGGCCTCAGGATTGCATCTCTGTTGTTTGCAGATGATGTGATCCTGTTTATTGCATCAGGCTGTGACCTCCAAGGCGCACTAGAGTGGTTGACAGCTGAGTGTGAAGTGGTCGGAATGAGGATCAGCATTTCAAAATCCGAGGCTTTGGTTCTCTGCCATAAACAGAGGGAGGGGGGTGAGTTGTTACCTCAAACAGAGGAGTTTTAGTATCTTGGGTTCTTGTTCATTAGTGAGGGAAGAATGCAGTGGGTAATCGACAGACAGATCGATGCAACATCTGCAGTAAAGCAGGGGCTGTACCAATCCATTGTGGTGAAGAAGGAGCTGAGCTTATGGGCGACTCTCTTGATTCACTGGTCAATCATTGTTCGAACTCTCAGCTATGGTCACAAGCTTTGGGTAGTGAAAAAAAGAAGAAGATTGCAAATTCAAGCGACCAAAATGAGCTTTCTTCATAGGGTGGCTAGGCTGACCCTTAGGGATATGGTGTGGATGTCAGAACTCCTGGAGAGGCTCAGAGTAGAATCGCTGCGCCTCCATGTTGAGAGGAGTCAGCTGAGGTAGTTCAGGCAACAGGTTCAGATGCCTCCTGGTTGCTTCCCTTTAGAGGATATCTGGGCATGTCCATCTGGGAAGAGGCCCCAGGAGGTCCTAGGAGCACACCTAGGACACATTGGAGAGGGATTATATCTCTTAGCTGGCTATGGAATGACTTGAGCTTCCCCAGGAAGAGTAGATAGAAGTGGCTGGGGAGTGGGATGCCTGGGCCACTCTCCTTAGTTTACTGCCCCTGCAACCCAGCTCTGGATAAACGTAAGACAATGGATGGATGGATGGATATTGCTAGGATATATCACTGCCCAATATCATTGCCCAGACAATGAACAACCCTGCCAGATTCTCTAGCAACCTGTACTTGCCTACAAAGACCCACACCCACTTTCAGGAAGCATGTAGCTCCATTATGGAGCATTTCAACCATTGAAATAAACCTCTACACACACCCAAAAGTCAACAGCCCCTAAAACAAATACCCGTAGTCAACCTAGTCAAAGGCCTTCTTGGTTCAGTGGCCCAGCCTCAAAAGTAATGTCATACAGCCGAGACAAAACCAACAGATTTCTTGCTAAAAACAACTTATCCATAATGGATCTGCCTGGCACGCTCTAGTGCAAATGGACCAGCCTGAATGTCCCAATATTTTTTTTGTTTGTTAGCCAACCATTTTACAACCCACTTGCAATCTGTACAGAGTAAGGCCACAGGCCTCTAGTCCTTCAGGTCACTTAAGTCCCCTTTTTTAAGCAGGAGAACTAGGTTTGCATGATGGTAGTGTGAGGTTGCGTTCAGGAACCAGTCGTGAGAATCCAGAAATGCAGTGAAAATGATTTTATTGAGCGGGTGGTTAAACCCCAGCAGGGCAGAAGGCAACAGTACAATGTCCACAATCCAAAAATCACAATCCAAAGGGCAGAATCCGAGTCAAAAAACCAGGGCAGCAAAAACAGTGATCGTAGTTTGGCAGAAAAAGGGTTCGTAAGCAGATGCAGATTAAGGTACCAAATCAGAGCCAAAAATCAAAAGTCGAGGACGGAGAAGAGCAACACTCTGAGTACAAGGCGAAAACAAGAGCAGCACAGGTAAACTTGGAGAAATGTTCTGACTGGGAACTGCTGTGAGAAGACAGCTAATATACACATATGGGAGGTCACATGCTAAACAGAAAACAGATGTAGGAAATCAGACTAATTACAAATTGCAAACATGAGGGAGAACCTAATCACATAAAATAGGCAAAAGCCAAAATGCGAACAGGGATCACAAGAAAGCCTATAGACAGAACACACAGCTCCTGTTAGAGAGTTCTAACATGCACAGATAATGAGAGAAAGGACAGGGTGAGCAGGTGTGGAGGATCAACTGAAATGCAACAAAGAAGATTAGGTAAAGGCTAGAGGCGGAGACTAGAACTGAGCGAGTGCTGAGAGCTTGTTAATCAATCAGTAAGGTGCAGCGATACAATTTCTAGTGCTTGTTAGTAAGTTAGTATTGTATACAAAGTTAGTTTAGGTTAGTAACTTTAGCAAAAATAGCAAACTGTTAGTGCTGGTTAGTAATATAGAAAAGCAAGGTGAAGGAAGTAAAGGAGATTGGAAAGAATGTTTGGAAACCCAGAAACCAAGAAATCACCTAAACCTGTGACACGCAGTACTGGGGCTGTGAGCAATCACAAGACATGAGACCAGACAGAGGAGACAAAGTGCAATGCTTGGCAAAGGCAAAAATATGGACCGGAATGAAAACAGAAAAGTGGATAATGGCAAGAATACAAGTCGTGGCAATAACAAAAACCTGGCAAAACTAAACTAGGACAAAACATGAACAGAACCAGGCAACCAAATCTCAATACACAATTCAAGACATGGTCAGGCTAGGCAGTGATCAAAATACCAACAAGACAGAATCATAACAGGTAGCTCAAAGATAGTTCTACTGTTCCAATACATTCAAGCAAGACACAGAACTAATCCTGGCTAATGGTATCCCAGAAGACCTTGTAGAAGTCAGCCAGTCAACCGTCAACCCCCAGAGTGTGCCCAGATTTAATGTGAGAGATGGCCTTTGAAAGTCCCTCAAATGACAAAGAAAAGTTCAGCTCTGTCTTTTGTTGATCAGAAAACTTTGGGAGATCAGATTGAAGCACCTTTGTACACATGGGGTTACATACCTTGGCCAGAAGTCCCTAAAACTAGTGGAAAAGGTGATATTTTGCAAGAGCTTTACATGAAATTTCCAGTTTGCAGAACAGCATGGCTCAAAAGGAATTATTAGATGAAGTGTAGCTAAGTGATGTCAAAAAAGCCCACAGGGCAAATGTTAGCTGTCACAAGTCTATTACTGTGAGACCGCAAAATGTATATTTGGTCCAACTATGCTTCAAGAACCCTATCCTTCTCCACTTTCATCAATGTAAATGGTTTACCCACCAGAAACTTAGGCTCCAGATATTCACAAAATCATTACTCTGTCTCTCAACCCCCTTGCTGACATTATTATGTGGCTCACCTCCCAGCCTGTCTCCAGCTTAGTCAATTGTGCTTTACCAATTTCCCCCAAACACCAAAATCACATCTGCTCTAAACTTTAACAACTACTTAAAAATATATTTAAAAAATAATATCATCTCTCTCCTCCTCTATCAATGCCCCCTGTCCACCTCCCTCTGCCCCAGCACCAGATAACACAGTGCCACTAGGATCACTGCTATGTCCCACAGCACTTGCTGCTGTTGGATGGGCCCCCCCTGTAATCACGGCAAGTGCACTAATACAGCTCTCAGCTGCCCTTGCTTCTCTGCGTGGGCAGTCTAGACGCCCAAATTGTTTGTGTCCTATCTCACAACACTCAAAACATGGCAAACTTTTCAACATCACATACGTTGTGTATGTACCCTCCCCGTGTTGAACACTAAAGTTTACATTTAAAGTTTGGTCTTAACACTTTGAATGCATGAACACTTACCTGTGCCATTACATAACATGATTATCTCCCTGACTTTTTTTTCCAAGAGAGATGAGCTTAAAACCAGTTGCAAATTTTCCGAACTAATACAATTCCAGACTCAAAGCCTCATTCCTCACCAAAGGCTGCACATAAAAAACACTACCACTCTCATTACCTGTGCCGACGAAAGCAAATCAGCTAACAAAATGTTTTTGTTTTAAACTCCACTGATCATCAAACTGCCCAACAAGCTCTCCTTCATCAAAACACAACAACTGCTTTAATTAATCCATGAAGCATAACCAATATTTTACACCGGGCCTGCTTACCGACAGCACAAAGCACATCCTCCACCGTATTAGTGTTATCTGGAACGCACATTATCCCATGGTATAGTGTCAACGCCACCCCCGCCCCCGAAATCTCTGGCCGTGGTGACCATAGTAGCCTGGGCGACAGGCCCATTCCATTGCTGGACAAAAGTTCCTGCCTCTTAAACCATGTGAATCATGTTAATACCTGACATTAAATCGTAGCACCCCACCACTGTAATGGAAAAAGAAACCCCACAAAGAGAGACTTTGGACACTAAGAAAGCCAAATGAAGCAGAAGCCCACCAACCGTGTCTCTCAGAGAAAGAGAGTGAGGGAGGGAGCCTGAGAGGAAAAGAGAGATTTTAGAAAATCCTGCCAGTTCTGCGAATACAGAGTGGACATGCATGAGACCTGCATGAACCAAATCACGTCTGTCAGCTTCACTGCCAAAAGAGGTCTAATTGTAGAGTCCACTGTATTGCAGAATCTGTTCATTGCTCTGCCCAGAGTTATTAATCCACAACAGTGTGTGGAAGTGAACTCCTGGAGGAGTGATCCTGATGTCATTTAGTTAAATCATAACACTTGCTTGTTACCCAGAATACAACCATACATTTAGAAAGCAAGAACAGATGATTTTAAAGAGCATGGAAATCCCAGGGGATGGGCAATCATTATGTGATAGCGAATTACTCAAAGATCGCAAAACTTCTTGATTTTCTACAAAAGTTGGTCGCAGTCGCAGATCGCTGCAAGTTAAATTAATTGATCACCTCTGGCAGAAGATGCCCACCCCGGTCCGAGCGCACCCGAAGTACGCTTCACATCAGCTCTAGAACAAAAACAGGAAAGGTCAACATGGCGTCTTACAATTTTAATGAATCTAGCAGGAATTCTAGTGGGAGTTTTCATGACTGGAGTGATGAGGAATCAGGAGACACAGAATTAGCTCTTGATGCGGCAGATAAGGAGAAATATAATGGTCCTAAAGTATCAGCCACCAGCAAGGCAAGAAATCTACGACCAAGCGGGACATGCAGTTGATGCCGTTCCTAACGATGCCGTATTATCACAAGATTGCGTTGGCAATACGACTTGGTATGATATTTTCCTTTAGTTTGAATTACGGTAACATTTATTTGAAAACTAAAGCACATTAATCAAGTGTATAAGGAATGACTTGACACAGTTTAACATTCCCGATCTCCGCAAATATATTGGACTATATACACTCAACAAAAATATAAATGCAACACTTTTGTTTTTGCTCCCATTTGTCATGAGGTGGACTCAAAGATCTAAAATTCATTCCAGATACACAATATTACCATTTCTCTCAAACATTGTTCGCAAATCTGTCTAAATGTGTGATAGTGAGCACTTTTGCTTTGCTGAGACAATCCATCCCACCTCACAGGTGTGCCACATCGAGATGCTCATCAGACACCATGATTAGTGCACAGGTGTCCTTAGACTGTGCACAATAAAAGACCACCCTGAAATGTGCAGTTTTTGCTTTATTGGGGGTCTGGGGACTCAGAACCAGTCAGTATCTGGTGTGACCACCATTTGCCTCATGCAGTGCAATACATCTTCTTCGCATAAAGTTTATCAGATTGTCAATTGTGGCCTGTGGAATGTTGGTCCACTCCTCTTCAATGGCTGTGCGAACTTGCTGGATATTAGTGGGAACTGGTACGCACTGTCGTATACGCCGGTCAAGCTCATCCCAAACATGCTCAATGGGTGACATGTCCGGTGAGTATGCTGGCTATGCAAGAACTGGGACATTTTCAGCTTCCAAGAATTGTGTACAGATCCTTGCAACATGGGGTCGTGCATTATCTTGCTGAAACATGAGGTGATGTTCATGGATGTATGGCATAACAATGGGCCTCAGGATCTCATCACGGTATCTCTGTGCATTCAAAATGCCATCAATAAAATGCACCTGTGTTCTTCGTCCATAACAGATTCCTGCCCATACCATAACCCCACCACCACCATGGGCCACTCGATCCACAACATTGACATCAGCAAAGCGCTCACCCACACGACGCCACACACACTGTCTGCCATCTGCCCTGAACAATGTAAACCGAGATTCATCCGTGAAGAGAACACCTCTCCAACGTGCCAGACGCCATCGAATGTGAGCATTTGCCCACTCAAGTCTGTTACGGCGACGATCTGGAGTCAAGTTAAGACCCCGATGAGGACGACGAGCATGCAGTTGAGCTTCCCTGAGACGGTTTCTGACAGTTTGTGCAGAAATTCTTTGGTTATGCAAACCAATTGTTTCAGCAGCTGTCTGAGTAGCTGGTCTCAGACGATCTTGGAGGTGAACCTGCTGGATGTGGAGGTCCTGGGCTGGTGTGGTTACACGTGGTCTGCGATTGTGAGGCCGGTTGGATGTACTGCCATATTCTCTGAAACGCCTTTGGAGACGGCTTGTGGTGGAGAAATGAACATTCAATGCCCGAGCAACAGATCTGGTTGACATTCCTGCTGTCAGCATGCCAATTGCACGCTCCCTCAATGCTTGCGCCATCTGTGGCATTTTGCTGTGAGACAAAACTGCACATTTCAGGGTGGCCTTTTATTGTGGACGGTCTAAAGTACACCTGTGCACTAATCATGGTGTTCGATGAGCATCTTGATGTGGCACACCTGTGAGGTGGGATGGATTGTCTCAGCAAAGCAAAAGTGCTCACTATCACACATTTAGACAGATTTGTGAACAATGTTTGAGAGAAATGGTAATATTGTGTATCTGGAATGAATTTTAGATCTTTGAGTTCATCTAATGACAAATGGGAGCAAAAACAAAAGTGTTGTGTTTATATTTTTGTTGAGTGTATATACTAGCTGGTACCCGCTACCCGGGGTGAAATTGCCTTTTTTTTTTGCGTGCATGACTGTTTTTCAAAAATTGGGCGACGTCAAGTCCTTCCTGGTGTCCAAGTAGATATTGACACCAAATTTGGTGACAATCGGTTGAGAAATGGAGGAGAAAAACGTGTACATACACACAGACAGACAGACAGACATCGACCTCAAATATATTATAGATACAGTGGCAGTTGTCTGGAAGGCCTTCAGTAACATCACCCTTTCCCGCATACTTGCTCTTATTGGCTATGTTGATGTAATTTATGTGATTCCGTCTAATTCTCCATTCATTAAGGTTACAAGGTACTGTTTGTCATTGATTCCTAAATATTTCATAAAATTCCAGTTAAATTAGCGAAATCTTTTAACTGTGTCAGTTGATGATTACACTCAGGCCCGAATGCATGAAAGCAGAATAGGGACAGAATAGCCTATACCAGGTATAAATCAATGGTTTTACCACTGTTACTATGCATGAACGTGGTATAAGTTAAACTGCGAATAACTTTAAACCGAGAATAGGGAGCCATATGCACAAATGTGGAATAGCTTAATCTGTGGTGTAAATACCGCAGATTTCCTGGTGTAACTTATACCAACCAAGGGGTAGGTCCCTAAAAAAAAATATTAACTTTGCATAAAAATAGACATTTGGAGTTTCCGCGAACTTCCCCGAAATGTGTACGCGAACGTTCATCTTTTGTGCGTTGACCACAAAAACAGTGGTCAGCCAATAGATTGGCGTTCGTGTACTAGCTCGCAAAAACTCCCTATTCTGAGTAATGAGGCATGAGGGCAGGCCTATTAATAGATTTGTGGTAAACAACAGCAATAAATCATTTAATAACCCTACGACTACGGAATAGCTTATCCGTACAATAGTTATTCCGCGAATAGTCAAACTACGTTTCGTGCATGCCAATTTTCTGACACCACGGGGGCTGCAATAACTATTCTCGATATAAGCTTACACCCAGTACAAGTCAGACCTCATTCATGCGTAAGGGCCTCTGTTCTTTGGTGTTAGAAAAGTGAAGTTTCCTTTGTGGTTTGCATCTTGCGTGCTTCTTCAATCCCTGGCTGTCTTGTTTCATATTTACTCCACCTCCACCCATATTTACAACGTACAACCCCAATTCAAAAATAGTTGAGACAAAGTGTAAATAGTGAATTAAATCAAAATGCAATGACTTTCAAATCACACCTGCCAGTATTTTTTTCATAATAGAACAGAGATAACATAGCAAATATTGAAACTGAGAAATTTTACAATTTTATCCACAAAATGAGCTCATTTCAAATTTGATGGCTGCTACAGGTCTGAAAAAGTTGGGACAGGGGTCTGTTTACTATGGTTAAGCATCCTCTCTTCTTTTTAACATAGAGTGGAAGTGTCTGGGCATTGAGGAGACCAGTTTCTTGAGTTTAGCCATTGGAATTTGATCAAAATGCTGTTTAAAACAGGCTTCCAGCTGCTGGAGAGTTTTGGGTCTCCTTTGATTGAATTTTCCTTTAATTATGAGCCAAATGTTCTCAATCAGTGAAAGATCAGGACTGCTGGGAGGCCAGTTCAGCACATGGACTCTTTTAATATGAAGCCATGCTGTTGTAATAGCTGCAGTATGTGGTTTTGCATTGTCCAGTTGAAATACACAAGGTCTACCTTGGAATAGATGTCGTCTGGAGGGCAACATATGTAGCTCTAAAACCTATATATACCTTTCAGTATTCATGGTGCTTTTTAAAACATGCAAGTGTCCCTCACCATATGCACTAATGCATCCCCATTCCATCAGAAATGCTGGCTTTTGAACTGAGCGCTGACAAGGGGAGAGGTGGTCTTTCCCCTCTTTAGCCCGGAGGACACAACGCCCATGATTTCCAACAAGAATGTCAAATTTGGACTCGCCTGACCACAGAACACTTTGCTACAGTCCATTTTAAATAAGCCTTGGCCCACAGAACACAGCGGTGCTTCTTGATCATGTTCAACAATGGCTTCCTTTTTAGGTGGCATCTGTGGATGGCACGGCAGACTGTAGTTACAGACAGTGGTTTCTTGAAGTATTCCTGGGCCCATTTAGTAATGTCAATAACAGAATCATGCTGGTGAGTGATGCAGTGGCGTCTGAGGGCCCAAAGATCATGGGCATCCAGTAAAGGTCTTCGGTCTTGTCCCTTACGCAGAGATCCAGTTTCCCTGAATCTTTTGATGATGTCATGCACTGTCAATGATTAGACCTTCAAAGCCTTTGCTATTTAACGTTGAGGAACATTGTTTTTAAAGTATTCCGCAATTGTTTTTCCGCAAGCCTTCACAGGTTGGAGAGCCACTGGGCATCTTAACCTCTGAGAGACTCAGCCTCTCTAAGACATCCCTTTTATAGCCAATCACGTTACACACCTGATGCCAGTTAACTTAATTACTTGTTACATGTTCTCTCAGCTGATTCTCTTATATACTAATTGCTTTTTCAGCCCTTTTTTGCCTGTGTCCCAAGTTTTTTGAGATATGTTGCAGCCAGAAAATTTGAAATGAGCTCATTTTGTGGATAAAAATGTAAAATGTCTCAGTTTCAACATTTGAAATGTTATCTATCTTCTATTGTAAATGACATATTGGCTCGTGATCTGAAAGTCATTTCATTTTGATTTTATTCACAATTTACACTTTGCCCCAACTATTTCGGAATTGAGGTTGTAAAATACAACCGTTTATTAATAATTAAATGGTGAACATAGTACTGTAAGAGGCACAAACTAAATGGAGATGTTTTTTGACTAAATGTCTTTGTACTCCGGTCACAAATCGAATGGTCTCCTCACCTGCCATGTCCGACAACATTACTAGCAAACTTAGGCAGATATGGTGGAAACCAAAGATTAGGGGGGTGTAGTGCTTAGTTAGTGAAGAAAGAGGGGTAAATATTGATGACCCAGAGATTAATTTTATTTGTTACTGGCAGGAATTTATTTACAATCAACGGAAAAAGTCATCTGTATGGAACATTGGGCCTTATGCGGCAACGTACTCGTAAATTTTCAAATATTTTTTTGCTAAGAGAAAAAATAAGAGAAATAAACTCCGGATGCACCAAATGCTCTTACCATCCAAATGTTCTCTTACTCATATATGCAGAATGTTGAATCCCCCTTGATCGTAAATTGGAAGTGCGTAGCCGGTAGTTTTAAATTAGCATACATGACACCCACTAAACACCAAGAAAGGGCAGGTGATGTGCCGTGTACTAAGAGCTCGTGGCAATCTAGGGCGCTTTCACACTAGGTGCGATTGTTCCATACCGTGCCACAGTACGTCTGTCACCCCTCCCCTCTCCGCTGGTCAGCTTTCACACTAGTAATATCATACCGTACCCGAATAAACTTGCATACATGTCAAAATTCCTATACAAGGCGTTGCAGTATGCACCGAGGTGGTTTTAAATGGGGAACTATTTTAAAAGGAGGTGCTAATATATTTTGGGGAGCTTTATTATAGAGAAGGGGTTTAGAATATTAATATTGAATATTAATATCGCAAATGTATATGCTGCGCATGCCCCAGCTACCCGGTGTGTCATCTGTAACATCGATTACCACGTATAGCAGCACAAAAAATTAAACTTGAAATTTTCTTGACTGAATGCTTGATGTTTTTGCACATACAAATCTTTCTCTCAGTATTCAAACATCAAGTTAAGCTGAAAATGTACTGATTACATTTGATAGAGGTGGATGCTGCATTCGGAATTCTTTCGCCCTTGCCTTTTTGGCCGATTATACCGTCCACTGCCTCATTCCACAAAATAACTTGAGCTGCCAGGTGTCCCGCACTTCTAAAAATCGCAGCGGCATTTTCTTTAGTTTTTCACGGCACTGATCTATCATTCTGTGATAACCACGCGAATGTAACTACTCATAAATCATTCCATATATCTCCGTTTTTGCATGTAGTATCCAGTTGTGATTGTATGCTTTCATCTGCCTACATTTCGAGGATATATGTATTACATCTTATCGCCGCTGCTTTTGTTAGAACAAGAGAGCCGTAAAACATAATAGTAATCTTCTGTGCTTAAGTACGGTTCCTTTCACATTTAGTACGAGTAGCCATTCATCTGTCTCAACAAACAGATCCGCACGATCTCTAAAAACGCACTCCCTACGCAAGGCCTGGATGGCCAAAGCGTCCAACAGCAATAGGTTAGCCATTCAGAAGCAGAATGCACGTAAGTATCTTAGGGTTTTTATAGCTTTGTCCTAATTAGGATCAACTGGCCAAACTCTTTAGCTCATGAAGCTCAGTTTTCCGTTTCCTCTTATCTTAGTAAGAATGCACTCGACCACTCGTAAATTGTTCTCTTATTGGGGATACGAACAAAAATATGAGAAAATTTGTTCTTATATGGCTTCTTGCATGAGGGCCATTGTTTGTAAGACTACAGTCTGACAACGTTATCTCACTGAAACTGGGCCCCACGACTAACACGCCTCTCGGCCAGAATGCGGCGCATGGAGTAAACCGGCCGCCCCTCCACCATTTGTGGTGAAGGCAGGGGTGTGTCGGCAGGTGCCAGGACACTAGTTAGTCCCCCCAGGAATCTGCGGAGAAAAAGTGTTGATTCCGCAGAGAACATTCCTGATTCTGCAGAGAGCAATTCTTGATTCCGCGGCTTGAAAGTTGATTTTCCGCGGGCATTAAAAAAAAACTTAAAATGACCAGTTATAAAGCAAATTTATGTAATAATGAAGCAAAAATTCTCTAATGAAATTATTTGCAATACCAAAACACTGCGAAACATTGTGGTTATAAAATAAGCAGCATCAATATTCTTTTTGTCCCTCTTGAGCAGATTTATTTGCATAACTTATAAAGTGCAAAACATTTCACCAAACTATGGGTGAACGAGGCTTAGTAACTGAACAAGTGCCAAAGATCATAGTAAAGATTTAAACAAAGTGTACACTATTCACTGTATCCTAAGGATATTGTAAATGTTACTGCATACCATAGACTGTATAAAAAGATGGATGAAGCTACCGAGATGTCACCCACTGGTTCGAAGATGAAGAAGTGAATCGAAGATCCGGGGAGAAACGTGGCTCTGGATCTGACCGTATCGGACGAGGACCAGAGGACAGCGACGCCCCAGAAGCATATTCTGGCTTTATACTTTATTCTAGTTTATATGGGACTATAATTCACGAAAATGAATGTCATGATATATCGAAGGAGACCTGAAACTTGCTATAGCTAACATAAAATGATGAGAAAAATCATTATTTAAATTAAAAATCAGGTCGGAAAGTAGGATCATTTTCTCATAGACTTCTATTGCATTGAACTTCTTTCTGCAACCACTGATGTCGCCATCTGCTGGCCATTAAATAGAATGCCATTCTACGGTACTTCCACGTGGGCTTCTTTTTTCAAATCAGGGTGCTGCGTCCATCTTTTTATATAGTTAATGCTGCATACAGCACAAAAAAAATCAGTTTCCGTAACCGGCAGCACCAGCTGTGAGTCTTAGATCCCGTTTATCTGACCGCAAAGTCTAGCGGCCGGGATGAAAAATACATGTAAAACATAAAATTCTGCACCTCGCCCTATATTCCGCGGACTGCTTTGATTTCCGCGGAGGGCTTTGAAATCCGCGGTAAATTCCGCGATCGCGGAATCCCGGATTCCTGGGGGGACTAACTAGTACTAACTGGCTTAATCTGAGAGACATGGAATGACGGGTGGATGCGCAAAGATCTAGGGAGCTTTAACTGGACCATGACCGGATAGATTTTCCGCACAATACTTGAATGGGCCTGTATATCAGGGAGCCAGTTTCCGTGATTCTAACTTCAAGGGGAGGTTCCGGGTAGACGCCTTCTATCGGATTTCTGTTTGAGCCCCGAGCGCAACAGAGATGAACGGACCCTGGTCCAAACGGACCGACAGTGATGAATGAAGTGGTTGACCGAGGGAACCTCAGAATCATTCTCAGTCTCAGGAAACAGTGAGGGTTGATAACCCACCTGAGCTTCAAACGGGTAAAAGCCCATGGAGGAATTACTCAGAGAGTTATGGGAATACTCGGCCCATGCTAAAAATCGACTCCATGAAGATGGATTATCCGCTGCTAAACAACAAACTGTGTTCTCCAATGACTTATTTATACGCTCAGTTTGCCCGTTGGTCTCTGGGTGGAACCCAAAGGAGAGACTCACAGTAGCCCCAAACTGCCTACAAAATGCCCGCCAGAATCTGGCCGTAAACTCAGGACCCCAGTCAGAAACAACATGTTGCTGAACCCCATGCAGCCAGAACACATGGTTAACCACAAGAAGGGCTGTTTCCCGTGCAGAAGATAGCTTGGGTAGCGCGACAAAATGAGCAGCCTTGGAAAAATGGTCAACCACAACCAAGATGACCGTGTTGCCCTCAGACATAGGCAGTCCCGTAATCAAATCCAAATCCAAATCCAGCTGGTCAATTTTGTTTGTATTTGAAAGCCTGGGTCTCCAATGTCTGTTTACTTTATTCTTTAAGCTTTTCCATGTCGCCATTGCTTTCTGAAGTTTTCATCTAATCTCGAAGTTGTTCAAACGCGTTTTTAGACTGTTAACGCAACACGGGACAAGCAAAGCCATTGGTCAAACAAATTTCCCAGCAAGCCTGCCTTAAACTTTTAGGACGAAAGCAACAACATTAAGTATACTACAGTTTAAGCTGTTTTTTTTATTCGCAGGAATAAAGTTTTTCGTTCACTCCTATATCATAAAGTAAATATATAAAGAAATACAATACAATGGCCATGACACAAGACAACCGGAATAGTGAAGTAGAACCATAAGAAGTGGGATATAAAGCTTGAACCACCCATCACTTATGGGTATCATCAGTTCATGGAAAACCCCCATAATTTCTTGACCGACAATGTCACTGAGGTCTGTGTATTTAAAGGATTTGTCAGTAATTAATTATGAGCAAGTATTATCTAAAATTATATTTACATTGAAAAGTTAAAACGTGATGTTTTCCCTTCATTGTTATTGATTTTATATAGGTCGAAGTGGCTTTCTTTATTTACTTTCATACCATCTCAGCTCGTTCTGGGAATGGGTATGCAGTTGGTTACCCTTTTACTAACCAAAGCCAGACCAATCTAACTCAAAATACACAAATTCATGGTAAAAATGAACTCTCCCGTCAACTTGCTCCTCGGCACCGCCTTCTCTCCGGATTTTCATGGGTTCTAGCGATAAACTTAAAGAGCTTATTTTTTTTTGCTAAGCATATTCATTCTAAACCATTACTTACTCATTGATATATTAATGATTTTGCATACCTCATGTTTTTAGCCAATTGAGTCTGAAAAGGAATATGCTTTATATGCGAGACCAATTGTGTTATCGAAAAAGCTACAATTGTTTATAAAATGTAATTTTCTCAACTTAATGCATACAATTTCAGAAACAAAAGATCCCACAAATAAGGATTGAAATACTTTCAGAAATATTCAGCCCCAATTCTGAAGAAGCAGGCAATTTGTGGAAAATGTAATTAAAATCAAAATGGTCTGATTTGAAAATTCCATTCACTCTCCACAATACTGAAAACAGTGCTACAACAAATTATTTGATGCACTAACAGGAATTTAATTGCTTATTGACACTATACAATTTGATGACGACAAAGAAGTCCAAAAAGTAGGGAAGATCAACTGTTTACCATAGAGTGTCATCAACATATCTTTAAATCACATTCATTATGCATTTGGGTACTGCAATTTTTTCACTCACTTCACACAGGGCCTGCACAATTGCATGGCACCCTTGTTGCAGCATATTTTGCATCTTAAAGCACCATGCGTTTTAAATCATTCACATCAGGACTGCAGGCCAGTCTAGCACCTGCACTTTCTGCTTAGACAGCTATGAACTTGTGATCTATGCAGATTATGCTTTGGCATTTTCATGCTGGGGAATGCAGTGTCATCCCTGGAACAGACTATTTCTAGATGGCAGCGTTTGTTGCTCCGAAATCTGGGAATATATTTATGCATTAACAGTTTCCTTGTCATGGGTGACTTGCATTTGTACATGTCCACTGACACCCCAATAGCATGACAGGAACTGGCTTTTCAAACTGATGCTGATAACAGCGTTTTCCTTGTTGTTTTTGGTACAAAGAACACAGCAGCGGTTTCATCCAAAAGCCACTTGAAACATTGAATCCTTGGACCATAAAACATGTTTTCACTGTGCTTCTGTTAATCGCAGATGACACCCAGCTCAGAGAAGTCTGTGGCAGTTTTGGACAGTGCTGATTTATGGCTTTGGCTTTGTATAGTAAAGCTTTCCCTTGCATTTGTGGATGCAGCAATGGTGTTAACTGCCAAAGATTTGCAAAAATTTTTCAGACAGGAAAACTTGCGTTTTAATAAAATAGAACAATTTATTCACAGGTATAAGCCTTACATTGTATATTGGCGGCAGTTCTGCTCTGGAGGAATGTACCACCTAGGCACAGCGAACATACAAACATAGTCAGGAGTAGAAATCAAAACCAAACCAAACAGGTGGAGGCTGGGGTGGAAGAGGCAAGCAAAAAACCAAACAGCAGGTTGCATAGCATGAAGAGTCATTGCAAATAGCAGCAGAAGCGCGGTATGACCTCGTGATGCGTTTCCTCCAATTGTGTGCCTGCTGATGCTGACGTGCTGGTAGCTTACGAGGCTGCTGATGCAGCTCTTCTCGAGTTTCCTGCCTGAACTAGTTACACTCATTTCAGAGATTGTAATATCCATTACAGTTACATGATTGACGCAATTGAGACAGTGACGCCTCACAGAGATCACATAAATTCAATTGTGATTTTTTTTTTCCCACCTTGTCCTATATACTGTGATTAAACCAGATTCTTTCCACCTTTTGATTACATTACACAGTGGTAGAGGTTGAAATTCCAACAATTGTGCTGGTTTGTTTTTGGCAAACATTTTTCTGTGAGTGATGGACCCATCAGTTCACACAGTCCATTAGTACTCCAACTTAAAACATTATAATTAGTCTTAAATTGCTCCATCCCTTGAAGCGGATGAGATTATTGACCCGATTTCAATCATTGTTAGTCAACATGTTAGTTTCCCCTATAAATAAATGTTTAATCGAGTAAATAAATTCTATAAAATGTTTAATTGACATGCCTTAATAGGCAACTCTTCACAAAAACACCACTGCGGATTTTCTGCGTTAAATTCCGTCACATCCTAAGTCGTCAAACCTGTGCGTAATGATTGTTTAATTGAAAAAAAATTGAAATGCACTCTTTTTTTGCGTTCAACTGGTGTGTTTGATTTCTCATCTTAACGAAGACAATTTGCGACACCTGAGAGGGGAGAGTTTAAGTGTCTTTTACCAGGGAAATTGACTGAAAACAGATCAAGACTAATAAGCAGTTTAACCCCTTTGCGCAGAAGCCAAATCTGGTGTTACCTGATTTAAGGCTTTATGATTCAAGATTGCGGCTTCACAGACAGAAAAGCTTAGGCTCAATTGAGTCTAGACACTTGAAGCATTTAGACTCCCATCGTATTTCAGTTTATTTTTATGATTTTGGTGGAGATAAGGGGCTGCAAACATAAAAAATCTTCATGAGAATTCACCATTGAAATAGCAAAAAAAATAATACTGACAAATGAAAAACTGCTCGGGCTTAAATCTATACATTTCTGGGATCATAAACTTCTTGACCACAAGTACAATTCATCTTGAAAATTACATTTAAGATTACCCGCTTGCTATGAGCCAAATTAGACAGCTATCCAGGTGTCTCCCCAAAGTCTTAGATCCATCAAAATGGTTCAAAATGGTTTAACACAAATTCACTTTTGGGGCATGAAATTCAGCATGAACTAATGATTTTCTGGTTGAGTTTAGCATCAATTTACCAATATCAGAGCAGTTGAACATCATTGGTCACCAGTGACCTCTCCAAACACAAAACATGCCTTGTCTCTATAATAAAGTTAAAAATATTGTCCATTTTTCTTCGAAGTCCCCCAAGCATTAAATAAAGTGCTGATAAACAGCTATAACATTCAGGCTGCAATGAAAAGCTAACCGCTCTCACATCTGAGCTCATAACCTTACACCTTATAAGGGTAAAAACTCACTAACTTAATAATATCTGAATTCTGAAATACACCTTATTTTAACAGAGCAGAAATTTCACTTTCATGAAAAATCAAATTACATATACCTCCATATTCAACAGAATGGTGTAATGAACGTACCGAGGGATCTACCGACATGCGTGGGATGCATGCATTTTGAGAAACGAAAACCTCGGCATTCGATGTCTGTAAACGCGGTATAAATTCTACAGCAAAAAGCTATAATGAGCAAAATGCAAACAGAGTAGAAGTATGACCTGTTTTCTTCATTGATGCCCTCCTCCAGAGACAGATGTATCGGATAGAAGGAACCCTCCAGTACTGTTTCATTCGGAATAATTACCATTGACCGTGTCCATGCAACATCTATCTCGTAAATGAAACTGAACACTTCAGGCCGGTTTCGGGTGTCTTTGTTTCTTTGATATCGCATCATTTTCAGCTGCGCAACCGTGGCCAACATTCAAAGAATACAACCAACCTTACTTTTACGCTTAGCTTTGTATCCTATTCTTATTGTCCGATCAATGTATTTCAGTTATTGAGGAAAGTTTAAACACTCGGTAATTGGATAAGAAACGAGTCTATCAATACATCTTTACCGGGGAAGCTTCACGAGGGCGTGAACTATAACTGTAGAGTTACGCAGATGAATCTATAATTGATGAGTATATAATTTAGTGACTAGCTATCGACACCAGTACTTGGGTGGATAGAAGGGAGCGCTGAATTTGTCAATGGAGGAATATACGCGTTAATCCATGGGAGGGAACTACGCATATTTTGTGTGTGATGACTGTAATTGACAGTAGAATGTGAGAGAATCAATACTATGTCGGATTTTTTGCTTCACAAAACATATTTTTTTAACCACTAATTGGAATACTGTTGGCTCACTGTAGCTAAAATGATTGCTAAAGAGTACTAAGTTTTTTTCTGTCGCAAGTGATAATTTTTTTAAAACTACAGGATCGATATTATGGGCAAGGATATTGACCAGTTTGCACATCAGGCTTAGCTGAGGAGTTTAATTCATGCAACTCCTGAAAAACAGGGATTGGAGGGAACTTCTCCATACTCTAAATCTTGTTTCTGCTCTGCCTGCTTGTGAATATTCAATAGCTGATCCGGGGGTGCCATGTCGTGGTCGAGTACTGTAACAAAGTTCTTAAATTTGCATATCTATAGACGCAAGGGTCTACATCTGAAGAAAGGGGTTAAAGACATGTTTATCGCCTTCCTTGTTCTCTGTCCACCACCCACCACTGATAAATTGTGTACAAAATACATATTTTCTTGACCATTACGTTATAGAGTCAACTCATGCAGACCACTTAAACATATAATTTATCTGTAGCATTTTCAAGTGGACTTGATTAATATTTTCAAGGCAGTCAGGAAATGTCAGTTTGTAAATTAAATTGGTTGAAATTGATCATGATGGCTGCTTTTAAGTCTCTTAAATTGCATCCTCGTTCCCCTCCCTTGCATTTTAGTCCGTCCCTCTGAGGATGAATGGAGGAAAAAGGAGATAGGACATAGGAAACGAGGACAATATGTTTTAAGCGACTTGAGACTCCCACTGCTCATTTGCATTATATAAAGCGATGCTAGTTTCTGATGATTACCCTCGACTGGAAATGTTGGAATATGATCCACAGGAGTTGCCACACATGTTAACCATGAATTAATCGCAAAATTTAATCATCATAGTGTAGAATACTGTTTAACTGTTGGATGCAATATAACACCACAACGCAATTGGGGAGCCTAAATTTGAACTCTGGGAGTTTTTAAAATTGTGATTAATATGTTGTCATAAAATATTTAAGTTCTCCAGTCAGTGACTCCTCCTAAAATTATGTTGTGTTGCGCGCAATCCTATTGCTAATAAATAAATTAAGATTTTAAACTCGGGCATGCAGATTATGAGTACCGTCAGAAAAAAATAACCTCCCCAAATATAAAATCTTTTTATTTTTGCGCACACCCACAAATGTACGTTTCATGATGAAGTTCAATAGATCATGTTATGATTCTGTTGCCAGGCCATGTTTTGTTTTAGTCCATGTCATGTTTTGTATATTGCCTTTCTTGCCATGTCCTTATCCTGCCATTACTCATAGTCCCTGTTAAGATATCATTCTGGTTTATGTTTTTCTCCATGCCCTGCATTGCACATTGTCTCCCCAGTCTGGTCGTATGTGTTGTGACAGTTTAGTTCCCCAGTTTTGTGCGCCACCATTTCAGGTGATTTCATGGTTTCTGGGTTTCCAATTATTCCTTCCAATTTTGTTTGCTTCCTTTGCCTTGCTGTTCTGTTTTTACTAATAAATCCCAAGTTTATTATTTTGGATAAATTACTAACATGGGTGGCACAGTGGTTAGCATTGCTGCCTCACAGCATGAAGGTTGGGGGTTCGAATCCGGCCTGGGGCCTTTCTGTGTGGAGTTTGCATGTTCTCCCCGTGTTGCGTGGGTTTTTGCCAGGTACTTCGGTTTCCTCCTACAGTCCAAAGACATGCATATCAGGCTAATTGGAGACACCAAATTGCCCACAGGTATGAATGTGAGAGTGAATGGTGTGTGAATGGTGTGTGCGCCCTGCGATGGATTGGCAAGCTGTTCAGGGTGGATCCCTGCCTTTGCTCGTAGTCAGCTGGGATAGGCTCCAGCTCGCCCCGTGACCCTAGTGAGGAATAAGCGGGAATAGAAAATGGATGGATGGATGGAAATTACTAACATTGTTTATAGCACTAACTTACTATCGAGCACAAGGGATTGTATAGCTGCACATTACTAATTGACTAACAAGCTCTCAGCACTCGCTCTGCTCTTATCTACGCCCCTTGCCTTCACTCACTTTACTTTGCTGCAATTCGGCGGATTCTCCACTCTTTGTAAAAACTCTGCTCTGCCTCTCACTCTCTCTGCACTTAAGAACTCCCTAACCGGAGCCGTTTGTTTGTCATAGGCTGTCTGTGTCATCCCTGCCCGCGTTTTCGCTTTCGCCAATTTCATGTAGTTAGGAACTTCCTCTTGTTCCTTCCTTTGTTAATTAGTCTGGTGGAGCTCACCTGTTCCCTATTATAGCATGTGACTTCCCGTATGTGTATTTAAGCAGTCAGATCACAGGCAGCTCTTGTAAGAACATTTTCTCTTGTCTGCTCGTGCTACTCTGGTCATACCCTGTATATATAGCGTTACACTTCTGACT
This sequence comes from Gymnothorax reevesii, assembly GCA_029721435.1. Lineage (NCBI taxonomy): Eukaryota > Metazoa > Chordata > Actinopteri > Anguilliformes > Muraenidae > Gymnothorax > Gymnothorax reevesii. The sequence continues at coordinate 89,427,577 of CM056575.1, forward strand.
GGAACGTCCCGGATTTTGAATTTGCCTCTGCCTGTGATTATACATTGCCTGTGTACTGAACCTGCTTTGCCTGACTACGAGATTTGTGATTGCTGCCCTGGTAACGAACCATTTCAGTCTCTCTAGATTGTGTTTTTGGATTCTGGGCTTTGTACTGTTGCCCTCAATCCTGCTGAGGTTTTTGCCCCTAAATTCAATAAAACCAATTTTGCTGTACTTCCTGGTACTCGCGTATGGCTCCAGAATGCACCCTCACAGATCACAATTAAAACAAAATAAAACCCCCGCAGGGGGCCAAAAGAGCAAGAATGCGGAATGCAGAAAATGCACATTCAATGTGCTGAATGTCTGTTGAGGGACATGTGTAACCACTCATTCAAAATGTCAAAGGAGAGGTTACTTTAATACGCAGTTTTGGCTTACATGGCTTACATTAAGGATTGGAAAAATGAAAAGGTATAAATCCCCAATTTTACCGATTCCTGTCCCATATTCAAGCTCTTCATATTGCCAAACAGTTCCATAAGTTTTTGCACGATAATTACCTTACAACTTGTCTTTGAAGTGATAAACATGAGTGATTTTGTGCAAAATGAAATACGGCCATATAAATGTAAATCTATGCATATAGAACCATGACAATCAAAGCAATTTTTCTGAAAGGAGGAGACCGCATCTTGGCAAAGTATATTTCAGCGGAAAGTACAATTCTTGAACTGTCTAAAACACATAGTTTTATAAATTTTAATTTTGGAATGATCCAGTGCAATGTATTTTAAAATCAGCGAGTCTTCAAATCAGCGTCAATATCAGGGGGCAGACATTTTTACTTGGGGAATCTATGGAACACTTGTCCACTGTAATGTGAATAGAGGCCACTAGATGGCAGTATTTACCTTTTTTTTGTTAAGCCTAGACTGGAGATAGGTTTGGGCGTGTTTTAGGCATGTCTGGGACAAGTCCCAGAGAAAAATTTTAAAAAAGCCTAAAAGGTGGGAGGGGTCTGCAAAAGAGTATATAAGGAGTAAAATTGAGACAGTAAAGTAGTAGGGGAAATTGCAACGAGAAGGATACATGTGACCAGACCTGTCATTCTGTTTAAGACCTGTGAAGCTTATAGTGGATTTTTGCCTGTGTTAGAGCATTTTCCTCACCCAGGACATCACCAAGGAACCCAACCAAAATGGGCTGTAAATATTTCTGTTTTTCTTGTTAATCAATCTTGGCCATTAGATTAGTCGGTAGATTTGTTAGTTGTTTTTGTTAATTAAATGTGTTAATGTTTTAAAATTGTGTCTGTCATCCCTTGCTGTTGTGGATGTTGTAAATGTAATTACAAATTGGGGCCATAACATCCACTCACTCACTCACTCTCTTTATATTATTTTCAATGTTGAACGTTCACTACAAAGCACCCTATATAGTGGGTGAGTGTACATTTCAAAAGCAGCCAAAAATTTTATCCAATCAAACGCCAGTACCGCGGTGTTTGTGGCATCAGTTATTCTCTTTTGTGACATCAGTTGTTCTCTTTCCTTTCATCCGGGCCATGTAGTTGAACAGAGGGCTTTCAGGAAGCTCATCCTTCACAGCTTTACTCCCTAGAAGCAGATTTTATCTAAGCTGGTCTGATTGACAATCAAACAATTTATGGACTGAGTGACCAAGACCAATGCATGACCAAAATTAGAAAAGGTAATGATTTATATGATTTATATGATTTTATATGGCATTGTAAGCATGGCAGTATAAATGCAAAAATCTAAAACTTTCTCTGACTTTGCAGCATTTATTTTGCCATCCTTACAATTGTCACTCAGCAGTGCAACTTGCCTTCAACACCCTTGTGCATTCAGCATACGTTCAGAATATAAAATGGATTCTTGTGGCTTATTGCTTAATGAGCCACACAAACTAATTCATGCAAATCTGTGCTGGTACACGAGTGCAGAAATTATGAAGACATATTTCTTTTTACAAACACGCTTCATATTTTTGTGGTGCAATGCATAACAATGCCTTCAAAAATAAATGAGATGATGGTTGGTTTTTACCAATTAGTTTGAGCAACTATGGCTAATCGGGAGATGAAAACTGCGAGAGGTAAGGTTATTAAGCACTTAAAGGTGAGGTTTCCGAAGAACAAATTCCCCAAGAAGATTCCCCAAGTATTGATGTCTGGCCCTTGATATTGAAGCCAATTTGAAGACTCACTGGTTTAAAAATGCGTTGCACTGGATTATTATCAAATTAAAATATGCATTTTAGACACTTCAAGAATTCTACTTTCTGCTGAAATATACTTTGCCAAAGTGCGTGCTCTTCCTTTAATGTGCTTATTATAAGCAATCATCAAAACATTGAGAAAATGGTTCTGGTCAGAGATTTCCTTCTTAATTCAAATCACATCTTCATGATTAATTTCAGTTAGTCGACAATGTTGATTCGAGAAAATAAGCCATGATAAAATAATTAAAGAAGTATTCATAATTGGATATGAATAACTTATAAATGAATTCCAGTTGTATAAATAACAGTTTGTCTCATTTTACTTTATTTTATGTAGAATTCAATGTGTTTATTTTACTCCTCAAATTCATGCACTTGAGACCAGTGAGTGATTTGGGTGCCAAGGTGTAACTCATCCTTTCGCCCTCTCACAAACATTTGTTAAGCGTGTGAAAATTAATAAATAATTCATGAACGAACAATGTAGACATCTTCATCATTTTTACATTTTTGTTTTTTGAAAGTACACAAGGTCAGATCTGCTTTGCTTTTCTTTTTTTAGCTGTAGATACAGGCTACTCTGTAGGCAGTTTAATGCAAGGGAGTATTATGCCACATAATGCACTTTATTTAACTTTTGAATATTTTATATAGGCTATTTTAAGATTTTATAGAAACACTGAACATTTGTGATATTGTTTTCAACAAATCCCGCGTATAAAAGTTCCTTACCCAGTGTTTTGACAAATTAAATGAGAGAAAAGATAATTGTAACCCATTTAAATTAATTTTGTTGAATAAAAACTTTTTTTTTGTTCCCTCACTTTAATGAGACCCGATTAGATCCGTGAGTTTACTCATCCGCTGCACATTTTTTTACTGCCAGCTGACCGGCTGACGTCATGGCTTTCCGCTGAAAGTGTCCCGGGAAGAGAGCTCTTGCGTATCCTCACTCAGCCGGCTGTCAGAGCTCCACCCTCCCTCCTCTCTCCCAGCACAAATAAGCACTTTGACAAGCAGCGAGGAGGGAAACACAGAGCAGCATGCGGTTCAGTATAGGATAGAGGGCAGATCAAATAAGTGAATTGAGATACACCCTGTTCACAGTTAAATAAACACGTTTATTAATATTTGTTGTGATTCAGCATTTGCCATGCCATGTACCATGTTTATGCTCATGTATCAAGTTTCTGCCTAGCCATGTGCTATGTCTCTGACTGACCTCTGTGTTTTAAAATTCTGCCTTTGTCTGACCATTCGTAGAATCATGTATTGTGTTTTGGTGATTAGATTTTATGTTTTCATTATTTTCCATGTTTTAGTTCTGTTCAGTCCATGCCATGTTTTTAGTTCCCATGCATTGCACTTCGTCTGCCCCGTCTTGTCATGACTGTTGTCTTTTGCTCACAGTCCCTAGTATAGCGTGCCACTCCTTCGGGTGATTTATTGGTTTCTGGGTTTCAATCTTCCTTCATAATCTCGTGTTCTTCCCTCCTCCTGCTTTTGCTAATTTACTAACACATACTAACTGTTTGTTATTTTTGCTAATTACTAACCAACACTAACATTGTATATTTGACTAACTTACTAACATGCACTCGGGATTATATAGCTGCACTTACTAATTGACTAACAATCTCTAAGCATTCTCCCTATTCTAGTCTCCGCCTCTTGTTTCTCCCTTAATATCTCTGTGGGTCTTTCACAGCTGCTCCGTACTGTCTTCTCTCTCATTACCTGTGCACTTTAGAACTCCTTGACTGGAGCTGGCTATTTGTCTATAGGTTTGTCTTGTGATCCCTGTCTGCGTTTTGGCTACGTTTGGCCAATTTCATGTAATTAGTTTGTTTCCAGTGTGTCTCTCCATTGTTGCACCTGTGTTCCTTTGTCATGTGACCTCCCGGAAATGTATATTAGATATCGGTTTGTAGCACGTCCTTGTCAGATCATTACTTCCCTTGCTTCCTGTGCCACGCTTCTCTCGCCTTGTATCATTGTGATTAACTTTCTGACTGGACCGTCCTAGACCTCGAGCTTTGCCTTCTCCCTGTACTTTGCCGCATTCTTGTTTATTGACCCATTTTTGTCTGACTACGATTATTGTTATTGGTGCCCTGTTTATGAACCTGGATTACGCCCTTTGAATTCTGACCTTGGATTGTGGACTTTGTACTGTCGCCAGCTCTGTTGAGGGGTTCAGAAATAAAGCCTTCTTTTTGTATTTTACTAGCTGTCGCACTTGGTTCATTTCGTGAAACCTCATAATATTGCTCACTTTTATTTCCACAGTGCAAACTCACGGTCATTCCCATGGCAAATAAAATAAACCTCTTAGCAACCTGAACAGTTTGAATTCACTGTGAGCAATCATTCAATTATAAACAATAATTGAACATTTCATTAAACATTTTCTACCCCCATTTTTTTTTTTCCCCACTGTCCTTCACTGAGTGCTAGCAAAAGCACCAGAGCTGATGCTTCCTTTTTTGTCAGACAGTCAGCGAGTTGGGCTTTTGTCACTGACCAGAGTACCTTCTTGATTTTCTTGTTTTGCATGAGCTCATTAAAGCAATTCTTACCTTTCATGCTCCTAATAAGTGTATGGCACACTAAAATGTAAAAGAAATCCACCAGGTGTTGAAACTCATCAATATTCAATTCTCATATATTTCTGATAATAGTCTGACCAATCATTTTCTTCGGTCCGAATATAATAATTTGCCGAGCTTCCTGTCTGAAATCCGTCGCCGCGTCCCTTCGGTCCCTTCCAGTTGCCTATCGCTGTCACCGTTTGCGAGACGCGCGCCTCTCTGGCAGAGAAGCAGAGTGGTAGAGATAAAACAGGTACAACAAAGTTAGCCTGCAAAAAGCTTAAAACAGCTGCAACTGTTCCTAATTTAATGATTACTGGGACAATTACTGGGACAATTCTGGTGAGGTAAGACGTTATGACAGCATTTTTGCAAGAAAATATGTATGAATTCTGCCGAAAAACAACACATCTGACTGTAAACAAACATGCGCTGAAATGCTCTAATTACTATATTAACGTTCTTGATAGTTCATCAGACTTTACAAGGGCATTTTATTTTATACCACATGTAGAATTGAATATTATACCATTACTGTTAGTTAGTTTTCACTAACCGGTGCCTCTGAATCTGACTCCATTGCCCCGTTTCAAGATGCTTTCACACCGGACACGAAACAAATTTTTCGCACGACAGATTACATTCAAAGTAAATGCAAAGACGCAAATACGCAAGAGATTCACGTCTTTCCATTGACTTTGAATGAAATCTGTCGTGCAAAAAAATTTGTTTCGCGTCCAGTGTGAAAGCTGCTTCTTTCGTGCTTCTCACTTCCTCACCGCAGGCGTCAGGGGAGGAGGGGAGCCTCAGAGGTCAGGCAGGGGGAAGAGGGTGGGATATTGGAGGGAGGCAGAGTTGTTCATGTTGAAATTTTTACTAAGTGCTGTGCCACGCTGTGCCAGGAAGGTAAGAATTGCTTTGATGCCACTTATTTCCAACCGAAGCCTTTTCTCTGTGACCTGTTTTGTTGACTTAAGGGCTTTGAACAGGGAGCGATTATCAGTCACACAGACCAACGGCGGCGCATTCAGTCCAGCCGTCCCAGACATGAGCTCTGAAAAGAGAGTGGCCAGAAAAAATGCATTGTTTATTCCATCAGACATAGCAAGTGTCTCTGCGGCAAGGGTGCTTCGCACCACACGTCTAATTCTCTTGGATTGCCAAGAGAGAGGAGTGAACTTCCCCCCTACTCCTGTGAGGGTGATCAGAGTCCCTCCTAGAGGTTTCCCAGAGAGGCATCACTGAAAACAGTCAAGCTTAAAGCATTATTGTTTCCCAAATATTGAAATTTCATTGTCAAATTTACAGTTTTAAGTTTACGAATCACCTTATTTGCATCACGAATAGATTGCACTGTAGCATTTTTCAGGTTGGATGCTGAACCACAAGAATCAAACATAACATCAGGTCTCGTCTGTTTTGCAACCCACAGGATTTGTCCTATTTTTGACCTCCGCTGCTCCTTTTCGGTTTCAGTTTGCAGAGCCTCTCTCTTTACAGCACGTTCCATGTGAACAGGGTGCAGGTTTTCAATATAGGTGTGCTGATGTACCTGTATTACACCATTAACAGTCACAAAGTCCATTCCAACATAGGAAAAATTGCCATGTTCCTCACGGCCCACATGGAACGCTGACTTCATTTGAGGAATCACTTCAATTGAAAACTCTTGTGAACCTGCCCAACGAAAATCATATACATGGCACACGAGAACACCTGTCACTTTATACTGCTCGTCTAACCAATAAAAGATGGCAGGATCCACCTGTGACACCTGTGCTCAGCATAGTTTCCTTCACTTTGTTATACCAATACAATGATGCATCAGCAGGACCGTATAAACATTCCTTTAGTTTCCACACCACCCCTTCACTGCCTGCCTCTGAGGGGGACGTACATGAATATCCCTGGACAAATTCATGCCTTGCAAAAATGCAGATGTCCATGTCCATTTATGTCCATGGAATGGACTTGCCACTTGTTTTGACAAATTACTGTCAAGAGTAACCTTAGTTACCTTAGTAACCTTAGTTCTTGAATATAAAATTCCTCAAGACCCCTAGCTACCAGTCTGGCTTTAGGCACAATACCCTTGTCAGTTTTTTTGAGACTACAAACCCATCTGGTGGAGACACACCACCTTAATTTAATTTCCTCAAAAACATCATTATTGCGCCAGTTCCCCATTTCATTCTGTTTAGCCATGTCAAATGAGATGTCTTTTGTTATGTGAACATCAGCATCCCTGACTTCTGGCTCGATGTTGAGACTATGGATACGTGAAATGTCAATAACCTCCGTCTGTCCATAACTGCCATCAGTTTTAATATGTTATGCAGGTAATTTCTGTACTGTCCAGTGGCTTTGCCGGCCCTGCCTAGAACTGTGGCTCTGCATGGAACACATCCATCATCTTTCACAACAGTTACAGTCTGTCCTGTTTTTAAAGTCACACCTGCAGAAGAAATAGGATTACCACAGACATTTCGCTCCATTTCAGTTTGTGTCACATTAGTGTGGGCTTGACTCACTGGAGGGTGTGCTGCTACTTCAACATTTACCTTTCTGTCGTCACACTGTTCCCCATCACTGGTTGTGTCCTGCTCTCTATTTGAGCTGCCTTTCTCACCTTCTATTTCACATCTAGCATCACTAGTTTGCTTTTCCTGTTTAACTGTGTGTAACTTGTTAAGCCTGTACTCTAACAAGGATTCCACCATGCCTAACAAATACAACAGCTCCATACTGACCAATAACTTCTGCTGGTCCCTTCCACTCAGCACTGTCAGCTCGTTTGTTATAAACTTTGTCTCCCATTTCCCATTTTCGTTACTGGGTCTGAGCTGCTTACGCAGCGCCCTCCTAATCCTCTCTGAACATTCAGCCTCAGTGAAAGCTTTCCCAGCAATATGCAAATTGATATATGTTCCCCTACCCTCACACTAATGGTAGTGCCTAGTGCAGGTGGCCTATCAACTAATACAGAGGGGAGGTTAGGGTTTCGACCAAATACAGGTTGATGTGGACTAAAACCATGAACATTATGCATACAGTTGTTAGCCATGAGTGCCCAGTCGAGGGCTGTGTTCCAGTCACACCCATTTTCCCGTTTCACCTTTTGGATGATGTCTGTGAGAGTCTGATTGTGCCTCTCCAGGAAGCCATTGCTCCACGGACTGTATCCTGCCGTTGTTCTCGTCTCAATGTTGAAATTTTCAGCCATATCTCTGAACTCCTCGTTGTTGAATATTCCGCTGTTATCGCTGTACAATCTCTGTAGGGGACCATGGGCGCTTATCCATGTGTGAATGAAGGAGTTGACAATTTCAGGGGATCTTTTTGTCTTAACAATATTTCCTGTGCTAAAACGTGTGAAATGGTCGATAATATGCAAGTACCATACACCAGGTTCAAACTTGTGTAGGTCCACTGCCACTGTTTCATTGTACTCTGTAGCTAGAGGCAGACCCGCAGCCGGCTTTGGCTTAGTCCTTCTGTACCTTGGCATATGTCACATTCAGGTCCTCTTTGTTGAAAAATAGTGAGGCATTCTTTATCTTTATTCCCTGTGCTTTGAATAAGTCTCTGCAGCCTGTCCACTGAGGCGTGGCTAAACTGTTTGTGAAGCTTAACAAGTACTTTTCGCTTCTCCTCTGGTGAGATATTCTGTTACTGCAAGGACCTCAATTTCTGTTTCACTTTCTCCATCTGTAGCTGTAAGTACTACATCTTTAATTTGGCCCCTTGCGTTTTCATAATCTCTAATGTCCACACAGTAGTGTCCAGAACTAGTAAATTCAAGTGGTACAGGCTGCTAAAATATCACCACTCTGTCATCAGCCATGTCTAGAACAGCTCAGGGACGTCCATCTTTTCAGGGACGTTTTGCTCAATAGCAAGGGAATGTCAGCTTTGACCACTTCAGTTTCAATGTGGCATTTTGTTTGTCCAATTTTGGCAGGAAGCTTCACATTTGTGGCGGAACACACCAAAGTCCCATCCCCAAAGCGAAATGGTCTGCAACTGGGATTTTCTGTTTTCCTCATATTGTTTACTTGGTCCTCAGTGAGATCATTAATATAATTGTCCAGCCATTTCTCCCCACATACAGTGCGAGTGGAAGCAGTGTCTATGATCGCTGATCCAAAAGATTCAGTAAGAAAAATTTCAGACTCAGACATGGGGGATTTAGCCAGCAACGTTATGTTAACTTCCTCTACGTCTTCATTTCAGTCAGTCTTAACTGATCACTGCTTTAGTGAGGGCAGTGTTTTGCCCAATTAAAGTTCACTGGCACACAGCACATCTTGATCGCCGACCAAACTTGTCCAATGGGTTGGTACCTGGCAACGGTGGCTTTTGTTGCTCACTTTGAAACGTCGCGTTCCGCTTGCCATTTCCTTGTGGCTGTTCTGTGAAGAAAGCCGCTTCTTGATTTAGTTGTATTCCACACGACGAGACTGACATCTTTCCCCCAAAAATACGCTTGAGTGCCGATTTCATTGTTGAGAATGTCAGTTCCGTGCATGCTGTTAATGCTAGTTGTCTCTTTTTCTCGTCAAGATAAGCTGTATCCACCAGTTTAAATGCTAACACGGCATCAGGAAGCGTCTTGTTATACCTTTTCAGACAGTTATATTGCTGATCAAAGTCGATAATATAGTCTGCCATTGAAACTGAACTGTCTTTCATTATGCTATCAAAATGAGAATATGCCTCGTATGCTCTGTCTTTTTCCTCTTTCAACAACACATCGTCCAACTTAGTAAGCATTGTGTCCATACCGGTATTACTGTCCAATTGTTCCACTGGTATTTCCATTGCGGTTTCCCTGGCTCTTCCTTCCAGTCCCAACGCAACCGCCAGCGCCTGCTTTTCCTCGTCGAGCTCGGTAACCCGCTTCCATACTTTAACTTCATTTTTCCATCACTCGTATGGCCTGGTCTCATCAAACTTCAGCGGTACTTTGCAGTTTGCAGCCAACTCGCAGTTAAATAAACGCAACGTTTATTAATATTGCTCACTTTTATTTCCAGAACACAAGCTCACAGTCATTCCCATGGCATCCAGACACAGGTGTCCTTCATTTCGCGGGCAGAACAAAGCAGACCGGGCATGTATCATCGCGCCGAGATGAGTACCGTAAATAATATAATACAGGGGCATTACAAGTTAACACACCCAGTGTTTTTCTTTTTCTTTTTGCTCCTTCCTCCCCTTTCTCCCTTGTGCACCAGAGGGGCTTCTCCATCTTGACATTAAAGAACTTCCAAGCTCTTTTGGCAAAAACATGCATATGGCACACTTTGCTCCAGGATAAATTCAGTCTGCATTTACAGACCATTGACAGAATTTAAAAACAAAACAAAACACAGAAAAAAAAAAAACATGATGGTCCCCCCCCCAAAGTGGTAGTGCCATTGGTGATTATCCGTCCCATGTATGCCCAGGACTGGCCTTAACCACATTATGTTGTTATTGCTTTACTGTGTAGTCAGAGTATCAGAGTATGACTGACAGTCAGCTGCTGCTCAGAGGCAAGACAATAGACACAATAGTATCCCGATGTTCGCACATTTGTTACTTTGGAACCGCTTTGAGACTCTTGACTAATTTATGTATTAGAATTGTGTCTCATCATGGTAAGGGGTCCTCAGGGTAAAAATGTCCATTAAAAAAAAAAAAAATCAATATTTCCGATTTTCACATAAAATCAATAAAGAAAGGCAGTGAAATGTCAGTAAACACCAAGAGTCTATGTTTTGTCTCTGCCTCAATCATTAAAAATTCATTAATGTTCCAAAAAAAAAAATTTGTGCATCATTTCATAGAACTATCTTAAACCTTTCCTCTGAGACCAACTTGAGTAAAATTAGACCATGGGTTATTGAAATATCAGTGCCACAAAGTATTTTCAGATTTGGTCATTAAGGGGTCATTTCCATGGCAACCATGTAAGGTTTTTATTATCAAAATACTACATTTTATGAGGTGAAAATCATAAGTTTATTTCTAAGTTTTTACAATATTATGGTTATTTCTACACTTTACCCTGAAGACCCCTTAAGCACATGAGAAGTTCTGTGGTTTATATAATGAATGTGGACAACAGTGAAAGTAGGAAATGTAATAATACCTGTCAGTAATTTCACAAATTTACTGACAGGTATTCTAATCTGTTCGATATTAATTGAGTTCATTTTTAATCTTAATGGAAATTTGCGTTTTTTTTGTGGTGCCGTGGCTGAGTACACTGTTATAAACTTGCACCTTTTTTGCCAGTTATTTTAACTGTAATTTTACAATCAGTTTATAAGAGAGGTTCTGTGTATGTCAACTGTGATCCACAGTTAAATGCACGCAGGACTTCACCTACAGTAAGAAGGAGGCAATGCGTTAGTTTAACTATTAATTTCAGTAGCAGTTTCAATATTTCTTGAGGAAGGTACATTTGTCATCCATCTACAAAATTTCATTGAGATTGGGTTGAAAAATGACAGAGATGCAGTGGTACTAAAATCATTGTTTTACACGAGAGAGCTGGCCAATGTAAACCAACGTTAAGGGCAGTCAAGCTCATTATTATATACAAATGGGGCACAGCTTGAGGAGCTAGTTCTGGCAGACAATGCGAGATATGCCCTCATTTCCACACCCACTCCCCTGCATATCTGCCACTGCTCTGTTTTACCTGCACTCCTGCCCTGCCTCTATGCTATAAACAGATGTCTGCTTCTACAGTATTTTCCTGCTGTTAGTAATCTTTGCACCTCCACTCCAGCATCTACCTGCGGGCTCTGAATATGCCACCGAAGGGGGATATCCTGACACACCCTGCTCTCTTCTTCTTCTCTTGCTTTGTAAACCTCAGAGTATGTCAGGGACAGAACCTAGATGTAAAACTGTCATTGTTTCCATTTCTTTATGTGGCAATTGACTGTTTATTTGTGAGTTGGTAGATTGACCTAATTTCACAGTAAGCCATTATAATCACAGTCATAAATACATCATTGAAGATAAGTAAAATTAATGGACAGACAGTGCATGATTAACAGGTGCATAAAGTAGTAAGTAAGTTTGATTCGAGCCTAGTGGCCTTACGGGCCGGTGCTTAACCCCAGTTTCTGTGGCATGAAGCGACTAGGAGTATTGCTACTCCCTCTGGATGGGATGCCAGTCCATTGCAGGTACTCCCCCCAGCTCTTAGACAAGTGTCCCTGCCTATTTGCTGGTACCCATTTATACACCTGGGTGGAGTGAGGTAATGTGAGAGTGAAGTGTTTTGCCCAAGAACACACCGCGAAGGCCGTGGTCGGGGCTTGAACGCAGGACATTTCTATCCCACATCAAGCCTAAACCACTGCGTCTCCCATATTCATTTTATCCACTCTCCCGTATATCGTGTATTCATTTTCTCGTTTTAAAGCAAATATGCTTCTCAATGTGGTAACTCATCCTATTGAGTGAGACAAAGTATACCCAACAGAAAAATAGCGTGACTATTTATAATTTCATTGAGGATAAATGAAAAAAAAAACACTTGTTATTAAACGGTAAGAAAAACATATCAAAGTGATCTGCTGCCGCTTGAACTTTGTCATTCAGCAATGTGTCATAACACAACCCCAATCATTTTCACCTTCTGTCAGTCAATGAGTATTTTGGAAAATATGTCATTTTCCAGCCCATGTTTGTTTTTTAACATGTTAACATGCCTCTAATGAGCATGAATGGGGTTCACTGTTTAATAGGCTAATAAAATGAGATATCATGTCTAGATTTGAAGCTGAAATTGCTGAAAAGTGTTTTTCTCAGCATGCTTTGATACATGTATGCATGAGTATGCGGAACTAGGTGTACTGGCCCAGCTGTGTAGTAACTTTCCTTCATGCAGTAGCTGAGAAAAATATGTCAGCCGATGGGTCCACAAAATGCAATTTCCTCCTGCCACATTGTGCTTTATCACAAGATTCCAGGTGCATTTTATTGGGCCACAGTTAGCAAAGCAATTGCCAGTATGGACATTTAAGGCATCATATCCCTAAACCGGTTGTCACACCAGACAGGCGACATCTCCTAATCCTCTTTCTCCTCTTTAGGGGCAGACGTGATAAACTTTGATGGCCAAGGGGTGATCTCATACCGCTTCAAAATGAAGAAGATGAAGATACTGAAGGACGTAATTTCTCTGAAGTTTAAAACGTCCGAGAGTGAGGGCGTCATCCTGCATGGAGAAGGCCAGCAAGGGGACTACATCACCCTGGAGCTGAAAAGTGGCAGGCTGGTGCTGCAGATAAACCTGGGTAGCCTTTCAATGATTATCTCCTGTGGAGGTTTATATTGACATATCTGTCAGAGATCAGGTAATTTCTGAGAAACCTACTCTAGGCTGCACAGAGTAGAGAGGGGACAGCGCTGTGTGGCCTTCTGTCGCATGCAACTATCAGTTGCAGTTTGAGGGAACTAAGAAAGTTTGAGGAAAGTAAAACACTTCACACCATTTTGAGATCTGTGCCGTGTGTAATGCTACCTCAGAATAGTTGCCTTACTTGTCAGAAGGATGCCACTCCTTAAATAATTTTTTGTGACCAAGATGATTCTTCGTTCTGAAGTGTAACTCTCAAGGAACAGCCTGTTTTCTCTGCTTTTTTAAGAAGAGTGAAGTGACCTTTTTATAATTTTGTGCCTTTGTGTGAATGTCTTTAAAAATTCAAACTGTAGTAGTTAGGTATTTTAGCTGATGAAGAATGATTGTTATTGAATGCATAAATCATAGACACAGCTGCATAGAGCTTTAGCTCTAGAAAATGCATAAATTCCCTCAGTAGTGTTTGCGAAATCAGGTGGTTTCCATCATGGATCAGTGAACAATGAATGGTTGTGTTGCTTTTGGAGAATTAAGCATGTCTGCAAGGGTAATGCATCCTCAAAGAAAATCAGGCAGAATCTGGTAACTGCATATCAGGGCCCGTATTCACAAAGCATCTTATCTTACCTCTAGGAGTACTTCTAAGTCGCGCTAAAACATTTTATATAGGAGTAAAATACTAAAAGTAATTCACAAAGCCGCTGAGAGCAACTTTTAGTTAAGAAAACTGGTAACTCCTAGAATAGACCCCTTTGCATATTTGTAAACAAACCAGCCGTTGCTAGGATGCGCGCGCAGCTTGGACTCAGAAACAATGGCGCTGACCCTAGACCTGCATGAGCTGTCAGATTATGCGAAATCGTTGTCGTTACAAGATCGAGAATGCTACATTAATAAATTAAAACTGAAAATCGCCTACCAGATCCTTGTTTAATTAGAGTGGACAGACGATGTCAGTAAGTTCCCTGCGATACAATGGCCAGATATATACTCATACCTCATTGACAAGACTTCTGTGTACACTCAGGAAAAACTTGGCGCCTACAAGTCTTTGGACGCATATGATTATGTAATGTGCGGGCATGTACAGAATGTGTTTTACACATAAATTCTGTGCTCTGAAGTCAAAAATCCTACCAAGTCAGCGTCAAGGTCAGAAGGCTGCTATGTATGAAGGCTGGGTGGTGTACAACAAGCTGGATGGCTACGTTTTGACAGCTAATTGCACAGGTATGGCAGGGTAAGTCAGTCTACTGTATTGAATAAGTTGTTGTTGTTGTTTGCCCTTGCAGATATTCGTTTTTATTTCAAATGTGTATTTTATTGTAGGCTTGGATCATGCTGTAGCCATGCAGCTGCAATTTTATTCAAAGTCGAGGTTGTTGTAAGAATGGGAATGACAGAGAAAGCAGCAGTCACATCTGCTTGAGTCAAGCAAGACCTCTCCTACAAACCAAAAAGGCATGAATTTGTTTACAATAGAAGTTAACTGCAAAGCTAGGTTAACATGCTAACAATGTTTATATTGTGTAACTATGACACAGCTTATCAGACAAACGTTACCAAACTATTTTGGTACATCAATAAACTTCCACAAAGACTAGAAAGAATAAAAAATAAAGATATTATAAATCGCCTGATCTTACCTGTGATAAAGTGGACGCTGCAAACCCGGGCATTCCTGATATTGCTCTCATCCCAGTCTACACGTTACATGGCTTGTAGCCATAGACGTCGACGATTTTTTTGGAATGGGTGAGATCCTGCTGGAATCCCGTACATTTTAACCCCGTCATTGCTACGATTCTGACACCTGACAACACAACAACTAGGCATTTTTCTCCAAAATACTACGTCGTGTCTCCGTACCATCGCTAGCAGCTAAGTGTTTATTGAGTCCAATCTGCGCGCGCATCTTCCGCTTACGTATGAATGACGCTTATTGCGAAGGGGTCTATAGGAGTAGCTCTGAGATAGGTGGGAGTAATCTCCGTTGCGATGGCTGACGTCAATTCTCATGCACGAGTCTTGGGACGATGAGCACGGTGATTGCTTGTATGGTGGCAGGGCTGCCCACTGAAAAAAATATCCCACATACAACCCATGGAGGAAAAAATGAGAAAATAGTCCAAGCGGCTGGTTTGTCCCATAAAATAATGGCAGTTGCTATGGGTACAGCAGCTTTCCAATGCATTTCAAAATAAAGAGTTAAAGCCCTAACCCAAAGCCTAACCTTAACCTTAACGCTGAACTTTAAAATAACTCCTCCCCGACATATTTCCCGCTTTCTAATCCAAATTCTGTCTAGCAAGCAATTGCGGCAATTATAAGTGGCATGTTTTAGATTCTGCGTAAAATAATAACACATAGAGTACTTTTGAAAATGCACAATGCACGGTCCCCGCATATCACTCTAGGCAAATTAACATACATAGGAAAGAGATTATTGTAAAAACGTTAATAGAGTTATTAATGAAACGTGTAATTTGCCCTAATAATTAGCAATTTATTACCCAATGGGAATGAGAATAAGTTGCGATCATTTTACTGTCGAGCCGTTCAAGTTTGTTTGCCCTAAAGTGCCATGGATGAAAGCTCAAAAAGGATGAGAAAGCCCAACTGGAGCCACGACCAGTTACTGCTGGAGCGGAAGCATGTAGCCTAATCAGAGGGAAATTTGGCTTGGGGCTGAACAGCAAATCCAACCGGTATGCGTGGGATAATATCAGCCTACAGATCATTGCTGCGTCACCCTCGGTGTCTCAGATGGCTGCTGGAAACGGTGGTATTGGCTGCAATCGTAGGGGAGGTCCGAGATCGCAGCCTATAGGAAGGCGTACTAAGCTTGGTTTGTAATTTATAGCCTACAGTTTAAATATGCCTACAAAATATGACATAGACTGGTATTATTACGATGATCTACTAAATGTAACCCTCGCTCAATAGCGTAATAAAATAATTCATGCATTGCAAGAAGAGGTACAGCACCAAAGCCACTGTCCCCGAGCAAGTGGCATTCTACTGGCACATAATGTCTGTCAAAAAATTGGCATAAGCTGGTTCCCATTAAAATGCGAGAGTTGTGCGTGAATCCTGTCCATTTCGCAACAATGTCCAAAATATTGTATTCGGCATCAAATAGCCTACTATCTGGATGTTGATGGAATTAACTTTTTTTTCTGTTTACAAATACCTCTCATCTTGGGTCAGAGAAATAATTCAAATATGGGTCTCGTCAGTAGCACCGATGATACCGGGCATACCTGAGATGTGTATGAATTCAGGTTTGATTCTGTGTTGTTGGCGAATGTCCATCGGAAACCGGATAAACTGTCGGATGATATGGGGTTCACTGACGCCCATTTTTTAGGAGTTTCTCCTAAATCCAGCAGTTAGGACCTACTTTTAGCGCTAAGATGCTTTGTGAATAAGGGCCCTGATTTTTTAAATGTAATCACTACATTAGGACCATTGAGAAAGTTGCTAGTTTCAGCTTTTAATTCACTGGCTCTGCCAGTACAGGCACTAGGAGCAACAGTGGTGTGCAGTGATGATTATACACTTCACAAAATTAAGACAAATCAGAAACTAAGTTCTATTCAAGTATTTATTTTATATAATATTAATATCATATGGATGAAAATGAGTAAACATAACAAAATATAGAAAAAACAAAAATATCAGTGTCTTTTTGAGAGAAAAATTTAACATCTAGTGAGGGCACCCTTTGCTTTGATGACAACATCTAATCTTTCAGGCATAGTTTTCACATATTTTTTACTTCCTCACTCGCCAAATCATTCCATATGGTTTGAAGTTCATTCCAATGAGAATTTTTTCAATGTTTCAACAGATTTGCTTATCCTGGTAACAAGCAAATCCCAGATTTGCTCAATTGGATTAAGGTCTGGATTTTAAGCAGGCTAAACCATAACTTTTATGTCACCAGATGATTCTTTTTCACTGAGATAATTCTGGCACAACTTAGAAATGTGTTTAGGGTCATTGTTTTGTTGAAAATTAAATCTCCAACCAATCAATTTCTTTCCAGATGGCAATGCATGCCCCCCAAGGATGCTGTGATTCTTCTTTTGATCCATGATTCCATCGATTTCTATGACATCTCCGGCCTTAACCCCAAAGGATAATAGTACCACCTCCATGTTTTACTGAAGGGGTAAAAAATTCATTTCCAAAATGTTCCCCAACTCTTCAGCGGACATCTCTGGACGTCTTTTACCAAAACCATTTTCCCTATGAGGCGACGGCTGCTTATGATAAGCGCATTATGAAAAATTGATCCAATTGTCATGGTCCTTCCTGAATAGATTTACATTTGAATGGCCATATTTTTCCAGATTTTGCACAAATCAAGTTTTGCATTACAAATTTTGATGAATCAGTCCAAAAGACTTCTTGCTGTTAGTGCCCAATCCTTGAGTTTCTTGGCACACTCAAAACTTTTTTTTGATGTCGCCAGCTCTTTGCTGCAACACAACCAATAAGACAATTTTAACACAGGCGTCTGATAATATCTGATCTTGGTACTTTTATCTCTTCACTTCTGGTGCTATTTATATTGTCATGGAAATGTCGTGCTGTCAGGCATCAATGTCATACACAGGTAACAAACATCAAAGGCACTTAACTTCCGTTTTGCACCTCTATTGCCACTAGTTTTCAGGGAACCGGTCTATTTGAAATGCTTGATGGTGTTTCTTACAGGGCCATAGCATCTTCAGAAATTTTTTTAAGTGACCAACCAGCATCGTGTAAGGCCACAATACGGCCATGAACAATCTCAGAGAGTTCCCTCTGTCATAGCATCATGTTTAACTCCGTCATACTGCTCAAAGTGGCACCTTCTTTACCGGAACAACTGACCATCTGAGGTAATTTTGCAAAATAAAGTTGCCTCAAACCAGTTAAAACAATTTTTCAGCATCAATCATGGATTGAGTCTTCAAACAAGCATTCATTCTATGCAACTGTCAAAAATTTAAACTTACAACATCTTTCAATTGTTATAAAAAATTGATATTTTCAGTGTTTTTGTCTATTACCCATATTTTTACCTCAATATACTCGCGGAATTTTTTTTTGTTGTTATGCTTGCTTACAATACATTTTCACCAAAAATAGTATTCAGATGTAATATTTTAGGACTTCTTTTAGACAAAATTGGTGGTGTATAATCATCATTGCGCACCACTGTATGTGTCAACTGAATAATTAGTCACTGATCACAGAATACAACAAGAGTGTATGACTGACTTACTGAGACTCCCCCTGCTTTTTAAACTCTAGGCAGTAATCAATATGGCTCGATACTGGGGCACACATCAGTAACGAGTGGAAGTCTATTGGATGATCATCATTGGCACTCAGTGGTTATCGAGCGCTACAGACGGAACGTCAACTTTACTCTAGACAGGCACACTCAACACTTCCGCACAAATGGCGAGTTTGACCATCTCGACTTGGACTATGAGGTAAGTTCAATCAAAAAATAATGTGGGGCAAATATTCCTCAATAATGTACTTCAACCTTCAGGCTGCATCAATTAGAATACATTTTCATCACTATTTCACCTTGAAAGGGTATTTCTGTGTCAGAGCTTTTACCTTAGAATCAAAGTGACATTTAACAAAATGAAATCTGCAGAAGGTCGATCATTGGGTTTTTTGGTTTACCATGGTAAAAAAAAAAAATCTTCAGATTTCTTGACAGATGATAGTGAAGGTGTCCACACTCTCCTGACCTCCAAAGTCAATTGAAAGTCTGTGGAACAGTAGTGTATGTTTTATACCTATGTGTCCCATCTGCTTAAGAAATTAATTGACGAATAATCTAGCCCTTTTATTTTCATTTCACGTGTGGGGTTATCACTTCATGAGTTCAGACTGATTGAGATGTTATTGCAGCAGCAATTTCTCTTTTGATTAAAAAAATTTCTCGATACCAGAGACCTGCAAAAGGATGTAATTAAAATGAACTTTTCATGAATTTTAATTATAACATACCTTTAATGTGGAATTGATCTTAAGCAGTTGCTTCTTACTTTTTCTTTAAGCTGTAGTTTATTAATAAAAAAGAAAAAAGCTTTAAAAAGTAGGATGGACATAATTGGAACAGGAAGTCCTTGAACATGTTTTACAATCTAACTAGCAATCTATTATGTTTTACCATCTATCTTTTCTGGGATGCTTTGGGCCCTTTTTCTGATAGTTTTCATATTTCTAGGAATTTGAAAATGCAATGCCTCAAGGCCTCTTGCAGATAAAAATGGGTAAAATTAAGTACATAGCTGATCTCAAATTAATTGACATTGAGTTAAAGTTTTGGATTTTTTTTTTTTTTTCGAAAGTCATGATGCTGTGACTTGGTTATAAGTTTTAAATTAACCACTTAGCTTCAGAATAAATCTGCGTGGTGACAAGCCCCCACTCAGTGCTGTTTTCAGTTACTACTTTTGAAAATATCTTCACTGCATAAGATAACATCGTAGGCACATCCCTGAAGCCCCTGCATCTTCATTGTCTCTCCATCACATATAATCTCTCATGTGCAGAATGCTAAAAAAACAGCACCAATGTGTTCTTATGACTCCTTTATCTGAATTAGGTCTAATATTTTTTAATCCCTGCAGCTGAGCTTTGGAGGAATGCCATACTCAGGGAAGCCAAGCTCAGGAGGCAGAAGAAACTTCAAAGGGTGCATGGAGAGCATCAACTACAACGGTGATAACATCACTGACCTCGCCCGGAGAAAGAAACTAGACACATCCAGCTTTGTGAGTCCTAATTAGCCATTTCTCCCAGCCAATTAATGTGCCTGACCTCATTGAGTGCCTGCGCTGGGAAAAAAAAGAGATATGTTTCAAAATATGTCAGTGAAATACAATTCACAATCATATTTTGAACCATTCCTTTCCATTTTTTCAATGTTCTGATTAGGCTGCACTTAATGGGGATGTGTATTTGTAAGCGGCAAAGTGTACACAATGTTCAATAATTTTCAAATTGGCAAGAGATGGTGCACGTACACGTCTGTGTTTGGAAACTTTTCACTGAGTTACAAAGATTGAGAAAAAAAAAAATCCAGAATTATTCAGAAACTGAATCTTCGTTAATGTCTCCACTCACAGTGACAGAAACCTGCTTGTTAATACAAATGTCTTATTAACCTATTATGCAGTGGAAAATTGGGCATGGTTAAAATTTTTTACCTTTTAAACCCGAATGCCCCTGGTGCAGAGGGCAATCAATAAACATAATAAATGCAGCATGTTTCCTAATAGCTAGTGTTTCTACAGAATTTGCATACAAACAATATGCTGGGCATTTTACACCAAGGCCACACTCAAAGAACAGCTGGCATATACTTTACATGGTAACTCTTTACTTGAAGGTATCGTCATAAGAGTGACTTAACCCCTTTGCGCAGAAGCCAAATTTGGCTATTTATGGGTCACCAAATTTGATGCTTTATAATTCAAGATTTAAGCTTCATACGGAGGACGAATGTGGCTCAACTCAGAAAAGACACTTACTGTTGTGTTCCGGGGTTCTGGCCTTTGGCCAGAACAGTGTTGCTTATGGTTTTAACAGTTTCATGTTCCAAGTTTCATAGTTTCATAGTTCATGTTCATGGTCACAGTTTTTACAGTTCCTTGTCTCAGGATTTTACATTTCATAATTCATGTTCCATGTCCATGTTTTTACTTTTCCATGTTTTTGTTTTTGCCAGGTCTGCCATGCCACTCCACCGCTTGTCTGCGTTCCGCCCCGTGCCTTCGTTGTTGCACATTTCAGAGCTCTGGGTTGGCTTTGGTATTTCCCTCTTCCTTCTGTGCTGTGCTGATTCGGGGCTCTCTAAGCTTAATTGGCAATTAACTGTTTTTAAGTTACTAACATTTACTAACACTCACTGGGTGGTGTAATTCTTAGATAGGCACATTACTAATACTACTAATTTAGACAGGGAGTTTATTGTCATGATTCCTGCTTTGCTATTTCAAGATCTTGCTGTGCTTTTCTGTTCTGAACATTCATGCTTGCTTCCAAGCTGCATACTTAATTGGTACTTAAGCTGAGCACGCTCATTCTCTTAATGAGCAGGTCATGTCATCCAATCTCTGTCCATGTCTTGATCTTGCCATGCCTCTTGTTTCTCTTTCTCCAGGTGTTGCCCTTCATGTGTCATTATTACCAAGCCTTTATCTGGTTGCGGTGGAAGTTGGCTGGCAGACAGTGTCTCGCGTCTCGTTGCATGTTCAAGTTTTGCCAAGTTCTTGTTGTCAAGTTCCCTTGCATTTCTAGTTTCAAGTCTTGTCCTAGCCTCTTGTCTTGTGTATATATATTTAGTCTTGTTATTTATTTTTCTTGATCTTCTTGCCTGGAGTTTCCAGTGCCTTTTGTTTTTTGTCATTTGCATTCTTTGTTTTTTAGCTCTGTGTAGCATACCTTAGTTTGTTTTTTGCAACCCTTTGGGCCAAGTTTTTTGTTGGCCCTCGTGCCTGTTTTGTTTTGTTTATAAATAAATCCTCATTCCCTTTTCCCGCATCTGGTGTCTAACTGATCCCATATCACTTACAGCATTTAGAATAACATTGTATTTTAGTTTATTTTCATGATTTTGTTCGAGAAAATGGGCTGCAAACATAAATTTTTCATAAAACATACATTTCTGGGATAATAAACTCCTAGACCACAAATACTCTTCATCTGAAAATGAAATATTAAATAATACACTTTTTGTAAGCCAAATAAGATAGCTATCCAGGTGGCTCCCCAAACTCCCAGAGCCTTGAAAATGGCGCACTTTCAATTCATAAAATAATCATATTTTTAACGCAATTCAACTTTGAACTCATGAAGTACAATATGAATGGATGATTTCCTGGTTGAATTTAGCATGAGTTTATCAATATTAGTGCAGCTGGACATCAATGGTCACCACTGACCTCTCCAAACCAAAAACATGCCTTTTCTCCACCATAAAGTTCAGAGTCTTGTCCATTTTTCTACAAAGACGCGTCAGCAAGCACACATACTCATTAGAGGAACTGCTTATTTTACGGTCAGATCGTTCACTTAGACGGAAAACTTGCCGTTTACAATTCCGATCACACCAGCGAAACGCAAGCTTCAACACTTTTCACACCCTCTATGGAACAAGTATAACTCAGGTCACAGTAATAGCTGTTCGCACTTTAGAAGAGCGAAAATGCAAGGCACTCCATTTCATTGAATGTGCTATAGATTCTAAGACTGATCACCTAGTTCAGAAAAATACCAGCACACTGCAGTATCGACTACTCTTTTGTTAACCAATGTGACACACAAGCTCTGTAATAATGGTGGTGAACCAAAAATAAGAAATAGTGGCTAGTTAGCTAGCAGGCTAAAAGCAAGATAGAGCTACACCATACAAAGACACCTTGACTCGCTTTTCTATAGAATTATTGAGCTGCTCCTGAAAAGTATTAATGCTGCCAGCACTCCTGTCTGTTCCATTCAGAATAACTGTTATTTTCCATCTCAGATTCACATTTCCATCCCGCAAATAAGCTCACCTCTCCAGGCTCAGTTCTGGAGGTTTTTTGTTCTCATGCAACCATGTCAGTCTGAGCTGCGTTAAGTGTTTTGAATACAACGTAGCCCTTTTATGCATGTATTTTAACATGTTTTTTAAGGTCCCATCAATGTCTTTCACTTACTGAGGAAAGCTTATACTGTCTGCAGTTGGATGAAAATTGTGTCAACCAACTGGTACTTACCAGGAGAATTTCATGTGGGCATAAACTACAGCTGAGCTTTCACGCAGATACCATTGAATCGCCATTTAAGTGATTGGAATTTCGTGAAAGCTTGTATGAGGCTCCAAAAACAGCTAAATTCTTCAACCGACATATCTATGCGTTAATCCACGATAGGAAATTCCACGTTTTTAGTATGTGATGACTGAAATTGATGGTATTGACACTATGTCATTCTACTATCACAAATTTTTGCCTCAGGAAACGGATTTTTTTTTTTACTACTTGGAATACCATTGGGTCACTGTAACTGACGTGGTTGCTACAGCGGACAAAAATTTTTCTTTCGCAAGAGATCATTTTTTAAACTGCTGGATAGATACTATGGGCAAGGATATTGGGCAGTTTGCACATCAGTCTTAGCTGAGGAGTTTCATAAATGCAACTCCTGAAAAACAGGGATACAGGTGAACTTGTCAATATTCTAGACTGTGTTCCTGCTCTGCTGGCTTGTGAATATTCAATAACTCATCCGGGGGTGCCATCTCGTGATAGAGTTGTGCAACTGCGTTCATAAAAAGAGCTGCTCTATGTCTGCAGAAAGGGAACACTGTCTTAACTGATACATGACATAGTCACGAACGTGTCATGAACATTATGTTAATGTCATAAACGTTCATGACTCTAGACAACCCAAAAAAACGTCAACTTCTCATTACAAAAACTGATTGACACTTAATGAAAACAGTAATAAACATTTATGACATTGACATAATGTTTACGATACGTTCATGACGGTGTCATGTAACAGTTATGATTGTGTCATATCACTCTTATGACGATACCTTCAAGTGAAGTGTAACCCTTTACATTCTACAGGGATGAGCTAAACCTTTTTCTTACCTTTGATATTTTGTTATAAAAAACTAAGTTTGAGGGTAAATCTGGGCTGGCTATTGTTAGTCCAATGTGTCCAAGGCGAAAACCACTGCTGACCAAAGAGAACACAAAGCCTTGTCTCACATTTGCCAAAATACATCTTGATGATGCCCAAGACTTTTAGGAAAATATTGAGTGGACTGACGAGACATAAGTTGAACTTGTTGGAAGGTGTGTGTCCCGTTACATCAGGCATAAAACTAATACAGCAATTCATAAGAAGAACATCATACCAAAAGTGAAACATGGTGGTGGTAGTGTGATGGTTTGGGGCTGCTGTGCTGCTTCTGGACCTGGACAACTTGTCATAATTGATGGAACTATAAATTCTGCTCTGCCGGAAAATCCTGAAGGAGAATGTCCAAACCCTCTGATTGTGATCTCGAGCTCAAGCGCACTTGGGTTATGCAACAGGACAATGATCTGAAATACACCAGCAAGTCCACCTCTGAATGGCTTAAAAAAGCAAAATGAAGATTTTGGAGTAGCCTTGTCGAAGTTTGGGCTTAAATCCTATTGCGATGCAGCGGCATGACCTTAAACAGGCTGTGGCTGAATTAAAATGATTCTGCTAAGAAGGATGGACCAAAATTCTTCCACAGTGGTGTGGAAGACTCATTGCCAGTTATTGCAAACATTTGATTGCAGTTGTTGTCTCCAAGGGTGGCACAACCAGTTATTAGGATTTAGGGGGCAATTACTTTTTCACATAGGGCAAGGCAGTTTTGGATGCATTTTACCCTTGATAAATGAATTCATCATTTAAAAACTGCATTTTGTATTTACTTGGGTTATCTTTGTCTAAAGTTAAAATTTGTTCGGTGATCTGAAACATCTAAGTGTGACAAATATGCAAAAAAAGAAGAAATCAGGAAGGAGGCAAATACTTTTTCGCAGCACTGTAGTTGCAGAGATATACTGATTTCATTTTGGGCATGTCATTTTTGAGCCAGAGGCTCAGGGCTTAAGAGGTTAAATATTTTTCAGACCAAACATCACTTGGGAGAGGATGTGATCTTAGTGACTTCGACCATGGAATGATTGTTGGTACCAGATGGGGAGGTTTTATGTCAGAAAATTCTTATCTCCTCTGATTGTTGTATTCATGCAGAATGGTACAAAAAACAAACGTCTAGTGAGCTGGAGATTTGTGGGCAAAAATTTCTTGTTAATGGGAGAGGTCAGAGGAGAATGGCCAATAGATCAAGCCAGGGGCACTTAAGAGATTTTTGAAATGGGGGGATGGAGCCTGAGCCACTGTATCACTGTATGTGTGCTTTGTATATTAAAAAAAAGACAAAAATAGTTTTTTTTATTTTAAATTCTTGCATTCATAAATCTTTCAGGGACAAATTTTCCTTGTATGCATCTGTTTTGATGCCAAACACGCCAATGCTGTATCTGACCAAAACGTGCAATTTTGGTCTCATCAGACCAAAGCACTTTGTTCCAGTCATAATTTAAATGATGTTTTGCAAACTCCAAGAGCTAGCTTCTGTGTCTCCTGGTCAGAAAAGGCTTTCTTTGGCAACCCTTCCAAAGAGCCTGTGGTTCAGGGGGTGGCACCTGATGGTGCTTTTTGGGACTTGCCGACCCCAAGATGCCACCAAGGCCTGCAATTCCTTCACAGTGATTCTTGGGGATTTCTTTTGCTTCTGTATCTGTCCTCCTCAGTGTCCTAGGAGGCGAAATGCAGTTGCATCCTCTCCCCTCAAGGTTTTAAGCATTTACATAACTTTGGAATTTTTTCGATAATTGCCCAACAGTGCTCAGTGGCATTTTTAACCGTATGTGAATCTTCTTGCAGCCATTACCAGATTTATGATGGTATATGACCATCTGCCTCTTTTGAACTGACAGTTGTTTTGTTGTCTTCTTGTAGTTGGATGATGAACTGATATTACATGTGTGTTACCTCATTTTATACCCTAGTGAAACTGGAAGAGTGGAATTTGGCAGTTCCTTAACTCTCAGATAAAACTTAAATAAGTGGAATGTAATACCTGGTTTAATTTTGGTAGATGTTATGTACAATAATTTTTAAGGGTACCATTAATTGTGAAACCTTGCTTTGGAGGAAATAGATTTTTAATTAAATCAGCAAATGATTTTGGTTGGTTCCAGGGGAACATTAATATTGTACTGTATTTCTCACGTTATTATTTAGAAATTCTATATAATTACACTTAGGCAATGCACACATAATACATACTATCAGTGGTACCTGTAATTTTGTAGCCCATTATAGAACCAGCTAGTAATACTTATACTCTCAAAGTAGTAGAATTGATCAACTTCAGTAATCCTTACAAGCCATACTCATACCGTTCATTTCTACATTTATCCCAACTTGAATTAATTTGAGAGTGGGGGGGGGGGGGGGGGGAAACAAATCGGGGTCCCCGTAAAACTGGGGGGGGGGGGGGGTGCATCCTGGGCTTGTACCCCCGACTTTATTATGTACATCTGAATAAGGGCTATAAAGCATTGATATGTATGACCAATTCAGCTTCGTTAAAGTACTAACTTTACAGAATGTTATGGTGTCCAACAATGTCTGTCTCTTACTGAAACTGAATCAGCCAATCAATGTGTTATCGCTCACAGAATGTCTGAGGCTTGGTCCTTTAATGCATTTAATTGTGCAGTACAGATGATAGAATGATTCAATTTTTAAATACAATAATTATGAATAAGTGCAATAGAGGGTGGGATGTTCACTTGGAAATGAAATAATCCATCAAATCATTTGGCATGAAGTAGGTCGAAATGCACTGACAGAAACTTTGGAAGTTATACACTCTTGCCAGCAATTTGCAAAGTTTCAAATTAGTGCAACTCATGCTGCCACACTATTAACTTTGACAAAGTAGTCGTCTATCAACCAGGGGAAAACAAATTGAGTTTCCTCATCTGGCAATTTGACACGCTAGCTGTGCAGGCAAATAAGACTTATTATTCATGTAGGAATGATCGTATTCAAATTCAATAAATCACATTAAAAATTTGGTAAGGTCTAGCAGGTAATATATGGAGAACTGCTTAGAGAGGCCAACTGCAATTTATGACATTTCCAGTTCATTCTGATAGCATTGATTATGTACTGCAGTGCCGGGCTGGGATATGCCACAACACCCCATGCTGAGCAGACAGAAATCGCAGAGTCCTCAAATGAATCTGGCCATAGGTCCTTTGTGACTCAGAACTAAATTCAAATGGGATTATCAAAACAAAAAATTAACCTTCTAACAGGAAAATTAAATTCCAACAAAAAAGATGAATAGGTGAAAAAAAGAAACCACAATGTGTCTTGAAAACATAAAACAATCCCCGTTTCTGCCACCCGGAGCTGCATTCTCCACCACTGATGTACCAGTTTGGCCGTGGCACCACATAACAAACAGCCAGAAAATGCAAAAAGAGGTTCCTTACATAAATCTAGCCTCCGGCTCTTTACTGAATCATAAAACTAAACTCAAAAGGGATTACCGAAACAAATCCTTGCATTCAAACAGTAAAATTTAAGTCCCAGAAGAGAGAATGAAAAGGCAGCAAAAACAAAACCTCGATGTTCAGCTTTTGGCTATATTTCATAAATTAGTTTTTTCATCAGCCTGTCAAGAATCATACTGAACTTCTTTCTTTTTTTTTGCAGCACCTTGAATCTGGCTAGTTATCCCCTATTGTTTCTAACATAAGGTTATCTATTTTAGTTTCCTTGCATTGCGTGGGAAAAGACGACAGAGCTTCCACTATACGCAGAATCATGTAATATTAGGGACTGTGCATTGAATGAACAAGCTACCCTTTACAGCAGGGTTCCTACTGAGATTTCTCATCAGTGGGTGATCGGGGTGTTTTCTCCCACTGGGGAATTTTTATGCAGATGCAAATGCTGACCTCTGAGACTCTGGCATCAACCCACATTAAGTTATTTCTATCATTGTCCTCATTCTACCTCCTCATTTGCTGCCCGGTCAAATCACTTTTGATTCCCGATTTACTTGTGGACATTTTTTTCACGATCCATGTGAAAGATGAAGGGGAAAAGTGGCATAATTTTAATCTTAATAATTTTACGTTTCCTCTCTCTCTCTCGCTCTCTCTCTCTCGCTATAGACACACACACGCACACGCACACACATACAGACACACACACACACACACATATATATACAAAATATATGTATAAAGATAGATATACAGTGCCGTGAAAATTTGCCCTCTTCCTGATTTCTAATTATTTTGCATATATCTCACACTTAAATGTTACAGATCATCAAACAAAGTTTAGACAAAGATAACACAAGTAAATAAAAAATGCCATTTTTAAATGATGATTTCATTTGTTATGGGAAAAAAGCTATCCAAACCTACCTACCTTTGTGAAAAAATAATTGCCCCCTAAACTTAAACCCACCCTCGGTGACAACTACAATCAAGCATTTGCAATAACTGGCAATGTGTCTTTCACATCGCAGTGGAGGAATTTTGGCCTACTCTTCGTTCCAGAATTTTTTTTTGATTTAGCCACATTGGAGGTTTTTTGAGCATGAACAGCCTGTTTAAGGTCTTGCTACAGCATCTCAATTGGATTTAAGTCTGGACTTTGACTAGGGCACTCCAAAACCTTCAATCTATTATCCCCCGCCGCGGGTTTAGCGCGAAGCGGGGGATATA
The DNA here is from genome assembly GCA_029721435.1 of Gymnothorax reevesii. NCBI lineage: Eukaryota > Metazoa > Chordata > Actinopteri > Anguilliformes > Muraenidae > Gymnothorax > Gymnothorax reevesii. Next base: position 89,456,145 of record CM056575.1, read on the forward strand.
GAATTGGGCTCCGTCCGTCCGGACGAACATATAAATGTGGATATTTTAAGATCCGTTGACTAGATTCTTTTCATATTTGATATCTAGGTTCTTCTCAGTGGGGAAAGGTACCATGCAGTTTTGGTGACCTTCACCTTCATTTCAAGGTCTCAAAGCTTAAATTTGAGTATCTTCGTCCGTCCGTGCGAACACATAAACCTGAATATCTTAAGAATCCTTGACTAGATTCTTCTCATATGTGGTACCTAGGTTCATCCCAGTGGTGGAAAGGTACCATGCTGTTTTGGTGACCTTGACCTTCATTTCAAGGTCACAAAACATAAATTTGAATATCTTAAGAACTATTGACTAGATTCCTCTCGTATTTGGTACCTAGGTTCATTCCAGTGGGGGGAAAGTACCATGCTATTTTGGTGACCTTCACCTTTATTTCAAAGTCACAAAACATAAATTCCAATATCTTAAGAACTGTTGACTGGATTCTTTTCATGTTGGGTACCTGTGATGACCCCCAAAATTCTGAAGTTTCCTGGCGGTGATGGAGGTGACAGCTATTCAAAATAAACATCGCCATGTCGATACTTCATCAACAGAAATAACAATGAAAAAGATCCACAAAAGTTATAATAAAGCATATTAAATGTTGTTGACCTAATGTGTTGACTTTCTATGTTCATTATTTTTACTAAGCGGGGGATATAGCATTGGGCTCCGTCCGTCCATCTGTATGTACGTCCGTACGGACACATAAAATTGAGGTGACGGGAATATTGCCATGTTAGTGGCAAACATTTGTGTTTTTCAGCTATTCGGAGGTGGACTTGCTGGTGGGTTTCGGATCATTGCCCTGCTGCATAACCCAAGTGCGCTTGAGCTTGAGTCACAAACTGAAGGTCGGACATTCTCCTTCAGGATTTTCTGGTAGAGAGCACAATTCATGGTTCCATCAATTACGGCAAGTCATTCAGGCCCTGAAACAGCACAGCAGCCCCAAACCATCACACTGCCACCACCATGTTTGACTGTTGGTATTATGTTCTTTTTATGAAATGCTGTGCTAGTTTTACGCCAGATGTAGAGGAACGCATACCTTCAAAAAAGTGTAACTTTTGTTTCCTCAGTCCACAGAATATTTTCCCAAAAGTCTAAGGGATCATCAAGATGTTTTTTGGCGAATGTGAGAGCAGACTTTGTGTTCTTTTTGGTCAGGGGTGGTTTTTTCCTTGGAACTCTCCCACCGATGCCATTTTTGCTCAGTCTCTTTATTATTATTGAATCATGAACACTGACTTTAACTGGGGCAAGTAAGGCCTGGTGTTCTTTAGATGTTTTTCAAGGTTCTTTTGTGTCCCCCTGGATGGGTCATTGATACGTTTTTGGAGTAATTTTGATAGGCTGACCACTCCTGGGAGGGTTCACCACTGTTCTAAGTTCTCTGCATTGGTGAATAATGGCTCTCACTGTGGTTTGCTGGAGTCCCAAAGCCTTAGAAATGGCTTTGTAACCCTTTCCAGACTGATATGAGAAACAAATTCTTTGACTCTCTGTTCTTGAATTTCTTTAGACTGCAGAATTGTGTGTTGCCTTTTCAGATCCTTTACCCAACTTCACTTTGTCAGACAGGTTATATTTCAGTGATTTCTTGATTCCACAGGTCTTGCAGTAATCAGGCCTGGATGTGGCTAGTGAAATTGAACACAAAAAATGTGGTTAATCACAGTTAACTCAGGATTTAACAAGGTGGGGCAATTACTTTTTCACATAGGGCCGGGAAGGTTTGGATAGCTTTTTTTCTCACAATAATTGAAATCATCATTTAAAAACTGCATTTTGTATTACTCAGGTTATCTTTGTCTAATAAAATAATTTGTATGATGATCTGAAACATTTAAAGGATAAGATCACTATTTTCCACTTTGAGCCCCCTTTCTGGGTTGCCTAATTTAAAGTAGTGTTGGACACAGAAATTTTGATGATTGCTCCTGTCTTGATCATTTGGCTCATTTAGAATCACCCCTGCAATGATTCAGAATGGCTGGGGACGGGCATTCACAAACCTGTCCTTAAAACAACCCTTAATGATCGTTTATCCTTTAAGTGTGACAAATATGCAAAAAAAATAAAAAGAAAACAGGAGGGGGCCAATACTTTTTCACGGCACTACATATGTGTGTGTGTATGTGTGTGTGTGTGTGTGTGTGTGTGTGTGTGTGTGTGTGTGTATGTGTACATTCACGTTTCAGCTAACATGTTGTCAGAGGAATGTCATTGCACTGAAAGCCATTCAATGTGATTCAATCATTCCCAAGATGAATATGATAGTTATCCCTGGTTGAAATATGCAGTCAGATTGCTTTGCTCAATAGCTTGTTGCTTTTTGAAGCTCCTTTTAAATAATATGCCAACTGCAAAGTATTATAAAGTTTCCCATTGTCCCAAAAATTAAGATAATGGGCTCTAATTTCCTGGCGCAGCGCAGGTGGCGTAGCGAGGCGCAGCCCACGTAGTGGTAATTTCGTGAGGTGCGCAGCCTTCGGTAGACAAAGGTGCGCCGAGATGGGTGTGGCGGCGTAGTAGGGGGAGGTGTCACATATTCATGAAGACGCAGTGACAATTTCGTAGAAAAAGTCTCCGCTGGAGTTGCGCAGAAAACTCGCCAGATCCAACCTGGTTTAATTTCCGTGCACTGGTAATTTGGCTGACCGGCGCAGAGTGCGCACACGTCACCGAAATCTCACAGGCAGGTTTACAGAATGTCAGGCACATTTCAATGCAAGAAAAAATTACAGGAAGCACTATTTAATGTAACTATCTGAATAAGGACAAATTATAGTATCTATATCGATTGTCCTGATGTCAGGCGGTTGCCACGTGTACTGGAAACTTGACCTGGCTTAATCAACGCAACTGAATCTGTGATGCAAACTAACGACTTCACATCTTTCTCAGCTAACCACAAACTGTATAATATATATATATATATATATATATATATATATATATATATATATATATATATATATATATCGAATGCTTGCGTTCCATGCTCATTTAAGCCGCTTGCACACTGGATACGAAACGAATTTTTCGCACGACTGATTACAGACAAAGTCAATGCAAAGACGCGATAGTCGGAAAGGGTTTTAATATAGCTCCGTGTCTGAGAGTCATAAAAGTTCTAATTTTTCAGAGTATTCCAGGAATTATTAGACGTGCAAACTTGGCTATGTTTGTGCTCGACCTTCACAAAATGCTATTGACTTTTCTTGGTCTTTTTAGCCTATTCATCTGTTTTCTTCAGTTGAAGATAGGCCTCAGTATTTATTCGGTCTTTCTTTTGAAAATTAGTCAGATGGATCGAACAAATTCATGCTTTATTTCCACAGCAGAGATAAAATAGTGCGTGAGCAAGTCAACTCCATGACCATTGACAGAGTGAAGAAGTCATTGCATGCATGATCAAGACTGTCCGACACAAAATGCAAATTACTCCATGTCCAGCAGCCAGCAAAAAGTAAAAGTATTGATATGCGAACAGATTTATAACAAAATAAAGAATAAAAATATATCAGCAACAAACGGGATATCCAACAAAGATGACCCGCCAATAAATAAATCGCAGTGTTCATTGGATGCTCTGTTGTTAAAATGTTTCTTTTTATTCCTTATTTCGTTATCAATCTGTTCTAATTGTCCTTTTTTTTGGTTGTCAGACACGAAGGCATTGTACATTGTCTCGCGCCAATGTCGACTCGCTTTATTGAGCAGAGCTTAAACAGAAACATTGATTGAAATCCGCGGTACTCATCTTGAAGAACTGAGCCCAAAACATTCATGTTTAATATCTAAAAGAGTCAGTAGATTTGAAGAAAACAATAATAGACTGTCGGACACGGAGATTTATCAAAACCCTGTCAGACTTTTGGACACAAGACGCAATCTGTCGAGCGAAAAATTTACTTCGTGTCCAGTGTGCAAGCGGCTTCATACTAGGCTACTATTATTGTGACTTAGGTTTTATCGTCTTTAGTGGGGGAAAGGAATACAGCCTGATTGCTATGATCTCGTACTGAGTTAAGATCACATATTGAAAATAAATGTGTAACGTATCTTGCATTGTTGTCCATGCATGTTAATCCCAAAATTTTAAGCAGCGACAGTTTGTAATAATAGGAACACGCTATCCATCGTTTCTCTTGCCAGTGAGCAAGATTTGACTCGGCTGTGTCACCTTCTTTGCCAACTTGCGCTGGAAGGAGGGGCAGAGGCGGGAGAGAGGAGTACTTGCGCCAGGCTACGCCGGGCACGAAATTGCCACATACGCCTGGACACACCTCGTTGGCGCGGCGCACCCCCCATGCACCGGGCCTGCGCCTGGTCTACGAAATTTGAGCCCAATAATTTGATGATAATACCAGAGGAGAGTGATCATGAAAAGCTTTGCTTTGGGTTCTAAATAAATGACTACGCATGAGGATAATTGGAGTTGCCACTTTATTGTGCTTGACTGGGACTATTTTTTTTATTTATTTAGAATTAGCTCCTTTCTCGATTTGGATCCTACAGTAGACAGTATGGCATGTTGGAAATATTTTTGTTTTGTAGTGTTATTACCAAGCAGGTAAAACATAAAGGCACCACCAGTGCTTTACATTTTACTGCAGAGTAATCAACTGAGCTGTTGTGATTTTTGGATATTTCACCACAAATTAATTCTCCAAATTATGAACTGAATGAGATAATCTGTGAAATAGTAGTGCACTTGCTGCAATATATGCAGAAAGGGCTATTGTCTCCTGAGTTACAGATTATTTTCAATGAAGTGAGGGCCTACTGGGCACATTGATGAGCACCATTTTCTCACGTTAAATATGGACTAAGCCAGCGCAAGATTGTGGTCAGCCACTCATATTGAGATGCACATTTGGTGATTGTGTCAATGGAAGGTGCAGATAATGGCCTGCATCTCACCCAGTGCTCAATCGGACCTAAAAACAAGTTTTGTGTTTCTTTCTTCTCTGTGGTGTTGTTCAGCGTAACCTGAGCTTCACCTGCATGGAGTCTCACACATTCCCAGTTTTCTTCAATGCCACCAGCTACCTACAGCTACCTGGGCGGAGCAACCACAATGTAGCATCTGTTAGTTTCCAGTTTCGCACCTGGAACTCTAATGGGCTGCTACTTTTCAGTACATTTGCTGACGGCATGGTTGAGGTGGTGCTCAACGATGGCAAAGTCAGCGTCCACATCAATGTCACACAGAGGAAGAACACGCGCATAGACATATCATCAGGTAAGTCCCGCTTCTTCCTAATTCTCTTAGCACAGTGATCCATACTTTTCATGGTAAGAGGGCAAATATATTCATAACTTTCTAAGTCACAAACTAAACCGTTGAGAAAGCAGTAAGATTAGGCTCAATATGACGAAATGGGCCGGATTTTCGTGCCTTGCGCTACGTCTGAAGATATGGAAACAGTCTATTCTTCATTACCTTTAATATTATTTTTCTGACAACGAACTGTATTTGGGCATTTTCTGTCAACGGAGGTTGTGCAAGGTAAGTTGTGGAGTTCAAATGAAATATCACGTTGTGCACAAATGACTCCTTAGAAATATGTCTAAACTGAGAATTAACCTAGTGGTTGTGATTTCACCAGTACTTGCCTGCAAACAAATTTAAATAGACAGCAACTGTAAACTAAAAGAAGATTTACGTAATTGAAGTTAATAATATGATTAATTTGTCATAATTGTTTATTTTATTATTGTATCATTGTCAATATAAAACAGTTATGGTTACTTGTATAAATACAACTCCGGGCAAAAGTTGACAGGCATGCTGTCATTTTGGTAACAATAAATTATATAAAAACAATTGAACACCATTTCTTTTGTTAACAAAAAATCTAAATCTTAAATCCACCAAACTAAAGAGCATTTTTTATCATGATTAATGAGCATCCTCACATTTTTTTTCCTACAAGCGCAGTCACATGACTATGAGATTTCACACCAGCACAGTTTTTGATGTGCCCATAGATGTGCTGCATGTGAGGTCTGCTTCACCAGAACCCTTTTGTCCAGTAAGTCCCAAGCACACAGGATTTTGATGAACTTGGAAAGAATTTGTCTGTTTATTTTGTGAAATATGGTTTCATTAAAAATGTGAAAATTTCTGGCCCCATTCTGTTAGGCAATTTATATTCTTCTGATTTTGCTAGCCTATTTCCTATATTTAGGAAATATGATGACCAAACAAATGTTCAAGTCGCCCAATTTGATTAGTTTAAAAAAAGAAGATAAGAGAATAAAATGAGGTGAGGATAAAATGAATTCCTAGTTTGTCTCCTCATTTGATGTGCAGCTACTGAGACCGACTCCTGTCCAGCTTCTTTTAAATGATGCTGGCGTATTAATTCTAGCTGGATCATTCCGCCTATGCAAGACCATTGGCAGCTGGATGTGACTACCTTACTAGCATTTGTTTTTGTTTTTGTTAAAAGTTAAAGTGGACAGTGAATTGGAGATTTTGGACTCTAATTTCTTGGCGCAGTGCAGGTGGCGCAGCGTGGTGCAGCGCACGCAGTGGTAATTTCGTCCGGTGCAGCCCGTGCAGTGGTAATTTTGTGCGGTGCAACACCATGCGCAGCCACTAAATAAATTGCAGTGTTCATTGGATGTTCTGTTTCTTTTTATTTTTTGTTATCAATCTGTTCAAATCGTCATCTTTTTTTTTTTTGGCAATCAGACATGGAGTGTTTTGCATTTAATGTTTCACAGGCATTGTGCATTGTCCCACGCCAATGTCGACTCACTTAATTGAGCAGAGCTTAAACATTGATTGAAATTCTTGGTACTCATCTTGAAGAACTGAGCCCTCTTATCAAAACATTCACATATAATATCTAAAAGATTAAGTAGATTTGAAGAAATTAAAAACAATCATCGACTGTCGGACACGGAGATATGTTAAAACTGTTCAACGCAGCAACGCAATATGTCGTGCGAAAAATTTGTTTTGCGTCCAGTGTGTAAGCGGCTTAATACTACTATTATTGTCACTTAGGTTTTATCATTTTTAGTGGGGGAAAGGAATACAGCCTGATTGCTATGATCTCGTACTGAGTTAAGATCACATATTGAAAATAAATGTGTTATGTATCGTGCAATGTTGTCCATGTATGTTAATCCCAAAATTTTAAGCAGCAGCAGAGTGTAATAATAGGAACACGCTATCCATCGTTTCTCTTCCCAATGATGCAGGCAGTAGAAATAAATGAGCAACCATCTTATTTCATTACAACTTCATAAGTTTGAATGATCTGACGAAGTTGCATTTTGAAATTCCATTCAAGTTCGATAATGGTAATAATTCGCGAATGCTCTAGCTAGCCAGCTAACTCATATTCGTAATGTTTAATATAGACGTAAGTGGTGCAGAAAACATGCCTGAAGCATCAAAGTAAAATGCAACATTAATACATCATGCAGATATAGGACAGAGACTTCTTTATTTCAACACATTAAAGGTGAGGAGAGGAGCTCATTTTTCTTGGTGAAGATTTGACTCGGCTGTGTTATACCCAAACACGCCTTCTCTCCTCTCTCTTTGCCACTTGCGCCGGCAGGAGGGACAGAGGCGGGACAGAGGAGTACTTGCGCCAGGATACGCCGGGCACAAAATTGCAACATATGCCTGGACACACCCCGTTGGCGCGGTGCTCCCCCCATTCGCTGTGCCTGTACCTGGTCTACAAATTTAGAGCCCATCATGTCAACAAGAATGCATTAAATGATTTTAAAAATTTGAGTTTTGCTTTGCTTTTAAATTGGGATGAGTCTCGGGCATACATGGCTGTCTCAACTGTTCCCTGTCATGGAAAGGGATGATAAAAGGAACTGTATTTGTATAAATGGAAATGGGCAATTACTGGATACTTTCACATCTGTCTCAAAGCAAGTGTGGACCTTGAAAACCTTTTTATGGTCTTGTTCCATTTCAAGGGCAGTTTAATTGTACTGCAGTACATTGGTATGATCTCCCAGTATCCTGACAGGGCTCCTCTGCCTCCTAGCAGTTTCTGCTTGTCACAGAATACCCTGATCCATATGAGTGTGTTTTTTCCCCTTCCCATTCGCTTTAAATTTAAGCACAGCGAAAATTAGCCTGATCATCCCTGGGCAAGTGTGCATGAATTTAGTAATGGTCTTCAGTTGACCTTTTCAACCCGAACGGATCCGGTTCCGGGGCTAAGTGTCAGGCCACGCCTCCAGCTGTCCAGCTCACCGGTCTACTAAGACGCAGACAGCACTACCACCATTATTCAATTACCATCTGCACCTGTTGTTTATTGCCACTTGGTGGCAGCAGTGTGCATTTGAGACTGAGCCTCATGCAGTCCCATAGTGAGGTCTCGTAAATCCACGCCTTTGCGGCATTGTTAGTCTTATGTAGACATATTCGCGGACATAATTTTAAACTCTTTTATTTTCCTGCTGTTCACTTTTACACCAGCACTTCATTTTTAAGGTACGTCATTTCCTTTCCTTTTTTGTTTTCCTATTTGTAATACATTGTAACTGTAGCCTTAACCCAGACTCTGTATTACTCATAGTGCTTATTTTGAAACCTCTTTTCCTTGCTGTTTTGCATTGCTACGTCTGTGCCTTCTGCAGTCCATCCTTGCACCTGAGTCCAGTCCTCAATTTCCTGTCCACTGCGCATTTGACCTGTGCACGCAGCACAAACGTAACAGCAAGTTTGGTATGGCGTGCCGTGAGCCTCTGATCCTAAAACACATTATTGCTTATAAGCTGTTCCTGTTGAAGATTGCTTGATTAAATAATCACACAATTTATTTATTTATTTCTTTATTTATGAATTCCATCTTCCTATTCGAGCATTTTTTTTTCAGCTCTGCAACCTAATTTATTTTAAGATTGCTCTTCATCAAAATGGTTTCAGTGTTCACAGGGAAGCACAGTTTTAACTGATTGCTGTGAAGCGATCATTATTTCATTCAATTGCCTAACATCAACGCGTTGGCAATTGAATTATTTGGTAAATTGGCTGTTAGCACATTGTGAAAGTTCAATGCATACAATGCAAAATGCGAAATCATTTAAAAGGCATGCTATGCATCAAACTTTCATGGGGGCAAAATCATTTATTAGCCCTTTATTGTCCAGCTTCTAGGAAAGTTGTAGGAAGGCCACAATATGTGATTGTGGGAACGGAGATCATTTAATTAATTAATTAGAAATGAAAGCTAATCTTTATCTTAATACCATCTTCAGCAGAATTTGCTATGTTGTATTCTACTTCAAGATGGCATTTCGAGAAATTTCTGTTGTGTGACATCTATGCAATCTCATATTTTAGCATTCCTCCTTGAGGTAAAGCTGTATGTCCCACTCATTAATGGTAATGTAGCTAATTGGTAGCCTATTTGCTTTGTAAATTAATTCAATTAATTGTCCAATTCTTAATCAGACACAGGTAGAGAGTTAACCTGCATCATGGTAATGTCACTGGCTGTAGTCAGAATTTTACATAAGCAAACTCAACACGTGGACTTGTGTCGGCAAACCACATAGTTTTCTTATGCATATCAAGCCGATCAGCACATATACAGCGCCCTCCGTAATTATTGACACCCCTGGTGAAGATGTATTAAAAGCCTTAAAATAAATTCAATTTTTATTGCAGAAGCATACTCTCACACTGAAAGTTGTAGAAAAATGTAACCTTCAACTCAAGTGAAATTTAAGGGGAAAAAAATCCCTGACTAAGAAATAATCATTTTTCATAAAATCACCTGCTCCACAATTATTGGCACCCCAAAAAATTCAGAGGAAATAAATGTAATTGAAGTATTTCTGTAATTTCTACAGTAGTTTACAAAGTTGATCAGAGTATCTAGGGACATTTAATTAGTAAATCATCACTTCCTGTTCCCCTGGGGTATAAATATGTGACACAGAGGCTATTTCTTTACCTACTCTTCAACATGGGAAAGACAAAAGAACACACCATTCAAGTAAGGCAGATGTTTGTCGACAATCACAAGTCAGACAATGGCTACAAGAAAATAGCCACTCGCCTGCACCTGCCCATATCTACTGTCAGAGGAATCAATAAGAAGTTTAAAACAACTGGAACAGTGGTAAACAAGCCTGGACGAGGACGCAAGATTATTTTACCACCACGCACGGTGAGGAGGATGGTAAGAGAAATAAAAAGTTCTCCAAAGCTCACTGTTAAAAAATTGCAACAAATGGTAGCATCTCGGGGTCAAAAAGTCTCCAAAACAACCATCAGGCGCTATCTACATGCCAACAAGCTGTTTTGGAGGCATGCATGGAAAAAACCTTTTCTCACTCACAATCATAAACACAAACGTCCGGAGTTCGCTAAGCGGTACTGGAACTTCAACTGGGACCATGTGCTTTGGTCAGATCAGACCAAGATAGAGCTTTTTGACAACAAACACTCTAAGTGGGTCTGGCAGAACACAAAAGATGAGTATGCAGAAAAGCACCTCATGCCTACTGTGAAGGATGGGGGAGGATCGCTAATGCTCTTAGAACCTAAAGAACACATCTATACCAGGGGTGCCAATAATTATGGAGGGGACTGTTTTTTTTCTGCATATGTGCTGGATATATATACCACTTTGAGAGCTACAAGAATTCAGATACTTTGAAAGACATTGACATTTCCTGTTACCATTAATGTGAATAGGAAAATGCTTGATAATTATTGCAATGAACAATAATTGAAGCTGACGGAAAATGGACAGTAATTGATCAGGAATTCATCTTTGTGACTGAATGAATTAATACTTAATTGTTTATTAGGAAATGTAAATTGGAATGAGTTTTGAGAAGCAATGCGCTTTAACCCCTATGCGCAGATGTGTCCGCCAGCGGACATGGAGCTGCAAATTTATGCTCGCAGCTACATATTTTATGACTAGATGGCACACTCGGACCACTTCTTGAATATTCACAAACAAGCCAAACTCGAACTCGGTTTAGAATATGGACGAGTTCAGTCCCATCCCTGTTTATCAGAAGTTTCATGAATTGAACTCCTCAGCTAAGCCTGATGTGCAAATTGCTCAATATACTTGCCCATATTACCCATCTAGCAGTTCAAAAAAAATCTCTTGCACCAGGAAAAAAAAAACCTGTCTTTGCCTGAGATTGTAATGGAAGACGGGGCTCAGAAATATTAAAGAAACTGTGCGCAAATGAACCGAGCTGTCAAGTTGCAGGACAGTGGTTTAGGTTAGCAGTTGTTTAGCTTGGCAGGAGAATCTGTCATTTAATATTATATTGCATTGTTCTGAATATCACCTGTACGATACATTGAGGCATGATTCAACTTCATTTTTCCTCTTGAATTACCTTCTGTAGTCCCACAGGTCAGAGTGTTTTTAGATTTTTTGAGGCACAACGATGGTTAAATAAATTATAAAGGTTTGTTTTCCAATTATTATGATTGTGATTGTATATGCAACGTGGGAGTATATATATATACACACACACACACAGACATTGTATGTACTATATACACATGTGTATATGTATATGTGTGTGTGTGTGTGTATGTATATTAGGGCTGGGCGGTATATTGGTATTTTAAAATACATCGATATGTATCGTTATATTTCTAAACAAGATATAACATGGGACAATATTGCTTGTATCGATATAGTTCATTTTGCATTACAAGTACAATACATGAGCAGCAAGTTCGCACCTATTTCTCTTCTCCCTCGCCATGGTCTCACACACACAACCTTTCTGCTCTGCCTCCTTGCTTTGTGACCACAAGCCCTCCCCCCTCCCCCTCCGCTTCCACTCTCACCCACACTCAGCGACAACATGGAGACTGAGTGCGCTGCAGAGGAGGGGTTGGTCAATAAATTCATACACATAGATATATATATATATATATATATATATAATTTTTTTTATTTTTTGCAAACGAGTTACCGTTAACTACTCGGTTTTCTGTGTATTTAAAATCCATAAATGTTTGTTCAGATGTGAATAACAGACAGAGTCATGGAATTAGCACAATGCTCACATAAAGCAAATGGGAATCTGCAACCACGAAGGTGTAAACGGAAATTAAATCTGTTTGGTTGTAAACAAAGCTGTTGAGAACCGTGCACCTCCTCCAAGCAAGTGTCTATTCTGCAACTGATGTGCGCCGTAGCCTGAGCCTGAGAAGCACATGCTCAAGAGTTTATAGTTGACAAGCTCCACCGCGTATAGCCAGCAGTCTTATTGCTTAAAGCTTACGCAGTGACCGCCACTCATTCGCATTTGAACAAACTTTTGCGGAGTAGTTGACTACCGTTGGCTCATTTGCAAACAAACTATATTTACAAATATTCATTCAGTACCGCTCCATAACGAAATGGAGCTATTTAGCTAAATCAGTGGTCTTCGACATCATTCCTGGGGACCCACTGTGTATGCTGGTTTTTGTTCCAACCACTATTGTAATCGCAGGATATTAACAAGCCGTTAATGCCTTAATTAGGTTTTTTCTAAAAATGTTTAGAGTTATTAATTACTCTCTTTAGCCAAATGTTACATAGAAGAATGAAGAATAAAATACCCTAGAAGAAGGCATGTTTATTTCTATTCTACAAGAAATTTAAAGTAATATAACATTTCAAACACATGAAATTACACACTGAGGAAATCAGTAAACCCCAAACTGGGCTGCTGGACACAACAGTTTCAAGTTCTTTCAAAAAATGTCAGGTGAATTTTTCATGATGTGCAAATTAGTTTTCACCAATTAGGAGCCAACTACATCTTTAATTTGATTGGTTACATGGTTTTCTCTCATATTATGATGTTATTTCTGATACATCGCAATGTGGGTGTGGTATTTTTTATTCCCGTTTTTTATTCTTGGCAAAGATGTTTCTGTTAACTTGTGAGTTAAGAGGGAAAATAAACTGCCCTAATCATTAAATGCACTGAAGACAAATTAACAGCTTGTTAAAATCCTGCGATTACAATTGTGGTTGGAGCAAAAACCAGCACACAGGGGGTCCCCAGGAAAACCAGCACACAGGGAGTCAAATACCAACATTCACCTTGAAATGAGTGGCTGAGAGCAAAAGTCTACTATCTGACTTTTTCCAAGTTCTGAGAAAATAAGATTTGAAGTTTTGTTTGGACAGAAAGATCACTTTATTTTACATTTCTCTGGAGTCACTTTAGAAAATATGCATATTTTGTTTTATTTGTACAAAATAAAATGATTTTTCTGTTCAATCAACTTATTTTCTCAGAACTTGGAAAAAAGTCAGCTGGTAGACTTTTGCTCTCAGCCACTCTAATGAGAGTAACAAGCCTAGTGATGTAACCAAGTCCGAAAATGATACAACTACGCATGCGTACTGTAAGTCATGGTCAAATAGCCTTAGAACTGTCAACCTGGTTCACGGCCAAAAAAATATCTATATATATCGAGTATTGCCAATCAGCAAAAAAATCATTGAGATGTGACTTTTAGTCCATATCACCCAGCCGTTTTACATATACATATATATACAGTGTCTCGCAAGAGTGAGTACACCCCTCATATTTAGGCAATTGAATGATTATATAATTTCAAGGGACAACGTTACAGAAATGAATCTTGAATATATTCAAGAGTAGTCATTGGACAATATGTGTAGCAGTGTAGATTTACTGCATTGTCCAAATCACTGAACGGACAGTCATTATTTCCAAAATGGGTGGCAACAAAAGTGAGTACACACCCCAATTGGTAATGGTTAACCAAGCAATGAAACGTGTCTTATTCATCATGTTCATGCTTTTGTCTGTTCCACAGGGCCATATGAGGTTTTGTAACATGTTGAAGGTTTAAATTGTCGTGCTTTGAGTGCAATGCTCTCATTCTGGCCACTGGATGGTCAACATGGCACCTCATGGGAAAGAACTCTGAGAATCTGAAAAAGAGAATTGTTGCTGTCCACAAAGATTTGTCTAAGATACAAGAAGATCTGCAAAACCATGAAACTGAGCTACAGCACGGTGGCCAAGGTTATTCAGCGGTTTTCCAAGACGGGTTCTACTCGGAACAGGTCCCGTCAGGGTCGACTGAACAGGTTGAGCCCACGTGCTCTGCGTCACTCGCACAAGTAGGCTTCAGAAAACAGATGCTTGAGTGCTGGCAGCATTGTACACGAGGTTGCAGCAGTGGAAGAACAGCCTGTCAGTGTCCAGACCATACGCCATGCACTGCACCAAGTCTGTCTGCATGGCCGTCTGCCAAGACAGAAGCGTCTTCTGAAGCTAGCCCACAAGAAAGCCCGAAAACAGTTTGCTGAAGACAACCAGTCCAAGAACATGAACCACTGGAACCATGTTCTGTGATTTGACGAGACCATGATAAACTTATTCGGCTCAGATGCTGTCCAGCATGTGTGGCAGCGCCCTGGTGAGGAGTACCAAGACAAGTGTGTACTGCCTACAATCAAATATGATGGTGCCAGCATCATGGTCTGGGGCTGCAGGAGTGCTTCTGGTCCTGGGGAGCTGCACTTCATTGATGGAATAATGGATTCCAACACACAGTGTGACATTTTGAAGCAGTATATGATTCCCTCCCTTTGGAAACGGCAGTTTTCCATCATGATAACGACCCGAAACACACCTCCTAGATGACAACTGCCTTCTTGAAGAAGCTGAAGGTGAAGGTGATGGCGTAGCCAAGTATGTCTCCAGACCTGAATCCAATTGAGCACCGGTGGGGCATCCGCAAGAGGAAGGGGGAGGAGCAGCAGGTGTCCAAAATCCACCAGCTCCGTGATGTTGTCATGTCGGAGTGGAGGAAAATCCCAGCCACAACCTGTGCAGCTCTGGTGAATTCCATGCCTAATAGAATCAAGACAGTGCTGGACAACAATGGGGGTCACACTAAATGTTGACATTACAGACACAATTTGGCATGTTGACGGTGAGGTGTACTCACTTTTGTTGCCACCCATTTTGGAAATAGTGACCGTTGGTTCAGTTATTTGGACAGTGCAGTAAACACTGCTACACATATTGTATAATGACAACTGTAGAATATATTCAGGTTTCATTTCTGTAACATCATTCCATGAAAAGATACAATAAATTAATTGTCGAAATGTGAGGGGTGTACTCACTTTTGTGAAACACTGTATAATAATTCATAGATTTTTTTTGCATCAATATAATATCACCATTAAGTGCTTTGTCAATGTAGCCTTTCAGTGATCTGTCATTTCTTAATACTTTCTTAGTCATCACATGCCTATATATTGGTCTTGAATATTCAGCAAATAAATTGATGATTATTACTCAAACAGTATTAAACAGCAGCAGCTTGAAAGCAATTATGCATTTAAAGGAACAGTCCACCGTATTTTCATAATGAAATATGTTTTTCTATGAAATGAGACGAGATGATACGTACCTCTCCGAGCTTTGAGCGATCACCTAGCAGCCAGACGGGCTGCCACTCCTGTTAGCATTTGTAGCTAGACTCATTGTGGTCAACGGTATTTTTCGGGGCTGTAGTTAGATGCGACCAAAGTCTTCCACGTTTTTCCAGTTTACATAGGTTTATATGACCAGTGACATGAGTTCGGGTTCGGGGACGCAAATCCAAAAGTGGCTTTTTCTTTGCTGTGGGAAGTGCGTACTATAATGACAGACGTAGTAACACCTGCTGCGCGCTTCGACAGCGCATTGATACCTTCACTTCTGATTTCTTTTCTCTCCCACGACCCCCCCTACTTCCGTAAATACAAACAACGTGACTGCACTGCACTATTTGGTACACAGTCAGGAAGCCAGAGCTTGCAGAAAATTATAAGTAAGGGATGATTAACGAGAAGGTGTGCATTCCACGGTTTTAATGCACGACGCGGAGTTCGCGTCGGGTGGTTGCCTCCGCGAAGAGCATTAAAACCGTGGAATGCTCACCTTCGAGTTGATTATCCCGCTTATACCATGGTCATTTGCCAGCAATATCAAATCGCAGCATTAATCTGAAACGGAGATTATGCATAACCCAACATTATGCGCGATTATGCGGACTGTAGCTTACTTGCTACCCACAATTACAATGAACTTATGACGGTTTCCGCAGTCAGCGAGCTGAAATAACTCTGCTGGCATAGCACGTAGCTAGCGAACTGTCAGCAGTCGCTGATACATGAAGTGGACACGTTAACTTCATTTGTAACCGTACTCAATTACAATCTTTTAATGGATAAAGCCTGATTTTTTCGCTGCTATAATATTTACGGTCGTTATCGCTTGAGTACGAGTCAGCGAGGTGAAATCAGTCTGCTGGCAAAGCACGTAGCTTACGAACCTTCACTTCACTTCTTCACATACGATTCATCTTCATCCATCTCTTCTTCCCTCTCACGGTCCATTTCGGCTAGCTCCTCCTCGGTATATTCCGGTTCAAATAGATATGGCTCCGGCTCCGCCACAAGCCAGTCGTCGGCATCTGTGTCCTCCATTTGAAAATGTTCCATAGTAGCACACTTGATTATTTTCTTTTATACCATGGTCTGGGTGAATACCTTGTTCAAATTTTTTCTAATTGGCTGGCGGCTGGCAGGTATGCATTAAAACCGTGGAACCGCACAAGTAGTTCGGCTACGGTCGTTTCACCATTCGAAATTCATCCACTACCCAACTTGTAACCATAGCAATGTTAGAGCTGATATTTGACTGGGTACAACAGAAACCTAGCAGCTCATTTATTTCCACTAAATTTAGCGGCGTCATATAAGTGCGTCCTGCGGGGCGGTTAACAATGGGTACTCAAGCGATAATGACCGTAAATATTGTAGCAGCGAAGTCATCAGGCTTTATCCATTAGTAACTGTGTGCGGTTACAAATGAAGCTAACGTGTCCACTTCATGTATCAGCAACTGCTGACAGTTCGCTAGCTACCTGCTATGCCAGCAGACTGATTTCACCTCGCTGACTCGTACTCAAGCGATAACGACCGTAAATATTATAGCAGCGAAAAAATCAGGCTTTATCCATTAATAGATTGTAATTGAGTGCGGTTAAAAATGAAGCTAACGTGTCCACTTCATGTATCAGCGACTGCTGACAGTTCGCTAGCTACGTGCTATGCCAGCAGACTGATTTCAGCTCGCTGACTGCGGAAACCGTCATAAGTTCATTGTAATTGTGGGTAGCAAGTAAGCTACAGTCCGCATAATCGCGCATAATGTTGGGTTATGCATAATCTCCGTTTCAGATTAATGCTGCGATTTGATATTGCTGGCAAATGACCATGGTATAAGGGGGATAATCAACTCGAAGGTGAGCATTCCACGGTTTAAATGCTCTTCGCGGAGGCAACCACCCGACGCGAACTTCGCGTCGTGCATGAAAACCGTAGAATGCACACCTTCTCGTTAATCGTCCCTTACTTATAATTTTCTGCAAGCTCTGACTTCCTGACTGTGTACCAAATAGTGCAGTGCAGTCACGTTGGTTGTATTTACGGAATTAGGGGGGGTCGTGGGAGAGAAAAGAAATCAGAAGTGAAGGTATCAATGCGCTGTTGAAGCGCGCAGAAGGTGTTACTACGTCTGTCATTATAGTACGCACTTCCCACGGCATAGAAAAAGCCACTTTTGGATTTGCGTCCCCAAACCTGAACTCATGTCACTGGTCATATAAACCTATGTAAACAGGAAAAACGTGGAAGACCTTGGTCGCATCTAACTACAGCCCCGAAAAATACCGTTGACCACAATGAGTCTAGCTACAAATGCTAACAGGAGTGGCAGCCCGTCTGGCTGACTGGGTGATCGCTCAAAGCTCGGAGAGGTACGTATCATCTCGTCTCATTTCATAGAAAAACATATTTCATTATGAAAATACGGTGGACTGTTCCTTTAAGGGTCAGAGGCTTACGGCAAGTCATTTGAATATTCACAAATTTTGAATTTGATGCTTGCAGCACGTTGCGAAAAAGCTGGGATAAGGGCATGTTCACCACTGTGTTACATCACCTTTTCTTGTAACAACACTGAGGACACAGTTGGTCTCTTACACCAGAGTCCCGTTATTTGGGGATTTAGCATTGCGTAAGAGGCGTTCCCCCACAAAAGTTGCTATCTTGCACACCTGCCTGTATCCCGAAAACACCCGCACAACCCGTTATATTATGCATAGGCGTGGATATTATATATAATATTATATAATTTGATATTATATATAATATATATCATTACTATATATTATATATAACAATTATATACTATCATAAAAGCGGAAAAAATTATGGATATACAAACAATATAGACTTACCTGAAAGGCGCAGGTAGCTGGTGCGCTGGTGGTACACGCGTTCTAGGCAATTGACACTGGCGATCAAGACGATTTATAACTATCTCCGCCATTTTCTTGGGGGTTCAACTGAGGCTAAAGCAAGGTGGCTTTTTATAGTCAAGTTAATTTGGGAAGTGTAGCCGCATGTGCACGTCCGCGTGTCCAAGTGGACGCGCAATGAAGCCGCCTGGACGCGCTCTTGTAAAAGCCCAAATGGGTAACGGGTGGTTTGAGGATCTGCTAAACGCTTTCCATAATGTGTGGGGTCATGATAGCAATTGTAGGGAAAGTGCATAAACACGCCCACGGGCACACCACCAGGCGCAAATAAGGGAGTCAGGATAATGCATAGCGGGTAGTGTGGCCGCAAGATACCGTTTAGGGATAGTGGAAGCTGCTAAATGTGTATTCACGGGTAGCGGGTAGTGGCTAGATAGAGCCCTTATTGTAAAAGCTTTTTAGGTGGAATTCTTTCCCATTTTTGCTTGATGTATGGCTTCAGTTGCTCAACAGTCCGGGGTCTCTGTCATGGTATTTTGCGCTTCATAATGCGCTACACATTTTCAATGGGAGGCAAGTCTGGACTGCAGAAAGGCCAGTCTATTACCCATACTCTTTTACTACGAAGCCACGCTGTTGTAACACGCGCAGAATGTGGCTTGGCAATGTCTTGCCAAAATGAGCGGGGATTTCCCTGAAAAATTTGTCGCTTGGATGGCAGCAAATGTTGCTCCAAAACCTGTACGTACCTTTCAGCATTAATGGTGCCTTCACAGATGTGTAAGTTACCCATGCCACGGGCACTAACACATCCCCATACCATCACAGATGCTGGCTTTTGAACTTTGCACTGACAGAGATGCCAATCCGAAAATCTGACAATCAGTACTTTCAAGCACATTTTTCAGTATTTTCTGGCACATTTTAGTAACAAACAATATGACGTCGAAATGCAATCTGATGGACATTTTATTCCGCTATTACAAACATATGAAATAATGAAACAATGAAATTGTCAATCAAAAGTCTATTAAAACCTTGTTTTTAATCTCATTGTGCTCCGGGTTTAAATGTGTGAAAACCAGGAGCCCAAAATCTGCAATAATTAATCTCTTATCTCTTATAATCAGTGGTGTAGTGGGGGTTTTATCCCGGGGGAAACTCTCCAAAAAAATTAAATAAATAAATAATTTAAAAAACATGTTAGTCACCCGGATAGACCCAAGTTTGCAAATGCTTTAGCCATATATGATAAGTATACTTTCACTTTGTTACTTTGACACTGGGAACTTAGTCACTCGTTTCAAATTTTAAAATAATAATTTAATTAATCATTTACGGATTATCTGGATTTGGCGTATTCGAGGAGAACAATGGTGTATCTTTGTGCAGATGTGTCCGCTAGTGGACGTGGAGCTGCAAATTTCTGCACACAGTTACAATATTTTATCACTAGATGGCACACCAGGATCAGTTATTGAATATTCACAACTGCCAGTAAACTCCTGTCTCCTACGTGGGCGCGGTCGCAGAAAATTGTGTACGTTGTAGGCTATTTGCAGAATGAATGCTGACCGGGTTATCCGTTGCATCTTGTTGTCAGAAGTGGTAGCTCAAGTTGGTGAGCACCGGATCGGAGCCGGGTTTGTTTTCAGCCTAAATACACTAGGTACATGGAGGGCAGAGCTCCCACTCTCCCCGTGACAAGTCAATTCATATTATCATAACCGTCCAAAGCAGTTAAACTGAGGTGAAAAATGATCCATAAAGAAAATATCCTGCATAGATCCTCAACTTTAATAAGCAGCTATTACAAAAAAAAGAAAAGAAAAAAAAAGAAAAGGAAAGAAAAAAATCAGTCATGAAGTGATTACCTGATTAAGGGTTTCCACTGCCAGCTCTCCTTTGACGTGTGCACAGAAGAGCAGCATTCGCGCGTGTGTGGAAGACGCGATTACGGCGCTGCTATTTCGCCTTGCAACAATACTATTTTCTGATTGGCAGATAGGTTGCTGATTCAAGCAGAGCCGTCTGCCTTCGCCTCATCCATTCATAGATTACTAATCTCTTGTATGTACAGTTTATGATACCAATGTGCGGCGAATTTTATCGCTTCTCAGCGTGAGAAATGTCATGTGTGGCGTGTGAACTTATTGAAACGCGTGTGCGTGAGACTTGAGAGCCCTGTTAATATTTGTGAATTGCAGAATGTATTATTACTTTATTAAAAGCTCTACAATGGCAAAAAAGATGACCGAAGCAATGTTTTTAAAAAAATATTTATTAGACAAATAAAAAAAATCTCACCAAAAAAAATAAAAAATCTCGAAAATCTCGCTAAAAAGACTGGGGGAAGGCCGTTCCCCCGCGTCCCCCGACCACTACACCCCTGGTTATAATCTTATAGCTCACGCTGCCTCGCTCGCTCAGTAGCGCCCGATTTGGTTGGTAGTCTCCATAGCAGCCAGCAGGTGCCGCTCTGTAAACACTTAGAAACAGGCTATTTGATTGGCCGACTGAGAGGCAGGAGAGAGAGAATCGGATCGTGCTCGGCAATTGCCGTAGGGACTTTTTTTTTTTCGAGCCTCAGAATGGCTTTGTCAAACTAGTATAATCAGCATGTAGCAATATAATATCCACGGGTTTCAAAAAATCCGTTACCCTGAACTATTTTCCCTTAACTCCGTATTTTAATTAAAAAGTCGTACTAAATACGGACAAATCGTAACAGTAGGCATTTCTGCCCTGATAACAATCTGGGGGGTCCTTTTCCTCTTTAGCCCGGAGTACAAGATGACCATGATTTACAGAAACAATTTGAATTGTAGACTCGTCAGACCACAGCACTTTTCCACATTGGGTCAGTCCATCTCAGATGAGTTCAGGCCCAGAGAAGCTGGCAGTGTTTCTGGATGTTGTTGATATATGGCTTTAACTTGCATTTTAACTTGCACTAGCAGGTGTAGCGATGAACTGCGTTAACGTACTGTGTGAGTAAATTGTCTGTGTTGTGAAGCCAAAGCTCACAATAGAGGTGCTCACACTGTGTAGTCTGATTGTCTGCCACAATCTCAGTGCTCCCACTGCAAGTCTAGTTGGTCCTGGTGGACTGTTCTGGTTATTGACATTTTTAATAAAGGTTCATTTGAAGACAAAAAGGCTCAGAAGGAGACAACAAAGAAGAAGATCAGAAGTAGAAGAAGACGACGAGATCAAGCAACTTTAAATCCATTTATATCAAATCTGCAACATTTGCTGCGCAAAACCTATTTAGGCAACACATATAAAGCTAAAACACATATCTGCATCAAAGTCCCACAAAACGTTTTGTGTGACTAAGTCTTTGCTATATCCACTTCACGCTCTGTCACTTCATGCAAGCGCAGTGAGAAAAAAAGGCTCTGATATTGGCGAGTCGACTCGCGGCTCTGCTTCAACTGTGTGGGTGATTCCCGAGAGCCAACCAAAATTTCAAACATGTCAGAAATTCATCAATCTTGTGTTGGGAGCAGCATATCGGCCCTCGGTCTCCCCTGTGCACTGCACGACAAACTACATTCGATGAAGCGGGTAGTCTTACGAGTTGCATGTCTCAAAAATCGGGTCAAAAACAACCCAATATCGTACAGCGCAAGCCTGGCTTTAGAGGGTGAAATCCCTAAGATTCTTTAATTAATATGTATGTTTTTCATTTGATATTTTTTATTACTGTTGTATTATTAATCACAGTTTTTTTCACAACCACTTATGGCTTGTAAATGACCTTGGGTGTTTGTGGATTCGCCGTTAACTGAATTCTGATACATGGTAGCTGCACCATTTGAACACCCTTTTTTTGCCCCATCTCTACGCTTTTGGAGAGTTTTGCAGGCATCAAATGCTTCAAAGCTAGGGAGTCCTCTCATTTCTTTCGTTAGCTAACACTAGCTTTGAACTAACCAATAATGTAATCACCCAGAGCTATGCTGACGTCATACAGCTTCTCCGTGACTGCTGAAACAGATTGATAAAGCTGCCTAGCAAGCATATGTCGATTTATCGTATAAATGCAGTCAATATACCTTGCTATAGCAACAAGATCAAATGACTTCAACTCCACATGCCAATGTTTGGCTGGCTAACAGTATCATAATTTATAATTACAGTTTCAAGGAATCCATAAAATTAAGCATGCTATCATAACAATGTAACCTCACTTTGCTGACTACCTCATCTACTGCATCGTGTTCAGTCTTGAGTGCAAGACCAAGCAAAAGGATGCTGGCAGCAGTTCACATTTCCAGTTTTATCCCTCATCTCCATCTATCTGAACTACATATATAGTGTTAAGAATGCGTGACGTTTTTGTTATGCGAGATTTTAATCGATCGAGAAAATGGGACAACCGAATCACCGAAATAGAGAGGACTCGGATACTAACGCTGATGGAGTCAACAAATGCGTCTGGGAGATTCTCCAATATCAAAACGCTCACAGCTGAAACAGTACGCAAGCTGGAGTCCCTGAAAGGCTGAGTGGCTGCTCTCAAGACAAGAGAGTGTACGGACACTCAAGCCATCACGGACCTGACAGTCGATGTCCAGACTTTAAAGATTGCAGTAAGTGTCCTGAATGGGTGTCTGACAAAAACTGAGAACCCTAAACAGATAAACTAAACTAAACAGATCACTGACCTGAGGGCTCGATCCATGAAAGACAATCTTATCTTCTCATTGTCAGGGGAGGCATACAAGGAGATGAGAGGGGAAGATTGTATGGCAATCGTGCGGTCGTTCTTGGCCAGGGTCATGAGTGTCCCAGACGTACCCAAACTCTGGATACCAGTGGCCCACCGAATAGGAAGCAAGCGTAATAGCGGAAACAGAAGCATCATCGCCAAATTCCCGATTGCCACTCAGCTCCATGAAGTATTAAGGCTCGTAAACAGGTATGCGTGACTCTCATCATTTTGTGTCCAGAGACCTACCGCCCGAGATGAAAGAGAGGAAATGGTTTACACTCGACAAGTACCGGCAGAAAAAGACAGATCCCGGGCATAAAGCGACCGTTTTACAAGACAAACTGTACCTGGCCGGGAAGCTACAAACCAGGTGTACCCATCTCTTCCTTCCCTAAACCTGCTCGACCCACACGTTCCCGTGGAGGTCGGACAGAGCGATCCGGTTGAGGAATCAAGCCGCACATTCGTCGGATTTGCTGCCCACATCAGTTCCCAAAAGGACATCTGCGTCGTGTGTAACCAGCTCCTCCAGCACCCAGATGTCACATCAGCCTCGGACCTGATGTGTGCCTACTGGTTACAGAGCGGCAAGCGGGTCATAGAGAACTTTGATTCGGGCAGTGACCATGGCATGGGGTTGGAGATGTTGAAGCCTATGCAGGTAAATGAGCTGAAAAACATAGTATATTTTGCCACAAGAGACCACTCCCTGGGGTACCAGCATATCAGAAAAGATCTGAGCACATCATTAATTTGTGTACCGCTGCCAGGGAACAGCTCGATAATTCTTAAAACATTCATCTGTGTTTGTGTAGAAAAATGTTGGAGTAAGTACTGCTTTTTTCTAATAATATCAAAATCTGTCAGCATGATTGTACACGCCGATCTATTGCTGCAAGGAAGCATTTCAGTTATGTGTATGTGTGTGTGCTAATTTTTCTGTTGAATAAGGCATGCAATGTTAAACGTGGTTTGTCAAATCTTGATGCTGGAATATGTTGTTGATAAGCAATGAATCTGATCAACTATCCTATGAGGTGAACCAAGATGCGCCGAAAATATTTTCGCAAGGTCAATGTAAAAAGAGCCTTTACTGCGAGATAGATCTCGTTAAATCTGTTGAAGCCATGCACTATGAATTCTGTGCTCTGGATATAAATATTCACAGCCTTCCAGATAAATTTGGACTTCTAAAGACTTTTCTCACCTGGATAAATGATTCACATATTTGTATTGACTTCATTTTGTTATGTGAGACTTTCCTCACTGATGACAATTTCAAGTTGTACCCCCTCCTGGGATATAATATGTTCTGTCAAAATAGAAAAGCGAAGACAAAAGGAGGATGGCAGTTTATATCAGGGATGTTTATACCATCTCTCTGTGAATGTTGAGGGGGTGTTTAAATCAGTCCTGGTGGATGTTCAGCTGCAAAACAAGCAACGTCATGTTGTAGTTGGAGAAATATATAGAATCCCTAATACAAGTGAAAAGGAGTCAATAGAGAGGTATTAATCACTGATTGAAAATGTTGAACAAGCACAGTTTTGTGAAATGATCCTTGGGACAGATCAAAATATTGACTTGGTGAAGGTCAAGGTCAATCACAATGCTGAGCTCTTCCTCAATACACTTTTGTCGCATGACCTGGTTCCCACTGTTCCTCTGCCCACACGTATTACTCATGTATCGGCAACCCTTATAGACAACATTTATGTGACTCAGAACTATTTGGACTAATTGTTTTCCGCAGTCCTCTACTCAGACATCTCTGACTATTTACCGGTACTGAGTTTTCTTGGCTGATCGAGAGCCATAAAAAATAACAAAGCAGCATTGACATTCCGGTCAAGGTTACTGACTGAGGCAAAACTGAGTCAAATCAAAGAACATCTAGGTCAAGTTGATTGGAAGTTCCTCCACCAACTATCAGTGAATGACATGTATGAAAAAGTCAGTGTATGTCAGTAATGCATTAGCTCAGTATGCCCCAGAGAAATGTATACAATCCCTGCAAAAACAGTAATCCAGAACCCTTGGGTGACAGTGAGAATCATGAAATCATGCAAAATCCAAGATAAATTATTTAAAAATTAACTAGGGAAACCCAAATCCCACCCTTCTTATGTCAAATTTAGTGATTATCAAAACATGCTCAATAAATTAAAAAGGATTTCAAAACAAACCTATTTCAAAGAAAAAAATCAGGTCATTATAAATATGATATATGGAAAACTTGGAGCGCAATTAATTATATTGTAGGAAAACAGAACGATAAGTCAATTGCACGCTCCCTCAATGCTTGCGCCATCTGTGGCATTTTGCTGTGAGACAAAACTGCACATTTCAGGGTGGCCTTTTATTGTGGGCAGTATAAGGTACACCTGTGCACTAATCATGGTGTCTGATGAGCATCTTGATGTGGCACACCTGTGAGGTGGGATGGATTGTCTCAGCAAAGCAAAAGTGCTCACTATCACACATTTAGACAGATTTGTGAACAATGTTTGAGAGAAATGGTAATATTGTGTATCTGGAATGAATTTTAGATCTTTGAGTCCATCTCATGACAAATGGGAGCAAAAACAAAAGTGTTGCATTTATATTTTTGTTGAGTGTATAAAGCCTTCAATAGATAACACCAAAATAGCCAGATTTGGCTTCTGCCCAAAGGGTTAAGTGCATATATATTTCCATCTTTCTTGAGTTTCTTTGCTCATTCAAAATGAAACACGATTAATATAGATTAAAAATGAATGATATTTAATCGGGATTAATCAAAATTAATCTACAGCAACCCTGTGATTAATCTGATTAAAAATTTTAATCGTTTGACAGCACTAGAAAAAAGTTTTAAGCCGTTTATATGCATTGAATTAATGTAAAAATTATCTTTCATCATCATCCAGTTTGAGAATGCTCTATTTCACTTTAATCCACCCACACCTCCAGTATGGGAATATGCTATGGGGAACTGCGTATAAAACCTATTTGAGATCTTTGAATGTCCTACTGTCCTACAGAAACACGCCGTTCGAGTCATATCGCACTCAAAATACAATGCAAACACTAACGTTTTATTCAAAAAATGACATATAATGAAACTGGATGACATCCATCCCAATCAATCAGCTAGGTTTATGTTTGCATTCAGACACTGTAATTTACCAGCCCAACTTATGACAAAATTTGATGTTAATGCTAATGTTCATAGATATGACACAAGGCAACAAAATGAGGTAGATAAGTCGCATAAGTCGCTACTATATAAGTCGCATTCTGTTTTCATGAGTTTTCTGTATAATGCCCCAATTCTTTGGTGCAAACTTCCCCAACCCCCAACTGCCCCATCCTGTGCATCGTTTGGTTCTCGAATATCAAACCATTTTATTCATCACTATTAGCCAAAACTAATATCATGCTTCAAAATCCCCCTGTCATCGATATGCATGTCGTGTGTGTGTGTGTGCAGGAGCATGTGTGTGTGGGCCTTAATGTATGTGTTAATGAGTGTAGATGCTGTCGTTGACTCCATGTATATGTTTAAAAATTTACTCTGATTGTAATTGCTATTTTAATGTTTTGCATATTTTGCATAAGGTTTATACCACCCTCGATACTATGTATCTTGTATATACTGTATAAAATAAACCAGTGGCGACAGACATTCATTGTCTTGGGGTAAACCTCGGGGCTGGTAAAAATAACCCGATATATATTATTGATGTGCAGTTTTTTTACCCAAAATAAATATATATCTATTTATCTATCTATATGTCTTGGCACATTTGATTTCATGAAGGAAACCAGGCTCAGCAAAATACTTGTAGGTGTTCAGTCAATTGAATTAGCATGATTAGCTTAAGACTAGTTCGTCTTAGCCTATTCCAGATCATTCATTATATCTTGCACAGTGACAGAAACGTAAAGAAAAGTAAATGTTAATGCTAAGCTTGAGTTCCACGACCACTAGTTGAAGGATGTGGCAAAGCGTCTGTATCCCTAACTGGCTTGCATATACGTAGGCCTTAGAATCAGACGCTTTGTTAATCAGCCAAAATCAATGCCATGACAGTGAAATGCTTGCTCTCCAGCATGGCTTTGTCAAGTGGTATTCAAGGAGACCATCGCTAGATGCAAAGGGCCCCTTTGTCCTTTGACATTTGGTCATGACGTTCAGAATTCTTCTCAGAGAGCAAACCAGTAACTCTGACTTATTGGAGATCTAACCCCCCCCCCCCCCTGCAAAATCTTATATCTGTCCACTTATTTGCAAGTACAAAAGTATTTTACCTTATATGTTGAGTTTCCAACAGCCCATTTTCATTCTCCTACCTTTTCTATATTTGCCACTGTGGCCCTTTGTTGGCATTGCTATTGTGACAAGTGCTCTTCACAGTAATGTGAAAGGTGCTCTGCTCTTAATGTAATGCTGTGTCAGCTGTCTGTCTTTGTGTTACACAGATTCTTGCCCCTTTGGTGAATTGACGGCATGTCTAGTGTAAGGAGCTAGCGCATTGCATCTTGGAAGCCAGGGGGTGATAACTATGTGACTATTTCAATTTCTGCTGTGGAAAATGTTTATGGTATTTTTGCAACTTATTTATCCAGATGCTGCCCTGTGGAACCATGTATAGTTATATGCAGGCAGACTGCTCCATTAAGAGCCACCAGTGTCAGTAATGACAAGGAATTTATGAAAGTTGCACATTGCACATTTAAGTTTTCTCTTTACTTGTGCAAGAAATATAAATGTGAAATGAAAGGCGTTGAGTTGAGAATGCACATTTTTATTTCCCAATGAACAGTCTCAGCAAACCTTAATGGCACGACTGGGCATAGCTGCTCTCATGATTATAAATTAGTGAATCACTTTTGGGCATTTTCAAAGCAAAAATGTAAAATACAAGAGGGCATTCTGTAGGGGAATGTTGTGAAGTGTAAATTCACTTCACTGAAAGGCTCCCTGTCCTGTTGTCTTCAAGAAAAAGCCAGCTGTATCCCCTGCTCAGACCCAGCAGGGGTTTTATTATTTCAGCTTTTTATTCATGGCTATTCCTGGGTACTGTCACCAGGCTATCGACACCATAATTTGAATGCCTCAAAGGTGTTTCATTTGTACATTCAAAAATATTGAAGACATTTATCACAAATGTGATAAACCCCTGAATTATTTCCAGTCCTCAAAAAAAAAAACCTTTCAAAAAATAGTTGCAAAACAGGCAGTACTAAAAATTATTCAGATTATCTGCTTGAGCATTTTTTGAATCAGTAAAAACTGTTTTGCTGGTCTGTACTTTGCGTTGCATTCGGGAGCACATATCTATCGATGACGTTGGAGAAAACAGAATATTGTGTGTTTTTGAAGGAGAGTTGGGGATAGATCAGGCCATGGGACAAAAATAACAGGCAAAGATTCCACATGCCACGGTCACAGCAATAATTTACCATTTTCAGGAGTTTGGAACAGTTGTAAATGTTCTTTTAGAGCATGGGCAGATCTATGTAGTAAGGATCAATGGCTCACTGATTTCCTTTAGATATAGATATATTTTAGCCCAAAGCCTGGTTGACTTTTTTGCTGGTCAAAATAAAAAAAAACCCACCAGATTCAATACTGAAATTTTGAGTGAACACAAAATTTGTAATGGTTCTGCCTTGAGTGCTTGTTTGTGCTTGCGCGTTTATTTCCCCGTGTCTCTCTTGATTTGTTTTTCACCTCCATTCCCGCGGTCTCATCATTGATTCCCTCTTGCCCTGACTCCTGTGGTGTCGTATGACAGCCTTCGGCATGCCTGAGTCTCCTTGTCCAATCACGTTTCCTCTTTCGGTTACGGCTGTGGTATTTCATTCATTGCTTCCACCTGTGCTTATTCTGGGTCTCACAAAACTCTGAGTGAATGCGTTCTCTGATAGGGTCATTACTAACCGTACGAACCAGCATTTATTTAAGGGTGTACAGTACAGTCGCCGTTAAAACCGAAGAGATGGCGTTAGTTCACGCCCGGTAACCTCAAACATTTCGCCCCTCTAACCACATTCTAACTCGCCATAACGCGGTACTTCCCGCCAGGAATAACCACATGTGGCTTCGCGCAACTGAATGTAGTGCTGCGTGTCAGTTAAAGAGTCGAGGGCATTTTGACTGTTAGAATTACGTTTGTGTTTGCCGTTATGTATTTTTACATCTTTTTATTTTCTCTTGCAGTGGAGTGGAAGTGAGAGTTAATGCGACCTCTGGAAAGCTTGTGGCTGATCCTCTGTTTAAACAGCCAAGCATGAACAAGAAAAAGAAATATTATGATAAAATCTACAACGTAATATAAGAAATCTTATTCTTGAAGAAAATTTTTTTGGTATTTTAAATAGCTCTTTTTATTGCAGAAACTGTGATTCTGAGAGTTTGTGGGTAGACCTTCGGCGATGTGTGCCGCAATGGATTTATTGGTTTTGAAAAGCCAACCACAATATAAATAAGCAAATTGGCTATATACAACTCAATAGCCTGTGAGCTTATGCTCATGTTATTCTCCGAAATTATGCGTTTTCGGACATGCAGAGGTGTGAGGTTGTCTCTCGCCAAGGAGACAATCTTGGTCCTAAACTGTGGGGAAATGCGTCGTATCGTGATAGGTTCCATAGTTGTGAATGTGATGTCAGTTTAAGGTTGGCCGTTTTATAGAAAATTTCTGCCACGTGCTGAACAAGTCATTAATTCTTAAATAGGCTACAATAAGCTTGAAGGGATTAAGAGGGTGACAATCAGTAATAAATAGAAATGACACAAACGGAGCTGTATTGAATCAGTGACAGGTTTATCTGCCTTTAATTCCGTGAATTCAGTTTACAAAAGAACTATTCAGTTTTAAGTGACATTTAGGCCAAAGTTATTTTCCTTTAGAGACAAGATATTGAGCAGGTCTTTTGATAAAATTGTGTTTTCCTTATTGATAGATATATAATAAGCTTACTAAAACAACCTGGCTCCTGGGTAATAGAAAAATGCGCTGACCACATCGCCAAAGAGCCAGGCTCCTTGGCAAGGTAGCCAAGGCGCGTACTTATTAGGAGGCATATCTAGTGACAGGACCCTAATGCTTTTTGAACATTATATTTGAACATCTGAATGGATATCTGAATGGTTATGACAAATCATTAAAAGAAATACAGACGATGCAAAACGTTTTGTCGTGAAAAATTGGTTAAAAATTGCCAATTAGCATTTTAAAACAAAACATGCAGCAAGGTAGCACAGTTGTTGCTTGCTGTCGCATAGCAAGAAGGTTGTGGGTTCGAATCTGGCCTGGGGGCTTTCTGTTCTCCCCGTGTTTGCGTGGGTTTTCTCCGGGCACTTAATTGGAGACACTAAATTGCCCATAGGTGTGAGAGTGAATTGTGTGTGCGCCCTGCGATGGATTGGCAACCTGTCCAGGGTGGGTCCCTGCCTTTGCCCGTTGCCAGCTGGGGTAGGCTCCAGCTTGCCCCGCGACCCTAGTGAGGAATAAGCGGGTATAGAAAATGAATGAAAATGAAACAGTATATAAATCGAAAAACATTCAAGTTCTTTCTGTAAATGAATTTTACTGAGACGGGGTGCAGGGTAGCTAATCTTCGATATACAGTGGGTTGACCGGTTTCACAACTTGACCGATTCCGCAATTTGCAGAAATCAAACTTTATTCGCTGTCAGCCTTGAGTTTGACACCGCTGAAAGGGTAAATTATTGTGGATTTAACCCTTAACTATCATTTTGAGATATTCCCCTTCATAGAGAAATAAATGCCCGATAACTGTTGCTTGCCGTTGCAGCAGTATCAAATCAACGCTTGTGAAAAGGCGCACTGTGCAGTGTGTGGCCGTTTAACAGGCGTATTCCTGGAATTCATCACGTTATTTGTGTCATTATGATCAGAAATGATCGTATTTTTGACCATATAAATCCCAATTTCATACTCTTGATACTTTTTCACCAACACGCCATTTTGTACGTTTTCAAACTTGTAATTTATGAGACATGTTTATTCTTGTTTATTTTTCTGAAAAAATTTTATAAAGTTTAATGTAGTCCATGTGAAATAAAACATTTTTTCCCCCGCCATAACTGTTTTTCTGTGGCTCAACAGCCTGATCATTACTCATGTCCTGTGTTATTCTGAACTTGTAGTCTCATCCTGATAATTTTAATGTATACTTGGCATGTATTACTTGAATTGTAAAGAGTGGAAAGAATCACTCATAGTCGCCGATAGCAGTTGAATATCGATGGATGTACAAATCGTCTTGAACTGATGCCAGTGCACGTGGATTCCAGCTGACACAATGTCGACACACATAACAAACAGCCATAAATTTGACCAATTATTGTAGTATCCCCTATAGAGTAATGCTGGCTAAAACTGGTGAAAAATACATGTGTCTTTTTCTTTGTGGCCAGTGGCACGCAATTATGCCAATAAACAAGGAATATCATAAGTTTGGCCTGAAAAAGGTTGCTGTTTGCAGAACTTATTTGCGGAACCAGTTAAAGGACGTGTGTAGCACCCAATAATGTAATAATTTACTGAAAATGTAATAACGCCTGAAAATGGAATAAAATTTCCACTTAACGCAATCGAAAATGTAATAAAACCAAATAATGTAATAACTTGACCAATAATGTAATAAAATATTCTGACTGATAATGTAATAACATTTTTACCAATAATGTAATACCTTATTACATTATTGGAGATTTATTACATTGTCAGATGGGTCTTTTTTTAAAAAAAATGATAATGTAAAACTTGACAGATAATGTAATATAAAGGTCTATATTTTGTGATTTGAGAATCTAAGACTGTTAAATACACTGAATTTGAAAAAAGAGAATAACTATTGCTTCCCTAAACATACTTCACTCTCCACAGTTTTCCAACGAATCACTTCCTCGTGAAAACAACCACAAACCAACAAACACTTCATTTAAACTAACACTTCATTTGACTAGGGTATGCACAAGTATTCATAACACCAACACATTATTTAACATTTGACATAAATATATCCTCTCATAAATTAATTAATTAATATGTTTTATTTCGGCATGATTGTAAATCATTTCATGACAATTTCGACACACAAAATGTATCATGACCGAAAGGGTCGCGGGGGAAGCGAAATCGCTTATCAGAGTCCCGCCCCCAGCTTCCAGAAAAAACAGTTTGGTTATGATTAACATATCGTAAGGATTATAAATCACAGCAGAGTTAATGTCCATGTACGCTCCGTTTTACCAAATGGTTATTATATCACTTTGAATGACGGGGCGGCATGGCTCAGTGGGTAGAGTGGACGTCTTGTTACCTTGTTGCTGGTTCGATCCCAGCCTGCAGAGCTCATGTTGAGGTGTCCCTGAGCAAGACACCCCTAACCACTCCTGATGGGTCGTGGTTAGCGTCTTGCATGGCAGCTCTTCTGCCATCAGTGAGTGTGAATGTGATGTATAATGTAAAGCGCTTTGTGTATCGTTTCAGGTATAGTAAAGTGCTATATAAATACAGACCATTTACCATCTTCCTCTAGCCTATGTCAAGTGATAGTGGTCAGCTGACATACTGTGAGATTTACCTCTATAAGTGCAGGTTTAATAAAAATGTAAGCATAAAAATGGCAAAACATAATGACAACTGACTTGGTTATTTTTTAACTTTTGGGGTTTATATAAATTTTTGGGGTTTATATATATATATACACACACACACAATGTGCCATTATACAGTCTTATACAGCATGTATAAATGATGCTTTTGATGTTCCCCTAAGCTCCCATTACCACCCACAGAGTCAAGGAAAATAGAGCGCATGCATCGATCATTGCGTAAAAAGATATTGTACGACCTGCTAAGCCTAGTGCATGAAGGAGTGAATTGGGTAAGCCATTTACTAGTCTACGCCAGAGTACTGAATGAAGACCCAAAGAAGACACTGGACTGGGCTTCACCTTTTCAGGTCTACAGTGGCAGAAAAAGCAATAATGTCATGCAACCTCTGGACCGTGATCTTTCGAAGGTGGAAAGAGAGACCCATCCAGGTGATTTCAGAAGCGCTTTACCTACCAGGAGACAGCGGAAATCATTTGACCAGAGACGATCAATAATGAGGCAAAGAGCACGTCAAGCAAACAAAAAATGCATGGAGAGACTAATCCGCAAAAGCTCGGGATCCACACCATTCTCAATATACCGTGTCAATGAAGAGATCTTGGTAAAAAATAAAGGACACTAAACATTAAGTCACCAAGAAGCATGCTGTTGTGCCTGGCACCATTGTGAAAAGAAATTTGAAGTTGTCCAAGTACAAGGTTCAATATCAAACACCAGATGGCTTCCAAGAGAGATGGATTTCAGGGGCTGACATTACCAGTATCACAAGTAGTGGGGAAAAACGTAGAAAGAAATATTTTCAGTTTAACGGCTATGAGAAGAAGACAAGAAAAAACTTTCTCATTTCCTTTACCCACCAAGACCATGTTGAATCCTTCATTTCTTCTGGAAAGACAGTCCAGCTTGATCCTCTCCCAGACGGTGTGCAGCTATGGCTGACCAGCTGGCAAACCTGGGAATCTTCCGTTCACCAGCAACTTTGAGGCAGGAGATTGTGTCAGATTTGGCAGCAAATCCTTTTGCCATTGATGGTACACCATTGTCTTCCTTTGTAGATGGTAATTGGGATGACTACATAAACAACATGGGTGAGGCTGGGACTTTTGGAGATCATATCACTCTCCAACGAGCTGCTCAAATATTCCACAATCAGTTTCTAGTTGTTTCAACTCTTGGCATAGATGCGACCTCAATTGTTTCACCCACTGAAGGATACGATGAGGAAATGCCCACATTGGTTCTTGGTCACACTGCAGAAGGGCATGGGGATCACTATGTCAGCCTTAGTGGTCCTGTCAAATCCTACATAGAGAGTATTCAGGAAGAGGAAATGCTAAAGATCCCAGCAAGACACACCGCACCAAGGCTGGCATGTGAAGTGGAAGTTAATGGTGGTTCTACTCTTGACATTCCTTCAGTTAGTTCTCCTAAATCTCCTGTCCAATGTGCCAACTTCTTACATTGTATACCCCGTCCTGCCCCCAGAAATTCTGGAATTGATCATTAAGTTCACTCTTGAAAAGGATATGAGCATGTTAGGAACACTCAATAGGGTTTCTCATCTGTTCAGAGATCTGTGCAAATCTTTCCTACCTGAGATTTATGTGCGAGATGTATTGGCTGCCAGTCTGAAATTGGACCAGCAAAATGAACCAACTATCAGTGTGATGAAACTGTATAAATCATCTGGCCGCTTTAGCGGCTCGTCACTTCGACTAAAAGAGCTCTTCTCCACATGTGCAGATTGGATGAAAGCATGGCTTGTGCTTAAAAATCTGCATTTTGGTAAATATCAAGTAAAAGATATATACTGGAAATAGATGGGATGCAAAGTGATCAAAAGGAACAGATTTTGCTTTTTTGTGAAGCAGCATCCTGTTAAATTACTGTTTCAGTACTGTGTGTTATATGTGTATATATGTGTTATATACTGAGTACAAATGAAAACGCACCACTTAAAAAAAGTCAATATTTAAGTTCAAATGAACTTGAATATAATTTTTATACAACAACAACACTACAGTGATGTCACCCGACATGCCAGGAGCAAGAAATGCGAGAATTTCAGGTTAACTGTAACGCGAGGCAATTTTTTGCAAAAACGCAACATCTTGCACGCACACCATGGGAAAAATGAATTTCACTCTGAATTTGTTCACACATTGCCTTTAAAAGCATGTGAATCAGAATAAAATTTCACTTTTTCACTGACACTTGTGAAACATTGACACTATGCCACGACTTACAGCCCCTGAACGAGAACGTGCCATAGGCATGCTTCAAATTGGCGCCAGCACCAGGGAAATTGCCAGACGACTACACTGCGCACACACAACGATCGCAAGACTCCATCGGTTTCTGCAAACGGGGAGCACTCGGGACCGTCCTCAACCGGGTCAACAACGTGTGACAACGGCACGTTGGGACAGTCAGATCGTACGGGATCGTATTACAATATCGGTAAAAATTTTATTACAATATCAGTCAGAATATTTTATAACATTATTGGTCAAGTTATTACATTATTGGGTTTTATTACATTTTCAATTGAGTTAAGTGGAAATTTAATGACATTTTCAGGTGTTATTACATTTTCAGTAAATTATTACATTATTGGGTGCTACAACGTGTCACTGAAAAATGGCAGTGTAAGGCTTTCTTCCTAATGACTGAAGAAAACTAATTGATCCACAAAGTGCGCGAGCAATTTCCGTAAATTCGTGAACTAACAACTCTCAGCCAGCGAATTCTTTATCGATACCAGATGCTTCACACAAATTCTGTTTGCGGAACCGGTCAACGTATTGTTGGAATGGATAGGCTATACTAAATGACAGGTTTGCAACAGGAAAAATAATATACTCAGCAACAAAAGTTTCTGTGACACCATTTATGTGTATGTTATAAATGACACGCAAAGATCTCAATGCAATCAATATGTTTATTTAACAGGAGAAACACTGACTTTTCAGTGCCAACGTCACTCAAAACGAAAAATGTCATTTTCATGCGTCATGAAGCACTTGTCTGACGTCTAACCAATTGTGACCTTCACACTTCTGTTAAAGGAATTTTAACATTATATTCCTCGTATCACCTTCACATAAGAAACCCAGACTACTCAGGGAAAAAATCAGTCAGAGGCAGAGGAGTTAATATTCAAGCCAAAGTCCGTTTACTTTTCTGCAGCAAAGGATCCCCATACAAGTCAAGTCAAGATGGAGGATGATACAGTTAGTCTCTTTCTGGTTTTTGTAGGGGTACTCCATGACGTTCTCCTCCCCCCGCGCTGATTTACACATCATGATATAATCTGGAGACCCCTCGCTGTCTTATGCCACCTACGTCACGCTGTCGTAAGGCTGCACACATACATCTCGTTGGGGAGGAGAGCACCTGTCTTCTCTATCAGCCCCGGCTCCAGTTTATCTTGTTATGCATTCCGGAGCTTTCTATAAACACAAACTTAGAGACAGAGAAAAACATCTTGTCCTTGGTACAGACATTCAGCTTTGCATGACTTTAGATAGGCTATATGTCATGACGCACTGGTACAGTTATGCAGGCCCCTGTTAAATCAGAAATATGCAAGCACACACACACTCTAGGCCTAAAAGGTTATGAAAGAAAGTAAAGTAGGAGCAAGCAAGGATAAACAATTAATAATAATTAAATCAATCAATAAAAAAAAAGATTCCACAACTTCAATACCGGGTGTGACTTCCTCGTGCCATGATGCAAGCAACGCATCTCCGGCGCATGGACCGAATCAGATGTGCCAGAAATTGCTGTGGGATGTCATTCCAAATCTGACGTAGACGTTGTCGCAATTCCTGGAGTGTAGCTGGCGGGTTATCCAACCGCCGCAAACGTCGATCCATCTCGTCCCAAAGATGCTCGATTGGGGACATGTCTAGGGATCTGGCTGGCCATGGCAGGACATTGACATGTTGCATCAGATACTGCTGTACAATCCTTGCAACGTGTGGTCAGGCGGTATCATGTTGCAGCGTTATTCCGGGACCATGTTGCATCAAAAACGGTACCACCAATGGCCGTAGCACTTCATCGCGATATCTTTGACCTGTCAGATTTCCATCAATAACAAGCAAATCTGTTCTGTTTCTAGCCGTGATCCCTCCCCAAATCATGACACTACCACCTCCAAAACGATCAAATTCCTGAACACAGTTGTTGGCATAACGTTCTCCACGTCGACGGTATACACGTAAACGACCATCACATCGGTTAAGCATGAATCTTGATTCATCAGTGAAGAGTACAAGATCCCACTGACGTTGGATCCACCGTCGATGTTGTTGTGCCCACTGTAGACGCAGTCGTCGGTGTTGTACTGTGAGTATTGGACGTCTTGCTGGCCGACGTGGGACAATGCCAAAATGACGGAGACGGCGACGGGTTGTCTGTGCAGACAGTCGCCTCAAACCAGGTATCGTTCTTGCAGTTATGGTTGCAGGTTGGAATCGATTTCGGAGATGGGTTGTTCGAATCCAGTTGTCCTGTCTGGGAGTGGTTACTCGTGGACGGCCGCTGCGAGGACGGTCTCTGACATGTCTTGTCTGCTGATGACGTTGCCATAAGTTCCAAATGGTGTTTCGGTGGACATTCAGGCGATGAGCAACTTCCCTCTGCGAGGTTCCGGATTCAATCATCCCAATGGCCCTCCACCGATCATTTTCAGACAGTCTTGGCATTTAGAGGGTAGAGTTCCTGATCCGAAATGGCTGTGTTTTCGATAAGTGATGCTTCCGTCGTTCATCAGGCACAATGTGAACATTCCAAAAATTCTCCTCTTTTATTGCCATCCACAAGCATGATTTACGCACATTTTCACGTGCAAAGTCATTTTCTCGCATTTTCATGATTTCCATTTCAATGTTGTGTTTACGTGTACTGTTTCAGTCTGATATCACCATGTATGACAATTTTATAATTGCGTTATGAAAAATAATTAACAATATTGGTGTCACAGAAACTTTTGTTGCTGAGTATATATTTCGGCACTTGAGTGTAAAATAGGCCTAATAGTACATAAAAGCATACATTATCCCTGAACATAAAATATTGCAGAAATAACATCCTCACCAAAAATAGCATGATATTTAATAGGGCTATATTTTACGGCCTGCATGCGCATTGACGTTTCTTCACTTATACTGGCAGCTTCCAAGCTCAGCACGCTTATCTGCGGTCTACAGCGGAGTGTTTGTTTTTAATATAATCTCTCAGACCGCTTTCGCTCAAGGTGCGATTGTTCGGTACTGTGCCACAGTGCGATTGGGTAATATGTTTAGAGAGATTTTAGTATTGAGAAGGGGCTTTAGAATATCAATATCGCGAATGCATGCTGCGCCCGGCCTAGCAACCCGGCAGTGGCGGTTTTACACGGGGGCCTACAGGGGCCTGTGCTCCCCTGCCGATGTCCTGTGCCCCCGTGCTGGCCCCTGTGCTGACTGAATAATAAAATTATACGGTATATTTTTTTATGATGATATACGCTAGCGGACCTAATGTCACTCAAAATTCTACACGGACTGATTAGAGTGTGTTGGCTACCTGTGTTTGCTTTCACTGATCTCAATACGTTGGCTGGGATTTGAATATGAGCGCGGCAAGCAGCAAGAACAACCTGTTGCGAGAGATAAAGGTTGGCTAAACGACTGCACCTTATAAAGTAATTTGTTGTAGACGTGTCCATATTACTGTTGTTCCCAATTCCGGCAACAAAAGTTTGTTGTCAAGTTTGTAAATGTCTCTTAGATTTACATTACGAATCACACTCAGCAAAGTACATATGAAAAGTTCTACACGATGGTGTGATGTTAACCACTAACCTCATCTGACTAGGCTGTTCCATTTTGAAGAATAATAGGCTACGAAGTAAAGTAATCAACAGTGGCCTTATCTACCTGTGCTAAGTAGGGATGGTTATTTGTGAGATGAGATGTATGCATCGCTTTACATTTTTTTTCTTCTTCTTAGACTGTCATGAAACGAGGAAGGGATATCGCCTCGTTTTATGCCCGAGTTAAAAAATAATAATAATTGAATTACAGGAAACCAAATAAATCGCATGTACGGCAATATTTGCCTAGTATTAGTGCCATTCACAAACCTATAATTGTATTTCAGTTGACCGCATAATTTTTCCAATTCATATTTTCAATCAATCACTCTACAGTAATATTGGCTTCCATGAATGGAAATGGCACGTTGTGTCTGAGAGAGTGGAGGGTATTCTAAATATGTATGTTTCATGATTATGTTGATTACCTATTTCATTGTGATTACAGTAACTAGAACCAGTTGGTTTGTTAGTACTATTTTGTTACATTTGTATGAATACCCATATGGAAAAGAAATAGTAAAAACTTTCCATCACCTATAGTAGTAAATCTTTATGTTTTATATGTATTGTGCATCTTATAAGGCTTATAAGTCTCATACTATGATAAACTCTTGAAAGTGGCCACTTTTGCATTCTTTCCATACAGGATAATAAAAATAATTGAGTAAGAATCAAGTAAAAATTATGTATGTGGTCTATAGGGAAATTGAATGGAAAATTATGTTTTCCATACATGTTTCACATAATCTTTGTAGTTTTTAACTATATGTCCGTTTTAAAGACATATGCTTTTCATATATGAAAAGATACCATTATATATAGGTTTTCTGCATGTAAAGAGTACATAATTTGTAGGGAAATGATGCTTTCTTCACATATTTTATATAAGTTTATTATATGTCATCTACACTGAACAAAAATATAAATGCACCACCAGATGTTTCGTGAATTTTATTACATATGGGATAATGTGAACCTCAGCAAATTTTACGACATGATAAAGACATCTATACTGATCATATTGATGTCCGTTACACCTTGATACACGCACAATAAAAAGTTTGGCAACAGTTTCAACAGGGCAGGGGTGGATACCTCAAATTTCACAGTTTAGTATCGCGTATGTCCACCACGTGCATCTCTCAACGCGACACATCTCCTACGCATGGAGTTTACCAGAGTGTCTATGGTGGCCAGTGGAATGTTGTTCCACTCCTCCTGGAGCGCTATCCGGAGTTGCCGGACATTACCTGGGACTGGAACATGGTCCCGGATACGCCGATCCAGAGCATCCCAAACATGTTCTATGGGCGACATGTCGGGCGAATATTCGGGCCAGTCCAGCACCTGAACGTTCTGAGCTGCGAGGAACTGGGTGCAGATCTTAGCGACATGAGGATGGGCGTTATCATGCTGGAACGTGACATTATGCTGTTGGACAAACGGCACTACAGTTGGTGCAAGGATCTCATCACGGTACCTTTGGGCGTTCAAGTTGCCATCGATGAAATGCAATGGAGTTCTCTGTCTGTTTGCAATCCCTGCCCACACAATGACACCGGCTCCGCCATTGGCGACTCTCCGGGCGACATTTGTGTCAGCAAACCGTTCACCGACACGGCGCCACACACGACGTCTCCCATCCGTGTGATACAAGTTGAATCTTGATTCATCTGTGAACAGCACATTTCTCCATCGAGCCAAGGGCCACCGGAAGTGTGCGTTAGCCCATGGGAGACGATTCCGGCGGCGTACATCTGTGAGGTCCAGCCCACGGTGAGGGCGTCGAGCATGCAATTCTGCTTCTTGGAGGCGGTTGCGAATTGTTTGAGCAGAGATTCGTCTTGTTCAGACCAACTGTCTCATCGGCCGTGCGTGTCGCTGGTCTGAAACGTTCACGTAAGTGCACCAGCCGGATGTGATGATCCTGAGCAGGGGTGGTCACACGTGGACGACGCCGATGAGGCCTGTTCGTAGTGCCTCCAGTCTGTCGGAGATGCTGTTGTAGTACTATAGTACTTTAGTGAACATTCAGCTGTGCCGCGACCCCTCTGATGGACATTCCAGCATTCAGCATGCCAATGGCACGCTCCTGCATAATTTGAGACATCTGAGGCATGGCTGCGTCTGACAAAATCCAGCATTTTGGTGTCGCCTTTTATAGCCCAAGGTTTGTCTAAGTACTGCTCATTCTGTCTGAGCAGTGTCTGGGTACACCGCACTCGTTTACTCATACCAATCATTACACCGGTGAAAAAAATACTCAATGTCTGAGCTGAACTCAAATTTTGGACATCAATCAATAGAAACATTCCTTTTGCAAATGAAAACAAATATATTTGGTATTTCATAACGGCATACTTGGAGCCAATATTTCAAGTGGTGCGTTTATATTTTTGTTCAGTGTAATTAAAATGACTAAATCAGTATAAAAAACATATATGAATATGTACCATTACATACAAGATTTCCCGGTCCAACCAACAGCCCAACGCCGCCCTAGTGCCGGATTAACAACCTTTTCTTTGGTCTTAATGGCGAATGCACTGTATGTATTTCGTAATATAGTATTAACCTAATTAACTCATTAGCGAGTGCAAGTGTTTCCAGCTTTTGTAAATTCCTTCCTAAACTTTCCCTGGAAAACTGCGTTTAAAGCTACGCTTCCCTTTTCTGTTCTTGTTGTGCCTTTTACTCATAATGTTTAGATTACCTCAATCCAAACTGTCTAGTTTGATTGATCGTCTCAGCGTCTATAAGTCTTTATTGTTACCGGGTTCTTATGAATTTCTTCATATATACCATGTGTTTCTGTTTCCATGGGAGATTGCCTTCCGTATCCCTGCCTCCTCCCATGTGTATTTAAGCAGGGAAGATTGAAGAGACGTGAGACGGGACTTTGTTTTGTTTCCTGAGTTTTCCCCTACCCTCGTGTTTGCTGTGCCAACGTTTTGTCTACCCCTTGTCTAAGTCTCCCAGTGTTCTCGTCAGTTTAGTTTAGATCCAGTGTTTGTTTTTTAGCCTAGCCACTCGAGGAGTGTGTATGTCTGTTTTCCCCCTGCCTTGGGCAGTGTACCTTAGTCCTCCCAGCTGTTCAGTGCATGTGCTCGGTGTTTGGTTCCTGGCCTGTCTGCCATCTTTTCCCTGGTGTTGTGTTTAAATAAATCCTTCTGGATCCTGCATCTGGTGTCCTCCTGAAAAAAATTGGACTTTTTGCAATGGCCATCTCAGTGTCTGGACTTGAGGGGAATTAAACCAGGGGAATTAATTGAAGAGGGCAATACAAATAAATTAATATGAAGGATTAATTCAGGCTGGGAATTATTCAGGTTGTTGTGAGAGCAGCTTGACAGTATAATATGTATGAAAAAGTGCCCATGCAGCCAACAGCCAGCAGTGGAAAGTGCATGAGGAAGCATGGAGTGAAATATCTGCAGATTTCCTCGACAAACTGAAAGCTAGATTGCCAGAGGTCTGCAGGGTTGTAACTTTCGCAATTTGAGGATTGTTTGATGAAAGCCATGTTTCAAGGACAAACTTGTTTGAGGAAGAAATTACAAAAGTATTATTTATAACCTTATCAATGTCTTTACGATATTTTATATTTATTTTGCAACTTATAAAATGGATAAAAGCATTAATCTGTATCAAAAACGTGACATTTCCTGAGAGATTCCCTACTTTTCAATGATACAATTCCTTTGAACTTCAGAAATGGTCTCATTAGACCTAATAAAGTTGATTTCAATTATTTGATGACCTGTAAGTGCAAGTAGAATTTTCTGGAAATATGTCCATGTCTGGAATAGCTTTTTAATATCTTCAAGGTACTAGGTGTAAAAGGCATGACATTTGAAGTCATTTCAGTTAATTAACATAATTATTAAAACCTTCTGAAAACCTGCCAGTTTTCAGTGTCAAGTTATAATTATGGAACTTTTTATACATCTCTAATTTACACAGTTCATTGAAAATATGTCACTTGTGAAGATATCTTTGGAGAAGTAATAATACAACCCAAAAAAGCTGTACTATTTCTCAAGCGCAGGTGATGATGGCAGCAAATTGGGCAGGAACATGAAGAAATCTGAACCTCTTAGATCACCTGCATTTAATGTAATAATTGCACCTTAAAGCTATGGGCTCTCTTAAGGCAGAAATTTGTATGCCTTTTTCCAGGTCTGGAGCTTATTCACACTTAAATGATCCTCTAGTTTCTATTGTCATTACCTTTTCAATTTTACCTGGAAAACAAATCTAGCAAATCAGTTTTTGGTACTGCAGTCCTATTAATTTATCAATAATTAATTTTGCATAGTAACAGTATCGCTGTAAGAAGAGGTCCAGGGAACACCAGGTGCAGGATTCTCAAGTGTTTATTAAACTCAAAACACTAAGAGGAACTTGGCAGACACACCAGAAATAAAACACTGTGCACTAGCACTGAACAAAAGGGAAAACTAAAGTACTCTGCCAAAGGCAGGGGGAAAAAGAAATACTCACTCAAAGAGTGGATAAACTAAGAAAACAAAAACTGAACCTAACTAAACTGACGGACACACTGGGAGACTTAAACACGGGTCAGACAAGACAAGGGCACAGCAAAATATTTGACTCGGGAATCATAAAAGGAGAAATTCTGAAGGCACAAAGAACTGAAATTTCACCAAGTAGAACAGAGTCAATGCGAGGATCCGTCTGACGTCCGCTCCCAATACCGCCACATAAATAGTCACGAGAGGAGGCGGGGACTCTGGAATGCAATCTAGACTGAAACAGAAACACATGGGATTAATAAACAATAACACGAAAACCACGTTAACAATAATGACTCGAGACAAGACGTTGAGACTGTCAATCACGCTAGACAGTTTAGATTAAGGTAATCTAAACGTGACGAGTAAAAAGCACCACAAGAGAAGCGAAGGAAAGTACAGCTTTTAATGCAGTTATTCAAGATAGCTTAGCCAGAATTACGAAAGCCAGAAACGCACGCACTCGCTAATGAGTTATTAAGGTTAATACTACGTGAAGAAATATTTACAATCACCCTCAAATAAGTTCTGGTTACGGGTAAGTAATTATCCTATCGGAGAACGCATTCAC
The DNA here is from genome assembly GCA_029721435.1 of Gymnothorax reevesii. Lineage (NCBI taxonomy): Eukaryota > Metazoa > Chordata > Actinopteri > Anguilliformes > Muraenidae > Gymnothorax > Gymnothorax reevesii. The sequence goes on from CM056575.1 coordinate 89,499,869, forward strand.
TCAGAGTTTCATGGGACCCAGAATTAAACACAGGTGGAAGCAATGAATGAAATACCAGAGCCGAACTGAAAGAGGAAACGTGATTGGACAACGAGACGGAGTCATGCTGAAGGCTGTCATGCGAAATCACTGGAGAATGCACATTGGGAGTGGATCATCAGATTGCAGTAATGAAAGCTGATATATAAAACGAAAGTAAAGCACAAGCACAAATAAGCACGGGACAACACACAAAAGGGCAGAATCATAACAATCGCAGAGTCTTTTCCCTCCAGCTATAAGATAGCGGCTCTGTAATGTTGTTTAGAGAATATTTTAAAATGTGTTGTATACCCAGGGCTGGCATTCAGCAAAAATAACTGTATAGCAAAAACGCTATGCAGTCTCTAGAAGTCTGCAGCATTTTTTAAAACTATGTAGCAAAAATAAAACTTAACAAAAACGTCTGTATATGCATTTTAACTTTTTATTTCCAACTCTTAGAACACTTAGCTAACAGTACTAACAATGATCAACATAGTCTACTGAAGACCAAGGCAGTTGAGTCACAGTAGCATTACAGTATTAAAACTACTTGGACTTACCAAATGGATCCCACTTACAGCTAACATGTAGTAACTCAGTAACTGAATAGGAATTAGTACGTTTTAGTTGGTTCTACCTAAGCCACTCACCTGGCTCAGGTTGTGAATGAGTGAATATTCAGGACTGATTTTGATCATACATAAAATTTTTACTGTGAAAGAAATTAAATAAATTACTGTTAATTATTATTAATCAAGTTGAACATCTAATTACAAAAATAAGAATGGACATAATCTAGGATAAAGAGCACTTCAGGAATTCAAGGTACAAATACAAATGTACATGTGTTCAAAATATGAAAACAGCATTCCTTAGACATAAATGTACAATGTATAAATGTATATATTTACAGTTAATTTAAATTTAATTTTTTGAATTTGAACAATCAAGAATTTCCTGACAAAAAAACATCCATAAATAAAATGATAATTTACTAAATAATGAACGTGCTGGTAGACTGATATTTGACACCAGTCCAGTGTTTTAAATTTTATTTGGTCATATATACTCACATACAGCCTTTGAATGCGCAATTCCCTGGCCGATTCCTTACACAAGATGGCAGACAAGTCTCATGTTTTGCGGTTGGTATAGCCAATGACGTTGTCCACGCTAGTGTTTATCCCCGCCGCGCGTTTAGCACGAAGTGGGGGATAAAGTATTCAGCTCTGTCCGTCCGTCCGTCCGTCCCAAACATTGTCAGCGCGATATCTCAAGAAGGAGTCAACCTATTTCAATTCTTTTTGGTACCAATCTTCCTACTGGGAATGCGCAGACACAAGTCAGTTTTGGTGACCTAACGGCAGGGGATATAGTCACTTTAGTGACAAACTCTTGTTTCTTTAGCTCTGTGGGCTGGACTGGCGCGGAGGTAGGAAAATAATGGTGTCATTCCACTCACCAATATGATATCAGAGTCGCGCTGTTAGGTTATCCATTGTGCGGGGGCAGAGGCCAATCAGGAAGATTTTAAGAGACTGTTGGAGACATTATCCGAAGACGGTATCGCAAAATATGAGATGGGGATTTCAAAAGCCTGTCGCAGACTGGAGCATTTAGAAAAAACTGATCGCTTTTTGCGATGCGATACCGCCTTTCGCCAGCCCTGGTAGCAAATCACAATATATTTCCTGCCGCATAGATACTTTTATCCAATCTCAGATAAAAATACTTGGATGGCATTAGTTGAAAGCAGTCATGCGGAAACCCCGTATATTACCATATTATGAGCCCTATACACTGCTCCCTTAGCGTCTGTAGAGCAGCCAAAATGGCATGCATGTGAAAAAAAGTTCTTTGGTGGGCTGAATTTGTTACACTGTTTTTTAGAGGGCCAATACAGAAATGTATGTGGATCAGAAAATGACGCCTCGCCCAATATGGCATTTACTGACCCCATACATTTGTGTATTGGCCCTTTAACAAACTGTGTAACTTATATTATTTGGTCATTTCTTATTCTAGCCTTTTACACAGGCACTAAAGGACTGATAATACTGTTAGTTTACAAAATATTATTATGACCGTGCTTTTTGTGTAAAGTGTACATGCAACTGCAAGCTGAACTCGGTCCTTAAATGTTCTTACCATTTTGAAATTGGTATTTGGTGTTAGGTTCTCGCTGCTGCTTGTTCTAGCTCCTTCTTTCATTTAGTTTTGGCTTGTTATTCATCACTGAGAGCACTCCATGTTATTCAGCATCCTAAAATATGCAAACTTAGTTCTTTGCCAAGAAATAGGCAAATACAGCTGCATAGTTGAGGGGATCTTCAGTCTTATAACAAAATGGCACATTATTTTGGCCATAGCTACTTCCCAGCTTACATAGTGATTGGCAGGTTGTGTGCAATAGACACCATAACCAGCCCAAGGAATGCAATTGCTGTTGTTTGTTCACTAAACCGTTATCAACACTGCCCGTGCTCAGGACAAACAACTGAATAGGGATAAAATGCCACTTATCATTAGTGATTCTGATCAATGGTTTGTGTCAAGATAGATGAGCTTAATCTCTCAGCCTTTACAAATTTTACTTCCCCTTCCTCTTCACTGCCTAGAGTGCACATAGTGACCTGGCTCTGCTCAGCTAATTTGTGCTTGTGGTAAGTGAGAGGTTGTCTCTGTTACAGGCAGTGGTAAAGATACCTGCGATGTTATGAATGGGGAGGAACTGCTGTGTCTGTTTCAGGACATGTGATTCAGGGGTATTTATGTTTGTCTGTATATTGTGGTTGGCAAGTGTCGATGTTTTACCCTCCTTATATCAAGTATGGGTGATTTTGTCATATTTTTTGTAAAATCAGAATTAATGGCAAAAGACCAGCAATTTGAAAATGCAGGCCCTTGAGTTAAAAAGGTTTGCTAATCTTAAAGAAACTCCTGAAGTCATGATTTTGGCACTGCAATCATCTACCCGCATTCCATGCATTTTTAGGAATGTATACAGACAAATCAGGTTGATGGGTTTAGTCATTAAAACTTTGATCATGGAAACCCATAGTATGTTTAAAATGTTTGCCATTGTGTGTAATTGTTCACATTAAGTGCATAATCTGTCAATTCTAAATAAAAAGTAAAGTTAAATTAGCACTGCAGGCTATGTCTCAAAATTTGTAGAACGGTTGAAATTCTATCAAAGAATCTATCACATTTGGTTTGAAGAAAATAGAGGCATTTTTTTCTAGCAAAATTATTGTTGTAAAAGATGGTTTGTAAGTGTTCATGTGTCAAAAATTGTTACTTTTTGTTATTGTTATTCATCAGACACCACTGTGTTGCAGTCAAAACTCTTCAATCCCTGAATTAAGTGGTATAATTTTGTGAGGCTGCTATTGATTAACTTCATCTGCAGCTGCCCAGAAGATGACTCAAAGTCCAAACAGTAAACACTGCCAAAGATTCACTGTTGATTTTCATCCCATGTCATGGTTAGGAGACGTATTTACAGTTGCTTACTCCCGCTAATGCTTTCCCCCGGTTTCTTGTTTGCTCTCATATTGTACTCTGACATGGCAGTAATCCTCTTTCAGTTCTGTACAAGCACATGTGGGTTGGCAGACAAACACATTTGTGCAATTCTGCAAAACATGAAGAAATAATCCAGATCCAGTCTTATGATATGACGTTTAGATGTTAAAGGGGGGGCTCAATGTACCATGCTGAATCACAGGATGTACAAGTGATAATCAGGAGTGTGATAATTTTTGTATTGGCAGGCCATATATAACATATTTTTGCATGAATTTATTTAGTTGCTTCATATTTTGGTAAAAAGCTAAAAACATTGGGCCTATTTTAATGAAACACAACACATTTAATTGTTATCAGATCAGATTTGATTATCTGCTCTATAAAAAAATCCATCAACATTTTTCCCTTTATCCTCTTTTCAATTTTATTGAAAAAAAAACACAAAAATTTGTGTTTCTCCCACAGCATGTTTAGCATTTACATCACACTGCACATAGATTAGGCAGAATTGACTATTTTCCAACATTTTGCAAATGCCGATCTTAACTGCATTAAAGGGGACCTAATATGCTGATCCTTCTTTTAATACATATTGGTTTGTTGTAACATTGTCCATGCTCAACCTCTGAAAAGTTTCTAAACATTAGATGCAGGGATTTTGCCATAATCCAAGAACGTGATTTCGTGAGCATGAATTCCTCTCTGAACAGCTCCTCCCGAGATCATCACGAGATCTGGGCAAAGCCTGATTTCAGGTTGTGCCGTCCAATTAGTACAGACTTAGCCAGAGCCAACCACTGCACTGGACCCGTCCACACCAGAAACTATTCTAGCAGGCACTAACAACGGCAGATCATACTATGCCTTAGTAGCGTCTGCACTTCTGGAAATAAAAAAGAAGAACCGCAGATCATTTGAGGTGCAATTTTGTCAGTATCTCTCCCAAAGCTACTTGTCCGTTTACTTTTGGACATGAAGAAAAACAAATATTTCTCCTCCAAAAGATGATGCCACCAGAAAACAGTGGGTAGCTTTTTTTTGTTTGCTGGCAGCAAACAGCCACGGCCAAAGGGAACGTTAGCTGTTTGTGCTCAGCATTTCACCAAAGACAGCTTTGTCAATAAAGGATAATTCGACAAAGTATAAGCGTTTTAGCTGCTCCTCAAACCTGAAGCAGTTGGATCGATCAAGCTCTCAGAGCCACAAGCTGTAAGTAACCATATAACAGCAAATAATGGAAGTGAGGCTAACGTGTCACGGGTGGCTAGCAGGACTGCCATCAATAGTTAACACTAAAAACTGGCCTCAAACGCAGGCTTTGTGAAATATCTGAAGGTAAAGCCTGTATCTGTCGCGACTGTCCGTGACTCACAGACACAGAAGCTGTAAGTTTCTTTTACAGAATTAGCCAACCTGACGTGATAGCCAGTTGATTGTGGCTGTAGCACAGTGGCTAACGTAGCCAAGTTACTGTTGCTAATGTTTGTGTCCTAAATATGCAAGAGTGATATCAGGGGAAATTCTACAGAAGGTGTGTGGTCATAAACCTCATTTGAAGCAAACTTTTAATACTTGTTTGTAATTTGGATGTTTGGTACAACTGTTCACAACCTGCTGTCTGTAAAACCGCTCGGTGACCAGCTACTGCATGTTTGTTCGCATGTCGTGCTGATTAAAAATGCTCCTGGTTAACTTGCAGTAATTCTGATCGGTATGCTTGTGTTACTTCAGTAAGCATCAATGTGGCAGTTTCATCATAACGTTGCCCGATTGTAGCCACTGCAGTAAGTGATCACTTCACTTATCCACGACCGGGATCAGCCGGATGCTTCACAAATGTCTTGGCAAGCTCTCTGGTGCTACCATGAAAGTAATGTGAAACGCAGAAGCTCTACCGGTTGACAAATGATTTCTCTGCACTACCTTGACATAATTTCATCCCCCTTTAGAAATTGTTGTGGCTAATAAAAAGCCGAAAAAGGTGGAGATTAAATAGGTAATTCTTTCCTGCAGAAGTGATCAATTCGCTAGCTCCACATAAGCAACTTGTCCGCGCTGACGGAACTTACAGTCTGCAAAACCTTTATAATGTTCATAACATAACCAAGCTCTCTCTAGCTGTCGCATACTATCCGTAAAGCTGCTTTCACATCAGACATGTAATGAATTTTTTGCAGGACAGATTAGCCTACATTCAAAGTCAACGTAAAGACGCAAATACACATTATGGGCATGTCAAGCCGCTTTCACACCAGATGCGAAACTAATTTTTCACGTGACAGATTAGCTACATTCAAAGTCAATGCAAAGATGCAAATACAGGCGTTATGGGCACATTAAGCAGCTTTCACACCGCACACGAAACAAATTTTTCGCGCTACAGATTACATTCAATGTCATGACCGCTTATCGGCTACTGCATGTTAGTTCGCTTGCTCTGCTAATTAAAATATGCTCCAGGTTAACTTATATGTAGCAATTATGGTCGGTATGCTTGTGTTACTTTGGTAAGCATCAATGTGGCAGTTTCATCATAATGTTGCCTGATTGTAGCCACAACAGTTGAAGCTAACCGAAGAGGTGCTGTATGTGTCTGCCGAGTTGGGCTGCAGTTAGATGAGATGTAGATTTTGCAGAGCTTGGGGTACGTTTTTAGGTGCTTATGAAACGATCGCTTCACTTATCCATGACCAGGGTCAGCCTGATACATCTCCAATGTCTGGGCAAGCTCTCTGATACTACCGGTGAAAGCAATATGTACGATGTATAACATGTCCGGTATAACAAACGATTTCTCTGCATTGCCATTGATTGAATATTAAATTATTTCCTGTAAAAGTGATCGATTCTCTAGCACCACATAAGCAACGGTTCACGAAGTCGGAACTTACAGTCTGTTAAACCTGTATTATGTTCATGACTTAACCGGAGCTCTGTCAAGCTCTCCCACGCTATCCACAATACGGCCATTCTCCGCGAGGAAAAACTTGTCATTTCAAAGCGATAAGAACACCATGGGCAATTTCTGAAAAGGCCGTTTAGCTTGGGGCTTTTCCCCCTCCGTCATATACCAGCGCTGAACCTGTTCGTTTCTCCACGCTAACAACACACTACAACTATGCACACGAACCAGCAGGTCCTAATACACACCGAAGCAGTTCATAAGCTGTTGGTCCACTTTTAGCTGCTCCTCACTGTCCATGTTTCCCTCTAAACTCAGACCCACTGGATTTCTACGGTTTCCGGTCTACACTTCGACCCGTTCTACAGACGTGTCTATATGGGATGGATTCTAGCTTCCCCAGCATCCTATCTATGGAGTAGAAAAACGCCTGCACTCACCAACTCTTGCTGTAGCAAACTGTAGCCGATTGCACATTCGTGCTTGAGCTTCTAGACTTTACTGCGTCCTCCACTTTTGCCGTTCTGTTTATTAGAACAAGTTCACTGAAGAACAAGTTCATTAGATCTATACACATGTACTGCGTTAGATCGGAGAGTATGCCCCTCGAGTCCTTTGGGAGACGTGTCAGTTTCACTCTGGAGCCGAATAAGAAAAACTGCGTTCTGCTGCCTCGTCCTGCTTGAATCCGCCCTCCACAGAGCTGGCCAGTCACAGGAAAGTGGGCACACAGGGAGTGGGGGCCATAGCGAAGAACCACCCCAATGAGGCGTTTCTGGTAGATACTACTATGGACTACAAATGGGGTTTTTTGAGGATGGCAATATGAGCAAAATAAGTACTCTTTTTTTAAGTACGATCTGGAGTACTCTAGGTGAGTCAAAGACCAAAATATAAACTTGAAAATATAGCATATTTGGTCACCTTTAAATATTTGACTGACCCTCAGATTTTTAGGTGTTTCTATTTCAGTTTCAGTTTTACCCAGTTTGAAGAGTGCCTTCACTCATTCTAATTTAGGATTCCCAATTGAGGAGGTCAGCAGCACTGCTAGGGCCTGCCTGCTCAGGCGAAAATCAGGCCTGGTGTCTTCTCCACCAAAATATGTCCAGCTCAAAGACACTGAGGCTGACCCTGCAGTACCGGGTTCTGGGCTGGTTTAGGGAAAGAACTTGGTAAATGAAAAAAAGCTGGATATTTATTGTGGAGAACTTGGACTGGTAAAATTCAAAGCCTGTCAATCTACTCAGCCATTTTAAAAATGGCAATGGTTTTCTTTAATATCAAAAGAAGATTCAGTATTTTCAGTGATGAAGAAATATTCTGAACCTTTATGCAAGTAAAAGGTATGACTACTTTGCGTTTTTGCATTTTACTGCTGTAGATGTTAAAGGTTGAGCTGATTTCTACTCAATATACTTCTAGTTTTTGTGATTTGAGCTAAAAAAAAACCCTTTTTTTGCTTTGATTCATTTTCCTGATTTCCATATTGACTTTGGAGTTGGAATGCTGTAAAAGGAATGTCACTCTTAAATGTTTGTTAACAGCATTATCATTCCACATCAACACTTTTTGGGATAGCTACATGGTTTTTACTGTACAGAAAGGGTATGAGAATCTGTATTCTGAAATTTTACTAGCTGGATAAAGCTTGTAATTTAAGAAATAAACTAGGCTTATGCCGGAGGCGACAGCTGGGGGTATATCCCCGAAAGCCCCCAATCCTCCAATTCCCCAATCCTTGAATAGACCTTGAATAGACTTTCATTTGAACTTAATTTCAGGTCAATCTGTCGAATGGTTCTAAAGATATGGCTAAAATGGTAATTTTCCATCACAAAGCACCACCTGGTGGCAAAATATTGAACCATACAGGTATGATGTCATCATGTGACACGTTGTGAGGTGATGACCTTGCAGTTGCACATAGTTTCATGTCAGTTGGATAAAAAGTTCCAAAGATATAGCAAAAATGATGAATTTTATGTGACAAAGCTCCAACTTGTGTCAAACTTTTGAACCAAACAGGTATGATGTCATTGTGGGACACATTCTCGGGTCATGACCTTTCATTTGCACTTGATTTGAGGTCAATCGGACAAATATATTCAGAGATATGATAAAAACAGTGATTTTTCCATTTTTTGGCCCCTGGTGGCCAATCTAGAAATTGTAAATTGTCCAAAATCGAATCAGTTCTTCCTTTTTATAATACTTACTTATATGCAAAACTTGGGATTTCTAATTGCAATTTTACTGCAGTTATCGCGTTAACATGTAAATCAGTTTTTGGCCCCTGATGCCCAATCTAGAGATTGTAAATTATCCAAAATCGAATCGGTTCTTCCTCTTTATAATACTTACTTATGTGCAAAACTTGAAATTTGTAATTGAAATATTACTGAAGTTATTGCGGAAAGGTGATTTTTTTTACAGTTTTTGGCCCCTGGTGGCCAGTCTAGAAATAGTTAATTGTCCAAAATCGAATCAGTTCTTCCTTTTTATGATACTTACTTATATGCAAAAGTTGGAGTTTCTAATTGAAATATTTCTGCAATTATCGCATTAGCACTGAAATCAGTTTTTGGACCCTGGTGGCCAATCTAGAAATTGTAAATTGTCCAAAATCGAATCAGTTCTTCCTCTTTATGATACTTACTTATGTGCAAAATTTGGAATTTGTAATTGAAATATTACTGAAGTTATCGCGTTAACATGTAGTGCGGCAGCGGCGGCGGTCAGACCAAAAACATAATATCCCCCGGAATCCCATTCGGCGTTCGGGATATAATGAGTAGCTGGAAAGAACACAATTTGCCGATAAGATATAGAGGACAAGTAGCATAAATTTGCATAAAATGGGAAGTATAAAAAGTACAGGTATCTAGCATTAGCAGTTAAGTAAAGGCACGAAATTAAGGCCCTGTCACACAGCCCAAAACTGATGGATCACGTATGGAAAACGCACTCAGCTGCTAAGTACGTGCATATTAGTGTAAAAATTTTCCCAAATTTGGATGTATGCGTCGAAAAGAAACTGATAAATAGCGCATGTTCCACTAATAAATCATGCACACATCGCTTAAAAATCACGAATAGAACGCGTACTTCGACGAACAAGCCAAAAAACCACGTGCTTTACTGTGGTGTTCCTTATTTAGCCTGTAGGTAGAGCCCTAGGCAAGGCGATGTGTGCTCCTGTGGAGGGGGGTTAAACGGTGGACGTAAAGGACTCGGTCAAGCATTCAAGTAGGCTCCTGTTAAGGCCCTGTCACACAGCAAAAACGCATAAAAAGCGCATAAAAAGCGCATAAAATCTAGGTTATACGCGATTGTGCGTGGAAAATGCGTGATATACGTAAATCATTAGTGGAGCCTGCGAAAGTCATAAGTTTTTATGCGTCAAAAGCGGGGGCGGGGGTGGGCTTGCGCACTCGTACACGAAAATCGTTTTGAACTGCTCAAAAATTTAGGCTTTGCGTGATTTTGGAAGTGGGCGGGGCCTCTGCGTAAATCGTGCGTGGAATATGCGTTCTTAAAGCGTGAAACATGCGTCTTGTGCGTGTTAAGGACGTGTTTTATGCGTCTGTTCTGCGTTTTTGCTGCGGGATTCTGGTGATGTTAGCGTCTATTCCGCGCATGTTCACGCACTTTCCACACATTTAAAGCGGATGTATCGCAGACATTTCACTAACCATTCACTTTCAGAACGCGTATATGTTGTGTAGTAGTGAGGTCGGACTGGCTTGAATTACCTTACTTTATTTTCAAACTCATCTACCTAACAGGAGCCTACTTGAATGCTTGACCGAGTCCTTTACGTCCACCGTTTAACCCCCCTCCACAGGACCACACATTGCCTTGCCTAGGGCTCCACCTACAGGCTAAATAAGGAACACCACAGTATAGCACGTGGTTTTTTGGCCTGTTCGTCGAAGTACGTGTTCTATTCGGGATTTTTAAGTGATGTGTGCATGATTTATTAGAGGAACATGCGTTATTTATCAGTTTCTTTTCGATGCATACATCCAAATTTGGGAAAATATTTACACTAACATGCACGTACTTTGCAGCTAAGTGTGTTTTCCATACGCGATCCATCAGTTTTGGGCTGTGTGACAGGGCCTTAAATTTTTGTGCAGTTCAAAACAATTTTCGCGTACGAGTGCACAAGGCCACCCCCGCCCCCACTTTGACGCATAAAAACTTATGACTTCCGCAGACTCCACTAATGATTTACGCATTTCACGCATTTTCCACGCACAATCGTTTATAACCTAGATTTTATGCGTTTTTTATGCGCTTTTTCTGAGTTTTCCGCTGTGTGACAAGGCCTTTACATTCCACCCCTGGTTATTTTGAATAAATGGCTTTATGGTCAAAGTGAAATGGTACTAGCCATTCATTAATTAGGCTGACGGGAGTAGTCTGATTAGCGACTTTTAAGTTTTGGCTTTAAGTACAAACCTCAACATTTATTTTACCTGGACGTGGCTCTCTCAGAAAAATCACCCGTCGGTGGCAAAGCATCTCTTCCATCTCCTCCAATAATTGAAAAAAAAAAAAAAAACAAACAAAAATTCCGTCTCGCAATTTACGCTGCAGGGTTCAGATTGTCGCCTGTTGCTGTCAAGGTTGCTAGGCGACGAGAGCAGGGCTTCCAGACACGAAGGTAAGGGCAGGAACAACACGAGATGCCAACTGCGAATCCTACGTGGACTAGACCATCTCATTATGAAGATCATTCGGTTTGGCCTTCGAGGGATGCAGCCGCTGAATTGGGACACAGCCACAGTATAAGAAATTGTTCTCATCCATGGTCTTCAACTTTGTTAGTTCAGGGTTAAAGCCTTGTTAATATAAGATAGTGATTGTCGATGATTGATGTATTGCATTTATGTTGTTCCTATTCGACTCAAATTCTGTAAGAGCAGAATCAGTGACTTTTATGATTTTTGTTTGGTGTCTCCTGTGGGCAGGCTCAGGACTGAATGATGGCCAGTGGCATGATGTGCGGCTTTTGGCCAAGGAAAATTTTACCATGTTAACCATTGACGGAGATGATGCATCAGCAGTGCGGACCAATACCCCAATTCAGATTTATACGGGAGGCATGTACTACTTTGGAGGTAGGTATTTACATACTCATTATTTATCTCTGAATTATGATTGTATGATTTATTTTGTTGCCCATCTTACTGCTGCAGCAGTTTGCAAGAGTGGTAGACCTAATTATGTTTGCTATTTTTCCAGCTCTGAACTGCAGCTACTCTTTCAAAATGGCAATTTCTATATGTGTATTTGTATTTTCACTCCTAAAAATGAAACTTGATGAACTGATGTGAAAATCTACATTTTCTCATTTAGCTTATTGTGATTGAATATGACTGAACAGCAAAAATTAAAAATGAAATGTGTAAACAACTTATGACATGGCACAGCATAGTTTACCTATTTCCATTGTTATTTCATTAATGGGGTGGAGGCAGTGGAGCTAGTTTTGGCAGACAACTCGAGACATGCACTCATTCTCAGTGTCGTTGCCAGGCTTGGCCCAATCCCAAACCAGCAACCTTATCCCCTTGCCCTATCCACTCCCCTTCTGTTTGCGCAATTACACAGAGGGTTGGCTGAATTAAGTGTCATTTCTAACCAATTAGGGGCTGAATGGAATTGAGTTATAAACCCTCCACAATGAGTCTACACCAATGCCTGCTTATGAACCAGACTCCTTCCAAGTGCCAGGCTTGTTTTGTGTCCAGGATGGAGGAAACACCACAAATCTACAACAGAGTTCTGTGCAGCTCTTTCTCAAAAATCGACAATAAATTGCCAAACCTCAAACAGGCATTTGATTTACCATGTTATTCGCACATTGTGGAATGAGGGGTTACTTCATGTTTTGGAACATGCAATTGTATGCCTGACAAAATGTGGCGTGTGACGTTTTTGTTTATTGAATCAACGATTGTTCATTTTCACTGTGTGCCATGTCATTGCACATACACCTTCACCTTTTTCAATGCTGAGTATGAAATATCTTTTACATTAATATTTATTTAATTAGAATATCCTCTTTGAAATATTTTGGGTGAGAGATGTATCATTAAGAATCTGGACTGTCATGTACAACTTCCATTGGTAGGCATGGTGATGACTACCTCTGCTTTCCATTGGATAAAGCATTAGGGCATCCCAAAGTTGATATTGGTATTTACACCCTTCTGCTTAATGAAGTTTCCTCCATTGCTGCAAAGGAGAATTCAGATGGAGTGATACTCTGTTCTGAAGAGCCAGTGGAGAGGGAGCGGTCTGGGAAAGTGCTCACCTAGTTTACTTTAGTGTTCTGCCTTTGCTACATCATTCTCTGCCTCTGTAAAGGTTTAGTCCCGCCGGATGCAACAAGCAATCCGGCGGGCACTGGAACCATGTACCCAAAGGCTGAAAAAGGGACCCACTCGCACAGGCTGGTAAGAAAAATAGAAGACATTTAATAAATATACCTCTTAAAAATGACAAAGAGACAGGGGAGCAGCAGCAACACACACAGAGCTAAAATACCAGAATGCAGCAGCTCTTAAATACTCTAAATCTCGCCTCCATATCTATAAGCAACAGGTGTGACTTGTTGAAGTGGAGGAGAAGACAGCAGGAAGGGGACTGCAGGGCAGAACCATCACAGCGGCTGTCTGCAAAATTGCCCACCACTGCATTACTTTAGTCTGCTGCTAGTTTAGATTGCATCTCTACAGCAGCCTCCATCTGTGGGCTCAGAATTTCACCCAAGGAAAGGGGGTGGGGCGCTTGGGGGTGAGGCTGTATTTTGACACTCCTGGTCTCTTCTCCTGCTGTGCCTAGTAGGCAGCAGGGCATGAACCCGGATGCCAAACTATCATTGGATCAACTTGGCAGCGGGGTAGCCTAGTGGTAGGTTGCTTGACTGGTAACCAAAAAATTGCTGATCAAAGCCCCTGGTGGAGCTTACAACTCTAACTTGAGCTGGGGAGATTAAATTGGGGAGGACTCAATTGGCCCTTAAGTAAGGCTTTTAACCCAAAATCCCCCAGGGGTGTTAATGCTTTCTTTCTAACCCTAGTAACTTGAAAATGTTCCATCTGGGATTTCTCCAGGTTCAACATGTTCTCAATTGTACTTTCACTTAATTAAAGGTTAAAATGTTATTACTGCAATTAACTGTTTGTAGTGTATGTGAGTAGGCTGACTGAAATTAAGTTTCATTGGTGAGAAGGGGGTTTATAATTTAAAATTTATCTTCCAATATCACAAATGCATATGCTGCACATGCCCAGCAACCCAATGTGTCATCAGCAACATGGCTGCCGCCATTATATGGAATTACTGTTATGATTTGGAAGCATTGAGAGCTCTTTTTGCTGCTCTCGTCCGGGACAATATCGTTTTGCTCCCAATCGGATTCCTGGGCCAGCTGGCATTAATAAGGGGCGCTGCCCGGACTGTATTTAAGCTCCAGTTGCGCCTCGCTTCCGTTGCTAGAGTGTCAGTGTCTCATTTGCGCTTTAGCCAGTAAGGTCTCGAGAGAGAGTATTGTTAAGGACTTCAGTTGCATGTTTGAGGTTTAGTGGTAATTATAAAAGGAATCTTTGTTTTATTTTCCCTTCTCTTTTTGTACCTTCGAGCTTGCCTGCTTTCTACCTCGGACGACTTCCTGGTCCGTTGGTAGCGCGAGTCTCGCATTTTTATTCTGTCTGAGTCTCTCCATTCTCAGCTGTTTTTGCCTTTTAATTCTGGCCTCTGCTTTAACATTGGACGGTCGCTCGCTGGGAACGGGAGTTATAACCGAAGTTTCAGAGCCACTAAAAATGTTCATTTCCTTTGGTGGCCACTCTGAGGAGATTCGGTTTTTTATTATCAGGTCCCCTACTTTTTCTATTGTTTTAGGACATTCATGGTTACAGGAACATAAACCTTCTATCAGTTGGGGGGAAGAGAATAATCTTATCGTCCACTGGGGTCCCAAGTGTAACTCTCATTGTAGAGCTAATGAGACTTGTTTTTCCGGACGTCAAGCGATGGGGAAGGCTGACACCGAGAGCGAGTGTGAGGAAGTTATCTCACCGTACCCTCCTAGACTAGAAAAAGGGGCAGAGGAGGGGTAGGAATGGGATCCTCAATTTGACTGGCGACAGCCAGAGAACGGTTACCTTTTAGAGGATTTTAGCGATTCTGAATCAGTCACGGAGACATTAGATTTGGAGCAGGGTGAGGAATTTGGGGCTACCGTGAACTATGACTTGCCTTCTAATGTTCCCAGGGATTACGCTGATCTCGCTGAGGTTTTTAGTAAGCAACGAGCATCGACGTTACCTCCTCATTGTCTGTACAACAGCGAAATCTATCTCTATCCTGGGACAACTCCGCCTAGGGGTTTGGTATATTCCCTGTCAGGACCTGAGCGTAAGGCCATGCGAGAATATATTCAGGAGGCTCTCGCCAATGGTTTTATTCGGCCATACACGTCCCCTGCCGGAGCGGGATTTTTTTTTGTGGGGAAGAAGGATGGCGGTCTGAGACCCTGTATTGATTCTACGGGTTTGAATAAAGTCACCATTAAAAACCGATACCCCCTTCCGTTAATGAATTCCGCGTTTGAACGTCTGCAGGAGGTGTCATTTTTTACGAAGCTAGATCTTCGTAATGCTTATAATTTGATTCGCATTCGGGAGGGGGACTAATGAAAAACGGATTTTAACAGTCATGACGAGCACTATGAATATTTGGTCTTACCATTCAGGCTGGTTAACACCCCCTCAGTGTTTCAGGCATTCGTCAATGATGTGCTCCGAGAGATGTTGGAGAAATTCGTTTATCTTGACGATATTTTGATTTTTTTCTTCAACACTCTCAGAGCACTAACAAGACGTCTGACGTGTGCTTGAGGCCCTCCTCATTGCCAAATTTTTTGTTGAAGCCGAAAAATGTGTTTTTCACGCCCAAACTACCTCGTTCTTGGGCTTACTTAATGCCAGCTGGCATTAATTGGGGGCGTTGCCCGGACTCTATCTAACTTCCTGTTCCACTTTACTTTTGTTGCCTGAGTGTCAGTGTCTCATTTGCGCTTTAGCCGGTAAGGTCTCAAGACAGAGTATTCTTAAGGACTTTAGTTGGATATTTGAGGTTTAGTGGTAGTTAGAAAGGGAATCTTTGTTTTATTTTCCCTTTTCTTTTTGTACCCTTGAGCTCGCCTGCTTTCTACCTCGGACGACTTCCAGGTCCGTTGGCAGCGCGAGTCTCGCATTCTTAATCTGTTTGAGTCTCTCCATTCTCGGCAGGTTTTGCCTTTTAATTCTGGCTGGTGTTTTTGCGTCCAATATTTAACACCCACCATAATTACCATGTGTAGTGATAGTACAGAAACTCTAAATTTCCTTGACTTGATGTACGCTTGAAGTTTTCACTCACCGAATGTGTCTTTGGGCACCCAAACTTCAACGTAAGCCAAAATGTCACTGATTTTATACGATATTGGTGGAGGTTGAATGTGGAATTCTTTCCTCAATAAATTGCAAGTAAAACATATGTTTGTGCTTGCATTGCCGTATTACCGATGAAGGTCAACTTCTGGAAAGATTATATTATACATGCCGTAATTTGAAATTGCTTTGTCACCGTATACTTGTGTTTCCAATGTTTGTTTTTGGTATCACTCAATCACTTAGCTAGGCTTCCTCTAACAAAGACAATAAATATAAAAATAACAATGAGAACGGCGATTTCCAGAAGTGATTATTGCACAAAAAACTGCAATTTATTGTGCGATGGTCAAGATCCGGAGTGTCCGGCTTTAGAGTTCGAGGATCGACTGACATTGGACTAGACAACCAGAACATCGCTGATATTTTCAGAATCTAAAAAATTTGCGATTCAGGGTCAATTAGAGAATAGTCTCAACTCTCAAGTGTATTATGGTCTTCAAACCGTTATATCGAGGGATTTTTGGCACTTTTTTGTATCGCTGTAGTGCACTGATTTGCAAATATTAGCAGTACTCAAACGAATGAACACTGACAACATCGATTCTATGACAAGCCAGGATTCTAGACAATACTTGGCCTGGGATTTCTCTTTGTCCACGGTACTGAGGGGCTTTGAAATTTCAAGTTTATATTGTTTGAAATTAATTATGAAGAAAAAGTTACTTTATGTTTTACTGAAGGGCTTGTGTCATCTGTCTAATATTTTTAGGGATAACTGATTATCATTATAATTTAAGTTAAATTAGCATAGGTGTGAGTTTCAGTTGTAGAAAACCAAATAAGAGATCTTATTGACGCTATAAATTAAAGAAAAAACAGGATGTCTAATAAAAGATGCAGAGGATTAGTAACCCTGAGTGTTATTAGTCCAAAAAAAATCCAGTTTCCATCCCTGCATATGTATGCACTCTTAAAGGCAGGTAAGATTCTAAAGCTTGCAGAATTTTAAAGTAGCATCCTCTTAGATCTCTGCCTAAGCCCTCCCCCTGCCCTCGGGGGTCCTTCCAAAGCCACACTCTACATACAGTCTAACAGTGTACTCAGGTTGTGTAGTCAATCCATGTTTCAACGGTGTAAAAGTCGAGTGATCCCCCTCACGACTACATAATAATAATAAACAGACCCTGTATAAGCACATTTGTGAAAAGCTGATATGTAGCTTATGTTTAGACACGGCTGTAGGACTCTTTGTACCTGGAGTTTTTGTCCCTGGGCTTTTCGTCCCAAAATTTTTTATCCCCGGACTTTTCATTCCCTACAAATTTTCATCCCTGGAATCTTCGTCACCATGGATATTTTGTCTTCATTATCTTCTCATTCCCAGGCTCTTCGTCCGTGATATGTGGTCCCCAATAATGCATTGCCCTCTTCCTGCATTATAACCCTAACCCTTTTTGTTCTTTTGTTCGTCTGTTCATCCATCTGTCAACAATAGCGGCATTTTTCGCTATCATTAGGGGACAAAAAAATCAGAAGATGAAAGATTCCAGGGACGAAATGAGTCCGGGGATTAGGGTCCGGGTACGAAAAATCCAGGGACAAAAAACCTTTGGACGAGAAGTCCTGAAACCTTGTGACACCAGCAACCATATAACGTTACACAAGTTAGGGTTTTGTCAGAAAGGTATGCGCAAATAAGCATTAGCTTCTGTAACTTACTAGTCTGGATAGACAGGGAAGCTAATTAGCATTGTGATGTTATGACTAACGTAACAGAAATAGTTACTTTGGGTGAACAATCCTCCACAAAAAACAAAACAACAACTTAGCTGTCAAACAGAAAGATAGTATCACTTTTCAGGCCTTCCAATTCCCTAAGCCACCTCCATCACTGGAAAGCTACACCAATATTGACTTGCATTTGTTCTCTTGCTGCACCTGCAGCCTTTTTAGTCGAAGCTTTCTCTGCTTCGGACTTTCTTGTCCTGTCCTCTCTGGCTGGGCGAGCAGTCAAAAGTAACCATGGCAGTTTTAGTTTGGGCAGAGTTTGAACTGCCCCAGGGCACTATCGTTTGGTCAGAAACCACACTGTAAATAATACATGCAGAACTAAAGCCTGTCAGTCCATATGTACCTCTTCAGGGATGCACTCTAGTCAATCAAAAGTTCTTGGGCACGCATTACATCGCACCCGAGAGTTGCCTCTTTAGCAATACACTCTGCCCACGACCATTCTCGGGTACACATCTAACAACCTTGTCTCTTTTAGATTTGATAGCGGAATAACTTTCCTCTAGCAGCGATGACGCACTCGGATTTCAAGCTCTAACAAGGCAAGGCTAGAGTATGCACAGGGAGGCAAGAAGGCTTGTCAAAGGGTTCTTTCCATCCGGACCGCGAGGTAATGATTGGTTTGCATTTACAGTATGCAGGATTACAGGAGCTGCAGATGACGGTCCTTTTTCAGAATTCATAAGTCATTTATTGCTGTTGAACAGCAATGATCATTTCAAAAAAATATCACAAAAACTGTGTATTTGGTCATTTTATCTACCCTGCCTTTACCAATTAGTTAGCGCTATTGCAGGAGGACACATGATTGGAATTGCTTTCATGCAAGGAAGAGTTTCTGCTGGCTCTTGCTTTCAAGCAAAAGCTATTGGTATTACTACAGCCAATCCTGTATGAGCCTCACAGGCTACCTACCAGTGTCACTGCAGGCACAGTCAGTATCTGATTACATGCTGTGAAGCGCATCATTGCACTGGGAAAACATGCTTTACCTGAATGCACCCTTGATAGCTCTGTTTAATTCCTTATTACCTTACTTTGATTATACATTAAGGCAGTCCAGAGAGTATAAGCAAGATGTAAAGAACTGAAAATCTAAAAGGTATTTATTTTCCTTAATTGAGCTTCATTTTCCAAAACTGAGCTGAAAGAAAAAAATGTTTTAGATGTGTTGGCTCAGCCTATTGTCTTCCTTTGTTTTTGCGCAAAGACTGTCTTTGCAGTTGGAGTGTAGAGTGCCAGAGATATTTACATTACAATACCATGACTTCTCTATTATGAGCTAAAATATGACACCACTGAGAATTTATAATGCGAGAAAAAAATTTATTATAAAAATTATTTTTAACTGAACTTTCATTGAAACTCAATAACATGAAGTCTTTCCAATAAATGAGTCTCTTCAAACGGCAGATTTGAAATCTAAGGAGCTGAGAAGTTTTTTTTTTTTCCCCCCCCACCTCAGCCATTTTTAGGTTGTACATGTTATATTGCAATGATGGAAAGGCATGGTCCTTCAGGAGCATAATGAGTTACATTTATATCATGACATGTGCTATGAGTGCAGCTTGGGGCACATCTCAAATCACATTATACACGGACATGAATTGACATGATAAAATATCATAAAAATAAAATATACAGCTAATATAACTGTTAGGGTTCTGTGTTTTGATGTCATGCCATGAGTTCAGTCCTTCTCCCCAGTCTGGGTGCCTACATGATTCTGGTGATTTCAGTGGTTTCTGGTGTTTCATATTATTACTTCAATTCTGGTTTACTTCCTTCGCCTTGCTGTCCTAGATCACTAATAATACTAACATTTATATTTAGTATCATAGTTTACTAACCTAAGTAATCTATGTATATATTACTAACTAACGAGCACTTGGGTTAATTTGTTAAGCTGCACCATTACTAATTGCCACTAATTCAATCTCAGCTATTGCCCTGTTCTAGTCTCCGCCTCTTGCTTTCCTTTCCCTGGATCTCCCTGCGTTTCCGCGAGATCTCTCGCACTTGCTTAATTGCTATCCTACACTCTTTGTCTGTGCACTTAGAACACCTTGATCGGAGCTGCACATCTGTCATAGGTTGTCTGCGTGGATCCTGTCCGTTTGCCAATTGTTTTGTTTTAGGACCTCCCCATGTGCGCCTACCTCTGTAATTATTTAAATTCACCTGTTCCCTGCATAGCATGTGACTTCCCTTTTATCTATTTAAAGTCATCACTGCAGTTCATTCTCAGAACATTGATCAATATCATTTGTGCAGAGCTCCTCGTATGCCTTTTGTTTATTGCTTCTTAACGACTGTTTTGTCTGACCTCGAGATTGCCGTGCCCAACAATTCCTGTTTTGTCTTTTTGGATTTTGACCTGTTTTGTACGACCATGATGTCTGTTTTGGATTTCCTGTGTATGACCAACCTTTCTGGATTTCGACTACGATTTTTGGCTTGCTATGTGCTTTTGCACATCTGCCTTACTGGTTTTGACCCCTGCCTGTCTTTTCGACTTTGCTTTTTGGATTATTGTTTTTGGCTTGGCAATTCTTCTGTCTTCTGGTCCTGACCCTTTTTACAATAAAGGCTTAAGATTTTTGGAATTCCTGTTCTCACGAGTGGTTTCTGAATGCACCCTCGCAATAACATTTTTGTATGTATGGAAAA
Source organism: Gymnothorax reevesii (assembly GCA_029721435.1). Classification (NCBI taxonomy): domain Eukaryota; kingdom Metazoa; phylum Chordata; class Actinopteri; order Anguilliformes; family Muraenidae; genus Gymnothorax; species Gymnothorax reevesii. The sequence continues at coordinate 89,520,242 of CM056575.1, forward strand.
AGCATAACATACTGATTTGTTTTGATCTATACTATGTGCAGTTTGTATCAAATGGTTACTCATTTAATTCAGAACAGCAGCATTTCATCAAATGGTCATCCTGCTCACACAAATACGCGATTTGAAATCAATAACTTATGCAGTGCACTTTGTGGAGAGTAGGGCTGCTCTCCTTAATAAATTTTTATCATCTGAAGAACCAGTTAAGGTGGAGAAAAGGCCGAGACCATGGCAGCTGCCCAAGTCTAGCTTTGACCATACCTTTCCTTTCAACGGTCTGAAAATCAAATTTTAAAAAAAATTCCTCACTGTCCTTACTGATCTTACTATTTTCAATTACTGTCATTTTTAAGAATGGTAATTTATTTATGACTTTACTCATTTTAAAAATAATAGGGCATTGTTCACACATAAGAACAGTTTAACCCCATCAGTATATGATATTATTGTCATTTTGGAGACCCAGAGCATTGTACAACAGAAAGTGCGTTTAAAAGAACAAAAGTTCATAGAACCCATGAGGATGGTAACATTCCAAAAAAACAGAAGTTACAATACTTAGGATGTTGCTCTGTGGAATACCTGCAAAACAAATGCATCAATGTAATCAATTCATTAAGACGAATATCTGGCTGAAAGCTTGCACAAAACCATGCAATTCAATTCATTAAACCTTATGCCATTTGAAAATTCGGCAGGGGGAAAGAGGAACAGTTGAAAGAGTTAGGTCTCCAAAATTTGCTTTGAGGTGGTGAGAGTCTCAGCTTTTCAGACCTCTGTGAAATGGTCACACCTATTCATGGGAGCCAGAATGTACAGGAGACGTGGTCACGCGGCATGGAATGGAGAGAATGATGTGCCAGGCGACCAACAGTTGCTAGACTGAGTGATCTGGCGGGTGTGTAGGGTTGATTTCCAGAAGATAAGCTGGGGCTGTAGCCTTAGTAACCTGGTATGCCAGTACCAATGTTTCACATTTGATGCGAGCATCAACAGGCAGCCAGTAGAGGGCAGTGAGAACGGGGGTGACTGGGAATGCCAAGGGAGGCTGTACAGTATACCAACATCAACTAGGACTATGCACCCTATTACAAAGTTCTCGAATAATGTCAATGTACAATGATCTCCATCAATCAATCTAAGTGGCTAGCTATATAATTAGCAGGTTGTGAGACGCTTTCTGCCATGTAGAGGAGTAGACCAGACGCGCTCAAACCCCACTATGGAAAAGGACTATAAAGGTGCTCAACAGCATAGACAGTTCAATGTAGAGAAAAGCGCACCTTACCAAAAAAAATCAATAAGGACTATTCCGGTAAAAAGCAAAAGCTGGAGTGCACAAAGCTCAGGACACAATCTCTTTATTGAAAGGACTGAGGCTTTGACGTCCACTGACCTCTTCCTCAGAGTCAGATGGTGCATGAAAGATGACGCACCAGGGGCTTTTAAATACCCGTACAAGGTACGCATGCAATGGTAAAATAACATGATAATAGAAACATATTTCATAGCATCAAGAAAGAAAACCAGCAAAATGGTAATATTGCCTTCTGTACATAGCACAAATACAAAGACAAAATAGAAAAATGAAGACGTGCGTAAATTATAGAAAACAAGTCAAACTGAGGCAATCATTTAACCCATTAGGCTCGACACAATTCAAAGTGTGTGTCCAGAAAGCTTCCGGGCGGAGCAATTTCTGGACTATGTCTCCACCCCTCGAAGACACTCGCACTTTTTCAATCCCCCAGAATTTCAGAGACGAGACTGACCCATGATTGACTCTGGCGTGATGACATGCGATAGCATAATCCATTTTTCTTGTACGGATAGCAGTCTTGTGTTCAGCTATGCGCTGTTTTAAAGCTCTCTTGGTCTGGCCAATGTAAATATTAGAGCAAATACATTTTAACATGTTCACTACATGGGTGGTGTTACAATTGATGAATTCTTTTATTTGGTATTTTTCCCCTGTCCGCGGGTGACAGAAAAACTTTGTCTCGTGAGAAGTAGAACAGTGGACACATCGACCACACCGGTAAAACCCACGGGGGGCGTAGGCAGCCACGTAGACAAACTTTGTGGCCGTGTCACATTGTTGTGGACTACTCTGTCTTTAATGTTGCTCGATCTACGGAAGCATACATGGGGAGGTTCGTACGTGAAAGTACTTAGCTGAGGGTCGCTCTGTAGAATAGACTGATATTTTCGGTCAATGTTTTTGATTTTGTCAGCAGCCGGACTGTATTCTTTTGAAAAGAAGATATGAGAGGGAGCTGCCCTCCCATATTTTTGGGAAAGCAAGGGCTTCCTATCAGTTTGGCTGGCTCGGATAATCGCGATGTCAACAATAACATTGCTGTGGCCTCTCTGGAGAAACCTATCCCGCATTTTACAGACATTGTTTTCAAACTTCTGGTCAGTACTGCAATTGCGCCTCCAGCGCTCTTAACAAAGTATTTTTGCTCAGGGGTTTGCGGAAAATGGTGCATTCTAGCTTCCTGTTCGCACCTTTAAAAATGGTGAGGTCCAAAAAGTTAATAGTTGTCGTGCTCTGTTCATCAATAAAACTCAAATGGCTGTCAATAGAGTTCATATACTTTAGAAAACTGTCAAATTCCTCAATGGTGCCATCCCAAAATAGCAATATATCATCTATGTACCTACGCCATAGCAAAATTTTGGATAGAAAAGGGTTAGTGGTATTGCGAATAAACTTTTCCTCCCAATGACCCATGCACAAATTTGCATAATTGGGTGCAAAGGTGGCACCCACAGCAGTGCCCTGTGTCTGTTGATAAAAACAGCCATTGTACTGAAAATAATTCCTTATAAGTGCCATTTCCGTAAGAAATATAAGAAATTCAGAGGGAGGTAATATACCTAATGGGCGCGAAGAAAGATAGTGTGACAGAACCTCAAGACCACCTTTGTGGGGAATATTTGTGTACAAGCTCTGCACATGATAATGATAATGTCCATTATCAAATTCAGCATAAATGTCTAGAAAGGTTTCAAACTGCAATGAAAAACTCCATGACAAAATTCAGGCTTGGATACATTGTCACCAAAACTTTATTTATTCATTTATTTATTTTAGGGCAACTTATTTCAGCAAAGATATGATGGATCATTAAATAATTAATTTTGATTGTGCTTCAGTCCCATTTGAGTTGTCTCAATGAGTTTTCTGTGTAGTAAAAACAGTTGGATATAAATAGGTGCTAGAGTCAAGGATGTCCCTGAAATTTTCTGAAATCAAAGAATTATGAAGAAAAAAGTGAAACATTTTTTTAAAAATCATTTTTGAAGAAACTGCCCCATTTCTTTTTATCGTCTTGGAATGGCAGGCCACCTGCTTATAGACACAATGCTTTATAAAGTGTTTAGACCCATAAATACCACACACTGCTTAGTCGTGTTGAAATATGGCAGCATTGCACCCTCTTGGCTCAGGGTAAGCTAGAAATGAGATTTTCGCCACCCTTGACGTCACTCTGTGATTTTCGCGTCATCACAAAGTTCCGGAAAAGCTTGAGGCGGGGCTCCAAAATCCAAAACACTATGTTTCTAACATAAATATCAAGACCATTTTTTGGGGGGCTTGTCTCCCCCATTCAACTTTTTTCCTAAAAGTAGCTGTTGCTTTTTCATCATGCCATTCCATTAAATGTGTAATTTAAATTAAATTGGCAGTTCTAATGTGAACTTAATTAATCTTAATTAATCAGCTTCTGCTGAAATCTTCAAAATTAAAATATATGTTACTTTGAATTAACATGATTTCCCAGGCTCTCCTCAAATATAGCGACTCATTATTAAATGAGTTATTCAGGATCGGTTAACCAACATCTTCAGAGAGTGGGAATGGCCTGAGCAATTATTTTGGGGAAAGACTGCATTCAATATGAACAAAACCATAAATATTTAAAACAACAAACAAAACCTGCACGGGCTCTGACACTCGATATTTTTCTGGTATCATTCGCGAATGAATATTTCTGATTTCATCAATGTTTTATGAATTATGCAGCGCGTGTGGGTATTCATTAATCTGCCAGACATTTTTTTTTCTAGAGGCTCAGAGCAGCGGCTCTTCAAGCACAAATGGGTGTCCCCTCAGGATCATTAATGGGCCGAATGATTTTAAAGGCCAAAAAAAAAAGGAGCGCAAGTGTAGATTGGAGTCTTGAATCTAACCACTGAGAGCTGTCTATCTATTTATTGATCACTCACAGCCCCTGGCACTTTCCCAGATATTTCTGATAGTTGGCAGCCTGGAGACATCTCTGAGCAGATACTTCCAAAGCAAGGCTGTGCGTTTGGATCAGATATTGTAATCTGAGAAAAAGCTTCTTCAGGCGTACGCACCAATGAGAAAGGGAGCCACTGCGGAGGTGCTCTGTTCCTGAGCTCAACAGGGCAGGGATGGATGCTCAGACAGGTGGAGGAGGCTAACTTGCCAGCTGGTCTCCAAAATACTTGTGGAATTTTTCCGCTGTATGACAGCAAATAGCTTGCAGAGACAACATCAGAAACCTGTGAACATCTTAAACAGATCGCTTCCCTTAGGATTTTGTAATCTGTGTGTGAACCATCAAGGGGGCTGCATGATATTTTGTGAAGACGCAGACAGATGTGATGTTTCGAAAACCCACTGAAGCATTCTTTTGCTTTGTTTCCTCTCAATTTTCATTTAAACTCGATCATCAGAATGGAACTGATGAGAGAAAGTTTTTTTTCATTTAAATTCTTATTGTACAGTTGTTTACATTCACTGAATGAAGTTTATTTCTCCAAGGACCTCTCATAGTGTCTTCAGGTTTTTGTCCCCATTTGTCTGTCAGTCTGCCTCCTAGTAAGCAAAATTTCAATAAAACTATTGTAATGACTTTGATGAAACTTTGTGGAAAGGTTAAACTGTATATGACTATGAGAGGCGATTAAATTTTCACAGGTGAAGGTAAAAGTCAACGTCACAGAAAATGTCAAAAATGATTGTGCTGGTGGAGTGATACACTCTACCCAGTGCCCTTCTTGTAGCTCAGTATGAACTTGGTGGAAGTGTGAAATGTTTACTGGCACACATCAACATCATTTTCAAGGACTGTGTTATAAAATACTTTTGATATAGAGCAGAGGTGTCAAACTGGTCCGTAAAAGGGCTGAGGGGCTGCAGGTTTTTATTCCAACTAAGCAGAAGCACACCTGATAAACTAATTTAATCAACTGATCTCAGTCTGCACAGATGATTTGTTGTATCAGGTGTGTTTCTCCTGTTGGAATGAAAATCTGCAACCCCTCGGCCCTTTTATGGACCTGTATGACACCCCTGATATAGAGGGTCACCATCTCTCATAGAATGTCATCATCTTGCAACATATCCTCTCCATATGTAGCTCTGTGGACCAAGCTTAAAACCTTAAATGGATATTTAAACATTTTGGCAAATTGGCCTATTGCCATAATCCCAATAGTCTTATGAGTAGGTACATTACTTTCAGTTACCTGTGCCTGTTGTTTTGAGACTGGGGGGTGGGGGGATGCACTGCACTGTGCACTGTCAATCAGCCTAGCGGGTTACTCAAGAAAGTAGTTCCGAGCATTTGCTTCATGTGTCGTAATGTTACGTAATTATACATTATTATTTCATAGCGAGATGAATGTGCAGGTCACAACTTGTCCACGGGAGAGTTTTGGAGCAGTTGGATTGTGTATTTGATGAGTTTTGAAGCAGCGAGGGACCTGTACCGTTCACTTTCGTTATGTTCACTGAGAAGCTCGCGTCTACCCTCCCCCGAATCTCAAAACAACAGGCACGGATAACTAAAGGTAATGTACCTACTCATATGACTGTAGGGCTTATGGCGATAGGCCAATTCGCCAAAATGTTGAAATATCCCTTTGACAGCCTCACACTATGCCATGAATTAATAGATACAATATAAATATTTATTTGCTCATTCAAGACATTCAACTCAGGATGTGTCTCTATTACTCCAGATCCATTTCTGTGGAGGTGGCTTGTGATGTTGAGGGTTATGACCCTCATGAGTTACAGTCAGTGTTTGCTTAAAATGCACTTCAACTTAGCAAATTCTTACAGCCCAAATAATTGAGCTCCAGCTGTGCTGCAATACGTATTATTAGACATTTTGGAAATGCTGGTTTAAATGAAATTACCGTTCAGGGTTATTTTATTCTGGTGTTTCAGGCAACGCTTTTATCCAAAGTATCGCAGTACTTGTGCGTACTCAGGCAATGCACGTGAAAGGAAGTGCATGCTTACTATGAACTTGACAAAGTCAATGGTATTGCTTTGTCATCATTCTGTGTTTGTTATTGATTTTTGGCGATGAGAGCTTTCTACCTCTGCCATAATGTTTTCTACCTCTACCTGACAAAGCTGTGGAAAAAAATCTGAAGGCCATTATAATTTAATAATAAATGGTAAATATGGACAACTATATATTGTACCCTGTATGACTGTAAATTTTAGGGCATTTGAGCGCCTGAGAATGAGGGAGGGGACAAGTTTTTTTCCTGCTGTGAGAGGATTGCGCACATTTTGATTTTTTGTCAGGCTGAACCCATTTATTTGAACATCTCAAATAATAGAGCATGCACAGGTGAAACACAGCCCTTTAGAGCAAGAGTTTCAGATATCAAATTAGTTTTTATTATTACAATTATTCCATTAATTACTCTTCTAATTACTTCTGAGCAATGAGACAACACACATTAAGAGAATTTGCACCATAGCATATGCTTGTATTTCAAATATAAACTTTGAATTTGCTCCAAGGAGTGCTGTATGCAGCAGCTGAAGATAAGCCTGGGTCCTCACGACCGATGTGTCTCACAGGTTACTTCCTGCGCTCCAGCCCTGCACCCTCACAGCGCTCTTTTCAAGGCTGCATGCAGCTGATTCACGTGGATGGGCAACTGGCTGACCTGCACGCAGTGGAACAAGATCGGCTGGGGGCCTTTGAAAATGTCAGCCTGGACATGTGTGCCATCATAGACAGGTAAGACAAAAGCAGCACTTCCTCAGCCAGGACTGTTCAAACTTCCGAAGTTACCATATTTTGGACAGTAAAATAGCTGTACCATGCATTTATGCAGAACACATGACCATATGCTATAGTAGCATCGACTAAATAAACATTGCTATGCCAATTTTAGTTGGATAGTCCTGTCATTTCAGGCAGGTGCTTGGTATTGTATAAACAATAATTAGGTTTGCAAGAGCGACAATGAAAAAGCGTTTGCCCCCTCCTGATTTCTTATTTTTTTGCACATCTGTCACACTTAAATGTTTCAGATCAAACTAATTTTAATATTAGACAAAGACAACCCCAGTAAATCAAAATGCAATTTTTAAATGATGATTTCATTTATTAAGGGGAAAGAGCTATCCAAACCTACATGGCCCTATGTGAAAAAGTAATTGCCCTCTAAATCCTAATAACTGGTTGTGCCACCCTCGGTGACAATAACTGGTGATGGTTCTGCCCTGCAGTCCCTCCCCCTCCTGCTGTCTGCACCTCCACTTCAACGAGCCTCATTTGTTGCTCGTTGAGGATGAGGTGCAGCGAAGAGTTTATAGGAGCTGCACTGCCAGACTGGCAGTGGAGCTGCATTCTGTGTTCAGGAGCCCTGTCTAAGTTGGTTGCCACTGCTCCTCTCTGTTTAAATTCTTTAAATTAACTGTGTTTTTAAATTTTTACTCAGCCTGTGCGTGTAGGTCCCTTACTTGGTTTTGGGTACATGGTCCCAGTGCCTGCCGGCTTCTTGCCTTTTGCTCGCGGGATCAAACCATGACAATAACTGCAATCAAACTTTTGCGATAACTGGCAATGAGTCTTTCACATCGCCATGGAAAAATTCTAGCCCTCTCTTCTTTGCAGAATTGTTTTAATTCAGCCACATTGGAGAGTTTTTGAGCATGAACAGCCTATTTAAAGTTGTGCCTCTGCATCTCAATTGAATTAAAGTCCGGACTTTGACTAGGCCACGCCAAAATCTTCATTTTGTTTTTTTTAAGCCATTCAGAGGTGGACTTGCTAGTGTGTTTCGGATCATTGTCCTGCTGCATAACCCAAGTGCGCTTGAGCCTGAGGTCACAAACTGATGGTTGGACATTCTCCTTCAGGACTTTCTGGTAGAGAGCAGAATTTATAGTTCCATCAATTATGACAAGTTGTCCTGGTCCAGAAGCAGCAAAGCAGCCCCAAACCATCACACTACCACCATCATGTTTCACTTTTGGTATGATGTTCTTCTTATGAATTGCTGTATTAGTTTTATGCCTGATGTAACGGGACGCACACCGTCCAAAAAGTTCAACTTTTGTCTTTTCAGTCCACAGAATATTTTCCCAAAAGTCTTGGGGATCATTAAGATGTACAGTGGGGCAAAAAAGTATTTAGTCAGGCACTGATTTTGCAAGTTCTCCTACTTAGAAAGATGAGAGAGGTCTGTAATTTTCATCTGAGATGCACGTCAACTATGAGAGACAAAATGAAAAAAAAAAATCCATGAAATCACATTGTAGGATTTTTAAAGAATTTATTTGTCAATAATGGTGGAAAATAAGTATTTAGTCAATAACAAAAGTTCAACTCAATACTTTGTAGCATAACCCTTGTTGGCAATGACAGAGGTCAAACGTTTCCTGTAAGTCTTTGCCAGGTTTGCACACACTGTAGCTGGTATTTTGGCCCATTCCTCCATGCAGATCTCCTCTAGAGCAGTGATGTTTTGGGGCTGTCGCTGGGCAACACGGACTTTCAACTCCCTCCACAAATTTTCTATGGGGTTGAGGTCTGGAGACTGGCTAGGCCACTCCAGGACCTTGAAATGCTTTTTACGGAGCCACTCCTTCGTTGCCCGAGCGGTGTGTTTGGGATCATTGTCATGCTGGAAGACCCTGCCACGTTTCATCTTCAATGCTTTCACTGATGGAAGGAGGTTTTGGCTTAAAATCTCACGATACATGACCCCATTCATTCTTCCCTTGACACGGATCAGTCGTCCTGTCCCCTTTGCAGAAAAACAGCCCCAAAGCATAATGTTTCCACCCCCATGCTTCACAGTAGGTATGGTGTTCTTGGGATGCAACTCCGCATTCTTCTTCCTCCAAACACGACGAGTTGAGTTTTTGCCAAAAAGTTCAATTTTGGTTTCATCTGACCACATGATATTCTCCCAATCCTCCTCTGGATCATCCATATGCTCTCTGGCAAACTTCAGACGGGCCTGGACATGCTCTGGCTTAAGCAGGGGGACACGCCTAGCGCTGCAGGATTTGAGTCCCTCTCGGCGTAGTGTGTTACTGATGGTAGCCTTTGTTACTTTGGTCCCAGCTCGCTGCAGGTCATTCATCAGGTCCCTCCGCGTAGTTCTTGGATTTTTGCTCACTGTTCTCATGATCATTTTGACCCCACGGGTTGAGATCTTGCGAGGGGCCCCAGATCGAGGGAGATTATCAGTGGTCTTGTATGTCTTCATTTTCCTTACAATGGCTCCCACAGTTGATTTATTCACACCAAGCTGCTTGCCTATTGTAGATTCACTCTTCCCAGCCTGGTGCAGGTCTACAATTTTCTTACTGGTGTCTTTCGACAGCTCTTTGTTCTTGGCCATGGTTGAGTTTGGAGTCTGATTGTTTGAGGCTGTGGACAGGTGTCTTTTATACAGATAACGAGTTCAAACAGGTGTCATTAATACAGGTAACGAGTGGAGGACAGAAGAGCTTCTTAAAGAAGTAGTTTCAGGTCTGTGAGAGCCAGAAATCTTGCTTGTTTGCGGGTGACCAAATACTTATTTTCCACCATCATTTACAAATAAATTCTTTAAAAATCCTACATTGTGATTTCCTGGATTTTTTTTTCTCATTTTATTTCTCATAGTTGAAGTGTACTCTGATGAAAATTACAGACCTCTCCAATCTTTCTAAGTTGGAGAACTTGCAAAATCAGTGCCTGACTAAATACTTTTTTGCCCCACTGTATTTTGGCAAATGTGAGATGAGCCTTTGTGTTCTTTTTGGCCAGCAGTGGTTTTCACCTTGGAACTGTCCCATGGATGCAATTTTTGCCCCATCTCTTTCCTATTGTTGAATTATGAACACTGGCTTTAACTGAGGCAAGCGAGGCCTGCAGTTCCTCAGATGTTGTTCTGGGTTCTTTTGCGACCTCCTGGATGAGTCATCGATGCACTCTTGGAGTAATTTTAGTAGGTCGGCCACTCTTGGGAAGGTTCACCACTGTTCCAAGTTTTCTCCATTTGTGGATAATGACTCTCACCGTGGTTCGTTGGAGTCCCAAAGCCTTAGAAATGGCTTTGCAGCCTTTTCCAGTCTGATAGATGTCAATTTCTTTGCTTCTTATATGTTCTTGAATTTCCTTAGTTCGTGACATGACGTGTTGCTTTTTGAGATCTTTTAGCCTACTTCACTTTGTCAAACAGGTTCAACTGAAGTGATTTCTTGATTCAACCGGTCTGGCAGTAATCAAGCCTGGGTGTGGCTGGTAGAATTGAACTTTAACTAGAGTGTTCAGGTGAACACGTGTCGCCTGCGAAGCACTTATGTGAAAGTGTGACTACCAACTGAAAGTGTGACTACCGGACAAACAGACAGACAGACGCCGGACAAAGTGATCCCTATGTGCTGCTATGCTTCGCAGGCGACACAAAAATGTGGTTCATCACAGTCAATTCATGATTTAAGAAGGGGGTGTGGGGGGAAATTACTTTTTCACATGGGGCTAGGTAAGTTTGGATAGCTTTTTCATTTAAAAACTACATTTTGTATTTACTCTGGTTATCTTTTTCTTATGTTGAAATTTGTTTGATGATTTTAAATATGAAATGTGCAAAATATAAAAAAAACTAAGAAATCAGGAAGGGGGCAAATACTTATTCACAGCACTGAACGTGGACGTAAGTTTATACCTCTTGTAAATAAAATACAGTTTGTCTTTTTGCTATGTAATGATGGTAAAAGCTGGGAAAATTGAGCTACTGGCACACGGTTCTCTCTACCGTTGCGACTTGTGGATTAGTTAGCGCTGGAGGCTGAGCTTTCCATTCCTGGAAATGGAATTTCCATTTCCATTCAAATTAATTCTCGTCAGGTGCTACCATCTGATAGCTGCATTAGGTTGCAGTCCCCTGGCTTTCAGGGTTGCTAGCTTAGGATCACACACTGATCACTGGGGTCGAGCTGGGCAGGCCTCTTATGCCTGGGGGGATCTTTGGGCCTCTGTTCCATCCAAAGTTACTGTTGGAGCAAACGCAAGCCAATCCCAACAAAATATTCAGTGCTATCCTCTCAGGGAATAATTATCTTGTGTTCTATGCCCTTATGTCATGTGTGTTAGTGATAGTTTATCAATGGCATGTGCATTTACAAATGGTCCATTCTTTTACCATTGCTGCAATAGTAAATGAATGAAGTCCCCTCCAGGAATCCGTGCTTAGATAGATATAGATGGATAATGCTTTATTACCCAAGGGAAATTTGTTGTACATTATATAGGATAACAGTTTATAAATACACATAACAATTATGGTTAGGAACATACACATAAAACACTACACAACTTTATCAGTTAAGATATACATAATTAAAATACACCCACCACATAAAAGTGGCTATGCTAGTGAATAGAACAACGTTAAAAACTGTTCATTGAGGCCTGTTCATTGTAAATGCTAAGCTTGTCACATGGTGTCAGTGAAGCAAATTGAAAGCGGAGCGAATATTTACGGCATTGAGCAGTCAGGTATTTAAAATAAATTGGCCTGAAATCTGGATCAAGTCATTTTAGAATTTCTCCTAGAAGCAATTAAAGGTGGGAAACTCCAAGAAAATTACATTGTAAAAAGTCAAATATTGGGATAATAAATTTAATAACAAGAAGAACATTTTGACAAGAAAGTTTTAATCGTTATTTTTCAGAAAAAGTTATGGTTGCTGCACACCTCAGTGGTTTCATCTAACCACTTGTTGTGGCAGTGCAGAACTGTTCATCCAAGTGTACTTGATTGAGCCTGTGGGCTAGACTGCCAGTTCTCCTGTACAGCTATGGCTTAATTACTGGGATTCTATCGTGGTTAAAAAAAGAGCCTAGTTACCTTGACCTTTGGATAAAATTTTCACTGGAAAATAACACCCTATTTGTACCTAACGATGTTGAAGATATGCATCATGATGCATTTTATTTCAGTCATATTTCATCCATGCTCCGTGTTCTTAATACCAACTAAGGACTAAATGCTTAGTTCATCCAAGGGCAGAAAGCACTTGGTTCACTCAGGATATGAGATTTAATGGATTTGCATTATGTACTCCTATAATGAGTACAAAGTACTCCCTTGTACATCCCTTCTTCAACTTTTGCTCTCTTCAAGTTTTTAATCATTTCTTTATATTTCAGCCAGAAAAAAAAAAAATCCTTCACGATTATAGGAAGAAGGTCAGTGGTTACATTACACTGGCATAATAGCAGGCATTGAAGCAAAAATGTGCAAAAATATGTAATTGCTATTAATTATACCCAATTTTTTTGTGTTGGACTGTGATTTCTTTGGTTGCTCTCCATTAGTCAGTGACAAATAAAAAAATATATATAATATATATAATATATTGATTATAATATTTTTTTCAAATTTCTCCTTTCGTTGGTCATGATCTTACATATTCTAGGGCTCTGCAACCCTGGCCCTGCAGAGATAAATGGTCTGCTGCTTTTTGCCATTATTCAGCACTTAATTGACCGTTTAAAACAGTTGATTACACAGCAAACTCACCTCTCCTGTCTTATTGGGTCTGAATTGGTTGTTGATTGCAGGCTGAAAAAAATACCCACAGACCAAGTGGCACTTCAGAACTGGGGATGTGCTCCCTTAATCGGTAATCAACTTCTGTTGATTGTTTGAGATCAAGCACTGTAAAGCTTTGGGCTACAGCAGAAGTGCCCTTGCAATTATCACAAAAATTTGACATGGGAGTTTTGGTTCCATCTTTTCACCTCAAGTGGTCCATAAAGGACATTTTAATGATGCTTGTTAATCAATCAACGCACTGCGGTGCTTTAACAATTTTAATTAATCATTCCATTATCACAGGGTCTCCCGTCTTATCATAGAAACGCAGTGTGAGCTGTGATTTTGTTCTTGCCCCATATGACTACTAAATTCAACTAATGAGCAAATCAAGATCTTAAATAAAGACTTTGTTCATGTGAGTCAGCTGTCTTCATGCATGGTTTGAACACAATCAACTGCAGCACTGGACTGTTTTAATCAGACTTGGCACACATGGTTAAGAAACTTGTACAACCATGCCAACTAGCAGGTTCTTCATTTTAAAATTGGTTAGTTTTATCTGACTGCATGAGCGCCGTAAGGGGGGATAACCATGGACGATTCTAGGGGCCCAGCATTCATAGGGGCCTCACAGAGGATACTGTTGTTTTTATAAACATTTGTAAATAAAATATATGGACAGTTTAATTTGATATTTAAATTTTTGTTAAAACTTGATCGATTGAAAATTAATTTTTTGTTTGTTCCTCAATTTTCTACTTTTTAAGAATAATCTTAGCACATGCAGGTCCGTTGGTACCATTACCATTACATAGCCAATCATAGATTGTACTGATGGCCATTGTACGTGCCATCAGTCAATTAGAGCTTGGCTGTACTCATGCATCAGTAAGAATGGAAAAGTGTTTAACATTGTCTCTGTCAGCTGAGTCGTGCACGCAGCTAATTTGTAAATGCTCGTCCTACATGATGTAAGTGCTCCACAGTTCACAAAATTACAAGTACATAAGCTGGTCTGCGGCAGAAGTCCAATATTCTATTCATTAGCCTTGGCTTTGGTGACTAATACTGCAGATCGGTAAGTGCTATCAGGCTGTTTTTCCATTACCAGTTTTTTTTTTCCGCCATTTAGATTTTGTGCATTTCGAATGGTATTAAATGGAAATGCAGAAAGAGATTGAGGACGATGTCTGACGATATTAGCCCCAAAAACGCAGTCCGCTTCGTGACCATAGACTGGTCATGACACAGACTCCTATTTCAGGTATTTCACTGATAAGCATATGGTTGTCGCTGGAGTACATTGGGGAGGTATTACCTGTTCTTTTTTGAATCAGTATTTTTGAATATTTGCTGCAATCGACAAAATGCAATCCTGCTGACCGCTGGCCAATTATCGGAACCCCAAAGAAAACAAATTATAAATCTATGAGAACCGCAGCTTTTCTCATCTTTATTGTACTCTCATGAAAATAAATCATCTTGCACTCGGACCAACCAGTCACCGATTTCATACATACTGCATGAATAATCATGCATGTGCGGGACTTCAGATCAGAGAGGAACGACGAAGTGTAAATTGTAAACAAAATCAAAATGCAATGATTTTCAGATCCCATGAGTCAATATGTTATTTACAATAGAACATAGATAACATTTCAAATGTCGAAAATGAGACATTTTACATGTTTATCCTCAAAATGAGCTCATTTAAAATTTTCTGGTTAACAGGTCTCAAAAAAGTTAGGACGCAGGCAAAAAAGTGCTGACAAAGCAATTAATATATAAGAGAATCATTAAAGAACATTCAGGAAGTAATTAAGTTAACTGGCATCAAGTATGTAACATGATTCAGTGTAAAAGGGATGTCTTAAGAGAGGCTGAGTCTCTCAGAAGTAAAGATGGCCAGCGGCTCTCCAGCCTGTGAAGGCTTGCGTAAAAAAAATTGTGGAAAACAATGTTCCTCGATGTCAAATTGCAAAGGTTGTGAAGGTCTCATAATCGACAGTGCATAACCTCATCAAAAGATTCAGAGAAATTGCGAAAAATCTCTGCGCGAGAGGAACAAGGCCAAAGACTTTAACTGGATGCCCGTAATCTTTGGGCCCTCAGATGCCACAGTTAAAGGGCAGTTGAAGGGTTAAAACGAAACTAAACTTGGATTTAAGTGCAAAGTAGAATTGCTTGTTTTGATTGCTGGAGATTCAATCTTTATTGCCTGCATCATGTAAGGTGGTTTTGTGGACTTTAGTAAACCTGCTTGCATCAGAATTGGTTGGGAAGTGCAATAGAGGAATGTTATTTGAAGACTTGGTCAAGAGATTTTGAATGGGTCAACTGGGGTCAAGTCCCTTGAACCTTTGTAGCAGAATATATGCAGTTATTTATAACAGAAGCTATAATAATTATCACAAATATTAACATTATCACAAACACAATTATCGTTTATATTTGCACACAGCGGTAGCAAATTCAACTGGTATGTAATAAATAGCTATAGATAAGAGGAAAGAGACAATGATAAAAGCACGTATTGTAAATATGCAGTGATGAGCGGAGACATTATGACCACGCACAGATGAAGCAAACAACATTGTTAACCTCCGCCGAGGATGTATATGTTTTTGGTGGTGTTTGTTGGTTTGTTTGTTTGTTGGTTTGTTTGTGTACAACATAACTCAAAAACTTATCGCTGCATTTTGACGAAATTTTCAGGGTAGGTGGGTATTAACTCAAGGAAAATGTGATTAAATTTTAGCATATCTAGGCCAAAGTCCTGCTGAGATATACGCCAAAGTTCAAGATTTCAAGTCTTTCCAATGGGCCGGAGTTCCAATCGCCGTGCTTTTGGCTTTGCTGCCCCCTGGCGGAGGTTCTGCGCTCTCTGAGTGCTTTTCTAGTTTATTATGTAACAATTGTGCGTGTCAAGTTCTGCGGAAAGGCTTGAGAGAGTAAGTGAACATTCTATTTTTGTAGTTGACATGCTGGAAGAGGGAGAACTGGGACCATAGATACTTTCAAAGACCAAATTTTTATGGTTGAACAACGAGATCGAAGCATCTCTGAGGTGGCAAGGCTTGTCAGGTGCTCCTGTCAGCAATGGTCAGTACTGAAGTTGACCTGGCCTTTTGCTCATATTATCATGCATACTTACGAATATATACTGTTCAACACACTCATATTTAAGATATATATATGTAAAAAAAAAATAATACATTTCTTTTACAGAGCACACTTTAAAATACAAAGAAGTCTCAAGGTGCTTTACAGAGTCAAAAAAGTACACACAAAAACAATTACAGTTGGCCAAAACTGGGAGCTGGTTCCACAACCGTGGTCCCAGCACAGAAATCGCTCGATCCCCCATTGTCTTCAACTTTGTTTGGAGAACTAAGAGCAAGTTTGAGCTCTCTGATCTTAGTGTACGTGGTGAGAACTGGAGTGAAAGGAGTTCCTGTAGGTATTTTGGACCAGTACAGTTTATGGCCTGGTAAACAAGATCGAGAATTTTGAAGATAATTCGATGATTGATGAGCAGCCAGTGAAGGGAGTGGAGGACTGGGGTGATATGTTGAGACCTCCGAGTTTGGGTGAGAACATGGGCAGCGCTGTTCTAAACGTGCTGGGTGGTTTTGTTTGGTAGGCCAGCGGGGAGGGAATGTCACTAATTGTGATGGGAGCTGATGAATGCTTGGACAAGTTTTTCGGCCTCACTTTGGCAGAGGGATGGTCGTAATCTGGAGATGTTCCTCAGGTGTAAAAATGAGGTGTGACAGATGAATTTGACGTGTATCAAAGGAAAGTGACGGGTCCAATTTGACACCCAGGCTTGTTATCAGTGAGGAGAGTGGAATGGGGAGGCCATTAATGGTGATGTGGCTTGTTTTGTCTGGTGGGGGGTGCCTATGAAAATTACTTCAGACTTACTACCATTTAACTGTAGGGAGTTGTTGGTCATCCAAATGCTAATATCTGCTTCGCACTTTGTGGTCCGGGATATTGCTAGATGTGTGTCAGAAAAGTTTGAAGGTAGAGTTGGGTGTCATCGGCATATGAGTGAAATTTGATCTTGTGATGGTGTAGTATTCTTCCGCTCTTTTCTTTTATACATAAAAAATTTGGCATCTCCAATCTCACCCGAATCTGGAATGCCCAATTGGTGAACTATGTACAAAGCTTGCTCGTATGCGACCCTTTGCTGCCAACTCAGGATAGTGAAGACAGTTCACGGCTCTCCTCCGAAGCACGTGCCCGTCAGCCACTGCTTCTTATACACTCATTGGTTGAATCTTCGCAAGTTCAGAACGAGGGCAGAGGATACCCAGACATGAACAAACCCAGAATCTTCCTGACGAGTGCCCGTCTGGCCAACAGGAGGCGGTTGAGGAACGAACAAAGCTGTTTGCATCCCATACCCGGCAGTCCCTTCCCAATTTGAAACCCTGTAGCGCGATGGCCAATGGTGCGCTACTCTGAAAAAGCTGCCACTGCCGGTTGGTGTGACCGTGGCTCGATCCCGCGACGTGATAGTCACCTCTGCTTTGCAGCGCAGTGCCTTAACCGAGTGAGCTATCCAGCAGCCTCAGAGGTAACGCACTAAATGAAACTTTTCCTAGGGCAACATATTCCTGTCTATCTGTGATATATGAATGGAAAAATTCCAGGGCAGTACCAGTGATGCCCACCACCAGGTGGCGCTGACACAGGGTGTTGTGATCCACTGTGTCAAACGCAGCACTTAAGTCCAATAAGATCAGGAGGCTGGGGGAGCCAGAGTCAGCTGCCAGAAGCAAGTCATTTAATACCCTCACAAGAGTAGTTTCTGTACTATGGGCGGGTCTGAAGCTGGATTGGAAGGTTTCGTAGAGTTTGTGTGAGTGGAGATGGTCACGAAGCTGGAAGGAAACCACCTTTTCCTGGATTTTTGCCACAAAGGAGAGGTTTGCGATGGTTCGGTAGTGTCAGAGGACTTAAGGGTCCAAATTGTGCTTCTTCAGTATGGGTTTAATGGCAGCCAGCTTAAGAGAGGGGGAACCACAGCAGTAGAAAGGGAGGTGTTAACAATATGGGTCACAGTAGGGACAACAGCGGCAAAGCAGGCTTTTAAAAGTGTTGTGGGGATGGGGTCCAGAGAGCTGATGGAGGAGTTCGTTTTTGCAACAATTTTAGCCACCTAAACCAGTGGTGGCTGTAAAGCAGCTGAGAGTGAGGCCAACATCAGGGATTGGGGAAGGGGGAGGGGCAGATCGGGCTGGGGTGATGTTGCCTGTGATGGTTACAATATTTGCCTTAAAAGGTCCCCTATTATGCTGATTCTTCTTTTAATACATACAAGTAATATTATAATGTAGGATGTCCATACTCAACCTGTGCAAAGTTTCAAAACATAAGATACAGGGATTTTGCCATAATCCAAGAACATGATTTCCAGAACGTGATTTCCTCTCTTAACACCTCGCCCCGAGATCTTCGCGAGATCAGGGCAAAACCTGACATCAGGTTGTTGCGTCCAATCAGGACAGACCTGGCCAGAGCCAATCACAGCGCTGGACCTGCCCACCCCGGAATTTATTCTATCAGACACAAACGAGCTCATATCATTTAACGTGTAGATTTATCAGTATGTCTCCCAAAGCTGTCTGTACGTGTTTTTCAGGATGCAAAAAAGAGTACAACTATTCTCTCTTCCAAAAGACAATGCCACCAGAAATCAGTGGGCAGCTTTTTTGTTTGCTGGCAGCAAACAGCCACACTCAAAGGGAACGTATGGTCGGCATTTCACCGAAGACAGCTGTGTCAATAAAGGATAATTCGACGCTGGATATGCGTCTCAGCTGCTTCTCAATCCTGGTGCAGTTGCATCGATCAAGTACTCGGAGCCACAAGCTGTAAGTAATGATATAACAGCAAATAATGCAAGTGAGGCTAACGTGTTATGGGTGGCTAGCATGACCACTAACAATAGTTAACACTAACAGCTGGCCTCAAGCGCAGGCTTTGTAAAATATCTGATGATAAAGCCTGGATTGTTACCAAGTGTCCATGTCTCACAGATATGGAAGCAGTAAGTTTTACCACTTTGTGTTGCTTTTCTCCATAAGCCTACCTAACATGATAACCTGTTGAATATGACTGTAGCGCTGGAGCTAACCTAGCTAAGTTACTGTTGCTTGTGTTCTATTCCTAAATATACAAGAGTAAATAAAATCAAGGAGACGTTCAATAGAAGATGTGTGGGAACATAAATCTCATTTGAAGCTAACTTTTATACTTTTTTTATTTTGGATGCAGAGTGCAACTGCTCATGGTAACGGAACTTACTGTTTGTAAAACCTGTTTGGCAGGGTAATGTTTGTCTCTGCCGTTGTTATGACGGCTCGGTTAGTACCGCACAATAGTTCGCATTTCGTGCTACTTAAAAATGCTCCTGGTTAACTTATATGCTGTAATTCAGAGTAATATGCTTGTGTTACTTTGGTTAACATCTAGGTGATAGTTTCATCATAAGGTTACCTGACTGTAACCGCTACAGTTAAAGCTAATCGAAGAGGTGTTGTGCAAGTCTGCAAAGTTGGGCTGATAAGGCTGTAGATAGACTAGACGTAGGCTTTGCAAAGCTTAGGGTACGTGTTTGAGTTTGTTTACTGCTGCTGTGAAATGATTGTTTTAGTTATGCATGACCGGGTCAGCTGGGTACTTTGCTGTGGGGTGGGCTAGCTCTCTGATCCTACCGCGGTGAAAACAATTTTGAAGCGCACTATAACTTGTCTGGTATAACAAATGATTTCTCTGCATTGCCATGGTGGAACGTCATCCAGCTTTGAAAATGGTTCTGGCTAATAAAAAGCTGAAAAAAGTGGAGGTCAGATACGGATTTAGTAACACTTACACCATTTGAGTGTTTTTGCCACAAATGCATTTATTAGCTTGGTGTCAGAATTGTGCTTAGTTTTGGTAGAAATAGTTAACAGGAGCTTTTAGCAAAATTTCATCCGGATTGCTGAGTGGGTATAGAACATGACTATATAACAGGACAGCAACAATCACATGCATGCAAAGCCAGACAGTTCAAGCAAAACACAAAATTTCGACTCGCCACTCATTGACATCTTGCTGTAAACATTGCTGCAATACTCCAATTGCATCCTCCTCCCATTCGTGGTCAAATTCAGGATCAAACAAGTACAATCTTACAGTAATACTTGCTGCAGAGAGCTGTCCTGAAATACCTACCATCTTGGTTCCCTGGTTTTTCGGGTCTGCACCCTCCCTGGAATCGAAGCAGCCAGGCAGCCACTCAGAGCAGCGCCTCATTAGCATAGACTCCTCGCCCATTTCAAAATGGCTTGTGTTTCAGGCCGGCACAGACGGGGTGAGAGAAGAGGTCTCACTAGGCCTGGATGTGTGTGGTTTATTTTTTTATGACTGAATTCTTAGCATTATTTTAAAGACCCAAAGCACATATTTTAAACAACTAAATGCAACATAATATGGGACCTTTAAAAAAAAAAAGCAATTACAGTCCTCAGTGTTGGGAGGGGCAGCAGCAGAGTCCATGGGCTTCAGCATCTGGTTGATTGTAGAGAACAGGAGCCTGGGGTTGGTGTATCCAAAGCCAATAAGGGTGGACTAGTATGATGGTTTGGTGGCTCTCAGTACATGCGAGTACATTCTGTGCTGTTCTCTAAAGGACAGTTGGTAGACAGTGAGGCCAGTTTTTCTGAACATCCGCTCAGCCTTCCGAACCTCAGATTTATGGGCTCTGACCTGGTCTGTGAACCAGGGGACTGAGCAGTGAAAGGATACAAGCCAGGTTTTTTCGGGGGCAGATCTATCTAAGCCAGCTTGAAGAGTGCGAATGTAATATTGGACATGTTCTTCAAGTGAGAGCGAGGCATCAGGCTCAGACAGGGCAGAGAAGGGAGCAGATGTTAATAACTCCTGATCAATTTTTTCAGTCTTTCTGAAAGTCATGGTACGTTTGAAGCGGGGGTGGGGGTGGGGGGGTACTGACAATGTCCAGCAGAACCAGACGATGGTCAGAAATGCCAAGTTCCAGTATGTTGGTGGCAGAAACCATGCCATCACCAGTGATAGCAAGGTCCAGGGTTTACACACAAGAACTGCTCCCACTGACGAACTGAATTGGTTGCAATTGTCCTTACAAGTATTGCATCTCACATGAAAAATCGGGCCCTTAATGCTTTAGCTAAACTCTGGGTTGCTTCACTGCAACATTTAGAAAAAATGAGTCACCTGGAATAAAGTTTAAATATCTCTGCGCTTAAGGATGATTCAGTTTGGCAGTTGATGCATTAACAGAAATTGTGGGTCACTGCCATTTTGGAGACAAAATGAGTGTGCCACTCATGCAAACATAATACAGATGCAAGATTAATTTAATTCATACAGTAGTGTGCAATGATGATTATACACTTAAAAAGATGATCAAAATCAGAAACCGAGTACTAATCAAATAAATATTTAATGTAATTTTAGATCATATCAATGAAATAAGTAAACAGATAACAATATATAGAGGAAAAAAATTGATAGTGCAAGCAGCGTGAAAGGGCTTCGTGCCATCCTAACCGGATAAGCTTTTGTATTAAAATGCAAAGAGAAAAGCAGACCCATAACTCGCTAAATGACACTCCAAGTTTCGATATAAAAATGATTTGTCGCTACAGCAAGTATGATTCAGCTATAGTTACATGATATTTTGGACTGAATCAGACAAAGATCAGGACATGAATGCAGAAGGTCCTATACCTCAATATATGATACTAAGGAAGTCATTTCACTTTTGGTTACGTGATTTCGTGTAACATCATCGTAATTAAATGGGAAAAACATCAAGATTAGGCCATGCGCCGAACCCCAATATCATAGTGTTTCATAGTTCTCCTGTCAAAAACGTGAAGAGTATTAATATTCATTTTTATCAAAAATATGATGTGATAGCATGAAAATGAAAAGTTCGACTTTGCTAATTTGTTCGTTAGCCCCCGTTCACACAGAGCTGCGACTTTAGGACGATCATCCCGATCAAGCCACGATCAGAATAAGTATTGGATCGGGGCGGATTGGCGTCTAAATCGTGCAATTTGGCAAATTATGGTCTTCATTACGACTGTACTACGATGCTTACACGTCCAATTCGCTGCTGACACACTTCTACTGCGATGTTACGCAGACCGTTGCCGACCAGCGGCCATGTTTACTGCGTTTATACTACGCTGCCGCTATGACATTAAAGATCATACTACGACGATACGCAGACCTAGAAGACTGTACGACGATATCGCTACGGTGGTGCCGCTCAAATCACGCTTGTAGTACGCTTCTAGTATGATTTTGGCGATGATATGTATATATTTATATACACACACACACACACACACACACACAGACATTTTGGCTGAAAACAAACCCTGATCTGATCCGGTGTCAGAGGCAGTGCTGCAACATCTCTTGTTTGTGACAGACAAAACGGTACAAATACACAAAAGAATTATTTAATTTAGCCTTCATTATACTGAGAAGTCCCACTGAAATGAAAAAGTATCGGGGGAATGAAATCACTTCTTTGAGTTTAGTGGCAGATGTAATATTCAATAACTGATCCTGATGTGCTATCTAGTGATAGAATATTGTAATTGTGTGTATAAATTTGCAGCTCCACGTCCACTGGCGGACACATCTGCTCAAAGATACGCCGTTGTTCTTCTCGAACACGCCAAATCAAGATAATCCGTGAATGATTAATTAAATTAATATTCTAGTTTGAAACGAGTAACTAAGTTGCCAGTGTCAAAGTAACGAAGTGAAAGTAACTTATACTTATCTTTTAAATGTAGGAGAGTAAAAGTCCCAGTTTAAAAAAAAAAAACTTCTTAAATACTGCAACGAAGTACATGTACAAACTGCTGCCTGGTAGATTGTGGTATGAACGGCGTAAGGTCATGGTAGGTCTTCGTAGGATCGTCAGGAACGTAGAGAGATCGTAGTGGGAACGCAGTAACAACGTAGTGGGAGTGTTGTAGGAGCGTACTCGATATGTTCCCCGACTGTACTACGCTTTTACTGCGCTTTTACTACGATCGTGAAGATCTCTCCACGATGCTTCCGTGCTGCTTGTACGAATACGGCGCTTCTACTACGCTCTTTTTACGACTTTACCCCGATTCTTGTTGGCCACGATCCCGCTACGCTTGTTTTGAGCATGTTCAAAATAAGCGTGGCAAGAGCGTAGAGCCTCCCGATCATGAAGACCCTACCGCGATCATATTGCGCTTATGAAGACTCCACTACGTTTCTCCTGCGATCGGCCACGTTTTCGGCCACGCTTTGATCGTAGTAGAAGCGGCGTCTATGTGTGAACGGGGGGTTATCCAGAAAAATGTACTTAAAGTCAGCAAATTTATTTTGTTCGTTGCCATGAGTGCATTGTAAAATTGACCAATCAGATAACAGCAAGGCCGCTTTCTTCCACACAACCAATATGCCGAGCGCTTCCCAAAAGCACAGATGCTGTTACATAGTTTGACCCATTCACTGTGAATGGACAAACTATGTAAGGTGCTGACTAAAGCTCTTGGGAAATGCGCCCCATTATGCAGGGCTCCCAACTCTCCTGCATTCCGCGTGAGATTTAGTGGCATATTCATGTTCCCGTGCCGTTGTCAGGAATTATTCAATCAACGCAATGCATGTGTTTCATTTTCGTTCAAATTGTTTAAATGAAATAAGACCATTGAAAACATTTTTATGCAATTCCTTTGCTTTCAACCCGAGTAAAGAAAAGCATGAGAAGTCCGGAGTCATAATTGATTTCCACGTTACTAGTGGTGAAATCCACTGTGACACATGTGAAACTGATAAACCTCCACGCACTAGGACTTCAATTCTGCCACAAACCCGCCGACTGAATAATTTCTGACATACAGCAAGGGAACGTGAATATGCCACTAAATCTCACGCGGAATGCTGGAAAGTGATGAGCCCTACATTATGGCTATATGTGTTTCCCATGTAGT
This sequence comes from Gymnothorax reevesii, assembly GCA_029721435.1. Taxonomy (NCBI): domain Eukaryota; kingdom Metazoa; phylum Chordata; class Actinopteri; order Anguilliformes; family Muraenidae; genus Gymnothorax; species Gymnothorax reevesii. The sequence continues at coordinate 89,544,118 of CM056575.1, forward strand.
GGAGACAGAAAACGGCCCCATTGTACCAATTACTGTGGAATCCTGGGCCAAATTATCCCATTGTATGCAAGCACGGAAATCGCTGGATGGAACAAGAGTGAGATTTTTTTTAAATTTGATAATACATCGCACAATGCAGCGGCCATCATATGAAATGCTACCAGAAGATCATCGATAAAAGGCGGATAGAGCAGGGGGTTGAACGAAACGACCTTCAGGGCAGAATCCCTCATCATCACTGTGCAGTGAACATCCTCCAAAGCGGTCAAAGCCGATTTTAAGGTCAGACATTTTGTCTTCAGCAACAAGGAAGTAGCACCACACTGTCCTTGCAGTGTGTTTCGTGCAAGTATAAAAAGTCCTCTTGCACCTCCAGCAAATGCATTTGCTGAAAATCAAACCTCCCTTGCACAAACGTGTCAGTGTAAAGATTACACCCATCGTGCTGTTGCTGACAACTCCGAGGACACCGATGAACACAGTGATGTTGAGGAGTAATGTTGAAATTTTCCAGTTATGTCAAAAAAAGAGCAACAAGCAGTATAATAAAAAGTGAACAAAGTTCAGATATTTTCTTTTAGTAGCCTTCAGTTCTGTACTTCAAATGTAGTGGAAACATTGCACATTCAATTCTAAATCAAAGCATTAACAAATTTGATCAAGACTATGTTATACTGTTACAGGAAGGAAAGAAAAGTATTAATCTGCTCAAAAAATAGTGTCGACATTTGAGATTTGACTTTAAATTACTGAGCCAATATTAAGTTGTTGCTTAGCTCCTAGACTCTTACTAGGAAACCACATTGTTGTTATATGCCCAGAATGTGGTGTTTGGCCATGTTTTACTGAAATAAGCCAGACCTTCCCTGAAAAAAAAAATGTCTCGTGGCAGTAAATGTTACTCCAACACCTTATTGTTCAGCATTAATGGCATGATGTAGAAGTTAAACATGCTACGTACACTAATGGACTAAGTCTAATTTCACCGTCTCCATGGGGCATTTTTAATTTGATATTACTTAACCCCTTTGTGCAAAAGCCAAATCTGGCTTTTTAGGTGTTACCTGATTTAGGGCTTTATAATTCAAGATTGCAGCTTCACAGACAGAAAAACTTTGGCTCAATTGAGTGCAGACACTTGAAGCATTTAGACTACCATTGTATTTCAGTTTTTTTTATGATTTTGGTGGAGAAAAGGGGCTGCAAACATAAAAAATCTTCATGAGAATTCACCATTGAAATAGCAAAAAAAAATAATACTGACAAATGAAAAACTGTTGGGGCTTAAAACTATAATTTCTGGGATCATAAACTTCTTGACCACAAGTACAATTCATCCTGAACATTACATTCTAGATTACCCGCTTGCTATGAGCCAAATTAGACAGCTATACAGGTGTCTACCCAAAGTCAAAGACCTATCAAAATGGTTCAATGTCTCATCATAGATTAGTCATATATTTAACACAAATTAACTTCTGGGGCATGAAATTCAGCATGAACTAACAATTTTCTGGTTGAGTTTAGCATGAATTTATCAATATCAGTGCAGTTGAACATCATTGGTCACCAGTAACCTCTCCAAACACCAAACATGCCTTTTCTCCTTAATATAAAGTTAACAATATTGTCAATTTTTCTTCGAAGTCCGCCAAGCATTAAATAAAGTGCTGATTAAACAGCTATAACATTCACGCTGCAATGAAAAGCTAACCGCTCTCACATCCGGCCTTAGCAAAAAGTAGTATACTTGAAGTTCATTTTATTAAGTATACTTCAGTATTAGTATAAGTCTATCAAGTATACTACGGACCCATGTACTTGTAGTGTACCAGAAAGTATACTAATTTAATACTTCTTCGGACTAAATTGGAACATTTTAAGTTCATAAAAGTATACTTTTAAGTATACTTCAAGTTTAAGCAAAGTAAACTGAAAGTATCCATCTAGTTTACATCTATTTTATTCTATACTGCAAGTACACTACAAGTGAATTTTTTCGTATACTGTGAGTGAACTAGTTGTATACTTCTAGTATACTTTTCAATTTATGAAAGTATACATTTAAGTAAACTGCAAGTAAACTTACAGATATACTGCTAGTTTATTCGTTGTATACTTCTAGTTAACATTTCAGTTCATGAAAGTATACTGTGAGGAAACTTAAAAAGAGCATCATTGGATGTTTATTGACTACAATGAGTCAGGACTTCAGGTTCACATCTCATCTGATAGACAACATCATCGTCACTGCACCTGTGGGAAGATCCCAACCTACTGGCCCACCAACACTAATTTACATTCCTCAGGCAGTCTCCCATCCAAACACAAACCAAGCCTACAGCTGCTTAGCTTCAACCACACAGCTGGTGCCGATCAAGTTGTGGTATTGTTGCTTGTTTTAAAACTAGAACAGACATTTCATTGTCACTTTGTCAGATAGCACTGAAGTTCCAGCCTTCTTAATCTCATGTTTGAAAATACTGTGTACATTTATCTGTGAATCTGCAGATAATGGCCAGCGAGATTGAACTGATGTCTCAACTTAAACACAGCAATGTTTGGTACAGGTACAATATGCAGGGCTTTGTTGTCCACACTCTTGTTTAAAAATGATTAAATCATTGATAAGTATTACAGCACTGCTGCATCTTTTCTTTACTCGGTCATATTTTTGACTGTGATACAGAACTCCATTAATTGAAAAACATCATCGGTGTACTCATTTGGAATATTTCATCAGCCTTTGCTTGAGTCCTTCAGCCTACTGGTCAGGCTGAAGGCATTGATAATTAATATTTTATGTGTATTTCTGGTTCCATATGAGAGAAAGAGGTACTTTTGTTTTGAATTGCGATTTCAATGAGAGTTGCCATTGCTTTGTTCTTATACTTCGGCATCTAATACCATATTGTGTTTGAAAATTAAATTTATAAAGAAATAATTTTTGTTCTCTCTTGAGTATGTGCTCCATTGTAAATCCTTATAAGTACCTTCATCTGTGAATTAAAGCAGAATGCACTTCAGCATTGTCTACTCATAGAGTACATGAGGTAACCTCTCGTCTACTTGCGTTAAATAAAATCTGAATTGCGACAGTAATGTATTTTAGATTGCAATAATCATAAGCTGCGAGTTTGATGTTAAGTTTGAAGTATACTTGCAGTAAAAAAAAAACTTTTAGCTCCCTGAAAGTTTAGAACTAAATTTAAACTATAGAGGGCTTAAAGTATAGAACTAGTGGACTTGTAGTCTACCTATAAGTTTACTTGCAGTATACTTCAAAGTGTACTTTCATGAACTAAAAAGTTGGCTTGAAGTATATAACAAGTAAAGTTGTAGAACATGTGAGTTTACTTTCAGTATACTTTAAAGTATACTTTTATAAATTAGACATTGTGCTAGAAGTATATAACCAGTGAACTAATAGTTCATTTTTAGGTTTACTAGCAGTATACTTCACAATATACTTTCATGAACTGAAAAGTTTACTAGAAGTATATAACTAATAAACTAGCAGTATATCTGTAAGTTTACTTGCAGTATACTACAAATTATACTTTTATATACTAGAAATTGTGCTAGAAGTACGTAACTAGTAAACTAATAGTTCATCCATAAGTGTACTAGCAGTATACTTCACAGTATACTTTCATGAACTGAAAAGTTTACGAGAAATATACAACTAATAAACTAGCTGTATATCTGTAAGTTTACTTGCAGTATACTTAAATGTATACTTTCATAAATTGAAAAGTATTCTAGAAGTATACAACTAATTAAGTCACAGTATCTTAAAAGTTCACTTGTAGTGTACTTGCAGTACAAAATAAAACTTAAACCCATCTAGTACCTTAAAGTACCCATCTAGTTTATATCTATGTTGCTTAAACTTGAAGTATACCTTTTTTTTTTTTGCAAGAGTATGTATCAAGTCTGTCAATACTGCAATAATTGTCAAATTTTTACTCAAATAAAATCAGACAAATGTTTACCTACTTCTGTGTGGGTTCGTAACACTGCATAAAAATCAAGTTCAGCTCCACCCATGTGCTATTTACTCTGCTATGCTACCCCAAAGCTGACTTGTTACTGTGAGCTTGCATGTGGAATATGTAAGCCCATGAGATAGGAAAAAACTGAGAAAAAATATTGTACAGTATACTTCAAAGAAGCCAATATGTATGGTAAAAATATTTTAATGTGCTTATGCTTTTGATAGTTGCCTAACTGCAAGCCAGTATACTTGAACATTAGGCATGAATATTTTAATACTTAGATATACTCAAGAAAAGTATGATAATCAAAAGTTTAGGTACCAGTATTAGCTAAATATACTTAGACTTTTCGGTGTACTTTTCAGTATAAGCTAAGTATATGTAAGTACATTTGTATTACTTAGGTAAGTATATCTCTGATAAGTACATCAGAAGTAAACTGAAAGTATACACTCTTATTTTTAGTTTTGAAAAAGTATACTAATAGCACACTTAAATAAACTTTTTTTTTGTAAGGGTAAGTATATCTCTAATAAATACATCAAAAGTAAACTGAAAGTATACTAATAGTACACTTGAATAAACTACTTATAAGGGTAAAATCTCACTAACTCAGTAATATCTGAATTCTGAAATACACCTTATAATAACAGAACAGAAATGTTACTTTCGGGAAAAATCAGGCGACATATGCCTCCATATTCAACAGAATGGTGTAATGAACGTACTGAGGGATCTACCGACGTGCGTGTGCTGCATGCATTTGGAGAAACGAAAACCTCGGCATTCGATGTCTTAAAACGTGGTATAAATTCTGCAGCAAAAAGCCATATTGTGCAAAATGCAAACAGCGTAGAAGTATAACCTGTTTTCTTCATTGATGCCCTCCTCCAGAGACAGATGTATCGGGTAGAAGGAATCCTCCAGTACTGTTTCATTCGGAATAATTCCCATTGACCGCGTCCATACAACATGTATCTTGTAAATGAAACTGAACACTTCAGGCCCGTTTCGGCTGTCTTTGTTTCTTTGATATCGCATCATTTTCAGCTGCACAACCGTGGCCAACATTCGAAGAACACAACCGACCTTACTTTTACGCTTAGCTTTGTATCCTATTCTTACTATCCGATCAATGTATTTCAGTTATTGAGGAAAGGTTAAACACTCGGGAATTGGATAAGAAACGAGTCTATCAATACATCGTTACCGGGGAAGCTTCACGAGGGCGTGAACTATAACTGTAGAGTTACGCCGATGAATTTGAGTATATAATTGAGTGACTGGCTATCGACATCAGTACTTGGGTGGATAGAAGGGACCGCTGAATTTGTCAATGGAGGAATATACGCGTTAATCCATTGGAGGGAACTACGCATATTTTGTGAGTGATGACTGTAATTGACAGTAGAATGTGAGAGAATCAATACTATGTCGGATTTTTTCCTTTACAAAACGTATTTTTTTAACCACTAATTGGAGTACTGTTGGCTCACTGTAGCTAAAATGGTTGCTACAGAGTTCTAAGTTTTTTGCTGTCGCAAGTGATTATTTTTTAAAACCACTGGATCGATACTATGGGCAAGGATATTGACCAGTTTGCACATCAGGCTTAGCTGAGGAGTTTAATTCATGCTACTCCTGAAAAACAGGGATTGGAGGGTAACTAAGTGCTTAAATTTGCACATCTATAGACGCAAGAGTCTACATCTGCAGAGAGGGGTTAATTCGTTTAAGAACGTGTGAATGGAAATATGGCTACAGATGCAGAAGCAGTTGCTTCAAAGCATAAGCCTACCCAACTGATGCCCAATTGAATGTGGCTGTAGCACTGCAGCTAACGTAGCCAAGTTATTGTTGCTAATGTTTGTGTCCTAAATATGCAAGAGTAATATCAGGGAAAATTCAACAGAAGGTGTGTGTGAACATAAACCTCATTTAAAGCTAACTTTTTATACTTGCTTGTAATTTGGAAGCTTAGTACAACTGCCCCTCCCGGGAAGGGAATTTACTGTCTCTATAACCTTGTATTGCAGGGTAACATTTGTCTCTGTAGTTGTTATGACCGCTTGGTTATCAGGTACTGCATGTTAGTTCCCATGCTGTGCAAACTTAAATGCTCCTGGTAACTTACAGGCAGTAATTATGGTTGGTATGCTTGTGTTACTTCAGTAAGCATCAATGTGGCAGTTCCATCATAACGTTGCAGTTGAAGCTAACCGGAGAGGTGCTGTATGTGTCTGCAGAGTTGGGCTGCGAAGGCTGCGGTTAGACCAGACGTAAGTTTTGCAGAGCTTGGGGCGCGTTTTTGGGTGCTTGTGAAATGATCGCTTTACTTATCCATGACCGGGGTCAGCCTGATACATCTCCAATATCTGGGCAAGCTCTCTGATGCTACCGGTGAAAGCAATAGGGAAACGCACAGGCTATAATGTATCCGGTTATAACAAACGTTTTCCCTGCATTGCCATCGATTGAATATTAAATTGGCGATTGAATATTAAACAATTTCCTGTAAAAGTTATCGATTTGTAAGCTCCGCAAATGGAACTTACGGTCTGTAAAACCTGTATTATGCTCATAACATGACTGGAGCTCTGCCTAGCTCTCGCGCACTATCCATAACGCGCCCATTTTCCACGAGGAAACGCTGACAAAATAAGCAAACCATTACCACGGGCAATTTCTGAAAAGGACGTTTAGCCTGGAGGTTTCGCCGCTCCGTCATATACCAGCCCAGAAGCTGTTCGTTACTCCACGCTAACGGCCCACCACAGTTATGCACACAAACCAGCAGGTTCTAATGCACACGGAAGCAGTTGGTCCAATTTTCGCTGCTCCTCATTGTCCATGTTTCCCTCTAAACTCAGACCCACCGGATTTCTGCGGTCTCCGGCCTACACTTGGGCATGTCGACCCGTTCTACAAATGTGTCGGCATGGTGTGGATTCTAGCTTTCCCTGCATCCTAGCTTTAGAGCTAAAAAGCTGCTGTACTCACCACTGTTGTCGTACTGGCGTCCTCCACTTTTGCCGCTGCGTTTATTAAAACAAGTTCATTTCATTAGATCTATATTCAAGTATATCATTAGATTTCGGAATTTCCCTGCCAATTCCTTATCAGATGGTAGAGGTTTCTAACCTTTCAATCTGGGGTGGCGGACTTGGAAAACTGCATTCTGCAGTCTCGTCCCACCCAACTCCGCCCTCCACAGAGCTGGCCAATCAGAAGAAAATGGGCATACGGGGAGTGAAGGCCATAGCGGAAGAGCCACCCGAATGAAGTGTTTCAGGCAGAGACTACAATGGACTACAAATGGGGTTTTTTGAGGATGGCAGTATGACCTAAATAAGGACCCTGTTTTGGACTTCAAACGATCAGGGGTGCTCTAGGGGAGTCCAAGATCAATATATAACCTTGGAAATATAGCAAAATAGGTCCCCCTTAATGAATGAATAAAATATAATTACATCAAAGGTTTTATTCATAATCTGACAGACTTTGAGTTTTTAGAGTTCTTGCTAACCATCAGCTACCATCTAGACTACAGCAAGCATCTGTCATGGGTAGTAGCAGGACCCAAATGCAGCACAGTCAGCAGGATTGTGTCTTTACTGGCTTTTAATGCTTTAAGAGCAGGGGTAAAGAGAAAGCAAAGTAGGGTAGCTTGGTGTAACTCAGGATCAGGAACTCATGGATCTTGAGTGGAGCCTTTCTGGGAGCTCAAGGGAGCAGGCACTGTTGGCGGGATTTAAACCCTTATATTCTTCTGAACCGGACTGATCCATTCCCTCAGCCGGATTGTCAGGGGAGCCCGAGTGGTCGGAGTTCATGTCGAACGAACGCTCCTCAGCAGGATCATCAGAGGAGCCCGAGTGGTCAGAGTCCGTGTCGATCGATGGCTTCTCAGCAGGAGACACCCCCATAGGGAGATCCGGTTAGGAAGAGGTGCGGGTCAGCGGGCGGGGCTTCCTTGAAGGCGCAGTGGTGCCGGAGGGCGGATTAGGATGGCGATGGTGGAAGTTGGTGATGAGGTCCAGGTTGAGGATGTGGCGAGCAGGAACCCAAGACCTCCCCTCTGGACCATAGCCCTCCCAGTCCACTAAATACTGGAGTCCCCTCCCTCGACGACGGGACCGGAACAGGCGCCGCATGGAGTAAACTGGTCCCCCGTTGATAAAACAAGGAGGAGGAGGAGGTGGAACAGCTGGCAACAGAAGACTTGTGGACCGGCTTAACCTGAGCCACATGGAAGGTGGGATAGACACGCACGGTGCAAGAAAGCTTGAGTCTCACCGCTGTCGGACGGATGACCCTCTGGATGGGGAATGGACCGACAAGCCTGGGTGCCAGCTTCTTAGACTCCACCTGGAGAGGCAGATCTCGGGTGGAGAGCCACACCCTCTGGCCAACCTGGTAGACTGGTGAGGGGACTATCAGGAAGGAAGAGCCGCGGGCTTGGAGATTCAGTCTGTGGTTGTACAGAGGTAGTGTTGTCGAGCTCACCTGTATCTCCCTGGCTACAGGTGAGCCTCGGCTTTTACTGGACAGGTCGACATGAAATGACCCTCTTTCCCGCAGTACAGGCACAGGTTCAGGTAATGGCGACACTCCTGTTCTTCTGGGGTGAGAGGGGTGCAGCCCACCTGCATGGGTTCAGACTCCTCCATCTGCGGAGAAAGCCAGGTGGATGATCGGGTTGTATCCGCTCTAGACCGAGCTGGCATCTGCTAATAGGAAGCCCCCTGATGTCTCTCCCGCCTATGGGCCTGGATGCGGAGATCAAAATTTCTGGCTAACTTGAGTGTGGGGAGAACCTTGTATGAGACCAGCTCGTCCTTGAGGGAGGAAGGGGCCAGATGTGTCTGGGTCTCCGTAATATCGCTCAGGGGTTCCTACTTGAGGTTTTGGGGCCCCCATGGGTAGCACTGGGTCAGGTGCAGAAGGGGCAGCAAGCTGATCCACCATAACTTTCAGCTGCTGCAGTTGTTCAACTAATGCCGCGAAGGATTGCCTGTTGTCAGAGTCGGCGGCAGACATCATAGCCTCATGGTGCTGGAGGATGGTCTCCATCTTCTCCAGTCGGCATAGGGGAGTAAGATTGCGTGCTGGGTGCATGTCTGCCCAGACTGTACTGTCACAGGGAGTGGCAGAAACCAAATGCAACGCAGTCAGCAGGAATGCCTTTACTGGCTTTTAATGATTTAAAGAGACAGTTAACCTTTTTTGAAGTGGGGTTGTATGAGCTACAAATTGCTACATTAGATGCAGAACAAAGCTCTCTGATCTCCTGTAGGTACCACGCCAGCGCATAGTGCTGGGTGGAAATTTAGGCAATACACTTTTGTGAACGGGACCAGGGAAACAGCATATTTTTGCAGCCTAAAAGAGGTCCTACCTGAAAATAATACACCCTTTCAATTGTACGCTATGTTGAAAAAAATTACAGCGCTGGGGTACCTTATTTTCAGCAAACTTTCACAACATACTACGACGGTAGCCGATCAGTGCCTAAATTGCAGTTGTCTATGTCTGTGCATCCGTTACCATACAGGGGGCCACCATTAGCCAGCTACATGCCTTGAAATGAATGGATCACAATTACTTTACTAGCGTTAGATGAGCAAGCAGACTTGAATTAGCTGCATAGCTCGGTCAGTTATGTGTTGACGAAGCTGATTAGCTCGTTCGCTAGCTAGCTAGCAAGTTTTTAACCAAACAAACAATGGGAAAAGATGCTTGGCTATTAAATTAAATTGGCGCTAGTTGTAAAACTTGCTATCTAGCAAGTAAATATAACTAAGTAGAGCGTAGAGTGGCCGACAAAGTCACAGTCTCATCAATCTAAGCAGGATTAATTTGACTGCCGCAAGAGATGTGTGGCCTTTGTTCAAGCAGCCAAGAATATCCTAACACAACAAGGAAAACCAGAGAATTGATCAGGAAAAATCAAATTTTCTCAGAATGACCACCAACTGGGACAAACATAGTGAATAATTCAGAGGCCTTAGTTATAAACCCAGTTCCAAACGGACAACCATCCAAAGATCTGACCGAGCGTGAATGAGAGAGAGAGCGGATGAGAATGGCATGTTTCCTAGCCCACTCCGCATCCAAAAAACAATCAACTGCCCCTGAGTCCGAAAAGGCCTTAGCAAATATTCTCTGCCTCCCCACAGTCAATTCTACTGCAATAAATGTCTGAAAAAGAGATTGGGTCTGTCCCTGTAGTGCCCTCCATACCTCTTGCGGGACTACCTGTTTTCCCTTTAGTTCAGGGCAATGAGGTCTGATGTATCCCGGTTTGTTAAAGTTATGACGAATTATTCATCTGCGAACGGGCTTACAAGCCCGGCTAACATATGAGCTATCAACCTGCATTGGTTCAATAGGAGTGGGAATTTCAGTGGGTGGAGTTGTGTGTGTGAGTGTGTTATAAGGAGAATCTATCCCTTTGTTAGCAGGAGCCAGATTAATACGTTTCTCGTTGTATCGTTCGCGGATAGGATTATCAATTTGATCAGCAGTATGAACCAAAGAATCTAAAGAAGCACAAGGCTGTAATGACCCCAGGGCGTCTTTTACCTCTTCTGCCACAGCCTGAATAACTGTCATAAGAGGTGCCTCTAGCCACCCTGTCCCTGTGGCCAGGGAGCAGAAGGAAATAAACTCTGCAAGGCTCTTAGAACCCTGCCTCAAATGTATCAAACGTGGAGCCACGTCCTGGCCCAACACGTCCTGTTCAAACTCTGAAATCATCTCCCTCACAAGAGTTTCTACTGAATTAACTATTGGTGATCTGGAGCGAATGAGTGGCCCCACCCACGAGAGAGCAGTATCAGCTAACAGGGATAAAAGAAACTAAATCCGTGATTCTTCATTGGAGAACCGTGACGGTTGCGTTTTAAGAAATATTTCACATTTGCCTATAAAGTCCTTGCATTTCCCTGCCTCACATTCATATCTCTGCAATAATTGAATCTTAGGCTCTCATGGATTGTGCTTGTGAAACATTTAGGGTGAACTGAGCCGTCAGCGCTCTAATATTCTCACTGAGGCTTATTAAGTTATTTTCCTGCTTCTGCTTGACATCCTCCTGCAGGCGAATCCTTTCTACCTGCTCAGCTTGCTGATTACTTAGACTAGTGAAGCCCTTGTCATAATAAGCAAGCACAGATTGTTGACCGGCAACCAGTCTCCAGCGTAGCCGTAGCTCGCGACTCCATGTCTGGCTGGAGTGTTCTATAATGGCCGGTGGAATAGGAGGCCAATTGCAACAACTAGAGAGAAAGTGCAGCACAGACACAGTCCAAACAAAGAGAATAGTTCAGACCAAACGAGAAGTACTCGTGCTTCCAAAGGATGTATCATTGTCCGCAAAACAGAAGCAAAGCAAAACAGAAAAAGGGAGACGAAACCCCAATAATACGAAGATAGAAAGTCATACAAACCTGACTGCAGATATCTTCGGCTAAAGTGCATAGCTAAAAACAGACATTCCTGCAAAGGAAGCAAGGCGGAAATCCGGCTTATATAACCCTAGGGAAAGGTGCCGCCCTCGCCTGATGAAACAGCCGAGAAATGAATCTGAGGGCAAAGGAATCTGATGTTGTCCCAGAACGAGAGCCACAGAGACAAGCCTAAACACATACAGCCAGAACCATGACAATAGGCAGCTGTGATTTTTTTCATTTATTTATTTATTTTTTTGACTTTTCCATTAAGCTGACATATGGGAAAAAAGCAAAGTATTCTTTCATAACTCTGCCTCCAGAATGGAGGACTTACTGGGATTTCAACAAATATTTGAATGGAGGTACAATTTTTGCTTTCAATTGCTGCAGTGCTGCTGACTGGATTTCAAAACAAGCATTTTTAGGTTGAGGCACGGTTTAATTTTTGGCTATTTATATCCAAATTGTGAAAACCGTCTTGGCACTGCTTCCCTTTTCATTCAGTCATTTTCCATATACTGAGGAACCTCACTGTCTTATGGCATGTTGACAGGGGGTACATTTTTTCTAATGTGACTTCTAAAAAAGGTTCTGTATTATTTCTTCTGTCCAGGTGCATGCCCAACCATTGTGAACATGGCGGTAGGTGCACTCAGACCTGGGACAGCTTCAGCTGTGCATGTGAAGGCACAGGATACACAGGAGCCACATGCCACACCTGTGAGTAAGGACCACACATTTATTTCAGTGCTTATGTATGTTCTACCTCTTATTGCATATTAATATTCTTATTTAATTTTATTTATTAAATAAATGGTTACTGGTGTCAGCTTGCACCAAGCCAACCTTCAATGTCCTCAGAAATAATACTGCAGTGAGAATGAATAGCAAGCAATTCAGTGTAGTCGTCTTCTGCTGGATGTCATTTTGGTGTTGTGAAACTACAGTGTGTGCCTCCTCTGTACACCCATCATTGTGTATTTAACATCTAAGACATGCCGTCTCAAAAAACTCTACGGGTGGTGAATATGCTGGACCGTTCTGTGTTATATCTGCAATACAACATGGGAAGAGCTCAGGGCGAAACTGAAGGTGGGAGTCGTAGACCCGGACAGTGATGAGCATAAAACGTGCAGCGTAAAATACATCTTTAAAATGATGATTAGTATTCATCTTTTTCCAGTAGTAAGGAGGACGTGCAGCAGTCTTGCAACAGCTGTGCACGCCTTTTTATACCCAAGTCGCGCTTGGACGTGCTATGTATTTCGTACTTTGTGTGTCCGCCCGTCTTATTTCACTCTTGCCGGAAACTTGCAGTCGACTTGCGTCAACCTTGCAGTGACATGCGGCTTGGACAAACAGTTTTATTTCCACGACGAGTAAAAAAACGCATGTCTGACCTGCGTGTACCTCGCATGCTCCTTACATCCTCAGCCTCTCTGGAAATCGTACAGTTTTTGTGGTTGATCAAAATCCATCGTACGTGCTTACGGGCAGTCTGCAAGCTCAAAATTTCGCAAGAAGAACCTGCGGGGCATGTGAGTTCCTTGGCGTTTTTTGCTGTAGATACGTCACGGAGTGGAAGTACAGCCGGTTGTGACCGAGGCTTTACTTAGGCTGGTGATTAAATACATTTTTAATAGATTTTATTATTTAATTGTCCTAACATTGGCTTAAAATGAAACAGTGGGTTTAACTACCAGTGGATTATTCAAATCATTGGAAAACTAGGTAATAATGCAAAGTAACTGAATGACAGGTCAAAGCTTTTCAAAAGGGATGCTTCGCCACTGGATTAGCCCAGTCCCATATTTGTTCAGAGTTATCCTCTGGGAACCTTGCATCTAAGGAATATGAAAAATGGATCTTTCTTCATTGTGTTTGATGTTTCATAACGTTGCTGGCACAAAATGATGTGATCTGACCAGCACGAGCAAAAAAAAAAAGAAAAAAAAAGATTTTTCTGGTTTTAGAAGAAGCGCTGTTACTAGTTAATTCATGGTAAAGTATGAATTTTTAAAACTGATATTTACCAGTCTTTTATCAAAAAGGATGTTTTGGACTTCTTCAGTAATTTAAACAGCAAGATTTGGTTCATCTTCTCATGTGGTAATTCTGCTAGTCAAAGATCACCTGTGCTATACGTTATGCTTATATGTTGGACAACCAGGTAAACTACCCAAGATTCTCTATGAGCTCATCTCTTTGGCCTTGTATGACAAGCCATGACAAATGCATGGTAGAATTTGATAGTCACACATTATCTCCAAAGCTAACAAATCAGAATTGGTGATGCCCCTATAGAAAGGCAAACAAAATAAACATGATTGCTGGATTCAAAACCCACAGAACACTACAAAGCAACTGGGTGTAATAAGCTAAAATTTGGGAGTACAATGCCAACCCCTGCCCTCAGCTATGACTGGTCTTGGGAATGGGGGTTTTAAGATGGAAAATTTTTTCAAGTAAATATAACCGTCTACTGTGACGTGTAGGAGTTTTGTTTTCAAAATACAGGTATTATGGACTATACAGCCCTGTGAAAAAGTATTTGCCCCCCTCTCAAATTCTTATTTGTTTGCATATTTGCCACAATTGAAAGTTTTTGATCATAACGAATTTCAAATTTAGTCAAAGATAAGCACAGTAGACACAGAATACAGATTTTAAACAATGATTTATTTACCAAAGGAAAATGTGGATATCAAAATCAGTAAATTTTAAAAAACTTAACTGATAATTGGTTTTTATTTCACTACACACACCTTGGCATTATAACTTTCAACCCTGTTGAATCTAAACATCACTCAGATAATTCACATTGCGAGACAGGTTCTAAGTGAAAGACAGTACATGATATCGCAATTTAAAGAAATTCAACAACAGATGAGAAACAAAATCATTGCCATTTATCAATGTGGAATTGGTTACAAAGCCATTTCTAGTGCTCTACTTTTAAGCTACCCATGACGAAAGTCATTATTAACAAAAGTAGAAAACTCTGAACAGTGGCAAACCTTCCTGGGAGTGGCAGGCCTACCAAAATTCCTTCAGAGGTGCATCAAAGACTCATCCAGGATGGCACAAAATAACCCAGGTGAGAATGTAAAGAACTGAAGGCCTCTCTTGCCTCAGTTAATGTCAGTGTTCCTTTATTAGAGAGAGAGACTGGGCAAAAATGGCATCCATCAGGGAGCTGCAAGGGGAAAACCACTGCTGGCCAAAAAGGACAGAAAGGCCCGTGACATTTGCCGAAAAACTTCTTGATGACCCCCAAGGCATGAGGATAACATTCTATGTACTGATAAATCAAGAGTAGTATTATTTGGAAGACATGGTACATCATACTATGAGTGAAACACGGTGGTGGTAGTGTGATAGTCTGGTGGTGCTTCGCTGCTTCAAGACCTGGGAAATTAACCATAGTACAACCCCAATTCCGAAATAGTTGGGATGAAGTGTAAGTTGTGAATAAAATCAAAATGCAATGACTTTCAGATCACATGAGCCAATATGTTATTTACAATAGAACATAGATACCATTTCAAATGTTGAATCTGAGACATTTTACAAAACCAAAAACCAGTGAAGTTGGCACGTTGTGTAAATCGTTAATAAAAACACAATACAATGATTTGCAAATCCTTTTCAACCTATATTCAACTGAATACACTGCAAAGACAAGTTTCTTAATGTTTGAACAGGTAAAATTTTTTGCAAGTATTAGCTCATTTGGAATTTGATGCCTGCAACATATTTCAAAAAAGCTGGCACAAGTGGCAAAAAAGACTTATAGAGTTGAGGAATGCTCATCAAACACTTATTTGGAACATCCCACAGGTGAACGGGCTAATTGAGAACAGGTGGGTGCCATGATTGGGTATAAAAGCAGCTTCCCTGAAATGCTCAGTCATTAACAAACAAGGATGGGGCGAGGGTCACCACTTAGTGAATAAATGCGTGAGCTGATTGTCGAACAGATTAAAAACAACATTCCTCAACGAGCTATTGCAAGAAATTTAGGGATTTCATCATCTACGGTCCGTAATATCGTCAAAAGGTTCAGAGAATCTGAAGAAATCACTGCACGTAAGCGACAAGGCTGAAAACCAACATTGAATGCTCGTGAGCTTCAATCCCTCAGGCGGTACTGCATCAAAAACAGACATCAGTGTGTAAAGGACATCACCACATGGGCTCAGGAACACTTCAGAAAACCACTGTCAGTAACTACAGTTCCTCGCTACA
The DNA here is from genome assembly GCA_029721435.1 of Gymnothorax reevesii. Classification (NCBI taxonomy): domain Eukaryota; kingdom Metazoa; phylum Chordata; class Actinopteri; order Anguilliformes; family Muraenidae; genus Gymnothorax; species Gymnothorax reevesii. The sequence continues at coordinate 89,559,818 of CM056575.1, forward strand.
TCTGCAAGTGCTAGTTAAAACTCTACAATGCAAAGCGAAAGCCATTTATCAACAGCACCCAGAAACGCCGCCGGCATCGCTGGGCCCAAGCTCATCTAAGATGGACTGATGCAAAGTGGAAAAGTGTTCTGTGGTCTGACGAGTCCACATTTCAAATTGTTTTTGGAAACTGTGGACGTCGTGTCCTCCGGACCAAAGAGGAAAAGAAGCATCCGGACTGCTATGGGCGCAAAGTTCAAAAGCCAGCATCTGTGATGGTATGGGGGTGTATTAGTGCCCAGTGCATGGGCAACTTACACATATGTGAAGGAACCATTAATGCTGAAAGGTACATACAGGTTTTGGAGCAACATATGTTGCCATCCAAGCAACGTCTTTTTCATGGGCGCCGCTGCTTAATTCAGCAGGACAATGCCAAGCCACATTCTGCACGTTACAACAGCATGGCTCCGTTGTAAAAGAGTGCGGGTACTAGACTGGCCTGCCTGTAGTCCAGACCTGTCTCCCATTGAAAATTTGTGGTGCATTATGAAGCGTAAAATACGACAACGGAGACCCGGACTGATGATGGACAACTTAAGCTGTACATGAAGCAAGAATGGGAAAGAGTTCCACCAGAAAATCTTCAAAATTGGTCTCCTCAGGTCCCAAACGTTGACTGAGTGTCGTTAAAAGGAAAGGCGATGTAACACAGTGGTAAAAAGGCCCCTGTGCCAACTTTTTTGCAATGTGTTGCTGCCTTTAAATTCTAAGTTAATGATTATTTGCAAAAAAAAATAAATTTTCTCAGTTTGAACATTAAACATCTTGTCTTTGCTGTGTATTCAATTGAATATAAGTTGAAAAGGATTTGCAAATCTGTTTTTATTCTGTTTTTATCTACGATTTACATAACATGCCAACTTCACTGGTTTTGGGTTTTGTACATTTTCTACAAAATGAGCTTATTTCAACATTTCTGGCTGCAACAAGACTCAAAAAATTTGGGACACAGGCAAAAAAGGGCTGAAAAAGCAAGTAATATATAAGAGAATCAGCTGAAAGAAAATTTTGCAAGTAATTAAGTTGACTGGCATCACGTGTGTAACATGATTGGCTTTAAAAGGGATGTCTTAGAGAGGCTGAGTCTCTCAGAAGTAAAGATGGCCAGAGGCTCTCCAACCTGTGAAGGCTTGCGTAAAGAAAATTGTGGAATACCTTAAAAACAATGTTCCTCAACGTCAAATTGCAAAAGCTTTGAAGGTCTCATCATTGACAGTGCATAACATCATCAAAAGATTCAGAGAAACTGGAACAATCTCTGTGCATAAGGGACAAGGCCAAAGACCTTTACTGAATGCCCATGATCTTCGGGCCCTCAGACGCCACTGCATCACTCACCGGCATGATTGTCATTGACATTGCTCAATGGGGCCAGGAATACTTCAAGAAACCACTGTCTGTAAACACAGTCCGCCTGCCATCTACAGATGCCACCTAAAACTCTATCATGCAAAAAGGAAGCCATTGTTGTGCATGATCCAGAAGGGCCGCTGTATTCTGTGGGCCAAGGCTCATTTAAAATGCACTCTAGCAAAGTGTCCTGTGGTCAGATGAGTCCAAATTTGACATGTTGGAAATCATGTGCGTCGTGTCCTCTAGGCTCAAGAGGAGAAAGACCACTCCTCCTGTTATCAGTGTTCAGTTCAAAAGCCAGCATCTCTGATGTTATGGGCCTGCCAGCAGTCCTGATCTCTCACCAATTTCGAACATTTGGCGCATAATTAAATGAAAAGTCCGTCGAAGGAGATCCAAAACTCTCCAGCAGCCAGAAGCCTGTATTAAACAAGAGCGGGATCAAATTCCAATGGATAAACTCAAGAAACTTATCTCTTCAATGCCCAGATGCCTCCACTCTGTGCTCAAAAGAAGAAGGAATGCTACTCCATGGTAAACAGGCCCCTGTCCCAACTTTTTTGAGACCTGTAGCAGTCATCAAATTTGAAAAGAGCTCATTTTCTGGATAAAATTGATAAAATTTAAACATTTGCTATGTTATCTTTGTTCTATTGTGAATAAAATACTGGCTGGTGTGATTTGAGAGTCATTGTGTTTTGATTTTATTCACAATTTACACTTTGTCCCAACTATTTTGGAATTGGGGTTGTAGATGGGACCATAAATTCTGCTCTCTAGCAGAAAATCTTTAAAGTGCAGCCATCAGTTTATGACCTACAGCATAAGTGCAGTTGGGTTATGCAGTAGCTCAATGATCGCTCAAGCAAGTCCACTGCTGAATGGCTCAAACTAAATTCAGGTTTTGGTGTGGCTCAGTCAATATCCTGACTTGAATCCCAGAATTCCAGGGAGTTCATAATTACAAACCCTCCAAAGTTGCAGAATTAAAACAATTCTCCAGAGAAGAATGGGCCAAAATTTATCCTCAGTGATTAAAAGACTTATTGCCAGTTATCGCAAACATTTGATTGCAGTTCCCATCAAGGGTGGTACAGCAAATTATTATCCCCCGCCACGATGTGTGAGGGGGATATAGGTTTGAGCTCAGTCCTTCTGTCCGTGCATCTGTCCGTCCATCCGTGCGTCCGTCCAAGATAAAGGGGACAGCTTCTCTCATAAACTATTAAAGATAGGACAACCAAATTTGGCGTCTAACTTCAGACCATAAAGGCCTTGACATTCGAAAATGAGAATCACACGATTATTTTTCCCGCAGTTTTTGCCCTTGATCCGGTATCTCTAAAGGGGACAGCTTTTCTCAGAAACTATTTGAGATAGGATAAGCTACACACCAAATAAGGTTAAGACTTGGAGTTTGAAAATAAGAAGCACACAATTATTTTTCCCACAGTTATTGCCCTTGAGGCATTTTTGGGAGCCTCTGTTCATAGTATCTTTAAAGAAGACATTTTGGCGGGGGATGTTGTTGACCATGTCTACTTGTTAGGTTCACCTTCACTTAATGAAATGATCATTTAAAATCTGCAATTTATATTGACTTGCATTGTCTTTGTCTTATATTACAGTTATGATCTGAAACATTTAAGAATGACAAATAAGCAACAAAAAAAAAAATCTAGACAAGGCAGATACTTTTTTGCAGCACTGAATGGAACATTTTTTTCTGTCTCGGAATGTTCCAGAGTATTAATTATGTCAGAGATTAATCAACTCGTCGGCAGGGTTTTTCCTGGTTCAGAGTGAGCTGGTGGTGGTACTCGGTCATAGGCTCCAGCACACACTCAAAATGGGGGTTGTTGATGCTTTTTATTTTGTTGGGTGGGGTTAACATGCTTCTAATTTTTTTGAGCGGGGCGAATAAGCATGCTTCTCATTTTGCTTTTTATTATTAAAGACACATTTGTAGAACGGGTTGACATGCCCAAGTTTAAACCAGAGACCGCAGTAATCCGGTGGGTCTGAGTTTAGAGGGAAACATGGACAGTGAGGAGCAGCTAAAAGTGGACCAACAGCTTATGGACTGCTTCGGTGTGTATTAGGACCTGCTGGTTCGTGTGTATAGCTGTGGTGTGTTATTAGCGTGGAGAAACGAACAGCTCCCACTCTGGTTTATGACAGAGGGGCGAAAGCTCCAGGCTAAACGACCTTTTTTGGAAATTACCCGTGGTAATGTTTTACTTATTACTTCGGAATGACCAGCTTTTCCTCGTGGAAAATGGGCGCGTTATGGATAGTGCGCGAGAGCTAGGCAGAGCTCCAGTCATGTTATGAGCATAATACAGGTTTTAGAGACCGTAAGTTCTGTTAGCGTGGATAAGTTGCTTATGTGGAGCTAGCGAATCGATCACTTCTACAGCAAAGAATTACTTATTTAATTTCCGCCTTTTTCGGCTTTTTATTAGCCAGAAAAATTTCTAAAGGGGGATGAAATTATGTCAAGGTAGTGCAGAGAAATCATTTGTAAATCGGTAGAGCTTCTGCGTTTCGCATTGCTTTCACAGTAGCACCAGAGAGCTTGCACAGACATTTGTGAATTATCTGGCTAATCCTGGTCATGGATAAGTGAAGTGATCACTAACTGTAGTGGCTACAATCGGGCAACGTTATAATGAAACTGCCACATTGATGCTTACCGAAGTAACACAAGCATACCGATCAGAATTACTGCATGTAAGTAAACCATGAAAATTTTTAATCAGCACGGCACGCAAACTAACATGCAGTAGCTGGTAACTGAGCAGTCATAACTACAGAGACAAACCCTTGCGATACAGACTTTACAGACAGCAAATTCTGTTACTGTGAACAGTTGTACCAAGCATCCGAATTACAAACGAGTATTTAAAGTTAGCTTCAAATGCGGTTTATGTTCCCACACCTTCTGTAGCTCTTCCCCTGATATCACTCTTACATATTTAGGACACAAACATGAGCAACAGTAACTTGGCTCCTTTAGTAGCTGTGCTACAGCCAAAATCACTGGCTATCATGTCAGGTTGGCTTATGCAGTAAAAGCAACTTGCAGCTTCTGTGTCTGTGAGTCACGGACAGTCGCAACCGATACAGGCTTTATCTTCAGATATTTTAAAAAGCCTGCGTTTGAGGCCAGTTTTTAGTGCTAACTATTGCTAGTGGTCCTGCTAGCCACCCGTAACACGTTAGCTTCACTTACATTATTTGCTGTTACAGCTTGTGTCCCCGAGCGCTTGATCGATGCAACTGCTTCAGGTTTGAGTAGTAGCTGAAACGCTAATCCTGTGCCGAATTATCCTTTATTGACAAAGCTATCTTTGGTGAAATGCTGAGCACAATCAGCTAACGTTCCCTTTGGCCGTGGCGGTTTGCTGCCAGCAAACAAAAAAAACTACCCACTGATTTCTAGTGGCATCGTCTTTTGGAAGAAAAATTCTTGTTTTTCTTCGCGTCCAAAAGGAAATGGACAAACAGCTTTGGGAGAGATATTGACAAAATTGCCCCTCAAATGATCTGCAGTTTTTCTTTTGTTTTTCCAAAAGTGCACACGCTACTAAGGCATAGTGTAATCTGCCGTTAGTGCCTGCAAGAATAGTTTCCGGTGTGGGCAGGTCCAGCACAGTGGTTGGCTCTGGCTAGGTCTGTACTAATTGGACGGCACAACCTGACGTGAAGTTTTTCCAAGATCTCGTGAAGATCTTGGGAGGAACTGTTCAGAGAGGAAATCAAGCTGACGAAATCACGTTCTTGGATTACGGCAAAACCTCTTTATCTTATGTTTAGAAAATTTTCAGAGGTTGAGCATGGACGACCAACATTATAATATTACTAATGTTTATTAAAAGAAGGATCAGTATAATCGGTCCCCTTTAATGTTACCAGATTGTAGCTGCTACAGTTGAAGCAAAGCGGAGAGGCGTTGTATCTGTCTACGTCGGGCTGATAAGGCTGCAATTAGTGAAACAATCATTTTGCTAATCCGGGGTCACCTGGGAACTTTGCCGTTGTGCGCCCTTACAAAAAATGCTATTTGATTTACCACTGGATAACAAACATTTACCATTGAGAATGGAAATGTGGGATAGCTCTGATGCTAAAGCTGTGTCTGGTATAACAAACAATTTCTTTGCATTGCCGTGGTGGACTTTTATCCCCTTTAAAAATGTTTTGACCATTTATGAAAAACTTTCAGTGCATTGAAAAAACCAGCATAAATAGAATGATATGCAAGTTTACCTTGACTCAAGAAACCAGAGAGCAAAGCCTCACAATATTCTAGATTCTTGGAAATATATGCTAGATTTTCCGATTCCATGGAACCAGGTCTTTAATTTAATTTACAAAACAACTATAGATTGTCAATAAGATTTTTTCAGTTTAAATAAATATATAAATTGTTGGCCACTCAAAGATGCTTCATATTTGGGGAATTGAGGAGTCCAACTTGTGTAGATTCTTTGGCGAAGAGGTTGAGTCAGTGGAACATTTATTTTGGTACAGCCCCTGTGTAGGTCTGTCTTGGACAGGGGTTCAGAGGTGGCTGGCTTAATATTCAAGTAATTTTACACTGGACTTGCCCATCATTCTTCAGGGCAATCTAAAAAATGACTCCGGAAAAACAGTCAATATTATAATACTTCTTGGCAAAATTTACATTTACAGAGAGATTCAAACTCTTTGTAAAACATCACAGTAAAATTGAATGTATAATGGCACAAGAAAACAGTAGGTTAAGTGTATATAAGGATAGATGGAGGGCGCCGAGAGTAGCAGAAGGATGGAAATGAAAATAACACAACTGTATAAGTCCATTAATATGATATGTTGACTATATTTGCTCAAGCATGTATGTGTGTATAGGTACGTATGTATATGTATGTATAATGAGTATGTGTATGTATGTATGTATGTATGTATGTATGTATGCTGCCTTACTTACTGACTTACTGCGTGACGCGAAGCCCGTTTATACCATAGTCATTGGCACGCAATATCAAAGCATTCAGAAATTTTTTATTAAAGTTTTGCTCTTAGGAAAAATGAGCTGCTAATCATGAAACAGGCGCAGCACCTTCTTGTAGCAAATACTATAGGCCAGGCTGAACTGAACGAGCTAACATAGCTCAGCTTCGCCTCATGGAGAAAGATTTTTTGCGCACGCTAACACTCTTTTACCAGCTAATGATTTGGTGACAGATTCCAGCTGAAACGGAAAGTATTCATAACACAACATGGTGCACAATTATGCAGACTCTAGTTAACTTGCTACCTGCAATTACAGTTTACTTATGACTGTATCCGTTGAGCCAGCGAGCTGAAATCAGTCTGTTCTCATAGCACGTAGCTAGCAAACGGCCAACAGTTGCTGACACATGAAGTGGACCATTAGCTTCCTTTGTAACCGTTAATTATTACTATCGCTTAATGAATAAAGCGTGATTACTTCGCTGCTTTAATTTGTAACGACCCTGCAGGACGCACCTTATCTGACCCCGCTGAATTTAAGGGAGACAAATGAGTATGTTTCTGTTATATCCTGCCAAATGCCAGTGCTCTAACGTTGCTATGGTTACAGGTTGGCTAGTGATTGAATTTTGAGATGAAACTACCGTAGCCAAACTACCTGTGTGGTTCCACGGTTTTAACGCATACCTGCCAGCCAATCAGAAAAGAGTAATCACCCAGACCATGATATAAACTGTATATAATTTATATTTGAAAACCATGCATACATCAACTACCTTTTCATGTAGAAAATGGCAGTTTCCATCTTTTTCTACATCCTATAAAAACTAAAGTCTGTAGTGATGATGCAAAAAAATGCACAAGACTGAAGAATGTATTTCCTTTTGGTCTATTTTGAACTGTTAATGAGGTTTTTTTTGTATTTAGTAGTCTTGTATGTGGTTGTCTTTGAGTGCCACATTTCATGGAGTGGTCATTAACCGGTAATTGTGTACAATTTCTAAAATGCAGTCATTTCAGTTTCTCATCATTGTCAGCAAAAAAGGTATTATATTTTCAAATGTTTGTGTTCAAAATATTCTTTCAAAGATGGTTGTTGATTGCTTTTTATATGTGTTAAAAACAAGGTCACTCCATTGAGATGGGATACTCATTGAGATACTTCCAATTATGAGATTGTCATTTCTTCTTTTATTGCCTCCTCTGGTGCAGCGCTTTATGAGCAGTCTTGTGAAGCATACAAGCACCTGGGCAAAATGTCAGACACCTACTGGATTGACCCTGATGGGAGTGGTCCTCTTGGTCCTTTCCGGGTCAACTGCAACATGACAGGTAAGTCATGGCTGCTACTTATCCAATTAAGTTCATTAATGATGGGAGTATTTATAAGTGTTTGTTTGATCGATCTTGGTCTGACTCATGGGACTCAGTCTGAAGTGCTACAATCAGTGCTACAATTCAGTTCCTGAGAGCAATCTCTACATCATTGACTAGGACTTTACTAGGACTTTGCCACCTGGGATATTATGGCTGGTGTTCTGAGACGCCAAAAGCAGCAGCCGAAACAAAAGGAGGTCCAACAAAATAAGAGAGACAAACCAACAAAAGGAGAGAGAGAGAGAGACTCGCGCTTCAAATGGACAAAGATCTAGTCCGGGTACAAAAGGAAGCAAAGCGACCTCGACTGAATGAAATAAAAGAGAAAAATCTTGGGAACCGAGATAAAAAGATAAAGCACCAGACGGTGCCCAGAAAGAGGAAGAAAAGAGAGAAAGTTCCCTTGGTAACTAGAACTTTCCTCTTTGCAGCTAATTCCTCAAACAATTCTCAAGCTAGAGGCCTTACCAGCTATAGTGCATAGTAACACTGACACTCTAGCAAAGGTCGCGAGGCGGAACTTGGGTTTAAATAGAGACAGGGCGGTGCCCACAATTAATGCCAGCTGGCCAAAGAATCCGATTGTGGGCTAAACGGTATCGTACCGGACGAGAGAAACAAAGCAAGCTCGCCAGCCTACAAAAACCATGACATGGGATGCTTGATTATTTATTTATGTACTAACTTACTCATTCGCTTACTGTCTGACCATTTTTATTTGCTTACTAAGTGAAAGGAATAGTTCTGGGCTGTATTGACACCCAATTTATTCAGTCTTTTGTACCCAACAAAATAGCCATTTCACATTGTTGACTTACCTTTAAGCACCTGCTCCTCATCTTTTTGAAATTAAACGAGATATCAGATATAAAACTGGGGCTATAACCATATTATTGAGGTGATTTTTTTTTTCTGAAGAATTGTTTGCATAATTCTCTTGTCTTTAGGAGACTGGATGGTGAGGTTGGGACTATTTCAATTCTTACAACTTTCATTATTTGAGAAGCGCTGCTGAGACAAGGCATGCGAGGCAAATGAAATGTGCTCATATATTTTATTAGACTACGAGAGCCCTCTTTACAGGAGATGAAAACTTCTGAAATAATGTACGATCATAATTTAAGTTCAACCAATTGTAGTTGCATCAAATGAAAACAAACATATTTCTTATCTGTTTGGAGGCTTTGATCCCTGAGCTTCCCATGGCTGTGATACTGTTTATGTGTTTTAAAGCACACAAAAAGAATAATTCACAAAAAAAATTTGCCTTGAGGGTGAATAAATAACAGTGACTAAGCATCATTATCAAGCAGTGCACAGAATATAAAAGCAATGCCAGCAGCACACAAACGAGTCAGAACTAGACAGATTTACTGCCCTGCTCTCTTATTAAAGATCAGAAAGAGAGCATGCTCTGTACACTGGTCCTTTGTTGGGGCTAACTTTTTGCTCATGTGTTGCACTCTTAGGGCTCTAATTTCTTGGCGCAGCGCCCGGTGGCGTAGCATGGCGCAGCCCACGCAGTGGTAATTTCGTTCGGCGCAGCCCGTGCAGTGGTAATTTTGTGTGGTGCAACACCGTGCGCAGCCACTTTGGCAATTTGGTAGACGGCCGTGTGCCAAGATCGGTGTGGCGGCGTTGTAGGGGGAGGTGTCACATATTCATCAAGACGCAGTGACAATTTTGTAGAAAAAGTCTTCGCTGAAATTGCGCAGAAATTTCACATCTTTCTCAGCCAACCACAAACTGCCTATATATATATACTGTATATATAATGCTTGTGTTCTATGCTCAGTAAAGCCGCTTGCACACTGGACGCAAAACAAATTTTTCGCACGACTGATTACAGTCTAAGTCAATGTAAAGTCGGACAGGGTTTGGATATATCTTCGTGTCCGAAAGTCATAAAAGTTCTTAGACGTGAAAACTTGGCCATGTTTGTGTTCACCTTCACAAAATGCAAATTGATAGCTATTGACTTTTCTTGGTCTTTTTATTCGTGCGTTTTCTTCCGTTGAAGATGGACAACAGTCTTTATTCGGTCTCTCTTTTGAAAATTAGTCAGATGGATCGAACAGATTCTCACTTTATTTCCACACCAGAGATAAAATAGTGATTGTAGTCAGTGAGCAAATCAATTCCATGACCATTGACAGTGTGAATAAATTATCGCATGCACGATCAAGACTGTCTGAGGCAAAATGCAAAATACTCCATGTCCGGCACCCAGCAAAAAATAAAAGTATTGATTTGAGAACAGATTTATAACAAAATAAAGAATAAAAATATATCACCAACAAACAGAGCATGTAAAAATAATGGTCCGCAAATAAATAAATCACAGTGTTCATTGGATGTACTTTTTGTCGTTAAAGTGTTTTTTATACTTATATTTCGTTATCAATCTGTTGTAATCATCGTCTTTTTTTGTTTTTTGGCTGTCAGACGAGGAGTATTTTGCATTTAATGTCTGACAAACATTGTACATTGTTCCACGCCAATGTCGACTCACTTTATTGAGCGGAGCTTAAACAGAAACCTTGATTGAAATTCTCTGTACTCATCTTGAAGAACTGAGCCCTCTTATCAAAACATTTACGTTTAATACCTCAAACATTCAGTAGATTTGAAGAAATTAAAAACAATAATCGACTGTCGGACACAGAGTTATATTGAAACCATCCAACTGTCAGACACGGAGACATATTAAAACATATTAAGACTTTCGGACACGTAGACACTGCGTTCAACACAATCTGTTGTGCGAAAAATTTGTTTCGCATCCAGTGTGCAAGCAACTTTATACTAGGCTACCATTATTGTCACTTAGGTTTTATCGTTTTTAGTGGGGTCAAAGAAATACAGCCTGATTGCTATGATCTCGTACTGAGTTAAGATCATATGTTAAAAATAAATGTAACGTATCTTGCATTGTTGTCCATGCATGTTAATCCCAGAATTTTAAACAGCAACAGGGTGTAATAATAGGAACATGCTATCCATCGTTTATCTTCCAAATGATGCAGACAGAAGAAATAAATGAGCAACCGTCGTATTTCATTCCAACTTCATAAGTTTGAATGATCTGACGTAGTTTCGTTTTGAAATTCCATTCAAGTTCGCTAATGATAATAATTCTCAAATGCCTTAGCCAGCTAACTCATATTCGTAATGCTTAAAATAGACGTAAGCGGTGCAGAAAACATGCTTGAAGCAGCAAAGTAAAATGCAACATTAACGCATCATGCAGATATTGGACAGAGGCTTCTGTATTCTCAATACACTAAAAAGGTGAGAAGAGGAGCTCATTTGATTGGTGAAGATTTGACTCGGCTGTGTTATACCCATACACGCCTTCTCTCCCACCTCTAGGAGTATTTGCGCCAGGCAATACTGGGCACAAAATTGCAACATACACCTGGACACACCCCGTTGGCGCAGCACACCCCCATTCGCCGCGCATGCGCCTGGTCTACGAATTTAGAGCCCTTTATCTTAAAAGTATGGACACTGTTTGAATAGAAATATATGGTATTCATATTATATTTTCTTTTTCCATACAAATAGATTTTACAAACTGTGCTTGTGTAACATGTTTGATTTTCTGTATGCCGTACAATGTTTACATTTGATAATTACTTAAAATTATACAATTGATCTCATGGGCTGCCAGTTTTTACCTTGATTTGTTTTTATTGGACATCTCCAATACAGAGTGCACTGAGGTGATATATCAAAATATGATGTCCTGCTAGAGTACAGAAAATGCATTTATAGTGACCTTGAAACTGGCAGATAGAGCTTTTAAAGCTTGGAATCAAGACTAGGTTCTGGCTTGTTTTGTTTTTTCCGTATAAAGGAAGCAGTTCATTAATCAGAGACACCATTATTCCAAATATTTTCCAGGGGGCCTGGAAAAGGAGACTGTACCTTAAACTCACTCTGGTTCCAAATCTGAAACTTTGGCACAGAGAACCAAAAATGGTCTTTCCCTTATGATAATGGTGCAGTCTGTTTCGACAAGTTGAATTTTGTCATCTGACACACTTCCTTACCCCAGGTTGTAAAATGAACTCGCAAACCAAAACTTATACTGTATCAACAAGTTCTGTTCTTGAATATATTTATTATTATATAAATCTTAAGATAAATTAAGATAAATTATAAATTATATAGATATTTTTAGTAAATCAGGATGTGCTCAGCTGTTAAGCCTGATGTTATCTTTAAAGGAGACAACATGTCCTCTGTAACTAATAGAAGATCATTAGTAGTCTAATTATGTCAGCACTTGCGCAAACTAAACAATCCATTAGAGAGCAGTGACATCTATGAAATGACATCTATCTACAAAATATTGAATGCAGTGCCACTTCCTGTACTCTCATCTACCTGTCATAACTAAGGATCATATCAACAGCCCAGCTCATAATGGCTCCTCAGCCTGCCGTAAGCCTCCCAATTCAAAATTGACATAACGATTTCTTGGGCTTACTGAAGCATGTCGGGCATTGCTTGGCAGCCAAGAAGGTGAAAGTCAATTCTATACCACTGCTTGTGACAAAACTACTCACTGATTAATACATAGCAGGCACATTTGCTGTAAGCATTTGCACTTTTCAGAACCATTCGCTTTACTAATCACTGTTCTCTTCACTGTCATTATTGCAGTCATACAAATCTAGAATGATATGGAAATCCAAACACCAGGTTTAAATAGATTTTAATGAACTGATTTATTTGTTTTCACCTGCGTTGAAAGGAAAATAGCCAGTTTAATGGATACCAGCTCAGTTTTCCTGTGATGCTTGGTCAAACCAAGCCTCGCATTATGTGGAGCCTTTGAAGTTGAATTAATTTTCTCAGTGGATGTGTGCTTGAAACAGCTGCATTTCAAAAAATTAGACACCACAAAAATCGAAACTGAAATAGTTCGTTGAAGGGGAACATGAATAAAAAGAATAAAAGGCATACAAATGGGAAGTAATAAATTAATGAAAGAAAAGGAATTAAATTATGTGAGCATCTAATTTGATCATTTGTGTGAAAATTAAGAAACAGTAATATGTATCTGCAATTATAATTTAGTGATGTACTACTTTACAGTATTGCATCATTACCATGTACAAACTTAGGTTTATTTTTTGTACAGGTGAATTGTAACTGATGCTATACTTTGTAATTAGTTCACTTAATAGCTCTCATCGTTCAAAACCAGCATGGAAAAACAATTTTTTTTCTTTGTAATAGTTAATATCAGTATAGCTGTTTGCTGTACTTGCCAGCAGCTTTTAGCATTGGTCAAGGTAGAGTTCATCAGCTGATACAGATGACGAGTTTGTTGGACCCTAAAAAGGAAGACTTTAGGTGCAAAGCCTTAAGAGGATGAGGTAAGAGACTCCTCAAAGTCCTGCAGTGTTTATATTGAAATGAGCATGGAGACTTACAGCAAGCCTGTGCAACGTAATGCCATCAATATATTCTTTTTTTTTCATGTGAAGATAACCAAGCAGCAGATAATTGCTACTGAGTTATTTATTGGGAAGCTTCTCCACACGGTCAGAGACAGACCTCTGTATTTCACAGAAGCTTTCAGTATGTCAGCAGTGCTGCACCTTAGCACTCATTAATCAAACAGCACTTCTTCCACAAAGCATTGCTCTCACATCACCGACTGCCTACTTGCCACATTCTTTCAGTCGTGCATTTGCTCTCATTATGGCACGTAACACCCGCAAATGTGCAAATCTTCTTCTTTAATGTAATAATCCCACCAATGTAATACAACCTCAGTTCCAGAAGAACTGGGACAATATGTAAAATGTACATAAAAACTGAAAGCAGAAATTTACACTTAGTACAAAAGCATAGCTGCCCAGTCACAGAGTGTGCACACTGCCTGCAGCCCAGACTCCCAGTGAAAACATGTGGAAGATTATGACAGTGGAGACAACAGACTGCTGACTAACTGAAGTCCTATATTAGACAGGAGAGGGAGCAAATTCCACTTTTGAAACTCCTATTAGTGTCTTCAGTTCCAAAATAACATGGAGTCTTATTAAAAGGAAAGTTAATGTTACCCAATCATGAACTTGTACCGGTCCTATTCATTTGAAGTTGCTGCTGATATGACATTTAAAAATAGCAATTATTTTCCAAAAAAAAAAGCAATGAGTTAATACTTTACTTATTTTTCCCTTCGTATTTTTTTTTCCATTTGAATATAGGTTAAAAGGGATTTGCCAATTACTACTTGCTGTTTTTATTTACATTTTACACATTCTCCCAATTCCTTTGGAATTTAGATTGTAAGGTTATGTAATACCAGTTGCCTACCACAAACGCAGGGAATGCAAATGTTATAGTTATTAGAAAACTGAAAATTACATTTGTGGTTGGCGACTGGTATTACAGTTGTTGGAAACTAGTGAAGTGCTGTGGTCACAATTATTTTTGTGGTTTACTAAGTTTGTCCGACTACCTTTTCAGATTTCCTTTTGTCAGGTTCTTATATCAATACAGAAAATGATCCCCTTTACTGACAACTGCTGCTCATTCTAAAGGATGCGTTCTTGCCAAATTCCTAATTAATTTAACACTTGTATTGCCATAGCTATCTTATATCTGTCTTATATTATGTGGTGTGGTGGATTGTCTATAGATTTTGTATTTACCCAAACTGCATCATCTAATGACAATTTCATTATGTTGTACAACTGATCTTTCTGCTGTGAGTGTCATATATCTGTGTTTTTTCTTTTTTTTTATCCACGGAACTCATCCCTGGCTGAATGCCTACAGTGGATCAATTCTAGTACATTAGCTTCTAATTTTACTGACAAAACACTGTAGCTCAAAGGGCCCTGCTGTTGACAGCATTAAAATTAATGTAAAAAGAATTACAAATGGCTGTTAAAATTTCATTGGCCCCCTTAAGTCATGACTATTTCATCATTACCAGGTGTCATTTTGAAAGGCTTGATGTTTTAATTAGGAAAGCTCTAAGGTTGCATGGAGTGAGTGGCACATTTTACCATTTTACCAAATCCTATTGCATTATAGCCCTTTGGGTATTAATTAACTACAATTCCCAATTAAATGTGAACTCAGGGTGGCTGTGTCTCATACCATGTCTCCTTATGTATATCATATGAAAATAACATTTCATTTGGATGCTTTAACTAGTTCTAACGTGCGGCTCACAGCCTTTACACTAAACAAAATTGTAAGCTCATCCTATAGATTTTATTCCTTTTATTTATTTAAGGTCCTTTATAAAGTTAAATATTTTATGACTTTGGAAAACATAACCACATCAAAATGCCTTTAGGTGGCTTGGAAAATACAATTCATCTGATGTTATGCAGAGGTAGAGGTGCTGTATAATAAACCTTTGTTCAATGGAGTGACTCAGGTTTCTAATCTTGTCCGTGGCACTGTAGATTATGTCAGGATTGCCCCATTCTTATTGAATCAGCGTGATTTTTGTGGTTAATATAGCGACAGCACTCGACAGCGAATGCATTTCTCTGATGTACTGACAGTACAGCTGAACTTTTTAACTGCACTGCGAAAATAAACATTGGCTTGAAGCACATCCCTGCACTGCACTCGCCTCCTGTGTCAAGAGTTGAAGGGGAACTTGCTGTCAACTTGCTGTGCATTTTATCATCTGGATAGTGGAAGAATAATGATAATTAGCTGATTATATAAAGATATAGTGGTAATGCAATTAAATCTTACATTATAAAGTGAGATTGCAAGACCGGCCTGTAAATTTGTGACTTTCTTGTATCTCAGAGGACAAGGTGTGGACTACCGTAGTGAACAACCTTCCTCCTCAGACGTCTGTGACTGGATCCAGCAGAGAAAAAAGAACGGTGCTGCAGCTCAACTACAGCGCATCTATGGACCAGGTGTCAGCCATCACTGGCAGTGCGGAGCACTGTGAGCAGCGTGTCACATATGCCTGTCGAATGTCCCGGCTGTTGAACACCCCCGGTAAATATGTTTGTGTATTTTTTTGACTATTTTTAAGCTAAATGGTTTATTTTAAGCAACAGCCTCATTTCCACAAAAGTAGGAATGGTATGAAAAATCAAGTGAAAAAGAAAGCAGGGATTTGTCTTCTTTGGCCTATTTTAAATTGAAAACAGTAGAAGACAAAATATCTCATGTATTATTTTATTGAATAAATTTCATTTATTAATTATTTAATTTATTTTTTGAAATACTTGCTCATTCTGAATTTGATGCCTGCGACAATTTTCACGAAAAGTTGGGACCAGGACAAAGTAAAACATGGAAAGTGTTAGAATGCTAAAAAAAAAATGAGCATACAGGTGTTGAAAAGATGACATTATCATACATTGCTATGAAAGGGGCATCCTCAAAAAGCCCTGGTGTTTACAAGCAATGAGTGGCTTGTCACTTTGAAAAAAATGAATTCATTATAATAAAATAATAACTTCATTGATTTGTCAACAGTTTAAAAACAACACATCTCAATGGATTTTAGGGATTTCAACCTCCACAGTGCATAATATTATTAGATAAAGATTCTGGGAATCAGAAGAAATTTCTGCATAAAAGATAAGGTTGATGATCAACACAGAATGCCCCTGATCTTTGATCATCAGATGGCACTGCAATGAAAATTCACATGCTTTTTAAATGAATGAAACCAAATGGGCTGGAACCATTTTGGAAAAATTTGGCCAATAAATACTTTTCATTGTTGCATTCAAACATGCAGGTGAAGGTTGCTCTATGCACTCATGCGTCATAAGTCAAAAACGTCCAGAAATGCTGCCATGTTCTCAAGGATTTAGCTCATTCGAAATGGACCTATCATTAGTGGAGCAGTGTGCAAAGGTCTACATCAGTGTTGAAAATACATGGTACTTCAAGATTCGCAAAATACAATATTGCACTCTCTTTGCCAGCAGTTGAAGATATACATCAAGGAAGGACAGGAAAAATATTCAGAACTGGAACAACTGATGTCATCATTTACCTTAAATATTTATTGGAGAGCATTTTAAAGGAAAGGTGATGCGACACATTGATAAACACATCCTTGTCCCAACTTTAATGAGATGTGTCCCAGGTATAAATTTTGGAATGAGCGTTTATTTTCGAAGCATCAATATAACAAATTCTGATAATCAATTAAATATTTGAAAGGCATTTTGGACAGAGAGTGGTTGAAATGATATGGAGATATTATTCAATAAGTTTATTTGAGCAGGATAAAGAAGGTGTAGTGCAGGCTGGAGGACATCCCCAGATTTTGGTTGATGTTGAGTGGTCCAGATCATGCTGCAATGTTGACCACTTAGTGTTTCTGCTTATTGCGGTTGGATTGTAGCATTGACTTTAAAGCTTGGTGATAGTTGGAATACTGTGTGATGATTTTAGCAAACATCAACAACCGTCTTTCAAAATATGCATTGGGTCAGTTCCTAACTTACCCCTCTGGCATTATGCTTCTATTGACTGTCATTGTTTTATACCTCTGAATTTGCTCCCAGTGCTTTTATTCAGCATGGTATAAACTACTGACTCCTGAATGAAATAATTACAGCTTCAATGATACGAACTTTCACAATTCAACTTGCTCCTACCGAACCTTTATCCTGGAGTTTAGGCACTCCATTTCTTCCCTAGAGTTTTTTCATATCAATTTTACTGCCCCAATCTTATCACCATTTCAGCATATAAAGCAGTCTCTATAACAGACCTTTACCACAGGCCACAAGTTGACCGCCTGCTGTTCGTTTATGCTGCATTTCTATGAGGCCCAGTCTCAGCCCCTTTATACATTCACTGTTGTTTTTGTGTCAAGCTATTGCAATTATAAATTATTAATTATTATTGTTTAAATCCAATAACTCCGTAACTCAGATTTGACAGTAACAAACATTGATTTGGTTCATTCTTGCCTTTGTAAAGGGAAACTGGTTAATATAAAATTCAACACACAGCCATGGGTACTTGGTGCTCATGGGCATTTTCTTGTTATTGGAGACACACTGAGGAATGATACAGGAAAATACACAAGCAGTAAATTGATTTCTCTGTTATATCAAACCTGAGATTTCACAGTCTGCTTGATTATTGGAATTGTATTTATGAGCAGAGTGGCATAGTGGTCAAAGAAATAAGCTGGACTACCTATGGCTCCTCCATGGAGTACTGCTTGATGTGCCTTTAAACAAGGTGCTTAACCTGAATTACTTATTAAAGAATAACATGAGCTGAAGAAATTGATCATTTAAACTTAAACATAAAATATTTTTTGCTAGACATCATGTACAAGGTTCGCTGCTGAGAATACAAATTATTTGATGTTGTAAATAATTTATGTTCACCAGGAGTGGCTCAGTATGAACTAGCCTTTTGGTACTCTTTATTAATCAGTGAAAAAAATCTTTAGAAAATCATAATATCCTTTTTTTTCACTTTCAGTGGAACCTTTAAAATTTTTAATTGTGAAAAGTGAGAACTAATTATCGAATTTTCATCTTTTATTTCTCCTGTAATTGGCTCTGGCCATGTTTATTTCTTCTACTTTATGCAGTGTAGGGCAAAACTTTTCCAAGGCTCATATCCCCTTGATAGGGATACCAATTAACCTTTTGAATCAAGTTTTAAATAATTAAAACAGTCCTATTGACAAAGCTGTTAACATAGCAAGTGATGATGAGATCTATCTGCTCCAGATTGCCCAACTGATGTTGTCTGGATGACTTTTGCGTTGACTTAGCCCATGAAGCAAAATTCTTCATAAGGCATTGAAAATGTTCTTTCTTGAGTTTGGAGCACTTTGTTCTGTCTGACTGCTGTCTGCTCCTGACCAGTATAAATTTTATTTGGGACCTTCTGACAAGAAAAGGCTTGGAAAAGAGAAAGATTTTCACAATGGAGAACGTTCCCTGGTTCAATAAAGGTAAAAAAAAAAAACTATGTATTTAAGATCCTCATCGTTTAGTGCACCCATTCATCATGTCAGTCATCAAGAGTGGCAAAATTACAGTGACATACGGTACTGCACAAAAGTCTTAGGCACCCTGCACTTTTAAAATTCAAATCTGCATTAGATGCTTATTTCCATATTAGAGTTCCTGAAGATAAAAAGTAAAATAGAAATTCCAAATGCTATTTTAAGGAAAAGTTTCAAATACAAAATGTTTCTATTCCATTAAAAATAGCCGATGTAGACATTGTAGTCTTGACAGAGCCTTGATGTCAACATCAACATAGCTCTTTGTCATTTCTTGGCAGGATAGACGCAAGTGAGACAGTCAGTGCAGAGGAATGGTGGCAAGTTTTCCAGTCTACTTAGAACAAGCAAACGCCAATCAGCTTATAAAACTATAGCGCAACAGGACAGTGTCCCAAATTTTTTGGCAAAGGGTAGTCACACCAAATATTGATTTGATTTAATATCAAACAGTCTTTAGCACAGAGTAGTACATTTCTCTGCTACTAGAAACTTTCATAATTTTTGCAAGCACATTTGCCTGAAGAAATTCCTTTAAATAAGCCTAAGACTATTGCTCTGTAGTGTATGGTATTAGGAAAAGAAGGAATTGGTGGGGCGAGAATGTATTTCAGGTCTTGGGGGGGCACAGTAAACGAGGGGCATGTGGTGATTTGTATACAACGATTTGTGATAAATTAGTTTGTCTGCTGCTGTTTCACCTTACAAGTTTTTGCTTAAAAGTCAACATTATTGCACAGGCACATACAAAGAGGAGACAAGGGGGAAAGAGAGCACACATGAGTGGCGCCTGCCATTCGCCAATACGGGGATTGACGTTTGTTTAAAAGCCATATGCCACCGTTGCTCCACAACGCTCAGAGCCTTCAAGGCCATAAACAAAGTAGAGTGCTCAACACCACTAAGTGCCACAGCAAACCGCACGCACAGACAACTTATTAGGATCAATCCACTCTGTGACAGCATTATGACAACAACCTTGTCCTTAAGCACATATCGAGGGCTGACTGCAATAAACAGTTATGTCCAGTCGTTTTATATTGGACATAACTGTCTATTGCAGTCAGCCCTCAATATGTGACACACTGTCATCACCATCTAGCCTCGATCCAGCATAACAATATATTATACATTAGTTTACCGTTGTCTTACTGTCATAATGTTGCAACGTATTGAACTATGTATAAAATGCATATGAGAAATATCTGAACTGCAACATATTTTTCAAGTCTTTTTAATATCATTTAAAAATGATAGTAGATTCAGGCCTTTTTAATTTTACAAAAATGATAGAGAAATTGTGAATAGAAAGACCATTTATTTGTATCCAACCGGTATAAAATACCGGGGCCAACAACAATCTAGTAAACTTAATACTAACGCTTGGATCTGACGCGGCAGCCTTGGTAACCAGCTTTGAAATGCAATCACATTCTCTTTGTTAATCGTTCAGAAGAAAAGATTGGATTATAATAAAATTGGGCGGTGTGGAGAAATACCAGGATAGCTATACATTATAATAATGATTTATTTGTTATAAAGCCTCACCTTCCATGACTAGGGCTAGTTTAGCCTAGCTACGTTAGCATTTTGCTTGTGAACAAATAGATACAGTAGCTCTCAACATCAACATCTCAACATCTTACCAGCAAAAGGTAATTTCCACGGGATCTGGTATTGATATCTCGTTCAGCATCCACATGCTGCGCAAAAATCTGCCATCATTGGTATAGATTTAAGTTTAAGCGCTCAACTATTGTGAATACGAAGTTGTATTTTGGTAGTAAAACCGGCATTTTAGAGTATCAGGACATCCTGGATCATAGCTAAATGTGTTACGTTTATTACTAATCAAACCGCCTGGAAATCGGTCAAAAATTCAGCGAGTAATGATTTGCAGATATTGTTTGATACTTCTAACCCTGTACTAACATGGTCACCCGGTTGGCACGCCTCTCCACCACTCATGCGACGTCTACGTATGATGCCTGGTGAAATGATGCTGTAAAGGGGCTCGGGGCTGTCAGCCCCACATGCGAACAAATTCATGCTGCCTCCACTAATACAGCCAACACTCTGAGTACTTATATTTTCGCACGTATCGTAAACATTGCATTGCGTAAGGGGGGCTAGCTCCATTCATGAGGACATGGATCAGGAGATCAGTCTGAAGCAGCAAAACAGAGACCAACTAGAAAAGCACTCAGAGAGCGCAGAACCTCTGCCAGGGGGCAGCAAAGCCAATAGCACGGCGATTGGAACTCCGGCCCATTGGAAAGACTTGAAATCTTGAACTTTGGCGTATATCTCAGCAGTACTTTGGCCTAGATACGGCAAAATTTAATCACCTCTTCCTTGAGTTAATACCCACCTACCCTGAAAATTTCAAAATCAAAATCAAAATATTTTTATTGGTTTCTGACTCAGTATGGACAGTCAAAGAAAGATTGAATAAGCAACAAACACTGGTGCATCTCAGTCAGTCCGTTAAACCAACTCTTGGCTTCACTCGTGCCCGTAACGAATCCTGGTAAAACAGTTTACTTAGAAGCTCTCGCATACCTTTTTTACTTTATCACTTCAAAACTTTCAAAGAAATGTGAATAAATAATGAAGCGCGGGGAACAGGGGTTTGAATTAACAAGCTGATAGCAAAGTGCCTGAGTAGCTAAACAACCGGAGAATAGTATCGAAAGTTCTGCAGTGAAAAGCCCAAGCAGCAAAACATCCGGTTACCAAAACGTTTGTCTTCAATCTGATGGATGGAGTTTGGCCAGGAGGGGATGGGTGAGTAGGGTGGCGTGGGGTGGCAGACCCCAGTAATGTGTTGAGATGAAATTTAAAAATTGGACCGGAGGGAAAGAAAACTGTTTCCAAAAATATGCTTAATAAATTGACTGTCTGAGTCAGCTGCATTAATTAACAGGAGATTCATCTGTCAAATGAAGCATTAAATCAAAACTGTGTCCAAAGCACATTGAGTACAGTACCTGAGAGCTCCCTCTGTAATTGCCCTGGTTTCATGATTCATATTCCACTGGACTATCTGAATGAGGTGGCTTCTGTCACCATTGCACTCCCCATTTTTGTTTTAGCCCCCTGCACAAGACCCACCAATCTGCTTCTCCTTGACCCCTATTAGCCCCTGTCGAAGAACAGGAGATGACCGTTGTTTGGTTTGGCTCTCCTCCCTTCCTCATCTCTCATTCAGCTGACAGCGTTGGTGCTTCTCTGTTTACCACTTTCCCTATAGAGGTGACAGGAGACCAATTGTTTTTTAATGGTACCCTTTAATGCTAAATTAGCTGCTCAACAGTGATTAGCCGGCTGTATGTCATGCAGAAAAAAAAAAGCTGACTCAATCTGAAGTCACTGAATCCTGGCAGTCTTTTTGTATTATGGTGAATAAAGCTGTCTTTGACAGCAGTTCAGCAGAGTCATCTGCGCACATTCTGGACAATTGATTGCAGCTTTTGAGCAGTGACATTTAAAGATATTTGTTTAGGATAGGCAATTACCATTGACGAGGAGCATGTCAAGGTTTCCTTCATCACCTTGAAAAAGTTGTTCTCTTCAGTGTGGTTTAAAGGGGGCATATTATGAAAAAAAATCACTTTTTTCAGTGCTTGTGCTCATAAATTTCAGGATATGGAGTGCCTGCCAACACAAAAACAGTGAAATCAGACAACCCAAGCAGGTTTTTGGGGGGCTGCCTTTTTCACAGAACACAGCATTTGACATGCCATTCAGATTTGGAACCCCATTCTTTGTTACATGGTCTGGTTTTTCTGTGCATGTCAGAATGTGCGCCGAAAAACAGTAAAAGTAAGGCTGGATCGAAATGCAAAGAAGTACTTGGCTTTATTTTCCCTTGGTAGCAAAGCCACAAAGGTATAAAGGCGGGGACCAAAGAAACAGGAGACGCAGTTCCCAAATGTGAGAAAACAATCAGCTGATATAACAAGTCAGCTTATATAAATGTGTTAACATACAAAATGTGAAAGCTAAAAAAAAGCCTAAACAACACATGAGCTTTACGAAATGGTGTGGAGTCAGGGTTTATATGCGGTTACTAATGATACAAAAGTAATTGGATGATTAGTGGTAATTGTGGTCGCGGGCCAGTTGCTCAGAAATCGGGAGATGCGGACCGCTGTGGGCATAGCCTGACACCCTCAGCTGAATATCTTTACACACAGCTTTAGACCTACTTTTGAAAAGGTCTGAAATTTTATGCCCTACCACGAGAGCTGTTGGCATTCTGAATAAGCAAAGAGAGAATCCCAGAAACTGCTTTATTGTTAGCTGCTCAGGATGGGATGTGTCTACATATAAATACTGTAGTGTGATTATACACTTAACAAAATGAAAATAAATGAGAAACCCAGTACCATTCAAAAATTTATTTCATGTGATATTGGATCATACAGATGCAAATAAGTACACAGATAACAATACTGTATATATGTGTGCCTATAGCACCATTTAAAACGCAACGGTAAAGTGTATTTGTCACAAATTGAAGAATCAATCCATTTTTATTTCTTTTCCAATAAGATACGAGTGGAAATAAAGAAAAGCGCGTGGTATTGTAATCCTGACGTGCCCCATGTGGACATGCAAAGCACTTTAATAATAACAAACATTGCGCTATTTGTGATGTGTATAGTGACGCTTGACTTGTTCTTTTGGGTGGGGTCAATAGCCCTCAAAGCCAAAAAATAAAAAATGCTAATCCATCGAGAAAATTGCACGGCTTATGACACAGGTGAAAGAAAAAGAGCCATTGGCATGTTACGCGCAGGACTCAGTCACCAAGAGGTGGTGGATCATCTGCACTGTCATTGGTCAACAATCAGTCAGCTGTCTGTCGGAGAATGGAAAACAGGTTTGTTGCTGACCGATCCCGTTTAGGGCAGCGCTTACGAGTGCTACATCCGGTTACAGTCTGTAACGTGACAGACTCCAGACAGCAACACAAATTAATCATGAGACGAGGGGTCCGAGACGTCTGAGCGTGAGCGCAAGTGCCATGTGATACTGTCTACGTGAGCAACACGTGTGCACACAGTCCCTGCAGAAGACTTACTTTTTGCCCATTTATGCATGTGGTGGAGAGAATGAACTGTGACATTTTTCCAAATTTTTTGGCGACCAGCATCCCTTAATATGCTGTTGCATCATTGTTAGGTTTAAACAAATCTAGAAATATTGGTTTCAATTTCTGGCAGGTATAAATTAAAAAGTTTGGCACTTTGAATGACAAGATAGATTAAGCTCTCTAACACAACGTTACCTGTAGCAGTGGGTTACTAGCATGTCTGAGGGTGAAGTAGAGGCCTAACTGAAGCTGAAAATATGCTGTGCACAAGTCAGCCCTTTAAACTGATTATAAGCCCTGACTTGTTCCCTGTTACTTTCAGTGATCAATATGTTTTCAAATTATAGAACAATCCACCTGCAGATCAGCGCAACTTCTTTTTTAATGCAGTGTAAAAGGCCAGGTGATGGGGGGAAAAATATTGTATTTAATTCAGCATTTTCCTCACAAAGTATGCTTTACTGAAAATATAAACTGTAGAACTTCCCTAATACCTAAGTAGCATATCCTGCAAGGTGATCTGACCTGTGCTTCTTAATAAAAAAAAATGAAATCAAAGAAAACAAAGATTTCAAACATTTCTAATTTTGAATAATGCTGACTGAAATAGACTAACTGTAGCATCCAAATGAAGCGTTTTATTTCTCTTCTGACCATAAAGGAGAACTGGCAATATCGGATCATGTGCGGTGTTTTTGGAGTGAACATATGGTAAATAAATAAAAACGCTCAAACAAAAGTCTGGACTAATAATGTGTTTAAAGGGATGTTCTGTGACCACGCCACTGGTGTCTAGCATGCTGATATTTGAATAACAAAAAAAACTGAACAATGACTTTTTCAATTAAGGAAACTGTGTTGAATTCCAAATAAATGGACCGGATCATCCATATTTTCTTTTAATTGGACAGCAAAATACTACGTTACACACTTGATTCTGTTTAATGAAATGATGATTCACAAGTGAATGATAAATAGAATTATAAAATATGCTGAATTGTAATGAATGTATCAAATAGTTCCGTATTTCATTTTGTCATTTCATATTGAACAAATTAAATTTATAAAAACATGTATTCATACATATGAATTAATTTATAACGCAGAGGTGCGGGTGGGTGTCATGCCCTGGCACCCAGAGATGGTAATGGTGCGTCAGGGCATGGAGTGGAGCTCAGGATCCAAGTGTAGGAACATAGATTTTATTAAATAAATACGGTGAATTAAAGAAAAACAAATGCAGAACTTCCAGAATAACAAAAAGGGAATGCATTAAACAAAGAGGAACAGACAATGGCTTCCTGGCTGTGAGGGGTGAAACTAAACTTTAAATCAGGGGTCCCCTAATCTTTCCCAGAATGAGCCGGTGTGGGTGCGGGCTTTCATTGCAACCAAGCAGCTACACACCTGATGCTACTAATAAAGGTTATCATCAAAGAGTGCAGGGGTTAATTAGTAGTATCAGGTGTGTAATTGTCAGGTTGCAATGAACACCTGCACCCACACCGGCCCTTTCTGGGAAAGACTGGGGACCCCTGCTTTAAATAGTAAAAGAAATCTTAATTAACTAAAGCGAAACTAGTGAAAACCATTAAGTGAGGAGAACAGAGATAATTGATAAATTGGTTAAGGGCATGTAGCCAGGCATAGGAATTCCAAAGGGGAGGGGCATTACAGTAGGAAGTAGCTTCATCCTTTAATGCAGGATGTGCACACAACCTGGACCTAAGTACTTTGCCTGATTAAGAACAGCAAAACTAATTTACCGAATGATAAATAGCAATATGATGCCAAGTCAATAATGATAAAGAAATTATGACAACAGAGCAGTTACAATGCTCCTCGAAAATATATTGGCAGCTCTTTTTAAAATCGTTCCCCATTTAAAACCACCGAGGTGCATCCTGCAACGCGCTACGATTTTACAATATTACTCATCTGAAAGCTGACCGGCAAAGGGAGAGGGTACAATCGTACTGTGGCATGGTACCGATTGTGTCTTCAGAGACTGGTTCATGAATACAGCCCATTTTAACAATTTATGTACTTTATTACTTCAAATTCTACAAGAGTTCGTAGTTGGTCAACTGGTCAATTCGGTGTCTCTGCTCTGACTTCATCTTAAGCAATGCCACATCCAGCACCTCAATATCAAAGCAAACACATTGAAAGCTGGGATTGTTCGAAATACAGCCAGGTTCACCCTCGAGCACACGAGGGAACAGGGTAATTTCGCTGACAAGTACACTGTTACACTTTATTTGCCAGTTAATTTAACTGGCTTTTTTGCAAGTTATTTCAACTGTAATATCACAATCAGTTTGTAACATAGGTTCCGTATATGCCAACTGTAAACCACAGTTAAAAGCGGGCAGGACTCTACTTACAGTTGAAATAACATGGAGATAATGCATTAATTTCATTGTGAAATTCAGTCACTTAATAACAGTGTACGTACACCTGTTTTTCCAGCACGGTCACTACAACTTGCTATTTAAAAAATAAACAGCTGTCCAATTGGAAAACGTAAACAGACGATACCATATACTTGTCATCGAAATTACATTCATTTGCTGAAGAGCTCTGAAATGCTGCTCTTCCCAAAAAAAAAGCAGCGACTTCAATTTCTACTTGATTATTACTATAATTGGAAATGTGTTAATAAAGGAAAACGATCACTAGCTCGGACTGATTGTTGTCAATAAAGGGATGGATTTGCCCCTGAATTTTCAAGTTCTGGATCCAGCCCCGTGCGTGACCCATTTTTCGTACTGTGTGCCTCTACATCCAATGACATAATGCAGACCAGCGATTAAAATGGCCGCAGCCTGGAAAGGCCAAGTAGCTGTAGCGTTATTTTCAAACAGCTCTAATGGCCATGATATATTATACTAAGAGCTCTTTCTTGACAAAATTATATTTTTCAACTAGATGAATCCATTGGGCTTGCAGTTTTCTGATATTTCCATTCCCCTTTTAAGTGGAAAACATGTTTGGCTGTTAAGCCCATCAAATCAGCATTTAGCGCAACATAAACAACTTTTCAAACAGAACGCCTTACAAACAAGCTGTGCTGTGTTATGAACATTTCATGAACGCTACACTGTTCTCCCAGAATAATCTGCTTAGTTATCTAACTGATTTCTCTTACTTAACCTTTTGAGCAAATCAACTGCTTGATTGCTAATCAGTCAAAGTAATTGGGAACAGGTTTACAGTAATCATGTGTTAATAGTTAAGAATGAATACTGCATCATCTAGGATAATTTCCTGTCTGCTTAAAAGCAGTGAGTGGATTGAAATGGAAGACAGGTCTATTACATGCTGCATATAGCGGATCAGATGACATAAACTAGTGCTGCAATGCACATATACAGGTATTGCTGAACACATTCAGTTGATTGAGCAATGTTTTGGCTCAGATATGTAATATGAGAAACATCTGTGATAGAATATCATGGATGCATGCATAATTCTTTCTCTAATGAAATGTGTCTCAAAGAATGGCTGCGTTCGAATAGTCCTTTTGGCTTAGGGAATTTCCTATTTCCTGGAGGATGACCTGGAGGAATTTAAGGGGCAGCAATGATAATTGTGTTCGAATTTCTGGGGCTGTGTTCGAATAGTGAAAAAAATCTCGTCCTATCGTCCACTTCCCAAATTTTTTTCTTAAACCTCAATGCAAAATGTCATGAGGTAAGGAAAGTGAATTCACAAGGGCTTTGTGAGACAACCACACTAATAAGAGAATCTGAGTGCACTCTCACTAGGCAGCAAGATCATATGTCTCTTGCCCATCATTTAAATTTGTTTTCGAGATTGGCCGCATGGATGCTCGAGGCGCTTAATATTGCTGCTGCATGGTATTTTGGGGAATTGTTATCTCCTTTCTTTTCATATAGGATGGCTCAGTGTACCCTATGCTGAAGGTGTTAAGTTAGGAAAAACTTAAGCACCTTTCCTTTGCATTTAGAGAATTCAAACATACTGATCATGGCAGCTGCATAAATAATTCTGGGTCATTTTCTAAGAGTTAGGAACTTTCCAAAGCAACAAAGACTATTCGAACGCAGCCAACGTTTTTGCTCTCCTGTCTATGAGGCTCTACAAGCTCAGCCTAAATTTACTGTGTCGCTTCACCTTTATACTTTTATCATGGCTGATTTCTAGAATAAAGGAAAGTGCAATCTTCAAGAAAGACCAGCAAATCTTACTTATTGTGATATTGGTTTCAATAAATTGATTTTATATACTTTGGGGAACATCCAGTTTGTGATTTGTGTGAAAACATTGAATAATAATGAATGTTCTTACTGCTGGAACCAGAAGTGCTACATTAGATCATAAGTACCTATTTAAAGAAAATGAATTTACTCAAACTTTGTTAATTAAACAGTTTGAACTTTGGTGACAGAAATGATTGGAGTAATAAGCCACCGTAGCATACCGCCTGGGGCAAGTTGGTTGAGGCAGAATCCTAACCTTTTAACTCTTGATTACTTTCAACCTGTTCTCATTTATTTTGCTTGATTAGCAAACAATAGATTGACCTATTAAGACTAATTGACTGGTTGCCGGGTCAATTTACATTTCCACTGCATCATTGTTCATCACATCTGAACTTGAAATATTCCAGAGGCAGCTGAGATTTGTGTATAATTGTAAGCTAGAGGCCTACCAATGCAATGCCATTTAAAACAAGCATTAAAACATTTTTTATTCTGGGTTCAATGCTTGATCAATATATTTAATATGATTTTTTCGACTTTAGATGCACACTTTTTACTGCCATTTTTAAAATTATGTGGAATTTATTTCATTCATTTTTATATTCCAATGAACAAAAGACTACAATGATGCATGGAAAAGCAGAGAAATTTGGGATTTTAATCTGAATTAATAATTCATATTTACATCCTTACAATCTCACATCTTGCGAGGAACATTATTCAATCAATTCATGATTATCACACCTTAATTATTCTGGGCTACATATTGGACTTGATTATTTGGTGAATAAATTGCTTGATTGTTAATCAGGCAAAGTGCATGGGAACTGGCTGAGAGTAATCGTGTGCCATAGGTGAGGATTCTGCATCACCTAAATGACCTTAGATGGCACATTACTGCTAAGTTCCACATTTTGTAATCAGCCAGCATGACAGTATCCTTTAATAGATGCTCAGAATGTTGAAATTTCTTGTGAGTTGTTTAATAGGCCCTATTGTTTTACGCACAGTACTTGTGTACGTATGCTAAACATATGCCCATTTCCAGCTCAAGGAGTACTGTGATATATCTGATTTTCATCATGTGCATATGACGGTAGATTACCTGTGGGGCGTTAGGGCTGATGATTGTCATTTAAAGGGGGATATGAAACATTTTATTAGATAAGAAAAATTTTTGGATGCATGAGATCATAGAAGTCATTTACCGATGCCAAACAGGATGTTAATTACCTTTACCTTTAGCCTTCGGTGTCAAAACCTTGTGCACGGAAAAATGCCAGTACGTGGACCAGCTTGACCAATTTCCTTTTAAGTAACTTTCTTTGAAGATTCATGGAGAAAAGAACTCTGATCAGACTGTAAGTGAATGGGCTGAGCTTGACAATGGGTTGATAGAAAAAACTTATTGATTTTGAGCAATTATTAGGTGAAGCAGGGTCATGGGTTTGACTCTTGTGACCTTATTACCATGATGTTGTCAACATACGTTTTTACACTTTCATGCAGGTTCAAAAGAAAACTGAAACAAAACTAACTTTAGAGAGAAATTTGTTGAAATAAGGAAAAAAAAAACCTCAAAGCAGCACCAACTTTCATTGAGCTTCAGTGAAAAACTGAATGAGGTGGGAGGGGATGAGCCCACCCAGCAGTGCTAGGGGTCAGCCATGACTGACATGGAATAAAATAAAATTATTAGATAGATTTGGGAATGGCTTAAAGCAATGGACATGAGTGACCTGTAATTCAATAGTGAATCGACCTGGCCCAAGTTGCCTATGGGCATGGCAAGGCAAATCCACCAACCACCCGTCATATCCTTTGCTTCACTGACAAAATCGCCCCTGGTCAGAAAACATCAAAAGAATTCATCATCATTAATTCCTTGTCTACCATATGCATCTGTCTTTTGGAAGTTCCAGACCACCTGCTGTCTGGGTGAACTAATAGAAGTTGATTTTCTCTGATACAGTGGAGTGATGGGCTTAAACACATATTAGGCCCTTTTCCACTAAAGAAGTTCCTGGTAGTATTTTGGGGGCAGGAACCACTACAGGAACATCCTCTCACTAGGCCCTCTCAACTGCCATGTCACCACCGAGAGGGCTAAGTAGGAGGAAGGTTCCTGTAAAGTTGCGTGACGTCCTTTTAAAAATGCGACCCCTCGTTGTCTGTTGAGTTTTAAAAATGCCGGCTATTTTGTCGTTTTTTGTTGACGTCTCATCCCGCCCTGAATAAATCCAGTCAGCACCGAGTAAACCCCAAGCCCCACCCAGGAGTTTTCCAGGGCCGTTCAGAGTGCCTACTATGAGGCAGGGACTTTTTTAGCTCCTGTAAAAGTTCCAGAACTCTGTCCTTCGGGGGTGGTTCCGGTGTTGGACACGCACAAGAATAGCCTCAGCCCTGTAAAATTCCCTTGAAGTTCTTGCGGTGGAAACGGGCCTATTGTTTTTGTTAGATGGGCACAGAATAACCTGGGGGTGTACTTCTTTTATTACCAAATGCCTACTGTACAATCCACAGCATGGAATCATGAGTAAGAAAAAGGCTAATTATAGTGAATTCTGTCATGATTTAGGCGTGTTTGTTTGTTGGACCTTTCTTTGTTCTATCGTCCAGGACGATATCTGAGTTCTTGTCCATCGAATTCCTGGCCCAGCTGGCTGATTGAGCTGGGGTGGAGTTTTCCAGACTCTATATATATGACCAGGGGTTCGCCACGCCTATCACTAGAGTGTCTGTTTGTTTCTAGCACTTCGGACGGAGAAAATCTCTAGTTAAATTTTCCTAGTGATTTGTTGTATTCCTTTTATTGTTAGGAATTGCTTCTTTTAGAAATTTTCTCTCTTGTTGCTTATTGTGTCGCCTGCGAAGCAAGGCGGCACATAGGGATCACTTTGTCTGGCGTCTGTTTGTCCGTCCGTCTGTCTGTCCGGTAGTCACACTTTCAGTTGGTAGTCACACTTTCACATAAGTGCTTTGCAGGCGACACGTGTTCACCTGAACACTGTAGTTTTCACTCACAATGCTTCCATGTTGCGGACTTTTATTTGTCCTTGGAAGCGCAAGCCTTTACTGGAGGTTTTCACCTCTTTTGAGTTTGTCTCTTATCTGTGCTGCTCATTCCTCTTTCTCTGGCTGGTCGCGGCACCTGGGGTCCTATCACCGCCTGTTACAGAATTCACTGGGACTCCAAGCCACTGTGTTGATGTCAAAGTGGTTTCAGAGATGTTTGTCCATACCTGCTTGTTTTGTAGATTGAAAATTATAACAGGTTTTTTTCATTGGGCTGCTGCCAAGGTAAGAACATTGAGATCAACATATTTTGACAAATCTGAACTCTGCTTTCCAATCGAACCAATGGGATTACATAGTCAGGCTGAGGGTGGTTCTGACACAATTTTTAATACTATTTGAGCTATCTTGCTTAAAATCATAAAATAGCTTACGCAGTTACAATGCTGAGTCATCAGGATTTCAAACGATATTGAGTTCTTCAACTATATTTTACGTATAAAATGCTATTTAGCTTCGCAGCTCACCCTTGGGACAAATTTCATGAAAGGGTAATACACAAAACTTGAGGCACAGATGTTTAGGTATTTCAGAAATAAAATGTTGAATTGTTTTCCCGTTAGAGGACTGAGGTTGGTCAGACAATACATATAGGAAAGAACAATTTAAGGTTTGTTGACCTCATCATTATACTGACCTCCGTAACACATTAACTCATCAGGGGGTATTCTCATCTCTGGATAAGGCCCCAGTTTACTGACAGTCTGAATGTTCAATTTTGCCTTCTACTTTCGTGTGCTTCGCTTGACATAAATTATGGAAGTGACAAACTGATACAGTAGTGCCATCACTGCAGAAGACATCTAGTGATTATTTCGATTTAATTGCAACGTTTTAATTCATGCATCATGACTAATTACACTTTAATAGCCTCTAGGCTTCAAACTCTCTCATTTTCTCCAACCTGCCTCCCTTGACACTTCTCCACGAAGAGCCCTCAGAGGCTCACAGTCCTTCGTACTCCCTTTCTATCACGCACAGCACAGAATTATGCACTTGAGCCTGGACCCTTGACCTTGTGAACCAAGTTGTGGAAGTTAAGCTATCCATTCACATGTCCAATTTAGCACTCAGCAACTCCCCATGGTCAGTTGAAGAGGCATCATTGAAAGTACCCTTCATTAATTCCTGTTATGCATGTTTTATTTAATTAAATTTAATGTCCCTTTTTGTGTTTTCATGATTTTTGCATTTGTAAATACAGTATATGCATGCATAAAATACAGTACTGTACAAAAGTTTTACGGACATTAACCCCTTTGCACAGATATAGACCGTGATAGACCGTAAAATTCCAAAATTCCTAAATAATTTTGTAATTAAATTTCCAGATGTCTTGCTTCGCTGGAATAATTTTCCAAAGTCTCTGTGCCACAAAAAGTTATAAAGCCTCATCCATAACAGGAAAAATTTGGCATCATTTGTATTCTGCGCAAAGGGGTTAATCACAATTCCGTGGGACAGATATGCTTCCAAAAATCATTGATTTAAAGGTTTCAAAATATTGAAAAAAATGCGATAAAGTGCTGTGAGCTGATAAAACTAACTCAAATCCATATTTAGAGTGACTAACCTTTACCTAAAAATTTGGGACATTGTACTGCTGTTTAGTTGTGTTAGATTATATTATTATTGGCTGTTTGGTTGTTCCAAGCATAATGGAGAATATGCCACAGTTCTTCTGCGTGTCAACTGTACCTCGTGAAATACAAAGTTCTTATGTGAGATTCATTTTTCAATTAAAATTCAGTTAATCAAATGTGCTTTTTATTTAAAGCACCACTTCAGGGTGTATAAAAAAAAATCCCACTTTGAAAAATTGCCCTAAAATTACTTGTAATATTCTAGAATTTTTTGAAAATCCTTTTAAATAGGGTGATAGACAATGGTTCAGTGCTTTTTTGTGCAATTGGGCATACTCAACATGTGACACAAGAGTGAGAACTGGCTAATTACGTAAATTGCGATACATCTGTTTTGCGCGAAAAAGTGCTGGGATGAAAACAGGATCTGTTTCTTTTATATATTTACATATAATTCCACTGGTTTTACTTTCCTCAATAGATCAGAACAGTCATGAAGTACAGTACAGGCCAAAAGTTTGGACACACCTTCTCATTCAATGACTATTTACATTGTAGATTTTCACTGAAGGCATCAAAACTATGAATGAACACGTGTGGAATTATGTACTCAACAAAAAAAGTGTGAAATACCTGTAATTGAAAACATGTCTAATATTCTAGTTTCTTCAAAGTAGCCACCCTTTGCTCTGATTACTGCTTTGCACACTCTTGGCATTCTCCTGATAAGCTTCAAAAGGTCGTCACCAGAAATGGTTTTCACTTCACAGGTGTGCCTTGTCAGGGTTAATTAGTGGAATTTCTTGCCTTATCAATGGGGTTGGGGCCATCAGTTGTGTTGTGCAGAAGTCAGGTTGATACACAGCCGACAGCCCTACTGGACAACTGTTTGATACATACGTACATAATTCCACATGTGTTCATTCATAGTTTTGATGCCTTCAGTGAGAATCGATAATGTAAATAGTCATGAAAATAAAGGATACGCATTGAATGAGAGGGTGTGTCTAAACTTTTGGCCTGTTCTGTATATTCAATTGTGTCAAATTGTGATGGCATTTCAGTGGTAATGTTTAGGAGATAATGTAAAGATGCACTGGTTTTAACTGTTTATATACATTTTAAAACATTTCAGAATTAATTTTTGCTGTAAACAACAATAGAAATAAGAGGTGCACTGTACATTAATGTATACAGTTTATCAGTGTGGATAAATAAAACGTGTTAGTGGAGGAGGAGGAAATGTATTTGAAATTTAAGCAGTACTTTTTCTTTCTAGAAATAGGTCAATGGCTTTTTCTCAATTCATTGGCCCAAAACAGCCGTGGTCAGATGGAATCCATGTCAGACAAACCAGTTTATTCATGGAAGTTTGAATTTGGAGGGTAGGAGGGGAATTGTGCTGGGAGAGATATAGGCATCAATCATTCCTGCAAACTGAAATACAGTATGGTCATTACTTCACTTGAAATTGAATGTGAAATTAATTTAAGGCTTTTTGAATTTTGTGGTTTGTTGAAGCACTAAACTCAGGATGCTAAAGTAATACTCTTTGGCAAGTTGCCCTTAAATGATATATTATGATTTATTGGAATGATAATTTCTGATAATTTCAATTAATTAATTAATCAATTAATTTATTCCCGAAAGCATTACAAGAGATGTGTGTTACATTTTAGGAGTGACAATGAAACAATGTAGCCTGCTTTAAGCTCTGAACTTTCATCCTTGTCATGCTGTAATCTTGTACTTGAGGTTTGCAGAGGCAAATGCATCATTATGCTCAATGATGTCATACTTTTTGTTGGAAATGTCAAGTGTCAAACCTTTCACCATACTGGAAAGTCGTTAAGCAGGTGACACAGCCTGTTGTGTGGAATGAAATGAAAGGAAATTAGCCCAGTGACAAAAATCCTGCTGCAGAAATATTTTACTGAGTCTCTGCCTGACAAGGATACCCATACTGCTGACTAGTAATTTATAAACACTCAGACTGCCCTCCAGGAAGTAAAAATAAATGACAGGATGACAACTTTGAAAAATGGCCCTTCTCTAATCCTGTCTTCCTGCCTGAAGGCACAAAATGACTCACCCTGTAGATTATCATTCTGTCAACTCAGGACTAGTTTAGGTGACGCAGGTCTCCACCTCTCAGCATTAAGTCTAAGATCAGGGGGGTTACTTGACTTTTTCATAACCGCATGTTTTGCCATTTCTTTGCTTTATGATACAGCTTTCTCCTTTTAGTGTATTGAGGGCAACTTCTTGTCGTCTCATTTCCTGCCTACATTTGAACGTCTTCAATGGCACAATTTATGTCAACAGGCTGAAAGTCTGCGCTAAAATTAATGTTGTGCACAATAGGGTGGATTATGACCAAGCCTAGTCCCCCCGCCCGTCCTTTAAACATTAGAACCAATACCATGGAAATGGTATCCAAGAGGACTCCCCACTTAATTGGGCAGTGCTGCCAGCACTCAATGCCACCGTTAGCCATGCCTGTTCCAGATGGTATAAGACAACACAAGCTGCTTCCCTATTAGCGTGGTTACCCATGCTTGTGCACTATGGCTCCTCTCAGTGACCATCCACTCAATAGAGTGCACCTGTGAGAGACAAAAATGTCTGCATTTCTTTTCTTTCTTTGCAAGGGATATTTACTTCTTAATTAACCTCAGCAGGTGTGAGCCAGCTGTTTTATCGTATTATCATATTGGATCAGATGGAGCCATTCATTATGGTATCTAACCTGTGTGGAGGCAACATTTGTTTGTTGAACTTCACAGATAATTTAATTGTTATGTCATGTGTTTTTGTCATGTTTTATACTTTTTTATGTCGAATTAAGGCTGTAATTTGTCTCTTTGTTTTTGTGCAATGTATTGATGATAAGTGGAGATTCAATTATATTAGTGTCCCAGCATGTTATGGAAGGAGAGAGAGTTTGGGTGACAGGAGCTGTGCCAGGAGGCTCCCACTGTAACTCAGATGTGTACTGCATTGTTCATAAAGCTTGTGCTTCCTTCCTGCCCGTGACAGTGCCACTTCCATCACTCTTCAGTACATTTTTATGAAATTGTTTAATGCACACATATTTCATTGTTTATTCAACATGTCATTAAATATATAAAGGCTTAATTTTCCTGAGCTTGGTCTGTCAATGTGGGCAGTGACTCAGGCATAGTTTTTTGTCTTTTGTTTTTTCTTTTTTGGGGGGGGGGGGGCAAAGGTGAATTTGTCAATCTGACAGCACTGGTGGGAGTACAACTTAAGAAAGGTTGCACAAGGCAAAATTTTCCTGAAATAAGCAGACATTTGGTATTGTGAATAAAAAAACTTAACATTGAAGCCTGGATATCATTCCTCAGTATCAGCTGGTTAGCAGCATCAGGTTGGGCTGTACGACGTCGCTTTGGGATGCGGTTATTTTTGTAGACTGACCAGCATGTTGTTGTGTATTGCTTATGTAATTTGAAATGATTTCTTATATTGCCTTACATTTTCAGAGTACATTTTCTTATAAGCCAGAAATCAATTGGTGAATCAGTGTTGGGAAATGGCCATCAGAGACAGTGATTAAATAGATTTGCCTGGGCACTGGGCCATGCAAGCTAAATTTAATTGTACAAATTAGAGACCGATAGATGGCTTATTTTCACTCAAGGAAATAAAGTTCACATACTGAGAGGAGGTCTCGAGTAATGTATTCAAACACTGATTTATGACCTCATTTCCTAAAAAGTTGGGACAAAAGTTGGGAAAAACGTAAATAAAAACAGACTGCAATGATTTACATATCATATAAGCCATCCACTCATCTACAGGCCCACCCTAAACTTTTCCTTGAAAAAAAAAGTACAATACAGGCCAAAAGTGTGGAAACACCTTCTTATTCAATGCGTATCCTTTATTTTCATGACTATATACATTGGCGATTCTCACTGAAGGCACCACAATGAATGAACACATGTGGAATTATGTACGTATGTATCTAACAGTTGTCCAATAGGGCTGTCGGCTGCATATCAACCTGACTTTTGCACAAGACAACTGATAGTCTCAACTCCATTGATAAGGCAAGAAATTCCACTAATTAACCCTGACAAGGCGGTGAAAAATGGTGAAAACCATTTTAGGTGACGACCTCTTGAAGCTCATCAAGAGAATTCCAAGAGTGTGCAAAGCAGTAATCAGAGCAAAGGGTGGCTACATTGAAGAAACAAGAATATAAGACATCTTTTCTGTTACAGGTATTTCACACTTTTTTTGTTGAGTACATAATTCCACACGTGTTCATTCATAGTTTTGATGCCTTTAGTAAGAATTTCGTCATTAAATTAGGAGCAGTTGCAGCTGCTTTATTTGCAAGTTAACTTTGTTGAGTACCTGTTTTGTCTCTACCACTCTGCTGCTTATTAGAAGCATTTTAAGATTACAAAAGAAAAGTGTAAAAATGGTAAGAATGGTAAGAATTGCTTTAATTGTTTAAATTGAATCAAAGACAGAGATTTGAAATGCACAAAGTGCGTGTCGAAATGAATGATCGACGTTTTGCCATAACGAGGTGACCAAGCAACACCCGATAGTGCGCATTGTTTTCGGATTGAATGTAATTAGAAAAAATGAATGCGATCGAGTCAGAATTAATAATTGTTTTAAAGGAATGTTTATTACCTACACAATTTTAAGTTCTGACTGCGCCACTGGTCTATGGGTGCTTCATTGACATACCGAAGGAGCTGTTGCCTATCTGTGCCAGGAGCTCGCAGTGGTACACCTGCCGTCTTTTATAAATTTCTTCCGGTCATTCCTGGAGCAGTTCCAACCTGCTGACAGTTTGTAACTGACGAGACCAGCTGAATATGCTACGAGCTGATCTTACACATCTTAAACATTTTTTTGATCTTTAATTTGCATTTGTGGATCAAACAACAAACTTGGTTCACTGAGAGTGGTTAACAGAAGTGTTCCTGAGCCCATTTCCACTACTGAATCCTGTCTTCTTTCAATGCAGTGCTGCCTGAGGTCCTCATGACCACTGCCATTCAATACTGGTTTTTGGCCTTGTCCCTTACACACAGAGATTTATTTGGATTCTTTGAATCTTTTAATTGATATTATGTACTAGAGATGCACCGAGTTTTCGACCACTGAAAATTTTCGTCCGAAAATGGCAAAAAAATGCATTTTCGGTTTTCGGCCGAAAGACTTTTAACAACAAAAAAATACGGCCGAAACAGGATATTGAGATGACGCAAGCAAAACCTGTCTGGACTTTTATTCTGTATTTTGTTAAATATTTTTATTTACATCAGGTGTTATGGCACTTAACTCCGCAAGTAGTGAATTGCAATTTCTGTTTGACATTGTCCTGATGCATCGGATAGCAGCCGGTGTTGTGTCCGATTTGGTCGCACATTGAAAACGTACCACCTAAAAACGCAAAGCAATGATAAACCTGGAAAAGGCATAGAGTATTCAAAGAAAAAAGCGATATATTCTCAAGGCATTAGTGTACCATCAGTATGTAACTACAACCCCTGGGAAAAATATGGAATCCCCACACACCGAGGATGTTGATTTACCGTTTTTGCTTTTTTGTTACGAAGGAAAAAACACATATGATAAAACAATTATTTTTTATTAGCTTGACATTCAGGCGTCATGAAACTTTTCACTTTGAAAGTGAAGGCAAAACACATAGCAAATGCGCCAATCGCAGGAGATGGCATAGTTTTCAAATTTATCGCTTTATGATGCGTCATCTCATCTGTGATACCTTGCCTAAGAACGAAATGCTTGAACAGCACCCGTTAAGTTATTTTCTGCGCAATTTTCGTAGAATAGGGGCAGCATAATAACTTTCTCAAAGGGAATTAGGGGAACAGAATTGGACACAACGCCATTGCTTCTAATTTCCCTACGAAAAGGATCACAGACAAAGAAACACATTTCATAAATGAAACAACATTTCAGTGAACAAACGCAACCTTGTTTGAAAGGTAAGGCAACGCACAGTAGCCTATATTTATCAAGCTGCCTAAAACAACACACCTTTCAAAAACATAATTTAGAGACCTGTTTCAATGATGGCAAGTGAAGCCAGTTTCCTAGCGATAACGCAGAAGCGAGTTATCTTTCACCGCCAATTCTCTCTGACCAATCAGTGGGCTGCTGTGTTGTCATGTAACATATTTTATAATTTTTCAGCAGCCAGTAATAGGCCTGTCAGATTCGTTCTTTGAAGCATTAATATTCGTTTATGCAATTGCAATGCCTTGACTTTAGTTAGGTAAGTACACAGTCATAGCCATACGTGCAATGGTACTAAAATTGGCATTATGATTTCTTTCGGTGTTTCGGTTTTTGGCCAAGTGTTTCTCATTTTCGGTTTTTGGTTTCAGCCAAAAATTTTCATTTCGGTGCATCCCTATAATGTACCATTGAGAATGAAATCCCCAAAGTCTTTGCATTTTTACTTCGAGAAACATTATCCTTAAATTGTTGAAATATTTCCCCATGCAGCCTTTCGCAGAGTGATGAAGTCCGTTATATGGGTCCATATGTTTCACGAGGATAACCCCACTGTGCAAATATAGACGCCAGCATCAGTAAATTCTGAAATTTAATTGTTGAATGTGATGGAATCTGGGAAAACCAGTCACATGGTGAAACTTGACTATTTGAATATTCTACCACCTGGAAGCTGATTTCAAGCTGAATTTATATCTGTTTTCATTATTTTCATACCTTGTCTGTATCAAATGTTATGACCACCCAAGGTCAGCTGATCAGATGGATTTTCTCTGATGGAATTTTGAGTAAAGTGGGTTTAAAGTCTAGGATTCTAAACATAATCATAACAGCAAGGTTCCAAAAGGTACATGTCAATTACTTTCCTTTAGTTAAACACCTAAGTGCAGTCAATATACATGTTGTAAAATGAACATAAAATTGATTTTGGCATCAAGCAACACTCAACAAATTAGAAAATTCAGTGTCTTTTTTTATGAAGCCATTCAGTAACTTAAACTCAACACCAAAGTTTTGTCATTTCATAGTCTTTTTATTTTTTACAACTATTTCAAGAATGTAAAAAACAAAACAAAACATATTTCATTTTGATCAAACATATATACAATAAGAACTGTTTTATAATAATAAAAATATTGCTATGTTATTATATGGTTTTATCTTATTACACAGTAAGGCTATACCAGTACTGTGTGTAGTAATTATTTTCTTAACCTATACTGTATAATAGTAATGTCTATGTGTTAAATATGATACATATTTCACATATGCATATCTGGCAAACAACAAACTATTGCACAAAATGTCTTAAACAATTATTTACATTTACATTAAATACATAATAAATTATTATATATGAAGAGTTTGGTTCCAAAACGCAAGAAGTGCCAAAATTACAAAAAGTGAGATAATGCCATAGACCGGTAGTCCTGTGCTTCTTACACATGGTGCAATAATCTGTTTTTAGGAATTAATACGATAAGGTGTGTTTTTTCATGACCAAAGTTTGTGTTTTTCTATAAAATGCAATGGGTGCCAACATAAAAAAGCTGATTTACTCAAAATGTGTAAAATGGATATATTGCGTTTTGGAAACGAACTCTTCATATATAAAATACTGTATTTCATATTGACACAAACCACTACTTTCCAATACATCCCTTTAGAAAATTTTAACTTTTGCCGAGACAAAGGCCTCTTACTTCTAAAGACATATCAAAATATTGAGATAAACACTAATTTCATATTATACCCTGGGGTATCCAAAAATACAACAAAAATGAAATACTTATGCAGCATAGTAAAACGAATAAAATAGGCATATAATCGCCAATAGTGATCACGTCATTTGACAAGGTGCCACCAAAACACTCTGTCTAGTCTGAAAAATATATGTACTGTATATAATATGAAAATCGTGTTAGTCATTTCAAATAACATTTTGTTTTTTGAACAAAAATGACTGACTTGACTGTTTTGATTGCACCTGGTATGATCAGAACCACAAGCAGGCTAACTGGATGGGATGGGGGTGCTGTGGATACCGTAGTCAGCTGACCTTCATCAGACTCCTCTTGCTCTTGTTCAGCACTAAAATCATCAGAGTCAACGTCCAGCTCATCTTCTCTGCATGCAAAATAATCCATTATAACATCCTGCAAGGCATTAGTACCTCCTGAGTTGACGAGGTTTATTCGTCCTGATTCGTTTAACTGGGCAGCTAGTTTGCTCTGCCTTCTCGCTCGAAGCTCTGCCGCCATCTCACTCCTTTGTCTCATCAGTCGCAGATCTGATCATCAACTGAGGAAATTTGATGCATAGATAGCCTTAGACTGGCGGGAAAATGCGCATTAATGATATTAATTAAAACCAAATAACATGAAGGTGAAGTAATATTATTGGAGTAATTATTATTTGGTTTACTTTGACAATAGTCCTTGGTAAGGACAATCAGACAGACATGGAATGGTTAATAAAAATTGCTTTTTGAACATATTAAATGAGTGAATAACAATGAGTTATTTTGGGTGATGATAGATAAGATGTTGTAGAGTATTAAGTTCATAAAAACTGATTTTACCAAAATATTGACTTTCTACGTATTTTCACTCTTTCCTGAAAAATTTCCAGCACAACATCCAACAGGTTTTCCCAGATTCCATCACAAATAATGCTGTAATCGAATAAGTATGAGATATATAAATATTACAGTGAATATTTTTTCCCAGTCACTGTGACATAAATACTGAGTTCTAAATCCTTAAATAGGCCCATTCACAACAGGCAAAAATTGGCATGATTTGTATTATGCATAAATGTCTGTCATAAAAATAAACAATTCTGTTCAGAGGTGGTTTGATTTAAAAATCCATTAAAGATTATATAAGGCGAGGAATTAAATAGCAAAACCAAGATCTGTTCATGATGCACTAGAACTATATTAATCTTAACTAGACTTCTGTGCATTTGATTAAGCAAATTCTCTCTAATTGTGGGGTGCCGCAGTGCCACATTGGTCTCAGCACCACAAAGGCAGTGTCCTTCCCGCGGCGACGCGGGCTCGCCTCTGGCACGGGTCATTCACTGCATGCCTTCCCCATTCTTTCCCCTCATTTTCCTGTCATTCTCAGCTGTATAACTACCAAATAAAGGAGAAAATCCCACCAATGACGTGCAAATCCCAATGACAAAAGCTAGATTGGGGCAGGAAGTGAAGCATGCCGGTTGGGAATCGTTAGTCTGTATGATTTTTTAGATTTTAACCAGATATATAAAGTTAAGTAGCTTAATGATTGTGGTCTGACCTTTCAGGAAGTGGTCACTGCATACACGAGAATTGTCTGGCTCCACTCCTCCCGACTTTAAACGGAGGTTTTTAATCCATTTCTGCCGCCTTTTCCTTCTTGAGCTTTTTGAAGTTCTCAGCTTAATGTGCCACTACTGTCGGGAATCAAAAGTAGCTGTTGCTATTTCGCTTGATTTGATCAGTTGGCACAGCCATAAACAGCTCAAAACTTAGGCATTTTGATATCGCTTTTCTATGGAGAAATCACTTCCTGCCCCCCATCTGCAGTTTCTGCTGTGAAGTAACGTCATCTGCAAACAACCTATGGAAGTAGTCTCTGTCAGAATCCAACACATTACTTACACTGCTGTTTTTAAACACCTTCAGAACTCAGTATAAGATATTGGGAGAATGTTGAGCATTGTAAATTTAGAGTAAGTTAACAGTTGCTTGTGTTCTTGAAGGCGTTTTATTTTTAGCTCAACCCCACACACTTACAATGAGAACAACTAAATGAGCCTAGAACATGCAAGCAAAGATTTAATTTTCTTTCTTCAATATATACAGTAATCATCTGCTTGAATGCATTTGTGTGGGTCGGCACGTGACGCTTAAAGTGTGGGTATGCTTGCACGCGTGTTTATATGCGTATTCATTAATACCATATATTATAATTTATTCTCTAAAGCACATTGGATCAGAAGGAAGTAACAGTGGTGCCTTGTGGTTATTGTATTGTGGTCAATACATGAATCCACTATCAGCAACTCTAAGTATGCCGAGTGTCTCTTACAAGCTGAATTACTTTGGTGCTCTGGCTAATTTGAGTGCTCTGGTCCTGAGAAAATTCCTGTCCCACAAGGCCTGGGAATGCACCAAGCAAAGCTCTTATTCTTTGT
The DNA here is from genome assembly GCA_029721435.1 of Gymnothorax reevesii. Lineage (NCBI taxonomy): Eukaryota > Metazoa > Chordata > Actinopteri > Anguilliformes > Muraenidae > Gymnothorax > Gymnothorax reevesii. Next base: position 89,602,802 of record CM056575.1, read on the forward strand.
CTTTGATTTCTTTCCAACGGCCGCCCTTGACTGTCAATGGTCAATTTCTTATGTTTGTCTACACTTCCAAGATTGGACCTTTTTGACATGCAAGATTATTGTTGGATGGAATGAGCTTTAACTGGGAGAACTGTAAAAACCTATGAAACATATGACAACTGGGTTCCAATGTGACTCATCACATCCTTTATGGCTTTCCTTTCCCCCATCACTGCCTATGGGTCACACTGACGCTGACATACAGTCTTGAATGACACTTCATGGGCTGTTCAACTAGTTAATTTTGTGTTCCCTATTGCCTACAGTAGGCCTGTATTACCTTGTAGGGCTTCTAGTAACAGTTACTGGGACAGTATGCATTCCTTATGCACCCATGACTAATGACAGTTTGTGTATAATCATGGATTCCGCTGTCCATTGTAGTATGAAGTAAAGAACAAGATGCCACTCTGTAAGACCGACAATTTACTGAACAGATACCAGCATTGCACAATTTAATTGAAGCGCAATAAATAGTTTGCTTCCATATTGATCACAGACAGACCTTGTATTGTGGCCACTCACACTGTTCGTACATCACTGTCAAGAAATTAATTTTTCTTTAATCAACAAACTCTCAGAAACACAGATCTTATATTTCTTGTTTGGTTCAAACACCACACTCGAATATGCTGACCTTTTCCCCACAGAGTAAATCTGGATCAAGTTAGTCCCTGTTGTGGATGGTCGCCCCACTGGACAAAATCTGGTTAAGAACTGAATTTCCCTCAGAGAGAGTGTTTTGGTCGGAAAATATATGCATGCCCCGCAAATTAGCAACTCCTGCTGATAAATCAGCTGTGGTTTGATGCCATTAAAGTGATACAAGAAGGGTTTTACACTGATTTGGCATTAGCTTGGCTGTTGTCTGCACTGTAAAAAGAAGTAGCTGGTATCAGCTGTCTCAGAGGATAACAATGAAAATCTATGCTCACCCAAGCTGGAAGAAGTTTTTGAGCAGTGATGTGAATGCACTCTGCACTCCATTCAGTGGCAAAATTAATCTGCCTTTGATTTTCTATGAAAGAAATTTTTAAGGTTTTTAATTCTTAATGTAAAAATGTAGACTAAATAGCAGTAACTTTCCAAAAGGACCTTGCAGAGTTGTACAACTTGAAGGTGCCATGAATAGGCAGTGTACTTGTTCGTTTATCTCAGTTATAAAATTGTTTGGCAGGATTTTTAATGGGAGGATTGATGCCACACTCCAAACAGTGGTGGATTAAACACTAGGAAATTCTTCAACTTTATTGGTATAAGATGACTTCGTATTAATAGTTGAATTCATGTCCAAAAGTGGAAGGAAACATCTTTGTTGTGATACCACTCAAATTGTGCAATTTTGCAGAGACGAACCACTCCACTCTGCAATCCCTGTGGCGTTAACCTCAGTTTACTAAGAATTCTTCCTCTGTGGTCACTCCATCATTCCATGAAGACTCTTTCTCTCAATACCACCCAGGTTAATGTTAGGTCCCTCAGTAACAAAGCATTTCTTGTAAATGAGTTCATTTGTGATAATCACCTGTTTAACAGAAACATGGCAACTACCCAATGGCTATTCCCAGCTTAATCTTGCTTCTCCAAACAATATTTCTCACTCCTCCCAGCCCTGTTCAACCGGCCTTGGTGAATGGATTGCAGTCATTTACCGGTCAGATGTCCAAATTGAACCCTTAAAACTGATTCCTTATCCATCTTTTGAATCACTCACACTCAAACTCTGTGGTAACTCTCAACCGTATGCATTGGACATCTTCTACTGCCCCCCTAAACCGTGTCCCTCATCTTTTGCTGATTTTTCTTCTCATATGACCTCTGCTTGTTCCCTATCTGCCCATATTGATTTTAATATCCATGTCAATTCCAATAACGGTTAACTTGCATCTGATTTCCTGTCCCTCTTACACGCATTTGACATCACCCAGCATGACAACTTCTCCACCCACATCAAAGGCCACACACTAGACCTGATCTGTACAACTGGTTATCAACAACCCAACCCTGTCTCCCACTTATTTCCTATTACGGACCACAAGGCCATTCTATTTGACATTTCTTTAGTTGTCTCTGAAATCAAGAAAAATCCACGCATCTTATCATCTCACAACCCGAAAAACATCCTCCCAGCGGACCTCATGACCTTAATCAAATCAGACACACCCCTTCCTCCCTTATCCTCCCTTACTGACTTAGTCTCCCACTACAATACTTATTTCCCTGATGCACCTAATGCCCTAGCACCTTTGAAAACACAACCCATCTCCTTCACTACTAGTGCCCCCTGGTCCACCCCTGAACTTTGTTAAATGAAAACATCTAGTCGCTGTCTGGAATGCCTAGCCAACTAAACTTGTCTCACTGTTCATTCCTAGGCATATGCAAATGAGCTCCTCTGCAAAAAATGCTCTCTCCTCTGGTCGCACATCCTCCTATGGCGTCTCATTAACTCTAGAAAAGGGAACCACAAACTACTCTTCTCAACAGTCAACAAAATTCTCTCGCCTCCAGATTATTTTCACCTGCCTGCCATCACCTCCCTCCCCAATAACTTCCTCACATTCTTTAAATCTAAAATTGTAAACATTCACAAACGGTTGTCTTCTGCCCCTAAAACTCCTCACTACACCCCACATAATCTCATCCACACTCAATAATTTTTGTCCCATTGATTCTGCTCAGGTCATTACCTTAATCACTCAATGCAAAGTCTCCACTTGTCTGCTCTACCCTGTGCTTACCTATCCAGTCAAAATCTGCCTGCCTTCAGTCTCCACTCTCATTACCACTATCATAACTAAAGGAAAGTGATGCATTTATGTACCCCCTGCCATCAAGGTTGCTGCTGTCACCCCTGTCCTCAAAAAACCCAGTGCTAACCCAGTGATCTAAATAACTTCAGACCCATCTCAAATTTTCCCTTCATTTCAGAGATCCTTGAACGTGTTGTTACAGCTCAAACCCCACCTGGAAAACAATAATCCTTTGGAACCATTTCAGTCTGGTTTTTGCAATGCGTACAGTACCGAAACTGCACAGGTAAAAATCACAAATGACCTCTGCGCAATTAACTCAGGTTTTCTCTCTATTCTCATACATCTTGACCTCAGCTCTGCATTCAATATCATTTTCCACAAAATTCTTCTGGATTGTCTCCAATCAATTGGCATTTCTGACCTAGCTCACCTTTGGCTACTTCCTACTTAACCAACCACAAGCAATTTATCTCCCTGAAAGATCACCGATCTGTCCATGCCCATGTGTCCAATGGTGTACCCCAGGGGTCAGTAGTGGGTCCCCTCCTCTTCATCATTTACCTTCTCCGCCTCGGATGCATAATGAGACAAAATGGAATCCTTTTCCACTGTTACGCTGATGACACTAAGCTCTACATCTCCACCAAGCCCACTGCCACTTCCACTCCCTCCTCACTTATCATCTGCTTCCAAGACATCAAGAACTGAATGACTCATAATCTCCTGTAACTCAATAGTAATGAGACTGAAGTTTTTCTCATCGGCACAAAATCCACTCTGTCAAAATCTACCAACTTTAGCCTCACTATAGAAAAGACCAATCTCTCACCTTCATCTCATGTCAAAAGTCTTGTCTTCATCTTGGACGACACCCTTTCATTCGAACCACACATAATTCAACTTCTCGCACTTGTTTCTTCTACCTTCGTAGCATCTCTCAACTCTGCTCCTCCTGAATATTCGATCGTTGACTTCTTTTTATAGGTTTAAATGTGCTTTGTCTTCTTATTTTGACTTAAAGTGCACATGTCTCCGTTGATATTTTGTCAAAATGATCTATAGCACACTATAATTTCTACTTGTAATTAATATCATAAATACCTCATAGCGTTACTTGGCTTATTTTACTACTGCCATGGCCACTTGTGGTTATAATGGTCATAATGATGTGCTTATGTTGTACTTTTTTTTTTTCCTGCGTGGGGTTGATGTCTGTGCCTGTGTTGTCTGTGATTGCTGTTTGACTGTTGTTTGTGTTTTGTTATAGTCTATCTAGGACCCCCTTGAAAACGGGAGGATTCCTCTCAAGGGGTTTATCCTATTCAATAAAAATGTTTGATGATGATCCTCGCTATCTCAGTCTTGCATAGAAATACTCATTCATGCCCTTGTCACCTCCTAACTCGACTACTGTAATGCTGTCCTTCCTGGGCTCCACAATAAACTCCTGAATAAACTCTCTAATAATAAATAAATAAACTCTCTCTGATAAATAAGCTCTGCAGCTAGCATTATCAAGCACACCCGTTCCAAAGACCCCCATATGAATGGGGTGGCCAAATGATCCTAGTTACTGGCAGGAATTTTCCAGTAGTTTTCCTGGATGCAATGTGACAATATTCGAACAGACAAATCCCTATCTCGTGTGATCTTGCTGGGCTAACTGGCTTAGATTACCAGATATAGTAGCTGGCCAGTAGCTTTGCTATCATAGCCAGCTATTACATTTCATAGTTTCCATTTTACTCAAGGTGTCATGCTCGAAGATGGATTTAGTTTTGTTTTGAATTATTTTTTGCATGAAATAGTATCTACATTCATTTTAGGATGGGCTTATTAAGCGGCATCCTGGGCTTCTTTAATAGTTTTTCTGAGTAAAGAATAGATGGTGAAGATGCGTGACCGAAGCAATTTGGGCATGGCTCATTGACTGATGGCATATTAAGTGGCTATTTCAGTAATTACTAACCCCCAGTCATTAGCAGGTGAAAACGTGCTGTAATCAGAGTACACCAGTCTGACTGCTGGACGCCGACACGTTTTGAATTAAAATTTTTTTTTTTTGTAATTCAGTATCTCCAATCTGGAATACCCAATCAGGGAACTTTGCATGATTACTTCGGCTTTTTCACATGCAGCCACCTTTCCTCATATCACGAAAAATGCACACAGTTTGCGGGTATCCCCCGTTATACACTCCCCTTGGTCACTGTTATGTTAACATTCTTCGCTTAAATCTTCTCAAGGGCAAATGTTATGCAGAAATTTTCACAAAGACATACAGCCGAGATTTTTCCTTCTGAGCACCTATCTGGTCAGCTGGAGCACCTAGGGGAACTCTAATCTACATAAACCTTCCCAGCAGACTCTTCCCAATTTGCATCCCTGTCGCGCATTGGCCAATTGTGCGCTATGTCTTAAAAGAGCTGCCGACCACTTATGGCTGATACGACCACTGCTGGTTGATATGAGGCAGGGAGTGAACCCGCACTTCTGCTTCGCAACGCAATGCTTTTCCGAGTAAGCCATCCGGCAGCCCATGAAGTAATAGTTTTTAATCATGTTCTGCTGTTAAAACTTGCCATAGAATAAGGTATTTCATCTATTTTTCTAAAGATGAGTACCTCATTTTTTTTCCTCTTCATTATGTCGAGATTTGCTCTGGACCTAAGAGTTTCCAAAAGCGCTCTTATCTCTAAGTTGATGATAACCCAATGCAATGAGCTACTGTAGCCGATGCGGCCGTCATAATCAGTGACGGCAAAAACATTCTATCTCCATTTTTGTTGGTCACAAACCTCCTAACTCCACATGAGCTTGATTTGGGTAAAATATTTATAAAGTATTGACACATTCGAATATCTGCCTATATGTAAAGATAGAATACAAAATTTGATGACGTCATGTCCAGTTATTACAAAACCACACGGTTCTTTTTATATTTCCTGAAAAGTAACAGTTTTGGACATTGGAGGTTTGCACCTGACAGCAACGAAATGCAAATCTGTGCTGTTTCATTAGCATTTCATGAACAGAAGAGTTCAAACTAAATATAAATTGCCCTGTCATAATACAGATTACTCTCAGTTATTGAGAAATAATACAAACCCAAAACCAGTAAAGTTGGCACCTTGTGTAAATCGTAAATAAAGACAGAATACAATGATTTGCAAATCCTTCTCAACCTATATTCAATTGAATACACTGCAAAGACAAGTTACTTAATGTTCAAACAGGTAAACTTCGTAATTTTTTGCAAATATTAGCTCATTTGGAATTTGATGCCTGCAACATGTTTCAAAAAAGCTGGCACAAGTGGCAAAAAAGACTGAGAGAGTTGAGGAATGCTCGTCAAACACTTATTTGGAACATCCCACAGGTGAACGGGCTGATTGGGAACAGGTGGGTGCCATGATTGGGTATAAAAGCAGCTTCCCTGAAATGCTCAGTCTTTCACAAACAAGGATGGGGCGAGGGTCACCACTTAGTGAACAAATGCGTGAGCTGATTGTCGAACAGTTTAAAAACAACATTCCTCAACGAGCTATTGCAAGAAATTTGGGGATTTCATCATCTACGGTCTGTAATATCGTCAAAAGGTTCAGAGAATCTGGAGAAATCACTGCACGTAAGCGACAAGGCCAAAAACCGACATTGAATGCTCGTGACCTTTGATCCCTCAGGCAGTACTGCATCAAAAACCCACATCAGTGTGTAAAGGACATCACCACATGGGCTCAGGAACACTTCAGAAAACCACTGTCAGTAACTACAGTTAGTCGCTACATCTGCAAGTGCAAGTTAAAACTCTACAATGCAAAGCGAAAGCCATTAATCCACAGCACCCAGAAACGCCGCCAGCTTCGCTGGGCCCAAGCTCATCTAAGATGGTCTGATGCAAAGTGGAAAAGTGTTCTGTGGTCTGATGAGTCCACATTTCAAATTATTTTTGGAAACTGTGGACGTTGTGTCCTCCGGACCAAAGAGGAAAAGAACCATCCGGACTGTAATAGGTGCAAAGTTCAAAAGACAGCACCTGTGATGGTATGGGGGTGTATTATTGCCCAAGGCATGGGCAACTTACACATATGTGAAGGCACCATTAATGCTGAAAGGTACATACAGGTTTTGGAGCAACATATGTTGCCATCCAAGCAACGTCTTTTTCATAGACGCCCCTGCTTATTTCAGCAAGACAATGCCAAGCCACATTCTGCAGGTGTTACAACAGCATGGCTCCGTAGTAAAAGAGTGCGGGTACTAGACTGGCCTGCCTGTAGTCCAAACCTGTCTCCCATTGAAAATGTGTGGCGCATTATGAAGTGTAAAATACGACAATGGAGACCCCGGACGGTTGAACAACTTAAGCTGTACATCAAGCAAGAATGGGAAAATGTTCCACCTGAAAAGCTTCAAAAATTGGTCTCCTCAGTTCCCAAACGTTTACTGAGTGTCATTAAAAGGAAAGGCGATATAACACAGTGGTTAAAAGGCCCCTGTGCCAACTTTTTTGCAATGTGTTGATGCCTTTAAATTCTAAGTTAATGATTATTTGCAAAAAAAAAAAAAAAGTTTCTCGGTTTGAACATTAAACATCTAGTCTTTGCAGTGTATTCAATTGAATATAAGTTGAAAAGGATTTGCAAATCATTGTATTCTGTTTTTATCAACAATTTACAAAACGTGCCAACTTCACTGGTTTTGGGTTTTGTATATCAAATATATTAATTGATCAATTTTTTTATTTATCATCAAGCAACATGAATGAGACTAAGTAAACAGTCATCCATATCCAAATATACTTCCGATAGCATGTTTCTGTGATACTTGAAATAAGTGAGTCATTTAGCTTATAATTTTTATTTTGAAGACTAAATTGAGTGATTATGTGTCAGAACTGTTTTTTTTTTGTCCATTGATTGGCGAAACGCTGTTTGCAGAATTAATGTTAAAATGTTTTTCAAGAGCAGTCCCTGGAACATATATCAAATTAAAATTTTCGGTAGCAGAAGGCCTTTAAGCATGAATTCTATCTGTAAATTATCCCCGTATCTTCTTTACGAGATCGACAGTCCTTACTTTGTGGATTAGAGTCACATGTAAACCTGTGCTGCCTTGAAACATTGGATGGATTTGTTTTTAAATTTGCTGCTGCATTAAAGAATAAATTAGCATTCTGTTCTGTCTTATCTTATGGACCTATGTGAAACACTTGTCTCCAATTAGCTGGGCATGCATGCATGTATTAGGGATGAAACTCATGCAAGCACAAGGAGAACAAGCAAACTCCGCAGAAAGGTCCCAGGTGGGATTTGAATCATGAACTTCTTGATGTGAGATGGCAGTGCTACCCACTGTGCTACCGTGCCGCCCTCATAAAGTACAGTTCAGTCCAAATAATTCATATTATTGCACGACTGAGACAATGGATCCGATGGAATCCACCAAAGTATACACAACAGCTTTCCAACAAGATGTAAACCATTCATATGTCTGATGATCAGGAAGATAAGATTAGAGTTTACCGTAAAATGTGAAAGTCGGCACAGATCTGGAGCAAAATCCTTTGGACAGATGAGAACATGATCAATTGCACCAGAATGATGTGGAGAGAAGAGCACAGTGAGAGGAAGGGAAGTGTTCATTCTCTTCATCAGTAAAGCATGATGGATGCTAAATTATTGCGTGGGCTGTATGGCTGCCAATCTCACTGGTTTGTATGTGTTATTTAAAAAAAAAAACCCAAAACCATTTGACAACACTACACAGTGCAGATGTACAATGTTCTTCAGGCATGGAAGTGGAATTTTGTACAATAGCCAAGTCAATTGATTGATGTGAATCCGACTGAGCATGCATTTTACCCACTGAAGGCAAAATGCTCTGTGAACAAGCAGGAACAAGCGAAAGCTAAGCTGAACATCACAGGAGAAAAAAACAAGAGCAGGCGTAGTCTATGGGATCTAGACTTTAGGCAGTCATTGACAGGAAAGGATTTGCAACCGACTGTTAAAATTGACAATTTGGATTAGATGGTTTTAGTCTAATTAACTCATTCTTGGCCATTCTTCGGTGAAGCTGTGAAGCGCAATTTGATGACCATGAGGCCCACCTGTGGAGAACAGTGGTACCCAAAAACGGTCCTGGGGCTCCCTTATGTATACAGGTATTTGTTCCAACCACACATATTCAATGGCAACATTTTAATAAACTATTAATTTATCCAAATTAGGTGCATTTCATGTTTACCTCTTTTCCCCATAGACTCTCCCCTCCCTTTCTCCATGATGACTATAAATGATGACAAATGGGGAGGCTAGGGATAAGGTACATTGATATACATTGAGGCGTTATATGTAGTCATTATGGGGGAAAGACTTAAAGCAGTTATTTACCTTCTTAAGCTGCATTTGACAGCAATATGAGTGGCATGACGAATCAAAGACCCTTGAACATATTGTGTCTATTTTTCAATCAGCAAGCAATTTACCATAACAACATTTTTAAGCAGATCAAATTAGACACTGAGAAAATCATTAAGCACTATATTAGATTGCTGAAGACAGGTGTTTCTAGTTCTTTCGAAATAATTTTCATGAACTTAAAAGCATAAACATGACACAAACAGGTTTGACTATGATTTATCGGCCTAATTAGTTGTTAGTTTTCACAATTATACTCAGGGAACTTATTGATTGTTTACATTGAAGGGCTCAATTTTTTTTCTTCTTTTTATGCAGTGTTTCCAATTATATCGCAATATAGATGTGGATTTTTTTTCTACCTCATAGCACATGCAGATATCTGTCCAAATGATGCCAAAGAGGATAAATAACTGTTCTGAACAAATGCACCACATTAAGACAAATTGACAGCTAGTTAAAATCCTGCAGTTGCATCTGTTGTTGGAACAAAAAGCAGCGTACACAGGGGTGGCCCAGGCCCATCTTTGGGAACCATTGGTATAGAGTACTGTTTAATAAACTTCCTTCTTCCGTTATGGAGGGACTTTTTGGGACCTGGTTTTTCAGTGCTCTCCATATTTTGACTTTGTTTTGTTTTCAGTTATTTATTATGTATACCTTAACAATTTACTTTTCATTGTGTGATCTGTCTCTGTTATGGCTCTTCAGCTGGGCCGTAACATTTAGGAATGGGGGAAAATTCTACTTATTAGACTTGGCAAACTGGTGTCTTCAATGCCCAAATGTATATTTAAGCTATAGTCTACGATTTCTCCACCCCACACACCTCCCCCACCCCCTGTGTGCTTCTTCTGACGCCATGCACCCTCCCCTGAAAGCATCATCTCATCCCCTCAGAAACCGACTCGCCCCCTCCCGCTGAGAAGAGAGCAGGTTTGCCGCACACAAAGCTCTGGTTTTCAGTAGAGAACAAAATTTTCACTGTCAAAATCGAACTATGTCGGAATTATAAAAAGTTAGAAACATTTCTGGATGAATATGACCTCACTGTGTACTTCCCCGGCAAGAAAATTCACAGAAATATCGAACAATCATAATGTGTAGACGTCAGAGAGGCTCACAGATGCAGACGTCAGCTTGTAATCACAACAGAGACAGCCATGTATAGATTTTACACACAACATATGTCAACATGCGGCTATGGATTTGGTGGTTGCACTGGTAGTGAGATGGCATAGGGGGTCCATTACCAAATCAAAGATGAAACGAAAATGGGGGCATACTGCCACAGCACAAAGAAGACCTACTAGGGAATTGGTCAACAGACCTAAGAAAAGGAGAGGGGAATCAATTGCAGGTCTGGGCTGACATGTAAGGTTACAGCAGCGAGGCTAAGGGATTGGGTGGGGGAAAAAACCTGAGGACTTACGGAAAATCAGTTAAGTTGCCAGGGTAATGAAGGTGAAGAACAGCCAGGAATGAGAAAGGTTAAAGGGAAGGAACCATGTTCAGCAGATGAATGAAAGGTACCCAGTACATCCAGGATAAGAGGAACACTAAGGACATGAGACTGAATAGGAATAAATGCAGACACAAGCAGTGATGATCCATGGTCAAGCATAAATTGTGAGACTGCCGGCTTATCAATACAATCGATTTTTCTGTTAGACTAGCTCATCCAAATTTGAACCCCCATGATCAATAAATAAGTACAGTACATAACATTGGACAGGATTAGTTTTGAACCCTTGCCTCTGCTCCTGCTGAATGTACTGCACTAAAAGCATACTGTTTTATGTTATTCTTAGCACTTGGGGATATGTTTAAAGTACATCTGAAACTCAGGGATCTTGCTTTATTAAAATCTTAATTCAAACATATGGTACACTGCTGCATTTTAGCCCACACAGTTAGTTAAGCCCATTTTTACACTGCCCCCCCCCCCCCCCCCCCCCATTCAGTGACACATGTATGGAAGCTCCTTTTTCCATTTTCCATAAGTTACACCACTCAGACAGGAGGAAGATAATTGATTAGAAAAGTAAACACACTTAACAGCTTCATGAGCAGGCCTCTTTTCAATCCACTCCCATTGCTTGGATCTCTCTGCAGTTTTGATGAAGTCATTGGCAGTTCCAGTCATTTCATTCAGACTGTGTGTCAGTATTGCAAACTGAGGCTGTGAACACAAGAGCTGTGCTCTTTATTAAAGGCACCCATCATTTCACACACAAGTTGTGGAGTATGACACATTACGACCTGATTAAATGAGGCTTCTTTTTTTTTTTCTGTCAATGAAATTCCCTGGATTTCTCCTCTGGTTCCACAGCTTGCTGCAGCCGATGAGACTGTCTGACTGAATGCAAGGTGAAGCTGTCGAGAGTGTCTGTGGGAGCAGACGGCTTCATTCAGCAAAGTCGGTTCTCATAAACTGTATGTGCTTAAGAGAAGGCAGTTGAGTAAGAACCTTTTTTTTTTTTCTGAAGGAAAATTCACTAGTTTCCAGCCTTTCCCTCAATCAGTTATGAGTAAAGAATGTACAGTAAATACTGATTAAAGGAAATGAAAATACCAGCACTATCGCAGTATAACACTGTCTGAACAGGTATATTTTATGGACCAGTATCAATCTGTTTTAAATGACGTAGTACAGGATGAGACAACTGGCAAAGTCCTATGTTAAATATGTGAGTCGGTAGTTGGGTAGTTGGTTTGGCAAGATCAAGAGTGTATTTAGCAAAATGTTTTATACTAGCATCCTTTTGAGACTGGAGATGAGTGATTGAATATTAGTTTAACAGATGGATATTCCATTTGAGATTCTTGCAAGTATTGGTAATTGATTGGTAATATTTCATCAGCTCATGGTTTTTAAAAAGTATACCTGCCTCATTAGTCTGATAAATTAGTGTTTGTGTGATAAAAAAAACAGCACTCATGTGAATGCTTTAGAAAACAAATGACATAATTAATAGTGCTTTCTCCCCATTAGTTCTGAAACTTCTGTTGTTGTCTAACAAACAGTCACTCTTTGATAATCTGCCAGCTTCCAGACAACACAGCCACCCCACTACTGTAACCACAAAGCCCTGTGGATCAGCAGTCTGTACTCCGTTTCTTCATTTTGAAGACTTGAGGTTTTAAAACAGGGGTCCCCAGTCTTTCCCAGAAAGGGCCAGTGTGGGTGCAGGCTTTCATTGCTACCAAGCAGTTACACACCTGATACTACTAATCAACCCCTTGACTCTTTGCGTATAAGGTTGATTAGTAGTATCAGATGTGTAGCTGCTTAGCTGCAATGAAAGCCTGCACCCACACCGGCCCTTTCTGGGAAAGATTGGGGACCCCTGTTTTAAAAGATATAGTGCTGATTTTGATGACAATCCATGGGAGGGCTATGTTTCATTGTGTTAATAGTGCTTGGAAGATTACTACCACGCGGAATAGGAACTTTACTGGATGAACTTTCTTCATCCTGTGAGCATATAGTTAGGATGCTTTCTCACAGGTAGGCATATCAGGCATACTGTATCAATTTATGACCCATCTGTCATACGGAACATTTTTTTAAATCTTTTTTTTGGGGGCTCATGAATTTGTGTGTAAATTTGATATAAAATACTACAACATCATATCTTCAGATGTTTTTTTCATATTTTTGATTGGATCATTTTTGTCCGTTTTATGGGCCCTTGAAATTTGGCCCAAAGTTAAAGATAGGACTGAGAATTCTAAAAAAAATGTATATATATTTCTCAAAAACTCAGTGATAAATTTTTTCTCAATCAGGCAACTTACCTTGGTACCCTCAATGTACAGTGGGAGCACTATTTTGATTGAATCGGCGGTATTGGGTCCAGTGGGGGGGCTGTACTTTAACAAAGTACAAATAGAGGGTCAAATAGAGAATGGGCAAAATGGCCTGTGGAAGTGAAGCTAAATGGTTGCAGATAGAGATTAAGTTTATATTATCGACATATAGGAAGTAATATATGACCTATGGTTTGGCTGTGTTAAATTTGACCTCAGGTGACCTAGTCAAACGTCAAACTTGAGGTCAAGCTAAATGTTACAATTTTCAAAGCCTTCTAGGCTTGAAAATATTGAGGATATTGAATATATGTATATTGAGCACAAATAGGAAGTTATTGATGAACTTTCATTTTGTAACCTTGAACATGACCTTGAGGGTCAAACTTTACATGGAAATTTCAATGACTTACATCACCAAAATCGTTACAGATAGAGCTTTGTATTTGTATTAGAGACATATAGGAAGTCATATATATCTCTCATTTGGTGACCTTCATATTGACCTTCGAAGGTCAGATGTGACCTAGTGAAAATTCAATGACTTGTATCACCAAAATGGTCCCAGATAACCAAGGTTTATATTAAAGACATTCAGAAAGTCATACATGAAGTTCATTTGGCAACCTCAGCTTTACCTTCTGTGACCTTTAAAGTTTACAACTGAATTAATGAATTTTCAATGACTTTTTTACCAAAACTGCTTCAGAGCTTCGGGTTGTATTCCAGACATATAGGAGGTCTTAAAAATGTGTGTGAACTTTTATTTAGTGACCTTGACATTGACCTTCAATGATTTGAAGGTCAAACTTAAAATGACATTTTCATAACTTATATCATCACTACAAGATTGCTTGCCGGTAAGCTACATGACCCTTGGTCCTATTTTTTATTTTCACGTTCTACAAGGAAATGTCATCAGTGTTTATTTATGACCTAGGTGTCCAACGCCCCAGCTTCGCTCAAGTGGTGTGAATCTGTGAAAAAGAAAAAGATATTTTAAATCCCAGTCACTACGCAACTCAGGGGAAGGATATTCGAGTGCAAGGGAAACCACTTTCAAATATTCTTCCTGTCATCTCCCAATAGCAGTCCCAGCAGAAAGAGTAACAAATCCTTCTACACATCAGTCTGACACTAGAAATCCCAGTTATTTTCACTGCCATTTCAAGACATATTACTAGCTTGTGCCCCAGTGCTTTTATCAGAAAAAAGGTACCATTGGGTGCTGTTCATTTATCTTGCTACCTAGCCAATGTGTATATTGCATTATGCATTCACTGCACATAACGTGGCCGAAACTGCTCACCAAAAAAATAAATAAATAAAAATAATGATTAATGTTAAAGGTGTGCTGGTATTGAGTCCTCTGGACCATTTTAGAGAAAATGTCTCCGTTAAGTTAATTTGAACCACACCACTTATAATAAAAATAAAATAGTATAACAATTTAGAAGAAATTATGGAGCTAACTGACAGCCTGCATTCTATTCTCCAAAAGCATAATATATAGACGGGCTTCTCAGTATTCTACATCCCACAGCCTGACTGATGGAATAATTTTTTGATTGTTTGTAAAAGTGAAGGGCATTAAGTAAACCTCTGGGATTAAACGTAGGGGTGTCTTCGGCACAGATACCACCATGAGCAGAGTTTAATGGCAGTCTCTGTCAGAATATAAATTCACCTTGCTTTCACCTCAAAGACGCTGCTGTTGTTGAATATTTATGGCTTCCTCAAGATTAAGCACAAGCCTCATCCAATGTGATTTAAAACTGTTGGAGCAACAAATCATAAATAAGGTGCTTCATACTCAGCAAAAAGCAACTTTAAACATTTAGAGGTTCATATGTAAGCTGACCTAGTGACTCATGAAGGATCATTGCAGTCCTTAATTTGTCTTTAAAGAAATAAATAGCGCAATCATTTAATGGATGACACAAAATATATCAAGATGATGACTATTCCTTCAATACTGGCTGAGTCATGTTTGTTAGTGTGTCACCCTTACAGAGAGCTTTTGATATGTGGGACTCATGTAAGTGCCTTTCCTGCTGGTGTTTGACATTTATCACAAAAAGATATACTGTATTTCACAGAAGGGAATATGCCAATCAAATATTTCTTGTTTCAAGTAAATAGTTCATGATGATCGGGAGTGACCTCCCTCCTCATGGCTGTTGACTCTCCCCCCTCACTGAAGAACTTTGCCTCTGCAACTGGTTTGAATCTTTAAAGTCAAGTGAAAATGCAACTGAAAACAAAGCAGTGGATTTTGAAACTGCCTGCCCACTAAAAAGTACCTAACTTTGCAGTAGATCTTCTGCTTTGCACCCTTATTTAGCCGCTGGCTAGGTTGTACATTACTGAAACAGGTGCACTTTTGGTCTCTGATGATATGATCAGGCTGGAGTGTTTTCAGAATAAAATAAAATAAAAATTTTTTTTAAATCTGCCGTCACAGAAATACTTTCTTTGATAAGTATGAGGGAAAGGAAAGCAGTAGCCCCATTAGCCTTCCCCCACAGCTGGTTTGATGGCATATTCATTCATTCATACTCAGGACATGTACAGGGAGCAGCACTGCACACAGCATTAGCAGGTGTTGGGGTGTATATGAGGCCTGGCCAATACCCAGCCCCAGTTCTCTGTGTTTCATTTGGCTCACACCATTTTAAGTGCTATTATTTTCCCCTTTTCTTTACCAGTACAGCAAGGTATTTGTGCTGTTGCATTGTGGTTGATTTTTTGTGTAAATGATGCCGGCCGCTCTATTTATGAGACTCGAGTGGGTTGACTACATTTGTGGCCTCAATTAACCATTGAAAGCTTATTTTAATGATTTTAATACTGATGATTGACTTTAATAGTGCATGAGACCTTTTTGAAAACTTCTCTTCTAAAAACTGTCATACTTTTTTTCTCATGTCTACCAGGAACTACTTATTATTTTATGGCTATGTAATTTGCTTCAGGTGGGAAAGTTCCCTCCTTTAAAAGCAATGGAGACTGTCAAATTGTTGCGCAGGTATGTGATAACTGTTCAGTCTAATGCTAGGCTGTCAACTGAACAATATACATGAGGTCTTTGGATTGAACTTTCTTTGTTCTGGTTTTGTGTCTGAAGAAACAATTATATGTAATTTCATTCCATTTTCCTTGAAGAATACTGGAAGTTTTCAGTTGTTTTAAATGGGAAATACAAGTGACTTCAAATTCAGTTTTCCGGTGTGATCTCGCTTTGTCCATTTGTTTCTGTCCTGCCATGATAAACATTTTCGGTATGAAATATACGGGCACATTGCCAATTTTACAGCAATTATGCTGCCTGGAGATTTGCAGGGGTTTATATCGACTCGCGTTATCAGAAGAACCGTGGAGCTGAAAATTTGTCAAGCACATTCAGATTTGTTTTATCCAATCCAATTAGATGTGCCTCATTTTTATTTTGCAATGTGATGTCAAAAAATATTACAGTGTGTGTATTAGCACTTAGTGGCCTGTGGTACTCTTGGCAGTCAGGAGAGAGGATCTAATCTTGGCCTCATTCAGAACCTGCTAACTTGTGAATTGCTACAGCATGCTTTACCACTGTGGTGTTATTTAATGAATAATTAAATAAAACCTGAAGACATATGAAACACATATACTTGCAATTAACCTTTCCATTCATAACTGTCACATCCACTAACCCCAGTGCATGCTGGGAGACAACCAAAGTGAAATAGTAACCTGTTATGCTGAAGAGTGTAAAGTAGTACAGACATGTCTAAAAAACTGCTACATTATGAAAAAGAACTGCACATATTTTGCTTTCCCATCCAAAAGTACAATGAGCACCATAATATGATTGAAAATTATCCATGTTTTAATCCCCCGCTGCAAATTGTTGGAATGAGCATTGTCCCTCCGTGTGACCATCCATCAGTCACGGTTCTTTTCTGGGCCAGAACTCCCAGACTTAAATATTAAAACAAAATTAAACACGTGGATACATCTTGTTGTGTAGAAGTGCCTTCTCATACTTCTGCCCATTTGTCTGTTCCTCCTCTTTTTCCAGGCCAGGCATCATCCATCCTGTTAATTTTTTTTTTTTTTTGGGCCAGAACTCCTACTGTTGAATATTTCAACAAAATTAAGCAAATGGCTACATCCTATTGTGCTGATGTGCCTTGTCATACTTCCATCCTTCCTCTTGTCCACCTCTCTGTCTCTCCACTGCACTGTGTTCCCAGGCCAGATATCAGCTACTGTATCATAGCAGGGGATCTGAATATTTCAAGCTTGTTTATTTTGGTTCTGTACTCCATTTCTGTTTTGAAAGGAAACAATTACAATGTGATTGAAGTGCAGACTGTCAACTTCAATTTAAATGTGTTTTCAAGCACATTGAATGCACCATTCAGAAAAGATGTCTCATTTTGAACACGGTTCCATTATTTTTGGATAAGGAAAATATTGGACAGTTTGACATGTTGAATAAAATTCAAATTTTTAACATTTGCTCCTGTTAGGGGTTAGAAAAGATAGTAACACACAGCACAATAGCGCCCCCCTTTGACCACTTTGCCCCCTCAGTTCGGATGCCAGAGACGCAGAACAGCCAAACAAATTCTTCTAAAAATATGTCTACACTTTGTTAAGTATCATTTCACGTAAATATGCAATCAAGCAATTATAAAGTGCAATAAATAAAACAGGAAAAAGTCAATAATATACAGAAAGTGAATGCAGGAAAGAGCAGTCCATTCAAACCCTGTCACTCCAGAAGAAGTCCAAGATTTCCTTCACAACAGCCCGGCAGCGTGTTGCAGAGTTGCTGGAGAGCTGAAGGAGCAGTAGGCTAAATCAGGCTATGGCGAGCTAAAAATTTCTCATCGTCTCAGGATCTTCCACCCACAAATGCAAATAGATTAAAAAAAGCTCACATTCTTTTATGGAGACGTAAGAGTGGGTTGAGTCTCATCCAGGAGATTCCTGATCCAGTCCACGGTCTTGCGGAGTTGTCAGTGGGTGAAGTGCATGCGAGGAAACACCAATGGGAGACCAAAAAGGCAGGTAATCAGGCAGACAGGAGGCACAGTCGCAGCAGCTCAACACAGACCTTACATGCACACACGCACACTGGATTTCTCACATTTCTTTCTCGTCACAGTTTTAGGTAGATATAGAAATTTTGGGATTGCAAAAAAAAAATGTTGGGTGCGCTGATAATTTTGTGTTAATCGAAAACGGCGCGCAAAGCCGTTTGGGGGATGTGGGGGGTCCGGGGGAGGCCTGGTTGACGATTGAGGACGTGCAGCGGAGTGCTTTAGTGCCCCTCCGTCGTTATAAAATCACTGTAATCCACTGCTTCAAGGGGCTTCTTCCTTTAATAAAATGGTAACCCAATATAGCCCATTAAATAAACACACAAGAAAAAAAAAATCGACAATTTATTGGTAATTATGCAACATTAAAATTGAGAACTTCTTCCACCAAGCAAGATAGGACAGAATGGTTGGCCAGCAACACAGATGCTAAGATTGCTTTTTCATCTAGCGCCATTATCATGTCACATCAAGCTATTTGGGCTTTCTCAACTTGCGCCGATCGGCCAAATCATTACAACCAGCAGCGAAAGTAGGGAGCGATTGACTTTTGTCCTCCACACTTGCCGGTGTCCGGGAGAATATGTTGAATTGTGCATTAGTTTGCGAGCCAGCTTGTCAACTACACTACACTACACAACTACACTAGCGTTCACTACAGTGAATGTGGTTACCCTACACATAGCCCATAAAATAAACATGCAACACCAAAAGTCAACTATTTATCGCTAATAGGCTACTGAAATTGCGGGCTAGTTAGCAACATAGCTTGCAACAAAAAAGTGATATCGAACTCCGTAATGCAATAGCTAGCAAGGTAGAAAGCCAACTGTTTATCGGGTTAAAAGGCTAAACTTCTGACACTGAAATAATGAGCTAAAAGTCTTTTTTTGGCTATTTTCGAAAAATAGCCGTGCAAATCACGGCTCCACGGCTCGCTAGCTAAAACGAAGTTTCTCGTGAAGATAGTGAGCGTTGTATGAATTCTTCCCACTGGGTCGGTTTGTCTCGGGAGCAGCCAATAGAGTGTTGTTGTCCTGTGGTGTGTCGAGAGCCTGGATCCGTGCAGTCCCTTTTTTTCCCCTCGTTTCCGTCTGCCAGTCTTTCAATGTTTTTATGTCCACAGTCATTAAGTGGTGGGCTTGGTCTTTAGATTAAGTGATGCAATTCACCTGGGGAAGCCAGGGGTTCTTTCACAGGATAGGATAGGTCATGGTGATGGCAATAAGGTAATGAGACACATCAATTTACACTACAAAGAGTGAAACCAAGCACTACAAAAATCACACTGTTACCGGGGTAGTGTTCGATTAGTTTAGTATTCTTAGATCCTGGATGATATGTGGTATACAGTATGCATTTCTGTTGCGTTCGATGACTGCTTGAAGGCTGTGATGCACAGAAATCACCAGACACTCGGGATCTGCCCTGGTTATTCTCTGCCTGGCCATTATTGTGGCCGCCCTCGATTAGTTCATGAGACGTTTTACCTGCAGTTCACTTCAACACCATAAAAAAGCATGATCACGCAACACTATGTTGAGCAATATGACAAAATCCTGTTAAAATTCTGAGATTTTCTGAGCTCATCATAGTCATGGAGTTATTATTATTATTATTATTATGTTACTATTATTATTATTAAGAGATAAATAACAATAATTAAGTCTTGATAAAACACTAACAATGGCATCAAATACTCAAATAAATATAAATAATCTAAATGTAAAAAAAAAATGCCACGACTATTAACAAATAAGCATGTTTTTAACTGTTATCACAGTTCTGAGTAAGGAACTTTAAATACATATTTTAAAATGCAAGCACCAGTTGTTAGAGGCCCTACAGAGGCACACGTCTGCATTTTCGGGCTGCGAAATCAGCTATCAGGTCATCATATGACAGTTTCTGAGCATTTTCCCCATTGATGCTAATGACAGCCAGACCACTTAAACGCTTCTGGCCCATTGATGAGCGCAGGTTTGTTTTAATGAGTTTAAGTTTGGAGAAGCTTAGCTCAGCAGAGGAAACTGACAGGGATAAATCTGCGAATGTGTACAAATAGAAAAACGGATGTAGCTAACTAGAGACGCTTTATGGACACCAAACTGATTCGCTATCAGCCTATACTCTCCGCAGCTAGCGAGCTTATATAACGCAATCGCCTCTCGCATTTTTAGAGGTACAGCGGTCATCTCTTCTGGGCTCATGATATCCTTCATTTCATAACAGTTTCACAAATGCTCCCCGAGACATCCTGAAATTCTCTCTCCATTTTGCATCTAAAAAATTCATTGAGCACCACTCTCTCCCACCAGTCCTTACTCCTAACGCACATCCAGCAAGCACGGGTTTTTGGTAGGAGTGGAAGAAGACCTATGCTGAGACCAAGAGTTTTACGTCATGTACTTGGAAAGAAATCAAACTATTGACTGAACCATGTAAATCAGGTTTTTCCAATTATCACATCACTGAAGTACATGTAAACGCGTCAAATCAGATTATTGCCATTACCCGATTATTCGCATTCATCGGATTATTGTGGTCATGTAGACGTAGCTGTTACAAAATAAATGATTGTTAATTAAAACATTCTCTTACCTGCAAGTGACGCGCGAGCATCATCTCGCAGTTTTTTTCTTTTCCGCCCCCGACTCTTGATGCCTTTTCAATTTCGATGACATGTCCGGATCTCCGGAATAAACTTCTGCAAATTTGCGATTGAAGCATAATGGAGCAAACTACTAGGGAATGGGGGAGGGGGCACCAAAGGCAGACCGATGAGAGGGACGCGCAGCAGGAGATTAATCTTATTTAGCGTAAATATGCCTACGTTATTTTTGTATAACTTATATTTATTAACATGCTTTACAAACTTTTATTTAAAATATTAAATACTGTTATTATTATAATTTTTTCATGGGCTTGATTTTTTTGGTGCCCCCCCAGGCAGTTGGTGCCCTACGCGCAGTGCGTGATAAGCGTATGCCGAGCGCCGTGTCTGACATTCAGGAACCAAATGCGAGACCCTAAAGATCCAGTAAAAAGGTGTTTTGAAGCTGGGGGGTGAACCTCCTCAGGGCAGAAGGCAACAGTAGAGAGTTCAATCAAAAAATGAGAATCCCAGGGGCGTAATCCAAATCGTACACAGGGCAGCAAACACAAAACTCAGGGTCGAGCAAAGCAGGTTTGGTACACGGGCACAGAAATATCAAAGGTAAAGCCAAAATCAGAATCCAGGGCATTCCAATCAGAAGTAAGACACTAAGAGTACAAGGCATCAACAATCGCAGCACAAGGAAAACGTTCTGACAAGAGCAGGTAGTGAAATGACTGCTTAAATGCATGTAGGGGAAGTCACATGCTATGATAGGGAACAGGTGAGTTGGATCAGACTAATTAACAAAGGAATAAAAAAGATGAAGTTCCAAACCACATGAAATTGGCGAAAGCCTAAACGTGGACAGGGATTACACAGACAGGGAGTTCTAAAGTGCAGAGAGTGAGAGGCAGAACAGTGATTAACAAGGTGCAGTGAATCTCCTGAAGCACAGCAAAATAAAATTGAGTGAAGGCAAGGGGCGGAGACAAGAGCAGAGTGAGTGCTGAGAGCTTGTTAGTCAATTAGTAATGTGGAGCTAAACAATCCCGTGTGCTTGTTAGTAAGTTAGTACAATAAACAATGTTAGTTAGTGTTAGTAATTTACCTAAAATAATAAACTGTTAGTAATGTTAGTAAAGATAGAACAGGAAGGCGAAGGAAGCAAACAAGATTGGAAGGAATGTTTGGAAACCCAGAAACCATGAAATCACCTGCAACTGTGGCACACAAGACTGGGGAAACAAGTCGACATGGTCTACAACATCCCCCGCCAATCGTGCGCTTCTCATTTTCGAACTCGATCAAGGCCTTTATGGTCTGAAGCTACACACCAAATTTGGTTACTGTATCTGTAGTAGTTTCTGAGTAAAGCTGTCCCCTTTATCTCGGACGGACGGACGGACGGACGCACGGACAGACGGAGGTCAAACCTATATCCCCCTCCCACTTCGTGTTGGCGGGGGAAAATAAAACTATCTCAGAACACAAGACAAGACTGGGGAGAAAATGTGCAATGCAGGGTATGAGAAATACAAAAACCAGAATGATAACTAAACAGTGAATGTGGGAAATGGCAGGTAAGGACATAATAAAGAAAGACAGGCAAAATACAAAACATGGCATGGAATAACTCAAAAGACATGGCATGGATTCAGGGTAAGAACAAAAACATGGACAGGCAAGAGCAGAGTCATAACAAAAGGACATACTATGTTCATGTCTGCTCTTCAGCTATACTGTCTCAATAGCAATATAGCGATCACTTAACAGCAGTGCGTACAGATGGCGCTGCCTGAAGTAAGTAGTGAGCAAATAAAAATGCAGGACAAGACATCATCTGGGATCAAACCAGCTATGACAGCTATTCTGGTTCTTTTCTCAGCTGGGCAGTCCTCATTATAATGCATTTAGTGAATGTGTACTCAGACCACACCCATCTTCAACTGAGCCTTCTTTTTATCCCAGCCATTCAATGTTTTGTGACTTCATCTTAAGAGGTTGCGATGCGTTTGTGTTTACAAACCTTGTCCACAAAAGGGATGCACCCACATATGTACATATAACATCGATTAACAGCAAACAATACCAGCATCCTTGTTGTAGGTGGTAAAAAACTGCTAGAATTGGTGAGGAGCAATGTTGCTGTGTTGTTTTCTCCAACTTATTTGGTCATTAATATTGGACAAGCATATGGGATGCTTAGCAAATTTTTTGAACTACCACTTTAATTATCCCCGCATACGTGAATGCGTCCACAGACTTTTGAAGACTGTGTGGAGCACTGTGGAATAGTTCAGTTTATGTCCCTCAGTCCACCCAGACCTGCTGTGTCCAGAGGCGGTGGAGACTCATTCTCCAGTTTGGCCCTTTGGGTAGGTTGTTGCCTTGATTAAGATCTGTCAAATGGGCAGAATAACAACATCTGACTTTTAGGTGTTAAAACCAGTGCTGCCCTAAATCCTGAAGAGATTCCCAGTGAGTAAAAGAAAAAGCTGAGCACTGTCTAATAGGTCGATGAGAGGCTGCGCTCCCTTTATGTTAACTCTTTTCCCTCAGTACTCTCTCCTCAGCAGTCATGACCTGGTTATATCAACCCAGGTGAGGTTCAGCCCCTCCAGTTTTCTGAGCATCCGATCTGTTTTCCTTCCTTGATGAGAAGTGACTACTCTCCCCCCATCCACTCTCTTTTCTCCCCACCTCCCTCTCCGCCTCACGGCTCTCTCTAGCGTGCTCCCATCATGTAAACACAGTGAATTATTAACAGCTCCTGGAGAGACTGAGACTTCCTTCACACAACCTCCTGCTCCCCTTTTTTGTGACGCATCGAGTTTTGCAACCAAACTTTGCCAGTCCTTGACTTGGCCTTGAGGGCTATGTTTTAACTTAAAGTATTAGCAATACAGCAATATTTGGAAGAAATATTTTGCGAAAAAAACACAACAAAACAAAGATTGCTATAATACTAATGCGCATTATTATTTCTTATCTGATATGCTACTGTCTCCATTTGTTTTCCTAATTAGCTCATTAAATATTAATGGTATTAAATCCCCTGGAAACTCAAATCCACTGATGCCTTCTAACAATGTAATTTAGGGTCCCATGTACATAATATTAAGCATCTAAAAAGTATTAGAAATTAGTATCAATCTACATTTGAAATATTGTCATTATATCCCCAAAGCCGAATGGCGTTCCGGGGATATTATGTTTTTGGTCCGACCGCCACCGCCACTGCACTGTGTATTAACGCGATAACTTCAGTAATATTTCAATAAGAAATTTCAAGTTTTGCATATAGGAAAGTATCATAAAGAGGAAGAACTGATTTAATATTGGACAATTTACAATTTCTAAATTGGCCACCAGGGGCCAAAAACGGAAAAATCACTGTTTTTAGCATATCTCTGGAAATATTTGTCCGATTGACCTCAAATCAAGTGCAAATGAAAGGTCATGACCTGAAGATGTGTCACCCAATGACATTATACCATATTGCTTCAAAATTTGGACACAAGGTGGAGCTTTGTCACATAAAATTCACCATTTTTGCCATATCTTTGGAACTATTTGTCCAATTGACATGAAACTATGTGCAACTGCAAGGTCATGACCTCACAACATGTCACAGGATGACATCATACCTGTATGGTTCAATGTTTTGCCACCAGGTGGCACTTTGTGATGGGAAATTACCATTTTGGCCATATCTTCAGAACCATTTGTCCGATTGATCTGAAATTAAGTTCAAATGAAATTTCATGACCTGAGGGGCTTTATAATGTATTGGGTCTATTCAAGGATTGGGGGCGTTCGGGGATATACCCCAAGCCGTCGCCTCCGACGGCGTAAGCCTAGTTTAATTTTGTAAACTTTCCTGTCATTGGGTTTGAATTGGATTTGGTTATTTTGTGAGATTTATTGCATAATAAGATCCATAAACCAATCATAAATAACCCATGTCAGTTGTCTAACCCAAACAGGTGCGACAAAACCTCTTTACTCCTGCTTAATCTTAATCTTAAACTCTTAGAATCTGGACCAACTGATCTCTACATACCCTCTCACGATTAGCTGGCTAATATATTATAATCTATATTTGATCTCTGACTCTGTCATTGTCTCTCCCAACTAATTGTCCCATCATGCCTGTTTGTGCTGTCCCTGGGTGCACATCCACCAGTAAAGATTGTCATTCTTTAATTTCACTACTGTGCTGAGCTTGGAGAGACAGCAGAATGTGTTTTTTGGGAGCCATGGTGGAACCGTCCAGAAAAACTCCTGCATTTGCAGTGCTCATTTTCCCCGAGACCAGTTCTGTACTTTTGCCAGGAAAAATGTGGGTTTTTGCAAACAGCTGTGTCTGGCAGTAGGAGCTGTGCTCTCGATCCCTCCTCCTTAGGATCTTCATCTCCAGACATCACATATCCCGAACATAGAGATTGATAATGATGTGGCTCACTTGTCTTGAGCAAACGTTAATTCATTTGCTAAAAAAAAAAAAAAAAAGAATAAAATTATTTTGCCTGGTAATTACTGTTATCAGAAGCTGATCTTTTACTGCATGACTTCAGAGGGACTTCCAAATGATCAAACATCGCTTGGATGAGATTTAAGTGAAAGATCACTGCGATGTGCGTTTAGTAGCAGTAGGGCGTTCTAATTTATTTCTGACATGTCAGAAAATTTTGGCTCGTATTTAGTAGTATGAGTAGTGCTACGATCCAATTTTGATTAGAAAAAGAGCAGCTCTGACTCTGAACAGTGAATGAATATATTGTCTCCAGCCATGCTAAAGTAGTTCAGAACCATTGATGGCTAGTTCAGTACATACCTCACTCATCAAACATCCAACAATCTATCCATGGTAACTCAGTGTAAGCACCATTGTCTCAAAGTGCGTGTACAGTGTGTGTGCTTTGTTACATTAGCCAGGCAGATGTCAATCAAACCGTGGTCTGTTGCACCAACTCAGTATTGACAAATGCTCTAAATAGCTGAATGAGCTGTTTTTGAGCAATGGTTATGAACCTTTATTTTCACTCAATCCATCCATGTGTTAATCCATTGTGAATGATACCTATATAAAATGAATATCACCAATGCCTACAGTTTCCAAAGTAGTGATTTAATCTCTCAGGGGAGACTTTTATGAGAAATTATGATGAAAATAGCTAATTGTGCGCTCACATGTGCATGAATCATTTTGTGAGAAAAATTATATATGAGATTTTTGGTGCATTTGGGATGGTTGGGGTAAGTGGCAAAAGAGAGGGAGTTCAGAAAGGGTTTTACAGGGGTTTTCTATACCATCAGTTTATTAAATTGATAGGTTGGAATAAATTACAGAAAAAACACCATTGTTTGCTTCTGATTATCAGAGAATTTGATTGAATAAACTCTCTCACTCACACTAATGCTGTACAAAGAACTGCATGCCTCAGAGATAATTGCTTAATCGCGGGAAATGACTTTGTGGCACCACGCAAACAATGCTGAACATACAGAACAGCACTAATATATTATTGTGCATATGCCCCTTCAGATATATTAACAGCTTCACGTCACTTTTATATTGTGTTGAACACAGGCTGGAGGTCCTTGGTTGAGTATGCCATGTAATTTATAATAAGTTGTATGAATTTCCTGTCAGTTTCCAGAATTCTGTTTAAAGCGTGATTGCTATGCGGCCCTTTGTGTCAGATGATAGTATGCTCATAACTAAAGTTAAATTGTACCCAGTGGTGCCAAGGCTTGCAGAAGTCAAAATGCCCAGTTCATTGTTGGTGTGGATTTATATAGCTCCCTTTATTGATTGCATATATGCTGTGCTGATGATCTCACCAGTGCTATTGACCACATTTCGTCAGGTATATAATTGCCTGATTTTTGAATATAGAAGCTTCATACATTAACCGTTCCCTGTGTTTTACTGGGGTAAATAATGAAATAATACTGAATCCGCAATTTGACCTCCGAATCAGAGACAACATACACCAGAGGTCGGCAGTAATTGCTCAAAATTTAAAGCAATGAGGAGCCCTCCTGGCCTCATAATGTGTCTGCTTTCCCCAGAGGACTAACATCACCATTGCATTGATCATTTAGACATGAGATTGTGTAAAAGTGCATTATGAGTCAAACTGTGGAACTGCTGTGAATAAAATAAATGCTTCAATTCAAACTACCTCTTTCACGCTTATATGGTGCATTTAATCTGAGCGTATGTATATAAATGCTTTTCACTGTAGGCTCTTTTTGCCATACTGTCTGCTCAATGACCTTCACCCAAGAGTCACCTCATCCTATGTCTTTACCTCCATCCAATAGCATCACTCTCCCTAATTACTAGTGGCTGTTTTGCTCTGTTTCATGATAGTCGTAGCTGAGGAATAGCATCAATGTCATGTTGAATGATCACACAAGCAGTCAGTCTCTGTGGCACATCTGCCCAATTATCTATCCATAATTTTTATTAAAAACATTTCTAACACACCAGATGCTAAATGCTTTGGAACAACAGACAATTAGAGGACCAAAATAATTATTTTATCATACACAGCTGGTCAGTTGCATGGGAAAACTTGACTAAATTGCTGGAGGTGGAAAGTGTCAATGTTGAATTGTGATAAGGGAATGTACCTTCACCAAAAATAAAGATTAATGTCGCTGGCTAATCTGGAGGCTAACCACGCTGCGCGTGGAAATGATTTGCAAGATACAGCGTAATTTTTTAATCAGGGAATGTCAGGGTCCATGATCACTCCATAAGAGCTTGAATTATAATGTGAGATTATACAAGCGGTGGTAGTTAGTGTGTTGGGCAGGGGAGGGAATCGTGGGAGTGAGAAGGAGTTTGAAAAGAGTTTTAAAGATGTTTTCAAGGATAGCGTGGGCTACAAAGAGAGTGAGCGAGGGCAATAGAGCACCTGGTCAGGGAGCTTGGCAATGAACAATACGTAGCTACTCTGACAGCGGCGGATTGATCAATGACCTCGTTTGTGTCCGATTCCAACTTCAGAGGCAACCATCTCCAGCTGATTCATGTTAATCATTCTTCACTCTGGCTCTGTCGCGCGCCTACCTCTCCCATTTCAACTGGTCAGAGTGCAAAATGAGAAGGTTGTTGTCTCCCCTGGCGAATATGGTGTGAATTGCTAATGCAATTCAGAGCATCATTTCCCTCCGGTGGAAGTATTTATCTGCTGAAGCTGCACAAAACAAAAGCCTTTCATAATTCTAAAGTTTCAGATCATGTTCACCATTCCTTTAGCACATATGATAACAATGAAATGAAGAGGCAGATGCCAAAGTCATCTTGTTTCTGCTACTCTTTTATAATCTTGGTAGCAAACACCTGGGCTGCTGACACAAGAACATTGATTTTGCATCACATTACGGTAATATATAAATAAAGCCTCTGATAATCGTGTATGATGGCCCTTCTCCTTGAGATGGCTGCTGATATTATGAAATGATGAGCAGTACGTGCATTTCCGTGATATGAAATATTATGTTTAGGCAACGTCCCTCATACAAGTTGCTTGTGATAATCGCAAAGTACTAAGTAAATGTCATTGAAGAGTGGGTAGTTTTAATTTAAATACTGCAAATTAAAAAAATGCATCGCGCTAGTCTTAAGTGTAGGCTTGGTGTACGAAAATGTAGTCATTCAAATTAAATCATTTAATCATAGGCTTTTTACATTTTACAGCATAGGCATTAAATCCCATAATTCTCACTGAATCTGACTGAAGAAAAATTTCTCATCATCCATATTGATGCTACAGATTCTGAAACATGATCAGCCCACGTAGAGCTGAGGACTGCTGAATGGCTTTTCACAAAAGCAAAAGTGTGTGGCAAAGCTGACGGATGAGAACAACAGCCGAATCGCAGAAAGAATACATGAGCGTGGTCGCAATTTGCGTTTGTGGCTTGAAGCAGCGATCTCTATTGGATATTGCAGAATCAAACTCGCATGTAACACTTTTTGTTAGTCCCTGATCTATTTCACTTAAAAATCTCCAATTACCAGTTAAGATTTAGTCTGCTCTGTTGGCTGACTGCATTATTCCTGAAAAATTTCAATAATTCTGGCACATTCAAAGTAGGAAATATACAGCACTATAGGTGTGTGATTCGGAGACCTTTCATCTGTCCCTATTACTTTTTGCTACGTCCCTGTTTAATCATTTAATATAAGTATGAAAAGGTTTTGATGCGCTTGAGAAATACGGCAAAGATAATGAGGTTCATTCTTGCTGTTATTTCGCACATATAGGTCGGTAGTGACCCAGCGACATTATTTGTCACTGAAGTTTCAATTATGAATTCCTTAAGGAATAAAATGAAACAGCATAAATCACTCCTCAACTAAAGGCCAACCCAACAGCTGTAAAAAATGTCATGTTGTTGATCAAATCAGGTCTTATTAAGGGACTTCTACTCGACTGGACTTGTCCAAAATGTCACAATTTGTGGCTGCGGCTGATGAGAAAAACCCTCTGGGAACCACTCTTGGAAGTTTCTTAGCTGTTTTTAGCTTGGTCATAAACACATTTGTTGTTGCTTCATGACCTGCTCACATATTTTGTGCTGAGGTGGTTTCTTACCTGCTGCCTATCTTGTGCAGGCGTCACTTGCAAAAAAAAAAAAAAGAGAGAGAGAATGTCTCGAGTGAATGCCTGTGGCTCACGGGTGAATTATATTCATCTCAGAGACACAATCAGTGTCTGTTCTCCGTAATGCGTATTGCGTTGTACAGTAATAAGACTGGCTGGTTAAATAGAATGAATGATCAATTTCTTGGAAGATTACCCAGATTCATGTGTGGTGTGCTGTGCACATTATTATACAGCAGTAATTTGTTCAGGTAATGAAATGAGGCACTCACTCTGAGAAGCAGCCATTTTGATCACTTAATGGGCTTCGATCAGCAGGGCCTTTGCAGTGGTCCAGAGCCCCTCATCTATCTCTTTAGAATGGCCCCAGTCCCCACTTTAGAAGTCCTTGATGAGCTTCTCTTTCTCGCGTTGCACAGAGTCCCTCGTGGAGAGCTCTCTGTGAAAGGAAGGAACAGCCAAGCTTGTTTCTCTGCGGGTAGATTTGACCAGTCGTGGTGCCATAACAGTTCTGAAGGCCTTGGGCTCTAGCTGAGAGACAAACTTGTGATCACCCTGAGAGACTGTGAGCTGTCACTGGTTAAGGACATGAAGCCAAGGTCTGGCCATTTACAAGGGAAAGCTGGTGGTCTGTTAGCTTTAATTCCTTCAATAGAGCTCCAAACACCACTTTCTGTTATTTGTGTGTTTCCAGACAGAATTCTGAAGCCAAAAACCGGAAGGCACCCAATAAAATGTGAAAAATCTGTCCTTTAGAGTTATATTGTGATAAAAATCTTCTAGTCAAATAGTATCACAGAGCTTCAAAGGACAAAAAAAAAACCTCAATTCAATGGAAATGAGATGTGGGTGCTGCTGAGGATTGAAGTATCTGCTGCAGGATTCAGGATTCAGTTGTGATACACAAGTTGTGAGTTACGGAATAAGAATAAAGGGGACCGTCCTTGCTGTTCAGTTTTGAAGTTACTTTGTCAAAGAATGCACTTTCCTCCCACCGGGGAACTGTCTGTAGGCAAACATGAAAATAGCATACAAGAGAAAAACATTCATCCACTATCCTTGGAACAGCTGTTTTCTCGCTCAGTTTCTCCCCCTCTTGCGCTTCGTGGGCATTTATATTTCTGTTGTTGAAAGAGTTCGCCTCATTTCCCTCTGTGCTTCATAAATACAAAGGAGCTCTGAGAGGGAGCTTGTAACCCGGGACGTCACGATGTGTGCTTATTTCAGATTTTCCCTCTCTGAATAAAGCTGCCATTTGGTGGGCACTTCAGAGTAGCTGGACTTCTGAAGAATCCCTTCTATTTACATTGGTTGAATTTCCTATTTTAAATGCTGATACAAAAAAGATATGGAAGGAGCCTTGCCACTCACTCTTTGCTCTGATATAACATGATAATCGCAGGATGTAGAATGAGATTACCATCAAACTTCAGTCAGCTGCAGCGCAGAGTCGACATCGTTTTACCCTTCGAGATTATTCAGAATAAGTCACAATGCGTTGATGAATGTCTGATCGTTTGAACTTGATGTAAACTGAGCTGTAGTGAAAAGATGAGTGCATTAGCCAGCCAGCGTGGCAGCACTGAAATCTAATGATGCATGTCTCTGCCAGGGCACAATGGGTGAAAAACCCTGTGCACCTTCCTCCCGACTGGTCCTGTTCTTTTCTTCAGCGGGCAGTGAGTGCAGCTTCCCGACTGCCTGATGTCAGCTCATCATGATGAACCTCCCTCAACCTGTTGTCCCCCACTCGACCGCATCCCCATCTTCTGCCATATTGCTCAGTCGTACACAAAAAACCCTACACTTTCCTCCCTCAGACCTTTAACCATTTATATCAGCTTCTCTCTGCCTCTTAGTGGAGCTGCGCTTCTGTGTGTGTGTGTGTGTGCGCGCGTGCCTGCGTGTGTATGTGTGTGTAACTGCGCGCGTGTGCGTGTGTGTGTGTTTCGAGGGGAAGCCCCTCTGGCTGCCTGCTCATTTGCAGTCTGGGTATTCTCTGTTCCCTCAACGTCAATAAATGTGCTTTGGAGGACAAGGGTCTAAATTGCAGGTCTTAATTTTCTGTCTCGCTGCAGACCAGCAGGTGTGTGTGCAGTGCTAATTAACTCTCATGAAGAATGTCTCTGGGCTGAGGGGCTGTCTGTCCCATCTCTTTATTTATTTCATTGATTCTTCCGTTAACAAATGGCTTCCTACTGCTGCAAGGCTTAGCACAAAGGAGACACGAGTGCTTATAATAGCCATGACCTCCATCTGCTCCATTTTGGGGTTGGTAAACCAAGCTTTGACTTGAACTGAATTCAACTGAAGTACCGCCCTTACAACTGCATTAGACTTAATTGTTTTATTGATTAGAGACCCCGTTATGTGTACTGGATGAAAACCACTGAAAAGTGTTCTCCATCAGTTCACAAAGGTTAATTTCAGGTTCTCCTGTTTCGTCCCACAGTCCAAAACGTGTATTAGGCTGATTGAAGGCTCCAAATTTCCCATAGGCATGAGCATCTCAGTGAAGTGTCAGTGATTTGATTCCGACCTGTGTTCAGAAGAGTATGATGGATGAAGCAATGTTGCCTTAAATTAATGAGCTGAATGTGTTGTTCAACAATAAATAATAAAATACTTAACTAAGGAAATAAATAAATAATAAAATTAATGAACCACTGGAAATAACTGATATTAATCATTTTCAAATCTGCCATTCTCCTGTGTAGATCTCGTTTGGCTATATGGTCGAATCATTTATTCTTATGCCTCGTAAAATACATTGCATTTGTGTTCAGCCAGCTTGTACTTTTCCACATATTGTTATATTATAACCTGGAATTAACTCTTTGTGGCATGACTCTTTTCCTCTTTGCCTATTAAGGGTGATGGGCTGGTTTGGTTACTTCAGTAACCATCATGCAAAAAAAGGTTAAACTTGATATTTTTGAGACTTATGGATTGGATGTACTCATAATGTTGCAGTGGGGGAGAAATGATAGTTTTCAAAATTATTCTCAAATAAAAAACTGCAGAGATGGGTGTGCATATCTGTTTATCGTTGTTTGCTGTGAAACCCCTGAATATGATTTTGTGCACCAAATAATCGTCTGAGTCATATAATTAGGTGAACAGAGTCCACTCATGTCCATGTTAAGTGTTCAGTGTTATCACCATAAATGCGCCTGTCTCTGGATGCCCTAGAGTGTGTTTGAGCACTTCTGAACAGCATCACGAAGACTGAGAAGCTCTCCAAACAAGTCAGCCATAAAGTTCTGGAGAAATACTCATCTGAGTGAGGCTAAAATAATGACCAAACTCTTAACATCCTTTTAAAAACCATTAGATTTATCATCAGAAAATTAAAAAAAAAAAAAAAAAGTGGCACAACAGCAAATCTGCCTGGAGAAGGCTGTCCACCAAAACTTACAGACCAGGCATCACTGAGAAAAGCAACCTGGCTGGGCCAATGGTAATGGGCACTCCACAAAGCTGGGCTTAAAGTTGACCAAAAAAAAAAATCAATTGCTGAAAACCGATTACACTGTTTGGACTTCACCAAAAAGCATCAGGTACTCTGGTCAGATAAGACTAAAACTGACTTTGGCCTTGTGCAAAACTTTATGATGCTCATAACCCTAAGAATATCATCCCTATAATTTACAACCGGTATGGTGGTAGAATCATGCCGAGGGAATCATGCTGAGGGAAACGGACGGAGCCAAATATAGGGCAGTTCTGGAGGAAAACATATTTCAGTCTGTAAGAAACTTGTGACTTACCATAAACATGGAGAATAAGCATGAAGACATACAGCCAGAGATGCACTGGAGTGGCTTAAGACAGAGATGCTAAAATTCTTGGAATGGCCCTCTCAAATCCAATTTAGAAACTGTGGCATGACTTGAAAGTTGTTGTTCACCACAGGCTGCTGCCACCCAGCAGGAGCTTGAACAATTTTATTATGAAAAGAAGACAAAAAATGCAATATCTATATTTCCAATGCAGCCAGTACTCTTGCAGCCGTAGGGCATCTTCAAACTTAACTTTTTTTAATGGCAAAAAAAAATGCTGCCCTCAGCCCTTCTGCTAATTCTGTAATCATGACACCTAGCTAGCTGTTGAATGATTTTTAGACCGTTGTTCCCTGAAAAACCCCAAAAGATCTACCGAACTCTTCCCAGGTGGACCCTTTTATTTGAATGTTGTTTGTGCCTCATCATCTAACTCTAAATGGGTACTCTGCAGTGGCAGCTTGTGAATTGGCAACAGGGGAAGCCCAAAAAATCCCTTAAAGTTAATGATTGTTCATGACCTGTTTTCAATCATTCATTTAAATTACAATAACAGAAACTCCGAAAACTCAAAAACTCAACATTATCTGATGCGGCCAGTTTTCATTAATAACACATACCTGTCAACTCTTACGCATTCGGCATGAGTTTAAGTGGCATTTTTACGTTCCTCTGCTGTAGACAGCAATTATTCTATCAACCCGTATGTAAGAGATTTTCACCTGGAATTTAAGTACTTGTGCATGGAGGAGTTTGAAGCAATGGAATTGCACAAAGACGTTTCAAATTATCTTATTTCATTTAAACAATCATGAAACAAATACATTGCTTCCACCCCAACCCCTGAGTATATAAAAGCATGAGAAGTCTGGAGTTGTAATCAGTATGCGTTATAAATGAAAACTGGCCACATCTGATAGTGTAGAGAGTTTTCGGAGTTTCTGTTATGGTAACTTAAATGAATAATTGAAAACAGGTCATGAACAATCATTAACTTTAAGGGATTGTTTGGGCTTCCCCTGGTGCCAATTCACGAGCCACCACTGGCAGTCTGTCCATCATGGTGGGTCATTGGTGCTGCTAATTACTTCTTAGTTAGTATGTTCAGGGAGCACATCGCAAATTTACATGCACTTACTCGACTCATTTAGTCAGCTGTCAGACGCTTGATTTCACACAATGCTTTATTAAATTCAAATGGAAAAGGAGTTTAGCTTTGTGTTTTTTGTTTGTTTGTTTGTTTGATTGTTTTAAACGTGGCCAGTTTTCAGAGAAACATCAGCTTTTCTCCTTTGTTCATAGGATTGAATGTAAAAAAGGCACTGGTTGTTGAAGAAAATAGGATGAGCATGATCGCCATTCAGCGTGTCTACTGAGTGTTGGGTGAGGACTTATTCCCTTGCGTGAACCATGCGTGAGCACTACGCGAACTCACCGCCAACACTGCCGATGATGCATGTCAATGCGTGCCGTGTTAGGGTGTTGTCATGATTTGTTTGCGTGATCATGGCGCACCCAGCTCACGCATAGTTTGTGCATGTCACAAACCACTCGCATGTGGCAGGAACTTCTCACGAAGTGTTCATGCATTGTTCGCGCATAGATCAAATTTTTGGCAGCATATTGCGTAGACAGTGCGTAACTTTTGCGTGTACAGTGCGCAAACAGGGCGCAAACAAGGCTCCACTGCGTACCACCGAAATGTCACGCCTTGCCACAACGCATTGCGCGGTATTGCGGGGACAAAAATCGTGCAACTGTCAGGGTGGCATGACATGTCTTTGGTGAAATATAGACTTTCCAGTTTGAAATACCTTTAAATAGAATGCTTTTGCCACTAAAGGCCAAAGATCTGCACTGGATTCCATTCTATTCACTTATTTCTGCATTAAACTGAAATTCATTTTAAAAAGAAGTCAAAGACATCCATATATTAAAGCAGTCAGAGACAGACACACCGTAGACTTGAAAAGATTATGCTATTTTTATCTTTTTATCAAATGCCTCAATTTCATCTCATTCTGGCCCCTGCAGTTCCTGCCCTTGTCACAGCCAAAAGCCTATTGGCAGCATAGCTACTGTCAATGACGAGAAAGACGGCTGTCTCATCACCCAAGTTGAATTTAGGATTGATTTAAAAATTTTATTGATTCATTTTAAGGCTTGCATGCACGTGCCTATGTTTCCCAGCTTTTAATTCCCAATAAATCTTTTAGCAGCCTGAAATCCTCAGCCATGGACCTTCTGGATGTGAAACTGCCTGCACAAAAATAATGGAGGTCAAGCCTTTCTTTTCAGAATCCAGGAGTAAAATTTTTCAAGGTACTTTCAAAGTACCTCTGTCATTTTTAAAAATGAATGTGAGCTACAGTAGTTCTTCTGTTAGGTCTGAACACACCCACCTCTTTTTGCTCCCCAGTGAGAGAGAGAGA
The DNA here is from genome assembly GCA_029721435.1 of Gymnothorax reevesii. NCBI lineage: Eukaryota > Metazoa > Chordata > Actinopteri > Anguilliformes > Muraenidae > Gymnothorax > Gymnothorax reevesii. The sequence goes on from CM056575.1 coordinate 89,638,362, forward strand.
GATAGATAGATAGATAGATAGATAGATAGATAGATTCTGTGGTCTGACGAGTCCACATTTCAAATTGTTTTTGGAAACTGTGGACGTCGTGTCCTCCGGACCAAAGAGGAAAAGAACCATCCGGACTGTTATAGGCGCAAAGTTCAAAAGCCAGCATCTGTGATGGTATGGGGGTGTATTAGAGCCCAAGGCATGGGCAACTTACACATATGTGAAGGCACCATTAATGCTGAAAGGTACATACAGGTTTTGGAGCAATATATGTTGCCATCCAAGCAACGTCTCTTTCATGGACGCCCCTGCTTATTTCAGCAAGACAATGCCAAGCCACATTCTGCACGTGTTACAACAGCATGGCTCCGTTGTAAAAGAGTGTGGGTACTAGACTGGCCTGCATGTAGTCCAGACCTGTCTCCCATTGAAAATGCGTGGCGCATTATGAAGCGTAAAATACGACAACGGAGACCCCAAACTGTTGAACAACTTAAGCTGTACATCAAGCAAGAATGGGAAAGAGTTCCACCTGAAAAGCTTCAAAAATTGGTTTCCTCAGTTCCCAAACGTTTACTGAGTGTCGTTAAAAGGAAAGGCGATGTATCACAGTGGTAAAAAGGCCCCTGAGCCAACTTTTTTGCAATGTGTTGCTGCCTTTAAATTCTAAGTTAATGATTATTTGCAAAAAAAAATGAAGTTTCTCAGTTTGAACATTAAACATCTTGTCTTTGCAGTGTATTCAATTGATTATAAGTTGAAAAGGATTTGCAAATCATCGTATTCTGTTTTTATCAATGGTTTACATAACGTGCCATACATAACGTTTTGGATTTGGGTTAAGAGTTAAACCCTTTCCACACGAATTATATCAAATCAATAGTGATCAATACAGAAACGAATAGCAGCACGAATGAAGGATCTCCTGAAGCGCTCCGTCCTACACTGTATGGAGAGGAGACGCTCCAATCTTTTGCTCCTCTGAACGGACAGAATCCCATGCAGAGTGTGTCTGGTGTTACCGAGGACTGCTTGCACCTTTCTCCCCATACACCTAAGCTGCCCATGAACCTGTCATTGATTCACCAGTTGTCCTTCCTTGGACCACTGTTGTTAGATACTTATCACTGCAGACTGGGAACGCCCCATAAGAGCAGAGATTTGGAGAAGCACTTGTGAAAGTTGCTCACATTCTTACACTTGCCTATTTTTCCTGAGTCCAACACATCAACTTTGAGGATAAAATATTCACTTGCTGCTGGATATATCCCACCCACTTACAGGTGCCATTGTAACAAGATAATCAATGTTATTCTCTGCTGCTGTCAGTGGCCATTATATATATTATGGCTGAAATGCAATATATACATTTGGAACATTTTTAGAAAAACACTCATTTTTGTCACGGGAATATTGTTTCTTAATATGTTTTGATAAGTCAAAACATGATACCTTGATAAAATATATGACATATGAATTTTGTGAAAAAGTGAACTTTGTTGTGCATCTTTAGGAAACTACAAAAAATCCACAAAAAATTTTACAAAATATCCATTTCTTCAAACTGGGGATAAAAATTACATTATTTTGTCTAGTCATGAGACCATTATAATATGAATGAATATTCGATGGAGACCAAAATCTTTAGAAAATCTTCCCGTCAAACACAGATTAAGTTTGTATTATCGACATAGAGGAAGACATATGTGGCCTATACATTGGCTATGTTAAAGTTTTATGTTAAACTCCAATATTAGGATGACAGAAGGATGCACTACAGTCTTGTGCAAAGTAATTGGATAAAGGCGCATGTCAATTGAATGAGCTGAATGGATTGCAAATGGCCGGGCCAAGTGATGGACGTTTTACATGACCACATAAAAGATCACTTCATAGAACCTTTTAGCCACATTTCATTAATTTCCTTGACTTTTATAATGCAACTAATGTGATTGCATCATCAGCACAGTACTGTTACTGTGTTGTACTGGCCTGGTAATTCACCTGACCTCAATCTAATTTAGAATCTCTGGTCCATCATCAAGTTAATGCTGCATCAAAAGGACTGCACCACAAAAGCCAAAGCCTTCGATGCAGATGTCCAGGTGTGGCATCAGAACGTTGAAATTAAGGCAACCTGCAAAAACCTGGTCAGCCCCATGCCAAAACAGAGAGAGCAGACAGCCAAGAATTGACATTCTGAACCTTGACTGTATAAAATCATGCATGAAGCCACCGTGATCTCAACTATCGGTTTATTTCGGCATTTCGACCAGGGCCATCTTGTTTTTTTTAAACCAGATGATTCTTAATGGGAAACATGTTGAGAGTTAACCTACATTATGGTTATCTCAGACAGAGTTTTATTTTTACATGAGCAAACTTAACATGCGATCCTGAGTTGGCAAAACAACATTTTAACATACGTTTTCTGTGATGTATCAAGGCAACCGGACACTGACACAGAAAAAATAAATAAATAAAAAATTATAAATATATATAAATATATATATATACACTTAAATGTTTCCGATTATCAAACAAATTTTAATATAATTTGTTTAATATAACCCAAGTTTTTAAATTAAAATTTTAAATTCAGTTTTTAAACGATGATTTCATTTATTAAGAGGGAAAAGCTATCCAAACTTTCCTGGGGCCCTTAAATCATGAATGAATTGTGATGAACCACATTTTTTTAGTCAAATTTCACTAGCCACACCCAGGACTGATTACTGCCAGACCTGTTGAATCAAGAAATCACTTCAATAGAACCTGTTTCACAAATTTAAGTTAAGTAGGCTAAAAGATCTCGAAAAGCAACACATCATGCCGTGATCTTAAGAAATTCAAGAACAGATGAGCAACAACGTAATTGACATCTGTCAGTCTGGAAAGGGTTACAAAGCCATTTCTAAGGCTTTGGGACTCCAGTGAACCATGGTGACAGCCATTATCCTCAAACGGAGAAAACAAAAAACAGTGGTGAACCTTCCCAGGAGTGGCCAGCCTACCAAAATTACTCCAAGAACGCATCAGCAACTCATCCAGTAGGTCAAAAAAGAATCCAGAACAACATCTAAAGAACTGCAGGCCTCACTTGCCTCAGTTAAAGTCAGTGTTCATGATTCAACAATAAGAAAGAGACTGGGCAAAAATGTCATCCATCGGAGAGTTCCAAGGCGAAAACCACTGCTGACCAAAAAGAAGACACATTTGCCCAAAAACATCTTGATGATCCCAAAGACTTTTGGAAAAATATTCTGTGGACTGATGAGACAAAAGTTGAACCTCATGGAAAGTGCACGTCCCGTTACATCTGCCGTAAAACTAACACATCATTTCATAAAAAGAGCATCATATCAAAAGTCAAACATGTTGGTGGTAGTGTGATGGTTTGGGGCTGCTTTGCTGCTTCAGGACCTGGAAGACTTGTAGTAATTGATGGAACTATGAATTCTGCTCTCTACCAGAAAATCCTGAAGGAGAATGTCCAACCATCAGTTCATGACCTCAAGCTCAAGCGCACTTGGATTATGCAACAGGACAATGATCCGAAACACACTAGCAAGTCCACCTCTGAATGGCTTAAAAAAACAAAAAAAGATTTTGGAGTGGCCTGGACTTGAGATGCAGTGGCATGACCTTTAACAGGCCGTTCATGCTGAAAAACCCCCCAATGTGGCCATAATAAGAAATGACTTTGATTTTGCAACACAAAAGGAGCTTCCTTTTTGAACCCCAACCAGGTAATTTGTTTGTATTTACTGCAATCAACATGTAACTTGAGTCTGCATCCCCCATCTAGAGTTAGAGAAAACAAAAACTGAGCAGGTGATAAAAGCTTAACTGTGATTGGTTCCTTCCAGCAAATGAAAACAGAATCATGTTTCCACATTGGCTGATCACTTAGCAGAATTTGACAGTTTTCCTCCTTGACTTGGCGGGTTTTGACAGAGTTCTGCTTTTTCTGTTACAATTTATAACATGATTTAATAGGTTTTGAAACTGGCGCTATCAGTGGGACATGCGCAGGTGCCTGAAAGTGAGGCTAAGGGAGATAACTCATTTATTGTCAAAACTTGACTTAGCAGGTTTGGCAAGTGGACTCCTGATATATATATGTCTATATATATATATAGTATATGGGCCAGGCTCACGAAATGTGCGCCACCCCCCCTAAATGGGTCCACAGGCCTGCAAATCTTATATTTTGCTTTGGTCATTCCAGAACCACCATGAATGGATAGAGCTCACCAGAGCAACTTGGAACACCCCACTTTTGACGGTCTGCAATAAATATTTCCCTGTCATTTTTGCCCGTAAAGTTGGAAAAGTGGCCAAAAAATGGCACGTTTTTTTGTCCGTGTAAAAAGTGAAATAGTTCACTTTTTTATTTTTAAGTGTGTTCTATTTGTGTGCATAATAGACATGTGTAGGCTATGTCTGACAGTCGGCATACATCCCTATCGTCGTTCTGTGTATTGCGGTGACATTTAATAAGTTGTCCACAAGATTCTGGTTTATGACTTAGATATTACATAAAGCAGTCTAGCAGGCACACATTTTGTGAGCCTGGGCCGTATATATATATTATTTTTTATTATAATAATTATATAGATATATATTATATTATATTATTATTATTATTATTATTATTATTATTATATTATTATAATAATTATTTTGTACTCAGGTCAGTGGCAGCATTTAGTAACAAATTACAGCACCACGGTCGCAGAGATGATTATTTTAATGAGCACAATCGTGTGCCTTTGGCTTTGATGAATTTGAATTATTTGAAGGGAGTTGCTATTTATTAGTTTGTATCTTCATTGAAAGTGAATTGTAGTTTGTTTTGACTTTTATCCATTAGTTCAGCCAAACAGAACGTCATCCACGAGTAATTCCCCTTGAGCAGGTTTATGTTTCACAATATGGTCGATTTTGCAGTCACAGAATTCACATCTGAACATGGTAAACAGATAAATCTGATGAAAATGAGCAACAAGTAACATATGGTTTGAGTTTCTTTTACAGCTGCATCAATGTTTCTCCAGTTTTCATTTTTATTTCTTAGTTCGGACCGTAAATATTTATTTCGGTGCAGAAATAAAATTCGAAAAGGCTCTTTTCAAATTTTATTTTTATTTTTGTGTGTCCTAATTGAATTTTAGAAGCCTGCAATCCAAAACAATAAATTGGTCTGGCCAAAGGGAATTTGTTGGATTATGTCTATGTGGAGCTGCCTATGATTCAGGAAGTGCCCATAATGCATTCATTAATTTTTTGCTGAAGTCTGAAATTAAGCCATTATTGATGTAAATTATCTTGATTCTTCATGTTTTTTTCACTCACGTTTTCACATGTTTTTTTGGGCCCCACACTAACTTCTCAAATGGGCCCCCAGATGCTTAAGGCTGCCACTGTCTGGTACAAGCTCATACCATTTATCATTACCATCCAAGTTATACTTCTTGCCCAAACCCTGGTGGACAGCCTTAGCCTTAGTTTTCAAGACATGCTTTGCAGTCCTCCTGAGCTAACCTTATACATTCGCATATTATGTGGTTGACTGCCTCATCTGCATATCACACATTCTGCACTGAGCAGTAACATTCAGTTGATTGATCGTAGCCTTCACAGCATTAGTTCTGATGGTTTGGTCTTAGCCAACAACAGCCTTTCTGTTTCCTTCCTCAGGTCTCCTACCTATAACTGCATCCCGATTTTGCTGTTAGCCAAACCTGTTGTCGGTCTCAAGAACTGACAGTGCAAACGTTTCTCCTTCCAATCAGCCAACCTTTCACTCTCTGTTCTTTTTTTATACTCCATCACTACTTCTGCTACATTTTTAAGGTTTTGGTGTGCAACATTCTGCAGTGTTTCCTGACTCTGCTGTATACACTACCGATTAAAAGTTTGGGATCACTTGGAGATTTTCTTGTTTTCCATGGAAACACACATGAAATTAGTCTGAATAGGAAATATAGCAAATGAACAGAACATGCTGACATTGTCTGAGTTATAAATAGTGATATTAATGGAAAATGATGAATATGTACTTCAAACTTTGCCTTCATCAAAAAAAAAAAAAAAACACCTTCACTCTTGATACTGAAACTGGTGTTTGACGGGAACTATGTAGTGCAGCTGCTAGTCGACAACCTGTGAGGCGTCCTTGTCTTAAACTACACTCTCTCAGATATTTGTCTTCTTGCACAGTTGTGCATCGGGGCCTCCCACTCCTTTTCCTGTCCTTGTTACTGCCAGTTTGTGCTGCTCTCTGAAGGGAGTAGTTGACAGCATGGTAAGAGATTTCAAGTTTTCAGTTTCTCGCATTGAATAGCCTTCCTTTCTAAGCACAACAATAGACTGACGGGTCTCTGAAGGAAGTTCTTTCTTTCTGGCCATTTTGACCCTGTAATCTTATAAAATGCTTAACTTGGATTAGCAGCCATACCAGGAGATTGATGCAGAGGACTGACAGTTGCTGGTAATAGGCCTCTATGCAAAAATGTAGATCATTCTTTGAAAATCATCTGATTAATTTTAATCGTTTGTGAGATGTAAAAAAATGTTTGAAAAATGCATGAAAATGCATTTTTCTTTGGAAAACAAAGAAATTTGTAAGTGATCCCAAACTTTTGAGTGGTAGTGTATATTTCTCAAGACTCCATCTTTCAGTATTTACACAGTTCTGGGCACTAATCAATCTTTGTCTCCCAATCTTTCGTGTGAGGTATAACCTGCTGAAATTAGATCTTGGATTCAACGCTGCATAAATCATAAATACTTTTTTCTTCATCCGATCTACAGCTTCTACTTCTGCTTTTGTCCATTCCCACACCTGTGCTGCACATCATGAGAGATACTGCATGTTCATTGATGGCCTGCATGACCTTTCAACCATTCAGTTTTAACTTCAGAATTGTTCTAGTTCCACCAAAATATTCCTTCTTCAAGTTTGCTTTCATTTTATCTTGCATAACTTCCAAGATACACCAAGATACTTGTACCCCTCCCCCTGTTCAAGCGTACCAAATTGCCAATTGTCTGGTTGCTTGATACCCTCACACCTGATTTTCTATCCTCTCTCCATGAGAATACTCATACTTTTATACCGAACTACATGGCAATATTTTTGTTATTAATCTGTACTGTGTAGACTAACGATTCCATCTCTTTTGTCGTTTATACCATAGAGTTTCAAATCCATCCATTAAAAAAATGTTTGATTTTAACTTGTTTATTTCTTTAAACTTGGTTCTTCATTAGCACATACCCAGCTCTAGCCTTTATTAGGATCAGTGTTGATGGTAACACGGTGACAACAAAAGGAGTGGCGAAACTGCATCTCTTGAAATATTCCCTGCCTAATTTGAATTTCACCAAGAGTTTTGTTGTTTGCTGTGAGCGCTGCACTCTATGCTGTTTTATCTGTTCCAGCTTACTCAGGTCTCCTATACGCTCCTTAATTTAATTCTCTAGCCTCTTCTGCATCTTAGATTTTACCCCTCGTTTCTCTGTTATCACCACAGGCCCCGTAAGCACCAGATTGTTCATCTCATCAATGTTGTTTGTCAGTATTTTGCGTTGTACATTGTCAACTATCTCTGATTCCGCTCTTAACCTCTTCTTTGGGATCCATTGCAGTGCTGGTAATCAGCTCCTATTCGAACATTCTGCAGTTTCCTTAATCCTGGTACTTAGCTGCCTCTGGTCCTCAGTAAGCCTTTGATTTATCAACTCATACGCCACAGTGAGGTCATTGCCAAGCTCTTCCACAGCAAAAGATGTTGGTACATCCCTATCAGCTGTTGTCTTACACCCCTGTATCTCCTTAGCGTTTCCCCCATTTCTGTGTTCATAAACCACTTCTGTTTTTGTATAACCCGACCAGATCTGCTCTTTGCTCAGCCACCTGAAACAGTCCATTTTCTCTCCTTAGTTCATTGCCAGTTCTAGGCATTGCTAGTTTTCCCTGTTTAAGAAAGAGAACAGTCATTCATTTGGACATGCACTTCAGTGCATTTTAATCAGCATTATTCAGATTATTAATCAGCTTTCAAATGGTCTTTTATTTCATTTCAACAATTTAAATGATCAAGAGGCGCAGGTTAGATTGCCGATAAAGTGCGTTAGATGAGCCGATAAAGAAGCACAAACATTCCAGAGCAGTTTGTCTAGAGCATACGCCTATTTATTAGTAAATTATTTTTCTTTACCGAATTTAGCCCATTATTACATTGCTGCTGGATCACATGGTGAGAGAAGCTGTGTCTTCAGTTGACAATGGATTATTACTATAATTGGAAAACGTGAATAAAGGAAAATGATTGAGAACTCGGTAGGACTAACTGTTGTTATAAAGGCATGTTCTGTGGCCCCTAATTGCCAGTTCTGGCACCGCAGCTGCATAGTTACATCATTGTTTTTGTCCGAATCATGTCATCTCAGGTTTGCTCGAGGTAACATTCCACCGCTATCCTGTTTTCTTGAATTGTCCATTTCCGTCCACCCTGTTTACCTCTTCTTCTGTTCTCTAAAGCAGTGATAGAATGATGATCTAATTGCGCCTGTTCATCCATGCAGATCCTTCCGGGGGAGAGTCCTTTCTTTGTTGGGTCAGCCTCATTCACCCCGTTTACCTCATCTGTAGTTTTGTTTATCAATTCATCATATTGAGAGTGGTTTTTCTGTCAGGGACTCCTCCCTTAGCTCAAGGGTAAAAACCCTTTAACTAAAGGCACAGAAACTCGTTACCGTGAGTAAGGGACCCTTACAGGTACAGTCCTCTTCCTGGACTGTGTGCTACCATAATAATAATAATTATTATTATTAGTATTATTATTGTTATTATTATTACTCATAAGTTAGTGGGAGATCTGTTCAATATGACATGTTGAAATAATTTTATATAACTTTAATGTTGTCAATAAGCTTTTTAATTTATATTTGATTCATATGTTGAGCAGTTGTGGAATTTTTCAGTAGTCCTGCCTTTGGGACATGAATTGACTGCAGAACTTCTTTTGATGTAACAGTTTTCTGTTTTAGACTCAATTATCATAAACAATACATAATTTACTGAATATGATATAAAATGATATATCCTGCATAATCTCAGTGCTTTGATATTGAGTGTTAATATTGAGTTTAACTTTTTCTTTTACGCTCTCCAGAGCCACAGTTCATAAGGTTAACTGTTTAATATGCTAAATGTATGCATTGCGGTCCCCTGTTGCCCTCAAATGTTCTGTGCTGTTACCAAAGATATGCAAGACAATATTGCATGTTATATTAAAAATCTGAAACCTTCACCTTGGAGCTGGAGTGAGCCGCTGAGATGAGCAGTCAGCAGTATACTTCACCCATAGCACTGTTAGTCTTCTTTTCCCTCAGCTCATGAGATGCGCTTTGCATCACCATGAGTCTCTGACTAGTAAATTGATTGATAATTGTAAATTGATTGGCAGTTGTATATTTACTGATCACAGTTCGTTGATTGGCAATCGTACTGGAATTTTTGGATTCATTTGCAATTGTAACCATAGATTAGTGATGTCATTCAGTTAAATAGGCAAATCAAATTTAATACTAGGTTGATGGGCAATACAAATAGGCGTTGCAGTGGTCCCAGTGTATCGATTGATAATGGGAATATTTTTTTAGATATGCATTTTGGAGGTATTTGATCAGATAGTCATTTGGGAGAGGACAAAGGTGTTGATTATGAGGTGTACAGTTGTAATGCACATGATCCATGCTTGAGTGATGTTGTACTTGAAGAGTTGCTCACTTGCTTCTGTATTTGCTGCTGATTTCAGATGGAACACCTTACACCTGGTGGGTTGGAAAGGGCAGTGAGAAGCACTTTTACTGGGGTGGCTCTGCGCCTGGGATCCAGAAGTGTGCCTGCGGTATTGATCGCAACTGCAGCGACCCCAAGTATTTCTGCAACTGTGATGCCGACCAGAAGCAGTGGTGAGTATCCACTGCAACAGCTGCCTTCTACTGCAGAGGCTCTAGTGCCAAGTCATGCTTATGTGTCTGAACAAGCTGAAAGTAAGAGCATTTTTCATCGAAAATCTCCTTATCTAAATTGTTTGAGCCCACTCCCGCCTCAATTTTTGTCATTTTGATTGTCCCAAATGAACAGCTTATAATAGACAAACTGTAAGGCCAAAATGCATGGACAAAGCCTCTCATGAAAGGCAACATCCACTGTTATGCATAAATTCTCATTATTTATTTGGCTAAAACGTGAGTTAGTAGTATGTTTCAGACCAGGAATCAAGTGCAAAGGCAGAGTGCAATCCAATACGTAGGTTTGGGACAGAACCCAGAGGAAGAGGAGTGAACAGAACCCGAAATAAGAGTAGCACAGTTCAGTCCAGATTTTGTTGGGGAAGCTGAGCTGTCAATTGCTGGCCAGTGACTACTGGGACAACAGCCAGTTGGAAGACACACCTCGCTAGAGCCGAACTGTTGCACAGGACGATTGCATACCTTGAGGGGATTTGTTTCAATCCTGATGACTGGAGAAGGACGTGGACCTTGCTCCAAACAAACAGAACAGAGGAACAGACTAGGAAGGGTTAATAAGAGTAGTCCCAATCCTGGATCCTGGTTAGGCTTGAAAGCTTGTTCCTATTAAACTGGACAGAGGAACTGACTAGTGCTTGGTTAACCTGAAAGTAATGCCAATCCTGACTCTGGATTGGCTGGGAAGGTTATTCAAGTGAATTGAATATAGTGGAAAGTTTCTGAGAAATAGTGTCATAACAGGCTACATTACACTTAATTATAGCGGAGAGTTTCAACTATTAATGATTACATAGCACTTAATAAAGACAAAAAAATAATCCTCGGAAAACTGACTGGATAAAGATTACGTTACACATAATAATGATGAGGAATTACTATTAGAAATACTGACTGGTTCAAACCGCAAATAGCACATTAAAATCTAGCAACTTGCAACTCAAAGCAAGGGGCTTAAAGGTCCCATGTATTCAAAATAATTTTACCCATTCTTACTTGTAAATATGTCTACTGATTGATATTTTTTGCATGTTTCTGTCCTGGTGTAAAACCCACGCAACTCGACCAACGATGGAGGAAAGGGGGGGAAGGCTTATGCGTGTGAATTCCCGCTGTTCTGAGGCAATGGAACATGTCAATTAAATCTTTCATATCTGTGTCCGGCCTTGGACCTGGCCTGAGACTTACCTGAAATATTCACAGTAATTCTCAGTTCGAAAACTAGGCTATGCCGAAATCACGGAACCATCTAACCTAATGCCGCGCTGCAGATAATCCAAGGTGCACTTTGGAACACTTGCAGAAACTGAACAAAACATCAGACATATCAGTGATTCGGGCAAACTACGCATAACGATTACAATGTTACACTCGTTGAAAATCAGACTCTAATTTAAAATAGACAAAGGACTGAGACATGCGTGAATCTCGTGGCAGCTACGCTACCAGACTCTTCCGTGACAATCACTGTACTCAATTTACGCCCCCGGGTCATAGCGCAATTGCCGGATCCTAGTTCGGTGATAGTTCTAGAGGATGGAAGAAATCACCTTGACAGTAGCATCTTGGCATAAACATATCATAAACCCAGATTTATGTACACCCCAGGACCCCTAAAGGGGGTCGGCCAGGCACCAGTTTATAAGCCCAAGGGTGCCCTTAAGGCTAAATCCCCAGAACCGGCACTACATAAACCCTTTACATAAGTAGACTGTAATTTGCAATCCAACTTAAAACCCATCACTACCTATAAACATCAGATAACCGTGTCTTCAGTTGCCAATTACGATAATTGGAAAACGCGTCGATGAAGGAAAATGATTGAGAACTGGCCAGGACTAATTGTCATAAAGGCCGTGTTTCCGTCCCCCCCATCTCCCGTTAAAATTACGCTCCTGTAGCAGAGAGAGAAGAATAGGGGGATTACCGGAGAGGATTCTGACTAATTTTCAGGAGTTTCCAGAGGGGAATGAACCATAATTTCAATGGGAATGAAACATACTCCATTCAACTCCTTGGATTCCCCTGAGAATAACAAACCAAACATGATATGAATATGTACTAATATGATGCAGTTGTCATGAAAAAGTCTTAAGATTAATTATTATATGGGTAAATTGGGTTCTAAGTATATAAGTAATTTCTTAGCAGGTTATTGAACATATAAGCATATTGTGAAGTTTTCAGAGGTTTAGATTTTTTTAAACAGATAAGGTCCAGTTATATTAAAAGACAGAGGACAGTAATATGATTCCCACAAGGGCATTGTGTCTGTGATGGCCGGCGTGTTAAGATGCCAAACGCAGCGGCCGAAATAAGAGGAAGTCTCGCAGATTGAGAGAGAGAGACAAACAAATTAATAAGAGAGAGAGAGACTCACGCTTCCAACGGACCCAGATCTCGTCCGAGTGCAAGGAAGCAAAGCAAGCTCCGCAGAATAAATTGAAAGGGAAAAAATCTCGTTAACCGAAATAAAAAGAATTAGCACCAGACAGTGCCCAGAAAGAGGAAAAAACAGAAAGATTCCATTGCTAACTAGAACTTTTCCTCTTTTTTAGCTAATACTTCAACAACTGTCTTACCAAAGAGCTTACCGGCTCAAGTGCAAACATAACACTGACCCTCTAGGAAGAGCAGTGAGGGGGAGCTAGGGCTTAAATTGAATCCGGGCGACACCCCCAGTTAATGCCAGCTGGACCAAGAATCTTATAGAGGGCAAACCGATATCGTCCCGGACGAGAAAGCTCTCAAAACCACCAAAAAGCCAGGGCTTTGCAACTAAACCCCCCCCCCCCCCCCGTACAGAGTAAAACTAGGGACCCACAAAGACCATCGACACCTTCCACTTGCAGGCTAAGGGATCATCCTGGGGGGGAAGTCCACAAAAGTTTTATTCCTGTGTTTAGCCTCACTCTATAGCCGAAGATATCTGTAGTCAGGTTTTGTATGACTTTCTATCTTCTAATTATTGGAGTTTTTTCTCCCTTTTTCTATCTTGCCTTGCTTCCGTGGTTCGGACTATTAGACATCCTTTGAAAGCACGAATACTTGCGTTTGGTCTATATTATTCTCTGTGTTGGTAATGTGTCCGTGCTACTCTCTCTCTCTCTCTGGTTGTTGCGCTTGCCCTCCGTATACTGTCGGCCATTACAGTTTTGTCTGTGAAATTACCACTTTAAGAATTAAATGAAAATTTCTATCCGGTTTGTGTGTACTTTTTAAACTTACTAAGCCTTGCCCCTTTAAAAAGTTCACCGACCAAGAATGTGGGTTTTGTGACTGTTTAAGTCATCTCAAGAAGGGAAGTTTACTGGCGCAATGTCAGCATGTCGAAAAAATGCATCTAGATATAGATTTCTTTCTTTTTTGTGGAACATAAAAGGTAGCCATTTCATGCTTACTTGCTGCATTGATTATGGGCTGAAACTACCATCTCATTGCTGCATGCCATACACATTTGTTTTACATTATTGGGCCTTGAGGCCATCAAAAAGGTTGATGCAGCTTTGCATGTCAAAATATGCAACATCACATCTGTCAGCAAAAATAAACAATGTCAAATAACAATAATGTAACCTTGTAAATCTAAGCAAGCTGCAGCCAGCTATGCCTCAGACATGGCCATGGTCATACGAGTACTGTACACCAGTGGGGGTCAGTGAAATAAAACTTGGTGGAGCGCTGAACATCCCTTAATTATTAATAATTATTGCTTTTAAATTGTTCTCAATCATTGATTTATTTTAACATTAAGCGCACTCCAAAAACACTCAATGTTATTAGATTCAACAAGTTTTGCTCAGTAATTTATCACAAAGAAAACATGTCATTTTGACATGAAATTCCATTTCAATGAACATTATTCATTTGTGGATTTTTGTTGCTAATTTTAGTTTTCTTTGTGGTAATTACACAGTCATGAGGCTAAGATTTGATAGAGCAGGATGTGCTTAAAGCAAACATCAAAGTTAACATTGTTGTTTATATTTTTTCTAAAATGAGTAAATTATTTTCTCTTTAATTGTTTCCACATTGGCATGTGGAAGGAAGCTGTGCATCTAACTCATTTAACTGCTGATGGCTTATTTTTATCATTGAAAAATATGTTAATCAAGGAAAATGATTGAAAACAGTTTGAGGCTTTTGAGTGCTCTTAACGAGCAGAACAGGTTAGACCTGATGGTCTCGACTGTTTTCGGAATTCATGTAAAGTCAGTTTAACTAAATGATTGAAAACAGCTCAAGACCAATCATTATATTTAGGGAGTAATCTGTGTTTCCTCAATTTTCAGTTCACCAGGCATCATTGTTATACAAGCCCCCACTTTTGCCGACTGGATATAAATGACTTTATAATTATTTATTTTGAGTTTCTAAAATATGCTTCCACCTTAGCCTCATGATATGGCCATAGCCTATTCCTGCTGTTTAAATTCCAGTTTGAATTTCACGATCTTCTGATATTTCAGATGACTCTGAAAACAAAGCATTTTCTCCCTCATCCTCACTATTGTGGTGGGACATGTTGCACATGATTTGTATTGAATTTGGGAGTGAAAAATACCAAGATTCAGGTCCAGGCGAATGTACGGGGTACTGCAGACAAGACTCACTTCCCTTCTAGAGTTCACGTCTCACGTACGTTACTTAATTGCACGGAGCGATTTTGCAATTTTCAAACAGCGTTCCCAAACCTGGTTTTTATTTGCATTTTGCTCTTATCACAATTAGATTTACAAAAAGCCAGAGTCAGATTCAAATTCTCATGGCAAAAGTACTGTAGAATGGCTTAAAGCAATTTTTAAAAAATATTTTGGGTGTCACAGGACCTTTAAATACATGTCACCGTCATTAGGAAATAGACATGGAAGAAACTGAGCAGAGGAAGAATGAATATGCAAGACGTGAGCCAGTCAAAAGTGGCATACTTCTAACAGACATGCAAGTTGCTGAAAAGGAGGGGAGACTAAAGGCATTCACACAAGGCTTGTGACAAGTTCCATTACATCTGCTCAAACAAGAAGGAATGTATATAATATTTATTTTCTTTTATTGTTTTATTATTTTATCTTTATTTTTTTGTTTTGCTTTTGTCGGGTGCACTGGCAATCCCGTGGGTTCTACCAGGTTAACAGCAGCCAACAGTAGAGCCCTTGCAATAATTGCAGAAGCAACAGTTAAGGTCATCTGTCAGATTCATTCTGAGCAAATTGTCTGTGAACCCCATCCTGCATGTTGGAATGTGACAGGTCTGTGGAGAAATTCGCTAAAGAACGAGGCTAGAGGCCACACTAATAACAGCTACCCTCTGTGGACAGGGACTATTGCAATGTGCAGCTCTCTCATTTATCCATTACCACTGTGGTAAAGATTGCTCACTGACAGGGAGCAGCAATTCTGAAGGGGATTCAGGGCTTTTTACTCTGAGGATCACATTTTTATCCAGTGGTGACAATATGAGCAAATATTTGTTATTCCATAAAGGGCAATCTTTGATGTGATACACCATATAAACATTTATAATAATCATTGTTTCTTGATATAATTTAAGTAGTCAGTCTCAAAGTGTGTTTTGTGGTTTAGAATATGTTTAGTGCTTCCCGTAAACTACGTATAGTGTCCTCATTAAAATTTATATGTAGTCACATTTGTAGTTCTGGTTTGAGAACAAAGAATAAAAGTGAGAAAATAAAGATTCTCCAAAATGTCACCACGCTTTGTTGATTTGTTCAAAAAAGAACTGCAAATATCAGTTTCACAAAAGTGAAATGTTTACTTGAAATAATTCCAAAATCCAAATGTAAGTTTATTTTGGTCGAGTGCCGATTAGGTTAATGGTTCTTTTTTAACAAGTCCCAGTGACGTTCATATTGGTCACATTCGATCAACTTGACAATTCTCTTTTCGAGCAGCACTGGCTATCCAGTGGTGCTGTGGGGCCTGTCAAATTAAAAGCAGCCTCTCAGACAATGGCAGAATAAAGACCCAAGTGCAGACAAACTCACAGGGAGAAATGATGTTTATTGTAGAACACAAAACCAAAAGGCAAATGAAGCAATAAAGTACAAATGAACTGGTTGGGAAGTAAAAACAGGAATATAGCAGAATGACCATAAAGAATGGAAAAACTAGGCGACCAAGACGGACACAAGGAAACATGAGAAATGCGACGAACCACTAAAATAGATGCATATATATGCGCAGACATGACAAACTAGTCAATGTGACAAAATGGCAGGTGATGATGACAGAAACAGAGCAGAGGGAGGGCGAGGAGACAGCAGACACGAGGAGCACAAATGGAATAATAAAATACAATTACAAGGACAAGTCGTTCAGAAAAAAAGGAAAACAAATGCATATGGGCTAAAGATACGGATATCAAACTCAAGAAAACACAAAAACTAAAACACAAAACAGCCATAATCCTGACACGGCCACTGCCTCTCGAGTGGGTGCATCACCAGAGAGTGCGTGCAACGCATTTGTTGCTTTGTTCATGAGTGAATGGCAAAGGTCTGTAACAGAGATATGGAGATTATGCTGTGTTCAGTGATGAGAGTACTTATTTATGACTGCCAGTTCTCTGAGGTTTTTCGGCTGCAGCTTTCGCTATGTTTTCACTGCACATGACATGACATAATATTGTTGCCTAATTACATATCAGAATCAGATCTAATCGTGCTCTAAAAATTGAAGTTTAAATCATCATCTTCATTTGGTGTTAATCTGTGTTCACGCAGCTCTGCAGGCTAATTATCACAACTAAACTCACACTTCTGTGGAACAATGTTTTTGGCACATCGTTTTTCATCGTGTGCCTTTCTTTCTTGGGATGGAGCGTCCAAAATACAATTGAAAACTTTGTTTGTTTCCAAGCTTATGATGAGTCCACATGGAGTGAAGCCGTCTATGCAATTGTGCCAGGATGCTTCTGAGAATGGTCGCATGAAATTAAAATAGAAGTAAAAAACTCAATAATCCATCATGGTGTGAATATGAAATAAAAAAGAAAATAATATTTTTTAGAGGATGGCAACTGGACTGATTTGAGTGAAACTTGTCTTCACAGTTGTATCATCAGGGGTGTCAAACGTATGGCTTGCCAGAGGGTCCAATCCGGCCCACGGGATGACTTTGCAATGTGAAAAAATTACAGAAAAAACTTGAACTACAGGTTTTCAAAAAAAGTAACTGCTATTCTAATTTGTCCACTGGGTGTCGCACTGTTTTTTTTTTTTTTTTTTTTTGCTGTGAAAATTACACTCTGTGGCACCCGCATTACACAAAATGGCTTTGTTAAAAAGAGGAAAAGTGGACTGGGCATGTAGAGTTTTCCAAGAAAAGTGGACACTTCCCTATTCATTCACGGAGGTTAATGTGAAACCTGTGTGCTTGGTGTGCCCCCTGCTAGTTTCAGTGCTCAAAGAATATAATATTCGGCGCCACTATGAGACTAATGGCGAAAAATATAACAGCTTGCAAGGACAACGGAGAAACAAGTCTGTTTTTACTCGTAGCCGAGAGATCAGTGACGCACAAGTGAAGCTGCTACCTTATTGCTAGCGAAATCAGCATCACAGCCATACTGTGAGTTTGTGACAGCGTGCATGCTGAAGGCTGCAGAAATCGTGTGTCCTGAAAAGCAACAGGCCTTTGCCAACATTAGTCTGACGAGAAACACTGTGGCAGATAGGATTTCAGATCTTTCCATAAATTTGGACAGCCAAATGAAGCAGAAAGTCAAGTCATTTGTTGCATTTTCGGTCGCAATTGATGAGAGCCCGGACATTACAGATATTGCACAACTAGCCACATTCGTTCGTGGTGTTTAGGAGACTTTGACCGTCACCGAGGAGTTCCTTGAGTTGGTGCCTATGATAGATACCATAACAGCGGTCGACATTTTCAACTCTCTCGTTGGAGCGCTGGACAGGGTCGGAGTGGACTGGGCCCGCGCTGTCATCGTGGCTACAGATGGCGTGCCATCAATGATCAGGAGAAAAGCAGGCGTGACAAAATTCAGAGAGAAGGTACAGGCTGCAAATGGAGGACATGATTTTTGTACATTTCACTGTATGCCAGGAGGCACTTTGTGGCAAGTCGTTAAAAATGGATCACGTCATGGAATTGGTTGTCCGAACAGTTAATTTCATTAGAGCCAGAGGTTTAAATCACCGTCAGTTTGACAGCCATCTTAGTGATAAATACATTACCTATGGACTGCCACACCACACTGAGGTAAGGTGGTTAAGCCGAGGTGCCGTGCTGAAGCGTTTTTTTTTTGATCTACGAGAGGAAATTGGACAGTTCATGGAGAAAAAGGGTAAACCATTGTAGGAATTTAAATCCCCAGAATGGTCGCAGGACCTTGCATTTATGTTGGATATTACGGAGCACTTGAATAATTTGAACAAAAAGTTGTCACACACAGTACTATGACAGCATACGCGTGTTCAAGTTTAAGCTGACTTTGTAGGAGACACAAAATAAAATAATTAAAATAATTTGTAGATCTTGACAAGTTGTTTTTATGCCCCTGCCCTCCAATGAGGAAAGGGGGCATTATGTCAACACCATTTCCGTCCGTCGTCCATTTACTTTTTCTTTCCGTGGGATAACTGTAAAATCCCTCGTCGGATTGATGCCATTTCTTAATGGCGTATTGGGAGTGGCTACAGAAAGGTTCCTTTCGAAAACCAGCGTCGTGCGATATCTAATATGGCCGCCACAGCAGCCATCTCAATATGCCCTTGATCAACATACAGGCGGGGGCATATGCCACGCTCTGCTTTGCTCTTGTTTCGTAAAATACCATATTGTTCAGTTCCAGATACCTGTGACTAAATTTTTTTTGCCATTGTACATCCACTGTGATCTGTAAGTTCAAATGCACATTTGCAAATTATAAACTGAGGAATAGTATTGTTGAAATTGCACTTATATTTCTTATGAAATTTCAGGTTCAAAACATGTTTTGTAAAAGGATAGTTCATTAAATGTGAACATTTCCAGAATGTACTTGTACTTCTTTGTACTAGAAAAGGAGTTGTCATAATTTATAGGTTATTACGCTATGATTTTACAGGTCCAGCCCACTTGAGATCAAATTGGGCGGTATGTAGCCCCTGAACTAAAATAAGTTTGACACCTTTGATCCATAACTTTTGTCCTAAATGTAGAAAAACTGTTATTAAACTAAACAAGTATCCATTGTCCTATTGCTCTCTGTATGTCCTCTAGGAGAGAAGATTCTGGACTACTACTGTATAAAGACCACTTACCCGTTAATCAAGTGGTGGTAGGAGACACAAATCGACCAGGATCCGAAGCAAAGCTGACAGTCGGACCATTACGGTGTCAAGGGGACAGTAAGTTCATTCTTTTACCTTGTACATCTTCAATAGTATCATTGCAAAAGCAAAAAGGCTAGGGAAACAAGTGGACACATCTGTGTCCCAGTGCGAGTGCACATGCGTGGATAAAGATGCATGTAACAGCCCAGGGTTTCCACATCGCAATGAGGTTGAATAGCGGCCGGCATCTGTTGGTTAAATATGTTACTGCGCCATCTAACACCTGTTGCTAAGCCAACATAATTTTTTTGTATCGGGAAGAAGCTAATTATCCGGACATACAATAACCTGTCGTCTTCGTGGGTAGGACATGTGGAGGTAAGATAATTATTCATCCAAACTAAACACTGGAATAGTGTCTCCTATAACTGCTTGCCCACATATTCTGTTTCATTAAGATAGGCTATATAAAATTTGTTTAGTTTCTTATCAAGGCAACCAATGTGTTTGCGCGTGGCTTTCTGCTATGTTAGACAATTCCGCATGGTTTTCTCTCGTGTACAGTAATGGATGGGAAAAAGCAGTCAAAAATGTCAGGGTATTTATTCAAAGAAGCTGGCCTACTTCACCACCTGCGCGCAATTACATCTCGTAATTACAAGATAAAGTGTATATTTTTTTAATCCTGTGAACGCAGTGCGCTTCCATACATAATACTGTTCTCTCCCCAAACATAACCCAGACATATTTTATTATGTCTGAGAGTCAATCAATAAAGTTACAAGACTGTTGAATTTGTCACTTTGTTATTGCACTTCAACTGCTTTGTTTATTTATACTGAGTAAATAAATGGTGACTGTTGCCTGCCCCCGGTCACCGTGAAGCCCCCCCCCGGTTACCACCTTGACTAACCGATCCTCTGCGGGAAACCCTGCTGCCCATTATAGATTTCATGATCATGAGATAATTTTATTACAAATATTGCTTCAAGGATCAGACAAAAGCAAGACAATAATCAGTGGCTAATTTTTGAGGTTTATTTAGTTTGTTAAATTTGGTTTTCATTTGGGCTTGGTTTTCTGTTCCGATTGTCCTCAAAATACATTCCATGATAAATATTTTCTCATTTACTCCTTTACCTTCGTAATCAATTTAGGCACTTTTGCTTTGCAAAGTAATAATTCAACTGTGGTACAAGACAGCTTTTTCTCTATCCAGCTGTAACAACACCCTGAGATCTTCAGTATAAATGATGCTCTGCATTCAGAGCCCCTGAAGATCAGGGCCCGTATTCACAAAGCATCTTATCTTACTGCCAGGAGTACTCCTAAGTCACGCTAAAACATTTTATGTAGGAGTAAAACCTTAAAAGTTATTAACAAAGCGGCTGAGAGCAAGTATTATACCACCATGACAGTTTAGGGCAAACAAACTTGAACGGCCCGACTTTTAAATGATCGCAACATATTCTCATTGGGTAATAAGTCGTAAATTATTGGGGCAAATTAAGGTTTTATTATTGACTCATTTAATGCTATTGGCGTTTTAACGACTTTCCTATGTATGTTTATTTGCCTTGAGAGTGATATGTGGGAACTGTGCATAGTGCATTTTCAGGAGTGCTCAACCTGAAATTATTTTATGGGACTATTTTCGCTTGGACTATTTCCTCATTTTTTTCCTCCATGGGTTGTATGTGGGATATTTTTTTCAATAGGCCGCCCTGTCACCAAACAACCAATCACCATGCTCATTGTCCCAAGACTCGTGCATGAGAATTGACGTCATCCATAGCAACAGAGATTTACTCCCACCCTCAATAATTATTGGCACCCCTGGTTAAGATGTGTTAAAAGCCTTAAAATAAATTGACACTGAAAAATGTAAAAAAATTTAACCTTCAACTCAAGTGAACTTTAAGGGGAAAGAAATCCCTGACTAAGAAATAATTATTTTTCATAAAATCACCTGATCCACAATTATTGGCACCCCTAACAATTCCTAGGAAATAAATGTCATTGAAGTATTTCTGTCATTTCTACAGTAGTTACAAAGTTGACCAGAGTATCTAGGAACATTTCATTTGTCACTTCCTGTTTCCTTGGGGTATAAATATGATGTGACACAGAGGCCATTTCTCTTATCCACTCTTCAACATGGGAAAGACAAAGGAACGCACCATTCAAGTAAGGCAGATGTGCTTCGACCTTCACAAGTCAGGCAATGGCTACAAGAAAATAGCCTTTCGCCTGCACCTTCCCATATCTACTGTCAGAGGAATCAATAAGAAGTTTAAAACAACTGGAACAGTGGTAAACAACCCTGGACGAGGACGCAAGGTTATTTTGCCACCACGCATAGTGAGGAGGATGGTAAGAGAAATAAAAAGTTCTCCAAAGCTCACTGTTAAAGAATTGCAACAAATAGTAGCATCTTTGGGTCACAAAGTCTCCAAAACAACCATCAGGCGCTATCTACAGCCAACAGCCAACAAGCTGTTTTGGAGGCATGCACGGAAAAAACCTTTTCTCACTCACAATCATAAACGCAAATGTCTGGAGTTCGCTAAGCAGCACTGGGACTTCAACTGGGGCCGTGTGCTTTGGTCAGATGAGACCAAGAGCTTTTTGGCAACAAACACTGTAAGTGGGTCTGGCGGAACACAAAAGATGAGTATTCAGAAAAGCACCTCATGCCCACTGTGAAGTATGGGGGAGGATCGGTGATGCTGTGGGCCTGTTTCTCTTCCAGAGGCCCTGGAAACCTTGTTAGGGTGCATGGCATCATGAACGCTTTGAAATAGCGGGACATTTTAAATCAAAATCTGGTGGTCCCTGCCCGAAAGCTGAAGATGGGTCATCACTGGGTCTTTCAGCAAGATAATGACCCCAGACATGCGGCCAAATCTACACAGAAATGGTTCACCAGACACAGAATCAAGCTCCTCCCATGGCCATCTCAGTCCCCAGACCTCAACCCCATTTAAAACCTGTGGAGTGAGCTGAAGAGGAGAGTGCAGAGGAGAGGACCCAGGTCGCTGGATGATTTAGAGAGAGGAATGGTCAAAGATCCCTCTTTCTATGTTCTCCCATCTTGTGAAACATTATAGAAGATTCAGTGCTGTTTTGCTGGCAAAAGGGGGTTGTACAAAGTATTAACATCAGAGATACTAATAATTGTGGCACACATGATTATATCCCCGAACACCGAATGGCGTTCCGGGGGATATTATGTTTTTGGTTCGGCCGCCGCCGTACTATATGTTAACACGATAACTTCATTAATATTTCAATTGCAAATTCCAAATTTTGCACATAGGTAAGTATCATAAAGAGGAAGAACTGATTCGATTTTGGACAATTTTACTATTTCTGGATTGGCCACCAGGGGCCAAAAACTGAAAAAATCACTTCCGCAATAACTTCAGTAATATTTCAATTTCAAATTTCAAGTTTTGGACATAAGTAAGTATCATAAAGAGGAAAAACTGATTCAATTTTGGACAATTTACCATCTCTAGATTTGCCACTTGGGGCCAAAAACTGATTTACATGTTAACGAGATAACTGCAGTAATATTTCAATTAGAAATTCCAAGTTTTGCATATAAGTACGTATCATTAAGAACTGATTCGATTTTGGACAATTTTCAATTTCTAGATTGGCCACCAGGGGCCAAAAACTGAAAAAAAATCAGTTTTTATCATATCTCTGGAAATATTTGTCCGATTGACCTCAAATCAAGAGCAAATGAAAGGTCATGACCTGAGAATGTGTCCCAAGATGACATTGTACCTGTTCGGTTCAAAATTATGACACAAGGTGGAACTTTGTCTCATAAAATTCACAATTTTTGCTATATCTTTGGAACTATTTCTCTAATTGACATGGCACTATGTGCAACTACAAGGTAATGACCTCACAACGTGTATCATGATGACATCATACCTGTATGGTTCAATATTTTGCCACCAGGTGGCCCTTATTGATGGAAAATTACCATTTTGGCCATATCTTCAGAACCATTTGACCGATTGACCTGAAATTAAGTTCAAATGAAAGTCTATTCAAGGTCTATTTAAGGATTGGGGGCGTTCGGGGATACACCCCAAGCCATCACCTCCGACAGCATAAGCCTAGTTCTTTTCTGTCGACACATGTAAATCATCATGCTTTACTGAAATGCTGACAACATGGAGTATTGCCAGTTGCCAATGCTGGATGTAACTGCCTGTTGGTATTTTAAAGTTTATTGCAAATTTAGTGATCTCATGTGTTCCCTCTGGTTAGCATGCTATAACTCAAAGGACAGGGATAATCATGCATGTGCAAGTTGGTGTAATGCTTCAAATAATTCTTTTCATTCTTTTTTTTTTTTTCCAGTGTTGCATAGTGAATAAAACTACCAATTTTGGCTGGAATATTTGTCAGCATTAGCAAGGGTTAAGACAGCTACAAGTAGGCCAATTCATGATACAGCCAGTGCTCAAACCTTTATTAAGCTAATGATTAATTTATGGATGTACTGTGCACAAATACCAATCCAACACAGTATCATGATTTACTAGCCAAATTTCAGAATAAGCTTTCGATTAGAAATCTAACAAAAAGATTATAGCCCTCTGAATTATTTGTTTGAAAGTGTAGTCCATTTAGACCCACACCATAGTGCTCTGAATGACATTTGTGACTGTTGGTGCACAACCAAGTAGAGTTGTGAGACCCTCCCAGGTTGGTGTCTCCTAGTGCTAAAGATGCATTTTTTTACTTTCTTGGAGCTGTGCCATTAATTATTTATGCCAAGAGCACAAAATTGGGGAACCAAGTTATAGAGCACATTATGGTAAGTTGATTAAAGTGTTAATGGAAGACATTTATTCAAAGCAAATGAAACACAGTGGCCCAATAGAAATGCTGTTTTATTCTGCATACTTGTGTGTTTCCCCTCCATTTTTTCTGGCCTTGAGGCATCAGTGATCCAGACATTTGTATTTGACCTGTGCTGGCTTTTCATTAAATGCCAGCCATTCTTTGAAAAAACTCTGAGATGGGATGTAATAAAATCACAAACAGATATTTTGAGTAAAGGAAAAATGTTGAGTGAAAACTGATATAATGACAGCACGTGTCAAGGTCTCGAATTTATTACACAAGAGGCAAGCAGTTGGTTTTTGTTGTAGGATGCAAGAGAAACTGGTGCCTAAAAAACCCGGAGTGTCATTAGCATGGGCCAAAGTGGGGTCAGAGTATCTACTGACAATGGTCCAAGGGCAAGTCACAAACTGACTACTACATGGTATTGGATGCCTAAGGACCAATGGAGGGGCACCTCATCTGTTTACGTCAAAATCATATGAACAGCCATAAATGTTAGGCCAATGTTCCTGTGTTTTGTGTAATGAGTTAACATTTGCCTTGGAATCTGGCTGGATAGAATGTTCTCAAATTTAATTTCAGCTCAAACAGTATTCTCTGAATATAGTGATTTGCCGTCTTGTTAAGACTGATGCTGTTCTGATCGGCAAGCTGCAAATGAAAAGAGAATGTAGTGCTTAAAAGCACGATAGTAATATATGCTGAATTGTTCTAAGCATCCCTATCCAGGGTTTCCTCCAGGGCTTCAGCATCGGGTCAAAACTCAGCATTATCAGGTGTGGCCAGTTTTCATTAATCAGCACTTAGGCGATGTAATAATTGAAGTCTGCGTGCACGGAGGTTTATCATTTTCACATGCGTCACTGTGAATTTCACGTATAATATGAAAACTGATTATATGAGAATTAAATAAACATTAAGATAGAATTAGGTAGAGCAGGATGGGCTTGCAGCAAACAGAGAAGTTAAAATCCTAGTTTATTGTTTGGCAAAGTGAGCGAAATATTTTTTCTCATCGTTGCACAGTTTACATTAAGAAGAAAGCAGTTCGTTTTACTGCCAATGGCTAATTTTTATTCATTGGAAAATGCGTTCATCAAGCAAAATGACTGACAACAGGTCGAGAATTATTAGCGCTTATTTTAACTTAACAATGAGAACTGGCGACACCGGATTGTCCTCAGGATTTTTGGGGTTGATGTAAAGTAATTTTACATAGGCGTGGCGGCTTTTATTTTGCCGTGGCAGCGCGCCACAATCAATTACATGTAGCGGAAACCCTGCTATCTGTCTCTTCATTTATCTAAGCATGTCATGATATGCTGCATCACATTTTAGGACTAGTATATTATACAAGGCTGCTGTTTTAGTCAGCTCATTATTTTCTGTGATTGTTCTGTATTAACAAATGCAGTCTCTCTCCTCTTGAAGTATGTCACCATGTGAGATTTGATTTGACGGGCAAATTAAATGCCATCTCGATGTACACTGAATACTTTCTTCCTCACTGGGAGTGTTTTATGCATCCTGTCACAGCACTTGATTTGTCCTTTAGGTCGCAATCCTGCCGTCTTTCCCTGATAATTTGGGGATTGCTGATCTGGCAGAGATTCAGCTCAGAATTCCCCCCGAGGATCAGTACTTTTATCTGAAAGAACCCTGGGCTCCAGCAACACAGAAGCACACAAGCTCATAAAACAAATTCCTGCATATAATTTCAATGGTTTTTTATTTCTACCATTTGACTACAGAGAAGAACCATAATATATGCAGTCTGAAGGAACATCCTTTCTTTCTGCAATGTAACCATAATGTTTTTCATGTTTTAGACATGGTCCTTGATGTTTCTGAATAATGGGGGAACTATACATGGCTTTATTAACATGGAGAAAAGAGAACTTTGAAGAGTCGAATATATATTTATCTCAGAAATGACTTTATTAAATCACCTTTTATCACATTGGGGGAAAGGGGAAGGGAGTTATGAGCATGTGGGGATTACTTGTGAGGAATGCAGCCTTTTGACTATTATGAAGCAATTTGCTTGCAAAAATTTTTTAATTGATACCGGTGTTTGCCACAGTGAAAAATAATGTTTTTTGACATTTGTATTCAAGTGTTCGCCAGTTGTTTATGGTGCATGTACTCCCAGAAGTGCTCATACATATTTTTAAAAATGCCTTAGTCTTTGTCAACAATGGATGCCTCTGACTGCTACACAAAAACAAAATATTTGGAAAGTTGGGAATATTTTATCACTTCAGTAGACCCAAGGGAAGTCATTTGTCTAAGTAGAACCTTGTGATATGAATCCTATAGTCATAATACATCACATATTTAATGAAGTCCTGGGGGCCATGATGATTCTGTGAGTTCGGTTAGAGTTAACTCATATTGACTAGTGATGTTCCTCCATTATGATCAGTCAAAAACTGGACCCAGAACAGAAACAAATTGTGTGTAATAAATAATGTGTGGCTTTTTTACTTGTCAAGGCATTCCCTGGTAGCCTAGCCAGGGGTGTGTTTCCCAAAATCAGAGAGGCTAACTTGCATATTTACTGTGAATGGATGAATGAAGTAAGTTGCTAACTTAGTTAGCAACTACACTTTTTGGAAACGCACCCCAGCACAAGTTCAGTGATCAGCTCTAAAGCTCGCACAGAGGACACCAGGCAGAGGCACCATATTGCAAACGGTTTGTAGATGCCACACTAGTAGAGATTCTTGAACAATACACTTGTGAGCTGTTTTTACCCCCTCGCCGCTTCTAGCCAATGGGATATAGTCGTCTCCTTCCTTGTCCGTCCTCTATCCTTCCATTGGGCAAACCAAGTTCGAAAACATAATTGGAATGATCGTTGGCTTTAAATCATTACAGTCAAAAACAAAACTAATTGCAAGAAATCGTCAGTTTGATTTGAAATCATGAGCTATGCTGATTTTCATGAGAGTGCTCAAGAAGCTCTATCATGGCCTCCTGATTCCAGTTGTTAAAAAAACATTGACATTTGAGTCCCAATGTATAGTTTGGTATTCTAATTTTAGTTTAATCTATCAACAATCAAATTTAAATTAAAATCCTTGGGTTTGGTAACCTTCATGCCCCCCTCCCCAACAAAATCCTGGATCCAAGCCGGCTGATTTTACAAAACCCAAAACCAGTGAAGTTGGCACCTTATGTAAATCGTAGATAAAAACAGAATACAATGATTTGCAAATCCTTTTCAACTTATTTTCAATTGAATACACTGCAAAGACAAGATGTTTAATGTTCAAACTGAGAAACTTTTTTTTTTTTTTTTTGCAAATAATCATTAACCTAGAATTTAAAGGCAGCAACACATTGCAAAAAAAGTTGGCACAGGGGCCTTTTTACCACTGTGTTACATCGCCTTTCCTTTTAACGACACTCAGTAAACGTTTGGGAACTGAGGAAACCAATTTTTGAAGCTTTTCAGGTGGAAGTCTTTCCCATTCTTGCTTGATGTACAGCTTAAGTTGTTCAACAGTCCGGGGTCTCTGTTGTCGTATTTTACGCTTCATAATGCGCCACAACTTTTCAGTGGGAGACAGGTCTTCACTACAAGCAGGCCAGTCTAGTACCCGCACTCTTTTACTACGGAGCCATGCTGTTGTAACACGTGCGGAATGTGGCTTGGCATTGTCTTGCTGAAATAAGCGGGGGCGTCCATGAAAAAGACATTGCTTGGATGGCAACATATGTTGCTCCAAAACCTGTATGTACCTTTCAGCATTAATGGTGCCTTCACATATGTGTAAGTTGCCCATGCCTTGGGCAATAATACACCCCCATACCATCACAGATGCTGGCTTTTGAACTTTGCGCCTATAACAATCCGGATGGTTCTTTTCCTCTTTGGTCCAGAGGACACAACGTCCACAGTTTCCAAAAATAATTTGAAATATGGACTCGTCAGACCACAGAACACTTTTCCACTTTGCATCAGTCCATCTTAGATGAGCTTGGGCCCAGCGAAGCCAGCAGTGTTTCTGGGTGCTGTTGATAAATGGCCTTCGCTTTGCACTGTAGAGTTCTAACTTGCACTTGCAGATGTAGCGACGAACTGGAGTTACTGACAGTGGTTTTGTGAAGTGTTCTTGAGCCCATGTGGTGATGTCCTTTACACACTGATGTCGGTTTTTGATGCAGTACCGCCTGAGGGATCGAAGGTCACGGGCATTCAATGTTGGTTTTCGGCCTTGTCGCTTTCGTGCAGTGATTTCTTCAGATTCTCGGAACCTTTTGACGATATTACGGACTGCAGATGATGAAATCCCTAAATTTCTTGCAATAGTTTGTTGAGGAATGTTGTTTTTTTAACTGTTCGACAATCAGCTCACGCACTTGTTCACTAACTAGTGACCCTCGCCCCATCCTTGTTTGTGAATGACTGAGCATTTCAGGGAAGCTTCTTTTATACCCAATCATGGCACCCACCTGTTCCCAATTGACCCGTTCACCTGTGGGATGTTCCAAATAAGTGTTTGATGAGCATTCCTCAACTCACTCAGTCTTTTTTTGCCACTTGTGCCAGCTTTTTTGAAACATGTTGCAGGCATCAAATTCCAAATGAGCTAATATTTGCAAAAAATGACAAAGTTTACCTGTTCGAACATTAAGTAACTTGGTCTTTGCAGTGTATTGTTATGGCCCCAATTTGTTATTACATTACAACACAACAGCAACAGCAAGGGATGACAGACACAGTTTTAACAACTAAAACACATTCAATTTTTAACAAAGACAATAACAACTAACTAACCTAAAGACCAAGATTGAATTATGTACAAAACATAAATATTTACAATCCCTTTTCGTGGGGGTGGCTTGGTGATGTCCTGGATGATGAAAATGCTCAAACACAGGCAAAGAAATCCACAAAAGAAACGTCACAAGTCTTGAACAGAATGGCAGGTCTGGTCATCTTCTTGCAATTTCTCCTACTACTTTACTGTCTCAATTCTTTTCCTTATATACTCTTTTGCAGACCCCACCCACATTTAGACCTCTTTTTTTTAATTTTCTGAGACCTGCCCCAGACATGTCCAGGACATGTCTAAACATGACTCCAGTCTGAGCTTAACAAAAAAAAGGTAAATACTGCCATCTAGTGGCCCATATTCACATTACAGTATTCAATTGAATGTAGGTTGAAAAGGATTTGCAAATCATTGTATTCTGTTTTTATTTACGATTTACACAACGTGCCAACTTCACTGATTTTGGGTTTTGTATGAAAAATAAGGTATCCAGTCAGTCAAGATATCACCTGCATGACCTCTATGATTCGAGAATTATAGAGGCCCCTTTTTTTCAATGAAAATTCAAGATAGCAAAAAATTTATTCAAAAATATGCTCCTTCTCTGTTTATGTCATTGAGCTTTGGCACCTTTCCGGCAAGATCCTGGACTTGAGGATAAATTGAGGCTGAGTCGCCAAGTCCCAATTGTCCTGAGTTTGAGTCCTTCATTTTCGAGTCCAAGTCTGAGTTCGAGTCCTTGAAAAAAGGACTCTATTCCGAGTCTCAAGACCAAGTCCTCTTACCCCGTTGCGTATAATGGAGTACTTAAAATAAACTGTGCCGTAAATTATTAATAATCACATTGGTGTGCTTGTTTTAGATAAACAATTTCTCCATACAACAGTACTGAAGTCTTGATGTAAGGGTTTGCTCTGTGCACCGGTTGAGAGTGCACATAAAGCAGAAATAGTGGAACTGGACTCAGATGCAAAGATGGAATCCGGTTAGCAGTGTAGAAAAAAGTACAAAGGAACAAAGAAATGAGGTTCCGGATAATAATACTGGTTATTCAGAGAACTGTGACAATGGTTACTGTGCTTAAGTATTACAAATATAAAGAAACAAGGAAACGAGGCTGCTGGTTACAAAGTAGAAGCACTGAACATAAAGATTAAGAACAGCGCCTAATTAAAGAAGTTACAAATACATGTGAATGCGTGGGATCTAATGCAAATACACGTGAATGCCTACAAGACTTTGCACCAAATGAGTACAAAGCTCTATCTTTTATAGGGAAACACTATTGTATGCAGACATTAGGGAACAGATGCAGGCAATGATTAGGAGTGTGGAATGCAGTCCGGGTCTTAATAGGCTGGTGAGTTAGAGGGCTGGAGGCGTGGCGTTACAGTACAGTCCAATCGTGCCTGACTGTCAGCCTGGAGGGCAACCGCTTGGCCAAGGAGTGGGCCCGTCCGGATGGGCCTGGTTGAATTTGGCCGGGAGCTGAGGATCCAGGATGTCATCGCAGTCGACCCACCTCTTTTCTTCCGGACTGTAGCCCTCCTCCTCTACCTGGTACTGCAACCTGCTCCCACGACGTCTGGAGCTTAGAAGTCTGCACACCCAGTAGGCTGGTTCTCCAACAACCTCCAGGTCAGGTGGTGGGTCTTCGGAGGGGTAGCCTCTACCAAAGGTCCAGCTATCACTGCCCTAAGCAGGGAGACATGAAAGGTGTAGTTTATATGGTAGCTGGACAGCAACTGAAGTGAGTAGGTTGTGTCGTTGACCCTCTGGAAGACACGGAATTGACAAATAAACCATAGTCTGTGCGTCTTACAGGACAGGTGCTGGTGAAGTTTCCTTGTGAAGAGCCAGACTCGATCCCCGGCAGGTAATTTGAGGCATCCCAATGTTTTTGGTCTGCCTGGATCTTTTGGTGGTGGAGGGCTCTTTGTATCTGGACAAAAGTACACTGTCCAGTACATTAGTACATCTGCCCAGACCTTCTCTGCCTCTTTGAACCAGGCATCCACAACCGGGACTTCAGTCTGGCTCAGATCCCATTGGCACAGGGGAGGTTGCCGACGGTGCACACACTGGAACGGTGCTAATCCAGTGGATGCACTCTTTTGAGAATTCTTGGCATATTCCGCCCAGGGCAGGTACTTGGACTAATCCCATTGACACTGGTAGCAGTACGCTCGGAGGATGGTTCTCTTTGCCTGCCCATTCGATTCGGGATGGTATCCCGAGCTGAGGCTTACCGAAGCTCCTGGCTTCCTGAAAAATTCCCTCCACACTCAGGATGTGAACCAAGGCCCACGGTCTGAGAGGATGCTCTCCGGAAGGCCGAAGTTCCTGAAAACCTGCGGGAACAATGCCTCTGCCACTTGGAGGGCAGAAGGCATGTTAGCAAAAGGCACATTGCAATTTAGAAAACCGTTCTACAATCACCAAAGTTGTTGTGTTACCTTTAAATACCGGAAGCTCTGCTTCAAAATCCATATGGGACCATGGACAGCATGGGACTGGTAAGGGGTTCAACTTGCCAGCTGGTAATTGTCATAGGATTTTAGTGATGGTGCAGGTAGTGCAGGACCGGACAACAGATTCCACATCTGAGGCCAGGTGGGGCCATCAATACTTGCGAGTGATAATTTGGGCTGTTCTTCTGGTTCCGGGGTTGTCTGAAGACAGGGAAGTATGCGCCCACAGAATAACTTGATTGCAAAGACTAGAGGGGACAAAGGTTTTACCCACTGGCACCGAGGTGGGAGGAGGCTTCTTCTTGGCTTCCCTTGGTATTTCTCGGTCCAGCTGCCATTTGATTGGGGCGAGGACACAGGAGCATGGTAGAATCAGGTCCTCAGCCTCTGGATCAGTTTCCAACCCATATCTTTGGGATAGAGCATCTGCCTTGATGTTTTTGGAGCCTGAGCGATAGATTATGGCAAAATTGAAACATATAAAGAACAGTGCCTACCTGGCCTGATGTGGATTGAGTCGTTTAGCCTCGAAGATATTCCAGATTGCGGTTATCAGTACAGTAAATGAATGGTGGGCCCCCTCCAGCTTGTGCCGCCATTCCTCCAGCACTGACTTCACCGCTAGCAACTCCCGGTTGCCCACATCTTAGTTCGCCTCTGCGAGTGTCAGTTTGTGGGAGAAAAAAGCACATGGAAAAAACTTTTCAGGTACCCCATGTCTTTGGGATAGGATAGCTCTCACCCCCACTTTGGAGGCGTCACCTTCTACCACAAAGGGGAACAAGGCCATTAGTCATCGCACTGTACTCATAGTGGTTGGAGCTGGTGCTCAATGCCGTCCTCCACTCATCTCCTTTCCAGATATGGATTAGATTGCATGAGCTGTGGAGCTTGAGCTCGGTGAAGATCTTCGTATCTCTCGATTGCTCAACAGCACTGGGGACCAGAGAGAGTGGATATCTGAACCATCACTGCGTTTAATCCCCTGTAGTCTATACGGGGGCTTAGACTTCATCCTTCCTCTGGACAAAGAAGAAGCTTTGGATGCAGGTGAGGTAGAGGGAGGAATAAAGCCGTGTTGGAGAGTTTCTTATACATACTGTTCCATAGCTTGTGTAGTGTATAAGCGCTGTATGCCTGTATACATCATACATACTGTATGGGTGTGTTCCGTATATAATTTATGTTGTATTGTACTGTTTACTGTATACCCAATCACAGCACATTTTAAGGTTTCAAGCACTGGCAGTCACATTTTCTTTGAATGACTGCTGTTACTTGACA
Source organism: Gymnothorax reevesii (assembly GCA_029721435.1). NCBI lineage: Eukaryota > Metazoa > Chordata > Actinopteri > Anguilliformes > Muraenidae > Gymnothorax > Gymnothorax reevesii. The sequence continues at coordinate 89,671,110 of CM056575.1, forward strand.
GAATTTATAATACCATGAATCCAAAATTTTTGGCAATTCTTTTAGCCATTCCCTCATTTGAGAATTTCAATTAACTTTTGTCACAAATCATTGCAGTATTTTTTTTTATTACCTATGGTGATGGATGAGTAAGAGAAATTAGCCTGTGAATCACCTCAGAGTTATATCCCATGGAAACAGAAGGTTATGATTGACCATATGAGAAAGTAACAAAGCTAGGTAGATTTTGATATTAGCTAACCTGTCCCCTCAGTTGAGGCCTGCACTATGAAACAAGATTTGGGGTTAATAAGGTAACCCAAGGTGTCAGTGGTTCATTTCTTATGGTTGTGCATCACCATGCTGACCACACTAATAACCTGCTCTTTGAGATAATAGATCAATATGTATAAAACAACTCTCACTTTCCAACCATCTCAATTGGGAAATGGCATCACTATTCCTAGCAGATGACATGGAGCTTGGTGCGCAGATTGTAAAAGAGTCTTTCGTAGGGCAAGAGTGTTTTTTCTCCAACAGCTATTCATATGACGGGCACAAATTCAAATTGTGTCAGCTTCTTGCCACATTTTGCCAATGCGACGCGGAATTGAGCGCTTGCAGTCCCAAAGGCAGTATGCATTGTTACCTCAGGCTAATTTGCTATGGATAATTTTAATAAGCTTTGGTTGATGTGGAGAACCTGAGGAGATACGTCACCAGTGTGTATCACATGGTGGCAAATGGTTTAACAGAGCTTTCGTATGCCTTGCTCATGTTCTCTGCCCACTTTCCTTACCAGTCTATAAATCAGGGCTCTTATAAAATAGCAAGTAACCCTATATTTTGAGTTGGCAGCATTTAATATGCAGCAGTATATGTTATAGGGTCTATATTTTTTAAAGATCAAGTAGTCAAATTGGCTTTTTTTTTTTTTTTTTTTTTTTGCTCCCATGTTCATTTGTCTTTGTGGGGGTTGGAGCTGAAAGAATGAGACCAAGATTGTAATAAACACCATTAGAGTACATCTTAGCAACACATTAAATTAATTAAATACACAAGTGTGATTATAAGCTGCAATATTTTGCCAGCTTCCTGCATTTGGCAGCTGTAGCTGCACTGAATTTAGCCAGGATGATGTGTTTAACTTCTTTGTATTTGTCTAATAGTATAGCTTGCTCTTTGGTTGAACACAGTTCATTGCTGTATCCAATGCTTTAAGTGGAAAAAAAGAAGTGCCGGTACTCCCCCTTTTCAACTGTTGGCAGGTAAATTAGGTTGGCCGTGGGCGGTCGGTACCAGCATATCATTAAGTGTAACATTCAAATACTAGAATATGATGCCGATTTTTTTTTTTTAATGTTTTAAAACTCCACTAAGAGTTTTACCAACTAGAACTTTCTCGTTAAAATCCATCTATGAATTATCTCCCGACAAAACACGTCCAGTTGAAAGGAGATGTCGCCCAACACTCCGTGCACAATGACACAGTTCTCTTTGGTTTTTGGGTGAGGCATGATATAGCCTAGAGTGTGGAGCTTGTCAGTGAAGATCTTACAATGGTTAAGTCCACCAACCTCCTTGAGAACATTGCCAACTGCCAATTCCAGACGATGATTTGAGCAGTGCCGCATAAACAGGTCTGGAAATCTGCTCCAAAGTTGTGCAGTAACTCCTCTGTCCGGCATTACTGATGCTCCGTCACATACAAATGCCACAAAACACTCACCCAAGAAGTAGTCATCAAAGCCATTTTTATGAAGACATGCTAGCAGTTTCTCTGTTATATCATTTGCTGTGGTCCCATCCAACTCAAGCAGGTCAAAAAATATTGTGTCTGGCTCTGCGTTGGCAATAGCTGACCACAAACACACCACCAACACAGACTTTCCACTGACTGTGGTGGATTCATCAATCAACGCACAGTATTTTCGTCTGTTTTTGACTATGTCATCAGCCACTTTTTTTTTTTGTAATAATGCTAGCTAGCTAATAGTTGAAGAACCCAATATGGCGTTCAGTGCACCACTCTCTCCAGTTTCCCATATTATTCAAAATATAGATCTGACCGAGCAATCTGATTGGTCAGTTAGACGTTTAGAAAGTTCTCAAATGAACAAGACAGTACGGGTAGCCTGTGCTCAAATGAGAAATACCTCATCACTGAATATTTTTACTCCGCCTATCTTAGGTGCCTAGGCCATTGATTTAACTAATTTGTCAATTTCTTTGCATTTGTGCGTTGAAATTAACATTTAATAAATCAACAGATCTGTGAAAACTGCTTATTTCAGAGGTAACTAATAGCCTGAAAAGGTGATTAGTGAAAGCCCCTGAAAGGTGGGGTTGAAATTATGTAACTCTGTTCAGCCTTAATGTTGCTGGTTACTTTTGCTGCTTGGCCACATTAATCGGAGCTAACGGTAATTAAGTAAGGGATAATTAACGAGAAGGTGTGCATTCCACGGTTTTAATGCATGCAGCAGAGGCATGCATTAAAAAAGTATTCATCCAGACCATGGTATAAGCATTATTATACCATGGTCTGAGTGAATACTTTTTTCTGATTGGCTGGCAGGTATGCATTAAAACCGTGGAACCGCACAGGTAGTTCGGCTATGGACGTTTCTCCGTTCAAAATTCATCCACAAGCCAACTTGTAACCCTAGCAACGTTAGATCTGGTATTCGGATAGGTACAACGATAACCTAGCTGCTCATTTATCTCCAGTAAATTTAGCGGCGTCACATAAGTTGCGTCCTGCGTGGCGGTTAACTATAAGTACTCAAGCAAAAATGACCGGAAATATTATAGCAGCGAAGAAATCAGGCTTTATTCATTAAACGATTGTAATTGTGTACGGTTACAAAGGAAGCTAACGTGTCCACTTCAACTGCTGACAGTTCGCTAGCTACGTGCTATGCCAGCAGACTTCAGCTCGCTGACTGCGGAAACCGTCATAAGTTCATTGTAATTGTGGGTAGCAAGTTAGCCACAGTCTGCATAATCGCACATAATGTTGCGTTATGAATAATCTCCATTTCAGCTGGAATCCGTAATCAAATCAGCTGGTAAACGGATGTAAGCGTGTGCAAAAAATTCTTTCTCCATGAACGTAAGATGAACTAAGATGGCTGGTTCAATTTAACTTGGCCTATTGGGTATGAGAAGGCGCGGCGCCTGTTTAATGATTACCAGCTCGTTTTTTTTTTTTAGTGTAAATGCAAAACTTTTACCCAAGATTTCTCAATGCTGCGAGTTGATATTGCTGGCAATTGACCATGGTATAAGCGGGATAATTAACTCGAAGGTGAGCATTCCATGGTTTTAATGCACTTCGCGGAGGCAACCACCCTCCGCACCTCCGCGTCGGGTGGTTATTTGCCTCCGCGTCGTGCATTAAAACCATGGAATGCACACCTTCTAGTATCCATACTATGGGCATTTTGCTCTCAAAATATTAAAGTTTTTGCGAGCATTCTCTCCGTTTCCGTAGAAATACATGAGATCTGACGTTAACTAGCCCTAGTGAGCCAGCCAATTTGGGCTTATGTTTTCTAGACATAGTGATTTCCCAAAATTGAATAAATACCGCACATAGCAACACAAAATTGCTTTGCTAGTTCAGTCATGTGGTAATTAGAATATCCGCTCGAAAAAATTTTTTTTTTCATGGACTGCTAGTTATACTTCTGCCAACATCAGTCATTTTTAAGCTAACAGGTGCCGTGACAGCGACTCAGCTGATCTTTATCGAACAAACTTATATTCATGGTTATATTTAAATACAGGCAACGGCTTTCCAGTGTCAGCGCCAGAACAAAAGTCTTTTAATAAACTCACAGCAGATGTTTCATTTCAGATGGGGGTGTGTCACTCCTATGAATATAATGGAGAAATCTGAGCCGTTTTCTTTTAAATCAAGGGTCTGTTGCTGTATTTTCAACACGTATATAACTGGAATGCATATAAGAATAAGAATCAATGGGTTATTTTTCATGACACCATTCGATGATAAAGTTATTGGGAGTGTTGTTTTACTCATCACACTCAACAATAGCGCGGCCGATTGGTTGTATTCAGAATTGACAACGAATTGCTGATGAATAGCCTACAAACACCATCATGAATTACTTATTTGTCGAAAGGACGTGACATAAATAAATGTGGACGGGCGAACAGTAAACTCGCTCTGTTCTCTAGCCAGCTGGCATTGGTTTATGTATTTGGTTGTGGGTATTTTGAGGATTAATATCGACTGGCATGGAAGTTATTAGGGAACTGAGCTATGCTTGCCATCGCGGGCGAACGTGCCGGTAAACATTTGAAAGCAGTTATAATTTCAAAGATGATCAAAGTAGCAAGTAGCAAAGTTGGCAAGTAGCTAGCTAGCATGATTACAAACACCCCCACCAAATTAGCTAGGTAACTAAAACCCGTCTCTCCGCAGCAAAACCCATCCACAATGAGTCCGATCTGCGGCCAAAACTGCTTGCTACTTACCATTGATCGTTCGCGATGAGACTGCCAACCCATCACGCGGCTCGCGCAAATAATGTTTGAAAGACATGCCACTCCTCCTTAAGATCTCCTTGCAAGTGAACGGGACTTGCGAGTAACGGGACAGGCGTGCGGCGTGTACTAGTGCACAGTGGGTAATGTAGTATAGCCATAAGATCATGAATCGCCGAAAGAGAAATGGCGCAGGACAGGGTACTACGAGCTCGTGTGATGTCCCAGTACGCCGTAAAAAGTCCCTGTACTACGGTGGCTAAAATCTAGAAGTGCCGGTACTCCGTACTGGTGCGAACCAGCCCACTTAAAGCACTGGCTGTATCCACAAATGCAAGTTAACCTACCCTACTGCGTAAAGACAAAACTGTATATAAACAAGATTTAGAAATGCGGCCCCCTTCTCTGGGCCCAAGATCATTTGCAAATGTAAGATTGACTGAGGTGAAGTGGAAAACTATCCTGTGGTCTGAACATACAAAGTGTGAATTTTATCATTTTTTTAAATCATGGATGCCGCCTCTTTCGAGTTGAAGCGGAGAGAGACCATCCCGCTTATTATCATTGCACAGTTCATATGCGAGCATCCATGACAGTGTGGGGGTGCATGAATTTCAACAGCATGGCTCCATCATTGTAAGAGTTGCGCTCTGAGCACCAGTGATGTGTACAGAGGACAGGAAACACAGGACTGGACCCAGGTGCGAAGATGGATTTGGTCATATTTATTATGCCCTCTGCACAGCAAGAAGATGATGCATGATACAACATTAAAGAATATGGAATCAACGATCTGGGAAATTAATTACAGTATTGAACATAGAAAGAAACTGCGGAAGTTAAAGTTAATAATACACGCTAATAGCTGTCGGGTGGCTCACACAGTTAAGGCACTGCTCTGCAGTGCGGAGGTGATCACCACGTCGCGGGTTCGAGCCTCGGCGTACCCACCGGCAGGGGTCGGCAGCTTTTTCAAAGTAGCGCACAATTGGCTATCGCGCTACAGGGTTACAAATTGGGAAGGGACTGCCGGATTTGGGTATTCCATAACAGCTTTGTTCGTTGCTCCAGCGCCTCCTGTTGGCCAGACGGGCGCTCGCCAGGAAGACTCCGGCTTGGTTCATGTCCGGGTATCCTCCGCCCTCGTTCTGAACTTGCGAAGATTCAACCAGCGAGTGTATAAGAATCAGTGGCTGACAGGCACGTGCTTCGGAGGAGAGCCGTGAACCGTCTTCACTATCCTGAGTTGGCAGCAAGGGGTCGCATACGAGCAAGCTTTGTACATAGTTCCCCAATTGGGCATTCCAAATTCAGGTGGGATTGGAGATGCCAAATTTAAAAAAAAAAAACAAAAAAAAACAAATAATACACGCTAATGTGGGAGATATATGCTTAATGTGCGATAATTAATGATGCATGCTAATGCGGGAGATACATGCTTAATGCAGGAGATACGTCTAAACAAGACTAGGGAGTAAATACGGACTTGAGAGACTTACATACTTCACGAGACTTTGCTCCGAATGGGTGTGACGCTCTGACTTAAATAGGAATACTACCACACAGTGAAAATAAGACATAGATGCAGGCAATGATTACGGAGCTGAAGAATGCAGTCCGTGTCTTAATAGGCTGATTTGTAAAGACGGCAAGGGTTTGCCGTTACAATCATAAAGGAGTCTAGGTGCTGCTACGAGAATGACGACCCATCAGTTCGACTCACAATGTCTAGGGGTATACAAAAATCATTCCCTAACACAAATAGGTATAAAGCAAACGGCTGGCTGGTAGGGGAACTAATGAATGGGGGTCTTACCTCCTGTGTGCCCTTTAACCACTAGCTCCCGCGAGCTCTCCACGAAACGGCTAGCTCTGTCGGCGTCCGTAGATGTTGTTAGTTCAATTTTTAGTTTGTCTTCTTATAAGGCTGGCAAAAGAAACAGTGGTTAACAAAAAGCTGGGGGTTCATTCAAACGAAGGTTCCGGCAAACTGGGTCATTAGTTCTTTTGGTACGGTTGTTCTTCCACAGGAGCAAAACAAGGTCTTTACACAAAAAAACGCTTTCAAACAAAAAACCCCTTTTTCAATCGCCAGATGCCTCATCAACCCTGGGGTCACCAGGTTAATTGGTAAGCCCCCTGCCCACTACCAAACAGCCAACAAAACAATAATAATAATGGGAAAACTCAGGTTAAAGCATAACCTAACATTGCTAAACTGGCCTGCCTGCAGTCTAGACCTGTGACCCACTGGAAATATGCAATGAATTATGAAACAAAAATATGACAAAGGAGGCTGCGAAGTGACAAGCAGCTGAAATCCTTCATCAAGCAAGAATGGGAGAGCATTTTGCTTTCAAAACCGGAACAGTTTGTCTCCTCAGTTCACAAACAAATTCAGAGTGTTGTTGAAAGAAGAGGTGATGTAACACAGTGGTAAATAACCCCTGTCCCAACTTTTCTGAAACATGTTGCTGGGATCAAATTCAAAATGAACATATATTTTTCAAAAGAACAGCAAAATTTCTGTTTCTGTTGGTTGCCTTTTTATCCCCCCGGCATATAATGCGGGGAGATATAGCGATCAGTGTGTCCTTCCGTCCGTCTGTCCGTCCGTCTGTATTAAAATCGTTTCCGGACCAGAACTTGAAAACTATACCACTTACAAACAGGTTACACAACCTGCAGCCTGGGGCATCCGCCATTGCCAGATGGCTCTTGTTACTATTTTCAATTACATATTGACTGTTTGGAGCACAAAAAGGTTGAGTGCATTTTTTAAGTTTTGAGGAAAAGCAATGTAAAACAGTGTGTAAAATATGATTTGCATCCAATGTTGGAATTGCAGGAGAAAATGAACTGAACACTTTTGTGCACCAAGCAGTCGATTAAGAGTTTAAATGCTTTGCAAATCATTGCATTCTCTATTTACTTGCATTTTACACAGTGTCTCAACTTTTCTGGCGATATAGTTGTAGCTGCGGTATCATTTAATAACTGGCAAAACCAGATACAATGACAATATTAGCGATAATACGCAGCTAAAATGTATTTTTAGCTCCACTGTGACAATAGTCACGGTCAGCGGAGCCTTTCTAATGCGGAGTCGTCCGGAGTGTCATGGTTATGGTTTTGTGTTCATGTTTATGTTCATGCTGGTGTTCATGATTTTGTTTTTTCTTTATTCTTTTTGGTCATTGTAATTCTCAGGTTTCAATTCTTGCCATTTTCAACTCCATTGCACTTGTCTCCCCTGTCTTGTGATCTAGTTGGTTCAGTCCGTCTCCCCGGTCTCTGTGCTCACCTGCTTCGGGTGATTTCAATGGTTTCTGGTCTTTCATAATATTTCTTCAATTCTTGTTTACTTCCTTCACCTTGCTGTTCTGAATACTAACAAGACTAATGTTTGTATTTATATTGTAGTCTACTAACCCTGCTAATCCATGTATATATTACTAACTCACTAAGGAGCACTCTAGTTAAATCTGGAAAGTTGCACTGCTATTAATTAATACTGTGAGGTTTTATGAAATGAGCCAAGAGCGAGAACCAGATAACTGCAAAATGGAGGCTTTATTTCTGAAGGGGGAAACCCCCCAACAGAGCTGGCAACAGTACAATGTCCACAATCCAAAAGCAGAATCCAAAGGGCAAAATCCAAAACTGTAACCAGGGCACCAATAACAAAACTCAAGGTCAGGCAAAAATGGTTCGGTACACAGGCGTGGGTTTGGTGGAGAGGCAAACTCATTAGCCGTAAACAGTCCGAATCCAAATACCAGGGCAGCAAAGACAATAGACGTGGTCGGGCAAAAATAGGTCAAAACTCACAAAGGCAAACAGATCCAAAAAGGGCAAATCAAAAACAAGAGTCGGGCAATCCAGTCAGAAAGAAAATATCACAGTGAGCAAGGCGAGGAACGTAGCACAAGACAAAGGAGTAAAGACGATCTGACAAGGAACTAAAAGTGCAGACACCTTATATACACATCCGGGGTGAACACATGACAAGGGAGCACAGGTGCGATCAATGAAACAATAATCAGGATTGACACATGAGGGTTTATCTAATTACATGAATTTGGCGAATGCCGAAACGCAGACAGGGATAACGAGACATTCCTATGAACGAATAAACGGCTCCGGTTTAGGAGTACTAAAGTGTACAGTCTAAAGAAAAGGGAAAGCCTGAGATATAAGTGGAAACTGCAGTAGAGATAATTAGTGATAGGCAAGGAGGGCGGAGATACAGATTGGGCGAATGCTGAGAGATCGTTAGTCTATTTGTATGTGCAGCTATACAATCCCGAGTGCAAGTTAGTCCGTTAGTAAAAATATACAATGTTAATCTTGGTTAGTAATAATCGAAAACAATAAACTGTTAGTATGGTTAGTGGACAGTAACAGAGAGAGGAAGGAAGAAAAACGAGATATGAAGAAAGATTGAAATCCCAGAAACCAGGAAATCACCCGAATGAGTGGCACGTCAGACAAGGGACCGTGGGCAAAGACCTACACAAGACAAGACAGGGTGAACGAAGTGCAGGACTAGAACTAAAAGCAAGGCTATGAAAACATGGCAAGGCTGTGCAACATGGCAAGGCTGTGAAACATGGCAAGACTATAAAACATGGCAAAGACATAAATAATAACAAAACATGAAACATAATAAAACATGAAATCAAACAACAAAACACAATACATAATCATGGGGAAGGTCAGAGGCAGGCAGTGGTCACTTAAACAAACAGCATACGTGGCATGGCCAGGCACAAAACTTAAACATGGAGCTAGGAAAGGCATGGCTGAAATGCAGATTCACAACAGAACCCCCCCCCCCAACGAACGCCTCCTGGCGTTCAATTCGAAGATCTTGAAGCAGCATGAAAGTCTCTTATTAAAGTCTTATCCAGAATGTGTCGGGCAGGAACCCAACTGCGGTGTTCCGGTCCGTAACCCTCCCAGTCGACGAGGTACTGTAGACCTCTACCTCGTCGACGAGAGTCCAGGAGGGCACGGACCGTGTAGGCTTCGCCTCCGTCGATGATCCGGGCGGGTGGAGGGGGATCAGGTCCAGAGGACAGGTGGTGGGTTACAGCAGGTTTAAGTTGGGATACATGAAAGGTAGGGTGTATTCGTCGCATGGACGGGGGGAGACGGAGGCGAATAGCAGTGGAACTGAGGACCTTTTCAATGGTGAATGGGCCCAGGTACTCAGGGAAAAGTTTACCCCCGTTACCTCTGAGGGGAATGTCCCTTGAAGAAAGCCAAACCCGTTGCCCAGGTCGGTACGTGGGAGCAGATGTGCGTCTCCTGTCGGCCTGCTCCTTCATCCTGGAGACCGACCTGAGCAGGGCCTGGCGGGTGGTAATCCAGGTGCGTCTACATCTGCGCACGAATTCACGAGCTGAAGGAACGGCTACTTCTTCCTCCTGAGACGGGAACAACGGGGGTTGGTAGCCTAGGCAGGCCCTGAAGGGGGAAACGCCAGAGGCAGCCGAGGTGTGGCTGTTCAGGGCATATTCCACCCACGGCAATTGATGGCTCCAGGAGGAGGGGTTCCTGACACATAAACACCTTAGAACATTCTCCACAGACTGGTTAGCTCGCTCGGTCTGGCCATTAGTTTGGGGGTGAAAAACTGATGACAAACTAACTGAAGTGCCAAGTGACTTACAAAATGCTTTCCAAAACAGAGCAGTGAATTGGGGACCACGATCAGAAGTGATGTCGGTGGGGATTCCGTGAAGTCTAATAACGTGTTGAATGATGAGATTAGCGGTTTCTTGAGCGGAAGGGAGCTTGGTGAGGGGGACTAAATGAACGGCTTTGGAGAATCTATCAACTATCGTGAGAATGTTGGTGTGGTGATTGGAAGGGGGAAGGCCAGTGACAAAATCTAGTGCAATGTGGGACCAGGGGCGATGTGGTGTAGGAAGGGGCTGAAGCAAACCTTGAGGGGGCTGGTGTGATGTCTTAGCCTGGGCGCAGACCGAGCAAGCAGCTACAAAACCCTGAACATCCTGAGTTATCTCTGGCCACCAAAATCTTTGGAGAATAAAGCCCTTGGTGCGGCGTACCCCAGGATGGCAGGACAGCATGGAGGAGTGCCCCCACTCCAGGACCTTGGGGCGCAAAGCAGCTGGAACATATAGGCAATTAGTGGGGCAAGCACTAGGGGTAGCAGCATTAGCTTGGGCATCCTTGACCTCTCTTTCAATATTAAAACATAGAGCGTTAATGAAAGCTTCCTTAGGGAGTACAGTATCATTGCAAGGTCCTTCTTCTCTAATCTCAAAACAGCGTGAGAGGGCGTCAGGTTTAACATTTTTACTTCCTGGTCTGAAAGCCATGTGGAAATTAAAACGGGAAAAAAATAATGCCCACCTGGCTTGTCGTGGGTTGAGTCTCTTGGCCGTCTGAAAGTACTCCAAATTCTTATGGTCAGTCCAGACAATAAAGGGAACTTTGGATCCTTCCAGCCATTGCCTCCATTCTTCCAAGGCCAACTTCACCGCCAACAGCTCCCGGTTGCCGATGTCGTAATTTCTCTCCGCTGAGCTGAGGCGGCGAGAGAAGAAGGCACATGGATGGATCTTCCCATCCTCCGTGGACCTCTGAGACAGGATGGCTCCAGCTCCAATATTGGAGGCGTCCACCTCGACGATGAACTGGAGCTGTGGGTTGGGAATAGTGAGGATGGGTGCAGATGTGAATCTGGTCTTTAATTCTTTAAAGGCGTCCTCTGCTTTCTCCGACCAACGAAACTTGAATTTGGAGGAGGTGAGAGCAGTAAGAAGAGCCGCAACAGAACTATAGTTCCTGATGAACCGCCGGTAGAAGTTGGCAAATCCTAGGAAACGTTGGAGTGACTTACGGTCCTCTGGTCGGGGCCACTTGGTAACTGCCTCCACTTTTACTGGGTCCATGCGAATGGTGCCCGGAGAAATAATGTAACCCAAAAAAGTGGTGGTCTCAACAAAAAACTCACACTTTTCGGCCTTCACGAAAAGGCGGTTCTCCAAGAGGCGACGGAGCACTTGGCGAACATGCTTAACATGGTCCTCCTGGGATTCAGAAAAAATCAGAATATCGTCAAGATAGACGAAAACAAACTTGTTTATCATGTCTCTTAAGACATCATTGACGAGGTTTTGAAACACTGCTGGAGCGTTGGTAAGCCCGAAAGGAAGAACCAAATATTCCCAGTGCCCCGTGGGAGTGTTAAAGGCGGTCTTCCATTCGTCCCCCTCTCTGATTCGCACTAAGTGGTATGCATTCCGGAGGTCGAGCTTAGTAAAGATCTTGGCTCCTTGCAGGAGATCAAAAGCGGTGTTCATGAGGGGAAGTGGGTAGCGGTTCTTAATAGTTATCTCGTTGAGGCCACGGTAATCAATACAGGGTCTTAATGATCCATCCTTCTTAGCTGCGAAGAAAAAACCCGCACCAGCAGGTGATGATGACGGGCGTATAATGCCTGCAGCGAGAGAGATACTTCTCCATAGCTTGGTTTTCTGGTCTGGAAAGTGAATAGAGTCGGCCTCTAGGGGGCATAGTACCTGGCTTCAGGTCTATGGTGCAGTCATAGGGTCGGTGAGGTGGTAAGCTGGTGGCCCGAGACTTTGAGAAAACCTCCTTGAGGTCATGGAATTCTAGAGGAACCTTTTCCAGGTCTGGAATCTCCTCCGGAGATGGGTTGTGTAGAGGGTCGAGGGCGTTGCGGAGGCATGTCAGGGAACATGTCAGGGGCTCCATCCCTTAATTTCATTCTTGCGCCAGTCGATCTCTGGTAGGTGTTTGGCCATCCATGGATGGCCCAGGACGATAGGAGCATGGGGAGAGTGTAACAGGAGGAACTGAATGGTTTCGTGGTGGTTTCCTGACACCTTGAGTTTGATGGGGCTGGTCGTATGGGTTATTGGAGCGATCCTCTGGCCGCTGAGTGAATTGGCCACTCGATCAGGGAAGATCTTCTCTGTGGGAACGCCCCATTCCCAGGCCAGCTCCACATCAATTAAATTTTCCTCCGCTCCGGTGTCCACGAGAGCCTCGGTGGATCTGCTCTCGCCCCCCCATTCCAAAGTTACAGGAACGCATGTGCGATTGTTAGTTTCCTGTCCCGGCGTCACCCCTATTACTGTTGCTATGCGGGCACCAGGAGGACCTCTTCTCTTCTTTTTTTTTCCCTGTTAGGGCACTGAGCGATAAGGTGTCCTCCCTTGCCACAGTAAAAGCAGGCCCCATCACGGCGGCGGCGATCCCTCTCCTCCACAGGAATGCGCGTACGGCCCAATTGCATGGGTTCAGGCTCAGGGAGGCGGCTGCCAATAGGGGATGATCGAGGCGGAGTACTCTGGGGAGCTGGATATGGTCGTCTGCGGGAAGCGAGGCGTCGGCGCTCCTCCAATCGCGAATCCACGCGAATAGCCAGGTCGACAAGGTCGTCCAAGTTCTCCGGTAATTCCCGCGACACTAGCTCATCTTTAAGTGCTTCAGATAATCCGTCAAAGAAGGCATCATACAGAGCTCTCTGTCCCCATCTGCTGTTGGTGGCCAACGTCTGAAAATCAATGGCGTAGTCGGCTACGGGACGCCCACCTTGTCGCATGCGTAGGATCTCTCGTCCTGCCTCGTGACCCAACTTGGTGTGATCAAAGATCCGCCTCATCTCTTCACCCAGTAGACGAAAAGTCTGTACACATGGGAGATCAGCTTCCCAAGCCGCTGTAGCCCACTGCTTAGCTCTTCCCGTCAGTTGCGTGATGATGAAAGCAACTCGCGCTCTTTCGGTGGGGAAGGACGAAGGCTGCAGGCTGAAGATGAGCTCGCACTGGGTGAGAAACGCCCGACATGCTCCCGGGTTCCCGTCGTACCTCTCCAGCGGTGGTAGACGTGGCTCGCAGCTGGGTAGGGGCGGGGCGGAAGCGGGAGCAGGAGGAGTATAGACGGTAGGCTGGGGTGACTGTAGTTGCTGAGCCTCCTGTACTGAGCGAGTGAGATCCGCCATCTGGAGACTCATAGTTTGAATGTGCTGCATCAAAGCACGGAGCTGACGTTCCTGAAACTCCAACTGAGTGCCCTGCTGGTGCACTGCCTCCTGCAGAGACTGGTCTGACGCTGGCTCCGTCATGGTCAGATCGTAATGTGAGGTTTTACGAAATGAGCCAAGAGCGAGAACCAGATAAATCCAAAATGGAGGCTTTATTTCTGAAGGGGGAAACCCCCCAACAGAGCTGGCAACAGTACAATGTCCACAATCCAAAAGCAGAATCCAAAGGGCAAAATCCAAAACTGTAACCAGGGCACCAATAACAAAACTCAAGGTCAGGCAAAAATGGTTCGGTACACAGGCGTGGGTTTGGTAGAGAGGCAAACTCATTAGCCGTAAACAGTCCGAATCCAAATACCAGGGCAGCAAAGACAATAGACGTGGTCGGGCAAAAATAGGTCAAAACTCACAAAGGCAAACAGATCCAAAAAGGGCAAATCAAAAACAAGAGTCGGGCAATCCAGTCAGAAAGAAAATATCACAGTGAGCAAGGCGAGGAACGTAGCACAAGACAAAGGAGTAAAGACGATCTGACAAGGAACTAAAAGTGCAGACACCTTATATACACATCCGGGGTGAACACATGACAAGGGAGCACAGGTGCGATCAATGAAACAATAATCAGGATTGACACATGAGGGTTTATCTAATTACATGAATTTGGCGAATGCCGAAACGCAGACAGGGATAACGAGACATTCCTATGAACGAATAAACGGCTCCGGTTTAGGAGTACTAAAGTGTACAGTCTAAAGAAAAGGGAAAGCCTGAGATATAAGTGGAAACTGCAGTAGAGATAATTAGTGATAGGCAAGGAGGGCGGAGATACAGCTTGGGCGAATGCTGAGAGATCGTTAGTCTATTAGTATGTGCAGCTATACAATCCCGAGTGCAAGTTAGTCCGTTAGTAAAAATATACAATGTTAATCTTGGTTAGTAATAATCGAAAACAATAAACTGTTAGTATGGTTAGTGGACAGTAACAGAGAGAGGAAGGAAGAAAAACGAGATATGAAGAAAGATTGAAATCCCAGAAACCAGGAAATCACCCGAATGAGTGGCATGTCAGACAAGGGACCGTGGGCAAAGACCTACACAAGACAAGACAGGGTGAACGAAGTGCAGGACTAGAACTAAAAGCAAGGCTATGAAAACATGGCAAGGCTGTGCAACATGGCAAGACTATAAAACATGGCAAAGACATAAATAATAACAAAACATGAAACATAATAAAACATGAAATCAAACAACAAAACACAATACATAATCATGGGGAAGGTCAGAGGCAGGCAGTGGTCACTTAAACAAACAGCATACGTGGCATGGCCAGGCACAAAACTTAAACATGGAGCTAGGAAAGGCATGGCTGAAATGCAGATTCACAACAAATACTAATTCCCTCTCAGCAATCGCCCTGTTCTAGTCTCCACCTCTTGCTCAGCGTTACCTGTCTCCCCCTGCGTTTCTGCGAGATCTCTCGCACGTGCTTAATTACTTTCCTGTACTCATTGTCTTTGCACTTAGAACTCCTTCACCGGTGCTGTTTTAATTTCATAGGCTGTTTGTGTGATTCCCGTCCATGTCTTGGCTTTCGCCAGTTGTTGTGGTTAGGATTTCCCTCATGTGTTCCTCCCATTGTAATTAGTCTAATCCAGCTCACCTGTTCCCTGCATAGCATGTGACTTCCCTCCCGTCTATTTAGAGTCCTCATTATTGAATGTTGATCAATATTTCTCTGTGCAGAGCCTTTCGTATGCCATTGAGAATTGTTTTCCTTTGACTGTTTCGTCCGACCAAGATTCTTGCCATTGCCCTTTTTGTATTTTTGTTGTCTCTCTGGATTTCGACCCATTTTTGTTCGACCACGATTCCTGTGTTTGGATGCCCTGTATGACCCACAGCTTTGTTTATCGACTACGACTTTTTGCCTACTGTCTATGTACCTTTGCTCATCTCTTACTGGTTCTGACCCCGGCCTGTCTAGTCGACTTTGTTTTTGGATTTTGTATTGTGGCTTGGCAATGCTTGTGTTTTTTGGTACTGACCCGGAACTCATTAAAGGCATACGTTTTTTGGATTTCCCTCTCTTGCGTGTGGTTCCTGAACACACCGTCACATGGTGTCCGTCAGTCAGTCCGTCCGTCCGTTCGGTGTCAACTTTTCACTTCAAATGTGAATATCTCAAAAACTGTCGGATAACTTTTTTTTCTAATTTGATTTGAACCTTCCTTATGATATTCTGCATATTCACTGTGAAAATTAGAAAATTCCACGTCCAGGTTTTAGGGAAATCAAGCATTTTGGGCTTAGAAAATCAGTGTTACTGCTCATTTTTTCAGTCTTTCATTAATATCTCAAAAACTGTCAGATAATGTTTTGTCTGGTTGTGAGCCTTCCTTTATGATGTTCTGATGATCCCCGGCAAAAATGAGAAAATTCTACATCCTGGTTTTTTGCAATTCTGCATTTTGGACTTAGAAAATCAGTGTTTATGCTGGTTTTTTTCAGTCTTTCATTAATGTGTCATGTGTGTAAATATTGCAATAGTTCTCAAGGATTTCTGAAATTAAGTTATGACATGGACATTTTAGTCATCCTCAGCGGAGCTCTCTAGGCCGACAGGCCTCTGGTTAATGTAAATTTTGAATTTTTTAGCACATTTTACCTGTAATGTTAGCCCATGAAGCAGCTGCAAACACCAAAAATGCTTTTTTTGTTCATTTATCAGTGGCCGATATTGATGGCACAAATTGATTGCATTCATAGCATGTAACACATTTATTACATGTTTATTGCTTGGAAGTCTGTAATGTCAGCAGTGAAAAGTTTTGATTCTTCTGATCCCTCTGCCTTCGCTGTGCTCTGGTATTTCGCTTGCTGACTACCGTGGCCTCATCAGCTTTTAAAGCACGACCGAATACGTCCATGAAGGGCAGTAGCAATGCCCCCCGGAAAAGGTCTGCCTATTAGTTCGGGCTTTCAGGGAGCCTAGAGATTTTAGCCAAGAAGAGCACAAAGATCGGCGGACAGAGGAACCACACAGGCCTGATTTTCTCACAGGGCACTTGCATGTCAGACTGCTGGTTTATTATGATATTTTGACCCGATAAAATAGAAAAGTCGCTTTACGTTTTCTGCCTCTCAATATGCTGGCCATTTGCAACCTTCAAATTTGGGGATTTCTCAGGCCAAGTTTCGAATGCTGTTTAGAACAATAAAATGGCATCTGTTTTAATGAACATGGGTTGAACAATTTTGTGTCGAAATTCCATGGTAACGCTACAGAAAAAAATGATGAATATGGAATGATGAATGAGTCATTTTAGACCTGTAAAATTTTTCTTTTTCTAGTATTAGCTTCGTTTGCAAAGGATTAGTCATATTCTGTGCCATCATCTGTCATGATCACAATAGGCTTGGCTTCGTGGGGGGGATTGTCTTTTGAGTTGTCTGTTCAAGTAAAACTGGTCTCTTAATGACAACATATTTCATAATTTATGTTACCATTTTTGTATGTTCTTGTACTACAAATGTACTTTGTTGGCTCATTATAAATAACTTCCGAAAAATAAAATCATATTTGGTAACTCCCAGAACATAATGTGAGCCGTCAGTGCTCTCTTCTTCTTCTGCTGCGGCGCCTCCTCCTCTCCCTCCTCCATATCCTCGTATGTGAAATATCTCCCTCAGACCTGCTGCTGGTCTATCACTGAGCTCATTTGCTCATATGCACATTTATATTCACTGCATGTATTGTCACCTTGGTACATTACGCTGCCGGTGGGAAATATGCTGATGATTGGAAATTAATTTTTTTGTCCATTCTAATAAAGCTGAGCCTCTATTATGACAACTCAATATTTAACTTTTTTGGTTCCCTGCAGTTCGCTCCATTTTAGTGAACAGAGCGGGCTTCTTTGGGTCCTGGAGTTCTGGAGTATTGTCATGTTAGCAGTGGATTATAGAATTATTAACTAATAATGTGATGGGAAAAGACCTTGATATCACCTTGGCTCACTTCATTTTTCACTCGCAGCTACCTCAAGGAAATGAATCAGTGGCAGATGGATAATTGTCAACTCGGTTAACTTGTATTTCTAATTAGGACAACATTGGATCTCTTTAATGAGAGTACATTTATTTATTTATATTGCTCAGGCAGTCTCTCATTCTGCGCGTGTACAATTTCCTTTTCATTCCACCTTTGGGTTGAATGCTGCCTTGATATTGATTTATTGCAATACATTTGTGATATATGACCTAAACTGTGAATCATAATGTTTTTTACTTTAAGATATGTGGCAGAGGGGAAAGAAAGAGTCTGTAATATTCATAGCAGCAGGTTTTCTTTCTTGTAAAGGTGCATAAGCATCAAATAATATTTCAGAGCCTTTGCAGTCGCATTATCTGTGTGTGAGATGAAGAGATTTGGGACCACTGTCAATCTGTATTACACATGTGCTGCAGGACTCTGTGCCTCCCTCCCCCTCAGTGTCCTGTAAGCTCCGCCTACCTGCATCTGCTGCTTTAGTCCTCCAACAGAAGATGACTGACAGAGGAGAGGCAGATGTTTGGTCAGCCAACAAACCACTTCCTCTCCTCAGGTATTAGAGGTCATCCAGGGGCACAAAAACAGCGCAATGTAACCCCCTCAGAAAATAAGGGAACCCGAGAGTGACATGTCAGTCTGATTCTGATTTGGTGGGGAAGTAAACTTATAACTTGCTCAACAAGTTGTTTAGATAAGGCTTGATCACAATCATGCTGGCTGTCATCTTCAGTTTTATGCGTAAATGAGTCGAAATGCTCAATAGAAGCAAACACATTCTGTAATTATCATCTACATGAACGCAACTTTAACAATTGTATCATAAGTTTTGGCACTAACCTCAATACCTGGGTATTGAGTCTGTTGAATTTATCTAATGTATTACCAAAGCAGCTGTCTTTGTGGAATTGCGTGACACCGCAGATGCTCAGTCAGTCATACCACTTGAACGCCCAGCACTCTGTGGCTGGGGACCCTTATCCCACACCCCACCAAGCTCTTATTGTAATCAGCATTGACAAGTTCTATTCATAAGTCTTTGTACACGGTTAGAAAATGGGATTGGTGCAGCTGTGCAAATTTGCCCTGTACTCCAGTTAAATTACTTCAGTCCTGAGTGGAGCTGACTGTTTGCCACCTGCACAGTCTGAAAAAGTCCTCTAAAATGTGCCAGCTATTCATCAGTAAGCTGGTAGAGAACTCAAATGGATTTTGAAGTCATAGATGGTTCTTGCAATGAACTTTAAAATGCACTCTTGCGTCATATAAATAATTTAATTAATTTTACTATCTTGCATCTCTTGAATAACTTATTAGAGTTTTGCCTTAGTGTCATGTTTGCTTTTGTTTTAATATCAAGCCGGCACGTACACCTGTGGGTGTTATGGGTGGTTACGAGACCCGCGCTTTCGCCCAAATGTGATCCCCCCCCCCCCCCCCCCCCAAAAAGTACTTCTGTGAATGAGTTGTCCGTAAATGAAATTATGGCAGTCAATGCTGATTGATTGAACGGCCATTCAGCCAATCACAGCCATTTGCTCAACCCACCCGGCCAGAGTTCGGCATTCTCAAATAGAGCTTCCCACACTAGCTGGCTATGATGATTGATCAGAGAATAATGGGTATTTTCATTCTTGGTTATGTAATGTTACTTGAATTTTCCCTAATAAATTTGTCTTGTTGAGTCATGTGTCAGCTAACATTCGTCATTGAACATAAAATGAAATTTGGTTCAGTCATTCCAAATGCAAGCCAGGAAGCAGACAAACTTAATGTATGCTAATGGTCGCTGGCATTATTCAGCGAGCAAGATGGCATTTTTACAGCTAGTTAGAGGACATCTCTTGGACCCTTTGTCATGGCATTGGCCTGCAGGCCCTTCCCCCTGCTGCATTCTTCGCCTCCACCTTAATGAGCCACACCTATTGCTTGTTTAGGTGGAGGTGAAGTGCTGGTATTTAAGGGCTGGCTGCACCTGAGTTTGGTGCAGCAGTAACTTTGTTCTGTCTTAAAGCCCTGTTAGCTTCTGCATGCTGCTCCCCTCGGTTGTTTTAACTTTTGTAATTTAAAGAAGTTTATCTTTTTATCTAAGCCTGTGCGTTTGGGTCCCTTAACTCTTTTTGGGAACATGGTCCCAGTGCCCGCTGGCTTCATGTTTTCTGCCGGTGGGGCTAATCCATGACACCCTTAGTTTACAATTTCTCTTGTCTGCCCGAATTAGTAGGCTAGTAGTTGGTGGCAGACCGACGGTGGCTAGCTTGAGAGTCTACGTAGAGCTGATCGTTTGCTGGCAATGTTCAGTGAGTTTTGATGTTGACTGCGTTTAAATGCAGATAATATTCTGATTTTTTCTACAATTATTCCACAAAAGAAAATAGTCCTTCTAAAGCTGTTTATGTGGCCAATGAAATATTCCAATTTTAGGAAAATATTAGTTTTTCATCCTTTTAATCAGAAAAGCATCATTCTGGCAGGTGGATTTTTTTTTTTTAAATTTAGTGAGTATATTTTTCTAGAGTTTTCATTCGTTTGTGGCATGTTTTCCAGATTTCTAGACCCGTTTATTTTCTAGAACTCAACTGACAACTCTTCGGCCACTCCTCCAGCCTTCTCATTCACTGGTCTATTCAGACCTGGACCGCATTCTCAGCCCTGCAATCATTGCATGCAGCTGTTGTTCATTTCCACTGTGTGGTAGTGTGCTATATAAGACCGAGCTCCGCAGATAGTCTTTGCGAAGTTCTGTAAGCCTCATGCCTGATTTTAACCTCTAGTCTTGTATAGACTTATCGCCCCCATTTTCGCATGAATGTATTCTAACTCTTGAACTTAGTGCTGTTTATTATTAATGTCACCACTTCAACTTTATTATCAGGAACCTCGCTTCCTTTTTCTTTTCTATTTTAGCAATATATTGTTACTGTAGCTCGAGCCAAGTGTTTTTGCTTTAATAATAGTATTATTCAGGAGCCTCAATTCCTTGATTGTTTTGTAATGCATCGTATTTGTGCCTTCCTGCAGTGCCAAAGGCATATTAAATACAACCAAGTCTATCCTGAGTTCAGTCCTCAACTGCCTTTCTTCTGCACATCACCAGTGTGCGAAGCAGAACCCTTACAACAACTTATTCAAGAAGACAGCTTAAGTGTCCGTTTATTGGTACATTCACACTACTTGCAAAATACATAATGCCGATTGCCCTTCTTTCAAAACTAAAAAGAATTAAAGCTGCAAGCAGCGTTGAAAGGGCCCTCGCCCCCCCTGTGCACATTGGGGTGGCAGCAAGATCTTGATGGCTGCAGGTGTCCATTCAGAGCCATTGGACACAGCTGGACCGCATACAATGTGGTTTCCTGATGGGAGTGCAAAAATTTTCTGGAGGGCGCTATGATACCATTTTGACTTGCCTGTGCACAAAATCTACAACACAGTAATCGTAATACGGGGCTCCATGAGTGTTTTGATTTTTGTAAATTTTCCAGCATGTTTAGACTTTCAAAAGAGCAATTCTTTTATAAATATTATTGGGGCGCTATAGAGCCATTATGCCCCATTTAGTGCCAATTGATGAATGTATTGAAGAGAATAAGACAGTTCTAATTTTTGGATGGTTTTGCAAGTTTTGGAGCATTCTAAGGCCTTAAAACGTGTGTTCGTAAAATTTGGAAAAACGCAGGAAATAGCTCATAGCTCTCTTCCTGTTTGGCAAAAAAATTTCAAAAAATTAACAATTGCGGAGAATGACTAATGCAATGATCATACCAAATTTCATGAACTTTCAAGCACTTTTATCTGAACATGGCCATATCTAGAGGGCGCTGTGGAGCCACCTGGCACCTCTCGATATAAAATAAGCATATATCAATACTTTGGCGGACAATTTTGTCAAGCTTGGAAAGTTTCAGGCAAATCCCACAAAGTATGTGGAATTGAAAGCAACTTCCTGTTTCATGGCAGGACATCAAAATTCGCCGTGACGCCACGGATGCATCGTTCGATGAAATCAAAAAAGCTTCGCAATTTAACGTCAGCAAGGTTTTTAAATATTATATGCCAAATTTTAAGTTGATCGGATAAAATCTCTAGGAGGAGTTCGTTAAAGTACGACACCTGTGAATGGCAAAAAAAAAAAAAAAAAGTTGCAATTTCAATTAAAAATGGCAGCCTTCCTGTTGAGTCTAGGTCATGGCACCAATAGACTTTTTTGTAGGTCTCGGCATATTCCACATGTCTACCGAATTTCATACATGTGGGTTTACCAGGCTGCGAGGGCTGCTTATTTGAAATTTTCCAGGGGGCGCTATAATGCCATTTTTGCCCAGCCTATTTGTAAATTTTTTATCAGTGTAATAGGAAAGATGATCTTTAAAATTGTACAAAATTTTGTGAGTTTTTGAGCATGCAGAAACCCTCAAAAGGGTAATTCTTTTAAAAATCGTATTGGGGGCGCTATAGAGCCATGATGCCTCATTTACTGCCAATTTTTGTTTCAAATTGAAGACAATGTGACAAATAAAATTTTAGCTAAGTTTTGCAAGTTTTCGAGTATGCTAAGGCCTTCAAATGTGTGTTCATAAAATTTGGAATAACGCAGGAAATGACTCATAGCTCACTTCCTGTTAGGCCGAAAAATTTCAAAAAAATCAACACAGCCTAGAGAAACAAATGCAATGATCAGACCGAATTTCATGAACATTCAAGCACTTTTATATCAACATGGCCGTGTCAAGAGGGCGCTGTAGAGCCACCTGACCACACCCACTCCAATATCAACATATAGGTATATTTGGAATTAGACTATCATTAAGCCTGTGAAGTTTCACGTAAATCTCCCAAAGCATATGCTCATAAAAGCAACTTCCATTTTCATGGCGGAACATCGAAATTCGCCGCGACGCCACAGATACAAAGTTTGATGAATCCAAAAAAGCTTCGCAATTTAACATGGACGACGTCTTTCAATGTCATATGCCAAATTTTAAGTTGATCAGATAAAATCTCTAGGAGCAGTTCGTTAAAGTACAACACCTGTGAATGGCCAACAATCCAAAAAAATTGCAAATTCAATTAAAAATGGCGGACTTCCTGTTGAGTCTAGGTCATGGCACCAAGAGACTTTTTTTTAGGTCTCGTCATATTCCACATCTCTACCAAATTTTATACATGTAGGTTTACCGGGCTGCGAGGGCTGCTTATTTGAAATTTTACAGGGGGCGCTATCATGACATTTTTGCCATGCCAATATGTAAGCTTTTTATCAGATTATTAAGAATGATGGTCTTTATACATTTACAAAATTTTGTGAGTTTTTGAACATGTTGAGACCCTCAAAAAGGCAATTCTTTTATAAATCTGATTGGGGGCGCTATAGAGCCATTATGCCACATAAGGCTCCAATTGATGGATGACATAGAAAAGAATAAGACAATTATAATTTGTGCAAGGTTTTGCAAGCTTTGGAGTATTCTAAGGCTTTCAAACAACCGTTCGTAAAATTTGAAAAAATGCAGGAAATAGCTGAAAACTCACTTCCTGCTCGGCCAAAAAATTTCAAAAAATTAGTCATTGCCTGCAATGACGAATGCAATGATCTCACAAAATTTTATGAACATTCAAGCACTTTTATCTCAACATGGCCGTATCTAGAGGGCGCTGTGGAGCCACCTAACCATTCCCGATCTGATATTAGCGTATATTTATACTAAGGCGAACAATTTAATCAAGCCTGTGAAGTTTCGGGCAAATCTCTCAAAGCATGTGCGCGTAAAACCAACTTCCTGTTTCATGGCGGAACATCGAAATTCGCCGCAATGCCACGGACACAAAGTTCAATGAATCCAAAAAAGCTTCGCAATTTAACATTGACAAGGTCTTTAGATGTCATATGCGAAATTTTAATTTGATAGGACAAAATCTGTAGGAGGAGTTCGTTAAAGTACGACGCCTGTGAATGGCAAAAAAGAAAAAAAATTTGCAAATTCAATTAAAAATGGCGGACTTCCTGTTGAGTCTAGATCATGGCACCTAGAGACTTTTTTTTAGGTCTTGGCATAGTACACATGTCCACCGAATTTCGTACATGTAGCTTTAATACGCTGCGAGGGCTGCTTCATTGAAATTTTCTAGGTGGCGCTGTAATGCAATTTTGCCACATCCATCTGTAAACCCTATATTCTTGTAAATAGTATGACCAGTTTAATATGTTTGCAAAGTTTCGTGAGTTTTCGAGCATGATGATGCCTTAAAAAATGCAATTATGTATAAGGGGGCGCTATAGAGCCACCATGTCATACCCAGTGCCAAATGAGATATCAAATCGAAGAATTTAATATTTTTAGTCTATGAGCCAAGTTTGGTGAGTTTTCGAGAATGATAAAGCCCTCAAAAATGTGTTCGTAAAACTTGAAAAAATGCAGGAAATGGCTCATAGCTCACTTCCTGTGAGGCAAAAAAATTTCAAAAAAATTGACAAAAAAATTTAGCATGACTACTATGACCCTACCAAATTTTGTGAGAATCCAAGCAAGTGCGTTCCAAAATGGCCGTGTGTTTGGTGGCACTATAGAGCCACTGGGGCATGTCCAAGCA
Organism: Gymnothorax reevesii; assembly: GCA_029721435.1. Classification (NCBI taxonomy): domain Eukaryota; kingdom Metazoa; phylum Chordata; class Actinopteri; order Anguilliformes; family Muraenidae; genus Gymnothorax; species Gymnothorax reevesii. The sequence goes on from CM056575.1 coordinate 89,695,286, forward strand.
CAAAATTAATAATACTTTGTAATTTTCACCACTTCTGACGTGTGGGCAAATTTTTGTGAGTTTTCGTGCATGGCAAAGCCCTCAAAAATGCGTTCTCGCAGCAGAATAAAAAGAAGAAGAAGAAGAAGAAGAAGAAGAAGAAGAAGAAGAAGAAGAAGAAGAAGAAAAATCCCATCAAAAACAATAGGTTCCTCGCACCTTCGGTGCCAGGACCCGTTCCGGGCCCTGGCACCGGTCGGTGCTCGGGCCCTAATAATAATAAAAAAAAACAAGCCACGATCTTCTGATGCCGGCGAGGATGATAAACTGATAAATAGATTTTTGGGGCTTAATATTCTGTTTACATGCAACTGTGAGCTCTCTGAATAAAATGGTGTTTTTAAGTTCTCCACTGTTTGCGGACTTGTTTAAGCATGCAAGCACAACCTCTCTCTTTCATTCATTCAACCACCTTCTTAAAAGGTAGGTGCTGCAATATTTGGGCAAATCTAAGAACCTATTAATGTTCATATTTTTCTTAATTTTTAAAAGTAGGAGTGATTCTCCTTCAGACCAGAAATGTGGACTTTGCCAATTGTAAACAGGCAGCCATATGACACAAACAACTGTAAAAAGGCCAATCTGCTCCAGCATTATTGGCTCCCAATCATGAAAGTGAACGAGAATGTGATGTGCAGAACATCAGAACGAGATGTGAAAAATGTCTTTTGTTCAGCCACATGATGTTCAATTCAAATTATTCGCAAAAAATCAAACCTTTAATTGAAGTAACATAATTAAAAGAAACCTTAATTGTTATTATTAGATAAATATTTCTTTATCCACAATTACTGGCACCCCTTAATCCATCTCCTGATTTGCAAAGCTCAACAGCTTTTGGTCGAAGATTGTTACTGTGTTTTTGGGTCTTTTCATAAGGCCTAATTCTCAATATCCAAAAGGACTATGCAGTTTACATTACCAAATTTTGAATGTTGTCATTCGGAATAATGGTGGAAAATTTCTGTGCATTTAATCGCACTCCTTGTCCAAACTGCTTATTGCTATGCAAGATATGATAAAATGCACAAGTACTCATATAAGTGGACATATTGGCCCTCATTTATCAAACTTGCGTAGGATCTGGTTTAGATTCTGGTGTAAATATCAGCGTTTGCCAGGTGTCATGTCTGATTTACTAAAAGTGTGCGCGTCGCTGATTTCAGTGTAGAACTGGCGTGCCGTTGATAAATCTGGCGGCTGAAACCATTGTAATTCACATGACACGCCCCTATATATTCATGCTCCGGGAGGCATAGTCCTGCCTACTTTATGACATGGAGTCTCGAAAGACGGCAAAGAAGAAAGAACATCACTGAGGAGGAAATATAAATCATCACGTCCGAGATGGAGAAAAACAAAAGAATTCTATTTGGAAGCCTTAAGAGTGGCAGAAAGGGGGCCCAGAAGGCTTCAGTTAGGAAAACTATTGCTGCTGCGGTAAACACTTTGGGGCGGAAAACTGGAATGCAGCAGAAGTTTGATTTAATTCATTCAACGACTATTCGCACTTATTTTAGCGCGTCCGAGCACAAAAAATGACCAAAATTCGAGTTTGACGCACTTATAAGTGTGGCAAAGATGCACATTTCTCCATTGCCCACATTTAATTTAAGTGTGTCCAAAGCTAAAAAATTTCCTTTGGCCAAACTTATTTTAAGCGGTACTTTCTTGCGGCACTCGAGTGGTCATCAACTGGTAATGAGTGCGGACAAAAAAAATATTCAACATTGGCCACAAGTAGGCCTATAAGTGCGAATAACATCGACCTTAACAAATTCAATTTATAGATCCATGATATTTCATGTTATATAGCCTGCTTAATTGAAAATCCAAATGCTTTACACGTAAGTAAATAAAAGTGGTCCGATCTTATGATCGCCACCAAAAAATGGGTTGCTGCGCTCAGTCGCAGCAGCCCAAGGCCCGGTGGAGGTCAACCAGACTCGAACCTTCCTCTAACAATAGAAGATCTCACGGTCAAAGAGTCCGGTCTATATATTGTGAGCAATAAAAGAAAAACAAGTTCGCTAGTTAGTTAATGTAGGCCTACTCGTATCATTACTCAGTCAAAGTGACCACAAAATTTAAAAAAATATTATTGAAACGAGTGTAAATATGCACGCGCTAGGGATAAATTTGATTTCCTAAAATAATTACTTGCAAACTTATTTTCCTGTCTGCCTTTAATTAACTTGCATTTCTTTTCTTGTTCAGTGTGACATACCACACTGCATATCTGCCAAGCCACGCGTTGCGCTCAATCAAATTGATTGTAATGGTCAGCCGTCTAGTCTGACAAGCGAGTTGTCTCAAAAAATAAGGTTAATTAATTTCTCAACACAGGTGTCTTATTTATTTATTTAGCCTATTTATTGATTTCACTGATAGCAACAACAGCATGACGTCCGCATCGCTGCATACGGTTTATTACTCATTTTGACAGCTGCACTCGTTCCAGCATGGGGCTCTAATTTCCTGGCGCAGCGCAGGTGGCGTAGTGGTAATTTCGACCGGCGCAGCCCGCGCAGTGGTAATTTTGTGAGGTGCAAAACCGTGTGCAGACGAACGTGCGCCGAGATGGGTGTTGCGGCGTAGCAGGGGGAGGTATCACTTATTCATCAAGACGGAGTGACAATTCCATAGAAAAGTCTTGCTGCTGCAGTTGCGCAGAGAGCTTGCCAGCTCCAACCTGGTTCACTTTCTGTGCAGTGGTAATTTGGCTGACCGGCACGCAGTGCACACACGTTACCGAAACCTCACAGGCAGGTTTCCAGAATGTCAGGCACATTTCAGTACAGTGAATAATTACAGCAACCACTGTTTAATGTAACTATCTGAATCAGCACATAAATTGTAGTATCTATATCGATTGTCCTCATGTCAGATCAAAGGCGGTTGGCACGCGTGATGGAAACTCGACCTGACTTACTCAACGCAACTGAATCAATGATGCAAATTAACGACTTACACCTTTCTCAGCCAAACTAAACTGCCTCAGCATCAGGCAGTGCGTAAATAATGCTTGTGTTCTATGCTCGGTAAAGCTGCTTGCACACTGGACGTGAAACAAATTTTTCGCACGACTGATTACAGTCAAAGTTAATGCAAAGAGCTATCAACTTTTCTTGGTCTTTTTATTCGTTTGCTTTCTTCCTTTGAAGATAGACAACAGTCTTTATTCGGTCTTTCTTCTGAAAATTAGTCAGATGGATCGAACAGATTCACACTTCATTTCCACGGCAGAGATAAAATCGTGCTTGCAATCAGCGATCAATTCCATGACCATTGACAGTGTGAATAAATTATCGCATGCACGATCAAGACTGTCCAACGCGAAATGCAAAATACTCCATGTCCGGCACCCAGCAAAAAATAAAAGTATTGATATGAGGTCAGATTTATAACGGAATGAAGAATAAAAATACATATACATCACCAACCAACATAACATCCAAAAAAGATGACCCGCAAATAAATTAATCGCAGTGTTCGTTGCATGTTCTTTAGTTAAAATGTTTCTTTTTATTCTTGATTTCGTTATCAATCTGTTCTAATTGTCCTCTTTTTTTTTTTTTTTGGCAGTCAGACACGGAGGCATTGCACATTGTCTCGCGCCAGTGTCGACTCGCTTTACTGAGCAGAGCTTAAACAGAAACATTGATTGAAATTCTCGGTACTCATCATCAAGAACTGAGCCCTCTTATCAAAACGTTCACGTTTAATATCTAATAGAGTCAGTAGATTTGAGGAAATTAAAAACAGTAATAGACTGTCGGACACGGAGATATATTAAAACCCTGTCAGACTTACGCACTCAAGACACTGCTTTCAACACAATCTGTCGAGCAAAAAATTTGTTTCGCATCCAGCGTGCAAGCGCCTTAATACTAGGCTACTATTATTGTAAGATCACATATTGAAAATAAATGTGTAACGTATCTTGCATTGTCCATGCATGTTAATCCCAAAATTTTGAGCAGGAACAGGCTGTAATAATAGGAACACACTATCCATCGTTTCTCTTGCCAATGTGCAATATTTGACTCGGGTGTGTTATACCCAAATATGCCTTCTTTGCCAACTTGCGCTAGAAGGAGGGACAGAGGCGAGACAGAGGAGTACTTGCCCCTGGCTACGCCGGGCACGAAATTGCAACATACGCCTGGACACACCCCTTTGGCGCGGCGCACCCCCTATTCGCCGCGCCTATGCCTGGTCTACGAAATTAGAGCCCATGTTGTTCGCTGGTTTTTTGCCTGGTCAGACCTGGCGTGAGATTTTTGCGGACGGTTCGCTCACGATCATATTGATAAATGCTGATCCTTGCGGAAGATTTGGCTTACACCCATTTTTTTTCGTGTATGCATGTTTGATAAATGAGGGCGATTTTGAGGTGGGCTTATTGGGTCCGTAATTTGGCACTAGTTTTCACTGTGCAATGGGTATGGTCAAGTTGGACAATGTAGGTCTGTTTTCCACTTTTTGTTTAACATTGGTGAAATTAGAATAAAGAGAGTGAACCCATGTTATCCCACTGGTCATATTTGTGACTGTTTTTTCCTTTTTTTAATTCTAGAAGCTCTCAAAATGCTGTTGTTGGCTTTCGACAGAAAATGCAACTTTGAACTAAACACAACCATCATGAAATAAAAAAAAAATAAAAAATACACACAGTTTATGTGTGAGGGAGGTCTAAGGAGTAAAATGCATGCACTTACTGTTTCTGTTCTGACTTTTATTGGAATGCCCATAATGCATTTGTACAGCATTTTATACCCTGGCATAACACAACATGACCGCTCCGTGGCGGTGTCAACACTCTAACTCTCTAACATCTCCCTTTCTTTAGATTAATGTTCTGTTAATAAAGGGAGGTCCATTCTGTGACTTTTCACTTAACAGAATCCTGCAGGCTCATAACGTAACCACATTGATAACAAAATGATAACAACTCATTAATGGCAAACAAATTTGGACATGCCTAGCATTACCGATAACATGGATGAAATATGTCATTGCATAAGTCAAAACTTATTGTATTTTTCTCATTAAACTATTTTCAAAAGTCAATTGCCGTTTTCTATGTTAACCGACTTCCAAACAGTCTTCTCCTCCTCAACCCCCTTTTTCTTTTTTTTGTGTGTGTGTGCGCGATTGCAAGGCGCGCATGTGTGCATGGGCATTGGCAAGGGCAGCGATCCGCCTACACCCTAGTACAGCCCGTGTCTCAGTGTCATGTGAGTGAGTGCAGTGCTCTGTGAACCGAGTCACCAGTTTAGTTTTTGGGGTGGCCGTGAGATGCGGCTGCTGCGCGTGGAGACTGTACAACCCGGTGTGCCACTGTGCCTTTTTGGTGTCAGGCACAGCGCAGGGAGCGGTGCTGGGCTCAGAGTTTGATTGCTTGGGGTGTGCGGACCCTCTGGTTCGAATTCGTCCTGGTCCGACCCATGTCCGGTCTCATTTGGGGCTGGCCTCTCCGTCACGCGTTCTGGCCAAGTCTGCTCCGGCCTGCTGGCTGACAGTACCTCCGCTGAACGCTCTGCCATCCGAAGATCCACACAGTTGCATCTGTAGAGCGTGCCGTTGACATCCACGACAAACGAGCGGGGGGCCACTTTTTGGACACATGCGATCCCAGTGCGATCCCCTGGCAGTGGTTTCATTTGGATCCGGTCCCCCACGGTCAGCTCAGGGAGATCTTTGGCGGATCTGTCATAGGTTGATTTCGCCAACCTGCGTTTCAATTGCAGCTTTTCAGTCACTCCGACCACCACGTGTGGTTGCACCAGGCTGTCTGCCACAGGCAGTGAAGTCTTGAGCCTTCACGACATTAAGCGTTGAGCAGGGCTACTGTCCATGCCCTCTGTGGACGTGTTGCGCCAGTGGAGAATGGCCATCCATGCGTCTATCCCATCTGCTTTTGCTCGCTTGCAGAGTGACTTGACAATCTTTACAGCTGACTCGGCCTTGCCATTTGATTTCGGATGGTAAGGAGAGGATGTGACGTGGGTGAACCCCCAAGTTGTTGTGAACTTCTTGAATTGCTCGCAGGCAAACTGGGGCCCGTTGTCCATGATCACTTTGTCAGGCTGCCCATATCGCGCAAACTGTGCTATGCAGCGTGCTATAAGTGTGCTGGCTGAAAGGTTAGGCAGCAGGTCGATTTCCCAGTAATCTGAGTAGTGGTCTACCATGATGAGGAATTCTTTGCCTGCGTAGGTGTAGATGTCCATACTCACAGTTTCCCAAGAGCGCATGGGTATCTCATGCGAAATCATGGGTTCTCTCTGCTGATTATTTGAGTATTCGTTGCATGCAGAACAGTTGGCCTCAAAGTCTTTGATTTCAGCCCTCATGCTAGGCCAGAAGAGGGTATCTCTGGCTCGCCTGTAACATGCCTCGCCACCTATGTGGCTTGTGTGGATGCGCTTGAGGAGTTCTGCTCTCAGTGCTTTTGGGATGACGACACACTGCCCTCTGTATAGCACACCATTCTGCACGTTTATCTCATCACGGAAAGCCCAGTAGTCCCGCACTGCCAACGGGGTGTCCTCCTTGAAGTTGGGCCAGCCGTCCATGACCACAGTCTTCAGTTCCTGGAGTACGTCATCCGTGTCTGTTTGCTGCGCTATTTTACGGAATCTGAAGTTAGTGACATTCAAGTGCTGGGCTTGATCCAGCTGTGTGAACTCAGTTTGCGCCGAGAACACTGCATGCCGCACGTGGGGTGTGTCAGGGCCTAGGTGCGGTAGGGCAGCACGGCTTAAGGTGTCGCTGACGGACATTTCTGGCCCGGGCTTCTACACTACGTCAAGATTGTAATACTGGAGCTGCATCAGCATTCCCTGGAGACGCTTCGGTGCGCTCAGGAGAGGCTTCTTGAAGATCGTGATCAGTGGCTTGTGGTCCGTCTCAGCGGTGACCGTGTCCCTGCCATATAGGTACTGGTGAAATCTGTGGCAAACGAAGACTATGCTCAGGCATTCTTTCCCAATTTGAGCATAGTTTTGCTCCGTTTGGGTCAGGGCTCTCGATGCAAACGCCACAGGCTGTCCACCTTGCAGCAAGCAACATCCCAACCCAGTCATGCTGGCATCACTCTGAATAGTGACCGGCTTCGTCACATCATAGTATCTGAGGATGGGTGTGTTAGAGACCAGGCGCTTTATTTCACGCACCGCATCCTCATATTTGGCCAGCCAGTGCCATGCAGTATCTTTGTCAAGGAGTCTACAAAGTGGCTCACATGCTTCAGAGAGCCTTGGCAGGAATTTCGTGAGGTAGGTCACAAACCCGATGAAGCGCTGTACAGCTTTGGCGTCAGTGGGGAGTGGCATGTCCACCACCGCACGCGTCTTCTTTGGGTCGATCTTAAGCCCTTCTGAGGATAGTATGTGCCCGTGGAAATGGGCCTCCTGTAGTTTGAACTGAAGCTTGCGTTCGCTCAATCTCAGCTTCACAGCTCCGCACCGTTCCATGAGCGCACGTAGGTTGTTGTCATGGTCGCGTTCTGCCTCCGCAGCCAGCCACGAGGATATTATCAGCTATTGGTTCGATGCCAGCCAAGCCCCCCAATAATTCGTGCTGTTTGCGTTGGTAGATTTCCGGTGCTACAGAAACACCAAATGGAAGCTTGAGCCACCTCATGCAGCCCCACGGTGTCCGGCTGCTTTCCTCATCAAGCTTACACTGCAGAAAAGCGTCACGGGCGTCTACCAGCGTGAAGAGACGGGCCTTGGGCAGTTTGTACAGGATATCCTCCAAGGTTGGCATGTGGTAGTGGGACCCCCGTAATGCCCGGACGAGCGGCTTGGGGTCAATGCACAGTCTGATTTTATCTGGTTTAGCGACTGTCACCATGTTGCTTATCCATGCGGTGGGCTCACTCACTGGAGCGATATTGCCCGTTCTAATATGCCTGTCCAGCTCGTCCTTGACCCTTTCTCTCAACGCAACAGGCACATTCCTGGGCGCGCATTGCACGGGGGTAATGTTTGGGTCCAGCTCGAAGTGTATTTCGCCCTGGGACTGACTCTATGGGGTCCATGAAAATGTCAGCGTAGGCTGCAAGTAGCAGCTCTTTGGTGAGTGGCGCACACTGGTCTGCCTCTACTTTATGTAGCTCGTCCGGAATAGTGAATGTCATCAGGCCAAGGTGCTGGCAAGTGGCCCGAGAGGAGAGGCTCCTGCTACGTTTCCACTATCTTGAAGATGAGGCTGTGCGTTTCTCCTCTGATGACACAGTCTGTGTGAAATCTCCCCTGTGACCGCATTGTTTCGCCTGAGTAAAGTTTATGTCTAGTTGTGCTTGGTTGTAGTGCGGTACCAGGTGACAGCTTGTCTTTAATCTTCCTGCTCATAACATTGCAGGTGGTGCCGGTCTCGAGCTGACATGCTTGCCTTTTCTTGTTCAACCGTAGGTGCACAAACCACTTGAGCCCCTTTGAGTTCATGCTGCTGACACATTCGGTAGCTAAAAACATGTCATCTGTATCTGTGTCATTTTTCTCAGACTCTGCCATTACATTAACTTTCTTGGTTTTGCTACCTTGGCATACTTTGGCGAAATGGTTTGAAACTCCGCACACACGGCATGTCTTGCCATAGGCTGGACATTGCTCCCTGCCCCGCTTGTGGCTGTTCTCACAGTATCTGCAAGCCTGCACATCTCGCCCTCGTTTATCTTGAAAGTTGCGCTTCTCATATGCTTGTCTGTCGCGTTTACATTGTCCACCTGTGCGTGCGGGCTCTCCATCACTTTCATGCGGCTTTCAGTCAGTTCTGCTAAACGGCATATTTCAATCGCAGTCGGTAGCATTAGCTCCCGCTCACGAAGCAGACGCCTCCACGAGCCTGTCTCGAATCATTTTGTCTTTAAGCCCTCAGTATTCACAGGACGAGGCTGCTTCTCTCAATCTAGTCAGAAAAGTGTCTATTGGTTCGTCACTCTCCTGTTTGCAGCACCCAAACTTATATTTTTCATAGATCACATTCTTTGCCAGCTTAAAGTACTCCTCCAAAGCATTTAGTATGGCAGTAGGGTCTTTCTTTTGAGCCTCAGTCAGAATCACATTGTGCATGTAAATGTGGCGGCATTCGTTACCCATTAGCCTCCTCAGCGCGGCGATTTTCACTTCTTCGGACTTTTCGTTCAGGCCCGTGGCCAACATGTAGTCCTCGAACTCCATCCGTAAAACCTCCCTGTTCTTTGCCAGATAACCGGACATCTGCATGCCGGCCGGCGCTGGACTCGCATTGTTGAAGGCCATTTTAATCCTAGCAATTTCAGCTAGACCACTTCTGACACCATGTTCCTGTTCTGACTTTTATTGGATTGCCCATAATGCAATTGTGCAGCATTTTATACCCTGGCATAACACAACATGACCGCACCGTGGCGGTGTCAACACTCTAACTCTCTAGCACTTACATTGCAAGGAAATATTTGCGATAAAAAATGGGTTAAAGTCTTATTCTTTAGATTTTTGTCAAAAAAATATTGAACAGTCACTAAAAAGCGTGAAGTATCTGTTTAATACCGTGGTATGTGAATGCAGGTGAATATACTATATTTGGGGTGGGGAAGCAAGTGATGCTACAATGCAAATTTTGAGCCCAATGTTATTTGTATATGGTGGTGAAGAAAACGTAGAAATGCGTAGCATTCATTTTATTTTGGCTTTATTTTATTACAGTCTGAAGACTGGAATGAGGGCCGAAGCTGGGGAAGGGGGATTGCGGTGCGCACATCTCACCCCTAGAACACCGACACTTTTGAAATCGCTGCTCTGCCCCTGATATCAAGGCACCCGAGGGAGTAATTTTATGGTACAAATCCCCCTGAAATTCTGCTAAAGCCACTGCACCACTTATGTGACTGATATCTATGTAAAGGGTGTAATCCTATGACAGCAGAATTGCTTGCTTGTGAACATAGTATTTCATTCCAGCAGCTGCATCTGATCTGGTCTTTCTGCCTATGATCTGCGGTCACGTTTATTTCATGTGGTTTTCTCTAGTTTAACTGAGTTGTTTCTGCTTTTTCCATACAGTAGAGTTACTAGACAGGCTTCCCAGCTCCAACAGCAAAGGTCATAACAGACTGTGTTGATTCAACAGGCTTTTGTGAACACTATTGTGGAAGAGAAAACTCTGTAAACGTCAGCTGTAACCTTCGACTGATAACTGCCCTTAATGTCTACCTCAGATGGAGCTGATGATGTTACATAGGTCTGAGAGCCTGGGACAGTATGCGCCCGGTTGCATTCAGGAACCTTTTGGACTGTACATAATCAGTCATGTCACTTCTCCAATGAGGCGCAATATTGCTTACGAAACCAATGCAAATATTTCACCGATGAATAGCTCTGTCTCAACAGCAGGTGGAGACCTGATCTTGAAAAAGTGTGAGGGCTGGAACATGTTAATCATTTTGAGTCTGCTTCTCCAAATCTTTCTCATGCCAGCCTATGAGTCTTCATTCCTGTGCTGCAAATCATAATCATGGACTTACAGAGCATTGAACTTCAGAACCTGACCCCAACCATCTCAGGTCAGTATCATCAATCCAGGAGATGGATGGCAAATGTTTTAAGCCAAGTGCAAAATTTAGTCTAGATTTGCAGCAAACACTGTATATCCTACAATGGAATCCCTGTTTCATAATGCTTCTCCTGAAATGTGCTGTGTAATTGCTTTGCTACCCTAATGCAACTCTGCCCCACTCCAGTCATTCAGTCAAGGGCACAAACTGTCCTACATTAGCCTAAAAAAGGAGACATCCTCTTAGTTTTCTTGGAAGGTTCCTGTCCAAATGGCCATTAATCCCACACCAGCTTAGCTTTGGGCATTCAGCAGGAATTGGGTTTGTGCAACAGTGACTGATGCCCACAAGTGGCTTTAACTGACCCTTTGAAATTTGAGAGGAGTGTTCTTGATCTTTTCTGTGTGCATCTGTTTGGTTTGACACACATAATCCTTATTTTGCTTGTATAACTACCAAATAGTGAGAAAAACTAAACAGCTTTAGCTTGCAATAATACATAATGACAGAATTCATCTGTGACTATTGCATTACAGTGCTAGCACTGCTGTTCAGTCGGATACAAATCATTAAACTTAATGATGCCTGTTTCTTATATGATTGAACAAGGATACCTAAGCACAATTTTACGTTTGCCTGGGTTTGACTGTTGGCTTCTGTTGTTTGTTATTCCAAGCTTGCAAAACACATTGATCACTGAGAGTGGAAGCTGGTCCACTGCCAATGAGAACAAAAATAAACTGAATAATTCTTTGGTGATGCATATGTTGACCATGTTTGTCTTTATTCTGTTTTTCTGAAGGGCATTTATTGTCAGTGTAAATTCTTTATCAATTAGGAACTTGTTAAAAGACTTTATATTTAAAAAAAGGCTTCTGATTATTCACCCCATGGGTAGTATTGACTGTAGCTGTAGGGGCAACAGAAAGAAGATCAGAAAAAGCATAAAAAATGCATTTCCCAGCGTTTTAGTGGAATGACCTCATTTCATTTTGAAATGGGAACTGTTAGAAATAGAAAGGCTAGTGCTTTTCTGGAAGGGACATCAATTCCGCAGTGTTACTCTAGGCATGCCAACACATTTTCATTCCGTCTCATCATATTGTTATGCTCTAGTGACGCCCCGCCCAAATATTTATAAGCAATGCAAAGGGAGTCCTTTGGCATCCTTATTTGATGCCATTGCTAAGCAGGATTGGGGAAAGAGAATCGTCATTTCACCAATTTATTGCATTGATCCAGGATTGGAATGGGGGCTAAGGCATCAGGATTGGGGAAAGCAAATTATAATTTCATGAATTTACTGCATTGATTTATGATTAGGATATAGGTGGGGTATATATATATATTTTTCACTTCATGCATCCGGTGTGGTTGTTGGCACGCTGGTTGGTGCTCTTGCTGCACCAAAAAGAGCTTTGTGTTTTGTCCTCGGCCAGCCAGGACGGCCATATTTATGTACAGCATATAAAAAGAATTCGGAATTGACTGCGGAGATTTTTTTTATTCATTTATTTAATTTATTTATTTATTGTCATATAGTGAGGCGCAAGCTTACGGCATTCAAAAGTGACTCGAAATGACTCCTTTTTAGTCAAATAGTGACACCAAGAGCATCTGCCCAAATGTCGATACATGATGCCATGGGAGTAAGAATAGGTGGGGCAGGCATGTTTCTGGAATTCCCCATTCTTGACTTTTGTCAGAGAAAATATGCATGCTAACACTAAGGGCTCTAAATTCGTAGACCAGGCGTAGGCTCCCCCCATTCGCCGCGCCAACGGGGTATATCCAGACGTTAGTGATGCGCGGGTCAAGGTTTTTTAACACCCGCACCAACCCAACCCGACGTGACAGCTAACCCGCCCCGCTGAAACTGATTTTTAACCCGAACCCAACCCGACCCGACACAAAAAGGAGGCAAGAGAAAAAGAATACAGTGGGTCGGTGTGACATGATTTGCAGTGGAAAAAAACGATTCCTCTGTTACGGTATGGATTTAAGTGGAGCACAACATACATTTGGCTTTTGGCTGGATTTCTAAATCCAAAGTTTAGGCTCTATCTATTAATTGAACCTTACTGTGATTTCTGATCTTTGCAATCAAACGAAATACCATCTGACAAAATATTGCAAATAGGCTGTTTTATTGGAACAAAATTAACATGACAGTGGTGCACTGGCACTATCGCCTATTCTTCCATACAGAGTTGCGATATCCGGTCTACGAGGAAATTCCCCTCATATATTTATTTGAAGATTTTGGGGGGGGCTTTTAGGCTATTTTTTCAACACAGCTTTAAATACGCCTTAGGCCTAGGCGTATTTTTTCCCAAACTATGCAAAAACAAAATCGCGTCAACAGTACCAGGGTTTAAGCGATTACGGTGCGCTTCCAGGACACGGCCAGCCGAACTGAAGGTTCGCCCGCTTGTTGCGCTAGTTGCTGGGACGCAGCGGACTGCTTTGACCACCATGGAGTTTTACACGATTATTCTGTCTCATGGTATGGTAATTAATGAGAGCAAGACTAAGTTTATGACCATACATGCTCCAGCAATGATAAGTTACCTATTCATTTGGGTAATATGTGTAAAGTATGGTGTAATAGATATGTATATTTAAGAAGTGTCTTTACTGCCGATGGCAGCACACTCTCTGCTGTTAGAGAACACGTAGCTGATAAATGGGAGCACCTCAACAAGTTGATTTTATTTTTGAATACGAATCGTCATATGCCTTTCACTGTAAAGTGGCAAAAAAATGTTTTGTCTATGTGTTGTTTAGACCCACAGGTCAATGAAATTACTACTACAATATATTATTTCGATGCTGACTGCAGAACTATCATTCAATCTTTAGATTCTTAGTCTAACCGTGGAGGATTAAGCCGCGCACCATTGAGTGCGTGTACATCGAGAGCAGGAAGAGGGAGAGGTACAATTGGCATTCTATCCCGCTTAAGGTAGCGTTACATCGTTTGACAAGAGCAGACTATCTAGGCTTTATGTCTAGAGCCCTCAAGTGGCCGATAGCCTATTATACTTTTTATTTGCAATTTAATTTGCAATTAAAATATTGACCCCACTCGCGGGACTCGCGGGTTCCGAGCCAACCTGCGCATCACTACCAGGCGTATTTTGCAGTTTCGTGCCCGGTGCAGCCAGGCGCAAGTACTCCTCTGTCCTGCCTCTGTCCCTCCTGCCGGCGCAAGTGGCAAAGCGGGAAGAGAGAAGGCCTCAGTGGGTTTAACACAGCCGAATCAAATCTTCTCCAATCAAATGAGCTCCTCTCCTCACCTTTAAAATCGGAATAAAGAGGCCTCTGTCCTATATCTGCATGATGCATGAATGTTGCATTTTACTTTGCTGCTTCAGGCATGTTTTCTGCTCTGCTTACGTTTATATTAAGCATTACGAATATGAGTCAGCTGGCTAGCTAGGACATTTGCGAATTATGACAAATTATTATTATTATACGTGTATTCGCGTCTTTGCATTGACTTTGAATGTAATCAGTCCTGCAAAAAATTTGTTTCACATCCGGTTTGAATGGAGCTGAAGGGCACATACCCACATAGCCTACACACGCACTCACGCGCCCACATGCACACCTCTCTCTCTCTCTTTGATGACATCAGGACAATCAGTATAGATACTATAATTTATGTGCTGATTCAGATCGTTGCAAAAAATAGTATCTGATGTAATTATTCACTGCATTGAAATGTGCCTGACATTCTGGAAACCTGCCTGTGAGGTTTCGGTAACGTTCGCGCACTGTGCGCTGGTCAGCCAAATTACTACTGCACAGAAAGTAAACCAGGTTGGAGCTGGCGAGCTCTCTGCACATTTTCGGCGGATCCTTTATCAACGAAAATATCACTGTGTCATGATGAATATGTGACACCTACCCTACTATGCCGCCACACCCATCTTGGTGCACGTCCATCTACCAAATTGCCAAAGTGGCTGCGCATGGTCTCGCAACGCGCGAAATTACCACTGCGTGGGCTGCACCACACTGCGCCACCTGCGCTGCGCCAAGAAATTAGAGCCCTAATATATATCTCACTATTTTCAAACGAGGACCCAAATTATGGTTTATACTATGCGGTCAGGTCCATAAATATTTGGACATTTACAGTTTTATCATGATTTATATGTAGGTTAGCGAAAATTCAAGCAGGAAGACTATCTCCCTGCACAGCATAGATTCCAGCTTGTCCCTTAATTACACTGGGCTGTTATTAACCAATCTGAGTCTTACACCACGTCGCAAGTCCAATCACCTGCTTGCCGTCAACCTTTAAAGTTTGCTCTATCCCTGCAGTCATTCAGCTGTTGACCAGTGTTGATGCGCTCTGCAACCCTCTTCCTCCCCAGCATCGTCCTCTGAAAAATGCCCAGACCGAGTCCTGGACCGTCCAAGCCCGGTCCTTCCATGAGCTCTGGCTGCTGCTGTCCCGATCTGTTCAGCTCCATCCTCCGGATGCAGCTTCCGGAGCTATTGATGGCACTATTTAGATGGACTTTAAAATGGCAGTCGAGTTCAATTATTCTAGTAGTACTTTATTATTAATTAGCAAGCCCGTGGAGGTTGGGCTTCCCCACTACAGCCGGGTTCCTCCTGAGATTTCGTCCCACTGGGTAGTTTTTTCTCACCATTGTTTGAGGATTTTTCTCCTTACTGGAAGTTTTTTGCCTCATTGCTGTAGCGGGGATTAGGCTGGGCACTGCCCCTTCATTCTTTTATTTAATGTTTTCATGCAGAGTGTCTTCGCGACAGCCTCTGTGAAAAGCACTATATTCCATGAATTGAATTTAATTGTATTCTACCAGCCACATGATCAAGTCGGTAGTTCCTAACCACCACCACTAGTGTTTAGATCCCGGGGGGTATTTTATTACTCATATAGAGCATATAATCAACAGAATCATCAACAACGTTTTATAATTATTTCTTGCCGGGGTCTAAACGCCAAAGATCTTGCTCTGTATTTAATAAACATTATTATCATTTGCAAATCACCACCTTGTTCTAGTCTTTCCTGATTGAAATTCCGTAGAATATTGCAGTTGAGATTAAATAATAAATATGAGTTCTAAGAGAGGACATTCTATCATTGTTTGATGGTTGAAGCATCGGAAATTAGGTGATTGGTGTTAGAATTACAGCATTTCTGCTGCCGGATAGCTCACTAGGTTAAGGCACTGCGTTGCAGTGCAGAAGTGACTATCACGTCGCGGGTTTGAGCCCCGGTCGTACCAACCGGCAGTGGTCGGCAGCTTTTTCAGAGTAGCGGACAATTGGCTATAGCCCTACAGGGTTTCAAATTGGAAAGGGACTGTCGGAAATGGGAAATAAATAAACAGCTTTGTTCGTTGCTCAGCGCCTGCTGTTGGCCAGACGAGCGCTCGCAGGAGGACTCTAAGCCTGGTCATGTCCGGGTATTCTCCGCCCTCGCTCAGAACTTGCGAACATTCAACCAATGAGAATATAAGAAGCGGTGGCTGACAGGCACGTGCTTCGAAGGAGAGCCATGAAATGTCTTCACTCTCCTGAGTTGGCAAAAAGAGGTCGCAAATGAGCAAGCCTTGTACATAGTTCACCAATTGGGCATTCCAGATTTGGGTGGGATTGGAGATGCTACATTTAAAAAAAAAAAAAAGAATTACAGCATTTCTTTTAAAGAGTTCCTCTTTTTTTGCGTTGTAGAAAATGAAAGTGATGAAAATTGTGCCTCTGTCCAAATATTATGGACCAAACTGTAGGCACTGATGTCAGTAGCGACACTACATAATGAGGAGAGCAGGGGAGCTGCATTGTAATAAAATGGGCCAAAGGGTTTTCATGAACCATGAAATCACGGTTCTATGAGTGCTCACTTTTCAGTATTTACATGAGTAACAGTCTGGCAGTAAGCCTAAAGGGGAAATGATCAAGAATCCATCAAGTTCTTTTTACTGCTATACCATAATTTTTTGTCAATCTGTTCTTCTACATACAGAAATTAAAATGTACATTATTCTCAGGTGCATTTAACTGTTCCATCAGTTCCAGAGCATGATCTTAATCACTTTTGTTGGAAGGGAAGTTCTCCATTTCCTCGCTTCATAACTGATGATAGACTGTACTGGGTCTAGTGCTGGAAAGACAATTATTTAATGTTATCTGATTAATGAATTTTGGCAAAGTTGATTTAATTTCTCTGCTTTCATTGTAGCGCACATAACTATATTCAAAGCATTGCGCTTTCTCATGTACTTCTGTAAAACAACACTACTGTTTTTTGTTCACTGGTGGTTGGATCATCTCTTGTTTTGTTGAACTTATGTCCTTTCTGAAAATGGATATTGCCATCTGGAATGGCACTAGCAGCCACTCGTCAGGCTTTTTTTTTGTGCGCTAGCATCCTGACCTTAATGAAGAGCAACTTTGTTTTGACTTTAACTACGCTTTTCACTTTAGACTTTCATTCCCTTTAATTGGCACTCATTAACTTGCTTCACTGATATTATAATCCTTTTGGCCCTCTTAGGCAAACAGCATCTGTTCAACTTCCAAATTAAAAACCATTCAAAAGCTTGGTTTCTCACCTCACAGCGCTGTCTTAAAGGGGCCAGTCTAAGTTATTTACATTTATAACTTTCCCAGAAAAATGTGAAGCAACACATAAATATGCATTAGGAAAAAATCTTATGTTGGTCTTACAATAAAGAATCGTCTTGTATTAAATACTGAATAAATCTTCATTGATTGTGTTTGCATCTCTTGATTGATTCTACATACCAGATTGGTTCTTGTTCCACTGTTTTTGTGAACTTATAGGGAACCAACCTGGCTGTCTCAGAAATAGTAATAGCCTTCCATGAAGTTTAATTTTTCATGGTATAAATGGGTAATACGCTGGCAAGATCACGTTCAGAGGTGTTATACAACTCAAAATAATGGGCCAACTTCCTGAAAAATGTGGTGCATTATCAGTCCATCAGTCCTGTGTCTGTAATGTATATCATAACAGTGGCTTGTTGGCAATACTTTAATAAACCTTGGTCTGTCAACACCATTCGCCGCTGCATCCATAGATACAAGTTTAAACTGCACTATGCAAAACCAAAGCCGAACATCAACTCAATCTAGAGGTGCCATTGACCTCTAATGGTTTGGCGTCTTCTGAGATGGACAGTCACACAATGGAAGTAAGTTTTGTGGTCTTACAAGTCAATATTTGAAGTGGTTTTAGCAAAAACAGCTGCTGGACCGAAACACATCAAGTGAATCCCAAGTGTCAGGTTCAAAAGCCAGCACCTGTCACAGTATAGGGATGTGTTTGTGTTCATGGCATGGGTAACATGCATATTTTTGAGTAAGATATGTTCAAATATTGGAGCAGCATATGCTGCTTCATCTTTCTGAGGGCTGTGTTTGGATTTCAGCTCCAAACCATTGCGTGCCCAGATTACAAGTGCATGACTGCATAAACAGTGCATGCTGGTGCTAAACCGGTCTGCCTGCAGTCCTGATATGTCCCTGATTCAGAATGAATGGTGCATTATGTTGCAAAATACATTGCTATGAAGGCCTTGCACAAGTACACTGCTGAAGACCTGCATAATAGAGGAATAAGGACCATTTGAATGCATAATTAATTAAATAAATGTGTGTTATGCTGTAAAAGTAGGTTTTCTCATGTCTGTTTCCATCCTATTGCACCAGTGAAATTCATTAAATCTACTTGTTAGCAGTAAAACGACTAAATCTCTGTATGCTACTCTACCAAACAATGGCCTACAAGTCATGACCGCCTTGTTATACTTGCTTCTCTACTTATCTTTTGGAACCCATTTCCAGTCTTTCCCCTAGAATCATTTTCAGCAGCGGTGCTACTGTGTCCGTCTCCATGAGGATGCGACGTCGACCCGTATTCATGGACGTGAAAATAGTTTCAAATTAAATGACCTTGGAGTCCTTATAGACAGGACGTTAAAGCGTTTGTATTTTGTCTCAATTTACAGCTTTTGGCATTTATCTGAAGAAAATAAAAATAATTAATGTCACAACACAGAAATTTACTCACACCTTCTATTTATTTACAGACCAGAAGACTAATTTACACAGCCTACATCCAGCCAGTGAACTTTTAATTTTTCTGGGCTTTTTGTAAAAAAGCTCCAGAGCTTGTCGATAGTTGAACTCAGCAGTAGGGGGGACATTGCTGCTCACACGCACCATTGCTCTTGACAAGTTGCAATGCTGCAACCTGATCTTAAACAGCCTCAACACAGGAGCAGCCATAATTGCAATTTTATGTCATCCTTCAGAAACACCCAAAACAGCACTCATCATTTTGACTTCCAGCAGTTACGACTACCAACCCCAGGCAACGTTGCCATAAAAACTATATTTGTGACAAAACTATTCATAGCTTTTGGCTTTTTAAGCATTACATTTAAGCATAAAAACATCAATTTCAATACCTGGTTATTAAAGATGTTGGACAGCACTTGCTTAAAGTATTTTTAATGTTACGAAGAGTAAAAGCGGACGCGTTTCGGCTCACAGGCCTTCCTTTGCGTATACCTGGAAGGCCTGTGAGCCCGATCGCGTCCGCTTTTACTCTTCGTAACATTAAAAATACTTTAAGCAAGTGCTGTCCAACGTCTTTAATTTTTTACAAATTTTCCTTTTGGATTCAGCACTTTATATGCGAGTTGGAGGGCATCCCGTTTGTTTTTGCAATACCTGGTTATTACAAATCAGATCTCTCAAATGTAAGGCCTCGATTAAACATACTGTGTTTATTGGCACAGAATGACTCAGGTAGTAAATTCATTTGGCAATAATTTTTATCTCGCAAATGGAAGAGTATGTTGGGATCCTGCATTTCAGCCATGCTTTTGTCTAGCCCCATGTTTAAGTTCTGTGCCTGGCTTGCCATGTATGCCTTTTGTGTTTTAGTGACCACTGCCTGCCTCTGACCATCCCTAGGATTATGTATTGTGTTTTGGTTGTTTGATTTCATGTTTTATTATTTTTCTTGTTTTGTTATTATTTACGTCTTTGCCATGTTTCATAGCCTTGCCATGTTTCATAGTCTTGTTTTTGGTTCTAGTCCTGCACTTCGTTTTCCCCTGTCTTGTCTGGTGTAGGTCTTTGCCCACGGTCCCTTGTCTGACGTGCCACTCATTCGGGTGATTTCCTGGTTTCTGGGATTTCAATCTTTCTTCATATCTCGTTTTCTTCCTTCCTCTCTCTTTATGCTATCTACTAACCCTACTAACAGTTTATTGTTTTCGATAATTACTAACCCCGATTAACATTGTATATTCATACTAACTGACTAACTTGCACTCGGGATTGTATAGCTGCACATACTAATAGACTAACGATCTCTCAGCATTCGCCCAATCTGTATCTCCGCCCTCCTTGCCTATCACTAATTATCTCTACTGCAGTTTCCATTTATATCTCAGGCTTTCTCTTTTCTTTAGACTATACACTTTAGTACTCCTTAACCGGAGCTGTTATTCGTTCATAGGAATGTCTCGTTATCCCTGTCTGCGTTTCGGCATTCGCCAAATTCATGTAATTAGTTTTCCTCATGTGTCACTCCCATGTCATTGATTACACCTGTTTACCCTAGTCATGTGTTCACCCCGGATGTGTATATAAGGTGTCTGCACTTTTAGTTCCTTGTCAGATCGTCTTTACTCCTTTGTCTTGTGCTACGTTCCTCGCCTTGCTCACTGTGATATTTTCTTTCTGACTGGATTGCCCGACACTTGTTTTTTGGTTTGCCCTTTTGGATCTGATTGCCTTCGTGAGTTTTGACCTATTTTTGCCCGACCACGTCTATTGTCTTTGCTGCCCTGGTATTTGGATTCGGACTGTTTACGGCTTATGAGTTTGTCTCTCCACCTAACCCACGCCTGTGTACCGAACCATTTTTGCCTGACCTTGAGTTTTGTTATTGGTGCCCTGGTTACAGTTTTGGACTTTGCCCTTTGGATTCTGTTTGTGGATTGTGGACATTGTACTGTTGCCAGCTCTGTTGGGGGGTTTCCCCCTTCAGAAATAAAGCCTCCATTTTGCATTTATCTGGTTTTCGCTCTTGGCTCATTTCGTAAAACCTCACATTACGATCTGACCATGACGGAGCCAGCGTCAGACCAGTCTCTGCAGGAGGCAGTGCACCAGCAGGGCACTCAGTTGGAGCTTCAGGAACGTCAGCTCCGTGCTCTGATGCAGCACATGCAAACCATGAGCCTCCAGATGGCGGACCTCACTCGCTCAGTACAGGAGGCGCAGCAACTACAGTCACCCCAGCCTACCGCCTATACTCCTCCTGCTCCCGCTTCCGCTCCGCCCCTACCCAGCTGCGAGCCACGTCTACCACCGCCGGAGAGGTACGACGGGAACCCGGGAGCATGTCGGGCGTTTCTCACCCAGTGCGAGCTCATCTTCAGCCTGCAGCCTTCGTCCTTCCCCACCGAAAGAGCGCGAGTTGCTTTCATTATCACGCAACTGACGGGAAGAGCTAAGCAGTGGGCTACAGCGGCTTGGGAAGCTGATCTCCCCTGTGTACAGACTTTTCGTCTACTGGGTGAAGAGATGAGGCGGATCTTTGATCGCACCAAGTTGGGTCACGAGGCAGGACGAGAGATCCTGCACATGCGACAAGGTGGGCGTCCCGTAGCCGACTACGCCATTGATTTTCAGACGTTGGCCACCAACAGCAGATGGGGACAGAGAGCTCTGTACGATGCCTTCTTCGACGGATTATCGGAAGCACTTAAGGATGAGCTAGTGTCGCGGGATTTACCGGAGAACTTGGACGACCTTGTCGACCTGGCTATTCGCGTGGATTCGCGATTGGAGGAGCGCCGACGCCTCGCTTCCCGCAGACGACCATATCCAGCTCCCCAGAGTACTCCGCCTCGATCACCCCCTACTGGCAGCCGCTCCCCTGAGCCTGAGCCCATGCAATTGGGACGTACGCGCATTCCTGTGGAGGAGAGGGATCGCCGCCGCCGTGATGGGGCCTGCTTTTACTGTGGCAAGGGAGGACACCTTATCGCTCAGTGCCCTAACAGGGAAAAGAAAAAGAAGAGAAGAGGTCCTCCTGGTGCCCGCATAGCGACAGTAATAGGGGTGACGCCGGGACAGGAAACTAACAATCGCACATGTGTTCCTGTAACTTTGGAATGGGGGGGCGAGAGCAGATCCACCGAGGCTCTCGTGGACACCGGAGCGGAGGAAAACTTAATTGATGTGGAGCTGGCCCGGAAATGGGGCGTTCCCACAGAGAAGATCTTCCCTGATCGAGTGGCTAATTCGCTCAGCGGCCAGAGGATCGGCCAAATAACCCATACGACCAGCCCCGTCAAACTCAAGGTGTCAGGAAACCACCACGAAACCATTCAGTTCCTCCTGTTACACTCTCCCCATGCTCCTATCGTCCTGGGCCATCCATGGATGGCCAAACACCTACCAGAGATCGACTGGCGCAAGAATGAAATTAAGGGATGGAGCCCCAACTGCTCCCTGACATGCCTCCGCAACGCCCTCGACCCTCTACACAACCCATCTCCTCCGGAGATTCCAGACCTGGAAAAGGTTCCTCTTGAATTCCATGACCTCAAGGAGGTTTTCTCAAAGTCTCGGGCCACCAGCTTACCACCTCACCGACCCTATGACTGCACCATAAACCTGAAGCCAGGTACTATGCCCCCTAGAGGCCGACTCTACTCACTCTCCAGACCAGAAAACCAAGCCATGGAGAAGTATCTCTCAGAGTCTCTCGCTGCTGGCCTTATACGCCCGTCATCATCCCCTGCTGGTGCGGGTTTTTTCTTCGTAGCCAAGAAGGATGGATCATTAAGACCCTGTATTGATTACCGGGGCCTCAACGAGATAACTATTAAGAACCGCTACCCACTTCCCCTCATGAACACCGCTTTTGATCTCCTGCAAGGAGCCAAGATCTTCACTAAGCTCGACCTCCGGAATGCATACCACTTAGTGCGAATCAGAGAGGGGGACGAATGGAAGACCGCCTTTAACACTCCCACGGGGCACTGGGAATATTTGGTTCTTCCTTTCGGGCTTACCAACGCTCCAGCAGTGTTTCAAAACCTCGTCAATGACGTCTTAAGAGACATGTTAAACAAGTTTGTTTTTGTCTATCTTGACGATATTCTGATTTTTTCTGAATCCCAGGAGGACCATGTTCAGCATGTTCGTCAAGTGCTCCGTCGCCTCTTGGAGAACCGCCTTTTCGTAAAGGCCGAGAAGTGTGAGTTTTTTGTTGAAACCACCACCTTTTTGGGTTACATTATTTCTCCTGGCACCATTCGCATGGACCCAGTAAAGGTGGAGGCAGTTACCAAGTGGCCCCGACCAGAGGACCGTAAGTCACTCCAACGTTTCCTAGGATTTGCCAACTTCTACCGGCGGTTCATCAGGAACTATAGTTCTGTTGCGGCTCCTCTTACTGCTCTCACCTCCTCCAAATTCAAGTTTCGTTGGTCGGAGAAAGCAGAGGACGCCTTTAAAGAATTAAAGACCAGATTCACATCTGCACCCATCCTCACTATTCCCAACCCAGAGCTCCAGTTCATCGTCGAGGTGGACGCCTCCAATATTGGAGCTGGAGCCATTCTGTCTCAGAGGTCCACGGAGGATGGGAAAATCCATCCATGTGCCTTCTTCTCTCGTCGCCTCAGCTCAGCGGAGAGAAATTACGACATCGGCAACCGGGAGCTGTTGGCGGTGAAGTTGGCCTTGGAAGAATGGAGGCAATGGCTGGAAGGATCCAAGGTTCCCTTTATTGTCTGGACTGACCACAAGAATTTGGAGTACCTGCAGACAGCCAAAAGACTCAATCCGCGGCAAGCCAGGTGGGCGTTATTCTTCTCCCGCTTTAACTTCCACATTGCCTACCGACCTGGAAGTAAGAATGTGAAGCCTGATGCCCTATCCCGATGTTTTGAGATCCAGGAGGAGGAACTTAACAAGGATACTATCCTCCCTAAGGAAGCGTTTTTCAATGCCATATGTTTTGACATAGAGAGAGAGGTTAAGAATGCCCAGACCAATGCTGCTACCCCTAGTGCGTGTCCCACTAACTGCTTATTTGTTCCAGCTGCCCTGCGCCCCAAGGTCCTGGAATGGGGACACGCATCTAGACTGTCCTGCCACCCTGGGATTCGCCGCACTAAGAGCTTCATCCTCCAGAGGTTTTGGTGGCCAGAACTTAGCCAAGATGTCCAGGGTTTCGTTACAGCTTGCTCGGTCTGTGCCCAGGCTAAGTCCTCTCACCAACCACCACAAGGTTTACTCCAGCCCCTTCCGACACCACATCGTCCCTGGTCCCACATTGCACTTGACTTCATCACAGGTCTTCCCCCATCCAACCACCACACCACCATTCTCACTATTGTTGACAGATTTTCCAAAGCCGTTCACTTAGTTCCCCTCACTAAACTTCCCTCCGCTCAAGACACCACCAATCTGGTCATTCAACATGTCATTAGGCTTCATGGCATACCCACCGACATCACTTCTGATCGTGGTCCCCAGTTCACAGCACTTTTTTGGAAAGCGTTTTTTAAAGCCCTAGGCACGTCAGTCAGTTTATCCTCAGGTTTCCATCCCCAGACCAATGGCCAGACCGAGCGAGCTAACCAATGTGTGGAAAGTGTTCTGCGTTGTCTCTGCATTAGGAACCCCTCCTCCTGGAGTTATCAGTTGCCATGGGTAGAGTACGCCTTGAACAGCCACACCTCTGCTGCCTCCGGCGTCTCCCCCTTCAAGGCCTGCCTGGGCTACCAGCCTCCGTTGTTCCCGTCCCAGGAGGAGGAGGTAGCTGTTCCATCTGCCAGCGAGTTCGTCCGTAGGTGCAGACGCACCTGGGTCACCACCCGCCAGGTCCTGCTCAGATCGGTCGCCCGGATGAAGGAACTGGCCGACAAGAAACGCACAGCGGCTCCGGCGTACCGACCTGGGCAACGGGTCTGGCTGTCTTCTAGGGACATCCCCCTCAGAGGTAACGGGGGTAAGCTTTTCCCCAAATACCTGGGCCCTTTCACTATCGAGAGGGTCCTTAGTCCCACTGCCATTCGCCTCCGTCTCCCCCTATCCATGCGACGTATACACCCAACTTTCCATGTGTCACAAGTAAAACCTGCTGTAACCCACCACCTGTCCTCTGGACCTGATCCCCCTCCACCCGCCCGGATCATCGACGGAGGCGAAGCCTACACGGTCCGTGCCCTCCTGGACTCTCGTCGACGAGGCAGAGGTCTACAGTACCTCGTCGACTGGGAGGGTTACGGACCAGAACACCGCAGTTGGGTTCCTGCCCGACACATTCTGGATAAGACTTTAATAAGAGACTATCATGCTGCATCACGTTATTCGAGGTGAACGCCAGGAGGCGTTCGTTGGGGGGGGGGTTCTGTTGGGATCCTGCATTTCAGCCATGCTTTTGTCTAGCCCCATGTTTAAGTTCTGTGCCTGGCTTGCCATGTATGCCTTTTGTGTTTTAGTGACCACTGCCTGCCTCTGACCATCCCTAGGATTATGTATTGTGTTTTGGTTGTTTGATTTCATGTTTTATTATTTTTCTTGTTTTGTTATTATTTACGTCTTTGCCATGTTTCATAGCCTTGCCATGTTTCATAGTCTTGTTTTTGGTTCTAGTCCTGCACTTCGTTTTCCCCTGTCTTGTCTGGTGTAGGTCTTTGCCCACGGTCCCTTGTCTGACGTGCCACTCATTCGGGTGATTTCCTGGTTTCTGGGATTTCAATCTTTCTTCATATCTCGTTTTCTTCCTTCCTCTCTCTTTATGCTATCTACTAACCCTACTAACAGTTTATTGTTTTCGATAATTACTAACCCCGATTAACATTGTATATTCATACTAACTGACTAACTTGCACTCGGGATTGTATAGCTGCACATACTAATAGACTAATGATCTCTCAGCATTCGCCCAATCTGTATCTCCGCCCTCCTTGCCTATCACTAATTATCTCTACTGCAGTTTCCATTTATATCTCAGGCTTTCTCTTTTCTTTAGACTATACACTTTAGTACTCCTTAACCGGAGCTGTTATTCGTTCATAGGAATGTCTCGTTATCCCTGTCTGCGTTTCGGCATTCGCCAAATTCATGTAATTAGTTTTCCTCATGTGTCACTCCCATGTCATTGATTACACCTGTTTACCCTAGTCATGTGTTCACCCCGGATGTGTATATAAGGTGTCTGCACTTTTAGTTCCTTGTCAGATCGTCTTTACTCCTTTGTCTTGTGCTACGTTCCTCGCCTTGCTCACTGTGATATTTTCTTTCTGACTGGATTGCCCGACACTTGTTTTTTGGTTTGCCCTTTTGGATCTGATTGCCTTCGTGAGTTTTGACCTATTTTTGCCCGACCACGTCTATTGTCTTTGCTGCCCTGGTATTTGGATTCGGACTGTTTACGGCTTATGAGTTTGTCTCTCCACCTAACCCACGCCTGTGTACCGAACCATTTTTGCCTGACCTTGAGTTTTGTTATTGGTGCCCTGGTTACAGTTTTGGACTTTGCCCTTTGGATTCTGTTTGTGGATTGTGGACATTGTACTGTTGCCAGCTCTGTTGGGGGGTTTCCCCCTTCAGAAATAAAGCCTCCATTTTGCATTTATCTGGTTTTCGCTCTTGGCTCATTTCGTAAAACCTCACATTGTAGTGCAGTTAAAATAAGCTATGGTTAAAATGAGAGAGAAAAACAGAAGTTTTCACTTCTTAATGACAGACACCTCTTGCAGTTTACCTCCCCAATTAGAAACAGTTGCTCAGACTGATTGGTGGAACCGACGAGGATCTAATTTATTTTTGAAAGCCTTGTTATTCATTACACTATGAAAATATACGGCGTTTACTTCCGCACATCAATGACAATGGAAACTATCAATCGCCTACGTCTTTATAATTTCTGGATTCGCGTAAATTAGTTTGCGAGGCTCATTGAGCAATAAGCCACGAGAATCCATTCTATAGTCTGGATGTAGTGACAGCTAAAGTGCGTTGTTAGGTACGCTGCACAGCTGAGTGATAACGAAAATAATTTCTGCGAGGTCAGTGAACCTTTCAGATTTTTTGCAGATTTTCATCCTCAATCGCATCAATCACATCAATTATATCAACATAGTCATCAGGCAATCGCTTTGTAATTAGCATTAATCATTACATGTCATGCATTGGTGGTGGTTGTTCAGTTTATAAACTGTTTGATTGTTAATCAGGGAAACCTTATCGCAAACATTTTAAGAGCAATTATGCGGGATGTTACTGAAGGCCTTCCTGACATCTGACGGCACCACCACTGCTAATATGGCAAAAGACTGTTGGCTTGTGAAGCTGTTGCATTTATTCACTGACAGACTGAACATTTTCTGTCAACTTACTGCTAATCTTTCTGAATCGCTGCTGCTCCGTTTGCTATCACCGTCACTTTCTCCTCCCGCTAACTGCCCTAAAGAGCTACGCTGTCACATTCACGTTACGTTACCTGCGCTACTCGCTATATAGACCGTGTATGAGCTTGAACATTACCTTTTACATTGATGTCCTAAGAGGGCCCGACAGGATATGATGCACTCGTTGATGACTCAAAACAAGACCAAATTAACTTTGTGTGTTGTTGCGCTCACACAGTGCAAGTAGCGCATTGATATTAACCACCATAGCATATCTGCTACATAAAATGAAAGGGTTAACAGCCTGGACACCCTGCTGGTTTTGTTTCTTATTGCCAAATAAACATTTGAGAATACCTTGAATGGTCCGTCAAGTTAAATTTTAAAATAAAATAAAAAATTTTTAATTAAAAAATGAGATTTTGTTTTAAACTATTTTTCCTTAATATTGGCCCATAATCCACATATTTGCCTAGGGAAATGATTTTTACACAATTGGAAATGGGTTTGGTTAATACAGGGTTAATTATCATCTGAAATTTCAGCAGCGGTGCTCGTAATCCAGCAGCGGAATGAACGTGGGGGAAACACTGCATTTCTGTCAACACATATTGGTGTCCTCTGTATTAATTTTCTTTCAACAATCTAAATATAAAGAATGCATTGAATGTTAATTTGCACAGAAACACTTATCAAACCCATAAAGTATTATATTACTTAGCCCCTTTGCGCAGATATAGATGCTGGCATCCGTTAAATCCAAAATTTACTTCTTAAATAATTCTGTAATTGCATTTCCAAATGTCTTGCTTTGCTGGAATAATTTTCCAGAGTCTCAGTGACACAGATATAGAGTTATAAAGCCCAAGGCTGATGCATAAAAGGTAAAAATGTCATTATCTGTATTCTGTGCAAAGGGGTTAAAAGAAATACTGCACAACGCGAACTGATACATTCATCTAAGTGAATGGCAGTATATAGCCATCACAATCAAATATGAATCTTAAACTTCAGTGCACTATTAATCAGGAATTGTAACTTGGAATCAGGTTGCTGTGGAATTACCTACATAAGGAGAAGAGGTGTGCTAGCTACAATTCCCAGCTAAGCCAGCAGATTAGAGCAGATAAAAAATGAGTGACCTTTGGTGTGGTATATGGAGTGAGTGCTTCCGAAGGGCAATGACTTCAGTGCAACCTACTTATGCCATTTCATCACTGGTGAGCCGAGGCTAAAAATCAGAAAGCCTTCATCATGGAGAAAACAAGAAACTATCAGAGAAGGATCAGAGGGCAAGAACTGGCCTTTGAAGAGAAATGAGATACCGGCGATGGGGGTGAGAGGGGGTGGCGGTGTGGAACGAGTCTGGGCATTGGCGTACCAACACGAGTGTTTTTAGGTCAATATGATTCGTGTATGCCACTCAAACTCCAGACAGTGTTAGACAGATGGATAAGGACAGGGAGAGGGATGGACCCTGTGTTTTTGTGATTGAAAATTTGTGTGCTCAGCTGCTAATGTAAAGTATTTTAAAAGCTAAGAAATGGACCAATTTTCTCACATGCGCTAGGTCTGACAAACCACATGCAGACAGACAGCTGCATCCAATTGGTTACGAGTTGCAAGGACTTATCGGTCATCTCTTGCCGACACTACTCGCTACTGGGCAGATATTTGGAGGTCAAGGGCGCAGTTCCATTTCTGGGCGGGTGCTTGAAGTACAAGTAAAATAAATAGCACCATCGGGAGTGTTATCTATGAATTCATCAGGAGGTGCCAAAAAATACCACTGCCCAAAATGGACAGTGTGTGTGCCGATTGTGGGGAATGGAATAATGTGTCACGTCATTAAAGGTATTAAATATAAATAACGTGTCATGATTGTATCATGTGTCATTGTATTATAGTAAATGTAAAATTAGTTTTATTACCTGCGGGCATGCATTTGGTATTGTTAATAACGACTGTAAGCACATGATTGAAGAATACTGACATGTCATATTAGAAACAAGTCAGGTTTACCTGTCAGGAGTCCTTGTCAGGACAATTGTAATGGATGTATGTATGTATTGTTTCTCAGAAATGAGTGAATATGTCTCAGTTGTATCAATGAATAATCAAAAAGAGTTTATGTTGGTAAGACAGAAAACATACTTAAAGGCAATGTAAACGCAACCCTCAAAATTTTGGTTTATATTTGCTCAGGACCTGAGAAGTCCAATTTGAGTTCTTAAGTGACCATTGGGGTCACAATGTGTACTTTGATACACATGAATGATCATCATGTATCTCAACAATGTGAGCTGGACTCTCATCAATCCATATTGAGTACAACATATGGGATTAGGAGTTGTGCAAGTATAGTGGGTAACACTTTATAATGAGTGCACATTACTAAGTGTTAGTTAAGCATTCATAAAAACTGAATTCATCCTGTATAAAGCATTGTTGTCATCTTAATACTCATTAGTATGTAGTTTATAAACAGCTGTAAATGTCTTACTCAACACATCATTAATAAGAATGTTTGTTATGGATTGGTAAATACTGAATTCATAATTTATAAATCATGTTTTTAACATGAATACTCGTTGGTAAGTAGCTTATAATCAGTTATTTTTTTCTCTTCATTAGTAAGCTCATCAATAACATGCTTAATTATTGCTTTTTTCAAACTTTAAATTTATTAATGCTTAACTAATGCTTAATAATGTGTACTCAATATAAAGTGTTACCGTATAGTGCTTGAAATGAAGGAGGGGTTGTCTTCCCTATATAAAGGCATGATAAAAACCACACACACACACACAAAAAAAAAACATTTTTAAGTGTCGTAATGCCACTGAACCACGGAACAGGGCCCTGGGTATGCTAGAGGCGGGAGTAAGTGCCCGGCAAGTGGCTCACCGTTTTGGGTGTAGTACGTCCAGCATCAGTACGTTTTGGGTGTAGTACGTCCAACTGGGACGAGCTCTTTCATCAAGAGTACCCAGACCTCAAATCAGGCAGCAACTCCAGAATGCACTACAGGCAGAGTGGCGACAACTTCCCCCAGACAACCTAAGATGCTTAGTCAGTTCCATGAGGAGACGTTGAACTGCCTGTGTGGATGTTCGCAGGGGTACCACCTGATACTGACTGTTCTTTTGAGTACATTTTTAAATCTGTGTTCCGTTCAGCCTTATTGTGATTTTTCATTTTCAGCTTGTGCTCGTTATGTTTAATTAATCTGTTTATTATTGTCCAAATTGGCTCATTAACACGTATAATTTATCAAAGTCAACCCACCCAACATATTTGAATTGTTGAAATAAGAAAATTATTTGAATCCAAACTGGTGTTGCGTTTTCATTGCCTGAGTATATTTAATGTAATATTTTTACTCTGTTATATTAGTGGTAACGTCTCACTGACATCCAGATGATGGGAATCATTAAGTGTTCGTGTGTCTGTATAGTACAGGACATAACTGGCTAATACCCCATATGCTGCTCATCTCTGCAGTGGCATGAGGTGTCCAGACAGTATATAGCCCATGTTACTTGAACATTATGTAGTACACAAAAATGCAATTTTCAGCACGGCTATTGTTGCCTGAGTGAACACCCTGCATGCATTTGATATTTTTAAAAGGCAATAATGCACCAAAAAAAGTTTCTCTAATATAACAGAAATTGCAAATTCTAAAATACTGTCCACAGAATAATGGTGAGCACTTTAACAAAAGTCAGCAAAGTCGGTTGGGCTACATATTATGCACTTGTCTCTTGTTCGTGCTCGAGAGCCCTCCTGACTCAAGGTAGCAGTACTGGTATTGATCTGAGCCAGCCTTTTTTGACTGATCGCAGCTCTTCAAATCATGCCTACTTATGGCAATCGCATAAAGCGCGCATGTGTTTTAATATGCTTCGAAGTACCACTCCCACTGACAGACTGTGGATGAGGTCCTTTGGGCCCTACGCACACAGGCCATCACAACCACATCTGCGCTTTATCAGTGGGAGTGGTTATTCTGTGTTTGTTTATACATACACAAGCGGCATGTCATAGCCAGAAGTTGGAGAGTGCTATGGAGACTGGAGACTCCTCAAAAAAGCCTGGCACAACTTCAGTACCAATACTGCCATCCTATGTCAGGGCTCTGGTGGAAAGCGGCACACTTCATTGCTCTAGCTGCAGACTGAAACATGTTCGCGATGTCACCTGAGTATTTATTACCTACTGCAAAATTAAATATCTTGTTGGCTTGCTTTTTAAGTGTGCTCAATGTAACTTGCCTCTAAAATACCATTTCAGAATTTAAAAAAACAATTTCACTTTATAATAACAGTACGGATGATAAATTGCAATATAAGGCCAGGCAATTGAAGCTCTGATTACTAAAACCCCACAAGTCAAGTCAAGTCAAGTGTGACTTATGGGGTCTTAGTAATAGGTGCTTCAATTGTGATTTTGTGGCAATGAGGAGATTGTTTTGACTGCTTTGATCTCGGATGCCCTCGACCCTCTGAGAGAGATTTCTCAACACTCCTCGTCTGTTCAGTTTTGAACACGTTTTGACCATAAATGCATCTCTGTCTCTGGCCAAATATGTGTTCTCTGTCAAACAAGGCAAATATTGACTCAACTACATCTTAATTAGGGTATAGCTGACAGTGAGAAGTAGCTGATAAGCTCCACACTTAATTTACATTATTATCAATCCTGAATTTATTCCTGCAGTAATAAATGTTGATGATGCAGTGAAACACGAAAGAATCACAGTCCATCATTGGTAACACTTTACAATAAGGGTACAACAATTAACATTAGTTAATGCAGTAATAAGCATTTCTTAACAGCTAATTAACTTTCACCAATGTATCTGGTAATTATTTAAAAATGATGTTCACATCAACTAAGGTATTAATTTATGCATTATGGTTTAACAGTTTGAAGTGCTGCATAAGGGATACTTAAGGGATGTTTTCAATTTCGCAATAAGGGAAACACAGAAAATGAATAAATGGTCGATTATGGTTGCATAATGCTTATTCAGCTATCTAACGCATTAGTTGCCTGCTAAATAACTGATAATTCATGAACTAATGTTAATTGTTATACCCTTATTGTAAAGTGTTGTCATATTATTGAGTACAAATGAAAACGCACCACTCACGAAATCTGGAATAGCTCCACGGATTGATATGTGAAGTATATACGTTTGATGCATTTGAGATAATGAATGATTTAAGAAGACATGTAAACATCATTCAATTTCATTCACGATAATGTTAATGCGCGAGAGAGGTTTAACTGGTGTAGGGGTCAAACAGGAAAGTCAATAACGGGTGTGACCGCCATTAGCATTGACACATGCGGTGCATCGTCGTAGCATGGAGTTGATCAGTCTCTGGATAGTGTTCTGAGGGATAGCATTCCACTCCTGAACAAGGGCAACCTCAAGTTCTCGGATGTTGTCCATCTGGCGTCGACGTGAAAGACGTCGTCCAATTTCATCACATAAGTGCTCGATAGGGGAGAGGTCGGGTGACAGAGCTGGCCACTGAAGCACGGGGATGTTCTGCTGTGCAAGGTACTGCATGGACACCCTTGCAGTGTGTGCCCTAGCGTTGTCCTGTTGGAACGTGTGGACATCGTGGTGTTGGTTGAAGATCGGCACAACATGGTTCTGCAGCACCTGGTCCCGGGAGTAGACGCCGCTCACCCTTCCTCTGCAGATATGGAGAGGGGTTCTGTGACAGTAGCTTATTCCACCCCACACCATAACGCTGCCACCACCCCAACGTCCGTTTGAACGACACAATCGGTGTCATAACGTTCACCACATCTCCGCCAAACACGTATGCAGTCATCTGCGCTCCTTAAGTGAAATCGTGACTCGTCAGAAAAGATGACGCCGTGCCATTGTCGTAGTCGCCAAGTCTGGTGCCTGTTTGCCCACTATAGACGCTGGTTTCGGTGACGATCCGTCAATATGGGGCCGAAATAAGGACGTCGTGCACGCAGGCCTGCAGCTTGGAGACGGTTCCGTACGGTGTTGGGGTGAATGAATCCACGTCGTCCTAGGACTTGAGCAGCCGTTCTTGTCGCTGGTAGTGTTCGGTCTCGGACATGATCCCATACGATCTGACGGTCCTGATGTGCCATTGTCACACGTTGTTGACCCGGTCGAGAACGGTCCCGAGTGCTCCCCGTTTGTAGAAACCTTTGATAGAGTCTTGCGATCGTTGTGTGTGCGCAGTGTAGTCGTCTGGCAATTTCCCTGGTGCTGGCGCCAATTTGAAGCATGCCTATGGTACGTTCCCGTTCAGGGGCTGTAAGTCGCGGCATAGTGTCGACGTTTCACAAGTGTCAGTGAAGAAGTGAAATTTTATTCGGATTCACATGCTTTTAAAGGCAATGTGTGCACAAATTCAGAGTGAAATTCACTTTTCCCATTGTGTGCGTGCAAGATGTCGCGTTTTTGTTGCCTAGCGTTACAGTTAACTTGAAATTCTCGCATTTCTTGCACCTGGCATGTCGGTTGACATCACTGTAGTGTTGTTGTTGAATAAAAATTATATTGAAGTTCATTTGAACTTAAATATTGACTTTTTTCAAGTGGTGCGTTTTCATTTGTACTCAGTATATTTAAATTAATACATTTAATAACAGATACATTACATTTTTTGTCTGCTCCTTCTGGAGAATTTAGAAATTGGTTGCGCATCAATTCAGATGTGGTTCATCTAAGTCATATGCAGACCGGCTCATGTCTCAGAAAAATTCCCAATATCGCCTTCCATGAGATCATTTAAATGGCATTCCTGCTGATGCCATATAATTTACATAGACAATGCACCCTGAAATATAACTACGCCTTCAATTCTTATCTCTCCGCACAGTTTAATATATCCCTGGCAAAAAAAAAATGCCAATTAGTCCTTGTTGCTGGAGCAAAGTAGGAATAGTTGCAGCGATCGGTCTGTGCATGTATCGTCGGACATCTCGCATGCAGAAAAAGTGGTCCCATAGGTTCTAACAGCTCAGTTAAAGCACAAGTGTGTCAGTGAATGTAATTCTGTAAAAATATGAGTACTTTCAATGCACCAATGAAAAAATAAATTTTTCATATGGTCCATAAACTACTGATGAAATTTGGGGCTGAAAATGGGAAAGAAGATTGTAGTGTGTAAATGTTTACAAACGCAAAGATATCATCCTCTTAGTTTTCCCAGTCAGGGTGACAGGGTGTGGGTTTCCAACTATGTGGATAAAAGAGAGAAAATGCCCTAGACAGGCCACCACTCTATTGCACGGGCTGTGCACCATTCACTCTTATGCTCCCTTTTGAATCTCTAATTAGTCTAAAGCATGCTGTGAGAGGAATCCAGAGAGCCTGTAGGGGAAACCTGCATTGAATTGCAGAACATTCAAACTCTACTTAGAGAGA
The DNA here is from genome assembly GCA_029721435.1 of Gymnothorax reevesii. Classification (NCBI taxonomy): domain Eukaryota; kingdom Metazoa; phylum Chordata; class Actinopteri; order Anguilliformes; family Muraenidae; genus Gymnothorax; species Gymnothorax reevesii. The sequence continues at coordinate 89,729,772 of CM056575.1, forward strand.
TTCTTGTGTGATTATTTCAGTCTCACCCTCCAATTGGATGCATAGTAAGTAAATAGTGCTTAACAAATTTATTAGACCACCACCCGATGTAAGGTTTGTCACAGCTGCCCTAAATTAACTGCGTTGGTAATTTCCAAAATCATTTTTATGATTCTGTAATGGTTAATCCACCAGCATGTGCAAGCTCTTTAACTGAAACTATATTTTTAATGCTAAAATATAATTATTGTTATTATCCATGAATTTTTTATTTTACCATTTTACAAAAAAGGAAGAAAAAATAGTAAAGCACATTATTATTTTTTGATTAAGATGCCAAATAACAGTTATTTTCTTGCATTCCTGAACATTAACATTCGTTTCAGTGGTTGAATGCAAGAATGTAAGCTGTTATCAAGGCCATACATATTGTTTTATTTTTATTTTCTTGAGGAAATAAGGACTATTTGGTGGTTTTGATTCATTATGTGCCAAAGAAATAACAAAATAACTTCTAGTTTTAGACAAGTTTTTGATTGATTTTTTAAATATTTGTGTTTCCTCGTTTGTTTGTTTTTTTAATGACAGGTGGTCTAATAAATTTGTTAAGCACTGTACATATGAAGTAAATATGCAAAAATACTTTAAAAAATATGATGTAGGCAGAGTTGTTTGGGGCTGACTCTAACGAATCAAGTTTAAAAACTGAGCCCTGTTTGGCATTGTTTTGTTTATGTCAGTCAGGTTGCAACTTTAAGTGACTGATCCCATGAGAGACTATAATAAATGGAACTTGCCCTTTTCCAATTCATTTCACTCTTTGCAATGCAGACTGCAACAAGAGGAGCTGCTTCTAAACAAATAGGAACACGACTGGGGTGAAAATTGACTGATTGTATGTCAAGTAAATGTCAAGTTGTTATTCATTCATTCACAAGCACAGTATCCTTAGACAGACAAGCCCTGGGGATGGTGCTCAGGGAGGGTGGATGTGCTCTGTGCCTCCTATGTCAAGACTCCAGACAGTGTTGAATGAGAAACTTGAGGGAAACATGAAAAGAAAATATAATGGCTGAGAACTGCAGCTGAGAAATACCCCTTATATTTTAACGGCATGCATTGGTGAGATGTTGCAATTAATAAAGCGTGAACTAGTTCAGGCAGCCAACTTGAGTTGTGCCACTCGCACATAACCTACAATGTTTGTGCCAGCAATAACTGCTGTATGCTCTACCCTAATAATGCAGTCTATTTAAACTATCAAAACATGCTTATTCACCCTTGGGTCCTCAACATTGCTGCTTACTCCTAGCTAATACTATTGCAAAGTTCATACCACTTCAACTTTCAGTGTAATATTTTCCTGTTTTTGGAGAATTTTTTGCTCTTTCAGAAAACCTTAGTTTTTTTTTTATCCCCTTTTCCCCTCCATTAGGCACGCGGCTAGCTATGGTCAGTCTGACCCATCTGTAACCGGTACGAATGCATAGGATATTACTTACAATTTTTTCTACCAGGTACCACAAATTACCCAATGTTAATTCAGCTGGTTACATGTTTGGTTTCCTACTTGGATGCTCTTTTCAGGTTAAATCTGAAACACTATGGTTATGCTATGGTTTGGAGAATAATCTGCCTCTGCTATACTGATTTGCTACACTGCTGGAGGCAAAATCAGTTGTTGGTGTCGTAAATTGTAGCATGGTTGCTTTAAGAGCAATACATTATGAATTATGGAGGACAGAGGAAGGGTGAGAAAGAAATTTCAGTAAAAGATGAGGTCCTATTCTCCTTGTTGGGGAGTGAATGCACCACTGCAGTACCCGCACCACATGGATGGTTTACAACACAGTATATTCTCAGCAAGGTCAGTGTACCTTGTCGAAAGATGGCTGGACTGCTGCAATACTAGAGAAAGCAAGGTTCAGAAGATGGTATGTTCTCTGCAAGGTTAATGTTTCTTGTTGAAGAATGGCCTTGCTGCGTGTGATGATACTGGCGCTTACCTAGCAGGTTCGGTAGATAGTAACTACACTGTATGCTATCTGGAACTTAACATGCTCAATTCACGATTAAACCATGAACACAGGGTGCTGGATCTTTCATGCAGTCCATAAAAAGGAAAGACTCTTTCATATTTTTGTCCCCTGCTGCCGTGCTAGCGTGAAGCAGGGACATAGTATTCAGCGGTGTCTGTATGTCCGTGTGTAGGTCACGGTTAACATGATATCTCTAGAACCAGTCAATGAAATTTTTTCAAATTTGGCCGCACAGTCGGTGTGTTAGGGGAATGTGCTGACCCAGGTTGATTTTTGTGACCTTGACCTAATTTTCAAAGCTGCTGCAGGTGACCATTTCTAACCAGACTATGGATGCAGTACCACAAGAACATTTTAATGCATTCCACTGATTTTTTATAACATGGTCTACGTTGAGGATATGCAGATGCCAATAAATTATAGACACAGTATTCAGCTCCGTCCCTCTGTCTGTCCGTTCCGCGCTTCTTAATGCAATACTTCAAGAGCTGGTGGATGGAATTTCTTCAAATTTGGTTATAAGGTATGATAGGAGAATGCAGGGATCCCAGTCAATTTTTGTGACCTTCACCAAACTTATCAAGGTTGCTCCTGGTGATTGACAACCAGACTTATGGTGCAATATCTCACGAAAATGTTCATGCTTTCCATTCATTTTTTTTAACATTGTCTACATTGATGATATGCAGATGCCAATAAATTATGGTGACCTTGACTTAATTTTTGGTGCGGGACATAGTATTGAGCTTTGTCCTTTTGTCTGTCTGTTTGTCCCCTCTCTTATTAGCGTGATATCTCAAGAACCGATTGATGGAATTTATTCAAATTTGGTAGCAAGGTGTATTAGAGGAACCCGCAGACTCCAGTCAATTTTTGTGACCTTGATGTCATTTTCAAGGTCGCTACAAGCGATTGACCATTTCTAACCAGACTTTGGTGCAATATCTCAAGAGCATCTTAATAAATTCTTTGTATTTTTTATAACATCGTCTATGTTGATGATATGCAGATCCCAATAAATTATGGTGATCTTGACTTAATTGTTAAGGTCATTATGGGCTAAATGTTGTTAATGGCATGTCTCAAGAACAATGTCACAAATTTATTTTTTATATTTGGTACCAAGGTCTTTATTAGGGATGATTATCTTCCTTTGGAGCTCAGTGACTTGTATAAAACCTGGATTTCTTGTCAGTCTCAGTGGATTTCTTGTCATGTTAGAATGACTTTGCTTGATCCTAAAATGTGCTTAATAGAGAAATCATCAGGGTCTGCAAGTGGATCCTCCAGTCTGCAATTTATAGTTGGTGTTTAACTCAGAACATGAATCATTTATTGAGGTAAGGTCCCTATGGCTACTCCCTGCTCAATTAGACATATGTTCATAGGGATTAATCAGATCAGAGCCTAGATGCCAGTGCTATGATTCTGTTTATACATCGTGTTGTATCAAGTATGTTTTCTTGAGTCGGTTGTCTGGAGGAAATTCATGCTTTGTCTTGATCTATATTTATTCAGCGCATTTTTCTGTGATTCTTCCTGTCTTTCTTTGTGTAACTCTGACAGTTTTCATGATATTGTTGACATTTAGGCCCTGTCCTCACGTACACGTGTGTTCTTGAAAAATGTATCTTTGTGTATGCGTTTTGGCCCCTCATCCACATGCAAATGATGTCTTAGGTAATGAAAACTGAAGTTTTAAAAATGGCATGTATAGTAAAGACTTTAAAATGCCGGTTTCTTTGTATCGGCCTGGAGTTTTTGGTGATCAATGATGTCACAGCTCATTTTTCACAAGCCCACTGTTGCATTGTGTGATGTTCTTTTCTGGTATTAGACTTTTGTAACAAAAAAAAAAAAAAATACATTATCACCATCTTCTGGCTGGGAGCACTTGATTTGAGTATTTGTCATCGTTATTACGTTTTTGTGTACATGCAGATGTTTTGTAGAGTGAGGTTGTGTGGACAGATTTTTTTTTTTTACAAAAGAGGGGGAAAATATCCATTTAGAAAAATATTTGAGTATTTGTGAATGGGGCCTTTGGTTATATGAAATTCCCTATTATTTTGGAAAAATCTCCATAGAGATGAGCATTGGAATGTTGAGACTTGCAAGACCTGTGGTGCCACAAGGTCTTCTAGCAGCCTCTCTAACTTTGCTGGACACCGTCAGCAACATTACAGCTTTGGTCAGTTAAAACTTTGGAAAAGGAGCTTATTTTATGGGTGTTTACAAGCTGTTCTCACTGAACTTGGAAAAGTGTCCAATCAAACTGCTCCAGTACACTCGTAGCATTAGTATGTAATGTTGGAAGGATTCGCATTTGCTTCTGATTATTGGAAAAATCAGATCACATGTTTAGTCTGACCAGGTTATTGAGATAAACAGTGACACCAAAAGATATTTGTCTCCATACACTGCAAAAAAAAAAAATCTTACCAAGCATTTTAGTCTTGAATTTTGGCTTAAATCCTTATTTCTATTACCCTTTTTCTTAGGAAAATAAATTATGCTGCTCATTTGAAGAATTGTGACTAATTTCTAGATTTTTTCATGTGTACCCAAATCAGGGGTAGAATTTCTTTCTCAAAGAGAAAAAATAATTATATACATATCGCATATAGGCCATCAGTTAAAACCCTTAATGGAAAAAAGTGAGACCCGCACATTTACTCCATGCCACAAAAACACATTTATTAAAGATATCGTTTCGATCCTACTCGGATCTTCAACCGGTCAATAGAAACAAGTGTTTAAGATTAAAATGCTTCTGGTTTTGCTGTGTTGGCTTACTGTATTTAAAAACATCTGAAATACTGGATACGCCCTCTAGGTAGTCATGCGGGAAAATCTGTTGATATCCTCCTGTCACTTTCTTCAGTACTTCCACATTATTCCTGTGTTGCCAAAGTTGTTGACTATACTGCAAATGTCAAAACCTGCAAATGTCAAAAATGTCAGGACTGAACTTATCGTCTCTTCTCATCTACCTGAATTAAATAGCTGTAAGACACGTTAAGTATATTGCCCGTTATCATTATAGGCCTTACCATCACTTGTCTTTGACATACTTGTGATGATGCGAAAGAGCCATGTTGTGGAAAAAAATGACATTCCTTTACTTGTTTTACAGCACAGATGCTGTCTTACATTTATTGATCACTTACAATCTTTCATCTACACTAAAAAGGTACTTTTGTCGATAAAACATGCTCAAAAAGCACCACTCTACAATGCAGTTTCTCTTGGATTTACTGCTTTGTGATTAGAGTCCCATGTCTTTGTTTTTTCTGGGCTCCTGCATGAAGGCGCTTCCTCTTTTGTAAGTTGTAAAATGCAGAACAATTAAGTTTGTCCTGTGAATTTGGCATGCTGTCTTAAACTGGTTTATTTAAAGATCTGTAATCCTGCTAAGATCTGTGCCAGGAAAGTAAATGCCTTTAAAGAAATTATTTCATCCAATAAAAAAGAACAGAAATACTGAAAGCAACAGACACATGCATTTTCTGAGTGACCACAAAATTATCCTTCTGCAATATGTGGTCGACTCACTCTGTAGGTGTTTCTGGAGCATGTTGATAAGCCTGCCTTTCTCTTTGGGAATGGTGGATTTCATCTCATGTTGTCTCATCTCTGGAACACAGTGGCAAACATTGCATTGTTCCCGCCCAGATGTTCGGCACAGACAACTCTCTGTCACATGAAAGCTGACTCCTGTGTGCCATGTAAAACTTATCTTTAAATGTTGGTCCATCTGGGTTGTTTTTTTTGTACTTATCAAGGCCCACCCTGCCATGCTGAGATTTGCCTGCAAGAAACTGATCTAGCAGAGAGCAGCCCAGGTGTTCAACATCTACTCATAACACTCTCCCCTGATTCTCATTCCTTTGGAGAAGTCTCCTCTGTGCATGTTTGGGAGTATGTTTATGAAAAATAAACAAGAAATCTGTGCTGAAAACTTTTTACTACCTTCCTCAAGCAGCCATTGAGCAATGCAGTAACTTGCATTATAGAATTGCCTCTAAACTAGTGAAAGCTGTAAATAGGTTCCATGGGCCTGTGCTCTCCAATGCCTGTATTGTTAGAACAATCATCTACAAAGGCAGGTTTAACTTTCGGAAAGGAATATTGCCACACATACATTTCAATGTTTGGTCTTCAAGCTGTATGTCTGTGCAACCATGAATTTGTGAACATAAATGCGTAGAAAAGGCTCATTTATAAAGCACTGCAATATTGGGCTGAAGTAAATTTTATTGGTCACACTTTATTTGAAGTGTTGCTCATAAAGACTTTATACAGCATATATAATGCCTTCATAAATGAGACATAATGTCTTCATAAATCATGCATAAGCAAATGTCATACTTTGTAAAGGGTGGAATAACACATCCTTCTTCAGCATGTGATGTGGCAGGCACTACTACAGCTGACATAATGTGGCCCAGGAGTGTAAATAATCCTTCAAAAATTAAAAGCACCTAATTGTAGAGAATTAACTGCTTGTTAAAATTGCAGTTGTTATAATCAAGACCAGCGTAGACAAGGACTGAGCATGGGAGCTGTAAGCCTGGAAGAACACAGTGTTTTTAAATCTGCATAAGTGGGTGATTGTGATTTATTCAAGAGCTAAAACTAAAACTCAGGAATCCAAGTGGCAGGGTGAAATGGAGAGAGCTGCCACAAGATTTCCCATTACCTGTGTTTTAGAAAACAGTTGCACCTTCTAACCTTGTGTACTGAGTCTTTTATTTATTCAGCCTGATGAGACTCTTTCCCAACAATAATGTGTGCACAAAATTTTGGGTATTTGAAAATCCCCCCACCCTCACCCTTGAACAGTAGTGAAAATGTACTATATAGAACCAGTCAAAATTATGGACAAACCTACATTTAATTAGTTGGGACATTTAAAGAAAAAAGAAATAAACACATTGTAGAGACCAAACAATATTAGAATTTTAATTTCATTAGAATAACTAGCATGCACAACCACAGCATGCTTGTGTACTTGTACACTTGCTATTTAGCTGTAACTAAATTTAGACCAGGGGTTTCAAACTGACCCGTAAAAGGGCCAAGAGGCTGCAGGTTTTCACTCCAACAATGCAGAAGCTCACCTGATACAACTAATCAGTTGTGCAGGCCTAGATCAGTTGATTAAATCAGTGCTTTCAGGTGAGCTTCTGCTTGGTAGGATTGAAGACCTGCAGCCTCTTGGCCCATTTACGGGTCAGTTTGACACCCCTGATTTAGACCATTCCCTGTTTGGGATGGGGCATGGCAGGGTTTTATCAGCCGGTGGTCAGAAGTCCATGTCAGGAGTGGACGGCCCTCTGACATCCCAAATTAAGTCCTGCATGATTTAGCCATAACACGATGTTTAATCAGTCTTTCTCCAAAACTGTGGTTTCTCTTCAGGAACTCCATAATTCTATTGTATATTCATATAAATTCATGGATTCAGGACACAGGCTGATTAATGATTTAATAGAGCTTTGCCTGGACTGTGTGGAACTACCACTCGGACACTGATAGGATGCCCACATGCATTAAAAACCGTAAACGCTGCTCGCTGCTTTCGGTTGCAACACTCAGGCTTCCCCTCTATTTTCCTCTCACAGGTAATTACTGGAATGCAGCATCCTTCACCACACCCTCCTCCTACCTCCACTTCTCCACCTTCCAGGGGGAGACCAGCGCTGACATCTCCTTTTACTTCAAGACCTCCGCACCTCATGGCGTCTTCCTGGAGAACCTGGGCAACACGGACTTCATCCGCTTGGAGTTGAAATGTACGTTTCTCCTACCCCCCCCCCCCCTCCGCAGTGTAACCCCCTGCCGTCAGTACAGTTGGATTATTTGCACTGAACAAAAGTGCAGAGTAAGTGTATTTAGCACTGCAAATGCAGTGCCAGAGACAAGCCAGCACTTTTCTGTATAAACCCGAGTTTACATTATCATGACAAAGTGTGCAACCTCTGAGACCGATAGAAGTGCTCTTGTCTGGTTCTTTTCTTCAGTTTTGGCAAGGATCGCTCTTTATCAAACTCTGAATGCCAGGTCCGCCCAGAAACAGAATCTGGCATCAAACAGTCCTTGTAATTGCCTGTAAATGTTTATTTACCCAAATCAGCTTTTTGGGAAGGAATTAGAAAAGAGGCTGTGTAATTAAGTGTTCGTATTCTAGATGACTGACTCAGACTGTAAGAGAATGAGTCAGAATGAAAACAGGGCCGGTGACATATCTCTCTCGCACAGCTCTCTTCAGTATAAGTGTACAGGCCGTTTTCTTCCACTTTATGCCCAGAACAGTGCAATGGATAATTCCAAAGAGTCTATACTGTCTGGCAAAATTTTAATTTAGTATACTATAGCTGCATTCACTTTATAATTATTTTAAATGCTTCTCACCATATATCATTGCGCCATCATTGTAGGAGAGTGTACCTGGGTTGAGATTTCACACCACAATGCAAATATTTCATGCCATTCAGATCTGAATTCAGTCATGTGGTTTGAGGGTTTGAATAGTAATACAATGTACGTGATATCCTAGATGGCAAAATTCTTTTGGTCCATATCCGGCCCACACCTGACACGTTCATCCGGCCCACATACCGCATGGAATGATGGCACTTGGGCACTCCACTCCCGTTTGCCAGAATTTGGGCACAACCTAGCCATCGCGATGCCAGATGTCAGCCGAAAACATATGATGCAGAAAATGTGGGCCAGTTTTGGTTCACTTACAGACTGGCTGTTGTCACTCTGCCAAATATTTGCCAATTGTGGGCCATATTTGTTTTGTGATATGCGGGCCAAATTTAGCATTTACCACATGGGCCACTTTAGGCTCACATCTATTTTGTCCGGGCCAAAAGAACGCCAAAAGTGCCGGATCGTTGCCTGATGCGGCCCACATCCATATGCTATCTGGGCCTCAACGTCAGACTGTTCCATGAGGACGTGTTTAGAAGAATGGGAACTTGTTTGAATATTGACCAGTGAGAGTACTTGAAACACGCCTCTTTCATTCATTTTTTTTAAGGCTACCTCACCCAAAGAACACATGCATCCTGCCAAGCCTCACTTCAAAGAACACAGGCGCCAATCACATTATTTCTGAAAAGAGTTCAGTCCCCAGGAATTCCCATCCAAAATGAAGACAACCCACCAGGTTTATGCACTGAGTTGTAAAGCCGTTACTGCCTCAGTTTCTCTCCTCTCTGCCTCCTCCCAGCGTTCCTGCTCAGGGCTGTTGGCGGCACCTCACTAATCAATAGGTGAGGGGGCGGCTCCATTGGGCCTCTCTTCAGGTCGTCTCTCAGGGCAGCGATGGAGCAGGAAGAGGTGCAGGGGGGCTCCGGATTAATTTTATATTGCAGTCCCCTGTTTCTCCTCTTGTCGTCCCCAGGCAAGCGCCGTGGGAGAAAATTAAGAGTTAGAATGCCTGCCTTTATAAAACATAGTAAAAACATTCATGGCTCCTCCAAATCTCATTAATTTGACACCCTGCTGGTAAAGCAGATGCTGGTACAGGGTGCGGAGGGTTCAAAAACTTACCTGCTTTGTAGTTTTTCAGGGAGTGGCTGACAGCATGCCATCGATCAGCCCTAGCCTGCAGTGTGCACTGGTTACCGTTAGGCGAGCAGTATATTGATTGCATCATTAGAACAATGTATGCTAAGGGCTGTGCATCGCTTGCCTTAGGTTGTAATTGCCTCATTGCAGATTCATATTCAATATCCCAAGTAATTGCGGGATCATTAGTACTGAGGAGACACTGGAGCAGCCAGAATCATTACTCCATCCACTGTGCTCTGTTTCTGAGCTCTTCTGTTTACCGGTAGTACAGTATCAGTTCTTCCAACTGATGCATGAGCCTTTCTTTATACTGAAGCGAGACTGTTGAAAAGAGTTTCATTTAAAATGAACCCAAGTACCAATCGATAGCCTCAGCTTCATATGGATGTATATATCCGTGTGTCTGGTTCCTTTGTTTGTCCTGAAATCCTACAACAAACTTAATTCTATGAGGAGGGAGCCATGTCTCTGCCTTTGAGTGGGAAAATATTACATTTAATTAGGGGAGCCAGAGTAATTTCGTTTAAACTCACAGGCATAGCAGTCCTTGGCCAATCTCACTGGGATACAGAGTATACCATCCACCCTATCCAAACTGGCTGGGTAATTTGGGTCCTGGTACATGAAGGTATTATAATTCTGTTCCGTAAGAGTGTATACAAAGTGTTCCAAATTAACAACAGCAAGTCTTCTGAAACCCCACTTATTTACTTCCTCCTTAAATCCCCCCTGAAAGGACAAGCAGTTCTCAATGACCCTCAGACCAGTGGAGGATTTGTGCTGAATCCAGGGTAGCTGCACTCATGGAATCGCAAGAGGAGGTTGTGAAATTAAACCTCTCCAGGTCTCACAAAAATGTCATCGATTTCTGCTCAAACCCTGATCTTTTCTCCCTATTTCAATGGCTTTAGTCTTCTATCCGCACAAGAAGTTAAATCTGGAAAATCCAGTCAGAGCATGAAATAACTCGCTGAAAAACTGCAAGAAGAGCCTGAAAAACTTGATTATCAGTTTGCGTTTGCAGCATATTTTGTAGACTATAAAATACAGAACTCAAATTTAGATGTCCTCTGTTTTGCAGTTGGAAATAGTTAATATTGATTTGGACTGTAATATGTACAACATTGTCTGCATATATTGAGAAAGAGGGAGGGGGATGGGCTCAGAGTTCAATATTTCAAATCAGGAATTTTGAAATGGTTCAGAAAAAGTTACACTTTAAGGATATCTTACCCATAATACATTTCATTTTGATGTTTGGTTTTCGCTGCAGTTGTGTGCAGTTTTCTCTAAGAATGACTCCAGTGTGGGTTTATTAAGCCCGCTCACTTTTTTTGTATGAGGGGGGGTGTAAGGTTTAGGTTGCTTGATAAATGTGATGATTTTTTCTTTCTTTCTTTTTTTTTAAATTTGGCATCTCCAATCCCAACCGAATCTGGAATGCCCAATTTGTGAACTATGAACAAAGCTTGCTCCTATGTGACCCCTTGCTGCAAACTCAGGAGAGTGTAGACAGTTTGCGGCTCTCCTCCGAAGCTTGCACCTGTCAGCCACCGCTTCTTATACACTCATTGGTTGAATCTTCGCAAGTTCAGAACGAGGGCGGAGGATACCCGGACACGATCAGGCTTAGAATCCTCCTGACGAGCGCCCGTCTGGCCAACAGGAGGGGCTTGAGCAACGAACAAGACAACTATTATTTTCCCTTCTTGACAGTCCCTTCCCAATTTGCAACCCTGTAGCGCAATAGCCAATTGGGCACTACTCTGAGAAAGCTGCCGACCACTGCCGGCTGGTATGAAGCGGGGATCGAACCCGCGACGTGATAGTCACTTCTGCTTCACAACGCGATGCTTTACTGAGTGAGCTATCCGGCAGCCGTAATGATTGTTTTATAAAAGTTTTTTTTAAATCTGAAAGTAATATCACTGCTCCCCTTTTATAAATGTGCAAAAGAAATGAATGAAGACGTATAAGGATCCTTCTCCTCTTTCCCATAATCCCTTCAAAAAAGTCCCTGAAGCTGTTTTAGTGCCCCCTTTTGACAAAGATAGGGTATTGCAAGAAGGGAGCGCTGTGAACTGCTCCTGTATTCATTAAGTGAGGGCACTGAAGGTGTGTAAAATGCAAACTGCATACTTTTGTCCTCTTCCACCCCTGTAGTACACAGTCTGGGACTCATTTCTACTGCCTGCCTCAGTGCTTTCCTAGAGCAAATTGCATATTTATGCAAAATACAGAAGCATGACAGAGCTTTAATTTTTGGGTAAAATTATTCATTATGCTACAAAGCCTGGTGTTTAGTATACTGCACCAGTCAGTAGAGCTGGGCTCTAGAGTGCTAATTTGATTCACCCTCAAGTGTACTGCATCTCCCTTATCTCTTTTTTTTAAAGAATTGGACTGTCTCCAAATCTTGTTTCAAGCCTAATTGCTGTCGGTTTGCGTCTCTGTTTTTTCAAATCAGTTTTATTTGAATGCAGTTTTTTTTTAGAGACAAACTGTGGTACTGGCATCTACATTTACTAATATCAAGCCTGACTCAGTTGTGCAGCTCTGCTCCAAAGCTTTGGGGGAGCCAGTGGGGTTGTATTTTCCAATTCATTCCATAGATATCCACAGCAATTCCTGCTCAGGACCTCCAATCCAGGCAGTCAGCTTGTGAAATTGTTCTGCCTGCTCTAGAATATGTATGTCATCCTGATGATCTGGGTGTATTCAGAATTGAGGTTGCATTTTTTGCCAACTGAGATGAAGGCACCTTCCCCTTTAGCTAGCCTCTCTTTAATGCACAAATGCAACTTTAATGAAGATGCCTGACAGAGACTACGGCTTTTGCTGTAAGAGCAATTATAGCTAGAGATAGTGTGCAAGTGCTCACGGCAGAGAGCTGGGCCAGAAAAATCACATCAGTCCTCTCAAGCCCCATGAAACAAGTGCACTGAGCTTTCGTTTCCATTTGCACATGACGAAAACAGAGCGCGAGGCGCAGCAGGCCAATCCATCTTGCTTTGAGGGGCAGAAGAACAAATAGGCCTCTCTGATTCTATTCCCCATACCTTTGTTTTTTTCCCTCTTTTAGTTTTTTTTTTTTATAAATAACTTATGTGCACTGCAATGTTGTACTGATTTATGTTGGGCTATTCTTCTCTCATTTAGCAGAACTGATGCTATTCCCATGAACTCCTGCAACCAAGCGCTTGCTGCACAAGTAAAACGGCTTTCATGCAGAGGCTTTTATGTAGTCGCCTGCAAAACGTGTCCAGGGAGGCCGGGTTAATGCAGTGCACCCTGCATACAAGACCACTAATGTTTCTGGTTAAGTGTTTTCCACTGGGGCTTCTTCTGAGATATGACTCATCGCACCAGGTATAAGTGTGACTTCGCGCAAATGCTCTCTCAGATGTCGTGTGTCCTCATTTGAGCTTGTGCTGAGTCTGACACACTCAGCCTCTCTGCTCTAACTTGAAAATAGCAGCACTTTGGAGAACAAAAGAAGATGAAGGAAGAAGCTGCATTGATGTGCCTTTCAGAGCTCTGTTATATCCAGGGAAGGGGGCACCTGTCGTTTTTAACGATTTCCGAGTCATGTTACTCTAATAATACATACTGTATGTCATCAATTATTTATCATACACGTAAGGTAGACATCTTCAAGCATATTTGTTGCTGCCAGCTGGAAATTGCTGCATAAGTGGTAAACAGGAGGTGGTTTAGTGATTTGTTAGTGGGAATGCTGAGGAGACAGTAAAGAATGGTGCAAAGGAAAGGAACTGCACTCATATGACCTGGTTTATCACACTTATATTAAATAAGATGGGTCAATTGATAGTATGCTAATTTTGTCTGATATGTGGCCCAGTCATTTTTTTCTCCTTTTGTCTTTCAAACTTGATTTGCAAAAAGGTGAACGCTGAAAAGATTAGCCCCATTGATTAAATACTGCATGTGCAAGAAACACAAATGTCTAAAACACATGCACACCATGCGTAAAGATGATAGTCTCAACAAAAGAAAACACACTTTATTAGAGATATCACTGTGATTATTCGAATTGGAAATGGAAAACTTCAAAGTTATTAAGGATCTTAATGATATTTTTGGTGTGTATTTCTCTCGCAAAATAGGCGGTTACTCAGTGTCGGCAGAAATAATGGCTGCTTGCAGTCACAGCTCTGAAATCCATCTGTGAGCGATGGTAGGTTTCAACTCAAACTGCTGATGGAACGCATCATGCTCTACCATTCCTCACACCATGAAATGTTTTTAAAAATCTCAAACAGTGGAAAAGTCATTTGTCTCTCCACCTGCTCCGTTCATTTTATTCATCTGTGTGTGCCCATTCTGCAGTTTAGTCCAAAACTAGCTGTAACATTACTCTGGTGCCACATGATTATGTTGACCGTAATTTATGCAGATCCAATGGCTCAGATCAGATTTATAGTCGGATTTAGTATGCTACTGTAGCTATGTGGGAGTCCACAGGGCCGGTCTTCTCTTCCTGGAAGGGTGGGTATTTTCAGGACAGCCTGCTTTGGTCACCAGTGTGACAGCTGAGGCTGGAGGTGGAGCTGTAGGCAGCAGACCTCATTCACGAGTTCTGTGTGCTCACTGTAGTGCTGCAGAATGCACCTGCAATAGGCCAGCACTGCTAAAGGGTCAGAAATGTGCTCACTGTCACTTGAGACCATTCACATCTAACGCAGCTGCACTCTCTATTGCGGAGATACACACACACACACACACACACACACACACACAAGCACAATCCAGCCTAGCCAAATTCACAACCTTTACGTCGCATTCATACAGCTGACAGTCTCTTCTCATCTTAAGTGCGGTTTTTATGGTAAATTGTTCTTGCAAGAGAGGAGAGCTGACAGGGGCAAGCAGAGTAGATGGTGTGATGCGGAGGTGCCCTCCGGCAGCAGTTTGGTGTGTGTTTGTGGTGGTGGTGGTGGGGGGGTACTGTAGGAAGAGAGAGACACAGCTGGAACATCAGCTCATTTCTGCCCTCTCCCAGCAATGAGGAGAGAAATGGCCCCCCCTGCTGAGCAGCTGCGGCTGCGGGCCAGACGCCTTCTGCGCTACGACATCAGTGCTAATGGAGGCTGGGCTCAGGGGAAGGACTGGGAGAAAAGGCAATGCAAAGTGCTCTAATCGCAGTGCTGAAACACCATTACTGCAGCACAGAGCGTGACCAGCCTAATACAGTGGGACTCGCTGTGGATTTAGGTTATGTATGGAAATTATGGATTTAGGCTCCATGCGGAATATATGGATTTGTGCGCAGTATGAAAGCTATGGGTGTGCATTTCATGGGGAAGCAGTGGCTTTGATCCCGGTGGAAGCTGTAAATGGGCGCTGCATGTGAGCTTTAGCTTTAGCATCTGCATGGAAGCTAAGGATTTAACCTTAGAATTAGAGCTGAAAATGATCCTTTTTTTGGAGGTTGCCACGGCTTTTCAGTTCATTGCTGTAACTGTATTCAGGATTGAGTTTCAGGACGGTTGCTTTGAATCTGGGTTCAGCGTAGCGCGCACTGGGCGGACGGCTATAGATCTGGGCTCAGCAGTGCAGAAAGCGGGTTATTTGAGTAAGACTGCTGGCTTAATAAAGATGGATGGTGTGTTAATGAGCAAATGGTGTGGCTTTGTTGCATGTGAATGTATCCACTGGAATGACAAAGTGGCAGGACCCCGGAGGGCTCTACCTCTAGCCGCCGCCGCCCCCCCGACTCTGTTTCTTCCCCTTCCTGTGGCGTGTATCCCTGGCTGCTAGCGTCTCACAGTATTCCCATGCCAAGTGACTCCATATTGCGTCTCACCTAGCATCCAAAGGGCAGCATGACTTACAGATGGAGGGTAATGAAGCTAGGGATTGTGGCCAATATATTGACATAAAAAGGTTTTAAAATTAGAATATGTTCAATCACTGCTTACTCTGAGATCCATATAACATACAGAGTGTATTCCCACTCGCATTCAATTAGCACAGCATCTTCAGTCCCCAGACCAGCAAAGGTACTATAAATATACATGACATAATAAAGTGTGCAATAATGCATATTTATCATTTATAAATATTAATTTCTGTTCGCTAACTACGGTACATACATTGATAAAGTCTCAAATTTTGGCATCTTTGACAGGCAGACATCTGCGGCCGGTCAAACTTTAACAGGAAAACAGCTAAGCATGAGAAAAAAGTCAAGCCAGAGGTTTGTGCCAGAATAAGTGTGGTCTCCTCTCTGTGATAAAAATGTGCATGTTTCAAATACGAATGCTTAAGTAATGCCTTAAGGGAAGAAACTTTGCCGTGGTGGAGTGCCCTTGGGCAAGAAATGACAAGCCACAACAAGTACCAACTTGTGCTGTCTCATTCTTTAACAGCGCTGCACTGCTCCGACATTAAATATGCAGTCCTGTGGGATGTGTCATGTAGCTCCATAGAAGAATGTGAATATTAATACTGTGAGTCATTAGTGGGGAGCCATTTGGGAATGAATGTTTTTTTTTTTTTTTTTTTTACCTTCCAAGTTAAAGCTCTCGCCTTGCTGTGAAATTTCAGGGAGATTTTTGTTGGGAGAGTGAAAAAATGGATTTTAATTTTGTATGGTGGCTATTTTTGCAAATCCGATCAAAAGAAGTGAATACAAAAAATGAACTAAAAGACTAGCAGTTCAGTTCCTGCAGCAGAAATCAGTGATTTATGCATATATTCCAATAATAACTTTGCTAAGCTTTGCTTCACGCTGTTTATTGCAAATAAAGCATTCTATCTTAACTGTATTCTGGAGTATTAGTTTTTAATGTTTTTATCAAGTCCACAGAATTGGGTGATTGAAAATATATGAGGCCTGATATTATAAATAATAAAAAAAGATTACCTCCAACTTTTTTGTGTATTCAATAAGCCTTTTGTATGACAAATGATCAGTTCTTCAAAATGCCTCCAGTGAAATCCCCTAATAACAAATCATTTATTTCAGAATAAACACTCATTTGTGCTACAGTGTGTCCAGTGGGTTTATGATCTTAACAGTGGGAGTTGTGTCTCACTATTGTAAATGTCAGATCTGCCTCAAAGCTGAATTTCATTAGAATTATTAGGAAAGTCAAATTGATTTTTAACTTTTGTGTTTTTTAGAAAAGCTGAAAGCCTTGTTCTGTGTATGTCTTTGTGACATCTGAAGTCTGATCAATTGTTAATGCACGTTAATTGCAGGGATATGAACATAGTTTTAGAATTTTGTTCAAGACATATTTCTTTACACCCAGTTTGACAATCTTGGACACAACACAGTGTGCAAAATTGCTGACACAGGTGTGCTGGTCTATTTTCCTTTAGTGCCATGAATTAACTCATTACTTAATGCAGGAATATCCTATCTTGCAATTCTAGACCAACTTTGGCAGTGCCCCTGTGCATGAGGATTGCTCAGGATGACCACCAAACACTAGTTCTGTGCATTGAATTTCAAATTCATATCGAGTTTTGCCGAGCCCTTCTAATGAATCACTTTTTTGACATGAATTAATGAGATGGTTTGTGAGTAAATGAATTAAAATGCATCAGTGATTTCTCCTCAGGATCTTGCCTGCACTTCATCTTCAGCCTTTTGTCTCTGAACAGCACCCTCTGTGGTGTCTTTCTCCTTCGATGTGGGGAACGGACCAGTGGAGCTGAGTGTGCAGTCCCCCTCGCCACTGAACGATGACCAGTGGCACAGGGTTAGCGCCGAACGCAACGTGAAGGAGGCCGTGCTGCAGCTGGACCAGCAGTACCAGGAGGTGCGGCCGGGGCCCCCGCAGGGCCACACCCGCCTGGAGCTCTACAGCCAGCTCTATGTGGGTAAGACCCCTCCTCTCCGCACGCCAGCAAAGTGTGGAAGAAATGCATCAAAAGGCAATGACTAACAAACCAACAAATACAAGCGCACAGTGCTGTGAAAAAGTATTTGCCCCTACCCACTCTCTTTTATGTTTGCATATTTGTCAAAGTAAGATGTTCCAGATCACCGAACAAAGAATCTTGGTGACCCCCTACAATTTTGAGATAATATACTGTGGACTGATGAGAGAAAAATTAAATTTGACATTGGTCTCAGTACATCAAGCATAAATCTCAAGCAACATTCCACAATAAGAATATAAAGGTTTGATTGTGGCTGTAGCTGCTGAGGGTGGGACCAGCATTTATTATATCACATGGGTGATTATAGGTTTTGAATAACTCTTTATAGTCAATGAATAAAACAATCAGATAAAGCTGCATTTGGTATTTGCTCAGTTTTTGGTCGCATATTAAAAGTAGTTGCATTATCTACCACATTTACATAGAACAAATACGAAAAAATCTGAGATATCGAGAAGGAAAAATACTATTTCAGAGCTCTGTTCACAGATGCACAGACAAGGTCATGCACACCATCACTGTCATACACACTCTCACGCAAGCAAGGGAGCGACACATTCTGGAAAGTGCAAACAAGCAAGCATAATAAAAACGCATATGCTAACACAGCCCTGTACAGACACCCACATGAGAGGCAACTGTGAACATAAATGCATGCCGATCAGAAAAATATGCGCAACCGAGAATACCTGACCTCACGAGTGGAATAACAGCTGTTTCAGGGAGTCCGTACTGAGACATCTTCCTCTCGCTACGCAATAAGTGCAAGGAGCCGACAGTGTGTTAAGCATGTGAGTCCTTGCCTTTGGTTTAAAGTCAAGTTCATGACATTTGGAACAGGAACGTGAAGATAATGTGACAAAACGCAGATTCAGCAGTGATGAAATGGCAGACACAGAGTGGCACGGATCTGCAAGGGATTATTCTCGTCACACTGAAATATTGAGGACTTTGGCTTAAGATTTATCTCCACAGATAGTAAGGGATCATAGAAAATGTCAAGCCATGGCATAACCTGATAAATTCTTGGAGAGCTTTTTGTTAGTGGCAGCATATGGAATCATATCTCTTCCTCTGATGTTACCAAGTGTTGTATAGAAGGTTGGTCTCTTTGTGTGACATGAATAAAACAGTCGTTTTAAGTGTTGAAGTGCCGGTTCTACTGTTATCATTCTGACGATATGCCTTTCCCGCTTCATATTATTTGTTTTCTTACTTTGTTGTGAGCCACTTCAACGACTCAAATCCTTGCAATTAATAGAGGTTGACCGAAATAACTTTGTTTTGAACAATGCTTTCATCACTGGAGAGGACTGCCTTTTAACAGTGCCAATTTTTGCCTAATATTTGGTCAAATTAATTTCTCAAATTTCCTCTTTTTAAAAATATATTTGGGTAGCCTGTCAAGGCTAGTATTTGCCTGTTACTGCTGCTGTATTACGGGTAGCTAAGGTCAGTTTGGCGGCATGACGGAAAAATGATCAATTTGACCCGATAAGCCCTGGCTCTGTCTTGATTTAAGCTTGCACTTGCACATAAACCTTCTTGGATTCATGATGGTAGAATTAGATAAGGGAAGGTTAGCTGAAGTTTCTCCTGTGATCAAAATGATCCTAACTGCCATTAGGTGCACGTCTCATTAAGGCTTTGAAGGTATTAGCATTTATTTCAGCTCAAGTGAGAATCTTCTTAATAAAAGAGCTATTTTAATGGTTTTAAATGTCTATCGGGCCATTTCGGCTCTCAGTTCATTCTTTCGCACAATTGACGTTGAATCACATTAGGAAGACTTTCTGATGCAACTTGCCTCTTATCTTGACTGTATTATACGAAACCTATTCAGATTGATTAATCTACACTAGAACAGCGAGATCAGGGTTTAAAGTTGTATTTATCTGATTATTTCCCCGAGACAAGCCTGACTGAGCATCATATTGTGCGGTGGCTTAGTGCACTGGATAGACAATTACACAAACGGTGGGATAATGATGTGTTTGAAAAGCCCATTGTTTCCTAATTTCAGTGTCTTTCACAAATACCTCATTTACAAGAGCTATTCTGTCAACAAAAGATTTGGCCTTCGAATGAATGAAAATGTAATTTGGCCCAAATTCTTTCTGAATATCGTGCCCCTTGCATTATAATACTGGCGTTAAGTATGCTGGCAGGGTGTAATGAAACTTGACAAAAAAAAAAACGGCATTTGGAATGCGTCCTAATCCTCGACAACTGAAAGTTGAAACTCATCTGAAAATGAGTAGTGGAAATGACCCGTACTGGATATTATATGTTAGTCTTTGACCCCTTGGTGGATAAGAACACTTGAGTGGAGCCGGAGCATGTAATTGCAACCGTCAGATCAGCCAGACCCTTCCCCTGGAGCTGCTTTCAATTGCCATCCACCCCTGTCATTTTCATGTCTTCTTTTTTACTGCTGCAATGCATCTTGACAATTTTCCATTGACTCCATTTCAATATCTTGGCATTTTACAAAGCGCCCTTCGTCCACAGTTCCTCATTCACATGCATGTCCTATATGTAATTTAAAGAGCAAGTTGGGAGTTGTACACTATAAATCTTTTAAATCCAAGATAAAAGCGCTTGAACAGTATTTCGAGGTGTGCTCTTTCAGTGACTCCTTGCATGCTTCATTTCTTGCATTTTGTATCCATTAGCGTGCTTAATTATTTTTTTATTCTCGCATGATTATTTTAATGTTCGATTTCTTTGCCTTGTTTTCTCTTGTGCTTGCTCACCTTGTTTTGCCTGCTACACTGGGGTATGTCATCCTCATCTCTGTTCTGATGGGGGTCTACAGGGAAGTCAGCATCATGGACCTGCCAGGACAGTAGGTAACTTTTGTGTGTAACACGGCAATCAGTTTTTTATTGGTCTGCCTCACCCAACCAGCTCTCTTTGGACCTGTAGAGGAAACAGATGCTGATGAAACATGAAATAGGACAGACATATGAAAATAGAGCATAAACACCGGATTCTATCATGCAAACATTCCGGAGTTTTTGGTTTGAGAAGAATGTATTGTGTTAATGAGTTCTAATCGAAATACTTCAATAATGTATTTAATACTGAGCATTTTGGTGTGTACTTGACTGACCTCAGTTGAGCAAGTTGTGGAAACGTCCTGCAAGGCACTACAGTTTATTTTTCAGGTTTAACTCAGTGGTGAGTGGTCTATCATATGATGTGTCTTAAAAATTGTAGGTCAGATTTGATCTATTCAGGCAGCTCAAACAAATGAATTGAAAAGGAGAATGCAGAAAAAAAAATGGTTCTGTCCCAGTAAATGAAAGTTAGATGTGTTTAGAGCGCAGTCTCATCCCGATGCATCATATATTGACGCTACCTGACCGAGCGTCGATATACGATGCAAAAGGTCGATTTTAGCGTCCTCATTTGATGCCAGTTTAATACGAACCTTAACCCCTAATCCCTAACCCTTAACCCTAACCCTAACCGTCAAAAGCTTCCTTCCGTCTCGTATATCGACGGTCAAGTTGCGTCAACATATGACGAGTTCGGATGAGAATGTGTTGGTGTTTACAACTTTTATTTGGTTTAAAGTGCTGTCACCACACTGTTTAATAGGTTGAAATCACAAGAACTGAGACATCACCTGACTGCCTGTCAAAGGTTTGAGTGACAGTTTATGACTCTCTTGTCAGCACTGATGTGGTCCTCCCATAATTCCTTCTTTGTCTTTTTCTTTCATCTTGTATTTTTGAGGCCTTTTTCTCTTGAAAATAGAAACTTTTTAAGAAAGTTTCGACTCCCTCATCCTTGTATACTTCAGCATTACTGAGGACTTTCACCCCTGCAGCCGTATTACAAAGGATAATGAAAGACTTTCCATTCATTACTGTTGCAGTCATTTAACCCTGAACTTTAGTGGGATTGGATGCCTCTTTGAAAGGGTGCTGCTGAAATACTATATGTAACATAGTGGCTTTAATTGTAGACTGTTGGTTTATTAACGTAGCCCTCCCTAATTGTGAAATCCGCAACCAACAGCTCAGAGCTCTATTAGTTCAAAACTCTGTGGGTTTGTTTAATTCAGTTTAATGGCCGTCCAGGTCACAACCGCAGAGACTTCTGTAGCAGAGGATACATTACAGAAGTCAATGAATTAAATTGACCCACAAAGTAAAATGTTAATGGAGTCTTTACAAATGATGTCATTTAATATGTTCTCCAAGATTACTACTCAGTCCCATGTTGTCCTCAAGTAACTGTTCGCAAGGCACCCTAAAGATGTCACTTTTCCAGGTTTTTGTTTGAATCATTTATTAAGCATTGCAAGGAGGCATTCCAATAATGCAGAAAATCAAAACATAGTATATTACGCCTTTCCCCTTTGTGGCTTCAGAATGGATTTTTCTCTATAGAAATACTTTTCACATCCGTGGTGGTCAAATAATCCTCTCAATGTTCTTTGTCTGTGGAAAATGGGTACTGCCTTCTAATTGCGAATGATTTGGTTAGTGTTTCATGTTGAAATATGGTCCTTTTGCCTCCCAATAGGGTATGAAGTTAATTTTTCCATTCGCAAGTCCTTCTGATTTTCTATAAGACAAGCTTTCAATGTCTTCACCATTTTGTAATACAAAAAGGTGTTGTACTGTGTTGTTCCAGAGTTTTTTGGGGGTTTTTTTTGGCTGAATTTGTATTAATTTCAAATTCACTTCCATAATGACCTTTTCCAGAGTGCATTTAAAGTTATTTTAATATTTGACTATTTCACTGACCTTTCTTAAATCAATTGAACTACAACCCCAATTCAGAAATAGTTGGGACGAAGTGTAAATAGTGAATAAAATCAAAATGCAAGGACTTTCAGACCACATGAGCTGACATGTTCCTTACAATAGAACATAGATAATATTTCAAATGTTGAAACTGACGCATTTTACATTTTTATCCACAAAATGAGCTCATATCAAATTTTCTGGCTGCAACAGGTCTCAAAAAAGTTTGAAAATCATTGCGTTTTGATTTTATTCACAATCTACACTTTGTCCCAATTATTTTGGAATTGGGGTTGCAATTACAACAAAACTTAGAATCCATACAATATCCATACAATACTGTAGAAATACTGAAATACTGTTTAGTGCTGTTCCATGGTTGACAAAATCGCAATATAGTATTGACTTTTGATTGTGGAATATTTGCGTTACAACACTGCAATACCTAATTTGAATAATTCCAACTGAAAAAAAAATATATATTCTGAATCTATATTTGTTTCCTGATTGCTCCACAAATTGCACCTACTAAAAATGCCATTTCACAATCTACACTTTGTCCCAATTATTTTGGAATTGGGGTTGCAATTACAACAAAACTTAGAATCCATACAATATCCATACAATACTGTAGAAATACTGAAATACTGTTTTGTGCTGTTCCATGGTTGACAAAATCGCAATATAGTATTGACTTTTGATTGTGGAATATTTGCGTTACAACACTGCAATACCTAATTTGAATAATTCCAACTGAAAAAAAAATATATATTCTGAATCTATATTTGTTTCCTGATTGCTCCACAAATTGCACCTACTAAAAATGCCAAAACTTTTTTTTTCCATTTGCATCAGTTGTTAAGAAGCTTCCTGCTGTGTGCGAAAGATAGCAGGAAATATCTAAAAGTGCCATTTCACTTTTTTTGCTAGAATTTACACATTACAACTGAACATTGCAGAACAATATTGATAATTGTATGTAATTAACACTTGGATTCTTCCCCAACTCTGCAGGGGGTCAGGAATTGGCTTCCCATTCCAAGCAGTGTAAATTTATTTTTCATTCTTCTACTTGGATCTGTTCCTCAGGCAGTTTCTCTCAAGTGCAGCTGAATTAGACTGTGTTCACTTTATATTTAGGCTTTGAAATTGACTCTAGCGCAAGATTAGTGATCGTAAAGCAGGAGTGGGAAATCTGTGACTGAGGAGTTAAGAAAAGTAAAAGTAAAGAAAGTAAATGTCCTGCCTTGTTTGTCCTCCACCTCTTGAGTTCAGCCAGGTGACATTATTTATACCTGCTTGAGAGGACTTAAACTTACCCAACACAGATTTCACACCTCTACCAAAATGACTTTAGATTTAGATTAAATATATCTATTAGCTAATGTTTCTGCCATTTTAAACAGGTAGGTCATTCTCATTGTACAAAGTTACAATAGAGAACTATATCACATCTCCTGGTTGGTGTATACAAAGATGAACTGAACTCTGATGTCAAAGGTTTTCAGTTATAAACAGGGCTAATGGGTAGCTCCACTGGAAAAGGATAAAAATCCTGAATTACTTTTTTAAATAAAAAAAGTCTCTGATTGAGAGATACACGTCAAATTAGTATCCATTACTAATACAACACTCTGTACACAAAATAAAAAAATTCCCTTTCAAAAACTTGACCTTTGAGTCAATTTCTCCAGATAGAGTGGATTGCGTCACTGTGTGCGTAAACATTGGCTCATCTTTCCTTCCAGTGGAGGTTTCCAGTAGCTGATCGTGTTAATCGTTTTATTGTAGAGTACATGCTAGTATTTTACCTTTTAGCACTATGTCAGGGTCAGCAAAGGTGCAGCCTGATGGGTTTTGCTCTTCTAAAAGCGCTATCTCTCCTATGACTGAACTCTTAAGGCGCTGCAGGTGGACAAAGAGGCTTCCTGGGGTGCATCCGTTCTCTTAAGATGAACGGCATCACCCTTGACCTGGAGGAAAGAGCAAAGGTCACCCCTGGTGTAAAGCCCGGTTGTTCTGGACACTGCACCAGCTACGGGATGTACTGTCGAAACGGCGGCAAGTGTGTGGAGAAATACAATGGGTACTCCTGCGACTGCACATCCACAGCCTACGATGGAGCCTTCTGCTCCAAAGGTCAGCCCTGCGCTCTTCACTCATGTCTGCTCATTTTCATCTCTATGTTGTACAAAACCCTGCCCCATTTCACTACTGAAGTAACGCCAACAGCATCAAAATAGCTTCTGAAGTGGAAATTTTATTTTCTTCTGAATATCTGAAGTTGATTTTTAAGTTGAATACATAATAATATGCATAATTTGAAAGTGCCTTTACATTGAACATTTCTGAACTAGTATTGCCCGATCCATCAAGATGAATTGATAATGAGGCATGATTACATTTCTTAGAACAGCTTTTACAGCTGGTTTTAAAGCCCATTATGAACTCAATGTACTAAAAAGAGTTTGACAGCATGCAATAACTGAAAATGATCAATTTCTAGAAACCTCCTTATCGCTTTTTTGTTGGCATAACAGATGGTGTGAATGAATCAGAGATGGGTGTCAAAGTAGCACATCACAAGGCTCTCCCTTTCTATTTGAATATGGAAATGGTGTTTCTGACATCAAAGGCTCTCATCAGTGAAGTCTGTGCTCTTCAGAGATCTAGATCAAGCGGTGCGGGGCCTCGGGTTAATGTGGCTCTGTGTCCCAGCCCTACGACTCCCCAAAGAGTTCCTCTCAGAATTCACTCGTGGCACGGCATGCTCAGTCTGTGTACTCTAAAATATGCATGACCACACAGATAGACATAAACACACACACACACACACACACACACACACACACACATACACCCATTCACAGGCAGGTACGGTTGCAGACACATGCACATGCATACTCACACACACGCGCACACGCACGCACACCCATTCACAGGCAGGTACGGTTGCAGACACATGCACATGCATACTCACACACACACGCACACGCACGCACACACATACCACACATACGTACACACAAACACACACATGCGCATACACATGCACTAGCACGCTTGCATGCGCGCGCGTACACACACACTCACGCACACAACTGCCCCATCTTTCTGAGTGTATACAGTTTATATATCTATGCATGCTGCACCTTAGGTATCACTCTCAATAATACATTCCTCTCTGAGAACAATCATAATCTCATACTAACAATCAGTCGATGCTTCGTAATGAAATTTTCTATTTTACGAGCTGTGAGCAGAAAAGAGATTGACCCGCCACACAGGGTTTGTACCTGACAGCCAGGGTTTAACAATCACCTCTATATTACCAATTAGACATAAATGGAAAATCGTAAATTATGAAATTACAAAATCCATAAAGTATTAAGCACCTGTGAAAACAGAGGTAAGTTGAAATGGTCATCAGTCTGCGGGGAAACGTCCCTGCATGGAAATAACAGTAATGCAGCAGATCCTCCATCCTGCTCCTCTCCTTATCTTGGGGGAGTCGCTGTACCAAAGGTCAGGAGAGCATTAGGCTGAAACCCCACATCTCCCGGCCCTGTGGACAGGCAGAGAGAACATTAGCTGAATAGAAATGGGAGTTTGAAAGCCTGACGCAGTAGTCTACAAAGCCCCTGCCATAATCCTGCAGCAAGTCTGTCTGTTTCAACTTTTTAAATCACATTCATTGTTCATTTGTGGATTCTGCCGTGTCTAATGATTAACTTCTCATCTAGCCATAAAATTTTGAGAAAACTTCCTAAAGCTAGTGAGGACTGCGATGCCCACAGTAGACACGTTGAACTGTGTTACTACATACATCTGGTGAGTTGTTATAGGAAGAAAGCTCTTCCACTCCACTTATAGCACCCAGAGGAAATGTGCAGGGTGTTGGTCACATGATGTGATTCATGAAATCCCTGTGTATGGAGTTTTTCCATTAGTCCTGCTGATTTCCCATGGTTCAGACCATTTGCTCCCCAGGTAATAACCCACCAAGCGTTTTCCTTATATATGGCTTTCATATCGCTGACTTTTTTGCCCACGCCTTTTTATATCCAAATGATGCATTTGCTCACTTTGCATTTTGAAAGCCCACAGTGGCATTCCATATCCCCACTGCACACCAATATTGGCCTAATGGTACACAGAGAGGAAGCAGCACCTTTTTGCCAGCTTAATAGGTAAACAAGGCAGTCTTACTGCAGCCCATATCATTTTATAATGGTCTCCAAGTGTAAATCAGGGGGCTGATTTTGACTCTTATGTTGTCTGGTGGGAGTTCTGTGTTCATATTGCTTTGGTCAAACACTACTACTTACATTCCAAAAAAAGGGCTGATGGTGATACAGTTAAAAAGATAATGAAAACATGTCTTGGATGGACAAAGTAATATAAGTGTGAGAGAATAAGTTTTCATGCTCATTTTGAAACTAAGTTAAGACTGTCATTAATCTTATTGGTATGAATGCTAAGGCCACACAGTATCTCTGGTCTATCTTACTGTTTTAATTTGTGAATTTAGAAAGGTCACAGAAAATGCTAATATCTGGCAGGCTATTTTTATTCTGAATTACTGTTTCTGAGGAAGTGCATTTTATTTCTTTTGTGTGTTTGTGTGTGTGTTTGGATTTGCGTGTGTGTGTGTGTGTTTGGATTTGTGTGTGCGCGTGTGCGTGCATGTGTGTGCGTGGGTGTATGTGTTCGGATATGTGCGTGTGTTTGGATGTGCGTGTGGGTGTGTGTGTTTGGATTTGTGTATGTGCGTTTGCCTGTGTGTGTTTGGATTTGTGTGTGTGCGTGTGCCTGTGTGTGTTTGGATTTGTGTGTGCGCGAGTGTGTGTGTTTCAGATGTGGGAGGCTTCTTTGAGATGGGGACTATGGTCAGGTATAACCTCCTGCCTGAGGCTGCACCAGCAGTAACAAACGAGGGTAAAGGTCTCTCTCAGAATCTGGCCTTAGAGACCAACCTGACCCAGGAGGACCTCACCTTCAGCTTCAGCTCGTCCAACACCCCCAGCATCCTGGTCTACATCAGCTCTAAGACCCAGGACTCCCTGGCTGTGGTCCTGCGTCAGAATGGTAAGGTCTGCTCTGACTGACGTGGGGGGACTTGATGTGCAGTGGATTCCTCAGAAGTATCTCCGACTGCACGAGCCCTGTGAAGTGTGTCCCGTTTTCAGAAGAATCGGGCACTGATGTACAGTTTCGTTCATGGAATTCTATCTCATCATGCAGTGAAATGCTTTGACTGTTAAGTTTCGTTGTTAAATTTGCCGCTGTTCACGCATATTGTGTATCAATCAAGCTCCATTTCAGTAATATTTCAATTTGCCTGTCAAATGTGAGGATGTGACAGACTGTGAAAATAATGATAAAATGTGCCATTTTGATCACCTTGACTCCGTCTTTCAGCTCTTCCTTCTCATTTGTCATAATTATCCTATTAGACCCGCCCTCCCCAGCCAAGTTTACTCGCATAATTAAGTTTGGTTCATAATAAAAGTGAATCAAAGGACGAAGAACAGCCTCAGGGTTTCACATAAAATACTGTGTGGACATGGTGATCATCGCTATGGTCCTGCTGGGCCTTGAGTTTTCTATTTATTTATTCATTTACTTTTGTATTTTTGAGTGTGCATGGGAAACATAATCATAACTCAGATTGTTTATCATTCCTTTTCATACCCCTAAAAATATTAATCACACCTTGCAATGAGATCCTCATGAATTGGCATTTACTAATGTACTTGTTAACCACTCGCTGCTGAACAGTTAGCAATCCAAGATTGTACTACACCGATAATTCATGTTAAAAACTGCAATAATTAATTCCAATTAAAGTATGAATTTGAAAAATTGCATACATTTGTTAATGTATCGAAAATTATCAGTTTATTCTCGTTTTCAAATGTATTACGCGGTAGTCTTCAATGAATACTTTAGGCAAAGTTATTTTTATTTACTCCTGTTAATTGCTACATTATTTCATCTCTTCAGTATAATATTACCAAACATACAAGTATAATTTTACTCATGTGACTCAAGTATAACATTTCCAAAATGATGTATTTGTATGATATTGTTGGATGATAAATACTGCATATGAGGTTGAGCAAATCCTTATTTTGCAATGTTTTGTAGAAATAGGCCAGATTTTTTATTCAGGCTAAATCAGGAAATGCATGACAAGAGAGAACACAGCCTATCACCTTCACAGGTGCGCAATTTTTAGAGAATGATGAGCAGTCATTAGCATGATGACAGGCGGGTACTGTCTCCCAGATGGAGCTGATACAAAGTGTTTATTAGGCTCGGCTGTACAAAAATATACACTACTGCAATATGAGATGGTGGGTGTCAGGTTGTCAAAAGTGCATCCTGTCTCCTGAGAGTTATCTGGCATCCCAGAAATTTCACCTTGTGTTGAATTTGAGGTGGGGTTTCCAGAAGTTTAGAAGTGAGCCTTATCTTTTTATAAGTGAGTGCTGTTGGGGGGAGAGACGTGTGTGCTGTGGCGTAGCAAGTATCCGACCCTGGACAGTTTCTGCTTGAGATAACATGAACACTGGCACCTAAGACAAGCCCTGTGAGCACAAGGTGCTTTCTTCCCTCAGTACAGCACTAATAGCAACTCACTTGTGGAATAACACAGCTACGGATGCATTTCATAAAAATACATGAGAGGTCTGAACACTAATCTGCAGTTGGTTGAGCCGAGCCTGAGGGATGACCTCAGCCTTTTTTGTGGTCTCGGAGGCAGCTAAAATCCAGGCATCAGTCAGTAAAGGAAAATGCCCCTGGTGCTCTGAGGCGGGTGATTCTGGTAGGAACCTGGTCCAATGCCCTGTCCCCCTCCCTGCAGGAACTCTCCAGATCCGCTATGACCTGGGTGGCCTGAGGGAGCCCTTCACCATCGACGCAGACCAGCGTAATCTGGCTAATGGCCAGCCGCACAGTGTCAACATCTCCCGCATCCAGAGGATTATCCGGCTCCAGGTGAGGCCGAGCTGTCCATTAAAGCTGGGAGGCTGAGGATTGTGGGTCTCAGTGGCTCAGAGCTGTGAGGGGTTGTTGATCTCAGTGGTTCAGAGCTGTGAGGGCTTGCTGGTCTCAGTGGCTCAGAGCTGTGAGGGGGTTTTGGGTCTCAGTGGCTCAGAGCTGTGAGGGGTTGCTGGTTTCAGTGGCTCTGAGCTGTGAGGGGTGGTGGGTCTCAGTGGCTCTGAGCTGTGAGGGGTGGTGGGTCTCAGTGGCTCTGAGCTGTGAGGTGTTGTTGATCTCAGTGGCTCAGAACTGCAAGGGTTTGTGGATCTCAGTGGTTCAGAGCTGTGAGGGCTTGCTGGTCTCAGTGGCTCAGAGCTGTGAGGGGTTGTGGGTCTCAGTAGCGCAGAGCTGTGAGGGGTTGTTGGTCTCAGTGCCTGAGAGCTGTGAGGGGTTGTTGATCTAAGTGGCTCAGAACTGCAAGGGTTTGTGGGTCTCAGTGGTTCAGAGCTGTGAGGGGTTGTTGATCTAAGTGGCTCAGAACTGCAAGGGTGTGTGGATCTCAGTGGTTCAGAGCTGTGAGGGCTTGCTGGTCTCAGTGGCTCAGAGCTGTGAGGGGTTGTGGGTCTCAGTGGCTCAGAGCTGTGAGGGGTTGTTGGTCTCAGTGCCTGAGAGCTGTGAGGGGTTGTTGATCTAAGTGGCTCAGAACTGCAAGGGTTTGTGGGTCTCAGTGGTTCAGAGCTGTGAGGGGTTGTTGATCTAAGTGGCTCAGAACTGCAAGGGTTTGTGGATCTCAGTGGTTCAGAGCTGTGAGGGCTTGCTAGTCTCAGTGGCTCAGAGCTGTGAGGGGTTGTGGGTCTTAGTGGCTCAGAGCTGTGAGGGGTTGTTGGTCTCAGTGGCTCAGAGCTGTGAGGGGTTGTGGGTCTTAGTGGCTCAGAGCTGTGAGGGGTTGTTGGTCTCAGTGCCTGAGAGCTGTGAGGGGTTGTTGATCTAAGTGGCTCAGAACTGCAAGGGTTTGTGGGTCTCAGTGGTTCAGAGCTGTGAGGGGTTGTTGATCTAAGTGGCTCAGAACTGCAAGGGTTTGTGGGTCTCAGTGGTTCAGAGCTGTGAGGGGTTGTTGATCTAAGTGGCTTAGAACTGCAAGGGTTTGTGGGTCTCAGTGGTTCAGAGCTGTGAGGGGTGGTTGGTCTCAGTGGCTCTGAGCTGTGAGGTGTTGTTGATCTCAGTGGCTCAGAACTGCAAGGGTTTGTGGGTCTCAGTGGTTCAGAGCTGTGAGGGGTTGCTGGTCTCAGTGGCTCAGTGCTGTGAGGGGTTGATGGTCTGAGTGGCTCAGAGCAGTGAGGGGTTGTGGGTCTCAGTGGGGGAGAGTTATAGGCGTTATGGGCCTTAGTGGCTCTGACCAGTAAGGGCTTGTGGACCACAGTGGCTTAGATCTATGGACAAAAATTTGGGGTTTTAGAGAAACAAATGTTCAGTACAGTTCTCGTCCATCTATGGTACCAGTTTATGTTTCCAAGTTTGTGGGCTGAGAATTAACTTGACCTTTCTCCACTTTTTACGAAATGAAGAAAATGGGATGTGAAATTTCTCACTCCAAGTATACTTTTCAGATATTTATATTCAGGGGAGTTATTGAGACTGAAAGGTATAATATCATGCAGTTATACCTTTAGTAGAATGATTTTAGATAGGGGATCGAGGAACATGTAAATGGAGATAGACCTTTGGAATTTTCAAAATGTCATAAATTTTGCAGGTACATGTATATGTGTCTATCTCCTAGATAGCTCCTTGTTTTTTCAGAAAAGTTTAGCCACAAAGCTCGATCTTACCTTGTGTTTTTTTTAAAAAAAGAACACAACAATGTACTCCACCCAAATCTGCAAATTATATGTTCATGGTAAAAGGTAATACAGAATTTGAAAGAAAAACAGAGTATCTGACTATAATAATCACAGAAAATGGGCAGCCGTGTCCTGTCTGAAAATAAATAGGAAACAAACCCTGTAACACTGAAATGACCTCTGGAGTCTCGAGGGTGTTCAGTTTCAACTGCTCCCCTCTCTATAGCCAGTACAAGATCATCTGAGTACATTTAATGCAGACATGATGCACACTACATAGTAAACAAACTCTGGCCTTGGGCTTGGTTTCAACAATATGTCCATCATATTGTACTTGTTCATGCACAATACACATGCATCTTGCAATGTATAAAATGTAAGATTGAAGTGGCCCCCTGGAATAACAAAAATGAAGGCTTTTAATACATAGACACTTCATTCAAGTGCTGTAGTACCTGCCTATATGTAAAATATCCTAGATTTCGTCATCTTACAACCTTCGATTTGGTATATTAGAGGGATTTTGCTTCGAAATAGTAGAGTGGATAAAACCTTTGCTCAGCGATCTTGTCATCCTGATCCGTGACCCTATATCCAGCTCCCTGATTGGAGGATGTGGACATAGAACTTTTTAAACTGAAGTGGACTAAAAATTCATACAAAGTACTATGCACTTTCTGGATGTTTCTCCCAGCTGCCATCTATCTTTGAAAAAAATTACATCAGGATATAGTACCTGTTAATACTGAGATTTTTTCTAAGGTAGAACATAATTTTTGATGAAAAGTGGCGATAGGCCCAGTTAATCCTCAGCCCACGAGTTGTAGAATGTGAAATGTGAGCTCAGAGGTGGAGGGGGAGGCCAAGCTGTACCAGGAGCTGATGTTCAGTTGACACCACCTTTGTTTGGAAATTTCAAAATGGCGTGGAAAGCTAGTTCCTGCTTTATACGCCGTTATAATGTGACATGTTTATACACAAGAACATTTGGAACTGTGCAGAACTCTGTCATTCAGAAATCTCATACACTGCCATGCAGTACTGACAGCAGGTCACAGAGAGGCAATATTGATCTACTGCACTGAAATTCAGAGTCTGCTGAAAGATTTTTATTACACCTAAATGGCCAAGGTATGTTTTCAGCGGCGCAATCAATAGTAAAGCACTTCCTCCGTCGCACCATAAAAAACCCAGATGACAAGACCCACCCTGCAGTCACCCATTTAACTCTCCTCCCCCAACCCTCAAACCTCCATTACTGTCACTGAGCCATAATGGCTGCTCCTGATTATGGAAGAGAAAGCAGGACTTGTGGCATATTTGGCACGGGAAAAAGACTGCTATAATAAGGAAAGCTTATTCCTTTCCTTTAATGTCCATCCAGCTTTACGCGGGTCTATTATGTTGGCCTTAGAAAAGCACCTCAGGAGGTACTGCACCTTCGTAATAAGACAGCATTAAAGTGGCCACTTGTGTTTCGCTGCAGTAAATCAAAGGCTGTTGAATTAGTTCACTACTGAATCTGGCAAACTATTCTCCCAAGGGTTAATTTTTCAATGTCTTCTCAGTATTTGCAAGCATATCAGTCTCAGGATCCAATTAAGCATGCGGGGTAATGGTCCCTGTTCGGCAAATTACAGATCATTTATCTCAGAGAACGGGCCTATATGCCCCCGACGATGAGAGAATGGCATGAAAAAATGACAGCTTGATGGGTGGTTTGTCGTTAAGGAGAAAGCCGTCGTGTCTGTCTCCGTCTCTCCCTGCCGTCTGTCGGTCCTTTGCTGGTGTCTGACACAGTGAGCTTGTGATGCAGGGCAGATGCCTGTGCCAGTGTCACTCATGGCTCTGGGCTTTGGAGAGCCGGAGCGCTGAGCAGTGTTCTCATGTACAGGCGTGGGGCTGGCGGCTCTCCTGGCATTAAATGAGCCCTCTCCCATCAGACTCTCACTATTCCCCTCAGTGCCTCTCACACATTCTCCCCATTCTCTCCTCTCCCAATGCATCTCCTTCCCTCTCCGGTCAGCCCTTCCTGTTGAAAATTCTAGCTCAGGCCAGCTACCATATCCAGCTAGTTTACGGTGGTCTGAGATTTGTTATGAAGATTTCTTGCTGCTTGTAGCCAATGTCTCGGTGGTTAAAGCTGAGCGGTTGTTTGTTAAGTTGGTAGAGAGAATTGATGGTTACAGTGATGGACGTGCTGAGTATACAGGCCGGCCAGCAGGGTGACCACAGTAAACAAAAGAACAAAGTGGTTTTATGTAGAAACCACTGTTTACTGTTTTATCATTTAAGTCATTTTAGTAATAAGGTCCCCGAAATGCCCATTGCGACACATATGTCACGCAGCTAAAATGAGGTCAAAGGTCACCAAAAATAAAAATTGCTATTGGGTCGTCATTAGCCCCTCCCCAGGACATATTAACAGAATCCATAGATTTTTCTTTAAACTTTAACTATAGTTGGGCATTTAAGGGTTAATAAAGGGTAGAGCTCTAATAGTCCGCATAGAAGTTGGAGGAACTGCTATCTGCCTTGAGAACATTTATGTCCCGAGTCAAGGATCAGATTTGATCAGGTTTGAGCTTTCAGGGTATCAAAGGAAGAGTTAGATAAGAATGGCAAGGATTACATCATAATGGGTGGAGACTGGAATTGTACCACAGATTTTACCTGGGCCAGAGTGAGCGAGGAGCCAGGCTTTTAGTCATCTCACAGTCTGGCAAAGCGGGTCACAAACTTGAACTTAGTGGATGCCTGGAGTATTAAACTCTACAACCAGGCAGTGCACTTGCGTTAGGGTAGTAAATAATCTCATCAGTGCTGCCTGATTGGATCGGCTGTACATATCAGATGAGCTTTGAGGTAGTTCAACTGGGAACTGTATTAATCCAGTGGGGTTTAGTGACCATCTCCTCGCTTTCTAAAGTTTAGATTTTTCTTCTGGTTAATAAGCGAACACATACTGGCACATTAACACAAGATGTACAGCAGGATGAAAGTTTTTGCCAGTGTTCTGTACATTTCTGGGGTTTGTGGAGATGACAGAAGTTTGATTTTGAGTCCTTGAGCCTGTAGTGGGAAATGGGAAAGGTTCATATTTGCATTTTTTTTTTGGTCAGGAATATTCCTCTTACTCCACAAAAAAACATCAAAATAGCAGTTCAGAATTTGGAGGGAAAATGGATAACATTTGAGTCTGGGTTAAATACAGACTCTGCTGATACAGCACAGGTGCAGAGTAAGGGGCTGGAGCTTCGATCCTTCCTGCAGGAGCCTGTGAAGGGGGCTCTGATCAGAGCTCGCTTCTTATCTGTTAAGGACCTGAATGGGCCAACCTCATTCTTCTTCAATTTGGGAAGAAAGCAATTCAGAGAAAGTGGATCTCCCATCTTAAATTGCCTGATGGTAGGGTTACTACGGACCCCGCTGAGATGAGGCGACATGAAGCCAACTTTTATACTGAACTCCATGGAGCAGAAGACTGCAATGACATTTGTGCAGCAGAGCTCCTACAAGGGCTGACTCAACTACAGTATGTCTTTGCGAGAAAACTGCCCTCGATGGGAATCTGAGCCTAGCGGACCTTTCCACAGCTGTGAGCAATCGACCTCTGGGTTAGTTTGCTACAGTAAATAATGAAGTAAATTGCCTAGTCAAGGTGGGTAGTGGGTTTAAGTAGATCCATAAGTGTAGGCAGGGCTATTAAACAGGGTTGCCCCATCTCTGGGCAGTAGTACAGCAGAGCAATAGACCCTCTTCTCTGTAAACTAAGAAATAATCTCAATGGATTTTCTCTTCCAGGGTTATCTCAGGGCACTATTATTGTATCAGCTAATGGGAATGAGAGGGATATGCAGTGTTTGGTTAAAGCCCTCAGACCGTATGAGAAGGCCTCATTAACAAGAGTGAATAGGGGAAATGCAAGGCCCTACAGACAAGGCAATGGACAAGCTGGACTGTCCACAGTCTGCCTGGTATTTTGCAATGAGGGAGATGTGGTCTGAAGACCTTGGAGTACAGTAGTGTACAGTGATGATTATACACCACCACTTTTGTCTAAAACAGGTGCTTATATATTACTTTATCATTTTTTTTTTTTGGCGAAAATGTATTGAAAAATACTATTGCAGACAGTGAGAACGAAAAATTCATTCCCGCAAGTACAGTACCAGTCAAAAGTTTGAACATACCCACATTGTTCTTACAATATATGTTAAAGGAAGAAGAAGAAGAAGAAGAAGTAAGCCTGTTCGAGCCTAGTGGCCCATTGGGCCGGTGCTTAACCCCGGTTTCCATGGCATGGAGCGACTTGGGGTATTGCTACTCCCCCCTGGATGGGATGCCAGTCCATTGCAGGTACTCCCCCCAGCTCTTAGACAAGTGTACCTGCCTATTTGCTGGTACCCATTTATACACCTGGGTGGAGTGAGGCATGGAGCATTGGAGTAAAGTGTTTTGCCCAAGAACACACCGCGAGGGCCGTGGCCGGGGCTAGAACTCAGGACCTTACGATCTTAAGTCAAGCCTACTTGACCACTTTATACCAAAGAACCAATCCTGGAAAATTCATGTATCTATCACTGATAGTTCAGAAGTCATCACTTGCTAAATTCTGCATATTGTGTTGTAGCACTCATTTTTACACAAAATTGGGGGCCGTGTCTCCTTTTTAGGTCTCAATATCTCAAAAACTAATAAATATGAGTGTAAAATTTTTGCATATAATATAATGGATACCAGAACATTATGTTTGGCAAATTTGAAGCAAATCTGAGGTTGTCAGTCAGGAGGCATCTCGTGATTTCAGATAGAATTATTCTGGAGAGACACCAAGGATGTGGATTTTTGAGGGACCACTATTTTTAAAGGACTTTCTCAAGACTGAAGTCTTGTTATCAGTGAGCTAGATCTGCTTTACGAGAAGCTGGTTGCGCTGAACTAGAAAACCTTCTGAAGGCTATACGATCATCTGTCAATGTCTAGGGACAGATGGCTAATATCAGGTCTTCCAGGCTGCTGTCCAGGACTGTTAGAGAGGTCTGTGCCACTCTATCTGTGGCCCTCATAGTGTTTGCTGTGCTCTCTCTGCCCAATGGGATGATGAATGTGACTGTGGCTTCCCCTCTGCGACAGTCACTCCTGCTGTTTGGGAATAGCAGGATGGAGAGGGCCAGCTCCTGTCTTTCAGAACCTCACAGCTGTTGGAGTTCAATGAGATGGGCAGGAAAGTGGCATATTTTACCTGTGTGAAGGTGTCATGCTAATGGCAGGGTTGTGAGCGTGGAGGGGGCCTGAGGTTATTGGCTCAGACACTCCTCCAAAAGGCTGCTGGCAGTCCCTGCGGAAGACCCCAGTTGATAAGCGAACAGCGACCTCCAGTGGAGGATTGCTACAAACAGACACGTGGCACACCTGGATCCTAGCACAGGGGAGGGATTTCCATTTTGTTTGCAAACCAAAACATTTACACATTTATTTTTTGAGTGATCAAGGTTGCTAGCCTTACAAAATTTGTTGAAACTTTGTTTTTCTGGTCTGGGGGAGTGTTTTTCTTATGATTCATTTATCTTTGGTCCCTGGTGTTCTGTAAAAAAGCAGGTCATCGCTCAACTTCATATCAGGAATGTCAGAGACAGCTATTTGGATGACGTATTAGAGTAAGATGAAGGGCTCAGGGTCTATTGATCCTGCATAGTTGGTAAAAGGGGTCATAGCTGCTGATCTTAAAGTTGAACATGCTGATTATTAACGTGTTTATAATTAAGTTTGCCCTTAATCATTTCTAGGCTGTGGGTGAGGTGCTGTGTGACGTACTGAAAGATGGAGGCATGTCTTGGTGCTTTTGATGTCGGTTTTTTGAGGCGCTTATAGATTTTGTTGACAGAATTACTGAAAGTGGTTCAATTAAGGATTTTTTTAATTCAAAATTCATATTCTTTCTTTCTCTATTTCTCTGTCTCTCTCTCTATCTCTCTCTCTCTCTGTAACTCTCTGTTTCTCTGTCTGTATCTCTCAAGTGCTTTGATGGTGAGGGATGAAAGGTTGGAGTAGGTGGGTGGGATCAGCACTCAGTCCCACTGGAGGGCCACTGTTGCTGCGGTAAATTGAAACTCGCTGCAGTTTGTTTAATAGTCTTCATGCACGGCGGCGCACCCGGGACAGATGTTGCTTCTCATATTTTATGAGCGGTGCACAGCCCGAGTGCGGCCTGCCTGTGCCCTCACAGCTGCTCTAATGGCCGCCGGGCTGGTCCACTCACACGACTGCAGACGGGAGTGCGTCACTCAGGGCTCTGCCCACATGGCCTTGGAGCACAAATAAGCTATGAAGCACAGACCGTTCCCACTCCTCATTTCAATCATTCAATTTAAAGCCATCAACACTGTAATGTGTTAGGATAATCCCATGGAAAATCCTTCATTTTAATGTGCCTGGCCCTGTAACTTGCATATGCTTGTTTGTAGAAAAAGTCCAACAAGTATCCAAATGTGCCCCTTTTTGAGAATAGTTCAGTTGTACTGTACAGGCCAAAAGTTTGGACACACCTTCTCATTCAATGCGTTTCCTTTACTTTCATGACTATTTACATTGTAGATTCTCACTGAAGGCATCAAAACTATGAATGAACACATGTGGAATTATGTACTTAACAAAAAAGTGTGAAATACCTGTAACAGAAAACATGTCTTATATTCTAGTTTCTTCAAAGTAGCCACCCTTTGCTCTGATTACTGCTTTACACACTCTTGGCATTCTCTTGATGAGCTTCAAGAGGTCGTCACCAGAAATGGTTTTCACTTCACAGGTGTGCCTTGTCAGGGTTAATCAGTGGAATTTCTTGCCTTATCAATGGGGTTGGGACCATCAGTTGTGTTGTGCAGAAGTCAGGTTGATATACAGTCGACAGCCCTGTTGGACAAATGTTAGATACATGCATAATTCCGCATGTGTTCATTCATAGTTTTGATGCCTTCAGTGAGAATCTACAATGTAAATAGTCATGAAAGTAAAGGAAACGCATTGAATGAGAAGGTGTGTCCAAACTTTTGGCCTGTGCTGTACAACTGAACTATTCTCAAAAAGGGGCACATTTGGATACTTGTTGGACTTTTTCTTCTAAGGTACCGGTACCCTGAAATCAATTTGTGTCTGTTAAGTTATGAGGAAGTTAAAAAAAAAAAAATGCAATGCATGTTAAACTATTCATCTTTTTTTTAAGAGATTACACATTAAAGTTTGCCTAGCGAGGGGCGAAGTCTGGAATTAGTATTCAATTTGAAAGATTGAAGATTTAATTTGGAACTTATTAGCCTCCAGGGAACAGTTGATTCTGTTAGCGCTTTGAAATTTATGTTATCATAACTTCACATTTATCCTGCTTTTTTATCTGGTTGTATTAAAGTATGAAAGGAATTAGAGTTCTTTCCTGGAATGGAAGACTTGGCAAAGCCCCACACACTCGGCACCTGCTGACTGGCTGATGACTCGTGTTTTGAATAAGGAGAGCATAATTTTGCAAAAGAACAGCAAGATGGTTTTCATTTAAATATTATAATAATTAAGTGTATTGGCCCGTGACCTTACACAATTATTATTGGCTTTTGTAATTGTTTCTCTTCACACAGTGGGGCTGTTCATTTGAAGATGAGAGGTCGTTGTGATCCTGTAGGAAGAAAAAAACCTCTAAAACCTTGTTTGGTGATCTTGGCAAAGGCTCTTTGTGACCTGACTATTGTTATTGTCTTTGAATGCGGCTCCTTTCGTCTCCTACACGGTCCGGACGTTTTTCAGTTCGGAGCTGCGGGAGTGTTTGCGATGAATGTGAGCGCGCTGAACTGTGGTGTGCACGGACGCGGTGGGAGAGTCGCGCGAAGTTGAGGAGATGTTTCCTCCGCCCACCGCCTCTGAAGTGGCCCCGCGATGCAACACGATCCGCATCAGAGATGGAGTCCTCTCAAGGTCACATTACAGAGGTGTGCGAGTAGTGTGGTGGAACAGGAGAGCTCCCCCAGCAGGTGATTAATGTTTTCACTGTGTGAGTGGTGCAAACCCACCGTGGACTGCGGCAGGAGAAGGACGCTACGGGGAGAGGGAGTGTCCGCGAAGCAGCGGTCTTTGAACATAGCCAATTAGTTTTCCCCAACGGAGGTAAATAAACTGAAAGGGACTTAATTGTGTCACATTACTCCCCTTTTATCCTCTGCCACCCCCACCCACCCCACCATCCCCTCCATTACACGCTCCCAATAAACACAAGAGCAAATATCGGGCAGCGTCCCTGTGCAGTGAAGCACTGCAATAAGATAATGTCTGGAAAGCGCAGCAAAGGGGGAATTCCAAGCAATTTAGCTGTGTAGACCCATCTGGGAGCCATTGCAACAAACAGATTGTGTTTATCACCACGCCGCAAACAAATTGAGAGGGAGCAAAATCATTGTTTTCCAGGGCCCTCTCACACTGTATTTGGCCATTTGTATTCAAAGAGTGACCTGGCAGAGAGTGGCACTTCATATCAGGAATGGGGGAAGTGAAGAGTTATATCAGTATATGCAAAAAGGTCACTTTCTCAAATTTGCTTTTTAAGAATTTTGGCAGGAAAATGCTAAGTAGACATTTAGGAAAATCAGCAATAACAGCATAATTAATCAAGGCAGGAAATTAGGGAGTCCTGTCCTCTGTGCTACAGTGTTTGGAATCAGTTCAGCTCCTTCACAGCCAATCAATGGGCAGAAAATACTCTGTAAATGAGTAAATGGGTAAGGTCTCATCAGCCCTTGAACAGTGGCTTCAAAGTATGAAGTAAACATCTGCATATGATCACATGGCTCTGCACTAGAGGCATTAATGTTGATTTTGCCTGCACTACGTTACAATTTGATTTGAATCTTGTGTTTTTTAATCATGGAATTATTAACAGTAGAGGACCATGATTTAACATACATTGTGAAAAAGAAAATCATGAGCAACATAAAGGATTCACATTTAACCTGCCCACCATATACTCTGGAGTTTGCTGCGACTCAGAAGTGTAATATGTATCTCAGAAGTGTCCACCTTAAAGCCTGTATCCCACTGGGGTTGCAACTGTTTGACGACATGTCTGAAGAATTTGTGAGTGTTTTTAGAGTTTGTTGTGTTTGTCGTGGGAATTTTGAACATGTACAAAAATTTGCTGGTGACAACTGTGGCCGCCAAAGTTTTGAAATGTGCACCAAATTGTCGGCAGAATGTCATCAGATTGTCTTGAGAATAAGGGGGCAAAAATTCATGTAATAATTGCTAAATAGTTGGCAGAATGCCTTCAGAATGTCTAAAGAATGTCCTCAGAATGTTATCAGACATGTATAAGACATTTTGAAGACTTTTTGCATCATTCCCGCCCATTCTGTGCATATGCAGTCAGTTGTCATCTTGACAACATCAGACATGAAAGTAGATGCCAAGACAAATTTGTTCAGTGGCACTGCCACTCTGTTTGCGTACTTTGTCTTGAAACAGTCGCCAATTTCAACCTGCTAACAGTCTTGAACTATTGCAGCCCAGAGGGATACAGGCTTAAGACATGTTAGGAAAAAAATGTGTATATATATATATATATATATATCTATATAGTGTGTGTGCGCGTGTGTGTGTGTGTGTGTGTGTGTGTGTGTGTGTGTGTGTGTGTAAGAATTTGTTTGTTTTTGACCCAATAAAGCTTCAAAATTTGGTCCCATATTTACTCCTTTTTAACCATTTTGGTAGTTCCCCTGAAACCAAAAGCTAGGTGGCTGCTGTTTGCAAATTACTCTCCTTGGGACATTGATAGGGGCACAGAATCAAAACCTGTCCTTCAAGCTTGTGATTTCTCAGGAAAGTATTTTTAATTCATGGTTGCTTATCTTTTGCATACAATAACTGCCTACAGTATGACCCACTGACATCCAGATGCCAGATGCTGGTTCTCTCTCTTGGTGATACTCTGCTTGGCCTGAACTGCTGCCCTCTTTACGTCGTAGTTCCTGCAAGTTTTCAGGGATTTTTTGCCTTCAGTCTCCTCTTCTGCATATTAACTCCATATTCAATTGGATTCAGATCCAGTGACTGACTTGGCCAACAGAGAAAAAGTAAGAAAAATGTGTCACTGGCCAATTAATTATTGTGCACACTGGATATCTTATATCAGTGATTCTGCATTCAATTTCCCTGTACCAGAGGCAATCTATATGAGGGAGAAGCAGTAAGTAAATATGCTATAATAATGGTCAATGCAACTCACTCCTGTTAATGAAGACAGGGGCTCCTGCCAGGAATCAATCATTTTTTACATCACCATATAGAGTATGCCTAAAATATAGAATATCCTTAAAGTAAAACTGACAGTAATGGAATACAAAACAAAAATTAAAGAAATGTGTCACTGTCCAATGAATTTGGAGCTCAGTATATATAATTGATCCAAATCATTATGTTTAATATGCCGTTGGTCCAAATCAGCTCTGACCTGTTGAGGCATTAATTTGAGAGCACTGAAGGTGTCCTGTACTGTCTGGCACCATTACAGTAGCAGCAGTTCCTGTAAATTGCGTGGAGGAACAGCCGCAGTCGGGGCTTGCTATACCAGGACATCCCACTTATGCTCAATAGGATTGAGATCTGAGGAATTTGGAGTCAAGGGCAACATCTTGAACTCCTGGTCATGTTCCTCAAACCATTCTCACAAAATTTGTGCTGTGTGGCAAGGTGCATCATCCAGCTGAATGAGGACTCTGCAATCAGAAAAAAACATTACCATGAAGGGGTGTGCTAGGTCCGTAACAGAGTGTAGGTTGGTGGAAGCCGATGTCCACATGAATGCCTTGACATTGGGTTTCCAAGCCAAACATTGATGACCTTCTACCATTGAATCAAGGTCCTGCCCTGACGCTTACATGCCCATTGTTGTTGCTTTCGCCAGTAAACAGGGTTTAGCATGGGCTCTCTGACAGGTTCGTAGTTACGTTGCAACAGACACAACTCAGCGTGATGCAGTGTGTGTTGCAACACAGCATACCTGCCATAACCATCCTTAAAAAATTTTCTGAGACTTAAGCCACTGTAGCCTTTTTTGGCAGTCTGGACCGTACAAGATACCCTTTGTTGCCCTTGGGCATTGATGAGCCTGAGACACTCAACAATTTGTAGTTTATCCCACCTGGTACCACTGTCGTTAAGCGCTCACCAGCGCTGATTGGGAGCACCCGACACTCCTTGTCGTTTCAGAGATACTCAAACTCAATCTTCTTGTCATAATGATTTGGCCCTGATCAATGATCAGAGTCGCTCAGGTCTTTATGCCTGCCCAACATATCCACTGAGAGAACCAACAGTTAGGTTACCATGTAATAGGCTACATCCAGTACCTTGAAATTGCCTTTGTTCCAAGGTAATCATCATTTTCTCCATCTGTGCAAGGTCATGATGTTTTTGCTCCTCAGTAGGTAAACTAATTTTTTAAAGTAAACTTGACAAACCCTGAGGGTTCACCTTATATACTCCCCAATGTGTTTAAATGATGATCATGTTATCGTATAAATACGCGATACTAGTATCGAGTACTTTTAACATATGCATATTGAAGGCTCGAGACCCCGAATAGAGTAGTAAATCAGTGACGTGCAGTGTGTCAGAGGCCCATTAGGTGGCACTAAATATCAACCTGAAAACAATGTTCACATTATGATCCACTAGAGGCCGACAAAGACCACATAATGCTTTTTGCATCTCAATAAATTTTGTTTCTTTTGGTCTTCATATGAGTCTCAGTGAACAAGTCCTATGATACAGAGTAAATGACTTTTTAGTCTGATCTTGCATGGAGTTCTAGAGCCAGATTTGCCACCTTCCGGGATGGTGAAGTTCTGTTGTGTGGTTATTAACCTTTTCACTGGCCGATTTTCCTCAAGCAATTTAGTGCCTAAAGGTGAATCACTTACAGAAAAACTGTAAAATTACAATAATTCAACTCCTCTTTAAATGAAATAACACACATTAGTTGTATTAGCTGTTTATTTACCATATCTGTGGTTATGGTGAAGACCTCAGCAAGTGCCTGAATCATGTTGCTGTACCGAAAAGCCAGTGGTGACAGAAATGTCTTATGACAGGTTGAAGGGTTAATGTAATGCTGGTGCTGAGTGTTTCACTCTTCAATTCCAGCTTGTGACTGTTTATCTGTTTGTCTGTTTTACAGCTGGACCACTATCCACCAGTGACTTACACCCTTCCAGATGCCTCAGACACCCAGTTTAACCTGGTCAAAACGCTTTTTCTGGGCAAAGTTTTTGGTAAGTACTAATTTATAATGAGTTATCAGTATTTTTTAAATAGCTCTTTTCACAGAATCTAATTTTGTGCAGGCATCTGCCACACTTTAATGTCTTAAAAGCTTAATTCACATACCCACTCATTGCCAGTAGAGCTGGGCTCATGAAACAGTTTGCTCTAAGACCAGAGCAGCAGTGGTCAGTGCAGTGTGACCCTATGAGGCTTTTGGCTCAATGTTTTTTGCTGCTCGGTCATTAATATACAACTTTCGTTAATTTCCTTGTTAAATTTTAGCACTCATAGACCAGATGGAATCAGTAACTCTTCAGGGGCTCAGGTTTTCCCATTCGTCTTGATTATTGCAGGTTCAAGAACAGGCTATTGACCGGTTTTTCACATCAGTCTGGCTCAATTGCAGTAGTTTTATCCTGCAGGCAGTAAAGTTGAAGTTTAACCACATCGTTTGTCCCTATTACCATGTGTCTGGTTCCCGCCGGTAACAGCTATAATCAGCTCCACATAGGTATTAGGTGTGAGCTACGAATGACCTGGCTTGATATGTACCTGCGGCCCCAGTCACTTGTTTTAATTGCAGAGGGCAAGGCAGCGCATCCCGTGTCTCTGTTACAGGAGAACTAACCTCATGGGGCTGGTGATAGTCCTTGGTGAGCTTATCTCGGGTGAGCAGATTTCAGGGAGATATTCCCCCTCTTTTGGTGAAAGATAGGGTTTCTGTTTATCAGGAGCTTTTCTGCTCACAGAGTATTCATATCTCATCAGTTTCCCTGGGTGCCTCTGAACCACTGTGGAAAAAGATGGTTTGGCGATTCTTGCCATGAATGATGTAAGAGATGGAGTCGAGGAGACTGCTAATATGAAAGGCTTATCAACAGTCATTGATATGCAAAGAAAATTCGCCGTCAGATGGTATGATCAATGGACAAGGTGCATAATAAGAAAAAATAAAATAAAAGAGCAAAATCCAGCTTAAAATTTTATGTAGTTTGTACAGTGTCTTCTGCAAATTTCATGAATTTAACTGGTTAACAATCAAGATTTTATATGCATTTTATTTCATCTTGGGTTTACTTCTTCATGGGTTGTGTTTTAATTATATTATTGCACACAGAAGTTTTGCAGTGCATAGGCCTGCCTCCTGTAGTATTTATATCTATGATGGTGACACACAGAAAAATATACACCTGTAATTTGCTTATCAGTATGGTGATGCCGGAAACATTAAATGGCAGAGAATTGTTTTGTGGTAGACACAATGCATTATGAGGTCGTCCAGATCTGCAGATGTATTTTTTAGCGTCTCCGTTGATTAGTAATAACTATATTTCACCACATATATGTCTTACATCATTGTGTGATTGCCAATTTGCCAACCAGTCATATTTCAGCAATCTGCTAGTGCCAACACAGCACCATTTGTGTTGTCTGGACTGTAGTGCGGTATGTACAGTGATCTTCATTTGTATATTCAGCTACACAAATCAAGCATCATCTGCCGACTGCATTTTATACCGCCGCATGAACAATGTCCTCAGGATTATTTGAACACTTCTTATCTTCATCAATGCAATATT
Source organism: Gymnothorax reevesii (assembly GCA_029721435.1). Lineage (NCBI taxonomy): Eukaryota > Metazoa > Chordata > Actinopteri > Anguilliformes > Muraenidae > Gymnothorax > Gymnothorax reevesii. Next base: position 89,774,771 of record CM056575.1, read on the forward strand.
CATGATCATTCCTGTTTTTGTAATGCTCCATGTTAGTGAATTATGTGATAAATAATTCACACTAGAGGGCATCATATACTCAGTTTTCTGCAGCGATGCTAAAAAGGTGGAGAATTCTTTGTTTACAGGTGGAACATACCAGGACTACATTCTCAGAATGTGTGACATGCTAAATTCCAAATTTGCAATTATCATTATAATGCAATCAGAATATCACGAGTTTTGTCATTTGTCAGCTAGGTTTCCATTGGCATTTGGACGAATGTTTATTTTAACATGGGAATTATAATGCTGGCATGAATTTTGCAGGGTAAAGGGTTCTTGATTGATGGTGTTGTTTTCTGGCTTTTAGAGGGTTGAATTTAAGGAAGGGTGACTTTATGAATAATGATGTTGTAGATGCTGATTGATCTTTGATGTTAGCACTTGCTGTCATGACTTAGCACTGAGTCTTATTAGACCTGCCATACCATCGCAATCACACATCATTCAACCCCTTATTGAGTTTTAATGAAAAATCCTGAACTCATTATCCCTGGACCATCATCAGTAGTTGACACAATGGAGAATATTTTCATAGCTAACACAGCCTCAACTGACCACAGACAGCAGGCAATTATACAGGCCCCACCAGGGTTGTCAACAACACTTCACACTTTTTCACAGATGCTGTCTCTGTGATGGATGGTGTTTAGACTAAAAAGAAGACAGCTCTGTTTTTCAACACTTTAATATACGATAAGGTGTTAATTTGTTCAGCGAGTCCAAGCGGAGCCTTTTAAAACTGCATCTCCCAAAATACATTGCAAATGTGTTACCACCCAAGTTCCTGACAAATCAGTGCACTATTCTGTTGCCAACCCTCGCTTCCAGAGTGATGCAAACAAAACACAATCACCAAAGCTGTCAGCATTCACAGGGCGCAATTCTCAGTTTTGTGTTATTTCAGAGACAAACATTACAGGTGACAGCACAGAAACACAAACGGCAGCACATTCCATACTCTGTGCGTGGCTCCATGCTTCAGAGTGAGGTGAAGTCCTCTGGGTTTTTGACCGCATGGTCAATGAAGTGAGCAGAATAAACAAGGCTTTGCTCCCAGCAGTTCGACCGCATTGTACCGCTGCCTCCCTTGGGACCCGTGCCTCCTGCTCTCCACGGTGAAGACACTCCGTGGCTGCCGGCTATTTCAATGTTGCAGGATGAAGGATCCAGATAGCTGGAGACAGAAACTCTCCCTCTCAGTAACTCAGTTACCTTGCCACAGGTGCCGCTGTGCCTCTTCATGTTAGGCAATACCCTATTTGGCACTGTGCCAACCACTGCGTAACACGCACCATTGGCAAGAGCCGCAATGGCCGTTTTTTTTCTTATACTGACAGCCATGACGAATGGAAGCCAAGACCCTGACAAGCAGTGCTGTTGCGCCAAGATGCAGCTCAGTGGAGCCTGCTCCCCAGTGGTCAGAAAGACAAGAGTCTTTCATAGTGATATTGAATTGGGCACCTTCATCACGCTTTTCTGTCATGTGTCACTCAGCTTGGTTGTTTATTCATCGCCGTCTGAGCCATTGCTGGCTCATTTCAGGACCCGCTGCCCTCTTTATTAATGATTAAAGTTCAGGAAGGCAGACCTGCGAATAATACAGGCGCTGTCTGTGGTTCACTATGCTCTAGAGGACATTCACGGGAGTCCCTGACAAGATGAAGTCATAAACTACAAACCAGAATCTCCCACAAGTATTACCCGACCCGTTATTTACTGCCAAGGAAAAGCTGTTAATGAAAAACTGGTGATGCACTGGATCAAATGGTGGGGTAAAAGGGTAAAGAACCCCTTTATTGTGGGGGCCCTTTTCATTTACAAGCCTTAATAAACAATTTCTTGATTCAATGGCTTCTTTATATTTAGCTTTGTAATCTATTCATACAGATATATTACTTTTATTTACATTATGTTCATTATATATTTTCTTTGGTGTGTAAGTGTCATGGCTTATGTTACATATCAACAGTACTCTGTGTACTTTGATACACTTTCCTATAGATCTTACTCATCATTCAGACTGAGTCGCTGAGTTAATGCACTTTGTTGCTTCGTGGGCAGTTTTGTATTTTTGTTTCCGATGTTGAAACTTCCTACACGGAAGAAACCTATATTTACATGTAGGATTTAATATAGGGCCACATATAGGTTTTGCATATATGCGATATAGATAAAATTGGCCGTTTTCATATAATTGTACATATATGTACCTATAATATATGAAAACGGCCAAATGAAACTCCTTCTTTTTTTTTTTTTTGGCATTTCTAATCACACCCGAATCTGGGATATCCAATTCGGGAACAATGTACAAGTTTGCAGGCTTATTCACACATGCAGTCCCCTGTTGACGATTGAGGAGAGCGTACACAGCCTACAGCTGGTAGCAACAGTTATTCATACATTAGCTGGGCAAAACTTCTCAAGGACAAAGGTGGAGGATAGTAAGTAGAAATAGTGGTCAGAATATCCTTCATGAGCGCCCATCTAGTCAACAGGAGGCGCCTAAGGGAACTCTAATCTACATAACCCTTCCCAGCAGGCCTTTCGCTGTTTGCACCCCTGTGGCGGATTGGCCAATTGTGCGCTACTTCTGAAAAGAGCTGCTGACTGCTGCTGGTTGATACATGGTGGGGATTAAAATCTATATGTTTATATAGGTTCTTTCTGTGTGGGAATTTAAGAATCCTTGTTACTTCATCCCTGTAGATAAGTCTGGGACCTTTACTGGTGATACAAGCATCTCAGATAAATGACAAGTGTCTGTTCATTAAAACTGTGAACAGAAATGTAGACTTTGTCTTCAAATTCATTAACCATTGTGTAATGCTCAACTAGATGTGGGGATGAAAATGACTTTTTAGAGGCATGTTTACTTGAATGTATGTTCTTCTGTGTACTTTTATTTTATATTTTTTGTTTTATTTTGCTACATTTAGACTAAGGACCTCTGAGCCATATTCATCCTGAAACTGCATTACAGACAAGATAGAAAACATTGCATTTGGTGGATGTAACAGTGTGGTGTATAACCTTTCAGTGGATGTGTATGAGCTGTAATGATGTGAATCCAATTTTCTCTAATGTGGTGAATCTGGCAGTGACTTCAACTTGAAAAAATGCTTAATTGATGAAATAAACAAAATCAAACCATTTTGTTTTTTAAACATTTCCTTCTCTTCCTCAATACACAAATTGGAACAAGCAAAAAGCCGGTCATCTTATGAACTGTAGCACAACAGGACAGTATACAAAACACCCTAAAACTTTGTTTTAATTTACATTGTATACATTTAATTTCTTTGAGAACAAAAGAAAGGAGAGCATTTGAAAGTGGACCTCTTAACAGGGGCTCAAACCATTTTCAACCATGTTCGCGACTTAATGACAGCGTAATGATAAGTGTGAGTGTATTGTCATTAAACTGAAAAATCAGTGCTTGGTCAGTGAACTTCGGCTGTTGCCTGCATAACCACAAGTGTGATATTATTTGTTGGTATTAAAGGGCAGGTGAGCACTTCATTGGACTGACTGCACAACTGACCTACGTGGCCATCTGTTCCATTTGATGCTCCTCATCTTGTATTTTGTTTTGTCTTTAGTGGCAAAGTCTGCAGTTTGTAAAATACTTTGCATACAGGGGTGTCAAAGAGTCAAAACATTGTGCATTTACATGCATACGGTCATTGAAAATTCTGTATGTTAATATCAACTACTGATTAAAATAATCTCTAGGTTTTCTGACGGAGTGTCTATTAAACCATGAGACAAGACCAGAAATTCCGGCTAGAATAATTGTCTCATTTGATGGATGAGCGAACCTACAAAACAAATTTGGAGTAATTTGAGGGTGCTCTTTCAAGAAATGAAGTTTTCTGGAGTGTGAAGTTGCCTGTTAGTTGCCCATCAATCAACATATCATAACCTTGTAATGAGCAGGCAAAAATGCAAGCTATCAGCCAGGACATTCTAAAGTGAGATCTGGAGATCTTCACCCATGTACCTAAACTGACAGTGAAGCATGAAACAAGTGAATCAGCTAAAAACACAACAGTGGCTGGGAAAAATTCCTCTGGATGGGATGTCTTTTCAACAATGTCTAATTTCTGCCTAGATTGTATTGCATGTGAAGTTGTTTACATTATTTTGTCCATGAAGGGTTGGTAAAAAGCGAAGTTCGTCCTCAGGTTGAGGTGAAAAGTAGACAGTTGCGTAAACAGACAACAATTTCTAATCTAATATATTGACTGGGATTAAATTAATTTACAAATGTATTCAAATTTTGATTTAGATGACAATGTAGGAATCTGTTTGTTAATCCAGTACAATTACATTTTAGAATAGTTATATATTGCTCTCTCCTAATATCTACTCAGACTCATCATTCTCTTTGAATTTGATCACAAATTAATAATCTGGGTCAGTTGCATGACCATGAACAAACATTTTATGGGTCTTGTTTAGAATCTGTGACATAAAAATAATTTGTATCTTGAATAATCTAAATATTCAGCATGGAGAGTACTTAAGAATAGCTTGGTTTACAGCTAGTGTTCTTTCATGGTCTTTATGGGCTAATTATATTTCTATTGATAGGCAATTAAGATGCAGCTTCTGACTCCAGAAAACCTTGTGACCAGCCATGAAAAAAGGCTGGCAGGGTCAAAATTTACAAAGTTCTGTTTTATGTTGTTTTTTATAAGGTGGACCTTCCTCTTCCAGAAATTCATCTGGACGCGCATTTGCTGTAATTAAATTAACGTTATTCAAAATTGCATACCTGCCAACTCTCATGCAAATAGCTTGAGCCACACACTTTTTATATTTTACTGCTGACTGCCACTTTTTTTTTATCAAACCACGCAATATCAAAAGTGAAAGGCGACATTTCATTGGATCGCAGACCAGTTCAATCAACGCCAAGCATTGGCGAAGCATTATTTTTCTGTAGTGAATTTAGCCCATGATTTCATTGCTGTTAAATCGCATATGGGAAGAAACCGTATCTTTAGTTGCCATATATGATAATCGGAAAAAGCATCGATAAAGGAAATTGAATTGAGAACTAGCTAGGACAAATTGTTGTCATAAAGGGACGTATCTGTGCCACCCCAATTCCCAGTTCTAGCTCCGCCACTGAATAATAGCCAATTTTCGGTAGTATTGAAATGGAAATTTATCGAGACACTGAGGGGATTCTGTGTGACGTATATGGAGCTAAATCCCGTGGATCAAAAGTAGTTTTCCAAATGCGAACGTAAACACAGTCCACGTGGCAAGCGGGACATTTAAATCGTGTTTTTCTCAATAGCATGATCGCCGCTCGGAGGTACTTTTTACCATGGCGGGTCACATTTTTGGAAGGAGCTCCCTTAAATTAAAACTAGTAAAACAAGTGTTTTTTTGTTGGTTTGCTCGCCCATAAAACAAAATTTAACCCCTTGAACTCTGGCTTTATCATTAAGTTTTCCCTTAAGTAGATTCAACATTTTAAAAAGCTTTTTTTCATGTTGAAAGAAAATTTTACAGATTTATTCTGCATCTGGAGATTGCAGCACTTCACTGGTGCCGACTCACACTTAAATTGAGAGAATATTGAAACCCAGGATGCCATGGTTTTTATGGCCACAGTATTGCATAAAATGGAAAATATCCAGATCTTTTTCATCATTTCATACACATTTCAAAAATTTCCTTCGATGGTCAGTTGTTCCAGTGTTTAAGGTGGCAGGAACTTTGAACAGTGTCATAGAGTGAAACACAATGGCATGATGGAAGCAGCTCTCTGAGATTGTTTGTTGCCACATTGCGGCCATATATGATTCTGTTTGGTCACATCAATTTCTAAAGATGTTAAATGCTGCCACTGTAAGAAACACCATCAAACGTTTCAAAGGGACCGCTTCACTGAAAACTGGTGGCAAAATAACTAGTAGCTGACAGAGGTTAAGTGCCTCTGATGTTTATTTTCTGTGTATGACAAGTAAAACAAGAATCGGCGGTTGACAGCCTGACAATTCTGTGATGATATTAATAGCACCAGAAGAGATGAAAGTATCAAGATCTAATATTTCCAGATTCTAGTGTGAAAATGGTCTGATTGGTTGAGTTGCTGCCAAGAGCTGGCAACATTAACCCCTTCGTGCAGAAGCCAAATCTGGCTGTTTATGTGTTCCCCAATTAAAAACTTCAAAATTCAAGATTTGAGCTTCAGACAGAGGGGGAATGTGGCTGAACTGAGACAAGACACTTGGAGCATTTAGTATTCCATCGTATTTCTATTTTTTCTCATGGTTTTGGTAGAGAAAAAGGGTTGCAAACGAAAAAAATCTTTGTGAAAATTCAGCATTGAATTTGAGAAAAATAATAATATTGAGAATTTAAAAATGGCTGGGAGTTAAAACAATACATTTCTGGGATCATAAATTCCTTGACCACAAGTGCACAACATCTGAGCATGAAATTCAAAATTATCTGCCCGCTATGAGCCAAATAATATAACTCTCTAGGTGAGAGAAGGGAAGTTTCATGTGGGTGTGAAATATAACTGTGCAAACTTTAGAGTAAGTGGCAGTCAAGTCAGTGCTGAATTTGTCATTGGAGGATTCTATGCATAAATGCAAGGTAGGGAATTACGTGTTTTTGATATGTGATGGCTATATTTGATAGTCCAAAGACATAGTATCAATACATGGCGAATATTTGCTTCAGAAAACTGATTTTTCTTAACTGGGATACCATGTAGTCATTGTTGGTGAAGTGGTTGCTACAGAGGACCACGATTTTTTCTGTCCCATGAGACCATTTTTTGAATGACTGGATAGATACTATGGGCAACTATATTGAGCAGTTTGCACATCAGGCTTAGCTGAGGAGTTAAATTTTTGCAACTCCTGGGAAACGGGGATGGGACTTAACTCATCCATATTCTGAACCGTGTACGAGCTCATCTCGCGATTGAATATTCAATAGCTGATCCGGGTGTGCGATCCAGTGATAAAATAGTATGACTGCGTGCATAAATAGAACAGCTCTATGTCCGCTGGTGTCTACATCTGTGCAGAAGGGTTTAAAAATAACTTTTGAGTTTGCAAGAAACTCATGGGTTGGACATCATCAGAATGGGAACAAGTCCTTTAGACCAGTGTTTCCCGACCCAGTCCTCGGGGCACAACAGTCAGATCCTGGTATTTGTTGTGTGCAAACTAAATCACTCCTGTTGTGACTAATCATGAGCTTGATCATTTGCATCAGGTGTGCTTAAGGTGGAACACAACAAATACCTGGATCTGATGGGTTGGGACCAATAAATCAAAATTCGATTCATTCGACTATTTTCAAAAACAATTACTGTTGCTTGATACCTAGATAAACCAACAACAAATGATCTCTTTGGAATGAACTTTAAACCATAATGAATGTTTTAGCGAGTGAGGAAATGAAAAAAATGTGAAAAACATGCCTGCAAGATTAAATGCTGTAATCAAAGCAATGAGTGGCCACACTAGATATGGACTCTTTCTCTCAAACAAAAATAATTATTTTTTTATTTTGTTATATATTTTTATGTTTTTACTTATTTTCATCTTTATAATCCAATATGACATTATATGAATACTTGAATAGTACATGGTTTCTGACTTATCTTAATTTTGTTTAGCATATAATCATCTCTGCACACTACTTCAGATATGATTTCTCAGATGCAATTTACAAAAATTAGTTTGGTGAGTTCTTAAACAAAAGTTCATCATTTTAGATCTTGTCCCATGACCTATGGGTCATTCCATGCCAACTAAATTTCAGAACTTTTCCCAGTTCACATCATGGATTTTGCTGAAAAAATTCATGCTGATGCTCTTACCTGAGAAATGAAAGTGGGCCAAATCTTAAAGTTATATTCCAAATTGTTTTCAAGTTATGAAGTTTTGAAACATGAGAAAAACTAGGCTTATGCCGTCGGAGGCGACGGCTTGGGGTATATCCCTGAATGCCCCCAATCCTCCAATTCCCCAATCCTTGAATAGACCTTGAATAGACTTTCATTTGAACTTAATTTCAGGTCAATCGAACAAATGGTTCTGAAGATATGGCCAAAATGGTAATTTTCCATCACAAAGCACCACCTGGTGGCAAAATATTGAACCATACAGGTATGGTGTCATCATGTGACACGTTATGAGGTCATGACCTTGCAGTTGCAAATAGTTTCATGTCAATTGGACTAATGGTTCCAAAGATATGGCAAAAATGGTGAATTTTATGAGACAAAGCTCCACCTTGTGTCAAAATTTTGAACCAAACAGGTATAATTTCATTGTGGGACATATCCTCAGGTCAGAACCTTTCATTTGCACTTGATTTTAGGTAAATCGGACAAATATTTCCAGAGATTTTTTCAGTTTTTGGCCCCTGGTGGCCAATCTAGAAATAGTAAATTGTCCAAAATTGAATCAGTTCTTCCTCTTTATGATACTTACTTATATGCGAAACATGAAATTTCTAATTGAAATATTACTGAAGTTATCGGGTTAACACATAGGGTGGCGGTGGCCACTATAATATCCCAGAAACGCCGTTCGGCATTTGGGGATATAATGACAAAATTTGCACTATTTTCACCTAGAGAATATCTTTCTTTTGAGCCTCCCCAGGAGTAAGCATTGAACTGGAAAAAGCTGAAAACTTTACTTAAGATACAAATAAGTCCCATAATATGTTCTGACTTGTATTTGACCCTTTCAATACAAATCCCTGTATTCGATAGGGTTTTAAATTGAACATAGTTTTTCTGCTCGAGTGCCTAAATGTCAATTTTTTAAATTCAATATCTCAGCAAGCTTTGAGAATTCTTGCCCCAGTTTTATAATTCTACAGTTCTAGCATAGGTCTTTAAGGTTGAGAAGTCATTTTGATATGCATGCAATATTAAGTGCCACACAGTGGTTTAAATCTGGCCACGGAACTGAAAATGCAGTTTTATGATTATTTTAGACTTCAGTTGTGAAAGGGGTAAAAGTGATATGAATATGATTTTTTTCCCCTAAGGTAATATAGATCTTAAATATAAAATTTTCAGAGATGTGCTAGGTCGTCTTCGATATTTATGATTTTTTGGAACATTTGTCTTTTTTAACTTCAGTAATGCAGCGAGCTGATATTTAATTAGCTTCTTGTGCTTATTTGTGCATTGCTAGAGCCAAAAAGGAATAAAAATTGATGATATTTAGTCCAAGATATGACCACATTAGTGAAACAAGCTATCTGATGAGTATCTTACTGGTATCATCGTGTGTGTCTTGATTAATATTTTAATTCATTTTTATTCATTGTTTTTTATTCCCTCCTTTTCTTTGTATGATTTGTTGTTTTTAAAATTGTCCATTTGTGCACTCGGCCCCATCGAAAATGAGGGCTCTTTGGGTTCCAAGTTTAAATAGAAGCTTGAATTAAATTGAATTGAATCATTGTCATGAATATTGCATCATAATTTCATCACCAGGAATGGGTCTGGGCTTGAATGCATTTGATTCATTATTATGAATTTCATAATTCTGATCTAAATATTGGTTGACATCATTAATGAGAAGTAGAGGCATGTCCAGAGAAAAGCAAGGTCCAGCAGATTAGCATGATTGCATCACAGCTAAGAGTATATAAGGCTTATTATTAGGATAATCTCATTTATCAGTGGGGAAAAAGCACTACAGATATCATGGAGCCTTGCCCTTTTTGAATAATTCTCAAAGAAGAAGATAACTGTCACAAGGCAACTTAAACTCATGGAAAGTCTGTTTTGATAAGATTTGGTGATCTAGGAAATCAGGAGTAATTGAAGTGGCCAGGTGATTTTGGTGATCAACCAGATGATGCTACTGTCTGCCTGCACCATCAAAAGGTGTTTTTGACAAAATATAACTTTCTTCTAAGATCGTATTGTGATCCATTTGGATTGCATAAAAATATTAATCGATGTGGCTCCTTGAGAATAATCAGTGAGGACAAGGCAAGTGATCATGACTCTTTCATCTAAAATTGACTACATATGCTTTCTAAATTGTCCATGATTCTACATTCATTAAAATGACTGTTACAAATATGTGATGGGACTTTACCTGGAATAATAGTAATACATAACACTTATTGTAAAATTTGTTCCATCTTTTAAATTTTGGTAGTGAGGAATAAGTTCAGTGAAATAACTGATATTTTGTGAAAGTTACTAAGTTAAGCTAGGTTTTGTGCTGCCAGATTGGTTTATTTAACCTGCTTTTAAGCTCATGTTGATATCTCAGCATTTTTTGGTTCACAATAGTAAATATTAGTGAATATTTGGATGTCATATTGATACAATATTTTGTTGATTTGATGGGATTACTGCACAATTTGAAAAAATAATAAATTATGAAGATGACCTGGCACATCTCTGAAAATGTCATATGTTATTAACCAAGATCTACATTAACTTTGCAAAAAATTCAAATATCTACCGCTTGTCCCCCTCACACAAATGAAGTCTAAACTCACTTAAAAACAGCATTTTCGGTTCAGTCTCCAAATTTAAACCACTGTTTAGCCCTTAATATTGCATGCATATCAAAATGGTCTGTCAACTTTATGGACATATACTAGAACTGTATTATAAAATTTGCAGCATGAATTCTCAGAACTTGCATAGATATTTAATTTTAAAATTTTAATTTTAGACACTAGAGCACAAAACACGACTATTTTCAATGAAAGGACAGATATAATACAGTAATTTGCTTTCAAATAGCAAAACACAAATCAAGCACATTATGGGAGTGATTTTTATGTTCAGGAAAAATTTCAGCTCATTCCAGTAAAATACCTGATTCTGAGGAGGCTCAAAAAAAATTGTTTTCAGCAAAAATCTTGTCATTTTTTGTCATATTTCAAAAATTCATTACCCAAAAACTATTGGGAGTACAGCAATAAGATTTGGAATGGTTTCATTTCTCAAGTAGATGAATGAACATGATTTTCTTAAGGAAATCCATGACATGAACTGGGTTGCCTTCGGTGAGTTGGGATGGAATGACCCCTGTAATGTGAATATAGGCCACTGGATGGCAGTATTTACCTTTTTTTGTTAACCTCAGACTGGAGCTAGGTTTGGGCATGTTTCGGGCATGTCTGAAACAAGTCCCAGAGAAAAGAAAAAAAAGTCTAAAAGGTGGGAGGGGTCTGCAAAAGAGTATATAAAGGGGAGAGTTCAGACAGTAAAGTAGTAGGAGAAATTGCAAGAAGAAGGACACATGTGACCAGACCTGTCATTCTGTTCAAGAAGTGTGAAGTTTTTAGTGGATTTTTGCCTATGTCAGAGCATTTTCCTCACCCAGGACATCACCAAGGGACCCAACCAAAAAGGGACTGTAAATATTTTTGTTCTTGTTATTACTCAATCTTGGTCAATAGATTAGTTAGTAGTTAGTTGCCTTTGTTGGATTAAATGTGTTTAAGTTTTTAAAACTGTCTGTCATCCCTTGCTGTTGCTGTTGTGTTGTAAATGTAATAACAAATTGGGGCCATAACACCCCTATATGGATCTACAATATTTGTGAATATTTGAGCTGCTACTTTGTGTTTAGCTGTACTTCACCTGTGCTACTTCAACGCCTTCAGCATTTTACAGTTTAACGTTACCTATATTAATAGGCATTTGGCAGACAGTTGCAACCTTTTCTGGCCCACTTTGCCACACTCCTCTCCCATTTAGTTTTAAGGGCTTATTGTAAGAGGTCATTCTGCTTCACTTCATGGGTATGGTGGGCAAAAATGGGTCATTTTGAAATGAGTATAAAGCTGTGCAGGTAGGGGAATTGGGATTGCTATATATGGCATGCAAGTTGCAAGCTTGATGGCAGAAGAGGATATATGTGAAAGCTGAGAAGCAGGAGATATTGATAGTCTGTGGTGTATGTGCAGACACTGCAGTAAGTTGTGTGCATTGGAGACAAGAGGCAGTCATGCTACTGTACTGATAATGCAGTACATCCATGAAAATGCTGATCTGGCAGCCACTTAGTCACCTTAGCCAGTCCACTTAGTACCTCTCAGGATGGATGGTGTGCTCCTTGGAACACATTAGATGTTATTACCATAAGCCGTCACATTGACTGATGTTGATATGCACTAAAGTGCCAACTATGGCAGTTAAGCATTTGAATGCAGTCAGTGAGCCCATCACACACAAGCATAAACAGAAATGTTAATTGTGATAAACCTTCATCACTGTTCTTGCCACTTGCTGATTGACAATTGTGCAGTGTTCTTTTGCAAAGGAAGGCACACACTGCATGCATACAGACTTTGTAGCTTAACGATTCACACTGGTTATTTTATCCATGTTTCCAGAAAATGGCCGAAATATCTTTTGCAGACAGTGTCAGGCATTGTTATAAACTGATCTGTTGCTGAGAAAGATCCATCTGTTTCATGATTGTTACTCTCAGCCAGATATATTTTCAGTGGGTGGCCTATAATGGTAAACGGCTTGGAATTCAATTGTACCTCTTATCAGACATTCATGGGAACATGGGGTAATAACATTTACTGCGTCAGAGTACGTGCATTGCCTTGCATTTAGTTCATAAACAGATGAATATCGTTCTTTAGACCTTTGAGAAGCTCTGTTTACTTCAATGACAGAAAAGCCAGGCTTTTGTTTACAAGTGTTGACAAGCCTTTGTCATGTTTCATGATCGAAACAGATGCAGGATTGATGTATCGCCATCCTGTTGCAGAAAGTTGGACTCTGCTAAGCCATGAAATCTGGTGATCGGGAATAATTTGCTTGCTTTGTATTCCACTTACAAACAGGGCTGGCTGCTCAATAGTAAAGTCAGGACCCCCAGCTGCCCTGGTTCACTGCACACTTCTGCAAGTAGATTACCCCCCTACTCCCCCCATCAATATCATTCGCCAAGGACTCGCCATGGGTTCACTGAAATCAATAGCAGCAAGGTAGTGCATGATAATGCACTTCTTTGTGTAGACAAACAGTACAGTGTATGGAATTTCAAGTAGGGGCCGTATGTCCTTCCAGTGAATTCTGACTGTAATGCAGCTTATATTGGAGGTACAGGTTTTGTATTTGGTTAAACATTTGGGTTTTGTTTTCATTGACAAGTCCTTGGTTTCCACTTAGTTTTATCCTTGTCTTTAATTCCAGCTACATTTTTTATTGAACAAGATTTGAAAGGGGGACTTGGATAAGAGACTGCTTAACCTCTAATCTCCTTGCACTTCAATAGCAGTGAGCAGAATTATTCGCTATTGTTTGCGGCTAATAAGAATATTGAATAATAATCAGTTCCATGCTAAATCAAGAAGAGCACCGCCAACGGAGCATAATACGCCCGTCATGAACATGGATCAGGAAGTTGACAGACAACATGATACCAATATCCAACAGACAACAGCCTCATGTGAGCTTTGACCTTTGTCCGTGACCTTGACCTTGGAGGGAGGGCCGTAAACATGGCACGCGACACTCCGCTCAGTGATGGTACTCGTGTGTGTGAAGTATCATGGATGTAATTTAAGCGGTTGAGAAGTTATGTTCCGGACAAGCCCCATCTGGGCCCCATGTGACCTTTGACCTTTGCCAGTGACCTTGACCGGGTGAACGAAATCATGGTGCGCGACACAGCGCCTAGTGATGGTGCACGTGTATGTGAAGTATCACGAATGTAGCTCAAGCGGCTCAGGAGTTATGCCCCGGACAAGAAATTGCTAACAGACAACAGACGGACAGACGGACGGACGGACGGACGGACGGGGGTGATGACATAATACGTCCCGTCTTAAGACGGGCGTATAATAATAATAATAATAATAAAAAGTCTGGGCACACTGACAAATTATTGTCATTTCGGGGGAAACACTGCTTGGTAGTTTAAATCGACCTCCCCAGTATAACATCCTGGAAAAGGCATGGCCCTCTCTTCCCAACAAACTCTGAAAGCAGTGACTGTCTATACTGTCTATCTTTCCATGTTCAAGAGTAAATTATCGAACAAGGCATCAGTCTCCCTTATTATTTGATGCAGTCAGGGGTCGTTCCACAGACACATGCCGTCGTTTCGGGCTGATGGTGCCTTTCCTCAAAAACAGTTAAATGACATGCATCTCCTGAAATTGTTTTAATGATAGAGCAACTCCCCAGACAGCAAATACATGATTAGCTATAATGTTTCTGCTTAATTTGCATGTATATTATTTTCAAACAGTGTGTACATTTTCACAATGTCCACTGCTGACAAAGTGCTTTGTAAATGACTCTGTTTGTTGTGCTGTTACTGCACCACCAAAACTCAATGGCATCAATGTTATCAAAAGAATCTGATCCTGACCATAATTTCTGTACCTCTCCAAGCACGATTTGTTCCCATGAATTTGCTTTGCAGACACGTTCGTCTAGCCCTGAAATTGTCTCGTCTTTTCTTGATTACATTTTTAATAAAAATCGAATAGGCTGCAGAATGACACAGATAATGAACCTTTTGTCACTTTTGAAAAGAGCCTCGTGCTCATATCTAACTAGAATGAATTTTTATTGGAGGCCGAATCTTTTTTTTATCATTTACAATAGTCAGTGGGAGCAAGCTTAACTGCTGGTCACCTTTATGTGTCTGACTCTCCCTAGAGAACATGACAGGGCCTCATTCTTTAAGTGAAAACTCTAAATGCTTATGTTTACTTGTAACCGCTGTTTAAAGCTGAAGTTAAAATGATATATTCCTCAGCGTACAGCTGGGCTGTCTCTTACGAGAGGAGCTCTTCGGCACAGGGCTGTGTAAATGAACCTGTGCTCAAAAATAAAGTGAGAAAGCTGTGATTATTCCAGGATTGATGAAGTAGGACAACTTGAAGGGAGCTTTTTGACTCTCACTGACTCGAGAAACGATGATTTAACAAGGAGTTTCAGAATTTATCTGGGATCCTGTGGCGGGGTAAGATGCATTTCTTGGAGCAAAATGCGTCTGTCAGCTGTTGTAAATGTTTTTTTTTTTGTCTGACCTGAGCATAAAATGTACATTACAGGTCAAAGGTTTTAGGACACCCCAATTTTCCCAGTTTTTTTTTTTATAGATTATTGTGCAGTTTAATGTCTCATCATACTCTGGAATGAAAGGAGAGACATGATAAGTTAAAAAAGAAATCATGGAATCAATTTATGAACCAAAATGTATTTTAAACTTTTGACTCAAGGTAGCCTCCTTTGGCAGATATAACGGCTGAAACACTCATGGCATTCTATCTACAATAGAAATCAAATATTCTTCAGAAATTTCTTCCCTACTCTGTTGCAGAAGTTCCCATAAATGTGTGGCACTTGTAGGTTGCTTTGCTTTCACTCTTCTGTCCAGTTCATCCCAAACCATCTCGATGGGGTTTAAGTCTGGAGACTGTGCTGCCACTTCATGTTTTCTGGCTCACCATCTTGTTCTTATTTCCTAAGGTAGTTCTGGCAGAGCTTGGACTTATGTTTTGGGTTATTATCTTGCTGTAGGATGAACCCCTGACCAACTAGGCACATACCAGAGGGTACTGCATGGCGCTGCAGAATGCTGTGGTAGCCGTTTTGATTCAGGGTGCCTTTCACTCTAAGTCACTGACCCTGGATCCAGCATTCACCTACTCGATGGTGTACAAAAAACCTGGGTAACCTTACCTTTTGTTTTCAAACTTCTGACAGTTCACAACTTACCTTTGTACCATTTCAGGCTATTCGTTGGACTGGAACTGCATCATTTTAAATAAAAAACTGGAAAAATTGGGGTGTCCTAAAACTTTTGACCGGTAGTGTACATTTAAGCTGAAGAATTGATGTACAGCTACCTCCTACATGAGAAACATTGTTAGTTACTGTCATGGTTATGGTTTTTTGTCGTGTTTATGTTCAGGATCTGTGTTTATGATTTTGTCTTTTATTTATTCTTTCTGGTTATCGTAATTCTCAGGTTTTAGTTCATTCCATTTCTCAGTTCCATTGCACTTGTCTCCCCTGTCTTGTGATGTAGTTGGTTCAGTCCATCTTCCCGGTCTGTGTGCACACTTACTTCGGGTGATTGAAATGATTTCTGGTGTTTAATATATTCCTTCGATTCTCGTTTACTTCCTTCTTCTTACTGTTCTGATTACTAACAAAACTAACATTTGTATTTTGTATCATAGTCTACTAACGCAACTAATCCATGTATATAGATTACAAACTTACTAACGGGCATTCTAGTTTAATCTGTAAAGTTGCACCGCAACTAATTAATACTAATTCCCTCTCAGCAATCGCCCTGTTCTAGTCTCCGCCTCTTGCTCAGCTTTACCTGCCTCCCCCTGCGTTTCTGCGAGATCTCTCACACGTGCTTAATTACTTTCCTGCACTCGTTACCTGTGCACTTAGAACTCCTTGACCAGAGCTGTTTCAATATCATAGGCTGTCTGTGTGATTCCCGTCCGTGTCTTGGCTTTCACCAATTTTTGTGGTTAGGGTTTCCCTCTTGTGATTCTCCCAACAGCTCACCTGTTCCCTGCGTAGCATGTGACTTCCCTCCCGTCTATTTAACAGTCCCCGGGGAATTCCGCGATTCCGCGATCGCGGCGTTTTCCGCAGAATCCACACTTCACCGCGGAAACCGCGGAATTCACTGATTTCGCCGCGGAATTCCAAAATATACCGACACAAGCTGGTCAAAACCACGATTTTGTCAATTCACTGACATCTGTTACCGCCGCGCATCTCATCTCATCAAGTGTGAACTTGACCGCCAGGCAGTGATTGCGTCGTTGGCGACAAATCTAAGTTCTTTGCCCAAGTTGCGTGGCGTATTCTGTATAAAAGTTTAAAAATGAAGCGATTTCTTGAGAGACCCTAGCCAGCAGTTGGCTAGACTGCCAAGTATATTACAGCCAAGGACAGGGCCAGTCAGTTTTCCTTCTGTTACAAGGACGGCGGAAAGCTCTTTTGTCGGCCCTTTAAAGTGGTAGGCTAATAGACCACATTAGAAAATCGACAGTCGAGGACCATGCCAAATCTGCAAAACACAAAAGATGAATTCAAGAACAAAAACAGAGTAGGTCTACCGGCCAAAAGCAAAAAACCATCTCCACAACAAGACAGAGTCAGCATGTGAGCGGATCGAGGTAAGGAACTGCCTTCACGTCAGTCCTAATTTTTCTTTTAAAAAAATCAGCAATATTTAGGCCTAGACTAATAAGTTTTATGAACTCGATCAGTTGCTGTGGCACACCAGTAATGACAGTCTTTTTTTTATTAATAATTTTATGTTTTAACACTAGAAGCGCCAGAATTTTATCACTACCATTTTATCACCATGAACGGTCGTTTGGACCGCTTGGTTCAAAGCATTCTAATCCGACTCTGAGCACCTATGTTACCACGATTCTCAAAAGAACGAAACACCAGCATTACGTTTTTACTGGTTTAATAATACATTTATGAAAATTTAGGCTATAGAATTGTATATAAGTAACGTGAATTAAGCTGCTTTCACACTGAACGCGAAACGAATTTTTCGCAAGACAGATTACATTCAAATTCAATGCAAAGACGTTTTGCGCGGATTCGCGTCTTTGCATTGACTTTTTAATGTGATCTGTCGTGCGAAAAATTTGTTCGCGTCCAGTGTGAAAGCAGCTTTATTGTAAACATTTAGCTACAACGATATTTTTGGGTAAAGAAATAATTAAACAATTCAGAACGATAAAACAACAATTAAAACATCTATTTTGATTAATACACATTCAGATTCAACATTTATAGCCTAACGGCATAACCATATGGAAAATCGTAGCCTATTTATTATGAAATAATTAATCGGAACAATGACACGGAATTAGAAAACAACAGGTAGGTGCTAAAATTCTCAGACGGGTACGAGGCACCTGCAGCAGGTGACGAGCGTCTTAATTTGTGAGCAGCTCCTACGGACCTGGCACTGCCTCCGTTTTGCTGCCAGTGTCCCAGACAGTACTGACACGTAATTTATATGTGGTAAAATGTGAATTTATATGATAGGTATTTTCATCATCCATATATGTTCATCTATTTATTTTCATCATCTTTTCATTTTCTTTTCAGTGTGAAATCAAGGTGATTTCACCCACTTTGTCTCGCTTTTTTGATATCAATAATAAAAGTTTACGTTTAAGACAAGTTTTTGTAATGAATCATTCAGGAATTAAAAATCAAGAGCAATAATTGTGCAACAGATTTTGGTGTCTTCCTACTTTGTTTCAAGATATTCTTTAATACTAAAAGTAAAGGTAAACTTCTTTGATTTTTGAATGAACGAGGGTTATACTTACTTGCAAAAGGCTACCGCAGAATTTTTGCAAAATTGACAATTTCTTGCAGAATAACCGCAGAATTTTGCTTTTTTGACCGCAGAATTTGGTGAGATTTTCTGCGGAATTTCATTTTTTTTACCGCAGAAATCCCCGGGGACTGATTTAAGAGTCCTCACTGCAGTGCTGAATTTGTCAAAACATTGATCAATATTTCTTTGAGCAGGGCGCCATGTATGCCATTGAGTATTGTTTTTCTTCTACTGGTTTGTCCAACTACGATTCTTGCCATTGCCCGTCTTGTATTTTTTTGTCTTTTTGGATTTTGACCCATTTTTGTATGACCACGATTTGTATTTGGATGCCCTGTGTATGACCCTTGGCTTTGTTTATCGACTACGAGTTTTTGCTTACTGTTTCTGTACCTTTGCTCATCTGTCTTCCTGGTTCTAACCCTTGCCTGTCTAGTCAACTCTGTTTTTGGATTTCGTATTGTGGCTTGGCAATTCTTGGATTTTTTTTTTTTGCTTTGACTCGGACCTCATTAAAGGCATACGTTTTTTGGATTTCCCTCTCTCGCGTGTAGTTCCTGAATGCACCGTCACTGTTACACGCGTATCTGTGATCAATCAGGGGTTAAAGTAGGGATTCAAAGAAAATAATTACCCGTAAAATTTGTCCTTCATGACCATTTTGCGATGTGTTGAAGGTATTAACTCATATAACGAGGAAAAAAAAGTTTCATGCTACTTAATATTCGCTTGCCAAATGTTGTTCTTTTTCGACCGTAACCAGTCGGCCGACAATCTCATTTTCCGTTAAGTCCCGTACGGGTAATGTGCTCTGAAAGTACCAAGATGCTCCATAGTTATAGTACAGTGAACATGGTGAAAATTGTTTTAAATTTTGTTTTTACAGCCTGATGAGTCAGAACTCTTAATAGATTTCTTCCAGATCTCCCAGTAGTTCATAGTTTTTAAAGCTAATGTTGCATGAAGGTGATTTCTTTCACCAATGCATATTACCCACATGGAAAGAATCTATATGAGCATACAGGCAACATATATGCTGCATATATTCACATATATGCCACATATAGGCTAAATTCAGGTACATATATGTGCTTATAGAGGGCATATTGGTCTCCTATGTTGCTTCTTTATTTCCACATATAGGCCCTATATGTGCATACAAGGTATGTCTCCTATATAGCTCATATACCCAGTGGCAGGTTCTGTTTGTCATACCTGTTGTACAGCTCATATCTTACTTTTGCAACTGTCATACATGATGCCTAACTCATATGTTTATTCTCAAGGTAATATCTGCATATTAGTCCAAAGTCCCTTACAGAAATAACAATTTCACGCAATAACTTTATTGCATGTAAACACGTGAAATTGGCATCACATTTGATTCGAAATACATGTTGACATGTGACAACGGCATGTTATGTGTAAATGAGTCATTATTAACTATGGCAAGTAAGAGGAGACAAAAAGCTATGATATCACCACAAATATCTAATACTATTTGTTACATTTTTTTTCCTGAAACATAAACAATGACAAGGTTGTCAATTCTTTCTCGATCATACTTATTTCCAATCTATGAAGATTGAGTTGTGTATTGTGGAAGAGAAGGAAATGTATGAAAACAAAATGGTTTGATTATGTTTATTTCATCAATTAAGCATTTTTTCGAGTTTTAGTCACTGCCAGATTCACCACATTAGATGAAATTGGATCATTTTTACATCATTACAACTCATACACATTGTTGGTAAATTAATAAAAAACCAAGAACGTTGTCCCGATGAAGAAGCTGACTCCGATTGTTCGTGTCAAAAGCAGGAAAAGTTTATTACACAGCCGGCCGTGAGAACAACAGCGTGATGCAAAGTTCTAAAATTCCTTCATTTTGTAAGAAACTTTATACATGTTAAAGTACAGACATTTGCATTTGATTTCTTTAATGTTATCCGAAGTTGTTTGGTTTGGTTTGATTGGTTCCAGAGTTTACACATTGATAAAAAGCAATACTCTACAATTGGGCCTCTCCTGAACCTGAACTTAATTGGTTCAATAGATTCCCAACCCCTGGAAGTGAGCTCCATATGTGGGCATATGGAACCTCCAACTAAGAGGTGCTAGTGCCTATTGTCCTGTCGGAACTGAAGACAAATGGAGATCCCAGCTGGGAGTCACAAATAGGCGATATGTCCTGCCGGACCTGACGGCTTCTCTTTATCTCCTAATTCGCATTCATTACCCATTGATCAAACCGTCTGGCTCCCCATATTGCGAACACCTTAATATCCTGTTTCCCAACAACATCCACTGAAAAGTTATACACTACATTGTTACATCCACCAAATGCAATGTTTTCGATCTTGTCTGTAATGCAGTTTCTAGATGAATATAGCTTAGAGGTCCTTAGTCTAAATGTAGCAAAATAAAACAAAAATAACAAATTAAAAGTACACAGAAGCATATACAAACATTCAAGTTAACATGCCTTTCAAAAGTCATTTTCATCCCCACATCTATTTGAACATTTCACTGTGGTTAATGAATTTGAAGTCCAAGTCTACATTTCTGTTCACAGTTTTAATGAACAGACACTTGTCTCTTATCTGAGATGCTTGTATAGCAACTAAAGGTCCCAGACATTTTCCTACAGGGATGAAATAACAAGGATTCTTAAATTCCCTATAAACAGGTTTTAATCCTCGCCTTGTATCAACCAGCAGTGGTCGGCAGCTCTTTTCAGAGGTAGCACACAATTGGCCAATGCGTTACAGGGATGCAAATTGCGAAGGGCCTGCTGGGAAGGGTTATATGGATTAGAGTTCCCCTAGAGTTCCGCTGTTGACTAGACGGGCACTCATGAATAAGATTCTGACCAAATCACTGTCTTTCTATTCTCTGCCCTTGTTCTGAGCTTGCAAAGTGTCAACCAACATTTATATATTAGCAATTGCTAAGACGCTCTCTTGTATTGTCAACAGGGGTCCGCATCTGCGAATAAGCATAAGATCTTGTAATTAGTTCCCTAATTGGATTTACCAGATTCGGGTGGGATCGGAAATGCCTAAAAAGGTAGTTTTATTTGTTTTATTTTATCTAAGTTTTATTTGGCTGTTTTCATATATTAGAGGTATATGTATGTACATACAATGGGCTCTAATTTTGTAGACCAGGCACAGCGTGGTGGATAGCGTGTTCCTATTATTACAAATTGTTGCTGCTTTAAATTTTGGGATTAACATGCATGGACAACAATGCAAGATACGTTACACATTTATTTTCAATATGTGATCTTAACTCAGTACGAGATCATAGCAATCAGGCTGTTTTCCTTTCCCCCACTAAAGACGATAAAACCTAAGTGACAATAATAGTACCCTATATAAGCCGCTTGCACACTGGACGCGAAACGAATTTTTCGCTTGACAGATTGCGTCTTGTGTCCGAAAGTCTGACAGGGTTTTAATAAATCTCCGTGTCCGACAGTCTATTATTGTTTTTAATTTCTTCAAAACTACTGACTCTTTTAGATATTAGGCCTAAACGTGAATGCGTTGATAAGAGGGCTCAGTTCTTCAAGATGAGTGCCGAGAATTTCAATCAATGATTCTGTTTAAGCTCTGCTCAATAAAGTGAGTCGACACTGGCGCGAGACAATGTACAATGTCTCCGTGTCTGACAGCCAAAAAAAAAAAGAAAAAAGATTTGAACAGATTGATAACGAAATAAAGAATAAAAAGAAGAAACATTTTAACAACAGAACATCCAGTGAACACTGCGATTTATTTATCGGCGGGTCATCTTTGTTGGATATCCCGTTTGTTGGTGATATTTTTTTATTCTTTATTTCGTTATAAATCTGTTCTCATATCAATACTTTTACTTTTTGCTGGTTGGTGGACATGGAGTATTTTGCATTTCGTGTCAGACAGTCTTGATCGTGCATACGATAATTTCTTCACACTGTCAATGGTCATGGAATTGATTTGATCACGCACTGTTTTATCTCTGCTGTGGTAGTACCCGAGCATCCCCCAATTGGGGGACTTTGAGGGGTATTAACAAACACAGCATGAAATAATGCACTAATCTTGAAAGAATATAGCGAAATTGCACATCAAATTAAACAGCAGAACCAGGGCTACTAGACTGTATAAACGTTTTTACATGTTCTAAACACAGCTCAAATAACAACTAAATTAATTACGACATATCAAACTCTGTTCAGCTCCGCTACATCAACCCACTCGACATATTGCAAGCTCTACCGCAACCAAAGTTCATGCAGCATGCACAAGCGAGGCGTCAAATGAAAGCTAAGACTCCACAGATTCCAATGCTGTAATGCAAATTGATCTACTCCAAAGTTTCGGAGAGATAGAGGCCAAAGAATCATAAAAACTGACATCGCTTTTTCAAACTATCGTAGTGAAATTTATTTTTCCTTCGCTGTTCGGGTGAGAAAATCTTATTTTTCCGTAAAATTCACACTTGATTCAGTTAGTCCTATTACCTGTGTTGCGTTCCAAAACTTTCCGGCTTTAGCCGACAGCGTTAGTGACCCAGGGGAAGCCTTACAATGTCCGTATGCATCAGGGTCTTTTTCGCGAAGACGTGTGTTCTTCTAATTCTGATTGGCAGACAGTACTGTCAATCTCATTTTGGTGAATATAGCTTCATTCTATTGGTTCTAACGATTTCAACGAGTTGTCAATCGCCCAAATCGACGAATCCGTGGCGGAGATAGAGCCAAGCGTATTCACTATGTGTACAAACCAGCAAACTCGATTTACGCAGGATACCCGTATTACGCATAGGATAGCTGAACGCAGAGCGCACGGCATCGACTTTGTTGTTGCTTGTTTCTAGACAGGTTGATTCTTTTTATCGATATTTTATTACACTTTGTGAGAAATATGGCCAAGCAGGGGCCTAGCAGACGTTTCACAGCCGAAGAGGTTTTGAAATTACTGGAGGAGAACGCTGACAGTACGCTATGTATCGAGGATTCTTCGTCAGAGGACGAAGATCTTATGCAACCGGAGTAACGTTATGCAGAAGATAGTGGTGACTCCGATTACCGTCCTCCATCTTCTGAAAGGTATGGAATGTCATATAAATGTTGTATCGAAAGCTTTATTGCTGTAAAAATTTCAATATGTTTGGAGCTAGCTGCTTTTTTTCGGGCCAAAATGCAGGCTTAGTGATGTGGTCTGATGTTATGAAATGTGACGTTCGGTGTCTGTTGGTGTTTGTATGTGTATATGTTTATGTATATGTTTGACTGTATACGTATGTGTATGTATAAGATAAAGGAGAGTCGGTATAAAGCAGGCACTGGCTGGTCCCAGTCGCTGAAAATAAACACTACTTACGAAAGTGGGGCAATTTACGCAATATGGTTCCCATATTCCTATAGTCTTAGGACAAAGCTGATTGACAGACGTTTTGGGCTTAGCTCATTCTCAATGTGTCCAAGTGAAACTTTCTGAAAACAGAAGACTGAAACATCAGTCTTTGAGTGTGCCTTCTTTTCCCTTTTATGTATGAGTATATGCATATATGTATATGCTTTGTGTGTGTTTTTACAAGTTTAAATTTTTATGGAAATATTTGTTTTGCAATTTCAAAGTTTCAAAATAGCGTATTGTAGAATAGTGTAAATATTTTAGAAGTTTTACAATTTTTTTTACTGTTGGTATTGTTGCTGAAATATTTACTGTTTTATCAAAATAAATCTGCTCCATTTGGAATCAACATTCAGTTGCTTTGTGAGGTTCAATTTTTCAAATGGGAAATATACAGAGGTCTGGTTGAATTTTCAAAAAATTGCCAAAAACAGTTGTATTTGGATGTATTGATCACCATTAGAAATATAAAAATGAAATGTATAGTGTTGTACATGAAACAACTCAAATGGCACAGATGGTGCCAAATTGTGCCAAAATGGCCACTTTGGAGACCTCGGTTGAACTCTCTGTGCTAAAAACTCTCTAGTTTTGTTCTACTTCACTTTATCTGAGTCAGCCTTTGCAGAGATAATGTTCTTATGTTGTATTATGGTCTGATAAAGGTTTAGAGCTGACACTGCATCATTTTCAATGGGATATTCATCCTGAAAATGATTTTTTTTTTAGGCGGATCTACATTTTTAAAATTTTTGCATGTGCCATCTTCATTTACTCTTCACCAGTATCAAATATACTCATATTAACTCATCTCAACAAATCTCACAAGTGTCCCATTTACTATGAAACCAAAATTATTCAAATAGACCTTGTGGTTGCAGAGATATACCCATTTTCTTATGGGTTTGCAATATTCAAGCAGAAACCTTAAAAATAGGCTCATGGCTTAAAGGGTTAAGTGTGATGTTCGATCCATCTGACTAATTTTCAAAAGAAAGACCGAATAAAGACTGCTGTCTATCTTCAACGGAAGAAAACAGACAAATAGGCTAAAAAGACCAAGAAAAGTCGATAGCTATCAATTGGCATTTTGTGAAGGTCGAACACAAACATAGCCAAGTTTGCACGTCTAATAATTCCTGGAATACTCGGAAAAATTAGAACTTTTATGACTTTCGGACACGGAGCCGTATTAAAACCCTGTCCGACAATCACGTCTTTGCATAGACTTTGTCTGTAATCAGTCCTGCGAAAAATTTGTTTCGCGTCCAGTGTGCAAGCGGCTTTAATGAGCATAGAACGCAAGCATTCGATATACATATTTGTGGTTGGCTGAGAAAGATGTGAAGTCGTTAGTTTGCATCACAGATTCAGCTGCATTGATTAAGCCTGGTCAAGTTTCCATTACGCATGGCAACCGCCTTTAATCTGACATCAGGACAATCGATATAGATACTATAATTTATGTCTTTATTCAGATAGTTTAGTTACATTAAATAGTGCTTCCTGTAATTATTTCTTGCATTGAAATGTACCTGACAATCTGGAAACCTGGCTGTGAGGTTTCGGTGATGTGTGCGCACTGTGCGCCGGTCAGCCAAATTACCACTACACTGAAATTAAACCAGTATGGAGATGGCTAGCTTTCTGCGCAACACCAGCGGAGAATTTTTCTACGAAATTGTCACTGCGTCTTGATGAATATGTGACACCTCCCCCTACTACGCCGCCACACCCATCTCGGCGCATGTTCGTCTACCAAAGGCTGCGCACCTCACGAAATTACCACTGCGCGGGCTGCGCAGAACGAAATCACCACTGCGCGGGCTGCGCCTCGCTACGCCACCTGCGCTGCGCCTGGAAATTAGAGCCCAATATATGAAAACGGCCAATTTTATGTATGTCGCATATATGCGAAACCTATATGTGGCCTAGTAGTAAAACCTATATGTTTATATAGGTTCTTTCCGTGTGGGTAGTTATGCTGCTTATTTTGGTTTGTTCCGTGCCTGCAAAAAGTCCGGTCGCCGTGCTGGCTATACACTATACACGTACGTGTTGTATAGTTCAGAAAGAAAATTATGTTTTTTTGGAGTCATCATGCTACCATTTCGAGGAAGGTTGGATTAGCCAGTGCTCTTGGCTACAAAAAAGATATTTTTTGTACATAATCAAATTGATTGAATGACATGGAAATATGGAGTGATGAGGTCGATGCCATTTAGAACATAATCGTACCCCTCAAATATCTCCTCCCAATACCTCAAAAGCCGCCTGAATCGTCCATCTGTACTTCTCATGCACTCAAGCTCAATTTTAATTGCTTTTTTTAAGTTGTTGTATCTCTTCCCATGGTCCTGTCTTGAACTTCTGATCCTTCCTCTTCCATGATGGCCAAAATTAAACACAACCTCGAAAATCTATTAACGTTAAATAGTTACAGCATACGCAATAGAAAAATCTGACGACAGGCAGCTGCAAGTGCATGAACAATAAGTATTCCTGTGCGAGTTAAGAGAGAATATAAATTCTAAAAATCTTCCTTTATTGTTTTGTCGTCGCTCTTATCAATCAAATCGATGTCTAATGATCGAAAAAATATCATTAGAAATTAAGGTATCAGCCTTCCCGTATTTACACATGATTTTGTCACATTATTTAGCCCGCGTCCATGTTAATCTTCAATGTACTATATAGAAAAATCTGAGTTTAAATAAAAAAAAACGACAGGTGAATGTTTCTCCATTATAATTTATCCATCTCAAGTAAAGTACGACACAATTTGAACCTTTAATAACAAATTATAAAGCTTTGAGAGAGCTTATTTCCATTTTCTTGGATCGAAAATGTGACAGAATTGTATTCTTTGCATTCCAAGCTTTCCATTGATGTCGAAATTGCCATATTTCAGTTTTTCCTTTGAATCCCTACTTTAAGAGAAAACATATAAATTCTCTCACAATATTCTCGCCCAATGAGGCAAACATTTTTTATTTTTTTGGAAAAAAAGTGACTGATACCTTCATATGATATTATTATTCTGTGTTCAAAGAGGTGTTGAGGGAAGATTATCCATATGAAACGGCTTTTGGTGCTGGACTGAAATAAATCAACACTATGTCCATGAACCCCACCCTTAGTGTGGTATGCCAATACTTGGCCGCATTCTTTTGTATTGCCTAGGCTTTGCCCATGTGCACTGTCGTTTGTCTTCTGTGCGGCTATATCTGCTTACTGATTAAAGTGCCTTGTGAGGCTTTTTCAGGAATCTGTGTTTGGTTCCACCTCAGAAGTTTATAACAGAGACTCAATCACATCTACCCTGGCTGGCCTATAAATTCACATACTCTTAGGTATTTTGTTTGACCATCTTTAGCTTTTCATCACAGCAAGCATTTGCTGTAGCATTTTTTCAAAGACCTATGCAACATCAAAACATTTATTTCTGTCCAGAGTTGCATTAATTTTTGGCTAAGATCTTGTATTGATGACGGGATAGCCAAACATCTCCATTATGTCATCTCCAGAACATCCCTAAGTTTTTCAGTGGGATGTATAATGCATTGGACTGTTCTTCACCCACCTCCACTGATCTTCTTAGTTGTTCTCTTTGTTTAACCCCTCCGCGCATATGTAGACGCGGATGTAGCGGACTTGGGGCTGCTCTATTTATGCATGCAGTTAAACTGTTCTATCAACAGATGGCACGGCTGAAACATTTATTGAATATTCACGAGAAAGCCCTGCCTGTTACGGATTTAGAATATGGATGAGTTAAGTCCAAAGGCATGTTTTCGGTCTGGAATGGTTACTGGTGACTATTGATGTCCATCCATGCCTATATTGATAAATTTATGCTAAATTCTACCGGAAAGAAACTTCATTTATATTGACCTTCATGAGGGGAAATTTGATTTGTGTTAAGCATATGATTATTTTATGATTTGAAAGTGCACTATTTTGAGGGCTCTAACAACATGGGGAGCCACTTGCAGAGTTGTCTTTGGCTCATAGAGAGTAAATAATTGTGAAAAGCTCTGTCAGATGAAGCGCACTTGTGTTGAAGGAGTTTATGGTCCCAGAAATGTATTGTTTTTACTGTCAGTCATTTTCCAATTCTCAGTAGTTTTTTGTGTTGCCTGCGAAGCATAGCGGCACATAGGGATGACTTTGTCTGGCGTCTGTCTGTCCGTCTGTCTGTCCAGTAGTCACACTTTCAGTTGGCAGTCATACGCGAAGCAGGCGACAAATGTGTTCACCTGAACACTCTAGTTTAATTTTCATAATTTCATTCCTGAATTTTCATGAAGATTTTTTTGTCTTTGTGGCACTTACTCTGAAATAAAATTATAACAAGAAACTGAAATATGATGGAATTCAAAATGATTCAGGTATCGTGTGTCATTTCAACTATTTCCCACTTCTCTGTGAAGCTCAGATCTTGAATTATGAAGCCTTAAATTGGCTAACACATAAAAATTCATACAGTATTTGGCTTCCGCATAAAGGGGTTAATGCAGGCAAATAATTTGCCCTCTCTGAAGTGCGATAATATCTTTTCCACAACTATGGGATACGTCTTCCAACATGAATGCTTAAGAACGAGAAGCTACATCACTTGGGGATAAAAGGATGGTTGCCTACTGAAACAAACAGGACTGTGCATAAGATTAGGCACATTTAAAACAATTCTATGAGGCAAAGGTACTTCCAAAATTCATGAAAATAGAGGTTTCTGAATTTTCAAAAATGGACCATAAAGATCTGTGAACTGTTATGAACTAGATCAAATCAGTATTTGGTGTGACTACCCTTTGTCTAAAATTTAGGAAAACTGTCCAGCAGTTTTATAGTTTCATGAGATAATTGGATATCAACTGTATTCTGTGAGGACAAACAGTTCTTAAAAAATATTTTTAAATTAACATTTGTTGTTTCAACTGTGCTTTATGTCTACAGACACATTAATGAGGAAAGCAAAAATGAAGATCTCAGTGTAACGGTTCGTCCCTTGCAGCCCCTCCCCTTCCGCATTCCTTCACCTCTCCCTTAACAGGCTGCAGGGGCGGCCTGTTGGGGTGGAGGTGATTAAGTAGTGTATATATAGGGCTGGCTGGTCAGCCTCAGTTGGCCTCTGCATTGTTTTTTTATTTTTATTTTACTGTGTGAGCATGTTGACTGTGCTCTGTTTGTATGTTTATTGTAATTAAACGCTGGTTCCTTTTTAAATCTGCTTGAGCATTTGATTCTGCTTAACCTCTGGCCATGGTCCTAGCTCCTGCCGGATTGCATTATTCATCCGGCGGGAGTGAATCCATTACACTAAGGGCATATTTAAATTTAAAAAATCAAAGGTGCCTGAAACATTTAATGTATAACATGAATGGCGAGAACAGGCCGTTCAGACCAACTAGCTCACCAGTTTCTTTTACTATTGGGTAGTGCAATATGTGAAGCACTGTAGATTTACTGCACTGTCCAAAAACTGAACAAACAGTCACTATTTCCAAAATGGCAACAAAAGTGAGTACACCTCACTGTCAACATGCCAAATTGTGTCCATAGTGTCAATATTTAGTGTGACCACCAAGGTTGTTCAGCACTGCCTTGATTCTGCTAGGCATGGAATTCACCAGAGCTGTAAAGGTTGTTGTTGGGATCCTCCTCCATGACAACATCACGGAGCTGGTGGATGTTGGACACCTGCTGCTCCTCCACCTTCCTCTTGAGGATGCCCCACAGGTACTCAATGGAATTCAGGTCTGAAGAAATGCTTGGCCATGCCATCACCTTCACCTTCAGCTTCTTCAAGACGGCAGTTGTCATTTTGGAGGTCCTTATCATGTTGGAAAACTGCCGTGCGGCCCAGTTTCTGAAGGGAGGGCATCATGTTCTGCTTCAGAATGTCACAGTACATGTTGGAATCCATTTTTTCATCAATGAAGCGCAGCCCCCCCCCGGACTAGAAGCACTCATGCAGCCCCAGACCATGATGCTGCCACCACCATGTTTGACTGTAGTCAGTACACACTTGTCTTGGTACTCCTCACCAGGGTGCCGCCACACATGCTGGACACCATCTGAGCCGAACAAGTTTATCTTGGTCTCGTCAGATCATAGAACATGGTTTCAGTAGTTTGTGTTTTTGGACTGGTGTCTTCAGCAAGCTGTTCTTGGGCTTTCTTGTTGACTAGCTTCAGTAGAGGCTTCTGTCTTGGCCGATGGCCATGTAGACCGACTTGGTGCAGTGCACGGCGTAAGGTCTGAGCAATGACAGGCCATTCTCCGACTGTTGCAACCTCATTAACAATGCTGTCAGCACTCCTGTGCCTTTTCTGAAGCCAACTTGTGCACCTGATGCAGAGCATGAGGACCCTGATGAGGCCTGTACCGAGTAGAACCCGCCTTGGAAAACCGCTGGATAACCTTGTCCACCGTGCTCCAGCCGATTTTCATGGATTCACAGATCTTGGAGCTTAGACCATCATTGTGGAGAACAACAACTCTCTTTTTCAGATCCTCAGAGAATTTTTTCCCATGAGGTGCCATGTTGACCATCCAGTGACCAGAATGAGAACTTTGCACCCAAAGCACCTCAATTTAAACCTTCAACACAAGC
Organism: Gymnothorax reevesii; assembly: GCA_029721435.1. Taxonomy (NCBI): domain Eukaryota; kingdom Metazoa; phylum Chordata; class Actinopteri; order Anguilliformes; family Muraenidae; genus Gymnothorax; species Gymnothorax reevesii. The sequence goes on from CM056575.1 coordinate 89,805,205, forward strand.
TACACAATCTCATATGGCCCAGTGGAACAGACAAAAGCATGGACATGATGAATAAGACATGTTTCATTGCTTGGTTGACCATTACCAATTAGGGGGTGCACTCACTTTTGTTGCCACCCATTTTGGAAATATTTGTTCAGTTATTTGGACAGTGCAGTAAATCTACACTGCTACACATATTGTACAATGAATACTGTAGAATATATTCAAGTTTCATTTCTGAAACATTGTCCCTTGAAAAGATATGATAAATTAATTATCGAAATGTGAGGGGTGTACTCACTTTTGTGATGTATCACTTCAGATACTCAATGACTCAATGGTATCGAGCTTTAAGTCAAGCCTGCTCTTGAAAATTCCCGTGGATTCTGCCTCAACAATATGGTCAGACGAGCTATTCCACATCGAAATTACTCTTTGAGTGAAAAAATATTTCCTAATATCAGAGCTAAATTGACTCTTGGTCAACTTCCATTTGTGATCCCGAGTTCTACTATCAAAACACAGCCGAAAGAATCCTACATAATTAACTTTGTTGATCCCTTTAACATATTTAAAGACCTCAATCAGATCACCCCTAACTCTCCTTTTTCTAAGACAAAGAAGATTAGGTATCTTCAGCCTGTTCTCATAGCTTTCATTTTTACCCACGGCCCGACTTCAGGCCGAAGGGTATTGTCATCAGTTCATCGTCTGTCTGTCTGTGCACCTCTAAAGTCAGCATCAATAAACTTGCTACCCATGCCAAAACATTCGCGGTAATGTAGGGCATCCAGGCCAGGAAAGACTTCTTCAGATCGGACCATTTTATGGGGAAAAAAATTGCATTTTTGGCGTTTTTGAAAATAACTTTGTCGTGGACTGATTTTGATAAAGCATTTGAGCTAGGGGGTTTTTACCTGGGGGAACAATCATATGTATGCAGAGCTCCAGATTAGTGAAAAAAATTGGAATTTTCCAAAATTTTTGCGGGACTTTGGGCATTTTTGTATTTGTAAATGTATGTTCTGTGGAATTCTACTTTGGTTATTGTGTAATTGTTCTGGGACACTTCATAAGTCAGGCCGAGGGAGTTCAAACACGGGCGTTTCTTGTTATACCTGGAATTAGATTAGTGGCTATTCTCTAAACTTTTTCTAGAGCCTATATCTCTTGTAAAGTATGGTCCCCAGAACTGTACACAATACTCCAGATGTGGTCTGATGACCAATAGCTCGAACCTGTGAGGGTTTGGTCAACAATCACTCCCAGATCTTTTTCACGTGGAGCACATTCCAGTGTTAAACCTCCCATGAAGTAATCCTGTCTAATGTTTTTATTATCTACATGAACAACTTCACATTTTGCTTCATTAAATTTCATTTGCCACATTTCTGCCCAATTCTGGATTCTATCCAAATCATCTTGAATCACTTTAGTGGACTCTGAACTAACCTCCCAATTTAGTTTCATCTGCAAATTTACCTAACTTGCTCTCAATATTCCTATCAAGGTCATTAAGGGAGATGAGGAACAGCAGGGGTCCCAACACCGATCCCTGAGGGATTCCACTCCCCACCATACCTAGTTCAGATGAGAATCCACTGACCACCACTCTCTGTGTTCTGTCCTGTAAGCAGTTTTGAATCCACTCCAGAATAGCTCCTGGAACTTCAGTGGAGCTCATTCAAAAAATGAGTCTTTTATGCAGTACTGTATCAAATACTTTCTGAAAATCTAAGTATATAATGTCATAAGCCCTGCTCTGATCATACGTCTTGGTGGCCTCTTCAAAAAAATTCCAGAAGGTTTGTCAGGCATGACCTTCCCTCAGGGAAACCATGTTGGCTATCCCTCAAGATATTATTACTTTCAAGGAATAATTCCAGCCCGTCTTTTATGATAGATTCCAGTATTTTGCATGCAATGCCAGTTAAACTGACTGGCATGTAATTTCCTGGCTCAGTACGGTCCCCTTTCTTATATATTGGTATTATATTGCCCTGCTTCCAATCATTTGGTATTTCTCCAGTTTCTAAATACTGTCTGAAGACAGCTGAGAGCAGTTTAAAGATGATCTCACTAACTTCGCTGAGCACCCTAGGATATAAGCCAAAGGCACCTTATCTGCCTTTAGTTTATGCAACTTGTATAGTACTTCATTATCCCTAACCTCAATTTCCGCTACATAATCTTGAGCATTGGATATGCACTCTGGCTAAATAAAAACCTACTCCGAGGTAAAATTCCCAACAAAGTAACTGTGTAAGGTATCCGCAACGTCCTTGTTATCATATAGCAGCGATCCATCTTTATTCATTATGCACAAAAACTCCTCCTAGACTTTCCTTTTTCTGCTACAGTACTGAAAGAAGCGCTTTAGATTAGTTTTTGCCCCTTACGCAAATTGTCCTTCATATAGTCTTACAGCATTCCTCGGCTCTTTTTTGACCACAGCCCACATTTTACAGTATTCAGCCTTAGTGTTCTAATTGTTATCCTTTATGTACAACTTATAAAGATTCCTCTTTTCTCTCAAACTCCTATGAATCGCTGTGGTCATCCTCTGAGGATTCTGCTTTTTCAGCTTACTTTTGGAAACCTTTGGAATGAATTTGCATTGTCAATGAAGTAAAGCCCACTTAAATCTTTCCCACATCTCATTTACTGACTCACAGTCCAGGAGTGTCTCCCATTTTATTTTGCTTAGATATGAGCGCATCCTGTTAAAGTTTGCTCGCCTAAAATTGAACATTTTGGTTTTTGAAGACAGCTTTTTAACTTCTCATGAAACATCATAATTAACAGTAGAGCGATCACTAATCCCAAGTGGTATAGTATACAGTGGTATAGTATATATAGTATAGTCGCTCAGTATACAGTACCTGTCAAAAGTTTGGACGTACCCACATTTCTCTTACAATACATATCAAATAAGCTCTCTTTATTTTGCAAAAAAAGATCTAATTCTTTAATCCATCCAACAGCATTTTGTCATCATATTTGTGGCGCATACTCACTTTTTGGTTTTTTACTAGAGCAGTTATAAGCCTATAATATGTTTGCTGCTGAGCAGCTGTTTAAGTTGCCAAAGATGTGCTGCCCTTGTAGTTTGCTCTTCGTCAACCTTTTCTTGCCCAAACAGCTTGTCTTTAATTTGGCTGATGGAAAATGTAAGAAGCTTGTTTGTCTGCTTACTTTACAAAATATGGCTTCTTTTAGAATTCTAAAAATTTGGACACTATTCAAACAAGAATATTGTTCTCTTTTAATTTCTGACTGTTCACCTCTTCAGATTCAATTTGAGATTATATAGAGAGGTTAAGCCATTTTGTTTCCCTTAAAAACAGAGGGCTGTGACATTAGTGAAGTGTGTCCAAACTTTTGACTGGTACTGTACTTGCCCTTTGTATCTATCCAGCAGTTCAAAAAAATATATTTTGCTACAGAAACAATAATTGTCCTCTGCAGCAACCACTTCAGCTACAGTGAGCCAATGGCATCTCAATTAGTAGATCAGAGAAATCAGTTTTCTTAAGCAAAATTTCAACATGGTATTGAAACTATGTCATTCTACTATGAATTCTAGTCAATTATAGTGGTTTTCTAAACCGCCAGTAAACTTGAAGAAAAAGAAGAAGTATATAAAGCAGAGACTGCTTGTTTGTTCTTTGAATACTTTCATTCACCTGAAAGTTGAATAAAGAAAGCAAGGAGAGGACAATGTGTGGTTGTTTTGCTTCATTCTAAGCGTACTATGAAAATAATCTGTACTTGTACTTGCACTTTTGATACTTAAGTATATTTTTTCACAAAATACTTTTGGTACTGAAGTACATTAAATGTGTGCTGCTTTTCTTACGTGTGACTTAAACTTTTATCAAAGTAACTTTCAGTTATGCTACTTCTACTTAGTTTTTTTTTCTTCAAGTGCTGTCTACACCTCTGCTAATTCTTTTTGAGGAGTGTTAAATACATCCATGAGTTTTTATACATATTAAAGCCCTGTATGTAATTATTAAGCTTTGTATTTAACAATTAAATTGTAATTCTAATAATTGAAAATAATTTCCTGTATTAATTCATACTGTATAATGCAAAGTAACTTATCTGCTGGCATTCTGTCTCTGGTGCCTCACACCAAACTGGTGCTATTCTCTATCATGAAGATATGATGTAATGTCACCACAGCTCTGTATAGCAACAATTAAATGTGTCTAATTCATTCTTCATCTTGCAAAAAAAAAGTCATGATGGTTAGACCCGAGGTAAGTGTTCTTATGATGGTCTTGTGTTCAGAAAACAGCAACCAAATATTGAATTTATTCAAGTTACTGCCTATTGCCTTTGCACGACTCCTTAATTTTAGAACATGATACAAAAGCAGAGTACAGTAATTGACAAATAAGGGTCAAAGGTCAGACTTGAGCGCAAGATTTTTTTGTATACACACTTTTCTTCATTATTACAACTACTTGCCAGATTTTGGGTATCCTACCTACAATACTTTAGTCTGGACAAAGCAGAAACTTTAAAGTCATTTTTCTCAGTTTCACACTCTGGCGAGTTAAGGTCTTTTGCCTTTGTAGGGTAGAATTAGGGATAGGTTAAAAGTTAGGGTCAGGGTTTGGATTAGGCATACATTGCTAATTGGTAAGATTAGGGAAAGGTTGTAGAGACACTGAAAGAATGAATGAAAGTCAATATAATAAAGATATTAGTACACGCGCGCATGTGTGTGTATGTGTGTACTTATGTATGCGTGAAAGAGACATTTGAATGGGAACACACGTTTGTCCCCTAGCTGTCTGATAGCCCACAACCCACTATTTTTGTCTAAATAATGAGAATTTTGAGATGATTACTTCAGAGACAAGTCAAAGCAACAACTTTTGCGGTTTCTTTCACGACAACAGAAATTAAAATTTTCTGCATATAGCCTATGTTATTTTTCCAGAAGTCTCTTACATGATCATTTTAATGGCATTGTCTCTCAGCTGGGGTTTTTCAGCCTGTGCAAAAACATTTTACCTTTGTTTGTTAAAGCGTTTGTGGTGCTATGAAGGTGCTCAATTTTCTAAATAATTTATATCATCATTAAAAATAGCTGATATTTTTGGGTAGCTGTACCCACTTTACTTCTGAGGTCAGACATGATTACTGTAGTGTCTTACTGCCATTCGCATGACCTGCAATTATCACTCCTGGGGCTTTTTAAAATATCTTCTTAATCTTTTAAAAGATTTGATGATGTTTCAAAGCTGTTGACATAATGTTGAATTGTCATCTTTGTGTTGACTGCAAATTTATCATATTAAGGCTCTGCTTGATGTTAGCAGTCCGTACCTTAATGCCATCAGCAATGCAAAGCTGCACTTAAATCAAAGCTGGACTGACAGCTCCTTTAATCACCACTGGTCCAGCCCCTCTGCTTTCATCCATTTTAATTGAATCCTCATAGTGATTGGACTTCTGATGAAAGCATATATTCAGATATTATGAGTGTGTGTTTCACATGTAAGGTCTCAAGCACCAGTTCATTCAATTGATTGATGGCTGATGGCATTGTTCATCTTAGACTTTCAGTCCATTTGACTTTCCAGAGTTGAAGTACCAGCCATAGTCTCTTTAAAAAAAAAATAGAGATACCTGTCTGTGTCTCTTGTAAAGCACTGATATACTCATTCTTGTTTCTGTTAGTGGTAATGTTCGCCTTTAGATGCTTTATAATAATGGGCTATTTCCATCAAAGGAACTACTGTCACAACTGTTGATGAGAGCCACTTGACAGGAAGCAGGATCAGAACCCAAAGGCGGACAGGAATTCAATTCACTGATTTTATCGGGTCATGCAGTCCAGGTCAAATGAGCATTGTAAATGCAACGAAGAAGGGTAAATCCAGAATCGTAATGAGTGCACAATCCAAAAACCAGGAAGTAAATAGGAGACAGATCGGGAATCGAAAGCCAAACAAGAAATCAAACAGGAGTATAAATTGCATTAAGGTAACAAAGCTGAATCATAAATTGAGGAACAAACTAGAACTGGCACCAGGAGACTCAGGGATTAGAAACCACTCATAAGTAATACAGAGAAGACTTGATAACAAACTTGCAATATGTGTACTGAGCTCTTTAGTGCAAACAAAAGAACAGATCTACTGGTGAACAGGTGAGTGGAATTGGAAAGCATGCAGGGGGGTGTGGCTACAAATGGGAAACAAATATAGGGCACTGGCGGCCCCAGAAGCACCCACCATTAAGATAAAGCAAAATGTCGAAGTTTTTGTTGACGGACACACGCACGGACAGAGCCTGATAACGTAGCTCCCGTACCGCTCAGGCGGCGAGAGCTAGTTAGGAGCCTGCAACTGAAATAGTTGATAAGATATAGCTAAATGTTGAAGTTTTTGGTGATATTTTAGGCCAGTGACCTTGAAAAAATAGGCCAAGGTTACCTTTAGGCATGTCATTTGTAGGACTTTATGAGATGCATGTCCAGTAAAAATGAGAGGCCTGTAAATGAAATTGTTGATGAGATAAAGCAAAATGTCAAAGTTTTTGGTGATGTTTTTAGGCCAGTGACCTTGAAAAAATAGGCCAAGGTCACCTTTAGGCATGTCATTTGTAGGCCTCTATGAGATGCATGTCCAATGAAAATTACGCACGGATGGAGCCCGAAACCATACCTCTTGAGTGGAGGGAGCTAAATACAAAAGTAAATAAAATCATTAACAAGCAGCAAGGGGTAGTGCATATGAGGAAATGAAAACAATGCACGTGGAGGAATGACTGATGTAACGAAATGGCAAAACTAATAAACAGGGGGGCTAAGATAAACAATCAAACAAGAATAATTATAAACCCATGACAAAATACATTATAAACATAATAATACAGACTCAGGCACTGAGACAGGGGTGAATCTTGGAGTCAGTGGCAGACTTGGGAGAGGACGGCACCCACACCAGAGTCACACGTCTACTTCCGCAATAAACTGCATTTCAGCGTCGAGTCAAATTAGGACTGGAGCACTGTTGAACCAGGTCTTGAGTTGTTGGAATACCATTTCAACTTCTCTTGACCAGGTGAACTTGATCTGCGTGGAGGTCAGGGCAGTCAGGGGGCGGCAATGCTGCCATAATTTTAAATGAATGTACGGTAGAAGTTGGCAAACCCCAAGACACGCTGTAGCTCCTTGAAATTTTCTGGTTTGAGCCATTCCATGACAGCTCTTACTTTCAACTGGTCCATTTTAATGCCCCTGCTGGAGATGACAAATCCTAGAAACCTCATGGACTCGTTATGGACTCACATTTCTATGCTTTAAGAAAGAGGCAGTTCTACAGGACTTGTTGGAGAACTTGATATGAACCTGCTTCATGTGAATGGCTGGATCCTGGGAGAAGATGAGGATGTCATCTTTGTACACATAGACACACTTGCTCAGCATATCTTGAAGAACATAGTTGACCAGGTTCTGGAAGATCCCCGGAGAGTGGGAAAGCCCAAATGGCATCACCAAGTATTCATAGGAACCATAAGGGGTGTTGAATACAGTCCTCCACTTGTGCCCCTCCTAGGCCTGGACAATGTGGTAGTCATTCCAGGGATCAAATAAGGTAAAGATGGTGGACCCCTGGAGCAACCGGAATACTGTAGACATCAGTGGAAGCGAGTACTGGTTTTTAATGGTGATGTAGTTCAGTCCTCTGCAATCAATGCATGAATCCAGGCTGCCATCCTTCTTGCTGACAAAGATGAAACTCATGCCAACAGGAGGTGATGAAGGGTGGGTGATGCTGACTGCCAAAGACTGCCTGGTGTACTTCTTCATGGCTTCAGTTTCGGATCGGGACAGCAAGAGGGGTTGCCCTCGGGCAGGAGTGGTGCCAGGTAACAGCTCTATGGCGCAGGCATACAGGCAACGGGGAGGCAGTAAAGTAGATTTGGACTTGGGAAACGCCTCCTTGAGAGTCTGTGAAAATCATTGTTACTCAGCCAATGCCCTCAGGGTAAAAACGCAGCCGCCGGATCTTAGTTCGGTGATAGTTCTAGAGGATGGAAGAAATAGATAGTAGCATCGAGGCATTAACAAAGTAGCACTGAGCATAAACATATCACAAACCCAGGTTTATGTGCACCGAAGGGCCCCATAAGAAGATTGGCCGGGTACCGACTTGAGCCCAGGGGTACCTTTAAGAGCCGAATCCCCAGGACCTGTACTACATAAACCCTTTAGGGGTAGACCGTAATCTACAATCCAACTTAAAACCCATCACCACCTAAATCATCAGCTAGCTAGTCTGGAATGGTTAGGAATCGCCCCCTAAGTACCGGTCGTAACATGGCTAGAAAGAATGTACAAGTGTTAAGAGTCACGAAGACCACGCAAGCTGAAAGGAATAACAATAATTTAATCACCAGATAGGCACTAACTTAGATCAAACAAATCAACGTTAAGCCAATTACAAGTTACACACAATTTAGAAAGAGAAAATAAAGTCATACCTGGAAAAAATGGTGATCCACCACGTGAACTAAGTCCACATCTTGTGCCTGGGGAGAACTCAGATGCCATCTCTCCCCGCTCACCTAGGTTGGCTACTTGCACACGGACCCAGGCACGCGGAAAGAGCTGGGATGCGACCTTCCCTAATTGAAAGACTACTCACGCCCTTCCACACGCAGGGAGATCGAAATGCGATTCTCCTCGAATGGCTAGAATCTCTTTGTTTTAAGCCGAAACCACACCTTTGATCCAGGCGGGGAACGCCCCTTAAGGGGGGGTTTGGAATATAGAATAGAATAGAATACTTTATTGTCATTGTAACTTCAATACAATGGCCACCATTTGGAGTTATAAAACCATCTAGCATAGAGAGGAGAGCGAAATCTGACCTTTCTGAATCTGAATTTTCAGGAGTTTCCCAAAGGGAATGAACCATAATTTCAAGGGAAATGAAACTTGCTCCATTCAACTCCTTGGATTCCCCTGAGAATAACAAGACCAAACATGATAGGAATAAGTACTAATATGATGCAGTTGTCATGAAAAGGCCTTAAGATGAATTATTATATAGTTTAATTGGGTTATAAGTATATAAGTGATTTCTTCACAGGATATTGAACATATAAACATATTATGAAGTTCCCAGAGATTTAGATTATTTTAAACAGATTAATATAACTGGACTTTTACTTCATTGGGGACAGGGATATGACTCTCACAGGAGCATTGTGGTAGTCAGGGCTTTGCGACTACGCCCCCTGCTGAGTAAAACCAGAAATACTACCCCCCACAGGCAGGCTGCAGGAACATCCTAGGTCATAAAATTTTACTGCTGGCTCTGGAACTTATCTGCCATTTGTTCAGGTACTACATTATCTCAGCTTGAGGTGAGACAGATATTCAGGCCTGGATGGACTTGGGCAGGGGTTGGCTCTTGAGTTGTGGTTATTCAGCTAACTGTGCATTGATGAAGTTCCCGTCAGATCTAGAGTCTTCGGCTTGGGCAGTTATCTAACTTGATCTCTTGCAGATCTGGATGTTGAGGAGAGGTGTTGGGTTAAGGTATTCTCTTTGGTGAATTCCACTTATCAGTAATCCCCCACCAAACAGTATGTGCTGCCTTTTACTGGGCACCTGACTATAAGCTGGCTGGGTTGGCCGCAGTAAAGACAAGCCTTGAAGTTCTGGCAACCTTGGTGTTCAGAAGAGGTTAGGCATGTGTGGTTGATTTGCGTGGGTTTGTTGGAGTCTGGAGCAGATTGACTGAGACTGGCAACTAATGGTAGAGGGTGGGGAACAGGAGCTGGGGGAGCTGAACCAGTAAATGGAGGGCATCTGGTATGGGTGCAGTGAAGTTCCTTTCGGCAGCCCATAAGGTGATTGTGTAGTTAGTCAGTTGGTCAAAATGTGTGGTAAAATCATGAGTAAGTTGTTCATTTTTGAGCTTAGCAGACAGACTGTTGAGGAAGGCATCGTAGAGTGCACATGAGTTCCACCTGGAGGTGGCTGCGAGGGTGCCAAACTTAGTGGCGTTGTCAGAGACCGATCAAGAGCCTTGGCGAAGCTGAAAGAGTTCACATGCCTCCTCATGCCCGTTTGAAGACTGTACGAACACCCTCTTCATCTGTTCCATAAAGGCAGACGAAGAATGGCAGACAGTGCATGCAGCTTCTCAAACAGCAGTTCCTCACTCTCTGGCATGCCAGGGGAGCAGTGCGATTATGTAGGCTATGTGGATACGGTCAGTGGGGAGGGAAGCTGGCTGAAGTCGGGTGTCTTGGTGATATTCTCTAACTTCCAATGACATCGACTAAGTGAAGCGCCTTGACAGTCCAGCAAAATCTGGAACTGAATCTTTTCCGCTGAGCTGTCCATAGCGAGTTTGTTCTGACGGGAAGTAGAATCAGCACTCAAGTGCGGACAGGAATTTGGTTCAGTGACTTCATCAGAAATCATGGTGGCACAGACCAGGTCAAACATAAGCTTTGTAAATGCAGCAAAAAAAGGGTTAACCCAGAATCATGAAGAGTGCACAGTCCAAAAGCCAAAAACCATGAGGTCGGTACGCCAATGCCAAAATAGGGGACAGATCAGAAATTAGGAGCCAGATAAGAAATCAAACACGGGTATAAATCATACAAAGGAGACTTTGCTGAAAAAAAATTAAGTCAAAAAACAGAATTGTATCCAAGAGACTCAGGAATAGGAAAACATTTGTCAATAATACAGAAAAGCCCGGATAACAAACTTGCAATATGCCTGCTGAGTTGGGGGGTTTAAGTTGAGAAAACAATGGAACAGATCTAATGGGGAACAGGTGAGTACAGCTAAAAAAGAGTGCAGGGGGAGATGTGGTCACAAATGGGAAAAAATAAATCCATTCACAAGCAACAAGGGACCGAGTGCATGATGAAACTACAACTCCAATTCCAATAGTTGGGACAATTGTGAATAAAATCAAAACGCAATGACTTTCAAATCGCACCAGCCAGTATTTTATTCAAAATAAAACAGAGATGACTTAGCAAATGTTTAAACAGAGAAATTTTAGAAAATTTACCCACAAAATGAGCTCATTTAAATTTTGATGGCTGCTACACGTGTCAAAAAAGTTGGGAAAGGTGCCTGTTTACCATGTAGTAGCATCCCCTCTTCTTTTTAACACAGAGTGGAGGCGTCTAGGCATTGACGAGACAAGTTTCTTGAATTTAGTCATTGGAATTTGATCTCACTCTTGTTTAATATAGGCTTCCAGCTGCTAGAGAGTTTTGGGTCCCCTTTGACAGACTTTTTGTTTAATTATGCGCCAAATGTTCTCAATCAGTGAAAGATTAGGACTGCAGGCAGGCCAGTTCAGCACACGGACTCTTCTACTATGACGCCATGCTGTTGTAATAGCTGCAGTGTGTGGTTTTGCATAGTCCTGCTGAAATACACAAGGCCTTGCCTGGAATAGATGTCGTGTGGAGGGGAGCATATGTTGCTCCAAAACCTTTATATACCTTTCAGCATTCATGGTGCTTTTTAAAACATGCAAGTGTCCCACACCATATGAACTAATGCATCCCCCATACCATCAGAGATGCTGGCTTTTGAACTGAACGCTGATAACAAGAGGGGTGATCTTTCTCCCCCTCAGCCCGTAGGACATGACGCCCATGATTTCCATCAAGAATGTCAAATTTTGACCCGTCTGACCACAGGACACTTTGCCACTTTGCTACAGTGCATTTTAAATGAGCCTTGGCCCACAGAACATGATGGTGCTTCTGGATCATGCTCAACAATGGCTTCCTTTTTGCATGATAGAGTTTTAGGTGGATTCTGTGGATGGCACAGGAGACTGTGTTTGCAGACAGTGGTTTCTTGAAGCATTCCTGGGCCCATTTAGTAATGTCAATGACAGAATCATGCCAATGAGTGATGCAGTGGTGTCTGAGGGCCCGTAGATCACGGGCATCCAGTTAAGGTCTTTGGCCTTGTCCCTTATGAACAGAGATTTTTCCAGTTTCTCTGAATCTTTTGATGATGTTATTCACTATTGATGATGAGACCTTCAAAGGCTTTGCAATTTGACGTTGTGGAACATTGAATTTAAATATTCCACAATTTTTTACGCAAACCCTCACAGGTTGGCGAGCCTCTTGCCATATTTACTTCTGAGAGACTCAGCCTCTTTAGGACATACTTTTTATAGCCAATTATGTTACACGCCTGATGCCAGTTAACTTAATTACTTGCTAAATGTTCCTTCAGCTGATTCTCTTATATATTAATTGCTTTTTCAGGCCTTTTTTGCCTGTGTCCCAACTTTTTTGAGACCTGTTGATGCGAGAATATTTGTGGATAAAAATGTGAAATGTCTCAGTTTCAACATTTGAAATGTTATCTATTTTCTATTGTAAATAACATATTGGCTCATGTGATCTGAAAGTCATTGCATTTTGATTCTATTCACAATTTACACTTCGTCCCAACTATTTTGGAATTGAGGTGGTAGTAAAAAAAAGAGCATATGGAAGAGTGGCAGATGCAATGAAATGGCTAAACTAATTAAAACAGCATCTAAAATAAACAATGGAATGAGAAAAATAATAAACACAGAAGGAAATGTAAGATGAACATGATAGCACGCGCTCAGGCACTGACACCACCTGTTCTTATGTCTCATTTGCATCAAGAGAGGAGCCCATAGTCACTCTATATTTGGTTTCAAGTTGTATCAGCGTATAGGTGTAGGAGGTGGGGGGTGGTCCAGCTGTGCATATGTGCATTTGTGAGCTTGAGTACAAATGTATTTGTGGCATGCTTCGTGCAGGTGCTTGTCTTTCAGTATGTGTGAGTGTGTTTTGTGTCTCTTTATATTAGGTTTTTTTTTTGTCTTGCATTTCAGATGTTCCAGATATTGAAATAAATGTTTTTTTACATGCTCCCTGCGTGGTTCTCTATGCTGAAAATTATTGCATGCATTGAGCCTTTTCTGTTTTCCATTACCATAATTTAGCACAAATGGCTTTTGAGTACCAAGTGCTTGTCTTTGATTATATATTTATTCAGCATAATTGACTTTTTGGATCTTTTTCAGTATGGATTAATTCCCCATTTAAGCCCTCATTCTCTCTCCTGTTCGGAAACAACTATCTGTCTCTATGGGTTGCATAGACGGTGACATTTTTACTTGTTCAACAAGGAGGAATTATTGGCCCAGTTGTCACATAACCAGGGCCAAAATATCAATGTTTACAGCCCGACAATAAACGTGAATACAGACGGTGCTCGTCAGGCGAAGGCAGTAAAACGAGGAGCCAAGCCTGATTCCCTGGACAGCAGGGACAGTGTAGCTGTCAGTGCGCTTGTGGGCGGTGAGTCACACACTGTGATTCTGTCACGTCTCACTTCCCTCCCCTGCCATCTCTTTTCCCCTTTGTCACACACCTCCTCAGGTGATTCTGCTGCAGTCTCACTGTGTGTATTATGCATCACAAGCCTTGTGTATTTTACCGTGAACAATGGCAAATCCTGCTAATGCTGCACTGATAGGCTTGACTGCCTGAGGGACAAGTGTTCACACAGCTTGTTATGGCATTACTGCAAAGCTTTGCTTGCCTTGTCACAACAGGAAGAATTTATTTAATTTAGAAAAACAGCACAATTCCATCAATGCCGCGGGATCTTGCGTCTGTTTATCTCATTTATGCGGAAGGGGATAGAAGAGCTGGTTTTGAATTTGGAATGAGAATTTTACCGTGGCCTCGTCCGCATTTTCATATTCACTTATTATGCTGACATACTATAAAGCCCGCATAATTCATGTATGCCTATAAGAATGGCCAAATTTGCATTTTCTGGAGTTGTTGAGCATTGTGTGGCCCCCAGTATTGGAAAGACTGCCCCTTGTGGGATGCACGCCGATCCCTGACATCGCTGGCAGTGATGTGCAGACTCCGGATCCTGGACACTGAGCTCCAGGTTTTCCCCTGGCTGCGCGCTGTATGAATGAGCGTGGGCTGAGGGCTGGGGCTGCATTCTGAGGTGGCCAGCCGAGGCTGCAGGCACAGAGCCGCGAGAGCGCAGATCCAGCAGGCTGCTGCCTGGTGTTTCCCACACAGGAGAGGCCCGAATTGCACCACCGGCGTTTAGCTGTAGTCAGCGAGGCGCCCCGGGACTGAGACAAATTGAGAGGGAAAGGGAGCTTCTGAGATACGCACACAGGTAAAGCTACCTCTGCATGATGCTCAAAACTGGGGCAGGGACACTGGGAATGGAATGGAGGTATAGGTGCGTACATGTACCGTACTCGTGTCCATATGCTTGGGGAATGGGAGGTTGTGTATGTCGTTATGGCGTGGGGGATTTTTCTAGTTAATTCTATAACTGCAGCAATGAAGGCACAAGTTGAGAGTGTCAGGTGGTCAGTTTGTCGATCCTGCTCGAGTCTTCTGGCATCTCATGGTGCTGTTTGATCTGTGTGTGCCCTGCCCTGAGGGGGGCCACCACCATAGTTCACAGGTCATTTTGCTGGCTCTAAATCGCGGGCTCCTGGCCACTCTGCAGTGGAAGGTTGTGAGCGCGTGCGAATGTGAGCGCTCTCTCCCGCTGCAGTGGGAGGGCACTGGAAGGACAGGTAAAACTGGCACTTCTCATTCGCACTGAGCCTAACCAAGATGCTGCGTGAGGCGGCCTCTGAGAATGCAGAGGGGGTGCACTGGATGTGCTCTGCCATTCTCTATTGCTCTTCCATGTCCTGTCTCTCCAGCTCCTTTGCTTTTTTCTAGCTCTCTCCTTTCTCCTCCTCTGGTATCCCTCCATCTCTCTTCCCTCAGTTCTCATATCCTCTCATTCCCCAGCTGACTGTCTTGAATGCTTGCATTTCAATAGCATCTCTCAGCCGCTACGGTTGTCACACGTTGCCCGACAGCCATTATCCCATGCAGAGGTTCATTAACATTTCCTTCCACCGTGCAGCAGTATGAAAAGCTCAGCCCCTCCCTCCATCCCCCATCTCCACACTACAAAATGAAGAAAACCTGGGGAAACATGCAGCTGCCCTATTGCCCCGGCATCAAACGCATCTTTAGGTTGACTAGCTATGCTGAGCGCACGAGGGAGGATCAGGGTGCTCAGTCTTGCAAGTGCGAAATAGTCATTTTTAATGCTCATTATCACTCGACCTTGGGTCTGGAGGGCCTGCCTTTTTTTTTTCTCCCCACCAATAAGCTTGCGTTTGTTTCCATGGAAACACCTTTGATCTTTCCATCTCTCTGCCAAATGGAACCCCCCCCCAAATCCGCAATGCCCCTCGCCCCTGATTTTTTCCCCACCAATGAGGAGTCTTTCCATGAGGTCTGTGTTTACAATAGTCAGTAAATTATTCAACAAGATTGATGTGGTACCTGTGGAGGACTAGCAGGGAGACAGATTGGCTCATTTGTTCTCTGTTTATCATCTGAAAGGAAAAACAAATGCCCCTCAGACTTTTTCTCTGTTTAGTCTAAGGATATGTGTATGGTTTTTGCATCTGGCACACAGCACTAAAGCAAGTTGGGACTGGACTCCCTTAACTGCAAGACATGGAAAAGTGATTTGCTTTTGTTCTAGCTCTCCACCCCTCCATCTCTCCATTCCCCCTCCCTTTCTCCCCACAATCCTGTTTTTTTTTTCTTGTGCAGAGCACGGAGAGTAAAGATGGTGAGCTCCTCACTCTGTCAGGACCCCCGCGGAACACTGAACGTGCAGATTGAATCCTGTCTTTTTTCCTGTTTGTATCCCCAATCAATCACCTGCCTCCGGGAGAAGAGAATAGCGTGTGTTTTCATTCCATTGCCACTAAAGGCAATTTTCTAAAAGCTAACTGTGGTGGTTTAAGATCTTCTCAGAATTTTATTCCACTTTAGAAAAGGAAGGCAGACCACATGTACGATTAAGAGCAATTTCTACTGTCAGGTTGAAGCGGAGCTGCATTTCAATCTGAACATTAAGAAAAGCCATTTACTTGCCCACTGCTGTGACCCAGAGTGAAGTACTGTCTGTCCCTCCACCCCCTCCCCAGAACTGTCACACGGTCGTGGACAGCTTCAATTTTGTCTCTTGCAGGTACAATATATGCGCTGCGTAAATGATCCCGATGAAAGTTTCATTTGCTGAGCTTATGCTTCCGCCTTGAATCTTTAGATACTACAGAAATAGTAAAAAAAACAAAATAAAAAAAGAAATTGTTTATGAGCAGGTTCGTGATGAACAGCGAAGCTGGAATTGATGCGTCTCAGCGGAGGCTTGTCGACAGGAAAAGAAACTGTGCTTTGAAAATATAAGTATGGCTGTCGGCTGGAGGTCCTAAGTGCCTGTACAGCCAGACTTGTTTTGAGAGGTGAGCTCTGTATTGGCTCACATATCAGATGGAGTGGTGCACTGTGGAGACCATTTGTTCAGTACTAATCCTATGTTAAATTACTGTCCTATCCTTTTACTCTCTTCCTGACAATGTTGTTGAAGGAAAACATGAAGTATGAATTTATTTTTTCATAAAAAAGAGCCATTAAATAAGCTCAGTTTCTTTTCACAATATTGGAAACTTAGTCAAAAATACCTATATAAAGTGAAATAGATTAAAATGGTGGAATGATTTAGTAATATTGCTTTAAACTATACATGTTTGACATTTTCATTGCGAACTCTAGAATTTAATTCTGTTGAATATGCGCATATTAAGCAAAAAGTCTATGGAATGAACAGCTCTTGTCAATATTAAGTTTCTGCCCTCAGATAGTGAATAAGCATCATATCTCACAGTCTGCCTGCAGAAATCTGAGATCGCATGAAGTATTCATGAGTATGTTATCAGCACAATGCTCTAATAGCCGATGAGTAAATAGAGACAGAGATTGAAATTCCGCCGGATGAATGGTATTTCAATGCGGAGGAAATCTGCCAGGCGTATTGCAAGATCTAATGTACAAATGAGATACTTGCAAATGCGTCATCCTCGACAAGTCACTGTCTTGGACAAAAGATCCACATGGACACGGAAGATATACACTAAAATAAAAGAGAGCACAGCCACTTTAACTCTCAGTTCATATTATTTAGATTTTAAAAAAATCTGACTGATAAGATTGCTGCATAGAAATCATCAGGGTGGGGAATCAAGCCCGTCACTGCTGGGAGTGGGTTCTCATGTGGAATCACAGTTTGTGGTGAAATTCTCAGCCTAAACACCAATTTTAAGGTGTGTTTCACTGCTTTACGTGGTCTGATGCAAGCTCTTTCGAGATCATCCTGTTCAGACTACCCCAGGTTTCATTTTATGATTCATTCTCTTAGAGTCTTGCTTGGTTTGATAAGTGGTCTGCTGCAGATATACAATTCATAAAAATAAAAAATAAGAAAATACCGTGAAATGTTAAAGGGGTGCTGTTCTGAAATATGATGTTTGAATCTGCTCTGCTCTAAACTTGTTTGACGGGAGGGAGGTGGGAATCTTCCAGACTAAAATCAGTGAGAGGTTTTCATTTTACGGCTTTAAATCTAGAGGAACAATTTGCATCTCGGCAAGTCAGCCAGGAATCGCCTCACAGGCACTTACATACAGTATAATCAGTATAATCAGTCATATTCTGCCAACATCAAGATGCGATAGCATATTTATAGTTACTGGGTCATTTGGTCTTATATTTGCTCAATCCGCTGCTCACAATAGCTAAATGCCCCCTGTTGCAGAAGTATGCTTTGTTTTAAAAAGCATATTCCCCCCATCCACCTTCAGCAATTGCAAGGCAATGGCGAAAGATATACACATAATCAAACCAGTAGAGACCATCTCCCCATCCACAGTCATTATATGGCACCGGGGTGAAATTTAGCTGTAAAGGCAACCCTGATTGAAACAGGTCAAAAACGAGAGTAGACGTTGTTAAGCTTGCATGTGTTATGTGACGCAAGCCCCATTTTTAACCATCTTCATGATGAATAGTACATTATACAATTAAATCAGCCAAAGATGGGAGCACTAATGCAGTCTGTGTAGCTTGGCAGGGCATCTTATTCTAACGACGGCCCTCATGGTAGATAAACCTCTTTGCAGGGTGGCCTTTCTTCATCAGATCACATTTATTGCAGATGCAGAGCAGAGCCCTGGATTTCATCAGACTGCTTTGCAAACACAGAGCATAGAATCAATGTCTTGAGGAACGAGCTGTCTTTGCTCAGGGCCGGGGGAGAGTCCTTATGCAGGCAGATGCTATCTCTGCCTTCAGTCTACTGAGCTAACCTCCAGGGTTTGATAGCAGAAATATTATACTGGTCTATCTTCATACTTTCATATGTCTCCGCAGAATGTTTTTCTTTCGAGCGCTTCGTGAAGGCCTAAAGGCATGATCGCACAGGCAACGGCTTCGACTCTCAGAGACTGGGGAAATATGTGCTGGACAAACATGTTTCCCAGATGAATGCCAAAATGTATTTAATGTCTAGTAATGGCTGATAGCTATCTAGTCTACAGCGCTTTAGATCTCATATAGAGATAATAAGGAAGACTGAGAAATTATTTTATTGGGACAGGCAATATTTTGGTCTGTCAAAACGTATAATCTGTTCTTGAGAAAGTACACAAATGATGGTGGTCGGCGCAATACGCACTAAAAGCACTCAACTACTCTCAGTGCCTTGTGGTTTTCAAAGTTGTTTTCTTGTTCATTTATTAAGTTTGTGGATGTGTGTGGGTATAGGGGAAATAATTGATCATTATATTAAGAAGCCACTAATCTTCACTGCATACTTGATGATTGATGTTAGAGGAAAATTCATATTGATATTGTGAAACTGCCTCCTGAGAAAAAAAACCCCAGCTGACAAAAATACAGTCTGGATTATTGTTTTTTTCCACTGTTTTGCAGAAATGGTTGCAGTATGCCCTGAACTATGTAATGCGCTGTTGCAGATTTTGACAGCGGTTGAGAGCATCTCATCGTCTAGCTTTCAATGCATTTGGGACTTTTTATGATTTTCCCATAAGCTGCGAACATGAGATGGTGCGGGTTCTGCACACTGCAGAGAAATTGCTTTTTTATACCTTTGCATACCTGCATGCTGCTGTTAGCATTTTACGCCTTTGTCTGCGACTCCTCAGGGACTATTTTTGAACATTATCCAGACTTTGAAGCTGGCAGTGAGAGGAGATGAGAGAGGGAGTGTTCCTCAGGGAAGGGAGGGAGGGCAAGGAGTTATTGAAATGCTTGAAAATTAAATGTTATGGCTCATCTTCAGGCTGTTGTTTACTACTGAATATTCAAATGTGTGAAAAATGGTGCAGTCTTCTCTGAACAGGCATTGTGGTTATGAAGTCAAAACTATGCTGATGTCATTCACTCCAAACTATTGTGAATTCCATTTGCCTCTCATTGGCAGAGGGTGATGAAGTTTATTTAGTAGTCTGTATTAACTCCATCTCTACTTTGTTTAACGCAGTTAATTGTGTATTACTTCCATGTGCATGGCCTTTTACTGATACTTTCCCTCCTCTTCTTGTAGTTCGCCTGCACCTCAGCTTTTTGGTAACGTTTGTGAATTAGTGTGCATGTTGTTAGGAATTGGAGATTGTGCTTCATGTCAAGTGCAATAAGTAAACACTTGAAGTTGAACTCAAATGAAGAGATTGAGAGTGAAGATGATGCAGTAAAAATGCCGTGTGAATCTTTACTGTCTGCCTGGTCACTCAACTGTTCCAGTCATCCGCCCTGAAAACACCCTTGTTTATTCCTATTTTCCAGAAACCGGACACATTGACCCAGTCCTAATCGAAAATTACAACACCCCAGGCTTTGTGGGCTGTCTGTCGCAGGTGCAGTTCAACGGCATTGCCCCTTTGAAGGCGGCGTTGAGATCGCGCGTTGCGGCGCCCGTGTACGTTAAAGGAAAACTGGTGGAATCCAACTGCGGGGCCTCACCCCTCACCATCCCGCCAATGTCTGCTGCCACTGACCCCTGGCGCCTGGACTCAGGTGGGTTCCCACCCCTCAAAGAAACACATCCCAGAATCCCAACCCATCAAACACAGGAAGGGGTGGGGTCTAACTGGTGATATTCACTTGGAATTGATGGAACCTCTCCATGAATTTTGCTGCAGTTTTTGTGAATGCATGTTAATGATGACCTTGAAATCTAAACCACATTTTCAATGTTGGAGTACGCCACGGTTTCGACTGTTTGAACATTTCTTTCAATGTCAGTGTCACAGCCAGTGTTCAGTCCTCATTGTCTCGAATCGGCTCTCCCAAATTCCTGACACTGACTGATGACCCTGCTATAGGGATAGCACCTTGCTTCCCTGAGTTGGTAATCACTGATTTCTCACAGTTCATGAGATCAATCAATCTGTCATTTTTTATCCCCCCGGCATATAATGCAGGGGGATATAGCTATCGCTCTGTCCGTCCGTCCGTCTGTAAACATTCTTTTGTCCGGAGCATAACTTGAAAACCGTTCAGTGTTTCCTCACAAAATTTGACATGTAGGTCAGGTGTCATATGTAGATGTGCCTTTTGGTATTTAGGAATTTCTTGAGCTGTTAATCCATGAATGTGGGGGGCTGGGGGGATACGCCATTGCCAGATGGCAATGTGGCCACCAGGGACATGGTGAAAATTCAGAAATTTTATATTTGAATCTGATTAGCTCATTAATTTATTTTCATCGTCGTGACTGTTATTGATTCCACCTCCACAGTAGAGCTATGCTGCATTCATATGATCAGTTACTTTAATGTAAAAAAATTCCTTCCTCTTAATATTCACTGAGGAGGGTAAAAGGATGGCCCAATACCTCCTTTGATCCTGAAGGTATCTACATCAGCCCACGCCGAGGGTACATAAAACTTTTGTTTTCTTTTATTCCTCCTGGTAAACCTACATGTACACAGGCATATTGCCTTGAGAGGTGCTGGCTTTCAGTGCTGAGGCACAGTGTCCAGTCTTTTTGAGCGCATTTCTGACCGGCACTTCAAACTCAGGGAGAGTGTTTGCTGCGCAAGGCCGTGAGGTGTTTCAAAGCAGTCTGACATTTTCTGCCCACGGCAAATGTGGAGATCTATTTCTCAGAGGCTGTCATTTCACAAGCGCATGGCCTCGGCTGAATTTCCCCGGCAGTCGCATCGCCGCCCCGTTGTAGCGTTTAGAAGATCAACCTATCGATCCCACCCCTGTGTGAGATGTATGGTGGCGTCGTCACCTGAGACAGGAGATCTATACTCCTTCCCTTCTGCCCATGGGCTGCAACATTGTGGTAGAAAGCACTCATCTTTCCCTTTCAAAAGGGCTGGTCGCATTGCACTCCCCTGCCACATTATTACAGGCCATTGTTTGCGGGCAGAATGCGAAGTTAGTCGCCCAGATCTTGCCTTCCTGCAGGAAAAGTTGTTTTTCTGAACTGAGGGGATTATGTGAACACCTCTTCCCTTGTTTTTCATTCTGTACTCATGGATTTACAGTCAGGCCATTTCTTCGGAAATCAAAAGGCAAGCATTTGACAGAAAATTGTTCAAGGGCCCCAGTCCTGGACCATCTTTGCTCTGTGAGGCTTTTTTTTTAGCCATTTAGTTTGCTCTTGAGGCCGGATAGGAGACTGTGGCCCTGATATGATGGATTCAAAGTGTACATTATCATGTCAGCAGGAGATCCTCACGCTGGCGGAGATACAGGGAACAGAGGAATGTACACGAGAGCTGTCCATCAAACACTAGTCTGAATCTCCCTTTCACTTCCACGGCTGACTTGGTGTCATTTTGAAGCAAGAAAAGAGGGAATATCTACTCTCTTTTATCTCTGTGAGCTTTCTACCACAAGCAAGCCCTCTTAAAGTCCTTAATGATAGGTTAGTGCAGTGAATAGCAGCACTACTAGTAGGTCTGGAGTATATGGTGTGTGTGCATGTATGTGTGTCTGTGTATGTGTGTGTGAGCATCTATTTGTATCTACTGTATGTGTGTGCATGTTTGCATGCCTCCATGCATAATTTCTGCATGCCTGTATACAACTCTGGGTGTGGTGTACTGTATGTGTATGTGCGTCCATTTGTGTTTGCGCGTAACTATGTGTTTGGCGTATTATATATGTGTGTAAATGTGTGCGTGCCTGGTGCATAATGTTTGTGTGTGTGATGCACTGTATATGCGTGTATGAAACTGTGTGTGTAATGTACTGTATGTGTGTATATAAAACTGAGTGCGATGTACTGTATGTATGCATAAAACTGATTGCGATATACTCTCTGTGTATATGAAACAGTGAGTGTGATGTACCGTATGTGTGTGTGTGTGTGTGTGTGTGTGTGTGTGTGTAAAACTGTGAGTGTGATGTAACATATGTGTGTGTATAAAGCTGTGAGTGTGATGAATGTGTGTGTATGAAACTGAGCGTGATGTACTGTATGTGCGTGTATGAAAAAGTGAGTGTGACGTACTGTATGTGTGTGTACAAAACTGAGCGTGATGTACTGTATGTGCATATATGACAGTGTGATGTACGGTTTGTGCGTATATGACAGTGTGATTTACTGTATGTGTGTGTATATTATACTAAAGAGCCCTTGCGCCAAGTTTCATTCAATTCCAGGGGAGTCAACTCCTCAACAAGTGCCATTTTCTCACGGAATGGCTCTTAAACACACCTCTCCTTGTGGTCTATTTAAATGTAAACATGAGAGAAGACCTACACAGGGCATCCCAGGACATTGGTTGTGTTCTAAAATTTTATCATGAAGAGTCTTTTTGATGTATTTATGCAATTCAATAAAAACACTGACACTGACTGGAGATTACTGATGATGGAGAAGAAAATAGAGTCAATGCATTTACATTTCCCCAGTCTGCTGACATCTTTCCAGTCAGCATGTAATGGAAAGGGTAGGTGAGTGGCCAAGCCTTCTGAGGCTGAAGGGAGTAAATAGAGAGCATCTGCTCCCTGTGACCAGCTATCACTGTGCTTCATATCACTGTACCTGTGGTTGAGCTGACCCCTGCAGGCCTTTGAGGGGGCCGGTGGAGAGGTTAAGCCATTCGGCTCTGTGGGAACACTAATTAAATTGGGAGACTGCCAAAATAAAGCAGTAGCAGCCTGCCCCTCAACGGGACTGGCATCAGCACAATCGCACAACACGTGCACACACACACACACACAAACACACACATACACCCACGCCACACTCTTGCCAAAGTCTTGCCCATTTTGAAGCCCCTTACATCCTGCTGGTCTGATAGGACTTGTTGTTGAGGAACTGTAAAAAAGAAGAACTGTAATTTGATTTTATGCTACAAAACCCAAAACCAGTGAAGTTGGCACGTTGTGTAAGTCGTAAATAAAAACAGAATACAATGATTTGCAAATCCTTTTCAACCTATATTCAATTGAATACACTGCAAAGACAAGTTACTTAATGTTCGAACAGGTAAACTTTGTAATTTTTTGCAAATATTACCTCATTTGGAATTTGATGCCTGCAACATGTTTCAAAAAAGCTGGCACAAGTGGCAAAAAAGACTGACAAAAAAACCGACATCAGTGTGTAAAGGACATCACCACATGGGCCCAGGAGCACTTCAGAAAACCGCTGTCAGTAACTACAGTTTGTCGCTACATCTGCAAGTGCAAGTTAAAACTCTACAATGCAAAGCGAAAGCCATTTATCAACAGCACCCAGAAACGTCGGTGGACGTTGTGTCCTCCGGACCAGAGAGGAAAAGAACCATCCGAACTGTTATAGGCGCAAAGTTCAAAAGCCAGCATCTGTGATAGTATGGGGGTGTATTAGTGCCCAAGGCATTGTCAACTTACACACATGTGAAGGCACCATTATTACTGAAAGGTACATACAGGTTTTGGAGCAACATATGTTGCCATCCAAGCAATGTCTTTTTTATGGACGCCCCTGCTTATTTCAGCAAGACAATGCCAAGCCACATTTTGCACGTGTTACAACAGCATGGCTCTGTAGTAAAAGAGTGCGGGTACTTGACTGGCCTGCCTGTAGTCCAGACCTGTCTCCCATTGAAAATGTGTGGCGCATTATGAAGCGTAAAATATAACAACGGAGACCCCGGACTGTTGAACAACTTAAGCTGTACATCAAGCAAGAATGGGAATGAGTTCCACCTGAAAAGCTTCAAAAATGGGTCTCCTCAGTTCCCAAACGTTTACTGAGTGTCGTTAAAAGGAAAGGCGATGTAACACAGTGGTAAAAAGGCCCCTGTGCCAACTTTTTTGCAATGTGTTGCTGCCTTTAAATTCTAAGTTAATGATTATTTGCAAAAAATAAAAATAAAGTTTCTCAGTTTGAACATTAAACATCTTGTCTTTGCAGTGTATTCAATTGAATATAAGTTGAAAAGGATTTGCAAATCATTGTATTCTGTTTTTATCTACGATTTACATAACGTGCCAACTTCACTGGTTTTGTTCTTGAAATAAAACATCATCTCCCTGAAACAAGGGCTTTAGTTGGATAAAATCGCATCTGTGTCATGGCTCTTTGAATGATTCCATTTTCCTGCAGTGCAGTGGTGTAGGGAGGAGTCTGCTTTACAGATTACAGCGTGTGTGAAAACCTGACCTCTCTCTTCCCATTAGATGCAGATTATTTTATGTGGTCAAAAGTCATGTCTCTAAAAGATATCATCTATTCCGCAGTCTGATTCAAAGAAAAATATCAGAATTAACGTCTCCTTACTTTCTCCCGAACCTGCATGTATGGACAAAATGATAAATGATCAAATGATTTCCACTTGACTAAGTCCTTATTCAAAAATTGGTGTTGGGATATCTTCCAGCAGGTGCTGACTTCCCTTTCAATGAGGAGAGGGTGATACCAGATGGAGTGAACAGGAACTCGGCAATAATCGGAGGTATGACCCTTTACCCCTAGAGCCAATAAAGTCAAGGGCTTCCTAGCAGCTTGTATTTCCCATGACTGCAAGGTACTTTATTTGCATTTGGCAAAGATTTCAAAAACTTCCTCAACTAAAAGTTTCTGATTGCATTTATAGTTTGATAGTAACAGAACTTGTTGATTTTATTTTTTTTTAAAAATACTTCTACAGAGTTTCGAAGGTGAGGGCCATGGCGGTTCACATCTGACATTTCCACCAAGATTGATATAAAGTAATAATAATTTGCTACAGTTATATAGTCTAACATGAGCAGAAACAGGCAGCCCTAAATATAGGCAGTGGCGTGCATAAATAGACAAAGTGCCCTTTTGAAATTTCGTTTTTTTTTTTTTTTAATGATTATATATTTATTATTATTATTATTATTAACACTTTAGTGGGGCCAATGTTGAAATGATCTTTTATAAAAGCTGTGTGATTAAAAATTACTGAAAAAAATGCCCCGAAATTGGCCACCTCCTCACGCACTTCCGACCTCTCTTCCTTTGTCACGTCAACACGCGCGCAGTGCATATAGATGCGCTGCAGGAGCATATCAGCTGAGCGACTGGTAGCCACAGTCTTGAGCCCCGCCAGCCAGGTAACACACAGATCAAGTGAAATCCTACAGTTTGCCCTCCAAGCCCAACCTGTAATCATTTTGTTGTGCAGTAGCATGTCTCATACACAGTGATGGTCCGTCGGCAGAAACACAGGGCCAGCAATAACCTCACCTTTCACTTCTTAATGACAGACACCTCTCTCAGTTTACCTCCCCGATTAGCAACCGTTGCTCAGACTGATTGGAGGAACCGACGAGAATCTGACTTGTTTTTGAAAGCCGTGTTATACATTGCACTACAAAATTATTTGGCGTTAAACTTACTTCCGCACACCAATGGCTACGGAAAAAATATCCTACGTCTTTATAATTTCTGAATTTGCGTAAATTAATTTGCGACGTTCATTGAGCAATTAGCCATGAGAATCCGTTCTATATACTCTGAATGTGATAGCCAAAGTGCGTAGTAGCACAGCTGAGTGAAGACAAAAATAATTGCTGTGAAGTCCGCGAAAGTTTCGGATTTTTTGCAGATTGTCATCCTTGCGGATTCACGTCAATTATATCAACATAACCAACAGGCAATCGCTTTGCAATTACCATTCCTTAATCATTACGTGTCATGCATTGGTGGTGGCCATTCTGTTAATTAACTGTTTGATTGTTAATCAATCAAACCTGACTGCAAACAGTTTAAGAGCAATTATCCGGGAAAGGGTGATGTTACTGAAGGCCTTCCTGGCATCTGACGGTACGCCACTGCTCATACAGCACCAAACAACTGAGGAAATTTTTAGCCGACTGGTCACCTGATTTGCTAGTTTAATGCTATAGCCCAAACAATGACAGATAACGTGAGGACGACCACCACAAAGAATGTCGGTCGACTTTGCAAATCTATCTGTTAAGCTGAACGTTTTTTTTTTTTGAGTAGTTTTTGTCAGGCAACATAAATGAACACATAAAGAAGAATCAGGCAGTTCCCCAATGCCTGAGAGAAAAATATCCCCATAAAGGCTACCCATGTGCCTTCTTGTGATGAATGACAGTAGTCATGAATTGCATTGAACATGTGCGTGTAATGTTTATTTTATTTTTTTAATCTCACACTATAATAGCATGTTCCACGTGTACAAAAAAGTGCCCTCCCCCTCCTGAGCACTTGCCCCCCATAATGTCTGTGCACGCCACTGAATATAAGATTAGCATTTTTAAGTGAGCACTAATTGTTTATGAGTTTGCAAGCCAGCCATTTCAGATTCTGGCGATGTCATAAGTGAAGTCATGTGCCAGCTTCTTAGACTGTGGCCAATGTTAGAATTTTACTAAAGATAAACATTAGCTTGCTAACCACAGAGGAAATCTGCATTGTACTGTATCAGCAGAGACAACAATACACAAGAAGACAGCAAATATCTGCAATGTTATCTTAAGCTAAAAAAGATAGCTGTGGGGGGAAAGGCTATGTGGTAAACTGGGTAATATTGAAATTACGCTGTGGAAGCAGTTCTGTCCTAGCTACAGGCTTTTCAGCTTTTGTATTCACTGATACAAGTTTTAGCTGTATACTTTGTTGTGTTGAGCACAGATGAGAACATTTAATCTGAATAACGGGTGACTTAATTTTGATATCATTAATGTAGTCTTCCATTGCATAGTGTAGACCCTGTTATCAACATGCTGAGCTTATATGAGTAACCCCACCCATCCCCCAACGCGCACACACACACACACACACACACACACACACACACACACACACACTACTATAGTCTTGCAATCCACAGAAAATAACATTATGCCTTAAGTATAGGGTCACTTACTTTATAAAATGTTTAAGTTAATGTGATATCGGCCAACCAATCAGCTAGCCAAGAATTGGTCAATTGACATCCAATGAGACCACTATGTGTTAATATCCAAGCTGCACCATTTCGTGGGGGAAGTCCCACCTTCTCACAGAATGCATTTCTGTTTAAATTTTATTGATAAAAGTGTGTAGCGCATATGAGACAGATAACAAGTTCACAGATGAAAAAGGAAGAAGCATTTCTGACAACGTGTTTTCTCTGTAAGATTTGCATTTTCATTTTATTTTTGATAGTAATATGGTGGGGCAATTTTTGAAAATTAAATAGCTCAAGTGAAATGTGATTTTTTTTTTTTTTGTATAATTTGTTATAAAAATGCCTATATGGACTTGAAAATAAAAAGCCAAAGTGGAGGATTGCATATTCATTTTTATAATGAGGCAAATAATGTATTTGCTTTTTGAAAAGAAAAGGCATTTTTAAGAATGCTTTTTTATTAAGAGATTTGCGTTTTCATTTTTGTTTGCAAAATGGCAGGGTACTTTTTGAATCTTGCAACTAGGAATGCTCTTTAATTAGGAATGCAACTAGGAATGCTCGATGTAAAACGTATACATTGACTTGAAAATGAAAAAGCAAAGGGGAGGATTACATTTTCACTTTCATTATGATGCAGATAACGCAGCTGCTTCTTGGAAAAGAAAAGGAATTCCTGGGAATGCATTTTTCATTTTAATATTGTGAGCTACAGTATAAGCCTCCATAATTTAACTGTACATAACTGTAAGAAGAGAAAGGGCGGGGAAAATGCTGAGAAACATACTGGTGTCTCCCCTTGGTCAGGATATCTGTCTCTTCCATACAGGCATCATTGCTGTGGTCATCTTCACCATCCTTTGCACGCTGGTGTTCCTGATTCGCTACATGTTCCGTCACAAAGGCACCTACCACACCAATGAGGCCAAGGGGGCGGAGTCTGGGGACCAAGCAGATGCTGCCATCATAGGCACTGACCCCAACTTTACAGAGACCATCGATGAGAGCAAGAAGGAGTGGTTCATCTAATGTGACACTGTCAGAGGGGTGCGGGGCTGGGGAGGGAATGTGGTGGGTACAATTCTCTGCTCAGTTTGAGCCTCTATCTGAAGATCAACACAAGCAGGAACACTAAGAAATGGTGAGATGCACCCAGTGATGAACTGTGTATCGTGGCTGGCTTGTCTTTAACATTATATTTTGTTGCGGAGCTTGAGGACTCATTTGCATATTTTACCGGAGTGAATTATGCGGAAGCACAACATTGTTTCTTTTTGTTGAGACCCAGAATTTCTTCTGACTTATCTTGCTCTGCAAATGCTACAATATTGTTTATTTACATTGTAATAGACTAGGAACACTTATATACAATCCCTTAACCTTCTAAATGACTTATAAGTATACAGAGTCTTTCAAAAACATGTATGCCAAATGCCCTATGTAAATAGTTTGGATTAAATCATGGTACATATATAGAGTTTTACTGACATTTAATGTCATTGGTTGTATCTACAGGGGTAAGTCAGTCAATACTGAGCAAGTGGCATAGTACTTAAATACGGCAGACCTGTATTTGTCAGGACTGAAGTACAGATTTGTCCGCTGAAATATTGCCATCTGTAATGTAAACAATTATTTTAGTTATAAATTGCCAATCAGCCCATTCTTACTGTATGAATATTGTTTTATATTGTACTGTTTGTATTGCTTTTATATTGTTTTTAATTTGCTTGGTTGATAATCTACGTTCTGTGGCTTTAAGAGGCAACTCTATTGGAGGGCAAATGGATCTTGAGGCTTTGGAAGTTTGAGCTCTTGGAGGAGGTGGTACTGTGTGATGTAGAAGGCATATGTAACAGCTTGACAATATTCTGTAACTTTGACTGGCTTAATCCAAGGTGCCTTTAGGATTCAGCCACTTAGCCTTCAGTTTATGTGATTTTACACTGTACAGATATCATGTGGAAGGGGAGCACGCACAGGACTTATCAGGGTTTTGTTTTATAATGGGGCTGAGGGGGTGGGTGCAAAATATAAGAGCAGTTTAGAAGCACATGGCTTTATGATTTCCATGAATATAGAGTCCCACCACAGATTGATGTGCTCCTAGATTAGCTTGTTGATAACCACGAAAGTAGAGTTTTTTTTGTTTGTTTTTTATTTTTGATGCATTATTTGTCTGAAATTGCTATCTTTCTTGGTATTGTTCAGACAAAATATAATGAAATCATACTACGCAGCTATTTGCTTCTTTCTGCCATTTGTTGATGGTGTGTCTTTTAAGACATTTGTAATTTCTTTGATGGGAAGAGTTTGTGGGTTGTTCTTTTTAAGTTGTATTGCACGGCTTGAGGCAGTCAGTAATGGCCCTCTTGATCCAGTGTAGACCGGGGTGTAGATAAACCCCATGCCACTCTCAGTTCCCTTCCCATGGCATCACTCTCCCTCCATTAAACAGCTGAAAACTCATTTCCATCACACCCAATGGTGTCTCAAGGATGCCATCTCAAATTCTAGCCAATGGCTGGTTAGCCGTCCTAAGGGGAAAGTGCTGCGAGTACAAAGCTGCTTGCCAGCACATGCAGACACCACAGCTGATGACCATATCAACAAAATGTGTGACACAAGCTAGTCCACTTTATCAACAGATCCTTTTATCACAAAGCCAAGATTTTTCCTTTGCCCAGGAGGAATTATGAATAGAAAAATATACCACACAAATGTGAAATGTGGGGTTTTCTGCAGAATTGGCAGAACAGCACGGGTCAGTGTCATGACGACAGTGCCTCATGGGTACTGGGAGAGTCTGAACATACTCCCACTTGTGCTAAAAGCGGTACAGTCTCCAAGCTCAGACAGCAGTCGATGTGCAGTGAAATCAGATGCATACTGTCACATGATTTCTGGCGCCGTGTGGCTAATGAGCTGAAGATGTCTCCCTTCGTAAGGCGAGCCTTACGCTGCAGAGAAAAGGGCTGTGATGACCACTGTAGAGGAATGTGTTGCAAAACTATGAGGGGTAGAGATAGCTCCCTACAAAATACGGAATCATTAAATTCACAGAACAACACTCAAAGAGGGAGACGATCATATTCATTCTTAAAAATGGAAATAACGATAGCCGTTTTTGTAGTCTCCTGTATACATTATACTTATTTGAAAAGATCATGTTATGCTATTTCAATGGGTAAATGCCAATATGAACCGTCTCCACACAACGCGTTATGCAAAATTTGTATTAATTTCATGTTCTCTTCTAAGCCACTGGATGCCACAGAAAACGCTGACTGACAAAGATATGCAGGAACCCATCTGGACCAAATTACCTGTGAGCTACTGGGAAAGCTACAGCTTCCTATGAAATAGCACTTTCTCAGCCACTTTTCCATCATGCGAGAAATGCAGAGCTGCATGAAATGCATTACTAATTTCACAGCCTTACCTAAAATCCTCCATCTCTCACACTGACCTGAAGAAACATTATTCCAGTGTTGCATGACAGACATACTTAAGCAGCATAATGATGACAGCTTACTCTCAGAATCAACAGAAATTTCAAGAAAGCTCACTGGCTCACTCTCATGGAGAATCTGAAGCATTACACACATTGTGCAAAAACATTTGTGAGCAGAAAAAAAATGTGTCAAGGAGCTGAATAATTGCTAGTGATGTGTTAAATATGGATGGAGTGCGAATGGATGAATACCATTAGCCACAAAGAATGTAGTACTTTTTGCATTTCCCCATGAGCGGCAAAAAAACTGAATGGTTGTAATAAAACTGTTCCTGGCAGCATGGTTTCTTTTGCCTTTGTTTTTTCATAGATTTCAGTTTCATTCGTTGTTTGTGTTCAGCTAATACATCCAGTTTGCTATTTGTTTTTCTATGTCTTTTGACTATAGCCATGTGAAAGGAAAACTAACAAGGGATGTAGCAATAGCAATAGTCATGGTATACAATCCAGAGGCCTGTGGCTCCAACACTTCACCTGACGCACCCAACAAATACAGCCAATGCAATGTGATTGTTTTGTACAACGGTAATCTGAGTAGATGCATCTTGTCACTTGATGTAAATTATATATTTTTATGGAGAAATTTTATAGATGATCATAGCCCTGTCTGTGTGTCCTCCATTTTATGAAAGGGGGTGTACTGGAAAGTGGGAACCACAGATGGAGGAAACCGTCTTTGCCCTGTGTAGTTAAATTTATGTGTACAGTTCAAATATGTGGTGATGGATGCTATAGTTCGCTGCCAAATGTACTGGAACAATTCAAAGTTTTATTTGTTTTATGGTTGTTAACAATTTAATTTGTTCATACATTGATATCGCAGACTTTAAACAAGAATGTTCAAAAAGAAACTTTTTAAAAATTTATCATTAAATTTTGAAGGCTGAAGGTGGAGTTGTGTGTGTTTGCTTTGGGGTGACAGATGTAAGACAAACTGATGGAGACAGTGTGCCCTGTTCATCTCTGCTTTTAATGAAGACCATGGAGACCAGTTCCCCTGCCCTCAGTTATCTGCACACGTACACAAATCTCTCATATCACCTACGTCTAAATCATAAATGCACCCACCTGAAGTCAAAACAAATAAAACTGAAAACTCTAAAAAGGTAGATAATTATTAGCTTTATTTTCAAAGACTTGGTTTAACCTTCAACAGCAATGACCGCTTATATACAGCATTGTTCTTATCTATCAATAACCATGAATAGATATAAGCAGGGAGATGGTTATTATAGGTTGAGCTGTATGTCTGAAGTGTATTATCTGAGATTTGTATGTATATAACATATATTTCATTATTTTGAACCTTTATACCTCATGCTTGCATAATTAAGAGGTTCAGTAGTTCAATGGCAGCATGGCCACTAAGTGTGAAACTGTACATACTGTGTTGTAATCCATTGCAGAGTTATCACATATTTACTCTTGGGAAATATTTTTTAACGTTTACATTACAGATAAGCCTTTGACTAGGTTGACGACTGATGAATATGTATTTGAAAATGGTTAAATGTATATTTTTTAATTACCCCCATTTGAAGCATGGTTGAGCAGACAAATAACAATCAGGTATGCGTTTCCCAAAATCACAGATGCTAACTTACATAGTTAGGACCATTGACTGTGAATGGAAAAACTATGTATGCTTTTGGGAAACGCCTCCCAGAGAGAGGCGTGAGCTGAGAAAAAGGAGTCAAATAAACAATATGAGAATGAAAAAAAAAAGTTTTTTTCACATTTATTTTTTGAATAGTTGATTGGGGTAGGAGAGGACTGGGGGATTTTTTTTTTTTCTTTTCAAAGCGTCAGCCATTAAAAAGGGATCGCTGTCTCAGAAGATAATTGTGTGGTATGAGTCATTTTATTTTAAATTCTTTTTGAGGGTCTTACATATTTGGAATACGTTGTGTTGTTTGAAATAAAGCAACAACATTAAATGAGCCTTTACATTAATTGGTGTATGCTGTCTCCCCCTTCACCAACACACAAGTAAATTTCTTCCATGCTGTTAATGTCTTCAAAACGTGATTCTGCAGTCAGAGTTGGGGATGCTTTCTGATCCACACTTTATTATGCTCACCTTCAGACTATTATGAGGGCTTTATGAAGTCAGTACATGGCCAGGGATGTCATCTACTTTTCTCGTCTCATAGCAGTTTACAACGATATATAATTCACAATTATTAGATATCAATCTGGTAAAACCAGGACGTAGAAGATCAGAATACGGAACAGGCAATATGGCAGAAAAAGGCTCAAACACTGAAGGACCAAATCAACTGAGACAAGCTCACGACAGCAACGAGAAAGGCCAGGGTTTAAATACATGCAGACAAATAAGCAAACAGGAGTCAGGAGAGAAAAGGGGCAAGAGGAAAGTAAAGGGGAGAGCAAGAAATGAGCCAATCAAACAACTAATCAGGGCGGGGAGACGTGGAACATGGAAGCGAAGGGAAAACAGGAGTACATGGGCAAGGAAAATGACGAACATGGGTACAAAGAGACACCAGCGAAAGCAAAATAAAAACATGACAAAAACACAAGAATCATTTTTGAGAACTGAAACTCATAACTTCAAATTTACACCTACGTGCCTCCTGCTAGCCATGAGCCATTCCAAAAGAAGCTGTTGCCAAGGCTAAATCACCAAAACGACTCGAAACTGATATTTTATGACCCCGTAAACAAGTTCTCCTGATTTAAACATTCTCAGCAATAGATTGCGTCCTTTTGTTATGTATTAGGACTTTGACATGCATTCTCAGTTCCATACAAGATAAGTAAGTGGCATAAGTCATATTATATGATGCGCATTTAATGGCAGGTACTATATCAGGCTATGTGATCTGCTGTAGTTCAGCTGTTTTAACTCATCATGTTCACCTGAGAACACTTATAAGTCACATGAATTTGCCTCAATAGATGGTTGCATGACAGTCAAATCTATAATCTTAATTAAGCTCACCTCCATAGAAACAGCTTCTCATCATGCTTGGTTCAAACATCAGACCCACCTGTTGCAAGGTTTGTGGTTTTCTTTCTCTCTGGAAAACTTCTTTTAACAATGCACACTTTGGTTAGCCCACTTTGGCAAAATATATTTGGCTCATGGTAGTTGATTAATTTCATGCTAGTGCAGGGTTTTCAGGTTATTTGTTTCAGCTGGCGAGACGTTACATCTCTAAGTTCCATCGTTTGAGATGTTTTCTACTCCCGCATTTTAAAGGGCATCTAAAGTCACTTCCCATTGTTTTTGTATGTCAGCCAATCAGCGAGCTGCACCTGCGCAAACGGACCGAAATAGAAGTATTATCTATGCATGTACACGAAACATTGGTTTATATGAATGAAACTGGTCATGTCGACAAAAGCAAGTGATTTGTTGGTAAACATTGGACATTCATCGTCCCGTCTGAGAATCAACTTTAGATGCTCTTTAATCCGTTCAGCGAAGCTCAAGACCACAAAGAAGATGCTGGGAACTCCAGCTCATGGTTAATTGGCTGATGCCGTATAGCCCCAGGAAACTGGTTTATTCAGCCCTGACCCAGGCTGCAGGACCGCCAATATTCGTAACACGCTCAATTTCATCTTGAAATTAATTTCTGCTACTAATGCTGTTCACACTGGAGGTGCTTGGCTATCCCTTGCAAAGCTTACTTTTTCTTTGAACACAACTAATTGTAATTGAATCATTGTATAAGTGTCAGCAGAAGGGACCTTAGATGACTGGTGTGCATCATTTGTCATCACACCTTAAACACAGAGCAGCACATGCTATTCCAGATACAGCCATGAAAATATACTTGACCATGTCTGCTCATGCCAGTATTTTGCTAGTCAGTGAATAAATTACCACCATGACAAGAAAGGACGAATGTATCGACTACGGCAAATCGCTGCAATTTCAGGAGGCCAGTCTGTTCCGGCCATTTTAATTGGACAGATGTGTCTTGCAAGTGTGGTGGAGTGTAGATATTTCATGGAGTCTCGCGCTGTACCCGAATATTAAAAAAATTTACGTCCTATCCACTAATTCCTATTCACTTATCTTTCACCTTTGTGGAAAATGTCATAAGGTAAAGGGAAGGTGAAAAAGGGAATTCCTAAAGGCTTAAAAATACAATCTTGCCGCAAAGAGAATCCGAATGCACTTACACTAGACAACGCGATCATGGCCAGATGAATGGTCCTCGCTTAAAATATTGCTGATGTGCGGTATCGTGGGATAGCATTTTCTCCTCTTTTTGAAAAGATGCTTCTGTATATCCTGTGCTAAAGGAGGTAAGTTGGGAAGCACTGAGACAGCTTTCCTTTTCATTTAAAGAATTTGAATGCACTTATCATGCCTGCCTTGTATGAATGCAATACTGGAATTTTCAGGGGAAAGTATGTTACAGAGGAATGAACCAAAATGATTGTCACTGGAAGCAACTGGTAAAAGTGGTGGTAAATTTAGAATTGTGTTTGGACGGGGAAGTCAACGGTAATTTCTTAATTCACCCAGTAGCGCAGAAGAAGTTTTTATCTGCGGAGTAGGTGCAGCACAGTCAGGGTAGAAGCATCAGGAGTAAGGATGACAATGGTGTGGAGATGACAATGTGTCCGTCAAAGTTGGTTGGGTTCACACGGAGACAGAGAGACACTTAAAATTGTGACATGGGAGTCTCCAGTGGCTAAGGAAAAATCTAACTTTGCATTCTAGTGAAGGTCTTCTATGCAGCAAGTTTGGCTTGGGGGGTGAGAGACACACTGTGTCAATGGTCACGCTCCCTTTGGTCACACTTTCCATGTCACATGTCTAACTGTCTTACCTCAAGATAATTTTCCAAATTATCGTACTGTGTCATTAAATGACTACAATGAACAAAGATTGGGCATCCTGATGTTTATGTGCTTGAAATGAAACCAAACATAGCATAGTTAGCTCGAATGGTTCTGAAGGTATTAATGCACTTTACCAGACTTGCAGCCAGCAGAATTCAGCTACGTACTAACAAGTGTCCAATACAAGTTTTAGCAGACAGTAAACCACAAGAAAAGTAATGAAGTCATAGCCCTGTAACCAATAAAGATCACACACTCTCTGTCTCAAGTTTCTGTTTGGACAGGAGGTGTGCAGAGGTTGTCAGAAGGAGATGAGATTTTGGAGGGATCTCGGGAGAGTACCTCATGAGGATGTGTCGCTGCGAAAAGCTTATGTATTCAGACACCCTATTGTAACTGTTCCGCCTTTATGTCTGTCAATCAGTGATGTTTCATGTATCCTAAATTCATCCTAGGGGGATGTACTGTGCACTACTGTTTGGAGTTTAAAGGTGGTTGAAGGACAGTTCCACAGGTTACAGCAGGCTTGGGCAGTTGGGTTCTCCAAGTCTGTTAGCAGTAACTTGTAAATTAAGGCTGTTCTTTCTGTTTCCTTCGTCATCTTTGAATGTAAATGGGGTTGCGGGCTTCCCGTCTGGATTGTGTTGCCAAATGTTTTTTCCCAGCTGATTTGCAGCAGAGGAGTAACAACAGTGTTCTGCTCAGTGATTTCCTACAGTCCAGTAAAAGGAATACTTTGCAAATATTACATTCCATACACCTCGCAAACAATCACTGGTGGTAAATGGCAGCCATTATACAGCTCAGCATTTCAAATCTTCTATTTTGTCTCTTGGATGAAGTTCCAAACTACATTCTCCACTAGATGCCTTGGGGAATGCTCAGAACATAGATTAGCCCAGTGATGTCACCAGAACTGAAAATGAAATTAACATAATTAGTCTTGATTAATGTAAATCATTTTCCTTCATTGATACATTGTCCAATTATAAGAATAATCCAACAGCAATTACAAACACGGCCTCTTGATGCGATCTAAGGGCGACTAAATAATAGGCCAAATTAATTTTTAAAAATTAATTTACTCAGAGGTAGGCCGACGCTTTACGAAAGGTAAATTGCTGTGGAACTTCCATGCTACCCTTTTGGCACATCAGGCAATCCATCCTGCACTTCATGATCATTGAAATTGTTAAATTAAATCAGACACAGAGGCTGATTTAAGTGCACAAAATTGCATGTCCAAATGAATAATTGTCATCATACCATAACTAGGAGAACTAGAAACACTTGATAGTTATAACCCCTGCTAAAGGGGTTATGCTTTTGCTGACGTTGATTTGTCTGTCCGTCTGTCTGTTTTTGTACAAGAAAACTCAAAAAGTAATGAACAGATATCTCTGAAATTTTGTGGGTGGTTTGCTATTACATCAAGGATGGACCCTACTGATTTTGACTGATATTGGTCATTTTAGGGAGGAACGCCAATCATCCCCAATTGTAAGATAATGGTCATACTGTCTCCTTAAGTAGGCATGGTCGTGGATGTATTTTGAGTGTTGTGCTCGAAGTAAATGTTGCAATATACAAGCATCTGTCTTATGTCTGCATGATGCATTTATATTTTATTTTGCTACACCGCTAATGGCTATATTTAGCATTATAAATATGAGTTAGCTGGCTAGCTAGGGTTAGCGAATGTTATTTGACATGAGCTTAAAAATTTGAATTTGGCTAACGAGCATTAACCCTGGAGTAGTTGGTAGGTTTTGAACTGGATAATGTTTGTGGGGAATAAACAACGTTATTCGGAATTTCGTTCTGGAAAAAAAAAAAAAAAAACACACACCACACAAGCACATATTTAAAGGAGATTTGTTAGCATTATGTTATTGCATGAAGCATTGCCAATATATTAAATCAACTTTGGTCCATAGGCCGTGAGAGTTATAAATCATTCATTCGTTCTAACCTGTTGAACATTCAAGTTTCATTTCGGCTCACACGTCATCTCGTATTTTGCGGTTTCCCTGCCTAAACTCTGTTCCTATCCTGAGAACTGTTAGTCTTTCCTTTTCCTTTCCTTTCTTTAATGGGTCTAGCGCACTCAGGTTGAAAATCTATTTGATTCCTGAGCTCGTAGCAAGTGCTTTTACGCAGGTGTCACAGTGGGGCATAGACCACATCCAGCGTTGCCCCTAATCCCAATAGAAACAGACTTGAAGGGCAAGGCTTATACAAAATAGACCTTAGGTGTTAAGACCCAAGTGAAGGCCATAACAAAAAGGAAGATCAGAGGGAAATATAAATTTAAATGAAGCACACTGAATAAATGAAAACCCCTAGCATGAAAACACGGAGCAATACAGCAACCAGCTACCAACAAGCAGCCCCCCTCCCCTTCTCCTGAATTGGGAAAAGGCATTTCAGTAAATAATTATTTCATTATGAAATAATACATAATACATTTTATTTATGGGCACCTTTCACGACCCAAGGTCCTTACAAAAGTAGCAAAAGTATTGGTTGAAAGCAAGAACAAAATAATATACACTCAACAAAAATATAAACGCAACATTTTTGTTTTTGCTCCCATTTGTCATGAGATGGACTCAAAGATCTAAAATTCATTCCAGATACACAATATTACCATTTCTCTCAAACATTGTTCACAAATCTGTGTAAATGGGTGATAGTGAGCACTTTTGCTCTGCTGAGACAATCCATCCCACCTCACAGGTGTGCCACATCAAGATGCTCATCAGACACCATGATTAGTGCACAGGTGTACCTTAGACTGTCCACAATAAAAGGCCACCCTGAAATGTGCAGTTTTTGCTTTATTGGGGGTCTGGGGACTGAGAACCAGTCAGTATCTGGTGTGACCACCATTTGCCTCATGCAGTGCAACACATCTTCTTCGCATAGAGTTTATCAGATTGTCAATTGTGGCCTGTGGAATGTTGGTCCACTCCTCTTCAATGGCTGTGCGAAGTTGCTGGATATTAGTGGGAACTGGTACGCGCTGTCGTATACACCGGTCAAGCACATCCCATACATGCTCAATGGGTGACATGTCCGGTGAGTATGCTGGCCATGCAAGAACTGGGACATTTTCAGCTTCCAAGAATTGTGTACAGATCCTTGCAACATGGGGTCGTGCATTATCTTGCTGAAACATGAGGTAATGTTCATGGATGTATGGCACAACAATGGGCCTCAGGATCTCATCACGGTATCTCTGTGCATTCAAAATGCCATCAATAAAATGCACCTGTGTTCTTCGTCCATAACAGATGCCTGCCCATACCATAATCCCACCACTACCATGGGCCACTCGATCCACAACATTGACAACAGCAAAGCGCTCACCCACAGGACACCACACACGCTGTCTGCCATCTGCCCTGAAAAATGTAAACCGAGATTCATCCGTGAAGAGAACACCTCTCCAACGTGCCAGACGCCATCGAATGTGAGCATTTGCCCACTCAATTCTGTTACGGCGACGATCTGGAGTCAGGTTAAGACCCCGATGAGGACGACGAGCATGCAGTTGAGCTTCCCTGAGACGGTTTGTGACAGTATGTGCAGAAATTCTTTGGTTATGCAAACCAATTGTTTCAGCAGCTGTCTTTTTTTTTTTTTTTTTTTATTTATAAAAAATTTGGCATCTCCAATCCCACCCGAATCTGGAATGCCCAATTAGTGAACTATGTACAAAGCTTGCTCGTATGCGACCCCTTGCTGCCAACTCAGGATAGTGAAGACAGCTCACGGCTCTCCTCCGAAGCACGTGTCCGTCAGCCACTGATTCTTATACACTCATTGGTCGAATCCTCGTAGGTTTCGAACGAGGGCGGAGGATACCCGAATGTGAACAAACCCAGAGTCTTCCTGACGAGCGCCCGTCTGGCCAACAGGAGGCGCTGGAGCAACGAACAAAGCGGTTATTGTATACCCAAATCCGGCAGTCCCTTCCCAATTTGAAACCCTGTAGCGCGATCGCCAATTGTGCGCTACTCTGAAAAAGCTGCCGACCCCTGCCGGTGGGTATGCCGGGGCTCGAACCCTCAGCAGCTGTCTGAGTAGCTGGTCTCAGACGATCTTGGAGGTGAACCTGCTGGATGTGGAGGTCCTGGGCTGGTGTGGTTACACGTGGTCTGCGGTTGTGAGGCCGGTTGGATGTACTGCCATATTCTCTGAAACGCCTTTGGAGACGGCTTATGGTGGAGAAATGAACATTCAATGCCCGAGCAACAGATCTGGTTGACATTCCTGCTGTCAGCATGCCAATTGCACGCTCCCTCAATGCCTGCGCCATCTGTGGCATTTTGCTGTGAGACAAAACTGCACATTTCAGAGTGGCCTTTTATTGTGGACAGTCTAAGGTACACCTGTGCACTAATCATGGTGTCTGATGAGCATCTTGATGTGGCACACCTGTGAGGTGGGATGGGTTGTCTCAGCGAAGCAAAAGTGCACACTATCACACATTTAGACAGATTTGTGAACAATGTTTGAGAGAAATGGTAATATTGTGTATCTGGAATGAATTTTAGATCTTTGAGTCCATCTCATGACAAATGGGAGCAAAAACAAAAGTGTTGCGTTTACATTTTTGTTGAGTGTAAATAAAAACAAGAACATAGTAACTACATAAGAGCAATAGACAGCAGGAGATAAGATATGGTCAGACAGAGAAGGCGAGACAACACATGGGTTATGAGCTTAGATTTAAAGGTGGAGAGATAAGTTATGTCACAGATTGATTGTGGGAGAGTTCCAGAGGCGGGGGGCAGCACGGCTAAAGGCGAGACCCCACTGAGGATAATCGGGCAGGAAGTGTAGTGAGGAGCATGGAGGAGGAAGATCGGAGAGTCCTGGAGGGTTTCAAACAAAAGGTAAGGTTACCCAGGTTTTTTGTACACCATCGAGTAGGTGAAAGGATGGTTCATCAGTGTGTGACAAACATGGAGGAGGAAGCGTGATGGTCTGGGGCCATTTTGCTGGATCCAGGGTCAGTGACTTATAGAGTGAAAAGGACCCTGAACCAAAACGGCTACCACAGCATTCTGCAGCACCCTCTGGTATGTGCCTGGTTGGTCAGGGGTTCATCCTACAGCAAGATAATGACCAAAAACATAAGTCCAAGCTCTGCCAGAACTACCTTAAAAAAACTACAAGATGGTACGCTTGAAAACATGGAGTGGCCAGCACAGTCTCCAGACTTAAACCCCATCGAGATGGTTTGAGATGAACTGGAGAGAAGAGTGAAAGTAAACAATGTGCAAGAGATACACATTTATGGGAACTTCTGCAACAGAGAAGGGAAGAAATTTCTGAAGAATATTTGATTTCTATTGTAGATAGAATGCCACAAGTGCATTCAGCCGTTATATCCGCCAAAGGAGGCTACTTTGAGTCAAAAGTTTAGCATATATTTGGTTTATAAATTGATTCCATGATTTCTTTTTTAACTTTGATTGTTAATTTGTTCTATCATGTCTATGCTTTCATTGCAGAGTACAATGAGACATTAAACAGCATAATTTTCTATTAAAAAGCTGGAAAAATTGGGGTGTCCCAAAACTTCTGACCAGTAATGTACCTAAGTTGGTTGGATTAGAGTCAGATGAA
Source organism: Gymnothorax reevesii (assembly GCA_029721435.1). Taxonomy (NCBI): domain Eukaryota; kingdom Metazoa; phylum Chordata; class Actinopteri; order Anguilliformes; family Muraenidae; genus Gymnothorax; species Gymnothorax reevesii. The sequence goes on from CM056575.1 coordinate 89,846,497, forward strand.
AAAACATTGCTGCTGCTACTGCTCCAGTTGTCGTCTGCACTGAAGATGGGGGCGGGGTGGAGTTATGAAGATTTAGCGACGGTTTGATGATCCAATTGAGTTACGAGGTGTCGTCACTAGCTCTTTTATATCATTTTCACTGGTTACTCATTTGTAAGACCCTCAGATAGACGTAATGGGCGACAAATAACATTAATTTGTGAATACATAAATCTTACTAAAAACAAAGATATGAGTTTTCCACCCGGTAGCAATGATATACACTAAAGGAAACAGACACGGCACACTTGAGTGTGTGCACCCGCATGTGTGTGTCAGACGGTGTAAACGAGGAAACAGAGAGGAAAAGGCAGTCAAGATGGCTTATGTAGCCATGTGAGTGGATACGTCACTCAGGGAAAGAGTGAGAAAAAGGGAGAGTAGGACCTGGCCACGTGAATGAACACGTGTGACTCGGAAGCTGGCAGAGAGAACGGGAGACTAAGATGACCAACATCACCACCTGAGTGAGGATGTCACTCAACAACGAGTACCGGGAACATTGAAACGGGAGGAGTGAAGCACAATGGAAGCCGCTGTTCAACACGCCTTTGATGGAAAGATAATGTTGGGCAAACTGGATTACGCTCCCATATCATCCATACATTAAAGTACTGCGCATCTGTCATGCATGCGTGTGGATTAGCTGGAGCGAGAAGATGGAAGGGAAAGGAAGGGCGAGGCATAAGCAAAGCTACGTATTCTGACAGCAACTGACGCTTTGTCACTCAGGACTCTCGCTGTGATCCTCTACTTCAGTTAGCTGATAAAGTGCAGTTTACTGGCTTCATCCACGAGGTGGTGAACCACTTAACAAAAACCTGACGGGGTGGGACAACAGAATCTGCACAGAGTTTAAACTCATAAATGGATAATGTTAATTTGCAAGCACAGAGCAGACTTGGTAGTCTGTTAGCTGAGAGAATGGCAAAACACTCACAGTGCAGATGTCCTTAGATCGCTGGATCCCCAGTCGAGGTCCAACCAACAGCCATTTTGGCCCTTAAACCTTGATATTGCTATGTGTCAGGAGGCAGGCCAGCAGCATCTGTGATGCTACCACCAGTTTCCTTGTTAGTGTACTGATTCTGATATTTATTCCTTACTTGCCATGCCTAGCTTGAACTGGAAGGGGAACAAAGGCCTTGGGACACACCATCTACATCAAACTTCGACCGAGTAGCACTCCACCTTTCCTTACACAATATGACTAATGCAGTGTATTTTGATGTCTTGTATTCATTTGCCTCTCTGTTGTTCTCTTCCAGCGGCATTGGAAGAGAGCAACTCACAAAGTATAACAATTCTCAAACCACTTGACCACAGTACCATGTCTGGCTGAAGCTCAGTCACTGCTATTGCAGGCAGAAAGGTCATTCATTTATCTAAGTCAACAAGCAGCCAATGACAGGTTATACTCAGTTGTGATCTCGATTATGCTCCCCTCTTTCCTCTAACTTCTGAATCGGCTTTGAAAAACTGTCTGGACCTTGCCTGGCCTTTCGCCTTTCTTTGGTTTGCTCTATTAACTGATGTCTCCAAGGCTTTACCCAGCTCCTTCAAGATCTCATTGTGCCTCCAGGTATAGAGCCCTGTTACAAGGGAAACCTGGCAGCCAGACATGATACACCTTATGTAACCTTTCTTTCCACATCAATGACACTTCTCATCCTTTGACTTTCCCCACTTCTTCATGTTGTGTGGAGAGGGGAGGATGTCTTGAGTTTGTTTCGTAGATTGCACTAATCCACGAGGCTCAGTCGGTCCTCTGACATTTGCCATAAATCTGAAGCTTGAAATCTATTTGATAGCTCCTTGGTGAACCACTGACCCAAGCTTTTGACTGGGGCATCTGCTAAAGATGGGATCACCTCCTCCGTAATTGTAAATTGTGTGTTATTGTCTACTCTCCCCTTCCTCAGCGTGATGCTTCTACATTTCCTTGATTAAAATTTAATTCTACTACAAGCTGCTCACGATGTCCAAGAGCCTTTTTAGCCTCCCCCTCATCTGGAACCAGCAGCAAGTGATGATCCATGTTGAACTCATATTAGTGGTAATCTCAAGCCCTGTGCAATCTTGGCACCTACTTGCTTATTCTTGTGGCCTTTGTAATCACCTCCATCGCCATGACATACAGGATGTGGGAGATAGCGCACTCCATAGCAATGCCCACTTCTAAAGGCTATCATGTGTTTGTGTATTCCTTCGTTCAAAACCTCATCTGGAAGTTCTCAAAATATTTCTTGAGGTTGTTACCTAGCTGGCAAGAAATATGACAAAATTCCAGAGTGAACAAAATCATAGCATGTGGAATGGAACCATGCGCATTAGTTTGGTCAAGCCAGATGACAGCAAGGCTAGTCTTCCTCTTCTTCGCCTTCTATATTGTATGCCAGATCATTGCTAAATGCTTCACGCAGCCCCGGAAACCTGGTAAACCCACCTTTTTGACGGCTGCGTCAATATAATCATTGACAAGTAGGTATCTAGGTAAGCACCCTGCTTGAATTCCCATCATAATCTTCCCACTCACATTGAAAAGGGATATTAGTCAAAATGCTTCAATCTTCTCTACATTCATATCTTTGGGAATGTATATGCATTCAGCTTTATTCTATTCATCAGGAACTACACTGTTCTGCAGCAAAACTCGCAAAAGTCTCCTCAGCAGTTTCCTAAGCTAAGGCATTGCCTTGGTACCTTGTTTGGTACACCATCAGGACCTGGGGAAGAACCAGCCCTGGCTTTCCTCACAAATTTCTCAACTTCTGACAGGCGTGGCAGGCTGATATCAAATGCTTCTGCTGGTGGAGATAGGCAGAGAAGACCTTCTATGTAGGGTAACGGTTGCTCTCAGTATTTGTCAGAATAGGCGTTTCAACTGTAAATCTATAATTGAGCCTATTAGTTTAATACTAATAAAGTAACCACAGAATGCAACAACAAGGTTTTGGTAAACTCTAATATTTACCCTTTCTCCATCCAGACACAAGCCTCTTACTTGGCTTGTGTGCGTATAGTCCATCTACCACATCTGGCAGAGTTTTTTCATGCTCAAACAATGACGGGGCCAGCAGCCCGTGAGTTTCAGCAAACTGATCCTCTCATGTAGCAGCAGAGGAAACAGTTGAGTTGAAGTTATACTTCTCTTTCCAGAAGAAAACGTATGATCTGTATCTCTTCCTTTTGCAGGTAAATGGGGTCACTTGTCTGAGTGACTTTGGAATCCAAAGGAAACAGTCTGTTGCACATCCAGCGAGTCGAGGACTGTTGCTTGGGCCAGTAAAAGTGATAAAAAAAAGTTTGATGCACTAAAACCTTACAAATTCCTTTGCTAATATCTTGCCTTAGGGATTCCCAGAGGTTCCCATGGCTCTTGTCCAATTGGGTGTCAGGGTTTGAATTCAAACCAACTTCACATCTAAGTGTGTGATACGCCCTTGCCAAGACCCCTTCAGGCTTTGTATGTTTGCATATGGAAGGTTGGGACATGTCCCTACTAATATTTTGGGAGGACAGATTGTCCCTACCAATATTTCAGTGAACTCATTCCTATCTTTCCAGACAAGCTATATAAGACCCAATTGTGGAGCCTACGTCTCCAGGACAACGTATTTATGCATTCTGTCACTTGATTGGTTGAAAGGTAGGGGAAATCTGAAGGTTAAAAGTCAAGAGTAAACTGACCGTGCTATTCAGGCCATGAATATTCATTTTTGTCCAAAGCGGGGCTTGAGACATGCAGCTGGGTCACCAGCTTTGATCACATGTCGTTGCAATGGCTTACACGTAGAAGAGAACATGTAATTTGGCATTTGTTCCAGATTTTTCTTCATCGCATAACTATAGCACTTTTCCCTCGGCCCAACTCATGACAAACATTGATATTACCTTAGGTATGCTTCGTTTTTTGGAAATTTCATTGTTTTAGAGCGTGAGGGAACAAAAAGTCGCTCCATGTTAAGTCATGCTGCTAATATTTCGCCAAACTGAATGCCACGTGTAATGTTAGTTGAATAAATGATCTAACTAGTCAGAAACAGATAGTTACCAGTAGCAGCTCTAGACCCGGGAATGGCGGGGCGCAGACACGTCCCTTTATGACAATTAGTCCTGGGTAGTTGGCAATCATTTTCCTTTACAGACGCGTTTTCCAATTATCGTACTTGGCAACTTAAGACATGGTCTCTCCATATGCGATGAAACAGCGATGAAATCATGGGCTTAATTCAGCTCAGTGGTGGAACCTGAACTGAGAATTGTGACAAAACATCCGTTTAAAACAGTCGTTAGTCCTAACCTGTTCTCAGTCATTTTCATGAGTAACCGAAGGTTCGCTCCGAGAGCACTCCACAGTTAACAGCTGCTGCTTGTTCTCCCCGATTACGTAAGAAGACAATCATTCATCTGGACGCTTATTTGCTGTATTTAAATCAATGTTAGTCAAACTTGCATACCTGTCGCCTCTCACGCAAACAGCTTGAGCAGCACGCTGCCTATTTAACTGCCAAGTGCCACTTTTTAATCAACCCACACAATACCAAGAGTGAAAGGTGATATTTCACTGGAACACGGACCTGATCAATCAACGCGAAGCACAGGCCCATTAATAAGTAAATTTTTTTTCTGTACTGAATTTCGCCTATGATTTCATCACTGTTTGATCACATATGGAGAGACTGTGTCTTAAGTTGCCAAGTACGATAATTGGAAAACGCGTCAGTAAAGGAAAATGATTGCGAACTACCCAGGACTAATTGTCATAAAGGGACGTGTCTGCGCCCCGCCATTCCCGATCTAGAGCCGCTACTGATAGTTACTTTAAAGTGAAAACTAGCTACCTTAACTGAAGCCTCAGTCACAACTGGCCGTACTTCCACTCGACGGTGTATCTACAGCAAAAAACGCCAGGGAACTCACGGGCCCCGCAGGTTCTTCTTGCGAAATTCTCAGGCCGCAGACTGCCCATAAACATGCACGCTGGACAAAAAACTCTACGAGTTTCCCTCGCTCCGGATGCAAGGAACACGCAGGTCAGATGTGTGTTTTTTTTTTTTACTGGTCATGGAAATAAAACCGTTTGTCCGAGACACAAGTCGACCGTAAGTTTCCCATGAGTTTGAAATAAGACGGGCGCACACAGCGCACAAAATAAATAGAACTTCCGAGCACAACTGGGGTATAGGAAGGCGTGCACAGCTGTCGCAAGACTGTCGCACGTCCTCCTTACTACCTCTACAAGGCATGCACGTGCCAAATCGCGAGAGTGTTGCTGCAAACTTCTTTCGTCATCCTCAAGGGCAGCATGGCTCGATTACTCCCGCTTTACGAGTTGACTGCTACTTTTTTTTTAACAGCCACGTCCTCTACGACTCTCACCTACGGCTGTCATGTTTTTGGAGGCTGGCGGAGGCTTTTGGAGCTTTCTTTGTTGCTCTCGTCCGGGACGATATCATTTTGCACACAACTGGATTCTTGGGCCAGCTGGTATTAATTGGGGGTGGCGCCCAGACTCTATTTAAGCCTAAGTTCCGCCTCGCTGCCCTTGCTAGAGTGTCAGTGTATTGTTTGCACTATAGTCGGTTAGGTCTTTAGTCAGAGAGTTGTTGCGGAATTAGCTGCAAAGAGGAAAGTGCTCGTCAGCAAGGGAATCTGTCTCTCTTCTTTTCCTCTTTCTGGGCACCGTCTGGTGCTAAATCTTTTTATCTCAGTTCCCGAGATTTTTTCCCTTTCATTTCATTCAATCGAGCTCGCTTTGCTTCCTAATTGTTGCTCGGACTAGATCTAGGTCCTTTGGAAGCGCCAGTCTCCCACTCTTATTTTGTCTGTGTTTGTCTCTTATTTTACAATACTTCCTTTCGTTCTGGCCACAGTATTTGGAGTCTCAAAAAAACCGACCATCACAACAGCAAAAAAATGCAGAGAACACGTGATTAAAAAATCGGTGTGTCCGGTTGTGATCGAGGCTTTAGTTTTTAACGCAAAATGTCAACAAATTTTAATTAAACATGTTCGCTAGTTTCAACTAGCGCACTAAACCTGGTTTCTGTCACATGTTGGTTAGTAATTGGGTTGCTAGCTGTAGAAAATATAAATCAGGTGGATATCAGGTGAATTTCAGTGGAGAAATCCCTCGAAGGTGCCATTATTAATTAATTAGTTAATACGCAGCAACCACAGCAGCAAGCTAGAGAAACAGAGCAAGCTGTTGAGGATACAGGTGCATCAGGGTTTCAGGTGAGGGAATAATTATGACTTGTTCTGTGCAATTATGGGGAAAGTTAGTCTCTTGATGTTCAGCAAATATAACCTTTGAAAGACAAAATGTCCCAACCAATTTTGGCTCAGCGGGGGAAATGAAAGAAACATGTAATCGTAAATCTAACATGATCCATTCCGATTAAAGCTTGGTTTGCGGCTTGTCCAATTTATAGTTGGTGGTCCATTTTGAGGTGTTTACTGCAGCTGCAATTGCAATTTATGACATATTAAGATTCTTAATAGAGAGGATTGCAAGCTGGCTTGCTAATGTAGTTATATCCACTCACTTGGTATCAATGTCCAGGTGGCTGCCAAAGACCAACCTCACCTCCACCTGGTGGCAGCTGGGTAATGTAAAAGAGGCTCTGGCATGGAGTAGGAGGATCCCACCAAGGTGTAGGGGCAGAAAGGAAGCAACCGCCGGGCCAGAATCCAGTCAAACCCACAACGAACTTGTGGGGGAGGCAATGGGCTGGTCCCTTCAAGCATCAACGTGGTCTTTAACACGACTGTCTCCTGTACTAATCTTCCATCACCGGTACCCGGACTTTGACTTTGTCTTACTCCCGGTACACATCTCCAACAATCATGAATCGTCAAGCAAATACACATTACCATACTGACTCGGACGTCGCCCAGGATAAAAAGTTCTGGAAACCAAATAACAAAACAACGAACAATTAACAATTACAACTAGGAACTATGATCAACCTAATGTCACTTAATGTTGAAGGCCTATCCATGGCCAAAACTGAATTTCTAACAAATCTACTAAATAAACACAATGTGGATATCCTCTTCCTACAAGAAACACATGTTGGCCAAAATAGCCCACCATCAAGGTACAATATAGCAAACTACACAATAATCAACAAATTAGACCATGAACAAAACGGCATGATAACATATGCGAAATGCCCACAGATGGTCACCACTATCAGCTCTTAAATATCCAAAAACAATATCCAACAAACCGCTTTCAAAATCGGTGAAATCACGTTGATCAATGTCTACAAACCTCCTCTTGAAAACTGGCCTCCCATCCCTTTCCAAAACATTACGCATCCCACCATCATATCCAGGTACTTCAACAGCCAACACTCAGACTGGGGGTGCAGAGAAAGTAACAGTGTGGGTGAACAAAAAAGTCAATGGGCAGCACAGAATAATGTACACCTTTCATTCAATCCAAAGGATAAAGGAACATTCCACTCAGCCAGATGGAAAAGAGACCACAACCCAGATCTCACATTTGTAACCAAAGATCAAAACCATAAGCCACTGACAGCTCGCCGAGAAGTTTTGAGCAACTTCCCAAATAGCAAGCACAGACCGGTCCTAATCACAATCGGACTCAGTATACCGACGGTCAACTCCCTGCCAATGCCCAGATGGAACTTTCTAAAAGCAAACTGGGAAAAGTTTTCAGAACACATTGAACGTGTCTGTACTCGAATACCACCGACTCAAGAAAAAATAGGTCGTTTCTCCAAACCTGTCCTCTGCAGCGCTAAAAAGAACATCCCGCGCGGCTACAGAAAGAGATACATCCCCTGCCGGTCAGAAAAAAGTGAAGAACTGCTTAAAACATTTGTGGAAACTCAAGACTAGGATATAGCAGAAGAACTCCTTCAATCACTACAGGAAGGCAGACGAAACAAATGGCTGAACACTGTGGAAAATTTAGATTTAAAACACTCCAGCAGACATGCATGGAACCTCCTAAAAATATTTGACCCAGACAGACTAAAGTCCACGAAACAAGCCGCACCAATTGATGTCGAACATATAGCAAAACAACTCAAACAGCGCAGCACTCATGTGCCAAATCCTGCCTTTGAAAAGGATATCAATTGTGAATACCAAAGAAACTACAACTCCTGCCTCAACACAGGTTTCTCATCAATACCAGTTACAACAGCAGAAATAAAAGAAGCCATTAAACACATGAAAGCAGGCAAAGCAGCGGGGGTAGACGATATCTATCCTGATATGATCAAGCACCTTGGACCCAGAGCTACTCAATGGCTATCAGAAGCCTTATCCAACGTCATTGACACCACACGATACCCAAAAATATGGAAAGAAGCTAAAATCCTCGCCATCCTAAAACCAGGCAAACCACCAGATGATCCAGCCTGCTATCTACCCATTTATCTTCTATACTGTTTCTTCAAACTGCTGAAAAGAATTATCCTCGCCAGAATTACACCAATGCTTGATCTAATCATGCCACCTGAACAAGCTGGATTCCGACCAGGCCGAGACACCACAGAACAAGTTCTAGCACTCACCTCCTACATTGAAATAGGATATGAACAGAAAACCAAAACAGGAACAGTGTTCATTGACTTGTCTGCGGCATATGATACAGTGTGGCATGAAGGCCTAATGTACAAACTGTCCAAATACATCCACTGCAAGAAAACACTTAAACTGCTGAACAAAATGAGTGGAAAGAGATCATACTATGTATGTCTAGGGAACCAAATAAGCAAAAAACGAAAAATCACCAACGGTGTTCCACAAGGGTCTGTCCTGGCTCCCACCCTCTTCAACATCTACATCAGCGATATGCCAGAGACCAAAGCACTGAAATTTGGATATGCAGATGACCTTGCGCTAGCACACCATTCCAAAAACCTAAGGGAACTGCAAAAAACCGCTCTCACAGCACAAAACCACGCTGAAAAACTATTTTGATAAGTGGTACCTCAAGATGAACACAACCAAAACTGTGAGCACCCTATTCCACCTAAACAACCACCAGTCCAATCAACAGCTCTTAATTCAAGTAGAAAACTCAACACTGCCCTATGACCCAAACCCCAAATATCTTGATATTACCCTCGACAGAACCCTAACCTACAAAAAACACATTGAGAACACCACCAACAAGCTGCAAAAAAGAAACAGCATAATTAGGAACCTGGCCGGAACAACCTGGGAGTATCCCCGACCGTCCTGAGAACCTTCTCTATAGCATTGTGCTATAGCGTGGCAGAGTACTGTGCACCAGCCTGGGCCCGATCAACGCACACCCCAAAAATGAATGACACCGCTCTCAATGAAACAATGAGAATAACAATGGAAACACTAAAATCAAACCCAACAACATGGCTCCCTGTAATGTGTGAAATAGCCCCACCCCATCTGCGAATAGAAGAAGCCACTCAAAAGCAACACCAACGCCTTGAGAGCCAGACGTCAGACACCCCACTTCGGCACATCATGAACTCGGCACCTTCAACATCCCGCTTGAAATCCAGAAAGCCCTTTTACCAATCAAAAATGGATGCTTTCGACTTACATGATGCATGGGAAAAAGAATGGTCAGACAAAAAAACCAAGGGTGGGGAAATAATCGAAGACCTGTCTACTCTACCACTACCAGGCTTCAAGACACTGAACAGAAAGCAGTGGTCATACTGCAACCGCATTAGGTCAAAAACGTGCAGAACAGTAGCCACCCTACACAAATGGGGTTACAACACCTCCCCAGCCTGTCGTGCATGCAACGCCCATACACAAGACATGGACCATGTTATAACACAGTGCCCCTCCACATCAATTCCCGGGGGCTACACAGCTGTCCACAAGGCTGACGATGCCTTCACACGATGGTTGGAGGAAAGACGAGACCTGGAGATGTGATGCCATACGATACTACTGCTAATGTCCGGGTTACTAGATCTGAGCGGGATTCATGAGTGTGCAGAGATGGTTTGCAGCTGTCAGTTAAGATTGTGGCAAGTTTTTGTAAGTGGCATCTTTGTATGAAACCTTTGGAGGCACCTTGCATAGCTTAATTTAAAAAACGGAGAAACGCTCATTCAGATGATTACTGTATACAGTAAAGGCAATTTTTGCGCAAGCCTTCACAGGTGGAGAGCATCTGGCCATCTTTACTTCCGACAGGCTTAGTCTCTCTAAGACATCCCTTTTATTGCCAATCATGTTACACACCTGATGCCAGTTAACTTAATTACTTGTGAAATGTTCCTACAGCTGATTCTCTTATATATTAATTACTTTTTCAGCCCTTTTTGTGCCTGTGTCCCAACTTTTTTGAGACCTGTTACAGCCAGAAAATTTGAAATAAGCTCATTTTGTGGATAAAAATGTAACATGTCTCAGTTTCATCATTTGAAATGTGCTTTATGTTCTACTGGAAATAGCATATTGGCTCATATGATCTGACAGTCATTGCATTTTGATTTTATTCACAATTTACTCTTCGTCCCAACTATTTCGGAATTGGGCTTGTACAAACATTTCTATCCCGTACATGCCCCTACCAATTCTCACATTAAACCTACACCCTTAGGTCTTGGCACACTTTTCTTGAAACGCTCTGGGTTTTGCATGTTGGCCTTTCTTTGATTGCTTGCATTGTGAGACCCCAACAATCTCCCCTTTGGTCTGAAGAGTGGGATGTTAGGCACACTCTTTAGAACAACATAAGGACTTAACAGTCCACGCATTCCTGAGGCCACAAAGGAGTTCAAACAGTCCATATAGTTCACATAGCTCACAATTTTTGAGGAGGATCCTGTCATGGTTTGGAGGTATTGAGAGCTTTCTCTGTTGCTCTCGTCCGGGACAATATCGTTTGCTCCCTATCGGATTCCTGGGCCAGCTGGTATTGATTAGGGGCGTGGCCCTGACTCTATTTCAGCTCCTATTTCGCCTCGCTCCCGTTTGCTAGAGTGTCAGTGTTTCTTTTGCGTTTAAGCCGGTAAGGTCTCTGGAGAGAATATTTTCAGGGACTTGCATAACAGGTTTAGTGTTAGTGAGCAAGGGAATCTTTGGTTTATTTCCCTTTTCTTTTGATTTCCTCGAGCTCGCCTGTTTTCTACCACGGACGGCGTCAGGTCCATTAGTAGCGCGAGTCTCATTATTTCTATCTGTTTTTAGTCTCTCAGCACGCTCTGGGTTTTGCCTGTTATTTCTGGCCGCTGCTCTTGACGACCACTTCCAGCTTCTATCACAGATCCCTGGAAAAATATTGAGGCAGAGAATTTCTATGTCTTGCTTAACCAAACATTCATCAAGACACAATCCCTCATGTAATGGGAAAGCAAAGGATTAACCCTTATACCATCACTGACTGTTCAATCCATGGTGTTTGCATCAAAACCATAAAATGTAAAATTATTAAAAACAAAAGGGAAGGAAAGTGAGGTGGGAAGATAGTGGCAGCGGTGGTCTGGGGTTAATAGGCTTATTCCTGCAAACGATTGGAGCTACTGTAGCTCGTGGGAAGGTCACAGACTGGATTGCGAAGTGTGGCAACACTAACAGGGAGTCCATTTTAACTTGTTAGTTTTGAATGTACTTATACATCATGTGTGCAATAATCACCATGATGATTTAAGGGAGTTTCACTGTGAAACAAAACAGTTTTGATAACTGTAAAAAATGTTCAGGGTTAATGCATGCCAGTGGGTTGAGTTGAGGCATGCGGTTATCTCTATAGGTCAACTGAGAGAAGTCTTTTCTCTCTAGGAGTGGAGGCTGCTTAATTGAAACAAGCTGCAATTTTTCGTCTTTTATGCCAATTCATGTTCTTAAGAAAAGAAAAACTATTTTTTTCTTTATTTTTTAATTTTTTTCAACAGGGCAGAATAAAATCATACCACATAAAAATTTCATAATACTTGTGGAGTGGGTGACACAATTATTGTGCATGCGCAGTATTTCATCAGTGAGTATTACACCGCTTGGCTTTTGGTTTTTAGCTGCGACCAAGCAGCTCTATGAACGCTTCTGTCTGTCCGTCTGTCTGTCCGTCCGTCTGTGACACCTTTTTCACCATGTTCCTGTCGTCATATCATCATGAAATTTTCAGGAGTTATTGACCTTCACCAAAGTGATGTCCATGCACAAGGTCGAGGTCAAAGGTCGAAGGTCAAGTTCACAGAGGTCACAACCTTGTTTGCGGGTTTTCGCGCTGTAACTCCAGTTCGAATTCATGGATCGCTATGAAATTTTGGGAATAGCTTCTAGGCGTAGAGGAGGTGTTCCCTATTGTTTTTCAAGGTCATCCGTCAAATCCCAAGGTCACACAGGTAAAAAAAGTGTCAATTTTGCCCGATTTGACGGTTTTCGCACCGTAACTCAAGTTTAATTCAATGAATGGCTATGAAATCTTAGAATAAGCTTCTTGGTATAAACGAGGGGTTCCCTATTGATTTTCAAGGTCATCTGTCGAATCCCAAGGTCACACCGGTCAAAAAAGTGTCGATTTTGCCCCGATTTCACAGTTTTCGCACCGTAACTCGAGTTTAACTTGATGGATGGCTATTTAATCTTACAACAAGCTTCTTGGTACAGAGGAAGGGTTCCCTATTGATTTTCAAGGTCATTTGCCAATTTCGAGGTCACACTTGTACCACCAGTCATGGACACTAGGCCATGTGACGGATGCTAGGCCAGGTCGCAGCTATTAGATCCCTCTGATCTGCTTGTTTGTCTTTTGTTTCCCTTGTTAGTTAATTGTGAATCAGGCATCGTACGCGAAGGATGTGACACTGTAAAGGCACATAAAGATCGTGCCTATGCATGAACACACCAATAAATCATACAGGGACATGGCAAATACAGTTGGTGTCAGTCTTTCAATCTAAAAACTAAGGTGGTCATATGTATTAATGAGTATAACTCAATATGGGTCACAATAATTTTATAGTTGAAATTAGAAAAAAATCCATTATTTGGTACCTTTTTGGCAACTTGTTTCAATTAATTTGCGCAAGGGTGCAGAGGTTGCCCTTTCCTCTGAGAGTGTAAACATCTTGTGGGGTTTGATTTCGTTTGCATGGACCCATATGTATGATGGGTCTCAGTTCTGAGACCCTTGGCTGGAGCAGGGCCCCGCCCAGTGGTCAGGATGGCTGGAAATGGCAACAAAGACACCCTTGGACTTGATGTCCCAAGCCATTGATGGCCAGTGAACGACTTGCCGAATCGTTTTGAGAGTGGCTTTGTTACTCGACGGTTTAGTCTTGAGCATGGGCTTACATCACGTCCCTTTGGTCAGTTGGGACAACCCAATGGGCTGGTTCCTGACTATTATCAGTGTAGATCAACAAACAATTTTCAAGGCTAAAATGTTGCTGGTTGGAGCGAGAGCTCGCAGCGCCTCTGACTAGGTAAGTGGGATTGGTGAGGCCATTGATGGCAGAGGGTTCAACACCAGTTGTCAGATGGCTTAAATGACTGGATCTCGCTTGATTAGTACTTGGATAGGAGACCACCTGAGAAAAACCAAGTGGTTGCTGGAAGAGGTATTGGTGGGCCAGTAGGTTGTGATCTTCCCTCTGGTGGAATAATCCCCAATGCCCCAGTGAAGTGACGGGGACACTGTACTGAAGGAGATGCCGTCTTTCGGATGAGACCTTAAATCGAGGTCCTGAATCACTGTGGTCATTAAAGATCCTATGACACTCTTCGATAAGAGTAGGGGGCTCCTCAGTGTCCCGGCTAAAGTCCCAACCTGGCTCTTTTGACCTGCCACCTAATCATCCCCTGATCTAATTGGCTGTGCAAATTGCCCTCTCCCTCCCCACCTCAACCCCCAGGGCTCCCTTGAAAAACAGATTTAAATCTCAGCAGGATTGGTTAAATTGGTCCCAAGTCAAATAAGGGTTAAATAAAAAAAAATAAACAGTAAAATACATCAGTAGCGTAACTAGAAATATCATTTCTAGTCCTGCCCTCTATGATGCAGTGAGGAGATAAACTTGTTAATCGAAAGAGGAAGGAAACTTCTTCTACCGCAAATGACAGCAAAACAGAGAGGGTAGGTGTAAATTTTTTGTTATATTTCAGTGCCAGAACTCAAAAATCATTTTTGTATTTAATATGTCCCCATTAACAGTAAAACAGAATAATATGTCTTTTGCTCTAAAATGAATAATGTTGAACACATTTAGTGATTGGTTGGAGGCAGCCAACAATTAAAGTTTCAGGTATAAAATGGCTAGTGGATTTCATACCTCTAAAGAATGCAAGCTGTTAAAAATATTTTGTTTCTTGAGTGACTTGTATTCAGTCAAGTCAGTTTGATGCAGTTGTTTGCGCAGCAAAAAGGGGACCTACACACTTTTTTGCAGATGTTTTTAATGTTGTGGCTGATTTGTGTTCAAATACACCAATCATATTTTAAAAATTACCATTATGGAAATTCAAAAACTCTCAACACTATCAGCTGTTGCCAGCTCTCCTCGCTTAAGTATGCTGAGAAATAAAAAGTGTTATTTTAACGCAAAATTACATTTCACTTAATGTTATTCAATTCTGGACACTTGTTGCAAAGCTTTTTAGATAACTTGCATTGCCGAAGCTGAAAGCAAATGCAAACCTTAAAAGAGTAGTTTTTGTTGTAATGTGCCTTGAACTTTTTTCTGAATTTAAATTTTTAATCAGTTACTGCAACATTGGATTAAGATAGAAGCTGTGAGATAGAAGCTGTGTGCTTAACTGCCAATGGATTTTTCTAATCATTTGAAAACCTCGCAATCAAGGAAAATGCTTGCAAACAGGTCAAGTTGGCTTTGGCTTATTAGTCAAAAGGGATTTTTCATGCTGACCATAATTTCAGCTGACCAGCCATCAATTTTACAATTTCAAATAAATATTTAGAACACACACACATGCGTGCGCGCACACAAACACACACACACACACACACACACACACACAAACTGGTGACAGATATATGCGTGGATATAAAGATTACTACATTTTACTCAGACTCAGCTTTGAGTTGATCTCAAGTGTCTGAGATTGCATTCTGCAGAGTTTACACATAGTCTGAGGTTATAAAGTGCTTTGAGCTCAAACTCCACTTAGCACGACTTAGTATCGGGCCTGCGCCACTTGAGTGCACTCAGCAAGGGTAAATTTGCCCCAGCAAGAGTGGCATTTCAGAACTCTTCAACAAATTTCGTCAGTTGACGTTTTCTTATTTGACAGCTGGCTATTTTTTTTTACAGCAAGTTATCGTAACCCATGCTGCAATCAAAACTCAGCCTCTGTAAACATAACTAACACCATGAACTACATCTCCCAGCATGCACCTACCCTAAAAGGGCCCTAGGATTTGCTCTGTCAGTCCACTGCCTATGATGTGAATTGCCTGAGCTGGTGTCAAAGCAAGCTCTGGACCATGCCAAGATCTCCTGCTCAAGCTGAGCCAAAAAATCTTTGCATTTTGAGTCTTAGGGCACTTTCACACCAGAGCTGTTTGGTCCGCTTTTAACGGACAAGAGTTTGTTTCCTAGGATTGTGCGCTTAGTTTGGGCTGGTTTGAATGCTCATCCGAACTCTTGTGCAGACCAAACTAGTGAACTCTGGTCTGCCTGAAAATGTGGGTCTCGGCTCACTTGCAAGTGAACCCTGGTGCTGTTTGCTGACAGTGGGAAATGCAAACGGACTATCCGGCGAACCAGAGAGGAAGTGAACCAAAGAGAGGTCCTGGGCTGCGTTCCAATCCGAAATAAGATATTCCCTTCACTTCTTCCCTCCACTCAAGTGAGCCCTCCGAATGACGTAGCAGGCGAGTAAGCCCTTCCCGTGCGAGGGAGGGCAATTGAGGGGACTTCGGGAAAGGATTGAGGGAAATCGAATTGGTACAGCCCTCGCTGCGTTTCTTTCGCACTTCGGCGTTTGTCAAAAAGCCAACGGGAAGTTTGTATTACCATGGAGCCGACTGAGTTAATAGCCTGTGTTTGGCCGTTTACAGTTCACGCAGAAGCGTATCGCTTGTTTATGGTAGAAGTTTATATTTAAGTAGAAGACAGCATACTCGTTTGATTGGTGCGGCACTTGTGACTGTTGCATGGGACATTAACCTCTTGAGACCCTGCGTTCTCATATGAGGACATTAAATTTTGGGTTTGCAGCACATCATACTTAATTCTAACCCACTTAGACCTGTTGCCCTCATAAGTAGACACTTTTTGCTGCCATCTGGTGGTTAAAAAAGCAAAATTCACCAATCAGTGTTGAAACAAGATGGCTGCCATGTCTACTGAAATGTTCTTTGGCCGAGACCTATATAGAAGTGCAAAAGGTGCAATCCTGCCTCAAATTTTATGGTTGAAATGAGATTATTTATGTTTATTAAAGCTTGTAGTTTGATATGGCATACAAATTCAAAAAGCTTTAGCAACAGTAACAAGTTAGGACGCTGGTAAGTAGAATGTACTTGTTTGAGGACATTGGGACTTTGTTCATGCAAAGTGAAAGTGTAAAAGTAAGGAAAGCTTGAGAAGATTTGAAAAGAAACCAACTGTTTACAAGAGTATAAAGACTTTTTCCATGTACAAATTAATCCATATTGTTTTAATTTTTGTATGATACATTTCTTGGGCATGTTCCTCTGTCAAGAGCAGAACAGTTACTGACTGCAATAATAGGAGAGAACTCTGAGGTGGAAAATTTGTCTGATTGTGATGATGCTGATCCTGGTGGAAATGATGAGGATTATACTCTATGTGAAAAATCAGAATCTGATCAGTGGAGCAGTGATGATAATGACAATGAACCTCAGCTCTATTTACATGCAAGTAAAGATAATGACAGTCACCAGGTTCATCAATTCAGAGGAGGACTGCATAAACGTCAATGTAGTAGAAGTTTTTGCACTCCCAATGAGCCAACAAGAACTTCGAAAAGAT
This sequence comes from Gymnothorax reevesii, assembly GCA_029721435.1. Classification (NCBI taxonomy): domain Eukaryota; kingdom Metazoa; phylum Chordata; class Actinopteri; order Anguilliformes; family Muraenidae; genus Gymnothorax; species Gymnothorax reevesii. The sequence continues at coordinate 89,863,485 of CM056575.1, forward strand.
GCATGAGAACACTGCAAGTCTGCTGTATTTACTCCAGACTTAGTTCAGTTTGAGGCTGAAGATGAAAGTCTGCTAGACCAACATGGTCAGCAGCCACTGCACTGTGTGGGGCAGTGCGATGACGCAGACCAGGAGCCTGTCCATTTTGAAAGAATGTGCGACTAAAGTCCAAACTATTCGGCATGAAGAATATGTGCTGGCTTCAGTTGGTGGCCTAGAGCTGGACTTAGTATATTTGCACCTTGGTGCATTTCAGAGTTCACAAGTTATATACTGTGTTACGCACTGGTGACTTTATTGCATAATGGGGGCCGCCAAGCCAATGTTGACATGGAGATTAAAAAAAAAATTTTGAAGTATGTATTATGATTGGTCATTTTAAGTGGAAAACTCATTGTAATATATTGCTAAACTGTAAAAATGTAAATAATTATGTATATATGTATTATATATTGAAATAAATACACTGAAACTAATTAATACTATTGTTGTCATTCCGTGACAATTTGCCTCTTGTAATTCCGTGACATTGACTTTTTGAAATTTCTTGCCCATAAAGCAGGGTTAAAGTCAATATTTGTTTCTATAACATACAGTATTAACAAAAAACACCTTAAATATGAACATATTGAAGTTGCATCACTTTCTGGATAGTTAAACACAACATTAAAAAAACCACGTCAATTTTGTGTAATTCCGTGACAGAGTAGTTTTTGCTTGTTTCTTCGATGAAAATTTCTCAAAAAATATATTTTCACTTAATATTATTAAAGAACAAGTTAATACCTTCAACATGACATATGATACTTGATTTTATCTTATTTAGTTGTAGAGTTACAACCCAAAATGTAATGGGACTGTAATTCCGTGACAGCTTGGCAGCCCCCTAATGCAGTAAAATAAACCCATTGTCCCCATATGAGGACATCATTTTTTTCAAAAACTACTTCCTGTTCAAAGACAATATTTAGTTTTTATATTTACAAGGTCCAACTAATCCCAAACAGCTGGGAGAAATCAAAAATGCAAAAATATTCAAAGCTCGGGTCTCAGGAGGATAAAGCTGCTTTCACCCCAGACGCGAAACAAATTTTTCGCACGACATACTGCACTCAAAGTCAATGCAAAGACGCGAATACACGTGTTTTGCGTGAATTCATGTCTTCGCACTGACTTTGAATTTAATCTGTCGCGCAAAAAATTCGTTTCGCGTCCGGTGTGAAAGTGACTTTAAGCTCTGCAACAGTCCTGGCGGATGCTGTAGGCTTGCGACAGCAAAAATGAATGTAAAGTCAAAGGCTTAAAAACTAATGTGAAACCAATGCCCCTCACCCCCAAACTTCGCTATTTGCATATATCTCTGTCATAAATTAAACAGCACTCGTACACAATTCTTACATTTGTTTGGTACTTTCCTTGCCACAAGCCCCCCTTTTGCCAGCAGAAAAAATGGCGGATGTTAAATTTTGACCGAGGGAGAATGAGCAAAGCATTCTGGGCAATATCGAAGCTTGGAGGGATGTTCGTTGTTGGCTTCGTTTGAGGGAGGATAATCGAGGGCTTGAGCAAATGAAAATGCGCCCTTTCCTCTGCAAAACTGGATTGGAACGACCCTACAAGTGGCAGCCGTCTTACATCCGGGATTTTTTGGGGATTCCCCCCTCGATTGGAAGGCGAGTGAACACGACGAAGCAAGCATTTTTTCGGATTGGAACGCAGCCCTGGTCAATCAAGGAGCTGAGTTTTCTTCTTCCTCGTACTTTTTTCTTCATGGTCAGTGCTCGTTTCCGGCAATACTGTCGGAATATAGTTGTGTTTAAAAAAAAAAGTGTTAATTATGAATAAAATCAAAACGCAATGACTTTCAAATCACACCAGCCTGTATTTTATTCACAATAGAACAGAGATAACGTAGCAAATGTTGCAACTGAAAATTTTACAATTTTATCCTTAAATTGAGCTCATTTCAAATTATATGGCTGCTACAGGTCTCAAAAAGTTGGGACAGGGGCTATGCTGTAGCATCCCCTCTTCTTTTAACACAGAATGGAGGCGTCTGGGCATTGAGGAGACAAATTTTTGAGTTTAGCCATTGGAATTTGATCCCACTCTTGTTTAATACAGGCTTCCAGCTGATGGAGAGTTTTGGGTCTCCTTTGACAGACTTTTAATTTAATTATGCGCCAAATATTCTCAATCAGTGAAAGATCAGGACTGCAGGCAGGCCAGTTCAGCACATGGACTCTTCTACTTTCAAGCCATGCTGTTGTAGTAGCTGCAGTATGAGGTTTTGCATTGTCCTGCTGAAATACACGAGCCCTTCCCTTGAATAGATGTCATCTGGAGGGGAGCATATATTGCTCTAAATCCTTTATATACCTTTCAGCATTCATGGAGCTTTTTACAGCATGCAAGTGTCCCGCACCATATGTACTAATGCATCCCCATACCATCAGAGATGCTGGCTTTTGAGCTGAACGCTGATAACAGGTCGGTTGGTCTTTCTCCTCTTTAGCCCGTAGGACATGACGCCCATGATTTCCAACAAGAATGTCAAATTTGGACTCGTTTGACCACAGGACACTTTGCCATTTGCAACAGTTCATTTTAAATGAGGCTTGGCCCACAGAACACGACAGCGCTTCTGGATCATGCTCAACAATGGCTTCCTTTTTTGCATGATAGAGTTTTAGGTGGCATCTGTGGATGGCATGGTGGACTGTGTTTACAGACTGTGGTTTTCTGAAGTATTCCTGGGCCCATTTAGTAAAGTCAATGCAGTGGCGTCTGTGGGCCCGAAGATCACGGGCATCCAGTAAAGGTCTTCAGCCTTGTCCCTTATGCACAGAGATTTTTCCAGTTTCTCTGAATCTTTTGATGATGTTATCCTCTGTTGATGATGAGACCTTCAAAGACTTTGCAATTTGACATTAAGGAACATTGTTTTTCAATATTTCACAATTTTTACGCAAGCCTTCACAGGTTGGAGAGCCTCTGGCAATCTTAACTTCTGTGAGACTCAGCCTCTCTAAAACATCCTTTTCACAGCCAATTATGTTACACACCTGATGCCAGTTAATTACCTGCTAAATGTTCTTTCAGCTGATTCGCTTATTTATTAATTGCTTTTTCAGCCCTTTTTTGCCTGTGTCCCAAATTTTTTCTGAGTTTCAACATTTGAAATGTTATCGATATTGTAAATAACATATTGGCTCATGTGATCTGAAAGTCGTTGCATTTTGACTTTATTCACAATTTACGCTTTGTCCCAACTATTTTGGAATTGGGGTTGTAATTTAATTGTTTTTTGATCCGGCAAAGTGTTTGCCCTAAGTGTGGTATGAAATTGTAGGCTGAGCCAATTAATTATAACGTGAACATCTTATCCAAACTTCGTGAAATTTGCAATATGAGCAAAAAATGAGCAAATGGCAATATTTCTTCAGCTATAGTAAGGGTTGTGCTTCGCTCACTGATGATGTGCATGGAGGACAAGAAGTTGAGGCCTTGACTGAGGTGCAAGGATGGACTTGGTTGTATTTACCATGCCTCTTGTGCAGCAGGGAGGCACACACAAAGCAATACGCAACGAAAGGAAACAAGGTGCCTTAATAATGCTATTAGCAAAACAAAACTGGGTTTTAGCTCCAGCAATATTGCATTACTAAAACTATGTTCCTTTATAGTAAAGTTAAAGTGCTGATATCAACAATAAAAAGCACAAAATTAAAAAAATTGAATATACATGTGATATGCAGAGGATATGTCGCTACAAGACTAGCAATACAACACAGGCATGTGGTTTTCGAGACTTCGCAAATACGAAGTGCGAGGCTCGGTCTTATAGAGCACAATGCTACCGCACAGTGGAAATGAATAACAGGTGCATGCAATGATTGCGGAGCGGAAGAATGCGGTTCGGGTCATAATAGACCGGTGAGTCTGAAGGCATGACCTTACAGCTACTTGATGAATATGGTTATACTTTTACGAACTGTAGCAATGTTTCAAGGAACAAAAAATGCGGGCTGTGGTCAAAAAAGAGCTGAGGAATGCTAGAAGACTGTATGAAAGACAAATTGCAGAGGGGGCAAAAACTAACCCTAAGGGCTTCTTTCAGTACTGTAGCAGAAAAAGGAAAGTTAAAGAGCAGGTTAAGTGCATAAAGAATAAAAATGGATCGCTGCTATTTGATAAAAAGGATATTGCGGATGCCTTAAACAGTTACTTTGTTGAGAATTTTACCTGAGAGGGGGTCTTTATTTGGCTAGAGGGCATGTTAAATGCTCAAGATTATTTAGCAGAAATTGAGGCTCGGGATAATAAAGTATTAGACAAGTTGCATAAACTAAAGGCAAATAAGGCGGCGGGTCCTGATCGCTTATATCCTAGAGTGCTCAGGGAAGTTGGTGAGATCATCTTTAAGCTGCTATCCACTATCTTCAGGCGGTCTTTAGAAACTGGAGAAATACCAAATGATTGGAAACAGGGCAATATTGTACCAATATATAAGAAAGGGGACCGTACCGAGCCAGGAAATTACAGGCCAGTCAGTTTAACTTGCATTGCGTGCAAAATATTGGAATCTATCATAAAAGATGAGCTGGACTTATTTCTTGGACGGAACAGTATCTTGAAGGATAGCCAACATGGTTTTCGTAAGGGAAGGTCATGCCTGACAAACCATCTGGAATTTTTTGAAGAGGCCACCAGGACTTATGACCAGAGCTGGGCTTATGACATCATATACTTGGATTTACATGCTATCAAAGTAACCAAAAGTTCTCCGCTGAAAAGTTTGCAGTTTTTGCAGAAACAACTACCATTTCAGGGGCAAAGGGAAATATAGTAGGGGTCAAAAATCTGATGTCATCGGATTGTAACAAGTTTGGTATCAATCTGTAGGTCTATGAATGTGCTTCAAGGAAATATGTGTCCCAATCCGCTGGCCAGCCCCTGTGCCTCTGTCGAGGGGGTTGAAATCTGAGAAAATGAGATTTTGGCCCCTTACCATGGGGCAACCATTGTTGATATTTTTTGTGGTCTTCAGACGGTTGACCGACAGTTTGCATACCAAGTCTCAGGGCTCTGTCTTAATTAGTTACCGAATAATAAATGCATTAAATCTGGAAAAAAATAGTATGATTGGTGTTTTTTGCTTTTCCCTGGCCACAGTACAGGTAAACTTAACACACTAAGTAAAGAAAAGTATCTTACGCTAAGATTCAGCAACTATTATGCTGACAAAATGAAACCTATGGCTCTGTTTGCTCAGGAAATGCATATCTCAGGCCCTCAAACTTACTCCAAAATTATGCCAATTTTCTTAAAACTGACCCCCCCCCCAAAAGAATCTAAATCTCAGGAACTGGCAATAATTGCCGCTTAATTATTTTACCATTTCACACTAGATTTATAAATCCTCCACTGTGGGGAATATAATTAAAATTTTTTTTTTTGGTGGGGAAGTTTCTAAAATTTGGTGGATTTGACATGGAATGACCCTGGTTGATCTATGTTCCAACCCTCACCAATGGTCACACGCTCTGGGTAGTGACCTAGAGAACAAGATCACAAATACCAGCGGCCAAAATGAGCTTTCTTCCCAGGGTGGCTGGGCTGACCCTTAGAGATAGACTGAAGTGCTCAGACATCCGGGAGAGGCTCAGAGTAGCACCACAGCTCCTCCGCATTGAGAGGAGACAGTTGAAGTGGTTTTGGCATCTGGTTCGGATGCCCTCTGGACACCTCCCTCTAGACGTTTTCCAGGCATGTCCAACTGGGAGGAGGCCCCCAGGCAGCCCCAGGACACGCTGAAGGAGCTATATCTCCTGGCTGGCCTGGGAACGGCTTGGGGTTCCCAAAGAGGAGTCGGAGGAAGTGGCTGGGGAGGGGGACTAGGTGTCCCTGCTTGGTCTGCTTCCTCGCGACCTGGCTCCTGATATGCAGCAGAAAATGGATGGATGGATTTTCAATTTCTTGTCAGTAACAACTCTCGTGTAGGTTTCTGCTAATATGATGGCTTGATGGCTATTTTGACAAAAAGTGATGTCTTATATGTAAATATTTAGTAATATTCCTTTGATACCTTTTTTGATCCTTGTACTTCAGAGATTTGAAATTGCTTGTTCTATTTCAGTTTATGTATATTTAATTGCATACATACAATTGCATTAAAAATGTATATCACTGCATACAATCAGAAAAAAGGATACTAAACTCCTCATTACCTGAAGTTTAGTAGTGACATGACTAATGTCATATACTTTTGCGTCCTTTGCTGCTTCAAAACACAAGCTTAATAACTGTGCCATACATGTACTCTGATTCCAAGACATGCAACCTAAAAGACAAACGCACTACCAGGCAGGAATAGCAGTATGGTATTTATTAGAAAATAACAGAAGGCTGGTACTATCCTGGTCACATTGCTGCAATATTGGTAAAAGCTCTAGGGTTTGAATTTGTTACATAAGGACTTGGATTCAGACTCAAACTAGGATATAGAGGAAAAAGACTCGGACTTCCGACAGCATATGGGACTCGGGCTCAAAGGACTTGTCTACAACTCTGGCACATACTATTGTCAAGGGACCATATATGAGTTACTCCCTGAGTATTGTGACAAACCATTCCTCTGACTAATTGGAAATGAGTGTTTTTTTTATTCACATCTCAATAACCTGACAAATCATTCCACCACTGCCACCTCACAGCAAGAAGTTTGAGGGTTCGAATCTGGCCTAGGGCTCTGTGTGGAGTTTGCATGTTCTCCCCATGTTTGCCTGGGTTTCCTTCAGGTGCTCCGGTTTCCTCCCACAGTCCAAAGACATGCACACCAGGCTAACTGGAGACACTAAATTGCCCATAGGTGTGAGTGTAAATGGTGTGTTAAAGGAGTGAGCGCCCTGCGATGTATTAGTGAGCTGTCTTGGGTGTGTCCCTGCCTTTCGCCTATCATCAGCTGAGATAGGCTCCAGCTCCCCCCGTGATAAGGATGAAGTGGTGTAGAGAATGAATGAAATGAATGAACATCACAATAAGCTCTGAATGAATGCTTCCAAGATCAAAGTTCAGAAACTGAGATAACGTTTCAATATGCACATAAAAAAATATTCTCCATTCTCAAATAGTTGTTTATTTGGGAATTACATTTTTCAACTGGGCAAATTTTCATTTGTCGTTGGCTTAGTCGATTGATGTTGGTTTAATTAATAATAATATGTGCTGAGAGTCTTTAACTCCATCTTTGAAAATTCATATTTTATGCAAAATTTTCACCTCCATTATTGTCACTGAAGCATTGGCCTGCGCTTGTAATACTCATGACCATTACCAAGACCAGTGATGAAAAGTGATGGCACTACACTGAAGATTGAGAAAATAAAAAATAAAAGAAAATTCATCAAATTACCATCTCTCAGCAGGCACTAATGTACCGTGAATCACAGGTGTATTGCAATGTAATCTTCTACGTGACCAGTTCTTAGACTGCTCAAACAAACCTGAGCGGGGTCACAGTGGGAATATGACCTCCAAACCGGCGGGACAAAATAACTGGAAAATCATCATGTCTGATTATCTTGAAATAAATGAAAAAATGTATAAATAAATAATGTGGCTGCCCAACATTACTGGCAATGTCAAAGTGCTGGTAAATATTTGACATAACATATTGACTGTGAAAAAAAAAGTCAAAATTTTAACATTTTGCTAGTCAGAAAGGTACCATTGTTTTTCTTTGACTCATATATATCCATATGTCATCGCAGTAGGCATCGGGCAGGACTTCTCTCTCCCCCTTTCTCTTCAATGAGAACAGGGCAGGATGCTCAGCATACTCGCTGGAGCTACTGTCTATTTTTGTATTAAAGCAAGCGAATTGCATTAGGACTGAAAACGTGTTGCTATGCAGAACAGCGAAGCCAGTGCAGCCTCCTCACTCAGTTCGGGGAAACTGTTTTCCATGTGCCTCACATGCTTAGTAAAATCAGGACATGGCTAACAGTAAATCATTCAAGGATTGCAAAAACTTTAAAACGCAGTAATTCAGAAGGATCATTAATTTCATAATTCGAATTTGAAACAACGGAATCGATGAAATAACGAGTCCTAACTCCTTAAAGCGAGCAATTTGCTTTTTGTTTAATTCACCGCCGGAACTACTTCACTCAGTCTTCAGTTTTGTCGGGGCAGATATATCTGAACACTTTGTAGTGACGTAATGTTGCATTATTTTCCCGCAGCAGCAACCACTGGCTGAAGAGGCATCAACAGTGGCGATATACCGCGCTACTTGCGATTGAGGATTAGTGACCGGGCTAATAGTCGGGAACGGAGTTCCAGTACCACCTATAGACAAGTGGAGAAAGCACGTAGCGTGATTGTGATTTAGAACGACGTTCTATGGTCGGAAAAAGGGGCAGACGGACGGCTTCACGATGGTAAGGACGTTGCTATGATGGTTCACACGCAGCCTGCTAACGCTGTCAGTATAATGTTAGCGCTCAATCCCCCGCTACAATACATTTGGCTAACTGACCAAAGTTAGCTGACTGTACTTGTCGTTGCTGACCGGTTAGCTGTGTTCAGTGTTCGTTGTAATTTCTAACGAGGCACATTTAACGGGTTAACTTGACTCACTGATCGCACACAAGACCTTGTTGAGATATTGAATGGCGCGATGGTTTAAGGCTCATTCTTTCATTGGACGCCATAGGCCTCTACGACACTTAGCCAACTACAGCAGGTAGCTAGTCGGCTAGCTAACGGTAGCTAACTGAGCAGCGAGCAACCGTATCAACAGTGTCTCATAGCCTAGCAAGTGTGCAGCGTCACTGATAGTGTAAGCTACTGGCTAACTAGCTACTGCATTGCTGTTCAACAAGATTGAATTGATAACGTGTATCAGTTACTATTGCTAAAGCTGCCCGTAAGACTGCCTCACATCTTTTTTTAATTGTTCCTGCCGGCTACATCGGAATGGGGATCGTCTTCAGATCTCTGCAGAAATCACTAAGAAATGTGAATTCGTTATAACGTTATTTAACCCTGTTGAAGTTAACTTGCTGTGATGCGTTAGGTTGCCAGAGCGAACTGGTAACGTACAATGGCCCGCTAGCTAACGTTACCCAAGCCAGTGCCGGAAAGTGAAGTGCGCGCTGGCGTGTAGTTTGCTGGCAACTTTGCGAGTTAAATTCTGCCCCCCGATGGGTACCCGACGGTAAACTGGCCTCCAGCGTTTCTAATGTAGTGAACTAATGTATCAAGCGGTTTCCGTTACAGGCTCAACGACGGTCTCCGGCCGCACTCAGTGCGATACGATCGTAGGTAGCTAACTAGCTATCCTTATGGCTCAGCTAATGTTGGCTACGTTTTCCGAACTGAAGTGAATACGAATATCAAGGGTCCGGTATTTGTTGGACCTGATTAACATCGACAGCGGGTCATCTCGTTAGTTTGGTAACTTATTACAATCAAGTTGTCTTTACTTCGAGTTTACCCACCAAGCGAGCTCGCCATTTATCAGATCATCTCCTGTCCGTGTTTCTATACTATTAGCCAGCTAACATGAGACGGATGGCCGAGGCGCTGCTGTATTTATGGGGACATGTAGTTATGTTACGCGTCAGGACATCAAAACGGATTTGAAATGCCTTATCTGTGATCAGGAGAATTTATTTGCTGTAGCTTTTGCTACTTAATGGCACTTTATGGTCATAATGGTGATAGTATCGAGGAACAGTGATGAGGATGTAGAACTAGTTAGCTAATTAAGTTGGTGTTAATCATGGGTAGTTGAGCACGTTGCGCTAGTATAAATGTCTGGAATCTCCTTTGTGTAATCTGGTCCTTTGCAGCTAGTTTAGCTGCGTCATTGGTGTGAGCTACCTAGTTAACTGTACGATGTAACCTTGAGTGGCTGTTAACTAGCCTCAGTGAGGGTGGCCTGACGAATCTTGGTTGATTTCCTCTGGGAAATATACTGTGACGCAGTTTAGCGGGCTAACTTTCTGCATTTAGCAAAGTGTTTTCATATTGCTGTTTGATCGAGGTTGAATGAAGGCCTCTGACGAATTCATATGTAAATGCATTAAAATACGATTCTCGGGCTAAAATGGTTAGCTGTGGCAGTGCCTTCGGTTTGGTAAATTACATTTCCTTGTTCGCTGATTGCTGTGGCAAGTTGGCGGCGGGCGCTTTGACTGTGCAAGGAATCCTCGATCTGTACAGTTAGATTCCGAACTGAAATCTATCATAACAAGGCAGTTACAAAGCTTCCATGTGAAGACAAATGTACTTTTGCGAAAATTTGGAAAATGTTCTGTTGAAACAAAGTTGGAATTATTAAGTTCTTATTGTACGAATATGTACTGTGGTATTTTTTCGCATGATGCTTCTAGGCGAGGTAACGTTATTGAAAAATTATATGTATCCAATAACAATAGTTCTAGGCGGTTATTTGGGTTACCATATAGATGTAGTGCTAGTGAAATGTTTGTCTCACGTAATATTCCATCCTTGCCTGAAATCATAAAGAAATCAAAGTGGATTTTCACGCAGAGTATAACAGTGAACTCCATCGTTCTGTCTGTTTCTCATTCATGTGTAACTGAGTTCCAGCGTGTGGACTCATTTTTACAAGTTTTTACACGTGTAATTTTTTTGTTCCGTAAATACGGTTCTATTTTATTTTTAAGTATTTGATTTCAAGTTGTCATATCTTTTTTGTGTTTTCGTTTATTTATTTGATTTTTTATTTATCTACTTTAAAAAAAAAAAAAAAAACATTATCCTGTATAAGTATCTATGGCCATGTGCCGAAATAAAATGACAAGATTGAGATTTCCCCCAGATGTTATTAGCCTAGCGGTTTGGACCGCACTATTTCATGAAGCCTATATTTTTGTTGAAATGCTTTCAGAAATGTTCTCCGTTTTGCGAAATTAGGCTTTTTTGCTCAGTGGTTGAAGTAGTCGTGGATATTTGAGTTAATAAGGTGGAGTGTGTAATTAGTTTTTCCACGTTTTTACTTAACTGGACATGGGTTTGGTTAATAGAGGGTTAAGGTGTTTGGGGAAAACGTAGAACCTGAAGTGTAGTGATGAGGCTTTCTTTCGTATTGAAGCATATCTGTCAGTCCCTCGCTGACATACCGTTCCCATAATGCACTGCGCGCTAAAAAATCCAATATGGCTACTTGCAGTTCCCCTATTCTACAACCACCGACTTCGCCATCTGCTGGCCATTAAATGGAATACAATTTCCGCATTGGCCTCACTTTTCAGACCCACCATCTTTTTTATAGTCTATGGCGATGGCGCACAGATTGTTAACTTTTTGAGGTACTGATTGGCAGGAATCTGTGTAATAAAACTATTATGTTATTATTGAATATGTATTCTACCCATCGCCTCCGAGTTAAGTGGGGCTGCCCTGTCAGTGATGCCTTCCTCTGTTTAAATGGTATAAAACAAGGAGGGGTACTATCACCAATTTTATTCTGTATTTACATGGATGTTTTGCTATGTAAACTTGCTCAGTCTGGTTGTGGTTGCTATATAGGACGCTGTTTCTATGGTGCTTTGTGTTACGCCTATGACTTGACTTTGATTTCTCCATCTTGATGTGGTAAGGAAGGGTTGTTAAATATTTGATGAATTTGCCAAGGAATATTGTGTCATTTTTAACCCCTCAAAGAGTGCCAGAGTATCATTTAATTGCATTCAAAATTTGTGATGTTCCCATCAAGCGAGATGACTCCACTGTACATCTCGGTCATATTATAGGTCATGATTGAAACATCAGGAACATTAATCAAGGGATCAATCACCTCCTCTCCAGCTCTAATACTATGTTGGCAAAATTTTATATGTGTACCTCAAGTACAAAGGCCACGTTATTCCAAACAAATTGTACCACTTTATGGCTCGGTGCTGTTGAATTTTAATCGCAATCATATTCGGTGTTTCTTTTTTTTGTGAACAACTTTTTATTTCCTTTACATGTACATACACCAGTTTTGTTAATTTCCCTTTAACATGAACACGCATACTATTCCCCCTTCCCAAGGCAGCACCCAATATACCCAACATCCCACCCCAGGATCTCCCATGGACCACCTTACCACAAATCATAGAAGAAAGAAAGAAAAGAGGGAGAAAAAAAAATAAGTATAGGGAATAAGTAAAAAACATTAAAGGTAAACCTTAAATCAAAGAAGAAGGTAACCCACGTTCACATCCCGAGGAGCATATCCTTTATTTGCACTGCTGCATATTCAGTGTTTCTGTGTTTCATGGCATAAGTTGTCTCGGCGTATTTGGCGTGTCCCTTATAATACGCACTGCGGCTTGCTTCCCTCTTATGTCTGCTCCTAGCATTGAAAATCAGTTACTGTGTTGGTTTGCCATGTTTATGTGCAATATTACTAATGGTATACTAGTGGGATGGTGAGGGCGCGGAACTTTAGGTGGCACTCAATTCGGTGAAAATGCAAAAATAGGGGTATTCCACGGCTGTAGATCTCCATGTACCTTCATCAGATTTGAATGAAATCTGTTTTATTTGATAGCCTTACACACTGTTTTAGGTAGAAATAGAAATATTGGGAGTGCAAAAAAAGTTTTTAGGTGTACTGATAATCTTGTGTTAATTGAAAACGATGCGCAAAGCGCTGTGCCCGCCGGCGGTGGGGTGTGGGGGGGGAAATTTTTTAAAAACAGGGCCTAAATGGTGCATTCTAGTGCATTCTGAAGACAAAATATTACATTTCAGCACAAGACATTGGCTTAGTTTTTTCTTCATTACATTGATATATTGTTATATTTTCTATTGTTGTCAATGCATTCTACACCTTTTCTAGCTTTTGTAGCTTTGGCGAAAAAAATTGGCAACTGACTAGGTGAGAGACAAATTATTAAATAAAGGAATAAGTCCCGAGAAGCAGTGGGTAACAATGATTTTATAACGGCGAAGGGGCGTTCTAAGGCTCGATGCGCAGCAGACTGCCTTAGTGCCCCTCCGCCGTTATAAAATCACTGTAACCCTCTGCTTCAAGGGGCTTATTCCCTTTATAAAACGTTTACCCTACATATAACGAGCCCATTAAATAAACACACAAGAAAAAAAAAAATAGACAATTTATTGGTAGTAATGCAACAATAAAATTGAGAACAACTTCCACCAAGCAAGAGAGTTGGCAGAATGGTTGGCCAGCAACACAGACGCTAAGATTGCTTTTTCACCTAGCGCCATTGTCATGTCACATCAGGCTATTTGGGCTCGCTAATGTAGATGTACTATGAAAGCAGGCTATTTTGAATGTCTCCTTTGGTCTACCGAAGACCCCGTTAAATAATTTTACGCTCGTTACGGTTTTCGAGTTTCCTTGTTCTCAACTTGCGCCCATCAGCCAAATCATTACAACCAGCAACGAGAGTAGGGAACGATTGACTTTTGTTCTCTACACTTGCCGGTGTCCAGGAAAATATGTTGAATTGTGCATTAGTTTGCGAGCAAGCTTGTCATCTAGCTAGCGTTCACTACAGTGGATGTGGTTACCCTACACATAGCGCATAAAATAAACGCACCAGAAAAAGTCAACAATTTATCGCTTATAGGCTACTGAAATGGGAAGCAAGTTGGCAACATAGGTTGCAACGCAGAAGTGATATCGAACTCTGTAATGCAATAGCTAGCTAGGTAGATGGCCAACTGGTTATTGGATTAAAAGGCTAAACATCGCTGACACTGAAATGGTGAGCTAAAAGTCTTGAAACAAAAGTAACTAATGAGTCAGTTGAGTGCAGAGCAGTTTGTTCTGGCAGGGATATTTTGTGCTGCAGCCTGCCACAGTGGGTTACAGTAATTTTATATCGGCATGGAACGCGGCTCAGCCAATCACATTTAAGGATGGGAAGCACCTGTTTTATAATGCGTATTTAGCATGGCTTTGGTCAAGCCGTGCACCATTTTTTTTGGCCTTGTTTTTCGAAAATTAGCCATGCAAGTCATGGCTCGCTTGCTAAAACTAAGGACCTACATGTCCCCTATGTTGTGGGGTTCAATTGATTTAACCCTTTTTGACCATCATTCTGAAAGGTGTGACGTGACCATTTGATATGCTTGTCTATGTAGTGCTGTTACAGTACATAAGTCAGTATAGTTGTCAGTTTGAATTCTATGCCAAAGGATGATTTTTAGTGGAGCAATCAGCAATTTAAAGCTCTCTTCTGAACCAATGGATAGGGTCCGGTCTTCTGCTGACTTCCTTAGGAATGTTTCGAAGATTGGAGGCGGGGCCGGTCGGATCGCATGCTTCACCGCTCATGAATAAAAAAAAATAAAAAAAAATTGTTTACTTCTTTTGTCATACTAATTTCAGGAAAGTAAATCAATCATCTCCATCATCCCTACTTTGTTAGAGAGAACTTGGGTGAAAGTATGATGTCAGACACTTGGTTTCCCCCCCAGTCTGTTATTTTTTTGGTGATAAAGACGGAAAACATGAAACGAGCCAAGAGTTAGAAAGTAAAAATTGTGCACATTGTCAGGTGAAGCTGAAAGTACACAGTGCAACAGCTTGATGCTTACAGATGTGAATGAGAAAATGTGGTGACTCCTTTTTGATGATCTTTTCCACCTTCTGCTCAGCAGAGGGTTCTATCTGATCCCCCGTCCTGGGCCCGGCCACATGTGTGTTTCATGTATTGCTTTTTTGTCCCAGTCTCACTGCTGCCCAGTTGGATGAATAGATTTTTTATTTCAGGCCCTCCAGCTGATGAAATAACCCTTGGCGAAGGGCTAGATGTGTGCATCTTCAGTGCCTTTTTATCATGCCTTGTTGCCTTCATCCCTCTATTCAATCCATATATTGTACTAATTCGCGTTTGAAACCTTGCCTTACTGGGATGGTCAAAAAGGGGTTAATACAGTTGAACCTCACATCAATTTTATAGTTCCACATAGGGAACGTGTAGGGCTATCAAAAAAACAAATTTTCTTCAAATCTGGTGGGGGCGCATGGAGATCCATAGCCACAGAATACCCCTACTTTTGCATTTTCACCGAATTGAGCGCCACCTATAATTCTGCGTCCTCACCATCCCACTACAATTTCAAGTGGATTAGCACAATGCACTGTTATAGAATTATATCTTGCATAAACAAACTTGGGCTACAAAGGGCGCAGGCAAGAAACGCCTGAAATGTCGGTGCTACTTGGGCTCAAAGTGGTGTTTTCAAGCACCCCCTATAGGTGGCGCCCTCAACAGCCCACCAAAATTAAGATTTTCCAAAATTCCTCCCAAGACAGATTGACATCAGTGAAAATGATACTGGGCTATAAGGTGCACTGAGATATTTCAACTCAAAAACCTATTTTTCTTAAAAGTTCTATTTTGGCCCTCTGGAGGGTGACCCTTCTGGAGGCCCTAGCAACCAAACTGTTCACACTTGGAACCTGAAAATTTGTTATTTTTCTGTCTACCCAAAGGCCTTCCACTGGAAAAAAAAAAAATTAAGTCAAACATCTAACAGACGCGTATGTCACCCACCGCCTGAAAGGTATAAATTCTGGCAGTTGATCGGCTTACTTATTGCGAAGGTCTCGGGAAAGTTTGATTTGGGGAAGATCTGTGCATATTAAATGACGCTGCTGCCTTGTGATTGGTTGATGTTTTTTGGATGATAACTATTAGCTATTGAAAGAATAGTTGGATTTTAATGATACTCAGGAATAATGCTTCTGTAAAATCCCAATAAATCCTATATCCTATAAATCCCAATGCTTCACTGAATCATAGTCATTAATCAATCCATTACTATCATTGATGCAAACCACTTTTGATTTCCGCCACCAAACTTTTGTCTATTCCACCAGTTTTATAATTGATTCGCTGCCCTCATTTATTATGTATACGACTTGTAATGAGTTGGAGGTCTGTGTTCGTCACTGTACTAAACAAGCTGATCTTGTCATCTGCACCTTTTAAACTTCGGTGTATATTCTGTCCCAAAATTCTGTATTTCTGATGTCTGTTGTTTGAAAACTGTAATCAGATGGTATTCAATAAAGGCACCTCTATTCAACGTCTGTTGATTCTCTCCATCAATGACTAACTTCCATTGCAATCCATAGAAATTTATAACGTCCATGATGTTGATGGGGGTACGTATTCTGATATATTCATGAGAAATGTTCCCTTTGGGCTTCATCATTACTTGTGCCTGCTGCCATGGCATGCGTTAGGTCTGTCAACTGGGAGACGATGGCCAGTGGGTAGATAAAATACAAAGTGTAATGAAGATGCAGCAACTCATTTTGATCTTATGGAGTAACCCCCCCCCGGTAGGCTTAACTGTTTAGTTATCCAGCACAATTTCATTTCCTGAGGTCCTGGGAGATGTCAATGGTATGCCGACAGGTATTTGTCGCCTCATAGCCTTTCACTGCTTGCCCAGTGCAGTCAAAAAATATGATGGCTTCTGTTGACGTTGGATTAGTGACAGACAAGCTTGTGTTGTATTGTTGTGTGATGGTAAACTATCTTCGCATTGATTTTATACCAAACTTGATACCCCACTGCTGACTTCATTTTTCACAATTTAATTTCTGTATGGCCGTGTCACAGGAGTTTAAGCTTGATTGTGGAATGCACTGTTTTGTGGCCATTTAAATATTAAAATGTGACAGTCAAACATGTTATCTTAATAAATAGGACTAACAACTCATTGAACAAAGTAAATGAGCAAATCCACGGTTCGATTGCTAATTGAGCTAAGTAAATGGGGTCAGGATTAGAGCAACCTAATTGGTTAAAAGGCGATGATTCGGTCATCCTTTACTTGGCTCCATTCAGCACAACGCTGAAAATACTGATGCCAGTCAAGTCCCCCCCTCCCTCCCGGAAGCATTTCACAAGGCCTGTGATGATTGGCACTTTAGCCAGCCGTTCGTTCAAGTCTGCGTCACCTTTTAATAAAGGAAAAGGGTAAGCTCAGATGTTAGCCCCATGGCAGCAGGTGGTCTTCCCACGCATGAAAAAAATTTCAGTTGAATATTGTTACAGCCCTAATTCTCACTAGTACAGAGAGGTAAAAATGTGTAATACACAAAATTTGTAAACTTCAGTTTTTTTATAACAACTGAAAGTGTTACAACTGTGTTACAATTTGTAACAACTATCACAGATTTTAATTTTTTTTTTACTCTTTCATCGCATGAACGCATGTTTGAAGGCTGATTCTATGATTTATGCTGAAAAATTTGTTTAAACTGGTTTTAGGCAACATTCTGGCCAATTACCTCTGGTGGTCAGTTGCTCCAGTGGTATAAGGTTCAGAGCTTTCAAAAGTACCCAGAGACCTGCGATTATCGGCGTTTACTAGGGACACGACGACTGGCTACTCAACGGTTCTGAATCTCCATATCATGAAATTCTATTGATTACCTTTCTCGTTTCTTTTACCCGGGCGTAAGCCATATTTTCAATAAAACAAGGAACTTTTGTGTCATTTCCTTGCTTTTGTAAGCATTTCTGGTTACCGTTATCATGTGTGAACGAGCCTGTTGCAGCCTCTGTATGTTGCTTTTAAATTAAATTTTCTGTTACTACTTTTTTTTTTCTAATGAAATATTTTTGTTGTGTTTTTCTATACTCAGAGTATAGTATTGGAAATCAAGAAGGGCAGGGGGCCAAAATGCCCTTATAATTCTCTAAACACCCTGAAACTGCAAGGCAAGGGTCAATTATTTTGTAAAATTTTCCAAGGGCTGGGTGTATGTCAGTAATTTCAGTCAGGGTGAATTTTCAAAAAAAGCATCCTGTCATCTGTATTTTTTGCCTCTTGCTTCAGATATAGCTGAGGATTCATTTTGCAGTTTGCCCCCATTCTTTATTTTAAATAGCTGCATGGCAGTAAAATTTGTGGTGGCTTTCTGTCTGCTCGCTGTGGATATATATTAACATTTAGGTTTCATGCAGTGTGAAGTAGGGCTTTGTGTTGGAAGAAAAGGAAAAACTGAATGCAGCAGTATAACAGGGCTGTTTATCTATATTGTGTCCCGTACTGTTGTGCTATTAATCACTGATACTGAATCACACATTAAGTGGTTTAGTTCTGTACTACTCTTCAAGAAGTCAAATTCGCCATAAATCTTTGCCAAGGTTGTCTTCTCTGAGAGAGTTTACTGTTGATGCTCTGTTCCTACAAAGAGGATATCCCATTAAAAATTCCACTCCTAGTCTGCGCTGTGTTGCCATGGTTACATGAAGGGTACACCACAATGTGAAAAAGGTGGTGCCTGTATAGAAGTAATTACCCTGAGAATAGTCTTACAGTGTGTGGTTAAGCTGAAACACTCTAATACAGGAATTCAGGGGTTAATAATTATGGGTTTACAGAGGTCCGTTAAATGCAGAACACGCACTTAAACGGTCCAGGTGCCACTGCATTGTATTGCATAGTTTTTGTCTGCCTTGCTGTACAGTTTAGCAGTAATTGGTCATTAGCGAGCTCGGATGCACATCCCTCAATATGGATATTTCCTCTCGTTTTCTCATTAGAGAATTATATGATGACAGGAAAAGAATTGATGACCTAAGCATCCACTGGGCTTTTCACTTCTTTAAAATCATGTGATTCAGATTTTTTTTTTCCTGAAACCAAGTGCTAAATGAAAGGCCAGAGAAAAATGATTCAAACCAGATTTTCTGGACCTTTATTTGTTTGTTTCCCATGAGCCCTCTGCACCCAGTCTTTGAATCCCCTTCTGTAGCTGCATGCCAGGGGACTGCGTTTGCCAAATGAGATTGGGGTGGGTTTGGAGACCGCTGACTCCCGACCAAAGGAAAACATTTTTTCTCTTAGCCACCCACTGCCAACCAAGGGCATGGATGGGTTTTCTCTATAGCATGGAGCCATGGGCTGTGTTAGTTCTGTGTTTATGGAGATGTCATATAGATTGAATTGTTGAGTAGTGGGACTATGTATTTTCTGATATTTTTTTTCTGCAATTTTAGTGGTATTCAAAAAGTGGATTTTAAGAAAACTTAACTTGAAGCATCCATCATTCACAAGAAGTTGTAAAATGCATCAGATATTAATGTTACTCCTGATGTTGGATTCATCTGAACTGTCTGGGGACCAAAAACTTTCCAGACCCAGCTTCTGAACCACTACTTCATACGTTTGTTGATGGGTTTTTGTGCTTTTGATGCACTACCTATCAGTTTGTTAGTTTATCATTTATTGTTTATTTTTGATGGCTGTCTTTCAGACATATCATTGCAAATTTGTCCTCGAGTTTGATCACCCATGGAATCTGTTAATTCTTTCACTTATTGGGGAAAAAAAATGTTATTGATGAAAGTAATTTAATTTGAAAGAAGTTCATATGTTCTTAGTTAAATTGCCATGGCAAGAGAATTTAATGCATCATGTCCTTTTAGGTTTTTTTTTTTTTTCTAATTTTCCATTCACGACAGCTTTGATCTAAAATGAAGTAACCTGGCTATGACATGCAAATGATAACGTACTGTGTGAAATCGTGTTATTCCACATTGTCTGTAATATCTATAGCTGTTAACACAGCGCTTTATGGCAAGACCTCATTTGGGATTTCACTTACGAGGCCATTAAGCTGTAAAATCTTGGCACTATAAACTAGCCTGCTATGCTTACTGCTTCTGAGACTGAAATGTGCAAGCTTGCATTTTAGTGTTGCCCTGGGCAAAGATCAACCCTGCTAGTTTTTTTTTCTTCTTTTTTTCTATAAGCATGGCTGCACGGCTTCGGTCTATGGGCTTGAGTTTGAAGTTCATGCCATAATGCTGTTATTCCTGCTCCAACTCCTGTAACTATCTTTCATGGTCAATTCATGTGCTGCATGACATGTCTTCACTGAAATGCAGCATGTCTGGTTGCGATGACGTGATGTGGTATATTTTGTCAGTGATTTGGGAGTGTGCCGAAATGGACTGCCACCCACTTGTGGAATGTAGGAGCTGGTGGCAGACTCAGGATGTTTAGGCTGAGCCAACATCTCCAGGCGGGAGTATTCAGTGCCAGGGCCAGTGCGACGCTCTGTTTGCCCCAGGTGCAGAGCAGGTGGCAGATGCTGGGTGTTGGGTGTTGTGATACGCTGAGCTCATGCTGAAAATGCTCTCAACTTCTATCTCCTCCTATCGCTTTCCTCTCTCACTTGCCCGCACATGCACACTGACGGTAACGCGCACGCACCTAAGCTGTACTATGTACTGTGCCGTGACAGTACTTGCCTTGTGTACGCTGGGTACTGGATAATTTGGTCTATACGGTTTTGAAGGCAATTATTCTCACAAATGGAGCTTCAGGGGTGGACTAGCCATTGGGAATACCGGCAGTTTTCCCGGTGGGCCACTGGGTCAGTGGGCTGGTCCGGCTGGCGGGGGGGGGGCCCACAGATGCTTAGAGAGCCCACAGTGTAGTGACCAGCTGCCCATTAATAGGTGTGCATAAGCACGGAGGGGTTAGCTTTTTTCCTTGCTGCGTGAGCACCACATTCCCATTAGCAGTTGGATGGTCAAATTTGTCATCATGGATATGTTGCATTCCTATTTCTGTGGCAGTTTGGCTGTTTTATTGAATGTCAAGATGGTCTTATACCATTTTTGATGGTTCTACTTCTCTATTCTGGTTGTCTTGTGTCATGGCCACTCTTTAACATTTATTTATATATTTGCTTTATAATGTAGGAATAACTGAAAAACTATTTTCTTGCCAATGGAAAACAATGTATGGACTTGTGCTATTCACAATTTATTTAATGTTGTTGTTTTCATCCTAAAAGTTTAAGAAGGCATGTTTGCTCGGAAATTAGTTTGACCAATGGCCCTACTTGTCCCCTGTTGTGTTAATGGTCTAAAAACGCGTCTCAACGACTACGAGATCAAACGAGCTCTACGAGATGAAATTGTCAGTAACCAATGGAGAGGCTGAAAAAAAGAATAAAGGAGGCAGACAATGCAGGCCAGCTGTTTTGCCATCATGATCCTCATGTGACGAACAGTTTTCATAATAATAATAATAAATTATTAATAATAATAATAATAATAATAATAATAATAATAATAATAATGATGATGATGATATTTCTGTAAAAATATGTTAGTTTATATGTTGAAAATGTTATGTTTTCAATATGGGACATCATCATCGTATTAAATTTATTTCAGGACATCTTTAGGATAAATAGGATCTGTAATATTTAAAGGATTGTCTGTTTTTGGACATTACCCACCCAACCCCTGCCTACAGATTAGTGAATTCACTCACATGTACGTACATTCAACTTAATGGTGACTCGGATGATGTGTATTATTATGTGGGAATGGGGGACTAGGTGATCTGTTGCTAAGATCACGCATGCATATAGCCACTGGGTTTGTATGTTAGATACACACAATTATTTTGTTGTAGCATAATTGGTGTTCTGTAAACTCAAAAACTAATATGTTTAAATGCATACTTTTTTGTCAAATAACGTCACATTTTTTCAGCCGGCCACTTCCTCCCCATCTCTGCTCCCTGGAGAGTGGGCCGGTCAGGTACGAATTCCCAGGGCACTTTTTTGCCCCAGTCCGCCCCTGTAGAGCTCCATTTGTTTTACACTGCTCCGAAATGAGAGCAGCGGGGATTCTATCCTTCTTTCTGCATGCAAACTAAGTCTTCCACTGCACCATATACGACCATATACAGGATTTGTCTATGGCCATCACTGGCTGTAATGCTTTTAGGAATGAACTGTAGCTCAGCCATTGATAAACATTCCTTTCATTATGAAGTGTCAGTCTTTGAACTCTATGAATTTTCATTGGAACAGGTGCATCACTTGGGTATTTGTAGTATTCTGGTTTTTATGGGTTTCAGTGAAGATTCACTGTTCATACTTTTTGCTCTACAAAATGGTGTTGTGTAGTAGCTAAATGGTGTGTGAATTGTGACACTGCTCTTCATGCATGCTTACAAACTCAGATTAAAATATTACTGTGTTTTTGGGCTCAGAACAGCACAGATGTGTATATCTGTCTGTCAGTAGTCCCCTCTTAGCTGTGGCAGCCCCAGCTTCAGTGTATTCTATCTGGCTGAGATGTCTAGAGTTAAGCTTCTCTATCACAGCTTTGTGCGTGTAGTTCTGATTTTTGCTAGGATGAGGCTGAAATGAATGATAGTGGGACTTCAGGTGTGTTTGGTTGCAGAACTTTAAGGAAAACCTGTATTTATGGCAAGATGATTTGAAATTTGACCACTTTTAACTGTTATAATAATGATAGTTCCCTAATGGGAAACCATAACTCTACTCTACTTGTTTTGGAGGACTTTTTTTGTTCTTCAAAAGATCATAAAGGGACACCAAGTGAGTTATTGTTGGCATACCAGGGATCAGATTAAGGAAAACTTGATTAGCTTTTTTTTAATCCCCCGCCACGCGTTTAGTGCGAAGCGGGGCATATAGTATTCAGCTCCGTCCGTACGCACGTCCGTCCCGAATATTGTCAGCGCGATATCTCAAGAAGGAGTCAACCTATTGCAATTCTTTTTGGTACCAACCTTCCTGCTGGGAATGCGCAGACACCAGTCAGTTTTGCTGACATAACGGCGGGGGATATAGTCACTTTAGTGACCAACTCTTGTTGCGAATCATTATATCAATTGATTAGCAATTGTTGAGCACATATGAAAAATGATTAGCAAAAATTAGAAAACGGCATATCAGATTTTTAATGACAAAAGGACATTTTTATTCTTTCCTTAAGATGAATTATAATCACATAAGAAATTCAGCTCCACTCCGAACGCAAAACAAATAATTTCCAACAGGCACCAATTTTACCTTGAAGAATCGTAATTTAATACAGCGCACTTCTGTTTCCCGATGAAATTTCTGTAAACTAGCTGTAACCTGCAGTACAGCTGTCTCATCTATACCTTACTGTAGCACAGGGCTATGCAACCGTGTCCAGAAAGGGCTGGTGTTGGTGCAGGCTTTCATTCCAAACAAGCAGTTACACACCTGACGCCACTAACCAACCCTAAGAGTCTTTGCTAATGAGCTTGATTAGTTGTTTCAGGTGTGTAAGTGCTTGGTTGGAATGAATGCTGTGCCCACCCCGGCCCTTGCAGAATAATGTTGATTAACCCTTCTGTAGCATAATATTGTTTAACACCTAATCAGAGATGTGAAGGGATCCATTCCCATTAAAGGATCCATTCCCATCCAGTCACACAGGCACTCGCCAACTCGGTCACATTTAGACATCTCAAAAATCATGTATTTGAATGATCAGAGATCATTGAGCATGTTTCAGGAGGCTGGCAAACTCACGATTCCCTAAACCACATAGTAGTGGGACAAGTTTTTATGACTTTGATTGGCTTACCGTGATGTTTGGGTGGCTGGAGGAACATTCGGGTGTGTAAAAACATGAAGCGTACATCCAGTCAAGGCGATTTAGAGTTAAAGCCGAAAGTGGAGGTCTGATCCGGAATTATTTCCATTTGAGCAAAAACCAATTCACATCACTTTAGTATAACAATGATTACAAATATTGTCCTTAACTAGCGTCAGATAGATGGGAAGATGGCTAGCTTTAGAATCTGAAGAGTAACATAATATGCAAAGGCATACATAACAAGATAATGCAGCTAAAACTGACGGTTGAAATAACATGCCTCAGGCCCGAACTGTCATTATCGGTAAAAAAAGATTGTAATCAATGCTGAAAGAGATCGTCTGCGTGCGATGGCCTTGAGAGTGACAAATCGGAGCAATAAAACACTCCTCCAATAGGCATCATAACTACTGTAGGTTCACTTGCCAGCTAGCTGTACCTAAGCGATTGCTTTTGAACTCGCTGAAGTTCCATAAATGCAAAAGTTCAGTTGGGTCGAACAAAACTGCCGCGAAACCTCAGATAAGTTCATGCCTATGATAGCCAGCAAAGTTGGTAAAGTTGGGACAAGAAATGGATCATATCGCCTAAATATGATGATCATTTACAAAGATTTTCCAGAGCTAGCATTAGTCAGTTTTCTAGCCAACTAGATGGCTCTATCCAAAGAGCAACGTAATTTAATATGTGATGGCTCACCCAGCAGTCTGGCTGTCATGATCAAAGATGATAGAGCATATGAGCATATGAAAGCCTCCCGAGTCTCAAGTGCATGTATGTGCTCCCCAGAAGCTGATTGGTTGGTATGCAAATAAGGATCATCATTTTCCAGCCAAAGTCATTAAAACTTCTCCTATTCCTGTGTGGCTCGGGAACTCGGAAGTTCGCAGGCCAATGAGTCGGGATTCATGAAATATCAGTAAGAATTTTTGAATCGCATTTTTTCTGAAGATATTATGTTCATGAGCATTTCGTCTCAACGGCTGAAATTTGATTTGCATTTTGCGATGCGAATCCACCTAATCTGATCACTGTATATTCATGCATTTTTCGAAGTAACACTGGAGTGATTGGTCAGTGTGTCTGATCTTCGATAGAGGTTCCAGCATTGTGGCCCCCATTAATTTTGTGCCCCACCTGGAATTGTCAGGGGGGTGGCATTTTATGATGGATGGAGAAAATCTGAGGAAGTGTGGGCGTGGGACACTGGTTTCATATGCATGTCCTTCCTATTAATTCGCCCATTACCTCCACTATCTCTTGGGGAATCCGCTCAAATCGGCCTCACATGCTTTTGTCCTACTTCCCCTCCAACAACCTTTCACAGTGTAAACTGATGCTTCATGTTGCAGCAGTGAGCCGTCTCTCTGCTGTGTGCGCGTGTGTGTGTGTGTGTGTGTGTGTGTGTGTTTGTATATGAGAAGCGGCTCAGCTGGTCCTCCCTGTAAGCGCGTGCAGAGCAGCAGTGTGTATGATGCTATATTTAGTCTGAGCTAAACCCAATCCAGCTGGCCACTTGCTCATACATGCCACATACACCCACTCACCCCCTTCTCCCCCACGGTCCCGGGACCTGGCAGTGCATGGTGGGATGTGTGCAATACCGCAACGTGAAAACATTTAAGGTCATGCCTCTGTCCCAACTGTGACGTCCAGAACTAAGAAAACAGTCACGCCAACCTAAATATAGATCTCTGCCTGTCGCAATCGGTTACCCTTACCATGTGCCAGTCTATCATCACCTCATGACTCTTCCCGAGACTGGCGTGCTTTGACATGGAAATCTTGGCTTACCTGTAAATTTAACCCAAAAAATATTATGCCCGGATTGTTTTCTGTTACATTGCCACTACGCTGTGAGAATGTTAGATGTTTTCTGGCATAAGATTCCTGCCCATTGAATTCTGAGGGGATGGGAAAAATAATTTTGTTTAACTACCATAGTTACCCCTAGATTTAAAGCAAAGACTAGGAAGGAGTGTTGTGAGCTTGTGATGGGACTCAATCGTCACTAATTAGTCAATCAATTTTCCGTTAGCATGACACAAAATTCACAAACCACTTATTCAGGAGTTAACGATCGTTACTTATTTTTGTAGCTGCTAGTTGGTTCTTCACAATTGGTGAAATGACTGAAAGCACATGGTTTTGGCCATAGATTGGGCCACTGTTTCATGTTTTATATATGCTGGTCTTCCCCCATTTATTTACTTGTACATCAAGGCATGTAGCAATTAAACAAATGATTAGCTGAAATACTGGACAGAAGTGATTTCCAGGAGATCATAGCTTCTCTGGCCCACCTCTCATTTAAGTGTTTCCAGAAGGCTTGGAGACTCCATCATTGGCCCTTTGGGAAGTGTTGCACTTCAGTTCTAGCTCTGGAAACATTGGCCAATTCTGTCTGCTGTGGTATCAATTATTTAATGGGAGTTAAACCATTGTGGAACTCTAGGAACAGCTGGGTGACGGGCACTGAATTGAATGAGGTTTCTGTGGGCTGGTCGGTAGGAGTCTTGAGTCATTTGACTAACTTGGCTCTCCTGTTCTCTCTCTGCAGGTATTTTGGTGAGGTGGTCTCCTTGGTGCCATTCGTAGGGCTGCGTCTGACCCCCCCACCAGACCAGATCTTGCCACCGGCATCCTCTCTTTTTTTCTTTTCTTTTTTCTTTTTCTTTTAAGTTGTGGTTTAAGCATAGCGCCTCATGGAGGAGTAGCAAGTAACTGTTTTAAATTTGTACAAACAAGAAAAGGAGGAATATTTGGCCAAGAAACGCGGGAAGTAAGCTGGAGAGACGATGTCGTCCAACAGGAGCCAGAACCCACATGGTCTGAAACAGATTGGACTGGATCAAATCTGGGATGACCTTCGAGCAGGAATACAGCAGGTCTACACCAGACAGAGCATGGCCAAGTCACGATACATGGAACTGTACACGTATCCTACTGAAGGGGAACGTAGACTGGAGGGAACGAAATAATTCATGAGCATGAGAAAATATGGCAGTGGAAGGGCTGTTAATCTGCTTGCATTGTCTTGGCTCTGCGTTTTGCCTACTGATGAGATGCTACTGCTCAGTTCACTGTGGATATGTGACACGGCAACTTCTAGGGTTGCTTCCTTAAGCACCGCGTCGTGTAGGAGTTGACCCTCTGACTCGACTATGGGCTCAGTCTGTGCTGCTAAGCTGGGGACATCTGTCTCCTGGGTGATACTTGAATACTGGATAGCAGCGAGCATCATAAGTTGCTGTTCTTTGGAGGCTGATGCAGGGGTGGTGTAGGGGGAGTGTGCTGCTCTTTGGAGGCTGATGCAGAGGTGGTGTAGGGGGAGTGTGCTGCTCTTTGGAGGCTGATGCAGGGGTGGTGTAGGTGGAGTGTGCTGCTCTTTGGAGGCTGATGCAGGGGTGGTGTAGGTGGAGTGTGCTGCTCTTTGGAGGCTGATGCAGGGGTGGTGTAGGTGGAGTGTGCTGCTCTTTGGAGGGTGATGCAGAGGTGGTGTAGGGGGAGTGTGCTGCTCTTTGGAGGCTGATGCAGGGGTGGTGTAGGGGGAGTGTGCTGCTCTTTGGAGGCTGATGCAGGGGTGGTGTAGGTGGAGTGTGCTGCTCTTTGGAGGCTTATGCTGGTGTGGGTCATTTCATAAAACATTACCACCCACCGGACCTCCTCTGAATGAGCGGATTTGATTTTTTTTTTTTTTTTTTTGCGCGCACAGTAATTTCATCGTATTTAATGTAGTCATGCAAAAATTCACCTTCATACTAAGAATATTTAGCAGTTAGATGCCCTGAAAATGCAACAGTGGGTTGAAACATCATGCATTTTAATGAGCATTTTTTTTTTCAGCATTTATAGCCCAAATTTTTTTTTTTTATCATAAAAGTACTGGAGATGGCCACTTGAAATTTTCAGGGATTTGAGGGAGGATTTTAAAAACTGCAACCAAATCAATTTTACATTTGCTTCAGGTGTCACTGTCTGAAGCCAAAAATCTTGTCCCCCCCGCCCACCCATGCAAATTTTTTTTTTTTCTATAACCAGCTTTGAACATCAGTATCATGGGATTCATCACAGTTTCTGGAGTTTCCGTTTGGGTAAATTTAAAGGGTTACCATGTGCAGTAGGTGGCTGGTCAAAACAAGTTATAGCATATAGCGTATGAAGACAGGTTTCTGCCCAGGATGCTTGAAGTGTTGGTCAGAGAATTGTTTGTATGTGAGCGCGCGCTAGCTGGAAAATTTTTGCGTCATTTTGAAAGCAAATTTTGCCTCTGAGTCACCAGTGCGTAACGAGATGCCTCTAATTTTCATAGATGGATGCCATATTCATAAACTTGTTTTCCTATTTTGTATCCAAATACTTCTGATTCAATTTCTAAATAAGACTTACTACACTTCAGTGGTGCCTGTTTGACAGAAAACAAGGAGTGCGATAAACATCTTTAAACTGCTTATTAGTCTTGATCTGTTTGTCATTTTGCTTGATAAAATACTTTAACTCTTCCTTCTCAGGTGTAGCTAATTGTGTCGTTTAAGACGAGAGATAAAATGCGTCAACTGAAGGCAAAAAAGTGCGCATGTCTTGCTTTGCAAGATGTGGCAAAAGTTAACGCAGAAAATCACTGGATGCAGTCATTTTAACTGATCTTTGAAAAAATGGTGCCAGTCGGGAAAAGCACTAGCTATCTGAACTGAATGGTGTTCGGTGCATTCCAAGTGCTGGTCGGCGCTAACCACCGCTGACGAGCATTGGCAGAACCCTGTGAAGAGTCTCATTTTTGCATTAATTTTGATGCCCAGCTCATCCTCTAGCCACGATGGCCTCTTTGTCAAAACAATTTTCTAATGGTCATATTTTAACCCTTGCGAATGTATGTAGCTTATGGCTGCAAAATGGAGAAATAACATTGGTGTTCACGTATTACAGAATGGGTTGGGAAAAAAACGCATTGATCAAACAAGATTGGAGCATTCAGTGCACTAGTTCAACTTAACATGCTCATGATGACCTTCTTGGAAACACTATTTTCATGACATCATGATTATCAAGACTGGGCATGCTGCTCATCACAGCGTACCGTGGAAGTTGCTTACCACAGCTTTGTAAATGTTCTATTCATGAATAGTGCTCATTCACTCAGCATTATCATGATTTTGATTCCTTTATCAAATAGAATCTCAAATTCTACCGTTTACGAAACTTGTTTGATTGATGTATTTTGTCCGAGTTTAATATGATACATGATGGCACTAGTTTTTTTACCCCTCAGCCCTCAAGGCTGACGGGGTATTACTATCCCGTCTCCAAAAACTTCGACATCGGGCTGAGGGGTATTCCATGCATTGCACGCCTATTTTTCTTCATTTCACAACCATAAGCTACTGTCGCAATAGTCAAAATATTGGAAAATAGTTTTGTCACTGGAGGAATCCTTTCTTGATGAGCCTGGTATCAAAATGTATTTAAAATTAGACCTGTCAGATGCTATAGCGACCAACTACCTGTGCTTATATGGCGATATGACCCCTGAAAGTTTACCCACAATGTGCTTTTTACAAGTTTTTAGTGAATTGTCAGAAAAGGGATAACACATCCAGGGTAGCAATGCTTGTTGCTCTTTGTCATGGTAAATTAGTGCAGTTTTGTGATTGAAACTGATACTGATGCTCAAAGCTGGTTTTAGAAAGGAAATTTTCTGAGAAAAATGAGATCTTTGCTATAGATTGTGACTCTTGGAGTAGATGTTACATTTATTCAATTGCAGTTTTTAACAGCGCTCAACTGAAATTTCTTATTGCCATCTAATACACTCACAAAGTTATAAGGGCTCAAAAATGCAGGAAAAAAAAACGCAGATTTAAAAAGCACTAATTTTGACCCACCCCCATATACTTCAAGGGCTTGTTATTCTGAAAATATTCATAATAGGAAGGTAAAATTTTGCGCTGCCTCAATAAATATACGAAAGTTATTGCCAAAAAAAAAATCAGCTGACTCATTGGATGTCAGGCAGGAACTTGCTTAATTGTTTGATTAGTAGCCCACTTGGCCTTTAGCTCAATCGGGTCATGCTGTGGTTGGGTGCCTTCGTGGTGGTCTGTTGTGCATCTGTGCATTTTGCCTCATCAGCGGTCTGGCGCCTACAGTTTTTGATATCATTTTCATATTTTATTTTCGTGTATATGAGATGAAAATCTAGGCCAAGTTCGATTTTGGCAATGTTGTGATAGGTCAAGCGGGTGCAGTGGGCAGTGGCTTTGCCACTATTTTTATATGGAATGAGTCTAGTAGACAATTTGTTCCAATCTTTCAAGCCTTGGCGGCCGATCGCACCAAACACGCGCTCTCAGCACTTTGTTAACACCTCAAACAATTAAGATGTTTTCGGCGCTGCTTTTGAGAGCCGGACTCCTCATGTTTATGCGCCTCTGACATTTCGCTGTTTTTAGGTGCGCTTAAATAAGCGCTCCATGTCATTATCAGTCCCCCCCCCTCCCCCTCTTTCCCCTTATTGTCCAGTTATTTGAAATTATGGGTAGAGTTTTTTTATGTTGGGTTCCATTAAATACAAAGATGGCAAAGAAAGCCATTGTCACCATTGGCACTGTCTTGGCACAAAATCAAAGGATCTCAAAAGTTATTCAGTTATTCTCAGTTTATTTCTCACTTTAGAGCAAAAATGAGTGCAAACTGATTGCCTGTTAGTTAAAAATTCAAACTGCTCACCAGACTTTGCAGTGGAATTTTTATCCCTCAGCCCTAAAGGCTGACTGGGTATTGCTATCCTTCGTGCGGTTGGGCGGCGGGCGGGCGAGCGTCTCCAAAAACTTTGACATCGGGCTGAGGGGTATTCTGTGCATTGCACGCCTATTTTTTTTAATTTTTTTTTGCCACTGCCGTTAATATTGTTCAGAGTGAGTGATGGGAATGTGTCCTGAGTAGCCACATAAATGTTGCATCCTGGGCTATATGCAGTGTAGCCTTCAAAAAAAAAAAAAAAAAAAATGTGCCTTTGCGTTTCCAGGCTGATGAAGCGCGTTTTGGCCCCTCCTTCTGGTGTGGTATACAGGGCTTGCAAAATTCTAAAATAAATGGTAGCCTGTGGGGCAAGTGCATATGAATTTCTGGTTGCCCGAAAAGTTTTCTCCTTGCCTGAGACCTTGCCTCATTTCCACGACGTGGTACCGGCTCTACTCAACTCTAATTCACCCGCCATGGTGCCGGGTACTTCTCTGGGGGACAGTTTTCCATTAGAGGATATTACCGCCTCAGTTTAGCTGGTCATCATAGCGGTGCAGCACTAAACTACTTTAAATATCTGTATGCCCCTTATAGGATGCGGTTGATTCTTTACCACTCAGACAAACTTGTCATGCCATCGCAGCCATTTTTTGAAGTGGTGTTTTCACACATTACGTTAGTGGTATTCATCGTGCATCTGTGTGTGCTATGAGCTTCACCAACCACGTAACCAACATGTCAGTTACCATTTGAAAAGTTTTACATCTTTCGCTGTTCATTACGAACAGAGAAAAAAATCATCAGCGCCGAAAAGTGTAGGCTATAATTAGCGAGGAGAAAATTTCTGTAGGCGGCATTATCATAAAGGAAATTTGCATTACGATGTATATTTATCAACACCAACAAACGTTCATTATTACCATGCATTCTTTCACACCACAGAACATTTGTTTATTTCAATAGAATTTAAGTAATAATTTATAGGCCTTCATGTAATTCACAAAATAAAACATAGTGTTTAATGATTCTCCCGACTCATTTTTATGCAACAAAAAGTGGGCAGAGCTGGTACTGCGTAGTAGAAATTGGGCACAAGTTACTGTTAAATTTTGTGCATTCAATGGACATCAGTAAGGTATACATAATACTCTGGTCATTGATGTGCGAGCAGACTCATCAGAATATCGCTAGTATAGGCCTATAGACTATGTACTGACATCCCGTTGGCAAACATCTGGTGGCCAAATCAACTGTTGACCTTTTACAATGGCACACGATTGAAGTATTCAACAATTGTTGGAGGGTTGTGTAATTACATCTTATAAGTGGTTGAAAGTAGTCATGTTCTTGCAAATGATTTTTCAACCTTATGGCTGTCCATTTTGTTCGATTTGGAATGGCGTTTAAAATAAATGTAAAATTCGGTCAATGGAGACGCATACGTTATGGTCTTTTGACTCTAGATGAAGGAAGGAAAAAAAAAAAAAATTATGGATGCTTCATAATCCCTTTTAACCGCCAATAAGCGGCATGTATACAACTCGGAAAACAAAATCAGATATATTTTAGCACCCGGATTGTAGCGATTTAGGTGAAATGTTTATGAAAGCTACGTTTAACTCATAATTAATGAATGAGTACCAGGCACGCAATTGGGGGTGCGCAGTGAGTGGTTTAAACCAGCACCCATAAGTCCTTGGAATCATGTCGTGAAGTGAAATGACACCGAAGCATTTTATCGTATGTAGTGCCTAGAGATATGGCAGTTTTATGGGTACGGCTGTCGATTTGAAGGGATTAGGATAAAGATGAGGGGTTAGGGTCAGGGTTAGATTAGGGCAGGGTTTGAAATTGGGACTGCCGTACCTCTCTACATTGAAATACATTGGAAAACTGCTGTACCTGTAGCAACTGCCTTTATCTTACGGGTTGTCTTGTCTTTCTAGATTTTTTCACATGGTACGCGTGCTCTAAGGAACATGAACAACTTCTGTTTAATATTTATTGAGTAATCTGTCATCAAAGTGTTTATCGAAGTTTTTTTTAAATTCCACATTAATTCGGTCTCTGCCTCCAATGTCTTATTTTGAAAATTGTATGTTGCTCTGACGGTGGCCAGTTAGCCTCCTCAAGTGCAACATCACAACATATTCTTGCTTTTTATATACTGTTGCTGGTTTTAATGGAAAATGCTCCCTCGTACAGCCATGAGATTGCTGGGTAGAGAGTTTAAATGCTCACATTCATAGTCCCACACACGCTTGTGGTCCGCAGACACTGCCCGCTCACCCCCTCTGTCCATTTGGCCGCCACTACAAAACTGGAAGAAAAAAAAAATTGTGGAAAGTTGTGTTAATCATCCCCCTCTTGCCCTCATGTGTAAACACAAGCCAGTGGCTTCGGTTCTGAGGCGATTGAAACGAAACGCAATGTGGGAAAGATGTGAGTCTAGAACACTGCTTTAGATGAATAACTTTAATATTCACTCTGCTGTTTCGCTTCTCTCACTCAAGCATTATGTTAAAACCATGGTCCAAGAAAGTGATTTTGTGAGTGACCGTTCTATGGAATGGCCGTCCAACGGGATTCCTTGAGCCAGCTGCAGGCATGTATGCTTTTATTACCCTGTTTGATGGTTGGGAGTCAAGTCATCGCTTATGCCTGCACCAATCAAACTTGGACTGCGGTGGATCAAAATCCCACTATTTGGCTATGGCACTTGGCAACTGGTAATTGGAAAGTTGTGACAGTCACGCCTAAAATATTGTGAAATAGGCCGTAGGTTTTCAGCAACAAATCTGATTTTGTTTCAAATGAATTTAGTGGCCACATTGGTACAGTGAATAAAACGATAACATTAGTAATAAATTACTATGTGGCGTGAAATTTTCAGCCAGCCTGTTAGGCAAATGCCTCTTAATTTCTGCTTGTCCGACCAAATTTTGACTTGTCCCGGGCGCTCAGAACAGCGATTTCGCGAGCCCTGGTATAGGGTGTGTATTCTGTACCTGGGAGGCTTTTTATGATGTGTTATTGCTGTTCTTTAGAGGCTTGTGCTAGATTGTCGGGTTTGTGTTCTGTTCTTTGGAAGGGTATGCTTGCATGATGTTGCCTATACCTTTTTGGGCATTT
This sequence comes from Gymnothorax reevesii, assembly GCA_029721435.1. NCBI lineage: Eukaryota > Metazoa > Chordata > Actinopteri > Anguilliformes > Muraenidae > Gymnothorax > Gymnothorax reevesii. Next base: position 89,896,793 of record CM056575.1, read on the forward strand.
TGTGCTGGGTGGTGTGGTGTAGGTCATGTGTTCTTCACCATTTGTCCTAATGTACTGGAGTACAGGCGTTGGGCATTGTGAATACTGCGCAATCACAGGACTAAGATGTCCTAAGATTTCCTCTTGGTGTCAAGTAGCCCCTTCATACAAGTTGATATACTGACCTGAATTTTAAACTGTCTTAAAGTGTATGACACTTCTCTCTCTCTCTCTCTCTCTCTCTCTCTCTCTCTCTCTCTCTCTCTCTCTTTTCTTTAAATTTGGTTCTTTGATTTGTGTAAAAAACCATTCTGACATTAAAACACTTAGAAAATTTAATTGAGCCAGTTTTTGGCGTTCAAAAATACGCAGTTTTTTTTGGCATCCCCCATCCCACCCGAATCTGGAATGCCCAATTGGTGAACTATGCACAAAGCTTGCTCGTTTGCGACCCCCTTGCTGCCAATTCAGGAGAGTGAAGACAGTTTGCGGCTCTCCTCCGAAGCACGCGCCTGTCAGCCACTGCTTGTTTTACACTCATTGGTTGAATCTTCGCAAGTTCAGAACGAGGGTGGAGAATACCGGACATGAAAAGCCTTAGAATCTTCCTGGCGAGCACCCGTCTGGCCAACAGGAGGCGCTTGAGCAACGAACAAAGCCAATAATTTATTTCCCTTTCCCGGCAGCCCCTTCCCAATTTGAAGCCCTGTAGCGCAATGGCCAATTGTGCGCTACTATGAAAAAACTGCCGACCACTGCCGGTTGGTACGACCAGGGTTCGAATCCGCGACGTGATGGTTACTTCTGCACTGCAACGCAGTGCCTTAACCGAGTGAGCTATTCAGCAGCCTTTGGTCGCTTTCTTTTGACGTCGCATCCCGCCCTGAGTAAATCCACCCGGCGCCAAGAAAACCCCAAGCCCCACCCAGGAGTTTCTCGGGGCGGTTCAGAGTACCTACTCTGAGGCAGAGACTTTTTTAGCCCCTGTAAAAGTTCTGGAACACTGTCCTTCGGGGGTGGTTCTGGCGGAGGAGAAATGCAACAACGGCCCCGGCCCCGTAAAATTTTCCCGAAGTTCCTGGGATTGAAACGGGCCTATTGTGCTTTTTTGTATGACTTTAACCCTGAGCTCAGCTCTGTGAGGATATGTTGCATAAGTATAATGGCATGAGAGGGAGGGGAAATGGCCTTTTTTCATGTGAATCTTCAGTTTTCACTGAGTATGTGATTGCTTGGTACAAGATTTATGTGAAACACTACGGCAGTATACTGTAGATCACTATTATGGGCAGGAGTCCCGTATTCAGTTTTTGAGGCTTCTCTGGGTGCAAGGCAAAAAGGAAGTTTAAAATGGTGTTTAGGTTGCGTTGTTATGTTTTGGCATAAATGCAAAACCCATTTACAGAAAACTTGGGAAATAGTGTAAAATGTAAATGAAAACGGGCTGCAATGATTGGAAGATGATTTAAACTCTATTGAATTTTTAAAAAATGGTACAACGGCAACATATCTTGTATCAGAGCTCTAAAACTAAGTAAGATAGAGTTACAATTTAAATGGCTTTGTGTAGGTCTTCCCTAGTACTTCAAAAAACAAAATAGCCAATTTTGTTCATTTGATTTACTTTGGGTGAAAATGGCAAAAAACTGGTCAGTAACAGAGTTACCTGGCCCCAGTGTGTTAAATCATCTCTTCTTTTATCAGCTCCCTGTAAGTGTTTTGGAACCAAGGAGACCAATTACTGTTGTTTTGAAAGCAAAATGTTTTCTCATTTTTGGCTTACTGGCCCTATGAGCCGATAAGCTATTGTCCTGGTGTGGCGTCCGCCGTATGGAACTTTTTTTATCCCCCGCCGCGCGTTTAGCGCGAAGTGGGGAATATAGTATTCAGCTCCGTCCGTACGTCTGTCTGTACCTACGTACGTACGTCCATCCGTCCCGAACATCGTCAGCACGATATCTCAAGAAGGAGTCAACCTATTTTAATTCTTTGTGGTACCAACCTTCCTACTGGGAATGCGCAGACACCAGTCGGTTTTGGTGACCTAACCGTGGGGGGATATAGTCACTTTAGTGACAAACTCTTGTTTTATCTTTCTTCTGTCCTGATGAATTTTTGTCTAAATTTACCATAACATACTACCAGGCCATATTTCCAGATTATTTTTCTTCAAATTTCTGATTGAATCATTTTTTTCCGTTTTATGGGCCCTTGAAATTTTGGCCCCAATGTTAAAGATGGGACATTTTTTTTTCTAAATCAGGCAATCAACTTCCCTTGATACCATCAATGTACAGTGCGAGTACCATTTTGATTGAATTGATGGAAGTGGGTCTAGTGGGGGTGCTGTACTTTATGAATAAGCAAGATGGCCTGTGGAGGCCAAATGGTTGCAGATGGAGATGAAGTTTGTATTTTCGACATATGGGAAGTCATATATGACCTATACATTGGCTATGTTAAAGTTGAACTCAGATGACTTTGAAAGGTCAAACTTGAGGTCAAAGCAAAATGTTACAATTTTCAAAGGCTTCTAGGTTTGAAAGTATTGAACATTGGGAACATGTGATTTAAGCACTTATAGGGGCATATATGAAATTTCTCTTGGTGGCCTTGATCTTTGCCTGGGGTGACGTTTGAAGTAGGGCCTCCGCCAAGCAGCGTGATTGCGGGACTCCCGTAAAAACTGCCCTAGAACCCCCAAGAAAAGATAGTCAAAGTGGGCCGTTCATGCACGTTTTCAGTGAATTAAGCTGCTTTCACACTGGACGTGAAACAAATATAATCAATATAATCTGTCGTATGAAAAATTTGTTTCACGTCCAGTGTGTAAGCGGCTTTAAAGTAATTATACAAGTACTGCTTGACTCGCAGGTTCATTCACGCCCACAAAATCTGAACTGATTGCACATTAAGAGAGTAACTAGCCAATCACTAGGTACATTTTCTGCCTTGCCGTTGGCCGCTGATCTCCGGTGATCTCGAATCTTCCCTTTCGTTGCACAGCACCACAATCAGAGCAGTGGCTATACATCTTCATGGCCAACGTCGTCCCTAATTTCAGACATGGTAATCACAAGCCTGCCCAGCACTGTACATATTTTTGCCTTGGAGACTAGGTTTGCGCCATCTGCACCTGTCTTCTATTCATTAAAATGTTTATTCACCGGACTCGCTTTAATTCAAGTGAATAGTTTTTATCATGGGGGAGATGGCTTGTACGTTAATGATTTTTTGATGGGTGTACGATAACTGTGTCCAAAGTGTCGCTTTCCGTTCATGTCAGTTTCGTTTTTCATGTAGAGGTTCCATGCGGATATATGTCGTGACTGAAAATCGTGCTGCTTAGCGAAAGCACTGCTATTTTTTGAGTCTTTGCTGGTTTGTTGTTGACCAGAGAATCTAATCAACCACAGTCCTGTTCTAAAGCATACCGTTCTGTCGCGAAATATGCATTATCTGATTTAGGGCTGGGCGATATGTCGATATTATATCGATATCGTGATGCAAAGTTAAATATCGTCACAGATTTTGACTATCGTAATATCGTGATATGAAATAAGTGTTGGCTTTTCTGGTTTTAAAAGCTGAATTACAGTAATGGGTTGCATTTTTCTGCACTTGCAAGACTGTTGAAGCTGTTGCCTGCGCCTGTTTCATCGTTATGTCAACATTACTAATAAGTGGTTATAAAAAATATTATTGTGTAAGTATTTTGCAAAAGCACCAACATTTGTCCCGATAATATCGGCAAAATTTCGATATCGAGGTATTCGGTACCAGATATCGGGATATTAGATTTTGTCCATATCGCCCAGCCCTAATCTGATTATAGTCAATGGCAGTTGTAACTTGTATTTTTATTTTTCAAATTTTACACGGTCACTCAGTCACAGTGCAGTAATTACTTTTTTGAATAAATGTTTTATTTTTGTGAGAACTTTTGTCTAGTTTCAGTTCATCTCAATATCAAAAATGATCAGTTGTTATAGTCTCTTATGGTTGTGACAGGATAGCAAGGTTTCTCCTGGCCAATAATTAGGCAGGGGTGGACAAAATGGCAAAAACAACAGTTACTGAGTTATATTTTATTTAACAAAAAAACGAACAGAAAGTCACGATAAGTTGATTGACGAGCACAAACGAATAGGGAGAATAGGGAAACAGATTGCAATCTATTCGTTCATGCTCATCAATCGACTTATCCTGACTTTCAAGATGGAGACGACTGGAAACTACGTCAAGGTACTGTCTGCATAAACAGACTTTTTTAATAAACTATACGTGCATTTTCAAAGTTCTCAGTGCCTCGTTTTAAATGTCAGGGCCCTTGGAATTCTACTAATGAAGTGAGGAGCTACTTTGAGCCTTGTTAATGATGGAAAAAAAGAAAAAAAAGAGATTTCTTTGCATGGCAACAGTATGCCCAATTCACTACCATTGTAAGCCTGTTGGGAGCTTCAGCTTAAAAGCCATGTATTTCAAAATGTTGCATGCGTACGGAGGTGGGGTATTTGACAATAGTTAGTACTCATCATGTTTCAATACACCCCAAGTCAATTTCACACTGGAATTCTCCTTTAAGCCCTGTTAGAAAGAGGATTCAAGCTCAAGTTTGTTTGCAAGACAGACGATTCCGTAATACACTTCATTTTTATTCATGAACATGTCAATGTTTAATTTATTTAAGTGGATTTTGTTGGACATACCATGAAATGAAAATGTAAATTCGGTTTAAAACCAAGGCAGATGGACGTAGTTATTGTGCTCCAAGAATTGGCTGATAGGAGGCTGTGACGGTATTAAAATCTCAAAATCACAAAATTCAGACATGCAGTATCACCTTTGTGCTCCAAACCCTCGTTGTGGTGAAGCCCTGTGAGCTCTTATGGTGAAGCTTTATGAGCTCTTAATGATAAGTCCTGTGAGATGTTTTTGTGAATCCCCGTGAGATCTTGCTGTGAATCCCTGTGAGATCTCGCTGTGAAGCTCTGTCAGATCCTATTGTGAAGCCCTGGGAGGTTTTGTTGTGATGCCCTGTGAGATCAAACCGGACATGGTGAACTCCTTCATTTTTGTGCCACAGAAGGGACATTGAAGTGTTCTTTCAGTTGTGGCCTCTGTATGAAAGAGCTTCTCTTCTGAAAACTACAGTGTTAACCTCTGGGGGCCTGTGCTTGCGTTTTACAGCAATGGGTTGTATTAATATCCTTGAAAGACTGAATAAAAGCATGAAATTCTTTCCCCTCAGAACATGGTGAATTTGCCTGTCCGTGCATGAGACTGAATTCTTGCTGGAATACTAAGAATTTGGGCCGGGATGCTTATTTGAGTGTTAAGTTAATTATTTTTTAGTGTTTTAGTGTTTTGACTGCACTGGTGACCATTGTGGGCTGAAAATGCTAGTTTTGCATTTCTGATGTATTTGATCCAGGATAAGACTGGAATTGCTGCAAGTTTATTTTTGCAGCGTTGTGTGCGTGTGCACGCATGTGTGCGGATTCACATGGTAATTCGTGTCATTTGCGTGATTGTGACGGTCACCTTATTTTCTCTTAACCTAATGCCCTTGATTATTGTCGTGCTCATTGATTTCTATCCTGAGAGCATTGATTTAGTGTTTCTGTTCAGTTGCTCCCATGTGTGCCTCCCTGCTAGTGTTGTTGTGGGTAACCTTGTGGGTTCCTAAAGGTCCGTCATTTTTCTCCATCAAAGGACAAGTCTGGCCTTGTTCTTTTCATTACATTGAGCCATTGCATTGTATTACCATTCATCAAAGCCACACAGCCCATGGAAACTTCTGGATTCTGCAGTGGGTTTAAAACATCCCTTTTGTGCCTCGCTCTTCCTGTCTGTGGAGGAGGAGATTATGTTTCATCCCTGCCATCTCATCCCAGCAGGGGTGAAATTCCAGCCCTGTCCGTAATTACAGGACAGGCCGTTGCATTGGAGGAACCCCTGGCTGTGCAGCCCTTTGCAAAGGAGGTGCAGGAGCTGACGCCAGCCCCTCAGTCTGCAGGGGGTGTCACCCCTTCAGTGTCTCTGCAGCTTCATATTCAAGGTCCTCCAGCCCTCTGCTGCCCTTTTCATATCTGTGCAGATTCATATTCAGGGTCCTCCAGCCCTCTGCTGCCCCTTTCATATCTGTGCAGCTTCATATTCAGGGTCCTCCAGCGCTCGGTCATCCCTTTAATATCTGTGCAGATTCATATTCAGGATCCTCCAGCGCTCGGTCATCCCTTTAATATCTGTGCAGCTTCATATTCAGGATCCTTCAGCGCTCGGTCATCCCTTTACTATCTGTGCAGCTTCATATTCAGGATCCTTCAGCGCTCGGTCATCCCTTTAATATCTGTGCAGATTCATATTCAGGATCCTCCAGCGCTCGGTCATCCCTTTAATATCTGTGCAGATTCATATTCAAGATCCTCCAGCGCTCGGTCATCCCTTTAATATCTGTGCAGATTCATATTCAGGATCCTTCAGCGCTCGGTCATCCCTTTAATATCTGTGCAGATTCATATTTAGGATCCTCCAGCGCTTGGTCATCCCTTTAATATCTGTTCAGCTTCATATTCAGCGTCCTCTAATCCTGTCAACTCATTAATATCTGTGCAGCTTCATATTCAGGATCCTCCAGCGCTCGGTCATCCCTTTAATATCTGAGCAGATTCATATTCAGGATCCTCCAGCGCTCGGTCATCCCTTTAATATCTGTGCAGATTCATATTCAGGATCCTCCAGCACTCTGTCATCCCTTTAATATCTGCGTAGATTCATATTCAGGATCCTGCAGCGCTCAGTCATCCCTTTAATATCTGTTCAGCTTCATATTCAGGATCTTCCAGCCCTGTCATCGCTTTCATAATTGTGCAGCAACATAGAGGACTAGAGGATCCTGAATATCATCCATTTAATGTCTGAACAGCATCATGTTCAGGATCCTCCAGCGCTCCCTTTAATATCTGTGCTGCATCATATTCTGGGTCCTTCAGCTCTCTCATCCCTTTAATATCGTTGCAGTATCATATTTAGGATCCTTCAGCCCTGGGCTTGCTCTGAAGCTTTATCCGTTGTCTCCTGCCAATAGCTCTTGCCATAATGGTTGTGTCAAATTGCCGGTTGGACAAAAGGGAGAAGCTGACCCTGAGAATCAGATTTTCTTCCCTCCTTTGACTCAAATTTTACTGTTGCCCCATTGAATTGTGTCACTGTGCTAAGATTGCTACTCTGGGGTTTTTTTGGTACAACCAGCTAAATGTCCAAGATGAGGTTGGCTCTTGGATGAGCACTGAAACCACAGAGTTCCTCTGCACCTCCTTACAAAATGGAGATTGGGGAACGTATTGCATTTCTAGGAAATAATGTTTTAATGTTCAGTGGGTAGCACTGTTGCCTCACAGCAGGTAGGTTTGAATCTCGCCCGGGCCCGTTCTGTGTGGAGTTGGCATGTTCTCCCTGTGTTTGCATGTACTCCTTGTCTGTTGTCTGGGTACTCCATTTTCTTTACAGAGTCCAAAAGACATGCACATCAGGCAAATTTGAGACTAAATTGCCCGTAGGTGGGAGTTAATAATGTGTGAATGGTGTATGTGTGCCGGTTAGCTGCAGGCTCTGCCTGTGTCTTGCCCATGAACAGCTGGGGTAGGCTGCAGCGACCCCAGGGAGTAAGCAGTGGGTTAGAGAATGGATATACTGTATGTCCACTTTGTGCTTGGGCACTGTTATGCCTGGAAAAGATGTGATCTTAAATTTCCCAGGCTAATTTTTGCCCTTAATTATTTTAAAATGCTTTATATTTGTTGATGTACTGATGAGCATCAAACTCTGGATTGGTGTGTGTGTCATTCCATCTCATATCACCTGCTAGGTCCTAGGTCACCCTCTCAGACTCCCCTGAAAAAATCTACATTCTCCTACACCGAACCTGTGGAATAATCTGTGGTATTTGGTCTACATCTTAAATAGTTTTGAATATGTAGCCTTTTGAAATTGCAGTTAATTTGTTGTGTTTTGCCAAAGGAGTCTTTCTTCCATGTATGAATAACTCTTAATGTATGAAATGTACAGCTTTGAAATGTCTGTGAAACTGGGTGATTTGAGACGGAATGGCCCATATGCTGCCAGGTAGAAATACTTCTGCTGGTATCTTGTCTCATGTCATCCAGTTTGTTGCTAGCCTGAGGAATTTAGCGATTTCTTGCGAGTGTTTGCTCTAGCGCCCTGGCGACCTCTGGCTGCGAGTAGAGCATGCGGCCAAAACCATACTTGTAGACATCATTACCACAGAATGATGGGAACAGGGTATTCGTTTCAAACCGAACGGTGTTGATTGTAACCTCAGGAAAGCGCAGCAGCTGCTGGTCTGCACCAGGCTCCTATATAAACAGCCCATGGCTGGAGCTCGGTGAGAAGCGCTCGGTTAGCCAGACTTGAAGCACAGCCAGAGCAGGCCCCAGGGCAGCAGGTCTCTTCATTAGCCGTAAGCGACTAGGCCTTTTCAAAGCCCCGTCCCGCTTTTTTTTTCTTTTTTTTTCTTTCTCTCTCCTCTCTTTTAAGATGCTGCTTTGTGGAAAGTCGAGCTCTGCGCCAAGTGCCCTCTTCAGTCAGTGGAGCATCTAAAGCCCCAACCGAGTGCTCCTGTCTGATGCCTGCATGGAACAGGCTTTCCTTTCCCCTGCTGTGTTTCATTATATATATATAAGTGTATAAGTGCCGAGGCGGTTAGCTTTGAATGCCCCCCCCCCCCCCCCCTTGTGTATTTATTTATTAAGTTGTGAACGTTTATGCCAACCTGCTGTCAAATGCTGAGAAGCTGTTTCTAAGCATTAATTGTGATGTGTTTGGCCATGTTTGAGAAATGACATGCCACACTCCAACCTCAAGATTGGGCTTGTGTGTCTTGATGATGTATCTTGATCTTGCAGAAACTTTTGCTCCACGGCCTGATTCGCATTCCATCAGAGATTAGTGTTCAGGTGCTTGTTCGCTGTTCAGCTTGTGAAGCGAGGAGATTTTTATGAGTTCTCTCAGGCTCGCTCAAGTGAGCAGCTTGCCGATTGTGAATGAGCCCTTGGCTTCTTCTGGATGTTTGGGTTTTTCACTGCTTTTTCTGACAGTATCTTGGCCACGACTTTCACAATAAAACCTGGAGCTCCCTCATTATTGAGAGTTCAGAGTAAACGCTTCTCATTTCTGCTGCTGTTCCGCAGCTACGGCTGAGGCAGTTATTACCTTCTGGCATCGGCTCCCTTCGGCCTTCAGTTTTGGCTCGTCTCCTTTTATGTTTTTGTTTCAGGAGTCATCTTTGCTTCATTTACCATGTTGTAATGTTTTGGAGTGCGCTGGCGATTTTACATGTTGATCTTTTGCTCTTTATCCGTAAAGTGTGGTATTGCTTCCTTAACCAGTCGTTCAGACATGTTTATAACTATTGCACGAGCGTGCATCAATCCAACCAGGCCCGAGGTGCCGGGGTGCCCCCTTCTAAACCCTCCAAGAAGGCGCCCACCCCTGGCGGAGCCCAGTTTGTGGGCCTGGAACTCTACAAAAGACTGAAGGAATTTCTGAAGAACTACCTGACTAATCTTCTCAAGGTAAGACCCGTGCTCCTGGTTTACTCTTGTGCTGCGTTTCCACCAAACGTGAAACAAATCATTCGTGCGGCCAGGTTACCTTCAAAGTCACTGCAATGACTCAAATAGACGCGAGTTCACACCTTCTTGCGTGTTTTTGTGTCTTTGTATTAACTTTGGATATAATCTGGCCACACAAATGATTTGGTGGAAACTCGGCTTTACGTTTCGCTTGATCTTCTCAGATGATTTTGAGCTCCTCTTTTACGCTGCTTTTTATTAGTAAGGTTGTGATGCTGAGTGCTTTCTAGAATATGTAACGTATAATGTTTTAAATATGGGCCAATAGACAAGGAAACTACCATTTTTCCATGCCACCAATGCTTTGCAATGGCAAATGCATAATGCAAAAAGCTATTTTTCCAAAGATACAATTATTGAAATTCTGGCTTTTTATGGGTCCATTTCATGTCAAAACTAAGTAAGATAGAGTTGCAATTTACATGGCCTTGTGTGGGTCTACCCTAGTACTTCATTTTGGTCATCTGATTTATTTTGGGTGAAAACAGCAAAAAACTAATTTGTAATTCTGTTACCGACCAGTTTTTTTTTTTTGTTTTTTTTTGCAGTTTTCACCCAAAATAAATCAAATGAAGAAAACTGGCCATTTTGTTTTATGAAGTGACAGGGAAGACCTACACTAGGCCATTTCCTCCATCTTGCTTCGTTTTGGAGCTATGATACAAAATACACCGATTTTGTAACTCTGTTACTGCGTGACTTGGCCCAAATGCATTGCTGGTGCACAACTGTTTTGACATGAAATGGACCAATAAAAAGCCAAAATTTTAATCACCGTATCTTTGGAAAAATCGCCTTTTGTATTGTTATGTATTTGCCATTGCAAAGTATTAGTGGCACGGGAAAAAATGTTAGTTTCCTTGTGTAATGACTGAAACATGGCTAAAAGCATAAATCTTTCAGGCTGGTACCCAAAATTTGTGTCTATCTGTTTACTGCGAAACAATTTTTCATGACTCAAGAACATTGTATAGCATTTGAATGATTCCAAAGCAGACCAGCTTTAAGCTAAAATTTACTGGATTGTTCGCTGGAAGTCTTCAGTCATTTGCATCCCTCAATTTTTGTAGTAAGGATCGATTTTGTTCACATTTCTCTTCATATTGTGTCATTAAGTTTTTATGAGCTGTACAGTATGGCCTTGTTAAAAGTTGACAGGGAATAAGCTCATTGGCAGGCTTATAAACTCTTGTGTGTCAAATGTGTCACAAAAGAAAGGGTTTGCCGGCATGAAGGAACGTCCTGTTCTTTTGCCCGAGGTTCTCGAGTACAAAATGCATCTTTAATCCTGGAGCCCCAGACAAATCATCTTCTGTCCGCTGTGTAACACGGTGGTCACAGTTCATTATGCCCCTCCACCCCTCCTGTTGTGTATCAAACTCGCCATGTTAGCACTCCGCTGTTTCACCCAGTTTTGCTGCATAGCACACCGACTCAGCATTTGAAAATGAAAATCCTTCGTGACTTTATGAGATGGTCATTAATTAGGTATTCTGTCTGATATTGGGCTCACAGACACTTGGGTCTCCCAATGCTGTTAGCCATTCCTCACATCCACAGCCAGTCCTATTTCATGGGTGTCCAGTCATACCTGAGATTCCCTGAAATGCTATATGCCTAGCCGATTGTACAGACATATAATATGAGTAATAATAATGCATCAATTTTATATAGCGCTTTTCTGGACACTCAAAGACACTTTACAATGGAGGCATTATTCATTCAAACATTCACGCTCTGATGGTGGTAAACTACGTTTTTGTAGCTACAGCTGCCCTGGGGCAGACTGACGGAAACTCCACACACAAAGGCCCCAGGCCGGATTCGAATCCACAACCTTCTTGCTTTGAGGCAGTAGTGCTAACCACTATGCAGGGGTACTTTGCAATCTATTTTTCAGTCTTTTCAGTTGTCACTATTTTTACTGCTCAATAGTGGATTTTTTTTAATTCAGAAGGATAGGAAAAAACATGATCGGTGCCCATTTATTCTTCAGATTGAGTAAATACATGGTCATGGTCTCATAAATTTGAGTGTTATATTAACTGTATGAATTCCAGGTAACCAGAGCATGGTGTCAGACACCTAGGATTATTTGCATATCCTGTGGGATTTATGATTTGTCCACTCCTGCAGTTCACCAGGTTGAACTATGCCCAGTTATGAAGACTTTTTGCTGACTTTTGCCTTTTTTTTTTTAATCCCCCGCCACGAACAGGTGTTGGGGATATAGTATTGAGTTTTGTCCGTCCTTTCATCTTCCGTCCGTCATACTTTTAACGGAGACAAGTTACCTTGAAAACTGAGTCATTGGGGTCAAGTTTTGTATGTTTAGTCAGCTAGTAGTGATCTACGTTGAGTTTGAAAATGGATGTCGATGCCTATTTATTCATGGAGTTACGGCCCTTGACAGTTGTTGAGGATGGTGATGATGCTTTAGTCTTGTGGTTAATGTTTGTTTCGCTGCCTGTGCGCTGCCCGTGAAAACGTTGCCTCCGTGTACTGGTGTCTCCACAGGACGGGGAAGACTTGATGGACGAGAGTGTGTTAAAGTTTTATACACAACAGTGGGAGGACTACAGATTTTCCAGCAAAGTGTTAAACGGTATTTGTGCCTACCTCAACCGACACTGGGTTCGACGTGAGTGCGACGAGGGCCGGAAAGGAATCTATGAAATCTACTCAGTAAGAGAAGACTCCGGTTATTCGTTCTCTTGTCTACCTTAAGAAAGGAGTGAAAAATGACTATTTTCCATTCATTCTTGTTTTCAGCTCGCATTGGTTACATGGAGGGAATGTCTGTTCAGACCTTTGAATAAGCAGGTGAGTGTCCATTCCTGACTGCTGAAGATGAAGTGCTGTTGCATTATTATTTTTTTTTCCTCAGCACTTGTAATTCTGGCTCATGTTTTAGGGAGCAGAGGCCACATGGATTATGGCTGGTTACTCGGCCATCAGAGCGGAGCTTTGCCATCAGTGTGCTACCTTCACTGTGCAATTTATTCCTTAGTCAGGACACAGATGACGAAGTGACTCCTTTCCCCTCTGTGCCCCAGGTGACAAACGCAGTGTTGAAGCTGATCGAAAAGGAGCGTAACGGGGAGACCATCAACACCAGGCTAATCAGCGGCGTGGTGCAGTCCTATGGTGAGACCAACCATACGGTCTCTTATCATCGGGAAATGCTCACTCTACCTGAATCCTGGTAGCACTTGGACTTCTTGTGTCTAAAACTGTGCTTGCTGTAGCCAAATCTGGATACATGGACGCCACCTAAATTTGGGAGTCGGTAGCCACACCTGAATATGGGAAGTGCTGGATGCACAAGTCTGGAACGTACCAATTACACCTAAATTTGCATGCAGGGTTATAAATGTCTCATGGGGAACAGCTGTGCCTGAGTCTGTACATTCACTGACCTGAAATGGGTCAGCCTCTGTAAGTGTGAGACTCACCCCAAGTGTGACCATTTGTCTCTCTCCCACTTGTTCTTACAGTTGAGTTGGGCTTGAATGAAGATGATGCCTTTGCCAAGGGACCCACATTATCTGTTTACAAAGAGTACTTTGAGACTCAGTTTTTGGCTGACACGGAGCGTTTCTACACAAGGGAAAGCACAGAGTTCCTGCAGCAAAACCCTGTTACTGAATACATGAAAAAGGTAGGTGATTAATGAGGCCCTTTGAGCTGAATTGGATGGGATGCTCTGATGCTATAGGAGAAGCTAGAGATGGGGCTTCTCACCAGTCTTGTCTCCATTGTAAATGAGTCATTCGGCTTGTGAGGGGGAAAAAATGTTACTCTGATACTCAGTTAACTAATAATGACCTGTCAGTATTCCTGAAAGCTTGACAACGATTGCTTGACGAGGTGAGCCGAGTAATTGGGGAAGTTGGCATCGGAACGACATGCAATGTTCCTCTTGACTGTGGTGCACGGTTTTGTGTTCACATGCGCGTGTGCGTTGTGTAGGCAGAGGCGCGGCTCCTGGAGGAACAGCGACGAGTGCAGGTGTACCTGCACGAGAGCACGCAGGACGAGCTAGCCCGCAAGTGTGAGCAGGTCCTCATTGAAAAGCACTTGGAGATCTTCCACACGGAGTTCCAGAACCTGCTGGACGCTGACAAGAACGAAGGTGGGAGAAGTCTTTTTAATTACATCACCCACCTGTCACAGTCAAAAACCTTAATGATCAGGAACTGTTGCCGTGTTAATCAGCTGCCTTGCGGCATGTTGGTGGAATAACGCAAGCTGAGAATTTTTTCAGACTGGTTTTCTAGTTTGGCTTTGATTTGACGGACTGTAGTGAATGTGATTGTGTCTGTTTGGGTCGTCTCACTGCTTCCTCTCTCCACTTTGCAGACCTGGGCCGGATGTACAATCTGGTTTCCCGCATCACAGATGGTCTGGGAGAGCTGAAGAAGCTTCTGGAGACTCACATTCACAACCAGGGACTGGCTGCTATTGAGAAGTGTGGGGAAGCTGCACTCAATGTAAGCGCCATATCGAGAGCAAGCAGAAGATCACATCCATAGATGTATAAAAAAAACTAGATGACGCATCGCCTATTTGCCAAAGGCAAGTTGATACGTCAGCAGTTGCTGGGATGGTGGCCATATTGGTGAGGTCAAAACGTGAACAAACAAAGCGGACAACGTGGAAATAGATCTACACCTTATGTGTTCAGCCTGTTTATGGATCGTTATCTGAACATACCCTGGCCTATATATTTTAATTGGATAATGGCGTGGTGCATTCTGTAATAAATTATAAGAATGTATTTTTAAAATATATTGCTGGATTGAGTTCCGCGTAATAGGCTATCAATTTTTCCAGGAATCCTCTTTCTGTAGTAGGTATGCTTAATTGGCTTAGATGCAGGGACTAGGCTAGGTGAATAAGCCTTTGTATTGACTTTGAATGTAATCTGTCATGTTTTGCGTCCGGTGTGAAAGCAGCTTTATCTGGCAACCTTTTTATTTGGCGCATTTTATTGCCAGCTAGTGAGCTAAATGCTCGTGGTGCAACTGCAGCCAAATTAGTTTGCATAATAATTGCTATAGCCTCTATACACATTTTAAAATGACTAAATTTAAATACATGAAATATGATGTTGGCTAGCCAGTAAAAGAGCCCTTATGCCAACTTGGCTAGCTATATTTAATATGTATATGTGAGCTAGGTGCCTAAATGGCGAAGTTATAACTATTCACTATTATCCATGGATTTCTATGAGCAAGTCCAAAAATAATACAACTGAGCATGTGTACCGGAGGTCTCGGCCAAATAGCGGTATAAATGTGAGTACTGTTCACGGCAAAATGCACTGCCTTTTTTTAAAACAATTTTTCAGTCGAAGTTGCACAGCCATAGTATCAATGTTTTATTGTTCTTTATTTGGAGACTGCTAAATACTATGTTTAAGTAGATTCTAGATTTTTCCTTTTGAGTTTTTAGCTGCGACCAAGCAGCTCTATGAACGCGTCGGTCTGTCCGTCCGTCCGTCCGTCCGTGACACCTTTTTGACCATGTTCCTGTCATCGTATCATCATGAAATTTTCAGGAGTTATTGACCTTCACCAAAGTGATGTCTATGCACAAGGTCGAGGTCAAAGGTCAAGTTCACAGAGGTCACAACCTTGTTTGCAGGTTTTTGCGCTGTAACTCCAGTTAGAATTCATGGATCGCTATGAAATTTTGGAAATAGTTTCTAGGCATGTGGTGAGGAGGTGTTTTATATTGTTTTTCAAGGTGGTCCGTCAAATCCCAAGGTCACAAAGGCAAAAAAAGTGTCACTTTTGCCCGATTTGACGGTTTTCGCACCGTAACTCAAGTTTAATTCAATGACTGGCTATGAAATCTTACAACAAGCTTCTTGGTATAGAGGAGGGGTTCCTTATTGATTTTCAAGGTCATCTGTCGAATCCCAAGGTCACACCGGTCAAAAAAGTGTCGATTTTGCCCTGATTTCACAGTTCTCGCACCGTAACTCCACTTCAACTTGATGGATGGCAATTACATCTTAGAACAAGCTTCTTGGTACAGAGGAAGGGTCCCCGATTGATTTTCAAGGCCAATTTCAAGATCGCACTTGTACAAGAAACCACCAGTCATGGACACTAGGCCACGTGACGGATGCTAGGCGAGGTCGCAGCTATTAGATCCTTCTGATCTACTTGTTATTCTGTACAGAATGAAAGGAAATGGCAACAACTGAAACGGCGTTTTATACAAGCACTAATAAAACAAGTATAAGTATGAAGGGTGTTCCAAGAGCATGGTTTGGTTAAAAAAAAAAAAAAAAAATTGGCCTAGTCCAGACAAGTTTCAAAGTAACCTTTTTTCCGCATGTATCATGTGTTGAACATTTATTTATAGTCATGTTATAATTAATGCATATTTGTGCACAATATGAAATAAACATCAAATATACTGGATTTTTTATGACAGATTTTCGCTCAAATCGGACAGTCCCATCACAATGCATTTTCATTAAAAAGCACTTGTGTATACCGGACAAGCTGGTTTGCACCATGCACATACGCATTTGCAACAGAGCAACGAAATCAAGTTTGGCTTTCCAACACTGTTATAAACTGACATAATTCAACAGTTAAATTAACGCATCGTCTCCTTGTTATTTTAACTATGTGGAGTCCTGAGCGCATTTAACCGTGGGTTACACTTAATATGGACGGAACTCTATTGTAAACTTATTGTTAAATTACGGTTAAAATTATTGGCAAAAAGGTGTAAGTTTATAACAGTGCATTCGTGGAAACTGTAACTGGCGCAGTTTCATTTACATACTTAGGTTTTTAGTTGTGTCCATTGATCCCAGTTTGGCTACTGCATGTTGCTCCATCATATCATCCTGGGACGTATT
Organism: Gymnothorax reevesii; assembly: GCA_029721435.1. Lineage (NCBI taxonomy): Eukaryota > Metazoa > Chordata > Actinopteri > Anguilliformes > Muraenidae > Gymnothorax > Gymnothorax reevesii. The sequence continues at coordinate 89,913,314 of CM056575.1, forward strand.
ATGAAATCATGATGTCTGTCTGTCTGTCTGTCCGTTGCTTGTGTTCACAATAACTCCGCCAATTCTCGATCGATTTCATCCAAATTTACACAGCATGACAACATCAGGCGGAACTTTCATGAGTTCAGAAATCAGCCTTATTGGATCACCTTTTTTCTCAAAATCAACCCTTTTCTGCCCCGAAATTGACAAAAAGAGTACACAAAGTAAGGCGACGGAATGAAGAAATTTGGAAGAGAGAAGCTAAAAAGCATGCTGAGGCAAACAAACAAAGGACACAAAGGGAAACATGCTGAGGCAAACGAACTAATGAGACAAAGTGAAGATGTACCTTCCCATCAAACTGTTGCGTGACGGGCGTATATTGCTGTCTCTGACTGCTCTTGTTTGCCATGGCAACAGTATTGGCCAAATAATTAGCACATTAATGGCAAAACATTGAGAGTTGCTTGTTGACTCAGTACAGGCTGCAATTTCGGGCAGATTACTTTGATATTTGGTATGGGCATGTGATATACTTCGCTTATAACACCCATCGATTTTGATTGCCATGGCGCCAGTATTGGCGAAATAATGCGTAAAAAAGCGAAGAAGCAGGCTTTCAGGGGCTCTACACTGTGGACCAACGTATTTCAGCAAGAGTACCAAAACCCGATTTTGCGTGCATTACAAAAGCATGGCGGCGTAAGAAGAGTGCTGTACTGACCGGCCTGCAATCTCAAGTTTTTCCCACTAGAGAGAGACTGCTGCATTTTCGTAGTGTTGCACACTTTAAGGTGTTTGCTCGAAGAATGGGACAAAATTGCATCTGAAACACTTAAAGGGGCATTATCGACCCACACAATTTGCCGCTTAAATCATTCCCAGATAAAAATACATTTAACTTCTAACCTTTTCTAGGTGATTCAACCCCCATGAAATTCAAATATTGAACAAAGGGTGTGAGCAAACGAGCTATTCTCCCTTGAATGGGGCGCACCATTTTATTAGAGTAATCTCTTTCTCGGCCCTTAGCTATGACCTTAGGCCGGTTATTCTGATTATATGCTACATACAGCGCACTCGGGACAATTGCCTTCTTTCCACTGCAATTTTTGTGAAATGAGCTTGCTTGCCAGCGTGCATTGAGTACCTTTCCACAACCACTATGTAACGTCAGCTTGTTAGCTCGCTGGCTAGTCAGTGTTGTCTGTGAATTTAAAAACCATGGCAAGTTCAACCGTGAATGTCTGTGACTCATTATGGTGTATCACAGTGATGTAGCTGAGTGCAAACATAAAGCTCACAACAAACACAAAATTTACTCAACTAGTTTCATAACTTTCATATGACACGCTTACGTGCAAGATCCTCTATGTCATGTATATCCCCGGTGTAGGCTGCTGTACCGCACAGTGAGTTTGTGTCATTTGTCATGTATGTTTGTATGTCAGTCATGCAGACAGTCAAGGTTTAGGTGCAGGAAATCTCACTTACCCGCTTTCTTTCGAGGCAGGCGATTCGTATTTATAGCTGGATATCACATAAAAGATCTGTAATGTTCAAGTAATATTATCACGATGCATAATGCACGAATGCAATACAATGATAAAAATGACAGCCAAAACAAAGGCAGAGAGCCAGGACGATGTCACCATTTACAGTGCCCCTAGCGCCATTTCCTCAAAAATACTGTGTGCTAGAGGTGTCATGGTGAGTTCCATAAACTTATCAAAAACATCGAAAGGATGACCCCACTTAAAAAAATTTCCTAAACATGATTGATTTTGTATATTTATGCAGCCATTGAGTGTGACTTGCTGTACCATGATAATATCCCTTTAATCACTTGGCATCTTCAGTCCCTAAATGTTTATTCAGTGCTGTGAAAAGGAATGGCAACATTGCAAAGATGGAAATACTTTACTGTTCCAACTTTTTAAAGTATGTTGCAGGAATTAAAATTGGCACATTAATTAAAAATAATTAACAAAATTCAGTTAGTTAAACATTAAACGCTGTACTGTAGCGTTTTCTAAGTAACATGGTTCACAGGAAATTTACCAATCTGTGCGGTCAGGTCTAAATTAAATTAAATGCTGTCCAAACCTTTTCTGATTTTTGGGCTGTAAATATCCTGACCCTATTGCGTAGGATTTGTCTGTGTATGATGGTGTGCCTTCATGTATGTATGAAGGGGAAATGTACAGTTGCTTAGCCAAGTAAAGGCCATGAGTGCTTATAGCCATTTCGCCAATTCCTCAGGCCGTCCTGGGCTGTAGCTTTGCCTCAGTCCTCTGACTGTGGCAAATGGAGATGCCCTGCCATGGCAAGAATTACTGGGTTGCTTGGCAACAAGATTTTCTTCAGGCACAAATCTTAGTCAGGCTTGGCAGTTTGCTGTTTTGTTAACTATCACATGTCTGGCTGCGACCAGAATGGTAAATTCTTGATGGTCTTTGCACATTTAATCTAAAAATGGCTGAAGTAATGGGATTTAATTTCATTCCATATTAGGAAAAAATGCTGCATATCATGCTCTGTGGGGCTTTGTTTGGATGACCTCTTGAGTAGTACCATAGCATTTTTGTATTCATTTTATTGTTTACACATACAAGCAGATTTTTGCAATTTTACTCATTAAGTCCATTGTGCTGGTTTACTATTTTAATGGTAGTGCTCCATAGATTCTATTCATTGCAGCATATTTAATGGCAGTTAAATCACTCATAATCATTAGTCTTCTATCAGTACACTGACCTGAATGCTGGTCAGGAGTATTGAAGAGCGATTATATCGGATCACAAATGCTGGGCCTTGCATGAATTTTAATGGGCTAATGTAGTAAACGGTTGTGGTGATTCAGTATTGGAGGATACAATTCAAACTTGCTTGATACAAAAGTAATGTAGTCCTATGAAATTTGCTTGCTAAATCTGAACCCTTTTTTAAAAAGTTTTCAGGCTTGTATGTTATATTGCTATACTCACTGATTGTGTTTTTGAAGTTCTGCTGTAGAATGAGCGCTGTAAAGTCCTAAACCGTCTGGTTTTGATTTTTCAGGTAGAGGAGGTGTAAATAATGCACTGAAAATGACTTTGATGGTGACTGCAAGGCTTGAAATTAACTGCGTCCTGACTTTCCTGGGCTTTGGGGAAAAAATTGATATGGGACACTCATAGTTGTCGTTTGGGACTGTTTTTGGGCGATGTGACAGATGGATGGATGAAACACATATTTACGTAAATTTGAGATGCGATGTGTACCTGCGATGGCTCACAATCAGGAGCAGGCCATCCCAACAGGGGTGGGTGGGTTTACCAACATTATTTGGAAGGCTGCTTTAAGATAAAAAGAATTGTAGTACTTGTTTTGTTTAAACTGCAAACCAAAAATATACTCGCAACTGTACATTATACCAATCAAAATACCAGTAACAACTGAGAGCAAGTTGTGTTAAAAAAATGTATATTTTTTTCCATCGTCTGGTGATTATTATAGCTTATGCTACTCATGCAGTTTTTTTATTTTCTCTCTTTTCTGGAAAATGGCTGTCATGATGGTGTGCAACTTACCACCTCTATTTTTGACAACTGGCCATTTCTGTCTTCTCTTACTTGAAAATGTATAGCATTGTCACTAGACAGTTGACATTTATCATATTTATGGAAGGTTTCTCAAGACTATCTTTAGTCATTTAGTAAAAACAAAATGGCAGCGCTCACTTTATTGCATGGTAAGTGGCCCAGCCTACTGCCCTCTAAGAAGAGTGAGAATAATGCATATCGTTGACTGATTAAAACCAAGGGCATCCTCTGAGGCATTGTTGAGGCATTGTTGAAAAACGCTCTTAAAACCTGAGGGTTTTCTGAAAAACTTGGCACAATTAAGTTGACCAAAACCTTTTTTCTGCCTCTGTACATTTACTGGCTGTTGTTGCAACTTAGTGGCATGTACATTCATATCCTATCATTTTTAGATTACTAAATATAAATGAATACCCATGAAATTTGATATAGCTTCTGAAATATGCATAATTATTTTGCAGAATGTACCACTCAGTGACAAAGAGCAGTTTTATGCTGGAGGACTGAACACCACTGCACTTGGACACAATTCCTCCATTATTTATTTATTTTTTCCCCCTCAATCTACTGCAGTAATTTTGATTAAACATTAAATATGCATACAATACATAAAGCTTTATAGCATCAGCACATTAAATTTTCCATAAAGGAAGATATTATCACATATTGGAATTTAGACCTTCTTAGAATATTTACTGTGGCATCAGGCTCGTTTGTGCCTAGGGTTTTTGTTTGCTAGATCGCCCAAGCCTGAATTGATGTGTGCAGTCTATTTCCAGGTCTTTGATTTCCCGCGCTAGGTGATAAAGGCTTGCATTCTCGCCTGTATGAGATGTCTGAAACTTGCAGAAGGCCTTAAATATGACTAACATGGTTGCCTCCATCGGGTATTGAAACTAATAAAACGCCCAAAATTTTTGTTTGTATGACCAAAATGGGTAAGCAGGGTTGTCTGAATCTAATTTGGGTTGTCTAGACAACCGTAATAGCACTTATTATAAACACTTTATACATTGAACCCCTACCCCCCCTACAAAAAAAAGAAAAAATTATCTTGGGGATGGGGGGTATGGGTGGTGAATGTATTCTTTTGGACTGTTGCAAACAGGTTTTGGGACAAATGTGGTACAACATTAGTTTTGAGTCTTGCTGCAAATAGTTTCCCCCACCTTTGAATAAACAGCATGCCTCTTGGCGTAAGCATTAATTTTGATCTCAGTTTTGAATTACACATGGAGTTCATTTAAGCACTACCGATAACTAAAAACTGTGACTGAACCACTGTCCACGTACACCAAGGAGCTTTAATATTTAGATCAGCGATATATCACATGTTAAGAATTTAGAGATTGTGAACTGGAGTAAACCTGTGCTTTTCTAGGTTTACTCTTGGTTGGCTGTAGCAGAGTTAAGAATCATCTGTTTTGTCCAAAAGCAGTGGCCAAGCGTTTGAAGTGGTGCTGTAATTGCATGTATGGTAGTAATTAGCATGTCTCCCTGCATAATGTCATGAGAGGGAGGTGGTTTAGCACCCCTTCCTGTGCCGCCTTCGATCCACATCCTGGGAGGCTTTGTTGCAGGGCCCTCTGTGGGTAGTACATGGACCACACTACCAGTGTCCACTTGCTAAGGCTAACTGGGCTGCTCCAACATGGTTGCATACCAGGGTATCTGGCCCAGGGCTGTGGGCCAGATGGGAGCAGTGGGCATCACCAGCCACTCCACTGAATTGGGGCCAGATCAAATCAAGTTCAAACTAAATCTGTTTTGTGTAGCACATTTTCCAAAGAATGGTCAGAGCACACTTCAGAGATCCCTGGCCTATGCCACCTGCAAAATCACACCTAGGGCAAATGGGGCTAGTAACAACTCCCAAAATCGGATCTGTTCAGGCAGCTATAGTGATCTTTGTGGTATTCAAGTCCAACAGTCCTTCTGGGGAAAAACACAGGCCTCTTTTCAGCAAGTCTTTGCTCAGAATGAAACATTGAGTTGTGTTTTTGGGAGCCAGGAAAGTAGCCTTCATTGTGGTCATTTGTAAAGGAGTTGTAGCCGAAATGAGCATGAAGAAAGCAGTGTTCCGGCCACGTTGAGCAGAGACCGCAGGAAAGTAAATGAGTGTGTTGCTGGCAGCCTGAAATTTGGCTGTCCTTGGCTTTGTGGCTGCGGGGGTTTGCCTCACTGTTCTGGAGCTTCCAGCCTCTGACTGCTCCCCTGCCCAACTACAGGACTGAATCTCATAAACATCCCTGTCTGACCCGCATCGCCACCTGGGCTGCAACCTGTCTGAGCCATCGCCTGTCCTGACCTGCACATCATGGAAGTAGAATATATACACACTCCATGTGAATAGTGCCTCTCTGTTTTCCTGCAGGACCCCAAAATGTACGTTCAGACCATCCTGGACGTGCACAAGAAGTACAATGCACTAGTTATGTCGGCGTTCAACAACGATGCTGGTTTCGTGGCTGCGCTAGATAAGGTATGTTAACCTGACTTCTGCTGCGAAGCGCCCATGTTTGCTTGCTATGGTTTAGCACCGTGTGTCAGGCATGGGCTGACTGCCTTGCACCCCCCTCTCTGCTTTGTCACCACAGGCTTGTGGCCGTTTCATCAATAACAATGCGGTGACCAGAATGGCTCAGTCTTCCAGCAAGTCACCAGAGCTGCTGGCCAGATACTGTGACTCTCTGCTGAAGAAAAGGTGAGTGTCTCGCGGGCTGGAGCAGTGCAGCCCTCCCGACACAATCCTCAGTGGGTGCATGTGTGAGAGGCCTGACGCCCCTGCTTGTGCGCTCAGACATAATTAATCATGGCAAACACTCAGAGCCTGTCCCTCCTCTTTAAGGTGTTTCAAGCAGCTGTGCTGCCCTCACCAAAATGGAGCCAAGTGATTGTTGCCCCCCTGTTAAATGTCCTTAGGAGAGTTACTGTGTGAAAATCCTTGACCCTCTGTTAGAGCAGAATGTTTTGGTGGCTACTGGCAATAAAAGTATGTTCTTCATTTGTGGGAAAGGGTATTTGTCTCTGAAATTTGTATGTCATGCATGTATTTATTAAAAAAAATAAAAGATTTTGACAAGTCTGAAATCAGTGGCATGTTTGGTCTTTTGCGCAATGAGAACTTGTTTATGAGATGTGTTGTTTTTACAGCTCCAAGAACCCGGAGGAAGCGGAGTTGGAGGACACCCTCAACCAAGTGGTGAGTTAAGCTGTCTGAGACGCTGGGGTAGATGTTGTCAGGCACAGCCCTTGAAGCAGTCTTTCATTAAAGACTGAACGTAATCCTTTTAGGTGTAAGATCACAAATATGTGATTGGAATGCCCTTACCTTAACGTTATATCGCTGATGTAAAGTTCACTGGTGGTAGGTACATGCACCAGAGTTTTAGAATGCTGAATTGCAATATCAGCAAAATCTTCCGAAGAGCTGACTACATTGGGCGAGTTCAAGGCTCGCTGTTCTCCTAAATCCCCTGCACCCTCTCCATGGTCAGATGGTAGTCTTCAAGTACATTGAAGACAAGGACGTGTTCCAGAAGTTCTATGCCAAGATGCTGGCCAAGCGGCTGGTCCATCAGAACAGTGCAAGCGATGACGCAGAGGCCAGCATGATCTCCAAACTGAAGGTGAGGCCTCAGTGAGGATGAGTGGTGTACTGTATGGAGTAATGAAAAGCACCATGCGTTTTTTGTGGGGGGAAAAACAGCTGCGTTTGCATTAGATTAAAAGCTCACTTAATGCTTCCACTGTCCTCAAAAGTCCACATTTAACTTTTGCTGGGCATTGGTCTGGCTAAAGCCGAACGCCAACTGGCCATAAAGCATCGCGTCAAACTCCGAATGTTGCCTTGGCGCTTTTAAACGCCCACTGAAAGCGTCAGTGGCATCAACGCTGACAGCTGTCAACACGACCGAGAAGCTATGAGTGTCAATCTCAAAATGATAAACAAGAAAAAAATTAATTTTTTTTTTGGGGGGGGGGGTAAAAAAACCTACCAATCAAGCTTATTTTAAGTGATGACAAAGTGCAGCGGTTGGGTTACTATGCACTATCCATTATATACAGACATCATTTTCCTCCTAAATTTAGCCGTCTTGTAAATTATAATTCACTTCACCCTGCAGCGAATTAGCTAGCGAGCTAACTTAGCAGTGTTGAGTTCTTACCAGTGTACCCTGAGTTAGGTTCTGTCTAACTGTAGATCATTTGATAACTTTAATGCGCACAAAATAACGGATTCCTCTCAAAACTGCGACTCGGTTAAAAAGCAGGTATATCGGTTTCGACAACTGCATGTGAGGTTGCCGCTAAATGTGTGCCACCAACCATGACAAGGTGAAATGGTTAAATAACCTAAAAGACAAATGCGTTTCTTTTGAGTTGACGCCTCAGAATTTGAGCAGTGGCGAATAGTAAAAATTGAGCAGTAGCGAAAAGTAAAAATCCGACGTGCGTCCAGTGGGCGTTGGGCTTTAGCTTTACTGCGGGTTTTAAAGTTTGTTATCCTTGCACAGAGATATTGGGTGCCTGTGGATCTGAGGTCATTTCTGCTGCCACAGAGATTTTCCCTGTAATTGTGAGCCAACAATCCCCCCCCCCATTTCAAATTTGTTGCTAAGCTTGCTGATTTTGGGAAGAATTCCGGGGGGGGGGAAATGGTGTAGCTATTCAAAGAATATCAATTAATACTTCCATTAGTGGATGAGAGACCCCATTCTCATAATTTCCCAACAAATCACAAATGTTCATTTATTTCTTTCAAACATATTTTGAGCATTGTTCACCATTAGGGTAAACCTAGCATTTTTATTGCAGTCATGCTCAGCAGTAAGATGTTATGCACATTAACTTTTAGTGACAGGTATTTAATATGGAGAATAAAACTGTTGCTAGGGGAAAACCTGTATTGTTTTAGTCAATAGGACCTATGTATTAGACTGAGTTTTATGATATTGAGTCATTATGGATAACTAGTTTGTTTTATATTTTCCTTGGGCAAAATCTGTTTCAGTAGCTGTGTCCAATAGCTTTCCTTTATGGGATTTTTAATGACATTATGATTATTAAATTGATATTATGCTCATGAAGTGAAGTTCCTGACATGCATGGGATACACCAGTTGTTGCGGGAGACTGATTTTACTAGTTTTATTAGTAATTAAGCATACGTATCCAACCTGACTGTTCTGTGCTTGAAATAACTTTGCTGACACAGTAAATCTTGTGTATGCATTTTAAGCAGGCTGGCACATGGGTCTGTGGCAGGAGCCATTTGTCTTATCTCATCAGGACCTCAGATGTGCAGCATCTCTGCTACTCTGCTTTTTTCGCAGAGCTAAGGCCAGTCCTTCCACATCACCCCCTCTGTCATGCAGAGTAACTATACATTGTTGTTTGATGGCCTAAGGGGGAGGCATCAGATGGTTACTGTGTTGTTGTCTGCTGAAACCCATCTCCTGCTGAAGATGACTCACTGGCTGTAACTTCACTAACACCACTAATATTGGAGACATGACCTGAGCCCAAACGATTTGTTGATTATGTAATTGCGGACATTCTTCTCAATCTTACTGTGGCTGTCACAGGACACTGAAATTCAGCGTTAGCCATGTAGCACGGCAAGTTGACTTTGACATGTAATGCCATAACGGCACGCTGGCTCGAGCGCCTCCATCTTCTCAGAGCTTTAGGTGACTCCTCTCCTCTCCTGTCTCCCTGCAGCAAGCGTGTGGGTTTGAGTACACATCCAAACTACAGCGCATGTTCCAGGACATTGGAGTCAGCAAAGACCTTAATGAGCAATTCAAGAAGCACCTCTCCAACTCTGAGCCACTGGACTGTAAGTTTGCCGTTAGGCTGAGGGTGTCTGATTTTGTCATAATGGAAATTTTCCATCGGTTACCTGAGTCGTCCATCATAAAGTGAAATTGAGGAGCCCAAATGTACTGATGAGTTTTTTGGGTGTAATAAAATTAACTGGTTTCTTTATCTCCAAGGAGGAGATGTCTTTTCTAATGCGACACTGGTTGTGTGACTGTGAGCACGCATGTAATTCTAGTCATCAAGTATCTTGTACAACAGGTCTGGCTTGGTTGCAAATGATGTACTGTGAAAAGTCTTAGATTACATAAGAATCATAGATTTGTGGCTCTCAAATAAATATTGTCAACAGTCCTGCTGTCATCATGTACTAATGAAGAGCAGCATCGTGGCTATTGTCCTCATCAGAATTAAATGTTGTGTATGAATGGCCTTCATTGTGACCGTTTTCATTGTTACCATTAATAATTCAGTTGATGAACTGTGGTCACAGTCAGTATAACCTGGTGATTATGGAGGTACTAAATATCCCCTTTTTCACAGTAAATGATATTTATTAATGGGTCATTCCACATGACGCAGTGATGTTGCTAGGTACGCGTCCTGCGTCCCTGACGCATTAAAATCTGAAAGGACACCGTAAACTCACTGTCCATGCATCCTAGGGACGCACCTCATTTGGGTTCGAATCCGGCCTGGGGCCTTTCTTTGTGGAGTTTGCATGTTCTCCCCGTGTTTGCTTGGGTTTCCTCCGGGTACTCCGGTTTCCCCCACCCACAAAACGTGCATCATAGGAACACTCTGGTATGGTTGTGTGTGAATGTTTGGTGGTGGTCGGAGGGGCCGTAGGCACATACTGGCAGCCACACTTCTGTCAGTCTGCCCCAGGGCAGCTGTGGCTACAAAACGTAGTTTACCACCATCAGAGCGTGAGTGTCTGAGTGAATGAATAATGTATCCATTGTGAAGCGTCTGAGTGCCCAGAAAAGCGCTATATAGAACTGATGCATCATTATTAATCGAGTGTGTCTAAACATTTTAAACGCCTGTAGTCAAATAAAAGAAAACAATGCAACTACCCTTACATATGGGGTTATTAACCGGTAACGACAGTTGGAAATGCCCAATATGCAAATATATAGGTTGTCATAATTTGACCGCACTGGTTTAAGATGGATTTACACATGGGCACGATGCGTTACGTGTCTCATTTTCCAGTCATTCGTGGCGCATTCGTGACATTTGTAACATGACTTGACGCATCTGAATAGGGTTCTTCACAGCATGTGTCGGTTCGTGACATTCGTGATATTCGTGGAGCATGTTTTTGGCTGCCAAAAAATATTCCACAAACGTCACTAATCACCCTCGATTCTTCGAGTCGTGGTGATTAGTAATATTCGCGCGACAGCATTCGTAGTATATTTTTTGAGCCCATACTGTCACGCGTCATTACGAATCGTCACGAAAGCTGTCAAGAGCTGAACTGAATGACGCGTGAAGCCTCTGTCCCGAATCATCAAATTCAATTCATATTCCTGATCCTCAGTCAGGAATGTAGATTTGTGGCATTCGTGACTTGTCATCGTCATGTGTAAACCCAGTATTAGTCTGAGGGCTAAATGCAAGGTTATCTGCGTGCAGTTAAACTTGCGATGATTCCATCTTGTGAAATGGTGTTAAAACGTTCATTTAGCTGTCTGCGTACAACGGCAATTATGTGCACGCTAAAATGCTTTTGTGAAACTACAACTCGTGTTTTAAAGGGAACCCCGTCTATTATGACTTGTAGGCCTTAATAAGCCACAATTTATCTGTTGTACTAAAATATGTTGTTACAAACATGTAAAATATTGTCATTGCTTTAAAAATCCTCAATGTTTAGTACATATTTTTACCTGCAGCGGCCGCCATTTTTTACGTGCGCTGTGCACTGTGGGAGTGATGACGTAAAAAGGTTGCTCTCGGGAGAAGAGCCGTTTATGCCAACGTAGAGTTAACCTGCCATTGAGAAGAAGATACTACAATGCCACATTGTGCTGATTTTGGCTGCAATTTCCAGTCAAAAGGCAACAAGTCTAAAGACGCAAGTCTCCGCAGCTTTCCTACTGATAAGAGGAGCTGGAGGGAGTGGGAAAATGCTTGTGGCAGGACACAACTTCTGAAAGACCCGCGGCTGTGTTCTCGCCACTTCTCACCTGATGCATTTGAGGTCTTTCGCCGACCTTAAGAGCAGTGCGCAGGCGATTACATACAGTACAGGTCAAAAGTTTGGACGTACCTTCTCATTCAATGCGTTTCCTTTATTTTCATGACTATTTACATTGTAGATTCTCACTGATGGCATCAAAACTATGAATGAACTCGTGGAATTATGTACTTAACAAAAAAGTGTGAAATACCTGTAACTTTGTAGTTTCTTCAAAGTAGCCACCCTTTGCTCTGATTACTGCTTTGCGCACTCTTGGCATTCTCTTGATGAGCTTCAAGAGGTCGTCACCTGAAATGGTTTTTACTTCACAGGTGTGCCTTGTCAGGGTTAATTAGTGGAATTTCTTGCCTGATCAATGGGGTTGGGGCCATTAGTTGTGTTCTGCAGAAGTCGGGTTGATACACTGCCGACAGCCCTATTGGACAACTGTTTGATACATACGTACATAATTCTGCATGTGTTCACTCATAGTTTTGATGCCTTCTGTGAGAATCTACAATGTAAATAGTCATGAAAATAAAGGAAACCCATTGAATGAGAAGGTGTGTCCAAACTTTTAGCCTGTACTGTATGGTTTAGGCCAGGGGTGGCCAACCCTGGTCCTAGAGAGCCGCAGTGTCTGCTGGTTTTTAGTGTTACTCAGCACTTGATTGATGAGTTAAAGCAGTTGATTACACACTTCACTTATCTCACCTGGTGTCTCGGGTTTAAATCGGGTGGAGAAAACCAAACTCTGCATAACCTGCGGCTCTCCAGGACCAGGGCTTTCTACCTCTGACCTATAAACTTTTATCTTTACTTTGTACTGCTACTTTGTCTGCATTACAACAACGCTAAATGTCCAACCACGTTGATAAATCCTGGTCAACACGTAGATTGCTGTCAGAACCTGCAAGTCTGCTTAATTGGCTCTAGGAGTCTTTTGGGTTGTTCCTGCTAATTACTTGATTGGCTCATTATTACAAAATTAAACCTGAGACACCAGGTGAGATCACTTAAGCGAGTAATCAGCTACTTTAATCCATCAATCGAGTGCTGAGTAACACCAAAAATCAGCAGGCACTGCGGCTCTCCAGGACCAGGGTTGGCCACCCCTGGTTTAGGCAGTCACACAACCTCTAAACAATTCATTCCTAGTTGACATTGCAGTGACAAATCGATTATGCAATTGACGCGAGACGATTTGTCGGTGTTCTGCTTTTGACGTCACACGTGGGCTACCAGAACGAGGTCGGTCAGCTGCGGTGCCAGTTTGTTGGAGACGAGTCCGAAGATCATGGATAGTCCGTCGACTATAACCCTTGCAACGTCAGTGACGGACGTTTCTGTATTCAGCATGCCAATGGCAGGTTCACGCTGAATGTTTGATAGCCATGGCATTGAAAATCAACTAATAATTAACTGTAAAAACTTGTTTTTCCGAGATGTCACTCTAACGTGCTAAGGTGAGCACATCTCTCATATGGTCACATGACTTGGGACACGAGAAACCATGGTTTTAGCTTAAAGTACGCTCGCACGTGCTACGTACCTGTGCACGTCGAAGTTGATGTGTGTCATGATATCTTTGACAACGCATTTACCCCTAGTGATAATAAAAACTCTCTAATTAAGTTTCTAGAAAATATGTACAAATTTATGAGTGTGAAGTTTCTCTTTTGACTCAGTATATTTGTAGTGTAGTGTAAACGCCTGAAGTACAGTTGGCGATATATTTATTTCCAGGAACGTTAATGTCTGGAAATTCATGTATTCTTGCCATAATATTTGCCGATAAGAATTAATAAATGAAACCTTTAGGTCTAAAGCGCCGTTATCGGACAAAAAAACAACAACAACATGTTTTGCCACCACTTTAATATAATTTAAATTATGAACAAAACCCGCACTTCTGAAAACAGAAATAGGCAAATATCTATGCTGTTGTAACTTTAAATAACGGTGTCACTCTTTCCTAAGTCCGCAAGAAATGTTTCAGCCTTTAGAAATCCAGAGTTTTTAGTCCTCGGTGTGTATAAGCCAAACAACTCTCAGTCAAGAAAGCGGTGACTTGTTCAGTCGGATCAAACGGTTGAACGTGAAGTGTGCCAACTTTTGTTGCCTTTATTCATAATTTTAGAGCTAATCCCAAGAATAAACTTTGGCTGTTACCGACAAATTAACGCGATAAAGCCCTTCAGTTGCAGGTGTCAAGGGGGTAGCCCGGATTAAAAACTGTTCTCACAGCGGGACTGATTATGTTTTCACATTTGAGAGAAATGATCAATTATCCACCTTAGGTATGCTGTGTAAAACATTTATATTCTGATTTAATGCTATAGTTAACAATTTGTGAACCGCGTGCAAGCCAATGTCTTACATTATTAAGACCAATATTTTGCCACGGCAAATCATCGACATTTACAGTGGCAGGAGCAAGATTAAAATTGTGGACATCCAACGAGAAATTATAGTAAATGTATGAATAAATATTTTTTGACAATAAATGCGTTAGTTGTCATCCATAAGAAAAGCGTTTCTACTTCATGACTACTACTTCTAACTGCCTCTAATAGAATTATATATTTTAAAACTCTAATGACAGAAACATCGATTGACTTGTAAAGAAGTCGAATCCAAAATAGTTTATTCTTGCCAAAATTCAAGGCCTGCAATAACATCTGGCACACACTGGTCATACCCAAAACCTGCTCCCCCCTATCTGCAGTCCCTCCAAGTTCAATAGGCTATTAAGCACACGACAGTGGTGGATGTTGATACCTGAAATTATTGATATTTGGGTGCAACGGATCAGAAAACTCACGGTACGCTTATGCTGACTTCGAACAGCTGCTGACAAAAATTGGAACTCCCCTCGGTTGTCATGGCGACGCAGTTGTTGCACTGATACCGCTGAGTTTACCCCACTCTCGCCTCTTCATGTCTCTTCTGGTCTTTTTTATGCTCATTGTGGTTATTTTCTGTGTGTTCCTCCTCTCTAACGCTCGGGCTCAAATTGAAGAGGCTGAATTGATGTCATTTTTCTCGCTGTAAAGTCACAACTACGGTACCGGCGAACTGACAGAACTGAGTTGGAGCAACCATTTGATGTTACTACTCAAACTGCATTGCGACGTAAACAACAACGGCGACCTACGAGTAAAATTATATTTTAAAATTTTTTTAAAAACGAAGACGTCCAGGATATTTTTTGACTCGCATTAATATGACTGATACCAGCATTAATTTTATGAAGCCTATAAGCTATTATAGTCGGGTTCCCTTTAAAATCACAGTAGCTAGCAAAAGAAACTTTGCTGTCAGCAGACCAGACAAGCGCAGTTTCAACCCTCTCACCACAAACCCCAATCATTTTATTTTTCTCAACAGACTTTCCACTGCGTTAGTTAAGTTTTCATTTTTGTGCTGAAAGTTTCATAGTGATCGACTCTGTTCATTTGATTTAGTTGGTGTTCAGACAAGAAGATATTGGTGTTATTTTGGTGAAAATTTATTTGTTGACTGTCATGGTGATGAGAATGTTTGTGTTAAAATCAGTACTTTTATTGATAATTTATTTTGGTACGACAGACGCCATTTTGTTTTCATTCGAATTTTAGTCATTTATTTTGGTGCTATTTATGTTGCTACAAATGCTATTTTATTTGAATATTGTATGTCATGCCACTGTGACAGTTATTTTGCGATAAACTTTTCAGATTTGGAATTTTATTTTATTTCAGATACATTTTTAAACATCCGTTCATTATAACCATATCACACCATACCACCATCAAAGGAGTTTAACACTACAATTTAAGAAATAGAAGAATATAAGAAATGGAAAGAAATACATTTTTTCATTGAGGACCCATTGAATTTCCCAGGGACTCACTCAAATCACCATATGAGGGTCCCGGGGACTCATTAAATTGAAAACCTATCTACATCACTGATGAAGTCGATCAGGGCTCCCATGGACATGGTCATGGATTTTCTTCAAACTTTGATAGAATGTTGCTTTGGGTGGCAAATGAAGACATACCAAGTCCTCGCTCAATTTTATTGCTAGTTTTGATTTTCTGGGAAGTCAGATAAGTGGGCGTGGCCCCCTGGTTGGCAAAATATGCATTTCTTCCATTTGTAACAGGCTGTAACTCTGGAATTAATAAAGCTGACTCCACAATTTTTTTCATGACTTCTTCGCTAGGCACTGCACTACCCTTTACAGCCAGTTAAAGTAGTTTTGACCCTTTTATTGTGGTTTTATAGGCTCTCAAAAATGCTACTTTTATAAACCGGTATCAAAACACACACATTTAAGGGTTTCATTTTCACATACATCAAATGACATTTGGATTTGTGGTAATATCAGCTATTTTTAATGGTCAAAAGCTTTGGCTACCAGTTAGTATCCTGTAGCAATTATAGGTCTTTGGAAATATTGACCCCTTTTCAACCTTTTTTATTATTATTATTATTATTATTATTATTATTATTATTATTATTATTATTATACGCCCGTCTTAAGACGGGACGTATTATGTCATCACCCCCGTCCGTCCGTCTGTCCGTCCGTCTGTTGTCTGTTAGCAATTTCTTGTCCGGGGCATAACTCCTGAGCCGCTTGAGCTACATTCGTGATACTTCACATACACGTGCACCATCACTAGGCGCTGTGTCGCGCACCATGATTTCGTTCACCCGGTCAAGGTCACTGGCAAAGGTCAAAGGTCAGATGGGGCTTGTCCGGAGCATAACTTCTCAACCGCTTCAGATACATCCATGATATTTCACACACACGTGTACCATCACTGAGCGGAGTGTCGCGTACCATGTTTACGGCCCTCCCTCCAAGGTCAAGGTCACGGACAAAGGTCAAAGCTCACATGGGGCTGTTGTCTGTTGGATATTGGTATCATGTTGTCTGTCCACTTCCTGATCCATGTTCATGACGGGTGTATTATGCACTGTTGGCGGTGCTCTTCTTGTTCAGGATGTGGTATCCTTCAATTTTAATGAAACATATTTTTGGAAAGCTCTAGATGCGTACTGCTAAAATAAAAAAAGTAAATTGCATTAAGGAACTAGCATTCCTCCATTAAAAAAATCAGAAAAAAATGAAAAATGTCTTTTCCATATATTTTCATCTTTTTTGCGTTGCAAAATTAGCAAAGTGATGCCATAGAAAATGACAGACATACTAATGAGTTACTGTTTTTGTTGCTGTTCATCCGAAATACACTGCCCGGCCAAAAAAAAAGTCGCACACTCAAATATTTAGTTGGAACCCCTGTAGCTTTGATTGCAGTGCATATTCGTCTTGTCATTGTTTTGACAACCGTATGTAATGCCAGAACATTTATTTTCAATCAGAAATGCCATAATTTTTGGCCGAGATCTTGTCTTCTCGACATAATGGTTGAAGCACTCAGGGGTCTTTCTTGAGCACATCCCAATAACTTTTAATGTGTTTAAGGTCAGGACTTTGTGGTGGCAAATTTGTTTGTGAAAATGATTCCGCAAACTTGTTTTTGTCATTCATGGTTTTCTTTGCTAAATACAGGCTAATAACCTGCCTGTTCTGAAATACTGTAAAATCTTTTCCACCATCAGGTCATGTGTCTTCCAACATGATTTTTTTAAGAAATGAGTTGCGACGCGTTTCATCAGTCGGGGTAAAAATGATTATTGCCAGCTGAAACATATTAATAACCGCAATAATGATCCAATTATAAAATTTGTTCATTAATTTCCAAACGGTGACTTCTTTTTTTGGCCGGGCAGTGTAGATGACAGCAGTGATTCCTAAATAGTTATAGAGGTGGCAGGACATACTAATGAGCATGTCTCGAGACACTGACTTCCAAAGTTGGTGAAAGGACTTGATGTAGCCAGCCTGTTTGATGGCTACTGGTAGCCGGCAGTTGTCTCGGACACATCCGAAGAATATCAGGATGTCAATGTCAAATTCATGCATCTTCACAGACAAACACGGAAGTTTTAGTGGCCCCAGAATAAAGATGACATTTATCATGTTCCCTTGAATGATTTGTTTGTCATCTCTGCACCAAGTAGGCCTACAGCAGGATCTGGACGGCAGTAGACTGTTTCTGATTACGAGTTTGACAGACTCACCAAGTGGTTTAGAAACCAGCGACTCTTGTAATGGTACTGGTACTAAAGCAGCCTAAGGGGCCATTCACACTGTTCAGCATCATGGGGGTGGGGCTGGGGTTATGTGTGTACACTTCTTTTATTGAAAGAAGACGAAATGGTAACTCCATGCCTCCAGTGCCCGTTATCACTGGCTCAAGACCCGGCTAGCATTCCACCCTCCACCCAATTCCCCCATGTCTTTCATTGCTCCTGTGTAATTAGCAACCCTGTATATATGTAGACTTTGTGCATTTTCAGTGCGAAGTCTCGTAAGCCCGTAGTTTGCTGTTTGTATCATACACACGCTTATATTTATAAATCTAGTTTTCAGCTGCGCTGTTGTAACTCTGCCAGCCCAGCAGTACATTATTGGAACCTCTGTTTCTCTTTTTTTTGCATTTTTGCCTTTTCCCTCCCTTTTCTGTGATACAGCAAAGGCCTAATAAAGCAAACTTCATCATTGCATCTGAATCCAGTTCCATAATTGCAATTTTTCCACCTCCCTACAGAAGTATTGAGGTAATACTGAATAATTTTTACTGTTAAAATTTTTTTGGCGGGAGGAGCATCTGAAAAAATGTACTGTTTGTGCACTTGTAAAAGTGTTGAATTGTGAAGCGACCCCTAAAAAAGGATTAATTTTAGGATGAAAATTGAAGGGAAATGACCGCTTTTTTTAACGAAGGTATGCCAGTTAAGTAATGAAATTTATTTTGGTGACTGTACACATCAAGAGCTCCAAAAATATAGGTTTCATTAAAATTGAAGGATACCACATCCTGAAAAAAGGGGGATAAAATAAGGGTCAATATTGCCAAAGACCTATAAATGCCCCAGGATATTAATTGGTGGCTATAGAAAGCTCTTGGCCGTTACTAATAGGTGATATTACCACAAATCCACATATGTCGTTAGAAGGGTATGAAAATGGTAAGCTTAAATGTGTATGTTTTGATACCGATTTGTAAAAGTAAAAAAATAAGCATTTTTGGGAGCCTATAAAACCACAATAAAAGGGTTAAAACTACTTTCATCGGCAATAAATATTAGTGCAGTGCCTAGAGAAGTCCTGAAAAAATAATGATTAGCTGTATTAATTCCAGAGTAACTGCTGTTAAAAATGGGGGAAAAAATGCAAATTTTGCCAATGGGGTGCTACGTTCACTTTTTTTGACCTCCCAGATAATCCAAACTAGCAGGCTGATGGAGCTAAAAGTTGGCGTTTTTTCATTCGGCACCCAAAGTAACATTCTGTTAAAGTTTGAAGAAAATCCATGACTATGCTCATGAAACTTGTCTGAATATCGATTGATTTCATGTGGAATGACTAATGAAATTTCAAACCATTTTATTTTATTTATTCTCTAATTTCCCACAATGATGACGTTTTGCCCGGATGAAGGGGAAAAGTTCTTGTCTTGCATGTTGAATCTGCCCTGCACTGCCCCACCCTGAACACTGAGCCTTAAATGTCTGTGTTGCAGTGGACTTCAGCATCCAGGTCCTCAGCTCAGGGTCCTGGCCCTTCCAGCAGTCCTGCACGTTCGCTTTACCGTCCGAGGTGAGACATCCCCTTCTCACCCGCCCTATCCTGCCTGCTTCTCCACCCGCCACTGTTGTCCCTGGATGAGTTGGCCTGCACTGTTCCCACAAGCCTGATTCCTGTTCTTCCTCCTGCAGCTGGAGAGGAGTTACCAAAGATTCACAGCCTTCTACGCCAGCAGACATAGCGGCCGCAAGCTCACCTGGCTCTACCACCTGTCCAAAGGGGAGCTGGTTACAAACTGCTTCAAGAACAGATACACCCTGCAGGTGAGCCCACAGGGCCTCCTGAGTGTGTGTTTCTGTGTTCTGCTCTTCAGTACAGAGGCAGGCAAAGCCGGGTTCCCTGTTGTTGTCCCTTCCAGACCAATAGTGGAACAACTCGATTGATTTTTTTAAATATTTGGTGTTCATGATTGCAATTGACCGTGTAGTGAAGAGCTCTCAGTTTCACGACTCAAGATATTCTGCAATTCATGCTTTCAAACTCAGGTCAAAACCAGAAACTGCACTGGGTCTGATGGGCCAGGGTTGCTTACCCCTGTTGTAGTGTAAATACTGGCCTTTTCTATGTCTTAACTACTATTTAATGAGGTTAATGAAAAAACCTCAGTCCTTAGTATTAAACAGTGCCTTCAGTGCTCTTAAGACGAGGGGGTGTTTGGAGGGGAATGAAAGGTTTGCCTCTCAGAGAGGGGACTGAGTGAAACCCACTGAGGTTAGCTGGGTGCCTTGTGCGGTCCTGGACCCTCTCATTATGTGGGCTGAATAGCCAGTGTGTCCTGTGGGACACAAACTCCTGACCACAATACGCTACTTATCCCCACCCAAGGCTTCCACATTCCAGATGGCCATCCTCCTCCAGTACAACACCGAGGATATCTACACCGTCCAGCAGCTGACCGACAGCACGCAGATCAAAATCGTGAGTGCCAGGGGCATCCATCGTGTCTCTCAGAAAAGGAGGGAGAGATGCAAAAGCAGTCCCCCTCAGATTCTGTGGGTCTCTATTGGAGATCAGTTCCTTCTGAGTGAAGCTCCTTTATGGCTGAAGTTAAATGCTGAATGTTTGAGAAGCTTGTTAGTGGAGACTGGATTTTGGGTGAATGAGAGCAGGACAGGGGCAGATGCAGTGCTACAGCCATTGACACGTCTGTGACGTGAGTATTTAAGTATTGTTTCTTGTACCCGCACCTGAGGCATGTTTTATTTTTTGACTGACTTTTCTTTTTTTTTATAGGACATACTGGTGCAGGTTTTGCAGATCTTGTTGAAGTCAAAATTGTTGGTAAGTGCAAACACCCTGCCCTGAAATATGGAAGTTCATTCAGTGCAATTCGGTTTTTGTCCACTAGAGGCCTCTTTGGTGTCAGACTTAGTTTCTACTCTCCCGAAGAGAAACATCTGGTGAATATAACAATGGAAAAAAACTATTGAAATTTATCATGAATAGCTGAAATATGGGTTTTCAAATTGCTGGCCAGGTGGTGTGAAATGACGACTCAAATTAAATGATTGATATTACTTAGATTTAAAATCTAATTGATTGCCATTTCTTGTTATATTGTTGATTCTGGTGCTACATTTTGCCACAATAACATCATGTTTACAATATTCAGGTCCTGGAAGATGAAAATGCTAATGTGGATGAGGTGGACTTCAAGCCTGACACATTAATAAAACTTTTCCTGGGGTATAAGAAGTAAGTGGCATCTTACTGCTATTTGTGTTTATGCTTGTGCACTGTAGTTTCAGCTGTAATATGAACCGGTGCTAGTAGTGAATGGGAGTGATGGATTGCATCTGCATGTTGAGTGGTGCCGTGGTGATGGTGCTGAGGTGAGCTCACTGTGGTGACGGTGCTGAGGTGAGCTCTCTGTGTGGTGACGGTGCTGAGGTGAGCTCTCTGTGTGGTGACGGTGCTGAGGTGAGCTCTCTGTGTGGTGACGGTGCTGAGATGAGCTCTCTGTGTGGTGACGGTGCTGAGGTGAGCTCTCTGTGTGGTGACGGTGCTGAGGTGAGCTCTGTGTGGCGACGGTGCTGAGGTGAGCTATGCTTCTGTGTGCAGTAAGAAGCTGCGCGTGAACATCAACGTCCCAATGAAGACTGAACAGAAGCAGGAGCAGGAGACTACCCACAAAAACATAGAAGAGGACCGCAAGCTACTGATCCAGGTACACACAGGGCTCTGCAGCGCGCACACACAACACACAAGCTTAACATCAGACTGACCTTATCAGGACACTGGTTTCAGATATCGCTCTCTTGTTTGTCCTTCGCCACTCACTGGGTAGGCGGGGGTACGACTGATTTTGGCCATGTCTGTCTGCTTGCACCCATCCGTCCGGATTGTTTTTCGGTGCAGATCTTCAACACTTGACGGTGGCCTCTCAAATTTGTTCGGGTACTTTGGCCTTCACTAGTTTTGCCTTTTGAGTGTTTTGTGTCCATCCATCCAGTCTTTAACAGGGTACCACTGACGTCTCTGATTGGTGTAAGATTTGGTATCTCCAGCCCTACTTGAATCTTCAGGGTCCAATTGGCAAACTGCAGGCATGCTCATGCGCAACTAATGCTCCCATCTTAGGAGAGAGAGGTTTGCAGTTCTCCTCTGTAAATACCCACAGTCAGCCACTGTTTCCACGTGTGGTTACAGACCTTATTCGCTCAGTGCGAGTGGAGGAAACTCAAACGTGCCTGCACAGAATGCAAAGCGCTTAATTGGCCAGTAAGAGGTGTTTGAGCAATGAACTCCACAAATCGTAGCTGAATATACTCCTCTAGGGGAGGAAATCTTCAGTCATCGCACGATTCGATTTGATAATGAGAGGGTCATGATTCGATTATCAAACGATTCTCAATGAATCTCAATTTCAGATTTCTGTACATGGTTTATTTTTTCCTGTCAATACAAACTAATAGGGGAAATTTAAACCCTTTCATTAATGCATTTTTGTAACAAATTACTGAACATTAACAGCTGCCCCTTTTCAAATGAATAAAAGCTTCATCTTCAAATCCACCTGATAAGACTGCACATACTGCTCAAAAATGGTTGACGATAAACCCCTTTCATAGTGCATTACATTTTTCTACCTCAAAATAAAACTGATTCAGACTGAAAAAATAATTATTTAGCGGCTGTATTATGTAATGCGCATTTCTTCCACTCTGTAAACGTGTCCACTTTTGCGTTCTTTGACTCGCACTTCTCTGACTTCATTACCTGAGCTTTTGTGTCACGGTACAGCGTTGCTGTAGCAGTGTCTGTGAAGAACTGCCTGTACAGGACGTTGTACCTCGGTTCCAGGGTATGCTGGAGAAAACGTAAGCCTTCGCTTTCCACGACGGAGTAAGGGCACAGATATTTAGCAATAAAAACTGCTGCGGCCTTTGTAATCTTTTTGGCACTGTCAAAGTTGGGTGCCAGCTTTGATACGAATGTCTGTTCAAGAGTTTTCTGGTTGGATACAACTGTTTTTTATTCTTTCCCCCCCTGCTGAAGTCACAGGGTGGCAATGGGCAAGATAATTTCTCGTATTTGTCGTGTTGCCTAGGTACTTGATCTTTGCGTTTTACATCTTGCTAATTGCATAAGTCTTGTCTAGTTTTTTTTTTTTATTATTTTTTTTTTTTAAAAACCACTGATTTCACAAAATCCAGTGTTCCCAAACATCAGCTTTTGAAAAAGCTGGCGGTGCTTGTACCTCTTTTCTCTTGCACCCGCCCCTCCATTTTCACGTGATCAGGATTGAAAACACGGCGCTCATGTTCTGCATATAAGACAAGCCTCTCAGGGGCATTCAAACGTCAGGATTGACCAGCTGTTCAAGCGATAGGAATCCAATCCTAGAACTGAATGGTTGGCTAATCATGGCACTTGAATGCTCTTGAATGAGGGGCATGTCTTTGAAAGAACGTATGTGGTTTCCATTATGATGTGTAACTCCAAATTCCGGGAGTGGTAGTCCATTGAAAATTGCATTGATTATCAATTATGGACTTTCCTGCATCGATGCTGAATCGTTCAACAAAGCATTGCACAACCGATTATTTCCCCCACCCCTGTACCCCTCACGTATCCCTTAGCAGCACAAAGCTAAATATGCTGTTCTTGCGGCAGTATGGTCTGGTGGATTCCATCGTCGCCGAGGTGGTCACTCTTGCATTTCAAGTGGCGTTTTTATCAAGTGAGCCACCCCAGCAGCCCTCGTCTTTGTGAACCTGATGACTCTGACCTGTGTGCTGTACAGGCCGCCATCGTCCGAATCATGAAGATGAGGAAGGTCCTGAAACACCAGCAGCTCCTGGCTGAAGTGCTGAACCAGCTGTCCTCCCGCTTCAAACCCAGGGTTCCTGTCATCAAAGTGAGTCCGCCTCTTTACTGATGTCACAGGTAGTTTTTATCCTATAGAAAACGCATAGTATTCAGCATTCTTGGTATAGCGTTGGCCATTTTTCTCCTGAATATTAAGCATAAGATCCTGGGCTGCACAAGTGTCAATCGAACAGGCTGTATACTGCAGTATACTTCTTTTTTGTTGTTGTTATTTTTACTTGCAAGCACTTGCAATGTGACTAAAAATATTTTGTTTGTTTTCCGTCTCAGAAATGCATTGACATCCTGATCGAGAAGGAATACCTGGAGCGTGTAGACGGGGAGAAGGATACTTACAGCTACTTGGCTTAATTTTCTTTTAATTTCCCCCTCCTCTTCCTTTTTTTTTTTCCTCTCCAAAGTGTGAGTCACAAACTTGATTCCTTTTGACATTTGGCCAACGTCAAAAACTCAAGCACGGAATGTGAAAGGACGAACAGGAGGCGTTCAGAATCTCCCAGGCGGCTTGCAGCCAGGAACTGGACCTCCCTTTAAAACTCTTGACGAGGAAAGCTGCCAGCCTGTGTCCTAAAGTCACATCTGAACTGCTCAGGATCACAGTTTTGATATGTAAATATGGACACAAGACCTCTACCCTACCCATACCTAGCAAAATAAACGTTACAAACCCAGTCAGAAACCACCTCTTGTTGGGGGGAGGGGTTGCATGCTACTGCCTATCTGCATTTAAGCAAAGAAACATTTAAAATAATGAAATGGCTATCAAAACCACTGCGAAGAATGGCTGTTGGAATTGAAGAAAATACATTTTAAGGAGGAAAAACTTAATTTATGAATGCAATTTCAGCAGCACTTCCAGAGCGTAATAGTGTCGGAATAGGCCCGTAGAACTGTGTAATCCGCATTGTTAACTGCTACAAGAAAACCATTTGTATAGTGTGGTTCATTTTTTTAAATGTGTGATAAATAAAAGTCAAAGGTTTCTGTAGGCCTTGTAAGGGACTGGATTTTTTCAAGATTATGAATGATTTGACTGAGGCATGATGGTGAGCAAAACTTGGCTAGACTGACTTGTGGTGGACATCTACGCAAGTGTCAGGAGTGCACAAACCAAAAACACATTATGGCACCACTCACCGCTGATATGAATATGGGTGTAAAAATAATGAATTTCAGGTCTGGAAGATCTTTAATTGGCCAGACAACTACAGTTGGATTGCGAGCAGGAAGGGAAAGTGTTGGTATGAAATTAGCGAAACCTTCCCACTGGAAAAGATTTGTATGGAATCACCAGGAGTTGTAATGGGAATCCTGAATTTATGTGAATTCTCCAGTGCTGTTGGCATCAGCCTTAAATATTTAACGCCACAATGACAGGGAAAGTAATCCCTGAATTTTTTCATTTGATCAGGCCAGTGGTTCTCTCACTGCTAGGGGACCACTATCTGTGCAGGTGTCCAATGCGGCCACAATTGCAATCCCAGAATTTGATTAAAATGTGAATTTGTCTGAATTAAATGAATTTTATTTTTTTTGCCCCTGTCATATATTGCTGGGGGGTGAGCATCTCATTTTATTTATGAATTTTTCAGGCATGATCTTGGGTAAAATTTTTTTTGAGCTTCCCTGATCTCCTGTGATCTGGAAAAACCTAGTCAATTTAGCAGTGGAAAGGATTCTTGCAAATGAACAAAAACCTTTGGATTCTGGACTTCTAACCAAAAAGAAACTTGATATAGAAAGTTAAAATAACATGAATCGCTAATGTTTTAAGATTTTCACCTCAATTACTGCGAATGAGGGTCCAACTCAGATTCTCCCAAAAGTGACATTTGCACTAGGTTTTTCCAGATCACAGGAGCATACGTCTGAGAGATTTTCTCCTTTACCCTCTGACTTCACATTATAGAAGAAAAGGCTATACCTGCTGTGGAGAAAGAGCCCCATGTCCATATTGTTTATAATGCTTTATGACGAGTAATTGCACAAGGTCTAAAAGTTGGTGATCCAAGTAATACTAAGGTTAATTAATGAGCTCCTGTAGGTTGCTGCACACAAGCTTTAAGTTCTTTGGATTTTTCCCAGTGATATTAACACACAAAGGTGAGTCATTGTTAGGGTTTGAAGGCAAAGCTACTTAAGTGGTCAGATTTGGAGACCATCTATCATTTGTACAAATTATGAGCCTACTGCTTTTATTGAATTTATTGGTACGTTTTAATTGGTCTTTTTCAGCCGTTTTCACATGTAGCAGGATGTGAATATGGAACTTTAGCAAGCATAGCTATTTGACAATGTTGCTTAAAGGGGTAATGAAGAGAAATTAAGGTGGTAACTACCCATCATTTTCATGAAAGTCAAAAATAAAAATGTTAAATCCTCGCAGGCTACCATACTGAATACACATTCAAGTCAGCAAATTAGTATTTTGATAAGTATACTCAGCAACAAAAGTTTCTGTGACACCAATATTGTTAATTATTTTTCATAACGCAATTATGAAATTGTCATACATGGTGATATCAGGCTGAAACAGTACACGAAAACACAACATTGAAATGGAAATCATGAAAATGCGAGAAAATGACTTTGCACTTGAAAATGTGCGTAAATCATGCTTGTGGATGGCAATAAAAGAGGAGAATTTTTGGAATGTTCACATTGTGCCCGATGAACGACGGAAGCATCACTTATCGCAAACACAGCCATTTCGGATCAGGAACTCTACCCTCTAAATGCCAAGACTGTCTGAAAATGATCGGTGGAGGGCCATTGGGATGATTGAATCCGGAACCTCGCAGAGGGAAGTTGCTCATTGCCTGAATGTCCACCGAAACACCATTTGGAACTTATGGCAGCGTCATCAGCAGACAAGACATGTCAGAGACCATCCTCGCAGCGGCCGTCCACGAGTAACCACTCCCAGATAGGACAACTGGATTCGAACAACCCATCTCCGAAATCGATTCCAACCTGCAACCATAACTGCAAGAACGATACCTGGTTTCCGTCATTTTGGCATTGTCCCACGTCGGCCAGCAAGACGTCCAATACTCACAGTACAACACTGACGACTGCGTCTACAGTGGGCACAACAACATCGACGGTGGATCCAACGTCAGTGGGATCTTGTACTCTTCACTGATGAATCAAGATTCATGCTTAACCGATGTGATGGTCGTTTACGTGTATACCGTCGACGTGGAGAACGTTATGCCAACAACTGTGTTCAGGAATTTGATCGTTTTGGAGGTGGTAGTGTCATGATTTGGGGAGGGATCACGGCTAGAAACAGAACAGATTTGCTTGTTATTGATGGAAATCTGACAGGTCAAAGATATCGCGATGAAGTGCTTCGGCCATTGGTGGTACCGTTTTTGATGCAACATGGTCCCGGAATAACGCTGCAACATGATAACGCCAGACCACACGTTGCAAGGATTGTACAGCAGTATCTGATGCAACAACATGTCAATGTCCTGCCATGGCCAGCCAGATCCCCAGACATGTCCCCAATCCAGCATCTTTGGGACGAGATGGATCGACGTTTGCGGCGGTTGGATAACCCGCCAGCTACACTCCAGGAATTGCGACAACGTCTACGTCAGATTTGGAATGACATCCCACAGCAATTTCTGGCACATCTGATTCGGTCCATGCGCCGGAGATGCGTTGCTTGCATCATGGCACGAGGAAGTCACACCCGGTATTGAAGTGTGAAGGTCACAATTGGTTAGACGTCAGACAAGTGCTTCATGACGCATGAAAATGACATTTTTCGTTTTGAGTGACGTTGGCACTGAAAAGTCAGTGTTTCTCCTGTTAAATAAACATATTGATCGCATTGAGATCTTTGCGTGTCATTTATAACATACACATAAATGGTGTCACAGAAACTTTTGTTGCTGAGTATATTATTGCAGAAAAGGTTTGTTTACATCCTCATAATAGTCAAACTTCCCTCAGAAATAGAAGTCTCACTGAAGGTGAACTCTTTCTGGGGTGTTTGCATGGTAGCACTCAGAATGAGGCAATAAATCAGCTGTACTGGATTCAATGTCCAAAAGGAGTAGGAAAGGAGGTGCTGGAGTTCAGGGTGTACGACTATGGACTAAAAGCCTGCAGTGATGTTCTAAAGCGCACAACTTGATCCTGGGTCATACTCTTTGGCAGGGTATAACGAAATCAATGGCAATACCAGGCTGAGCATAGTCACTGAAAAGGAATCCAGATGGGAAAAGGAAGAAACCCTGTTGGTCTGGGGCATTTTGAGGCCAAATTGTAGCATGTTGAAAGGAGTTTGTGGCTAAGAAAATGATGCACAAACTTGCTATGCAAGCTACCAAAGAACTCAACTATAAATATTGAGGTAAGCTGTTGCCATGGATACCCCTCAAAACAATGTGAAGGTCTAAATCTAAAATTTGTAAAAACATTTACTGCTGACAGATTCTATACTTGTCAGTTGCATAAAGGAAATGGTCTCTTTTTAGAAAAAAATCTACATCAATTAGCTATGGAGTATTAGTTAACTTTTTGTTTACACAATGGCAGCCATCTTGAATTCTCATTGCCATGGAAACCAAAATGACCAAAACGGGTCAAATGTAATGTTTCACTCCCAACAACCGTCTGACTAGTTGGAATGAAAAAATTCCTTCGTATATGAAAATGGGTTCATGTGGTTGGAACGAAAACCAGCATACGCAGTCGTCCCCCAGGACAGTTTGAGAACCTCTGGATTGGTCAAATACGGACATACATTTCATATGACCTATAACATAGGAGTTTGGTGCAAAAATTCAGCAGGTTAGACTTCTTTCAATGTTCATTTTATTCAACAGTATTTCCTGAAAACATTGAAATTCAGCACCTTAAATTCAGAGGCAGAAACTGAGGTGAACTGGTCACATACAAATCCTCCAGCAAAACAAGGAAAAATGGTCTATTCTGGTGATTCATTTAAATACAAAAGTACACATCCTGGCAAGTTAAATTACCCCCGTTTCAATACGTTTAAAAAAAAAAACTTTCACAAAAAATCTACAGAAAGAACCCTACAATACCAGGTATTGCCAAAGCATGTTGTATCATTCAGAGCCCAAGTTTTCAATAAATTAAAAACGCAGAACAAGTTTACATAATCCGAAACAAATAAATAGGAACACTTCCAAATCTGTTCCAAAATTTATGTTGATGAACAGAACTTCAGCTCCAAAGGATTTGTCCGGAGAGACCCATTATTTTCACACAATGAAACACTGACCACCCTAAAACAATGACTCAACTGGGGTGAAAAGCTTATGTGGATTCTATGCTCCCCACCCCCTAGAGATACCACAGGTGCACCAGGGTCCCCATTAGCTGCTATGTTTCTACACCTGACAACACTGCAACACAGTATATTTAAGTGTGACGGCTGTCCTCCTCACCCTCCCTACTCCTTTATGGCGTTTTCTGCCCCCACATCTAACGTAGGAGAACATGCTGGTATTTCTGCTAATGTGGTTTTTCTGGAGCAAATTAACATAATAGTTAAGGCACCCCCACAGTAGATATACTTCACATTTCAACATCTTATTACTCATACAGTCAACAGTGTGCATTAGCACATTAAAGGCAAGTTCAATATAACTTGTGAGATGACATGCAGGTGAACATAAACATTAATGACTTTGGTTTTCACACTGATACCGACCAATTGTCAAGTGTTACAATACTCAATTTAAGCATGGCAGTCTTAGTGTGGTCTGTGAGGATACTACATAGTAAAAGGGAATTTTGTTTTGGAACCTTGGCTGTCAGTGATCAAATATAACCATCTTCAACAAAAAACTGGAGGACGGTCCAGCATAGAGTCCCCTCATGAAGGGACTCGAATCCAGTATTCAGAACTGAGGTGCAGTTCCAGCCAACTCAAACTGCCAGCTAAAGGAGGAAATTAAATGGATTCAGCATCAGGTTTCCTAGGCAGTTGAATCCATAATGGAAACTCAATGGCTTTGACAGAAAAGCAAAATAAAACCTGATATGACAGAATGTGTGTTGAGACATCAACGTGCACCAGTAACTGCCCCAGTGCGTTTCCCTCTTTGGAAAAATGAGTTTTATGTTCTTTTTGCAAGTTTATCCACACACCCCATTGCTTGCAGTTTGAGTCGGCCAAAGTTCCATCAAGAAAAAAAATCCCTATTAAGTATGATCAGTTTGCTTTTTTGCAGTTTCATGTACGACAGTTGTGCAATAAACGTATCATAACAACAGGCAGTAGTCTCAAAGAAATTAACTTTCCCGCCCCATAAGCACCTTTTATACCCACCTGTCCGTTAACTGGAAGCATGGTCCTCAATAAGTCTTACCAGTGTGAAGGCGGATTCATTTCAACCCTAAGTTACTGTAAACACAGGAATGAATGTTCAAGTACTGAAGTTTGTTATCAGATTGTTCCATGACTGCAGCAGATATAACAAGGATCTGACCAGTAAAAAAAAAAAACAAACAAAAAAAAAAAAACAGGCATTTCCATATGAAAAAAGTACGTAGAAATTGGATTTCTGAAATCACCATTATAAATGACACCGAGCTTTGGCGCTCTGGTGCTGAAAGCTCAGACATATTAAAAATGCATGATTGTAAAAATTCCTGAAGAGTATAAGGCATTGTGATGAAGAGGAGGTATATGGCTTCACGGCATCTCCATTTCTCTCTCAATACCAACGTACTTGAGGGCGTCTGCTTGGCTGTACCTGGAAGGGAGCCGGAATAAGCGAGCGATGTCAAAGGCAATCTCAATATCCAGTCAGTTTCATCAAGTAGCTTCTCTAAAAATTAAATGTGGACCTCAAAGCACGATTTCATCATTGAACTTTTTATATCACCAAGTTAACATGGGCACTATAATTTTCACTGCCAGAATTAAATGTATTAATTGCTGCTCTGTTAATGTCAGATGCCATTTATAGAAGCTGAAAAGGCGAAGCATTGCTTACCTGTAGTCAAAGAACAGCTCTTCACCAGTTTGTATTGCCCTCTTGGCAAAAATGCCAATCCTGTGATCTCCATTAACCATCATCACTAATGGGGAAAAGAGAATGATGCATTCAGATAATCCTATTAAACAGACATCAGAGAAAACAGAAAAGGTGATTAAAGCGGTAATAGCAGGAAAACCATAATCTTTCTACGGACAAATAAAAAAACATTTAAAATCTCCTCTGAGGAATTATTTAAGGGTTTTTTTTGAACATTCCATTCATAAAAACAACACTGAAAACATAAACCTTGACAAAACAATCCTCTACATACACTTAGGGAGTTTAGAGAACAGTTCCACAGTCATCTTTAAGTACAAAACCCAAAACCAGTGAAGTAAATCGTAGATAAAAACAGAATACAATGATTTGCAAATCCTTTTCAACTTATATTCAATTGAATACACTGCAAAGACAAGATGTTTAATGTTCAAACTGAGAAACTTTTTTTTTTTTTCCAAGTAATCATTAACTTAGAATTTAAAGGCAGCAACACACTGCAAAAAAGTTGGCACAGAAGCCTTTTTACCACTGTGTTACATCGCCTTTCCTTTTAACGACACTCAGTAAAAGTTTGGGAACTCAGGAGACCAATTTTTGAAGCTTTTCAGGTGGAACTCTTTCCCATTCTTGCTTGATGTACAGCTTAAGTTGTTCAACAGTCCGGGGTCTCCTTTGTCGTATTTTACACTTCATAATGCGCCACACATTTTGAATGGGAGACAGGTCTGGACTACAGGCAGGGCAGTCTAGTACCCGCACTCTTTTACAACGGAGCCATGCTGCTGTAACACGTGCAGAATGTGGCTTGGCATTGTTTTGCTGAAGTAAGCAGGGGTGTCCATGAAAAAGACGTTGCTTGGATGGCAACATATGTTGCTCCAAAACCTGTATATACCTTTCAGCATTAATGGTGCCTTCACATATGTGTAAAGTTACCTATGCCTTGGGCACTAATACACCCCCATACCATCACAGATGCTGGCTTTTGAACTTTGCGCCTATTACAGTCCGGATGGTTCTTTTCCTCTTTGGTCCGGAGGACACGACGTCCATAGTTTCCAAAAACAATTTGAAATGTGGACTCGTCAGACCACAGAAAACTTTTCCACTTTGCATCAGTCCATCTTAGATGAGCTTGGGCCCAGCGAAGCCTGCGGCGTTTCTGGGTGCTGTTGATAAATGGCTTTCGCTTTGCATTGTAGAGTTTTAACTTGCACTTGCAGGTGTAGCGACGAACTGTAGTTACTGACAGTGGTTTTCTGAAGTGTTCCTGAGCCCATGTGGTGATGTCCTTTACACACTGATGTCGGTTTTTGATGCAGTACCGCCTGAGGGATCGAAGGTCACGGGCATTCAATGTTGGTTTTCGGCCTTGTCGCTTACGTGCAGTGATTTCTCCAGATTCTCTGAACCTTTTGACGATATTACGGACCGTAGATGATGAAATCCCTAAATTTCTTGCAATAGTTCGTTGAGGAATGTTGTTTTTAAACTGTTCGACAATCAGCTCACGCATTTGTTCACTAAGAGGTGACCCTTGCCCCATCCTTGTTTGTGAATGACTGAGCATTTCAGGGAAGCTGCTTTAAACATGGCACCCACCTGTTCCCAATTAGCCCGTTCACCTGTGGGATGTTCCAAATAAGTGTTTGATGAGCATTCCTCAACTCTGTCTTTTTTGCCACTTGTGCCGGCTTTTTTGAAACATGTTGCAGGCATCAAATTCCAAATGAGCTAATATTTGCAAAAAAATTACAAAGTTTACCTGTTCGAACATTAACTTGTCTTTGCAGTGTATTCAATTGAATATAGGTTGAAAAGGATTTGCAAATCATTGTATTCTGTTTTTATTTACGATTTACACAACCTGCCAACTTCACTGGTTTTGGGTTTTGTGTTATAGCACATCAGTTTGGCCAGCAGAACATTTTACTTCTTACCTTTTGCATAGCAGTTGGGGTTGACAGAATGGTTTGCAAAGCGTATCTTGTTGCCCTTCCGAGTTGCATCAACGACAAAGTCTGCCAGGAAAAAGAAGCAATCGGGTTACTGCCGTGAGACAGGAGCTCACACCAGTGCAGGCAGGGAAGGGGGCGACAGAGTGGACCCTTACCATTGTTCAAGTTGAACAGGAAGCTGCACATGTATTTATCATAGACCTTCCCTCTCCGGTCAGCCTCATCCTGCGAGATGATCTGTACCAACACAACAGAACTGTGAGTACTGACCTTCATCCCAGACATGGAAATCCCTGGACCCCATAGGTTTGCCGATGCATTCAGGCTGTATGGTCTTAAAGGCCTTGTAAAGCAATAATAAACGTGTGTTCTGGCTTTGTCACTCCACAGAAAAATGTGTTCATAGTCACCCAGTGAAATTAGAATGACATACACAGGCCTGCATGTTTACCGTCATGCAAAAATGCACATGAAAGATAATTGTTATTGAGCTTCAACATATCTAGCAGTGTATTTTGGAATCTGCCCAAGGCCAGAGTCATTTATGTTACTACATGTTGTGACATTAAAGCTTGAAAAATTATTCAAGACCAGGGGTATCAAACTGGTTAGTAAAAGGGTTGAGGGGCTGCAGATTTTCAATCCAACTGACCAGAAGCACACCTGATACAACTAATTTAATCAACTGATCTCAGCCTGCACGGTTGATTATTTGTATCAGTTGTGTTTCTCCTCAGCTGGACTGAAAACCTGCAGCCCGTCCAGCCCTTTTACGGACCAGTTTGACACCTCTGTTCTAGACCAACATCGCAGAATACAAAATGACGTTGGGGTCATGCTATGCAGTTTGTTCTAGCCACTGACATTACTGCTCCTTTACTTTACAAAATACACCAGAGGTGTTGTCAACAATCGACCACAATCATCAGTAACATCCCACCGAAGGCAGCTGGGTAAGGCAGAATCCTCAACATGAAACACTTGATTAGTCTCATCCAGCTTCCATTCACTTTGCTAGGTTAGTATATTTTCAAAGCATTCTTGCTCAAAGCATCTGAATTTGAAATGCCAATGAGAAATGAGACTGTCGAAATATGCATACATTTGTTAGTTATGGGCTGGAAGTAGGCCAGTGCAATAGCGTACAAAAGTGATGACATCACGCTCGTGTCAGAAGTAGGATTTCCCATTTATTTCACCCATAGACTGTTTAATCAGTTCACTTTTGAATCACTTCCCATTGTTTTCAAGCCTCCATCTTTTTCAAGATTTTGCATATTTCCAACTAAAAACAAATATAAATTTTCTTGACCGGAATCAGCTATATTTCAAATCATTTTAATTTAGGCTACCAAACTAGCTAGCTAGCGATATTTATTGAATAATCATACTAGCTAGCTTGCTAAATCACAGAAAGTGACGGTACCATTTACTGTTTCTATCAGTTTAGCTATGTGCACAAGATGTAGAGAATCTCACAAAAGTGAGTACACCCCTCAAATTTCGATGCTTAATTTAGTATATCTTTTCCAGGGACAACGTTACAGAAATGAAACCTGAATATATTCTAGAGTAATCATTGTACAATATCTGTAGCAGTGTAGATTTACTGCACTGTCCAAATAACTGAACGGTTACCATTTCCAAAATGGGTGGCAACAAAAGAGAGTACACCTCACCATCAACAGGCCAAATTGTGTCCATAGTGTCAATATTTAGTGTGACCACCATTGTTGTTTAGCACTGCATTGATTCTCCTAGGCATGGAATTCACCAGAGCTGCACAAGTTGTTGCTGGGATCCTCTTCCACTCCTCCATGACAGCATCACAGACTTGTTGGATGTTGGACATCCGCTGCTCCTCCACCTTCCTCTTGAGGATGCCTTACGGGTGCTCAATGAGATTCAGGTCTGAAGACAAACTTGGCCATGCCATCACCTTCTTCAGGAAGGCAGTTGTTGTCTTGGAGGTAGTCATCATGTTGGAAAGCTACGGTGCGGCCTAGTTTCCGAAGGGAACATCATGTTCTGCTTAAGAATGTCATTGTACATGTTGTAATCCATTATTCCATTAATGAAGCACAACTCCCCAGGACCAGAAGCACTCCTGCAGCCCCAGACCATGATGCTGCCACTACCATGTTTGACTGTTGACAGTACACACTTGTCTTGGTACTCCTCACCAGGATGCCGCCACACATGCTGGACACCATCTGAGCCAAACAAGTTTATCTTGGTCTCGTCAGACCACAGAACATGGTTCCAGTAGTTCATGTTCTTGCACTGGTTGTCTTCAGCAAACTGTTTTCGGGCTTTCTTTTGGGCAGCTACACAGCTACACATCTCCGCCGTATGGTCCGTACCAAATGGTCAATGGTGACTTGAGGGACATATTCCCACTCCTCTTGAGGAGCTGCACAGAGTAGGCGGATCATGGCCAGAAGTGCGAACCAATGACAAAGTCTTTGGTCAAGGATATCCCAAGCATGGGAGGACAAATCCAGGGAATAAACTGGCCATTTTCAAGCATACCATTGGTTTCAGCCCCAAGGAACTCTGTGCATACCAGCCCACGTGGGGTCTGGCGTGGTCATGCTGGAATACGGCTTTCTTTTGACAGACGAATGGTAGGATGATAGGCTGCAATAGCTCACCGTGATATTGCATCGCATTCAGATCACCGTTAATGACATGTCTTTGGGTGCGATGTCCATGTTATATTCTGCCAAAAGAATATCTCTCTCCTCCACCATCGTATGACACTCTCCACACCATGCTTACATTAGCACAATGTTCCCCTGTGTGGCGCCTGACACGCTGCAGTCTGTCCACTCAGTGATGCTGGAAAAGTGACTTGTCTAAAGACAGCAGTCCTCCATCGTGCCACAGGATATGTCTGTTCACCCAGTCGACCTGATTTCTTCGTTGAGCAGGGGTGAGGATCAATCCAGGAAGAAGACGACGCATGTGGAGATCGACTCGCCAGAGACCATTTCTCAGTTTGGGCAGAAGTGTGGTGACTGTGGAGACCAGCCTTCTCATCTCCAGTGGAATTTCCTGGTCTCCAAAGGACACGGAGATGGACAGTCCGGATATAGTGGTCTTGAGCAGGTGTAGTCCCACGAGGTCGTAGCGGATGTGGGCAGTCTGAAATCAAGCTCATTCTTCAATACGGTGTTTTCGGCAACTTATTACTAGCACATGGACATTAAAAGCCCTTGTGACAGACCTGAGACACCTTCCTGTAATGAGCGTGCCTATGGCACACCACCTGAGTTTCCAGTCATCTGCAGAAGCCTCTCTCAACCTCTGTGTCCAAAACCCCACGAGGGTCGCGAGATGATTTTCGGGGGGTCGCCAAAGAATTATGGAAAAAAATATTAATTTACATAATTAATATTAAATTACATTATTTAAAATGGGGAGTTTTTCCTCGTTTGCTGTTTCATCATTTGTCCAGAATTCATTTTTTATCAACTGAGTTTGTATGAGTTGAATTGTGCAAGCATGAGATTCCGTCCCGACACGCAGCAGAAAAAATGAAGGGAAACAGAGGTCAACAAAAAGTAAATATCATCGCTTTCACAGGGAGCCTGGCTGAATGAGTTGATTTTAACTAAAAGATTAACTGAGATCAATAGGTCATTAGCTTCAGTTTGAAAGACCTAAGGGTTATGACTCGTTCTTTTTCATGTTAACAAGCCTTGTTCAGCTACATAAACATTAAAAATGAAATGTGAGCCGTTCATTTTTCTCCTCATCATGTTTCATCAGGATTTAAATAAGTATGTGCTGATTGTTTTTGTTTTATCAAAAAAAGAAGAAACGTAAAACAAAATTTGAGTTGTGTGTTTTATGTTAATGGGATAACTATCAAAAATATGTGATGTAATGCGATTGTCGGTCTATTGGTCACGTTGACTGGTTATTGTAATGCAATTTTCTGTTTTTCAATAAATGCAATGCCAATTTGCCAAAATTGAATTAGGTGTTATGTCTTTGGGCAAAACCATATGTCTTGCTATGTGAATCTGCTGGAAAAAGTGTGACATACTATTCAGCGCTTAATTTGTAAATCAGAAGGTTACAAATGGTAGTGTGGTCCAGTGTGTCAATGATAGAAAAGGACACGGAACACTGTTAAGCTGAAGTTACGAAATTTAACAAAATGTCATGAAAAAAGTAACTGCTAAGAATTATGCACATTTGTTCATCATATCATTCAGAACACTGCTCTAAATCTTGAGGGGAAGTTCGTCCACGGAGGCAAAGCTACAGTTCCCTTTCACCAAAACCTTTTCTCCCTCACGCTTTTTGGCTATCGCTTCATATTAGCTGCTGTTTTTCCGCTATCTTTCGATTTCTGCAATAAGAGGGGTGTGTAATTACAGCCAGATTTTATTTACAACCATTAAAGGGAGAAGGCTAAAATATCAAAGTGAATTTCTCAGTTCATCTTTCAGTCTATCTGCTCTGCTTTTCCTTTCGGCCCCGGACAGCGCTGCATACATTCACACTGGGAGGGAGGAGAGAAGGGAGAGTGGGCGGGCGCGGTGGGGGTGAGGGGTCGCAGACACCAACTAAAGTTATCTTGGGGGTTGCGACTCAAAAAGGTTGAGAACCACTGATCTACAGGATTAAGAAAAATGGCTGAACTGGGGCTTTTGGAGGCCTTTTATTGAGTGGAGGACAGGGTGTACATGGGCTGATGGTACCCGATTTCAATATCTCTGGATAAGGCCCCACCTGTCTGATGGGCCAATTTTAACTAAGGACATGAAATTGACAATTATATAGTGAAGGTCATTGAAATGCACACAGGCAAGTAGCATACAGTCTCGGTCACGTAATTAAACCCAATCAAGCCAACCAGAGAGATCATTTTGCAGGATACTGAAAGGATTAAACTGTTGCTTTTATACTTTTGTTCTGCGTAAATTAATTTTCAAAAAAATGTGGGGTTTATTTTCCTTTAATAACTGTGATGAACAAAAAGTTACAACAATGCATGGAATTGCAAAGAAAGGAGACATTTATTTTTTGGTAAAATTTTTTCAGAATCATGCAATATCATACTGAAGCCAAATGTTACTGAAGGTCAGTCATTTTAACACCTTAACCATTACAGGCTGTGTATTAGTTTTGATTATTTGGCAAATTAACAGTTTGATTGTAAATCATGCAACGTGCGTGGGAACAGGGTGAGAGTAATCCCCTGGTGAGAAGGTGAGTTACTGTCCACTCAGACATATGGAGCGGGAGAACGCACTAATCCTCATGTGCTATAGTTTCAGATAGTGCCAAGAGAGGGGTCATGTGTCATCCAGTCATGGCCTCAGCCCGGCCCAAAAATCATCCACGCTGTAGTATCAAACAACAGTCCACAACTCGGCACTACAATGTTCAGTCTTTTCGCAAGTTTTCAGCAATTTTTTTTGAAACATTTATAATATTTTTCAAAATAATTCCCTGGATTTCCCCAGAAGGCCAGGGGAAGGAGCCGGGGAAGACTCACCTCACCACAGTACTCTGAGATGAACTCATTCTTCTGCACAGGCTCTTTGATGAAAATACCCCAGCCAGCGACATCAGATGGAGCCAGCAGTAAGTGCTGAGAGAGCCAGAGAGAGGGAGATTACCCATCAAACAGGCCCATTACAATCAGCATAAAGATCAATCACTGCAGTTACATCAACCAACCTAGGGGTTTCATACTGCTTCGCAATATTCAACGCTGTTAAAGGACCCGTTTTGTGGAAAATGTGGACACTCAGATCAGAGCTCCAGTAGAAATGACAATAAGGGGAGCTGCACCTTCTTGGCACCACGCTGGATGCTGCAGTTCTTGCAGGAGACGTTCTTGCTGTCCCAGTGTTCAGCAGCTCCGCAGGTCAGGCAGAGGTCCGGGTCACACTCGCGCACGGCCAGGTAGCACGGGCACTGCTTGGTGTTACATTGAGCCTTGCAACGGCAACCAGGAAAGCGATTCTGACCTGTGGGCCCGCATGAGGATTGGCTCAGCACTGCGACCAATTCATTCACTCAGTTTAACGCAACTCTGAGCTACTGCATTAAAGCAAACCAACAGGAGATTAAAACATGCAGTGGTCAAGTGTATACCCCAAGTGTAGATGCGCCTTAGTGATACAGGCTTTCTGTGTAAAGGCCCATTCATACCAAGCGAGAATTTCCGTGCGGATTATTCGCGGATATTTTTAGAAGCTGATTCCATGGTTTCTAATGTACAGTTGCAATAAAAATTATTCAACCCTGTTGCAAATTAGGTTTACTGGCAAAATTGACAAACCTTCAGGTGTTTACTATAACAAATCAAACAAGAACAATTTAAATAGCTCAATACATCAAATATTATTAGTGGCTTCTCCAAATTCAACACAAAATGCCACTTTTAATGACTCCTACAGGCTCAAAATTATTCAACTCCTTCATGACAAGCTTCTTTAATTCTTACTAAAGCATTCTTAGAGTTGCACAGCCAGACGCCAGCTTTTGGCAGCATTCCCAAGGAATCTTAGTCCAGCCCTCATGGACACAGGCCTCCAGTTCACTAATATTTCAGTGGTTTGCATGCTGCAACTGTCTTCTTCAAATCCTACCAGAGATCTTTTTATGGGCTTCAAGTTAAACGATAGTGATGGGAACTCTAGAATCTTCCCAGACTTCAACTGAAACCAAGCCTTGGTGGATGTTGAGGTACGCTTCGGATCATTGTCTTGTTGGAAGGTCCAATGACGCCAAAGTGTCAGCTTCCATACAGACAGCATGACATTTTCTCCTTGGATATCCTGGTACTTGACTGAATCCATCTTGCCCTCCACACTTTGCAGGTTTCCAGTGACAGAGGAAGCAAGGCAGCCGCAGAGCATCAAAAAAAACCCCACAATTCTTCACTGTAGGCAGGGTGTACTTTTTAGCATTTGCTTCTTTATTCCTCCTGCAGACATACCACTGATTCATAAGCCCAAAATATTCCAGTTTTGTTTAATTACTCCACAGAGCAGTATCCTAAAACTTCTGTGGCTTAATAACATGGTTTTGGATCAGTTGTGGTGAATGTCTTAGAGTTCGGGCTTGGAGACCTTGGACCCTACTGAGCAAACTGAAACCTCAGTGCCTCCTGCCTCCAATCTTGCTGCAGGTCTCCTGCAGTCACTCGAGGGTTTTTGACCACCCGTCTCCTGAGGGATCTGGTGACAGTCATTGATAGCTTCCTCTTTCTGCCACATCCTGGTACTGTAGCCACACTTCCTTTAACTCTGAACTTGTGAGCTATGCTTCCAACCCTATCTCTACAAACATTCAGTGCCTGTGCTACCTTTTAGTATCCTTTTCCTTGTTTGTGCCAGGCTATGATCTCCTCTATTAGCTTTTTGGACAATTCTTTTGACAGCCATATTTCTAATATGTAATCAAATGTCACTGTCAACAAACCCCAAGCGAGTGCAAGTATTTGATGTGTTCTATCTGAAGAAATTCTGATGCAACTAATTAAGCTCTTGATTAGCTGCATTAGGTGTTCTTGAGACAGCACCTGATCTGCAAATATGCTCTTATGATGAATTCCATTTGGGGGGTTGAATAATTTTGAGACTGCACTAGTCATTAAAAGCAGCATTTTGTGTTAAATTTAGAGAAACCACTTGTAATATTAGTAGTGTTGAGCTATATAAAATGTTCTTGTTCAATCTGTTTATCACAAACAGCTGAACGTTTGTAAATTTTGCCATAAAACCCAATTTGCAATGGGGGTTGAATAATTTTGATTGCAACGGTAAGCTTGCACACCAAGTGGGAATTTCTGTGCGGCAGACAAAACATCCGCACGGATTTAAGCTTCTGTGAAAATCCACCTGCGAAATTCTACTTCTAGCCAATTAAAAAATTATTTGTTTTTATTGATGTCACAACATTTGAACTTCCGACCACAAAGCCATACGAACTAGCTACATTAAGAACTCCTCAAACCGCGACAAAGTAGTGCGACTCATCAATATTGCTCTCCAGGGGGATGTTTCAATAAACACGACAGACCATCCCACCCAGCGAAGTACCACCTCTAATTGGATTGGACGGTCCGTCTTTTTCTGAATGTTTCAATGTTTTGAATGTTTCCTCTGACCCGGACGGACAGTCTGACTTACTGGGCATGGTTATCAGAGGTTGCTATAAATCGGCATATTCGTGGTGCTTACATGAGATTGAGAGTAGAGCTCTGTCTACCGCCAGTCTTTGACTTCACTGAGGTCTGTATAATGAGCTTATGGTACAAAATACAACTGCTTTTGATTAGCTAGATGGCTTGTATTCAGTTAACACTGACATTTAATGTGACACCTTATAGCTATGTGGGCAGTTAGTTTACCATTTCATAGTAGTTAGAGATCTAGCTATTTTTTTTTCTTTCTTTCAATTAATGTTATCATGTTTTGAATGTTTGTACACCAAATCACGAAGCTGTGCGTCGCTGAGGTGTCAATTATGACGCAGCTTCGTCTGGGTTGGACAAGTTAATTGAAACAGCCCCAGGTCCTGACATCAATAAGGAAAACGTTCGTTGCGGCTATACATAATTGCAAAAGTAGTCCATGAGACTAACGTTATCGTTCAGATATATACAATGTCATCGTCGCTGCTGCTGCTATAATGGAACATTTTGGTTAAATTATAATTTGCGAATTTGTTTCTCCGCTGTGCGGAATTGGAACACAAGAACGCAAAATTTCGCACCAAGTTCGGTGTGAATGGTTTAACGCAGAATTTGTGTGCTGCGAATATTCCGCAGATCCGTGCCGCTTTTCCGCTCCACCCAGGTGTGAATGGGCCTTAACGCAGCTCTCAAGCCTTAATTATGAAATTTCCAATTAGTGCCGACACACGGGGAGAAAGAGACCTAATCAGGTAATCAGCTGTTATTAGGAAGCTGGACTGCTATTGTACCCTATTATAACCTGCATGAGCAGGAAAGAATCTGCCAAATGCAGAATGTTTTTAGTTTCATTGCAAACTAACAACCTGGCACCTAATAGGCTACCTGGGGAGCCACATCAAGCATCTCCCCCTCCATCTTGCCTCTCTGTGAGCTTGACACATGAAGTAACGCAAGAAAAACTTCACATGCTTCACACAGAAACATGCGCATTAATGATATCAAATTTATCATGGAGGTTAGGGTTATAATTGGGGAGAAAATGGGAAATGGCAGGAATGCATTTTGCAGAAAGTAAAGTAATGTGCAAGGAAAACCCTTAAAAAAATGCTATAATATCGTAAGTGGTTCCCCCAGACACGTCTATAGAAACTGCATCCTTTCTTCACAGTTCCTCTATCAAGTTTTTCCTATTAAGTGCTCAAGATTATGGGCAAATACCTATTGAGAACAATCCAGGAAAAATTCCAAAGCTCAATTCCATTTTCAGAGGACTAGATTTATTTCTGCTGCCTAGTATAGGTAGTGTTGCCAAGCAGATGTTTTTCCCAGTAAGAAATTTAGCTCTAGCCTAATCCAAACCACACCCTATACTTTCTTTACTTAAAGGATTTCAAGGTGCATCTGAAAAGAGAATCCCATTTTCAGAGAAATACTGAGAAGAAAAAAAAATAAGTTTGAGAGGACTGAGCAGTAGAACAGGCCCAGATAAAGAGCTGAAAAGGTTGCCTGATTGATGTATGGGTTCTGCACAGTAGCACAGGCTTTGAAACGTACGTGAGCTGAGAATAAGGCTGCTGCTGTGACCACAAGTGCATGACATCCACACCACTCCTATTTCTCAGCAACCCAAGAGTGACCGACCATTATCCCTTTGATACTCCACCTCTTCAAAAAAAGACGCAAGGCCCCATGGGACATGTAGTCATATGTACATTCTGAGTCACTCACATTCAGAGCTGCACTGGCAGAACTTCTCACAGAAGTTCTGGGCAGTGACGCAGGGGCAGGAGCTGTCACATGGCTGACGAGGATGGTCACATGGCTGGTAGTTGTACACATGATTGGAGGAGCCATCTGTGAATGATGGAAAGACCCACTTCATCACCAGCATTTTAACAATCTTAAATGACTCATTAAGCATGAATAAATCAACACCAGAATAACTCAACAAATCCATATTTCAAATTTATGAATGTTCAGAGTAACAAACCTTTCTTCAGCTGGATCTTTCTACAATGCGTGGCCCACAACCTACAACAGTAGGCAAGAAAACATTTCAATGAACTTTGCGTTCGCAACCAAGAACGAGAGAAAAAGTACGATAGGCGATAGGCCTGATGGTAGGTTTAAAATGAGGAGAATAAATCTGTTGTATGGTCCTTACCTGTGTTTCCTCTTCTTCTTTCTGGGTGGTGTATCCTCATCTTCTGCAGGAGCGCGTGCAATAATACTG
This sequence comes from Gymnothorax reevesii, assembly GCA_029721435.1. Classification (NCBI taxonomy): domain Eukaryota; kingdom Metazoa; phylum Chordata; class Actinopteri; order Anguilliformes; family Muraenidae; genus Gymnothorax; species Gymnothorax reevesii. The sequence continues at coordinate 89,956,328 of CM056575.1, forward strand.
GACTCTTTCACCCTGAACTCATACACCTGAGGACATCAGCCAGAAAAAGCTCACATTCAAGGACATGCCAGCCACTCTGCACCACACCCACCTGACCAGTAGTTAAAGGAAGACAGGAAAACTAGCACACACTAAAGCGCAGGCGGGTGAATATTCAGGCTCAGACTCAGGAGTGGGACAGAGGCAGCAGGATTTATACTGGAGCTGTAGAGGGTCAGGCTGGTAATATAATACAGATCATGGTACAGCCGGTTGCGCAGGGCGAGTAATAAACAGAATGAGAAATGACACTAAAAGATCACATGATTTTTCTACTCCCAGTCTCACAGGCATGTTCTGATGTGACCGAGTTAGAAAAGGCTAAGAGAGCCGCTCGAGAGCCCCACCTGTCTGCAGGTTTTGGTGCCGATGAGGCGTGCGATGGCGCAGTAGTTGTCGTAGTAGGTGCCGATGAGCACCCTGAAGAGGGAGGCCTCAGCCCCGCTCCAGTCCACCAGCTCCGGGGGCTCGGAGCTCAGCTTCAGCTTCACTGGGGTCTGGCAGCGTGAGTTGGCCTCTGTTTGCATGGGGTAGTACAGCAGCATTATTTTCAAGCCTCGCCAGCAATAATGGCAACTTTGAGCCGAGATCAAGGCAACAATAAAATTCCGCAAAGTAAGTTAAGTGTAGATAAAATTCTTGCATTTTTTAAAAGCTGATAACGTCACTAGAAACTGTGGGCATGGAGGAGGAGGGCAGCACTGCTCACTGATCATCTGCCATTACACTCCCCTCATAAAATAATCATTATTAAACTATTAAAAATGTATACATCATATCAAGAGTATGAAATTATGCCATAAATGAATTATTCATTACATAATAAACGTAGTATTTAAGTGCATATTCATAAATACAGCATCAGACTTATAGTGACCAGAGCAGTTCCATTTTACTGCTGTGCAAAATGCTACAATGTGAAGCACTCATTTTTGTGTCACCTGCGAAGCATAGCGGCACATGGGGATCACTTCGTCCGGCGTCTGTCTGTCCGTCTGTCTGTCTGTCCGGTAGTCACACTTTCAGTTGGTAGTCACACTCCAAACTAAAGCTTTGCAGGCGACATGTAATCACCTGAACACTCTAGTTTATGTTTGTTTTATTTATGCTAAAAAGGGATGAGGAAATATCACACTGAGGATTAATTAAGACTCGGCTAAAGGGATAAGGGGCTAAGTGACGGCACCAGGGGCAGTGCCTAGAGCTCTACTGGGAGGGAAAGCACACCTGAAGAGCTGGTGGTCTCGTCCTTCTTATCATCGTCGTCTTTGTCGTTGCAGTCGCCCCCGGCCTCGCGGTCGCTGTCTGTGTCCTTGGTGTCGGCGCTGACGGTGGGGGTGCCGGGCCGACTGCTGCTATTGGGCAGCCTCCCCCTGCGGCGTCCTGTTGTGCGCTTAGTGGGGGTCTTAACTCGCTCCGCCACCAGGCCCGCGGGGTACTCCCTCACCATACCATCCTGCAGGGATTGAGGGGGGTGCACTGTCAGTGTGTGCCAGCATTTCTGTATGCACAAGCGCTCCTGTGTGTTAGCGGGCATGCATATGTATGCATGTGCATGTGTGTACATGTCTACTGTGATCTGGAAAAACCAAGTACGTGTCGCTCTTTGTAGAAAATGAGTTTGACTCGCATATGCAGCAATTAAGAGTGGTGGAAATCGTAAATTGTAAGCCATTAGTGTTATTTGAATTGTCAAAATCACATTTATTTTTTTCATTTAGGAAAAGTCCAGAATCCAACTGTTTTTGTTCAATTGCGAGACCCTTGCCACCGTTAAACTCACCAGGTTTTTCCAGATTACAGGAGATGTACCTCTGTTCAATCCCTGTGGGTATCTACTCAAAAAGATCACGCAGCAAAGACGAAATGGCAAAAGTGTCGGAAATTCCCCTAGCAAGGGAGCTACAATTCACTGAAACCTCTACTGCAGGATATGAAGTAACAGTGCAAAGTGTAGGTGCAATAATGTCAGTGAAACTGAACAAAAAAAATTCATGTTAAGGCCTTTAATATCCAATGAGTGCTGTATTCCAAAATGCACTACCTACGTGCCTCAGGTGCCAGTATGATCATGTACTAACTGGACCCTCCCGACAGAATAATCAAGTGAAAAAGCACAATCTAGATTTTTAAAAAAAGGTGAATTTAATGCTGGACACAAGCCGATCCAAGAACAACCACTGCCCAATTTGATCAAAAACCTCCTGAGTAAGTTAAATTAATAAATAATTGTATTTATTTTGTTTAGTTAACCTTTAATTCATCAGGAAAATCATTCCGAGATTCAAAATCTTTTTCAAGGGAGACCTGGCCAAGACAGCACCCCGTTTCACATGAATTACAGAGTGTGTACACAACACTAATTACAAAATAAGGTAACATAAGACAAGAAAAATGGAACAAATAAAAGGGAAACAAGAATCCTCTGCAGCAGAAATACTTACCTCATTTAAACAGGCTTAATCCAAGCTTAAACACACCCAATGAGACAAAACTGTTCAACTGTAAAGCATTCTGAAGATTGTCCGTGACAATAAAAACAATAAATAAGAAACGTTTGCACCTGAGAAATTCAAACATTTAATGCACAGCTGAGCATTTATTTCAATGCAAGGCATTTTCAGGGTAAATGTTCTGCACACCCATTCATATCCCTAATGTAGTACTTACCTGCACCAGATACATGTAGCATTCGATGCCACAGGGTTTGCTGTCCACTAAGTTTTCCATGTTCTTGCGCTTGTACGTGTTTGGTGTTGCATGGAAGGCTAAAGACAAAAATAAAATTAAAGTTCTTTATAACTACCAGGTAGTAGGCAAGTAAAAATAAAAACTATAATAAAACTAGATAACTTGGTCGCCACAGGGACCAAGTTATGCATCTCCCCGATCCGCAAATTTCGGACAAAATGGCCGCCGGCAGCCATATTGGACGTCCAAAATTCAGTCTTGAGCATTGTCAAATAAATATCTTTGCCAGTGCAAAATTAGAAAAAATTCCTTCAATAATTGTCGCTTCCAAAGCCTGCAATAAAAAATCTCTGCGGGTGTGGGGGCGGCCCCGGAACTGAACCAAAGTATCTCCTGACAATCGTTGTCGGGGAGACACAGGTCGGTGCGAACCTGAAACTCGACAGATCTGCTGCCCCACAAAACCCATTTAGGAATGGGGTACAAAGCTGAGATGAAATGCCTAAGTAGTTTCAACGCCCTAATGTCATTGAAACTGGTGTCTTTGTGTGACAGAATGTCAAAGGTCACAAAATTGTCATTTTTCAGCATCCATATGTCAAGACTTGTTGTATATGACTTGCATACTAAATTTTAGCTCTTAATTGCCATTAGAAAGGTCTAAAATGGACCACTACAGTTTTTCAATCTGACCTCCTTGCTTTGCTCACTTTTGCAATTGGAGGGATAAAATGCAATCCCAAAGTAATTCATGTGCTAAAAATGTAACATACCAGGTTTAGTCAAATCTGATGAATATTTGTGACCCTAGAAGTTACATTTCAAATCATTTACAGACAGCAGATGACAGAGTTCAGACACCATCTTAACTTAGCTGGACAACAAGCAGTTGAGTTCAAGAAAGAAACGGACACTTTCAGAGCTGGGCTATGGCCAATATCACAGAGGGTTTAAAGGGGCAGACTAACACTCACGGTGCAGGAAGCAGTCGTACTTGAAGCAGCGCCTGCAGAACAGCGTGTGGAAGGAGTGCAGGCTCTGCTCCCGCTGCACTGACTTGGCATTTGGTCCGTCGATGTTGGGGGTGCACTCAGGGGGCAGAGCACCGGGCAGCTGCTGCTCCGTCAGCTCTTTATACCTGAAATCAGACGCCCAATCATCACCTCACATCATTCAGCATCGGGCATCATTTTTTGATTTGACTCTAGAATCGCATGGAACAGGTTTGATCGGATTAGAATCAAATGGGATTTTATGCATTTCAATACCCCATTTTGATTCTTTGCATGATTATTAAGCAAGACAACGTGCTCTGTACTGTCCGCTTCTGCACTGCAATCCCTCCCACTCTGCTGTGCCTGACCATTTCTAAAACAAAGCATTCTTGTGTGGATAAGTTTAATCCAAGCAAACAAATTAAACTACAGATGTAACAGGTGCAGCAGATTAACATCATGCACGGACCGCAATTAGTCTGAATGACAACTGATTCACGACTCTAACCAATTTTGAGACGGCAGCATATTTACAGACAGTAATTTGAATTGGAGGACTTGCAGACAGCTGAGAATTCCACTCACATTAATATCAAGACAGCAACTACACCTGCTGCTGAGGCCGCCAAAAAGCATTGATTTCATCTCTCGGTCATGTCAAATAAAAAAAATCTTTAACCCTTTGTTTAACAGTCGTTATTAAAGTCACTAAACCCACTATCCTTAATAGGCTGAATACAAAAAAAGTCATGCAACAAAGGGCTAATCCATGACTGCTCTCGCTCTAGACGAAATTGCAACCACAATTTACCCCACCATCTTGCGCACTGACTAAACTTTAATCTAGTTGCAGTCTGTCTCCATTATTTAGCAGTAAAGTAGCTGGCTGACTTAATATATAAATTAAAAGTATAATTTTACTAGCAAGCCTATAGCCTATATACAATTTAGCCAGCCATCATCAGCAACATTACAGTTGGATTACAACATGATTAATCCATGAAAAATTAAATATCTAGGTCACAAAGTAACTTAACCATAACTGGCCATCATGCGCCACCATGCTCCGATCATGGTAAGTAGCTTGAATCGATGTTGGAAGGCTGTAAAACTGATTCTACGCTGCCTGGCCAAAAAAATTCATTCTAATATTTTGTTATACAGCCTTTACTTTTGATCATGGTACATTTTCATCATGGCATTGTTTTGGCAATCATTTGTGGTGTAATAAAATTCATTTCCAACCACAGCTGGTTTATCTCTTCGCCAAGATCTCTTATTGACGATGGGAGAGTCACAGCACTCCGTAAAGCCTTCTCCAGCGCACGCCAGACATTTTCAACTGGTTACGGTCAGGACTCTGTGGTGGCCAATTTCTGTGAGAAAAAGATTCCACACTGAAAGGACTCTTTCACAATTTGAGCCCAATGAATCTTGACTTTGCCATTCTAGACAAATGCCAGTGCCATCAGGGATTTAAAAGTCCATTGATTCAGTAACTGGTCATTCAGCACATTCAGATTTCTGCTGACTTGATTTTATTGCTGTGTAAAAAAGCGTATACCTGACCAATTGAGGCGACCCCAGATCATACCACTGCCTCCAGAGGCGTGTGCAGTGGGCACCATGCATGACAGGCCCATCGCTTCATGGGCTTCCTTTCTTGCCCGGAGGCGCCCATTCCTCAGGAAAAGTAAATCTGGACTCCGACCCCTTCACCTTTTTCCATTGATCCGCAATGCTGCAAGTTCTTGTTGCTTTATGCGTGTGGAAATGCTCATACTTTCACCATTAAGCAAAGCCAGGAGTTAAGACCTCAAGTGCTTTAATGACCTCCGGATAAATGAGTATTTTTTCTTTCTCAAGCAAGTTTGGCAGTTCACCACTATCCTTTCAGGTTTTAGAAAAGCGATGCAGTTCTTGACCCAATTCCAGTGATTTCAGCAATCTCAGTCGTTTTCTTTGTTTGACGCTGGCGGCTGGCCAATAATTTGCTCCTCTTGAAACCGCAACATTTCTCCACAACTATGGGATATGTCTTCTGACATGCAAAAAAAAAATGAGAAGCTGCACACTGCAACAGTAAGGATTTAAAAAATTGCCATAACATAAACAAATACTTAAGAGTCTACAATTGTATTGTTACTGCACTGCTGAATATATCCAAACAGCCACATTTTTTGGCCAGGCAGTGTAGGTTGACTTGGAGTTTCAGCTCCCTCCCGAAACACTGTCTTGGCTATGAATGCTGAAGTTAACAGTTGCGCTTTTTGCAAAGACTTTTCATTTTTTTTTAAAGAAAAACCAAACACATTCCTCAGACACCCATTGACTTCAGCCATCCACCTTCATCATCTCTACCTCTAAAGTGCCACCTGTGCACAGTCATGCAGGGAGCAGGACAGATGAAGGAAGAATTTCTAATTATTCCATACATTTTTTTCATTTCTGATACATTTTTCACTTGCTTTTTAATCAATTTGAATACTTTTTGAGAATTGGTTTAAGAATCAGAAAATTTCAAATCAAACCCAAAAATATCTATAGGCAGTAGTTCATAATTTAAAGATATCTACAACATTTTCAGCATGTCAATCTCTGCACATTTTTTGTTTTCCCAATTACAATGACTGTGATCAAGAGCAGTCAGAGGCTTTCGTGTCAGTAGCCTATGCATCGAGCCCCAATGAATCACCTCACCTTGCCAAAATGAAAACGCAACGAGACACGTCTCATCATTTGCCAATTGCCAATAAGTCACCTGCATCTTAATACAATCAATTGGAATTCAAGTACATTCAACACCATAGACTGTGGGTGACACCGACAGTTCGCATGTTGCTCAAATCTTTGTGTGGGCAGTTACACTCCAAAGTGGGCGACAACCGGTGAGAACATGAATATTCAATTTGTGGTATTACGAAACACCGCACCACGTTTCTTATTGGCGTAAATTCTCTGCATATTTCCTTTTATTCGCGAAAACCAATACTTCAAGTGGTGTTGGAGTTCAAGAGCCATGTCATGTCACAAGCTGATTATGGACCTACCGTATTCAAATACTAACAGATCAGTCAATTTTCTCACGTAAATGGGCACTTTAAGGTAAATTAAATGATGGATCAATGCAATAGTTTCAAAAAAAAAAAAAAAAACAGACAACTCCATCACAAGTCGCCATTAAGGCTACTCAATTCATTACTAATTAAAATGTAATTAACGCTTTTGCAATTTCACTTAGCGATTATAAATCACTGTGGCACATTTAATCGATACCCGAGATGCCATCACTGCAGCCAACAAAATACTATCGATCCTGTGACACCATGGGACACTTGAAAAGGCAGAAAAGCAGAGGATGAACCCTTACTTCTCTTTGAGCTCTTCTGTGGACCCTTTGTCTGGAAACATGGAAGATATGGCCTCAAATATCTTGTCTGAGGGAAATCTTTTTGAGTTCTCAGTACCTGTGGGAAACAATCAGTTGTTTTAATTAATGACTATCGAACAACCCAGAGCCAGAGCTTGAAGCGAAACAGTCAACGTGACCTGAAAGATTATCAGCACTCTGTGTGCATTTAACCACTACATTTCCCCCCCTCAGTTCTGCCCCATTTCACACATTCTACCACTCCTCTTAGTATGCCAGTAATATGACTTGTCATGCATTTCCCTTTGCCTATTTAACAAAAACAACACCATTTGTGAAGAAAATTGTGAAAATCAATTCAGCCCTTCACTTCAATATAGCTCCGCAGCAGTTGGTTTCATAATCTTAATCAAAGTAGGTAGCATGGCTGCTGGTGCAGAAGTCAAAACCATGATGCTATACAAGTCAGAAATGGACAGGCATCAGGCGCACAAACACAACTGGCAGCAGCTTCGCACCCTCGGAGATGTGCAACTGGTCCTTCCTGTGGTCCTCATGATCATCCTTGCCATCACAGAGGTCCATCTTATCCAGCTTATAATCGTTCTTTTCTTCCTCATCGTCGTCATCTTCATAGTCGCTGTACTGATTGAGCGCATTAACCAGCTCCACGAAGATCTCATCATTTATGAAGCCACATTCTACGCCAGAAAAAAAGCATTCAGTCACTCAAATGCCCCTTCATGCAGGGAATAAGGAACTAGTCAGTGGAGATGGAACATCTGTCACATTATATCGCCAAATGTGAAATCACATCTCCATTTCTATTCACTCTTGAATTGAATGCTCTGTGTTGTGCAAAAGCCACACTCTGAAAATTAAACCAAAGACTAATGTAACAAGAAAGTCTTACAAATGTCCACCGTGCCACAACTTTCCCAGTTATTTACTCACAAGCCCATTTAATGGCTATTGATGAAAATGCAGCACATGTAACTTCAAAGGAAACCTTACAGATCCCCACCTCTGTCTCCATGGACTTTGCCATCATAGTTCTTAATAAGTTCCTCAATGAAGGTGCCATCCTGGTCCAGGATCTCATCACCCATGTAGGGGATGTTGTGCAAAACAGTCTCATCTTCCACCTACAGAAGAACAAACCACAATGCATGTGCATTCAGATTTGAGTAACAGCATGGGATTGGGCTTACACCTAAAAATAATACAATGATATATAAGAAAGTGGAAGCCACTTTTAAACACCAGGCAGATCTTAGTAGAACAGATGACAACATAGGCTCCAGATTTTACAATGTAGGCTGCCCAAGCATGTTCTTGTTGACATGCTGTCTGTAGTTTTTCCAAATAGACTTTACTGATCTGCTTACAGGCATTCTGTGGTATTAATTTTGTTACGGACAGGACATTTAGAGAAGTAATTCCACGGCAGCTACTAATGTGTTGGTTGTCTGAATTGTTTGAACGGCTGAATTTGAAGTACTCTGGGAATACCTCAGGTGATATAAAAATGAATGTCATTGATGGTAAAAAAATGCACTTAATTATATAAAAGAAGCTATAATTAGGCTATATTCTTCAAATTCAGCCATCTAGTGATGTACCCTTATATCAAAGGAATATAATTCAGGAATTTTCTAAAAAATATTCGAACAAATGAATTCGACAGCAGTGACGCACAGGAGAGGGCAGAATATTACGGACAGGACACTCGTCACACTATATAAATATGAATTAATTACCACTAAAACTTGTATTGATCAATATTATGGATAAATTTGCTTTGTGAGAGAGACAGCTACATATCTTTTAATAAGAAAAATGACAATATTTTAATTTCAAATATCAAGACTTACAGCCTCATATCTCTAATCTTCTAAAAAATTGTTATACAACATAAATGCACGCATATAAGTCCAATGCCTGGCATGACAATCTCGAAAAATGTAAATTTAAACAAAATTCCATATGTTGATGCCAGTCACAGTCATGAAATTGACGACAGTACATAATTGCCATGAGTGCAATGATCCATGAAGCCAAAATATATTTTCCAGAAATTTTTGGATGTCAACTAACTTATCCACCAGGTGTTACATGAAAACTTTGAAGAAAAAAATAAAAAAAAAAATAAAAAATTTCTGGAGCCACGTGACTTTGCAAATACACGGAAAGCCCCCTTGACAGATGGACCAACGACCAAGTGTGCCAAATTAGGGTTAAAATGAAAACCTACAGGACCGCAGAGCAGCAGCACATGGCTGGTGTGCACGTTCAGAGTTTGGACCAACTGCGCTGAGGGCACTGCGGTTCACTGGATAGGCCTACAGTAACAGATGGCTGCTCCACACTGGGGAATAGAAAAAAAACCAAGGAAAGAAATGGCTGGGGGAAAAAAAGGTGGTTACCATGAAATTCTGCTGGAGGGGTGACCATGAGTACATGACGGGCACAGACGCCACCGCGTTCAGTGTCTTCAGTGGAATCACTTGCTTGGGGAACTCAGAGAAGCCACTGTCCACAGTGCACTGAGGGAAAATACAGAGAGCCATCACAAACATCGCCATCACAACTGATAATGGGCATTTTCACACCACAGAGCATGGCTCACTTGCATTGGTCTACAATAATAATTAACAGCGGACAGTCCTACACATTACTCTTACTCTGAGAGCTCCACAGGCAAATGTGTTCTCAGGACAGCAGAGTGAGGCAGATCTTAAAACTCAAACCCAAGGCACAAGACTTATCAGTTAAAGAATTTGATCTAGGAGTAAACAGTCATCACAGGTGTTCAGTCTCTAGCAGTTCCCAGCACACACGCCTTCAGCCGTTATAACGCACACACTGGGCATAACACGAAAATGTCAATGTTAACAGTTAAGGGACTACTCAAAGAGAATTATGCTGTAATTCCGATACACATTTTACAAAGGACCAAGACACGAGTCAGGTGCATGACCATTTTAGATTCAAGTACACTTTTCTGAGCCTCATTGGTCTAGCCTGGTTAAATTCAACCAACCAATAAGACCAGAATACAGGGTCTGCACTTTGTGAGAGTTTTAATCGTTTCCAATACACCCGACAAGCTAAGAAAAGAACGGATACATATACGAATGCAAAACAGTCACACAATTGACCCAGGTCCGCTTATGCCTGCGAGGTTCAACTTTAAAACATATGTCCATATTAACAAAAAGTTGCAAGTACAAGCCACAAAAATACCAAATTTGGAAAAAAAATGTAACCCAAGTAAAGTACTATTGCACCAACGGGTTTTTGGACAAACACGGCATTATATAAAAAGAGACAGAGGTAAAAATATTTGTCTCATGAGAAGTCTAACAAGTCTCATCTAACCAGTTTCTACATTAAGGCAGAGGAACATGCGACACAGCCTTCCCTCATTGATTTAAAAAAATGGTGTTTAATTGACAATACAAGAATAGGCCATCACACACTATAACATAATAATACATACATACACAACATTCCTCACATTATTTAAGGATAGTACTGCAGTAAATTGACCATTTCCACTCACTCCCCCGTGAGAGCAGTTACCATGTGTAATTTGTAAAAAATCTGTCCGCTTCAGTAGATATTGCGCATACAAGACGCGATGGATGGACAGACAGACGACCGAAAAACAGTATGCCTTCTGCACATGCGTCGGGCGGACGCATGATAATTTTATCACGATAGACCAGTCCGGTTTAAGCCGGAATGCCCAACATAGCTGATGTGGGGCAAAAGGAAATATAGTGGCTATTTGTTGCATAAATCGGTATCATAAAGACAAAAGGTTTTTTTGTGTTCCCCGTGGCAAGAGACAACGACAGGCGTGGATTCCAGCTATAAATCGGTTGAACTTTGTCCCGAATAATCGCACCTGAGTCTGCAGTACTCATTTTGTCAGGGCTGGCCCGACTTCGTTGACCCAAATAATGTTGGCTTTGCTCTGCGTTTCTCTAGAAACGAAAGGATCTCACACCGACGCAAGCTTAAAGGAAAGGGCAATCTGACTGAGGAAATGTAGTTAAGGTACTGGTTGATATAAGTTATTTAAGTTGGTTATTTAAATAATTGTTTAATATTTTGTTGTTTCAAGGTGTTATCATTTTGCAGTGTCCAGTTTTTGTATCCAGATTTTGAAAAGGGGCAGGCTTTGTTTAATCCTATAGACTATATATGACTTTAAGTAGATGTTAAATTCTACGCAAAACAATATCAAGCCAAAGGGGCTAGTTAGGGGTTAGTGCCATACGACATGTACAGTGTAGGTCAGCTCTGAGGGGCTTACATTCTAGAGCTTAACCCTCAGAGCTACGTGTAGGAGTGGATTTCATTTCGCTGCTTGCAATAATAATTTGGTTTCCTTGTGATTAATTTCATAATTACTTGCTGTATATAGTTGACAAAGTGGCATTTGCTTATCAGTTAGTTTCACAGACGTGAAATAATGTCATCAACACCTTTATGATTAGGTCCCACACCTTAAGTCAGCTAATGGCTACAGTGTCCTTGTGAGGCATTTGCATTGTCCATAACAACCGGCAAGCACGCATGATCCTAATCGCCTCTTAATATGGATAAGTGCGCAGGTACACAAGTAAAATACAAGGCCATATCATTAATGTTTGACTGAAAACTACACATTTAGTTTCAGATTTTTATCTGTTCTGAAAATAGCAATGTCAAGGACTTGTCTTGACAGTATCTCACCGATATAGTCTCTCAAGTCTCTGTTAAGCTGAAGAAGTCAATGCTTTCAGTTTGTAGGAGAAAACTAAGAGCTTAGTCTAGCTATATCGTCAGGGGGAAAAGAATTTCAGGTCCAGCCTCAACTTTTTCCATCCTTTTATTTGCCAGAACGATTTTAAAAGGGGGGCGGCAATATGTTTTAATGGAGTTTTATCAGTGAGAAAGGGGGTTTAGAATTTAACATTAATATTTAATATCGCAAATGCATATGCTGCACCTGCTCTTGCAACCCAGTGTGTCATCAGTGACATGACAGCCGCCGTTAACGACATGCAACTGACACAAACAGCAGCACTTGAAGCTTAACTCTAAATTTCCTTAACTGGACGTACGCTTGATGTGTTTTTATATCCTAATGTTTCTCTGGGTACCCAAACATCAATCGATATTTGAAGTAGGTTGAATACAGAATTCTTAATATCGCCATCCAGACACCAAATGTACGCTGCACACCCCAGAATGTTCCCGAACTAAAAATATTCCTGTTTTTTGTCCGAATCCACGCTGTAAACTGCCTTTTACCATGGAGAAAGCAAAATAACTTTTAATTCCCCGCCTTTTGAATAGGATTTGTGCATCTTCCGCCCCACATAGTCTGCAAAGAGCACGTGCACTCCAAATCTCTCTTTTTCACGTCCTTAAAATGAAAGGGTCAAAGGATTTTGCTCACATTGCCAACCAAACACATGAGTGTATACAAGCTTTTGTGCGTGCGTGCGTGCGTGCGTGCGTGCGTGCGTGCGTGCGTGCGTGCGTGCGTGCGTGCGTGCGTGCGTGCGTGCGTGCGTGCGTGCGTGCGTGCGTGCGTGCGTGCGTGCGTGCGTGCGTGCGTGCGTGCGTGCGTGCGTGCGTGCGGGCGTGCGTGCGTGCGTGCGTGCGTGCGTGCGTGCGTGCGTGCGTGCGTGCGTGCGTGCGTGCGTGCGTGCGTGCGTGCGTGCGTGCGTGCGTGCGTGCGTGCGTGCGTGCGTGCGTGCGTGCGTGCGTGCGTGCGTGCGTGCGTGCGTGCGTGCGTGCGTGCGTGCGTGCGTGCGTGCGTGCGTGCGTGCGTGCGTGCGTGCGTGCGTGCGTGCGTGAGCGCATGTATGTGGGGGGGCATGAGCTGGCCAGGGGGTGAGTAAAGTGCATTTCCACAGCGGGATTCAGATAGCCTGGAATAGAAGCTGACCTCTCTGGTCCCACGCAAGGAGCTTACAGATGTCATGATGTGCACGGGCTGTATCCGCCGCTGCTTCCACTCCTGATTCAGTACATCCGTGCGTTCCACAATCTTCTGCCGATTGGAATTAAACATGCTCTATAGCAAAAGAAGACAAAGCAGAGAGCACACTGCATTTTCACCCTATATATGTAAAATTAGTACAAGACATTCCAGTTTCAAGGTTATAATATATTGGTCTTTTCAACCCTCGACTTTTCAACCCTTGGGTTATTCATGACCCAAGATGTATATTGTGTTGTGCCATTTTGACATTTTAATTAAGATAAAGGTTTCCTATGAAGAGTTTGTCAAGCTACTCCTCTTACAACTTTCCATAGCTTTTGAGAGGAAGGGGACCATTTGGCGCGGCAAGGATAATTTAAAGAAGTGAGGGGTCATGTATAACTCCAGAGTTACAGAAGTGTTTTTGAAGTTGATAAAAGAGCACTCAGAGGCAGCATACCTCATCCAACGCTAATAATCATCATTTCTCAGTAGAGATAAAAATGTCCACCCAGAGACGGCATACATTATCCATTAATGACAAAAATATCTCACTTAATCCGTCCAAAATGTAAATTCAATTTTTGAATATTATACCTCCTTAGTATTTTGCCCAGTTGTGATAAAATTTAAATGATTTTGTCCTTGGATCAATATCTAGGCTTGAGGAAACTTTGGTGCAAATGGCAAAATTAGCCTTTGGGGTAAAGCTGGTGACAGACATACAGTCTCACACACACACTCACACACACACACGCGCACACACGCACACACACAAATAAATGAAAGCATAACTTCCGTGGCAGCGGTAAAAATGGCTATAAATCATGTTATTCTGGATCTGACGGGCAAGGTTTACTACAAAACATAATTTAGTGAATAAAAGCTGACCATCACAATAAGCTCAACGCCCACAGGGTCGTTATAAAAAAAATAAATAAATAAAATTAAACTTAATTTTGACTTAAGTCAGTTCATTTGTTCACAATATCAAGTAAAATACCACGATTTCTTGAATAAACAGACACGTGAAATGGACTCAGCAATAAGCTAGCCCAGTCTTCCAAGTGGGGGCCAAGAAATATCAACCCCAATTCTGAAATAGGTGGGACAGAACAAAGTGTAAACTGTGAATTAAATCAAAATGCAATGACTTTCAAATCACACCAGCCAGTATTTTATTCACAATAGAACAGAGGTAACAAAGCAAATGTTGAAATTTTTTTTTTTTACAATTTTATCCACAAAATGAGCTCATTTATAATTAGATGGCTGCTACAGGTCTCAAAAACGTTGGGACAGAGGCCTGTTTACCATGGTGGAGCATTCCCTCTTCTTTTTAACACTGGGTCTGGGCATTGAGGAGACAAGTTTCTTGAGTTTAGCCACTGGAATTTGATCCCACACTTGTTTAATACAGGCTTCCAGTTCCTGGAGAGTTCTGGGTCTCCTTTGACGGACTTTTCGTTTAATTATGCGCCAAATGTTCTCAATCGGTGAAAGATCAGGACTGCAGGCAGGCCAGTTCAGCACACGAACTCTTCCACTACAAAGCCATGCTGTTGTCATAGCTGCAGTATGTGGTTTTGCATTGTCATGCTGAAATACACATGACCTTCCTTGGAATTGATGTCTTCTGGAGGGGAGCATATGTTGCTCTAAAACCTTTATATACCTTTCAGCATTCATGGTGCTTTTTAAAACATGCATGTGTCCCACACCAAATGCACTAATGCATCCCCAAACCATCAGAGATGCTGGCTTTTGAACTGAACGCTGAAAACAGGAGGGGTGGTCTTTCTCCTCTTTAGCCTAGAGGACACGACACCCATGATTTCCAAAAATAATGTCAAATTTCGACTCGTCTGACCACAGGACACTTTGCCACTTTGTTACAGTCCATTTTAAATGAGACTTGTCCCACAGATCACGGCGGCGCTTCAAGATCATGCTCAACAATGGCTTCATTTTCGTATGATAGAGTTTTAGGTGGCATCTGTGGATGGCACGGCAGACTGTGTTTACAGACAGTGGTTTCTTGAAGTATTCCTGGGCCCATTTAGTAATGTCAATGACAGAATCAGACCGGTGAGTGATGCAATGGCATCTGAGGGCCTGAAGATGACAGGCATCCGGGAAAGGTCTTTGGCCTTGTCCCTTACGCACAGAGATTTTTCCAATTTCTATGAATTTTTTGATGATGTTATGCACTGTCAATGATGAGACCTTCAAACCCATTGCAATTCTACGTTGAGGGGCAATGTTTTTAAAAGTAGTCCACAATATTGTTACGCAAACCTTGACAGGTAAGAGAGCCTCTGGCCATCTTTACTTCTGAGAGACTCAGCCTCTCTAAGACATCCTTTTTACAGCAAGTCATGTTACACACCTAATACCAGTTAATAATTACTTCTTCCAGCTGATTCTCTTGTTTATTAATTGCTTTTTCAGCCCATTTCTGCCTGTGTCCCAACTTTTTTGAGACCTGCTGCAGCCACAAAATGGCTCATTTTGTGGATGAAAATGTAAAATGTCTCAGTTTCAATATTTGAAATGTCATCCATGTTTTATTGTAAATTACATATTGGCTGATGTCATCTGAAAGTCAATGCATTTTGATTTTATTCACAATTTACACTTCATCCACACCATTTTGGTATTGGGGTTTTAGAAAATGAAGAGGAGTGGTCCTAAGATTGAACGCTGTGGGACCTCGTATTTGATGGTTTTACTTTGAGATTGGTTACCATTTCAAGTACATCAAAAAATTTAAGCACACTACCTGACAAAAGTATTAGGACACAACTATTTATGTGTGTGATTTTCTTACAGTGCAGTAGAAAATACTGAATGTATCATGTTTGGAAATAGTTGTTTATTCAAATAAAAATACAGACCTCATTTTGGATAGGCCATCCTGAATTATTGTTTGTCTTCACCCCCCTTTTATAGAGAATTAAAATCACCCCATGTGTCACACCTGATCATAATGACTGGACCAACAGTAGCCACTGATCTTCCATTATGCCAAGGACACAATTTCAAACATGTAAATTTGAAAATTACCATCATGCAAGCACAATTTATAATAATATTTCTTACTGATGACAGACCAATATTGAGAGTTTTTCGCACAGAGAAAAAATATGTCAATATGTATATCTGTAGTTTCCCCAAATGTTCAATAATGTTCTGTGATGTTTACATGTATATTTTAGGACAAAAGTCCTACAATGCTCGCATATAATACAGTATAACACATATACATCAAAAATTGAGTGTGAATGAGGAACGTCCTAATACTTTTGTCAGGTAGTGTATATCCGTCATACATAAATGAAGCTGTGTGGATATGAGGAACATATAAATAGTGATCAACAAGAGTTGTCAGAAAGACAACAAAGCTCGCCGGGGGGCAAGGTTAAAGTTTTTCTGCACGCGGACGCCGGGGACGACAATAGCTCTCCGGACATTCGTCCCGGCGAGCTAAAAATAATTATTTGTCCATAAAACATAATGGGGCCATTTTAGTTGTGAAAAACACTTGGTCGCTTGAGTGTTAAAAAAAAAACCAGAGCATTTGGCCTTCAACGAATATTCAACAGTGTTCAACCTTAACGCCATTTTCATTTTGGGCCGACAATTTTCTGGGTGAGTCGGTCCGTTGGGCCAACAGCATTTTCTTTCCCCCCTGAATTTGGCTCCACTGAACTGGAACAACAATCTCAGAGTCCAGCTCACTCTGTCCGTCATTATGGCCAATGACGCCACCTCGAGTAAAGCCAGGCAGCGTATTTTGTGCTTAAACCACAGCGAAGGGTTCGCTCAGGATTGTAATCTACTGAGCATGCGCAAAGGGTTCCCCTGCGATTAAGGCTTTAATATGGCAGGCATAGGAAGCAATGGATAGCGATCAATTATTCTAGCAGCTAGAAAGTTCGCTAGCTTAGCTAGCCAAGTTATATTTGACACATGAAAGTCGATAGGAAAAAAGTGAATGGCCATTATTTTGCAAACTAAACTTAAAATGCGCCAAAAAAAAAATTTGCCGCCGGACGCTGACTAAAGAAACCTAGATTAAAGGTCAGAAGCTATGCCTTGCCGAAACCAACTTGACAGTAGACAGCCTGGTGAGACTATGCTAATTTGTTATCTACTGCAAGGTTAAACATGCTTAGTCTGACTTACCTTACAACATGTTAAGTTTTGCGACAAGTGCCAATCTACATGAATAGCCAAGTAACGTTATCTTTGGCAAACATTTGTCCGTGAAAAACTCTGCAGCCAGCGAACGAGCTGATCAGTCTCCTCAATGTGTAGCAGACCGAGCAACACAGCCAATTCACAACAATTTACTAATCTGACATGAGGCTGAAGTTGGCTGCTTATTCACAATTCTCGAAGATATTCATACTAACTAGAGCACTCTGCAACCGAGCACATGTATCCCCCGAAGGCCCCCCGGATGGTCCCAGAGTACCCAAAATCAATAGGTGTCGTGAACTTACCACAATACACGTCCCGGCAAACTTTGAAAAGAATCGGAGCACTTATGTGGGCTGTAGAGGGTTCACAAGAAAATCTCTACGGACGCGAACGAGGCCAAATCCATAGTATCCTCCGACCTTCCTTCGGGGATACAATTAAGTACCGGAATAATTGAAATTCACTGTTTTTATTTATTTATATACACCTCAAATAGCTAGTTGAGCAGGCGAACTAACTTGCTAGCCTTGCAAGCAAGTTTGTTGGTTTATTTAGTAAACGTTGGAAAGCAAGAGAGCTCTTTGCCGACTATGCTTCGGTGCGTGTAAATGCTGGGTAGCGAACTAAATGGCGAAGTAATTATTCACCGTGGTCCATTGATTTCTTTGCATCACACATATGGCTATAATCGTGACAGAAACCTTTGCGGAGGTTCACAAGGTTGCAATTCTGAGTGAACCCGTTGCTGAGCTGTAAATACAAAATAAGCTGCCAGCCATCTATTCACACGATTTGCGAGTATTCGAACTTTGCATCAATTTATGCGACTAAATGGGATTAAATACAATTGCCAAATATTGGCCAGTGAAAATACACTTCACTTTATGACCGAGGGTTCGAGTTTGTCTTTTCGTGCATGAAAGTTAATACGCAGATATTCTTGCAATGTTGCTTAGCTCCGTGTTCGTCTTAACCAAGAACATTCTATGAATGTGTACAGTTGAGTTTAGCATGGCAAAGCAAGCGGGAGGGTTAATGTCGTGGTTGGGCAAAGAAGAACCGGCAAAAAAGAAAGATGGTGAAGGATCTCAGATTTATGAAAATAGGCGTGCAATGCACGGAATACCCCTCAGCCCGATGTCGAAGTTTTTGGAGACGCCCGCCCGCCCGCACGAAGGATAGCAATACCCCGTCAGCCTTGAGGGCTGAGGGGTAAAAAGGAGAAGAGAAAAATGCTTCCCTGAGGGGACAGCGAGGGTATTGTAATCGGGTCCATTTGTCTGTCCGGACGTATATCGAGGGTTTGGAGCGGAGTGGTTATAGACTATGTCCATTTTAGAGGTTTTGAGAAAAATTGATTTTTAGGTTTCCAAGTGTTCCATTCAATCAGTTATTTTTTATCATTTTTTTTAACCAGTCACTCTTTTGCTGCATGGTTCAAAAGTATATTGAACACCTAAGTTTTCATATGAGCATAACCACAACATCATGGTCAAAATTGCCAAAAATGGACATGTCACCTCAGTGCTCCAAGAATTCTAGCACATGATGTGACATAACACAATGGTGATTGGTTGAAGGTAAGTTTGTTTGCAATGGAAGACAGACTATTCTGTAATAAAATTCATGTTTATTCATCAAAATGTCGATATTTAATTAATTCAAGCAGATTTTGTTGGACATACCACAAAATGAAAATGTGAATTCTGATTAAAAATGAATGCAGATGGACATAGTTATTGTGCTCCAAGGATTAGCGGACAGAAAGCTGTGACAGGGGGTAAAAACCTCAAAACCACAAATTTTGGACATATAACCATTGTGCCCCAAACCTTCGATATCGTAAAAACTGTTGGCATAATTGAAGTAAAACTTTCACAGCAGAAAGGTCCTATCCGTGGCTCGGCCCTCCTCTTACGTCAGACTGCTAGGTCAAAAATCAAAGTCACAAACAAATGTCAAATGGGTGAGGGTTTGCAATCTGGTTGTTTTGTTGTCTGTTCAGGAGACAGTCTGCCAGCTGCCTCAGCACTTAACTTTTCAAAATCCTGTCTTATGTATATGATACACAAGACTTCGTTGTTGCTATATTCTGAGAAATAAAAGGTGCCCTATTTTGGGTTTTGCATTTTAAAAAATCAGGGCTGACAAAAACAGCCAGGCTGGCAGATTTTGGGGTCTATCAGCCCGGCTGACTGACGGCTGAAAAAGTAAGGGTCGAACCCTCTTCAATGACAAAACATGAGCCATTTGTCAAAGCTAAATAGAAACATCTAAAAAAAAATTAAATTTATGGCACATCACAAGCATCACAGAATGAATCAATCGCAAAAATTCCAATTACAAAAAGGGAATTTCATTCTTCTGAGAACCTTCCCCTTTTATGGTGCATACTGGTTCCATAATACAACTACTATTCTTTGTATTTTTTTTAGACAAAAAATAAATCACCTAAAAATTCCTGTGGCAAGGTTAGACATAAATGCTAGGCAGAACCCAGCAATGGGTTCCCAAGCTCCACAGGGCACAACAGGTCACTGAATGGTTTTATGGGGATGAAAATGATCGTAAGCATGTGGGTCTGTCCAAACAAAGGGACACGGAAGTGTGACATTGCCAGTATTATTTTCAAATTATGGTTTGTAACAACTGAACGCACATAATGGAAGCTTAGTTTGTGTACTTTCGTGACAAAATCATGAGAAGACAACTGTATTTAAAGCAAAAGGGGAATTCCGATGAGAAGTTGAAAAACTCCCTTATGGTCCCGTATGTGATGTGGACAAAAAGAGAAGCCAAATGTTTTCATCAAAAAAGCATTTAGCTTGAGATTTGAATCTTTCACCATAGAAAACAACCATCCCAACACACATGTAGCACAAAGCCTGCTGGGCAACACTTAAATGCAAAGATTCCAATTGATTTTAAGTGCGTCAAAATGTCCATGCTGGAGGGCAGGACAAGATAGATTTTTCTATTCATAAAGGGGTAAGCAGCATTCAAAAGAGCTTCCCGTCTTATTATCACTGTCAAGTTATGAGGTAATGACAGGCAAACCATTTCATTTAAACTAGGCATAGTGTCCACAGAGTGGTCAGCAGGTCACGTATGTGATGCATATCAAGATGGGTGGTTCCGTATGTGATGCTTGACAAAAAAAATTTAATTGGGCCAACTTTTTTTTTTTTTTTAACCTTTTTTTGGGATTTTAGTGGTACACTTTGAAAATATATGAAGACCAATAACATTGAGCACAAACTGCACTTTTATTGAACCTCAAACAGTATATATTTTATTTAAAATACGACATCATCGGCGCCAACATGATGCTGGACAACTTTTGCACAAGTCAACCATTACACATGTAACCTCCATGCAAAAACTATCACCAAAAACAGTTGCACTGGTGATCAAAGACAAAATGCTGAGATGGGTTTCCCATCACAGTGTACAAGACACTTATTACCAGTTTTCCATGATATATTTGGCTGACGTGACGATTGACCACCGTTTCTCGATGTCCAAATCACATAACGGCACCGAATTGGCACACTGTCAAAACAACTTTTGAATCACGTGCGAAGAATCGGCATGCATTCTTACACCCGCCACGCTAAAAAGATGGGTTAGAAATGGAAGATATATAATCCAGTATACTCCTTGAATATTCCACAAAGTAACTCTGTAGCGAACCGAACTTTAATTGAACGTGACAATGGTCATGTATGTGATTTTGTTGATAGATAACCTTCCTCCGTGTATGACAGCGGGAAGACGCCATTGCTGTAAACAACAAAATTGTGGTGACGTCATCATTTCGGGGGTATCATTCAATGCTAATGAATTTGTTCCATTTTGGTCGGGCGTTTTGAATAGAGGAGCATCCAAAGATGCTGGTCACGTAATGTGATTGACAGAATTCCGGGTGGCTGAAATAAGACGCGTTTTTCTTTGTAACTATACAAGATAGAAGCCATCGCACCACTTACGTTGCGAGGAGATGAATAGTTTTGAAGCTCAAAACCGAAAAATTACTTTCAAAGTGTTCATTTCATGATATTTGTTAAGAATGTAAAACGCCAATTCTGAAATAGTTGGGACAAGGTGTAAATTGTGAGTAAAATTAAACCGCAATGACTTTCAAATCACACAAGCCAGTATTTTATTCAAAATAGAACATAGCAAATGTTGAAACAGAAATTTTACAATTTTATCCACAAAATGAGCTCATTTCAAATTTGATGGCTGCTACAGGCCTCAAAAAAGTTGGAACAGGGGCCTGTTTACCACTGTGTAGCATCCCCTCTTCTTTTTAACACAAAGTGGAAGCGTCTGGGCATTGAGGAGACAATTTACTTGAGTTAAGCCATTGGAATTTTATCCCACGTGTAATTCAGGCTTCCAGCTGCTGGGGAGTTTTGGGCATCCTTTGACGGGCTTTTTGTTAATTATGTGCCAAATGTTCTCAATCGGGGAAAGGTCAGGACTGCAGGCAGGCCAGTTCAGCATATGGACCCTTCTACTATGAAGCCATGCCGTTTTAATAGCTGCAGTATGTGGTTTTGCATTGTCCTGCTGAAATACACAAGGCCTTCCCTGAAACAGATGTCCTCTGGAGGGGAGCATATGTTGCTCTAAAACCTTTATATACCTTTCGGCATGCATGGTGCTTTTTAAAACATGCAAGTGTCCCACACCATATGCACTAATACATCCCCATAACATCATAGTTGCTGGCCTTTGAACGGAACTCTGATAACAGGTGGAGTGGTCTTTCTCCTCTTTAGCCCGGAGGACACAACGCCCATGATTTCCAACAAGAATGTCAAATTTGGACTCGTCTGACCACAGAACACTTTGCTACAGTCCATTTTAAATGAGATTTGGCCCACAGAACACGGCTGCGCTTCTGGATCATGCTCAATAATGGCTTCCTTTTTGCATGATAGAGTTTTAGGTGCCATCTGTGGATGGCACGGTGAATTGTATTTACAGACAGTGGTTTCTTGACGTATTCCTGGGTCCATTTAGTAATGTCAATGACAGAATCGTGCCCGTGAGTGATGCAGTGGCGTCTGAGGGCCCAAAGATCACAGGCATCCAGTAAAGGTTTTTGGCCTTGTCCTTTAAGCACAGAGATTTTTCCAGTTTCTCTGAATCTTTTGATGACGTTATGCACTCTCGATGATGAGACCTCCAAAGCCTTTGCAATTTGATGTCGAGAGACATTGTTTTAAAAGTATTCCACAATTTTTTTACGGAGGCCTTCACAGGTTCGAAAGCCTCTGGCTATCTTTACTTCTGAGAGACTCAGACATCCCTTTTATAGCCAATCATGTTACAAACCTGATGCCAGTTAACCTAAATTACTTGCTAAATGTTTTTTCAGCTGATTCTCATATATTAATCGCTTTCTCAGCCCTTATTTGCCAGTGTCCCAACTTTTTTCAGACCTGTTGCAGCCAGAAATTTTGAAAAAAGCTAATTTTGTGGATTAAATGTAAAAAGTCTCAGTTTAAACATTTGAAATGATATCTATGTCCTTTGGTAAATAACATATAGGCACATGGGTAGAAAATAAAGTTAATATGAAAGGAATGCCCTTAAGGTGCAAATAAGGCTTCCGTTTCGAAGTACTGAAGAATGTCACAAATTAAACTGAGAAATTGCCCTCTAAATAGACATATTATATGAGATAACTTTTCAGTGGTTTATGTGAGGGGCATAAAGTTCTCTTATCTCTCTGGGATGTGTACTAAATACCTATCGGCTTAAATTATGCATCTGACCCACCCATTCAGAAAAAATGAAGGTGGAAGTTGGGGGTATGCAAACCTACCCTTTTGCTTGGACAGACCCATATACAACAACCATAAGTCCTCAGATGTCGAACCAACTGAACTCATCTAAGATTTCGAAACAAAGTGATAGGCGGCAGTGTCTGTTACCACCATTTTAATATCAAATGAGGGAGTATTTGTAGGAAGAAAGAGATATCCCTCCAGCAAAGTTTCCTAAAACCATTTTCATAGAGAGCAACCATCCTGTAGGTTTTTACTCCAACCCTAATTCAGTACATCTGATTTGGCCAATTGGTAGCTCATCAATAGCTCAGCCTGGAAAAAGAGCCTATGCATTGGTTGGAGTGAAAACCTGTCAGATGGTAGCTCTGCAGGAAGGGGGTGGGGGATCACCGCTGTGGACTCAATGCAAAGGCACGTAGAAACCAGGCATGGCGACAGCTGAATTTTTTTCCGCGGAAAAACGAGGGCGGAAAAGTTGTCGAGCAGGGGGCGGGGGAGTCGAACGAACGCAAAGTTAAACTAGGCTTATGCAGTCAGGGGCGATGGCTTGGGGTATATCCCCGAACGCCCCCTATCCTCCAATTCCCCAATCTTTGCATAGACCTTGATTAGTCTTTCATTTTAACTTAATTTCAGATCAATCGGACAAATGGTTCTGAAGATATGGCCAAAATGGTAATTTTCTATCACAAAGCGCCACCTGGTGTCAAAATATTGAACCATACAGGTATGATGTCATCATGTGACACATTGTGAGGTCATGACCTTGCAGTTGCACATAAATTCATGTCAATTGGACAAATGGTTCCAAAGATATGGCAAAAATGGTGAATTTTATGTGACAAAGCTCTAGCTTGTGTCAAAATTTTGAACCAAACAGGTATAATGTCATCGTGGGACACAGCCTCAGGTCATGACCTTTCATTTGCACTTGATTTCTGGTCAATCGGACAAATATTTCCAGAGATATGATAAAAACAGTGATTTTTTCCGTTTTTGGCCCCTGGTGGCCAATCTAGAAATTGTAAATTATCGAATCAGTTCTTCCTCTTTATGATACTTACTTATATGCAAAACTTGAAATTTCTAATTGAAACATTACTGAAGTTATCGCTTTAACACGTAGGGCGGCACGGCGGCGGTCGGACCAAAAACATAATATCCCCGGAATGCTATTCAGCGTTCGGGTATATAATGACTTTTCGTCTTTAATCGCAAAAAAATTTCTGTGTTTCGTCAAAATGTAAACAATACCATGTGTCTGTCCACACCTCACATTTCTGCCTGAGTAATGCCAACCACGGAATTGCGCAACCGATATCAGATAAAAACGGCGGAAATCCGCCGATCAGCGGAAGATTGCCATGCCTGAGAAACTGATTTGGCAGCTTGTGGAGGCCCAAAACTGTACCAAGACATTTTCAATTAATTTGTCACCTGCCTCTGTGTCACGCTTACGAAGCTTGAAGTTGTCTCAATTTTACTGTGAAATTAATCAGTTGAAAAGTTGAACAGAGGTGATTCCACAGGAATTCATATGCTGTTGACAAATCAGTTCTTATTTCAACTTAACAACTAAGCCTAAAGCCTGATTAATTTGTTCATAATGCTCAATGGTGTGGTGGTTACACAGCGGAATGGTTTATATTCATTTACATTTCATGAATATAGAAGGGACACTTAAAATGATCACGTATCGTAATATTGGTCCATTTAAAAAAAAAAAAAAACAAGAGCAGTCAGAGACGGCAATATACGCCGGTCACGCAACAGGTTGCATAAAAGGGTTAATTTTGAGAGAAGGGGTGATCCAATCAGGCTGATTTCTGAACTCAAAGTTCCACCTGATATGATCATGCTGTGTGAATTTGGATGAAATCGATTGAGAATTGAGTTATTGTGAAAACAAGCAACGGACTGACAGACCGACGTCCAGACAGACAGACATCATGATTCCATAATAATACGTCCCATCTGTCTTACGACGGGCGTATAAAAATCACAATTCATTTATTTTCCTACATCTACCAGCCTGAATATGGAGTGCTTGCCATGAATGTGCACTGATCTACAGCCTGTTGAATGAGTCATGAGCAGCCACAGTTTGCTGATCATTTCTCAAGAGGGGGCCGCCAAGCCAATGTTGACATGGAGATTAAAAAAAAAATTTGATGTATGAATTATGATTGGTCATTATAAGTGGAAAACTCATTGTAATATATTGCTAAACTGTAAAAATGTAAATAATTATGTATATATGTATAATATATTGAAATAAATGCATTGAAACTAATTAATACTATTGTTGTCATTCCGTGACAATTTGCCTTCTTGTAATTACGTGACGTTGACTTTCTGAATTTTCTTGGCCATAAAGCAGGGTTATAGTCAATATTTGTTTCTATAACTTACAGTATTAACAAAAAACACCTTAAATATGAACATATTGAAGTTTTATAACTTAACTATGATGGGAACATCACTTTCTGGATAGTTAAACACAACACTTAAAAAACCACGTCAATTTTGTGTAATTCTGTGACGGAGTAGTTTTTGCTTGTTTCTTCTATAAAAATTTCTCAAAAAATATATTCCACTTAATAATATTAAAGAACAAGTTAATACCTTCAATATGACATATCATACTTGATTTTATCTTATTTAGTTGTAGAGTTACAGCCCAAAATGTAATGGGACTGTAATTCCGTGACAGCTTGGCGGCCCCCAAGAGTTACAGCGAGACCGCCATGGTCCTTACCTTCACCTCATCCGCCCTCCGAAACCTCTTGAGCTGCCGGAGCCGCATGTATTCTGATTTCACCCTTCTCCTCCAACACAGCGGGCCTTTCTCCGATTTCCTACCCGTCAAGCCCATGGTCACCCTGCAGAGAGAGCAAAGGTCAATTCGCACACATGCCAGGCTGTCTGAGGAGGGCAGAAAACGTGCAACACAAGAACTCCATGCACATCATTCTGAAACAGCATCAGCACAGTGCTCACAGCTCAGCCTCCATACTGGACCTGGCTGAAAACTAGAACTCACCACTGAATGCCAGGAACAAGCCTTGCACTCAGAAGGCTGCAATTTCATGCCAATAAGAAAACCTGCCCGTTCAACCAAATAAGACAACATTAATATGCCATACAATACATTTCAAGTTGAATGCAGAACAAGTAAAGAAAATGTACTGTCCACTTGTTCAGCTGCAGTACAGGTTTTGTCATGTATAAACATGCATGACTGTTTTACAGTTTAATTCCCTTGCTTTACACCTAAGATTCATGCATGCCTCAACAATTTAAAGCTAGAGGAGTTTAAGTGTAATGGGTCAATAACCAACTTTGGAGCATAAGGTATTCATCTGGTTTTGTTTAGGCCGACAGGACATCAATTCAGGCACTTTATAGGCAGGCACATCAGCCAACAGGAATTGTCCATAATGACCGAAGATGAGTTCTAGCCATCATTAACTTCTGAAATCTTCAATCTTCTCCGAGGAATATACAACATTGTGAGCCACAGCAAAAGCCTCTGTGGTCAATTTAATGTGCCTGCCCAATTTTTAAGCTTTCCCTTCAATTACATTGAAATTACTCTACAGTTCCCACATTACTATGTCACTAACATGATGTTCTTTCCTCTCCACATCACCAGACAGAGCAAAGCCAAAAGACAGGATATGCTAGTGGGCAATGTTGAATAGAGTGCTTATTATGAGCAACTTTCTGCCACAACAGACAGTTGGTACAACCATTAGAAACCTCCTCCCCCTCTCTGGGGTCGCATGTCAGGAACTGGCACCCCAGAAAAGGTGGATTTGTGACATGACCAAAATTTTTGGTAGTTTAACTTGGACACCATTCAATAATTACAGGCTCAATAAAGGCAAACAATACCTCATTTTGTTCATAAAAATGTTCTTTAATATGAAACAATCCCCACTAACTTTAGATTATTAGAAAAGGTTCCAGGGGTTTTGAAAGAAAAAAGGCGGGAGTGGATTCGATGGCGGGGCGGTGGCGCAGAGTAGACTCATTGTTTTTGATTTGGTGTCAAATAATTTCATTTTAAACCATTGTTTTATCATTAGTTGGCTCTATTATCACCAGGTGTCACCTTTGGAGGTTAAAAGAAGCCACAACTAGGTCAAGGTCACAAGGTCACGTGACATACATGGAAACACATGGCATAGTAGCTGTGCTGTGGCTTGCTTCCACTTGTAAATTGAACCACTGATGAAGCAAAACTATTTAACTTAAAGATGTTCACTATAATCAGCAGAACATGTGTCTTATGTATACCATAATGAGCTAATTAACCCCTTCGCACAGAAGCCAACTTTGGATATTTATGGGTTACCAAATTTAATTCTGCATAAATCAGGATTTAAGCTTCATAAAGAGAAAAAATGTGGTTTTACTCTGAAAAGACACCTACAGCATTTAGAATTATATCGTATTTTAGTTTATTTTCATGATTTTAGTAGAGAAAAAGGACTGCAAACATAAAGATTATCATCAGAATTCACCATTAAAATTGCAAAAAAAAATATATAATACTGAGAATTGAAAAACTGCTAGGTCTTAAATCTATACATTTCTGGGATCATAAACTCCTTGACCACAAGTGCAATTAATCTTCAACATTACATTCTAGATTACCTACATGCTATTAGCCAAATTACACCGCTATCCAAGTGTCTCCCCAAAGTCTGAGATGTTGCACTGTCAAATCATCAAATGACCATGTATTTAACACAAAAAGTTTTGAGGCATGAAATTTAATATGAACTAATGATTTTCTGGTTGAGTTTAGCATAAAATTTATCAATATAAGTGCAGCTGAACATCAGTGGTCACCAGTAACCTCTCCAAACACAAAAAATGCCTTTCCTTCATCATAAAGTTTAGAGTTTTGTCCATTTTTCTTCCAAGTCCCCCAAGCCAGCACACACAGTCATTAAGTAAACTGCTGATTAAACGGTCAGGGCATTCACTCTCCGATGACCCCAGCTGTTCGGACATCCGAGCTCACAAACTCATTACAACACTTCTAAGGAACAAGTACAACTCACTAACTCAGTAATATCTGAATTCTGAAATATAACTTATTTTAACAGAATAGACATTCCACTTTCATGCAACATCAAACAATATATTCCCTCCCTGGATTCAACAGAGCGGTGCAATGAACGTACCAGGGGGTCCACCCAAATGCACGGTCAGTTCACATTTTAAACAAGAAAAAAAAAAAAAACTGCATTCAACTTCATTGAATATGGTATTCAACTAAAAACGAAGCAAAAGGAATCCTCCAGTCCCGTTTCATTCAAAATAATTCCCATTGACCATGTCCTTATCTTATTTAAATCCTGTAAATGTAACAGAACGCTTCAAGGCCAGTTTTGCGAGCGTTTTTTTCTATAAGTCACGTCTATTTCAGCCGAGTAATGCTCGCAACGTAGACAGGATGCAACTGAGCATGCTGATACGCATAGGCTTGTATGCTCTGTGTTTGTCCAATCATCGGTTACTGTACAATATTTAAACACTCAGGAACTGGATAAGAAACGAGCCAATCAATTTAGTGTTACCGGGAAGTTTCACGAGGGCGTGAAGTATAACTGTGCAGTTACGCAGAAGAGCTTGAGTGCATGGTTGAGTGATTGGCTATCAACACCACTACTCGGGTGGATATAAGGAAGCACTGAATTTGTCGATGACGGCATCTACGCGTAAATCCACGGTAAAAGGAACTACGCATTTTTTGTATGTGATGACAGTAATTGACAGTAGAATGTGAGAAAATCAATAACATGTAGAATTTTTTGCTTCAGAAAATGATTTTTCTGAACCACTAATTGGAATACCTTTAGCCACTGTAGCTAAAGTGGTTGCTACACAGGACAACGATTTTTTTCTCTCGCAATAGTCCATTTTTTTAAGTTGTGTTTTTCAGACAGCATACATTTTCGTTGTTGAGCTGCATTTTTGACACTGAATTTGGGAGGACGTTTTTGAGCTAGCTCTGCTCATTGATTTCTGTGTGTAATATGACATTTTCTAACTTAGTCCAGCAGAGGGGACTCTTCTGAACATTTTGCTGCAAACCAGCCAAAAAAATCTTCAGAAATAAGTGAGGTATAAATTTTTTGCCAAATGAGGTATGTTTTGAGAAAACGCGCAAAACGTTTTTGCATGCCAATTCATTTTCTATTGAAGTCATCACCTTTCAGGCTTATTATAAAAAAAGTAAACACATTTGAGCAACTTTGAATGCATTTTCTGAAAGCACCTATATGGATTTTTATTTGGACAAATTTTAGCCTGGTGGGTTACACTTTTTTCCACCTATTCCTGACATGCGACCCAATAGCTTTTATGATAAAAATCTAAATGGACCCAAAAGAATGTCAGATGGGGGTTGCCAATCAGTTGTCTCAATGGCATCTGCATGCTATCAATTTAAAGCCAAGATGGTTTACCACAAAATGATTCAAGGTTATATCTTGCGAACACGCAAAACCACGTGCAAAAGATGAAGCCAGAACAACCTTCTGACATGAAACATGTAAACATGGACAAAGCTTTTAAAGACCTAATATAAACACAAACAGGGAACTGTGAAACCCTTGATTGGCAATGCACAAACAATACAAAAAAATCATAAATAAAATGTATAAAATCATAGAGAAACTGAATATACCAACAAGTGAAATACTTCAATGTTTCAATGTAAACAACCAGAGTCATAAGAATCATTCAATACAAAAAAAAAGTCAACTACATCAAGGTGTCATAATTGGCACCCTTCATTTAGTACCCTGTGCAACCACCTCTGGCAAGGATAACAGCATGGAGTTTTTGACAAGGTCTCATATTCGGGAAAGATTTGGGATAGCTCCTCTGAG
Source organism: Gymnothorax reevesii (assembly GCA_029721435.1). Classification (NCBI taxonomy): domain Eukaryota; kingdom Metazoa; phylum Chordata; class Actinopteri; order Anguilliformes; family Muraenidae; genus Gymnothorax; species Gymnothorax reevesii. Next base: position 89,986,330 of record CM056575.1, read on the forward strand.
TCGATCCTTTCAAGATCCTTCACATTCTGCTTTCTTCAACTCAGCCAACGGGTTTTCAACTGGATTGAGGTCTGTTGACTGAGATGGCCATTGCAGAATGTCGATTTTGTAGTCACAGAAAGATTTCTTTGTGGATCTTCGATTATGCTTTGGGTTATTGTCTTGTTGCGAAGTCCACCCATGGCAAACTCCCAGCTTTCTGGCAGAGGCAGCCAGATTGTCAACCCAAATATCCTGATACTTGGTGGAAGTCATTATGCCATTAATCTTAACCAGTGACCCTAACCCTCTTGAATTAAAACAGCCCCTAAACATGACTGACCCACCATCACATTTCACTGTGGGTATGAGGTGTTTCTCATTGTATGCATCTGTTTTGACTCTAAACATGATGATGCTGCATCTGACTGAAAGGTGCAATTTGGTCTCATCTGATCAAAGCACCTTGTTCCAGACATAATTCAAATGACATTTGGCAAACTCCAAATGCTTGCTTCTGTGTTCTCAGGTCAGAAGGGGCTTTACTGGCAACCTTTAAAATGAGTCTATGTTGTGGTGCTAAGAGTCTATGGTGCTTTTTGAAACCTGGTAACCCAAGATGCCGCCAAGGCCTGCAATTTCTTCACAGTGAAACTTAGGGATTTTGTTGCTTCTCTTACCATCCTCCTCAGTATCCTGGGGGGCTGTTACATCCTCTACCCTTAAGTTTTCAACAGTTCCATATGTTTGGAGTTTTTGAATAATTGTCCTGACAGTGCAGTGGCACACTGAATCGTTTGTGAATTTACCAGATTAATATAGGTCTATGACCATCTGCCTCTTTTGAACTAACAACTTGTTTTGTTTTCCTCATGGTGTTGAGTGACAAAGGGATATTGCATGTTACCTCATTATTATACCGTAGTGAAACAGGAAGTGATGTAATGGATCAATAAAGTACCTTAACACTTAGAGAAATCTTAAGTGGAATTTAATACCTGGTTTAATTTGGGTAAATATTACTTACAATAATTTAAGGGTGCCATTAATTGTGAAACTTTGATTAGGCAACTGATTTTTGCTTCACTTGGAACATTCATGTCATACAGTGCATATTGTTTAATTTAAAAGTTTCGCTGTAAATATATTTTTTTCAATTTTTTGTGCATTGTCTGTCAGTTCCAGTAATTCTGGAGCACACTCTGCGAGTGTGTATGAGTGTGTATGTGTGTGTGTATATATCTATAATACAAGTTCAAAATTATTATACACCTGCCATTTTTGCTTGTTTTGCCTCAATAATCAATATTTAGGATTATTCAAAATCCTAAATAATTATCATATAATGTGGATGTCATCACAACCAAAACTACTGAAGAGGACAACAGCTTTTTCAATATTTTAAAAGAACTAAATTGTTCCAAATTAGTATGTGCAGTGCAGTGTGAAAACATTCAACAGGTAAAACTAATTTACAACAGAAATCTTTCGTATATGTTGCACGAACATGTCATTTTTCCAAAAAGAAATATGATTAAAATAAAACTTTGACAAGTTACATTGCAATGTATGACCCCTTCTTTAATATCACTTTAACTCATCCATTGAACTTGTAAGTCCCTGTATCGTTTCTGCCTGAGTTTCATTTGAGGGTGACTGTGTTGCCTCCCATAGATGCAGTTTTGAGATGAGGGAGACTCCGGAGACGTGGGCAGCTGGAGCAGAGCTGTTGGCCTGAGAAGAGATCTCAGACCTGACTGGCGTGAACAAAGCTGTGCAGATTTGTTTGTGACATAAAAACCTGCAGGATTTTCAAACCATGCCTTTCAAACGCTGAAGTGGAAAAGGGAGGTCTTCAGGTACAGAGGAGACCACTGTACAGGTGAACTTGACTGGAACGATCTTTTTCCATAAAATGGTAATATTTTTAATAAAGGTCCTGATTGATGTATTTGTGTCCAACATCCATCTGACAAATTTGATTAGAGTTCCTTTTTTGGCTTCCCTCATGGTAAAAGATTACAAGTCCTGCCTGTGTTACTTCATTTTCAACCCAAATGACACCGCAAATTCCAATCCCTACGACTGAAATTAAATTCAACCATTAAGGTTCGCTCCTTTGGCTCTGAAGAAATGTGTCTTGCAACATTTACTCAAATAATCAAATTAAAGAAAAATTATAAAGAGAGTCAAAGGAAAAGTACAGTTTTCTTCCATCATAAATTTCAGTCATTATCTGAGTCTCTTCTAAGCAGCCATTTATATGCCTGTTTTCATCAAGCAAACCAAGACTTCCTGACCTTTAGGTGTCACAGAAAAAGAACATATTTTTCGTGCTAACTATTCCCATTTTATAAGTGAACAACTTTCTCAGGCTTAAAAACAAATTCATAAGGCTTCAACAGCTGAAAGAAATGAATTGTGAACATTTGCATAAACAAATGAAACTGGACGGCTCATGCTGCCGTTACACATCAAACCGGGTAAATGAGTCAGAGCTGTGGAAGTGAACCTGATGCCCACGCCAGCGCTTCTGCAGGGCCTGGTCCCCGGACCCATTTCCCACAGTGCCCTCGGTGTGATGCGCTCATCACTCCTCCATTCATGAGTTACTCATGCAGAAGCGAGTCGCTCCTCCACAGTCAGCCCACATGTGTGCCCCGAACCCACAGACTGACGCAGGCCTGCTCTGATCTGCTCACCCACAGTTTCACAACATGTCAGACATGAAGTGAGACAGCCTAAGGTTCAAGCTGTTGACTCGCACTTTTTAAACGGCCCACATGGTGACAGCTAAAATGGTGAATGATTTGAGCAGACCCATTCTTGGTGAAGGAAAATGAAATGACAGAGTCAAACAAGTATTTACCCCCTCTATTCTGCTCCTTCACCAAGGATGTCTGATGGGAACAAACACGCAAACAAAGCAACTGCATCGCCTCTACCTTGAATTAATAAATGCCTTCCATATGTGGCTTCGAAACAGAAGTAGTGGACCCAAGTAAAAGAACACAACAAGGACCAGAACTCCACAAGATCTCGCATAAGTTAAAGCTAAGAGCTGAGAACCAGGAAAGACAAATTCATCATCCAATGCAACACAGACAAAAGGAGATGGGACCCCAGCAAACAGCACTTGCATCACCTCGGCACAAAAAACCCTCACGTGATGAAGAAATCCAATCATTTTCACACAGATGGTCCACCTTATCCATCCAGACTATAGCTCCATAGTGATGAAACTCACAAAAGTAGCCTTTGTTGAACTTGGATCAATTTTCAAATGGGCAGTGGAAAACAGCAGAATTCCCAAATAAGGCCAAAACACCAACTGAGCAAAGAGCGCACAAGAGAGGGAGAATCTCTATTTCATGGAAAAATTCAACTCTTCTTTTACACAGCACCCACGATAAATGCTTTTAAACACTAGGAAACCACAACAAGTCTGCCCATTCTGAAGTCACTAGGAAGTTATTTTTTACTTTACTAGGCTGTTGTAGTGATTTCAGTTATTATTCCATCACTATAACAATAGAAGACAGAGGAGGCCAACAAGCAGAAAGGCTGTGATGCAACAGGCAGGCACAGCAGCTTATCATTTCCCTCACATACTGTGCATCATTAGCAGGGGGTAAAATAAAAAGCACTGATAATAGCATATTATGCATCACGGTTGGAGGCTTGAAATGAATGCTACAATACTCACAAGTCATAATATGCTCAAATGATTTCTCTTTAAGTGGATTTACTGGATAATTGATAAAACCAAAGACAAAGTAAATATTGCCATGCCTCATTCATACAAATGTTTAAATGAGCTGTATATAAATTCATTTGAGGGTCACACTTCTGGAGTCCAGCTTCCAGGATTTGGAGTAAGGACATGCTGGACCCAGGACAAAAAAGAACCTTCCATAGTTGAGCAAGCCTCCACACCTGTATATTAAAGTGTATTTCCATTAAACTGAAAATCAAATGTTTTCATGGTTTGTAAACTCTCTGAATACTAAAAAATACCGTGCTAATCGCACTTAAGACCCCTTGACTGCGTATGTAAGTTGAATCGGGAGTAATATTATATCTGCGATCAGAATCCAACTATATAATGAAGCCAAGTGCTGATATAAATAACCTTGGCGTGGCCATTTTTCATTTTTCACAATATGCCCCCTGGTGGGCAAAGTAAGAGTCAAAATTGGCTGAAATTCAATAGGTAAGTGAAGGATCTATAGATGTACCACCCACCGAAAAATGAGGAACCTAAAAGCAGACCTGAAGGCGCAAGAGCGGTAACATTGTTGAAATTAAACATCGGCAACATTTATGCTATTCGACCCAGAAAATGGGAAAAAAAAAAAAAAAGGTGAAATCAAAAACACGTCTGATAAGTGATGGAGGGTGATCCCATGTACGATGTACCTTCAGTAAAAATTTGAGCATCCTAGCAAAAATAATACGGAAGTTATGGCAATTTTTCATTTTTCACAATAACCCCCCCTGCTGGCCAAACTATCAGTGGAAAATGGGCGGAATTCAATAGGTTCGTGGAGCTTGTGTAGATGTATCACCTAGAAATGCACCAATCCGATACGCGGATCTGATATCGGCTCCGATATTGAGTAATTAGCTGGATCGGATATCGGGTGAATGAGGCCGATCCAGCATTCCGATCCAGTCATTTCTTTTTTATTAAAATCATACCTTGCAATACAGTTACAGCGATCTAGTCACTTCAATTCTATGTTTGCAACGGCGGTTACGTCATCATGCAGAGCACGCACAGCAGCTAGTGATGAGCAAACACAGAGCAATAAGGAGCAAGCGCCGGAGCAAGCTAAGTCTGCCATTAGGAAACATTTCGAAGTTGATACGCCAACATGTCCGACTGCAACATGCAATATCTGCAACGCACAGATGCGAGGGGTGGTGATAACATTCAACACCACAAACGAAACGCACCATGCGAAAAAGCACGCAGAGCTCCGAGCTAAGCCGGCAGAGAGAACAGCGAAGTGGCTAACTTCGGTGGATGCACCACAAAGACGGGAGAAACTGCCAGCCGGCAGCATGAAAGCAACCAACATAACAGAGAAGGTTATGGAATTTATTGTTCTGGATTCACAGCCCCTCTCTGTCATTGATAGCGAAGCAGGTCAGGTGACCACAAAATGCCTACATTTTATTTAAGTTAGTGACCTGTTCTGATTTTGGTTTTCTAAATGTTTTGGAAGTGTTAGGCTACTTCTGTTTATTTTGTAATTTTGAACAAGTTAATTAAACCACTTCTGTTAGTTGGGTTCAGCTGCTATATTTTATATTAGATTAGATTTTGAATATCTGTTTGCACTAAATGTTGACATGGATTTCCTTCTGTTTATTTTGTGTTTTTGAACAAGTTAATTAAGCCACTTGTTAGCTGCTATATTTTATATTAGATTAGATTTTGAATTTCTGTTTGCACTAAATGTTTACATGTTACTTCTATTTATTTTGTATTTTTGAACAAGCCATTAACCCATTGTTTGTTGGGTTTCAGGCAGCTGCTACATTTTATATTACATTATACAATATCTGTTTGCAGCGCCCTTTACATAGAAGTGTTATTCATTTCTTTTTGCTGCTAATGTACACTTTGTTATTTGTTAATAAATAATGTTAAGTACATTTATATCTGTGTTAATTTGTTACCTTTTTCTAACAAGGCTAAATGTTTATGTCAAGCCTGAGACCTTGGCAAGATATAGGGTTCATTCATTCAACAGTAGTATCGGATCGGTATCGGATATCGGCCGATACGCTCCGCCCAGGTATCGGTATCGGATTGGATCGGAAAACAAGAAACGCCCACGTTTGAATACCCTCGGCCTGACTTATGAAGTGTCCCAGAACAATTACACAATAACCAAAGTAGAATTCCACAGAACATACATTTGCAAATACAAAAATGCCTGAAGTCCCACAAAAATTTTGGAAAATTCAAATTTTTTTCACTAATCTAGAGCCCCGCATATATATGATCGTTCCTCCAGGTATAAACCCCCTAGCTCAAATGCTTCATAAAAATCAGTCCACAACAAAGTTTTTTTCAAAAACGCCAAAAATGCCATTTTTTCTCCAATTTTTCTCCGATCTGAAAAAGTCTTTCCTGGCCTGGATTCCCTACATTACCACGAATGTTTTGGCATGGGTAACTAGTTTATTGATGCTGACTTTAGAGGTGCACACACACACACACAGACAGACAGACAGACAGACAGACAGATGACGAACTGATGACAATACCCTTCGGCCTGAAGTCGGGCCGAGGGTAAAAACTGGATCGGTGCATCTCTAGTATCACCTTCCGAAAAATGAATCCTAGAAGCAAATCTGAAGGCGCTAGAGTGGTAACATCGTCGATGGACAGACAGACGGACAGAGAGACGGCCGGATGCCGCAGGGGATGACAATACCCTTTGGCCGAGGGGTAAAAACCACCTTCAATCCTTGAATCCTTGACGGGATAATTATGCAGCCTGAATTTCAGATTTTAGATGCAGTATGTTAGCATAAGGCTCCCAAAAATTCAAGGCAGCACTTTCCGGTGGGATCAGTCTTGCTTCCATTTCTGAGGCAAAATTTTTCCTGGGAAAAAAGACGAAATGGAGTCACATTCATAAGACCTAGTCATATAGCAGCCCTTCTGAAATGCTTCAAAAGCACTGGATCACATCAACAGAGATTAACAGGCCTATTTTAACTTTTTTTTTTTTAATGCACAATGCTAGGTGCCCCAGTGCTCAATTCAAGCCCCTCAAGCGGTCAGTGAGTAATCCTCGAACTAAGTAATCAAAAGGTTTCAACAGCTCAGTGCTGCAGAGGAAGCAATCAGAATCAGAGAGGACTGAACCTTCATTGTTTCCTTTATGTTTTCCATTAGGACAAAATGTACATACAAAGCTACTCAAAGACATGAGCAACATACTATTTAACAGGAAATATGAACCTAGCAAAAGATTGTCCAATTATTAAGTAGATTATCCTCCTGTAGCTTTCAAAATATGAGAAGTTTGACCATATTTTTATGCCTGTGTGTCCTTATGTTAAGAATCAGGCAGTTGACCATTAAAGGGTGTTATAAGATGGTCTCATATTTGGGCAAGCAGATTTGCTTGCCCAGACACTGGAGATGTATCAGGCTGACCCTGGTCATGGATAAGTAAAGCGATCATTTCCCAAGGAACCAAAAACGCACCCCAAACTTTGCAAAATCTTCGGCTGGTCTAATTGCAGCCCAACTCGGCAGACACATACCGCACCTCTCCGTTTAGCTTCAACTGTAGTGGCTACAATCGGGCAACGATATGATGAAACTGTCACATTGATGCTTACCGAAGTAACACAAGCATACCGATCAGAACTGCTGCATACAAGTTAACCAAGAGCATTTTTAATTAGCATGACACATGAACTAACATTCAGTAGCTGGTAACTGAGCGGTCATGCATTAACCCTTTCCAGTCCACCTGAATAAGAAAGGTTTACAAAATTGTGCGATAAATTGTTGAGTTTTATTACTTCAGTACTTGACTCAGTATATGACACTTGTATATGAGTGTGTGTGTGATACTAGCCACATCCAAAGAGGATTCAGCATTGTTTGAGGGGGCAACAAAGGTTTAATTGTTCTGTGTTATGTTTTCTATAATGATGTAGCAAGATATGTAGTTCCTGTAGGCAAAAATTACATAATAAAAAGATGGATAGTCGGCGAGCACAGGAACACATTGTTTCCTAGGGCACAGTTTTATTATACAGTAGCAACACCCATAGGAAGCAACATTATAAATAAGCTGTGCATCACATTCAGGGTTTCCACCAAGATTTTTTGAGACTGTGGTTGAGGGCTTCAGCGTCGGGTCAAAACTAAGCATCATCAGGTGTGGCCAGTTTTCATTAATCAGCATGTAGGCGATGTAATAATTGTCTATGTGCACAAAGGTTTATCAGTTTCACATGCGTCATGGTGGATTTCACCACGAGTAAAATGGCAATCAATTATGACTCCGGACTTCTGATGCTTTTCTTTCCTCGGGGGTTGAAAGCAACGGAATTGCATAAAAAATAAAACCATTTGAAAAGTTCATTTAAACAATTTGAACAATCGTGAAACACATGCATTGTGTTGACTGAATAATTGCTGACCACGGCACAGGAACGCGAATATGCCAATAAATCTCGAGTGGAATGCAGGAGAGTTGGAAGCCCCGCAATTAGGTAGAGCAGGATGTGCTCAAAGCAAACACAGAAGTTAATATCGCTGTTTATCGTTTTGCAAAGTGGGTCATTCCATGTCAGATCATCAAATGGGTCTCACCACCACCTTCTCAATTTTGCCAATTTTTTTTGTATGCAGCTGTATAAATATATATCACTGACAAATCCAAAATTTCAGCTCATTAAGACCAAAAAAGAATTTTTGGTGAATTATTGTCTAAGGGTACTGTCCGTAAGTTTTTTTTCGTCAATTGACATTTTTCTTGTATCTAACATGGCATAACTTTTTTATTATATCTATTGCTTTGAAGCTTTGCATCTAAGCTAACGTTATACAGCTGAATCAGAAAATGCAGTCAACTTTACTTTATCTTACTGAGAATGAACGGGAATCAACCTGTGGCGCCCTGCCCCTGAATGGTCTCTTTGTGGGAAACCCTGCATTTGTGTCTGCTGAATATAAATTAGACTGAATTCACCATGAATTCATCACCAACTGCAGTCAGTACCTTTGCCAAATGTGAAAAAAAAAATGCTAAAATGCCACCTGCTCAAACCCCCGTATTTAGGAAGCAATAACACTATTAACATAGCATGGAATACAAAGTTTTAATTTGACAGTCAGTTTACAAGAATTAGTGTCAGTAAATTTTATTGATGCAAAGTGGTGTGATTTTCAAAAATGGTCTGACCCCTATTTAGACAGTTCTGAAATCTATGTCGTTCAAGTCACATCATCAATTTTTGTTTTGTTATGTCTACTATAATACAGGAATCAGTACAATTTCGTACGTGTTTGCCTAATGACTTAAAACTCTTAAAATGTTGCATAGTTAAATGTGTAAGAAGCTTAAAGTGCCAGGCAATTCTCGAGATTACCCCACCCATGTTCAGACACCTGCAAAATTTATATTGGTCAAAGCATATAAACAATATTTGGAGTGGTTTTTCTAATATAATAGAGGAATCAGCTAAAAAACATAGAAGAAAATCCAAGGTGTGCCCCTGGAGTCACTGGGGTTTGAACAGGTGGCATTTTAACTCTTCCCCCCCATTTGGCAAGGTACTGACTGCAGTTGGTGATGAATTCATGGTGAATTCAGCCTGACTTATATTCAGCAGACACAAATGCAGGGTTTCCCACAAATAGACCATTCTGTGGCGGCGCCACAGCTTCAATGTGGAGCGCCACAAGTTGATTCCCCTTAATTCTCAGTAAATGCGGAATTGCGCGTGTTGATAATGTATGCGCAAGTTCGCTAAAGGAAAAAAAACCGTGAAATTTTAAAAGTTACTGGGAGATGCGTAATTTGCTGGTTTATATTGGGGGTGCTTTGGGGACCTAAACATGGAACTGCCTGAACAAAAGGCACTGTTCATGTCCTATAGCTCCACAACCAAGAAAGATCAAGTGATATGGAATGCATTTTCTGATTCAGAAGTAAACATTAGCTTAGATGCAAAGTTTCAAAGCTATAGGTGTAATAAAAGTTATGCCATGTTAAATTCAAGAAAAATGTTAATTGACAAAAAACTGACGGACAGTACCCTTAGAAAATAATTCACCAAAAATTCAATTTTGTTCCGAATAAGCTGAAATTTCGGATTTGTTCATCACTAATGCATATTTATCTAATGGTAAAATATAGAAGCAATCTATGACTACATGGTGACAAATGTTTTGTATATCTGATGATTTGACATGGAATGACCCAAGTGAACAAAATATTTTTTCTCTAATCGTTCCACACATTGCATTAAGAAGAAAGCTGCGGGTTTTACTGCCGATGCCCAATTTTTATTTATTGGAAAATGTGTTCATCAAGCAAAATGACTGACAACAGGTCAAGAATTATTAGCACTCATTTTAACTTAAAAAGGAGAACTGGCGACACCTGATTGTCCTTAGGATTTTTGGAGTTTATGTAAAGTCATTTCATGTAGGCGTGGCAGCTTTTATTTTGCCGTGGCTGTGCGCCGCGATCAATTACATGTAGCGGAAACCCTGACATTTTCTGAAGTAAGTAGTGCCCCTTCAACTGAAAAAGTGCATTTTCAAGACACTAGCATTCAGTACATTGTCAGTTGAACTACACGTAGGTCACAGAGTTCACAACATGTGCTGGATTTTACTGTGCTTTCCCTCAGGTTTTCACCGTTTCTCACTTTTTTACTCATATTTTACTGGTGGTAAAATAACCCACCAACATAGACTGGTAGTCAATTCTGTGTGCTGTATTACTGGAGTTTTCCTGAATAGAAAAGTAATGGTTGAGAAGTAGAAATATTCATCGCGTAATTTGCATCACAATGAACTATACAATGGCTGACATGCCAAAAGACTGTTGTTGGGTCTGGCCAAGCGAAAGTGAACACGTGTGATGAAAATTATATTTCTTTATAGCACATGGTGTATGGACTAATCTTGCAGCTTAATCTGTCTAGTTTAAAGAACTAACTTTGTTTTTTCAAGACAAGATGTGGAAAAAAAATTACAGCCATTTAAAGTGTATGAAGTTTGAAAACTACAGACACTCTGAAATACATTTTTCACATAATTTTCATCTCAACAACAAAATATCTAAACCTACATAAAATTTACTTGTTTCTACATTTAATAACTTTTACTATTCATATTTTTCAGCATCTGTAACTTTTTGACAAATTCAAATTAAAAATTAGTTTTATAGAGATGCGATTGTGTGATGAAATGAGACTGCCGTCATAACTGACTTAATAATAATTAGCGGTGCAATGGATCATCGTTGATCCGTAAACCTTACGGATCTCTCTTAACGGTTCGGTACGCACATGATCTGCAGATTAGTTTATGGGGGGGGGAGACAAAAAAAAAAACAGCTGCCCCGGGGTGTGACGTTTTCGAATCGCGATGATCGTAAAGTGAAATGAGACAACTTGCCGCTATGGGGTGTATATACACAGTTGCATCCCATTTCTTCTTCAAACATACAAGGGGTCTGAAATAATGACAGTCATTTTAAGTGTTTCCAGGAAGATAATTCAGATTAAACTCCTCTAATTGTCCGCAAGGTTGTGCAGCTTCCAACACCTTTTAAGGCTCAACTGGCCAACCCTAAATCTGCTCCCGTATAATGTGCATAAATGACAATCAACCAATTTAGCCAGTTGCCAATAATGATTATGAAGTGATAGAGAAGAGCTGAAATGTTCAATGTTAAATTGTCAATGTACAATGTTAAATTAAAAGAATGCCAATAGCCTGATTTAAAGAATTAAAAAAAAAAAAAGATGGAGTCCAAACTCCATCTCTCATCGTAGCGTTTTAGCTGATTTTTAAACTCTTGCACTCTGGACTTTGCCATCAGAGGATTTCCTCACCCTGCTTTCACCATACCTTATACAAACCTGTTCCCATTTACGTTTCCGAGTTATCAACTTTGTGTTAATTCCTTCAGATGCGAAAATCAGTCGGTAGAATTACTGTCCCGCTCCCCTCATCCTGCATTGTTCATTGCAATTATCAAGCAATTCCCCATCCACATTAATTGTAACATAAAACGGCAACGTCTTTAGAAGCTTCTAATTTCACCTGGCTCACGAAATGGCATATATATTTTTTTCTGTGTCTTGCTTGATACGCCCTGGAAAAATTTCTATTTGCCTAAATGCAATTTTGCCGACTGAGGTCCGAGTGCCAAGTTTGCTTACATAAAAATAAAACTCTACAGCCAGTGGCATTACCATAATGCAGGTTAACCCTCAACCCGTTTTTAATATAGAATGGGAAAGTTAGTTGAATTAAATAACTGAGCATGTAGGCTACAGATAAGATGATCATCAATGGTAATTGGTAAAGTAAGACATAAAGCTTTGCGTCAGTGGAGGGCCACAATGAGATCGCATAAACGGAAATTAACGGTATTTTCTTCATTCTACATTCTAATAGAATATTAAGTGGCAAATGCTGCTGAAGATGTTGTTGAAATGAGGTTTAAATTTTGTTTATGATGAACTGGATAATTGCCGTTCATACAATCTCATTTTGTAGCCTCCGTACAACTTTTTTCAGGAGCCGGACTATAAAGGTCCCATAAATGATTCTGACAACATGAAAGTTTGATGCATAGCTCGCATTTGAATTGACTTAAAATGCATGCCGTGAGGTAAACTTTCACAATGCATTAATAACCAATTTAATAAATTATTAAATTACCAATGCTTTGATGCAGGAGCGCAAGTAGGCTAATTTAAAAGCCTACATTATTATCCCTTTGCGGCATAGTGTGCAGCTGTACTTCCCTGCAAAAGGAGCCTATTCTTTTGGAAACATTTTGATGAAGTGTATCTTAAATTAAATTAGGTTGCACTGTTGGAAAGTGACGCAACCAATACAGCTTGTAACCATATTTATTTACAAGCCATTTATTACTCTAATGAAGTTGCTCAGTGAACGACAAATCGGTTGCCCGGGACAATCAGTTTTTCACACGGACAAGCAAAAACGAAAAATCAGTTGCCCGACAGACAACCACTAAAATATTGACCGAGCTACTGATTTTTCCCCACCACGGTTCGCCAAACAATGTTCGTCTGCTCAGCTTGTGGAAAAAGTCAGAAAATTCGGCGTAGACATACATAAATACCTGTTCCAATCGGCAAACAACCGCAAAAACCCGTAAAATCAATAATCCATGTGCAACTTGTTGCTTCCACGTGAGACAAAGTTGTCCAAGCTTTTAAGCATTTGATTGGACTTGAAGATGCCCACCCAGTTATATGTTAATAGGAACGATTGCATTTACTCTCTCTCGATAGTCAGTCTGCCATGGATGCAATGAGAGCAGGAGATATCCGTGAGGTTGAGAGACCGTTTTGTCTAATGCATTCATGCTCATGGTATATGCAGCAGTGAATGTGCACCTCGGGGCCGTCTTTGTAATTATAGCCGTGACACATCTTTTCTTTGCCACAGAGGTGCGAATAACAGTCTACTGCATGCATCTAAGGTGGCTGGCATCCGTCTGAGTCTGTTACATGAGCAAACTAGATGGCTTAATAATCAAGAGTACCGTGGTTTAATCAGCAATCGGTCACACAGCCAAAGATACTGCAGCGTCTTTGGGAATGGGGTAGTGTCACCATCCCCAGCTCCCATACTATGCAACCTCAAGGGCAATCATGGGTACATCCAACAAGCATGTTATATTCAGGCACAAACAAATGACGCCGCTTAATTAGGATGATGATACCTTAAGATTCTTCATAGTTTACGTTAGCTAGTCAACTAGATGCCTACATAATCTAGACTACTGTAGTTTAATACGCAATCGCACATTTGCGGCATAACCACAGAATCTTCGGCGTAGGTCTGTGTGAGTGGGCTAGAAATAGCAGGTGCAAAGGTACACGTATGCACCCGGTTTTCGGCAGGTGCACCCAAAATTTAAAGTCGGAAAAATTTAAATTTAGAAAAAATTATGCCCCCGAAAAAAATCCTCTTTCTACAAATGCACTCATCCTTACCTGGAATGATACATGTTTTCGGTGAGGGACGAGAATTAATGACAAAAATCGATGGAACTGCAAGACTATGTAACACGTGTGGTCTAAGGCCATGTATGGAGTTAACATTGGCTGATCGCGTAATGAATATTTCTCATCAAAGACTTTCCGTGATTGGCCCTCTGCGGCGCCAGGGGTCGTCGCCAGCGCAGACAACGACCCACACCAATGGGACTGTGCCCTAACGGCAGAAATAAATTACGTTTTACATTGATTGGGTGGACACTTGAAATTATGCACAAGTACACTTGGGAAATTGTAATTGAGATTCATGTTTGAAGATCCATTTTCATTGGTTCATGCATGCTCTTACTCGTTGGATGTAATTAAGGGGCGGCTGGGTGATTAATAAAATCTTAAGAAAAAAATTCTAGATTAAATATAATCTAGGGGGAGAGTATCTTAATTATGGAGTTATGTAAAAATGTAAGATATGAATTATCATAGTCACACAAAATGGCATGACAATGCAAATCTGTGTCGTTTAAATTTAAATTTCAAAATGCAGCAATCAAACAAGTTGTCTTAATAAACAGCTCTACTCATTCAACTTACAGGGTAAACAAATCCACCATTGATTGTTAATCAAGCAAAGTAAACGGGAAAAGGTTACTTTTCTTAGAGTTGCCCAACTGGTTAATGGGAGACGATTCTGTTTTCATTTGCTTGGCTCCTTTCAGGTCGTAGCCGAAAAATACTGATGCCAGTCAAGTTTTTTCCGGAAGCATTTCCCAAGCCCTATGACGTTTGGCACCATCTTATATCACCCTCTACCTGATTCTAAGAAAAACTGGCTCTTAAAAAACAGACAGCAAAGCGTTGTTTTTTGGAATGGTTTTACAATGCCAATTTGTGTGTTGAGCCCCACCACAGAAAACCAAGTACAGAAAAATTGCATTCACAACTCAGTAATGGAACAGAAGGTTAGTAATTTGGAATAAACAAAATTAGAGTCCATTTAAAAGAAACAACAAAACGTGCGCGCGCACACACACACACACACACACACACAACCTAAAATACAGAGCTAATCATAATATTGCGCAGATCCAATACACCTTCAACTCAATAAGTAATCCCTGAGGGTAACTTAATGCCTAATCTTGAACATGCAGGCAGCGCTCAGTGGCCAGGTTGCAATATATTCCCTTCTGTGGAATGCAATTGCACAGCTTTTCTGTTTTGCAGTCTCCCTGGATTCAAATCAGTGGCAGGCAAACCCACAGGCCCAAGCCACGACTTTGTCCATGAGGGAAATGGGAAAACTAAATCATAAATCAATTAACTATAAGATATCATTTTACCAGTTTTGAGATATTGGTGATGCAATGCATCATACACAGACAAAAACAGATGGGTTGAAACACTCCCCTAAACTTTTTTTTTTTAACCAATAATGCCCAATCACTCGATGTGGCTCCTTTCATCCATTTGTTCTAGAGTAACTGAGAGGACGAAACAGGTGACAGCCATTAACACAGACTCGTTTAAAATAGGTTCCATTCATTTTCACAGGGTAAGAAATTCAGAAGGGAAGAGAGAGAAAATTTCTATATCATTCTCCAGACAGAGAAAGGCAATTTTATTCTTTAAAATTACAGTATAGTCAAGGCATTGCTGGAAATTCCATTTTACCACCTTGCTTCCAACAAAGGCAAAATATTTAAATTGAAAATATCCAGAATTTTCGAAAGTGCACCCAAAAAATTTCCAGTATGAAAAACTTGCATCTCCTGCTCGGCTTTCTACATCTCAGAGAACACATTTTGAATGGGAAGGTAAATCTGAAGAAAAGAAAAACTGCATTTCCCAACCAATAACGAACATCTTCAAAGCATAGAGTAGCACTCCGTTCACGGACATCATAAAACAGAACAAAAACAGCATGGTGAACATACAAATGATGAATATAAAAATTACAACAAAAATAGACGCAAGAATCAAGGACCGCTCAAAAATAAACATGACCACTCTGGTTGCATGTCATGAGGTGGGCACTCAAAAAGGGTGGATCTGTGTCATTCCGCCAAGAAACTGCTTATTCAAAATATATTTTCTCCAAGATTCATGGGTCTTGTATTGTAATTTTGGTATCAAATTGTAGCTGTTCAAGTTCTTTCATTTGCCACCAACTTCGTTTGATTTGGTGGGATACTTTAGGTTCAGCGGCCTTTTTAGAAAAGCAATAACGGGGTGGATCAGAGCGGTGGTGGAGGCAAAGCAGCTATATTATGGTTATAATGTTCTATTACTCCGGGGTAAGGCAGTGTATCAATTATGAACTGGATGTCATCTATAAAATAAAACAAACCTGGGTGAATTTGAATGAATATTAACCAAATAACACTAGCTTTTGTAAAAAGGATCCATTCCGAGAAAAACAGACTTTTAGTAGCGGCTTTCAATGCATTTTCCTGTTAATTAAACACATGTTACTCTCAATAACATTTGAATGGAATGAGACAAATTTGTTTGCTGTTTTTGATTGGGCTGAAGGTATGTAATATGCAGTAGGAGTATTGAAAAATGGACCATTTTGACCCCGTCACACTTTTGTGGCCCACCTCATGACATGCCACCCTTTCCTTGATTTTAGAATTTTAGGCCAACTACTCTTAAAGGTCAAAAGGTCCCAAATTATGCTGTCATTCCAACCTCCTACTTTGTTACATTCTTTGGTGACTAAAATGGAGGTTTTAGCAAAATAAATAAATAAATAAATAACCCATTAAAATCAATTTCTCAGTCATTTTCAGCCTGTTATCCCCCCCTGTGAAGAACAGGCCATTTTGAGTGAGGGTTTCAACTATAACAATAAGCTCTACTCTGTTTGTCAGCATACAGATATAAATAAAATAAATAAATAAATAAAATGTAGTTTAAATAAACTACAAATAAAAAATCAAAAGTTGTCCTGTGAGGGAAACAGCAGTGGGGAGGATGAGAAAGGCTGTGGAAGGGAGCAGGCCAGACTGAGCTGGAGGGTGCCATCTACGAAGAACACGACTGTTTGTGGCATGAAAATTAGCAGGAATTTCAAACCACACTTCATATGCTAAAGTGGAAAAGGGGGTTCGAAGACCTGAAGTGAAGGGAAGGATTCAGAATCCTACTTCTGGGGCTGTTCAACACTGCGGAGAGCACTGCACAGGAGGACAGCACTGGGAAAGTTTACTTTCCATTAACTGGTTGCTTTAAAACAAATGTTATACAAGACCAGGCAACAATGCATTAAGAAGAGAGAGTGCTTATGAAGAGTATTTTGCAGGATATAAGCAGAGTGGAAAGCAAGCAGTGGCTTTCAAAGCTTTGAACATTCATGGGCATTTAACTACCCCAAGTATTCACTGAGTTCACTGCTTGAGCTCGCAGATTTGTGCATGGCATAGAAATATTTAAACAAATCATAAAAATGGCAAAGGCATTTAGACAATACTATACCACCAGATCAAATCATTATCACGAAAAGCAGGAAAGCATCCGTTTCTGCATCTCCCAATTCTCTAGGGCTGGGACGATTCTGAATCGATTCATTTTGAAGGCGTAGTACCACTACCTGCTGCCATGGGGCGAACATCCGAGCTTTCCTTTTTCCTTTATAAAACCCGACACAGGTTGAACGAAAGAGCCAAACATCAAACGGCATGTGAAATGCTTCCGGAAAAAACTGACACTGACATCAGTTTTTTTTTCGGCGACATGCTGCACGGAGCCAAGTAAAGGACTACAGAATCGTCTCCCATTTACCAGTTAGGCTGCTCTACCAAAAGTAACCTGTTCCAGTTTTCTTGTTTAATGGGCAATCAAATGATGGATGCGTTTACTCTCAAAGTTGAATGAATGCTGTTTATTAAGACAGCGAGTTTGATTGCTGTATTTTGAAATTTAAATGGCCATAGAACAGCACAGCGTGAACACGATTTCCATTGCCTCGGCATTTCGTGCGACTGTGATAATTTATATCTCACATTTGCGTTTCATCCGCTTTTCAGAATGTTTTCCACCTTGTGTATTTTTTAGACGTTTGAAATCCAGGGCGATCTGAAAACAAATCTCTTTATTTTTATTTTATCATTATGGATCTCCTAAAAATACTACAATGAGGGATGAAATGCAGAGTTGGGATGTGGTGATGTTGAACGAAAAATTTTTTTAAGTGTGATAACCACTTGCCGTCATGGGGTCGCGTGTAATTTCTTGAAACAGACACGCCTGCAGCGGCGCGATTTAAAATGCCGTCGGGAAAAAGCCTGAGTTTAGATTTCACTAATTGCAGGCGCCCCGCCCTTCACTAAATCTGCACCCATGTACTTGTCCTAAATAACAATCAAGCAATTTCAGTACCCTATAACGATTAAGATGTGATGGTAAAAAGCAGACAAACCTAACTGTGCTACGGTCTTAGAGTGAAAGAATGCCAATAATTTAAAAAAAAAAAAAATCTTCCTCTGAATTGCATCTCTCGGCATTTTAGGACATTAAAGATTAATTTAAAACAGATCTGTTATAAGATCGCCCTGGATTTTAAGCCTATAAAAAACACACAAGGTGGAAAACATTCTGAAAAGCGGATGAAACCCGAATGTGAGATATAAATTATCACAGTCGCACGAAATGCCGAGGCAATGGAAATAGTGTTCACGCTGTGCTGTTGTATGGCCATTAAAATTTCAAAATGCAGCAATCAAAGACGCTGTCTTAATAAACAGCATTCATTCACCTTCAAGAGTAAACGAATCAACCATTTCATTGCTGATCAAGCAAGTAAACTGGAACAGGTGACTTTTCTTAGAGTAGCCTAATTGGTTAATAGGAGACGATTCTGTAGTCCGTTATTTGGCTCCGTGCAGCATGTCGCCGAAAAATACTGATGTCAGGGTCAAGTTTTTTTTTTCCGGACGCATGTCACATACCCTTTGATGTTTGGTGCTTTCGTTCAACCTGCTTCGGGTTTAATAAAGGAAAAGGGAAAGCTCCGATGTTCGCCCTATGACAGCAGGTAGTGGCATTACGCCTTAAAAAAGAATCAATTCAGAATCGTCCCAGCCCTACAATTCACCCAATAAGCCTGCCACAAATATTATAGCCATCTTTTCACACAGTTCAATCTGGCATACTTTTGCTAAATGGTTGCAACTGTGTGACATGCAAATACAAAACTCTACCACTGAAGTGTTCCAGCAAAACCCTTCTCCCCAAAATGCTCCCTTAATCAAGTCAGCAAGTTGATGTTCACTTGCCTCGTCCGGTGATAATCCACATAAAAGTCCGATTTCAATTTTCATAGAATTTAATATTAAATTCTGAACTTAGAACATCTTATCTGGCAGATAACCAATGCTTCATTCTGCTAAAAGCAGCTTCATTTAAATTGTTTCCTCATTTTCTTTTGAAATGTCATTTTGAAAAGCATTTCAACAAAGCGCACAAACAAGTGTTGAACTGTTTCAGTGCTTTCAATTCAATCATTTTGATGCATGTTGTTTGACATCCATAGACAATGAACTAGTGATAATTTGTGATAGGCACCGATATATAATGCATAGGGGAATAATTAATATTTAAAATCAATATTTACTGATAAATATTACCATCTAGTAAACCAATTTCTGTGGAAGTTATCTAGTAGTTATAAGAATGCCAGACTCCAAATCCTCGAATACATTTATGATGCAAGTCGCTTATTCAATCAATTTCGAACCTTTTTCAGATACAGCCTTTCCAACAACAATGGAAAACTTGACCAACAATGAAAACACAACAGCAACGTGGGCCGTCTCCATCCCTGGTTCACACACCAACTTCTGGCCTTTAATTAGTTGATTATCTAAATTAGCCAAACCGTATGAAATCTGACATTTCAGGTGCATTTCTTTCAATTATCAGGAATGACCACCAAAGACTGTTCTTGTCTACCCACATTAACCATTCTTCTTTGCATAAATCTACATTTGCGTATGCAATTAATTAACTCAATTAGTCAGGGTAATTGATATAAATAAAAAGCTGCACACACACCAGCCCTCGGTGATCCAGTGATCGCACTTGATCTAACAAATTAGCAACAATTTAAAGTTATTCAAACACTAGCAAGAAAGGATAACGTTTAGCAAAGAAAGGTTCAAGAGTTAACGTTAATTTGATTTACTCAGATCTACTCAATCACGAATATTGTCGCGCCAGTCAAAATCAAACTATGTAAACGTGTATCTTTGTTGCTGCCGTTACATTGCAAACCAATAATGATCATGTCAGACAAACCATTGGCTTTGTTTATTTAGAAAAGCATGACTGACAGAGAAATTAAACAAACAAGCTGACTAGCAGTGTTACTAACTTAGTTAAATAGCTAGCTAGCTAGATGGATCACAACTGAAAGATACATTTTCACCATTTATAGATTGGAAACACAACATCACAGAAGATAAAGAGAAGCTAGAAGACTCACTAACAAACTTAGCGAGTCAGCTATAGTCAAATTTACTAGTAGTCCTAAAGGTAAAGGCGGTAGGGCTAATCTACTGAAAAACTACAACCATCTACACTTCAAAATTTCTTAATTTCTAAATATATTGAGATGATATTTTCACCAGTTATTCTTAAGATGTATATCTATCAAATAGAAATTATGAGGAATAGAAGGTGGTAGTTTTTCATCAGAATGTTTACAGCAGATTAGCCCTACCCATGTCAGGACAGCTAATGGAAAAACAGCTGGCTGACGACACAGCTCGCTAAAAAACGTTTGTTGTCTATCGGTTTCCAATTTAGCTGGAGTCAGCAATAAAACGATATCAGAGTGTTATCAGAGCGATATCATAGCGGCAAACCAGTGGCAGCCATCCAAGTGCAAGAAGTTTAATATTAGCAGAGTTAAGCCGCTTTCACACCGGACGCGAAACGAATTTTTCACGCAACAGATTACATTCAAAGTCAATGCAAAAACGCGTGTATTCGCGTCTTTGCGTTGTCTATGAATGTAATCTGTCGTGCGAAAAAATCGTTTTGCGTCCGGGGTGAAAGCAGCTTAAGGTCAGCAACTGTGGTGCTTAGCTGGTTCCCAGCCATTTAGTTAACCTTAAATGTTTATAACGTCAGCAAGTAAGAAATAAAGACTTTTCGGAGAGAAGAATTCCGCGATAATAGCAAGCAAGCAGGCAAATGTTATTTATTGCTTAACTTCTCAAGTGGCCAAAGTTAGCAGTTTACCTTTCGTGGTTAATTAACAGTTGACGAGCTACCAATCAAAGTTTCTTTTTTTAATATATAGCTAACGTTAGATAGCTAACGTTACCAAACAAACGGCAATGTCACAACCCGACTATCTAGCAAAACAGAGCGAACGCTTCTAATACCAGTCTTAAGTCTGGCTAGCAGTTCCCTTCACCAAATGAACTGCTTCGTTCAGTCATTGACCAGCTAGTTAGTTAGCTCGCTTGCTAGATAGCAAAAATAATGTCTTTAACTAGCAAACTAGCTAGATAGCCAGCATTTTCAATTAGGTTAGCTCTCGTTAATGATGTAACATTCATGTTTGTAAACTCGCTACTCGTCCTGTAAAGCATACATTTGCCGGTTAAGTTATCGGTGTATTCCCAACTACTGCTGACAGAAATGACAAGCCCTGGCGTGGACGCAAAATTTAGTTCAGAAATTTCCCCAGTCCTACCTGAATGCGAGTTCTGGCCACATCCACTAGAATAAAATGGCATCAATCAGATGGTCAAAGAGCCTCCCGCAACCCCGGGATTAGTGAGGGAGGGCGGTAAGGTTTTCACCTCTCCTCGTCAGAGAATACAGTAACGTTACCGGCGAACTCAGATCCTAGTACAAAGCCCGGCGTAAGCTAGCAGTTTGATACTAAGCTAGCCAGCCAGTCTCGCCGAAAATATTAACCAGCTTTTAATTCAGTGATATACGGAGGCTAACATGACTGTACATATTTTGTTTGATCATAAATATATTCACTTTCTTGCTATTTCCGTTACTACAACTATTTTCGCACCTTCGAACTGGTTTTACCTCACCCAATATCCGCCTTCTACTTCGGTGTGATTACAGACCCAACGAGCGCCAAACACACGGCCCAATCACAGAGGCGAGCAGTCAGTCCTGCGAATGTACAGACATTTGATAGGTTACCATCTGCCGGGCGGCTGTCCAATCAGCAGCTCCTCCGTGCTGGAGGCCCAGGAGTCAGAAACATGTGGAGAAGTTCTCTTTGTTCTTGGGAAACTAGCTGAATGAAACAGCTAGCAATATTTGCTGTTTCATCAAATGTTTTTTTTGGGCTTTTATCTGTTAAATAATATGTTTTCACCCGGAAGGTTAGTCGTTCAATACCATTAAACTGCTGATTTTGTACAGCTGGTTGTAATTCTTGATCTTACCTGAAAATTTGCTTGCTAACTAATGTTAGCTAGGAATGTGTCACTTCCAGCTCAGATATACTGGAAGTGGATTATGACTTCGGTTAATTCAGACGTTCTCGGTAACTATGTACCATTAGTAACAGTATTTTGCGAGCGTTTCAGATGAGGATTTCGAGGACAATATTGCTTAACTTATCAGATTGCCATGTTTTGGTTCACTTCCTGTATCTGTCGAGTTAGGGGCAGGCGCCTGGGCCAATTGTTTATCACCAAAACCTTGCCATTAGAGTCAGACATTCAACAAAGTACTCCTAAATAGAATTTTGAGATGGAAAATGCATGAGCTGCATGGCAGATGTGTGTTACCAGATTAAGTTCCTATGGTCAGTGAACTATATGCTGTTTTCACAGACACTGCTCAAGGCAAATCACTTAGTTGCACAGATAACTTCCCTGAGTAAAATCCAGAATGATTTATTTTTCTTGTTTTTTATATTGTTTTATTATTTTTTATTATAGGTGTGGTGGGCTTTGGAGTTTAAAACAATACAGTGATTCAGATACCTTGGTAATTCTTCATTCTACACTTGATGAGCTGAAACATTATGACCACCTGCCAAATATACTGTTAGTTGACCATGTGCCGCCAAAAAAACATGTCTGTCAAATCCATGACCACATCAATGCACAGACCCAGGATTTCCTAGCAGAACATTTTCCAGAGCACTGTACTCCCTTCACCAGCTTGTCATCTTCCCACAGTGCATCCTGCTACTGTCTCTCAGGCTACGTTCGGACAGCAGGCAAATGTGACCCAAATCCAATTTTTTTGCCCATATGTGACCTGTATCCGATCTGTTAAAGACCTTTTGAACAGCACAAATCCAATGTTTTTAAATCCGACCCAGGCCACTTTCATATGTGGTCCTAAATCTGATACATATCTGATATTTTGCAATGCGACTGTTGTCCGAACGGCCAGGTCGCATTTATCCGACCTTTACGTCATTATTTGTCTGTAATGGTACTGACTTTGGTTGTAGATAAACTTTATCAGTGCCACACGCGCCAAGACGAGATGCCTCCATATTTACTTCCGTAAACAAACAGTGCGTGCCTGCGTGGTCACGCATTACCTCAGGACTTCTTTTGCGCATCCGGGTCACTTCAGGGTCTCATCCAGTTCATAGTCAAAACTGATACAAGTCGCATATAATGTGTAATATGAACGAGCACTCAAAAAAATCAGATTTCTCCAAAAAATCCGAATTGTGCATCAAGACCTGCTGTCTGAACGTAGCCTTAGACGCACAGATGTACCTGGCAGATGTGCATCATAAAGAAGAAAAAGGGGCTCCTGGGACATAGGCAACCTTCTCCTGTTGCTCCAATGTTCAGTTTTAATGCTTGCATGCCCGTTAGGCACTTAAAGTAGTGGAACGGGATTAGAATGGGCTGTCTAACTTTTCTGCGGCTGAAAAAGCTCATATGTAGTGGCATGCATTGCATTGTTGTGTCGTGATGCGCACCTTTCATAACCATCATTAATCTTAGTAACTTTTTAGACAGTGGCCCTTTTGTCGGTTTGCATGGGACAGGATAGCATTTGATGAGCCATGGGTGCCCGACACCTTGAGTGTTTTTCATTGCGTTAATGTGTTTCTTCCTCTTAGGCCCTCCCAGCGGGGAGGTGTAAGAGAGAGATGCATGGAAGAGACGCAGATTAGGAAGAGCCGAAAATGCCAAATGAGAAATACTTGCAAGATTATTACACCATACCGCTTGACAAAAGACTTTTGTGTAGAATACACCCGCTTTCCCTCTCTCCAGGCTTCTCGAGGAGCGTCCTTTCTCCTCGTTCATTATCTCCACAAGCTGCATTTCAGGGGATGGAAGATCCTCTGTGGTGGCAGTGAGGGAATGATTTCAGGTCACAGGAGGGAGGACATGAGGAAGCGCAAGTTGGGGTAATGAAAACCACCTCTTTATTTGTTCATAATTTGTCTGTCCTTTGGCCACTGGTGGTAGGTTCCCATCGCTGCAGATTGGGAGCTTCCCACAAGCCTTACAGCTTTGGTAATGATCCTACCCATTTGTCTGGCTATATGGGATTTGGCCCATGTCTAAGTTACTCAGGTCCCATTTTTTATGCTTCCAACATGTAGACTCCATGATCTAACTGTTGGCTTACCATATTAGGTCTGTTCGTAGACCATGATCTTCCCTCTTGTTATGAGATGATCAATATTTGCATGATTGGTGAGTGATCATCATATCCGGGCTCAGTGGTCGGGGTCATTGAAGGTAACACGGGGAGGCCTAGGCTATACTTAATACATGTCAACTACTACCCGAAATAAAATAAAGGTGGTACAGCATGGTAAGTTAAAATTGATGTGCAAATTGTTTGACCTGTATTAAATTAGAAACAATGCAGCAACACATTTGACATTTCACCTCAAGAATTGTATTGATTTTTCTTTTTTCAAAATGAACACATTTCAATTTTGATTGTTGAAATATATATATTTTTTCAGAGATTAGAATATTAAAGTTTTTACCATTTGTAATGTTGCCATTCCTATTCACAATACTTAATAAATGTTTGGGGACTAAAGGCAACTATTGCTTTAGTGTTTCAGGTGTAAATTTGTCCCATTTTTTCTGCAAATAAGTCTAAAAGCCATGAAAATGTCATGCCTCGGTGATGACGAGAATGTGTTTGAAATTTGCCTCCCCATTCACATGCAACGAATATTGCTGAATATAAGATTTGGTACAGCGTTTGTTAAATACAACCCCAATTCCGAAATAGTTGGGACAAAGTGTAAATTGTGAATAAAATCAAAACGCAATGACTTTCAAAAAACACCAGCCAGTATTTTATTCACAATAGCACAGCAATAACATAGCAAATTGAAATTGAGAAATTTTACAATTTAATCCACAAAATAAGTTCATTTCAAATTTGATGGCTGCTGCAGGTGTCAAAAAAGTTGAGACAGGGGCCTGTTTACCATGGTGTAGCATCCCCTTTTTTTAACACAGAGCGTCTGGGCATCGAGGAGACAAGTTTTTTTCTTGAGTTTAGCCGTTGGAATTTGATCCCACTCTTGTTTAATACAGGCTTCCAGCAACTGGAGAGTTTTGGGTCTCCTTTGATGGACTTTTCCTTTAATTATGCGCTAAATGCTCTCAGTTGGTGAAAGATCAGAACTGCAGGAAGGCCAGTTCAACACACGGACTCTTCTACTATGAAGCCATGCTGTTGTAATAGCTGCAGTATGTGGTTTTGCATTGTCCTGCTGAAATACACAAGGCCTTCCCTGGAATAGATGTCGTCTGGGGGAGAGCATATGTTGCTCTAAAACCTTTATATACCTTTCAGAATTCATGACGCTTATTAAAACATGCAAGTGTCCCAAACCATATGCACTAATGCATCCCCATACCATCAGAGATGCTGGCTTTTGAACTGAATGCGGATAACAGGAGGGGTGGTCTTTCTCCTCTTTAGCCCGGAGGACACAACGCCCATGATTTCCAACAAGAATGTCAAATTTGGACTCCTTTGACCACAGGACACTTTGCCACCTTGCTACAGTCCATTTTAAATGAGCCTTGGCCCACAGAACACGGCGGCGCTCCTGGATCATGCTCAGCAATGGCTTCCTTTTTGCATGGTAGAGTTTTAGGTGCCATCTGTGGATGGCACGGCAGACTGCGTTTACAGATAATGGTTTCTTGAAGTATTCCTGAGCCCATTTAGTAATGTCAATGACAGAATCATGCCGGTGAGTGATGCAGTGGTGTCTGAGGGCCTGAAGATCACGGCCATCCAGTAAAGGACTTCAGCCTTGTCCCTTACGCTCAGAGATTTTTCCAGTTTCTCTGAATTTTTTGATGATGTTATGCACTGTCGATGATGCAACCTTGAAAGCCTCTGCAATTTGAAATTGTGGAACATTGTTTTTAAAGTATTCCACAATTTTTTTACACAAACCTTCACAGGTCGGAGAGCCTCAGCCTCTCTAAGACATTCCTTTCATAGCCAATCATGTTACACACCTGATGCCTGTTAACTTAATTACTTGCGAAATGTTCTGTCAGCTGATTCTCATATATATTAATTGCTTTTTCAGCCCTTTTTTTGCCTGTGTCCCAATGTTTTGTGACCTGTTGCAGCCAGATAATTTGAAATGAGCTGATTGCGTGGATAAAAATGTAAAATGTCTCAGTTTCAACATTTGAAATGTTATCTACGTTTGATTTTAAATAACACATTGGCTCATGTGATCTGAAAGTCATTGAATTTTGATTTTATTCATAATTTACACTTTGTCCCAACTACTTTGGTATTGAGGTTGTAATTTTGTTCCTGGAAATGGTCAGTCAAATTTTTTTACAGAAATGTTCATATAGTTTGGTTCTATTTTTATTTTGCTGTGCTGCTCAAAATTGTGCTTACAAACTGTAACTAGAAGAATCTCACCCCAGAACTGCTGAGTTTGTTATTCCAGAACTAGCCCACCCCTGCTAGGAAGTCGGACCAATGGGAGAATGGTGAATGGCACTTTGAGCTCATAATTAAGATCAAAGAACTTACTGTCAGAAAGCCCAGATCTACTTGTGTTTAAAATAGTTTTAAAACGAGAGAAGTATGGTTCCCGGGGAAACTGCATGGGCACGCTGGAAGCTGCCAAAAATATGAAGTTTCTGAAAATGTTAGGTTAAAGCTGCTGAAAATGAGTTTAAAATTTCTGAAAATTAGAATTCATGACAGTAGGATATTTTGTGGTTCACCTGTGACGTCAAAAAACAAAAAAGGGGGGGGGATGGATCTTTAGAGGATATGAATATGTCAAAGGAAAATAATACAGTTAAAACTGGTATTGTACAAAAAAGTAGGTAAAAGGGTTGAAGTGGTCAAGTTTGGTAAACATTTTAAGATTCAAGAGCAAATGCTACTCCAGTAATTGAAATCATCATGAGACAGTTCTAGCCTCTGCCATTTAGACAGTGGACTGTTTATTTATTTCTGCTATTTAACTATACATAATAAAGGTACACATGAACAACAACATATTTTGTTGCATGAGCATTTTGAAAATAACAAAATTATTGAGTATAAGGAGGAACAAAGAACCTTAGAGGTGTTATAAACGCAACATACAGCAGGGAAAAAAGTTTTGAATGCGTCAACATTTTTCTCTGGATATATTTCTAATGGGGCTATTGACATTAATCTTCACCAGATGTCAGTAACAACCCAAGTAATCCACTCGTACAAAGAAATCAAAACAAATAAGTCCATAAATTATGTGTAATAAAGTGGAATGAGACAGTGTTTAACACGCTTACTGAAATTCCTTTAATACTTAGCAGAAATGCCTTTGTTAGTACTGACAGCTTCAAGACACCACCTGTTTGGAGAAACAGCAGTCACCTTCATTGCTCAGGGATGAGTTTGGCCCATTCTTCCACACAATCTGTCTTCAAATCTTGAAGATTCCGGGGGCCTCTTCTATGAACTTTGATATTCAGTTCTTTCTATAGATTTTCAATTGGATTCAAGTCAGGTGATTGACTGGGCCATTCTAGCAGCTTTATTTTCTTTCACTGAAACTGATAGAGTTTTCTTGGCTGTGTGTTTGGGATCACTGTCTTGCTGAAATGCCCAACCTTGTTTCATGTTCAGCATCCAGGTAGATGGCAGCAGATTCTGATTAGGAATGTCTCGGGACATTTCTTTATTCATCCTTCCTTCAATTACATGAAGTCTGCCAGTACCATATGCTGAAAAACAGCCCCACACCATGATGTTCCCATCTCCAAACTTCACTGTTGGTATGGTATTTTGGGTGTGATGTGCAGTGCCATTTGTCCTCCAAACATGGTGCGTGTTGTGACATCAAAAGAGTTCAATTTTGGTCTCATCTGACCAGACTATATTCTCCCAGTATTTCATAGGCTCATCCAAATGTTGTGCAGCAAACTTTAAACGAGCTTCATTATGGTTTTTCTTCTGCAGCGGAGTCTTGCACAGTGAGGGTGCATAGATGCCATGGTGGTTGAGTGCATTACTTATTGTTTTCTTTGAAACGACTGTACCTGCTAATTCCAGGCCTTTCTGAAGCTCTCCTCATGTGGTCCCTGGCTATTGGACAGCTCTTCTGATGCGTTTGATACTTATTTTCCCTGCTGTCCATATTTCCACTGTGCAACAGCCCATCGCAGAAGTCTCCAAGCCTAGAGAAGTCATCACTGCTTTTGGATGCTGCTACCATAGGTTTTCCTTTTCTCACAGCAAAGTTTTAACTGTCATTTGTGGATGTCACTGCATATTGCAGTATTTCAAATGTTGCCAAAGTTATTCTAAGCCAATGTTGCAATAACACTTATCTGTATCACTTATATATAAATAAGAGTTCTTGTTTCAGTGCTCTCTGAATGATTGGAAATCTTGGGTATTTTTCTTAGGCAGGCACCCTTGCAGTTACATGCAGAAGTTCCTCCAGATTTCTCGATTCTTTTGAGCTATGCACCATGGAGGGTTCACTATCCGAATTCCTTGATATCTTTCTTTAAGGAACAATGGGCCTCATGCAAGGAGTGATATAAGACCAAATTTTCTCTTATTTTTGTTCGTATCCCTGATTTTGTTCTTACCCATTGATTTCTGGGATGCACCAATGTTTTCTTAATTTTGCTCATCTCTTCAGCAAGAGAGAATTTTACTAGTGGTTGAGAGCACTCTTACTGAGAAAAGAGAAAACAGAAAACTTATCTCTGTCCACAAACTGCTTGTCCAATGCATAGAAACACAAGTTTTAAAACCGAAGCATTAAAAATGCATCTGATAATCAAATTTGGATTGTTTTATGTTTTTGAGGAATTATAATTATATTATTATATTATTATGTAATTATAATGATTTTATTATTTAATTCTTGGGTTAGAGTTTGGTCAGTTGATCTTTTACTCTTCCAAAAAAGAAACTATACAAATATTGAATTATTGATTACACTTTCTTTTCAATATGTTTTCCACATTTGTCAAAACATTTCATGTATAATAAATTGATGCTAAAAACAATGTATAGTTTCTTTTTTGGAATAGTATAATTAGGATTAAGCTACCTTAGATACCTGCGTGCGTTCTGCTTCTGAATAGCATACCTATTGCTGTTGGACGCTTTGGCCATCCAGGCCTTGTGCAGAGAACGCGTTTATAGAGATCGCGTGGATCTGTTTGCTGAGACAGATGAATGGCTACTTGTACCAAATGTGAAAGCAACCGAACTTGAGCATGGAAGATCACTTTTATGTGTTACGACTTGCTCTAAAAAATGCAGCGGAGAAAGGATATCTCCATTCAAATGAAGAAATTCAATGCTTGCTCGAAATATTGGCAGACGAAAATATACAATCACAACTGGATACTACATGCAAAAGCTCGGAGATTTATGGAATAATTTGAATAGAATTTCTGAGATAACCATGTGAATAGATCAGTGCCGTGACAAACTAAAGAAAATGCGGCTGCGATATTTTAAAGTGCGGGACGCGGTGCAAAAGTGTGGCAGCTCAAGTTAGGAGATGGATTTATTTTCGTGGTACGAGGCAGTAGACAGCATAATCCCAAAAAACACAGGGGTGAAAAAATTCCGTTTGCAACAGTCACCAATGTGGAATGTAGGCTAATCAGTACATTTGCGGCTTACCCTGATGTTTGGGTAACGAGAGAAAGATTCGGATGTGTAAAAACAAAAAGCATTCAGTCAAGAAAATTTTGTGTTTAATTTTTTGTGCCTCTATACGTGGTAATCCATGTTACAAATGACACGGCGGGTTGCTAGGGCACACACAGCATATGCATTCACGATATTAATATTCAATATTAATACTCCAAACCCCCTTCTCAATAGTAAAACTCCCCAAAATATATTGCTGCCTCCTTTTTAAATTGTTCCCTATTTAAAACCACCTAGGTGCATACTGCAACACGCTGTATCGGAATTTTGACATGTGTGCCAGTGTACTCAGGTACAGTACGATATTATCAGTGTGAAAGCTGACCAGTGGGGGGTGAGGGGAGGGGGGACAATCGTACTGTGGCAAGGTACGGAACAATCATAACTAGAGTGAAAGTGCCCTAGATTGCCACGAGCAGTCAGCTGTTTGCACATGGCACATCACCTGCCCTTATATGGTGTTTAGTGGGTGTCATATATGCTAATTTAAAACAACCGGCCACGCGCTTTCAATTTACGATCAAGTGAGATTCAACATTCAGCACACATGGGTCAGAGCAGATTTGGACGGTAAAAGCATTTGGTGCATCTGGAGTTTATTTCTCTTATATTTTCTCTTGGAAAAAAAAGTAAGAGAAAATGTATGAGAAAATTAAGTGAATGTTGCTGCATGAGGCCCATTGTATTTAAACCTTTCAATGATTTTGTGATGCATTTGAGGACAAATTGGCAATCCTCAACCGATCTTTGCTCCTGAAGGAGTAGGCCTTTTCTGGATGCTGCATTGTATTATAATCACAATAACATGCTGACATCAGTTGTTTCAAATAATGTCATTATTCAATTTTTTGACCTCATTACACCTTGTTCTAACTTTTCTTGCAATGAATTGCAGGCCTGAATAGCAGGAATGGATGTGTCTTTACAAATAAAATGAAGTTGATCAGATGAAACATTCAATATTTTGTCTTCATACCGTCTACAATCACTGTTTTTTTTTTGTTTTTTTTTCCAGGGACGAGACCTCACCACGCCAAAGTATAGTTTGGCAGAAAGTAGTAAGCCTAAAGTGTCTAAAATCTGATGTAGACATAGCAGTTTATCACAGCAATGGCAATAAAACTGCAGCAAAACCTCACAAATATATGCCTTGACTGGGAGGCCATTGAAGACATAAGGCATCGAACAGTGACGTCAGTTACACTCACGCTCTTTGTTCACTGGAGGAAGATTTTGTATAGCGAGTCTCAAAGATGGCAGAAGAAGTGTGAGCGATAGTTCCAGAGCTGAGTTGCTGATACTAGAAACATTAAGGCTGCGCTACGTTCGGGAAGTGAGATATAAGCTTAGTAGACAGATAATGCATTATCACACAACTGCAGTCCTTTTCCCATAACCCAGCTTATGACATATTTTTGATATTACCGTAGGTTAATATTACTTTAGAGAAAATCTCATTGGCTGAGTGCAAACGTGGGGGGAAAATCGCAATGTGCTATGGCTCCCTGTTAATACTTAGCCAAACTCAATACTGAGTGGAACGTTGGTTAAATCGGTATGGCTCAGCACTGTTGCAGGCTAGGTAAGCGCCACTCACATAACTTAGTTCACTTTACTTAACTAGGCAGCGTGCACGCAATACTTTTCCAAAATCTTTACATAACATTAATTTGTCAGCTACTCATTTGACTGAATTTACAAATCGTTACTTGTTCAGCCGCGAATGTCAGTGACTCAGAGAGACTGACTTAGCAAAGTGATGTGGTTAGCACAGTCTTAACATACAATGGGTGTTATGATCCGGATCTGTCTGACCATGATTTGTATTGTTATTCGGATGTCATGTTTTGTTTTTTGCCTTGTCTTTCCATATACCTTTGCAGTTATATTCCGGTCTATGTTTCGATTCATACCATGCATTGCACTTTGTCTCCCCCTGTCTGGTCTTTTGTCATTTGATCGCTGACTGCCCCAGTATTGTGTGCCACACTTTCGGGTGATTTCATGGTTTCTGGGGATTCAACCATTCCTTCCAATCTCATTTACTTCCTTCACCTTGCTTTTCTATATTACTTACAATACTAACAGTTTGTTGTGTTAGTTAAACTTACTAACCAAGACTAACATTGTTTATAGTACGAACTTGCTAACAAGCACTAGGTATGGTATAGCTGCACATTACTAATTGACTAATAAGCTCTCAGCACTGGCCCTATTCTAGTCTCCTCCTCTTGCCTTCACTCAATTTACTTTGCTGTGGTTCAAGCAGATTTTCTGCACCTGGCTAATCACTGTTCTGCCTCTCACTCTGTGCACGGTAGAACTTCCTAACTGGAGCCGTATGTTTGTTAGTAGGCTGTCTCTGTGATCCTTGTCCGCCTTTTGGCTTTTGCCAATTTCTTGTAATCAGGAACTTCCTCATTTTCATTCCTTTGTAATCAGTCTGATCCAATTCACCTGCTTCCCCTGTGTAGCATTTGACTTCCCCTACGTATATTTAAGCAGTCATTTCACTCACCGCTCTTGTCAGAACGTTTCCCTCGTGCTATGCTTGTTTTCGCCTTGTAATCTTTGTGCTTCACTTCTGACTGGACTGTCCCTGTATTATGATTTTGGCTCTGTTTTGTATTACCTTCTGCATCCGTTCATCGAACCATTTTTTCCCGACTACGAGTACTGTGATTGCTGCCCTGTTTACGACTCGGATTTCGTCCTGTGGATTTTTGATTTTTGGATTTTGGACTCTGTACTGTTGCCTCCTGCTCTGCGGGGGTTTTCCCCCTTCCATAATAAAATCCAGTTTTACTGCACTGCTTTGTT
The DNA here is from genome assembly GCA_029721435.1 of Gymnothorax reevesii. Lineage (NCBI taxonomy): Eukaryota > Metazoa > Chordata > Actinopteri > Anguilliformes > Muraenidae > Gymnothorax > Gymnothorax reevesii. Next base: position 90,019,054 of record CM056575.1, read on the forward strand.
CTCTCGACTGGTTCCTGATCGATACCTCACAATAGGTGCAAATGACATTTGCTGTGTATTTCTTTAGTGAGTGGTTGATTGTTTTAAAATGTTGTGTGCGAGAGCCTATGTATGTAGACTATGAATATGTGAAAGGCTAGCTCTGTAGGGGCTACCATGATGAACTGTATAGGGTAAATGAGAACCTTGCTTCCTTTAGATGTAGTTGAAATGACATCCAAGCTATTGGGAATGGGCCTCAAACATAGCAGTTTGATCCCTGACGATCTTACAGAGAGGACTGCAGTTGCTCTGCAGGCCCTAAAGCAGCTTTTAACAGCTTTGAAACATCTCAAAATTGCAGGGTGTATAAGAATTCATTGATAACTTAATGGTGAGTATGAAGGGAATGGGTTTGGTGTACTGGCATTTGATTGGATAAAATTAGATTCACTGAGTTAAAATGTCTGTTCCGGATACTGTCGCCATTTTCAAGACTCGCTGGTAATAAAATTTGTTGCACTGGATTAATACTAAATAAAAATTCATGAAGCTATGCGTTTTAGACACTATAAGAATTCTACTCTCCGCTGAAATATACTTTGGCCTGACAAGGTCAAAGGTCCGTTGGGCTTACATCATGGTCCATCTGTCCATTGTCATCCGTAAACAACATCTCTGAAACCACAGGACTGATAAAGCTGAAACTTGGCAGATATTTTATGTTCCTACCTATGAGGACACCAAAGTTTCTTCATAGAGTTCCGATCCGATTTGAAATATGACCGCATTGAAAATGCCATATGGTGCCATTGTGAAGCAGTTTTTGAAGCAATTATGCTGATATTTGGTATAGATGGGTAGATGAAAGCAAGCCCTAAAATATATTTGACGGGTTTTGTGAAATTTTTTAATTTGACCTCAGCACTTTGGCCACACCCACTTTTGAAGGTTTTTACTTTAAACATCCGAAACCACAAGACGTATAAATCTGAAACTTGGTGCAAATTTCCCTACCCATGAGGACACCAAAGTTTGTTCATGGCGTTATCTTACATCCTGTACACGTGTAAACAATCCAGGTGAGCTACAGTGCCCGTGGCACTATTGTTTCAACGTGGTGGCAACAATCGTCACATGTCAACCCCAATCTGGGATTCCCTCATCTCTCCCACTCCTCCACCCGGGCACAGCACACATATGGGTAAACACAGACAGAACTTTCCAAATAAAGTATGAGGGTAGCAGTCCTAAGTTGTGACATCCCTAATATGTAATCCCCAGTGACACTTTATTTTACAGGGTAACTGATACAGTGTATGTACCCAGTGAGGTATAGTGTAAGGACCAGTGTAACAATATGTAATATCATTTACCTGCGTTGTACTTACCTGATGTATTTTTGTGTACCTACAGATCCCTATTACAGGTGTATTAAGAAGTGCTTGTTACAATACCTTGCCAAAGTGCTAAAGAAGTGCAATAGGTTGAGTTGAGGCCCAGCACGGCACCCTAAAGTTAGTGTCGATTGGGTGAATGGAGCCTCAGGACACCCTAATGTTGGCCAACATATTAAGGTTACCTAGAAATTATTTGGTAGTGGTAGTTCACTTCATGGAATTGATCGACATTTGAGAAGGCTGCATGTCAGCACTGCATTGGTTCAGCATTGTATCACTGTGGAGTTATCACATTAAATTTTAATTGATTCTGTAGTTATTACATTGTACCTCACCTCTGTCATGGAACACACTGACTATTTCACAGAAAAGTACATGTAATATTTGTGTTGATACCCTTTACTTACTCTGTGATACAGTGGAATGAGAACATTAAAATAAAGTGTACCTGCCGAATAACTCCTATAGATTAACGGCAGTGAATATCTCTAATTTAACTGAATTGAGTAAAATTAGACATGTCTGTGTGTTACATCTGCAGGGAAAATGGATGAAAACAAGCCATGCTTAGCTCCCATCAAACATTGTATGGTTACATGCCTTCCGCCATCTTGGAATCCAATATGGCATACAATAAGTTCGGCATTAGGAGGCTTTTCCAATTTTAAGTCATGTGTTTCTAAATTCTGCGTTCATTGAGATTTTTGAAGATTTACTGAACTTTGATTCCAAGTGGCGGCCATCTTAGAATCCAAGATGGCGGGATACAAAGATGGCCAACATTGGCAAGAATCGGAAAATGACCTAAGTCGATTCCCTCACCTGTAAATTATAGCCTTACATCTGGATTTTAAATGTTTACGCTTATACCATTGGTTATATTTAGAATGAGAGGTTTGTGTGGTAGCCATCTTGAAATTCAATGTGGCTGCCTTCAGAAATGGATGAAAGTTATTTTAATGAATTCCTTGCCTTCCAAAATGGGGAGATAGACGCTGGAATTTTGTTCCCATCTACCTTAGTTTTGGAGTTATAGCTGATAGAAGGTCTGAAATGGCGGCCATATTGAAATCCAAGATGGCAGCCACCAGGGGGCGTTTCAGTGGTGGGTCCTAATCGAAAACTGATCGTACTAGGGTCCTCTATCAGTGTGCCAAGTTTCATAATTTCTTCAAGAACTGAATTATTTTAGGGCTTAGCCACTGGATTAGCCCAAGATCTAGTCCAAGTTCGATGTTGGTCTTGCTGCGATTCTTCATTTTGCCACCAGGCGGATTTTTCTGCAAAACTTCAAACAGCTCTACTACCCTTAATTTACGAGCTAAGATGCTCAAATCTTTACTGTAGGTTGTTCTACCAAGGGTTCATCATACATGTCACGGGTTTTTGATTTGGCTTAAATTTCAAGGTTATGTAGGTCAAAGGTTGTAAAATGTACAGATTTTCTTTCAGTGCAGTAGTGCCTTCAGTTTTCAACGGATCCTTTTCATATTTTATCTGCATGTATATGGGCCCAAGATCAAGCCCCAGTTCGATTTTAGGCATGCTGCAATTCTCAGCTGCCTTATTATCCCCCCGGCATAAAATGCGGGGGGATATAGCGATCACTGTGTCTGTCCGTCCGTCCGTCTGTAATAAAATTGTTTCCGAACCAGAACTCGAAAACTATACCACTTACAAACACCAACTTTGGTATGGAGCTTCTCCTTATGGTCTAGTTGTGCCTTTTGGGGGTTTCGGTCCGTCAGTCTATCCACACAACCTGTAGGTTACAAAACCTACAGCCGGGGGGATCCGCCATTGCCAGATGGCTCTTGTTCTACAAGCTAAGATGCTCTAATTTTTTGCCCGCTTGGCCCGAAAGGCCCAAGGGGCTTATGCTATGCTCGGGGTCTTTAGTGGTGGTATGTAGTGCGTCCATGCGTGCGTGCGTAAACTTTTGGCTTGTCTGGGCTCTAGCATCTTCAGTTTTTTCATATTTCATGTGTGTCACGGCTCGACATTAACGCTTGTCCACTTGTCCGGGACAAGTCGATTTTAGTGTCGGACAAGTGGAAGAGAAATTTACTTGCCCCACCGGAGGAGTTAGAAGTTGATGAAAAAAAATAGTGTCTTCGCGATTTGTGCCCAGAATTCAATTCGCTAAATGAATACATTCAGAATACCAGTTTGAAACAAAAACGTTTTTCCCCACGACACGTCTAACCAGCATCCAACTCGAATGCTTTGATTGACCGATCAGATATACAGTCACGGACACACACGTGCGCACGCATATACAGTAGGAACCCCGCTACCTTCATGCAAAGCGATCGTAAAGTCTCTGTTTTCGCCTTGATATTACAATATGAATCAGTTTATAGTAGTAACTTTGTTGTTTGTTAGCTGATTATAACATACGCATATATTGTAACGACTTGGATAAGTTTGTTTGAAGATATATGCTCATATACGCCATTATCGTCTAATTTCTGCATTTTCACGAAACCCCAGCGTGTACATGCAAATATAAGTACGCTTACAAGTCGAAATGCACCCTGAAAATAAATCTTTTTTTTTTTTTTTTTTTTTTGGAAGATATTTAAGATAAGAGCGAGGAAACAGCCGGAGATTTTAGCTTTGCGCAAGCGCAGAACCGCGAGGTAGCATATTTTGATGGGTAGCAAAATTTGTCAGAACACCGGCACTTGTCGCTCTTTTCGGTGAAGTCGTCCTCTTCAAAATGTTCGCCGCAAACTCGTAAATCTCTTTGACGTAATGTTCGCAAAGGAGTTTGCACATCAAGTTGAAGTGCAACCAGCCGCAATGGCAAAGTCTCCCTGTTGCTGAGGGGTAGACGGTGAGAGCTTTTGCCGAAATACCTGTTCATTTTGTTGCCGCAATTTGGAAAGGCACAAACTCGAACCATTTCCTCTGATATTCCTCCTGATCTAACTCCAAGCTCCGTCTGTCAGCTGTCTGATCTCCGTGGATGTTGCCGACACTCACCTGTAGTGCTGATTCCCAATGAGACCGCGCACGAGTATTAAATTGTAGTTGTGATGTTAGGCTGCAGTGAAGCTATGTTGCTACACAGTCATCGAAATGGACATAACCACAGCGGTTCGTAAGCATGTTTTTTGGTGGAAAAATTACATTTTGGAATATTGGATTTTTCGAGTTCGACAATCGACTAGTGTGGACTTCATCGGAAAACAGGAAGTAAACAGAGGTACGTCATGGACCTATAAGGAGATCCATAGACATATATACATAGACGCCGCATTGACTGCTGCCGCCAAGGATGTTTTATATTTCACTGGATATACAATTGGAAAATGGCCGCCCATTCATTTCAATGGAAATTGCTCAGTGGCGCAGCGTGCCGACATGGAGGCCAAGCTTCCGGAGCCACGCGGACATGCGCTGTGTGATTTTTGCTCACACATGCGTAGTGTGGGGCTTATGAACGCGCTGGTATCCGAGGTATCCATGACAACGGCTCGGGCTCGTGGAACTCCGACCTAGGGTGCGTGTTCACGATCACTTTTCACCGGAAATGGAAGTCTGACCACTGCAGACTGCACCTTGATGTACGGAACACAAAGCATAGCCGCCGATAAAGGTTTAATTATGGTTTGAGACTCTATTTTAAAACACAAATGCAATAACAAATGTTAAAAACGACTTTGACAGGGAAGTAATACTATTGATTTCAACTAAAAAATCTCGGCCAAATAGTTGACTTGCTGTTGCGTAACTTTAATATGACATTGCTCAGGGGTGCGCTTCCCGAAGTCACAGATGCTAACTTCCATAGTTAGAACCACTTACTGAATGGACGTATACATTTCTGCAACTATGCTATTGGGAAAAACGCCACAGGCTCGTGTTCTCTTTAGCTCAACGTCGAATAACCACATTATCGGAGTCAGATCATTCTTACTTGTCTACGTGCGAATTCCATTATCTTTTTCCGGATTAAAGACAATAAACCGAACACACAACACAACGCACTTCACCTACCTTATAAACTGATATGTTTTAAAGTCAGGAGCTTTAAACTTTTGTCAATTCTGGTAAGCTAATTTACTTTTAGCTTACGTAACTTATAACCATTCCGTGGAGTATAATGGGTCTACCGTGAAATGTCACGAACGTTGTACAGCGTTATTTTTCCCTTAAAGCTCCTTTTTTCTGTCCTTCCCCAGATATCTGAGCCTCTTGGAGTGCACTGAACATTTCATCCATGAATTTCTGCATGTCAGCGAACCAGAGGCCGTGCCTTTCTATCCATCCCCAAAGCCCTTTCCAATAAAGTCTTTCTCGGTTATAATTTTAATACCGTTTCTATGTTTCATTTCTAAGTGCGAGTTAACATCGATTGTATTTGTGGTAGATTTTATGATAATGGCCGGCTCTGCGAAAGTTAAGCATTAAACCCCTTTTGATTTTGAGTACTTGAGTTCATCTTCAAACGTTACGCAGAGCTGGCAAAACAAATCAAAAACTGACAAAACACAAATAAATCTATTTGAAAACATTTTTAATATATATATGTAAATAATGCCTTGGGGGTGACAAATATGACAGGTGGTGGGGGTGAGCAGATGGATGATGACAGCTACATCCGACATGGGGTACAGAATGTGCATATACGCTACCAACTGTTGCATTCTTTTAGATCACGTATTTATTTTCGTTCAGATGAAAATCAGCCACACCGTCGAATCTACCTGCATCACTCCGGTTGATATCAGATGCTGCTCACGAACATTAGATGTTCGGATTCATTATACTCTGACGTTTCCACCTCCCCAAAACTTCGATCTAATAAAGGCTGTACCGCAAAAAATGTGTAACTTATGCATGTTCAGTGCTTTCATGGATATTCGGATCATGCACAAAAAATGAACATTTTAGATGTCATCTGTCAAGTTGCCGAAAAGTTTCGTCATCATGTATGAAGGTCGGTAAGTAATTTAACAACGAAGAATGGTTAGGCTGATAAATGGATCGCTAAGCAGTGTTCGAAATTAATTTATATACTGCTATAAACGTACATTACGTTGCGGTAGATGCAACTCAGCTGACACGTTAAGCATAACGCATCAGAATAGAGTGATGCGAATTGGTGCTATTCAAAGTACTGGCAATACACAATGCAATTCATGGATTTAACCATTTCATTTTAATTTGAATAAGTAAGGTGAGTGTTGCCTGCGTCATGGTTCTAGGATGTCACACCAGCGGCCTTAGCTTACTGTACATTTTCTCGCGCCGCATGAAGTGCAGCAATCGAGGTGCTAAGTAACATATAACGTATTACGGCCATTCAGCAATTAAAATGGCAAAAATTTACTGAGCAACAAAAGAAACGCAAGTTAGCCAACTTAGTTAGTAAATGTGCTCTTATGGTTACCCAGATTGCAAGCACCTCCGCTCCGGATCTGCCCTGGCTCCAGAGTCAAGGCAAATCCGGAGCGGAGGAGCTTGCTATCTGGGTACTCATAATTATCGCAAAACAAAGAAAAGGTTGATAAAACGAGTATAAATGCGCCCACGCTAGTAATAAATTTGATTTAAAATAATAACGCGCAAACTTATTTTCCGGTTTGCCTTTATTTAACTTGCGTTTTTTTTGTCGCTCAATACATATGCTCCGTGGCTGGCCAGCTCACTTCACCGATTTGGCTTCGTTTGTAATGTTAAACAGACAGACGGCAAGGAAAGCCCATTGCTCCACCCACTCACATCCGCTGCAGTGCTAAATTCGGAGGAGCGGGAACGCGCTTACATATGAGGACCCGTTGGTGTTCGCATAGCCTGAATATAAATAAAAGATTTTGTCTTTGCCGAGAAACGAGGGATTAATGATTTAAAATAGAAAAATAAACCGTTTCGGTATCGATAATTTGTGGCTGTCAAAAAAAATTATTCACGGATTTCTCAGCGTGTCTTTTTCAATTATTCCCTATGGAGAAATTTCTTTTTGGCCCCCATGGCATCACGTGACCTGCAATATCACATTCGCCGCTAGGATCATGGAGGCGTGTGTGGTCGACCAGAGTTGTGCGTCCAGATCTCCTTATAGGTCCATGGCTGCCGCCCACTAGAGCGACGTGCCTACAGGGCGGCCATCTTGGAACAGGACCACTCGCTCCTACAGTGCATTACGTCTATGAAGAAATGATGCGCCTACACAATAAAAATGTTCATAAATCGCTTATTTGTCAAGCTATTTTCACGGGGTTTGTAAATTTTCAACTGTTTGTAAAGGCGGGCTATACAAATGAAATTGCCTTGCACAATTGAGCCAATGATGATCAATATACTGTGTTTGCTATATTAGACCGATCACTGCAGTCTGTTTTTTCTGTGTAAACGGGAGTTGCTAGGGACGCCGCTTCTTTAACGGTTTCCGGTAGTTTTTACAGAGATAGTTTATAGATTCATAACACGGCATTTAGACCAAAATTTTGTCTCGGATTAGTTGTTTCACCAGTAAGCAGCTATGTAATACGTGGGATGATGTATAGAGAACTGGTTATAACATGGATAGAACCAAAGTCTTACTAGAATGTCTCTGATAGAACCTGATAGAAGCTGAAAGGTTCCGTCCTGTGTAACGCTTTAGCTTGCAGCTTGCAGCCTAGCTCGTTGTCACGGACCATTGAACACGCGGGGCAATCAGACTGGCAGTGCTAGAAGATGCAGCTTTATTAATTTTAACATTGACCATACCATGCCTGGCCGCTACGGCACACTAACTCTATCATACATGAACAGATTAGTGAAATAAGAAAGGGATTAACCGGACCAACGGAGCCGTCGCGTTACGGAAAGTAAGAGAGGAAAAATGTGTGAGCCGTCATAACTTCGGACCAACTCAACTTCTCCCTCAAAACCCGCGCAGGCGCACTAGCCTGGCTTACAGATAGTTAAGGAAATAGTACCCCCATTACACCTGTCAGGGTTTATTTCACTATAACAACCTGCAGTTACACTATGTTATACCTTACTTATCTTAACTTACTATCTTAACTGTGAAAAGTGATCCCACGAGATCTGGTTTGTATGTTCCGCTCATTACAGCATCCATAGACGGCACAATAGTCCGGCATCTTTTCACAGAGGCTTGTCTGCTGATAACGTTAAGTACGTTAAAATTTGTATTTTGGGTAGTAAAACCAGCATTTTTAAAATATCCAACCACCCTGTATCATAGCTACTTGTATTAAGTTTTTAACGAACCAAACCGTTTGAAAATCGGTCAAAAATTCAGAGAATAATTCTATTTTGAGATTGAGGAGTACCTGTTTCCCACGTCGACGCTCATGTACCGCTGCCTCTGCTGGTCCTGTTCCAAGATGGCCGCCCTGTAGGCACGTCGCTGCACAGTCGATGCGGCGTCTATGTATATATGTCTATGAGGAGATCTGGACGCACAACTCGGGTCGACCACATACGCCTCCATGGTCCTAGCGGCGAATGTGATATTGCAGGTCACGTGATGCCATGGGGGCCAAAAAGAAATTTCTCCATCGGGAATAATTGAAAAAGACACGCTGATAAATCCGTGAATAATTTTTTTTGACAGCCACAAATTATCGATACCGAAACGGTTTATTTTTCTCTTTTAAATCATTAATCCCTCGTTTCTCGGCAAAGACAAAATCTTTTATTTATATTCAGGCTATGCGAACACCAACGGGTCCTCATATGTAAGCGCGTTCCCGCTCCTCCGAATTTAGCACTGCAGCGGATGTGAGTGGGTGGAGCAATGGGCTTTCCTTGCCGTCTGTCTGTTCAACATTACAGACGTAGCCAAATCGGTGAAGTGAGCTGGCCAGCTACGTAGCATATGTTTTGAGCGACAAAAGAAACGCAAGTTAAATAAAGGCAAACCGGAAAATAAGTTTGCGCGTAATTATTTAAAATCAAATTTATTACTAGCGTGGGCGCATTTACACTCGTTTTATCAAACTTTTCTTTGTTTTGCGATAACTATGAGTGCCCAGATAGCAAGCTCCTCCGCTCCGGATTTGCCCCGGCTCTGGAGCCAGGGCAGATCCGGAGCGGAGGTGCTTGCTATCTGGGTAACCATTAGAGCACATTAACTAACTAAGTTAGCTAACTTGCGTTTCTTTTGTTGTTCAGTAAATTTTTGCCATTTTAATTGCTGAATGGCCGTAATACGTAATAATATGTAACTTAGCACCTCGATTGCTGCACTTCATGCAGCGCGAGAAAATGTACAGTAAGCTAAGGCCACTGTTGTGACATCCTAGAACCATGTACGCAGGCAACACTCACCTTACTTATTCAAATTAAAATGAAATGGTTAAATCCATGAATTGCATTGTGTATTGCCAGTACTTTGAAGAGCACCAATTCGCATCACTCTATTTTGATGCGTTATGCTTAACTGGTCAGCTGAGTAGCATCTACCGCAACGTAATGTGCGTTTATAGCAGTATATAAATTCATTTCGAACACTGCTTAGCAGTCCATTTATCAGCCTAACCATTCTTCGTTGTTAAATTACTTACCGACCTTCATACATGATGACGAAAGATCCAAAATGAACTATTTTTTGTTCATGATCCGAACCAAGTGGGTGGAACGCGCATTCCTTGCCGTCCGTCTGTGATGAACATTCTTTATGTGGCCAAGTCAATCAAGCGAGCCGGCGTTACGGTGCAAATATTTTATCCATTTTATTTTAATTGATGAATGGCCGTAATATACTCGATCGCCACACTCCATTATGTAGTGCCACAAAATGTACAGTAAGCTAAGGCCGCTGTTGTGATATCCTAGAAGCATGTATACGCAGCTAACACTCACCTCACCTTTTCATTGTTCATGGTTATCATTGTAATGAGTTGTATATTTCCATTACTTTGAATAACACCAATTCACATTTCTGTATTTTGATTTGCGAACTGGTGATATCTTGACCGCAGTCATCAACTGTCAGCTGTGTTGCATCTAACGTAATGTCCATATGAGTGCATTTATTGCAATACATAAATTCAGTTCGAACACTGCCTAGCAAACCATTTATTAACCATTCTTCAGTCTAAAATTAATTACTGACTTTCATACTCGACGACCAAACTTTTCAGCAACTTGACAGATGACATCCAAAATGTTTATTTTTTGTGCATGATCCGAATATCCATGAAAGCACTGAACATGCATAAGTTACACATTTTTTGCGGTACAGCCTTTATTAGATCGAAGTTTTGGGTTGGTGAAAACGTCAGAGTATACTGAATCCGAACATCTAATGTCCGTGAGCAGCATCTGAGATCAAACGGAGTGATGCAGGTAGATTCGAAGGTGTGGCTGATTTTCATCTGAACGAAAATAAATACGAGACCTAAAAGAATGCAACAGTTGGTAGCGTAAATATGCACATTCTGTACCCCATGTCGGATGCAGCTGTCACCATCCATCTGCTCACCCCCACCACCTGTCATATTTGTCACCACCAAGGCATTATTTACATATATATATTAAAAATGTTTTCAAATAGATTTATTTGTGTTTTGTCAGTTTTTGATTTTTTTTTGCCAGCTCTGCGTAACATTTGAAGATGAACTCAAGTCCTCAAAATCAAAAGGGGTTTAATGCTTAACTTTCGCAGAGCCGGCCATTATCATAAAATCTACCACAAATACAATCGATGTTAACTCGCACTTAGAAATGAAACATAGAGATGGTATTAAAATTATAACCGAGAAAGACTTTATTGGAAAGGGCTTTGGGGATGGATAGAAAGGCACGGCCTCTGGTTCGCTGACATGCAGAAATTCATGGATGAAATGTTCAGTGCACTCCAAGAGGCTCAGATATCTGGGGAAGGACAGAAAAAAGGAGCTTTAAGGGAAAAATAACGCAGTACAACGTTGGTAACATTTCACGGTAGACCCATTTTATTATACTCCACGGAATGGTTATAAGTTACGTAAGCTAAAAGTAAATTAGCTTACCAGAATTGACAAAAGTTTAAAGCTCCTGACTTTAAAACATATCAGTTTATAAGGTAGGTGAAGTTCGTTGTGTTGTGTGTTCGGTTTATTGTCTTTAATCCGGAAAAAGATAATGGAATTCGCACGCAGACAAGTAAGAATGATCTGACTCCGATAATGTGGCTATTCGACGTTGAACTAAAGAGAACACAACGCAACAGCAAGTCAACTATTTTGCCGAGATTTTTGAGTTGAAATCAATAGTATTACTTCCCTGTCAAAGTCGTTTTTAACATTTGTTATTGCATTTGTGTTTTAAAATAGAATCTCAAACCATAATTAAACCTTTATCGGCGGCTATGCTTCGTGTTCCGTACATCAGGGTGCAGTCTGCAGTGGTCAGACTTCCATTTCCGGTGAAAAGTGATCGTGAACACGCACCCTAGGTCGGAGTTCCACGAGCCTGAGCCGTTGTCATGGACACCTCGGAAACCAGCGCGTTCATAAGCCCCACACTACGCATGTGTGAGCAAAAATCACACAGCGCATGTCCGCGTGGCTCCGGAAGCTTGGCCCCCATGTCGGCACGCTGCGCCACTGAGCAATTTCCATTGAAATGAATGGGCGGCCATTTTTCAATTGTATATCCAGTGAAATATAAAACATCCTTGGGGTACGTGCACTGAGTAAATCAGCACAATTTTTATACAATTCTTGTTCAGCTACTGTAGCCCAATTCATTGTGGTCACTTGGAAGGGTTTGGTGAACATGGCTATGGACTTGAAATTACATCACGATCGTGTTAAGACGCTAAAAGCACGTCAAAAGCCTGCCCCATTGGAGCCGCTTAGGTGCGAACTTTAGCAGGAGCATAACTCGGTGTAGGCAAAACCAAATTTCCTCGTTTGTCTCGCTATTGACAGTACTCCTTCACCACAAACAACAAGGATACGTGTTGAAATTGACCGGAGTTCCCCTTTAAGACCTCTCACTCTCAAGGTCACACCGAGAGATTGCTCATTTTGACACGATTTCACATCTTGTGGCAGGGGACAAAGACACGTTAGTGGCAAATACTTGCGTGGTCTCCGTGACTCTTAACACTTATACATTCTTTCTAGCCCCGTGGCAGCGGATATCTAGTGAGGGGTATTATCCCCACTGAGGAACGACTGGCCAGTGGTCTGGTGTGGGAATTGGTTTTATTAAGTCGGAGAGACAATCATGATCAACTTACATAAAAGGTTTATGTATTGCTGGTTCTGGGGTTTTAGCCTTCAGGAAACCCATGGACAAAAAGTAGGTTATCCGTTAAAATTCCTTTAAGGAACCCATGGGCGTATGTAAATCTCGGTTCACTGTAGATATTTTCCAACAGAGGCTATTGCAGTGATGGTTGACTTCCAACCTCTAATCTAACCAACGAACCTAGGATCCGGACATGGTGTTAAAACCTGGGAACATTAATGTAGTGACGGTGGTTGTCTGTTAAGAATTTGAGGTATAATCAACTTCATGTTTTCCCTGGAGTCTGAGTAACAATGGTTTTCACAGACGAGTCCGATGGCATGGCTGTCTCGAGATTCATGCATGCTGTCCCCAAACTATCAATTCTAATTCTAATTAGGAGTCAGATATTTAACGAGGATATAACTAAATTTGGTATTTCAAATGTATTATGGAGTCCGATTAATTGTAACCATTTTGTTTTTGCGCCCCGCCTTTGGACAGAGAAAAATATCCATTTCATTGTGATTCACACCAGCCAGGAAGTTGCTGGAATTAACGTCCGCCAAAAAGAACACGTGAATCCTTCAGCCCTCTGCAATGTCCGTCCTTGGTATTGCTTTGTGGGGTTTTACATTATATATAATATGAGGGCCGGCGCTAGACCTGAAAATTTGGGGGAAAATATCCATCCCTTTATTGACTGCAATTAGTCCTAGCTAATTCTAGATGGTTTTACTTAATTAACACGTTTTCCAATTCAAGAATAATCAAGTGGCATCTGAAGACACGGCTTCTCTCCCCCATGCGATCTAACAGTGACAAAATAATGGGCAACATTCAGTACAGAAAATAATGTAATTATAAATAGGTCTATTGACTGGTACTCTGCAACGGTAATTTTTTTTCCAGCGAGAGCGGCAGTTCAGGACTCTTTTGCGAATGAAGGTAATTTCGGCGACAATTACGCACAGCTGTTTTTGCAGCACGGTCACGCAACTTAATGTAAAAAATAGACAGCTGTTCGATTGGAAAATGTAAACGGTCGAAACCACATACTGTACTTGTCACCAGAATCACTACCTTCATTCGCTGAAGAGTTCTGAAATGCCGCTCTTGCTGGAAAAAAGTTACGTCGCTGAGTTCCAGTGCATAGACCTAATTTTATTTTTCTAAAATGGGATTTTGTTCTATGCTTCATTTCAGACAGGAGAGGGAGTTGGAAGTGCATGGCGAAACGCATTTTTTCTTTTTTCTTTTTTTGAAGTTTCCATCACAAAAGGCATAGGCTTGATTTTTTTTTTTATCCCTCAGCCGACTCTGGCCGGAGGAGTATTGTCGTCACTTGCGTGTCCGTCTGTTGTCCGTCGTCTGTCATCCGTCGTCCGTCCATGATTTTGTCCGGGCCAGTACTCAGCATCTAATGATCAAAGCTTCACCAAATTTGGTATGGGAACTTACTATGTCCCATAGATGTGCAACGTCAGGTTTTTTGCTGGATTTGACCATTGACCTTAGCGCTGTGACCTTGACCCTGGAAATCTTGTCCGGGTCAGTACACGGCACCTAATAATTGCAGCTTCACAAAATTTTGGTATGATAACTCAATATGACCCATAGATGTGCAATGTCAGGTTTTTTTTGCTGGATTTGACCTTTGACCTTAGCGCTGCGACCTTGACCCTCGAAATCTTGTCCAGGTGACATTGTTCAGGCCAGTACCCAGCAACTAATGATCGCAGCTTCACCAAATCTGATATGGTTGCTCACTTTGACCCATAGATGTGCAACGCAGGTTTTTGCTGGATTTGACCTTTGACCTTAGCACTGTGATCTTGACCCTGGAAATCTTGACCGGGTCAGTACTCGGCAACTAATTATTGCAGCTTCACCAAATTCGGGATGATAACTTAATATGACCCATAGATGTGCAACGTCAGGTTTTTTGCTGGATTTGACCATTGACCTTAGTGCTGTGACCTTGACCCTGGAAATCTTATCCGGGTCAGTACTCGGCACCTAATAATTGCAGCTTCACCAAATTTGGTATGATAACTCAATATGACCCATAGATATGCAATGTCAGGTTTTTTTTGCTGGATTTGACCTTTGACCTTAGCGCTGCGACCTTGACCCTGGAAATCTTGTCCGGGTGACATTGTTCAGGCCAGTACCCAGCAACTAATGATCGCAGCTTCACCAAATTTGGTATGGTAACTCACTGTGACATGGATGTGCAAGGTTATGTTTTTGCTGGATTTAACCTTTGAACTTAGCGCTGTGACCTTGAGGCCGAGGGGTATTCAGCAACGCGTTATGGTATTTTATTGTACATACCAAACATCACCCAGATCGCAAGCTCCTCCCCTCCGGATCTGCGCGGCTCTGTGCCGACTCCAGCTGATCGGGCTCAGAGCCGGGGCAGATCCGGAGCGGAGGTGTTTGCTATCTGGGTAGCGTCTCTGGAAATGATAACTGGTGGGGCCCGTGTCTTTGCATCAGTGATTGTTCCTGGCTTGTACTCAGTTTTTTTCCATTATTAACGCATTTTCCAATTTTGACAATAATCCTCTGGCAATCGAAGTTTCGGGTTCTCTCTCCATGCGGTCTACGTATTAACGACTAAATAATAGGATAAATTCAGATCAGAAAAATTATTGAGGCCACTCTAAAATTGTTCAATGCTTTATGAAAGACAAACGGTTCTCAAACGTCTGCGCCACCTTTTCCACACATTAAGTGATTTAACTCGCGCTTCGTGATCGTTTTGTTCAAATAAAATAAAAGACCATTTGAAACATCTGAGTGCAATTCTGAATAACGCTGATTTCAATGCACAAAATTACGCATCCAGATTAATGATTGTCGCCGTACCGAAATGTACCGTATCGTACTAGCATGTTCTCGGAGTGAATCTATTGCTCAGTCTCTCAAGGGAGTTGCATGTCGCGATTGCAACTATTAATGCAAATTCAACCAATCCACGCAAATTTCTCGCGGACAAAAAAAAAATCGCCAAGTCATTTTTTTACAAAAAGTTACTGCAAAAAAAAAAAAAAAAAAAAGCCAGGAAAATCCTGGAAGGATTGTTTGTCAATTATACGAATGATTGTGTGCAAGTCAGGGTTAGTAATTGTTTTAAAGGGGAGCTCTGGGCCCCAGTGCCCCAACAATCTTTCGTTCTAGAGACGCCCCTTCCAAATATTAAACAATATGTCAATGTCAAATAATAAAAGTAATAATAATAAAATGATACAATTCATGATTAGCTTAACAAAAACAGATCCTCCCCTGTCTGGATTTGACCTCATGTACGAGCAATTTAACTTTGTCAACGGAGAAACGGCGAGCTTCCTCTCTCCATCACAGGTTTCAGTTTTGAGGATTTGGGATAGCGCAGCCTGCTCCAAAAGGCAATGGCACCTGGCACACTGGTTTAACTGGCGTAACGCCCAAACCACGCCTATGCATAATATACCGGGTAGCGCTGGTGTTTCAGGGATATAGGCAGGTGTGCAAGATAGCAACTTTCGCGGGTTAATGCCTTTTACGCAATGCTAAATCTCCTAATAACGGGTTAAGGGACTCTGGCGTAAGATAGGGCCCCAAATCTTTACCGATTGTCAATCTGCCGCTGTTCACTAACGCTTTTCATCGAGTTTGATAAGATGCTTTAACACATTCCACACTGAAGACCGGAGATAAATTGTGATTCAATGGTACCAGGTACGTTCAGTCAGCCAAAACATTCAAATGTTGCTGTGTGAATACTTTGCTGGAATGAACATCGCTTCCGTGTGGTGTTAGTATGCCACTTTTTCCTTCTTACATAAAAAAATTTTAGAATTCCAAATCATGATGTGCCCACTTGGCAATTTTTATGCAAAATATTGTACAAAACCCAAAACCAGTGAAGTTGGCACGTTATGTAAATCCTAGATAAAAACAGAATACAATGATTTGCAAATCCTTTTCAGCTTATATTCAATTGAATACACTGCAAAGACAAGGGGCTCTAATTTCGTAGACCAGGCGCAGGCCCGGTGCATGGGGGGTGCGCCGCGCCAACGGGGTGTGTCCAGGCGTATGTGGCAATTTCGTGCCCGGCGTAGCCTGGCGCAAGAACTCCTCTGTCCCGCCTCTGCCCCTCCTTCCAGCGCAAGTTGGCAAAGAAGGCGACACAGCAGAGTCAAATCTTGCTCACTGGCAAGAGAAACGATGGATAGCGTGTTCCCATGAATTACAAACTGTTGCCGCTTTAAATTTTGGGATTAACATGCATGGACAACAATGCAAGATACGTGACACATTTATTTTCAATATGCGATCTTAACTCAGTACGAGATCATAGCAATCAGGCTGTATTCCTTTCCCCCGCTAAAGACGATAAAACCGAAGTGACAATAATAGTAGCCTTGTATTAAGCCGCTTGCACACTGGACGCGAAACGAATTTTTCGCTCGACAGATTGCGTCTTGTGCCCGAAAGTCTGACAGGGTTTTAATAAATCTCCGTGTCCGACAGTCTATTATTGCTTTTAATTTCTTCAAATCTGCTGACTCGTGTCGATATTAAACGTGAATGCGTTGATAAGAGGGCTCAGTTCTTTAAGATGAGTACCGAGAATTTCAATCAATGTTTCTGTTTAAGCTCTGCTCAGTAAAGCGAGTCGACACTGGCATGGGACAATGTACAATGCCTCCGTGTCTGACAGCTAAAAAAAAAAAAAAGAGGACGATTAGAACAGATTGATACCGAAATAAAGAATAAAAAGAAACATTTTAACAACAGAACATCCAATGAACACTGGGATTTATTTTTTAGCGGGTCATCTTTGTTGGATATCCCGTTATAAATCTGTTCTCATTTCAATACTTTTACTTTTTGCTGGCTGGTGGACATGGAGTATTTTGCATTTCGTGTCGGACAGTTTTAATCGTGCATGCGATAATTTCTTCACACTGTCAATGGTCATGGAATTGATTTGCTCACGCACTGTTTTATCTCAGCTGTGGAAATAAAGCGTGAATCTGTTCGGTCCATCTGACTAATTTTCAAAAGAAAGACCGAATAAAGACTGCTGGCTATCTTCAACGGAAGAAAACAGAAGAATAGGCTAAAAAGACCAAGAAAAGTCGATAGCTATCTATTTGCATTCTGTGAAGGTCGAACACAAAAATGGCCAAGTTTCCACGTCTAATAATTCCTGGAATACTCGGAAAAATTAGAACTTTTATGACTTTCGGACACGGAGCTATATTAAAACCCTGTCCGACTATCGCGTCTTTGCATTGACTTTGTCTGTAATCAGTCGGGCGAAAAATTCGTTTCGCGTCCAGTGTGGAAGCGGCTTTAATGAGCATAGAACGCAAGCATTCGATATATATATATATATATATATATATATATATATATATACAGTTTGTGGTTGGCTGAGAAAGATGTGAAGTCGTTAGTTTGCATCACAGATTCAGCTGCGTTGATTAAGCCCGGTCAAGTTTCCATTACGCGTGGCAACCGCCTTTAATCTGACATCAGGACAATCGATATAGATACTATAATTTATGTCCTTATTCAGATAGTTACATTAAATCGTGCTTCCTGTAATTTTTTCTTGCATTGAAATGTGCCTGACATTCTGTAAACCTGCCTGTGAGATTTCGGTTACGTGTGCGCTCTCTGCGCCGGTCAGCCAAATTACCACTGCACGGAAATTAAACCAGGTTGGAGTTGGCGAGTTTTTTGCGCAACTCCAGCGGAGACTTTTTCTACGAAATTGTCACTGCGTCTTCATGAATATGTGACACCTCCCCCCACTACGCCGCCACACCCATCTCGGCGCACCTTGGTCTACCGAAGGCTGCGCGCCTCACGAAATTACCACTACGCGGGCTGCGCCCTACGAAATTACCACTGCGCGGCCTGCGCTTCGCTACGCCACCTGCGCTGCGCCAGGAAATTAGAGCCCAAGATGTTTAAGGTTCAAACTGAGGAACTTTATTTCTTTTTGCAAATAATCATTAACTTAGAATTTAAAGGCAGCAACACATTGCAAAAAAGTTGGCACAGGGGCCTTTTTACCACTGTGTTCCATTGCCTTTCCTTTTAACGACACTCAGTAAACATTTGGGAACTGAGGAGACCAAATTTTGAAGCTTTTCAGGTGGAACTCTTTCCCATTCTTGCTTGATGTACAGCTTAAGTTGATCAACAGTCCGGGGTCTCCGTTGTCGTATTTTACGCCTCATAATGCGCCACACATTTTCAATGGGAGACAGGTCTGGACTACAGGCAGGCCAGTCTAGTACCCGCTCTCTTTTACTATGGAGCCATGCTGTTGTAACACGTGCAGAATGTGGCTTGGCATTGTCTTGCTGAAATAAGCAGGGGCATCCATGAAAAGACGTTGCTTAGATGGCAACATATGTTGCTCCAAAACCTGTATGTACCTCTCCGCATTAATGGTGCCTTCACATATGTGTAAGTTGCCCATGCCTTGGGCACTAATACACCCCCATACCATCACAGATGCTGGCTTTTGAACTTTGCGCTTATAACAGTCCGGATGGTTCTTTTCCTCTTTGGTCCGGAGGACACGACGTCCACAGTTTCCAAAAACAATTTGAAATGTGGACTCGTCAGACCACAGAACACGTTTCCACTTTGCATCAGTCCATCTTAGATGAGCTTGGGCCCAGCAAAGCCGGCGGCGTTTCTGGGTGCTGTTAATAAATGGGTTTCGCTTTGTATTGAAGAGTTTTAACTTGCACTTGCTAATGTAGTGACGAACCGTAGTTACAGATAGTGGTTTTCTGAAGTGTTCCTGAGCCCATGTGGTGATGTCCTTTACACGCTGATGTCAGTTTTTGATGCAGTACCACCTGAGGGATCGAAAGTCACGGGCATTCAATGTTGGTTTTTGGCCTTGTCGCTTACGTGCAGTGAT
Organism: Gymnothorax reevesii; assembly: GCA_029721435.1. Classification (NCBI taxonomy): domain Eukaryota; kingdom Metazoa; phylum Chordata; class Actinopteri; order Anguilliformes; family Muraenidae; genus Gymnothorax; species Gymnothorax reevesii. The sequence goes on from CM056575.1 coordinate 90,038,566, forward strand.
TTCTCCTGATTCTCTGAACCTTTTGACGATAATACGGACCGCAGATGATGAAATCCTTAAATTTCTTGCAATAGCTCGTTGAGGAATGTTGTTTTTAAACTGTTCGACAATCAGCTCATGCATTTGTTCACCAAGTGGTGACCCTCGCCCCATCCTTGTTTGTGAATGACTGAGCATTTCAGGGAAGCTGCTTTTATACCCAATCATGGCACCCATCTGTTCCCAGTTAGCCCGTTCACCAGTGGGATGTTCCAAATAAGTGTTTGATGAGCATTCCTCAACTTTCTCAGTCTTTTTTGCCACTTGTGCCAGCTTTTTTGAAACATGTTGCAGGCTTCAAATTCCAAATGAGCTAATATTTGTAAAAAATTACAAAGTTTACCTGTTCAAACATTAAGTTACTTGTCTTTGCAGTGTTTTCAATTGAATATAGGTTGAAAAGGATTTGCAAATCATTGTATTCTGTTTTTATTTACGATTTATACAACGTGCCAACTTCACAGGTTTTGGGTATTGTAAATAAATTAAATAGAATAAATCAAAATGATAGTTTACGCATTGTATCACATCATCTGTGCGACAGCCCAAGTTTAATTCTACTATTCTGTAAGTATAAGAACCAGGATAACTTAGTCACGCTCATTTCAAATTGCAAAATTATCCGCAATATTAATCCTTTCTTTTTAAACCTGTGAACGCGCAAGCCAATAAATAAAGCCACACTTTACAGCCCACTACGCACACGATAAATTCTGCAATGATTTTGTTCCATTGATTGTCGCAGATTTTGTACCATTTGTCATGCAATATACTCAGTGTCCGACAATCCCTGTCCGACAGTCGATTATTGATTTTAATTTTTTCAAATCTTCTGAATCTTTTAGATATTAAACATGAATGTTTTGATTAGAGGGTTCAGTTCTTCAAGATGAGTATCTGCTCAGTAAACTGGGTTGGCACTGGCGCGGGACTTTGAGTATTTATGAAGAATTTAGCGACTGTCGGACAGAGATCCTAAAATATTTTTACTTTGTTTTTATTTAAAAAGTTCTCTTACATTGAAGATAGACAACCGTCTTCATTCGGTCTCTTTTTTGAAAATTAGTCAGATTGATCGAACAGATTCATTGTTATTGCAGAGGGTGGCAAAACCAGTTATTATGTTTAGGGGGCAATTTCTTTTTCACACCAGGCCAGGTAAGTTTGGGTAGCTTTTTCCCCTTAATAAATTATATTATCATTTAAAAACAGCATTTTGTATTTACTCGGGTTGTCTTTGTTTAAAATGATAATGTATTTGCTGATATAAAACATTAGTGTGACAAATATGCAAAAAAAAAAACAAGGAAGGGGGAAAATACTTTTTCACAGTACTGTAAGTGCAAAATAAAAAGATAGACATAAAATGAATGTGTATAATGAGATAAATTTGTGTTTTAATGTGTCTTGTTCGGCCTGGATGTATAGTGTTTAATGAGCCCTTCCTAAAAATATGACTGTACATGCAGCCTAGATAAATTTATGCCTTCTGCATGCAAAAAGTCAATTAAAAAGTTGTTTTGAACTAATCACAAAACACCAATACATAAGTGCAGATGTACATAAAAATGATGAACAAATAATTTGTAATTATTTCCAGTGGATTTTCTAAGATGCCACACTGAACATTATGCTGCTTTTAATAATGCAGGGACTAATTGTGCTGTCAGTTAATACTCATTGATCGTCTCCTGTCAGTCCTCTGTCCTTTCTGAAAGTCATGAAGTTTACTTCAGTCATCATTGAATTGATAACATAGATCCTCCATTTTCATGGGATGATTAAAACCCCAAACAAATGAAGAAATGGTAGAAAATTAAATAATTTTGAAACATTCCTTCCCCTCCCTCTGCATAATAAACATTAGGATGGGATTAAACAAGCATTGGTGTAAAAAGTGAAAACAAACTAAGAATTTAAAGCAATCGACAACAGGAACACGCTCTTTAAATGACTAAAACTTGTTTTTCGTTTTAATTATTTGAATAACTCGAAGGCACTAAAACCATGACACTATTTATTGACAAGTAATTACCGAGAATTACAGGTATGTCTCTCTAGCCGATTTTACATATGCATTTAAATAGCCCGTCAGCGAATTCCTGGAACCATTCGCAGTCTCCATGAACCACGTGACGATTGCGGAAACGAGATATAATGAGATTTCAGTCAACTTCCGCTGTTGCAGACCTTGCATCGAGACACCACCCCGGTGAGTCTGTTGAACCACTATTAGTCATGGGAGATCGAACGTTCAGGGAATAAGGTGGATTCTCCTCCAATAAATCCTTTCTGATAGGTCTTTCTTGCCACAGTTCATTGAAGATAGAAAATACAACAGCGCAGTGTCTTTTTACTGACGTTAAGTCACTTGGTGGCAGACTGCCCAAGGTGAAGAATTATTCGGGGCAAGGTAAACTATCTTCGGGGCTACGGCCTGCAATGCCCTGGGCATCCCACTGTTTTTCACTAAATTTTTATTTGTCATGAAGGAATTACATTTTCCACTGTGACTAATGCTTGTAATTTTCTTCTTGTCACTGATGGATTATATTCCTCAATGAAGAAAATGATGAGCGCCAGCGGGAACCCTGGCAATATACACACACTGCCGCAGCTCATTGCTAATGAGCGGCAGGTGCAGGTGATAATTAGATGAGGTGGTTTTCTTGATTGGGCTGCAGGCAAGGCCTCACGGTAGGCAGCAAGAACAAAAAAAATAAAAAATCATTCCCTCAAGTATATTGAGGTGAAAATGTGGATAATAAACAAAAACACTGAAAACATAAATTTTTTATAACAAATGAAAGGTGTTGCAAATAATTTTCTTTACTCTGGCATAGCCTGAATACATGTTTTATGGCACATTCCATGATTATTGATGCTTAAAAATTTGCTTAAACTGGTCTCAGGCAACATTATTCTGCAAACTTACCTCTGATAGTCAGTTGTTTGAGTTTGTAAGGTGATGAATTTTGAGCAGTGGCACAGCGTTAAACACAATGGCGCATCGGAAGGAGCTCTCTGAGATCATTTGTAGCTGTACTGTGGCCTTACATGATGCTGAAGATGTTGAATGCTGCCATAGCACTGTGCGAAACACCATCAAGCGTTAAAGACTGGTTCACTGAAAATTAGTGGCAGTAGAGGTGTAAAATGGAAGATTGGTGCCACCGATTTTCGTTATCTGTGAATGACATTTAAAAAAAAAAAATTGGTGATAGACAGCACAACAACTCCGTGGTGATTTTAATAGTGCCAGATGTGAAGAGATTAAAGTATCAAGATCTGCTACTTCCAGATGCCTGTGTGAAAATGGTCTGACCGGTCATGTTGCTGTCAAGAGCTGGTAACATCAAAAAAAGACTTGAGTTTGCCAATAAATTCAAGGATTGGACACTTTTGGACTGGGAACAAGTCCTTTGGACCGATGAATCAAAATTCAGAATTTTCTTTCCCAAACGCAGAACTTATGTGCGCCGCATAGTTGGAGAAAGTTTCAAACATGACTGTTTATCCCCTTCAGTAAAACATGGAATCGGTAATATTTTGGTTTGGGGTTCAGTCTGCTGGAAACGAGCTGGTGATCTCATCAAAAATGACAGAATCTTGGATCACAGCATCCTTGTGAGGCACACATTGCCATTTGAAAAGAGGCTGATTGGTTTGAGATTTGATCCCAAACACACTTCTAAGTTGTGCAAGAATGATCCTAGTCGGGAAGAAACATCTGGTGACATAAAAGTTATGACTTAGCCAGCTCAAAGAACAGACCTTAATTTGATTGAGCAAATCGGTTGTAACATCAGAAGAATCTCTTTGGAATGAACTTCAAAACATATGGAATGGTTTAGCGAGTGAGGAAATATGTGAAAAATATGCCTAAAAGATCGACTGCTGTAATCAAGGCAAAGAGTGGCCGCAACTAAACTGACATTTTCTCTCAAAAAAAATATTTTTCATTTTTTAAAATAAATTTTGTTGTGATTCTGCCTTTTTGGCATGTTTATGTTCATGTTTTGTGTTCATGATTTTGTCTTTTATTTATTCTTTTTCGTTATCGTTATACTCAGGTTTTTAGTTCATTCCATTTCTCAGTTCCATTGCACTTGTCTCCCCTGTCTTGTGATCTAGTTGGTTCAGTCCGTCTTCCCTATATGCGTGCTCACTGACTTTGGGTGATTTAAATGAATTCCGGTGTTTAAAATATTCCTTTGATTCTCGTTTACTTCCTTTGTCTTTCTGTTCTGATTACTAGCAAGACTAATATTTGTATTTTGTATCATAGTCTACTAACACAACTAATCCATGAATATCGATAACAAACTTAATAACAAGCACTCTTGTTTAATCTGTGAAGTTGCACCGCTACTAATTTAGACTAATTCTCTCTCAGCAATCGCCCTTTTCTAATCTCCTCCTCTTGCTCAGCTGTTCCTGTCTTCTCCTGGGTTTCAGCGAGATCTCTCGCACGTGCTTAATTACTTTCCTGCGCTCGTTATCTGTGCACTTAGAACTCCTTGACCGGAGCTGTTTAAATGTCATAGGCTTTGTGTGATTCCCGTCCGTGTCTTGGCTTTCGCCAATTTTCGTGGTTCGGGTTTCCCTCATGTGATTCTCCCATTGTAATTAGTTTGATTCATTACACCTACTTCCTGCATAGTATTGTTTCTCTTCTACTGGATTGTCTGACTTTGATTCTTACCATTGCCCTTTTTGTATTGTTTTTGTCTTTCTGGATTTCGACCCATTTTTGTATGACCACGATTTCTGTGTTTGGATGCCCTGTGTATGACCCTTGGCTTTGTTCATTGACTACGACTTTTTGCCTATTGTTTATGTACCTCTGCTCATCTGTCTTCCTAGTTCTGACCCCGGCCAGTCTTGTTGACACTGTTTTTGGATTTCGAATTGTGGCTTGGCAATTCCTGTGTTTTTAGGCTTTGACTCGGACTCCATTAAAGACATACGTTTTTTGGATTTCGGTCTCTCGCGAGTGGTTCCTGAACTATACCCCACAAATTTGGCATCTCCCATCCCACCCAAATCTGGAATGCCCAATTGGCGAACTATGTACAAGGTTTGCTTGTATGCGACCCCTTGCTGCCAATTCAGGAGAGTGAAGACAGTTTGCGGCTCTCCTCCGAAGCACGCGCCTGTCGGCCACCGCTTCTTTTACACTCATTGGTTGAATCTTCACAAGTTCAGAACGAGGGCGGAGAATACCCGGACATGATCAGGCTTAGAATCCTCCTGACGAGCGCCCGTCTGGCCAACAGGAGGGGCTTGAGCAACGAACAAGGCAACTATTATATTCCCTTCCCGGCAGTCCCTTCCCAATTTGCAACCCTGTAGCGCAATAGCCAATTGTGTGCTACTCTGAAAAAGCTGCCGACCACTGCCGGCGGGTACGAAGCGGGGCTTGAACCCATATTTTTATTTTTATTTAATCTCGTTATCTCTTCTATTAGATCCAATATTATATGAAATAAATACTTGAATTGTACTCGAATAGTTTCTGATTTATCTTCATTTCGTTAAGCGTATAATCATCGCAGCACACTACTGTATGTATTAGAATACAGATTTTTCTAAAAAATAAAAATCCAAACACACTAAAGTAGTTTGATGAATTGCTTTAAATTTTCTTGGAAAATTGTTTTGCAGTTTCTCAAAGTCTCTTTCTACACCTGTTGCCAGACTCTCCACAAAGCTGATGACAAAATTCATGTTGGATTCAGAGAACTGATGTCTGCACTGAACAAAAAGGGTGCTCCATATGCACTGAGCCTGGCTAATCGCCTGTACGGGGAGAGGTCATTCAACTTTCAGGAGGTAATATTGTTCATTTCAAGTTTGTGTGTTTTGTGCTCAGTTCTCCATTCTTTAAAATACATATGAGTGAATGTATGCCCAGTGAAAACAAGACGTTGTAAGCCAAGGTCCTTTCAGGATCAGGCTAGTGGGGACACTGATAGGTGCTGATTTCAGGAAGCACTGTTCCAATGTGTTATCTCCTCCCTGTTTTCAGTCAAAATTTCTACTTGATGATCCCTAAATCTGTTTTCACAGATGTTGAGAGAGATCATAAGTTTTCTTTTTCCAGATGACAATTATTTGTTTGCAGGACTGGTGCAATATCAAATGAAGCACTGATTACTAGAACCCCACAAATCAAGTCAAGTGAAGTGTGACTTATGGGGTTTTAGTAATAGGTGCTTCAAATGTTTCCTGGCCCATTCCCCAGTGAAAGGCGAGAGAAAAAAAATGATATGTGGTGGAATGTGAATTCTTGTAGTCCTAACGAAAAGCGTCAGGCTGTGTTCTACATCACTATAATTGCATTACCCTCAAACAAAACAGCACTTTCATTTTGAAGTCAATTTTGGAAATTAACATAATTTAGAAGCTTGAAAATTGTAATTTTTAAGTGTATGGATAAAATTTGGCCAGATCTAAAAATTGAGAACATTTTTGAGTTTCTATATTTCAAAATGTGAGGCTAAGATATGACTTTACATGGTGATTAATACTGGGACACAGCAGCAGTTTTTAAAAAAATCTTTTTTATCTGTCAATCTTACAATAATCGGGCTGCTCATAACAAGGCAACTGCTTACTGGCTAGCTGGCTGGCTTACTGCCTGATATACCTTGTCCTTATAGAGTTCAATGTGTCTACATTTGTTTACATTAGTGCTGACACATTTCAGGCTGAGGTAAACATTCGCCAATCAGCCACAACACCAAAACCCCCACATAATATTGTGTAGATCCACCTTGTGCCAAGTATTCAGCAATAAGCCTTCAAGGCATGGACTCCACAAGACCTCTGAAGGTGACCTGTGATATCTGGCACCACGATGAAAGCAGCAGATTCTTTAAGCCCTGTAAGGTATGAGGTGGGGCCTTTGTGGATCGCCCGTTGTTTTCCAGAGAATCCTAAAAATGCTTTATTGGATTGAGATCTGAGGAATTTTTAGATCAAGTTACTCCGTGAACTCTGCGTCATGATGGTCAAAACATTTATGAACAATGTTTGCATTGTGGCCAATACTATTGCCATGTACACTTGGTCTGCAACAAGCTAGCTCAAATGCGAAAGTGATAGCTTGACCGCAGTGTATGTTAGCAGTGATAACGTTAGCCCAGTGCTTACTATTCAGACGCTCATGGAAGTTACATTTGTTGTACCCCCGACCCATAAGAAGAGGGGGCATAGAGTACCACCCCAATTGCGAAATAGTTGGGACAAAGTGTAAATTATGAATAAAATCAAATTGCAGTGGTTTTATAATCACACCAGCCAGTATTTTATTCAGAATAGAACAGAGATAACATAGCAAATACTGAAACTGTGGAATTTTACAATTTCATCCACAAAATTTGATGGCTGCTAAAAGTCTCAAAAAAGTTGGGACAGGGGCCTATTTACCATGATGTAGCATCCCCTCTTCTTTTTAATACAGAGTGGAGGCGTCTGGGTATTGCGAAGACAAGTTTCTTGAGTTTAGCCATTGGAATTTGATCCCACTCTTGTTTAATACAGTCTTCCAGCTGCTGGAGAGTTTTGGGCAGTGGCGTCTCTGCATTTGGGGCCAGGCCCCACCAGATGGCGCTGTGGAGCAATATGCTGCTTTGAAGTAATTGGCTATTTTTGTCAGTTACCAACTTACCAAGATGAAATAATGAACGAAGTAGACTTTTTAATCAAAGTAAAATTTAGCACTTCGCCACTTGAGCAAAAATAAATAGAAATAAAACGTTTAGGACCTCACCAGCCAGCGGATTTCAACATCATCCAAGCTGGAAAGGGCAAAACCCGCTCCTTCAACCCCGAGTGCAGTTCCTGCGGTTTTTTTTTACCAGCCGATGCCAGAAGTGGACATTCTATAACACACTGCAAAAACGAAACGTTGATGCAGCTACAGTCAGCCGCGCCATGGGGAGCTTCAGAGAGGGCGTGGGCTGACTTAGAGAGAAAGTGGATGACATTGCACAAGCGAGAGATACGGCTTCAACGAAACAAAGGAAAAAAAAAAAGCACTGCAGCTGTTATGAGAGAGGCTTGTGACACTGTGTCAGTTCAGGTGGAGGTGAGATATCACAAGAGTGATCGCCTTATAGCTGCAAAGCTTGTGAACAGCACACTTTTCAGTCAGTTCAGTGATTTATTTCCAAGTGCTGAATTTGAATGTGCTATCAAAATGTGGCCAGTTTGAAATAAAGTTAAGCTCGAAACTGAACTGAAATCATTGTACAGTCACTCAGAGTAGCACGCAGGGAATACTCTGTCACTGCTGCAGTTGATTTATGACAACAACCTCCAGGATGCCTTAACTGAGACTGTGTCACTGCTAGAAATCATCACAACACCAATGACCACTGCTGAGTCGGAGAGAAACTTTTCAAAATTGAAAATAATCAAAACATTTACAAGAAACACAATGGGGCAGCAGAGGTTAAATGCACTGGCTATGCTGTCCATTGAAAATGAATTCATCCATGGATTACGGGACTTTGACAGAAGGGTCATTGAGAAGTTTTCTCAGATGAAAGATCGACGTGCATCTTTTCCTTTCAAGAAATGAGCAACATGGTGAGTGACCATTTTTAGTAACCCATTAATATTTGTTTAGTTATGCAGTAAAAAAGGTTGAAACCTTTTACACAAACCCCATTTTATATGAACCCTGTTTATATAAAATTGCATGTCTAGCATGTGGCTCATTTAATATTGAGCATATATGGGTTGTAGGCAGCGTCACAGAAAAGTAAGAGGCTACGTATAACTGGTCTGTTGTGCCCCACTGGACTTTTCATGCCAGAGACGCCACTGGTTTTGGGTCTCCTTTGACGGGCTTTTCGTTTAATTATGCGCCAAATTTTCTCAATTGGTGAAAGATAAGGACTGCAGGCAGGCCAGTTCAGCACACGGACTCTTCCACTACGAAGCCATGCTGTTTTAATAGCTGCAGTATGTGGTTTTGCATTGTCCTGCTGAAATACACAAGGCCTTCCCTGGAATAGATCTCATCTGGAGGGGAACATATGTTGCTCTAAAACCTTTATATACCTTACAGCATTCATCGTGCTTTTTAAACCATGCAAGTGTCCCACACCATATGCACCAATGCATCCCCATACCATCAGAGATGCTGTCTTTTGAACTGAACGCTGATAACAGGAGGGGTGGTCTTTCTCCTCTCTAGCTCGAAGGACACAACGCCCATCATTTCCGACAAGAAAGTCAAATTTGGGCTCGTGTGACCACAGGACACTTGACCACTTTGCTACAGTCCATGTTAAATGAGCCTTAGCCCACAGAACACGGCGGCGCTTCTGGATGATGTTCAACAATGGATTCCTTTTGCATGATAGAGTTTTAGGTGGCATCTGTGGATGGCACGGCGGACTGTGTTTACAGACAGTGGTTTTTTGAAGTATTCCTAGGCCCATTTAGTAATGACAGAATCATGCCGGTGAGTGATGCAGGGGCGTCTGAGGGCCTGAAGATCATGGGAATCTTGTAAAGGTCTTCGGCCTTGTCCCGTACGCACAGAGATTTTTCCAGTTTCTCTGAATCTTTTGATGAAGTTATGCACTGTCGATGATGAGACCTTCAAAGCCTTTGCAATTTGACGTGGAGGAACATTGTTTTTAAAGTATTCCACAATTTCTTTACGCAAGCCTTCACAGGCTGGAGAGCCTCTGGACATCTTTACTTCTGAGAGACTCCGCCTCTCTACGACATCCCTTTTCTAACCAATCATGTAACGCACCTGATGCCAGTTAACTTAATTACTTGCTAAATATTCTTTCAGCTGATTCTCTTATATATTAATTGCTTTTTCAGCCATTTTTGCCCTGTGTCCCAACTTTTTTGAGACCTGTTCCTGCCAGAAAATCTCAAATAAGCTCATTTTGTGGATAAAAATGTAAAACGTCTCAGTTTCAACATTTGAAATGTTCTTTACAATAGATCATAGGTAATATATTAGCTCATTTGATGTGAAAGTCATTGCATTTTGATTTTATTCACAATTTACACTTCCTCCCAACTATTTCGGAATTGGGGTTGTATATACCAGAGAATACCTTCCGTCCGTATGCACCAGTTTGTCTGACCGATGTGTCAGGAATTGCTCATCAGATTGTTTTCAAATTTCAGTCACGCATTCTATACTTCATGCAGAGGTGCAGTGCCAATTTACATGAAAATATGCCATATCCGTCCTTCCGTCCTCAACAGTTTGTCCAACCGATTCCTCAAAAATACTCATCAGATTGTTTTAAAATTGTAGTCATGCATTCTACACTTTATGGAGAAGGTTGCAGTGCCAATATGATTTTTTTTTTTCAAAAATTACTTGTTTTCCATATTTTGAACTGAGAAAATTGACCACTGCAAATGTTGTCGGACTGATTATTTGAAAACTGCTTATCAGATTGTTCTCAAATTTCAGTCATGCATTCTATACTTCATACAGAGGTGCAGTGCCACTTTATATGAAAATATGCCATAATCAAACATCTCTGGCGAAAACCATTCAGTGTTTTTATGTATCTGCAGAAATATATTGAGAACACAAAGAAGTTCTATGATGCCGAGCTGGAGCCTGTTGACTTCAAAACAAGTGCTGAGGCTGCCAGGGTGGAAATCAACCGCTGGGTGGAAAAGCAGACTCAAGGTAACTGCAGTGATGATAGGAGGTTTTCATTTTAAGGTACTGTGTCTTGTGTTTTCATCAGAAATGATCAAGAGGTAGATTGTGACTATCTCACGTCTTCTCATATTTCACGTCATGAGCCTGATTTCCCTGCTTGCGCTAGTTCTGAAGATACTGGCAGTGGCAGATTATTATGTTTATTCCAATTTTCCACCAATTTTACTGCCCGTGCGGCACGCAACTGAACTGTTGGATCTTGAGGGTAGAGTTTCATTTGGGGGGGGTGCGGGGATGTTGGGTTTTCATGACACTTATATGGCACCAGTGGAAGTGTCATTTAAATGAGGCCACAAAATAAAAAAATTGATATTTTCTTGAAGCAGAGGGTCATTCGTGTAGGACTAATGAGAAACTGTCTATGGCCATTCTCTGATGTCGCCAGTAGTTACCAATATTCGCATGTTCGAAATGGACAGCTGTTACGCCTGTTGTGCTAAATGTCGTGAATGTGTCATGTAATTAAAGGTATGAATATTAACCATGATTTAAATATATATATTGTGGGAAAAATAAGAATTGAACGCGTCAACATTTTTGTTACACTCCATCTGCAGTGGGTAGGTTAAGTCCTTCTACCCACTGCACGCTTTCGTACTATTTCATAATAATGGCCACTAGGTCACATGATGACAACCATCCAATCAGCGCACTCATCTTGCCTTAAAATTCAGAATCTATGACATCTTTTGTCATTGGCTCCGGGCGACCCACGTGATCAAACATTATGGCTTCCTCCACGACAAGTGACGTCATGGACGTTTTGATGAAAAATGTCGTGGAAAAACTGTGCGGTATATGGCATATCGACAGTTTAAGAACCTACCAGATGGAAGCTATAAAGTCTGTGCTGCTGGGGAAAGATGTTCTCGTCTGTATGCCGACTGGCAGCGGCAAATCCTTGTGTTTCGAAGGCCTGACTTCGGCGATTTCAACCCCTCGTGAGTCAGGCCTGTCACTTTTGTCACCCTCGGGCCAGGCTGCAGATCCAGCCGTGTTAGTCGTGTCTCCGTTGGTGACATTAATTAGCACCCAGGTTGCTCATTTGAGGAGCATTGGCATTACGGCGATCGATCTACATGCTGACAGTGACAACTTGGACCGGGTGTTGGAGACTGAGTCTGGGAACAGGTTTGTAAATCTGTTATAATAATTGTCTAGATCTATAAGTATCATCTTAAAATTCAGTTCAGGCCGTGAAGTGACAGTCTAATCATCCTGATTTAAACAGGGCTCAATTTGGGTCATGATTACGCCGGCGAAATAAGGCTACGGTTTGAGCCTTACTCGCTAGCAAGCTAGTTGGCTACCTAGCTAATAATAGGATAGCTAGCAAGCCAAAGTGATGCCAAGCTGTGTTTCATAATTAGCGCGCCATTGTATTTAACTACATGGCCAACTAGCTAGCGAGCTTAAAGGCTACAGTTCGCTCACAATTGAATACTCGCGAGCGAGCTGATTTTCTAGAGACATCGATAACAATAATATTTTAGCTAGCATGCCAATGTTACGTTATTTAACATCCTAGAGTCGCTTTGTTTGAAGTCCCTTAGCTGTGAGGTCAACTTCGCCAGTTCGCGATTGTAATCACTCTCTTGCTGCATGTACCTGCTACAGGTTCTATCAAATCTCATCAACTGATTATAACACATGCAGCAGATGTAAATCTCGCGTTTTAGTGGCAACACGAACTGCCAGAACTCGTCCAAGTCTGTGTCCACCCATGTCAAAACTTGTCGCAAATGACCGTTTGCCGGCGATGTCACACATCGTCTTCCACGTGCAAACGTATTTCCTAATCTTATATCGCACTGACATACCACGCAGAAGCATGAAAGCCCTTCGGCACAACGGTATATCCTTTTTTTGGGAGTATTTTCTGCCATGGTCATCGCGGATTGTTTTCCGTTTACATGTTGCTTCCGCTATTCCGTCTGCTGCTGGCGATGCATTTGTAAGCTCGGCGCTGATTGGTCCTCAGTCGTCGTCGACTTGCGGTTGACACCTGGTGGCCATTATTATAAAAGAGTACGAAAGTGTGCAGTGGGTAGAAGGACTGAACCTACCCACTGCAGATGGAGTGTACATCTTTGTCGGTAAATATACAGTGGCACTTGAGAGTTTGTGAACCCTTTAAAATTTTCTGTATTTCTGCATAAATATGACCTGAAACATCATCAGATTTTCACACTAGTCATAAAAGTAGATAAAGAAAACCCAGTTAAACAAGTAACGCAAAAATATTATACTTGGTCATTTATTTATTCAGGAAAATGATCCAATATTACATATCTGTGAGGGGCAAAAGTATGTGAACCTCTAGGATTAATGATTAATTTGAAGGTGAAATTAGAGTCAGGTGTTTTCAATCAATGGGATGACAATCAGGTGTGAGTGGGCACCCTTTTTATTTAAAGAACAGGGATTTATTCATGTCTGATCTTCACAACACATGTTTGTGGAAGTGTATCATGGCACGAACAAAGGAGATTTATGAGGACCTCAGAAAAAGGGTTGTTGATGCTCATGAGGCTGGAAAAGGTTACAAAACCATCTCTAAAGAGTTTGGACTCCACCAGTCCACAGTCAGACTGATTGTGTACAAATGGAGGAAATTCAAGACCATTGTTACCCTCCCCAGGAGTGGTCGACCAACAAAGATCACTCCAAGAGCAAGGCGTGTAATAGTCAGCATGGTCACAAAGGACCCCAGGGTAACTTCTAAGCAACTGAAGGCCTCTCTCACATTGGCTCATGTTAATGTTCATGAGTCCATCATCAGGAGAACACTGAGCAACAATGGTGTGCATGGCAGGGTTGCAAGGGAAAGCCACTGCTCTCCTAAAAGAACATTGCTGCTCATCTGCAGTTTGCTAAAGATCACATGGACAAGCCAGAAAGCTATTGGAAAAATCTTTTGTGGACGGATGAGACCAAAATAGAACTTTTTGGTTTAAATTAAGCATTATGTTTGGAGAAAGGAAAACACTGCAATCCTGCATAAGAACCTTATCCCATCTGTGAAACATGGTGGTGGTAGTATCATGGTTTGGGCCTGTTTTGCTGCATCTGGGCCAGGACAGCTTGCCATCATTGATGGAACAATAAATTCTGAATTATACCAGCGAATTCTAAAGGAAAATGATTGGACATCTGTCCATGAACTGAATCTCAAGAGATGGTGGGTCATGTAACAAGACAATGACCTTAAGCATACAAGTCATTCTACCAAAAAATGGTTTAGAGGAATAAAGTTAATGTTTTGGAACGGCCAAGTCAAAGTCCTGACCTTAATCCAATCAAAATGTTGTGGAGGGACCTGTAGCAAGCAATTCATGTGAGGAAACCCAACAACATCCCAGAGTTGAAGCTGTTCTGTACGCAGGAAAGGCTAAAATTCCTCCTAGTCGATGTGCAGGACTGATCAACAGTTCCTGGAAACGTTTACTTGCAGTTATTGCTGCACAAGGGGGTCACATCAGATGCTGAACGCGAGGGTTCACATACTTTTGCCACTCACAGATATGTAATATTGGATCATTTTCCTCAATAAATAAATGACCAAATATAATCCACTATATTTATATGGCACATTTCCAAAACATAACAGTTTATCAAAGTGCTGTACTGTGATTTACAATAAAAGACACAATAGTGAAGAAAATGAGGATTAAAATGAAGATACAGATAATAGAGGAAATAGATAGATTTAAAAGAAAATAACAGTCATACAACAGATTAAAAAATACAATAAAATTTGACAAATAAGCAGAGAGATCACACAAGAACAGAAGTCGCACCACTCTCACGCCTCTGTCGACAATCACATTGTCAAGCTCCTCCATTCAGGATATCTGATGGTTCTGTGTGTCAAAAATGTCATTTGATATGTTGGCATCATTTTCACTTCCATAATACAGACAAACAGAATTCAAGACATAGCCATCAGTCCACACTAGGACTTTCTCTGAAGTTCATGATCTTCACTCTTATTTATATACAAATAAGTCCCATCCGTAATGACAGTGACTACTTCACTGAAGAATGTGTTTGTGAAAAGCTTGTTGTGTGATATAGCATCATCTTGTGATATATGAGCAGGACTGAGATGATGAGGAGTAATGGTCTTCTGAACTGCTACAGTCACAGCATGGAATGACTTTGAGACCTGCTTTTTATCCAGACTAGTCCTAGCACTTATCTGATCCCAAGAAAGATTTGTCTTCAACTTTGTCTTCAAGGGGACCTGTCACCTTGTCGTGGCCTTTTGGCTCCTTCAGTTTGAAGATCTAAGAAAAGACAATAATTTTAAGCATAAACATCATAAGGTTCATGGTTAATAACTATATTGCTGAAAAAACTTAAACTAGAAGAATTAAGGAAGAGTCATACTCACATAATCCATTTTCGTATCAACACTCCCCATTTTAGGGTTTAAAACGGTCAGTTGACTGGTGCCTGTTTACCACTGTGTAGCATCGCCTCTTCTTTTTAACATAGAGTGGAGGTGTCTTGTATTGAGCAGACAAGTTTCCTGAGTTTAGCCATTGGAATTTGATCCCACTCTTGTTTAAGACAGGCTTCCAGCTGCTGGAGAGTTTTGGGTGTCCTTTGACTGGCTTTTCATTTAATTATGCGCCAAATGTTCTCAAGGTGAAAGATAAGGACTGCAGGCAGGCCAGTTCAGCACACGGACTCTTCTACTACGAAGCCATGCTGTTGCAATAGCTGCAGTATATGGCTTTTTATTGTCCTGCGGAAATACACAAGGCCTTCCTTGGAATAGATGTCACCTGGAGGGGAGCATATGTTGCTCTAAAACCTTTTATATACCTTTCATCATTCATGGTGCTTTATAAAACATGCAAGTGTCCCACACCATATGTACCAATGCATCCCCATACCATCAGAGAACTGAACGCTGATGATTGGGGGTGGTCTTTCTCCTCTTTAGCCTGGAGGACATGATGCCCATGATTTCCAACAAGAATGTCAAATTTGGACTCGTCTGGCCACAGGACACTTTGCCACTTTTCTCCAGTCCATTTTAAATGAGCCTTGGCCCACAGAACACAGCAGTGCTTTGGGATCATGCTCAACAATGGCTTCCTTTTGACATGATTTTAGGTGGCATCTGTGGATAGCACGGCGGACTGTGTTTACAGACAGTGGTTTCTTTAAGTATTCCTGGGCTCATTTAGTACAAATGTAATGTCAATGACAGAATCATGCCGGTGAGTGATGCAGTGGCGTCTGAGGGCCCGAAGATCATGGGCATCCGGTAAAGGTCTTCGGCCTTGTCCCTTACGCACAGAGATTTTTACAGTTTCTCTGAATCTTTAAATGATGTTATGCACTGTCGATGATGAGACCGTCAAAGCCATTGCAATTTGACGTTGAGGAACATTGTTTTTTAAGTATTCCACAATTTTTTTTTTTTTATGCAAGCCTTCACGGGTTGGAGAACCGCTGGCCATCTTTACTTCTGAGGGACTCAGCTTCTCTAAGACATCCCTTTTATAGCCAATCATGTTAAAAACCTGATGCCAGTTAATTTAATTACTTGCTAAACATTCTTTCAGCTGATTCTCTTATATATTAATTTCAGCCCTTTTTTGCCTGTGTCCCAACTTTTTTGAGACCTGTTGCGGCCAGAAAATTTAAAATGAGCTCATTTTGTGGATAAAAATGTAAAATGTCTCAGCTTCAACATTTGAAATGTTATCGATATTCTGTTGTAAATAACATTGGCTCGTGATCTTAAAGTCATTGCATTTTGATTTTATTCATAATTTACACTTCCTCCCAACTATTTCGGAATTGGGGTTGCGTATACCAAAGAATCCATTCCGTCCGTCTGCACCAGTTTGTCCGACCGATTTCTAAAAAATCTATTTTTTTGTGT
Organism: Gymnothorax reevesii; assembly: GCA_029721435.1. Taxonomy (NCBI): domain Eukaryota; kingdom Metazoa; phylum Chordata; class Actinopteri; order Anguilliformes; family Muraenidae; genus Gymnothorax; species Gymnothorax reevesii. The sequence continues at coordinate 90,055,236 of CM056575.1, forward strand.
TTGTTGCCCTTACTCTGAATTAAAATTATGGAAAAAACTGAAATACACTCAACAAAAATATAAACGCAACACTTGTGTTTTGCTCCCATTTGTCATGAGATGGACTCAAAGATCTAAAATTCATTCCAGATACACAATATTACCATTTCTCTCAAACATTGTTCACAAAGCTGTCTAAATGTGTGATAGTGAGCGCTTTTGCTTTGCTGAGACAATCCATCCCACCTCACAGGTGTGTTATGGCCCCAATTTGTTATTACATTTATAACACAACAGCAACAGCAAGGGATGACAGACACAGTTTTAAAAACTCAAACACATTTAATTATCAAAGACAATAACAACTAACTAACCTAAAGACCAAGATTGAATTATGTACAAAACATAAATATTTACAATCCCTTTTCGTGGGGGTGGTTTGGTGATGTCCTGGATGATGAAAATGCTCAAACACAGGCAAAGAAATCCACAAAAGAAACGTCACAGGTCTTGAACAGAATGGCAGGTCTGGTCATCTTCTTGCAATTTCTCCTACTACTTTACTGTCTCAATTCTTTTCCTTATATACTCTTTTGCAGACCCCACCCACATTTAGACCTCTTTTTTTTAATTTTCTGAGACTTGCCCCAGACATGTCCAGGACATGTCTAAACATGACTCCAGTCTGAGCTTAACAAAAAAAGGTAAATACTGCCATCTAGTGGCCTATATTCACATTACACCTCCATTCCAAAAGGGAAAAATTTTGACTCATGAAGGCAAAATTTTTCTTTTCAATACAAAATGGTGAAGTGAACACTTGTCTATATATACATGTCATACAATATTCAAACACATGATATATATATACACATTCAAACACGGGATAAGCAATCAGCAATTACATTGTCTGTACCCTTCACATGCTTAATTTCCAAGTCAAACTCCTGTAAAATCAAACTCCAATTCAACAATCTCCGATTCTTGTTTTTCATCTTACTCAAAAACATTAACGGGTTGTGGTCAGTGTACACAATCATTGGCTTTTGTCCTGTACAAACATAAACCTCAAAGTGTTGTAAAGAAAGGACCAGAGCCAACAGTTCCTTCTCTATTGTGGAATAGTTCCTTTGGTGGCGACTGAACTTCCTGGAGAAGTATGCCACGGGATGCTCAATGTCATCATAGTCACTTCTCTGTAGGAGCACAGATCCACAAGCTTGGTCGCTAGCATCGACCGCGATGGAGAACGGTTTGTTGAAGTCAGGAGATTTGAGCACGGGGAAGTGACACAGCAGAGACTTCAGGCAATCGAAGGCTCTCTGGCATGCATCATCCCAAGTGAACTTTACGCCTTTTTTCAGTTGGTTAGTTAGACTGAGAGCAATCTCAGCAAAGTTCTTGCAAAACTTGCGGTAGTACCCGATCATTCCAAGGAAGCGGCGCAAAGCTTTTTTGTTGTCAGGAACTGGAAAGTCCATGATGGCTTGGACTTTAGCATTTATGGGTGCCACATCTCTACATCTTTCAGATGTTCTTCCCAGGAGTCACTCCATGTGATCAGGTCATCGATGTACGCACCCGTGTGTGGCAATCCGGCGATTGTAGACTGTATCATCCTTTGGAACGTGGCTGGGGCATTTTTCATGCCAAAGGGTAGGACTTCATACTGGTACAATCCAGATGGTGTGGCAAAAGCAGAGATGCTCTTGGCCCTCTCAGTTAAAGGCACACACCAATAACCCTTCAATAAATCAATCTTGGTCAGAAACTTTGCTTGCCCTACACTATCAATACAATCATCAATCCTAGGTATTGGAAACACATCAGTTCTAGTTACAGCATTGACTTTGCGATAATCTGTACAGAATCTAGTACTTCCATCAGGTTTTGGAACTAGCACATAGGGTGAACTCCAATCTGAGTTGGAGGGTCTGATAACATCATGTTCTAACATGTACTCAACCTCTTTCTCAGCAATCTTTCTCTTTTCAGGATTCATCCGGTATGGATGCTGTTTTATTGGTTTGGCATCACCAACATCTACATCATGAGAGGCTATAGAAACTCTTTTTGGAACATCAGGAAACAAATCCTCATATTTCTTGATCAACCTCTCAAACTGATCTTTCTGTGAGGGTTCTAAGTGCTGGAGTTTTACATCAAGATTTTGCAACACTTCAGTGTTTGACAATTTACATGAAAGAACTTCAGCTTTAATTCTTGGTTCATCATCTTGAAACTCCCCCTCATCTTCACACGTTTCGACCATTGGGGAATCTGAAGTGACAGCTGCAACCCTAGCATTTCTGTCATGATAAGGCTTTAGCATGTTAATATGACACAATTGTTTTGGTTTTCTCCTATCTGGAGTCTTCACAATGTAATTGAGATCATTGAGTTTTGTCAGAATTTCATAAGGACCATGAAATCTAGCCTGCAATGGATTGGACTGCAAGGGAAACAACACAAGGACCTTGTCTCCTGGTTTAAACTCACGGCTTCTAGCCTTATGATCATACCAAGTTTTCATTTTTCCCTGACTTGATTTCAAGTTCTCTTTGGCAAGGTCACAAGCTGCACGCAATCTTTCCTTGAACTTGCTAACATAGTCTAACAGACTGATATGCGGCTCTTTCTCTTGCCATTGTTCACTCAATAATAGCAAAGGTCCTCTCACTTCATGACCAAACACTAGCTCAAATGGACTGAATCCAGTAGACTCCTGCACTGCTTCTCTAGCTGCAAACAACAGCAAATGAACCCCTTCATCCCAGTCTTTCTCATGGTCATAACAATAAGTCCTCATCATTGTCTTGAGAGTGGAATGAAACCGCTCTAAGGCACCCTGACTTTCTGGATGATAGGCACTAGAAAGAATCTGCTTTGCACCTAGTTCATACACAACCTGCTGAAACAATCCTGAAGTGAAATTGCTACCCTGGTCTGACTGAATTTCCCTGGGAAGGCCAAACAACGTGAAGAACTTTATCAAAGCCTTCGAGATTGCAGTTGCCTTGATGTTACGTAGAGGTATGGCTTCGGGGAATCTGGTAGATGCACACATGATTGTCAACAAGTACTGATTTCCAGATCTAGTCTTGGGTAATGGACCAACACAATCAACAATGACCTTAGAGAACGGCTCCCCAAATGCTGGGATAGGCTGCAATGGAGCTACAGGTGGGTCTAACTGGTGTTTTCCAACTACCTGACAAGTGTGACAGGTTTTGCAAAAGTTGGAAACATCTTTCCGAAGCCCAGGCCAAAAAAAGTGTTTCATGATCTTATCAACAGTCTTGTTAACACCAAGATGACCTCCTAAAGGTAAACTATGAGCCATTGTTAAAATCTCATTCCTATAGACCTTCGGAACAACAATTTGCCTGACCACTGCCCAATCTGCATTGGCAGGGATATCAGGAGGGCGCCACTTCCGCATCAACACACCATCCTTGAGATAATACCCAACTGGAACTGCGTCTATTTCTTTATCAGGAAGGGCTCTCCTCTTTAGTACACAAATTTCAGGATCATTAGTTTGCTCCTCAATCAACCGCTTTCTGGACAGAGACAAGTCTCCAGACACATCAGAATCACTAGACCCATCTGGCTGGCTGAATAGAGAACTGATAAAAGTATCTGATAAGTCCTCAAACGGAGAAACCATAGTAGGCCAATCAGAGTCATGAGGCGAACCACCTGAGTCCTGACTATTCAATGTACTGGACGGCACCACATCATCTTCTTCTTTAGCCTTCTTGGCCATAGCTCGAGTCACTGCGCAAGAAGGATACAGAGATGGGTCCTCATCCCCATCTTCAGTGCTCGGCTGTGAAGTAAGATGTACAGGGGGAACTACTTTGCCCCCAGCCAGGTCATTGCCTAGCAACAGAGAAACACCCTTTATAGGTAGACTTGACATAAGTCCCACCTTTACCTGTCCTGTAACTAAATCTGACTTCAAGAATATAGAGCGCAGGGGTACAGATACAGTCCTCCCTTCAATACCTTGTACAAGTATGAAATCCCCTGAAGCGGTCTCATCACATAACTCCAAGGAGTCCATCAACAAAAGTGACTGAGAAGCTCCGGTATCCCTTAGGATATATATGGGGACAGGAGTAGTCTGCTCATTCAGAGCCACAAATCCCTCTGACACAAATGGAAGAAATTCCTCCCTCACGAAGTCAGCTGTATCAGGCTTTTTAGCCCCACAAGAAGCAGGCAATTTAGCAGATTGGTTATCTACTACAGGGGTTTCTAACCTTGTTTTCACAAAGGCATTTGGTTTGGTATCCTTTTCTTTTTCTTTCTTAGTTTTAAGGAACCAACAGTTAGCTGTAACATGACCAGATTTCTTGCAATAACTGCAAACTAGACCACTTTTGTCACTGTCAGCTTTCACACTTTGATCAGACCTGTTACTGGATTTCTGAGCACCATCACCAGATTTGTCTTTGTCTTTGGGTGAGGAATCTTGGGTATCACCATAACCCTTTTTCTGAAATTGGGACCATCTATTATTACTGCTAGACTGAAATTTGGACTTATGTGTGAGAACATATTCATCTGCAAATTTGGCAGCTGATTGCAAATTCAGTGCTTGCTTCTCATTAAGGTAGGTCTTAACATCATCTTTAACACAGTTCTTGAATTCTTCAACTAACACCATCTCTTTTAGTGAGTTGAAATCATCCTTGACCTCCATAGAAGTACTTCAGCGCTCAAAGCAAACCTGCTTCTCATTAGCAAATTCAACATAAGTCTGATTTTCAGATTTCTTCAGACCTCTGAATTTCTGTCGGTAAGCCTCTGGAACCAACTCATAAGCTCTCAAAATAACCTTTTTGACAACCTCATAATCAGAGGAATCATCTGCAGACAAAGCCGAGTAGGCTTGTTGAGCTTTACCCTTGAGGACAGTTTGCAACATCAGAGGCCAGTGTTCCTTTGGCCACTGGCAACTCTTTGCTACCTTTTCAAAACACTGGAAATAGTTGTCAACATCCTTTTCCGAAAATGGAGGCACCAGTTTTACCTCCTGACTGGCACAAAATTTATTTTTAGTTTCAATTTTAATTTTTAGTTGCTCCATTTGGAGTCTTTCTTCTCTATCGAATTTCTCTAATTCAAAATCTCTCTGTCTTGCAAATTTTTCTAACTCAAATTCTCTTTGTTTTTCTTTTTCCTCCCTTTCTATTTTCTCTTCTCTTGCAAATTTTTCTAACTCAAACTGCCTTTGTTTTTCTTTTTCTTCCCTTTCTATCTCTCTTTCTTCCCTCTCAAATTCTCTTTGCTTTTCTTTTTCCTCCCTTTCTTTTTCTCTTTCCTCCCTTTCAATCTCTAGCATTTTTAATTTAAGTTCCATTTCTATATTTGGATTTTCCACTGGAAACTGTTCCAGATCTCCGGGTGCAAACACATTTTCATCAATGTAATATTCAACTATCTCTCGAGCCAGTCTTGCTTTTCGCATGGCTGGTTTCACCTCTGTCAGCTCTAAATGTCTGCAAATTTCTAGCAGTTCTGTCTTTTTAAAAGACTTCAAAACCCCTACGGTTGGTGATGCCAAGAAATCATCCATTGCTGTTGTCAATATATATGTATTCAATTAAAAAAAATCAATTTTACAATTTGAAATATTAGATTTTCAATAAATTACTCACAAAATGGTCTATCCCGGACCTTGAGCCCCCAATTTGTTATGGCCCCAATTTGTTATTACATTTATAACGCAACAGCAACAGCAAGGGATGACAGACACAGTTTTAAAAACTCAAACACATTTAATTATCAAAGACAATAACAACTAACTAACCTAAAGACCAAGATTGAATTATGTACAAAACATAAATATTTACAATCCCTTTTCGTGGGGGTGGCTTGGTGATGTCCTGGATGATGAAAATGCTCAAACACAGGCAAAGAAATCCACAAAAGAAACGTCACAGGTCTTGAACAGAATGGCAGGTCTGGTCATCTTCTTGCAATTTCTCCAACTACTTTACTGTCTCAATTCTTTTCCTTATATACTCTTTTGCAGACCCCACCCACATTTAGACCTCTTTTTTTTAATTTTCTGAGACTTGCCCCAGACATGTCCAGGACATGTCTAAACATGACTCCAGTCTGAGCTTAACAAAAAAAGGTAAATACTGCCATCTAGTGGCCTATATTCACATTACAGGTGTGCCACATCAAGATGCTCATCAGACACCATGATTAGAGCACAGGTGTACCTTAGACTGTCCACAATAAAAGGCCACCCTGAAATGTGCAGTTTTTGCTTTATTGGGGGTCTGGGGACTCAGAACCAGTCAGTATCTGGTGTGACCACCATTTGCCTCATGCAGTGCAACACATCTTCTTCGCATAGAGTTTATCAGATTGTCAATTGTGGCCTGTGGAATTTTGGTCCACTCCTCTTCAATGGCTGTGCGAAGTTGCTGGATATTAGTGGGAACTGGTACGAGCTGTCGTATACGCCGGTCAAGCATATCCCAAACATGCTCAATGGGTGACATGTCCGGTGAGTATGCTGGCCATGCAAGAACTGGGACATTTTCAGCTTCCAAGAATTGTGTACAGATCCTTGCAACATGGGGCCGTGCATTATTTTGCTGAAACATGAGGTGATGTTCATGGATGTATTGCACAACAATGGGCCTCAGGATCTCATCACGGTATCTCTGTACATTCAAAATGCCATCAATAAAATGCACCTGTGTTCTTCGTCCATAACAGATGCCTGCCCATACCATAGCCCCACCACCACCATGGGCCACTCGATCCACAACATTGACATCAGCAAAGCGCTCACCCACACGACGCCACACACGCTGTCTGCCATCTGCCCTGAACAATGTAAACCGAGATTCATCCGTGACGAGCCAGACGCCATCAAATGTGAGCATTTGCCCACTCAAGTCTGTCACGGCGACGATCTGGAGTCAGGTTAAAATCCCGATGAGGACGACGAGCATGCAGTTGAGCTTCCCTGGGACGGTTTCTGACAGTTTGTGCAGAAATTCTTTGGTTATGCAAAGCAATTGTTTCAGCAGCTGTCTGAGTAGCTGGTCTCAGACGATCTTGGAGGTGAACCTGCTGGATGTGGAGGTCCTGGGCTGGTGTGGTTACACGTTGTCTGCGGTTGTGAGGCCGGTTGGATGTACTGCCATATTCTCTGAAACGCCTTTGGAGACGGCTTATGGTGGAGAAATTAACATTCAATGCCGGAGCAACAGATCTGGTTGACATTCCTGCTGTCAGCATGCCAATTGCACGTTCCCTCAATGCTTGCGCCATCTGTGGCATTTTGCTGTGAGACAAAACTGCACATTTCAGAGTTGCCTTTTATTGTGGGCAGTATAAGGTACACCTGTGCACTAATCATGGTGTCTGATGAGCATCTTGATGTGGCACACCTGTGAGGTGGGATGGATTGTCTCAGCAAAGCAAAAGTGCTTACTATCACACATTTAGACAGATTTGTGAACAATGTTTGAGAGAAATAGTAATATTGTGTATCTGGAATGAATTTTAGATCTTTGAGTCCATCTCATGACAAATGGGAGCAAAAACAAAAGTGTTGCGTTTATATTTTTGTTGAGTGTACAATGGAGTTCTAAATGCTGCAAGAATCCTGTATAATTAATAAAGTTTACCCTGTCTCTGTGAGGCTCAGATCTTTAATTATAAAGCATTACATTCCGTAACGCATAAATAGCAATTTGGCTTCTGCTCTAAGGGGTGAATCTCTTCAGTCTTAAAGTGCACCTATTGTGATTTTTCATTATCTTAATGTCGTAGTGTGAATCATATCATTTTTATGCGTATTTAATAGGTCTGTGTTGGAAGACAACTCGAAGTCACCTCTAGAAGAAGTGCTTTCTGCCGCAAAACACACTACCCCAGAGCTGATTGAAACGCTTCTGGCCATTTTTTTTTAATCAATTAGTGATGTCATTTTTTGAATTTTTGAGCCAAGCAGATAGTTTGGCTACCCTTGAATCAAGTGTGTAACGCCCACAAAGCTATACCGGTATTTTTTTCTAAAGCTCATTCACAGTCTGGAGAGGTAATCCATTTCTGGTAAGGGGCGTGACATTTCCCGACACACGCGCAAACGGTGGACCAATGAGTGATCAAGTTGACCAATCACAGCACACTGGGGTTTTTTAGGAGGGCGGGGGCAGAACCTCAATGGAGCGTTTCACTGACAGGTACTGCAGAAATGGCCAGCATGAGAAAACTCAAATGTTTTTTTTAACAACGACTCATTTAAACCTTTTCTGGTGGACTTGAAGAATACAAGAATACCAATGAAATGTCACATTATCAATGCACTTTAAGGAAAGGAGACTAAGGGTTGAGCTGATTGAGGTCTTAAAATATGTTAAAGGGATTAACAAAGTTAATTGCATAGAATTACTTAGGCCAAGTTCTGTTTGTAGAACTCGGGATCATAAATAGAAGTTAACTAAGAGTACATTTAGCAATGATCGTAGGAAATATTTTTTCACGCAGAGATTAATCTCAGTGTGGAATAGCTTGCCTGACCACATTGTTGAGGCAGAAACCTTGGGAGTTTTCCAGAGCAGGCTTGATCCAGTGCTGAATACCATTTTGTCACTGAGAATCTGAAGCTTTAGATTCACTTTAGTTATAGGAAAATAGCGAGCCTAGCTGGGCTGAATGTCCTGTTCTCGCCACTCATGTTATGTTAATAAGACGATGGCATATCCCATACTGTGTGTATTACAACAGCATGATGATGAAGACTCCGGACCATAAGCGTGCACAGATAGACTCCATGTGGTGTTGACAGGATCATCGATAAATTTTCGACGAATGGAAGCGTAAAATAAGAAGCAACCTGCTCAACAAAATAAGAAGCATCAACCCACCCCCTGCTCAACAAAATAAGAAGCACTGAGCACTTGTTCCCCAAAATGTCTGTGCATGCCACTGCTCCATACCTGTGATCCGCTAAGGACTATGTACTATATCAAGGAAGAATGAAAAAAAAAAACTGAAACAAATTGTGTTCTCAGTTCCCCAAACACTATTTGGAGGTCTGTTTAAAACAAAGGTGATGTAAGACATGATAAAATTCGAAATGATTGTTTATTTTCAGAGAAAAGGAAAACAAAATATCTGTTCTTTGCGCTGCTTTCAGTAAAAAAACTGGGCGAGGATTATTTGCAAATTGCTTTCTTTTTTATTTGAAGTTTACCTATTGTTTCAACTTTTTTTGGAACTGGCCTTGCACGTCTTTCTATATGTACTTGCGCAACACACTTCCTCTCAACAACCTCACTAAAATATGCTTTCTTGTAGAGAAAATCAAGGACCTGCTGGCGAAAGGGACAATCGACAGTTTGACCAGACTTGTGTTAGTGAATGCAATCTATTTTAAGGGTAACTGGGACAGAAAATTTGATGAGAAGGACACAAAAGAAATGAGTTTCAGACTCAGTAAGGTAACACCTCATGCTTACTCAGTGTTTAGATTTATGTTTGGATTTATGTTTGGCTGTGAAAGAATTTAGAATTGCTGAGACAGGAATGCATCTATCCCCAATGAAGTTCAGTAGATGGTAGTTTAGTTGCTGTAATTTCTTGACTGACAAATTGAACTTGATTGCACTCAGTATGTTTTTTCGAACTGTTGTAGTGTCAGTGAGTGATCTGGATGTATTCCATTTATCAATCTTTATCTCACGGTAAATGCAAACTTTTGGGCTAACCTGGTCAAATGATGTAAATGTTTATTTGAGTGAAAATAATTTATTTTATTATTTTATTAAAGAGGTATATCGCTGCTTTGATATTAAAACATTCTTTTGAAAGATCTCCCCCTTGTTTTTTTTTTTTTTTTTTGCAGAATGAAAGCAAGCCAGTACAGATGATGCATAAGACGGCCAAGTTTGGGTTTGCGTCCATTCCGGAGGTCAAATGTCAGGTTCTGGAGATGCCTTACACGAACGAAGAGCTGAGCATGCTGATTCTTTTACCTGACGAGATTGAGGATAACTCCACAGGACTTACAAAGGTAAAGATTTGTTATTTCCAGTTTCATTTCATTGCAACTATACCTCCAAATCCATTGCAGCTATACCCAGTTGTTTCAAACTTTCCAGAAAAGAACTGTATTGTACCGCATGGTAAACAGTAATTTAGCCTTTGACTGTCCATAGCTTAGAACTGGAGCAATTCTTTCTGTCCTCCCACAGCTGGAAAGTGAGCTCACTTATGAGAATCTTATTCAGTGGACACAGCCTTCTAACTTGAGAAGACTTGAAGTAGAAGTGGCTTTGCCAAGGTTCAAGATGGAAGAGACCTATGACCTAAAGGAAATTCTGATGAGTATGGGCATGGAAGACGCTTTTGATGTGTCCCTCTGCGACTTCTCTGGCATATCGTCAAGCAATGAGTTGGTGCTGTCCAAAGTGGTGCACAAATCCTTTGTGGAGGTGAATGAGGAGGGCACAGAGGCTGCTGCTGCTACTGCTGCTGTCGTAATGTTACTATGTGCTAGCATACCAACAATGCCACAGACTTTCATTGCAGACCACCCCTTCCTGTTTTTCATCAGACATAACCCCTCTCAGTGCATCCTCTTTTATGGTCGTTTCTGCTCTCCTTGATGTATTAAGCTCCAATTTTCTGTGACAAATCAGTCTCAACAGGTCTGTACATGACACGGTTCTGTTATACAGCTTTCCAAAAAAAAATGTAGCGACTTAATCTTTTTTCTCTCATTCATTGTATTGTTTCATTTCCATGTTCTCCATATTAAAAATAAGCATGCACTCCTCTGTGAAACGTAATGTTGCAAACTGCTTTATTTCTTATCACAATGCATCACTATTTTTTGTAAAAAAAAACAGCTCAACGTGTCAAATAAACATTTATATAACATCAAGCAGTCACCATGCATTTAATAAAATTGTTTTTTAATTAAATGTGTACATGATATTTATAAAATATTGAGAAAACAGGTTTGTTGTAATTGCAGTGTGCATAAAAGGCTGGGGAAGTACTTTCCTAAGAGCGAAAAACAATCTATGGCAGGCACTCTTAACTTTATCCAGAAAGGGTCTGCATGGATGCTTGATTTCATTTCGACAAAGCAGTATCACACTTGATTCTTCTAATGATTCTAGTGTTAAGCAAAGACTCCAAGGCTTCTATCGTAAAATTAGTCTTGCAACTGCATGGTTTGAGTGAAGGCCTGTGCCCAGACTGGCCCTTTGTGGATAAGGTTGAGATCACCTGACCTATGATCTAACTTGAAACAACACTCCTATGGGTTCCTTAAACACTTAAAGCATCAGTTTTAGTAGATGATATGATAAATAACTTCAACAGTTTCATTCCACATCTTGAATTATGTGACCCTCTACACTAATTTAATTTTATCTCGGCGTGGAGGTAATATGTTTTTTTTTGTCTATATTTCTTTGTTATTTCATAAGTAAGATAATGAGTAAGCTCAAAAAGTAGCGTGTGGATGCCGGCGAAATTTCATGTGTCTGTACTCATTGAAAGAATTGATTACATATTTGTCAAGCTCTGTCACTTATTCTGGACACATGATCCGTAAGAACATTTCTAGCAGTATCATTAATTGCTCGCCTACTTTCTTTTTGACAATTGGGAGCTGCACTAGTTTTCTGTCCTTTGCTTTCAAGCAAAGCATCGAATTTCGACATGCATCCCGAGACAAAATGCAGGTTTTGCGGAGGTTACTGCACTCTCGGAGTGCCCGCTACTTGAACATTAATTTCAATTCGTGCACTTAGAATCAAAATGTAACATATTGGCAAAGGACAAATTATACTCTGAACAAAGATGTTAAGTGTCATACTGAGAGAATGGTTAATTCTTGGAGTATAGATTCACAGTAGAAATAAACATGGCATCCAGGCCTTCCCAAATCTCAGTCCTTGAGGGCGAAGAACTGCTGATTTTCCACCCTCCCTTTACATGGGATTCAGGTGGAATGTCAGTCTGGCCAACCTTTTGCAATAATTGTTCCCTTAATTTTCGGTGAGAGCAGAACACCAGGTCTAGATTTGGATTTGGGGGCCAAATTTGGGCAGACCAGCATCAGACCATTTGTTGAGCAAACTAACCCAGCGGTGTGGTCCCTGGAGAAGTGGGTGAAGCTAGTCCAGTGGTTCTCAAACTCAGTCCTGGAGGCCCATGCTGGTTTTTGTTCCTAGCCTGACTCCGCCAGCCTTCATACTTCTGCGTAATTTCATTTCGCTTCAGTTCTCAGTCTAATCACTTGGAGCTCTGCCCCGTTTACCTCGGCAGAAAGTACGCTGGATGAACTGTTATGGCCCCAATTTGTTATTACATTTATGACAGCAAGGGATGACAGACACAATTTTAAAACTTAAACAAATTTAATGAAACAAAGACAACTAACAACTAACTAAACTACTATCTACTGACCAAGATTGATATATACAACAAAAAAAATATTTACAGTCCCTTTGGTTGGGTTGCTTGGTGGTGTTCTCGGTGAGGAAAATGCTCCAACACAGGCAAAAATCCACAAAAAGCTACACAGGTCTTGGAAAAAAAGTGACAGGTCTGGTCAAATGTATCCTTCTGCTTGCAATTTCTCCTACTACTAGTCTCTCAATTTTCCTCCTTATATACTCTTTTGCAGACCCCTCCCACATTTAGACCTCTTTTTTTTCATTCTCTGGGACTTGTCCCATGCCATCTTGTGGCTTCTATTCGCATTACACCTCCATTCCAAAAGGGGAAAAATTTTGACTCATAAAGGCAAATTTTTTTTCCATACAAAATTGGTTAAGTAGACACGTGTGTGTGTGTGTGTGTGTGTGTATATGTATATATATATATATATATATATATATATATATATATGTGTGTGTATATCATGGCCGTAAAAATGCGTATGGACGTGTCCATACCAATATTATGATGTGTTTAAAATGTCCACCATACCAATTTTGAATGGGGCATAGCACGGCATTCGGGACACTAAAGGTTAATTTTCCCCTCCTTAGTTCGGCCTCTCAAAGACGGCGTGTCATTGGTGGGGACAGCCTTGCTATCTGTGATTGGCTCCCCTTCCTGTATCCATCATCATGACTGGGTTGTCATTGGTAAGTTGGTAGGCTACGCGGTGAAAATAAAAAATAACAGCGTAATAACAGCGTCTACTGTCGCTGGCTCGGGGAATCATGTCTGACTCGGGCAGGAAAAGAAAAAAGGCGGACATTAGACATTATTTCACCCAGTCAATGGCAAGTTACTCACACAAAATAGTCTTGTAAAAACTTGTTCAGACCGCGACGCATTTTCTCTTCCAAGCGCTCGATTTCATTGTTTTTCCAGTAGCACAGCATAAACCTCAACATGCAGTAGCCTACTAACTTCCGTGCTTCCCATTCCCATGCTTGTCGTTTTGGAGGGGAGGGGGGGGGGGGGGGGCGGGGCGTTGCAGTCTGGCACGGATTCTACTGAAACAGATTAATCATGCTAAAAGTCTCAGAGTGGAGTGAAATAAGAACAGAAAACCTTTACATAATTTTTAGAATCCGCTCATTTTAGCCCTATTCGGACGAGAGAACAGAACGTGAGAGGGGTAGATCTTCAGGCACGCACTGTTGTGAGTTGTGACAGTTGTCACGTGACCGCCATCTCCACAATGCATGTTGATACATCTGAATGCATTTTTACCCCACGTCTCCCCATAAAACTAGTCCCGTCCTAATAGGGCTTTAGATGGAATGGTTAGATGAATAATAATATAGAAGGACAATGCATTATTAATGCAATAAACAGCCAGCCAGCCAGCATAAAATGTATTATTATTATTATTATTATTATTATTATTATTATGCAACAAGAGACAAAAATAGGTAGTGTTTCTTGATCATAAATTTTGTTTTACAGGCACAAGACAGCAGCTCTGCAGATCAGTCTCCATCAGGCAGACAGGTATATTTCATGTGGAAATTAAGCAACACACTGTATAGCTGATTGATGAGGCTGTATTTTGAGTAGGTTATGTCATGACATTGGGAGGCATGGGAGGCAAATTATGTCCCCACCAATGTCAACACCATTATTACGCCCTTGGTATATATGTATATATATATATATATATATATATATATATATATATACATATTATGGCAAGCCAAACAGGAATTATATATTGAACTTTGATATAAATACAATGAACTTTGATATATACAATGAACTTTGATATATATATACAATGAACTTTGATATATATGGAATGAACTTTGATATATATATATGGAGTGAACTTTGATATATATACAATGAACTTTGATATATATGGAATGAACGTTGATATATATATATGGAGTGAACTTTGATATATATACAATGAACTTTGATATATATGAAATGAACTTTGATATATATATGGAGCGAACTATGATATTTATAGAATGAACTTCGATATATATATATATATAAAGTAAACTTTGATATATATCGAATGAACTTTGATATACTCCGCTGTATTACTTCTGGTCGGTTACATCAAAAAGGAAGTATGGTAATGTTCTTTTCAGCAAATCATTCAAGTTTGCTTGCGTATGTTTCTGAACAAAGTACACATTCATTTTTGTTCAACAAGCCTCGTTATATCTTTCCATGTGACGATTATTTGACAGCAAGTACATCACGTAATGTTACTAACGTGATGTCTGCTGTATTTGCGCATTTTATTATTAGCTGTGACGGTACAACCGTCGTTCTCCGATCTAGTGATGGCTTGACCGATGTTCAGAAACGTCGCTACCTCCAGGGGGTCAGGCTCATTCTGTCTTCTGTACAGCCCCAAGCATTTTAAAATCCCTCTTGTACGCAAACTAATCACAGTGTCGCCCATCGTGCTCAATAATAGCGTAACCTCGCCATGTTTCAAGACAAGCAAGAAGTAGAACTTAATCAAATCATGTGAATGAGCCAAAAGTTTCTTGTCATAATGTGATATTTTCGCGTTGAAATAACGTGAAAATATCTTGTTAAAACGTGAAAATATGTTGTCATAACACGAAAAGGATCTTGTAATAACAAGAAACTTTTTACTCATGCCGTGATTTGGATTACAGACCCGTTTTTTTTTCAGGAATGGCAGCAATAGGGGAGAGCGGGGCACAACCTAACACATTTTGGTTTTGGCTAAATAATTGAAAAAATATTAAAGCTACATTAATAATGTTTTTATACATGTAATATACACATCTCTGCTACAAATGAAAACTTGAAGTTTGTTTGTAAGACTTACTGTTCTTGCACAATTCCTCCAAAAGTGGCAGGAGTGAAATGTTAAAACTAACCCCATAGGTGGGGTTAATTGTAACAGACAGAGGGTTAATTGAAACACTTGCTAGGAAAGTCTTTTTGAAAGCAATTTATCCAAATACAATTCTATCAATATACTATAGGAGAATACTGTTTGTGAATTTATGGCAGATATCTACACAACACCTCCTCATGGATGGATATCTATTCAGGTCTATTTATCTATCCTTCCAGTCATCTATTGGTCTATCATTGATGAATGTTGAAATTGATAGACTAATGGATAGATAGATTACATCCACACATTAAAACACATTAGTATTGAAGAGAGACTGTGTCAAACAGACAAATTTATTTTTGTCAACAGCAGTTAAAACAATAGTTCAGCTGCAGCATATGCGTTGCTAATCTGAAACTGGAAACCCTTTTAAAGTTCATGCTCAACGTACAGCATGGAATAGAAATAGGCTTTAATAAAAAATTATGGGAATCAGTTCTTTTTAGTTAAGTGTCTCTTTTCATCACAGACGGCTTAGTTATAACGCAGTGTTACAACGAACTCTGCCTTGTTTAGCTTTTCTTAAGCCTAGCTAACTCTTGCCATGAGTTGGTTACAAATCTCAAAAACAGACCTATGTTTTAGGAAACAGGACAGTTATTAAGACAATATGCGGTTGGATTCGGTGACTCCTACACTCAGCTCAGAAATCGAAAAATTAGGACAATAAAAATATTTACTTATATGCCATTAAAACACGTTCGTCCAGGTATCTTGCCGAAAATCCGTCCGATCCTTCGAAAAATTCGCGGGAGACTGTCTTCTGACAATGCACTATATTGACCAGAAGCACCCCCTGCTTGACCCTGTGCAACTACTTAAAAAGTCAGTGTTAAATTTAACCCCGCGTTAGGAGGTTCCCCGCGCTCCCCTACGCTACCGTAAGTCAGGGACTCTACCACATGACCTTGCCCATTCATAAGTTTCAATGATGATTGACCAGTCAGAGGACAAGTAAAAGGTGCAATAGACATAATGTTTGGAGAAAAATAATTCGCGGCCCGCCTGCGTCATGAATATCCATGAGAAAATGCGAAATCTGGCCTCGCTTGGTTACGAAAGCAAAGACGCTTCCCGCGCTGATAATGCTGGTAGCGAACAGACTGTAAAGAAGTACTCTTGAGGGAGAAGACCCCAAATTGCTGACCAAAGTGGTGCCTTGTAGCAAATCGAAGTTCGATGTATATACATGTATATCAATCATTTTCATTCAATATAAATTTAATACTTGGCGTTTTCATGTAAATTTCCCAAATTAATATTTTTTTAGTTGTGAGCGAATGAATATAAATCACTCCCCATTCATTACAACGCTATACAATCTGTCAAATATCTTGCGTTTCATAGCACTGTTGATCACTGTCGAGTTAGAATAATAATTTTAAAAAAATTGTAACAAATCTGCGGGAACCTAGTGTACCTTGAAAGCCAACTTACCACGAGAAAGGGGCCTTTGCACTGTTTATTTTTTCCTCTATGTCATTGACATCCACGAGTTCAGGTGTTATATGAAAGTTACAGAGCGAGCAGTGTGAATTTTTCTATCAAAATATATCATCTTTTTTTTTTTCATTCAAAATATATCAAACTTCATTTTATATATATCAAAGTTCATTCTATAAATATCAAAGTTCATTCCATATACATCAAAGTTCATTCTATAAATATCAAAGTTCACTCCATATATATCAAGTTTATTTTATATATATCGAAGTTCATTCTAGAAATATCGAACTTCACTCCATATATATCAAAGTTCATTGTATATATATATCAAAGTTCATTCCATAAATATCGAACTTCACCCTATATATATCAAAGTTCATTCTATATATATCAAAGGTCATTGTATTTATATCAAAGTTTATTCCATATATATCAAAGTTCACTCCATATATATCAAAGTTCATTGTATATATATCAAAGTTCATTGTATTTATATCAACGTTCACTCCATATATATATCAAAGTTCATTCCATATATATCAAAGTTCATTGTATATATATCAAAGTTCACTCCATATATATATATATATATATCAACGTTCATTCGATATATATCAAAGTTCATTGTGTATATATCAAAGTTCATTGTATATATATCAAAGTTCAGTCCATATATATATCAAAGTTCATTGTATATATATCAAAGTTCATTGTATATATATCAAAGTTCATTGTATATATCAAAGTTCATTGTATATATATCAAAGTTCATTGTATATATCAAAGTTCATTGTATATATATCAAAGTTCAATATATAATTCCTGTTTGGCTTGCCATAGTATGTGTATGTGTATATATATATATATATATATATATATATATATATATATATATGTAACACAATAGGCTAATAAACATGTGATATATACACATACTCAAACACGGGATAAGCAATCAGCAATTACATTGTCAGTGCCCTTTACATGCTTAATTTCCAAGTCAAACTCCTGTAAAATCAAACTCCAAGTCAACAATCTCCGATTATTGTTTTTCATCTTACTCAAAAACATGAACGGATTGTGGTCAGTGTACACAATCATTGGCTTTTGCCCTGTACAAACATAAACCTCAAAGTGTTGTCAAGATAGAACCAGAGCCAACAGCTCCTTCTCTATTGTGGAATAGTTCTTTTGATGGTGATTGAGCATCCCGTGGCATACCTCTCCAGGAAGTTCAATGTCATCAGTCACTCCTCTGTAGGAGCACAGATCCACAAGCTTGGTCGCTAGCGTCGACCGCGATGAAGAACGGTTTGTTGAAGTCAGGAGATTTGAGCACGGGGAAGTGACACAGCAGAGACTTCAGGCGATCGAAGGCTCTCTGGCATGCATCATCCCAAGTGAACTTTACGCCTTCCTTCAGTTGGTTAGTGAGACTGAGAGCAATCTCAGCAAAGTTCTTGCAGAACTTGCGGTAGTACCCGATCATTCCAAGGAAGCGGCGCAAAGCTTTTTTGTTGTCAGGAACTGGAAAGTCCATGATGGCTTGGACTTTAGCATTTATGGGTGCCACCTTACCCTGACCTATGACGTAGCCAAGATAGGTGACAGTAGCACAACCAAAGTCACTCTTGTTCAGGTTAACAGTCAGGTTAGCCTGGGTCAGGTGCTGGAACAATATCTCGACATCTTTTAGATGTTCTTCCCAGGAGTCGCTCCATGTGATCAGGTCATCGATGTACGCACCCGTGTGTGGCAATCCGGCGATTGTAGACTATCATCCTTTGGAACATGGCTGGGGCATTTTTCATGCCAAAGGGTAGGACTTCATACTGGTACAACCCAGATGGTGTGGCAAAAGCAGAGATGCTCTATGCCCTCTCAGTTAAAGGCACACACCAATAACCCTTCAATAAATCAATCTTGGTCAGAAACTTTGCTTGCCCTACTTTATCAATACAATCATCAATCCTAGGTATTGGAAACACATCAGTTGCAGTTACAGCACTGACTTTGCGATAATCTGTACAGAATCTAGTTCTTCCTTCAGGTTTTGGAACAAGCACACAGGGTGAAATCCAATCTGAGTTGGAGGGTCTGATAATATCATGGACTAACATGTACTCAACCTTTTTCTCAGCAATCTCTCTCTTTTTAGGATTCATTCGGTACGGATGCTGTTTTATTGGTTTGGCATCACCAACATCTACATCATGAGAAGCTATAGAAACTGTCTTTGGAACATCAGGAAATAGATCTTGATATTTCTTGATCAACCTCTCAAACTGATATTTCTGTGAAGGTTTTAAGTGCTGGAGTTGTACATCAAGATTTAGCAACACTTCAGAATTTGACAATTTACATGAAAGAACTTCAGCTTTAATTCTAGGTTCATCATCTTGAAACTCCCCCTCATCTTCACACGTTTTGACCACAGGAGAGTCTGAAGTGACAGCTGCAACCCTAGCATTTCTGTCATGATAAGGCTTCAGCATATTAATGTGACACAACTGTTTGGCTTTCTCCTATCTGGAGTCCTCACAATGTAATTGAGATCATTGAGTTTAGTCAGAATTTCATATGGACCATGAAATCTAGCCTGTAATGGATTGGACTGCAAGGGAAACAACACAAGAACCTTGTCTCCTGGTTTAAACTCACGGCTTCTAGCCTTATGATCATACCAAGTTTTCATTTTTCCCTGACTTGATTTCAAGTTCTCTTTGGCTAGGTCACAAGCTGCACGCAATCTTTCCTTGAACTTGCTAACATAGTCTAACAGACTGATGTACGGCTCTTCCTCTTGCCATTGTTCACTCAACAATAGCAAAGGTCCTCTTACTTCATGGCCAAACACTAGCTCAAACGGACTGAATCCAGTAGACTCCTGCACTGCTTCTCTAGCTGCAAACAACAGCAAATGAACACCTTCATCCCAGTCTTTCTCATGGTCATAACAATAAGTCCTCATCATTGTCTTGAGAGTGGAATGAAACCGCTCTAAGGCACCCTGACTCTCTGGATGATAGGCACTAGAAAGAATCTGCTTCGCACATAGTTCATACACAACCTGCTGAAACAAACCGGAAGTGAAATTGCTACCTTAGTCTGACTGAATTTCCCTGGGAAGGCCAAACAACGTGAAGAACTTTATCAAAGCCTTCGAGATTGCAGTTGCCTTGATGTTACGTAGAGGTATGGCTTCAGGGAATCTGGTAGATGCACACATGATTGTCAACAAGTACTGATTTCCAGATCTAGTTTTGGGTAATGGACCAACACAATCAACAATGACCTTTGAGAAGGGCTCCCCAAATGCTGGGATAGGCTGTAATGGAGCTACAGGTGAGTCTAACTGGTGTTTTCCAACTACCTGACAAGTGTGACAGGTTTTGCAAAAGTTGGAAACGTCTTTCCGAAGCCCAGGCCAAAAGAAGTGTTTCATGATCTTATAAACAGTCTTGTTAACACCAAGATGACCTCCTAAAGGTAAACTATGAGCCATTGTTAAGATCTCATTCATGTCGGCTTTCTGAACAACAATTTGCTTGACCACTGCCCAATCTGCATTGGCAGGGATATCAGGAGGGCGCCACTTGCGCATCAACACACCATCCTTGAGATAATACCCAACTGGAACTGCTCTTCTCTTTAGTACACAAATTTCAGGATCATTAGTTTGCTCCTCAATCAATCGCTTTCTGGACAGAGACAAGTTTCCAGACACATCAGAATCACCAGACCCATCTGGCTGGCTGAACAAAGAACTGATAAAAGTATCTGATAAGTCCTCAAACGGAGAAACCATAGTAGGCCAAACAGAGTCATGAGGCGAACCGCCTGAGTCATGACTATTCAATGTGCTGGACGGCACCACATCATCTTCTTCTTGAGCCTTCTTAGCCATAGCACGAGTCACTGCGCAAGAAGGATACAGAGATGGGTCTTCATCGCCATCTTCAGTGCTCGGCTGTGAAGTAAGATGTACAGGGGCAAGTACATTGCCCCCAGCCAGGTCATTGCATAGCAACAGAGAAACACCCTTTATAGGTAGACTTGACATAAGTCCCACCTTTACCTGCCCTGTAACTAAATCTGACTTCAAGAATATAGAGCGCAGGGGTACAGATACAGTCCTCCCTTCAATACCTTGTACAAGTATGAAATCCCCAGAAGTGGTCTCATCACGTAACTCCAAGGAGTCCATCAACAAAAGTGACTGAGAAGCTCCGGTATCCCTTAGGATATATATGGCGACAGGAGGAGAATGCTCATTCAGAGCCACAAATCCCTCTGACACAAATGGAAGAAATTCCTCCCTCACAAAGTCAGCAGTATCAGGCTTTTTAGCCCCACAAGGAGCAGGCAATTTAGCAGATCGGTTATCTACTACAGGGGTTTCTAACCTTGTTTTCACAAAGGCATTTGGTTTGATATCCTTTTCTTTTTCTTTCTTAGCTTTAAGGAACCAACAGTTAGTTGTAACATGACCAGATTTCTTGCAATAACTGCAAACTAGACCACTCTTGTCACTGTCAGCTTTCACACTTTGATCAGAGCTGTTACTGGATTTCTGAGCACCATCACCAGATTTGTCTTTGTCTTTGGGTGAGGAATCTTGGGTATGACAGTTACCTTTTTTCTGAAATTGGAACCATCTATTGTTACTGCTAGACTGAAATTTAGACTTATGTGTGAGAACATATTCATCTGCAAATTTGGCAGCTGATTGCAAATTCAGTGCTTGCTTCTCATTAAGGTAGATCTTAATATCATCCTTAACAGTTCTTGAATTCTTCAACTAACACCATCTCTTTTTGTGAGTTGAAATCATCCTTCACCTCCATAGAAGTACACCAGCGCTCAAAGCAAACCTGCTTCTCGTTCGCAAATTCCACATAAGTCTGATTTTCAGATTTCTTCAGACCTCTGAATTTCTGTCGGTAAGCCTCTGGAACCAACTCATAAGCTCTCAAAATAACCCTTTTGACAACCTCATAATCAGAGGAATCATCTGTAGACAAAGCCGAATAGGCTTGTTGAGCTTTACCCTTGAGGACAGTTTGCAACATCAGAGGCCAGTGTTCCTTTAGCCACTGGCAACTCTTTCCTACCTTTTCAAAACACTGGAAATAGTTGTCAACATCCGAAAATGGAGGCACCAGTTTTACCTCCTGGCTAGCACAAAATTTCCTCTTTCTCTCTCTCAAATTCTCTGTTTTTCTTTTAACTCCCTTTCTTTCTCTCTTTCCACCCTTTCTTTCTCTCTTTCTTCCCGCTCAAATTCTCTTTGTATTTCTCTTTCCTCCCTTTCAATCTCAAGCAGTTTTAATTTAAGTTCAATTTCTACATTTGGATTTTCCAATGGAAACTGTTCCAGATCTCCTGGTGCAAACACATTTTCATCAATGTAATAATCAATCTCTCTAGCCAGTCTTGCTTTTCGCATGGCTGGTTTTACCTCTGTCAGCTCTAAATGTCTGCATATTTCTAGCAGTTCTGTCTTTTTATAAGACTTCAAAACCTCTAGGTTGGTGATGCCAAGAAATCATCCATTGCTGCTGATCTGTCAATATATATATATAGGAAAATTCAATCAACAATTTTGAAATGTTAGATTTTCAATAAATGACTCACAATGGTCTATCCCGGACGGGCCCCCAATTTGTTATGGCCCCAATTTGTTCTTACATATATGACATTTATGACAGCAAAGGATGACAGACAAAATTTTTAAACTTAAACACATTTAATTGAACAAGGACAACTAACTACTCTACTGACCAAGATTGATATATACAAGAAAAAAAAAATCTCTACAGTCCCTTTTGTTTGGTTGTTTGGTGATGTCTTGGGTGAGGAAAATGCTCCAACACAGGCAAAAATCCACAAGAAACTTCACAGGTCATGAAAAGAGTGACAGGTCTGGTCAAATGTATCCTTCAGTTTGCAATTTCTCCTACTACTCCACTCCCTCAATTTTCCTCCTTATATACTCTTTTGCAGACCGCTCCCACATTTAGACCTCTTTTTTTTAATCCTCTGGGACTTGTCCCAGACATGCCCAAACCTAGCTCCAGTCTGGGCTTAACATAAGAAAGGTCAATACTGCCACCTAGTGGCTTCTATTCGCATTACAATATGAAATGCCCCCAATCGGAACAAAGTAACAGCTTATTCAAAATCCTTCAATGCAATTGTGGTTGGAACGAAAACCAGCATGCATGGGACACGCCAGCATTGAATTTGAGAACCTCTGCTGTAAGCAAACACTAGCATAACTCATACAGTGCAACTGTTTATCATCATTAACTAAGAATGTGATCTGGTTCATATATGCTTTCAGGTTATCAACCTATGAATTAAAGCAAACTGCTCAAAAAAAATAAAGGGAACGTTAAAATAACACATCCCAGATCTGAATGAAATATTCTGATTAAATACTTTGCTCTTTACATAGTTGAATGTGCTGACAAAAATCACACAAAAATTATCAATGGAAATCAAGTTTATTAACCCATGGAGGTCTGGGTTTGGAGTCACACTCGAAGTTAAAGTGGAAAAACACACTACAGGCTGATCCAACTTTGATGTAATGTCCTTTAAACAAGTCACAATGAGGCTCAGTAGTGTGTGTGGCCTCCACGTGCCTGTATGACCTCCCTACAACGCCTGGGCATGCTCCTGATGAGGTGGCGGATGGTCTCCTGAGGGATCTCCTCCCAGACTTGGACTCAAGCATCCGCCAACTCCTGGACAGTCTGTGGTGCAATGTGGCATTGGTGAATGGAGCGAGACATGATGTCCCAGATGTGCTCAATTGGATTCAGGTCTGGGGAACGGGCGGGCCAGTCTATTGCATCAATGCCTTAATCTTGCAGGAACTGCTGACACACTCCAGCCACGAGGTCTAGCATTGTCTCGCATTAGGAGGAACCCAGGGCCAACTGCACCAGCATATGGTCTCACAAGGGGTCTGAGGATCTCATCTCGGCACCTAATGGCAGTCAGGCTACCTCTGGCAAGCACATGGAGGGCTGTGCGGCCCCCCAAAGAAATGCCACCCCACACCATTACTGACCCACTGCCAAACCGGTCATGCTGGAGGATGATGCAGGCAGCAGAACGTTCTCCACAGCGTATCCAGACTCTGTCACATGTGCTCAGCGTGAACCTGCTTTCATCTGTGAAGAGCACAGGGCGCCAGTGGCGAATTTGCCAATCTTGGTGTTCTCTGGCAAATGCCAAACGTCCTGCATGGTGTTCGGCTGTAAGCACAACCCCCACCTGTGGACGTCAGGCCCTCATACCATGCTCATGGAGTCTGTTTCTGACCGTTTGAGCAGACACATGCACATTTGTGGCCTGCTGGAGGTCATTTTGCAGGGCTCTGGCAGTGCTCCTCCTGTTCCTCAGTGCACAAAGGCGGAGGTAGCGGTCCTGCTGCTGGGTTGTTGCCCTCCTACGGCCTCCTCCACATCTTTTGATGTACTGACCTGTCTCCTGGTAGCACCTCCATGCTCTGGACACTACGCTGACAGACACAGCAAACCTTCTTGCCACAGCTTGCATTGATGTGCCATCCTGGATGAGCTGCACTACCTGAGCCACTTGTGTGGGGTGTAGAGTCCATCTCATGCTACCACTAGAGTGAAAGCACCGCCAGCATTCAAAAGTGACCAAAACATCAGCCAGAAAGCATAGGAAATGAGGGTGGTCTGTAGTCACCACCTGCAGAACCACTCCTTTATTGGGGGTGTCTTGCTAATTGCCCATAATTTCCACCTGTTGTCTATTCCATTTGCACAACAGCATGTGAAATTGATTGTCAATCAGGGTTGCTTCCAAAGTGGACAGTTTGATTTCACAGAAGTGTGATTGACTTGGAGTTACATTGTGTTGTTTAAGTGTTCCCTTTATTTTTTTTGAGCAGTGTACTTAGTTCAAGGACAGTTGTAACTAGGCATTGCGACTCTCCCAGTATCACCAGCCATGCTATCCCCTCTTGTGAACCTTTTCACTTACTAATAATTTTTCTATTTTTAAACCGCAAAAAAAAAATTCCTCTGATAATATTTGTACAGCAAGAAGATTGTGGGTTCGAATCCAGCCTGGGGCATTTCTGTGTGGAGTTTCCATATTCTCCCCGTGTTTGCGTTGGTTTCCTCCGAGTGCTTTGGTTTCCTCCGACAGTCCAAAGACAATCACATCAGGTTAATTGGAAATGCTGAATTGCCCTTAGGTATGAGTGTGACAGTGAATGGTGTGTGCGTCCTGCAATGGATTGAAAAGCTGTCCAGGGTGGGTTCTTGCCTTTCGCCTGTATAGGCTCCAGCTCCCCCATGACCCTAGTGAGGAAGAAGCAGTTAAAGAGAATACATGGATGGAATACTTTAACAGATCCCAATCCATAGACTTATCTTTGGACAGAATCCAAAAAATATGTCAGGAAAGTTAAATTTAAAAAATTACGTTTGCTAGTAGGGGAGACTGGGTCTAGTTGTTATACGTCCATGTTTTTACATCCTAAATAATTCCGATAATTAAGCACAGACGGCACTCTAATTTTTCCTGTTACTTCACAAAGGGGACCCGCGTGTTTATGTGACAGAAGGATGTACGTCGAAAGTCACAGGTTCGTGTTCCAGAAAAAATAACTTTCTTAGTGTTTGGGAGATTTCGATTAACATCAAGTGTAATTGATACATACCCGAGATTTTCTGGATTATGAGAGAGGAAGACATTATCCACTGCGTCATGACACACCCCTGTAAACATCGCACTGGAACATTTCAAAATGTTGGGACAATGGCGAAGGGTTACTGATGGTGTAGTTGATACACCCAAGTTGTTATAGATAGAACTTGCCCCAAAACCCGTCACAACTTGGACAAGATCAAATTACCTTACTGAATGACCTTTTTTATTTCAGAAAGATGTCTCAAAATTACAAACCAATAACTAAACGCGGCAATGCCATTAGAGAATGACTCAAGAGGTTCCTTATTGTAGCTTTGTGGGATAATTGTAGTAAGGCATCCCCTTTAACTTGCCTACGTGAGTGGGAAACACATCTCTCAAGAAAATTCTGAGTGTAACAAAATGCCCCAAAACCTGTGGAAAACTACCCCTCCTGTAACAAACAAACCTATATATGGGGTAGTTTGTTACACGTGATGGGAGTATAGGGGTTGCTGTAGATCAGTCATGAAGTCTAATAAACTTTCTGTCTTTACAGTGCATATTGATCACAAAAACCTCATGATGTCAATTCTACATCCGTTAAAAGAAAAATTGTAACGACTTGACCCGGTCTCCCCTATCTCTCTGGCAATTTTTTCGAAGCTGTGACTGAGCGTATGCAAAACGAGAGTCACCCCTCTAGCTTGGAGAAATTCAAGGTGTTACAACCATTTTTTGTAGAACCTGTTCCTGGTCTACCCTTCTTAGGAAACATTCTGCAGGAAATTTAGCGGCGTCTTGCTATTGGCGGCGGACGTTTTTCCCAATTGATCGAATTATCGGTCTTGCAGATTAAACACTACCAACGAGATCCCCTCAGTATTAAAGACGGCATGGACGAGATTTGCAATCAGCTGGATGCACAAATTTTCTTCAATGGTCCTGTTATCAATAATAGGAAGTAACAACAAAAAATGTAAAAGAATCGAGGTACATTTTCAAGACGCAAGCAATCATTTTTTTGTAAACCAGAGCCAGAATTTTGCCAAGGTTTTCAGTCAATAGAAGTGAGTCACATTTGAAAGCAAACGGAAAGACGAGTGCGGTGAGATTCTTGGATGTTTTTCGATGTGGGCGTATCTCTCTCAAAAGCATTCTGTCCTTGGATTAAGTTTCTCACACATCGCCGGGCTGTCATCTTGGACACACACGCACACACGCAAGAGGACAATTTAGTGAGTATTCTACCTTTCGGAAGTAGTTCTTCAGATCGATCGTTTTGCCAATGAAGTTTTTTTTTACCGTCATATTAGAAGAGCGAATAGCTATGCACCGGCCAGCAGACGTTCTGTGCCTACTTTGAATATTACAATGTATACTCTCAATAGAAAATCTATCGTATTCTACAGCTATTCATATGTAGTTGAACTGCTCGCATCAACCTCCAAATGTGCCAGACTGACAACGCTGGAACTTGGAGACAAAATAAAACTATTTTCAGCTCCGCGGTTGTCATTGATCAAAATGTATTTTTGCCCCACCCTGTAGGATCTTGTGATCCATCTATTAGTGTCCTCTCCGTAGAAAAGCTCTGCTAACATTTTGAGTGCGTTGAAAGAAACTCCGACAGACCATAGTGCACCAAGATTAGGTTAGGATTAGCGATTCTTACTTGTCGTGCAAATATTGTATTTAAGAGTAGGCTAGGTTTCTCCACAGCCAGAGTAATCCAAAAAGTTAAAACTTGTATATCCTGACTAGGTGAGATTTTAGTGAGCAGAACTACAGTGCTTCAGTTCGTTGTAGCCATGCGTGCGTCTGTCATGGGCGTGGCGAGGTATCCAAAATAGTTTTTAATCAATTTTAGTCTACTTGTTGGTGCTTTGTCTCAAAAGACCACTGTTGACGTTTTTGTATGATTAGATAGATCCTTATGCGTTGGAACAATTTGAGCGATTTCAACTCCCAGCATGTACCCTTTTCGTGTTAAGCACTGAGCATTTGGCTCCCTCTAAACCCTCTCTCTTAAATGTCCTGCATCTCCTCTCCTTTGACATCAGTTATCGCAATAAACTCCTTAGCTGCATGAACCACCAGCCTTATCTTTTCAGTATTTGATTCTATTTCATTTGCACAATTAAGAGCCATGGCAACAAACGCCAAAACATCCTTTTGTCTTGATAAAAATATTCTGTCAGGTCTTAATTCTTTTGCCACTGTCTGTGCAGTATACTTTTCTCACAATGCTTTTTACACTCTGACTTGACTCTGCATATGACAATTTACTCTGTGTCCGTACTCGTTCCACCTCACTTTCCAATTTCCTTTGCTCACATTGCTTCGCACCAGTTTCATGATCGCCCCCCCCCCCCCCCCCCCCCCCCCCACAATGATAACAGATGGCTTGATCTTTCAGCAGCCCAGATTTGCTTTCTGTGCCTCCAGGTCTACCACACCTTCTGCATTTAAATATCTTTACAGCAACATGTCTATATTCTTGGAACCAATAGCATCGAAGAGCTGCCCTCTCAAAAGTCCTCACCCTATAACTCATGTAATCAGCACCCTGTCCAGTAACTCATTTTCACATTCAAGCATTATCTAAATGCTGTCTTTCCCTTTCCGATAACTTTCAGGCGCCGAGCTCCGCAAACTCCCTCCATCTCCAAAAAGGGATCGGCTTTCACCGAATGAGGGACACCTGTAGTAACACCCTTTAGGTCCAGTGGTCCATTTTAAAACAGGTCACAGGAGTTAGATCAAATTCTTTCATTTTAACATCCTTTTCCCTTTGTTTCTTTGTCATGCACTTAATAATTACTTTACCACTTCTGCATTCCCTCCCAGATTTAATGTCACCAATTTCCTTTCTAACAAATTTCCCAACGAATTGATTACCTCTAAACACTTAGCGCCTTCTCCTTTTAATTCTACAACAAATGATCCTTCTTCGGTATCATTTTAATTTCCCTTTTTCCTTTTCTTTTTACCCTCTTCCACCTCTTCAACCTCCATCTGGAGATATAGAATTCTAATTTAACAAAAAAGTATAAGGCTCGAAGGCCAAACAATACACAAAATTTTGCGCCACAACCCAACCACCCTACTCTCAGCGTTGCAAATCTTGTCAGCGGTGTTGCTCAAAAACCTTGCGGCCATCTGCATCGGCTGAAATTTGCGCCACTAGAAATTGAATTTGAATTATTGATAACTGAATTGCTCATTTTGAATGTGATGCACACTGTTTGAATTTGAATTGCACAATTTGAATTTGAATTCAAAACGTGTAATCCAGATTCAAAAATGCACTTTGAATTCAAAACCGCATTTCAAATTCGAAACTTGTAATTCAGATTCAACAATACACTGTTATACATCTGGGACTCTGATGACGATTAGTGCCACTCTTCGAACTGTCAAGGATGCCGCCACTAGACTGCCAACCAAAGGAATATCAATAGTTTACCACATATTTTGTTATACAAGAGCTTGCGCATCTGTAGCTGTCAGATTTTGTTAACATGGCACAGCTTATGTGCTAAATTTCGGGCGCAGTCATGATGCATGGCTAGCTATGAAACCTAGCTAGCCAACTTTCGAATATGATGCCCCTTTTACGATGGCCAAAAAAACCATGTAGACCCATTAACAATTGGGTTTTGTCTTCGTACAATCTGCATTCGCTCCCGGGTCAAATGACTGCAGTAGTCAAGGGGATTTATCAGCTCCTGCTTCGATCGGCAGTTATATAAATACAACATCCAGGTGTACATGCTAATTTTAGCCCCTGTTCTGGTGCAGTGTCTGCATGGTTTCAGACGTATGTTCAGTATTAGCATGCTAGGTTCGCAACCCATCAGCTATATGACTTTGTATTAGCGCTGTGACATCTTTCAGGGCCTTCAAACTCCATAAACCCATTTTGTCAGCATTTTGAGCGTCCCTGAATCAGGGCTTTGATTGGTGCAAAGTATTTTCTATCACTGAACAGTTCCTGCCCCCTACTCTACAGATACAAATCACTTTTGCACCACATTTACTGAGATGTATGCTGCAAAAATGAAAGCGTGCGAAACTTGCATTTGAGAGTTGCGGCAGCAGATTCAAGCAGTTGCAGATATTGTGCCAGAGACTTGTGTTTGTGCCAGAGAATTTCAGCAAGTGTAACAACAGACTTGTGTTTGTGGGAGAAAAAAAATACAATTTTAAAAATGACGCATATTCTTTCACACAGGTGTGCCAAGCAGTTTTGGACCATATTTTATGAGACAACTGTTGCAAAACGTGAGCTTATGGGTTACTTAATTTGTGACTCGTAGATTAGGATTTGAACACCTGCAGCAGACCTGTGCACAGTCCGAAATTTTCGCACTGCCACTGCACTGCACCTCTGGTTTCTGCAAATGCACTGCCACTGCATATTTTTTTTGTTTTCTGCACTGCAACTGCTAAGTATGACACTGCAACTGCACTGCAAACACTTCCACTGCCATTACAAATTTTCATAGCTCATGTAATATGGGTACTGTTTAATAGGGCATTTTAATGGGATATCATTATACCATATGTCATTTTGTACAACTTAGATTGAATGTATATTATGCATCTAAAAGTTTTAGAAAAAATCTCTGTCCAAACTTGGTTAACATGCATTTACTCTGTACATGTCAGGTTCAAATCATTGTCCTCCGACACCCAAAAGGGACTTTGCCACTGTCTTTGCGATGCACAACTAGCCTATATGGTCTTTCTACACTACAAAAATAAAAAAAACACACCCCACATAGCTAGCACTGCATAAAAGAATTATTCTGATATCCAAATCTCAAAATAGATTTTCTGGCTAAAATAGTAGCAATACAACCAATTATCCAAAACACAGAATATAAATAAATGAAATGACCATTGATATTTAATCATCAAATGATCAAAAGTTTATTGATGATATGCAATAAGGGACACATTTGTGTGCATATTGTCTTCGAAATCCACAACCACTTCATGAATAGAATATCTAAATAGAATATTGTCCACATTTTCTGGCTTAGAGAACAGGCCCTTTTCATATACCTCTTTTCCACCGAGCTGGTTCCAGTGCTGGTTCGGAGCCAGAGCCTGACTTAGCACCGGTTGTTTGGTTTTCCGGAGCCTAAGCACTAGCTCCTGGCTCTCAAAACTGGTGCCAGAACGAGCACCATCTCCTTGCTGGTCCAGACCAAGCACCGATGACGTGGGGCACAGTGACCAACAAGACCAGCGCAGCCGCGGAAGTATTTGGAGCATTCTGCTTGCAGCAAACGTTAGGACATATAAGCATCTGTCTTTTATCTTTATGATGCGTTTATATTTCATTTTACTTTCTGCGCCGCTTATGTCTATATTAAGCAGTATGAATATAAGTTGGCTGGCTAGCTAGGGCATTTGTGAATTACTGTTATTGGCATGAACGAGCTTGAATGGTATTTCAAAACGAAACCACAACCAAAACGATCATTATAAGTTAGAAAGGTGGAATGAAATACAACAGTTGCTCGTTTATTTATTACCTGTCTGCTTGCTTGGGAAAAATTAAAGATGGATAGCTTGTTCCTATTATTACACTGTATTTCTGTAGAGGGTTTAGGTATTTTTAACATGCACGGACAACAATGTAAGATTATGATACAATATGCGCCTTATATTGCTGCTTTTTAAATATCTGATCCTAATCCAGTACAAGATCACAGCAGTCTAATTGACTACATTCCTTTTCTCCTTTAAAAACGATAAAACCTCAGTGACAATAATAGTTTTACTGAGCATAGAAACACAAGCATTATTTTTGTTTGAAATGTTTATTTGTGGTTTCCCGCAGTCCATACTGTATATGATACACCAAATTTGAAGGACTTTGTCCACCTCGTAAGATGCAACACAACCACGACTGCTCACTGTATCATATCTGATACACAGTGCTGCCACCTGGAAGGAAGAAGTGAGATTACAGGAGTAGTCTCTCCCCTAGTCACTCACTCCGAGGTAGTAGCTCCCATGTGAATGGGAATTCATGAATTTCCTTGGACTTTGGCAGTGAAGTTCGGCATTCCAAGGTAAATATTACACAAAAACTTATTACACATGTTAAGGGATAGCTATAGATAGTAGAGAGCATATAAATAATTTGAAATTTCGAGTGTTGAGTTCTGGAGAGGAGCTTGATTTTTGGCTGTATCAGATATGATACTCCCGGAGTTAGACATTCTGTTCTGCAATGTATATTTTGCTGTCACAAAACCTAATGATGAACAGTGGATCTGAATACTACCCTTCAATACTTCAAAAATATTACTGGGTCATATTTTCCCTATAATGATGTCTGTGTCTGGGCATTATAGGGTTAAATTACAGTGGCGTGATCACATGGCTCTGATTTGGCTCCTCAGCGATGGAAAACCAAACAGGTTCTTAGGAGGTGCGCAGGTTGAACCAACTTAGCACCAGCACGGCACCAGCACTAGGTTCTTTTTGGTGGAAAAGGGGTAATAGTGGCAACATATCCAGCCAAAGAGAAGTTGCACTCACTTGCAGAGCTGGAAGCCATCACACACAGTGTTTTTGGCTAGGCGAGGGAGGGTAGGTAAGTCTGTAGCATGTTCGCACCACCAATCCAGGATGGGTGTCTGGCATTCAGGAGGGATTTGCTTGTAATTTTCCATCTCACTGGTGTCTTGCTGGTCATCAGACTCATCCTGGCTGGGGCGCCTGGCTGGAGGTTGAGCATCACCAGTGTGGGGTCCGTGGTCTTGAAGGGGTAGGTTGTCAAGCCGTTCAGTGACATGGTCAAGGATTTCCCGCTTGTCACTAGTTGAGAGCGCACAAATGCTGTTGTGATGAGGATTAAAGTACACAGCAGTCTTGTACAGGAGATGTGGCTGGAACTTCTTGTTGAGGAACTTGGCTGCTTGCCATCGCTGGCTAGGAAGTGGCACAGAGTCATCTGCAGATGCCTGAAAAAGATTGTGGGGAAAAAAAAAGATGTGTTACAACTCGTTTTAGAATTTCTCATCTTCTAAAGTACAAAACCCAAAACCAGTGAAGTTGGCACCTTGTGTAAATCGTAAATAAAAACAGAATACAATGATTTGCAAATCCTTTTCAACCTATATTCAATTGAATACACTGCAAAGACAAGTTACTTAATGTTCGAGCAGGTAAACTTTGTAATTTTTTGCAAATATTATTAGCTCATTTGGAATTTGATGCCTGCAACATGTTTCAAAAAAGCTGGCACAAGTGGCAAAAAAGACTGAGAGAGTTGAGGAATGCTCATCAAACACTTATTTGGAACATCCCACTGGTGAACGGGCTAATTGGAAACAGGTGGGTGCCATGATTGAGTATAAAAGCAGCTTCCCTGAAATGCTCAGTCATTCACAAACAAGGATAGGGCGAGGGTCACCACTTAGAGAACAAATGCATGAGCTGATTGAGGAATCTTGTTTTTAAACTGTTCGACAATGAGCTATTGCAAGAAATTTAGGGATTTCATCATCTACGGTCCGTAATATCGTCAAAAGGTTCAGAGAATCTGGAGAAATCACTGCACGTAAGCGACAAGGCCGAAAACCAACATTGAATGCCCGTGACCTTCGATCCCTCAGGCGGTACTGCATCAAAAACCGACATCAGTGTATAAAGGACATCAACACATGGGCTCAGGAACACTTCAGAAAACCACTGTCAGTAACTACAGTTCGTCGCTACATCTGCAAGTGCAAGTTAAAACTCTACAATGCAAAGCGAAAGCCATTTATCAACAGCACCCAGAAACGCCGGCGGCTTCGCTGGGCCCAAGCTCGTCTAAGATGGACTGATGCAAAGTGGAAAAGTGTTCTGTGGTCTGACGAGTCCAGATTTCAAATTGTTTTTGGAAACTGTGGACGTCGTGTCCTCCAGACCAAAGAGGAAAAGAACCATTCGGACTGTTATAGGCGCAAAGTTCAAAAGAGAGCATCTGTGATGGTATGGGGGTGTATTAGTGCCCAAGGCATGGGCAACTTACACATATGTGAAGGCACCATTAAT
This sequence comes from Gymnothorax reevesii, assembly GCA_029721435.1. Classification (NCBI taxonomy): domain Eukaryota; kingdom Metazoa; phylum Chordata; class Actinopteri; order Anguilliformes; family Muraenidae; genus Gymnothorax; species Gymnothorax reevesii. The sequence goes on from CM056575.1 coordinate 90,088,801, forward strand.
GCTGAAAGGTACATACAGGTTTTGGCAACATATGTTGCCATCCAAGCAACGTCTTTTTCGTGGACGCCCCTGCTTATTTCAGCAAGACAAAGCCAAGCCACATTCTGCACGTGTTACAACAGCATGGCTCCGTAGTAAAAGAGTGCGGGTACTAGACTGGCCTGCCTGTAGTCCAGACCTGTCTCCAATTGAAAATGTGTGGCGCATTATGAAGCGTAAAATACGACAAAGGAGACCCCCGACTGTTGAACAACTTAAGCTGTACATCAAGCAAGAATGGGAAAGAGTTCCACCTGAAAAGCTTCAAAAATTGGTCTCCTCAGTTCCCAAACGTTTACTGAGTGTCGTTAAAAGGAAAGGCGATGTAACACAGTGGTAAAAAGGCCCCTGTACCAACTTTTTTGCAATGTGTTGCTGCCTTTAAATTCTAAGTTAATGATTATTTGCAAAAAAAAAAAAAGTTTCTCAGTTTGAACATTAAACATCTTGTCTTTGCAGTGTATTCAATTGAATATAAGTTGAAAAGGATTTGCAAATCATTGTATTCTGTTTTTATCTAGGATTTACGTAACATGCCAACTTCACTGGTTTTGGGTTTGTAAATAACACTTCACCTGGCAGTGATTCTTGGGGCGCTTCAACCAAGGTGTCACTTCATGGAGATTGGGTTGATCCAGACCCTCGCACGCATTGGTTGCTGACATGAAAGGCTCCAAGAAGGTGAGCAGCTCCTTGAGGAGGTCCTGGTCAATGGCATTGACCGTGTATAGCTCCTTAGGCTTCTTCTGAGAAGAGCTTGACAAGATCCTCATACTGGGAGTAGATGGACTCCATCATATAGTAGTTAGAGTTCCATCTTGTGGCACATGTTTGTTGCTAAGCCCTTGGGCGACGATCCTAGAGGCTTGACTTCTTCACATGGCAAACCAAGTCCTTGCATGCGCTCATTTGAGCAGAGATGTCTTCTGGGCAGTACTTGTCCTAAAGAGACTGGGCTAGCACTCTGTTTAGAATGTGACAGGTACAATCCAATCGTTCATCATCCTCGAGTGCACTGATGATGTTACTCCCCTTGTCTGTGGTAAAGATGGCATTACTCAGCAGGTCACGGGTGACTCCAAACTTTGCAAAGGATTCCAGAAGGTGAGCCTTGACATTGATGGCATTCTTCTGCTGTGTAGAGTCAAAACTGTCTGTACACATGAAACGACTGTTGACTTCCCACTTGTCAGTGATGTAATGAGCAGTGACGGTGCAGTATGTGGTGTGCTTGTGATTGTCAGTCCACATGCCAGTGGTGAAGGCCATGAATCCCGATTGAAGAGCTTCCTTTAGTTCTGATGCAAGCTGCTGGCGCTCCGATTCAGCTGTCTTGCCAACATTCCTGCTGATAGTGGTATGATGGGGTAGACGTCGGCTCTGACATCAAGTTTCTGGGATGACTGGTGTTGCAGTTCAGCTATCTACAAAAGAGAAATTCAATTGGTCAATATTGGTCATACATAAATTGAAGGAATTAAAAACTGGCCTGACATTGCTTGTTGTATTCTAGTTTAATTGTACAATAGTGCAAAAGTTAAAAATTTCTCATTGCATATTATCGAATTCATGCTACTGTAATAGCTTGACAGGGGAATTGCTTATCCAAGAGGTTTCCACATGATCTTTTATCAAATCGTTCCACTAATTGCCAAGAAATACAAAATTTTTCTAATAGCTAACTCAGCCTCTAGAGACCAGTACCTAATCAGCAAATCTTGATCCTTATCAAACATGAGATTTTCTCACGGTTTATCCTGCACTTATGAAACAGAGAAAGCTTACCTTTTCAGCAAACCTGATGAAGCCTTCCCCTTCAATGATACCAAAGGGAAGCAGGTCCATGTAGACCATGTCCACACAGGCGGAGGTGACTGCCTCTTTCTGCTTGGCTGTGGACTCAGGTGACTGGCTATCTTTGGGCGCGTTATCCATTGACTGATTGATGTGGAGTGTATTGGGGTAGGTCAGAAAAGTCTGTCCCCCAAATGCCTTACGCTTGAGATCAGACATTGATTTGGTGCTAGTGAAGCAGCCCTTTTAAGTGTAAACGTGATAGCAAGATTTGCATGTATTGAAATCCAAGTCATTTTTGTCTTGATCTGTTACAATGCCAAACTTATTCCAAACTGGTGACTTCCCTGAGCTTACACAATGAAGGTGAAATGCTTCTGCAAGCAATTTTTTAGCAAAAACTGCTCTATCTATCACGAATGCTATCCTTCAAGTGGGTGATCTGAAAACAATCTGAAAGGCCTTATAGATGCCTGATGAAGCTGCACCCTGAACCTTTGTTGCACTGGCCACATCCCCAAGCAATTATTATTTTTTAATTGAACAAACAGCAAAGGATGATTAGACTGAAATGCTACTAAGTTAATTAGGAAGCCGTATCAAATTTATCTTCATTTGCCTGGCTGTTAAAATAAGTGCTGTTTTGCACAACTATAATTGCTCTGGTAGACCTGGCGTGAATTTCAAAAAGAAGACACTTTGTGTGTATCTTTTAGGTAATTAGAAAGTTTGGTTGCAATGAATAGATGGCAGTCCTATCTCCATTTTTTAAAATAAATAAACTAAATATTGCAATTAACAAAGGCATATACTATAAAAATCTGGTTTGTAATCAGGAAAAACTACAAAATGCAAACAAAGAATATACATCCAGTATTCCAGTTATAATTTCTTCATAATGTCTTCATTTCAGACTAATTGTGAAAAAAAGTGTGGAGAGAAACATTGCTGTGAGAGATGGGGTTTAAATCTGTTTTGAAACATTTTGCAGTGCTGCAGTAAATAGTATCAAAACTGTCACTGCACTGCACTGCATTGATTGAAACTGCCACTGCACTGCCACTGCACTGCAACTGGATGGCACTGGACTGCACACAGCCCTGACTTGCAGTAAGGATTTGAGACGGTGCAAATGTTGTGTTATGTTTTTGGAGTTGAAAAAAAAAATTCTGCTAGTTTGAAACCTTTTCTGTACACGTGTACAACTTTTATTTTCACAACTAAAAATTCTACTTTCACAGGTTTTCAGTTGTTTTGTGCTAGAATTTCAGCAACAACTGTGGCAAAATATGTGAGCATAGGAGTTCCTTAATTTGTGAGTTCCAGAGTAGGATTTGTGCACCTGCTTTAAGAATTTGAGACGGTGTAAGTTTTGAGTTATGCTCGCGGGATGGAAAAAAATTCCACAAGTTTGAAATTTTTTCACTTTGACTTCAATTTTACTGATACACATGTACAAAAATTTGTTAAAAATACAAATCCACTTTCATAGGTGCTCAGAAGTTTTGCACGGAATTAACCTTCATATCGTTCTTCTTAATTCTTTTAAATGACTACCATCCAGCACTGATTTAGCGAAGGACTAGACCACAATCCCGAACCCTGCATCTGTTGCCTCCTCCTCTTTGCACGACCCTACTAAAAAATAGGAATTGCAACACATTGTCTCATGCCTCTTGTGCTTGATTGAAAGCCCAATTTAATTCATAACCTCTCTTTACACTCGATAGAGTTGAATGAAACTTTATGTCCAAAAAATGTCCAAAATTATGTCCATCTCATTTATTTGGTCAAACGGCATTACTCAAGAACAAGCTAGCCACCAACTAAGCGATGTAGCTGCTACATTAGCTAGTAATAACAGGATAAAATCAGAAAAGAAGTGGCTGTTTTTACATCCGTCTACGTTTGTGTGCAATGATGATTATACACTTAAGTGAAGATAAGTCAGAAACCATGTACAATTCAAGTACTTATTTCATGTAATATTGGATCATATAGAAGAAAATACGTAAACCGATAATAACACATAATAAAAACAAAAACAAGGCAATAAAACAAAAACAAGTCAATATCTAGTGTGGACAACCTTAGCTTTGATTTCAGCATTTAATCTTACAGGCATAGTTTATATATACACAACGCCCTCCATAATTATTGGCAACCGTGGTTAAGATGTGTTAAAAGCCTTAAAATAAATTCAATTTTTATTGCAGAAGCATACTCTCACACTGAAAATTACAGAAAAATGTAACCTTCAACTCGAGTGAATTTTAAGGGGAAAAAAAATCCCTGATGAAGAAATAATTATTTTTCATAAACTCACCTGTTCCACAATTAATCGCACCCCTAACAATTCCTAGGAAATAAATATAATTAAAGTATTTCTGTCATTTCTCCAGTAGTTTACAAAGTTGAACAGAATATCTAGGAACATTTAATTAGTAATTCATCACTTCCTGTTCCCCTGGGGTATAAATATGACGTGACACAGGCTATTTCTCATATCCACTCTTCAACATGGGAAAGAAAAAGGAACACACCATTCAAGTGAGGCAGATGTGTGTCGACCTTCACAAGTCAGGCAATGGCTACAAGAAAATAGCCACTCGCTTGCACCTGCCCATATCTACTGTCAGAGGAATCATTAAGAAGTTTAAAACAACTGGAACAGTGGTAAACAAGCGAGGACGCAAGGTTATCTTGCCACCACGCACAGTGAGGAGGATGGTAAGAGAAATAAAAAGTTTTCCAAATCTCACTGTTAAAGGATTTCAACAAATGGTAGCATCTTGGGTTCACACAGTCTCCAAAACAACCATCAGGCGCTATCTACATGCCAAAACGCTGTTTGGGAGGCATGCACGGAAAAAACTTTTTCTCACTCACAATCATAAACGCAAACGTCTGGAGTTCGCTAAGCGGTACTGGGACTTCAACTGGGACCATGTGCTTTGGTCAGATGAGACCAAGATAGAGTGTTTGTTGCCAAAAAGCTCTAAGTGGGTCTAGTGGAACACAAAAGATGAGTATGCAGAAAAGCACCTCATGCCCACTGTTAAGTATGAGGGAGGATCGGTGATTCTGTGGGTCTGTTTCTCTTCCAGAGGCCCTGGGAACCTTGTTAGGGAGCATGGCATCATGAACGCTTTGAAATACTGGGACATTTTAAATCAAAATCTGGTGGCCTCTGCCCGAAAGCTGAAGATGGGTCGTCACTGGGTCTTTCAGCAAGATAATGACCCTAAACATGTGGCCAAATCTACACAGAGATGGTTCACCAGACACAGAATCAAGCTCCTCCCATGGCCATCTCAGTCCCCAGACCCCAACCCCATTGAAAACCTGTGGAGTGAGCTGAAGAGGAGAGTGCAGAGGAGAGGACCCAGATCGCTGGATGATTTAGAGGGATTGTGCAAGGAGGAATGGTCGGAGATCCCTCTTTCTGTTTTCTCCCATCTTGTGAAACATTATAGGAGAAGATTCGGTGCTGTTTTGTTGATCAAAGGGGGTTGTACAAAGGATTAACATCGGGGGTGCTAATAATTGTGGCAAACATGATTTAAGGTAAAATAATTATTTCTTAATGTGGGATTTTTTCCCACTGAATAAACGCGCTTGATTTAAAGATTGGATTTTCCTCTTTTTTTCATTGTGGTCCTATATTGTTTAGAAAAAAACCGAATTTATTAGACGCTAAAGAACACATCTTAACCAGGGGTGCCAATATTATGGAGGGCGCTGTGTATGTATGTATATATATGTATATACATACATGTATTTATATATATAAATTTTTTCTTTCACACTCGTGAAACCAGGGATTTCCAACCCTGTTCCTGGAGGGCTACCATCCTGTAGGTTCCTGCTCTGCCTCCTATTCAGCACACCTGATCAACTATAATGGCGCTGAGTATATAAAGTATTTGCCTTTCTTTATTTTGCATTCCTCAGATACCTTGTATAAATCCTTCCAAGAAGGATGTTTTAAAAACAAAGGGATCTTGATGAAGCCATTTTCCACCCTAAGAACCCCTTTGGGAGACTAAAAGAAAAAGGGTGTTCTGGCAAATGGCAGAACCCCATATCTCTGAAGAACCCTACTGGAACCTTCTTTTCTGAGAGCAACGGCAAAGCAATATACATCTGACACATCAAGCATTAGCCTACCACCGACAGAATATTAATATATTTGAAGCAAACAGCAGTAACTGGATAAATCATATGAAAATTTGAAACCTTATCAAATGACACAGTGAACCAGTAGGTTTGCATCAATCTTGGTTCATCATTACACCTCACCAAAGAGTAGGCTATAGAAAACAAGAAATTGATCCGTACTATTCTGGCATTAACGCCATCTATTACAATATCTTATGCCTCATCATTCAAATCTTAAGACAGAATGGAACGTGGTAATATAATTTGTTGACTACTTAAAGAATGATAAACTCTGATTTTTGTTTTGGTTTTCATGGTTTTAATTTTTCTTTTAAAGTCACTTATACATATTTTTTTTACACAAGCCACTCATGAATCTTGTTGTTGCTTTTCTCGAGTCATTCGCTTGAATTGAACAACTGACAGTAGACTGCAACAGCAAACGAGATCCCACGTTAATTTAGGAACAATTTTTAAAAAGTCGCAAATCCAATTGATTGCCACGATAGCTCAGTGGGTTACCAGCCTAGGTACGTGAGTGACTAGCCGAGTCAGTCACAAATCCAATGGATTGCCATGCTTGGTCTGTGGGTTACCAGCCTAGGTACGCGGGTGACCAGCCAAGTCAGTCGCAAATCCAATGAGCAGCTACGGAGGAATGCTAGTGGCCAGGGGAGGAATGCCAGTAACCAGCCAAGCCAGTAGCAAATCCAACGAGTGACAAGCCTCAGCAAATTAATAGCTGGCTTCTCATTTACTACCGCCGGCCTCTCATTAACCAACGCTGGCTTCTCAGTCACTAGATTCAACGCCGGCTGCGAACTGGACGTAGCCGCCGCCTGCCTCTCAGTAGTCTGATTTTTGGCACTTATCCCTCGCCATAGGTGTAACATTGCTGTTATATCGTTACTTACAGCTTGTGGCTCCGAGCGCTTGATCGATACAACTGCTTCAGGTTTGAGAAGCAGCTGAAACGCTTATCCTGTGTCGAATTATCCTTTATTGACAAAGCCTTTGGTCTTTGGTGAAATGCTGAGCACAAGCAGCTAACGTTCCCTTTGGCCGTGGCTGTTTGCTGCCAGCAAACAAAAAAAGCTTCCCACTGATTTCTGGTGGCATCATCTTTTGAAAGAGACGTAGGTGATTTTCTTTGCATCCAAAAGTAAACGGACAAGCAGCCTTGGGAGAGATACTGACAAAACTGCACCTCAAATGATCTGCGGTTCTTCTTTTGTAGGGCAGGGCAGCTGTGGCTACAAAAACGTAGTTGACCACCATCAGAGCGTGAATGAGTGTGTGAATCAATTGTCACAATATCCATTGTGAAGCATCTTTGAGTGCCCAGAAAAGCGCTATTTAAAACTCATGCATTATTATTATTATTATTATTATTTCCAAAAGTGTAGACCCTACTAAGGCATAGTATGATCTGCCATTGTTAATGCCTGCTAGAATAGTTTCCGGTTTGGGCAGGTCCAGCGCCATGATTGGCTCTGGCTAGGTCTGTACTAATTGGACGGCACAACCTGATGTCAGGTTTTGCCCAGATCTCGTGAAGCTCTCGGGAGGAGCTGTTCAGAGAGGAAATCACGTTCACGAAATCACGTTCTTGGATTACGGCAAAACCTCTATCTTATGTTAAGAAACTTTTCAGAGGTTGCGTATGGACAACCAACAATATAACATTACTAATATGTATGAAAAGAAGGATCAGCATAATAGGTCCTCTTTAAGTAGCTAATTACTTGAATCAGCTGTGCTGAATAGGAGGTAGAGCAGAAATCTACAGGATGGTAGCTCTCCAGCAACAGGGTTGGTGACCTCTGTACTAAACCATTTCATATGGTCTGAAGTTCATTCAAAAGAGATTCTTTTGATGACCACAGATTTGGTCAGCCAGATTAAGGTCTGGATTTTGAGCAGGCCAAGTCATAACTTTTATGTCACCAGATGTTTCATTCTTAGATCATTCTTGCACAACTTAGAGGTGTGTTTAGGGTCATGATCTGGCTGAAAATAAAATGCCCAACCAATCAGTCACTTTCCAAATGGCAATGTTTGCTTCAGAAGGATGCTGTGATACTTCTTTTGATCCATGTTTCTGTTGATATTTATGAGATCACCAATTTCTTTCGAGAAGACTGACCCCAAAATCACAATATTACCACCCCTATGTTACACTAAAGGGGTTTAATAGTCATTATTGAAATGTTCTCAAATTCTACAACACACATTAGTTCTGTGTTGAGGTGAGAAAATTTAGAATTTTGATTCATCGGTCCAAAGGACTTGTTCCCAGTTCATTGTTGTCCAATCCTTGAATTTCTTGGCAAACTCAAGTCTTTTTTTCTGTTGCCAGCTCTTGGCAGTAAAATGACCAATCAGACCATTTTCCCACAGGCTTTTGGAAATAGTAGATCTTAGTACTTTAAAGTAACACTACGCGCCCGTGGGTTTGATGGCGGAACTTTCAAATCCTGAAATTCAGTGCGACTACGCCACCACCAATCACAGCGCACCATAATGCTTCCAAAGCTATGCCTGAAAACCTGTGTGCGGTTTTCAAACCCCACGGTTTGATTGACAGCTGTATCATTCGAATCATTTGAGTTGGTTGTACGTTTTATTGGCTGTTGTCTTTTAGCTCGTTCCCCTTACAAGATAGACATATTTTTTTCATTCCTGTGTCAAACATCTTGTGTTTCATAGCTCTATCGATCACTGTAGAGGTAGAATCAGAATTTTTAAAAATTGTAACAAATCTGCAGGAGCCTAGTGTACCTTTAATCTCTTCACTTCTGGCGCCATTAATATCATCACGGAGTTGTTGTACTGTTAACCGCCAATTTATTTTTTTTACTTGTCATTCACAGATAACAAACATTAGAGGCTCTTAAATTCTGTTTTGCACCTCTATTGGCACTAGTTCTGTCTCTTTGAAACACTTGATGGTGTTTCTTACAGTGCCATGGCAACATTTAACGTCTTCAGCATCATGTAAGGCCACAATGTGGCCACAAACAATCTCAGAGAGCTCCATCCCTCTTGCCATTGTGTTGAACACTGTGACACTGCTCAAAGTTCACGTCACCTAATACACCTTAGCTATTCAGCAAGGGCCGGTGTGGGTGCAGGCTTTCATTCCTACCAAGGACTTACACACCTGATACTACTAAGCCCTGTTGTATACTATTACAACTAACCATCAGAGGTAATCCATCCATCCATCCATTTTCAACCGCTTATTCGGGGCCGGGTCGCGGGGGCAGCAGTCTAAGTAAGGATGCCCAGACTTCCCTCTCCCCGGACACTTCCTCCAGTTCTTCCGGGGGTATCCTGAGGCGTTCCCAGGCCAGCCGAGAGACATAGTCCCTCCAGCGTGTCCTGGGTCTTCCTTGAGGCCTCCTCCCGGTGGGGCATGCCCGGAACACCTTCCCAGGAAGGCGTCCAGGGGGCATCCGATAAAGATGCCCGAGCCACTTCAGCTGGCCCCTCTCGACGTGGAGGAGCAGTGGCTCTACTCTGAGCTCCTCCCGGGTGACAGAGCTCCTCACCCTATCTCGAAGGGAGCGGCCCGCCACCCTGCGGAGGAAACCAATTTCAGCCGCTTGTACCCGAGATCTCGTTCTTTTGGTCATGACCCAGAGTTCATAGCCATAGGTGAGGGTAGGAACGTAGATTGACTGGTAAATCGAGAGCTTTGCCTTTCGGCTCAGCTCTTCTTCACCACGACAGATCGGTACAACGACCGCATTACTGCTGCCGCTGCACCGATCCGTCTGTCAATCTCACGCTCCATCCTTCCCTCACTCGTGAACAAGACCCCAAGATACTTGAACTCCTCCACTTGAGGCAAGAACTCTCCTCCAACCCAGAGGGAACATATCGCCTTTTTCCGGTCGAGAACCTTAGCCTCGGACTTGGAGGTGCTGATTCTCATCCCAGCCGCTTCGCACTCGGCTGCAAACCGCCCCAGTGCATGCTGAAGGTCCTGATTCGAAGGAGCCAACAGGACAACATCATTTGCAAAAAGCAGAGATGAGATCCTGTGGTCCCCAAACCGGACTCCCTCCACCCCCTGGCTGCGCCTAGAAATTCTGTCCATAAAAATAATGAACAGAACCGGTGACAAAGGGCAGCCCTGCCGGAGTCCAACATGCACCGGGAACAGGTCTGACTTACTGCCGGCAATGCGAACTAAGCTCCTGCTCCGGTCATACAGAGACCGCACGGCCCTAAGTAGAGGGCCCCGGACTCCATACTCCCGAAGCACCTCCCACAGAATGCCACGATGGACACGGTCGAATGCCTTCTCCAAGTCCACAAAACACATGTGAACAGGTTGGGCAAACTCCCATGCACCCTCAAGCACCCTGCAGAGGGTATAGAGCTGGTCCAGTGTTCCACGACCAGGACGAAAACCGCATTGTTCCTCCTGAATCCGAGGTTCGACTATCGGCCGGATTCTCCTCTCCAGCACCCTGGAATAGACTTTACCCGGGAGGCTGAGAAGTGTGATCCCCCTATAGTTGGAGCACACCCTTCGGTCCCCCTTTTTAAATAGAGGAACCACCACCCCGGTCTGCCAATCCAGAGGCACTGTCCCCGACTGCCACGCGATGCTGCAGAGGCGTGTCAACCAAGACAGCCCTACTACATCCAGAGACTTGAGGTGCTCAGGGCGGATCTCATCCCCCCCCCGGTGCCTTGCCACCGAGGAGCTGCCGAACTACCTCAGTGACTTCAGCCCGAGTGATGGATGAGTCAGCCTCTGAGTCCCCAGCCTCTGCTTCCTCTACGGAAGACGTAACAGCGGGATTGAGGAGGTCCTTGAAGTATTCCTTCCACCGGCTGACAATATCCCCAGTCGAAGTCAACAGTTCCCCACCTCCACTGTAAACAGTGTTGGCAGGGTACTGCTTTCCCCTCCTGAGGCGCCGAACGGTTTGCCAGAATTTCTTCGGGGCCGACCGATAGTCCTCCTCCATGACCTCCCCGAACTTTTCCCATACTCAAGTTTTTGCTTCCGCCACCGCCTGGGCCGCAGCACGCTTAGCCTGCTGGTACCGGTCAGCTGCCTCAGGCGTCCCGCAAGCTAGCCAAGCTCGGTAAGACTCCTTCTTCAGCTTGACGGCATCCCTTACTTCCGGTGTCCACCACCGAGTTCGGGGATTGCCGCCACGACAGGCACCGGAAACCTTGCGGCCACAGCTTCGAACAGCGGCGTCAACAATGGAGGTGGAGAACATGGTCCATTCAGACTCAATGTCTCCAGCCTCCCTTGGGATCTGGTCAAAGCTCTCCCGGAGGTGAGAGTTGAAAACCCCTCTGACAGAGGGTTCCGCTAGACGTTCCCAACAAACCCTCACAACACGTTTGGGCCTGCCAAGTCTGTCCAGCTTCCTCCTCCGCCAGCGGATCCAACTCACCACCAGGTGGTGATCAGTGGACAGCTCAGCCCCTCTCTTCACCCGAGTGTCCAAGACATACGGCCGGAGGTCAGATGACACGACCACAAAGTCGATCATTGACCTCCGACCTCGGGTGTCCTCGTGCCACGTGCACTGATGGACACCCTTATGCTTGAACATGGTGTTCGTTATGGACAAACCGTGACTAGCACAGAAGTCCAATAACAGAGCACCACTCGGGTTCAGATCGGGGAGGCCGTTCCTCCCAATCACAGGTAACCTCCAGGTAACACTGTCGCTACCCACGTGGGCGTTGAAGTCCCCCAGTAGAACGATGGAGTCCCCAGTCGGAGCACTTTCCAGTACCCTTCCTACGGACTCCAAGAAGGTCGGGTACTCTGCACTGCCATTCGGCCCATAAGCCGAAATGACAGTGAGGCACCTGTCCCCGACCCGAAGGCGCAGGGCAGCAACCCTCTCGTTCACCGGGGAAAACTCCAACACCTGACGGCTAAGCTGGGGGGCTATAAGCAAACCCACACCAGCCCGCCGCCTCTCACCGCGGGCAACTCCAGAGTAGAAGAGAGTCCAGCCTCGCTCAAGGAGTTGGGTTCCAGAGCCCAGACTGTGCATGGAGGTGAGCCCGACTATCTCTAGCCGGTATCGCTCGGCCTCCCGCACAAGCTCAGGCTCCTTCCCCCCCAGTGAGGTGACATTCCATGTCCCCAGAACCAGATTCAGAGTCCGAGGATTGGGTCGCCGGGGCCCCCGCCCACGACTGCCACCCAAAACACAAGGCATCAGCCCCTTCTAAACCCTCCCGCGGGGGATGGGCCTACGGGAAAGCGGGTCCACGTCGCTTGTTCGGGCTATGCCCGGGCGGGTCCCGTGAGCAGAGGCCCGGCCACCAGGCGCTCACCTACCAACCCCAGCCCCAGGCCTGGCTCCAGGGTGGGGTCCCGGTGACGCCAATCCGGGCGACGTAAGCTTCGTTGATTTTTTGACATTCATTCGGGGTTTTCGAATCGCTCTTTGTCTGACCTGTCACCTAGGACCTGTTTGCCCTGGGAGACCCTACCAGGGGCAAATAAGCCCCTGACAACATAGCTCCTAGGATCATCCAGGTGCTCAAACCCCTCCACCACGATAAGGTGGCGATTAAAAAAAAAAAACAAAAAAATTTGTTTCAACTCTTTTAAGACATTATTCTGCAAAATTACCTCTGATGGCCCCCTCCTTGAATCGCCACCTTATCGTGGTGGAGGGGTTTGAGCACCTGGATGATCCTAGGAGCTATGTTGTCTGGGGCTTATTTGCCCCTGGTAGGGTCTCCCAGGGCAAACAGGTCCTAGGTGACAGGTCAGACAAAGAGCCATCAGAGGTAATTTTGCAGAATAATGTCTTAAAATTTTTTTGCATCAATAGTCATGGAATTAGCCTTCAAGCCTACAGTCAGGCAATGCAAGAATTTAAAAAAATTGCAACACCTCTCAACTGGAATAAAAAATGGAAGTTTTCAGTGTTTTTTTTAATTAGCCATATTTTTACCTCAATATACCAGTGGGAATGATTTTTTTTCTTATTTCCTACAACAGCATTTTCATTACATTGTCACCAAAAAAAATTATAGTGAAGTAATAAATTAGGGTCCCTTTTAAACAAAAGAAGTGATGTATAATCATGACTGCACCCTACTGTACATGCACTGCAGTGTTACAGTGAGGGTTTGCAGTGGGGTTAGGGTTACACCCCAAAGCCTGGCATTTTCCCGCCTACATTCCATGTTAGGAGTACAAGATCATTCATTGTGCTTGTGTAACCAGAGTGTTTTAAGCATGTATTGGATGTAAATGGAGTTCGCCAAAATATATGAGAATATTCAGGTTTAATGGAATGTGCAATGCCTGGCTCAAGCTGTCAGTGGCAGATTGTCATGGTAACGCAGTAACGCGTCACTTAGTTTGCATTATGCAGGTGATCTTGCGGAGCCAGAAAGTTAAGAGCTACCGCACTGACAACTTGTCTTGTCTGTGCCGTTTCCTGCCAGTCTAATAAACAAGTGCTGTGAACCCATTCGCCCTGTCTGCCTGTGAATACTGCAAGAGTAGCCTAGCATCAGTCAAAATCTAGGGGTTATATCTGGTGCCGTGACCTCGCGAATAAGAACGACCTGCGTGTTAGCCGGTCGCAACAAGAGCTACTGCAGGCGACGGACTGGAGAAGCAGACAGAACAGCGGAGGATTTGCTCCACACATCATTCTTGCGACGGGTTATCCTTGTCGGTTTAGAGCCAATGTTTTACTTTGTTATTGATACTGAATGTTATTTATGAAACGATGTTAAGAATATTTACTCAAACATATATAGTACATATATACATATTATTGTTATTTCTTGTATTTCTGCCTGAGCTATTATCTATTTCAGGCTATTTGACTTGTATCACGTGACATAGGCTATTGTCAAACTACGGCAGAGGGGACAAATATGAATGTAACTCATCCAGTCTGTGAGGATGTTCGTCCTAAAAGAGTTTTGGGTGGGGGAGGGAAATTTCTGATCACAATCACATGAGTTCTCATGGAACAACCTTGTGGTTTGACAATACACATTGGTGAACAATGTTGGTTTCAATTCTGCCGTGTGTATTTCATTGTATTTTATTCATTTATTTATTTTTGTTTGGTTTGTGATATTTTGTCGAATTCAAAGGGGGGAGAATGTTACCAGAGTGGTTTAAGCATGTATTGGATGTATATGGAGTTCGCGAAAATATATGAGAATATTCAGGTTTAATGGAATGTGTAATGCCTGGCTCAAGCTGTCAGTGAAAGGTTGTCGTGGTAACTCAGTAATGCGTCACTTCGTTTGCGTTATGTTGGTGATGTTCCGGAGCCAGAAAGTTACGAGCTACCGCACAGACAACTTGTGTGTGCCGTTTCCTGCCAGTCTAATACACAACAAGCGCTGAGAACCCATTCGCCCTGTCTGCCTGTGATTCCTGCAAGAGTAGCATCAGTCAAAATCAATGTGTTACACTTGCGCATGCGGAAGTTTGTCAGAATAGCTAATTGGAATATGTTCATGTCTAGCATAAAAATATTCACTGCCAATGAAAAAATGTATTTATAACGTAGCTAGCAAGCTATATACCTATAATGACTCCGTGCTCACTAGCGACTGTATTTGGCTTTACTTACTATTACCTATAAAAACATAGCCAGCTAGCTAAGTTATAGATATTAAGTACAAGCATAACACGGTCTTATCACTTCACGTTCGTAGGCGAGCGCCCTCGTGGACTGAGTGCTCAATCTTAGCTAGCTAACACTGCCCGGCAGATAAAACGTCGCTGCAGCCCTTATGTGGTACTTTTCAAGCTCGATTGAAAGCCTGATTCCCATCGTCTCACCTTGGGTTCTACCAAAGGTCTGGTTTTGGTCAACCGGCTAGCTTTAATTTGTAGCAAGCTAACTTCCCACAACTAGAGAGTGGTATGAAGTTTCCAGAATTTTGTCCTCCACATTTTGTTTTAGCACCATTCAAATGCAAGCGAGTTACAGCGAGGAAGTAATATCCAGAATAAAATTCAAAATAAAGGGCGACACTAATTCAGTATTCACTAGCCACTTTATGGGCCTATAATCCAAAATATTATGCATGGTATTTCTATGAAATACGAACAACCACAGATAAGAATTGAAAGCAAGTGTGATATTCAAGTTGTCTGACTGACATGCACGAAGGCTTACCTCAGTAAATCAATGACATTATTCATTTCATCTATATCTACCATTTATGTTGAGCAAAGCTATGTAATAATTATATCCCCCAGATGAAGTCGGGTGGCATCTATGGATTCATGGTCGTCGTCTCTGGTTCTGACACTATGCCGCGTCTGCTAAGATTTTCTTGTGGACGCTCCACAGGTCACAAATTTCAATCGATTCCTTGGATATTTGGCTTGGGCAGAGATTATGATTAGGTCACAACTTCAATCGATTTTGGTTGCCATAGCAACAGAATTGGCTGAATTAAAGCACAATTTCATGCTGAACATTGTTGTGTCCCTGGAGATTTTCTTGTGAATGCTCTACAGGCCACAAATTTCAACCGGGGTCCATTGATATTTGGTGTGGACATTGGTAGTGGTTAGGTGAAGACATCTATCAATTTTGGTTGCCATGGCAGCAGAATTGGCTGAATAAAGCACAATTTAATGCAGAGAAGTATGACATTTTCAACAAAATGTGAAAAGGGAACAAGCAGGCACTTGGGCGCTACACCCAAGCAGTTGTGGGCGACTGCACTCTCTAGTTTTATTAGACAGTACCCAAAAAATTTTAATTATTGATGAGAAGCAGTATGCCACTGAAGAAAAAAATTTGTGATTGATTCTGATTTGATGTTAATTTGTGCATTTTTACATTCTCTTATTTTTATTATGCAATGCATAATCTGCATTAATGGATGAGCCGCCATTTATAGACACACAATTTTATGTCATGTCATTTTTACTTTTTGTACCAGAGAGTTACAGGATGCATGCACTAAATAGATGCATGTACTAAATACACAAAAGCAAAGTCAAAATCCGACAGCTCCCGGAATGCGTTATATTGTCAGGCACTGTCAGCTCACTGAAATAAGTGTGACATGTCAAACCCATTATTGTCCCCAGCACTTTAGCATTTCAAAACAAACTGATGCCCATGGCTAACAGGACTTTTTATGTTGAGGTCTCCGTGTCGATTACCATGTGGGGCATCTTGTGACATTGTGCAGGATGCCTTACAGTTGTCATAATGGATTAAGTAAATGTCTGGGCTAATTACTGAATTTCATTTTGTAAAGTGATGTACATCGGCGTAAATAAGGATGTTACTGTTGTGAATGTTCAAGTAAGATGAACTTCAGCTTACTTGAGTTATTGACAGAACAAGAAGCTGAAGTGACAAGTTATTTTTGCTATGCTTTCAAGTACTGTCCATGCAAGGTAACGTAGATGGTTTTCAGAATTTTCTTGAGGTAAACAGTTGTAACTTGAACGTTTGACTGCATATGACTATTCAGGTTCTTCGCAATAAATTTCATGGCAAAATCTTTGCCCAAACAGGAAACCAACAATGGATTCAATTGTTGCTGCAAATTCAAAGTTCTCTCTGGACCTGTTTAAGAAGATAAGTGCAGTAAAGAAAACAGACGTCTTCTATTCTCCACTTAGCATCTCCTCTGCCCTGGCCATGGTGTACATGGGCGCCCGGGGAAACACAGCCAGACAGATGTCTGAGGTAAGTTCAGCCTGGTGCAGTGCCACTCTCCTGCCATTACAGAAATATATTAGGTATGTGTATTTGCCACATACTACTGAAAGCAGGCAATGGCTATAAAGAGGGTTACCTGAACATTTGGCTTGCATGTCAGAACTCTTGTTGTAGACTTTTCTATTATTTCTAGTCCGCAGTCAAGCCTGAATTATGGGATTAAAACCTAAAACTGTGTTAGAAATGCAGAATGAGACAGTACGTAATTTATTCTCTTGATTTGTTTTATACTTCAGTGGGTTGTCCTTGTGTCATTATTTTGGGGTTTTGTAATTAGGAATTTCAAGAAGATATCAGCTTTTCAGTCAGTCATCATATGAACGATTAGATATCAGGGTCATTCCATGTCAAATCTACCAAGAATTTGCAGACATCTCTCGGAATTTTGTGAAAGTTTGTGGATGAGTGGGGACCTATGAGTAACAAATAAATCTGAAATATTTTTCCTCAACGCCTCCTTATTGGTGAGTATTTCTTAATGACGTGTTGACTAATTAGCGAACCCTTGCTACTTCAAAGCATGCATCTCCCTTATTATAACAGCTTGAAAGTTGGTTGTGGTCTCATTGGAAAGCTATTTTCAAGCGCTAGAAGACTCATTTCAAGACTCAAGACTCAACTTTTCTCCATAGAGTCAAATGGAAAAAAGTTATAGCAAATCAAAAAATTGAAAGGTGTATTGCAAAAAAATATAATTTTCAAATTCCTTAAAATTCCTGTGAGTAGTAGCTTATGATGTTAAGAAGCTCTCCTGTAAGTTTTGTGATGGGCACTCAAACAGTCTTTGAGCTATGAGCATATATGTGCAGGTACAACAGTCGAAATTTGCCATTTTCATCATATTTTACTTTCTATTTTCAACAAAAATGTCTTTAAAGCGTTCATATCACCTTGAAACCGTTTTGAGACCTGAAAACACCACAGCAAGTAGTAGAAAATACATTTATCCATGAACTGAATTCAAATTCAAATGTAAGACGTCCCATTTTAAAATTCCGAACTTGAAAGGCAATATGATCGCTTTAAGACATGTCAAACATGTCAAACGAACAAAAGATGGATCATGAAGGGTTCTAACATTAGAGAGTGATTGTACTGTACACCGGGAAATATTTGTATGCATTTTATTTTGGCGTTTTTCACAATGACCCATTTGTCACAAAATTAAAATGACACAAAAAAGAAATTTATTAAAGTAAAGACCTACTACAGGGTCACGAAAATGCTGAATTGAAATCCTGTGAAAGCTGCAACAACGGCCATGAATATTTCCCACTTTACAGTCCTGTAAAGTGGGAAATATTCATTGCTATTGATGTAACTTTCACATGGTTTCAATTTAGCATTTTAGTGACCCTGTAGTAGGTCTTTCCTTTAATAAATTTCCTTTTTCATGGAAATAGCAGAAAATATTGAAATAAAAATAGATAACTCAAAAAGTATGGAAGATATCAAGAAGATAAATACGAGCAACATAATCCAGTACAATCTGATTTTTTTAAAGTTTGAATGAAGTTTCTAGGTTAAAGTATGTAGGAGTAGTGAGTCAGCATAAAAGAAAGAAAATAAATAAAGAAAATAAAGAGTAAGAAGAACATGACTGTAATTTTCTTCGGTTGTATTCAGATAGAAAAAAGTGTAGCTGAAGTGTTTTAGCGCGGTCTTAAATTGCTGTGGTGACGCCCTTTATACAGCACTGAACTGGCATAGCAGCGCCTACTTTTCTCTATCTTAAACCATTCAGACTGTGACTGGAAAGGTGGAGTCATTGCCTTAGCACTGGATACTTGAGCAGTGTCGCTCACTTAGCAATACTGGAATCAAACATTTTCAGGAGGCTCCTTGATGTTAATTTCTGCTTGACATTTTAAGTTTTAATTTGAATGTGCCTCCATCAGAATAGATTAAAAGCAAAAAATAAAGTCAACTAGTTTGAAAATGTCCAATATTGTAGACCGGACAATGATTCTCAGAGTTTTGTAGTTCATAAGAAAAAATTTGCTTGTAAAAATTTGAAAGAATTTGGGTTTGCAAGCTTGGTTAGTTCATGTGCGCATTTTATGCAACCACGTCTGCCTGTTTCCTTGTCTTGATCTTTTATCTTAAATCTGCTTTGCAGCGATGGCTTATCCAATTCACACAGATGTGGAAGTGCATCAGCTTCTCCTTTTTGACGGTGCTGAAACACCATCCAAGGTGTATCAGAGACAGCTAACTTTAATCCTTTAAACGCTTTATCCCATTTAGACAGAAACCCAGTGAGTAGCAGGGGCGTTTCAGAGATGGCGAGGTCGCTCTGTCTGAATGCGGTCTTAGAGAAGCATTTGTTGTTGCCCATCAATCAGATAAGGGTATTAAGACCCTTTCCGAACAATTTGAAGCCCATCATTCTATTTTGAAGAAGCTTATTCAAAAAGGGTGTATTTTCTTTTTCTCATGACTGTATTATTGTCATACTGACTTGGTCTTTGGCAATCCTCATGTATATTATTGAACAAGAATATTTTTTGGTTAAAACATAGTAACTAGCTGCCCCACTGCAAGTTGAAAGAGTGGCATTGAGGCTCTGTTTCAACATGACCCACATTACTATATGCAATGCCTGTGGAATTTAGATGATGAAATGGGTGTGTTCAGGGCTTGGCAGTTCTCTTTGTGCTATCATTCTTCATTCAAGGCCAACTATTTGAGGTACATATCTAGGTGGCTCCTGTAACGTGGATTTATCTGAACTATTCCTACCCATTAACATGTCACTATCTCAGTTCCAGGAGAATTATAACATGGTATGAAATGTAAATGAAAACTGCATGTAGTAATTTGCAAATCAAATTACATTCTAGGTGCTTGGCTTCACACAAGAAAGGGAACCGAAAGTGAACCCCGGAATGCTCCAAATGGCACAACAGGCCCAGCTTCCAGAGGAGGTGTTGAAGGTAAAAAAAATCACTGCTGCTGAAGTTATTAACAGCAATGATGTCGTGACCACAAGTTTTCATAACAAGGGATGTTGATGTGGTGGCTAATGAGCTGTTCCTGAGGTTATTCAGTTTTTGCTTTACATTTTACAGAACAAGGCTGCACACAGAATTCTGATAATACCAAGGTTCAGAAACAGAATCTAGGGATTAAAGTGTCTGTGTAAGATTGCATGAGAATATATAGTGTCATGTAATGTGGAAAGGAGCCACTAGATGGCAGTATTGACTTTTTTTTTGTTAAGCCCAGTCTGGAGCTAGGTTTGGGCATGCCCTGGGCATGTCTGAGAGGGGAAACTCCCAGAGAATAAAAAAAGTCTAAAAGGTGGGAGGGGGCTGCGAAAGATTATATAAGGAGAAAAATTGAGAGGGTAAAGTGGTAGGAGAAACTGCAAGGAGAAGGATACATTTGACCAGACCTGTCACTCTTTTCAAGACCTGTGAAGTTTTTTTGTGGATTTTTGCCTGTGTTGGAGCATTTCCCTGTCCCAAGACATCACCAAGCAACCCCATCTTAAGGGACTGTAAATATTTTTTTTTTTGTATATGTCAATCTTGGTCAGTAGTATAAATTGTTGGTTAGTTGTCAGTCTTTGTTTGATTAAATCTGTTAAAGTTTGTACAATTTTGTCTGTCATCCCTTGCTGTCCGATTTGCCATAACAAATTGGGGCCATAACAGTCTGTATAGGATTATTCTAGAATCATCAGTATTTTTCACAGTTGCCTACACAGCTTAAATGTGGCTGATGAAAAAATAAAGCTCTGTTGTGTGGCAGTGGCCTTCAGCTTAGTAATTAAGCATCAGACGGCTAATGGCCTGAGCGGTCAGATGGCAGCCATGGCATTCATCTTGAAATCTTTGCTCCCACTCACCAAGATTTGGACTGTGCTGCCTTGTCGGAGGTTTGCACTCTAGGAGTGCCTCAAGTTGAGGAAATGCATTTAATTAAAGCAATTACAGCTTGTAACCTGAAATTCATCTAATTAAAAGATGATGGGAAATTATTGTGCAAAGTTGACACAGAACTTGGAATGTAATGCTAATTTGCATGCAAAGTCCAAACATATTTTTGTTCATCTGCTGTAGGTTGCAAGTGTAAATTAATGTTAACATTTTGTCAGTAGTAGTCAATTTGCCAGCTGATGTTAGCTGACATGCATTATTGACTTAAGGTTAGCATCAATGCGGGTAGATCTTGCGTTAAATTATGTAGAGCAGGCTTCTTACTAGAAATTTTTGATGACATAATGGGGGAGTAAATCTGCAATCGCACCCGTTAATGACTGCTAGCGTCTGATTTTGCTCCAAAATAGCATTGTCACCGTCTGTATTCAGCTCCTTTACCCTCTGAGTAATTTTCCACTCCCCCTGCCTCTGCCTCACTCCACCTGTCAGCCACGCCCACCTCATCTCCCCTCTCCACTCTCCTCATCTCACTCCTGCAGCTCATCAGTAATCAACACAGTATATAAGCCTCTCCAGTTCAGTCACTCCTTGCCAGATTGTTCTTTGCCATTTCCATGCAAGACTTTCCAGTAGTCCCCAGTCTGGTTTCATGCTGCCAATGCTGTCTGTTTTTGACTCTCCTTGTGTCAGCTCCCTACTTAATTTGGTTTCCCTGGATTGTATTCCTGCTTGATTTTTGACCTTCTGCCAGCCTGACTATGTCTCTTTCCCACTCTTTCATTTTACTCTCACCTGCTGTTCTGCTGAGTAACCAAGTCATCTTCCTACTATCTACTGTGCGTGCCAGCGGTAAAAAAATAAAGATCACTGCCAACTATTTTCGGTGTACTGCATGCACATGTTCTGTATGCAAACCACACCTGTTACAAACATACAGAACATGTTCGTATTGATACAATGTGACATGGACTCGTTCCTGAATATGTAACATTTGTAACAACAGTTATGTTTATACAGAATAATGGTAATAATTAATAGAAATAATTAGGTTTTAACACTCATATTTGGTTGTCTCTGCGGCTTGTTTATTGAGGAATGAGCCAACAGTACTCTATCTGTATTATTGTAAGAGTTGCGCTTTGTGCACAGTTCAGGTGCACAGAGGACAGGAAGTTGAGGACTGGACTCAGGTGCAAGGATGGAATTGGTAGTATGTATTATGCCTGCTGCGCAGCAAAAGGCACAAACAAAGCAAAACAAAACTAAAAAACAAAAAAAACCGAAACAAGGTTCCTTAATAAACAATATCAGTTATACAGACTGTTAGCTTTAGCTGCAGTAACAATGTATTACAAATAGGAAAACAAACAGAAATAAGGTTCCTTAATATATACTGCTTGAATGAGCAATAACCCTTTGTTGCATGTTGTCCAATATTTGGGACATATAATATTTTCCTCAATAGGTGCCTCTCCGATTAGTCACATGATATACCACTAACAGTCATAATGGCTGCATCCACAAGTAAGAGATAAGTTGACGAAAGTCAGAAATAGTCTTATATTGTTCAAGTGTTGATCAGACTTTTTTTTCTGCTGGGGGATGGAAATACATTATATAGCACAAACTGAAAACACTGTAAAGGAGCTTGCCAATATTCTGAACGCATTCAAATTAGAACAGGCATTCAAAAATGAACAAGTCTCCGTTCGTGTGCAGCTAAAAAACAAACGGCAGAGTGTTCAAAAATGGACGAGCATGCGTTCATTTTGCTTTCAATTGGACACTATTGGACTGGGAACAAGTCCTTTGGACCGATGAATCAAAATTCAAAAATTTCTTTCCCAAACGCAGAACTTATGTGCGCCGCATAGTTGGAGAAAGTTTCAAATGTAATGTGAATATAGGCCACTGGATGGCAGTATTTACCTTTTTTTTTGTTAAACTCAGACTGGGATTATGTTTAGACATGTCCTGGACATGTCTGGGGCAAGTCCCCGAAAATTAAAAAAAAGAGGTCTAAATGTGGGTGGGGTCTGCAAAAGAGTATATAAGGAAAAGAATTGAGACAGTAGAGTAGTAGGAGAAATTGCAAGAAGAAGGATACATGTGACCAGACCTTTCATTCTGTTCAAGACCTGTGATGTTTCTTTTGTGGATTTTTGCCTGTGTTTGTGGATTTTTCTCACCCAGGACATCACCAAGCCAACCCCACAAAAAGGGACTGTAAATATTTCTGTTTTTTCTTATTTATCAATCTTGGTCTGTAGTGTTGATAGTAGTTAGTTAAAAGTCTTTGTTTGTTAATAAAATGTGTTTAAGTTTTTAAATTGTGTCTGTCATCCCTTGCTGTTGCTGTTGTGTTGTAGATTGTAATAACAAATTGGGGCCATAACAAATTGGGGGCTCAAGGTCCGGGATAGACCATTTTGTGAGTCATTTATGAAAAATCTAACATTTCAAATTGTGAAATTGTTTTTGTGAATTTTCCTAGATATATATTGACAACAGCAATGGATGATTTCTTGGCATCACCAACCATAGGGGTTTTGAAGTCTTTTAAAAAGACAGCACTGTTGGAAATATGCAGACATTTGGAGCTGACAGAGGTAAAACCAGCCATGCGAAAAGCAAGACTGGCTGGATAGTTGAATATTACATTGATGAAAATGTGTTTGCACCAGGAGATGTGGAACAGTTTCCAGTGGAAAATCCAAATATAGAAATGGAACTTAAATTAAAAATGCTAGAGATTGAAAGGGAGGAAAAAGAAAAACAAAGGCAGTTTGAGTTGGAAAAATTAGCAAGAGAAGAGAAAAAAGAAAGGGAGGAAAGAGAGAAAGAAAGGGAGGAAAGAGAGAAAGAAAGGGAAGAAAGAGAGAAAGAAAGAGAATTTGAGTTCGAAAAATTTGCAAGACAGAGAGATTTTGAATTAGAGAAATTCGATAGAGAAGAAAGTCTCCAAATGGAGCAACTAAAAATAAAAATTGCAACTGAAAATAAATTTCGGGCTAGCCAGGAGGTAAAACTGGTGCCTCCATTTTCGGAAAAGGATGTTGACAACTATTTCCAGTGTTTTGAAAAGGTAGCGAAGAGTTGCCAGTGGCCAAAGGAACACTGGCCTCTGATGTTGCAAACTGTCCTCAAGGGTAAAGCTCAACAAGCCTATTCGGCTTTGTCTGCAGATGATTCCTCTGATTATGAAGTTGTCAAAAAGGTTATTTTGAGAGCTTATGAGTTGGTTCCAGAGGCTTACCGACAGAAATTCAGAGGTCTGAAGAAATCTGAAAATCAGACTTATGTTGAATTTGCTAATGAAAAGCAGGTTTGCTTTGAGCGCTGGTGTACTTCTATGGAGGTCAAGGATGATTTCAACTCACTAAAAGAGATGGTGTTAGTTGAAGAATTCAAGAACTGTGTTAAAGATGATGTTAAGACCTACCTTTATGAGAAAAGCAAGCCCTGAATTTGCAATCAGCTGCCAAATTTGCAGATGAATATGTTCTCACACATAAGTCCAAATTTCAGTCTAGCAGTAATAATAGATGGTCCCAATTTCAGAAAAAGGGTTATGGTGATACCCAAGATTCCTCACCCAAAGACAAAGACAAATCTGGTGATGGTGCTCAGAAATCCAGTAACAGGTCTGATCAAAGTGTGAAAGCGGACAGTGACAAAAGTGGTCTAGTTTGCAGTTATTGCAAGAAATCTGGTCATGTTACAACTAACTGTTGGTTCCTTAAAGCTAAGAAAGAAAAAGAAAAGGATCCCAAACCAAATGCCTTTGTGAAAACAAGGTTAGAAACCCCTGTAGTAGATGACCGATCTGCTAAATTGCCTGCTTCTTGTGGGGCTAAAAAGCCTGATACAGCTGACTTTGTGAGGGAGGAATTTCTTCCATTTGTGTCAGAGGGATTTGTGGCTCTGAATGAGCATACTACTCCTGTCCCCATATATATCCTAAGGGATACCGGAGCTTCTCAGTCACTTTTGTTGATGGACTCCTTGGAGTTACGTGATGAGACCGCTTCAGGGGATTTCATACTTGTACAAGGTATTGAAGGGAGGACTGTATCTGTACCCCTGCGCTCTATATTCTTGAAGTCAGATTTAGTTACAGAACAGGTAAAGGTGGGACTTATGTCAAGTCTACCTATAAAGGGTGTTTCTCTGTTGCTAGGCAATGACCTGGCTGGGGGCAAAGTAGTTCCCCCTGTACATCTTACTTCACAGCCGAGCACTGAAGATGGGGATGAGGACCCATCTCTGTATCCTTCTTGCGCAGTGACTCGTGCTATGGCCAAGAAGGCTAAAGAAGAAGATGATGTGGTGCCGTCCAGTACATTGAATAGTCAGGACTCAGGTGGTTCGCCTCATGACTCTGATTGGCCTACTATGGTTTCTCCGTTTGAGGACTTATCAGATACTTTTATCAGTTCTCTATTCAGCCAGCCAGATGGGTCTAGTGATTCTGATGTGTCTGGAGACTTGTCTCTGTCCAGAAAGCGGTTGATTGAGGAGCAAACTAATGATCCTGAAATTTGTGTACTAAAGAGGAGAGCCCTTCCTGATAAAGAAATAGACGCAGTTCCAGTTGGGTATTATCTCAAGGATGGTGTGTTGATGCGGAAGTGGCGCCCTCCTGATATCCCTGCCAATGCAGATTGGGCAGTGGTCAGGCAAATTGTTGTTCCGAAGGTCTATAGGAATGAGATCTTAACAATGGCTCATAGTTTACCTTTAGGAGGTCATCTTGGTGTTAACAAGACTGTTGATAAGATCATGAAACACTTCTTTTGGTCTGGGCTTCGGAAAGACGTTTCCAACTTTTGCAAAACCTGTCACACTTGTCAGGTAGTTGGAAAACACCAGTTAGACCCACCTGTAGCTCCATTGCAGCCTATCCCAGCATTTGGGGAGCCATTCTCTAGGGTCATTGTTGATTGCGTTGGTCCATTACCCAAGACTAGATCTGGAAATCAGTACTTGTTGACAATCATGTGTGCATCTACCAGATTCCCCGAAGCCATACCTCTACGTAACATCAAGGCAACTACAATCTCGAAGGCTTTGATAAAGTTCTTCACGTTGTTTGGCCTTCCCAGGGAAATTCAGTCAGACCAGGGTAGCAATTTCACTTCAGGATTGTTTCAGCAGGTTGTGTATGAACTAGGTGCAAAGCAGATTCTTTCTAGTGCCTATCATCCAGAAAGTCAGGGTGCCTTAGAGCGGTTTCATTCCACTCTCAAGACAATGATGAGGACTTATTGTTATGACCATGAGAAAGACTGGGATGAAGGGGTTCATTTGCTGTTGTTTGCAGCTAGAGAAGCAGTGCAGGAGTCTACTGGGTTCAGTCCATTTGAGCTAGCGTTTGGTCATGAAGTGAGAGGACCTTTGCTATTATTGAGTGAACAATGGCAAGAGGAAGAGCCGTACATCAGTCTGTTAGACTATGTTAGCAAGTTCAAGGAAAGATTGCGTGCAGCTTGTGACCTTGCCAAAGAGAACTTGAAATCAAGTCAGGGAAAAATGAAAACTTGGTATGATCATAAGGCTAGAAGCCGTGAGTTTAAACCAGGAGACAAGGTCCTTGTGTTGTTTCCCTTGCAGTCCAATCCATTGCAGGCTAGATTTCATGGTCCTTATGAAATTCTGACAAAACTCAATGATCTCAATTACATTGTGAAGACTCCAGATAGGAGAAAACCAAAACAATTGTGTCATATTAACATGCTAAAGCCTTATCATGACAGAAATGCTAGGGTTGCAGCTGTCACTTCAGATTCTCCAATGGTCGAAACGTGTGAAGATGAGGGGGAGTTTCAAGATGATGAACCAAGAATTAAAGCTGAAGTTCTTTCATGTAAATTGTCAAATTCTGAAGTGTTGCAAAATCTTGATGTAAAACTCCAGCACTTAGAACCCTCACAGAAAGATCAGTTTGAGAGGTTGATCAAGAAATATGAGGATCTGTTTCCTGATGTTCCAAAAAGAGTTTCTATAGCCTCTCATGATGTAGATGTTGGTGATGCCAAACCAATAAAACAGCATCCGTACCGGATGAATCCTGAAAAGAGAAAGATTGCTGAGAAAGAGGTTGAGTACATGTTAAAACATGATGTTATCAGACCCTCCAACTCAGATTGGAGTTCACCCTATGTGCTAGTTCCAAAACCTGATGGAAGTACTAGATTCTGTACAGATTATCGCAAAGTCAATGCTTTAACTAGAACTGATGTGTTTCCAATACCTAGGATTGATGATTGTATTGATAGAGTAGGGCAAGCAAAGTTTCTGACCAAGATTGATTTATTGAAGGGTTATTGGTGTGTGCCTTTAACTGAGAGGGCCAAGAGCATCTCTGCTTATGCCACACCATCTGGATTGTACCAGTATGAAGTCCTACCCTTTGGCATGAAAAATGCCCCAGCCACGTTCCAAAGGATGATACAGTCTACAATCGCCGGATTGCCACACACACGGGTGCATACATCGATGACCTGATCACATGGAGTGACTCCTGGGAAGAACATCTAAAAGATGTAGAGACGTTGTTCCAGCGCCTGACCCAGGCTAACCTGACTGTTAACCTGAGCAAGAGTGACTTTGGTTGTGCTACTGTCACCTATCTTGGCTACGTCATAGGCCAGGGTAAGGTGGCACCCATAAATGCTAAAGTCCAAGCCATCATGGACTTTCCAGTTCCTGACAACAAAAAAGCTTTGCGCCGCTTCCTTGGAATGATCGGGTACTACCGCAAGTTCTGCAAGAACTTTGCTGAGATTGCTCTCAGTCTAACTAACCAACTGAAGAAAGGCGTAAAGTTCACCTGGGATGATGCATGCCAGAGAGCCTTCGATCACCTGAAGTCTCTGCTGTGTCACTTCCCCGTGCTCAAATCTCCTGACTTCAACAAACCGTTCTCCATCGCGGTCGATGCTAGCGACCAAGCTTGTGGATCTGTGCTCCTACAGAGAAGTGACTCTGATGACATTGAGCATCCCGTGGCATACTTCTCCAGGAAGTTCAATCGCCACCAAAGGAACTATTCCACAATAGAGAAGGAACTGTTGGCTCTGGTCCTTTCTTTACAACACTTTGAGGTTTATGTTTGTACAGGACAAAAGCCAATGATTGTGTACACTGACCACAATCCGTTAATGTTTTTGAGTAAGATGAAAAACAAGAATCGGAGATTGTTGAATTGGAGTTTGATTTTACAGGAGTTTGACTTGGAAATTAAGCATGTGAAGGGTACAGACAATGTAATTGCTGATTGCTTATCCCGTGTTTGAATGTGCATATATATAGCATATATATGAATGTGTATGTGTTTGAATATTGTATGATATGTATATATAGACAAGTGTTCACTTAACCATTTTGTATTGAAAAGAAAAATTTTGCCTTTATGAGTCAAAATTTTTCCCTTTTGGAATGGAGGTGTAATGTGAATATAGGCCACTAGATGGCAGTGTTTACCTTTTTTTTGTTAAGCTCAGACTGGAGTCATGTTTAGACATGTACTGGACATGTCTGGGGCAAGTCTCAGAAAATTAAAAAAAATAGGTCTAAATGTGGGTTGGGTCTGCAAAAGAGTATATAAGGAAAAGAATTGAGACAGCAGAGCAGTAGGAGAAATTGCAAGAAGAAGGATACGTGTGACCAGACCTGTCATTTCTGTTCAAGACCTGTTAAGTTTTTTTTTTTGTGGATTTTTCTCACCCAGCACATCACCAGGAAACCCACCAAAGGGACAGTAAATATTTCTTTTTGTTTTTTTTTATTCAATCTTGGTCTGTAGTTGTAAATAGTTGTTATTAG
Source organism: Gymnothorax reevesii (assembly GCA_029721435.1). Classification (NCBI taxonomy): domain Eukaryota; kingdom Metazoa; phylum Chordata; class Actinopteri; order Anguilliformes; family Muraenidae; genus Gymnothorax; species Gymnothorax reevesii. Next base: position 90,117,245 of record CM056575.1, read on the forward strand.
TCTTTGTCTGTTTAATTAAATGTGTTTAAGTTTTAAAAACTGTGTGTCATCCCTTGCTGTTGCTGTTGTGTTATAAATGTAATAACAAATTGGGGCCATAACACTCCGAAGTAAAATTAGGGGTGTCTAATATTCGATATTAGAAGGATTATCCATATGGTCAAGGTAAAAGAAAGGGCCCGGCTTGGATTGTCATGACGCTATTCTAAAATGCTTTATTGAATGAGTACCATCCTTATTTGTTCTAATCAAGAGCCCCATTTCTGAACCTTGCATTAGGTAATCTCATTATTTGCAGTAACAGGTCGTAAAATTGAATATGTTAGGATTTTGCCCAATTAATTTGTAAGCATTTTCTAAAAAATGCATTCTTTTTAGTTAAAAATGAAACAAATTATGTGTGTGGAGGAAGAATAATGCAGCTTGCTATGATCTCATTTTATTGGAGTAGAGTAGAATGTGATCAGTTTCTATTGGCTTACCCTTTAGTCTGGTGATTTATCTTAAGTGCTATTTCAGTAGCTGTGCAGGCAGCAGATTTCTAAGTAAACAAAATCCCTCCCAGTCGAGAATTACTTTACGTTCTCGTAAAATCTTTATTGGTACAATTTAATAGAACCAGCCCTTCAAGAAAGACAGCCAGAAATGTCTTTACTTCAAAATCTGAAGGATTGAAAAGTTTCTGTACATGAATATGTTTTTTGTTTATTATGGTCGAGCAATGTGTGTTTCGATAAGGTCCATTTAATGTAAAAAAAAAATGTTGCTTACTTTGAGACTGGATCAACCTGCAAAAGCTGTAAAGTTTGGAGTAAAAAAGCTCCAAAGTTTGGAGTAATAATGTATTATTTCAGCAACATCTATTGTTCAGCAGAAGATGCTTTAAAATCCACTTGAAAATGCTTTAGTGAAAACAATAATCATGTTCTGAAGTGTTCATTTCAGTCTCTGGACTTGAATTCCATTAAAACCCTGTGTTCTATGTTGGAGAGGGCTGTTCATAAGTGCAAACCCAGTGGTTTCAGCTAGTGAAGTGGGATAGTCTAAAATCCTTACAAGTGTGTTCTTCATCTTTATCGCAAATTTATGAAAAGACTCACTGCTGTTATTTTTGTCAGGGGTGTTTGCTCAATATGGAAAACTTTGGGTGCCAATAACTTGTACACCTATTAATTATTTATTTATTACATAAATAATTATTTGATGAATGATATTGAAACATAAGAAAAAATGTATTGAAATTAAAGGATATAGTCATCCCATATGTGTGAAATAAACTCATGAATTATCCCATATGTGTGAAATAAACACATGAATTATGCAGTAAATTGTTTTCTATGCAGCCTGTTTTCTTCATTTTTATCAAGTGTGCCAATATTCTAGAACTGGCAGCGCAAATGGCAGACAGGCATTGAAATAAGTGTGTTCAGAGCTAGACAGCTCTTTTGTGTTGTGCAATAACTCACACTTTGCTCTTTGGGAAACGTGTTGGTGGCCCTTGGACTTGGAGCCAGAAAATAAATGGCTGATGTCTGGAAAAATGACACTCCATTTCTCATGTAAATCATTCCAAAGTTTTTTGATTGTTTGTTTCTTTGATTTTTTAAAAATGTTCCATTAGCCAATTACATACTGAATCAATATTGATTTCTCTGGTTAGGAAACAATATGTTCACATAAAGCTTGGTATGCTATATGCATTTTTATTCCTACACTGTCAATTGAAATTCCAGCAAAAATCTGTATTTCTCGGTGCCTATGTGTCATCATTGTTAAAAATGTGAACAGTGCTGTAGGGGCTTGGTTTTACCAAAGGAATGGACTCTGAAGTTAACCTGGGGCCGCAACAACAAGGAATGCAGAATCCACTGCTGGTGTGGAAGGTCATAAAACAAAGTTACTGCAGCTGAAGCTGCTTATAATAACAGGGTTTTTCCGGTCATTGGCTCCTGCACACACAAAATGTTGTTGAGCAGGCGGGACGGTTTAATACTTCTCATTTTTCTTTATTTATTTTGTTGAGTGGGGGGGGTAAATGCCTCTCATTCTGCTTTTTATTTTTTTGAGTGAGAAGTAATGTTTGACTGATTTTAATGAAATTTGATGTGAAAGAACTCAAAATACAGGCTAAGTTCAATTTTAGAGTATGTAGGTCAAAGGTCATAGCTCATGAAATATGTGAAAATGGTTTCCGTTCGATAACTTGAGTAATGTTTGGCGGATTTCAATGAAATTTGATATTAAAGTACATGGTATCAAAATACAGCCCCAGTTTGATTTCGGAGTATGTAGGTCAGAGGTCATAGCTCATTAAATATGCAAAAATGGTTTCCAGAAGATTTAACAGTATAACATGATGACTGTCCCATTGGACCTTATCATTTTGTTGTCATGAATGATGCTTCTTAAGATTTCTTTCATGCCATTATACGGTTTCAAATATTATTCAGTACTAACCTTTGAAAGTTCAAGGATACGTTCATATTATGTTTTCACTTTTCACTCTTCTTTCATTTTGTCACCTTCTCATATCTGCTTTAATCTTCTTCTGTAAATCCCTGATTTCATTCACATTCTTTTATTAAATCTGCATACCAATTAACATAAAGTTTATTTTCAGATCTTCTCATGGGCCATTCCATAAAGTAGTAAACTTTCTGTACATCCAGTCCCTGGGTATTATTTATTTATTTATTTATTTGCACATGTGTGAGACACATTACAAAAGAGATCACTCAAGAGGAGTGACTTAAAAAGAAGAAGGAAAAATGTGCAGGTGAGGCCTGAAGCCCGAAAGGGCTTATAGAGCGACCTCACCTTGACCTTATAAATGCTTATTCAAGAAAATAATTAATGTACATCCTGCGGGAAAAATAAAGGATAAGTAATTGAAAATAAGATGAGAATGATAAAATACAGGACGGCAGAAAAAAGACAACAAAAAAGGAGAGAAAAGAAAAAAAAGTCATAATAAATAAAGGTAAACAAGAACAAACTAATTAAAAGAAGTAACAGCAAACATAGATTGCACCACAAGATGAACTGGTCCTCAGAGACCGCTATACATAGTGTTCTAATAATTTCCAGAATAGTCTCTTTTTAAACATTGACAAGGAGGGGGCATTGTCTGCAAGATTGTGATGTTCATTCCGCAATGTACTCCCTTTGTATTTGACAGAGTACTGCCCTCTGCTGGTGTAGCGGAGGGGAAGATGCAAGTGTTCTGCTTGTCTTGTCCTATATGAGTGAAAACTGAAATTTCTGCAATAACATTGTCGAAAGTGATTGGGCAGTTCTTGATTTTGATGAATTACTTTGTAAATGAAAGTGCATATATGTATGATATTAATATCAAATATGGTTAGGATCCTTAATTTTTAAAATAGTGGAGAGGATGGAACTCTCGAGTTTGAGTTTGTGGCAGCTCTAACAAATTGTTTTTGCAGTAAGTGAAACTTATTGAGTTTGGTTGGGCTGGTATTGGCCCACACTATGTTACAATATTAATAACTTCCTTGCTTAGTAATATAGTGTAGTCTAATGAAAGTAACCTCTTCCGACGTATATACAGATGTACATGTACAACATTTTTTTCCCAGCGAGGGGATGCTACACTTTGCGCTGCCCTTGTTTTGTTTAGCGCGAGGGAGGGCTGCACATGTTTTTTTTTTTTTTTTTTGGTGATCACGGAAGCATGGCAATAACACTGCGCAAATTCCGCATTTTCTTTTTTTTTTCTTTCGTGCACGCAAATGAGAATGCCATACACAAAATTACGTTTGGGGCTGGTGGTGGTAAGAAATTAGGCGGTGGCAGCCGCCACCAAATTCTCTATGCTGGAAAAACCCTGAATAAGGACACTGTGCCTTTTAGTGCTAAATATGGGTGTTGGCTGAGTGACTGCTGTGTCATGGGTCGAGTATATTGGCACTCTCTGTTTTATTTGCCAGTTTTATTCAGTATGTCTTCATGCTCATGTACTCACGTTCTGTGTGTTTTTGTTTTGAACATGTTCCGTGCAGTCATAAGGACAAACTGTCTTTGAAAGTACAACTGAAGTATTTAATGGATTTTTGAAATCTATACTCAACAAAAAAAGTTAAGAACTACTGAATCTTTTCACTATTATCTTCTCTTGTTCTGAGCTTACCAAGATGCTGTCAAGCTGCGGTGAGAACACGTGGTTTTGACACAAGATTTTGAAATGGCTTTCAACATTATTTGACATTTTGATGTATGGTCAGAACTTGGTGTGATTCTTGTCTTCCCCATGTTATACCCAGTTTTTGGGGTAATGAAGTCGTCTGATCAAATGTTTTGATGCAATTTGTGCCTAGCATTAACACCAGTGACATAAACAACACCTGGGATGTATGTTCAATTTGTACAATTCGCAGGCTCGAGTTGAAATACACTGTTCTTTAACTTTTTTTTGTTGAGTATATTTATCAAAAATGAATAAAGAAAATGTTCTTTGTTATCATGTAAAGGAAAAAAGACAAACTTTGACACTTTTGGAAGGGAGACAATAGGAGGAAGGGTATGGTCTTCTGATCCTTCTCTGTTGTGGTTTGAAATTTTTAGAGCTGCATAAAATCCAGTTTTATGCATTTTGTCTCATTGTTTATGCTTCATCTATGATGGAAAATTCAAATGGTATGAACATTGTTCCTGTTGGATTTGCAAATTTATGAGTTAAAATGATTTTTTTTTCCTGAATCAGGAGAAAGTGAAACTTGCTTATGCCTTGTTAGAAAACAGTTTTACAGTGTCTGTGTATACCTTTCTCCAGTCTCTTCACTTCGAAAAAGTTGATGGCCTTCATGCTGGATTCAGGACACTGATGTCTGAGCTGAACAAAGAGGGTGCTCCATATGCACTAAGCCTGGCAAATCGCCTATATGGGGAGCAGTCATACAACTTTGTCGAGGTAATATATTCTTCTTTTAAAGTTTTGTGCGCATTTCCCCATTATTGAAATTAAATTAAAGTGAAATTACGTTACATTTATTTTGCAGGTGCTTTTATCACAAGTGGCAAATGATAAGCACGCAGAATGAAGCAATTGATAAGGGCTACAGTACAGATCTGAGAACTTAAACTTTGTATTCAGTAGGGGTGTCACGATTCGGTTCGGTTCATCGAGAATCGGATCGTAAGTTAAGCGGTTCGATTCGATTCGTCCAGTATTAGTTTCGGTCCGATTCATGAATTAATTACTTGTCATTTTATATTATCTTGAAACGCAAGAATTCTAGATGTAAATACGTTGTCATTACGTTCGCTTAAGTGCATCTTATGTTGATAGTGATATGGGTCATGCTCAGTAAGGTTAACTCTGATTGGACCATTTTCTCTCAATAGACCCATTTCCTGTTTGCAGACAAAACGCGTATCTTGGCAACGGATGTTTGGTGAACCATAATCGCTTGTCAAGCTATGCGAGGGCATTAACCATCAAAGATCGCAAATTCTACCTAAAAAAATTAACATTGACAAATGGCAACCAACTTCCAGACCCGTATGGTATCAGTGAGTGGGTAGATGACGTTAGTTATTGGCCCAGTATTCTGTGGCCTGATATTTATACCCATTTGATCGAGAAACCTGCCGTGTTCACTAGGGAGGAACTACGAGCATACAACTCACTGGATGCTTATGACTGCGATATAAGACATAAGCAGAATGATAAATACCACGACAGACTTGGAGTTTTGTCTCTCGAAATCAGAGGTCCTTCCTAGTCAAACACAAGGGCATAAAACCGCCGTGTACGCAGAGATGCCATTACGTTTCTCCTCTTTGTGGCATTTACATTTCTGTGCCGTAGTCAGCAATTATTCCAAGCGCACTGAAGAAAGTCATGGTGCATCAAGTTAATCAGTTTCACGTCCATTACGGTGGATTTCCCTACGAATGACAATTACATTGATTATGACTCGGGAATTCTCAGGCGTGACTTTACTGAGGGATTAAAAGCTATGGAACTGCATAAAAACGTTTCAAATGGTCTTATTTCATTAAAACAATTTAAACGATCATGAAACACATGCATTGTTTCCAATCCCTCAGTAAAGAGAAGCACGGGAAGTCCGGGGTCATAATCGCTTTCCATGTTACTTGTGATGAGGTGCACCTGTACGCAAGTGAAACGGAAAATTAAATGCTCAAGGATTTTAATTCCTCATGAGAACCTCATTAAGCATTCAATGAATAATTACGGACTACGGTGAATAAGCCTAAAAAATGCGCAAGACCCACGCCAAATCCATGAGACTTGGAATCTCTGTTTATGACGCATAGGTTATGATAAAAAATTAATAAACAAACAAACAGAAAACTTCGTCCTGACATCCTACGTCCTGCATGGCAGGCTAAGTATTATTTTGTATTGTTGGCTTGCCTTATTCTTACATATTTCATTTAATGTCTGCAACCGTGAGACACGCGTCAAGAAATTGGTTACATCAATTTCAATGGAACAAAGCCCACTGGCAGCGTGTGACACGCGTCAGATTTTTACTTTTCGCCATTGCTCAATGTCCTGAGCGTCAACTCAATAGAAACACATGTGTCTTTTAGGATAGCTATTTAACTATTTCGCCTTGTCATGGTTGGTGGCACACACGCAGGCAGTTGTCGAAACCGATATACCTACTTTTTAACCAAGTCACAGTTTTGAGAGGAAATCCATTATTTTGTGCGCATTTAAGTTATCAAGCGATCGACAGTTACAGAACCTAACTACAGTTACACTGGTAAGAATTTAACGCTGTTAAGTTAGCTAGCAAGCTAATTTGCTGCTGGGTGAAGTAAAGTGAATCATAATCTTAAGTTACTAGGCAGCATTTCTTGTTCAATGTCCCTTGTTGCTAAAGTAAACCAGTGAAAGCAAACTAAAAGGACTGTTCTTAACTTATTATTCTAAAATAGACTACTGGTTTTTGTACTGTCACATGTGACAGATTATGACGTATAGTGATAACAGAAACTTGTAAGGTGTTTCTGAATGCATCTTTATTGCATAATCTTATTTTGTTTATGTTCACTGTGAGTGACAGTGAGACTGCCTGAGCATGAGTTGCCAAAGTAAAATGATATTACTCTGTATTTTGACTTTGTCTTTAATGAAGGTGAATCAAACCGAAATGAATCAAATCGAAGGTCTTGAATCGAGATTCAAATCGAATCGTGGGATAAATGAATCGTGACACCCCTAGTATTCAGCATCACTCAGCTCCGTCATGATCAAGTGTGTGAACTACACAGTAGGCATGCTGTATGTCATCGCTGTGAGCAAAATATATTTTTCTTATTGTTGCTCGTTCAGATGAAATACTGATGAAGGAATACTGTTGTAATGGGTCATTACCTCGCTGCTTTGTGTCTGTGCTGCAGTGCTCTAACTTGCTGTTTATGATGCTGTGCAAGCAAATAAATAAACTTGTCATGATTTGATTTGTTTGAAAATTTTTCATGACTTCTAACATATATTTCTTTCATTTACAGTGGTGTGAAAAAGTATTCTCCCCTTTTCCAATTTCCTATACTTCTTGCATATTTTCCACATTTAAATATTTCCATCATCAAAGCAGTTTTAATATTAGACGAAGGTAACCAGAATAGACACAAAATCCATCCATTTACTTCCACTTATCCGGGGCCGGGTGGTGGGGTAACGGACTGAGTAGAGAAGCACCGGCGCCCCCCTCCCCAACCACGTCCTCCAACTCTTCCTGGGGGACCCCAAGCCGTTCCCAGGTGTCAGATTTCGGATTTTCTCAGCGTGTTCCCTCAATTTGTCTTTCATCTTTCTGAACAGATGGTGAGCTGTGAGAGCCATTTGGTTTCGGCTAATGCCTTGATTGCCGCTATACACTATAGTATCTATGCAAATCAACTGGGCACAGGCAGGTGGCCACCATTGATCTAATTAAGTTTGGATGAGGTGTTTTGACATCCTTTCGCGAGAACCAGAGATGGCCTGGTGGGGGCGGCTTCCTGGCCAGGGTGTTATTTGTCACTCCTTCACACTACTTAAACTGCCTATTTTCCTTCATTCTGTGTGTGATGTTGACCTCTCCCGTGGGCACAACCGTTTTCCATCGCAACTGAACTTTTAATAAAGTGCTTCACGTGTCTCATCATAACCATTGGCTCCGTATGCAAGTTATTTCCAACCAGGATTAACAGTGAATCAAACAGCCCGTTTTGGAATTGTTGAATCAGCGGTAAAAGAAGAAACTAAACAACAGAGATTTTCTTCACAGGCCAGCCGGGAGATATAATCCCTCCAGTGTGTCCAGCGTTGCCTCGGGGCCTCCTCCCAGTTGGACATGCCTGGAAAGCCTCTAAAGGGAGCCGTCCAGGAGGCATGCCCAATCACCTCAACTGACTCCTCTAACCGCGGAGGAGCAGCGGTCCTACTCTGAGCCGCTCCCAGATGTCCAGCTCCTCTCCCTATCTCTAAGGGTCAGCCCAGCCGCCCTACTGTGAAGGCTCATATCGGCCGCTTGTATGTGCAATATTATTCTTTTGGTCACTACCCAAAGCTTGTGACCATAGGTGAGGGTTGGAACGTAGAATGACCAGTAAATCGAGAGCTTCGTTTGATGCTCAGCTCCTTCTTTAACACAACGGACCGGTACAACGCCCGCTTCACTGCAGAGGCTACAGCGATCCGTCTGTCAATCTCACACTCCGTCCAACCCTCAATCGTGAACAAGACCCCGAGATACTTGAACTCCTCCACTTGGGGTAACAACTGACTCCCCACCTGAAGGGGACAATCCACCTTTTTCCGGGAGAGAACCATAGCCTCAGATTTGGAGGTGCTTATCCACATTCCGACCGCTTCACATTCAGCTGCAATCCGCTCCAGTGTGTGTTGGGGGTCACAGCATGATGAAGCCAACAGGACCACATCTGCAAGCAGCGGATATGCAATCCTGAGGCCACCAAACTGGACACCCTCCAAACCTCAGCTGCGCCTTGATATCCTGTCAATGAAAATCATGAAAAGCTCCTCCGTGATTTGCTACCTTATCGTGATGGAGAAGTTTGCGTGCCCCTGGTATCTTGGGAGCTGTGTTATCTGGAGTTTATTTCCAGGTAGGGTCTCCCATGGCAAATTAGTCTCAGGTGAGGAGTTAGACGAAAAGTGATTCCCTAGTCTCCTATGAAGAGCTCCCTGAAGGAAATCCAAACCTTGCCCGGAGCTTGTTTCTGGAGCCAGAGATGTGCTTAGAGGTGAGTCTGACTATATCTAGCTGGTACCGCTCAACCTCCCGCACAAGCTCCGGCCCCTTCCTCACCAGTGTGCTGACGTTCCATGTCCCAAGAGCCAGATTCCATGACCGGGACCCAGAACACAAGGGCGCTCACCCCCGTCAAAACTCGGGTTTGGGAGGAGTTCGGGGAGACTATGGAGAAGGACTCGAAGAGGGTCAAAGAGGTTCTGGCAAACCATAAGATGACTCAGGAAGGGGAGGCAGGGCTTCGCCCAGGCTGTTTCCAGCAGGGGTGGTGAACTGTTGACCTCAACTGAGGATATTGTATGGAGGTGGAAGGATCACTTTGAGGGACTCCTAAATCCGGCAGACATGCCCTCCATTGAGGAGGCAGGGACGGAGGACTCGGGCGAGTCGTTGTCCATTTCCCTGGTGGAAGTTGCTGATGTGGTCGAAAAGTTCCACAGTGGCAAGTCACCAGGGACGGATGAGATTTGTCGTGAGATGCTGAAGGCCCTGGATGTTGGTGGGCTGTCATGGTTGACACGCCTGTTCAGCATCGCATGGATGTCGGGTACAGTGCCCATGGACTGGCAGGCTGGGGTGGTGTTTCCCATTTTTAAAAAAGGGGACCGGAGGGTGTGTTCCAACTATAAGGGGATCACACTGCTCAGCCTCCCAGGAAATATCTATGCCAGGGTGCTGGATAGGAGGCTCCGCCCGATTGTCAAACCTCTGATTCAGGAGGAGCAATGCGGGTTCCGTTCCGGCCGTGGAACAGTGAACCAACTTTTTACCCTCGAACGGATACTGGAGAGGTCATGGGAGTTTGCCTATCCAGTCTACATGCGTTGTGTGGACTTGGGGAAGTTTTATGACCGTGTCCACGAGGTATCCTGTGGGGGATGCTGCGGGAGTTTGGGGCTCCAGGGCCATTAATACGAGCCATTCGATCCCTGTATAACCAAAGCCAGAGTTGTGTCCGCATTCTTGGCACTAAGTCAGACTCATTTCCAGTTGGGGTTGGACTCCGCCAAGGGTGTGCCTTGTCACCTATTCTGTTCATAGACACAAAAAGCAATTTTTAAATTATGATTTTATTTCCTGAAGAAAAAAAGCTACCCAACCCTACTTGGCAGTAGGCACTACATGAAAAAGTAATTGCCACCTTGCCTGCCAATTTCATTGGGCATGTAGCTATGACATAACGCGTGTGATGCTATTTTGCTCCATCCTCCATGCAATTTCATATCCCACAGTCAGGGCAGTGGGGTTAAAGAGTCCTGACGACTGATACAGCTTCTCCTCTCAGATTTCACTTATTTTGTCATTTTTTTCAGGAATTTTGTGCTTCTGTTGTGGGTAAGTGGGCTGTGTTGATAATTGCTTTTTAGATTTGTTTGTTTTAATTGTGATTATTGTCACTTCCGACTTTGTTGTACTGAGTAGTTTAAGAGTAGGTTTCTTAACCCCTTTCTGCAGATGTAGATGCCCGCGTCTATAGACCTGCAAATTGGAAGCACGCTGTTACTGTACTCGATCACTAGATAGCACCCCCGGATCAGTTATTGAATGTTCACAAGCAAGCAGACCTCGAACGCGGTTCTGAATACGGTGAAGTTCACTCCACTCCCTGTTTTTCGAGAGCTGCATGAATTAAACTCCTCAGCTAAGCCTGATGTGCAAACTGGTCAGTATCCTTGCCCATAGTGTCGATTCAGCAGTTTAAAAAAACGATATCTTGACACAGAAAAAATCGTTATCCTTTGTAGCAACCAGTTTAGCCACAGTGAGCTAACAGTATTCCAATTAGTAGTTCAGAAAAATCAGTTTTCTGAGGCAAAAAAATCGACATGGTATTGATTCTCTCACATTCTATTGCCTATTACAGTTGTCCCATACAAAAAAAATTTGTAGTTCCCTACCGTGGATTTACGCGTAGATTCCTTCATTGACAAATCCAGCGCTTCCTTATATCCACCCGAGTACTGGCGTTGATAGCCAATCACTCAACCATACACTCAAGCTCTTCTGCGTAATTGTAGAGTTACACTTCATGGCCTCGTGAAGTTTCCCTGGTAAAAATGTATTGATTGGCTCGTTTCTTATCCAATTCCCGAGTGTTTAAACATTTTAGAGTAAGTGAAACACATTGATTGGACAAACACAGAGCATACAAACCAATGCGTATCAGCAGGCTCGGTTGTATCCTGTCTACGTTATGCACATTACGCGGCTAAAATAGACGGGATTTATAGAAAATCGGTTCGCAAAACTGGCATTGAAGTGTTCAGTTACATTACAGGATTTAAATGAGAACGATATGCTCTATTGGAATTATTTCGAATGAAACCGGACCGGAGGGTTCCTGCTACTGGATACATCGGTCTCTATTTTATACAGTCAATGTCTCTGGAGGAGGGATTCACGAAAAAGGTCAGGCTGCTATTTTTGTTTGTTTTTTTTTTTCTGTTTCGGAATGTATATGTACTCAACAAAGTCGAATGTCGAGGTTTTTTTCCTGTTTAAAACGCGAACTGCCCGTGCATTTTGGTGTGGACCCCCTGTACGTTCGTTGCACGTTTCTTTTGAATCGGGAGAGGCAATGGATTTGATATTCCCTGAAAGTGGAGAGTCTGTTCAGTTAAAATAAGGTATATTTCAGAATTCAGATATTACTGAGTTAGTGAGGTGTACTTGCTCCTTATAAGTGTTGAAATGGGTTCGTGAGCTTTGAAGAGGGGACTGGTAGCTTTCATTACAGGGTGAATGTTCTGACCGTTTAATTAGCAGTTTATTTAATGCGTGTTTGTGCTGGCTTTGAAGAAAAATGGCCAAAACTCTAAACATTATTATGGAGAAAAGGCATGTTTCGTATTTGGAGAGATTATTGATGACCACTGATATTCAAATGCACTGATATTGATAAATTCATACTAAACTCAACCAGAAAATCATTCGTTCATATTAAATTTCATGCCTTAAAGCTTTAATTGTGTTAAATACATGATTTTTTTAATGATTTGACAGCAAATCATTTTGAGACTTTGGGGAGACACTTGGGTAGCTGTATAATTTGGCTAATAGCATGTAGGTAATCTAGAATGTAATGTTAAAGATGAATTCTACTTGTGCTCAAGGAGTTTATGATACCAGAAATGTATAGTTTTAAGCCCCAGCAGTTTTTCAATCGTCAGAATTATTTTTTTTGCAATTTCAATGGTGAATTCTCATGAAGATTTTTTATGCTTGCAGCTGATTATCTCTACCAAAATCATGAAAATAAACTGAAATACAATGTAATTCTAAATGCTGTAAGTGTCTTTACTGAATTGAGCCACATTTTTCTCTTTGTGAAGCTTAAATCTTGAATTATACAGCATTAAAGTGGGTAACCCATAAATAGCCAAATTTGGATTCTGCACAAAGGGGTTAAATTTCATTGCCAATAACGATCTCCACAAGAAATAAAACCTTCCTGCTGTGCATATGACACAGCTTGGTCATGTGACTTAAGCGCTGATACTGCGTGTCAGGCCTGTGTCAATACTGGAAGTGTCAAAGGTGTTTGGAACGGATGGAAATTGAGTGTTGAAATTGCCATCACTACGAGTCGGTACAGGGTTTTTTATTTAGAAAATTTGGTCCTGTATTGGTTCAGGATGTTTTATTTTGAAAAATTTCCTGATGCTCTATGCCATTGTTTGTGTGCTGTTGTTTTAATTAGATATCAGAATCTGGACTTTGCTTATAACTAAAGGTGGTAAAGGTGTATTTCCCTTGTTTAAAAACAACATTTCACAATATTCTTGATATTTTTAATGTTCGAAATACTGTGCTTCCCATGATACTAGATGGAAAAGAGCCCACTGGCCTGCTTTTTATGTTTTTGATAAAATCCGCTGAAACTTTAATGGTTAAATATTTCAAATATTTTCAATATTGCCCGTAGTAATGGAGTACTTTTTGCATCGGAATGACCAGCGTTTCCTCGCGGAGAATGGGCGCGTTATGGATAGTGCGTGAGAGCTAGATAGAGCTCCGGTTATGTTATGAATATAATTTTCAGGTTTGCGTGAACTATTGCTTATGTGGAGCTAGCGAATCAATCACTTTTACAGGAAAGAATTTAATATTCAATAGCCGATTTAATATTCAATCGACAGCAATGCAGAGAAATTTTTCGTGATACCAGACACATTATAACCTGTGTGTTTCCCTATTGCTTTCACCGGTAGCATCAGAGAGGTTACCCAGATATTGGAGGAGTACCAGGCAGACCCCGGTGTTCCGAGTTATACGGCTCCTCGAATTCTGAGCTGCCCTGGGCGGGGATTTAGTGAATAGTCATTACGGAGGTTGTCATATACGCTCGCGCATTAGGCAGTCATTCGTGGCAAGTGAACCGAGAGGAGCTGAATATCCTGGTGTAGCTCAGTTGTTGAACAACGGCATACTTTTAAAGCGTTTTAGATGTGGATATGTGTTGATGTGGGGAACGGTGACTGTTTTGACAACAGCTGATGCGAGAGTAAGTGTAACATTAAGCAATTTGGTGATCCTTTTGTTTTCTTTTTGCATGTGAAGCTCATATATTTCATTTATTAGCGCGCAGGACAACCTCCGTAATGAATATTCACTGAATACCCGCCCAGCTCAGAATTCGAGGAGCCGTATAACTCGGAACACCGGTCATGGATAAGTAAAGCGATTGTTTCACAAGCACCCAAAAACGCACCCCAAGCTTTGCAAAACCTACTTCTGCTCTAACTACACCTCTCCGATTGCCTACAATCAGGAAACTGTCACATTGATGCTTACCGAAGTAACACAAGCATACCGATCAGATTGCTGCATATATGTTAACCAGGAGCATGTTTAATTAGCAGAGCATGGGAACGAACATGCAGTAGCTGATCAGTGGCGAAGATTTTGAATGTAATTTGGTGCTCAAAAAATTTGTTTCGCGTCCGGTGTGAAAGCGGCTTGACGTGCCCATAACGAGTGTATTCGCGTCTTTGCATTGACTTTGAATGTAGGCTAATCTGTTCTGCAAAAAAATTTGTTTTGCGTCCTATGTGAAAGCAGTATTATGGATAGTACGTGACAGCAAGAGATGGCTCTGGTTATGTTATGAACATCATACAGGTTTTACAGACCATAAGTTCTGTTAGCACTGACAAGTTGCTTATTTGGAGCTAGCGAATCGATCAGGAAGGAATTTCCTATTTAATCTCTGCCTTTTTTGGCTTTTTAATAGCCACAGCAACTTCTAAAGGAGGATGAAATTACATCACAGTAGTGCAGAGAAATCATTTGTCATACCACACACGGTAAAGCTCCTGTGTTTCGCATCGCTTTCTCGGAAGCACCAGAGACCTTGCCCAGACATTCGTGAAGTATCCAGCTGATCCCAGTCATGGATAAGTGAAGCAATCACAAGCAGCCGTAAACAAACCCAAATACGTATCCAAAGCTCTGCAAAACCTACGTCTGGTCTAACTATGCTTTTCAGCCCAACTTTGCGGACACATACAGCACCTCTCTGGTTAGCTTCAAATGTGGTGGCTACAATTGGACAAGGTTTTGATGAAACTGCCACATTGATGCTTACCGAAGTTACACAAGTATACTGATCAGAATTATTGCATATACTTTAACCAGGAAAATTTTGAATTAGCACGGCATGCAAACTAACATGCAATAGCTGGTAACCGAGCGGTCATAACAACCACAGAGACAAACCCTTGCAATACAGGTTTTACAGACAGCAAGTTCCATTACCGTGGACAATTGTACCAAGCATCCAAATTACAAACGAATATAAA
Organism: Gymnothorax reevesii; assembly: GCA_029721435.1. Lineage (NCBI taxonomy): Eukaryota > Metazoa > Chordata > Actinopteri > Anguilliformes > Muraenidae > Gymnothorax > Gymnothorax reevesii. The sequence goes on from CM056575.1 coordinate 90,132,303, forward strand.
AAGTTGCCTTCAAATGAGGTTTATGTTCACACGTTCACAAATTATGTAGAATTTCCCCTGATATCACTCTTGCATATTTAGGACACAAAAATTAGCAACAGTAACTTGGCTACGTTTGCTGCAGTGCTACAGCCACAATTAACTGGCTATCACGTCAGGTTAGCTTATGCAGTAAAAGCAAGTTGCAGCTTCTGTGTCTGTGAGTCACGGGCAGTCGCGACCGATCCAGGATTTATCTTCAGATATTTTAGAAAGCCAGTGCTTGAGGCCAGTTGTTAATGCTAACTATCATTAGCGGTCCTGCAAGCCAGTAGCCGCCCGTAACACATTAGCTTCACTTACATTATTTGCTGTCTTTCATTACTTACAGCTTGTGGCTCCAAGCGCTTGATCGATGCAGCTGCTTCAGGTTTGAGAAGCAGCTGAAATGCTTATCCTGTGTCGAATTATCCTTTATTGACAAAGCTGTCTATGGTGAAATGCTGAGCACAAGCAGCTAACGTTCCCTTTGGCCGTGGCTGTTTGGTGCCAGCCAACAAAAAAAAGCAATCCATTGATTTCTGGTGGCATCGTCTTTTGGAAGAGAAATAGGTGTTTTTCTTCGCATCCAAAAGTAAACGGACTAGCAGCTTTGGGAGAGATACTGACAAAACTGCACCTCAAATGATCTGCGCTTCTTCTTTTGTATTTCTGGAAGTGTAGATGCTACTAAGGCATAGTATGCTTTGCCATTGTTAGTGCCTGCTAGAATAGTTTCTGGTGTAGGCAGGTCCAGTGCCGTGGTTGGCTCTGGCTAGGTCCGTATTAATTAAAAGGCACATCAGGTTTTGCCCAGATCTCGTGAAGATCTCGGGAGGAGCTGTTCAGAGAGGAAATCATGCTCACGAAAACACCTTCATGGATTACGACAAAACCCCTGTGTCTTATGTTTAAGAAACTTTTCAGAGGTTGAGTATGGACAACCAACAATATAACATTATTAATATCTATTAAAAGAATCACCATAATAGGTCCCCTTTAATGTAACAGGCAAACTTTCAGTCATTTTCCAACTCGGGTGTAAGAGATTAAGCATGAATAATTTTTATTTGAATAGCAAGTTAAGGAGAAAACAAACTATACAAACATTCAGTTTTTATGAATCTGCAGAAATTCATTGAGGATACAAAGATGTTCTATCAAGCAGAGCTGGAGACTGTTGACTTCAAATCAAGTGCTGAGGCTGCCAGGGTGAACATTAACAGTTGGGTGGAGAAGACAACTCAAGGTAACTATAGTGTTGATGACCTATAAAGGTGCAGAAAGCTTTTATTGGAAATTAGAAGTTTCTCTGTGGTTTGGTGTATGATAATGAGTTTGAAGACTTGGCTAATGTTGTGTAATCCTGAACATTTTTTCTTTGAAATAAATAGATGTATTATCCTGCCTGAAATGATAATGGGGGTGAGGTTTTATTCAGTTTTATGTACAGCCCCAATTCCGAAAAAGTTGGGATGCTGTGTAAAATGTAAATAAAAACAATGCAATAATTTGCAAATCTCATCAACTGACATTTTAACAAATATCACTTTGAACACGGATTACATATCAGGCGTTGAAAGTGAGACATTTTACCATTTCATGAAAAATATTAGCTCAGCAACACATCTCAAAAAAAGTAGGGAAAAAGTAGGGCCATGTTTACCATTGTTTAGTATCCCCTATTCTTTTAATAACAGTCTGTAAACATTAGGGAAGTGTGCAGACTAATTGCTGAGGTTTTGGGAGAGGAATTTTATTCCACTCTTCTCAGATGTTGGATTCTAGCTGCTCAATAATCCTGGGTCTTTTTGGCTGGATTTTACGTTTTATGATGCACCAAATGTTTTCTAGTAGTGATTGGTCTGGACTCCAGGTAGGCCAGTTCAGCACTCAGACTCATCTACTCCAAAGCCATGCCATTGTGATGGTTGCAGTATGTGGTTTTGCATTGTTTTGCTCAAATATGCAAGCCCTTTCTTCAAAGAGATCTTGTCTTGGTGGGAGCATATGTTATTGTAAAATATCTAAAAATTTTTCAGCATTGATAATGCCTTTCCAGATGTGTAAGCTGCCCACGCCATAGGCACTAATGCAACCTGATACCATCGTAGATGTCGGCTTTTGAACCGTGCACTGACAACAAGCTGGATGGTCCCTCTCCTCCTTGACCGCGTGACATGGTGTCCATGGCTTCCCAAAAGAATTTCAAATTTTGATTCATCTGACCACAACAGTTTTCCATTCTGCCTCAGTCCATTTTAAATGAACTTTGGCCCAGAGAAAATGGCAGCATTTCTGGATCATGTTCACATATGGCTTCTTCTTTGCATGATCCAGCCTTAGCTTGCACTTGTGGATTGCATGGTGAACTGTGTTCACAGAGAATAATTTCGTAAAGTGTTCTTTACCCTGTAGCGTATTACGCAGAATCATGCCTGTTTTTAATGCCGTGCCGCCTGATGGTCCGAAGATCATGAGCATCCAATACTGACCTTCGGACTTGTCCCTTCTGCATAGAGAAGTCTCTAGATTCTCTGAATCTTTTGATGATATTATGTACTATCGATTCAAAGTCCTCATAATTTTAAATCGAGGAACATTTTTCTGAAATTGAAAATGCTTTTTTTATACCCAGTCATGTTATAGGTCTGTCGCCAATTAACCTAATTAGTTGCGAAATGATCCTCCAGCTGTTTTTATCAGTACCACTTACTTTTCCAGCCTTTTGTTGACCCTCTCTCAGTTTTTTTGAGATCTGCTGCTGCCATCAAATTAAAAATAAGCTCATAATTTTCGTGAAATTGTAAAATGTCTCACTTTCAACATCTGATATGTTGTCAATGTTCCACCGTGATGAGATTTTGAGATTTGCAAATCATTGTATTCTGTTGTTATTTACAATTTACACAGCATCCCAACTTTTTTTTGGGATTTGAGGTTTTAGATTTTTATACTTTTGCCAGTAACGGGCTACCTCTCACTGTCAGGATATAGGATACTTTGCAATTGATGACTTTCCTTTTTAAATGAGGACTATCGTCAAATAATTTCTTTCCCCCTGTTATTTCAATTTATTAATATTGCGCTAGTTAAATTGCATTCATATAGCTCAGTTGGCTAATTGACGAAAAAATTTAATTTAATTGAGCCCATTGGGCAGCGCCATTATTTTCTATTGCATCTCTCTCGCCTGATTCTCTGGCACGACATTGTGATGTCAGCATGGCGGTCTGGCGCTTCAATTTAATGAGATTTTCTCGTGAGTGAACAGATCCGATATCGCTTTGAAATTGCGGCATCGTCAGGCATATGATTGTGTCTGTGACACTAAACAGAAGATGGCCGGTGTGACAATGCACACGTTCCCAAAGGACAGGGATTTAATTCGCCATTAGGTTATAAACTCGCACAATGGCACAATGCATATTACTGATCAGGGATGGTTTGTTTACACTCTCAGCCACTGCCTTCACATCACGATTCCGTGCTTTCGCGGGCTGACACTCTGTCTCGCATAGCTTGAGTTCAAAACAATGGCGGCCTCCGTTTTGGATTTTATCATGGAAATTACCTGCAATTATCACCAATTACATGGAAATGACTAATTATCTTGCGGAAATACTTGAAGGGGGTGCTGTTGGACTTGATTGCAGTTAATACAAGTCAAAGCAGGTAAGCGGGAAATCCTCCTTTTAAAAAGCTTTTTTCAATTTTCATTCTTGATATGGTTTCTTTCTGCGCAAAATTCACACCCCTTCGCAAGCAACATCTATATTATTCAAAACCTAAAGCCTGAAATAAGTAGCTGTTGAGCTTACTAACTGTAGCTGGGTGTCAAGATCTCAGCTGCACAATTCCACTGAATTACCCTGTCTTGCAGATAAAATCAAGGACTTGTTGTCACAAGGGACTCTTGACAGTTTGACCAGACTAGTGCTGGTGAATGCAATTTATTTTAAGGGTGATTGGGACCAAAAATTCGAAGTAACTGCAACAAAAGAAGTGCCATTCAAACTGAGCAAGGTAAGACTTCATGCTCATCACATTTGGATGCAAAAGAATTGAGAACTGTGGTCTACTCTGACGCAGCAAGGTGCCTGCCCCCATGATGTTTAGTTTTAGGCATTGCGCAGCTGCTGTATTTTCTTGCAAAAGTTACTATTGTAATACCAGTGAAGAACTGACTGTTGATAGGGCATAGGTGCTTTTGTATCTGAGTGCTATTCAATCAGCCAATGATTAAGCCTTGTCAGAAATGGAAATGTTTTTCTTTTCAGAGCATTGAACCATATCTTTTAGAAATTTACCTATCACAGTGGTATGCAAAAGGGTGGACTAATTTCTTACTGATTTTGTCGAAAACAGAAGAATTTATAGGATCGACACATCAGTTTTTCAACTTGGCCGTTATTTTCGTTGTACGTGATTTTCTTGCTCACCAAACGCTGAAGTATGTCTGACATTAGAATGTGTAGATCAGTTCTGCAAGTGGAAACTGAATTGTACTGGCTAAATTTCAACAATTACATTTTGTTTTCATTTGCACATTCAGAAGTGTAGGTAGAGTGGACTTGCTGGGGGGGGGGGGGGGGGAATAACTGAGCTTGAAATTACTCATATTTTCAAGTGCTAATCTACAAAACCCAAAACCAGTGAAGTTGGCATGTTATGTAAATCGTAGATAAAAACAGAATACTATGATTTGCAAATCCTTTTCGACTTATATTCAATTGAATACACTGCAAAGACAAGATGTTTAATGTACAAACTGAGAAACTTTTTTTTTTTTTTTTGCAAATAATCATTAACTTAGAATTTAAAGGCAGCAACACATTGCAAAAAAGTTGGCACAGGGGCCTTTTTACCACTGTGTTACATCGCCTTTCCTTTTAACGACACTCAGTAAACGTTTGGGATCTGAGGAGACCAATTTTTGAAGCTTTTCAGGTGGAACTCTTTCCCATTCTTGCTTGATGTGCAGCTTAAGTTGTTCAACAGTCCGGGGTCTCCGTTGTCGTATTTTACGCTTCATAATGCGCCACACATTTTCAATGGGAGACAGGTCTGGACTACAGGCAGGCCAGTCTAGTACCCGCACTCTTTTACTACGGAGCCATGCTGTTGTAACACGTGCAGAATGTGGCTTGGCATTGTCTTGCTGAAATAAGCAGGGGCGTCCATGAAAAATACGTTGCTTGGATGGCAATATATGTTGCTCCAAAACCTGCATGTACCTTTCAGCGTTAATGGTGCCTTCACATATGTGTAAGTTGCCCATGCCTTGGGCACTAATACACCCCCATACCATCACAGATGCTGGCTTTTGAACTTTGCGCCTATAACAGTCCGGATGGTTCTTTTCCTCTTTGGTCCAGAGGACACGACATCCACAGTTTCCAAAAACAATTTGAAATGTGGACTTGTCAGACCACAGAACACTTTTCCACTTTGCATCAGTCAATCTTAGATAAGCTTGGGCCCAGCAAAGCCGGCGGCGTTTCTGGGTGCTGTTGATAAATGGCTTTCGCTTTGCATTTGTAGAGTTTTAACTTGCACTTGCAGATGTAGCGACGAACCGTAGTTACTGACAGTGGTTTTCTGAAGTGTTCCTGAGCCCATGTGGTGATGTCCTTTACACACTGATGTCGGTTTTTGATGCCGTACCGCCTGAGGGATCGAAGGTCACGGGCATTCAATGTTGGTTTTCGGCCTTGTCGCCTACGTGCAGTGATTTCTCCAGATTCTCTGAACCTTTTGACGATATTACGGACCGTGGATGAGGAAATCCCTAAATTTCTTGCAATAGCTCGTTGAGGAATGTTGTTTTTAAACTGTTCGACAATCAGCTCACGCATTTGTTCACTAAGTGGTGACCCTCACCCCATCCTTGTTTGTGAATGACTGAGCATTTCAGGGAAGCTGCTTTTATACCCAATCATGGCACCCACATGTTCCCAATTAGCCCGTTCACCTGTGGGATGTTCCAAATAAGTGTTTGATGAGCATTCCTCAACTCTCTGTCTTTTTTGCCACTTGTGCCAGCTTTTTTGAAACATGCTGCAGGCATCAAATTCCAAATGAGCTAATATTTGCAAAAAATTACACAGTTTACCGGTTCGAACATTAAGTAACTTGTCTTTGCAGTGTATTCAATTGAATATAGGTTGAAAAGGATTTGAAAATCATTGTATTCTGTTTTTATTTACGATTTACACAACGTGCCAACTTCACTGGTTTTGGGTTTTGCAAATTAAAGGTTTAGTAGAAGCCATGAATATATCTGAACATCCTCCACCATCTTTAATTTTTCAGAATGAAAGCAAGCCAGTGCAGATGATGCACCAGAAGGCCAAATTTAGCTTAACTTTCATTCCAGAGGTCAACTGTCAGATTCTTGAGATGCCTTATATTGGCAAAGAGCTTAGCATGCTCATCTTTCTGCCCAAAGACATTGAGGATGACTCCACTGGCCTTGTCCAGGTAAGACTTGTACAGTGACTTCATGACTTCTTCATCCAAAACTATGACTACCTATCTGTTGTAGATACTTCTTGTCCATCAAATGACAACTGAAGTAATACTTTGTGGTTTTGAACTTGGCAGAGAAAAAGGATATGGCATGATTGTTTACTAATGAGAAAATTAATATATGATTTCAAGGGCGTAGGTTTAATGTGAGAATTGGTAGGGACAGATGCGCGCGAGCAGGAAAATTTTTGGTAAATCTGAGTGCAGATCCTGTCTTTACTGTATACAGAGATTATCTGAATGAGTGTTTCTCCGTTTTTTTTTTAACTGCCAGAATTAATAACAGTCAGGCAGATTTCTATTAGGGGTTGAGATGTGGGGGATCGTAAATGGCCTGAAATTTCTTTTGGTGTAAGATCTTTTAGTAAATAGGAAAATTCCAGGTTTTCAGGTTCCAGAAGTCGACGGTTTGGTTTTCATAGTCTCGAGAAGGGTCACCCTCCAGAGGGCCAAAATTGTTCTTCTAAGAAAAATAGGATTTGAGTTGAAATATCACAGTGCGCCCTCAATAGCCCAGCTTCATTTTAACTTTTTCGGTCTATTTTAGGAGGAGTTTTGGAAAAATTTGAAATTTTGGTGGGTTGTTGAGGGCGCCACCTATAGTGGGCGCTTGAAAATGCCATCTTGGACCAAAGTAGCAGTCACGTTTGAGGCATTCCTTGCTTGCATCCTCATTAGCCCAAGCTTGTTTAAGCATGATATGATTCTATAACAGTGCCTTGTACTAGTCCACTTGAAATTTTAGTGAGATGGTGAGGGCGTGTAACTATAGATGGTGCTCAATTCGGTGAAAATGTAAAAATAGGGGTATTCCGCGGCTGTAGATCTCCATGTGCCCTCATAAGATTTGAATGAAATATGTTTTATTTGATAGCACTACATGTCCACTATGTGTACCAAAAAGATTGATGTGGAGCGCGACTGTTTTAACCCTTTTTGACCATCATTCTGAAAGGTGTGATGTGTCCATTCCATACACTTTTCTATGTAGTGCTGTTACGGTACATAGGTCAGCATAGGTGTCAGATTCAATTCAATGCCAATGGATGATTTTTAGTGGAGCAATCAGCAATTTAAAGCTCTCCTCTGAACCAATGGATAGGGTCATGATTAAATAAAAAAAAATTGTTTACTTCTTTTGTCATGCTAATTTCAGGAAAATAAATCACTCATTATCTCCATCATCCCTACTTTGTTAGAGAAAACTCAGGTGGAAGTATGATGTCAGACACTTTGTTTTCACCCCCATTCTGTTATTTTTTGGAGATCACTACGGAAAACATGAAACGAGCCAAGAGTTAGGAAAGTAAAAATTGTGCACGTTGTCCGGTGAAACTGAAAGTACACAGTGCATCAGCTTGATGCATACAGATGTGAATGAGAAAATGTGGTGACCCCTTTTTGATGATCTTTTCCACCTTCTGCTCAGCAGAGGGTTCTATCTGATCCCCTGTCCTGGGCCCACCCACACATGTGTTTCATGTATTGCTTTTTTGTCCCAGTCTCACTGCTGCTCAGTTGGATGAATAGATTTTTATTTTAGGCCCTCCAGCTGATGAAATAACCCTTGGCCAAGGGCCAGATGTGTGCACCTTCAGTTGGTTACCTTTCCATCATGCCTTGTTGCCTTCATCCCTTTATTTAATCCATAGACCATATATTGTACTAATTCGCGTTTGAAACCTTGCCTTACTGGGATGGTCAAAAAGGGATTAATACAGTTGAACCCCACATTAATCTTTTTGGATCTTAAAGTGGACAAGTAGTGCTATCAAATTAAAAAGATGTCATTCAAATCTGGTGAAGGCGCATGGAGATCTACAGCCGCAGAATACCCCTATTATTGCATTTTCACTGACTTGAGCGCCACCTGTAATTCCGTGCCCTCACCATCCCGCAAAAATTTCAACTGGAATAGCACAAGGCACTGTTATAGAATGATATCATGCATAAACAAGCTTAGGCTGGTGAGGGTGCCGGCAAAAAATGCCTCAAACGTGCTACTTGGGCTCACAGTGGTGTTTTCAAGCGCCCCCTATAGGTGGTGCCCTCAACACCCACCAAAATTTCATGATTTTCCAAAGCTCCTCCGAACAGAGGTTGGCGTCGGTGAAAATGAAGCAGAGCTATTGAGGGCACACTGAGATATTACAACTCAAACACCTGTTTTTCTTTAAAGTTCCATTTTGGCCCTCCAGAGGCTGACCCTTCTGGAGGCCCTAGCAACCAAACCATTCACTTTTGGGAGCTGAAAATTTGGGATTTTCCTGTCTACCCAAAGGCCTTCCAGTGGAAAAAAATTCAGTCAAATATCACCCACCCCTTGAGCGGTATAAATTCTGGCAGTTAATTAGGCTAGGCAAGGTGCTGCCAAAATTTTCAATAAAAGTTGCCACTTACATAAACTTGCCACAATCTTAACTGACAGCAGCAAACCATCTCAGCGCTCTCATGAAACCCGCTCAGATCTCGTAACCTGGACATTGATACCAAATGAGTGGATATATAACTACGTTAGCAAGCCAGCTTGCAATCCTCTCTCTTCAGCATCTTAATATGCGGTAATGCAATTGCAGCCACGATGAACACCTCAAAATGGACCACCGACTATGAATTCGGACAAGCCGCCAACCAAGCGTTAATTGGACTGGATCATATTAGATTTACGATTGTGTGTTTCTTTCATTTCCCCCCCGAGCCAAAGTTGGTTGGGACATTTTGACTTTCAAAGGTTATATATGCTGAACATCATGAGACTAACTTTAATGCTCTCCCTGTAATTCCACAGAACAAGTCATAATTATTCCCTCACCTGTAGGCCTGATACACCTATATCCCCAACAGCTTGCTCTGTTTCTCTAGCTTGCTGCTGTCATTCCTGCATATAAACCTAGGCTTATGCCATGGGAGGCGACGGCTTGGAGTATATCCCCGAACGCCCCCAATCCTCCAATTCCCCAATCTTCGAATAGATCCAATACAGCAGTGATTCCCAAAGTGTGGGCCGCGGCCCCCTGGTGGGCCGTGGTGGTACTGCAGGTGGGCCATGAGAGGTCATTAAAAAATATGATTCATTTTTGCAAATATGATTTTATGATTTTTGTTGTAAAATATTTATTGCACGATTTTAAAAAATATTTAGAAGTAATAACCTATTGAGTGTTATTGACCTCACAATATTTTAGGAACCTTATATAGTTTATGATCGGAACGTAGCTTTCTGGTCATCATGACCGGGGGTCATAATCGGAGGAGCACGTACTGCGTTCGATAATTAATTCTGTCTTGTGTGTACACCACAGATTAATTGTTTGGGCTTCCTTTATCCCCCTGCTTTCATTTCAATCCTGAATCTTAATAATAAATAAAACAATTGTTGTTGATGTATTTTATTTTATTTATTTTATTTTCTTAACAACAACAATTATTGTTGCTGTGAAGTGTTCTGAGAATGCATAATTTCGTCTATGTACTGTTTATAGGACAAAGGTGGGCCGCGGATATTTTTTAGATTTTCAAGTGGGCCCTCATTTGGAAAAGTTTGGGAACCCCTGCAATACAATATAAAGCCCCTCAGGTCATGACCTTTCATTTGAACTTAATTTCAGGTCAATCGGACAAATGGTTCTGTAGATATGGCTAAAATGGTAATTTTCCATCACAAAGCTCCACCTGGTGGCAAAATATTGAACCATACAGGTATGATGTCATCATGTGACACGTTGTGAGGTCATGACCTTGCAGTGGCGCATAGTTTCATGTCAATTGGACAAATGGTTCCAAAGATATGGCAAAAATAGTGAAATTTATGTGACAAAGCTCCACCTTGTGTCAAGATTTTGAACCAAAGAGGTATAATGTCATTGTGGGACACATCCTCAGTTTATGACCTTTCATTTGCACTTGATTTGAGGTCAATCAGACAAATATTTCCAGAGATATGATAAAAACAGTGATTTTTCCGTTTTTGGCCTCTGTTGGCTAATCTAGAAATTGTAAATTGTCCAAAATCGAATCAGTTCTTCCTCTTTATGATACTTACTTATATGCAAAACAAGACATTTCTAATTGAAATATTACTGAAGTTATTGCGTTAACACCTAGGATATCTGGCGGCGGCGGTCGGACCAAAAACATAATATCCCCGAAACGCTGTTCGGCGTTCGGGGATATAATAATTAATAACGGCACCTTCCCAGGATTTATCCACTGAAATTCACCTCATAATTTGACATCCACCTGGCTTATATTTAGCTACTACTGCTAGCAACCCAATTACTAACCAACATGTGACAGAAACCAAGTTTAGTTCGCGAGTTGAAACTAGCGAACATGTTTAATTAACATTCGTTGACATTATTTTCTGGTAAAAACTTATTTAAGGTAGATAGCAAGTTTTGACTTTAAGTCACAATCTGTTTCTGACTAGTTAGATCTGTTATTCAACCAACATTACACTTGGCATTCAGTTTGGCGAAATATCAGCAGCATGACTTAACATGGAGCGACTTTCTTTCCCTCACACTCTCAGACAATGAAATTTTCTCAAAAGAGTTACATACCAAAAGTAATATCAATGTAGGTCATGTGTTGGGCTATGGGAAAAGTGCTATAGTTACGCGATTAAGAAGAATCTGGAACAGATTCCAAATTACGGTTCTCTTCTACAGGTAAGCCATTGCAAACACATGTAATCAAAGCTGGCGACCCAGTTGCGCGTCTCAAGCCCCACTTTGGACAAAGATAAAAATTCATGCCCTGAATAGCGTGGTCAGATTATTCTTGACTTTTATCTATCAGATTGCCCTGCCCTTTCAACCAATCAAATGCTAGAATGCATAAATAAGTTATCTTGGAAATGTAGCCTTCACAATTGGGTCTCATATGGCTTAGCTGGAAAGATGATGGAAAGAACAAGTTCACTGAAATATTAGTAGGGACAATCTGGCTTCCCAAAATACTGGTAGAGTGATGTCCTGACCTTTCTTATACAAACATATGCCCTTGTATGATTTGGTATTTTGATTGGAAATTAATAAAATACAATATTTTTCATCTTGGCATTTTTAGTTTCATTCATTTATTTATCTGTGCATTTCCAGTCAGAGGTGCCAATATTTCTAGAGCACAATATCTCTTGTCTTCAAGAATTCCACAATGCTTTCTTCTCTCCTCCAGCTGGAAAGTGGGCTGACTTATAAAAAGTTCATTGATTGGACACAGCCTGAGATGATGGATAGAATAGAGGTAAATGTTGCTCTGCCCAAGTTCAAGATGGAGGAGACCTATGACCTAAAAGAAATTCTGATGAGTATGGGCATGGAAGATGCCTTCAATGTTTCGAAAAGCGACTTCTCTGGCTTGTCTGCTAGCAATGAGTTGGTGCTGTCCAAAGTGGTGCACAAATCCTTTGTGGAGGTGAATGAGGAGGGCACAGAGGCTGCTGCTGCTGTCATGATGTTACGCTGTGCCAGGCCAGTTATGTTCACTGCGGACCATCCTTTCCTGTTTTTCATCAGACACAACCCCAGTCAGAGTGTCCTCTTCTGTGGTAGATTTTGTTCTCCGTAAACTCTAATGCTCTGTATTTTCTAGTTATAAACTGGAACCATAAAATCTTTGCAGTGTGTTTCTGCAATGCTATCTGCTTTAAGATCATCTAATACAATCATGTTTATTTTATTGATTCATTACTATACGATGCAATCATGTTTGACGTTTACCATAGGATTATTACCTAATATGGTTTCACGCTTGTATCACACTCACTGTGCAACTAAAAAACTATTTGCAATTACCAATTTCAAATTTGTAAAAATAAAGGTACTCAAATGTTTGCTTTGTTTGCTGCGTTATTTGCTAAGTAGTTCAAAATTTCCTTTCACTTTCAATTAATAACTGGTACAGGCTGAATGTAAGTTCAGAGATGTGCCTTTCAGACAAAACTGTCCACATCATTCATTGAGTTTTATTATTTAATCAGTACAGAAAGGTCAGATTTTGCTAGGACAAAAGTCTTGTCACATTGAAAAAAAAAAAATCTGAGGATTATGCATACACTTTATTTTGAATACACAAATATGCCACCATAATATTAGAACATAAATTCATGGTGCCTTGGAAGAAAGAATTTAAACTGCGCAGACTCCCATGAGCTTGGTGGACTGTATCCATACGTCTTGGCAATGACTGAAATAACTTGATGATGAAATCATCCAGAATGGCAAAGAAAGCAGCCTTACAGGACTCCCAGAGTTCATCAAGATTCTATGGTTTCATCTTCCAAGCCTCTTCCTTCATCTTACCCCTGAAATAATGTTCATGTCAGGTGACTAGGTCTGCCAATCCTGGAGTACCTTCACCTTCTTCACTTTCAGGAACTGTGATATGGAGAAAGAAGTTTGAGAAGGAGCAGCAGTATGAGTTGGGCAGCAAGAACTTCTTGATATTTCAGGCTGTTCATGTTGCCATCCACTCTGCAGATCTTTCTCCCCCTCCCCCCCCCATACTGGCTGTAACAACAAACCATGATTTTTCCTCCACCAAACATGATTGTTTTCTGGGAGAATCTTGGGTCCATGGGGGTTCCAACAGGTCTTGTACGGCGACTGCATCCATTGCAGTTCAATGGATGATTCATCAGAAAAATAAACTTTTCCAGTATCAATCCTTTCTGCAAGCTGTGGGCCTTGGCAAATGCAATGCAGGTTATTTGTTTTCTGTTTAATGCAGGCTTCTGTGTACTAATTCAGCCATGAAAACCACTTTCAGAATTTGACAAACTCTTCTTGTAGATACCAGGATTTTTGGTGACATTTCCTAATCTAGCTTTGCTGTAGTTGAAGAAGGGCTAGCCTTGTACAGTTGAAGCAACAAACGGTCTCTTCAAACAACTGTCATACCGGGGTCTGTCTGACCTGCACTTGCCACGAACATCACCAGTGTCTTCAAATATTTTTCTTATCCCCTCCACTTGACATTTGGATACATTAAAGATGTCTGCCACCTCAGCAGCAGACTCAGTCTTCAGGCTCTTGATGATCAGCACTTTGGTCAGTGGTTGAATCTTTAGCATGTTGTCAGAGGTCTAGTCGCACCTCATATGTCTGGTGTGCTGGGGTTATTTCTATGCACATCTGGGAATGTGTTAATTACAGTATTTTTCATAGGTTAAACTCTAATCTGTGATTTGTTGCATCATCTGAAGACACGACAAGACTTTTGTCCCAGCAAAAACAAGTTATGGGCTTTGCCAGGCTGTGAACATCAGAACCCTTTTTGACGGTTACATTTTGCACCAAATTATTAATGTGAAAGCCCTTGACATTAAAATGGACCATTTATTATAACAATTGATTGGTTGGAAATAAAGTTATATGCTATTTTTAGTTACGATGTCTTTATGCGACAAGACTTTCGTCAGGCACTGTATTTCTACACTCCATGATATTTTCACATTTTGATTATTATATCACCGGCTAATAATTTACCTGTGCTTCAGCTCTAAGACCTATTGAATCTTGCTTTAAGGTAGTATACTGCTATTAAGCATGAAAATCTTTGTTTCATTACTTACATCAGTTGCTTTATTGATATCAGAAGCAAACATTCAAATTAGCAGGGATGGCGGTGATTTGCATAAATGATGCAAATTAGGTGTCCAAAATGGCCACCGCAAAGAGGCATATCATGACAATTTCAAAACACCATACCTCAGTATCTAACAGACATATCAACTTATTATTTTGCACACAGTTTGCCTGATCCAGCATGTATGGGCTGAACCTCTTAAAGTTGGATACTTTAACAAAATACGAAGTTTTTTGAAATTTCGCTCTTGACTTGAAATCTCTCCAGGTAATGGTATTTTTATAGCAGTAATCTACCTTAAAAAAACATTGAAAGCAAGAAACCCTTTTCTCATCACCATTGTAGCATCCTTGATCAGCATAACTTGTTATGTATGATCAATTTTTGTACAGCATTTTATTTCATTTGTAAATGAAGATTTGTTACATGCTGTTTTGCTGCCTTGCTGGTCAGCTATATTTATTTTGTTCATTGGCACCATCTGGTGGCGTGTTTGTAAAATCATTAAGAAAAGTCTAGTAATTTCTAGAAGCTTCTGGCACTTTCCTGCTTGGAGGGGGCAGGATTTCTTAGAATCCTGTGGATCTTTCTGGAAGGTTGCTAGACTATAAAAAGGCTGTGATTTTAAGCACAGAGAGACAGACAACAAAGAGAGCAGAGAGCAGACCAGAGTTTTGTTTTGGCAACAGTTAAATAGTGGCAGAGTGTTATTAGCGAATTTAAATAGTGGATATTCTTTTGTTAAACTTTTTTTTTGTAAAGAATAAATTTGTTTTAGTTGTACTTGCCAGTTTTTTTGTTGTGATTTTTCCAAGTCATAACAAACTTCTTAAATTTTACCAATTATAAAAACTTCAAATCTGCCTGTCTCTTAAGAAGTCCTGCATGACTTTGAACGTCCGACACTGCATGAGTTTGTTAAAGGGGCAATGAGTGGAAATGCCTCATTTCTAGATTGAGGGAATTAAAAAATTGCAATGTGAGGAACGAGAGGTGTAATTTTATCTGGAGTATAGCAGGACGTGACACACCCGCTGTCTGTGCTGATCTCCAGCCTCTTATTTACAAGCAGGTCCGGCTGTGCGTTCTTGTACGTTTAATGTGAATCGCCGCCTCTCCCTCCTGTCAGAGGCCCTGGCCCTCCCTCCCTATAAAACGCTACAGCCAGTGAGCAGTGACAAGGCGCATTTTTTTTAAAAGCAAAATGGCGGAGAGCAGAAAGAAACGTTCACCTGAAGATGGGCAGGATCCGAAATTACCTCTAAAGAAACAACAGTCGTTGGCGAAGAAGTTGTTGGATAAAGAAAGGGACGGAACCTGGATTAATATTGGCCTTGCATTTCCAAGTGAGAGAACACTGTGAGAGCTAAAGGGGCTACAATTTGACTTGGAGCTAGCCCTTCTTCTCCTGGACAGGTAAGTAACAACATGAAGTCAAATGTCTGCTTTAATTAGTGTTGCAGTAACGTTAGGCACATGCCACTATATTGATTCAATTAAATTTAATGTTACAATAGTAGCATGGGTTAATGTCCGGAACTTGAGTTGTTAGCAGCTGGGTCCCAGCAATGGGTCAGGCGTTACGGTTGTGTTAGGCGAGTAGCCTGGCAGCCAGCTAACATTTGCCATTAGCATTTTCAGCAATTAGCGGCTAACCTAGATTGTAGTTGCAGGAATATGGAGTTACATTAGGATCAAAAGTTTTGTACTTGGAAAAAATAAAATTTGAAACTGAAAATTCATGTGTTGATCTTTAATTTTGAAAAATATAACAATGTATTCAAAATAAAAATAAGTGTATGAAACGTTTTTTCAGGTTAAATATAATTTTGATTCACTTTGGTAATTCTTTTGAATAAATTTATTTTCACTTTTCACTTCCATATATATTTTGACATTTGAGGTCTTATTTTTTTCAGTTGCATATTTTATCTTTTCAGATTCAGATCTTATTTTATCAGTTTCAAATCTTATTTTTGAGTTTCAGACTTTTGACCCTGATGGCGTGGGGGGCGTGGTATCAACTGAGCTGGGCGTGGAATCATGAGTGACAACTGAACAAAAAGGCTCGGAATTTTCCCCTGAGACAGTGCCTTCAGGGAACGTGGGAACTAAAACAAATCAACACTTATGCCAAATTCATGTGATTGGCAGTGTAAGAATTGATGCCAGTGACAAACTTCCATTTAAAAATCTGTTTTAGACTATACTGAGCACCAATTGCGGCATAAGAGCGATCGATTATGCCAGATTTTGCAGTTCAACTGCCACATTTTAAGTGCTGATATGTCCGATTTCCACACAGCACTGTGAACGCAGCGTAATGTCCGCTTGGCTTGCAAAGATGGGGTCCGGCCGGTCGGGTCAACCTGCTGGAGCCCATACATCCAACACACTGGTGAGACATGTTAACTATCTACGTTTTGGCTGGGATTCCGCCAAGCAGCGCGATTGCGAAATGTCCGCAAAAACTGCCCTAGCGCCTGCAAGAAAAAATAGAAAAAGCGGCCATTCCTGCACGTTTTCAGTGAATTAAGCTGCTTGCACACTGGACGCGAAACGTATTTTTCACGCGACAGATCACGTTCAAAGTGAATATAATGTGTCGTGCTAAAAATTCGTTTCGCGTCCAGTATGCAAGCCGCTTTAAAGTACCTATGCAAGTACTGCTTGACTCGCACGTTCATTCACGCCCACAAAATATGAACAGATTGGACGCTCTGATTTCCTAAACAGGGCTTCTGCCAAAATATTTTTCAGAGGGGGATTTCCCCCTCTCCAACTTTTTTGGGGGGGATTTTCAATTTCTCAGGAGGATTTCAGTAGGTTACGGCTAACTGTCACAACCATAAGAGACTCTAACACCTATTCATTTATGATATTGTGATGAAATGAAACTAGACAAAAATTCTCACAAAAAAATATTCAAAAAATTCCTGCCCTCAGTAAAACAAACAAACCTGCAAAGACACAAAAAATAGCAGTGCTTTCGCTTAGCAGCGCGGTTCTCGGTCGCTATGTGTATCCACATGGAACCTCTACGTGAAAAACGAAATTGACAAGAACGGAAGGCGGCACTTTGGAAACCGTTATCATACACCCATAAATTAAAGACTGGCGTTGACAGCATGAAAAAATCATTAACGCGCAAGCCATCTCCCCCATTAAATAAATTATCCACTTGATTTGAAGCGAGTCCGGTGAATAAACATTTTAATGAATAGACGACAGGTGCAGACGGCACAAACCTTGTCCCCAAGGTGAAAATATGTACAGCGCTGGGCAGACTAGTGATTACCATGTCTGAAATTAGGGACGACTTTCATGAAGATTATAGCCACTGACCTCATCGTGGTGCTGCGCAACGAAGATTCGAGATCATCTGCGGCCAGCAGCATGGCCGAAAACGTACCCAGTGATTGGCTACTTACTCTCTGAATGTCCACTGTAATGTGAATATCGGCCACTAGATGGCAGTATTTACCTTTTTTTGTTAAGCTCAGACTGGAGTCATGTTTAGACATGTCCTGGACATGTCTGGGGCAAGTCTCAGAAAATAAAAAAAAAGAGGTCTAAATGTGGGTGGGGTCTGCAAAAGAGTATATAAGGAAAAGAATTGAGACAGTAAAATAGTAGGAGAAATTGCAAGAAGATGACCAGACCTGCCATTCTGTTCAAGACCTGTGACATTTCTTTTGTGGATTTCTTTGCCTGTGTTTGAGCATTTTCATTATCCAGGACATCACCAAGCCACCCCACAAAAAGGGACTGTAAATATTTCCTTTTTTTTCCTAATCAATCTTGGTCTTTAGGTTCATTAGTTGTTAGTTAGTTGTTTTTGTCTTTGTCTGTTAAATTAAATGTGTTTAAGTTTTAAAAACTGTGTGTCATCCCTTGCTGTTGCTGTTGTGTTGTTTTAAAGTAATAACAAATTGGGGCCATAACAAATTGGGGGCTCAAGGTCCGGGATAGACCATTGTGTGAGTAATTTATTGAAAATCTAACATTTCAAATTGTAAAAAATTTTTTTTTTAATTGAATACATATATATTGACAACAGCAATGGATGATTTCTTGGCATCACCAACCGTAGGGGTTTTGAAGTCTTTTAAAAAGACAGAACTGCTAGAAATTTGCAGACATTTAGAGCTGACAGAGGTGAAACCAGCCATGCGAAAAGCAAGACTGGCTAGAGAGATAGTTGAATATTACATTGATGAAAATGTGTTTGCACCAGGAGATCTGGAACAGTTTCCAGTGGAAAATCCAAATATAGAAATGGAACTTAAATTAAAAATGCTAGAGATTGAAAGGGAGGAAAAAGAAAAACAAAGGCAGTTTGAGTTGGAAAAATTAGCAAGAGAAGAGAAAAAAGAAAGGGAGGAAAAAGAGAAACAAAGAGAATTTGAGAGGGAAGAAAAAGAAAAACAAAGGCAGTTTGAGTTAGAAAAATTACCAAGAGAAAAAAAACAAAGAGAATTTGAGACAGAGAAAGACGAAAGAGCAGAAAGAGAGAGACAGAGACAGAGAGATTTTGAATTAGAGAAATTCGATAGAGAAGAAAGACTCCAAATGGAGCTACTAAAAATTAAAATTGAAACTAAAAATAAATTTTGTGCCAGTCAGGAGGTAAAACTGGTGCCTCTATTTTCAGAAAAGGATGTTGACAACTATTTCCAGTGTTTTGAAAAGGTAGCAAAGAGTTGCCAGTGGCCAAAGGAACACTGGCCTCTGATGTTGCAAACTGTCCTCAAGGGTAAAGCTCAACAAGCCTATTTGGCTTTGTCTGCAGATGATTCCTCTGATTATGAGGTTGTCAAAAAGGTTATTTTGAGAGCTTATGAGTTGGTTCCAGAGGCTTACCGACAGAAATTCCGAGGTCTGAAGAAATCTGAAAATCAGACTTATGTTGAATTTGCTAATGAGAAGCAGGTTTGCTTTGAGCGCTGGTGTACTTCTATGGAGGTCAAGGATGATTTCAACTCACTAAAAGAGATGGTGTTAGTTGAAGAATTCAAGAACTGTGTTAAGGATGATGTTAAGACCTACCTTAATGAGAAGCAAGCACTGAACTTGCAATCAGCTGCCAAATTTGCAGATGAATATGTTCTCACTCATAAGTCCAAATTTCAGTCTAGCAGTAACAATCAATGGTCCCAATTTCAGAAAAAGGGTTACGGTGATACCCAAGATTCCTCACCCAAAGACAAAGACAAATCTGGTGATGGTGCTCAGAAATCCAGTAACAGGTCTGATCAAAGTGTGAAAGCTGACAGTGACAAAAGTGGTCTAGTTTGCAGTTATTGCAAGAAATCTGGTCATGTTACAACTAACTGCTGGTTCCTTAAAGCTAAGAAAGAAAAAGAAAAGGATACCAAACCAAATGCCTTTGTGAAAACAAGGTTAGAAACCCCTGTAGTAGATAACCGATCTGCTAAATTGCCTGCTTCATGTGGGGCTAAAAAGCCTGATACAGCTGACTTCGTGAGGGAGGAATTTCTTCCATTTGTGTCAGAGGGATTTGTGGCTCTGAATGAGCATACTACTCCTGTCCCCATATATATCCTAAGGGATACCGGAGCTTCTCAGTCACTTTTGTTGATGGACTCCTTGGAGTTACGTGATGAGACCGCTTCAGGGGATTTCATACTTGTACAAGGTATTGAAGGGAGGACTGTATCTGTACCCCTGCGCTCTATATTCTTGAAGTCAGATTTAGTTACAGGACAGGTAAAGGTGGGACTTATGTCAAGTCTACCTATAAAGGGTGTTTCTCTGTTGCTAGGCAATGACCTGGCTGGGGGCAAAGTAGTTCCCCCTGTACATCTTACTTCACAGCCGAGCACTGAGTATGGGGATGAGGACCCATCTCTGTATCCTTCTTGCGCAGTGACTCGTGCTATGGCCAAGAAGGCTAAAGAAGATGATGTTGTGGTGCCGTCCAGTACATTGAATAGTCAGGACTCAGGTGGTTCGCCTCATGACTCTGATTGGCCTACTATGGTTTCTCCGTTTGAGGACTTATCAGATACTTTTATCAGTTCTCTATTCAGCCAGCCGGATGGGTCTGGTGATTCTGATGTGTCTGGAGACTTGTCTCTGTCCAGAAAGCGGTTGATTGAGGAGCAAACTAATGATCCTGAAATTGGTGTACTAAAGAGGAGAGCCCTTCCTGGAAAAGAAATAGATGCAGTTCCAGTTGGGTATTATCTCAAGGATGGTGTGTTGATGCGGAAGTGGCGCCCTCCTGATATCCCTGCCAATGCAGATTGGGCAGTGGTCAGGCAAATTGTTGTTCCGAAGGTCTATAGGAATGAGATCTTAAGAATGGCTCATAGTTTACCTTTAGGAGGTCATCTTGGTGTTAACAAGACTGTTGATAAGATCATGAAACACTTCTTTTGGCCTGGGCTTCGGAAAGACGTTTCCAACTTTTGCAAAACCTGTCACACTTGTCAGGTAGTTGGAAAACACCAGTTAGACCCACCTGTAGCTCCATTGCAGCCTATCCCAGCATTTGGGGAGCCATTCTCTAGGGTCATTGTTGATTGCGTTGGTCCATTACCCAAGACTAGATCTGGAAATCAGTACTTGTTGACAATCATGTGTGCATCTACCAGATTCCCCGAAGCCATACCTCTACGTAACATCAAGGCAACTGCAATCTCAAAGGCTTTGATAAAGTTCTTCACGTTGTTTGGCCTTCCCAGGGAAATTCAGTCAGACCAAGGTAGCAATTTCACTTCCGGATTGTTTCAGCAGGTTGTGTACGAACTAGGTGCAAAGCAGATTCTTTCTAGTGCCTATCATCCAGAAAGTCAGGGTGCCTTAGAGCGGTTTCATTCCACTCTCAAGACAATGATGAGGACTTATTGTTATGACCATGAGAAAGACTGGGATGAAGGGGTTCATTTGCTGTTGTTTGCAGCTAGAGAAGCAGTGCAGGAGTCTACTGGATTCAGTCCATTTGAGCTAGTGTTTGGTCCTGAAGTGAGGGGACCTTTGCTATTATTGAGTGAACAATGGCAAGAGGAAGAGCCGCAAATCAGTCTGTTAGACTATGTTAGCAAGTTCAAGGAAAGATTGCGTGCAGCTTGTGACCTTGCCAAAGAGAACTTGAAATCAAGTCAGGGAAAAATGAAAACTTGGTATGATCATAAGGCTAGAAGCCGTGAGTTTAAACCAGGAGACAAGGTCCTTGTGTTGTTTCCCTTGCAGTCCAATCCATTGCAGGCTAGATTTCATGGTCCTTATGAAATTCTGACAAAACTCAATGATCTCAATTACATTGTGAAGACTCCAGATAGGAGAAAACCAAAACAATTGTGTCATATTAACATGCTAAAGCCTTATCATGACAGAAATGCTAGGGTTGCAGCTGTCACTTCAGATTCTCCAATGGTCGAAACGTGTGAAGATGAGGGGGAGTTTCAAGATGATGAACCAAGAATTAAAGCTGAAGTTCTTTCATGTAAATTGTCAAACACTGAAGTGTTGCAAAATCTTGATGTAAAACTCCAGCACTTAGAACCCTCACAGAGAGATCAGTTTGAAAGGTTGATCAAGAAATATGAGGATTTGTTTCCTGATGTTCCAAAGAGAGTTACTATAGCCTCTCATGATGTAGATGTTGGTGATGCCAAACCAATAAAACAGCATCCATACCAGATGAATCCTGAAAAGAGAAAGATTGCTGAGAAAGAGGTTGAGTACATGTTAAAACATGATATTATCAGACCCTCCAACTCCGATTGGAGTTCACCCTGTGTGCTAGTTCCAAAACCTGATGGAAGTACTAGATTCTGTACAGATTATCGCAAAGTCAATGCTGTAACTAGAACTGATGTGTTTCCAATACCTAGGATTGATGATTGTATTGATAGTGTAGGGCAAGCAAAGTTTCTGACCAAGATTGATTTATTGAAGGGTTATTGGTGTGTGCCTTTAACTGAGAGGGCCAAGAGCATCTCTGCTTTTGCCACACCATCTGGATTGTACCAGTATGAAGTCCTACCCTTTGGCATGAAAAATGCCCCAGCCACGTTCCAAAGGATGATACAGTCTACAATCGCCGGATTGCCACACACGGGTGCGTACATCGATGACCTGATCACATGGAGTGACTCCTGGGAAGAACATCTAAAAGATGTAGAGACGTTGTTCC
The DNA here is from genome assembly GCA_029721435.1 of Gymnothorax reevesii. Classification (NCBI taxonomy): domain Eukaryota; kingdom Metazoa; phylum Chordata; class Actinopteri; order Anguilliformes; family Muraenidae; genus Gymnothorax; species Gymnothorax reevesii. The sequence continues at coordinate 90,154,606 of CM056575.1, forward strand.
AGCGCCTGACCCAGGCTAACCTGACTGTTAACCTGAGCAAGAGTGACTTTGGTTGTGCTACTGTCACCTATCTTGGCTACGTCATAGGCCAGGGTAAGGTGGCACCCATAAATGCTAAAGTCCAAGCCATCATGGACTTTCCAGTTCCTGACAACAAAAAAGCTTTGCGCCGCTTCCTTGGAATGATCGGGTGCTACCGCAAGTTCTGCAAGAACTTTGCTGAGATTGCTCTCAGTCTAACTAACCAACTGAAGAAAGGCGTAAAGTTCACCTGGGATGATGGGTGCCAGAGAGCCTTCGATCGCCTGAAGTCTCTGCTGTGTCACTTCCCCGTGCTCAAATCTCCTGACTTCAGCAAACGGTTCTCCATCGCGGTCGATGCTAGCGACCAAGCTTGTGGATCTGTGCTCCTACAGAGAAGTGACTCTGATGACATTGAGCATCCTGTGGCATACTTCTCCAGGAAGTTCAATCGCCACCAGAGGAACTATTCCACAATAGAGAAGGAATTGTTGGCTCTGGTCCTTTCTTTACAACACTTTGAGGTTTATGTTTGTACAGGACAAAAGCCAATGATTGTGTACACTGACCACAATCCGTTAATGTTTTTGAGTAAGATGAAAAACAAGAATCGAAGATTGTTGAATTGGAGTTTGATTTTACAGGAGTTTGACTTGGAAATTAAGCATGTGAAGGGTACAGACAATGTAATTGCTGATTGCTTATCCCGTATTTGAATGTGTATATCATGTGTTTGAATATTGTATGATATGTATATATAGACAAGTGTTCACTTAACCATTTTGTATTGAAAAGAAAAATTTTGCCTTTATGAGTCAAAATTTTTCCCTTTTGGAATGGAGGTGTAATGTGAATATCGGCCACTAGATGGCAGTATTTACCTTTTTTTGTTAAGCTCAGACTGGAGTCATGTTTAGACATGTCCTGGACATGTCTGGGGCAAGTCTCAGAAAATTAAAAAAAAGAGGTCTAAATGTGGGTGGGGTCTGCAAAAGAGTATATAAGGAAAAGAATTGAGACAGTAAAATAGTAGGAGAAATTGCAAGAAGATGACCAGACCTGCCATTCTGTTCAAGACCTGTGACATTTCTTTTGTGGATTTCTTTGCCTGTGTTTGAGCATTTTCATTATCCAGGACATCACCAAGCCACCCCACAAAAAGGGACTGTAAATATTTCCTTTTTTTTCCTAATCAATCTTGGTCTTTAGGTTCATTAGTTGTTAGTTAGTTGTTTTTGTCTTTGTCTGTTAAATTAAATGTGTTTAAGTTTTAAAAACTGTGTGTCATCCCTTGCTGTTGCTGTTGTGTTGTTTTAAAGTAATAACAAATTGGGGCCATAACACCACATCCAGTCTGTTCATATTTTGTGGGCGTGAATGAACGTGCGGGTCAAGCAGTTGGCTATTAGCATTGGTACTTTAAAGCCGCTTGCACACTGGGCGCGAAACGAATTTTTCGCACGACACATTTTATTGACTTTGAACGTAATCTGTCGCGTGAAAAATACGTTTTGCGTCCAATATCCAAGCAGCTTAATTCACTGAAAAAATGTGCAGGAATGGCCCGTTTTGACAATTTTTTCTTGCGGGCGCTACGGCAGTTTTTGTTAGAATGTCGCAATCGCGCTGCTTCGCAATCCGGGCCAGCTCCAGGAAAAGCCCCTAGAAAAACAGCAACTGCACCTGTGCGACATGAAATTTAGTCTGTCCGATGAATGAAAAATGAACAGAGTGTAATCACAGTGTGAATGAGATGTGAATCAATGTCACCTCGCTGCAGTATCGATAGTTAAGCTGCTTGTTTAATTTATCATAGTAATATATTTTAGTTTGTGTTGTGAGAATATTTAGTGTTTCATACCGTTTGTATTTAGTGACATTGCTAGTGCTTCGTTCATTACTGACCTAACTCACGAGCAGTGTTGCCAGATCTCGCGAGACAAATAAGCAACCAGGTCTTTAAAAAGAAGCCCAAAATAAGCAACTTGGAGTCTCCCTTTTTTTTTTTGGGGGGGGGGGGGGGGGTCATTTCATTGTCCATTTCAATTTCAATGTATAAATGACTGTTGACAGACTGTTTTGGAAACTGGACTGAACAATTTATTTTTCTTCCCCTGTGAGCGTCATGATGACCACAAGAGGGCGTTAAATCACCTTTTCACATTCTTTACCATTAGAAAACAGATGGGATAACAAATATAAACTGATGAGCCAATTAGAAGCAGGACGTGGGTGGGAACAGACTCCGCTTCCGCTGTCTCCTCTGTGTGTGCGTGCGTATGTGTGTGTGGTGCGGGTTGGGGCAGAGGGAACAGGCAGAATCACAGGCAGGACAAACTACCCTACATTTAAATAACATATTGAAATTATCTGATTGACAGCTTATTACGGAGCTGGGAACAAGCCCAAAAAAACCACTACACTTTAGAAACAAGCCCAAGAAACCGCGACCCGCGACTACAAATATAAATAAGCGAATTCATGGAAAAACAAGCCCAAAGTCGCTTATAATAAGCGGACTTGGCAACACTGCTCACGAGTTGACGAAGAGATTTGCGGGTTTATTTAATGAATCCAATGTAGCAGCGTAGGATTGTGGGTAATGTAGTTGCCTACTTCTCCGTGACGTGTATAAAACTTTTTTTTCCCCCCAAAACAAGGTTGATTTCATGCGGACTTCATGCGTTTCTAACGGGGGCAAATATTATCGTTTTACAGTCTCCTAGATCATGGTCAGTCTGATAATCCCAATCCCAGTCGCTGAATATCATTGGCATTTCACCTCCAGAACCTCACTGCACAGGTCTGCCAGTCTAGAAATTGGTAGATGAATTATTAGGTAAAGTAATTTAAATTTTAAATGACTCATGCAGAGGCACTGACCCAAACATGCCAGTTTTTTCTATGTGGTTAGACCTACAGTGCTCTAATGATTGGTTGGAAAAAGTGTTTAATTTTGTGATATTAATAGCATCATGTTGAGAAATAACTTAATTAAAATAGAAGTCATTTGGCAAACATTTAATATAATTCAGTACCAATCTTAACTCCATGTAAAGTGAATAAATGTTTCCCAGATAATGTTTGCCACATTTTAATAATTTAAAATTTGATTTGTTAGATTGGAGTTATATTGACTGAAACACTACATTAAGCACAGTTTGAAATGTTGGAAAATGTTTCTGAAACAACATTTTAAAACACCTCAATAGTCACCTATATTATTCCTTTGATATTCCAGCTCATCTTCCTTGGCCAATGGGACAAGTGCCTTTAGACAAGACACTGCTGTCCAATGGGGCAAGCAAACAGGAGTCATCCGATGGCATATCCCCCAGGCCCCACATTTTGAAAGAATGAAAATGCCTCCTGCTCTGGAAACAGACCATACCCCCTAATATTCTAAGTTCAAAATGTTTCCATGGAATCCAGAAAAAATCCAAAATTCATCAACTTTGGATGAGCAAAAGGCACCACTTCATGATTAATGTGCACACCAAGTTTTGTTAAAAAATAATGAACGGTTTTCAAGTTTTGCCCCGGAAACAAAATGTTCAGACAGGCGGATGGACGGACGGATGGACAACCGCACCCATGACTATATCCCCCAGTATTATACACTGAGGGGATAATAATAACAAACAACCTGACAGACGGACAGACAAGCCAAAAACAACATGCCCCCGAACCTTCGATTCTGAGGGCATAAAAAGTAAATGGTTGTCAATTATACCCAGACAAGCGACTTTTGAGCCCAAACAAGTGAAAAGTAAATTTACTTGTCCATAGGACAAGTGCCTCAAAAAGTTAATGTCAAGCCCTGTGTGTATATAACGTCTTAAGATCCAGACCAAATTCCATTTTCAACCCAATCGGACTGGTACTTTGGCCAAGAGGGGCGTTCCATTTTGCCCATGTTTGGCTAAGCGGGCGCAGTGGCTTTGCAACTATTTTCTTGCGATGTTTCTGACAGTAGAAATAGGTAGTTTGAAATGTTGTAAGAGTTTTTTGTAGCCCTCTTCTTGTTGATGGAAGTGAATTATCTTGATTTTGACATCCTTGGACAACTGTTTAGAGGAACACATGGTATTTAACACCAGATACAACAGCCACCACAGTCGGATACTTTAGAAGCTGCTGCTCTCCAGCCGCAGCACCCATATGAAAAAGATTTATATAAAACTTGTAATGTTTATATGTGTTTTATGAAAAACATACATGCATCTTATAGGAGATACAATATTCATATAAAATGCCTACAAAATCAAACTTACACAATTTTACACCATAGAAGAATCATAGATGGCACTAAACCCTCATGTAATATCATTATAAGACTTTTGTACTACATGACATATAACGCCAAACCTTGTATGAGAGATATAGGCAGACAAAGAATACATATAAAATCCTTAGCAAAGACATGATGAAAGTTCGTCAACAAGTTATGGGTTGTTTTTTTCATGATGATACGCCAGGCCAAGGTAATTTCCAAGCTGTGGTCAGTGATGGCATAGCGCGTTTACTGTAGAAAAAGAATTATATATTAATATATATAGCATATATATATATATTTTTTTTTAAATTTATTTATTTAACCTTCATTTTACCAGAAAAGTTCCATAATTTCTATCCACTAAAATGGCATGCTTAAATTGGACAGTGACACCTCTGATTATTATGCATGTATGAACTCATGTATTATCACCACCTGGCCTATGACAGTTTTTGTTTTTTTTCACTCACACAGAGGGCTTTTAAAACCCCTAAGCCAAGTAATTTTGTTTCCTAGATAAAAAGATATTCATGACCAGAATTTGTAGGTTTCTATATTTCAGAAGTAAACACTGATCGGGAGAATTATACATGTTTGTATACTTTATGCTTTACACTTTAAAGGAACATGTATGGAGTTAAATTAATGCCAAAACCTAGTATACAAACCGAACATGTTTTACAAATGCACAACCATTCACAAACAAATTCAATGTTATTTGCGAATATAAAAATGATTCACGTGCAAACAAAGTGTGGTTTGCAAATATAAAAACGATTTGCAAACAAATACAGTGTGGTTTGCAACTATAAAAACGATTCACGTACAAACCAGGTGTGATTAGCAAATATAAAAAACGATTTGCAAACAAATACAGTGTGGTTTGCAAATACAAAACACCATTAACAGACAAATGTATTCAGTTTTACAAATACAAAACGTACCGATTACAAGTATACGACGCGAACCATTTCCTACAAGTACAAATCACTTTTGGCAGTTTTCTACCGCTGACATGGCGTAAAGGATTTTCTCACAAATGTCCTCACTGTTATTGTCCCTGTTAAACAGCAGGTGGGGCTATGACTCAATATCCTAGATCTCTACACCGTGAAGTTGAGCAGAATAGAGAAAGGCCGCCAGCGACAACTGTGGACATGAGGGTGATGGCTGAGGCTAAATAAAAACGCAGTGTTTACGTGTTCGAAATAACTCCGTGTCCAACAGTGGGATGGTGTCAATATAACTCCGTGTCCGACAGTCGATTATTGTTCTTAATCTCTTGAAGTCAACTGAATCTTTTAGATAGCCTATTAAACGTGAGTGTTTGATCAGATGGCTCAGTTCTTCAAGATGGGTACTGAGAATTTCAATCAATGTTTCTGTTTAAGCTCTGCTCAATAAAGTGTTCTGATTGTTAGTGATATGTTTTTATTTTCCATTTCGTTATAAATCTAGGCCCGTATTCACAAAGCGGCCCACACTTTGGGAGTCACTGATCTAGGATATTGAGTCATAGCCCCACCTGCTGTTTAACAGGGACAATAACAGTGAGGACATTTGTGAGAAAATCCTTTACGCCATGTCAGCGGTAGAAAACTGCCAAAAGTGATTTGTACTTGTCGGAGATGGTTCTCGTCGTATACTTGTAATCGGTACGTTTTGTATTTGTAAAACTGAATACATTCGTCTGTTAATGGTGTTTTGTATTTGCAAACCACACTATATTTGTTTGTGAATCGTTTTTATATTTGCAAACCACACAGTATTTGTTTGCAAATCGTTTTTATATTTGCAAACCACACTTTGTTTGCACGTGAATCATTTTTATATTTGCAAATCACATTGTATTTGTTTGTGAATCGTTGTGCATTTGTAAAACATGTTCGGTTTGTATACTAGGTTTTGGCAGTAATTTAACTCCATAAACATGCCACCGTTTTTCAGTACTGATATATGTTCGTCCCTGCTTTTAGACAAGTTAATGCCTACCTGTCTCATCTTCCTCCATCTAATCTATCTCGCTAATGAAGGGTGCAAGCATGTTAGCATGTAGCTTAACACAATGCTTTCATTAGGATCCAAGCATGTCTGAAGTTGGAGGCAACCAAGCTCTTCCAACACTATTTAAATATGGTTACCCGAGTTGTTACAAGACCCAGGAACTCTACTTGTGAGTACTTCGATATTAGAGCAGTGGGGAGACATTAAGAGAGAGGGAGACCAATCACTGAGGAAATCCTCCCATAGAAACACATTGCGGCCATTCTGAACGCAAGTTCTGACTTGTTTTGAAAGTAGTCAATCGCATTTTTTTTTAGTCACCCTGATGAAGGCCTTGTATGGCCGTAACGCATAGGTGCGCTTTTTAATTTTGCCGATGCATTAGCCAGTTAATAAAGGCTTTTTACTTTTTTCACTACCAGAGTGCCTTAGACTCTTTTTTCGTATTCTTCGTTACATTCTTTGCCCCTCGCCTAAGAGCACCTGGTATTGTGATTTTGATTTTTCTACCCTAGACGCGCTCTCCCCCCCGATTCATTCATAGTCAATCGCATTGTTGGACGTGGAATTTATTACTGGCGGTTAGCCTTTTGTTTACTATCTCCATCACCAGTGGTAGCCATGCCACGAATGTCCAATGAGCTCATTCACCTTTGAATTAAGTATGTACAACCCACCAGTCTGGACTTTTGGATATCTCCCCATTCATTTTGATAGGGCCTGGACTTGTTGTAGCTGCCTGCAGGCGTCACCAATATGGCGGCTGAGTGGAGGAACTTGCCCAAAAGGACTTTGGTAATATCACCAAAGGGTTGTTTGGGAGTTGTGCTATCAATGCTGTTGAAGTACTCCCAAGCAGCCTGTAGTTCCGCCATGCATTATAGTTGTCCTTTGTATCTGCTTCTTAAAATACCTACGGATGCTCACATAACTGTATTTAAATTGGGGAAACAAGGAAGTTGTTGGTTGCCTCTCACTTCACCAATGTTTGGATCCTAATTAAATGCTAACACGTCTACGCCAGTGTGACAGAGCACGCATGAAGGCAAGACATACGCCTCAACTTGTCTAATATCAAGGAAAAACATTTCAATATTGAAAAACTGTGGCGTATTCCTTTAAAGTGGTGAAATGAAATGAATTGAAATCAGGCATTTAATTTTAATTTTCATAAATGACCAGTAACACATACAAAATTTAGGTTGCAACATCATGAGCAGACAAAAAAAACATTCAATTCAATGCATGCATGCAACTGAAAATGCAAAAAAACATGTATGGACTTTGACATATTCATATAATAATAGACATTGAAATATGTAAGAAATCTATAAATGTTTGTACACATAACATACAGAAAACATGTATGGGCTACCACATATGCAAATATGAATATTAATAGAAATATGTAAGTAATCTATAAATGTTTTACACATGTCATACAAAAAGCATGTATGGGCTTTGACATATTCATATATGAAAATTGATGTAAACATACAAAAAAACTACATTGTTGTCCATACCTCATATAAAACATTACACTTAACATTACATGTTTCATAAGCTGACCATACAGTATCTCACAAAACCGAGTACACCCTTCACATTTCGACTATTCATTTAGGATATCTTTTTAAGGGCCAACGTTACAGAAATGAAAACTGAATATATTCTAGAATAGTCATTGCACAATATGTGTAGCAGTGTAGATTTACTACTCTGTCCAAATAACTGAACAAACAGTCACTATTTCCAAAATGGGTGGCAACAAAAGTGAGTACACCTTACTGTCAACATGCCAAATTGTGTCCATAGTGTCAATATTTAGAGTGACCGCCATTGTTGTCCAGCACTGCCTTGATTCTCCGAGGCATGGAATTCACCCGAGCTGCACAGGTTGTTGCTGGGATCCTCCACTCCTCCATGACAACATCACGGATCTGGTGGATGTTGGACACCTGCTGCTCCTCCACCTTCCTCTTGAGGATGCCCCACTGGTGCTCAATGGGATTCAGGTCTGACATACTTGGCCATACCATCACCTTCAACTTCTTCAGGAAGGCAATTGTCGTCTTGGATGTGTATTTTGGGTCATTATCATGTTGGAAAACAGCCGTGCGGCCCAGTTTCTGAAGGGAGGGCATCATGTTCTGCTTCAGAATCTCACAGTACATGTTAAGTTCCATTATTCCATTAATGAAGTGCAGCTCCCCAGGACCAGAAGCACTCATGCAGCCCCAGACCATGATGCTGCCACCACCATGTTTGACTGTAGGCAGTACACACTTGTTTTGATACTTCTCACCAGGGCGCCGCGGCACATGCTGGACACCATCTGAGCCGATCAAGTTTATCTTAGTCTCATCAGACCACAGAGCATGGTTCTAGTAGTCCATGTACTTGGACTGGTTGTCTTCAACAAACTGTTTTCGGGCTTTCTTGTGGGCTAGCTTCAGAAGAGGCTTCCATCTTGGCTGACGGCCATGCAGACCAACTTTGCGCAGAGCATGGCGTATGGTCTGAGCACTGACAGGCTGTTATCCCACTGCTACAACCTTGTTAGCAATGCTGCCAGCAGTCCTGCGTCTGTTTCCTGAAGCCAACTTGTGCACCTGACGCAGAGCACGAGGACTCAACCTCTTCGGTCGACCCTGACGAGGCCTGTTCCGAGCAGAACTCGTCTTGGAAAACCGCTGGACAACCTTGGCCACTGTGCTGTAGCTCAGTTTCATGGTTTCACAGATCTTCTTGTAGCTTAGACCATCTTTGTGGAGAGCAACAATTTTCTTTTTCAGATCCTCAGAGAGTTCTTTCCTATGAGGTGCCATGTTGACCACCCAGTGACCAGAATGAGAGCATCGCACCCAAAGCACCACAATTTAACCCTTCAACATGTTACACAACCTCATATAGCCCAGTCAAACAGACAAAAGCATGAACATGATGAACAAGTCGCGTTTCATTGCTTGGTTGACCATTATCAATTGGGGTGTGTACTCACTTTTGTTGCCATCCATTTTGGAAATAGTGACTGTTTGCTCAGGTATTTGGACAGTACAGTAAATCTACACTGCTACACATATTGTACCATGACTACTCTAGAATATATAGAAGTTTCACTTCAGTAGCATTGTCCCTTGAAAAGATAAAATAAATTAATTGTCAAAATGTGAGGGGTGTACTCACTTTTGTGAGATACTGTATATGTTGGCTTATATGTAATTTATACAAATCCTTTATGATCTGTATTCCATTCATATATATGAAGTGGGCCACTTTTGCAGCATGCGCCATATATGCCATTTCATTACAGTTTTATTCTTATCTTTGTAAGTTTTTTATGAATCTTTTTCAGATGGGCAGTCACCCACAAAATATGTCTGTAGTCATCAATGTCACAAATGCGCTGTCGGTCCTGGCACCTGGGTCGTTCCAGAGAGTGGCTGGTGATGTCATGCACATATAACAGGCGTCTGTGTCAAGATGTCTGACACAGTTCGTTGACGCTATGCTGCACCACATCAGCCGTTTCATAAAGTTCCCTGAAACACCAGCTTCACGAAATTCAAACTTCAGTGACAGATCATTTGTGCTGAACTAAATTTGCTGTATACAGGTAAGTGTATTTAAGTGTTTCTAACTAATTGTAGGAGTGCATAGTTGGGGAGCTCGGTGTTGGGATATCGCCCAACGGCCTGTGTATGTCCAGACCGGTATCCAGGCATGGAGTGTCTCTAGCTGCCAGCAGTGAAGCAGCGTGGCTAGCAAAAGCCGTGCATGGCCGGCGAAGGTGGAGGGGCTGGGAGGGTGGAGGGGAGTGGGAGAAGGTTGGAGATCAAAAGAAGAAAGGCATCCGAGGGTGGTGAATAGTCAACAGATAGCGATGTGGACAAACATGGTAAGAGCAGGAGGATAGAAATGAGTCAGAAGACGAAAGAGTTTAAGGTGGTGTTTAAGGTTAAGGATGGAGGTACAGGGTTTGGATCGATCAGTCCACTTAAACTATCAAACGCAATAAAGAAAGAGTTGGGTGATGTCCGTTTTGCTAAGACTCTGGCAAATGGGACGTTAATGGTAGTCAGTAAAACAGCTGATCAACTAGCTAAAGCTTGCAAAGTGAGAAATATAGGTGGCAAGAGAGCTTTAGCTCCATTGGCTCCAGGTATAAAGGAGTTATCTATAATGTGTCTATAGGAAAGACAGAAGAAGAATTAAAGGCCAATTTTAGAGGAGGGAAAGTGCTTAAAGTCACTCGCTTGAGCAGAAATCGATTGGAGGGGCAGGAAAGCTCAGCTGTGCTACTGACATTTCAATGAACTCCCCAAGAAAGTCTTGCTCGGCTACCTGTGTTTTTGAGTAAAAGCGTACGAAAGACCACCGTTGAGATGTACAAATGTCAGAGATTTGGCCACGTAGCGGCAGTGTGCAGGGGAAAAACGCCGGTGCGGAAAGTGTGGTCAGGATCATGATTTTAAAAACTGTGATGGCCAGGTTAAATGCTGTAATTGCGGGGGAAACCATGTGGCAGCATCACAGGAATGTCCCCATCATGCTCAGGCTGAGTTGGTTGAGAAGGTCCGTAATGAGAACAAGGTTTCACATGCTGAAGCTCTCAGAAGGATTGAGGGAAACAATAATAGCAGGCAAGTAGCAGCGATTGGGAGACAGCAGTTATTTCATGATACAGTACAAGATGACCAAATCTTTATTAAAAAGACTGCATTTCTTGCTTTTTTTTTTTGCTGAGGCAGTGTGGAGAATTAAAGTAGTCGCGAAAAACAAATCAGATGTTGCATGTGAGGTCATTCTTGTGGCAGAAAGATTCCTTAGTATTAATGATGTTTCTCCGGAAGCACTATAAATACATACATGGGGGTTTAACTGAAAGTCAGCAGAATTCACTAGTAATAACCAGAAGTCAGAATAATGATGGATCAGAGGAGGAGCTCATGTTGACGGATGACGATGAAACGGATAGCTAAGGTTTCAATGATGCTTTGCATCCTCCATTGGAATGCTCGGAGTCTAATTGCTAATAGGTAAGAATTAAAAAGATTTGTTGATGTATATGCTGATAAACCGGATTTGTTATGTGTACAGGAGACCTGGTTGAAGCCATGCTTTGATTTTGTAATTCCAGGATATGAAAGTGTAAGAGCTGACAGAACAAACAGAGCTGGGGGAGGGTGTGCAACATTTGTTAAGAAAGGGCTACAGTACAGTAATGTTGAGATAAATACTGTACTTGAGTGCGTAATTATTAAAGTGTGGTCAGAGCAGGGGAAAATAACTGTTATTAACTTGAATAATCCTGGGTTACAGTTAGAAGAAGTAATGCTGGAAGGTATGAGTAATATAGAGTCACCGGTAATATGGGTTGGGGATTTTAATGCAAATAATGCAGTCTGGGGAAGCAAAACACGAGACAAAAATGGGGTTGTGTTAGAGGATTTTCTAGACAAACATGGACCTGTAGTGCTAAATGATGGTAGTCCAACATGGTTTCAAGTGAGTCGGCGGGCAGGGTCATGCATAGATTTGACATTCACATCAGCGGGGCTTGCTTCAGTTGGAGAATGGGAGGTAATGGACAGACACACAATGGGAAGTGACCATGTTCCAATAGTAACCAGGTTTGGGAAAAGGCTAGTGAGTCAGCAGGATGAAAGGCCAAGGAAGTTCAATTATCCAAGGGCAAGATGGGAAGAATTCATTGCAAAGAGTCAGGAAGAGGTTGGAAATGTGTGCAGTGAAGATGTGGACTGGTGGAACAGATCAATATCCAAAATGCTGATGGTGGCTGCAGATGAGTTCATTCCAAAAACTCAAAATCCAAAAGAGCGCCAGATTGTGCCATGGTGGCATGATGCATGCAGTCATGCCATTCATGCTCGGAATAAAGCTTGTAGGCAGTTGAGAAACAGTCCAGTGGAAAGCAATGCGATTGAATATAAAAAATCAGGGCAAAAGCTACGAGGGTTATAAAGAATGCAAGAAAGGGAAGCTGGCGGAAATTCTGCAGTACCATAGGACCACAAACAGAGGTGAGAAAACTATGGGCTTAGGTGCATAGGATGACTGCAGTGTACAGGACGTCTGCAGTGCCAGTGTTACAGGCAGAGGGGCAGGAGGCAGTTAACAACAAAGCCAAGGCAGATATGCTAGTCAAATCATTCAAGGAAGTACATAGCTCAGGAAACTTTAGTTTAGCAAGCAAAAGGAAAATAGAGGAAAAGCTGAAGAAAGAGGGGTTCAAACTTGAATATAGTAGAGATAATACAAGTGTAGCTAATACTTTCTTTTCTATGCAATAACTAAAACAAGCCATTCAGAAAGGGAGAGACACAGCAGTGGGGAGGGACGGGTTGGGGTACCAGATTTTCTCTCACCAGGATGATGTGGTGTTAGAAGAGATCCTAGCATTAATCAGCACAATATGGGAAGAAGGACAGCTGCCAAAGGAATGGAAACATGTAGTTGTTGTCCCTATACAAAAACCCAGTAAAGTAGCAAATGACCCTGGATCCTACCGTCCAATAGCACTCACAGCTGTGTCATGTAAAGTATTGGAACGAATGGTAACAGACTGACATATATTCTTGAGAAACAAGAATTCTTTGCTCCATATCAGAACGGATTTAGGGCTGGACGTTCCACAATGGACTCTGTTTTGGTGCTAGGTCTAGACATCAGGAAGGCTCTAGCAAACAAAGAAGCAGTTGTGGGTGTTTTTCTGGACATTGAGAAGGCATATGATATGCTGTGGAAGGAAGGGCTAGGGATAAAATTGTATGATGCATGGATAAGCGGCAGAATGTTGAACTAGATTAACTGTTTTTTAAAGGAGCACACTATCCAAGTAAGAATAAGTGGGACACTATCAACTGAAGAGAGGGTGGCCAATGGGACTCCGCAAGGAAGTGTTATCAGTCCAGTAGTGTTTAATATTATGATCAATGACATCTTCAGTAAAATTGGAACTGGATTCGGGATGTCATTATTTGCAGATGATGGGGCTATCTGGAAGAGAGGTCAAAATTTGGATTATATCCATAAGCAGCTTCAGCAGGCATTGGAGCGGGTATCAGAATGGGCAGAAGAATGGGGCCTCAAAATTTCTGTTGCAAAATCAAAATATGTGGTTTTTGGGTGTAAAAAGAAGGCGTCACAGCATGTCCTGACATGACATTGTGAGTTCATATACAGAAAAGGAGCAGGAGCAGACAGGGAAATGCTAATGATGAGCAGTCATAAGATCTGCAATTGATTATAGGTCTATGGCGTATGGTGCAGCGGCCCACTCTGTTCTTAAGGAGCTGGATGTGGTGCAGGCCAGAGCACTTAGAATATGTGGTGGGGCTTTTAGAACAACACCCATAAGGGCTCTTTTAATTGAAATGGGAGGGACTTCATTAGAGTTGAGGAGGCGCAAACTGGCTCTAAATTACTGGGCTAAGGTAAAGAGCTATGGAGCACAAGCACCTGCTAGATGTCTGTTGGGGGAGCTCTGGGAGCTTCAGGGGAAGGGCAGAAAAGTAAGGGGGGGCCCTTCAATTTGTACGATGGGTGACAGAGCACAGGAAATGGGAATCAAGGATTTGTCACTGGGTCCAGTAGTGTGTTTGCCACCTAACCCACCATGGCTATTCCAGAACCAGATGTGGACTTACATGTGTTAAACAGAATCAAGACAAGAAATGCATGTAACCCGATGACCTTAGTCAGCAAACATCTAGAAGAGGAATAGGCAGACTATTTACAGATCTACACTGATGGCTCCAAGAATCTAAACAACGATAAAGCAGCAATAGGAATGAGTATTCCACAATTACAGATACAGCAAGGAAAGTGTATATCAGACCGAGTGTCAGTCTATACAACAAAGCTTGCGGCAATTTTGTGGGCACTTGGGTGGGTGGAGAAAGTCAAACCTGGAAATGTAGTCATCTGTTCAGATTCTGCAGCAGCACTGATGGCACTAAAGGGTGGGAAAAGTGGGGCTAGAGCAGACTTATTGATTGAAATTTTGGTAACACTAAATCGGGTAATTAATCTGGGGAACCCAGTTGGGTTTGTCTGGGTTCCACCACATGTGGGAGTACAGGGGAATGAAGAGGCTGGCGAGGCCGCCAAAAGAGCTGCAAACAGAAAGAGACTTGATTTGCAAGTACTGTATGGACGGACTGAGTGCAGAAGTTTAATACAGCAAGGGATTGCAAAATTATGGCAAAGGGAGTGGGGGGAGTAAAGTAAAGGCAGGTTTTATTTTTCAGTGCAACCAAAAATAAAATTAACACCAAGTATAAGAATGGGCAGGAGGGACAGTGTGGTAATAAATAGGCTGAGACTGGGTCACTGTGCACTTAATCATGGACTGGCACTGGTAGGCAAACGCCCAGATGAAAAGTGTACCTGTGGGGAGGCAGAGACTGTGAGCCATGCTTTACGGGAGTGTAGCAACTACCACGCAGAGAGAGCTGTCATGCAAGCTGAGCTGGTAGGGAGTGGAGTAGCAGATCAGTCACTGAAATCGATCCTCTGCACAGAAGACTCTGAAAGGACAAAAGCAATGATTAAGTTCCTGCACACCTCTGGACTCTATGTAAGGATATGAGGCATCCAAAGGAATAATATACGAATGACCTGTGGAGAGCAGCAATACGCCTTTGCTGCGACCAGTTTCCGCAAATGGAAAAGAAGAAGAAGAAGAAGTTGAAGTTTAGCGCTGTGGGCGTGATCAAAGCGCGTAGGGGAGAATCAATGAGTGTATATAGAACTGGAGAGGCTTTTTTTTAATCGCTTTCTCTTAATGGTACAGAAGAGGAACACAAACAGAGTTGCCAGGGGACATACAGTAGGACAAGAAAAGAAAAAATAAAAAAAGAAAAGAAAATAAAGACAAACATGCAACATTTTACACGTTCAGATTACAATTCACTCATGCAATCAGAGTTTTTGCTGCCTTCTTATTTTTGCAGGCAGTGATAGATTGTAGATTTAATTCAAAATCCTTGTAAAAGACTGAAAATAGGTTTATGATTCATAAACTTACATTTATAAATGAAAAACTTAGCCAAAATAATGAGAAGATTTATAACGTGGAGTTTTTCATTGTCATCTCTCTTTTATACAAAAAAAAAACAAACAAAAAAAAACATGTTCATAAAGCAATACAATATTTGCATAAAGTTTGTCACAGATAAAACTTGCTACATCCTTCCATAGTAATATCCCCAAACGCCGAATGGCGTTTCGGGGATATTATGTTTTTGGTCCGACCACCGCCGCCGCCGCCCTACGTGTTAACGCGATAACTTCAGTAATATTTCAATTAGAAATTTCATGTTTTGCAAATAAGTAAGTATCATAGAGAGGAAAAACTGATTCGATTTTGGACAATTCACAATTTCTAGATTGGCCACCTCGGGCCAAAAACTGAGAAATCACTGTTTTTATCATATCTCTGGAAATATTTGTCCGATTCACCTCAAATCAAGTGCAGATGACAGATGACCTGAGGATTGTCCCACGATGACATACCTGTTTGGTTCAAAATTTTGACTCAAGGTGGAGCTTTGTCACATAAAATTCACCATTTTTGCCATATCTTTGAAACCATTTATCCAATTGACATGAAACTATGTGCAACTGCAAGGACATGACCTCAAAACGTGTCACATGATGACATCATACCTGTATGGTTCAATATGTTGCCACTAGGTGGCGCATTGTGATGGAAAATTACCATTTTGGCCATATCTTCAGAACTATTTGTTTGATTGACCTGAAATTAAGTTCAAATGAAAGTCTATTCAAAGTCTATTCAAGGATTGGGGATTTGGAGGATTGGGGGCATTCGGGGATATACCCCCAGCCGTCGCCTCCGACGGCATAAGCCTAGTTTCGTAGTGAGATCACAGTGCCAGAAAAGATGTGGCACAGTTTCAGTGTGAGCTAAACAAAATGAACAATTAGTATCAATATCTGCTCTAAACTTTTTCATCAAATGCTTTGTAGGGTAAATTTTGTGTAGAATTTTAAAGGAAATTTCTCTAATTTTGTTGGTAATAAAATACTTGTGAGGGAACAACCAAACTTTTGACCAAGGAATACATTTGTGGAGAGAATTTCAATACGTAATAACATATGGAGGGGAGCTGGTTGGATGGGATGTACTCTAGCTCGCGATCTGATTGGTTTTACTTTGGGAGGGCGTTTCCGCAGCCTGGAAGTCGTCAGCTGAAGGCAACTTCACCCTGCAGCCTTCGCGAAGAGATGTGCGGAAAATGTCCCGGTGGGGCGACCTTTAAACTAAATAACCAACTAAGTGGTTTAAATTGGGCCATTAATCTCCAAACGTGTTGGAAAAGCCCCAACTTTATTGGGCCGCACTTTTTTCACTACTGTCACACAAGTCAAAAAGACTTCTGAATTACTGTAAATGGCTGATGAAACGGATTGAAGCAAAGAGCAACAGTTTCATACTTGAACTGCGTTTTCGTCTTGACGTGCTTGTATATGTTTGCAGTCAGGTGTTGGCTATGTTCACGGCCGTCGTATAGGGGGGAAGGGTGATGACAATTATAAGGGCCCACAGTCCATTGGGGCCCACAAAACCCACAGTAACCTCCATGACTAAATTACGTAACTGCTATTCATACGAATGCACCAGAGTTAATCACAAAGCCACAAAGGCATGCAATATTGATGAAATAAAATTCAACAACCCCCTTCATAAAAAATGGTTCAGTCCATGCTTCGTGCTCCTCTTGGAAAATTTTCCGTGCGTTTTTACCTGCAAGGCTTGCGAACGACGGCAGTCAGCAGTACGCGCATCCCACTCACACAAATCTGGACACCAGAAAAGGATAGAGAGTGAGGGAGAGAGGCCAGCAGAGCAGATGCCCATAAAATTACAAAATTCTTTTTAAAGAAAGGTGAGAGTATTTAACTTGCTTGCTATGTTAGCTGTTCAGGCTGGTTATTCAGCTGCTAACGTTACGTTAATCTAACATGCAGTGGCGTAGCCGGGGGGGATGACGTCCCTTTATGACTGCAATTAGTTCTCAATAATTTCCTTTTTTTTTTTTAGTTTTCCAATGATCGTGACTGGCAACCGAAGACACTGTTTCTCTCCATGTGTGATCTAACAGCGATTAAATCATGGGCTAAATTTAGTACTGTTGCGGAACAAGAACAGAGAATTGGGCCCAGAGCACTCCACAATTAACAGGTGCTGCGTGTTCTCCCTGTAAGGTAAGACGACAATGATTGTTGTCTTACCTAATCGTTGAAAACAAGCAGCACCTGTAAACTGTGGAGCGCTCTCGGAATGGACCTTTTGTTAATTATGAAAATGAGAACAGGTCAGGACTAATACAGTGAGTGTGACAGTTCCGGATCGCTCCAATTTTCTTTTGTCCCTAGTGATCGTAAAATTTCGTGGATTTTTATACCTGATATGTCATTTTGAAGCTACAACACTGCTTTCGGTTGTGAAGTAAATCTCATCGCGCTGCCTAAACTGGAAGCGAAGCTACGCTCCCCGGAAGGAGCATAGGTATCGCAGCACTGACGAGCAACTGCTTAGCTAAAAAGGTGACTTTTTCCACGTCGCCTTTTGCAAAGTTAACAAAATGTGACAGTTTAATTTTTTATATTCCAAAGGATGCAAGTATACCCCAACTACAAATGACCAAAAAACTGTTTTAGTAGCTTCAACAGTTTTAAAGAATTCTTCAATTTTGTTGACTGCCTGCTTTGTGTAGTTCCGGATCACTCCAAGAAAGGGGTCGTCTCAAACCGTGTTCTGGGGATAATTGTTTTTCGGCTCAAATAACTAAATACTTGGTCTTGTAAAGGTAAAAAACGAGTTTTCAACAGTGAATGAAAGTATTTATTTGTTAGATATCGTTTTTTTACCATTGAAATTTACAGTAAAATTTGGTATTGGGCTGTACAGTAATATATTGTAATAAGAATGTCTGGATACAGCAAATAACTTGAACTTTTAAATGCAGTATTAAATATTTTTTTTTAAACGTTAATAACGAAATGAGATGAGCTATTAAGCTG
The DNA here is from genome assembly GCA_029721435.1 of Gymnothorax reevesii. Lineage (NCBI taxonomy): Eukaryota > Metazoa > Chordata > Actinopteri > Anguilliformes > Muraenidae > Gymnothorax > Gymnothorax reevesii. Next base: position 90,172,982 of record CM056575.1, read on the forward strand.
CCCTTTTCAATTTTATGTTATTGGGGGGGTCACCGCTTACACTTAGCCTATGCAGTTACATTACACATTATTACTACCAGGGGCGTAGATTTAACTGGGAGTAGGTGGGGATTTTGACGCGGCCTTTATGACAATTAGTCCTTGCCAGTTCTTAATTATTTTCCTTCATCGACGCGTTTTAAAATGAACGTAATTGGCAACTGAAGACACGGTTCCTCTCTATGCGATTTAACTCTACTCTTTAAGTGTTGATGCAACCCTGAACTTTTTGCAGTCCATAATGAACAGGTGCTGCTTGTTCTCTCCGATTAAGTAAGACGGCAATCGGTCATCGGGATGCGTATTTGCTATGTTTAAATCAACGTTATTCAAAATTGCTTTCCTGTCGACTCACCGGCAAGCAGTAAATTAATTTTCTGAACTTAATTTACCCCACCGTATCATCGCTGGATGCTGTTAGATCGCATGTAGAGAGGAACCGTGTCTTCAGTTGCCAATTACGATAATTTGAAAACGCGTCGATTAAGGAAAAAAATTGAGAACTGACCAGGACTAGTTGTCATAAAGCCCGTGTCAAAGTCCCCACCAACTCCCTGTTGAATCTTCGCCCCCGATTACTACCATAGACCATTGTCATTTACATTATTTGAAATTTTATATTATCATCAATATGCACTGTATCAATGCAGAATTTACCTGGAAAAATCAAATTCATTCAACAACACCTTAAATGCTTACAGAACACAAATATATTTTCCAAAAAAACATTTTTTTTTTTTTTTACTTAAATAATATATATGTTAAATATAACATATTTATATTAAATATGATCTACCATATGCTCCTAATTAGGTTGTTTTCTTTGATAGCTTCAAAGGCATGAGCTATACCCCTCCATTAACCTTTGACTCGCATTCTAATACAGAACTCCTATTGATCAACGTGTTTGACTCATGTTAGAAAGAGTAATAAACCACAGAGGTGTACTTGTAAGTTGTAGATAAAATTTCATAATATTTCTGAGTCTTCTGACTTGCAATGCTTACAAAATAGTTGTTAGTGTTTGACACAACCCCTTGTTGACCGTATCGTGGATTTTTAATCAAGTGGTGCCTTGTTATGTCACGTGATCCGGAATAGGCCTACAATAAAGTGATTCGGAACTGTCATAATGACACACGACATGTTTTATGACATTTCTCTCTGAAATTGTAAGTGTTTCAAGTGCTTCCTTTTGTTTTGAAAAGATGAAACATTACTCAATCGGAATGCAACATAACAAGTTTGGTTTATTTCCTTGGAGAAACGTATGCTGTCGATCTTTCGTTCGTGATCCGGAACTGTCACACAAACTGCAATTGTTTTAAACAGAAGTTTTGTGCAACCCAATTCTCTGTTCGTGTTCAGCAACTGTAATGAATTTAGCCCACGATCACACGTGGAGAGAAACCGTGTCTTCGGTTGCCAGTTACGATCATTGGAAAACGCAAAGGAAAATGATTGAGAACTACTAATTACAGTCATAAAGGGAAGTGTTTTGGCCCCCCCGCTGGCTACGCCACTGCTAACATGCGGTCAGCTGAGTAAATAATCGCCTGACAAGAATGACGTTACTCAGTTATTAACGGTATCGTATACAGAAAAGATCGGTATGGTCATCATTCGCCAGTCATAATAATATACTGTCAAAAAATCCGGTTGCAGCAGGACACATTCCTCCATCCTTATTATGAGTGGTTACTGCATACTTGGCTCTCGTGACTGTAGGCTAGGTTTGGCTAGCGAACTACATGCAGGCAGTGTGGTAACTCTATGTGTAATTGAAACAATCGCTTGACAAGGCTGACATATTACCTTGTTACAAGAGTGTTCACTAAAACTAAACTGCTACTTTTTTTTCTGTTGCCATAAGTCTTGTTAACGCGGGGGGTAATTTTACAGAGCTTGCCCTCATACAATATCAAAGTGAAGCTGTGTGCTTAGAGCTATGGTACTGAGAGAGAGAAGCCCATCTAAATTTGGTTTATTGCAAGACTAGGTATGTTAGTTCTTCATTAGTTGGTCCATAAAATATAATTTTAAATGTTTACAAAAGCAATATGAAATGGAATAATTAAACCTTTATGCACTGCCACTCTAGAATCAGCTGTGGTCACTTCATCTGAACCTGACCCAACAATGAACCCTCACCACCAGCAGTCTGAAGATGTTTTTGATGGTGAGTGAGTGTGGCAGAAATTGGTTGGCTGTTTAGATTTATTGGTGAACTGCTGTAACAATGGCAATTACTTACGTATTGGTCAGTCTCTCAGGAATTTGAATTACAAAATCCAAAACCAGTGAAGTTGGCACGTTATGTAAATCGTAGATAATATCAGAATACAATGATTTGGAAATCCTTTTCAACTTATATTCAATTGAATACACTGCAAATACAAGATGTTTAATGTTCAAACTGAGAAACTTTTTTTTTTTTTGCAAATAATCATTAACTTTGAATTTAAAGGCAGCAACACATTGCAAAAAAGTTGGTCCAGGGGCCTTTTTACTACTGTGTTACATCATCTTTCCTTTTAACGACACTCAGTAAACGTTTGGGAACTGAGGAGACCTATTTTTGAAGCTTTTCAGGTGGAACTCTTTCCCATTCTTGCTTGATGTACAGCCTTAGTTGTTCAACAGTCCGGGGTCTCCGTTGTCGTATTCTACGCTTCATAATGCGGCACATATTTTCAATGGGAGACAGGTCTGGACTACAGGCAGGCCAGTCTAGTACCCGCACTCTTTTACTACGGAGCCATGCTGTTGTAACACGTGCAGAATGTGGCTTGGCATTGTCTTGCTGAAATAAGCAGGGGCGTCCATGAAAAAGACGTTGCTCGGATGGCAACATATGTTGCTCCAAAACCTGTATGTACCTTTCAGCATTAATGGTGCCTTCACATACGTGTCAGTTGCCTTGGGCACTAATACACCCCCATACCATCACAGATGCTGGCTTTTGAACTTTGCGCCTATTACAGTCCGGATGGTTCTTTTCCTCTTCGGTACGGAGGACACAACGTCCACAGTTTCCAAAAACAATTTGAAATGTGGACTCGTCAGACCACAGAACACTTTTCCACTTTGCATCAGTCCATCTTAGATGAGCTTGGGCCCAGCGAAGCCGGTGACGTTTCTGGGTGCTGTTGATAAATGGCTTTCGCTTTGCATTGTAGAGTTTTAACTTGCACTTGCAGATGTAGCGACGAACTGTAGTTACTGACAGTGGTTTTTTGAAGTGTTCCTGAGCCCATGTGGTGATGTCCTGTACACACTGATGTCGGTTTTTGATGCAGTACCGCCTGAGGGATCGAAGGTCACAGGCATTCAATGTTGGTTTTCGGCCTTGTTGCTTACGTGCAGTGATTTCTCCAGATTCTCTGAACCTTTTGACGATGTTACGGACCGTAGATGATGAAATATCTAAATTTCTTGCAATAGCTCGTTGAGGAATGTTGTTTTTAAACTGTTCGACAATCAGCTCACGCGTTTGTTCACTAAGTGGTGACCCTCGCCCCATCCTTGTTAGTGAATGACTGAGCATTTCAGGGAAGCTGCTTTTATACCTAATCATGGCACCCACCTGTTCCCAATTAGCCCGTTCACCTGTGGGATGTTCCAAATAAGTGTTTGATGAGCATTCCTCAATTCTCTGTCTTTTTTGCCACTTGTGCCAGCTTTTTTGAAACATGTTGCAGGCATCAAATTCCAAATGAGCTGATATTTGCAAATAATTAAAATTTTTACCTGTTCGAACATTAAGTAACTTGTCTTTGCAGTGTATTCAATTGAATATAGGTTGAAAAGGATTTGCAAATCATTGTATTCTGTTTTTATGTGCGATTTGAACAACGTGCCAACTTCACTGGTTTTGGGTTTTGTATATAATTAAATGGCAAAATTGGCTGGACTTATTTATAAGCCTACTGAAGTCACTATCCATCCTGTTGAAAGAGCCAGGCCCATCTCTCCAAAGCAAGGCTACTTCAGATAGTGAAGGGAATTGTGAAGCAGATCATAGCTGTAGCCTACAGCTACAAGAACCCAAGAGAGGCATAATATCCTTGCCAGACTTTCAATTGAAAGTCAGTAAAGCAGACAGTTGGACTTCAAAGACCTTAAGGTGTGAAAAAACAAAATAACTTAAGCTCAAGTTGACATAAGGGAAGACTTAAAATGATAGTTTTTGATATTTATTTTACAAGAAACTATTTCATTGTGTTGTCAATATAACTTGCAAGAAATTCAAATAGTTAAGTTACAAAGCTACCTTTTGTGATTTCACTATAACAGCTCCACCTTGTGTTGTATCTTTAGCCAGTATACTTAGAGTTATTGTCTGTTGCACATTAGTGCCCGATGTTTGGCAATAGAATACCCAGTACCCATTTGCTGAGTGGTTTATTGAACATTTATTTCTTTTCTGACTAGGTGTAATAATGTGGTTTCAAGTAGCCTCTTTTGTGAATACGTGCCTCATCTAATAATTCATAATTTGCATATTAATTCTCTTGACTCTGTGTTGAGTGGTTAATCAGAAAAAAAGGAAAAAATTGGGTGTATTGCATCCAGCACTGTCAAGAACACCGAGAAACAGAAAAATAAATAACAGCCATTGTCGTGAAAAAAATGGCAATGAAGTGTAGGGGGCGAGGGCCCACACTGATATTCTTTCAGGGGGCTCAGAATTCCTAGCTACTGCCCTGACTATGTTAAACATTTGTTTGTCGACTTGGAATATAGAAGGGGTAGCAGGCCCGGCGCTAGAACAGGGAATTGGGGGAGCACTGACACGCACCTTTATGACAATTAGGATTGTCCTGGCTAGTTCTCAATTTTTTTCCGATATTGACGCGTTTTTCAATTATCGTAATTGGCAACTGAAGACGCGGTTTCACTCCATATACGATCTTAAAGCGATGAAATCATGGGGTAAACTCAGTAGAACTGAGGATTGGGGTGGACAAGACATCCATTTTAAACAATTATTAGTCCTGACCCGTTCTCATTTCATTTTCACGAATTACAAAAGGTTCACTCCGAGAGCACTCCACACTTAACAGGTGCTGCTTGTTCTCCCCGATTAGGTAGGAGGACAATCATTCAGCTGGACGCGTATTTACTGAATTAGCTGAATTTAAACAGAAAACGGAAATTCAACAAGTTCAAAAGTATATTTTGTGATGAGTCTGGTAGAGACCAACTCCACCGCCGCTTAGCGGGCAGTGGTTTCATAGCTTGGCGTTTTATCGTATGTCCGTCACATGAAAACATCAAATGAATCCTATGTTGCTATAGCTACCTGTTAAGATATATTTTTGCTGACAATATCCAAGGATTTTAAAGCTGTTGTAATCGGTGGATGGGAAGTGGGGGAAACGGTTTCAATTGTCGTCTGAGCTGAAATATTGGCTCCGCATCACGTTGAAATTGGCCTTGAGGCAATTTTATGCAAGGTTAGTATTTGTATAACTATAGCTTAGAGCCATCGCGGTGCAAATTGCAAATAATGATGTTCTTGCATTGTTGCAGTAGCACTTATGCTCACGGAAGCATATGTTCCACGAGACAATTATCCAGTCAGTATCCGTCATGCTCCAGTTTTATATATTGCTTAAAATAAACGTAAAATACGTTGCAAGCAGTCGGCTAGAGCTGCTCGTACAATGAATCGCATCTCTGTTTGTCTTAGCTCATTTGCGTAAATAACATTAAATATTGCATATATGGATCTGTATTTGTATAAATAAAATTCATAACAGGAAGAATGTGAACCGTCCCGAGGGTAGTGGATTTACGCAACTGACGAATTGAGATGTGTATATACCAGTCAAATTACTTAATTCGCCATTTCCTTCACCCACACTCGCCCAACACTAGCTGACTATTTTTTTTTCTATAGTTATCAAAGTGGTTTGCGGTCGTGCCAGATTTGAGAAATTATGCAGCACTTACGGTTTTAAAGAGCAGTCGTTTATTTTTTGAAAGACGGTAAATATGCGAGTTTTGCTGTGCGATCGTTTTGTCGCAACGAAATAAATACTGGTGTAAACAGCTTGAACTCAACACCAACACGTTCAGATTTCTGCCTTCCATCCAGCTGAAAGCGTTGTGGTGTGCAATAGCATTTCCCATCATGCCTTTCGGGTTTCTGTGTCGTTAAGTCAATACTTTGATAATGTAAATGAAACCTTTAACATCGACGTTACCTGTAAATATTGAGTAACTTTATTCTTATTCTGAACTAAAAAATTCTGTAATTTGTTGGCGACGTCGTGGGAAGTCACCACAATGGAGACAACTTGCATGCAACCGTGGTATATATACCGTCTGAGAGCCTTCCTCTCCTGACTGGTCCGAAGGCAGTGGGTATTTACAATTGATTGCTACAGTCAGTTACAGAAATCCTTGTTTCTTCTCTCCTCCTACCACTGCCGACTTTGACTGGTCTTTTGGTGTATTGCGAATTACCATGGATTGACTGGCCCGACTACATATTTCCTTGGTGATCGTGTTTATTATACGCTGCCTGCATGATAAAGTAAATAATATCTAATTTTACTGACTGAATTCCTGACATGGTAATTAACCCTTTATGTTTGTGTCACATATAGTGTCTAAATAATGATTGTAGATTTATTAGATAGAATTTGTTTTTCAAACGTTTTTATATACATTTCAATATTGCCATTAGGAAAGGAAATTCATGAATTTACAGGTTCTCTGATTAATCTGGATCATTCCCAGGGAAGTGTAAGAGCTTTCAGTGCCTGATCTTGTTATTAGGCTTCCCTCACCTTTTGAGCCCATTATTGACCTTTGTCTACAAAAGGGCAGTAGCTCTGGCAGTGAAAGTAGCTAGTGCAAGGCTGATTAAATTTAAAAAAAGAAAATAATGGCAAAACTTCAGGCTTCCTGAAATTAACTGCTAAAAACATGATTAACTGCACCGATGACCTAACTGCAAATGAGGAGGAATACCAAGGAATACCTCAACCTGATGACAGAGAATTCCCAAAACCCCCAAACCCAAGAAATCAGAAGCTTTGTGGCAAACCTGGATGTGTGAGAGGCTACTGTCTGCAGAACATTTCACAGGCATAAAAGAGACCACCCAGTATTTAGGATGTAAGGATGCGTGGGTCAAAGTTTTCCAAAGAGGTACATGGAAAAGCCTAGAATACAATCTTAAGAACAGAGAACAAGAACTATTTGTGTCAGTGCAATGAGTAGTTTAGATGAAAATAATGGCCTGCCTAGGCAGCAAAGCACTCCTATGGTATCAGCAGTCACAGTAATAATGGGCTAATCACAATGGACTGATTAAATATTACCTGCAAAATGATACCTAGAGTGGACAAATATTTTTGTTGGAATGATTTTTTTAACGCAGATAATTACCTTCCTTTTAACCGGAAATTTGACATTTCGAAGGAGTGAAATTATTTTTATGTGCCAGGAACAAAAATAACTGCAGAACTTAACAATTTCAAAGATGATATAGAGCTCAGATAAAATAAATCAGTCAAGTGGAATAGCTTCAGAGGGCTCCTTCTCATTGATTTTATGTGATTGGGGATACAGATACATATTTTTAAAATGGAGATTCCCCCGAAAAGAGGCTGGCATGAACAGGATATCAAATAAATCGCTGTCTTGTTTGACTGCCATTTGCCTCATCATCCAAAATAGTTGGGACAAAGTGTAAATTGTGAGTAAAATCAAAATTCCATGACTTTCAAATCACATGAGCCAATATATTATTTACAATAGAACATAGATAACATTTCAAATGTTGAAACTGAGACATTTAACATTTGTATCTACATAATGAGCTTATTTCAAATTTTCTGGCTGCAACAGGTCTCAAAAAAGTTGGACACAGGTTGAAAAAGCAATTAATATATAAGAGAATCCGCTGAAAGAACATTTAGCGAGTAATTTAGTGAACTGGCATCAGGTGTGTAACATGATTGGCTATAAAAGGGATGTCTTAAAGAGGCTGTGTCTCTCAGAAGTAAAGATGGCCAGAGGCTCTCCAACCTGTGAAGGCTTGCGTAAAAAAAATTGTGGAATACTTTAAAAACAATGTTCCTCAACGTCAAATTGCAAAGGCTTTGAAGGTCTCATCATCGACTGTGCATAACATCATCAAAAGATTCAGAGAACTGGAAAAATCTCTTTGTGCAAGGGACAAGGCCGAAGACCTTTACTGGATGTCCGTGATCTTTGGGCCCTCAGACGCCACTGCATCACTCACCGGCATGATTCTATCATTGACATTACTAAATGGGCCCTGGAATACTTCAAGAAACCACTGACTGTGAACACAGTCAGCCGTGCCATCCACCGATGCCACCTAAAACTCAATCATGCAAAAGGGTAGCCATTGCTGTGCATGATCCAGAAACGGCACCGTGTTCTGTGGGCCTAGGCTCATTGAAAATGGACTGTAGCAAAGTGGAAAAGAGTCCTGTGGTGAGATGAGTCCAAATTTGACATTCTTGTTGGAAATCATGGGCGTTGTGTCCTCAGGGCTAGAGAGGAGAAAGACCACCCCTCCTCTTATCAGTATTCAGTTCTAAAGCCAGCATCTCTGATGGTATGGGGATGCATTAGTGCATATGGTGTGGGACACTTGCCTTGTGTATTTCAGCAGGCCAATGCAAAACCACATACTGCAGCAATTACAACAGCATGGCTTCGTAGTAGAAAAGTCTGATCTTTCACCGATTGAGAACATTTGGTGCATAATTAACGAAAAGTCCGTCAAAGGAGACGTAAAACTCTCCTGCAGCTGGAAGCCTGTATTAAACAAGAGTGGGATCAAATTCCAATGACTGAACTCAAGAAATTTGTCTTCTCAATGCCCAGATGCCTCCGCTCTGTGTTAAAAAGAAGAGGGGATGCTACACCATGGCAAACAGGCCCCTGTCCCAACTTTTTTGAAACCTAGAGCAGCCATCAAATTAGAAATGAGCTCATTTTGTGCATAAAATAGTAAAATTTCTCAGTTTCAACATTTGCTATGCTATCTCTTCTATTGTGAATAAAATACTGGCAGGTGTGATTTGAAAGTCATTGTGTTCTCTTTCATAATATTTCGCTCGATGTCTCACTATGGGATGCACGCCTTGCTGCAGCCTCAGAAGCATTGATCTCATTATGCCAATCCTGATTGGCTGGTGAACGTGTCCGTCCGCCTCAGGTGGTACACCCACCTTAAATAGTTCATGCGGACGGCACCACGTCATTCAAACACCTCTTCTCACTCGGAGCATATCTCTCGTCCAGGGCTGGCTAGCTTAACTGTCCGCAGACAGATCTTAATTAGCTTCTGTCGCCGGGCGCTACTAGCCTTGGATACTTTTATCGCTTCGTCAGTCACACCAGACCGGACTCAGTGCTCTCCCGCCCTCCACGGCTTGGTCAGCACTGTCCTCGACGCCTCACCATGGAACGTCGAGCACCGAGCGCTAGCACACCAGCTACCTCTCGGTTTTCTTCAAGGTTGGCACACCAGCTAACTGCCTCGACTCCCGGCCTGCACACCAGCTCGCTAGGAATGGAGGCCAAAACCCCTCATACCGGGGGGCACGGAGACTCCGCGGCCTGTCCCTGTCGCTGTGGGAACAAGATCTCGAGTAAAGATCCACACCAGGTCTGCTCGAGCTGCCTGGGGCTGGAACACGCCCGTATGGTGATTGAAGGCCCCGGCTCGTGTCAACATTGTGCGGTGTTAACAACGAAAAGTCTTTGCAGACGGCTAGCCCGCCAGGCTAGCTTGTCTGGACATGACCCCCTCCTCCCTTCCGACGGCGCTGCCGCCGAGGGCAAAGAGGATTTGGCGGTCACTACGGTGGCGATTCCGGAGGCTAGCGCTAACTGGGGCTCCCAGCTCGACCTAGCCGCGGATCCCCCGCATGAGGAAGACGTCCTGGAACTGGACTATGGGGACGATGAAGATGGCGTCTCTGAACTCCTCATATCAGAGGATGAAGAAGAGGACGACGACTTCATCACTCCGGCTCGGGCTGCGCAGCCTGCGGCCTCCGTCACCTCTCGGGATGGAGATGAGAGTAGCACACCAGCTTCTCCCCTCCCCAGCTCGGACATGCTCGACGTGTGCAAACGCACTGCTGCTCGGCTGGGCATCCCCTGGCCCATTGTCGTAGCTGAGACCACCGGATCCCGCTACGAGGGGAAGAAATTGCCCTTGGCCAAGAGTGCGACGAAACAACTTTTCCCCGTCTTCCCGGAGGTGCTAGATGAGGTTGCGCGCTCGTGGAAAGACCGCCCTTACAGCAGCAGGAGCCCGGTCCCCGGTGCCTCGTCTCTCGATTGTGAGGCCATGGAGAGCCTGGGTTTGCTCCGCATGCCTCCGATGGAGCCACTTGTGGCGGCGCACCTTCACCCCCGCCTGTCAGCGGTGTCCTCCCGGAGCGCCAGTCTGCCGTCCAAGTCGGACTGTTTTCAGTCAGCCTTGACAGAAAAGGCCTACAAAGCGGCTGCACTTTCGGCCAGAGTGCTCAATGTCCTCTCCCTGCTCACGGCTTATCAGGCTGAGTTGTGGGAGGATTTTGTGCTAACTCAGGACCCAGCTACATGGGAGGAAATACCGGTCATCACCGACCTGTGTCTCCGTGTCCAACGCTGCACGGTCCAGGCCACGGGAAAAGCGCTGGGGACCATGGTCCTGCAGGAACGGGCGCGGTGGCTCAACCTCGCCAACCTGTCGGACAGGGAGAAGGACGACATCCTGGACATGCCCATTGTCCCGGAGGGGATCTCCGGTTCCGCGTTGGCCTCTATGCAACGGCGGTGCGAAGCAAAAAAGAAGGAGGATGAAGCTCTCCAGCTCTGCCTCCCTCGAAAGCCCCCTGCTCCTTTTCCGCCTGCACAGCGTAAAACCTTCGCACAGACTGCTTCACATGTTTCGCAGTTTAAAATGCCGAAACAGCTGAGGCCCCAGCCCGCCCCGCCTGCCCCGCCAGGTCGGCCCGGCTGGTCCAAAAAGGCCTCGGCTCCAGCTGCAGCTCCGCCGGCGCAACCCGCGCAAGCCGCCGGCAGCCAGGCCAGGAAGAAGAAGAGAGCGGCCTGACCGCCCCTCTTTCCACCGGTGATGCAGCTGGAAGTTCCCCGTTCCCCGGCTCCACCTGTTTGGCTTTCGGGCGTGCGCCCAGGGGCTCCCTACGCTCCTATCTCCCAGCTGCCTCGGACCGTGCCAGTGCAAGCCGGGAGGGATGGACATTTGACGTCGGAGGGTTTAGCGGTTGCCCCTCTCTCATGTCCACAAGCACGCACATACACAAGTTTTCTCAAAGAGAATAAATTGTGTCCCGCTGTCGCAGCCAGGCCGAGTGCCAAGGGCGCAGCTAAAAATAAAAAAAGCCAAATCTGTCAAAATAAGCACGCCGCCCGGGGGCCTTGTCATTCCGCCACAAGAGGGCGCCACCGCACCGCGGCTGGGCCCTCTTGTGGTGGAAGCGCTGCAGGGCACGTCACCCGGGGGCTTTGTCATTCCGCCACAAGAGGGTGCCACCGCACCGCGGCTGGGCCCTCTTGTGGTGGAAGGGCTGCAGTGCACATCACCTCTCTCCCTCAGATGGGGGAGATGGGCCACACTGGCAGCTCCACCCTGGGTGTTAAGGACGATTTCGAGGGGGTACAGGCTGCAATTCCCCCCTCGATTCGCCGGCATTATACACTCCCAGGCTCAGGGAGAGTCAGCTCGTGTTTTGCAGGAGGAAATTATCTCACTGTTAAACAGAGGAGCAATCTGTGTCGTCCCTCCCGCACAATGTCAGAGCGGTTTCTACTCCAGGTATTTTCTGGTTACCAAACGGGGGGGGGGGGGGGAGCGGTATTCGCCCCATCCTGGATTTGAGGGCTCGGAACAAATATCTCAGGAAATACAAGTTCAGGATGCTTACACACGCATCCCTGTTGCGTCTTGTGCGTCACAACGATTGGTTCACTTCTGCCGATCTGAAAGACGCGTATTTCCACATCCCAATCTATCCTCCCCACAGAAAGTATCTGAGGTTCGCTTTCTAGGGGATCTGCTACGAGTACCGCGTGCTTAAGCCCGAGGGTGTTCGTGCGGTGCACGGAGGCGGCAATAGCCCCGCTGAGACGGCGGGGCATCCACCTGACCACATATCTGGACGATTGGCTGCTTTTGGCGCAATCGGAGCAGGAGGCCTGGGCGCACACGCGATCTGGGGTTTGTGATAAAAGTGGAGAAAAGCATGCTGTCCCCGGCGCAGAATGTGATCTTTTTGGGGTTATCCCTGGACTCTGTGTCTTTCACAGCGCGCCTCTCGGCGGAACGGGTGAAAGCTTTCAGGGCATGCCTCGCGCTTTTTCATCTAGGCAGGTCTGTTCCATTCAGATTGTGTCTTTGGTTACTCGGACTGATGGCGTCTGCCATCCTCGTGATCCCTCTCGGTCGCCTCCACATGAGGGAATTCCAGCTTTGGGTGGCCTCTTGCGGGCTGGATCCCGTGCGTCACGGCGCACGGAGAGTGTTGGTCACACCGGAGTGTGCCAGGGCGCTGCGTCACTGGCGTGCCCGGTCCTTTCTGACCCAGGGGGTGCCAATGGGCTCGGTCCTGTCCAGGAAGGCGGTCACTACAGACGCTAGCCTGACGGGTTGGGGCGGAATTCACGAGGGCCGGTCTGTGAGGGGCCGCTGGAGTGTGGGCCTCCAGCAGTCTCACATAAATTTTCTGGAACTTTCAGAGGTGTTCCTCCCCCTGAAGCATTTCCTTCCATCTCTCATGGGTCATCATGTCCTGGTGAGGACGGTCATTACGACGACGGTGGCATACATCAACCGTCAGGGGAGGTTACGCTCACGTCAGTTGCACATGCTGGCATGCAAACTGATCCTGTGGAGCTGCGGCCGTCTCTTCTCCTTAAGGGCGACGCACGTCCCGGGTGTCTTGAACACAGGCGCAGACCTGTTGTTCAGGGGCGCGCCGGTGTACGGGGAGTGGACTCTGCACCCAGAGATTGTGGGACAGATATGGGCCCGGTTCGGTCGGGCCGCAGTGGATCTGTTCGTGGTGAGGGAAAACGCGCAGTGCGCGCTGTTTTACTCTCTGCGCGGCATGGATGCTCCCCTCGGTGTATACGCACTAGCGCACACCTGGCCGCACGAGCTTCTTTACGCGTTTCCTCCCCTGGCCTTGATATCCCCCACTCTGTCCAGAGTGAGGGAACATGGTCACGCGCTGATTTTGATCACTCCGCATTGGCCGGCGATGCATTGGCTAGCGGAGATATATTGGTTACTGTGCGCTCAGCCTTCACAGCTCCCGCTGCACAGGGACCTGCTGTCGCAAGGGGGGGGGGGGGGGGCGATCTTCCACCCGCACCCGGAACGCCTGGCGTTGTGGGCTTGGCCCCTGAGTGGCTCAGTCTCTTGGCTGTGGGATTGTTACAGCGTCTGATTTCCACTATACAAAACGCTAGGGCCTCCTCCACTAGGTCTTTGTATGACTGCAAGTGGAGGGTGTTTGAGGGGTGGTGTCACAGGAACGGCCACGTTTCTTTTCAGTGTCCGGTGAGTGCTATATTGTCATTCTTGCAGGACCTGATTGACAGAGGGAAGGCCTTCTCCACGATTAAGGTGTACTTGGCAGGGATCGCCGCCTGTCACGTGGGGTTTGGGAAGCGAATGGTGAGTCAGCACCCACTGGTTTGCCGTTTTATGAAGGGAGCTCGCAGGCTTCTCCCCTTGTCCAGACCACTGGTGCCACCATGGGATCAGGCTGTGGTTCTGGAGGGGCTTAAGGGCCCTCCTTTTGAGCCTCTGGAGGGGGCAGACTTGAAGCACGTGTCTCTCAAGGCTGTGTTGTTGCTGGCTCTGGCTTCAGCTAAGCGAGTTAGTGACATCCATGCGCTTTCGGTGCATCCGTCATGCGCTCAGCTCTTCCCGGGGGGTGCAAGGTTGATTTTGAGGCCCAACCCAGCTTTTGTGCCTAAGCTGGTGGGCTCGTGTTCTCCTATTGACCTTCTGCCCTTTGCTGCCTCAACAGAGGAGCAGCAGTGGCATGCATTATGTCTAGTCCGTGCGGTGCGCATGTACATGGACAGGACTAGGGGTTTCAGGAGGAGCGATCAGCTATTCATCTCCTGGGCTAATCCTCATAAAGGGAAACCTATCACTAAGCAGCGGCTATCCCATTGGGTGGTGGAGGCGATTGCTTTGGCCTATACGTGTTGGGGTTTGCACCCGCCAGTCATCAGGATTGGGGCTGCGTTCCTGCTTAACTTCTCAATCCTGTCATCTGACAGTTCAGCTCTGATGAGGTGTGCACTCCATCTGGCAGTTGTCCTAGAAAGCAACTGGCCGGGCGCTGGCTACACCCACACAGCCTCGCCTGAAACATTTGAGCTGACCTGTGCCTTTCTCCTTTGGTCTCCATCCCTCTGTATACTGTATGACCATCAATTAACCGTGCTACTGGCAGTGGTGGTCCATCTGCAGTAACAAAGGCCTTCAGAAACCTCACCCCTCAATGCTTGATAACCTAAACCTCTCGCAGTTTACTTTTCCCAATTAGCAACAGTTGCTCAGACTAATAAGTAAAACTGACGACAGTCTAGTTTATTTCTGATTGCATTGTTATACATTGCACCACAAAATTAAAAGGCGTTTTCTTCCACACAAAAATTACAACGTAAAATATGATTATGTCTTTATAATTTCAGCGCTCGTGTACCTCGTGAAACAGCACAGATTTGCTTAAATTAGTTTGCGAGGCTCATTGAGCAGTAAGCCATGAGAATCCATTCTATATTCTGAATGTAGCCACAGCTAATGGGCGTTGTCTGGCATGATGCACAGCTGAGAGATGGCGAAAGTAAATGCAGCAAAGCCTGCGAAAGTTTTGGATTTTTTGCATTTATATTGCCATCCTTTCAATGCCATATCAATTATATAAATGTTGGCATTCATTTTTTCATTATCATTTCTCATTATAGGTCATGGATTGGTCTTGGTTGTTCGGTCCATAAATTGTTTTATTGTTAGTCAGGCAAACTTAAACAAGAACAGCTTGAGGACAATGGCATGGTAAATTGTAAGCTTACTGAAGGCCCGCTGAACATCTGACGGCACGCTCCTGCTCTCTTTTCCAAGTAACCCCTTAGCCAAGAATAAGCTACGCCTCTTAATCCATACTTCTGCATTTTTCTCCATAATATGCTGTGATCGATGGTATCGAATACCTTCTGTAAATCAATATAAATTCCAACAGAATACTCATAATTTTCATTTGCCTTTCTTATTTCTTCTACCATTTCCAGAACTGCATATGTAGTCGTTCTGTTTACCCTAAACCCATTCTGGTGCTCACTGAGCAGTTCATATTTGTCAATAAAACGATCCAGTTGTTTAGCAAATAATTTCTCTAATATTTTTGAGAATTGAGGAAGGAGGGACACTGGTCTATAGTTATCAATACAATGTTTGTCTCCATTTTTGAATATTGGTATTATCTTTGCTGTTTTCATATTATTCGGAAAAATACCTTTTTGAAAGGACAGATAGCAAATATAGGTCAGAGGTTTTACAATAAGATCTAAGACTTCTTTGACTATAAACACATCAATGGAATTTACATCAATTGATGTTTTATTTTTGAGTTTTCTAACTATTTCAATTATATCACTTTCATCGATCCCACAAAGGAAGACAGAATTTTGATTATCCTTAATGAGATTGTTATTAACGCTGGAATGCTTGAAGACAATCGCAAAATGAATCAACTTGATACAGTCTAAGTTATACAGTCTAAATGTCTATAAATTTTTATACCTATAAACATCTTACCTGGATTCTGAAACCGGTTCAATGAGCTGTTTGAATAAATTACTATATATGACAATAAGATTGGCTAAGAGGTGTTCACCCATCCAAATATAACTCCACTCCATAAAGTAGTCGGCACATGCCATGCCACCAGCGCAAAGCTGTGCATATAAGCTGAAGCTTATCCATCACAATTCACTTGCTAATATAATGAAACCGATTGCTTGTCATTGTTATGTCATATGCTTTTATTCAATCTGCGCAAATGATCAATTGGTCTGAGCCACTATCCAATTTGATATTAAATTTGTGGAGTCCATGCACAGCACAACAAAAATCCCATACCATCGACATCAGCAACTTCAGATCCACCCCAAGCGCCAACAATTAAATCAACTAACTCTGTGCCAAATTTAGTTGTTGGGGATTGGTGTGTTGTCATCTATGAGGAATTTCCTGGTCAGATATTGAGTATAGATAATGGTTGTTACAGGGTTACAGTGATGTACCAATGTGGTAAATATTTTCAGTGGCCCGATAATGAAGATGTGTTTCTCAATGAGAAGAGTTCATTAGTTAGAAGGCGAAGAGGCCCTTCAGTGCATTTACAACCTCTGGTCGGATTCTGTCAAAGTTTTCAGACTATCAGTAGCCTTTGCATAACCAAACATAGTGTGGTGTAACGTGTAGTGAAGAGAATACTGTCCATCATTCATGTTGAGTCTTGAGATTAAGTGCTAATGTTTCTGAACTCGTTCAAATTCATTTTGATTCACATTGAGGTAAGTAGTTAATTAACTTTGAGAAAAAAAAAACCAGCGCTAGATTTGGATTTGAGATCTAGATTTGATGATTACTGGTTTAAAAGGTTCTAGAGATAAGATAAGAAAAAAACTAGGACGGGTATCACTTAGTTGGTCCCTCTAATCCAAATCCAGACCTGGGGGGGAACCAGGCAGTTTTTAGCCCCTGAAGACCATGACTTAATGATACCTTGAACTAGGATAAACATCTTTGCACCTTTAGCCTCCACCTTGGCCCCTAAGTTTGATCCTGGATTATCACTGCAAGTGGACAGTGGAGAAACAAAGTCCTTCCACTCAAAGGACGTGGAGCTCTGTAAGGCAGAAAATGCCTGGAGACCATGTTAGAAAGGTCAAGACCTCAAAAAGGTCGTGACCCATGAGCTGCTCCACCAAATGCGCAGCATACTCAAGCTGACGCCTTAAAAGTTCAAGCAGCTCATGAAACAGATCAAAGAGCTCTCCATAAATGCCAAGGCTCAGCTAGAGGGCATTGCAAAATGGTCTTGGAGAAGGCCATTAGTGAGATGAAATTTGCTCGCACCTACGCCAAGATGTGCTGTGAACTTAAGGAGGTGAGCAAGCCAGTCAAAGTCTATGCTAGAGCTTCTATGTCTCTGAAGCATCCCCAGTAAGTATCCAGGCTGTATCTTCTCTGCAGTTGATAAAACAGCCTGGTGCATAAATGCAGTGTAATGTTTCAGTGTTTTCCTGTCCTCAGTGTGAGGTAGCAATCTGGAACCAAATACGAGGACAAAGGATTTCAAAAATCGAGTTTTGAGCGAGGAGGGGTAACCCCCGCAGGGCAGAAGGTGGCAGTACAGAGTCCGCAATCCAAAAGTCTAATTCCAGTGGGACATGAAAGGGTTTGTAACCAGGGCAGCAAACACAAAAATCGTAGTCGACAAAAACAGATTCGATACACAGGCAGAGGTTTGTGGGAGAAGCAAACTCATAAGCCAGAAGACAATCCGAATCGTAAACAGGGCGGCAATCCACAGAAATGGATCAAAAAACATAGATGCAACAAGTAATCAAAAAGGAAAACCAAAAATCTGTAGTCGGGCAATCCAGTCAGAAACTGAATGAATACAAGGCGAGGAAACAGCAGCACAGGAAACGATCTGACAGAGAATGGCTGTGAGAAGACGTCTAATATACACTTCTGGGGAGATCACATGGGGAGAAACACAGGTGCAGGTAGTCAGACTGATTACAAGGGAGAGGCTCATGAGAGAAAGCCTAATCACATGAAATTTCGCAAAAGCCAAAACGCGGACCGGGAACACGAGACATTCCTATAGACAAACATATGGCTCCAGTCATGGAGTTCTAACGTGCAAAGATAATACGAGAAAGGATCAGGTGTGGAGCTCCCACAGAAAATGCAGCAAAGAAGATTAGGGAGAGAAAAGAGGCAGAGACTAGAACAGGGTGAGTGCAGAGAGCTTGTTAATCAATTAGTAAGTGAAACTATACAAATCCTTGGTGCTCGTTAGTAAGTTAGTATTATATACAAGATTTGTCATTATTATTTTCGCCAGAAGCTACTAACAAACTGTTAGTACTGTTAGTGGATAGAAAAGTAGAGTGAAACCAGCAAACGAGATCGGAAGGAAGTTTGAAAACCAGAATCCAATAAATCACCCGAAGGATGATGTTGGAAAACATGGGTGCCAATAGCAGATGGACCCTCTGAAGTTTTGCACATTGTGGAGGGCCAATACACAACCTTGTCTGGCCCCAGTGCTTCTAGTATATAATTCCTTGATCATTCCCTTTGTGTGTTAACCTCACCACCCTTCAGCCCTGTGTGTTAACCACATCACACCTCAGCCCACACCCCAATTTCCCCTCACCTTGATTGTCTTTCCCTCCACCTCCTCTCACTTTAGGCAAATTACCATTTGTTCCTTTGCATCCTTTGAACTTTCAGCTATAAGTGTTCACAGTTTCCCTCAGTTGTTGGTTCTTGTTCATCTGTACTTGGGGAACAGACCCACTAGTTCCTCTACTCTATTAAACTATCCATTTTGTAACTAAGACGTGCCTGCATTGATTTTTCTACTTACAAAAGTGCGGAGGAATACAGCAAACTCTCTTTAAAATCCCACATTATTGGCGAGCCAGCCCAAATCCGTCATTCTTGTTCCGTTTTTCCAAAAAAAAAAAAAAAAAAAACTGGGGAAATTGATTACGGTGGGATCTTTTTTGATACTGGACTACAGGGAAAGCAGACTTCACTTTTTTATGTTAACACCGCAATCAAAAGAGGAATACCTTTGGAATCCATTCACCGAACCTGACTGAGGAGAAACGGACTTGAGGGCACGGACGAACCACGTACATTTGTGAGTATGAAATATTTCTGCATGTAATATTGTAGAGGAATAGTTAGGAAAATTGTGTAATGTTTTAAAATTCAAGTGGCTAGAATTGACCGTGCATGTGTGCGGTGTTCTAAGCAGGGGCTTGTATAAAGTTACACAGACCTTGGACAATTTTCAAGTACCAAAAGTAAGTTTGTCCATTGTATGAGGAGTTTAAGAATGGCTGAGAAAGATTGGAAATTGTGGGCCGCAGGATATTTGGCCAAGCATTGCAAGGAGAATTTTTATAATGTACCACTGGAAGTGGATGTTGTTGAATATCTTAAAACTGCATGTGAAAATCGCAATGAAACTGAGAAAAACAAGAAAAGGCGAAAGGCTAATTGTGTGATGGCTATGGTCCAAACAATTAAGTTACTGAAGGATAAAGTCATAGAGATTCCTGAATTGCGAAGAAACATTAAGACTTTGGAAAGCAAACTGGAGATAAATTCCAGGGAGTCGGAGGCTATGGTCCAAACAAATAAGCTACTAAAGGATGAAGTTGTGGAGATTCTCGAATTGCGAAGTAACATTAAGAGTTTGGAAAGCAAACTGGAGAGAAATTCTAGGGAGTTGGAGGCCTCTCTTGCTGAACGCATGGTACATGCCGCATCTCATTTAGAATTTCGAAAGGAAATTAGTGAATTGCGGGAGAAATCGAATGTCACATATGCGGAACTGGCCAAAACTCAGGAACTGCTACGGGATGCGCAAATAGCATATAGAGAGTTGTGGAATGTGTCTGGGGAAAACAAGGATCGGGCCATCGTTCAAAAGTTAAGATTAATGAAGATAAAAATGTCACAGCAAAAGCTAACAAATGAGGCAATGAAACGGCGAATTGCAGCTCTTGGTTTGGGAACTGTGGTGGGGCACAGCGAGTCAGAATTAAGTTCAGATGATGATTGGGAACTCGGACAACCAGTGGCAGCTCCCTTGTTAGATGTAGCTGAGCAAGATTGTGATCATAAAAGTTTGGATGAGCAACTGGGATTGCATTCAGAATGTAACTCATCTATCGCTGACTCACTTCACTCTAATTGCAGAAAAATGGTCGCAAGAAATGCTAGACCTCCAAAAGGTACTAAATCAGTCAAGACAAAAAGTGCTAAAATTGCTCCAATAATCACTCACAGAGTACGTACACGTGGGACACATGATCCTGTGAATGGTGCAATCACGTATGAATATGAGGACCAAGAGATGCGTCGTGATCTAACTCTGTCAGAATTGAGTACACTGCAGCAACAACTACCTGCATGGGATGGAGTCAGTGACCCGACCGCAGTTGTTGACAAGGTGCAAGTGCAACAGCGAATGCACTCCCTAACAGATAAAGACTGTTGTAAATTATTACAATCGGTGCTTCCTCCATCAGTTTCGATTCCGTTGGAATTTGTGCATGGTCACGGAAGTCCTGTTGTTTTTCCCAATCACGAGACAAGGTTAAGATTAATGTGCCAGGCTGTTGGTTATCGTGTGGTTGCAGACATGATCAAAATCCTCGAGTTTGTACCTAAGGAGGGCCAGCATCCGATCGACTTCCTTAGAACATTTGTTGGTGTCTACAATCGGAACAGAGGTGGAGGGGCCAGAGCAGAGCTGACCGGTGATGATCCGATTTTCTGGAGTTTGGTCATCAATAAATACAAAGATCACGTGTCCCCTACTTGCCAACATTTATTGTTACAGTTTCATAGGGAATTGAGTGCACAGCCAACCAGACAGCACATAGGGAGAGATATCCAAGACTGTTTAATGGCATGGAATGAGTCTCAAATCTGTGAGTCCCACAACAAGTCAAAGAAAAAGATTGCTGTGTTGTCATTTAATAGGGACCAGGTCAGATGTTTTAACTGTGGGAAGCTAGGCCACATTCAGAAGGAGTGTAGCAGTCCCCGTGTGTGTGCCAATTGCCAGCGTGTTGGCCATTCCAAGCGACAGTGCTGGTCAAAGGGAGGGGGGAAGGAAGGAAAAGGGCCGAAACACTTGGGTGTACAGCAGCCTCAGACAGAACAGGCTCAGACTGAGGGCTCCCCCACATTTACTGATCTATTGTCTGCTGTCAAGGTCATGGGGAACCTACTACTGCAGCTCATGTCTTGTGGGAACAGGTGCTCTCGCAATGGGGATTTCCAAAATGACTAGGAAGTGACATTAACGCATAATTCATTTCCAGAATTCTACAGCACTTTGGTCCTATCAGAGGGCAATAAAATCCTGTGCCATATTCGCAATCGTTCGCAATCAAATTCTAAGATATTTGAGAAGTCATGGACAAACTTGGGGAAACAAATTTGAAATAGGAAATACAAGTAGTAGGGCAGACCAAAACCATATTTGTAGTATTATGGGGATCAGTATGAACTTGAGACCAATGCCAATGTGAAAAGGTAATTAAACTGCAAAAGAATATACACTCGCACTTGGTCTTTTTCTCCCCTACAGAATAACATGAAATGAAGGCTTTGACCTGATGCCCAGCAGCAGGCTCTGGTTGGACATCAGCACCAAGAGGGAGATTCCTGTGAATTTCATGGCCTGTACGTGGTGTCAAGCAAAGACAATATTGCTGGCGGCAGTTTGGACATCAGACTTAAGAGGAAAACGGTGAAGCATCAGCCACATAAAACACAGGCAATGTCTCGGGTGAACTGTAAGAGCGTGCACCTTTAAGGATTAAAAAAAGGAGGACTGAATGGACACATTGACACAATGTAATAATGCAGTTTTCTGTAAGGGGCCGTTTAACATGGGGAGGCGGGTCTTGAAGCGTGAACAGATATATTTCCTTGGTCTAGCAATGATGCATCTAAATTCATATGCTCATGACAATTACAAAAATGAGAATACAGAAATTCAACCTCTGAGGAAATGGGAAAATCAAGCTGCTGGACTGGTTCAGAGGTGGGTAACCCTACCTTCTTGGCAGGCGATTATGTTTTTTTCTTTTTTTTTAATTTAGAGAATATATAAATTTGGAAAAAACGCTATAAAAGAATACCATTTTATTAATGTTGTTAATTTTCTACTGCTCCCTATTCCCAGAGAAGGCATCATCTTTAGACCTTTTTTTTAAAAAAAAAAAAAAAAAAAGATGGGATGATGATGTATGCTTTTAGGTCAGGTCTCATTCTATTTTTGATGCATTTTGCCAAATTTGAACACCTCTGATGTCTCAAATTCAGTATGATGAAATATTTTTAAGGTTTGGACAAATGACATTGTTCAGTACACTGAAAAAAGTGATTTTGACCGCTAGTAAATGTTCCATATATTAATTAAGCATATTTTAATAGAAATAGGTGTGTTATTTAACTCCACTTAAAAAATATAAGTAATTTCAAATAGTCAACATAATAAAAATATCTAGCTTCAGATAAAAATATTTTGTGCAACCACTTACCTTAAAAAAATTATGTTCATTCAACAAAACATTTTTTTCAGTGTACCGTGAACATTTTGAACTGTTGAAAACTGATTTATGTCATTGAGCCTCATATCATTGTGTTGTATGTTACTTGGTTCCACACTATTTTTTAATTTCTCAAAAGTACATTGTTCTATATGACCATTGTTCTGAAATATTTGATATTTAAAGGTTTAGACAAATTACATTGTTTGGCGCAGCCAGTATAGCAAATTTTAAAAAAAGTTTGAGTAGTTAAAATTGTCTGTATGAAATGACCTCCTTTGCAATCTGCGTTCACCCATAAGAGGAGATGGAGTGGGGTGTGCAGGGATGTAAGTTTCAGTGGTGTATTCTGAGTCAGCTCACAGGATTTACATTTAATGATATGTGATGTAAGTCACCCTGTATCCTGTTTCGCACCAACTTCACTGTTTAGATGGGGATCACTCATACACTAATACACTGTGTGTATAGTGTACAGTCATACACTAATGCCAGTGAGATCAGCACACTGACCCTGTGGGATGATACCCAGCTGTGTATTTCATCAGATGTGTGTGCAGGTATCCATACTCAGAGAAAGGACCCTCTCATAGAGTGATTTTGTGCGAGGCTCGAAGCAAAGGCAAAGGCCCAGACAGAGGCCACAGTTCTGAGGCAATATGGATATTCTGCTGAAAACTACACATTTTGAAACTTGAAACTCGTGGCGAATATAATTTCCCCAGGAATCTAATTCAGTGTTTCTGGTGTCATAATCAGGAAAAGGCAGTTGGAGTAGATATTGATAGCAAAGAAAGCTGTGGGATGGCTCAGAAATAACCTCTTGTGATTCTTTGTTGTTTAGTCTGTTCTTTTTTACCACTTATATTCTCCATACAGTTTGGTGTAAAAGTTTATTTTTGTTATATTCTTATCGGTACACCACTCTATTAAAAAAACAAAAAAAAGTAGGGAATGTTGGAAAACATGGGTGCCAATAGCAGATGGACCCTCTGAAGTTTTGCACATTGTGGAGGGCCAATACACAACCTTGTCTGGCCCCAGTGCTTCTAGTATATAATTCCTTGATCATTCCCTTTGTGTGTTAACCTCACCACCCTTCAGCCCTGTGTGTTAACCACATCACACCTCAGCCCACACCCCAATTTCCCCTCACCTTGATTGTCTCTCCCTCCACCTCCTCTCACTTTAGGCAAATTACCATTTGTTCCTTTGCATCCTTTGAACTTTCAGCTATAAGTGTTCACAGTTTCCCTCAGTTGTTGGTTCTTGTTCATCTGTACTTGGGGAACAGACCCACTAGTTCCTCTACTCTATTAAACTATCCATTTTGTAACTAAGACGTGCCTGCATTGATTTTTCTACTTACAAAAGTACGGAGGAATACAGCAAACTCTCTTTAAAATCCTACAGATGACACACAAGACTGGGGCTGTAAGTGAAGGCGAGACGAGAGACCAGACGGGGGAGACAAAGTGCAATGCAAAATGGAAAACATGAACCGGAATGAAACCATGGTAAAATGCAAAATGTGGAAAGATAAACTAAGACAATACATGATCAAATCGAGGCAGCCAAATAATACATATTCCAAAGAATAGCCAGGCATGACAGAGAATCAAATGAACAATTAAACAAATATCAAAACAAGTCATGAACATGGCAGAATCATAACACTCAGAGGAAAGCTGGGCCAAAAGGAATGCTGGATTTAATGCAAAGTACAATGAATCCTCAATAGAATCTGGGACCTTTTCTTTTCTTCCTGACCGCTGACAGTCCCCTGCAGTGATCCAACATTGCCCCTCTATTTACAGTCACTCATGCTCTATCACTGACAGAAGGAAATTTTGAAAGTTATTTGTGGTTGCGCTGTCCTGGAGAAGGAATAGCAGGACCAACATGCAGCAAAGGTGGGGTTGGTGAAATGGACTTTAGAGCAGAATTACGCTAAGTGGAGTTATGCTTGGCTGTGAA
The DNA here is from genome assembly GCA_029721435.1 of Gymnothorax reevesii. NCBI lineage: Eukaryota > Metazoa > Chordata > Actinopteri > Anguilliformes > Muraenidae > Gymnothorax > Gymnothorax reevesii. The sequence goes on from CM056575.1 coordinate 90,197,414, forward strand.
ATAAATGTGGAAAGTAATATGAACTGCAGAGGAGCATTACCTGTCAGAAATGCATGGTATTTTTCTACTGGGGCTCCAAGTATAAAGTAAACTAGAGTCTAAGTGGGCATTCACTCAGGCTACCCTCCAGAATCTCATGTTCTGACTTCGTGCATAGTCTTGTTTTCATGAAGCAATACCCAAACGATTCTGGGTGATTTTCAATTCTCACCAAGGATCAAAGATAGAAAGAAAAAAATGGTACTTTGACTCGAGCAATATGATTGCTCGCCAGAGTAATAAACAAAGTCCATTACAAGGTGAATAGTCACTAATCATATTCATTGTCGCGCAAATGGAGATGAACCATTTGTTGTTTGTCAATCAAATACCTCTTCTATGCTGTAACAACAGTCCTTTATTTCGTATCCACTTCCTCAACTTGTATCCAGAGGGAAGTGTTGAGTATCGATCAGGAACCAGACGCGAGAACCAGAAAATGCAGTAGAGCTTGTTTTATTAGTAAAGGGGGGTGACCCCAGCAGGGCGAAAAACAGTACAAAGTCCACAATCCAAAAGTCGAAATCCAGTTGGGCAAAAATAATATCAAAAACCAGGGCAGCAATCACAGTAATCGTAGTCGGACAGAAATGGGTCTGGTACACAGGAAAAGTACCATCAGAGAGACGAGCCAGAATCCACAGGACGTAATCCGAATTGTTACCAGGGCAGCAAACAGAGATCTCGTAGTCGGGCAGAAAAATGGTCAAAACACACAGATGCAACAGTAATCCAAAATCACAAGGGCAGAAATCGAAAGTCGTGCAATCCAGTCAGAAAGATAAATTACTAAGGATCGAGGCGAGAAACGTGGCACAGGAAGCTAGGGAGATACGATCTGACACGGAAGTGCCTGAAAAGACATCTTATATACACATCCAGGGAGAACACATGACAAGGGAGAACAGGTGTGATCAATGAGACAATAATCAGGACTGACACATGAGGAATAATCTAATAACATGAATTTGGCAAATGCTAAGACGCAGACAGGGATCACAAGACAATCCTATAAACAAACAACAGCTCCGATTAAGGAGTACTAAAGTGTATAGTCTAAAGAAAAGGAGAGCAAGAGATATAAGTGGAAAACTGCAGCAGAGATAATTAGGGATAGGCAAGGAGGGCGGAGATTAGAATTGGGCGACTGCTGAGAGATCGTTAGTCAATTAATATGTGCAGCTATACAATCCCGAGTGCATGTTAGTAAGTTAGTAAAAATATACAATGTTAATAAGGGTTAGTAATTATCGAAAACAATAAACTGTTAGTACGGTTAGTAGATAGTAAAAGAGAGAGGAAGGAAGCGCACGAGATAATGAAGGAAGATTGAAAACCCGGAAACCAATAAATCACCCGAATGAGTGACACGCAAGACTAGGGACCGTGGGCAAAGACCGACATAAGACAAGACAGGGTCGACGAAGTGCAATGCATGGAAACAAAACCATGGCATAGAAAACTAAATGATCTAAACATGAAAAATATTAAAACAAGAAATCTAAATACCAGGAACACAATACACAATCCTAAGAATGGTCAGACAGGCTGAGGTCATTAAACACAGAAATCCAAAACATGGCAAAGCCAGGCACAGAACTTAAACATGACAGCAGAATGGCAGAATCATAACGGTCCCCCCTCCCCCCTCCTGAAGAACGCCTCCTGGCTTTAACCTGAAGGTCTAGGATGTGAAGAATGAAAGTCCTTAATCAGTTCTTTATCCAGAATGTGCCGGGAAGGCACCCAACTGCGGTGTTCAGGGCCGTAGCCCTCCCAGTCGACGAGGTACTGCAGTCCACGACCTTGTCGACGACAGTCCAACAAAGCTTGCACCGTAAATGCCTCGCCTTCATCAATTATGCGGGCGGGAGGTGGTGATCAGGTCCAGATGACAGGGGGTGGGTAATAGCAGGTTTAATTTGTGAAATGTGAAACGTGGGGTGAATACGGTGCATGGACAGGGGAAGACGGAGGCGGACGGCAGAGGGGCTTATGACCTTTTCGATGGTGAAGGGTCCCAGGAATTTGGGGAACAGTTTACCCCCACTCCCCCTCAAGGGAATGTCCTTGGAGGACAACCATACACGCTGCCCAGGTCAGTAAGATGGGGCAGCGACGCGTCTCTTGTCTGCCTGGGCCTTCATGTGGGCAACCGACCTGAGCAGCACTTCCCGGGTGGTCCTCCAAGTACGTCTGCAGCAACGCACAAATTCGCGTGCTGAAGGTACAGCAACCTCCTCCTCCTGGCATGGGAACAATGGGGGTTAGTAACCGAGACAAGCTTTAAAAGGGGATAGGCTAGAGGCTGATGAAGTCTGGCTATTGATAGCGTATTCTGCCCATGGGAGTTGATGGCTCCAGGAGGAGGGGTTCTAAAGACCGATGCAGCGTAAAACGGTTTTGATGCTTTGGTTGGCCCGCTCGGTCTGGCCATTAGTTTGGGGGTGAAAACCAGAGGAAAGGCTAACTGAGGTGCCGAGTGATTTGCAAAATGACTTCCAAAATTTGGCTGTGAATTGTGGGCCGCGATCAGATGTGATGTCAGTGGGGATGCCGTGTAATCTGATAACATGCTGTATAATAAGGCTAAGAGTTTCTTGTGCAGATGGTAACTTAGTGAGGGGGACAAAGTGAACAGCTTTGGAGAATCGGTCGACTATGGTAAGGATAGTGGTGAAGTGATTGGAAGGGGGTAAACCAGTAATGAAGTCAAGTGCTATGTGTGACCAGGGGCGATGTGGAGTGGGTAGTGGTTGCAGTAGACCGTGAGGGGGTTGGTGTGATACCTTCGCTTGGGCGCAGACCAAGCAGGCGGATACATATTTCTGGACATCACTTCTGATTTCAGGCCATCAAAACCGTTGCATGTTGAAATCTAACGTACGCTTGTTTCCGGGATGGCACGAGAGACTGGACGCGTTTCCCCAATCCAGGACTCGAGAGCACAGGTGGGCAGGAACAAACAGACAATGGTCTGGACAGGCACTTAGGGCGGCAGAATCATTATTAGCATTCTTAACTTCAGTTTCAATGTCCAATAAGACAGCATTGATGAATGTCTCCCTGGGGAGAATGGTGTCAGGATCAGCTTGGTCCTTTTCAGTCTCAAAACATTGTGATAGGGCATCAGGTTTGACATTTTTACTACCAGGACGGTAAGCAAGGTGAAAATTGAAACGTGAGAAGAACAGGGCCCACCTGGCTTGTCTGGGGTTCAGTCGCTTGGCCGTCTGGAGATACTCCAAATTCTTGTGGTCAGTCCAGACCAAAAATGGAAGCTTTGCTCCCTCTAGCCACTGCCTCCACTCCTCAAGTGCCAACTTTACCGCCAGTAATTCCCGGTTCCCAATGTCGTAGTTCTGTTCGGCAGGGTTTAATCGTCTGGAGAAATAGGCACATGGATGAATCTTGTCGTCCTTGGAGGACCTCTGGGAAAGGACCTCTCCTACTCCCACATTAGAGGCGTCCACCTCCACCACGAACTGGAGCTTCGGGTCAGGAATGGTTAGTATGGGTGCAGAAGTGAATCGTGACTTGAGTGAGCAAAAAGCTTCTTCTGCTAACTTAGTCCATTGATATTTTATCTTGGGTGAGGTGAGGGCAGTGAGAGGAGCGGCAACTGAACTATAATTTCTGATGAACCGGTGGTAAAAGTTGCCAAAACCCAGGAAACATTGGAGGGACTTACGATAATGAGCAGTGGGCCAGCTGGTGACTGCTTTGACTTTGGCAGGGTCCATTTGAATAGAGTCAGGGCTGATGACGTATCCCAGGAATGAAGGGGTCTGGACTAAAAACTCGCATTTCTCGGCCTTGACGAACAGACGATTCTCCAGCAACCGGCCAAGAACTCGTCTGACATGCTGGGTGTGTTCTTCCTGAGACTTAGAGAAAATTAGTATGTCGTCAAGGTAAATAAACACAAATTTGTTTATCATATCAAGTAAGACATCGTTCACTAGATTTTGAAACACAGCTGGAGCGTTGGTGAGCCCGAACGGAAGAACCAGGTACCCCCAGTACCCTGTGGGCGTGTTAAAGGCCGTCTTCCATTCATCCCCCTCATGACTACGCACCAGATGATAGGCGTTGCGTAAATCCAGTTTGGTAAATACCTTGGCCCCTTGTAGCAGGTCAAAGGCCGAGTTCATGAGGGGGAGTGGGTACCTGTTCTTCACCGTGATCTCATTAAGGCCTCGGTAGTCAATACAGGGGCGGAGAGAGCCATCCTTCTTTCCCACAAAGAAGAATCCAGCTCCAGCTGGCGATGAGGACGGGCGAATGATTCCAGCAGCGATTCCGAGAGATACTTTTCCATAGCTTGAGTCTCGGGGCGTGACAGGGAGAAAAGGCGCCCCCTAGGTGGCATGGTTCCTGGCCTGAGCTCGATGGCGCAGTCGTAAGGTCGGTGCGGAGGAAGGCTGGTAGCCCGAGACTTAGAAAACACTTGCTTGAGATCGTGGTATTCCATAGGAACCTTCTCCAGGTTCGGAATCTCATCAGTAGTAGTGGGCGTGACATAATTCTGGGCATCACTGAGGCAGGTCTGGGCACAGCTGGGACTCCATTCCTTGATTTCGTGCTTACCCTAGTCTATCACGGGCACATGTTTCGCCATCCAGGGATGACCGAGGACGACTGGGGCATGGGGAGACTTGATCAGGAATAGCTTGATGTACTCATGGTGGTTGCCGGAAATGCTAAGCTTGATTGGGCTGGTAACCTGAGAGATATTACCGATCTTAAGGCCACTGAGGGAATTCACCACTCGATCGGGAAAAATAGTCTCCACAGGGATGCCTCACTTCCGGGCAAGTTCTTGATCAAGAAAACTTTCTTCTGCCCCGGAGTCAATCAGGGCGGTAGTCTTTCTGCCTCCCCCAGCCCATTCCAGGGAGACCGGAAAGCAGGTTCTGTTTTTTAAGGAGTGATCCACGGGGATTACGCCCACTAACGCTCCTCTCCTCGTTATTGGGCGTTGCCTTTTACTGGACACCGAGACACGAAATGACTCCCTTCGCCACAGTAAAAGCATCTGCGTTCCCGTCGTCTGCGTTCCCTCTCCTCATTGGAAACCCTCGCTCGCTCTACTTGCATGGGTTCAGCCTCAGGGGGTGGCTTGACAGGGTGGGAGAGCGGTTGTAATCGTGAAGCAGGGGTTCTGGACCGGAACATTGATCGCCTCTTTTCCTCCAGCCGGGAGTCGATGCGAATGGCCATGTTAATGACGCCCTCCAGGTTCTCTGGTAGATCGCACGGAAGCAATTCATCTTTAATCCTTTAGGAATGGCCAGCGATGAACGCGTCGTAGAGTGCCCTTTTCGGCCATCCGCTGTTGGTAGCCAGGGTTTGGAAGTCGATGGCGTAATCGGACACTGTGCGACCTCCCTGGCGAATACGGAGTATCTCCCTTCCGGCCTCGTGCCCGTGTCTGGAGCGGTCGAACACCCTCTTCATCTCCTCCCCGAAGCTGTCGAACGACCGCACACAGGGTAATCCCGCTTCCCAGGTAGCCGTAGCCCACTGCTTCGCTCTGCCAGTCAGCTGCGTAATGGCATATGCCACGCGAGCTCGCTCGGATGGAAAAGTAGAGGGCTGTAGGTTGAATATCAGCTTGCACTGAGTGAGGAATGACCGGCAGGATCCTGGATCGCCATCGTATTTCTCCGGGGGAGGAAGGCGTGGCTCGTGGAGTGGAGCGGGTGGTGCAGGGGCTGGACTGGATGCAGGCATGGGAGCGACCGGAGGCTGGGGTGTCTGGATGTTCGGTGCACTCCTCAGTGAGTGAGCGATATCCGCCATCTGATTGCTCATGACCTGCATATGTTGCATCAACGCCCGTAGCTGCCATTGCTGCATCTCCAACTGGGCACCCTGCTCTTCTACTGCAGCCTGCAGAGGCTTGGAGCTCGCTGGTTCCATGCTGGTCAGATCGTAATGTTGAGTATCGATCAGGAACCAGACGCGAGAACCAAAAAATGCAGTAGAGCTTGTTTTATTAGTAAAGGGGGGTGACCCCCGCAGGGCGAAAAACGGTACAAAGTCCACTATCCAAAAGTCGAAATCCAGTTGGGCAAAAATAGTATCAAAAACCAGGGCAGCAATCACAGTAATCGTAGTCGCACAGAAATTGGTCTGGTACACAGGAATAGTACTATCAGAGAGACTAGCCAGAATCCACAGGACGTAATCCGAATCGTTACCAGGGCAGCAAACAGAGAGCTCGTAGTCGGGCAGAAAAATGGTCAAAACACACAGATGCAACAGTAATCCAAAATCACAAGGGCAGAAATCGAAAGTCGTGAATTCCAGTCAGAAAGATCAATTACTAAGAATCGAGGCGAGAAACGTGGCACAGGAAGCTAGGAAGATACGATCTGACACGGAAGTGCTAGAAAAGACATCTTATATACACATCTGGGGAGAACACATGACAAGGGAGAACGGGTATGATCAATGAGACAATAATCAGGACTGACACATGAGGAATAATCTAATAACATGAATTTGGCAAATGCCAAGACGCAGACAGGGATCATAAGACAATCCTATGAACAAACAACAGCTCCGATTAAGGAGTACTAAAGTGTATAGTCTAAAGAAAAGGAGAGCAAGAGATATAAGTGGAAAACTGCAGCAGAGATAATTAGGGATAGGCAAGGAGGGCGGAGATTAGAATTGGGCGACTGCTGAGAGATCGTTAGTCAATTAGTATGTGCAGCTATACAATCCCGAGTGCATGTTAGTAAGTTAGTAAAAAAATAGAATGTTAATAAGGGTTAGTAATTATTGAAAACAATCAACTGTTAGTACTGTTAGTAGATAGTAAAAGAGAGAAGGAAGCGCACGAGATGATGAAGGAAGATTGAAAACCCGGAAACCAATAAATCACCCAAATGAGTGACACGCAAGACTAGGGACCGTGGGCAAAGACCTACATAAGACAAGACAGGGTAGACGAAGTGCAATGCATGGAAACGAAAACATGGCATAGAAAACTAAATGATCTAAACATGAAAAATAATAAAACAAGAAATCTAAATACCAGGAACACCATACGCAATCCTAAGAATGGTCAGACAGGCAGTGGTCACTAAACACCGAAATCCAAAACATGGCAAAGCCAGGCACAGAACTTAAACATGACAGCAGAATGGCAGAATCTTAACAGGAAGACAGACAGAACTTGCAGGAGCTGGAGGCAAAAGTCATTGCCCACCAAAAATGGGCTGTGGGCAGCATGAAGTTCCTTTGAGGAACTTCTGAAGAAGAAGTGATGGAGTGCTTGTGCTGCCTGATCTTTACTCCCAGGGAATCAATTAATAGATGGTCTTTACACCTGACTCCCAGGTGAAGGTGGGGGGGGGGTTGAGGAAACCAGGCAGTATTTAGCCCTTGATGAGCATGAATAGGTGACACCTTGAACTAGGATAAAAATCCTTGCCTCTTTAGCCTCCACCTTAACTCCTATGTTTGGTCCTGGAATATGATTGCAGATCCACACCAGAGAGATGAAAAAGATCAAAGTCCCTTCATTCAGTGAGGACGTGTAGCTCCGTAAAGCAGAAGATCCCTGGAGACCATCATTTAGAAAGGTCAAGAGACAACACCATAGGCAACACCACGACCAGGTTCGACACCTCAGACTGCACCATGGAGAACATCAAGGCCATGCTCAGGATCAAAGATGATACCACAGGCAACGCTACGGCCATGCTCAAAACCGGAGACAGCACCATGGGGAACGCCAAGGCCATGCTCAGGATTAAAGATGGAACCATGAAGAACACCAATGTCATGCTCAAAGCCAGAGACGGTACCACAGGGAGCATGAAGGCTGTGCTCATGACCAAACATGGTACCACAGGGACTATCAAGGTCATGCTCAATGCTAAAGATAGCATCATGGAGAACATGAAGGTCATGCTCAAGACCAAAGATGGCATCATGGAGAACATGAAGCTCATGCTCAAGACCAAAGATGGTACTATGGGGAACACCATGGCCATGTTCAAAACCAGAGACTGTATCATGGGGAACATCAAGGCTGTGCTCAAAAACAAAGATGGTACCATTGGGGTTTTGCTCGAGTTTATGGGCTTTCAGCAATATGCAAATTCACGGCTTCAGTGTCTACACACGAGTAGCACATGACGGCAGGCTTACCCAATTGAGAGCTGGTGGGTTTTTGGCAAAGATATATAAAGTATTGGGAAAAATAATTAAGAAAAAGTAGAAGTACCATAACTGAAAGTTACTTTGGTCAAAATCGAAGTCACCCATTAGAAAATTACTTGAGTAAAAGTCTTCAAGTAGCTCACCTCTATTACCAGGTGACTAATTCCATAGTTATGTACTTGCGCCAAAAATTCCCATGAAAATACACACAATAATAATTTTAGGCTTGTTTTCTCATGGCCGACCTTGATTTTCAGCTAGTTTCTGCCCTGCTCACAATTAGGTCGAAAATCCGCTGGATGGACTCATCAACCTGCTGACGTCCTATAAAGATGAGACGAGCTCAGTGGAGCTCGTTTTTCTACACTGTCTATGGGACAGGAACTGCAGAAGGTTTATAAAATCGCTATTTTCTCACGAAATTTCGGGGAAAGGCGGAGCCAATGCCTACCAGATGCATTGTTGCAGATTGTAGTAATGTGTCCAAAGGAGTCAGCCTTCATGGATTTCCAAAGGATTAAAAAATGTTACATTTGGCCATCTCAGGTGAAAATGACTCGGGCAAAATGGCAAGGACCAAGCGAAAATAGCGTGATTTGTCACGAGCACTTTTGACTTGGCGTGATTCCGACTTCAAGGATGAAGGATTTTGGTCTGAGTTTGCGATGAAAAAGATGAGAAAAATCAAGCCAGACGCGATCCCGAAAATTATAAGTCCATTCGAGGAGAGAAGGAAAAGGGGAGAAAGAATAGCAGACTGGGCACTGAAAAACGGAAGAAAATGAAAGTAGGCCGCTAATGAACAGTTATAAAACGTTAGCTATGCCAGCGCTTCTGCAGGGCTTTTGTTATAGACACTATAGAGCTTAATAGAGCGCTGGCTGAGGCTAGCACTTGGCCAGCCTTGGCTTGCATTCTACACTTTTACGCCTTCTCTTTGCCAGCGCGCCATTAAGCTGCTCTCACACCGGACGCGAAACGTGTGTATTCGCGTCTTTGCATTGACTTTGAATGTAATTTGAATGTAATTCGTTTCGCGTCCAGAGTGAAAGTGCTTTCCTGTAGCAGCTGCTGTGCGTCTAGTTGCATGCTGCCGCTGTGTCTTGACTATTGTCTCATGTTCTAATCTTTTTCTCTTTGTCAGATCATATTATTGTTTTACTCTAGCCTGACTAAGGCCTGTATTCAGAAACGACACTCACACTAATTGAGTGCGAGTGAGTACAAAAACTAAGTTAGTGTCAGGTTATACTAAATGTGTCAGAGGTTGTCCTAACCCTCATTTGCTTTCAGAGAGCTCACTCACACTGAAAATAGCGTCTCTTTCTAAATGAAAGTTGAGTGCAGGGATCACCTCCCATGAGCCGCACTAACTTGCACCGGTATTTCATTGTCAAGGCTTTCAGATGGTTACAAACATTAAAAACTCTGGATCATTTACAGCCACGTGCTTGACGCAATCGCAACAATGCTAATTTTAACTGTAATGATGATAACAAGACTGGTAACTTACTAACTGACCACCTGGTTTCAGTGTTTACGAACTGCACTGTGGTGAACTCGTGGTTAGCATTTGTGTACCCACCAGTAATTGGCAGGAGCCAGGTGAACTGGGAATAGGGGAAGCTCAAAACCATCCCTTAGAAATGATTGAAAAAGGTCATATCCAATCAGTTAGTAAAATTATATTTACTTGAACTCCAAATATCCGAAGGATTATCATGTGTCGCCAGTTCTACTTGTTAAGTTACTCTTGTAGAATGAGCATTGATAATTATTGCCCTGTTTTCAATTCATTTAAATCACCATTGCAAAAACTCCTACAACTCTCAACATTATCAAGTGTGGCCAGTTTTCATTAATGACGCATATCTGTCAACTCTCAGGCATTTGGATTTCTCGCGCTTTTCTTTACTGATGGGTTGGAAAATTCTGCGCTCAGCTGGCTCGTGGGGCGCGTGTGGATTGGTCTGTGAGGCTCATGTAGCTGTAAGTCATGAGACTTAATTGCTGAATCACAATGTCCGGCACGTTTCACAGCTTGTTGCTTAGTGAGCCTCGCGCACTGTCCTGTGCCTTTCGCGAGCCACTCGACCACGGACTTTATGAAGACATTCTGACATTTTACTTCGTCATTTATGTGCGAAAGAAATGCCTCAATTTTGTGAAGCAATGTATAACAACGCTATCAAAAATAAATTTGATTGTCGTTTTACCAATTAGTCTGAGAAACTTTCTAATCAAGAAAAGTAAACTGCGACAGGCTTAGGTCATTCAGCACTGGAGGGTGAGGATTGAGCATCCCTTTGCAGCAGCCGACGCACCGCCTGTGGCACCCAGTGCCCACTACTGTCAGTTATGCTCAAGTGGTGTTTGTGAATAGCAACTGGCGAGGGGTGGGACCGCTCCTTCGGGAAGTGGTAGGTCGATCTCTGTTTCACACTCCAGTTACATTTCAATCGTACTCACTATATGGTGAGTGGAGGGTGAGTGTGAGTGTCGTTTCTGAATACGGGCCTAAATGCCGTACATAATCGAACGAGCTTGTTTGATGACCGCTATTAAACTCTTATTTCAAGGCTTACTCTAAAACAGACCAAATTGCTGGAAAATGTGTGACTGTTGTAACTTGAACAAACAGTTAAAGAAATTATTTTAATTTAAGATGTAAATGTATCTCCATTACACTGGATGGTGCAAGCTAAGCTAGCGGCTTGCTGAAGAACCAAACACCTGGGTAATGCGTTTAGCAGTAACCTTCGCAGATGGCGAACCCGAGTGAACCATGGCTCTCTAGCCCATTTAGTGCGTCTCTAATTGCCCGTTAAGAAAACCAGTGTAAGAGTAAATTAAAAATTTACATATTGCCAATTTTTCTTTTGCTCATAATGTAAATTATATGAGATTTGAAGCTACTAAGCACTGGGGCGACAAAAACATGTAATGAAGTGATCGAATTAATATTTTCACATGCAGTTGTACATACCGACTATGCAGCGAATTGGTCCTGAGTTTTTTATATGATGTCACGCTAGGAAAGGGTGGCATTGTCGATTGTAGAGATAAAAAAGGGGTGTTCCTAGGGCAAGTAGAAAGTTACTAATTACTCCAAAACGGTTTGATATTATGGGAAATGACTGCCATGTTTTTTTTTTCTGGATGAAAAATTACATAAAGAGAGCCTGCTTGTGAAATTTTGCCCTCTAGACGCTTTTGTTCCTTTAAATGTACTTAAGTACCAAAAGTATCTTGTGCAAAAAATATACCTACCTATCAAAAGTGCAAGTACAAAGTATTTTTCATAATACTCATAGAAATAAGCAAAGCAACCACACATTGTTCTCTCTTTAATCAATTTTCAGATGAATGAAAGATACAGTATTCAATAAACAAACAGGCAGTCTCCTCTTCTTCCTCTTCCTTCTTTTTCTTCCTCCTCCTCCTCTAATCAGTTTAAGAAACCACTATAACTGACTATGATTGATAGTAGAATTACATAGTATCAATACCATGTCTAATTTTTTCTGAAGAAAACAGATTTTTATTAACTACTAATTGGGATGCATTGGCTCACTGTAGCTGAAGTGGTTGCTACAGAGAACAACAATTTTTTCTGTAGCAAGAGAGAATTTTTATTTTGATCTGCTGGATAGATACTATGGGCAAGGATATTGAGCAGTTTGCACTGCTCAAAAGCCAGTATATCCCCCCTGCATCTTAATTACTGCCCTCAGCCTGTGGGGCATAGAATGCACCAAGTTGTTTAGAACAGAAGGCTCAAAGTTGCCCCACTCCCGCACAGCCCTTGCATTGAGCTGTTTCATGGTGGTAGGGGGTGGGCCGTGGAAGACCCGACTGTTCAGGATACCCCAGGAGTTCTCAATCGGGTTGAGGTTTGGGTAGTTGGGTGGCTATTCCTCTTTGAGCAGAAAGCCAGGAAGCTACTCAGAACACCACTGCTGAGTTGAATGAGCAATATGTGCGGGGGCATCTTCTTGCATGAAGACCATTTCCGCACGCCTCCTGAACATCTTCCTATGCTTCGTATGCTTCTGCCAAGGTCCTGAGCTCCTCCCTGCAAGCTTTCCCTGCCCTGCGCAAGGCAATGGCTTGAGCACAGACCTGAGGCTCTGAAAGAGCAGCCTTTCCTGGTTTTTGTTTGGCTATCGTGGCAGCACTACCAGAAAAGTTCTCTCAGTGACAGTTCTCTCTTTGTTCCTTAGTCAACCAAGAAATTTATAGGCCTCTTGCAAACAGATGAACTAATTAAAGAACCTCACAACACCTGGCTGACCAGGTGCAACCCATTTTGGAGACAGACATGTTGCCCATAAAGGTGCATGAACTTTTGGGTGTAATTCAGGCAACTCTGGAAAAACAGGGATTGGAGTGAACTTGTCCATATTCTAAACTATGTTTGACTGTGCACTCATTCAGTGCGAACTCTCATAAGCCTGTGTCATTATGCTACTCTTCTGCAGACATTATAAATGGTGAATTTGCGGAGATATACAAACCCTTATCTAAATGCGCTGTCACTTCAGTCATAGTTCAGCGCGATATCGTCACTAGATATGGAATGTTCTCTGTTTGTTTTGCATATTAAATGCACTGTTACTCCAGATAATGTTCAGTGTATAACTGTAACTAGATTTGGAATGTTTTCTGTTTGTTTTGCATATTAAATGCACTGTTACTCCAGTTGTAGTTCAGCACATCATTGAAACTAAATTTGGAACCATGTTTGTGGATAAAAATGTAAAATGTCTGTTTGAAATGTTATCTATGTTCTAAAGTGAATAACATATTGGCTCATGTGATCTGAAAGTCATTGCATTTTGATTTTATTCACAGTTTACACATCCCAACTATTCTTGAATTGGGTTGTACATCAGGTATGGGCCTTATTGATTTTCACTGTGATCGGTCAAACAAGTGGCATGGCGGACGAATGCACTCTACCAAGTGCCCTTCTAGTTTGGTAATGCGTTTGTACTTTTGCATAAATCACTGTTCATTTGTGTCAGTTTGACAAGAGGTAATGGTGATGTAGCAGGTCCGTGTGCGAACCTCAGAGTCCAGACTGTGGAAGTATTTAGCATGGGGGATGGTGGGACTGTCCCTCTCTCTTTATCCTTCACTCCATATGAGAGGGTGTGGTGCATGGTTCTGGACAGTGCACCATCTTGGAGGATCTCATCTACAAGGTCCTCAAATCAAAGTAGAAGTTCTACAACATGAAAAAAAATAGGTTCCCAATCCAGGAAACTTCCCACGTCAGGCCAAAACAAGCGCGGATGAAAAAAAAAAAAAAAGGCGATACATTAAAATAAAAGATTGTATATTTTGTCAGGTCCGTGAGGGGTTCAGGAAGACTTGGAACAAGAAACGAATTGCAATCCACTCCAGAGTTTGACAGACTTAAATCGACAGGCAAATTCAGGATCCACAGTTCCAGGCAAGGGATCAATAACCAAAAATATCAGTCCACAAAGTGGCAGTACAAAAGGGCTAGACAGATCTCAAAATCCAGGGAGCAGAACAAGAGGTCAAAAATGCACAAATCAGTCAGCAAGAAAAAATACCAGGGAGAAGACTAGAAAATCAGTCAAAGGAAATCCAAGATTATAAATTAGAAGACAAAAATAAGTCAGAACATCGGCAACTGAGAAAATCACAGGCAATGCAAAAATCGGTGGTCGAAAAGTGGAATCTTGGGCAAAGTGTAGCTGCACTGGGGGCCCTATAAATACACAGAAGGTAACAATGCACTGATGGAGAACATCAGGGAAATACCGGGATGAACTACAGGGGCGTGGTAATGGGTTGGCATGCAATAATAAAATAAACATAAAAATTACAAAAATGAGAATAAGGATTTAGAAATTAATCTAGCATCAACAACACACATAAAATAACAAACACAACAATGTAGTAACAAATGACCTAGTATAAACAAAGAACGGGCTGAAACTAAAACATACAAAGAAACTGATACAGACTGTAGTGACTGTCCAAAAATTAGTTAAGTTAGTCACGGTAGGTGGTTATGCCTGGCACACCCTACAGGATAGTCAGGCCGATTTTTGTCCCGATCTCCCTTTTCTGATCAAAGCCAGCAAAGGCCAGATTGTCTGATGTTTGTAAACGACATCATGTCTGATTTTCCTGTGGTGTGGGGTGTGTTTAGAGTGATTTTGTCTGGTCCGCTCAGAAGGCCTCGGAAGGAGAGATCGTAAATAATGAACATTGCGACTAGAAACCATTGTAGTGTGTGGAGTGCTGCGAGAGGAGCTGAGCAAGTACAGTGTGTAATGTCACAAGTATCGGAACAAAAGCCAATCAAGACGCGAGCTGAGTCAGCTGACTGATGGAAGAGAAAGTAAAAGCAAACAAAAAACACAAAAAACACGTTTGACTACGCGAGATTTGGATTATTGAGCGTGAAGAACCTGATATTCTGCTGAAGAATCAGTTAGTGTGTGGCGTGCTCTGTAGTGCACACCACACACTACAAGATCAGAAGAGAGAGATCTTGTGCGATCTGTCTTTTCTTATCATCAAGTGTGTTGTCTCTAAATCTGTGAAGGTTTGAAGAATCCTGTAATGTGCGCCAACCATAAGAGGAATGCCCTTTACTCGTACCTTCCAACAAACAATATCCGAAAAACATTTTCTTTGAGTGATGTTCCCATTTATTGCAAGGGCAGAAAGTTTGACATAAATTATATTTTCCCGCAAGTGAGGTATTGTAGATGAATGGAAAGATTGGGGTACAGTAAGAACCGTCTGCTCCCACCACCTAACAAACATACTGAATTCAAACTCATTAAAAACACCTGTGCCTGTGCTGCCGGACACCAAGTGAACCAAACTAACAAAACATGTACTACCCCTAGTGGTCAAAAGTAAGACATACACAAACAAAAACAACTCTGGTTGTGGTGCTTGCCCAAGTTTTCTGTGCGTCCTTCCAGGAACGTGAAGAGCCTGTCCTGAGAAGGTTGATTGGGGCTTTTTGCTTGTAGTCTTTGCCAACTTTGCCAGTGAAATGAGCATTCTCAGAAGAAACTAGACCTGGGCTTTCCTTATCCGGCCCTCGAATCCAAATACAGTCCTGGTTTTCTTTCCTTCCAGGCAATTAAGTGAACAATTAATGCTGCTAATTGTCCAGATTGTCATCTAACCCGACTCCTAGGTAAAGGGAGAGTGGAAACCAGCAGTTCTCGGCCCTCGAGGACTGAGATTTGAGGAGCCCTGAACTAGACAGTCCAGTCACTCACGACTGCATGGTTGTACCCCCGAGTGCCCGCTTGTGAAATCTTGAAAACTCTGTCCTCTCTAGGGTTCACAATCCCTACACTGAAGTGGGCACATTTTCATGAAATTGTGCTTTCTCTGGCCAGTTCTGTTACCATGGCAACCAAAATCGATAGGTGTCATGACCTGAGCATAATCAGAGACCACTTCCTTAGAGACTGGAATGAATGGATGTAATTTTTGTGTGCCTGGAATTGTGCATGCCTTTTAATCTCTTTGAGTAGTTCAGCCTCTTGCTCATACTGTTCTGTTGGTGTGAACTGACAGTTTACATTTTCCATCTGCAAATCTGTGAGTTCAGAAAGTTGACGAGGAGTGAGGATCTTTTGATCATACAGGCGTGGAAAACTGGCCCTGGCTGCTAAGCATTTTATTGTGCCCCCAATAGCATCAGATGGCCCTTTCACATGTGATGTGGTGGAAAGACGCCATTCGGCTAGGTCACCTAAATAATTTTCATGGAGATTTCAAAAATTGACGAAGCTTTTCCTGTTCTTACACTGGGCAGCGCAACATTCAGAGAAATAGTAAATCCATTTAGGTTGCTGTCCAAGTATGTCTGTGAAGAACTCAGTGAGCAGTTTTTGAAAGAGATGAACTGCCACAGTATCACAGTTTGTTACATTCTGATATGGCAACAAAACTTGTATATATCGGGATTTAATCTTGTATGTCATGCTGATAGTAACACATAAAGGGATGGATTTTTGCCTGGAGATTGTTCCAGTGGAGGGACTGAACTGCACCCTGAACTGCAAAATCATAGTTCTCTGTAAAGTCAGCAATAACCAAGACCACTCCTGGCTCAAGTGTACTCCTCATGATAAATTGTGATAAATGTATTGCCCTGCCCTGGGAAGGGAGGAGGGCTAGGTCGAGACAGAATATTGTTGCACATATTCTGCTATATTTCTTCAGATTTACCCAGAATAGGAATACAGTACCAGCGTGGATAAAGGTGCTACTAAAGTTAAGAAGAGTTGGCTTCGCATTTTCGTCCACCTTTCTCTGATCGGCCTGGCGGATGGCGGAGGATTACAGCAGGTGTCGGTGTAGTCCCGGCAGGCAGAACTTCGGGGGACTGTCAATAGGGGGGAATGGTTTTTGGGTATGACTGGTATTTACCAGATGTTATTGCAGGCCTTGAATTTTGGGAAGAATAAACTACCCCAACCGTTTATGATACGACTTATTTACAAGTCAATCGATGTTTTTGTTATTAGAGTTTTAAAATATATAATTATATAAGAGGCAGTTAGAAGTAGGAGTAGGCAAGTTATGAAGTAGAAATGCGTTCCTTACGGATGACAACATTTATTGCCACAAAATATTTATTAATAGGCTACATTTATAATTACTCGTTGGATGCCCAAAATTTTAAATCTTGCTCGTGTCACTGTAAATGTCGATAATTTGCAGTAGTGAAATAGCTATTGGTCTTAATAATGTGAGACATTGGCTTGCACACAGTTCACAAATTGATAATTACACCATTAAATCTGAGTATAAATGTTTTACACAGTATACCTAAGGCGGATAAGTGATCATTTCTCACAAATGTGAAAACATAGTCCCTCCGTGAGAAGTTTTTAATCCACGCTACCCCATGACACTTGCCACTAAGAAGGGCTTTATCGCGTTAATTTGTCGGTAACAGCCTATGTTTACTCTTGTAATAAGCTCTCAAATTATAAGTAAAACTAAAGACGACAAAAGTTTGCACACTTTGCATTCAACCGTTTGATCCGACTGAACAAGTCACCATTTTCTTGACTGAGAGCTGTTTGGCTTATACACCAGGATTAAAACCTCCGGATTTCCAAAGGCCGAAACATTTTTTTGTGGACTTAGGAAAAAGTGACACCATTATTGTAAGTTACAAGTACATAGATATTTGCGTATTTTATTTCTATTTTCAGAAGTGCAGGTTTTGTTCATAATTTAAACTAGATGATGCGCACTCTATAGAAATGCTAACCCACGCCTTCCATTGACCTTGACCTTTGACCTTTCGACCTCAAAATGCAAATTTGGACAGGGTACCCTGGGATCATCTACCCCACAAAGTTTGGTCACCCAAGCTTCAGTGGTGGCCGAGCTGTCGCGCGGACAGACAGACAGACAGACAGACAGACACACACACACACACACACACACACACACACAGACAGACGGTGCTAAACTGTATACGCACGCCGCCTCGTCGGGCGTGGATAATAATATTAAAGTGGTGGCAAATTATTTTGTTGTTGTTTTGCTTTCTCCGATAACGGCACTTTAGAACTAAAGGTTTCATTTCTTAATTCTTATCAGTGAATATTACGGCAAAAATATTATGGTAAAAATACACGAATTTGCAGACATTAACTTTCCTGGAAATAAATATATCACCAACTGCGAGAAAGAAAATCTGTAGCAAAAATTACTTCAGGTGTTTACACTATAGGCCTACTACAATTATAATGGACGTCGTGTTGTCCGAAGAAAAAATTTCAACGATAAACTTATTTGGACTTCTTTGTGACGGGGATTAAGACTAAGATATATGTGAAACGGCCGGCCAACATGCCTTCTCACTCCCTCTACTTCTGGTTCAGTGAACAGGGCACATCTACCTGACTGACACAAGGCCAACGGCCCGTTAGCGAAAGTGTAGCCTTTATCCACGCTGGTACTGTATTTATCGGTGTTTTCTATTTTTCAGGGTGCCGTCGCTGCTCTGACAAACCATGGTATTTGGGAGGCAGAGTTTTTTTTTTTTTTTCAAAGAAACTGAAGCCAGGAAATTTTTTCATAAAATCTTCCTGCTCCCCCACCCCATTCCACTCAAATTAAATGGGCCTCCCCTGAAGCCCAGTTGAAAATAAGCAGTCTGGTTTGATTGTGAACAATCAATGTGATGTGGGTATGACCTTATGAATAGTGCATTTTCAAATGGACGTGTCACATGTCATTCCTCATTTCTCAGAAACTGTCGGAACATCCATCAGCAAATTCACAAGAAAGCTTCTTCACATCATAAGGTACCTCAGACAATTACAGGAAAATTCACAGATAAATTTCTTTTGGGGGTGCATCTTTGAATTTATCATTTCTGATAAATGATATCAAGAGAGAACTTGTACAGTGGCCTTTATATGGGTTGTAAAAAAAGCTTCAAAACGACACCAGATTCATCTCTGTGAGTGCTATACTTTCAGAGTTATGGTTGTTTAAATTTGCAAGGTATCACTAATTAGCTCATTAGTTCATTAGCAAGCATCTCCGTAATTAAGAGGCTTAGTGTAAAAGCATTTTTCCAGTTCTGACCGTTGTGGGTCTCAATTGTTTCCCTAATTTGAAAAAAAAAAATCTTTTAGAAATTCATGGGTTGATTTGACGTGAATAACCCAATGTGCTTTGGTCTCAGTGGCAGGTTTTTTGGCTGGTGTTTGCGTGGAGGGAGAAACCAGGGGGCACATCGTTTTTCTACCCATCTCTGGCAGGATATAACCCAGTGTTCAGAATTGGGCAGAGGGGGAGCCATTGAACCATCAGGGTGCGTATGCAATGAGGAGGATCAGGAGAAATGGAAGAAGACTTGGAGAATTGCTGTTCCTAATAATTTGTACACTAACTTTCTCACTAATAATTCACTCAGTGGAGAAGACACCAAGGAGAAAACCAAGAATTTGGGATAGGAGGTTAGAGTAATCCCTGCCCCAGCTGAACCATCGCGCTCATCCTATATATACTCAGCACAATCCATGGCAACAGCTAATTACATTGGGAGAATCACGAGCCGATCAATCAACAGGAACAACCTGCAGGACTGCTGGAGCAGGGAAGGCACCAATACTGCAGACACACGTGTTGTGACAGTGCGGCAAACTTTCACATCCTACTGCGTGTGATATACTATCAACCCTCCTACCACCGATGAACTGGACCATCATCGCCTGAGTGTACCTGCTCAGCCAGTCTCCTGCAGTCAGCTTGGAGCTTCTGCACTCATTATGCATCAATAAGCATCTGAGTTTGAGCTCATAGAATGTCATGGTGTAAAATAAATGAAGGCAAAATCTATCTCATTCTGAGTGCTTGGATTTGTAGAATTCCTCAAACAGGAGGCAGGATCAATTAGACTATCTGGCTGAATGCAAGGGTAGGGGAAAAACACATGGCAAGACTTGTACTTTTAGTCCCTTGGCTTTCCTGTTCTGTATTTATTCTCTTTGGCTACATCTAAATTTGTATCTGGAATGTGCAAAACAGCTTATTCAAGTTCACAGAACAAATGCAGAGCTTATGAAATGTCGTGTTAAAATTGGCAATAATTAACTAATTAAAATTAGTCCTTGACTGACCCAAAGTCCCAGCCCCCTCATAACCTTCAGTGGGTCAACTGTGCCGATCACTGCCTGTGAGCGCTCAGCTGATGATTCAGGCCAGTTGGAGTCCCTGTGTCCAGTACTCAGGCCTACCGAAGAAAATGGCCAAGCTGTAACAAAAGTTTGTCAGATGTCTACCTAACACAATATCGCTAACGTCACACTCCTGCAAAACTTCGGACCACAACACTTTATTGTTGTACTTTAGAGCGCATGCGCAGTGGGCTTGTCTCTGGGTTTGTTACAGGCCGTGCAATTTATATGAGTTTCGTTCTGGTAAAAATGTATTGACTTTAAAGTGTTGTGGTGCGAAGTTCTGCGGGAATGTGACATTTTTTCGATACCTTATTTTATAAAGGTAGACCTCCAACAAACTTTTGATATAGCTTGGCTGTTTTCTTTGGGAGGCCGTGTACTGTAAGGAAGGCGGCAATCTTGCACCTGGCTGTTCGAGGAGCCGGACAACTTGTGACACAGATTCTTCTTGTAATTGTAAAGTCAGTCTTTCCAGGGAGGACATGGTGTTTCCTATAACATAAAGGGTTGTCTGGACTCTTGATCATTGATTTTAAAATCTATCCAAGCTCTGACTAAACTGTCATTTTCTGTCATAATCATTGTTTATGGTTTGAGCTGTTTTGGAAGTGAACTAAGTGCAACTCTGTAAAGTGCGTCTATTGTATTTGATTAGTATCTTTTTGGCAATCTGTGGCATTGCTACGATCTCTCAAATCCATTTCACCTTGTTCATTGGAGCAAAAAGATCATGATTATAATCGTAATCGTACTGCTGCCCGGCACATTTCACTCTGTGACTGAGATAACGCTGCCGTGGTTAGTTTAAAAATACAGTTAGGATGCCATCTATTGTCAATTATAGGAAATAACAATTAAACATTACTCTTTATTTTAGGGTAATTATTCCCGGAGACAGGTAAGTCAGAATGTACATGTCATGAAATATATCTCTCCTTAGTCAATTTCATGGTATCATTAATGCTTACCTTGCAGGCTGTTTTTTTTTTCAGCTCAATCTTTTTAATGGCTTTCCTATCCGAATGCAAGTCACTGGCATGCTACCGCCTGTAAATGAAGATGATCGTTAGCACACTGCTACATCAAAATGTACACAGGCACAAATCATATATTGGAACATATTAACTAAAAACAACAAATACCAGAAGTGTGACTCAAATTCAAATTTTTATAATGAGGAAATGTTCACATACAAAAGCCCTTGAATTGACTCAATGGGACATAAACCTGACAGGCACCTTGGCATTGCTAAGGCATTATTAGACCAGGTGTCCAAAAAAAGCCCATCCTGTGTAGTAGTTTAATTCCAAAATTCCAGCACTACCAGACATCGGGGGGTTTTTATGGTGTGGAGACAGCAATGATTCCTAAAAATAATCAATCAGATAACGTAAATTACTGCTTACATAAAACTAGCAATATGGAACACTGGGTACGTCAGGACTTGAAACACTATTAGATATCAAACATGTACAGTATGAACGAGGACATGGGATGCAAAGTAAATTAATCTGGTTACTTACCTGGCAAATTCAGCCCTGACAGCTTGATTGAGCTGGGAGTGACTGAGTACTTTCTACTGGTGACAAAAAGGAGAACAAACAACAAGAAAATGTAAAATATGGCCTCCCAAAAGAAAGAGAGAAGAGGCTGATTTGAATCCTCATCTGTCATATTAGTAGATATCAAAGTGAATATCAAAGTTACAGTTATGATTGCTACACTTGACAGTTGCCCAGACCCCTTGGAGAGAGACCTGTGTGTTCTGTGAATGAGCTTCTCCTCCTTTATTTGATTTCGAGTTTCCAACCCTGCTGGGGTTGGTGATGGTAACAGGCTCTCTGATGGGCTGGAAACAACTGCCAGTCATAAGTGGTGCAATTACCATGTCTGTCAAGGAGACTTATTTTTCAGAACACACAATCAGAACTGATGCATGCAATATAATTTTTTAGCATATAGCACAGCCAGTGTGTCCACAGAAAAATGTGGCACTCATTCAGCCTGTAGTGTGAGCACACTGGTATAATGTAAATGTTATCTTGGGGAGAGAATTATTGGTGTTACCCTGTCAAAGTGTGTGTATGACTTCGAATTATAACTTCAAATTTAATTGATCAATTAAACCCAGGACTGTTGAGCAGCTAAAATCCTACATCTGACTACAGTGGGACAACATTGCTCTACCAAAACTTCAGCAATTGGTCTTCTCAATTCCCAGCAGTGGCAGACCTAGAAAATTTTACATGGGGTGGCAAAGAGGTGGCAAGAGGTCTGGGAGGGTTGGCATGGGACGTCCTCAGTACGGCATTAGGAAATCCCCAATTTCAGTGAAGTTGGGACATTGTGCAAAACGTGCATAAAAACAGAATACAATGATTTACAAATCTCATAAACCCATATTTTATTCACAATAGAGCATAGACAACATATCAGATGATGTAAGTAAAGATAGGCAGAGGTTCACCAATCTGCAAAAAAACGGTATCTAAAATTGGAAGAAAATTTCAGAAAAAATATTCTTCAATGTATTTATTTAACAGTATGTCCCAAAAAAAGGAATCCAAGAATAAATGGTTAATTCTATAACAATTACTTGACATTTTTTGATTAAAAATTTGGTGTTTGGTGTTATATAACTATGCCTTCTGTCTAATGATGTCAAGTAAGTGGAGGTTGTGCCACACTAAACTGAACAACAATGACACTTTTGGAGTAATTCAGTAACCACTTTGCACCAGATTGCATAAAATCATGACCGGGCTAAACACGGATGAACCGAGATGATCAGTGTCAAGTCAACTTTTCATTTTCAGGGATATTAGTGCTTTAGGGTACGTAATGTGTACTGCTTTAAACGTTCCCTGACATGAGGCACACCACCTGAATTTTTTGGTTTATTTTGTTCTATATGATTAGTTATATCTCTCTATGCACTCAAAAGTTCTGAAATGGCTGAAAAATCAATCAATTTTAAGGAATAAAAGTGATGTTTTTGCACTCTTACGCCCCGCCCCCTGAAGAAGTAGGAAGTTTCCGAGACCTAGTCACATGTTCCTTTGACGTCATCAAAGGAAAGCACCTCTACCTTAGTCATCTCTGCGGTCCATTTACACATATTTTCTAGTGTGTTTGTTTAGTGTATGAGCCTGAAATCTATATGAAGCTTAGCGAAAGTTCAGTCAGGAGGACTCTCTCTCTTTCGCGCTCGTCAGCCCCGTCTAATTTGTTCATGCATGTTCTCTCCTGATTCTCCGCAGACAACATCCGGGGCTGTCAATGAGCAGTCAGCTGGCATTGCAGCTGATTTCTCCTATCCAACCAGGGCACACCTCAGTCGCGTCGCTAGCCAATCATTGTGCTGTCGACTTTTTAAATACGTTCTTTTCTTCGCCCTAGTTCGCCCATGCTGCCGCTCGCTGACCCTCCTCCGCCCCAACGCCACCCTACTCATCAGATCTCCCGTTCCGCCACTCCAGCTTCACCAGTCTTCAGCCACCACCACCACCAGTGTCTGGACTCTTCGGGGGGATTTCCTGCAGCCGCTCCGGGCAGTGCTCCTGATCTTCGAGTCTTCCCAAAGAGTCCAAGCGCCAAAGACTTGATTCGATTATAAGCATGTTACCCCTTTATGCTCAAAGGATAATGTACATTTTCTTGATTTCACTTGAGTCTCTCCTGGTTGAACTATCTATCTATCTATCTATCACTCTTGACAAACTGTGTTACGTAGGCTAATGTAGCTAGACGGCTGGATACATAGTGGACATGAGGACAACTATCCAAACTCAGGTATAAAAGTAATGACGAGGGTACAACAAGGCATCAAGATAACTTGCTGATTTCTACAGACTTCATAACCATGAAGCTCCACTGCACAAATTGGGAAGAACACTGACAGTTTATGTCTGTGGATATTATACATAAGTGATGACATAACCCAGGCGAATGCCCAAGCGAAACACTCTTTCCTTGCAATAGCTGAACAGCAAGGTCACCAGACCCCCCCACCTGCAACTCCACCAGACAGTGGCGTGGCCAAGGGGGGGCCAGGGACATCTCGCGCCATAGGCTTGTGCCACCCCATTTAAGACATTTAAAGAAATAGAATATATAGAAATCAACAAAATAAACGGAATGTCCCCCCCCCCCCACTCCCCGCTCAACAAAATGAACACAAATTTTGATTCGTGCCCCCTCACCAAACTGCTGTGCCTCCCTTGTGCACCCCCAGAATAAAAGGTCTGGTGACACCACTGCCATCAGAGTGCAAAATATTCCAGTTGCCAAGGGGACAGTGCAGATGTCAATGTGTCAATGAAGCCCAGCTCCATGGTGTACTTCCTGTATGAGAGAGATGACACCGTAGACAAAGCACAGGAAGATCATGGCAAATGCACCTTTTTGTCCACTTTATCAGTAATGCTCTTATGTCATTTTGTGGGCCTATTTTGTGAATTACAAGCTCAACACAGTAAAACATTTAAAATGTGTACCATCTTACTCTGGTGATCGTCCCAGACGATCATATGCACTCTTTATGAGTTGAATCAACACTGGACATTCATACTGTAGGTGCTTTAATATATCCAGAGCAGACATGTTTGCCTCTTTTTTCACCACTCTGATGAAAGTTGCTTTCCAATGGTGAAACGCTAGACAACATACATCAGGGTAAATAAGCTGCAGAGTGACATACGCTGCATAATGACTATGTGTCAGATATCTTAGACAGAAAACCCCTGAGCCAGTTATGTGCATTTATCACCCTGGGGCCACTGCATATATATTAAACATGTTTACGCTCTTCAAATATGTGCTATATTTCTTCATCTATTATTCTGCCAACACAAGAGAGGCCTCATTATTCAAAGGTTAATGGGATTTTCCCTCATACTATGGATGAGTTCTTTCACAAAATATGTTTCTGAAGTTTATGGATATATTGACATCTGAGATGACCTTGTAAAAATAAAAATGCAAATGGCCAGAGCAAGAAGTCACAGACTGGAACTAGTTGGGTGAAATTGATTTGTGAGGCTGCGTCTGTTGTGCAACTGGAGATGAGAGGGGACTTATGGCCTTTCTCTATAGACTTGTGCTGGCCTGGCTTTTTCCAGCATGTCAAACCATCTAGGACAGCAACCACATTTCCACTATAACAGGGCTACCCTCTTGAAGGTGTCTCTGAAACTGATGTGTTCGTCTTGATTCGATAATGTTGAAAGTCAGCGCCCTTGTAAACGTTATTTACTTTTGCACTGTACAGACCCTGATCACCTCTTTGGGTATGAAACTGGGCATGCTTGTACTTGAAATGTGAATCAGCACGGCACAGTTCAACTCGGCGCAGCCAAAAGTGCCAATTGGACAAATTCCATGAGAGGCCTTGTTCTCTGTGCTGGTGTGCTTTCTCTCTCCTCAGCTGGTTTTCCAGCAGGAATATGAGCATGAAAACACTTGATGTAAGACGGGAGGTTGGACACCAGCATACATGTTGTAAGCTGGGCTGACTTTCCTTTGTGAACCATAGTCCTTTAGTCGGAGGGCTCAGGTTCCATTTCACTCTCAACTCTCCTGCATCCACAGCCACCCAGCACTCCCCCAGGAAGAACCAGCAGCCCCCCCAATCAGGCCCGTCACCACTAGGCAGCAGAGGTACCAGCTGAGTGAGGCACAGTCTGGGGTAATAAGAAACTTCCTGCCATCATTTATTGTGGAAACGGTCAGCTCTTCACTGATGACTGATGACAGTTGAGAGGGAAACAAATAGGCTCAAGTACAGTGAGTGAGATGCAGTTAACTTTCGCCATTAAGACAATAATCAGTTCAATTCAGAGTCTTGAGATGGCTAATAAGTTTATCTAAAATAGTAAATGTAAGACTGGACAGGAGTGGTACTTCAGGACGAACGCCTCAAGTTCCTCCCAAACAGATCCTGATCAGAGAAGTTAAGCCCTTGTGTCTGTGAGGCTAATTCTCCAAATTACAAATCACACTTCTTCACACAATAACATATTCTGACCATGTTTATCAGCCTTGACAGCAGCTGACAGCGAATAATATCCACATGGATAATCTGTGGTTGTTTGCATCTTCATTTTAGAACATGATTGAGGAACTAAGAGCAGTGGTACACAAACTCGGTCTTGGGCCTCCCGTGTGTATGCTGGCTTTTGTTCCAACTACAATTGCAACAGCAATGCCATGTGCAGTGCACTGACTGACTGACAGAAATGCACATCTATAACTACTGTGCTACTTACTCCTTTCATGTAGTGTAAAGCCTGGATAGTGATACCTGTTACAAAAGTGGCTATTAAAGCTGGTACAAGCGTGTTTACATTAATTCTGCTGGACTCTGAATATGGTTGGCAGTCTGTGACACAGCCTGGCAGGTGCACTGTGTGGTCTGTCTGCTCACTTGGCCATCAAAGTGTGCCCCGTGTCAATGCTTGTCTGAAAGGCTTTTGTCTTCAAGTAGCAATGAGCTGTTTTTTCCCTCTGGGAATCAGCCCATCAGCAAGCTATCAGCGCAAGGAAGTAGACCACCACAGAAATATCTACAATGCTGCAGAGCATAGGGTTATTAGCAATGCTGCAAGATAAGAGTATATAAAAGGTACTGCAAAGATCTTGTATTATAATACAGCATTGACTCAGTTCCAATGAAATAATGTTTTAGGCCAGGGGTGTCAAACTGGTCGGTAAAAGGGCAAAGGGGCTTGTCGGCGAGGGTAGATCCCACAGGGCTCCAACTCCGAAAAACAAATGGCTCCGCCGCAATAGCACGTAGGTGCAAAAGGTTTATTTTTCGTGCAGACCACAGGTTCCAACCACAGTGCAAATAAGTGTAACAAAATATATATATATATATATACACTGCCCGGCCAAAAAAAGTCACCGTTTGGAAGTTAATGAACAAATTCTAAAATTGGATCATTATTGCGGTTATTAATATGTTTCAGATGGCAATAATCATTTTAACCCTGACTGATGAAGTGCGTCGCTATTCATTTCTTACAAAATCATGTCGGAAAACACATTCCCTGATGGTGGAAAAGATGTTACAGTATTTCAGAACGGGCAAGTTATTGGCCTGTATTTAGCAAAGAAACCCATGAATGACAAAACCAAGCAGGAGGAATCATTTTCACAAACAAATTTTCCACCTCAAAGTCCTGACCTTGAACATAACAAAAGTTATTGGGATGTACTCAAGACCACCGAGTGGTTCAACCATTATGTCGAGAAGACAAGATCTAGGACAAAAATCATGGCATTTCTGATCGAAAAGAAATGTTCTGGCATTGCATATAGTGGTCAAAACAATGACAAGACGAATATGCACTGTAATCAAAGCTACAGGGGTTCCAACTAAATATTTGAGTGTGCAACTTTTTTTTGGCCAGGCAGTGTATGTAGTGCAAGAAGGGGAGTAAGGAGAAAAAAAATCTGTACGTCAAAATATTTACATAGGAGCTGTGCTGGAATTGAATTCTATCTGCTCCTAGTCACTTCTTCCCTAACTCCTCATGAGGTATAGACAATATGGCCCTCATAAACCCCAAGCCCCTCCCTGGAACATACCATCTTTTCCAGCACAATGTACATTGAAGCAATGGTCACAATTCACAGGGGAAACAATACTATGATACAACATTCCATATTGCAGCAACCAACAATAGTTTCCAATGTAATATTATTACATTAAACTCCATGGTTTTTTCTATAAAACCATTACCGTGGTATTGCCTCGGTAACCTGGCATTACGCATGCGCAATTTGAGTCAGGCACTACTTAGCCAGCCCAAGTTGCCTTGCCTCGGTTTGGGACCTTCCCACAAGACCCACCCGGAAGCGCCTAGCTTCGGCATCACCCAAACAAACAGAAGACGGGGAGGTGAAAGCACTGAACACCGAACAAAACGTAGCGCTGCAACAACCATGAAATGCAATTAAAGAAAGGACCCACTCAAAGACATTTGTGTGTGTGAGTGTTTCATTTACGAACTGTCAGGGTATGGCTTTTGTCTGATTATGTTTGCGTGTATGAACTTTTATCTGGCAGACAGCTTCGGGTGTGCACCCCCGAAGCAGTTGCAGTATATTGGCGGGTTGGAACACTGAGTGCAAAATACAAGGGGAAGACATTAACCGAACAAACAAACTAACACAGCGGTGTACTGGTTAGTCATGGTACCGTGTTTGAGAGCTGCCCGCAGTCTGAGACAGAGGCCTCTGTCACATTACCTCCCTCCTCTTCTGGATTGCCGAGGTTCGGCAATCTGGAGAGGTAGTCCGCAGTGATGTTATGTGGGCCTGCCTTGTGACGAATGATAAACCTGAAGGGTTGCAGTGCTAGATACCACCTCGTCACCCGTGCATTGTGATCCTTCATTGTCTGGATCCAGCTGAGTGCACGGTGGTCTGTGTCAAGGTCAAACTCCCTCCCCAGCAAGTAGTACCTCAGGCTGTCCAGGGCCCACTTGATGGCGAGGCACTCTTTTTCAATTGTTGAGTATCTGGTCTCTCTTGGTAGTAGCTTGCGGCTTAGGTAGAGGATTGGACGTTCCTCCCCAATTTCTAACTGGGCTAGCACTGCCCCCACGCCCACTGCTGAGGCATCCACCTGCACCAGAAACCTCCTCCTGAAGTCTGGACTTTGGAGCACTGGGGACGAGCATAAATGCCCCTTGAGGGAGGTAAATGCCGCCTCATCGTGGTGAGATCTCAGTGGTCGTAATAAAAACGCTGCACCGTTTTTGTTGGAGCAGAGCCAGTTGAATCAAATCAGCATCAGGTCCGTTGATCTTCAAGTTGGGTGAGAACTGAAGAAATGCTTGAACACCCCCGATTTATATAGCTGTAGCCCTCGTTTCTCGATTTAGGTTGTGTGCTCCAGGTCTCTTGGCTGTGGGAATGAGCGCTACAGTTGGTGGTACACAAATCAATCTTTAATCTTCGTTCTTCATTAATCACACCAATACAGTACTGTACAGCTAACGCTACATCCAACAAATCGGACTGCTCAACTCAATCGTTTTTTCTTCTACTTTATTTTCACGCTTCTTCTTCCCCAGGAAAACAATTATAAGTAGGAACTAATATTCAATCGAAGCAAGAGGACATAAATTATAACTTAAATCAGTGCACAAAATAATTGCATAAATTAAATAAGAACAATGACTTTTTCTTACTGTATTTCTTCACTCACTGTATTTAACTTATGCATCACAAAATCAGTTGAGCAAGTATAAGATACTCGAAAGAAATATAATGCATACAGTAATTATAATTACATAGACATCGCCACAAATCGTAATAGAGGCGTAGTACTGTCAACACCAGCGTAGTGACATCGTACTACAGTCTTCTAGGTCTGTGTGACAACGTAGTATGGTCCTGTACGTCGTAGCGGCAACATAGTAGAAACGACCGCTTGGTCGGCATTGGTCTAGGTGTAATCGTAGAGTCAGCAGCACTTTTGACGTAGAAGCACCACAGTACAGTCGTGATGTAGTCTTTAATTTCCGAAATTAAATTGGATTTTAAGGGTGATAATACCCCGATTTGATTACTTTTTCAGATCGGGGTGATCGGCATGGTCTTCTTAAGGTCAAAGAGCTGTGTGAATGGGGTTTAAGTGAACACAATATGGTATCTGACATAAGACATTAAGGGCCAGATTTTCCCTATCATATGTGATTCACACAAGGACTATGGCAGCCTCTTCTGTGATCCATCAATGGCAGTGGTTTTTTAATCGTAAATTGAACACAAGCAAGTGATATGTTAAAGTAGGTGAGCAGCTAACAGTTTAAAAAAGAAATTTGTGGGCATCTAAATTTGGGACCCTTTTCCTTTCCTCTGCAGTTTTTCTTGAGCTTGCTAGAAAACGTCTCACTCAGAGATTTTAAAAGTACATTTGGACATATTTCACAGAAATCATGTTTCCTTTCCTTCAATGCATCATGAGTTCAATGACAAGGATAGCCTGTGCAATTTATTGAAAAATAAATTGGTCCAGAGGTTGGTCCAGAGTTCCTTTGCTGGAAGGAAGCAACATAGAAGCTAATTACCTTCTTTCCCTCATGAAAGACAATTCATTCAGGTAAACTCATGTGTTAGTTCTTGAATAGCAAGAACATACTAAACAACAACAAAATTAGGTAGGGAGCAGAGTTTAAGAATCCCCCAAAACAGCAAAACCATCGCCAGAAGTGAAGCTAATTTATGTGCACAGCAAAGCACCCACTGGTTCCTGAGATACTCAGGATGGCACTTCCGATATCCTGCTTCTCAGGATAGAAAAAGAAGGATTCCATTTGGCTGTGCGGGACAGGACCTAGAAACAAACACAGCTCTTGACAGAATAAGAACATAACACAAACGTCATTCCACCTTTATGTGAGCAATTGAATAGTTTAGCCTGGCTCCTCGCTGGACCCGTTAGGCTCGTTTCCCAGAAAACACACCGTTTGGTAACGCCACATCTGTACCTGCGGGCAGGGCCTCACTGTTAGTCTGGTTACTGGTCAGATTCTCTAGAGAATAGGTGCATACCGCTCCCTGTAGCGCGCGTCCGCAACTATGACAGATGTAAAAGGCAAGATGAAGCCTCATCTTGGTCCTGAAAAACTTTCTCCCTTGTGAAATAAACCATGTGTACATTGGAGCGCCCACTGCCTCCTGGATGATCAGTAAGTCCATAGAGTTATCCAGGGTCAAACATTGGCTGCTTAAGGCTGCCAAGCCTTTAGAGAACGTCTGCTACCACAAATGCAGATTACCTGGATCAAGAATGGACATATTACTATTAAATACAGTGGCTTACAAAAGTATTCAGCCCCCTTGAACTTTTCCACATTTTGTCCCGTTACGACCACAAACATAAATTTATTTTTATCTTATGTGAAGGACCAACACAAAGTGGCACACATTTGTGAAGTAGAAAGAAACTCATAAATGATTTTAATATTTTTTTACAAATAAAAAACTGAAAAGTGCAGTGTCAAAAAGTATTCACCCCCCTTTTCTCTGAGTGCAACCAATTGCCTTCAGAAGTTGCCTGATGATTGAATGATCCAATGTTGACCTAATGACTAAATAGAGTCCACCTGTGTGTAATCTAATCTCATTACAAATAAAGCTGTTCTGTGACGATCTCAGAGGTCTGTTAAGAGAATATTGGGGAGCAAAATACACTAGACACGTCAGGGATAAAGTTGTGGAGAAGTTTAAAGCAGGGTTAGGCTATAAAAAGATTTTCCAAGCTTTGAACATCTCATCGAGCATCCTGAAATGGAAATTGTATGGCACAACTGCAACCTACCAAGACAAGGCTGTCCACCTAAACTTACAGGCCGAACAAGGAGAGCACTGATCAGACATGCAGCCAAGAGGCCCATGGTGACTCTAGACGAACCTCAGAGATCCACAGCTCAGGTGGGGGAATCTGTCCACAGGACACCTTTAGTCATGCACTGCACAAATTTGGCCTTATGGAGTAGTGGCAAGAAGAAAGCCATTGTTAAAAGAAAACTATAAGAAGTCCCGTTTGCAGTTTGGCAGAAGCCATGTGGGGGACAGGGAAAAAATGGGGGGAAAAGGTGCTCTAGTCAGATGAGACCAAAATAGAACTTTCTGGCCTAAATGCTAAAAGCAAAGAGTGGCGGAAACCTAACGCTGCACATCACTCTGAACACACCATCTCCACTGTCAAACTAACACTGCACATCACTCTGAACACACCGTCCCCACTGTCAAACTAACACTGCACATCACTCTGAACACACCGTCCCCACTGTCAAACTAACACTGCACATCACTCTGAACACACCGTCCCCACTGTCAAACTAACACTGCACATCACTCTGAACACACCATCCCCACTGCCAAACTAACACTGCACATCACTCTGAACACACCATCCCCACTGCCAAACTAACACTGCACATCACTCTGAACACACCATCCCCACTGTCAAACTAACACTGCACATCACTCTGAACACACCATCCCCACTGCCAAACATAATGGTATCAGCATCATGCTCTGGGTGTTGTGTTCTGGGGGCCAGGACAGCATTTATGGTTTTAACAGTTTCATGTTCATAGTTCATAGTTTCATGTTCCATAGTCATGTTCATAGTCAGTTTTTTAACAGTTTCTTGTTTTAGGATTTCACATTCCATGTCCATGTTTTTACTTTTCCATGTTTTTGTTTTCGCCAGGTCTGCTATGCCACTCCACCGCTTGTCTGCGTTCCGCCCCGTGCCTTCGTTGTTGCACATTTCTGAGCTCTGGTTGGCTTTGGTATTTCCCCTTCCTTCCATGCTGTGCTGGATTCGGGCCTCTCTAAGCTTAATTGACAATTTACTGTTTTTAAGTTACTAACATTTACTAACACTCACTGGGTTGGTGTAATTCTTAGATAGGCACATTACTAATACTACTAATTTAGACAGGGAGTTTGTCATGATTCCTGCTTTGCTAATTCAAGATCTTGCTGTGCTTTTCTGTTCTTAACATTCATGCTGCTTTCAAACTGCATACTTAATTGGTACTTAAGCTGAGCACGCTCATTCTCTTAATGAGCAGGTCATGTCATCCAATCTCTGTCCATGTCTTGATCTTGCCATGCCTCTTGTTTCTGCTTCTCCAGGTGTTGCCCCTCATGTGTCCTTGATTTCCAAGCTTTATCTGGATGCGGTGGAAGTTGGCTGGCAGACAGTGTCTCGCGTCTCGTTGCATGTTCAAGTTTCGCCAAGTTCTTGTTGTCAAGTTCCCTTGCATATCTAGTTTCAAGTCTTGTCCTAGCCTCTTGTCTTGTGAATATATATATATATATCTTGTTATTTATTTTTCTTGAGCATCTTGCCTGGAGTTTCCAGTGCCTTTTGTTTTTTGCCATTTTGCATTCGTTGTTTATAGCTCTGTGTAGCTTACCTTTAGTTTGTTTTTTGCAACCCTTTAGGCCAAGTTTTTTGTTGGCCCTCGTGCCTGTTTTGTTTTGGTTTATTATAAAATCCTCATTCCCTTTTCCCGCATCTGGTGTCAACTGATTCCATATCACTGGGGGTGCTTCTCTTCAGCAGGGACAGGGAAGATTGTCAGAGTTAATGGGAAGAAGGATGGAGCCAAATACAGGGCAATTTTGGAAGAAAACCTGTTGGAGTCTGCAAAAGACTTTAGACTGGGGCAGAGGTTCACCTTCCAGCAGGAGAACGACCCTAAACATAAAGCCTGGGCTACAATGGAATGGTTTCAAACAAATCATATTCATGTATCAGAATGGCCAAGCCAAAGTCCAGACCTAAATCCAATCGATAATCTTTGGCAAGATCTGAAAACTGCCATTCACAAATGCTCTCCATCTAATCTGACTGAGCTTGAGCTGTTTTGCAAAGAGGAATGTGCAAAAATTTCAGTTTTAAGATGTGCAAAGCTGGTAGAGACATACCCCAAAAGCAAAAGACGGTTCCACAAAGTATTGACTCGGAAGGGCTGAATACTTTTGCACACTGCAGTTTTCAGTTTTTTGTTTGTAAATAAAAATTTAAATCATGTACAATTTTCTTTCTATTTCACAATTGTGTGCCACTTTGTGTTGGTCTTTCACAAATTCTGATAAAATATACTTATGCTTGTGGTCTTAACAAAATATGGAAAAGTTCAAGGGGTATGAATACTTTTGCAAGCCACTGCACATCATCACCTCGCTATGTATAGCCTGGCTCCTCACAGGAACCGTTAGGCTTGTTTCCCAGAGAACCAGTGGTGTAAAATCCAGGGGTCAGAAAGTAAAAGTCCTAAGATTTTCCTCCCTCTGACAGAATGAGCTGATCACTCATATTGGCTCTATCTCCTGTCTGAAGTAAATCTAGGTGGTTGGAATAAAGTTTTGGGGAAGATTTTTACTTTCTGAACCCAGACTTTACACCTCTGCAGAGAACACACCACTTGGTGCCCTCACATCTGTACCTGCGGGCAGGGTCTCGCTGGCCCTCTAGAGAATAGGTACATACCACTTCCTCTAGCGCATATCTGCAACCCCCACAGATGCAAAGAGGCAAGATGAAAGTGTTGTTTTGGTCCTGAGAAACATTTTACGTAGTGAAATAAACTGTGTAGTGGAGCACCCAGTCCTGGCTGACCAGATAGAGTCCATAGAGATATCCAGGGTCAAAATATTGGCTGCTAAAGGCTGCCGAGCCTTTAGCGCACGTCTGCTACCACTAATTCAATCACCTGGATCAAGAGTGAACATATTGCTATTAAATATGACCCAGCCAACCACCTGTGCTTGTTGCAAAATTATTAAAAAAGGGCTAAAGAGAAGATACTGTCATGACAATTGTGAAAACCACAAAATCTATACATACAGACAAGTTTAATTTCAACAAGGTCCAAAAGCAAAGTTCATACATCTGAAGACTATGGAACCCAGATCTTCCTGCAAGATACAGGGAAGGTTTTGCTGCTGTTGAAACCTTGAAGATTCAGTAGGAGTGGGAAGCTCAGGAGCAAGAAAAGTCCCAAGCTAGGAAGAATGTGGAGGCGCGAAGCAAACCAGACTCTTGTGTAGGTTTCCTAGCAGCCACAATAAAACGAGGCTGAAGAGGCACTCGCATGGGTCAGTACTGCAGAGGATGTAACATGGAATAGGAGAAACCAAATGATTAGATTGACGAATAACAATGAGATCCTCAACTCCTTTTATGACATTGTATCTCAATGTTTTAGAATACAGCATATGCACACACATCTATAGCAATGTCAGATACCAAAGTTCAAACCAAAGAAGTTAAGAGCTCGAGGATTTTAGGATTTAAATGCCACCCCATTTATTTTGGAGACCAAGTATTGAGGCAGCAATCCATTGAGGAAGGGAACCTGCATAATACTTTAGTTGATAACATTTACAGCAGCTTCACTGTCCAAACATACTAGAGGCTGCTTTTGCTCCATTTCAGCTGCAAGTGTGAATGTGACTGTGGGCGCAGCAGCTGGCTGCCTCACTCGCTCCGGACCTCAAAGTTTATCACGCAATACACTGACATCGGAAAGCAAAAGTCTTGAAGCTAAATTCTTCTTTTCGTATCTTTATTACAAAACAGAAATCATACTAAATAGAAAAATAATAGACTTTTGAGTTTTCTTAGTAAACTAACCGAAATTAGTGTGCTGGTCAAAAAACCGTGTTGCATCCAGGTCCAGTGGCTTCTGCCGTTTTGCGGGTTCACAGTGTATTTATATTGTACACACAGCTGCAAATAAGAAAACACCATACTATCGCGTCATTAGTCATTGGCCAAACCTTCATTCCACATTACAACACGGAACAGAAAATACTTCAAACCCAAACATCTCAAACAGATTATTGATTCAGATTATCTTAAATTATATCTGTAGAAAATGGCTACAAAAGCGATCACAATTCAATCAATGATCTACATTTTAATTTCTGAAGGGGCTGTAAAATCTATTGCCAAAAGTTTCCAAAAATATACATAATCCCCCAACAACAAAGACGAGCAGCATTATCAGAAAATGAAATGTTTCTCGAAATCATTTAGATTTAATTAATTTCAATAACTGCATTTCAAGAGATTGATTCACTGCATTTGTCCATGGAAATTTACTGCATTTCAATATTGCCACTAAATAAAGCTCAGTGAAAGTTTAGGAAGGCTCTCTTACGCACTTCAACTCCATTTATTGTCCTATCATTCACATGCATGCTCACTCATAAATCTCTGCAGTCACTGTCTGGGGCTGTCAATTGAGCTGTCAGCTGGTGCTGCTGATCTCCTCTACCCAACCATGGCACATCACATTTGCATCGCTAGCCAATCGTTCTGCTGCTGTCTTGTGAAAAAATGTAATTTCTCTCTGCCATAGTTCACTCATGCTGCCGTTCGCGGCCCTCCTCCTCCCCAGCGCCACCCTGCTCTCATTCCAGCTTCGTCGACCTTCAGCCACCAGTGTCTGGACTGTCTGGGATTTTCCTGCTCCTGCTCTGAGCCGTGCTCCTGCTCTACGAGTCTTCCCAAGGAGTTCAAGCGCCTAATTCTAAGCATTTGTTTCACCCATTATGCTCAGCGCATAATCAATATTTCATGGTTTCACTTGAGTCTCTGCTGATTGAACAGCATTTTCATCTGAAATTCACTGCATTTAAATATTAGCAATTTACTGCATCTCATTTAATAGTTTCACAGCGTTCAAATACATTTTGAGATTTACTGCATTTCAACAAATTACGGTTCACTATTCAGCACATTTTCATACCGATTTGTTCAATTTTGATTATTGCATCGCGATTCCTTGCATTATGATTTGTCAGACTGTCATGTGTTGCACTGCAGTTCGTACAATTAATTGCAGAGGGATTCATCATGATTTATTTAATTCAATTCCATTGGTAATCACAGACTGAGAACAGGAACACACCAGCCTCGGGTGGCTGCAGGTATTGCATACAGAAAAATTACAACTAGATAAATGTTAGTGGACGACCATGGATAACAGTATTCTCCACAATGGCGAAGTTCACATCTTGGTCAAGAGGATGGGCAACAGGAAATGTCTGGAGTCCAACAAATCAAAAATAGAGCCACTCTGTGCCGCATGCATGTTCACAGCAAATCTGTCATGCATCAATAACACCCCTTCTTTATATACCACAAAATGTGACATCACACATTTAGAACTGTCAGGTTTCACCAGTTGTGGCGCAACATGTAAGGTCATGGCGTCACACACCAGAGCTTGTCCTGCATGAGCAGAAACGAAGATACGTCGATTCATGTTATTACGACATCTAAGTTAATGCATTTTTTTAAAAAAATATATACTTGAGGTTCTAAAACAACAGTGAATCGAAACAACAACAATTAAAGTGTTAAAATTCCTGGTGTTATTCAAGATTACTGTATCCATGCTGTACCAAGAGAAAATTAAGTAAAACGCCGGCAATTTAATGAGAAATAACATTACGGACGAGTCATGGCACCGCCACAGCCATATTTGCGTCAGCAATCCGTTTTCTGACCATCTTAGAGGCACCTGAGCAAGGTGCCATTCGAACAGCCAGACACACAACTAAAAGCCAGAAAAAAAGCCAGTACTCTCACCACTATGCAATTAAGGCTGGGCTTACACCAAACGACTTAACGATTTCAAAGTTACAAACAAATTTCCAAAGTCGTGTTAAAATTATGAAAGTCCAGCTCATGTTGCAGTGCGCTCTCCTGGTCTCAGTCGTTTTTTATTAAACATTTTTAATATTATTGCAGATCTTCAGTCTAGTATATGCCAATTGTGTTGTTAATGCTCACATCACTGAACAACAACAACCAAGATGCTAGCAGAGAGCATCAGGTGCAGGATGAGAATAATCTCAAAAGGAGTCAGAGTCTAATTCTAGTCCTGCCAGTCGTGACCCTGCAAGATCACCAGTCTCAGTAATTTGCTAACACATTGTCTAAGGATGCGAGAGGGTGTCAGATATCAGTCTCTAAAAGTCTTCTTAAAAGTTTTATCAAAGTCGTCTAGTGTGTGGTAGACGTAAATTTTGATCTGGTCAAAGATCAGCTAATTCCATAAAAAATTTGAAGTATTTGGGCTACATAGAGCCAGAAGTTTCCAGTTGTCCCGAGAGTACAGTTGGCTTTTGAACTTGATTTAAAAGAATAATGGTCAATTGAATGCTCCTCAGAGCCCTTTTAACATGGCAATCCATGAATTATTGTTATTATCGTTGTTACATGTGCCTATATTCCCTCAGCTTATTTCTGCGACCGTGAGTAAGCAAACAAACTGAGGCCGCATTTGACGAGTACTTTCACAAAGTAATTACTTTCCGTGAATGTTTCTGAATTATTTGAATGGTATCGGAAGCGCAGAAATGTTATTACTTCCTCATTGGCGAGAAAACCTTCATGCAGTATGCGGAGTAGCAGAAAACATTGGCAATCAGAGCGCCTCCTATTCAGTTATCTGGATGGTATTGTGGGTAATATGGGGAAGAAAATATACTGAAGTACTTGTATTCTGGTCAGGTGATTGTGCTTACTTCAAAAGCTCTTCCAGAATGATTAAAATTTTATGATGGTTAATAATGTGTGTGATTTGCATTAAAATGCAGCTATTATGGGTTTTTTTAATATAATAAACTTTTCGGCAACTACCACTCTACTACGGTGTGTCATTCCGATGTAAGGAATTAGCCAGAGTTATTAGCTGCTACAGTGAAGCAAAACTCAACTTTTGCTCACAGCAACAAAAGGACTACCCCATCAGTTGCCTCTATGCTGCCCAATTCCACAGTCGTGAAAGTGGACTCTAGTTTCAATGTGAATATTTGAATGTGAGCACAGCTTATTCGCAATCGGACATATTATGAGTCACAATCAGCTAAGGTGTAATAAATTGTACCACTAATGTCAACATATAGACTTCCTCAATCGTTTATTTTCTGACTGTTTTGTAAAAGCTGAACTACAGAACAGAGTTAATTCGATAAAGAAAATACAGTTATTTACCTGGTTTTTTTTTTTTAAGTGACTTTTTCACCAGAGATGCAACTGCTTGTGTGCATTATTGTTTGATGGACTAAATGGTGTGTTTTTTGCTGCTATTTGCCTTTTTCAGGCGAGGGAAGACATTTTCAGAAGTATTTTTATGTTTAATAATTCATAAAAGCCCAAACTAGATGCTGGAAATACATAAAGCCGATCTATGACCCTAGTGCATTCACTTGCAGATAAACCTGAGCAATCAATAAATTGAATGTATTTCAGTGAGAGATCGTTTGAGGCTTAAAGTGACCGCTGAATTCTACAAGGGTCGAATCCATGCCTAAATCAATGGTAGGGAATCACGCATTTTAATATCTGATAAATAATTGTCAGTAGCGTGACTTACCATACTGAATTTTTGTTTCAGAAAGCTGAATTTTTTCACTACTTAATTAGGATACCTTCAAATTATTTTAGCTGAACTGGTTACAACAAATTAAAACCTTTTTTTCTGTTGCAAGAACTCGTTTTTATTA
The DNA here is from genome assembly GCA_029721435.1 of Gymnothorax reevesii. Taxonomy (NCBI): domain Eukaryota; kingdom Metazoa; phylum Chordata; class Actinopteri; order Anguilliformes; family Muraenidae; genus Gymnothorax; species Gymnothorax reevesii. Next base: position 90,236,422 of record CM056575.1, read on the forward strand.
ACTGCTAGATAAATAATATGGGCAGGTATATTAGGCAGTTTGCTCATCAGGCTAGGCTGAGGTTTCTAATTCAATCAATTCTTGGGAAACAACGGTGGGAATTAACTTGTCCATATTCTACATCATTTACTGGCACCGCTTCCTTGTGAATATTCAATAACTGTTTAAGCTATATGACCTATTGATAGGACAGTGTACTGCATTTATTAATGGAACAGGTCTTACCCGCTGGCATTGACGATCAGCAGAGAGCGGTTAAGACCCCGCTCATCACTTCAGCGTCCCTTCAAGCCATGCCCTATGCACCCACTGTGGCAGCATTCATTTCAGCATAAATATTTTTTATTATATTACTAATCTTTTCAGTGGAACTCTTTACATAAGCAAATACAGAAGACATTGCATAAATTACTACTATAGTAATGCTGAACTCTGCTGCTTGTGATCAACAATCTCAGCAGTGCAAGTTACAGCACTGTTTACATATGGAATAGACAAGGAAGTACAGGGCTCAGTAAACCGGAGCCAAAGAAACTCACCATCTTGCACTGTTCTTAACTCAGGTGAGACTGTTTTCACCCTGGGTAATTCCAGCACTATTCTTCTGCCTGCTCTAAGAAAAAAATCAGTCCTATCACAGCACTGGTGAGTCACTGGACTATGCCACTATATCATACCTTTGCAACAGCGTCTGAAAGCTTTCATTTATTTTACTGCGACCTATTGCCACAACCATTGGAATGAAACGCTTTACATTGTTCTAATTTGCATAGTGATGATTTAAAGTGCATCCCATGCCCTACTCTCCCTTGTTACAAATGATTTACTTTGTGTGTGTGTGCGTGTGTGTGTTTGTTTGTTCTGAACAGATCTTTTTTGTTTTAATACCCCATAAGCAATTCCATGTAAAATATAATCTGAATCTGTGTAGTGTTACATTAAAGCAAACTGTTAGCCAACACCTGTTTGAAATGCATGTATGCAAACATAACTGTTTGCCGTTTTTTATAAAATGGATATTTGAAAGAGTCAGTTTGGTTGCCGTTTTTTATAAAATGGACATTTGAAAGAGTCAGTTTGCTTGGTGTAGCAAGAAGTAACAGAACAAAGCCAACAACGCCAAAGTAAGCACTGATTTTGAATACTGTGTGTTTAGTAAATAGCAGGAATGCGGGCTGATTTGACTTAGCTTGGCTTTATTTTAGAAGCCGATGTTTTAGTCCGACTGGTTGTAAAGAATGTTAATTTGCAGAGGTCAAGAGAGTGCATGTGGTTTGTGCATGTGAGTATCGCTTACTTATGTTGAAGACCCTTGGCTGCTTGGATGGCATTACACCATAGTGAACACTAGAGGGAAGTAAGATTCTCAGTCTTGAGGCCAACTTACCTCAAAGTTGCAGACAGATTATATTGCTGAAGCACGTGAAAATTACTTTTCACTCATATTTCAGGGTCTTCCAGATTAAGCAAAAGCAGGACAAGAGTCATAAAATATAACCTAACATAGTGGTTCTTCCATAGTTGGTGACTGCAATCATGCAATAATGTCCTAATCAGCTAATTGAAGCAACTAAGGCATGTAATATTTCGGACACAAATTGAAGTCAGTTTTTTTTTCTAGTAAACCTGGATTAATGTATATTAGCATCAATTAATTTTCTAGCAGAAAAAAAGATAGTAATAATCTCTACAACAAAATGAAAATAAAATTAATTGGGCCACTGAGCAGGTAGACTCAAGAAACGAGAAATTCTGTTTTATTTCATCAGATATGAGAGCTTTCACTGATAATACACCAGACTTAAATGTATTCCATACATGTTTCACAATTTTTATTGATTGACCCAAAACCTGTCCAAATCACCATCACCAGATAAGCAGTTTTCTGCAAAGAGGGATATACAGTATCCTCTATTTGCAGAGATAGGGACATCAAAACTCTGATGAACACATTAGTGATGTAAAAATGAGAAAAAATAGATAACCATAACCCCATAATTTCATAATTACCCACATTATATCAGACATTTGTACCAATCAGCAGGAAACATTTAACAGAAATGTACAACTAGTTTTGCTACTTGAAGAAATATGAAAAATTGAAATGTAATATTATATTTCTTTAATAATAAGAAACGATGAAAAGAAAATGCAATGTGCAAAGAAAATGCAATACAAATACAGACCATGTCTATTATGAATTGCTGCACTTTGCCCACCCAGGAAAAAATGGAAACTTTAAGTATGAAAAGGCTACAACTTTGCTTGGTCAATGTAGGCACTGAGAGAAAAATAATAAATAAGGTGACTTATAATCAACCATGCATATTATTTTAACACTGTCATTAGAGACATGAATCCCATTGCAAGCAATCACATTACTTCTCTGTAAATACCTGAAAATAGATTGTAATTAATTTAATGCCAGAGCAGTAGAAACAGTCATGCATTGTATGCATTAATTTTCTGAGCCATTCTGTACATTGATTATGCACATAGCTTGAACAGAAATTTAAAAAGCTCAGGCAGAACAGTCCTGTCTGCCTATTTTCATACTTTGATCAGATTGGGATAAACTGATTGTCTTACAGAGATCATTCTGTGTTACTCTGTGTTTCTCAAGGGTGTAATGTTTAATTAAACATAGTACCATTGCATTTTCAGTCTACTCACTGTTATTCGACATTACAAAACATGCTGTTACTGATCCTCTTTAATCCCATATATGGGTCTGTCAGATGCAGAATTCAAACCCGAGAAACTTCAGGCCTCTTTTAAATTGCTGTGGAGATCCCAAGGTTTCCAGCAATCCCAATTATTTCCTGCTGAATTACACATAAATGTGTAACATTGTGTATAAGATCTGGTTATTTTCCATCTGAAGTAAAGATGTGGCCATAAAAACATGGTGTCCTGTGTTTGAATATTTCTCTCAATAAATGTGTGATTTATCTAGAAAATTTTACATGGGGTGGCAAAGGGGTGGCAAGAGGTCTGGGAGGGGTGGCATGGGACGTCTTCAGTGCGCTATTAGGAAATCCCCAATTCCAAAGAAGTTGGGACATGCATAAACGTGCATAAAAACAGAATATAATGATTTGCAAATCTCATAAACCCATATTTTATTCACAAGAGAGCATAGACAACATATCAGATGATGTAAGCAAAGAGGTTCACCAATCTGCCAAAAAAAACTGCATCAAAAAATTGGAACAATTTCAGAAAAACATTCTTCAATGTATTTATTGTACAGTGTGTCCCAAAAAAAAAGGAAACCAAGAATAAATGGTTAACTCTATAACAATTACTAAACATTCTTTGATTAAAATAGCATTTGGTGTTATATAACTATGCCTTCTGTCTAATGGTATCAAGTAAGTGGAGGTTGTGCCACACTCAACTGAACAGCAATGTCACTTTTGGAGTAGGTCAGTAACCACTTTGCACCAGATTACATAAAATGATGACAAGCCTAAACACGGATGAACAGGGATGATCAGTTTCAAGTCAACTCTTCATTGTCGGGGCCGTTAGTGGTTTAGGGTATGTAATATGTACTGCTTTAAATGTAAACCCTACTTGCTGCATGACAGATGAACTCAAATCATGCAGCTGACAACAGAACAATGAGTTCTGACAATGGTGCCAGACTAATTTTGTTTTCTTTGTATGATGTGAAAAAGTACACAGTTGAGTAATTAATCGTCCTAATTAGTTTTATAGATACTAAGTTTCAACACAATACTTCTCATTTTATTCCCAGTTTCCCTTATTTCTGGTTGCACTGTATTATTATGCCTTCCAAGATGTAGTAGAGTGAATATTTGGGCCTAATGAAATAAAAGTACCTCAAAATAAATACAGCAAAAGTACTAAAGTCCAGGACTGATATTGGTCATCTCTTTTAAGAGAGCTTCAGACGACGATTGTTGTGCTGTGCAGCAAAGCGTCTCACAAACATATCCAAACCTAGCTCTTTTGCACATTGTTTCTCAATACTGAGAACGGCTAGATTTCTAAGACGATCGTCTGATGATTGTCAGGCTACCAGGTCTATACAAACATATACGGTAAAATAATAACAATTATATTTCAAGTTTCAGTGGAATTTAAGAAATTTTGCCTGGTTCGGCTGAGACATGCCAAATTCATTAGGACACACCATCCGTTTACAACAACGGCTAACGGTAGTCGGTGGCCTACGTACCCGCCCGTACCTTTAGCTGTGATGGAATGAGAGGCTAATAATACCGCTGCCTTACCTTTCGTATACAGGCTAGAGATAGGGGTCCGTGCCCATAGCCACTGCCTTGACAGTAAGGACCTGGTTTTATTATGCAGCCTCATTGCTGTGATATTGTTCACATAACACTGAAACTTAACAGCGACCCTCTGAATTCAACATGCCTGTTTTTGATATCTAGCTAAATGCTTCTCTGTTCTCGTTTTTACTATAATCAAAACTAACCGAAGGGAAAAATGCTCCTACAAATCACACGGGAGTGAGTCACTTTTGACCGGCGATTAATGAGCGCATTGAACCATCGCCTTTAGCATACATTCCATCTATTGCAAATTTCACTTAACTTTTAAATTGTTTGTTCACAGCTTAAGGTTTTTGAAGTCCAACTATCTGCTTAAGTGACTTTGAATTGAAAGTCTGGCAAGGCTATACAGCCTCTCCTGGGTTGTTGTAGCTGTAGGCTACAGCTATGATCTGGTTCACTATTCCCTTCACTATCTGAAGTAGCCTTGCTTTAGGGAGATGGGCCTGGCTCTGTCAACAGGATGGATAGTGGCTAAAGAAGACTTATAAATAAATCCAGTCTATTTTGCCATTTAATTATATAATTCAAATGGCTGAGAGATCGACCAATATGTAAGTAATTGCCATTGGTACAGCAGTTCACTAATAAATCTAAACAGCCAAACAATTTCTGCCACACTCACTCACTCACCATCAAAAACATCTTCAGACTGCTGGTGATCAGGGTCTACTACGGGGTCAGGTTCAGATGAAGTGACCACAGCTGATTCTGGAGAGGCAGTATATAAAGGTTTAATTATTCTAGTTCATATTGCATTTGTAAACATTTAAAATTATATTTTACGGACCAACTAATGAAGAACTAACATACCTAGTCTTGGAATACACCAATTTTAGATGGGCTTCTCTCTCAGTACCATAGCTCTAAGCACACTTTGCTATTGTATGAGGAGGGCAAGCTCTGTAAAATTACCCCCCGCGTTCACAAAACCTAGGGCAACAGAATAAAGTAGCGGTTTAGTTTTAGTGAACACTTTTGTAGGAAGGTAAATGAAATGAAATCTTTATTTCGAACACGTTAAAAGATAAAACAGAGATAATCACCAAAACAAATAGCCACCATGCCCATACCAAAACAAAAACAAAAAGCAAACTGTTGATAACTGTCTTGCATGAGCAGCAAGATTGTATGCTCGAAAAGGAGTAGGAAGAAGTAAAAACTTATTTAATCCTACCCCTTGTATTACCATATTCTACAGTCAAGTTATTAAATTCTCTATTATTATATTTACAACATTCACCGTCTATTCAAGAACCAATGGTACTTACAATAAAGGTAAAATGTCAGCCTTGTGAAGTGATTGTGTCAGTTACACCTAAGGTTACCACACTAACTGCATGTAGTTCGCTATCCAAATCTAGCCTGGACAGACACGAGAGCCAAGTATGCAGCAACCACTCATAATAAGGATGGAGGAATGTGTCCTGCTGCTACTGGATTTTTTGATGGTATACTATAATGGCTGGCGAATGATAACCTTGTTGATATTTTCTGTAGATGATACCGTTAATACCTGAGTAATGTCATTCTTGTCAGGCAATTATTAACTCAGCTGACCGCATGTTAGCTTAACGTAACGTTAGCAGCTGAACAGCCAGCCTGAACAGCTAAGATAGCAAGCAACTTAAATACTCTCACCTTTCTTTGAAAAGAATTTTGTAATTTTCTGGGCCCCTGCTCTGCTGGCCTCTCTCTCTCTCTCTCCACCCTTTTCTGGTGTCCAGATTTGTGTGTGTGGGCTGCTCGTACTATTGATTGCCGTACTTCGCAAACCTCGCAAGCAAAAAACGCACAGACAATTTTCCAAGAGGAGCACGAAGCATGGACTGAACCATTTTTTAAGAGGGGGGTTGTTGAAATTAATTTAATCAACATTGCATGCCTTTGTGGCTTTGTGATTAACTCTGGTGCATTAGTATGAATAGCAGTTAGGTCTTTGCATAATAATTTAGTCATGGCGGTTACTGTGTGTTTTGTGGGGCCCAATGGGCTGTGGGCCCTTATAATTGTCATCACCTTTACCCCCATACGACGGCCCTGGTTGTTTCTTGAGTTACATGAGCACAGAAATCATCTACAAATTGATAACTTAGTGGTCAGCGATGTGCGGAAGGAAAGGCTATATAATTTCATAGCAGTGCAATGTTTAACCAGGCTTTCAAAATAAAACAGACTTTAGTTGCTTCTACCTATTAGTCCGAGCAACTCTTGTTCTATATGCACGTTGCTTTCTTTGCAAACCCATTTTAATTTACACTTTGCCTCAACGGCAAATATTCACGGATACTACGCGTATCCAACCCATGGCCTCTCGCAGTGGCGCAGCTCATTAGCACCTTGCTAGCGCTAGTTTTCGGTACACTTTGCCTCGTCGGCAAATATTCATGGATACTACGCGTATCCACCTCACGGCCGCTCACAGTGGCGCAGCTCGCTAGCGCTTCAGTTTTTGGTGCACTTTGCCTCGTCGATAAACATCCACGGATACTGCACGCGTATCCACCTTAAGTCTCAGTCCTACTTTCGCCTGGCTCCATTCGCGGATTGCGCCCACCCCAACAGAGCGCGGAGGCGTCTATACTTGGCACATTCTCCATTGCAGTATTCGCCGCAAAGACAGGGGGTGGTAGAAGGAAAAAAAATACTAAGGGAAGTAGTTGAAGCAGGCAAGCAGAGGCAAGCAGAAAACATTTTGAACCGGGGGACACTAGCGCAGTTTGCGAGAAGTTTTAACAGTGTTTAACCCTTTACTGACTGTCCTTCGCCTAACCACTCATCCACCTCACCGGTCGCAGCGCCCGGTTGGCTAAAGCCGATATCACAAACGCTTTCAAGGTCATCCCACTCAACACACCTTTTTGGGGATTTTTTTTGGCGTTTCCTGGAAGGGGCGCTACTACCTCGCCGTTCTTCTCACTTTGGACGCCAAAGCAGCCCCAAGATTTCGATTCCCTCAACATAGTTCCTATCACAAGCTTCAATTCGTACATCTACTTCGTGCACCACGTTCGACCGACCTTAATACAAGTCTCAGCAGCATCAACCTCTTCATCAAACTGGCCACTGGTTATCAGTATCCGTCAATTTCCCACATTCACGTGCAGTCAGTACTAAGGGTTTACGTTAACGAGAACCTTTCACTCCTGCCAAATGTTTACCCCTAACAGCAGACCTCCTCTCTCGCTGCATTCAGATGCTGCTTTCAGGGTACCACTCTCCTCCTACAGGTTCCACTTTAGAAGCCGTGTTCCTACTAGCCGCCTTCGGTTTTTGAGATGCTCCGAGTTCGCTCCTCTCTCCACTAATTATAATCCCCCTCACCACGCCAACCTAAACAACATCTCATCCTACTCCATCGACTGTCTCACGTTCAAGATAAACAGTAGTTAAATCGATCAGTTCAGCATTTCTCAGCCCATATTCTTATTCCGCCTAGACTCTGCCCTCAGTTTGTCCAAGCCAATATCAAACTATGTCACCCCAAGATACAATAACCACGCTTGTCCCCAAGACCTGTTATTCACGACCAACACGCCATGTTCGAATAAGATTTGCACCATCTTCGACATGCCACTTCCTGGAGCTACAGACATCCCTGTTTAAATGGGCTTTAATCAAACTCTCTTGCCATTCATTATATTATTACTTTATTTTACTATTAATTAGCTAGCCCGTAGAGGATGGGCTTCCCCACCTTAGCCAGGTTTCTCCTGAGATTTCTTCCCACTGGGGAGTTTTTTCTCACCACCGTTCGAGGATTTTTCTCCCTACTGGGAGTTTTGCCTCATTTGCTTTGTGGGGAATAGGCTGGGGACTGCCCTTTCATTTATTTAATCTCTCAACGTAAAGCGTCATGACAATCGTGACAATCTATCCACGAAAAGCGCAATACAAAAAAACGTAATTGAATCAAATTGAATTATATCCAATATTTCGCCCAAATACTTCCTGGGCATCCATTCGCAGCGGCGCCGCCACCACAGCATCCAAGTGAGGCGGGCCGGACCACCTGATTAAAATCCTTGGCCGCCGGACGTCAAACTATAACACAAGCTATGTTCACAATTGTATTGACGACGTTCGTAGAGCGATAACAAGATCGCGACTGTGGGCAAAGGTCATCCAATGGGTGTATGTGTGAACTCTTAGTAATTCTGAAAGGATTTACATGGATTCTGTACCCAGCCTATTGGCTGACAACACTGATACTTCGGTTGCCTAGTAGAGTTTTGTTCATTCTTGCGGTGATCATCTATGGCATCATTCCTCGGGCCGGTAGGCTACTAGTCTAAGTTTGGACTCCGTTCTTCTTTTTTTTTTTAGGGGGGCGGGTCGTGCTTGTCCTGCTCATGCGTGTGTGTGGTTTGGCGATTGGCTCAGGCCTAGACCCGACCCGAGTACAGGCTCTGAGGAGCCTCTTGTTATCATGATTATTGGCTGGACTTGGGCATAATAGCATCATCTTTTTTTGTGGAGTTACTGGACCTGTTGGGCCCAACACTGCTTTATAGATTTGTTACTAAATATTTGAAATACCGATAATGTTCTTCACTTCCTCATGCTGGCTGCTCTAGTGGTCTGGTAGTTGCTGGCATTCAAGGCCAGCCATTCTTGAACTGTTGGGTAATAGAAAGTGGCACCACTCCTGCTAACATGGATAAGTCCGAAACTGCCGCATTACTGGACTCTTGAGACTCTATTTTGTCAAACCCTAAAGTTTGAAACAAGCCAAAATAAGATGTTCAGGTCTATATTGGGTTGTTACCAATCTGTTCATAGAGCACCCTACACCCTAATTAAGTGAATCTGCTTGGTGAAACTAAAAAGATGCTAAATATATGGGGAATAGAGTCATCACCCCTTTGTCGATTCTGTCTGGAAGAAGTGGAGTCAGTAGACGATTTATTTTGGTACTGTCCTATAATAGCCTTATTTTGGATATAGGTACAAGACTGGATATCTCAGTACAATAGTATACAATTAGATTTATTTAAAGTGTTACTGGGTGATGTAACAAAAGGAATACATCTAATCTGTAATATAATTATATATTTAGCAAAAATATTTATTTTCGGGTTGACGTCTGTTGAGGCATTAAGAATTGAGAAATTCAAAAATTTTGTCAAGTATTACAGTAGAACTGAGTGTGTGATGGCCCATGGGACACAAGTTGAAATTTCTGCCAAAAGATGGGATAAAGTAAGGGAGAGTGAAGGTTGGGAATAATTAGGGATGAAATAAGTGAGCTAATAACGATTAATGCAAAATGTAGTAAAGAAATTGTTAATGTAATTGTCACTATCAAAAAATAAATAAAATTAGCAGGGAGAATTTTTCCAACTATGCCTGGCATTAACCTCTGGAAGCAAGTCACAGACATTGACTAAACTTTGATGTAGTGACTAAATTAGGCTACTTCATTTTGCTGAATCACTGCTGAATGTTGGCGTTCAGCCCTTGCAGTACATCTCAATGGAGGTAATCAAAATACATCCCTCTTGGTTTTTGTGGCACAAAGCTTTCTGGGCTACTGAGGAGTTGTTATGAACGTAATTTAATTTATTGTGGTATAATTCTTGGCTAACACGTGCTTGAAAATGTCCAGACAGGTTTGCTTCATTAACTGTTCACATAAGCTTATGTCTAAGCCTGTAGCCTATGAGGTCCATCATGTGAAGCCCATTACTGACAATAAAGGCACTTGGAAATTGCATTGCCTCCACTGTGGTATTATCATTGAACACAAGAATTTAATGACAGTGCTGTCTTCACATGCATATAAATTCTTTTGGATCCTGGATCGACAAAGTGAGTTGGATTTTCTGCAAAATTTAAGCACTTTATCCTTAACACTTTATCTATCAATACTCAAAATTTCATTGACATCCATCCATAACAATTTGTCATATTCCACAAATGGACAAACGAAGGAACAACCCAACAAACGGTGGTGAATACTTATTACCTCCTGGCAGAGGCACAATGATGAAGCAATACGTGTATATACATATATATACACACACACTGCCAAAATAAAATTTCTTTACTTTGATCCGTGAGTGCTGGATTAAATTTTTTGCTATACGTCTGCCCTGACCGTGCACCCGGTAAGAAACATTGTTACTTTTTCACAGAGTGCTCGCATTTTCAATTTAAAAAGCACAAATGCACCATGTGTTGGTTGCCCTGGAGGAGAGAAATATTCAGCATTGAAATACGGTCCTGGCAATATCTGCAGTAAATTTTGCAGTTGATGGAAACCTTGAAACTTGTTCAAAGACTTTGGTTTCCGAAGTCACCACAGCACTGAAACAGCCCTACTCAAAGTCACCAATGACCTCCTACTCTCCTCTGATTCCAGCTCCCTCACTGTTCTCCTCGTCCTCGACCTCCTCCTCGACACATCAATCACTCCATCCTCCTCCGTCGCCTGCAATCCATTGGCATCACTTACACCAAACTCTCCTGGTTCACCTCCTACCTGTCTGACAGATTCCACTGCATCTCCATCAATAACCACAAATCCCACACCATCACAGTCTCACATGGAGTGCCCCAGGGCTTGGTGCTCGGTCCCACTCATTTCATCCTGTACATGCTCCCACTTGGTCACATAATCTGCCGCCATTGTTTATATTTCCACTGCTAAGCGGATGGCACACAGCTGTACATCTCCACCAACGCCATCATTCTCTCCACTCTCACCGACTGTCTCACTGACATAAAAACCTGGATTAACAACAATTTCCTTAAACTAAACTGCAATAAAATGGAAACCGTCATCATTGGCCCAAAATCCCTTCTCCCTTCCTCCCACATCTTCTCACTCTGCATTGATGGTCACTCAGTCACTCCCTCCCCCCTGGTCCAAAACCTCGGCATCCTCATGGACGCTACCCTGTCCTTCAAATCACACATCAACCACTTCACCAAAACCTCTTTCCTCCACTCCGGTAACATTGCATGCCTTCACCCCTCTCCTCCTCAGCCGCTGAAACACTCATCCACACCTTCATCACCTCCAGACTAGATTATTGCAACTGGATCCTCTATGGCTTTCCTTCCACTGTCCTCCATAAACTACAATATGTTCATAACTCAGACTGATTTTACCATAATTCATGCATGAGAGGGTTAATTGCTTTCTCAGCCCTTTTCTGTCTGTGTCCCAACTTTTTTGAGACCTGTTGCAGCCAAAGAAATTTGACATAAGCCCATTTTGTGGACAAAAATGCAATATCTCAGTTTCAACATTTGAAATGTTATCTATGTTCTATTGTAAATAACATATTGGCACATGTGATCTGAAAATCATTGCATTTTTATTTTATTCAAAATTTACTTTTTGTCCCAACTATTTCGGAATTGGGTTTGTACAAAACCAGTGAAGTTGGCACGTTATGTAAATCGTAGATAAAAACAATACAATGATTTGCAAATCCTTTTCAACTTATATTCAATTGAATACACTGCAAAGACAAAGGGCTCTAATTTCGTCGACCAGGCGCAGCCAAAGGGGTGTGTCCAGGTGTATGTGGCAATTTCGTGCCCGGCGTAGCCAAGCGCAAGCTCTGTCCCGCCTCTGCCCCTCCTTCCAGCGCAAGTTGGCAAAGAATATCTGTAAATGTCATATCTTGCTCATTTGCAAGAGAAACGATGGATAGCGTGTTCCTATTATTACAAACTGTTGCTGCTTTAAATTTTGGGATTAACATGCATGTACAACACTGGAAGATACGTTACACATTTATTTTCAATATGTGATCTTAATTCAGTATGAGATCATAGCCATCAGGCTGTATTCCTTTCCCCCACTAAAGACGATAAAACCTAAGTGACAATAATAGTAGCCTAGTATTAAGCCGCTTGCACACTGGAGGCGAAACAAATTTTTTCGCTCAACAGATTGCGTCTTGTCTCCAAAAGTCTGACAGGGTTTTAATAAATCTCCGTGTCCGACAGTCTATTATTGTTTTTAATTTCTTCAAATCTACTGACTCTTTTAGATATTAAACGTGAATGTTTTGATAAGAGGGCTCAGTTCTTCAAGATGAGTACCGAGAATTTCAATCAATGTTTCTGTTTAAGCTCTGCTCAATAAAGTGAGTCGACACTGACGCGAGACAATGAACAATGCCTCCGAGTCTGAGCCAAAAAAAAAAAAACGAAAAAGAGGACGATCAGAACAGATTGATAACGAAATAAAGATTACAAATAAACATTTTAACAACAGAACATCCAATGAACACCGCGATTTATTTATTTGCGGGTCATCTTTTCGGATGTTCCGTGTGTTGGTGATATAATTTATTCTTTATCTCGTTATAAATCTGTTCTCATATCAAGACTTTTACTTTTTGCTGGCTGCTGGACATGGAGTATTTTGCATTTCGAGTCGGACAGTCTTGATCGTGCATGCGATAATTTATTCACACTGTCAATGGTCATGGAATTGATTTGCTCACTGACTACAAGTACTGTTTTATCTCTGGTGTGGAAATAAAGCGTGAATCTGTTCGATCCATCTGACTAATTTTTAAAAGAAAGACCGAATAAAGACTGCTGTCTATCTTCAAAGGAAGAAAACAGACGAATAGGCTAAAAAGACCAAGAAAAGTCGATAGCTACAATTTGCATTCTGTGAAGATCGAACACAAACATGGCCAAGTTTGCACGACTAATAATTCCTGGAATACTCGGAAAAATTAGAACTTTAATGACTTTCGGACGCGAAGCTATATTAAAACCTTTTCCGACCAACGCGTCTTTGCATTGACTTGGTCTGTAATCAGTCTTGTGAAAAAAATCGTTCGTGTCCAGTGTGCAAGCGGCTTTACTGAGCACAGAACGCAAGCATGCTATATATATATATATATATATATATATATATATATATATATATATATATATGTTTGTGGTTGGCTGAGAAAGACATGAAGTCGTTAGTTTGCATCACAGATTCAGCTGCATTAAGCCAGGTCAAGTTTCCATTAGGCGTGCCAACCGCCTTTAATCTGACATGCAGGACAATCGATGTAGATACTAAAATTTATGTCCTTATTCAGATAGTTACATTAAATTGTGCTTCCTGTAATTATTTCTTGCATTGAAATGTGCCTGACATTCTGGAAGCCTGCCGGTGAGATTTCGGTGACGTGTGCGCACTCTGCGCCGGTCAGCCAAATTATCACTGCACGGAACCAGGTTGGAGCTGGCGAGTTTTCTGCACAACTCCAGCAGAGACTATTTCCACGAAATTGTCACTGCATCTTGATGAATATGTGACTCCTCCCCCTACTACGCCGCCACACCCATCTCGGCGCACCTTCGTCTACCGAAGGCTGCGCACCTCACGAAATTACCACTATGCGGGCTGCGCCGTACGAAATTACCACTGCGCGGGCTGCGCTTCGCTATGCCACCTGCGCTGCGCCAGGAAATTAGAGCCCAAGATATTTAATGTTCAAACTGAGAAACTTTATTTTTTTTGCAAATAATCATTAACTTAGAATTTAAAGGCAGCAACACATTGCAAAAAAGTTGGCACAGGGGCCTTTTTACCTCTGTGTTACATCGCCTTTCCTTTTAACGACACTCAGTAAACGTTTGGGAACTGAGGAGACCAATCTTTGAAGCTTTTCAGGTGGAACTCTTTCCCAGTCTTGCTTGATGTACAGCTTAAGTTGTTCAACAGTCCGGGGTCTCCGTTGTCGTATTTTATGCTTCATAAGGCGCCACACATTTTTAATGGGAGACAGGTCTGGACTACAGGCAGGCCAGTCTAGTACCCACACTCTTTTACTACGGAGCCATGCTGTTGTAACACGTGCGGAATGTGGCTTGGCATTGTCTTGCTGAAATAAGCAGGGGCGTCCATGAAAAAGACGTTGCTTGGATGGCAACATATGCTGCTCCAAAACCTGTATGTACCTTTCCTCATTAATGGTGCCTTCACATATGTGTAAGTTGCCCATGCCTTGGGCACTAATACACCCCCATACCATCACAGATGCTGGCTTTTAAACTTTGCGCCTATAACAGTCCGGATGGTTCTTTTCCTCTTTGGTCCAGAGGACACGACGTCCACAGAATTGTGGACTTGTCAGACCACAGAACACTTTTCCACTTTGCATCAGTCCATCTTAGATGAGCTTGGGCCGGCGTCTCCGGCGGCGTTTCTGGGTGCTGTTGATAAATGGCTTTCGCTTTGCATTGTAGAGTTTTAACTTGCACTTGCAGATGAAGCGATTAACTGTAGTTACTGACAGGGGTTTTCTGAAGTGTTCCTGAGCCCATGTGGTAATGTCCTTTACACACTGATGTCGGTTTTTGATGCAGTACCGCCTGAGGGATCGAAGGTCACGGGCATTCAATATTGGTTTTCGGCCTTGTCGCTTACGTGCAGTGATTTCTCCAGATTCTCTGAACCTTTTGACGATATTACGGACCGTAGATGATGAAATCCCTAAATTTCTTGCAATAGCTCGTTGAGGAATGTTGTTTTTAAACTGTTCGACAATCAGCTCACGCATTTGCTCACTAAGTGGTGACCCTCGCCCCATTCTTGTTTGTGAATGACTGAGCATTTCAGGGAAGCTGCTTTTATACCCAATCATGGCACCCACCTGTTCCCAATTAGCCCGTTCACCTGTGGGATGTTCCAAAAAAGTGTTTGATGAGCATTCCTCAACTCTCTCAAGTCTTTTTTGCCACTTGTGCCAGCTTTTTTGAAACATGTTGCAGGCATCAAATTCCAAATGAGCTAATATTTGCAAAAAATTACAAAGTTTACCTGTTCAAACATTAAGTAACTTGTCTTTGCAGTGTATTCAATTGAATATAGGTTGAAAAGGATTTGCACATCATTGTATTCTGTTTTTATTTACGATTTACACAACGTGCAAACTTCACTGGTTTTGAGTTTTGTATTACATTCATGCATAAATGTGGTTATTTCATCATTCCACTGGACAATATTGACTTTTTTCAGCAGAAACTTTCGTTTTACTTCAGAGGACAAAATGTAACATCAATCGTGTAATGTCCGTCACAGAGGATTTCGCGCAATTCTACAACTGCCTGCTAAGGGACTCTCATTTGGAGCTGTATTATAATTTGCGTATTAGGGGGCCTAGCTCTCAAGCAATTTTGGGATAAACATTCATGTGTACCATTGTTGAGACACAGAGAATTTAGAAATAAACATGGGTGAATTTTTCCATGCCTTGTTCATGTAACGTCTGTCACGTTAAGCCCAGTTTTATAACTATTCCCCATTCTTTATCACAGGGGCTGTGCCAGAAAGACTCCCGCTATCCTTTGTGCACAGTAGATGGTAAGTAAGATACTCACCCAGTCACAGGACTGAGGCTTCTTCAGCTCCAGGGATTTCACATTTAGGTACAGTCTTACTGAAATTTTAGTTTCTCAGTTAGCGATTTTATTGACAAATTCAAAGCAGTTTTATTTCTCAGTTTCCAAATAGTTTTATCAAATTAGCCATTTGAAAGCATTTTTCTTAATTTGTTTCCAAATAGCATTATTAAACAAGCCATTTAAAAGCATTTTTATGGATCAGTACATACAGTAAACAGTTTTATGAAATAGCTCATTTAAGTAATTTTTTATATTTTTAGTTCATGAGCCATTTAAATCAGTTTTATTAATCACGTTATAAACAGCTTTGTGAAATGGCTCATTTAAAAGCATTTTTATTAACCCCTTTGAGCAGAAGCTAAATCTAGCTAGTTATGCGTTACCCTATTTAAAGTGCCCAATCCGCAAGAAAATGGACTGATCGGTTAGTATTTGAATACGGTAGGTCCATAATCAGTTTGTGACATGTCGTGGTTCTTGAACTCCAACACCACTTGAAGTATTGGTTTTTGTGCATAAAAGGAAACAGGAGGAGAATTTACACCAATAAGAAACGTGTTGCTGTGTTTCGTTACACCACACATTGAATATTCATGTTCTCACCAGTTCTCGCCTACTCTGGAGAGTAACTGCCCCCACAAAGATTCAAAACAAGTTGAACTTTAAGAATATATAAACATAGAGTGTAAATTATAATAACTCAACCCACAACCCATCCACCCATCTCATCTATCAATGGTTAGACAAAAAAAAAGTGCAGAATAATCTAAAATTTAAAGCTGCTGTAAGTGATTATTTTTGTTTTTAATAAAGTGTTAAATAGCTCCACATTGCGACGGATCATTTATTTAGAGTAACTGGTCGATAACACGGGTTTCTCAGTCACTGTCTTCTGCAGTGAAGCAGCATATAAAATTCTGGAGTCGCCGACTGCCTCTATCCAATCAGGTGAGAGAACGCCATAAAGACGCGTTTCTCTCTGCTTGTGAATGCAGCACTGCGTTGTTAGTGTGCCATCTGTCGGAAAAATTATTAGAAGAAAAATCTATGTTGTTGGCAATAGCAAACAGATGAAGCTTCCAATCCCAGCAGTACGAGAGGCAGCATATACAATCTAACAGCCAAAGTGGCAAAGAAAGGTAGAGGAGCAAATAGAACTAAAGCTAGATTTATGGTTCTTTGTCGACTCCACGCAAAGGGCACGCTCTCGCCTAAACGGCGTCATGGACCTTTCGAAGTTGTGCGTTGCAGTCGTTTGTGTCATGCTATGCCACGAAGCAATTCACTGCCAAACTGGAAGTGATGTAGTTGAGTGGACCAATCAGTGCCCTTGCGGTCTGCATCGATTTTACGTGCATTTAGAAAAATTTCAAGGTGCGTGGCAGGCGACGCAGAGGCCCTGCGGTGGGAGTTCACGTCGCCGCTGAGGCTTTAGGTCGCGACCAAGGACTGTATAAAAGATGGACGGCCGAACGTCTCCTGAAAAGTGAAGCAAAAGGGTCTCGATCGCCAACTACTGGCCGGCTGCAGTACAAATTATAAGCCCGCCCCCTCCATATTAGTGAAGGGGAGAAATGCGAGACAGGAAAAATTGTGTACATGAAAAATAATTTAATTCTGAGGATGGTTTCTTTATTTTTAGGAAGTTCTTACCATACTGATATATATTCTAGCGTCAATTTTTCAGATCAGTTTTCTGTAAACCTTTTATTTGATATTATGCAAAAGGGGCGTGTATTCATAATAAACACAGTGATTGACAACCGCAGTATGCGTCGACTGAGTCCCGATAGCCCCTGCCCCCTGCGTACTTCGTTTCATGAATAGTAATTTCACGTACAGCTGAAGTGGGAACGTCGACAGGAGACATAAGGCTATCTGAAATTCTTCAAAGCTAACAGCGATTGTGCTTCCAGCAGGGCAAACTACAACAAAAAACGACGAAATGAGTTGCTCTACTGTGAATTTCACTAACCGTCCGGACCAATCGAAAGAATCTTTGCAGTTTTTTCGGTAAGTCAATTTTATTTTTTGTTTGTTGAAGTTGTACTGTCAGTCAAGTTATTACCAAGTAAGGTAGCTACCTTGGCTACGTTAAGACAGCAAGCAGAGTAGCAAACGTTTACGATGAATATGGAGAAAATGGTGATCGGTAGCCATTCGTAACTGGCAAAATATACATTTTTAATTTTAGAGAATACCTATGAAGGTAAGTTTTTGAATGAAGTTAACGGCTCAGTGTCATATAATGTAGTTCTTATGTACTTCAACTTGAAATTTTGAGCCAGTGCCGCGGTAAGTTCAGCCTTTAGCTTCCAGTTCTGCCGTTGGTATCTCGGAATTTTCGGACGAACAGAGATTGCGAGTCACTTGGCCCGGTAAGAATTCTGCTCGATGTCGCTTAGGCTAATAAAGGGTAAATGATGTAGCAAGCTAATCTACCGTTCAGTAGACGACCGCCTAGGTTCGAGTGTTTCCGTAAGCATCAGCAAGCTCACTTCTCCTTTCACTATTAACTCACTTCAGTTTTTCACTATTTTACCAATGACAGTATGACAAAAATGAGACATACCGAAAGCGGATTCAATTCATTCATAATTTCAATGTGAATTCGGCAGGCTTCGGATGAAATTACGGCTGGAATCAATGCATCTACTTCAGTGGAATTGGCTAGTTAACGGGATAACTCTTAAAGATTGATCGGACGAAGTATCGAGGAAAAGCTGACATTTCGAGTTAGGCCTGGAAGGTGATGGACACAAACTGTAAATGAGGGAGTGGTGTAAACTGGGAAGAATAACACTTAAAAATTGTTTGTAGCGTAATGGTTGTTGCGCTATTAAATTATACATTAATTATTGCTGTGTTTGCTATGGAGTCACCTTAACGTTAACTAGCGAGCTAGCTGACTTCAGTTAACGTTAACTGACCTTGCACACCGCAATATATGATTCATTAATTCAGCCAATGAAACACATCTGTTAAGGTAATGCTTTCAGTATCTTAATTTCAACGGTCAGAGCTGAGTTTGGGCGTTCCACAATGACAAGATAATTTGTTCCTTGATCAGCTTAAGAATTTATCGAAAAATATAGTAAGTTATTTTGAAATGTGATGTCTCTTCATATACAAACTATTTTTGAGACACGTTTCAAATTAGTCGGAATAGATGCATGTATTTCTCAAATTCATTCAACTATTTTGTAGTCAATACGAGATCTCAGCCATAGTTAATGCAATTCCAATTGAAAGTAAATGTTCTGACCTTGCATACAGTTGTCAAGAGAATAACACCAAGAATTTGTGCTATAATTCTACATAAAGCTACAGTGGCTTCAGCTAAATATTTGACTGCAGCTGTCTTTTGACTGGCGGAGTATTTCTGTATCAGGCTTGCTATACCATGTAACCCCACATAAAAAGGAATGTAAATTGGTAGCAGGAAGAATTTAGTTTCTAAGTATTAAAAGTTGCATATCACTCCATTCTATTTTTTTATGCATGTCAAACCTGACTTATGAAAAATTGCCAGATGAATGGGTTGGAATTCTATTTTACTGCTGTCATGGTTGGACAGACTGCACTTTAGGTTTCAGACAAAAGCTTCACAAATAATGCAATGTTTTTCTTTTTTTTAAATCAGGTGATTACAGAAGCCACCCTCAAATTCAGACGTCAGCGTTACCCAGTGAAGACTTGGAGCATGCCACAAGCAATTATTTTGTTGTATTGCTGGAAGATACTTCTGAAGTAATTTGTAAATGATAACCTGATAAAATGCTTGTCAAAACTGCTCAACTATGCATTGTCACAGAAACCTGCAATGGTTCTGTTTGACCATAATTTACAAGGAGGTAGATAAGTCCATGTTGACTGAGTAATAACAGACTTCTAACAGGCTTCTCTTATGTATGCTTGTACCATCTGTGTCACCTTCCTTATATGCCATCGTCTTCAAAGATAAACTGTCTTTTTTTTAAAAATAATGCATTCAGAAGCTGTTCATCTTCACTACTGAGCCTTCAGTATTCCAACAAACACTCTAGCCATCTGTCCTTGGACTGGGAGCACATGAGAAATGTTATGTAATTGAATGCACATTTCCTGTGATGGTGGTAAATTAAACCTGTTATGTACAAAAAAGGTCTTTACATTTACATTGAGCAAAGACTTCACTCTGGAATTCACCTCTGCTGCAGTAAATCAGGCATGCAAATGAGTGTTAAATAAACATTTATTTAAACAAAAACCACACTGCATGTGTAGTTGTCTGTGGTCCATCAACAACATACTGCCTACGTTTGCCGTGGGGAAACATGAAGGAGGCCCCATCAGGTGGGAAGGCTGGGAGAAAGCAAAAGGTTTGGAGAAAAGATTGAAGAGAAAGGAAGGTGGATCGAGAGGAAGAGCTGGGAAAACAATAGGTATAATGGCTAATATAAAATAAATGAATAAAAAAAGTAGGCTACATCAAACATCACATATAGCAAACAAACTATGACCTTTTTTTGCGCCCATAACTGATGTTGAAAATCCAAATCCAGCATCACCCTACTGGATTTGGTCTTTCAGATGCAGGGCAATGTAATTAAAAAATGTATCATTTCCCATCGGGGTGAAATGAACTCTGTCATGCAAAAATTGGCCAGGATCTCTGCTTTATCTGTTGATGATACAAAATCTCTCCACCAATATGCGAAACAAAGGTAGCAATCACACAGTTGACATATGGCCGGGCTTTTTCGATCTTCTTTGGATGGGAAGACCTCCACCGGCATCGCTGGGTGGTGGCAAAGAAGATAATCTTCATCCAAGGGAACTGCCAATGAAGATCTTCCAAGTCCTGCTTGATCCCTGCAACAAGCTTCACACTCTTGATCTTTCCGAGGTCATTCCCGCCACAGTGGACCAGCAGGACCTCAGGCACAGCTCTTCCTCTCAGGCACTGGTGGATAAAGGGGAGAAGGTTTCCCCAAACCAGGCCACCCTAGCCAAACCACTGGACCTGGGCATCCAGACCAAGGTTGGTCTCAATGTTCTCCCTTGCACGGTTTTCCCCACGGCAGATGTAGCTGTTCCCTATGATATAAACTTTTGGCCCTGTTGGTTGTAAAGTGCAAATTTCACCTTTAAATGATACACTTCTGCTGGCTTTTTATGCAATTTTAATATTTATATTCTATTTCTCCATATTTTATCTGGTGGTATTGTGCTTTTTATGCATGAAATGGATGTGATTTAATGTTATAAATCAGTTTTTATGACATTCTCCCATGAAATGCTTTAATAACCACAAGCGTCAGTTTTTTAGATATTCCCATGAGATTTACACATACTCTTGGCCACTGTGGAGGATGCCGAGTCCATTTCGTCGTCTAAAAATGAGGATAAAAAAAATTGAACAATTACTATGCATTCAAATACATCGAGTCCACAAAAAAGAACGTGGAGGGGGGTTGCATTGCTAAGTTAACTATCCCAGAGAATGAATTGCCGGTCCCCCAAGCCTGATCAGGATGGTTATCTTCAACTGCAAACATTTTTAAGAAATACAACATTAGCTAGCGGTAAGATATGCGACTTCTTAAACACAGCAAGCAAACTTTGGTTAGAAGGACAGTGTATTTTAATTCAAAACTCGATCTAGCGTTCAAACGTGTTGAAAAATTACAGGATATAAAAAAATTAAAAGTTCGACCCAATACTCAGCTAGTACATGCGCATACGAAATGGAAATTTCCCGGTGGAACGTCAATTAGAAAATACAACGAAAGTCGGCGTTAATATGCACGCAATTCGCAACATTGGGTAAGTGACGGTGGAGAACATTGACTGGAGCTGGCTATGTGGCCGACATGTGGTAAAAATCAGTAGCCTTTCTTGATGTAATTAGCTACATACTGTAATGTGAATTGTCAGGCAACCACATCACGTTGATTGGTGCAGCCAATGGAATATGCTGCAGTGAGTTGCGGCCGGAAAATGTTACTCTCGGCACGGAAGTGAACTAGTTTGAGTTTTGGCTCGGAAATGGAGCCAGTGTTGCACGGATCTGTGCATGTGATGTAAATGAAAAATAAAACGAACTTCGAAATACCGACCGCGAAGACTATTCCTTGGAGTCCTGCACTGTTCGAAGCCGGCACGACCGAACGGCACGTTACAAGTGGTGGCAGCGGTTTTATTTCGGGACTTTATGGTGAGGTCTCTTCATAACTCGTGCAGACAATTGAAGCTAATCATATCGCTAGCTTGTTGCACGTATCTCTGCGGACGCCAGTTAGCGACATAAAATGTCTTCGGATGACGAAGTGGGTACCAGCCAGCAAGCAGGTGCTCGCCAGCGTGCGCCGACTTCCTCCTCTGCTTCAGTTCCAGCCCCAGCAGCGGAGCGACGGCCGTCTTTTCTACCCGAACTGTTTGAGGGGAAGGACGGCGAGTGGGGCGCATGGATCGAACAGTTTGAATTAGCTGGCGACATTAATGGCTGGGTTGCGGTCGATAAACTGAAATACCTGATCCTTTTGCTGAGGGGCCCAGCTAGAATCTTCTGTAGCAGTTTGCCGCAGGGCAGCAAAAATACTTACGAGCGGTTAAAAGGGGCTTTGCAGCAGCACTTTGAGCCACCTGTGCATGCCGACTGGAGCCGCGCAGCCTTCCTTGATCGCAGACGTCAAGCGGGTGAGAACATTCGTGACTTTGGTTATGATGTCTGCCGTTTAGCTGCCAAGGCATACCCAGAATACAGTGTGGCCACGCGCGATTCCCTTGCTCGTGATCATTTCATTGCAAATGTGGGGAGTGGGGATATTTGTGTTCTGCTGCGTAGCTCTAAACCTAAAACTCTGGATGAAGCTATACATGTAGCCACTGAACTGGAACAGATCCGACAGCTCGAAGGTCCAGTTGCTGCCCCCAATAGGATAAATGTGTGTGGCTCCGGTGAGGGGACCAAAGACATGGTGAGTGTACCCAAAGAACTGTTGGAGTCATTGTGTGAGAGTGTGGCACAGTTACGCACAGAGGTGAAACACCTGTACGAAAAAGAGGGCCCTAGACCAGGGGAAGGACCGGCGGGTTCCAGTGGAGGTAGCGGACGGCGACCCGGCTGTGAGCAGAACCAAAGGAGAGGGAGAGCCCGCCCCCCTGACAGCGACCGAACGCAGTTCTCCTCAGCACTCAACAGGGCTTGCTGGTACTGTGGATGTACCAAACATTTAAAGAAGGATTGCCCTTACGTGCCCAGGGAGGGCCCGGTGGACACGGGCGATGCGCAGGTCACTGTGGCATCGGGCACAGTGGGGGAGGGATTCTATTTACGGGCTACCATTGACAATGTTGAATGTGAAATCATGGTGGATTCTGGGGCCCAGGTGTCAATGGTGCAGGAGAAAATCTGGAGGGAGGCGACGGGCGGTCGACTGGACTTGCTAAGGCCCTATAACAAGCCAGTCACTGCAGCCAATGGACAGCCTCTTTTGGTGCTGGGTAGGTGGTCTACTATCAGCACCATGGATGGACTACACTTAGCTTGTGACTTTGTAGTTGCTAGGGATGCAGACCAAAGTGCACTGGTGGGAACTGATTTCCTCGTTAAATATGGTGCAGTGATTGACATGCAGAAACGCACATGTACTATCCTGGGTAAACAGGTACCTCTCATTCCACGCGGTGGGGCGGGAAGTGTGTGCAGGGTGGTTGTCATGACTGATGTGGTAATCCCTCCAAGGTCTGAAATGTTCATACAGGGTAAAGTGGAGAGCACTATAAATAGAAAGCAGACTGAGGGTCTGCTGGAGCCATGTACGGAGGTAACACAGAAAAACAATGTACTGGTAGCTTGTAGCTTGGGTATGGCTTGCCGTGGAGAAATGTCCGTACGTGTGATGAATGTGTCACCCGAACCCCAGTGCCTCAGACAGGGAACAAAATTGGGCGGGTTCTCTGTTTGGGAAGAGGGGAATGAAACGGCAGTCATTGCCTGTTTAAATGATGAAACCGTACCAGAACAGCCTGTTCACCGGCCTAAGTGGGAGGTATGGCAGTTAATGCTGGCCCTCGAACTGGATGCCGAGCAGCTAGACAGCACTCAGCTAAAAGCAGTGAAAGAAATGCTAACCAAATACACGGGTGTGTTTAGTACTGGGGATTTTGATTTGGGGCGCACAGAACTAGTCCAGCACAGGATAGACACAGGCAACACGAAGCCTGTCAAACAAGCACTAAGGCGAGTTCCTGTTCATCTGCAGGCAGAGTTTGACAGCCATTTGCAAAATATTATAGATAGGAAAGTTATTCAGCCATCTAACAGTCCGTGGGCAGCACCTGTGGTGTTAGTGAAGAAGAAAGACGGTACAGGGACCCTGTGTCGATTATAGAAAATTAAACGAAAATACAGTGAAGGATGCT
The DNA here is from genome assembly GCA_029721435.1 of Gymnothorax reevesii. Lineage (NCBI taxonomy): Eukaryota > Metazoa > Chordata > Actinopteri > Anguilliformes > Muraenidae > Gymnothorax > Gymnothorax reevesii. The sequence continues at coordinate 90,260,535 of CM056575.1, forward strand.
TATCCGCTTCCACGGATAGATGAGACACTGGACGCACTGGCTGGGGCTAAGTGGTTCTCCACATTGGACCTAGCCAGTGGGTACTGTCAAGTGGATATGCATCCCGATGATCGGAACAAAACGGCATTTCTAACGAAAAGGGGGTTGTTTGAGTTCAATGTCATGGGTTTTGGATTATGCAACGCACCAAGCACGTTCCAACGCCTAATGGACTTGGTGCTGGCGGACGTGCAATGGACTACATGCCTGGTATATCTTGACGATATAATAATAATCGGTCGCTCTTTTCAGGAGCAGGTTTCAAGGTTGGAAGGGGTCCTTAGCAGATTACAGCAGGCAGGTCTGAAAGTCAAGCCTGCTAAATGCCGTTTGTTCCGCTCTCAGGTGAGCTATCTTGGGCACATTATTTCAGCCGAAGGGGTGTCTGCAGACCCCTCCAAAACAGATAGCATCAGATTATGGCCCACACCTAAATCTGTAACTGAAGCCAGAAGTTTTCTGGGACTCGCATCATATTACAGAAGGTTTATACCTGATTTTGCACAAATTGCAGAGCCCCTGTATCGGTTAACAGACAAAGGGAAAACATTTCAGTGGAATGAATCATGTGAGGTGGCTTTTAATGTACTGAAATCTAAACTCACTACTACACCTGTGTTGGCATTTCCTGACCCAAATTTGGATTTTATACTGGATACGGATGCATGTGACACAGGTATTGGAGCTGTTTTGTCACAGAAATATGACAGTGGAGAGAGAGTAGTGGCTTATGCTAGCCGCGCTCTGTCAAAACAGGAAAAGAGATACTCAACAACTAAAAAAGAACTGTTGGCGGTGATTGTATTTCTGAAACATTTCCGACATTATCTGCTGGGGAGAAAATTCTTACTAAGAACGGATCACAGTTCTTTGCGTTGGCTCAGTAATTTCAAACAACCTGAAGGTCAGCTAGCCAGGTGGCTAGAATTTCTGGACCAGTATCAGTTCGACATAGTGCACCGAGCCGGAAAGCTGCACAATAATGCGGATGGTCTGTCGCGCCGATATGCGGGGCAAGATGATTGTGAACGCAGTGTACTGGATAGGCCAGACAAGGTCAGTGTTGCGCCTGTGGCGAAAGATGCCTCACAGGCCTCCCCAAATATTGGTTTCCTCCTGGAAGCACAGAATAGGGACCCTGTAATTTCCCAGTTGAAGGAATGGAAAAGGCAATCTAGGATTGAGCCGCCTGATGAACTATTCTCTGATCCAAACTTTAAGCCATATCGACAAGTGTGGGGTGGATTGCGAGTAAGAAATGGGGTCCTATGTCTTGAGAGCCAAAACTATGAAACAGGGGAAACCATTTGGAGGGGGGTGGTACCAGATGAACTAGTCAATGAGATACTTACGTTCATGCACAATGACCGAACCGCAGGCCATTTAGGAATAGAAAAACTCACAGGGAAAATCAGAGTAAGATTTTACTGGCCAGGCTGGCAGACTGCCATAAAACGGTGGTGCAAAACATGCATGGCCTGCGCTGCTTATAAAGTGAAGGGGCCTCCTCCCAGAGCACCCATGACAAGCTCGGTCACAGGCCGGCCATTTGAAAGAATCGCCGTAGATTTAATGGGGCCTTTGCCGACTACTGAGAGAGGGAATAAATACCGGCAGTCGTTGGGTCCTTTCACTTTCCTGCACCGTCTCCGTGTGAGACCTGGCCATTACTGGCACTTACGTTAATAGCGCAGCTGCCAGACCCGGTGAAAGGTTCAGGGGGGCTGGTCGGATGGGTGTGTGGGTGCGATTCGATAGCGTGGCTCTACCCCCGATCATTACTGCACTAACTCAGGCTCCAAATGTGCAACATGGCAGCAGCCATATCGAGGACATTTTGGCTCCATTTTTATCGAAAGGGAGTGAATGGAGCCGCGTCGTCCATCTTTTATTCAGTCCTTGGTCGCGACGGTGTCGGTTCGATGCAGAACCATAAATCCAGCTTAAAGAGGAAAAACGTTAGATGCCTAAGAGCTCTTTTTATATTGGTGCCGCTGTAACACTCTCAAAATAAACCTCTGGCTGTGTTAACACGCTCAAGGAGTTCTTTTAATTAATGCCATCTTTAGTGAGTACATTCAAATATTGCACGAAAATAATTCATCAGTAGGCTACTAGTCAACCAATGAGATGTGAATGCAGTAAACAAGAATTAAGTCAAGTCAAGTCAATTTATTTATATAGCACAATTAAAAAACAACAGGAGTTAACCGAAAGTGCTTTCCAAAAAAGACAGGGAGAGTAGAAACATTAGGATGAAACATAGCTTAGCTTCGCTTAATATAGCTCAGAGCTAAGGCATCACAGAGGTCTAAAACAAGAGCAAATAATAATAAAAGCAGGTACAAAATTTAGGCAAGTCATAAAAGGACAAGCACTAAAAACCAAAAAAGAAGAAATAATAAATAAATAAATAAAATAATCAAGGAGGGGGCCTCAGACTGAGTTAAAAGCACAGGAAAAAAGATGGGGATTGTAATGTGAAAAAATGCCACTAGATGGAAATATTAACCTTTTTTTGTAAAGCCCAGTCTGGAGCTAGGTTTGAGCATGTCCTGGGCATGTCTGAGAGAGAAAGTCCCAGAGAATTAAAAAAAAGTCTAAAAGGTGGGAGGGGGCTGCAAAAGAGTATATAAGGAGAAAAATTGACAGAGTAAAGTATTAGGAGAAATTGCGAGGAGAAGGATACATTTGACCAGACCTGTCACTCTTTTCAAGACCTGTGAAGTTTTTTTTGTGGATTTTTGCCTGTGTTGGAGCATTTTCCTGTCCCAGGACATCACCCAGCAACCCCCATCTTAAGGGACTGTATATATTTTTTTTTTTTTCTTGTATATGTCAACCTTGGTCAGTGGTATAAATTGTAGGTCAGTTGTCAGTCTTAGTATAATTAAATCTGTTTAAGTTTAAAAATTTTGTCTGTCATCCTTTGCTGTCTTATACTGTATGTCGTAACAAATTGGGGCCATAACAAATTGGGGGCTTGTCCGGAATAGACCATTGTGTGAGTCATTTATTGAAAATCTAACATTTCAAATTGTGAAATTGTTTAACCGTAGAGGTTTTGAAGTCTTTTAAAAAGACAGAACTGCTAGAAATATGTAGGTAGTTAGAGCTGACAGAGATAAAACCAGCCATGCAAAAAGCAAGACTGCCTAGAGATGTTGTTGAATATTACATTGATGAAAATGTGTTTGCATCGAGCGATCCAAAACAGTTTCCAGTGGAAAATCCAAATGTAGAAATGGAACTTAAATTAAAAATGCTAGAGATTAGGAGGAAAGGAAGGAAAAAGAAAAACAAAGAGAATTTGAGAGGGCAGAAAGAGAGAAAGAAAGGCAGTTTGAGTTAGAAAATTAGCAAGAGAGAGAAAGAGGAAAGAGCAGAAAGAGAGAGACAAAGACAGAGAGATTTTGAGTTAAAGAAGTTAGATAGGGAAGAAAGGCTCCAAATGGAAATACTAAAAATAAAATAGAAGCGGAGAACAAATTTTTGGCTAGCCAGGAGGTAAAGCTGGTGCCTCCATTCTCTGAGAGGGAGGTTGATAAGTATTTCCAGTGTTTCAAGAAGGTAGCTAAGAGTTGCCAGGGGCCAAAAGAACACGGGCCTCAGATGTTGCTAACTCTCCTCAAGGGTAAAGCTCAACAAGCCTATTCGGCTTTGTCTGCAGATGATTCCTCTGATTATGAGATAGTCAAAAAGGTTATTTTGTCAGCTTATGAGTTGGTTCCAGTGGCTTACCGACAGAAATTCAGAGGTCTGAAGAAATCTGACAATCAGACTTATGTGGAATTTGCTAACGAGAAGAAGGTTTGCCTTGAGCGCTGGTGTACTTCTATGGAGGTCAAGGATGATTTCAACTCACTAAAACAGAAGGCGTTAGTTGAAGAATTCAATAACTGTGTTAAGGATGATATTAAGACCTACCTTAATGAGAAGCAAGCCCGGAATTTGCAATCAGATGCCAAATTTGCAGACGAATATGTTCTCACACATAAGTCCAAATTTCAGTCTAGCAGTAACAATAGATGGTTCCAATTTCAGAAAAAAGGTAACGGTGATACCCAAGTTTACTCACCGAAAGACAAATCTGGTGATGGTGCTTAGAAATCCAGTCTCAGGTCTGATCAAAGTGTGAAGGCTGACCGTGACAAAAGTGGTCTAGTTTGCAATTATTGCAAGAAATCTGGTCATGTTACAACTAAATGTTGGTTCCTTAAGGCTAAGAAAGAAAAAGAAAAGGATACAAACCCAAAGCCTTTGTGAAGACAAGGTTAGAAACCCCTGTAGTAGATAACCGATCTGCTAAATTGCCTGCTCCTTGTGGGGCTAAGAAGCCTGATACTGCTGACTTTGTGAGGGAGGAATTTCTTTCATTTGTGTCGGAGGGATTTGTGGCTCTGAATGAGCATTCTCCTCCTGTAACCATATATATCCTAAGGGATACCGGAGCTTCTCAGTCACTTTTGTTGATGGACTCCTTGGAGTTACGTGATGAGACTGCTTCTTGGGATTGCATACTTGTACAAGGTATTGAAGGGAGGACTGTATCTGTACCTCTGCACTCTGTATTCTTGAAGTCAGATTTAGTTACAGGACAAGTTAGGGTGGGACTTATGTCAAGTCTACCTATCAAGGGTGTTTCTCTGTTGCCAGGCAATGTAGTTCCCCCTGTTCATCTTACTTCACAGCCGAGCACTGAAGATGGCGATGAAGACCCATCTCTATATCCTTCCTGTGCAGTGACCCGTGCTATGGCTAAGAAGGCTCAAGAAGAAAATGATGTGGTGCCGTCCAGCACATTGAATAGTCATGACTCAGGTGGTTCGCCTCATGACTCTGTTCGGCCTACTATGGTTTCGCCGTTTGAGGACTTATCAGACAGGTTCTCAGTTCTCTGTTCAGCCAGCCAGATGGGTCTGGTGATTCTGATGTGTCTGGAGACTTGTCTCTGTCCAGAAAGCGGTTGATTCAGGAGCAAACTAATGATCCTGAAATTTGTGTACTAAAGAGGAGAGCCCTTCCTGATAAAGAAATAGACGCAGTTCCAGTTGGGTATTATCTCAAGGATGGTGTGTTGATGCGGAAGTGTCGCCCTCCTGATATCCCTGCCAATGCAGATTGGGCAGTGGTTAGGCAAAATGTTGTTCCGAAGGTCTACAGGAATGAGATCTTAACAGTGGCTCATAGTTTACCTTTAGGAGGTCATCTTGGTGTTAACAAGACTGTTGATAAGATCATGAAACACTTTTTCTGGCCTGGGCTTCGGAAAGATGTTTCCAACTTTTGCAAAACCTGTCACACATGTCAGGTAGTTGGAAAACACCAGTTAGACCCACCTTTAGCTCCAATGCAGCTTATCCCAGCATTTGGGTAGCCCTTCTCCAAGGTCATCATTGATTGTGTTGGTCCATTACCCAAGACTAGATCTGGAAATCAGTACTTGTTGACAATCATGTGTGCATCTACAAGATTCCCTGAAGCCATACCTCTACGCAACATCAAGGCAACTGCAATCTCGAAGGCTTTGATAAAGTTCTTCACGTTGTTTGGCCTTCCCAGGGAAATTCAGTCAGACCAAGGAAGCAATTTCACTTCCGGATTGTTTCAGCAGGTAGTGTATGAACTAGGTGCGAAGCAGATTCTTTCTAGTACCTATCATCCAGAGAGTCAGGGTGCCTTAGAGCGGTTTCATTCCACTTTCAAGACAATGATGAGGACTTATTGTTATGACCACGAGAAAGACTGGGATGAAGGTGTTCATTTGCTGTTGTTTGCGGCTAGAGAAGCAGTGCAGGAGTCTACTGGATTCAGTCCGTTTGAGCTAGTGTTTGGCCATGAAGTTAGAGGACCTTTGATATTGTTGAGTGATCAGTGGCAAGAGAAAGAGCCACATACTAGTCTGTTAGACTATGTTAGCAAGTTCAAGGGAAGACTGCGTGCAGCTTTTGACCTCGCCAAAGAGAATCAAGTCAGGGAAAATTGAAAACTTGGTATGATCATAAGGCTAGAAGCCGTGAGTTTAAACCAGGAGACAAGGTCCTTGTGTTGTTTCCCTTGCAGTCCAATCCATTGCAGGCTAGATTTCATGGTCGTTATGAAATTCCAACGAAACTCAGTGATCTCAATTACATTGTGAAGACTCCAGATAAGAGAAAGCCAAAACAATTGTGTCACATTAACACGCTGAAGTCTTATCATGATAGGAATGCTAGGGTTGCAGCTGTCATTTTAGATCCTGCTATGGCTTAGACTTGTGCAGATGAGGGGGAGTTTCAAGATGATGAACCTAGAATTAAAGCTGAAGTTCTTTTATGTAAATTGTCAAAATCTGAAGTGTTGCAAAATCTTGATGTAAAACTCCAGCACTTAGAACCCTCACAGAAAGATCAGATTGAGAGGTTGATCAAGACATATAAAGATCTATTTCCTGATGTTCCAAAGAGATTTTCTATAGCCTCTCATGATGTAGATGTTAGTGATGTCAAACCAATAAAACTTTAGGTTATTTACATAACCCCGGTTCTCTGAGTAATATGAGTGAGATGTCTCACTATGGGATGCACGCCTCGCTGCAGCCTCAGAAGCATTAATCTCATTACGCCAATCCTGATTGGCTGGTGAACGTGTCCGTCCGCCCAGGTGGTACACCCACCTTAAATAGCTCATGCGGACGGCACCACGTCATTCAAGATAAGCACCTCTTCTCACTCGCCCCAGCAAGAAGGGTTGTCTGGTGAGACATCTCACTCATATTACTCAGAGAACCGGGGTTATGTAAATAACCTAAAGTTCTCTTTCATAATATTTCGCTCGATGTCTCACTATGGGATATCGTAGCTCCCGTATTGCCAGACAAGCTTATCCAGCGTCCACCAACCCACAGAGAAGCAATCTGTTCCAGTCAGGACAGCAGAACCGCGCGTGCCACGCACGGGGCGGAAACGTCCAGCTTATAAAAGCGGACAAAAGTGAGAGGCGAGGACCAACTCGCCGCTGCACAGATGTCCTGAACAGAAACTCCCCTGAATAAGGCCCAGGATGCGGCCAAGCCCCGAGTCGAGTGCGCCCGCATGCCCACAGGCGGCTGCAAACCCCGACACGTATAGGCCAAAGCAATCGCCTCCACCACCCAATGGGATAGGCGCTGCTTAGTGATAGGTTTTCCTTTATGAGGATTAGCCCAGGAGACGAACAGCTGATCGCTCCTCCTGAATCCCCTAGTCCTGTCCATGTACATGCGCACCGCACGGACTGGACATAACGCGTGCGACTGCTGCTCCTCTGTTGAGGCAGCAAAGGCCAGAAGGTCAATTGGAGAACATGAGCCCACCACCTTAGGCACAAAAGCCGGGTTGGGCCTCAAAATCAACCTTACATCTCCCGGGAAGAGCTGAGCGCATGACGGATGCACCGAAAGCGCATGGATGTCACTGACTCGCTTAGCTGAAGCCAGAGCCAGCAACAACACAGCCTTGAAAGACACGTGCTTCAAGTCTGCCCCTTCCAGTGGCTCAAAAGGAGGGCCCTTAAGCCCCTCCAGAACCACAGCCAGGTCCCACGGTGGCACCAGTGGTCTGGACACGGGGAGAAGCCTGCGCGCTCCCTTCATAAAACGGCAAACCAGCGGGTGCTGACTCGCCGTTCGCTTTTCAAACCCCACGTGACAGGCGGCGATAGCCGCCAAGTACACCTTAATCGTGGAGAAGGCTTTGCCTTTGTCAATCAGGTCCTGCAAGAATGACAATATAGCACTCACCGGACACTGAAAAGAAACGTGGCCGTTCCTGTGACACCACCCCTCAAACACCCTCCACTTACAGTCATACAAAGACCTAGTGGATGGGGCCCTAGCGTTTTGTATAGTGGAAATCACACGCTGTGACAATCCCACAGCCGAGAGACTGAGCCACTCAGGGGCCACGCCCACAACGCCAAGCGTTCCGGGTGCGGGTGGAGGATCGCCCCCCCCCCCCCCTGCGATAGCAGGTCCCTGCGCAGCGGGAGCTGCCAAGGCTGAGCGCACAGTAACCGATATATTTCCGCTAGCCAATGCATCGCCGGCCAATGCGGAGCAATCAATATCAGTGCGTGACCACGTTCCCTCACTCTGGACAGAGTGGGGGATATCAAGGCCAGGGGAGGGAACGCGTAAAGAAGCTCGCGCGGCCAGACGTGCGCTAGTGCGTCTATGCCAAGGGGAGCATCCATGCCGCGCAGAGAGTAAAACAGCGCGCACTGCGCGTTTTCTCTCGCCGCGAACAGATCTACCGCGGCCCGACCGAACCGGGCCCATATCTGTTCCACAATCTCCGGGTGCAGAGTCCACTCCCCATACACCGGCGCACCCCTGGACAACAGGTCCGCGCCTGTGTTCAAGACCCCCGGGACGTGCGTCGCTCTCAAGGAGAGGAGACGGCCGCAGCTCCACAGGATCAGTTTGCGTGCCAGCATGTGCAACTGACGGGAGCGCAGCCCCCCCTGACGGTTGATGTACGCCACCGTCGTCGTATTGTCCGATCTCACCAGGACATGATGACCCATGAGAGATGGAAGGAAATGTTTCAGGGAGAGGAACACCGCTGAAAGTTCCAGAAAATTTATGTGAGACTGCTGGAGGCCCACACTCCAGCGGCCCCTCACAGACTGGCCCCCGTGAATTCCGCCCCAGCCCGTCAGGCTGGCGTCTGTAGTGACCACCTTCCTGGACAGGACCGAGCCCATTGGGACCCCCTGGGTCAGAAAGGACGGAGTCCGCCAGTGACGCAGCGCCCTGGCGCATTCCAGTGTGACCAAGACTCTCCGCGTGCCGTGACGCACGGGATCTAGCCCGCATGAGGCCACCCAAAGCTGGAATTCTCTCATGTGGAGGCGACCGAGACGGATCACGAGGATGGCAGACGCCATCAGACCGAGTAACCGAAGACACAGTCTGAATGGAACAAACCTGCCTGGATAAAAAAGCGCGAGGCATGCCCTGAAAGCTCTCACCCGTTCCGCCGAGAGGCGAGCTGTGAAAGACACCGAATTCAGGGATAACCCCAGAAAGATAGCATCTTGCACTGGGGACAGCATGCTTTTCTCCGCGTTTATCACAAAACCCAGATCGACTAGGTGCTGTGTGAGAATACGCGTGTGCGCCCTGGCTTCCTGCTCCGATTGCGCTAAAAGCAGCCAATCGTCCAGGTAAGTGGCCAGACGGATGCCCCGCCGTCTCAGCGGGGCTATTGCTGCCTCCGTGCACCGCACGAACACCCTCGGGCTTAATGACAGACCGAAAGGGAGCACGCGATACTCGTAGCAGATCCCCTGGAAAGCGAACCTCAGAAACTTTCTGTGGGGAGGATAGATTGGAATGTGGAAGTACGCGTCTTTCAGATCGATTGAAGTGAACCAATCGTTCTGACGTACAAGACGCAACAGGGATGCGTGTGTGAGCATCCTGAACTTGTACTTCCTGAGATATTTGTTCAGAGCCCGTAAATCCAGGATAGGGCGAATACCGTTCCCCCCCCGTTTGGGGACTAGGAAATACCTGGAGTAGAAACCGCTCTGACATTGTGCGGGAGGGACGACACAGATTGCTCCTTTGTTTAACAGTGAGAAAATTTCCTCCTGTAAAACACGAGCTGACTCTCCCCGCGCCTGGGAGTGTATAACGCCGGCGAATCGCGGGGGGACAGCGGCGAATTGCAGCCTGTACCCCCTCGAAATCGTCCTCAACACCCAGGGTGGGGCTGCCAGTGCGACCCATCTCCGCCATCTGAGGGCGAGAGGTGATGTGCACCGCAGCCCTTCCACCACAAGAGGACCCAGCCGCAGTGCGGTGGCGCCCTCTTGTGGCGGAATGACACAGCCCCCGGGTGACGTGCCCTGCAGTCCTCCCACCACAAGAGGGCGCAGCCGCAGTGCGGTGGCGTTCTCCTGTGGCGGAATGACAAGGCCCCCGGGTGGCGTGCTTATTTTGACAGATTTGGCTTTCTTTATTTTCAGCTGCGCCCTCGGCACTCGGCCTGGCTGCGACAGCGGGACACAATTTATTCTCTTTGAGAAAACATTTGTGTATGTGCGTGCTTGTGGACATGAGAGGGGGGCAACCGCTAAACCCCGCGACGTCAAATGTCCATCTCTCCCGGCTTGCGCTGGCACGGTCCGAGGCAGCTGGGAGATAGGGGCGTGGGGAGCCCCTGGGTGCACGCCCGAAAGCCAAACAGGTGGAGCCGGAGAACGGGGAACTTCCAGCTGCGTCACCAGTGGAGAGAGGGGGAGTCAGGCCGCTCTCTTCTTTTTCCTGGCCTGGCTGCTGGCGGTATGCGCGGGTCGCGCAGGCGCAGCTGCAGCCGGGGCCGAGGGCTTTTTAGGCCAGCCGGGCCGACCTGGCGGAGCAGGCGGGGCGGGCTGAGGCCTCCGCAGTTTCGGCATTTTAAACTGCGAATCCTGTGAAGCAGCCTGTGCAAAGGTCTTACGCTGAGCAGGCGGAAGAGGAGCAGGGGGCTTTCGAGGGAGGCAGAGCTTGAGAGCTTCATCCTCCTTCTTTTTAGCTTCGCACCGCCGTTGCATAGAAGCCAACGCGGAACCGAAGATCCCCTCCGGGACAATGGGCATGTCCAGGATGTCATCCTTCTCCCTGTCCGACAGGTTGGCGAGGTTGAGCCACCGCGCCCGTTCCTGTAGGACCATAGTCCCCAGCGCTTTTCCCGTGGCCTGGACCGCGCAGCGTTGGACACGGAGACACAGGTCGGTGACGACCGGTATTTCCTCCCATGTAGCTGGGTCCTGAGTTAGCACAAAATCCTCGCACAACTCAGCCTGATAAGCCGTGAGCAGGGAGAGGACATTGAGCGCTCTGGCCGAAAGCGCAGCCGCCTTATACGCCTTCTCAGTCAAGGCTGACTGAAAACGGTCCGACTTGGACGGCAGACTGGGGCTCCGGGAGGACACCGCTGACAGGCGGGGGTGAAGGTGCGCTGCCACGAGTGGCTCCATCGGAGGCATGCGGAGCAGACCCAGGCTCTCCATCGCCTCACAATCGAGGGACGAGGCACCGGGAACTGGGCTCCTGCTGCTATAAGGGCGGTCTTTCCAAGAGCGCGCGACCTCATCTAGCAGCTCCGGGAAGACGGGGAGAAGTTGTTTCGTCGCACTCTTAGCCAAGGGCAATTTCTTCCCCTCGTAGCGGGATCTGGTGGTCTCAGCTACGACAACGGGCCAGGGGATGTTCAGCCGGACAGCAGCGCGTTTGCACACGTCGAGCATGTCGGAGCTGGGGAGAGGAGAAGCTGGTATGCTACTCTCATCTCCATCCCGAGAGGTGACGGAGGCCGCGGGCTGCGCGGCCCGAGCCGGAGTAATGAAGACGTCGTCATCTTCCTCATCCTCTGATATGAGGAGTTCAGAGACGCCATCTTCATCATCCCCATAGTCCAGTTCTAGGACGTCTTCCTCACACGGGGGATCCGCGGCTAGGTCGAGCTGGGAGCCCCAGCTGGCGCTAGCCTCCGGAATCGCCGCCGTAGCGACCGCCAAATCCTGCTTGCCCTCGGCGGCAGCACCGTCGGAGGGGAGGAGGGGGTCGATTCCAGACAAGCTAGCCTGGCGGGCTAGCCGTCTGCGGAGACTTTTCGCTGTAAACACCGCGCAGTGTTGGCACGAGCCGGGAAGTTCGATAGCCATACGGGCGTGTTCCAGCCCCAGGCAGCTCGAGCAGACCTGGTGTGGATCTTTACTCGAGATCTTGTTCCCACAGCGACAGGGACGGGTCCCGGAGTCTCCGTGCCCCCTGGTATGGGGGTTTTGGGCCTCCATTCCTAGCTAGCTGGTGTGCAGGCCGGGAGACGAGGCAGAAAACCGAGAGGTAGCTGGTGTGCTAGCGCTCGGAGCTCGACGTGCCGTGGTGGGGCGTCGAGTGAAGAAAACCAAGAGGTAGCTGGTGTGCTAGCGCTCGGAGCTCGACGTGCCGTGGTGGGGCGTCGAGTGAAGAAAACCGAGAGGTAGCTGGTGTGCTAGCCTTCGGTACTCGACGTGCCGTGGTGAGGCGTCGAGTGAAGAAAACCGACAGGTAACTGGTGTGCTAGCCTTCGGTACTCGACGTGCCGTGGTGAGGCGTCGAGGACAGTGCTGACCAAGCCGTGTAGGGCGGGAGAGCACTGAGTCCGGTCTGGTGTGACCGACGAAGCAAAAAGGTATCCAAAACTAGTAGCGCCCGGCGACAGAAAATCCGTCTGTGGACAGTTCAGCTAACTAGCCCTGGACGCGAGATATGCTCCGAGTGAGAAGAGGTGTTTGAATGACGTGGTGCCGTCCGCATGAGCTATTTAAGGTGGGTGTACCACCTGGGCGGACGGACACGTTCACCAGCCAATCAGGATTGGCGTAATGAGATTAATGCTTCTGAGGCTGCAGCGAGGCGTGCATCCCATAGTGAGACATCGAGCGAAATATTATGAAAGAGAACAGCATCCGTACCAGATGAATCCTGAAAAGAGAAAGATTGCTGAGAAAGAGGTTACATGCTAGAACATGATATTATCAGACCCTCTAACTCAGACTGGACTCCAACCTGTGTGCTAGTTCCAAAACCTGATGGAAGTACTAGATTCTGTACAAATTATCACAAAGTCAATGCTGTTACTAGAACTGATGTGTTTCCAATACCTAGGATTGATGATTGTATCGATAGAGTAGGGCAAGCAAAGTTTCTGACCAAGATTGATTTATTGAAGGGTTATTGGTGTGTGCCTTTAACTGCGAGGGCCAAGAGCATCTCTGCTTTTGCCACACCATCTGGGTTGTATCTGGGTTGTATCAGTATGAAGTCCTGCCCTTTGGCATGAAAAATGCCCCAGGCACGTTCCAAAGGATGACACAGTCTACAATCACTGGATTGCCACACATGGGTGCGTACATCGACGACCTGATCACATGGAGTGACTCCTGGGAAGAACATCTGAAAGATGTAGAGACGTTGTTCCAGCGCCTGACCCAGGCCAACCTGACTAACCTGAACAAGAGTGACTTTGGTTGTGCTACTGTCACGTATCTTGGCTACGTCATAGGCCAGGGTAAGGTGGCACCCATAAATGCTAAAGTCCAAGCCATCATGTACTTTCCAGTTCCTGACAACAAAAAAGCTTTGCGCCGCTTCCTTGGAATGATCAGTTACTACCGCAAGTTCTGCAAAAGCTGAGCTGAGATTGCTCTCAGTCTCACCAACCAACTGAAGAAAGGCGTAAAGTTCACTTGGGATGATGCATGCCAAAGAGCCTTTGATCGCCTGAAGTCTCTGCTTTGTCACTTCCCCATACTCAAATCTCCTGACTTCAACAAACCGTTCTCCATCGCGGTAGATGCTAGCGACCAAGCTTGTGGATCTGTGCTCCTATAGAGAAGTGACTCTGATGACATTGAGCATCCAGTGGCATACTTCTCCAAGGAAGTTCAATCGCCACCGAGAGAACTATTCCATAATTGAGATGGAGCTGTTGGCTCTGGTTCTATCCTTACAGGTTTATGTCTGTAAAGGGCAAAAGCCAATGATTGTACATACTGATCACAATCCGTTAATGTTTTTGAGTAAGATGAAAACCGAGAATCGGAGATTGTTGAATTCGATTTTGATTTTACTGGAGTTTGACTTGGAAATTAAGCATGTATAGGGTACTGACAATGTAATTGCTGATTGCTTATCCCGTGTTTGAGTATGTGTATATATATATATATGTCACGTGTTTATTAGCATATTGTATTATATGTATATGAATACAAGTGTCTACTTTATGAGTAAAAATTATTTCCCTTTTGGAATGGAGGTGTAATGTGAAAAAATGCCACTAGATGGCAATATTGACCTTTTTTTGTTAAGCCCAGTCTGGAGCTAGGTTTTGGGCATGTCCTGGGCATGTCTGAGAGGGAAAGTCCCAGAGAATTTTTAAAAAAGTCTAAAAGGTGGGAGGGGGCTGCAAAGAGTATATAAGAAGAAAAATTGAGAGAGTTCAGTTGTAGGAGAAATTGCAAGGAGAAGGATACATTTGACCAGACCTGTCACTCTTTTCAAGACCTGTGAAGTTTTTTTTTGTGAATTTTTGCCTGTGTTGGAGCATTTTCCTGTCCCAGGACATCACCACACAACGACTGTACATATTTTTTTTTTCTTGTATATGTCAATCTTGGTCAGTAGTATAAATTGTTGGTTAGTTGTCAGTCTTTGTATAATTAAATCTGTTTAAGTTTTAAAATTTTGTCTGTCGTCCCTTGCTGTCTTATATGTCATAACAAATTGGGGCCATAACAGTATTAAGACAAGATTTAAAAGTAGAAATGGTGGGACATGACTTGATATGAGGGGGAAGAGAATTCCAGAGTTTGGGAGCAACTAGAAAGCCCGGTCCCCTCTGGTCTTGAGGCGAGTGCGAGGGACTGCAAGAAGGTTCTGCGAGGATGACCGAAGAGATGTAGGATCAGAATGCGGAAATAAATAATAAATAAAAGCTCATTAATAGGGGTGGTACTTCCTCGCTCTCTCCAGTTCTGTTATATTACCCCCATGATGTAGGTTTCTGGGAGCTGCAGCGATCAAGACTCGCGCCACACACCTGTTTCACATGCACTCACTCTTCTATGGACCGCCCCCTAGACACCCTTTGCACACAAACCTAAAAAAGGTAGGCTGCGCGGTGATAGGTGCCCAGATGGCTGCTGCTCCATACCACAACCTCCCCTCATTCATGCCATACATTGCGCAGTGGAATCAAGTTTACTAGGAGCAACAGCACACAAAATGCATTTCCTACATTCATCTCATTATATGTAACTTATGAGAACTTCACATTATTTCATATTAATTCATGCAGCTCCTATAGCTATGAAAGGTGCCCACTACGTTAATGTGACACTGTCACACCCCTTTCAATGGGGAAAACTGAAGGAATCAAAGGGTTTAAAAAGCGATGTACAGTTAGCCTTGCTGCTACTGGACAGGTAAGCTTTGTTTTACTCTGTAGTAGTTTTGCAGTTTTACCAGTCTCGGATAGTCCTGTTGGTGGTTTTTTATCCTGCTAATATCAGTTTATGAATGAACCGTCATCGTTTGTGGTCGACCACAGCTTGCTTGGCAGTGTACTGTAACAATAGCTTGCTTGGCTATAGGACACTAGCTAGTTTTAGCTACTACCTTCAAAAAGCCATTATACTGCAGTTTGTGCATGAATGTAATGTGTCGTTGGTGCCTTTTTTCAATGAGGCTTTCACACGACAATCACAGAGTGTCTGTTTATATTGTACTTATATTGTAACTGAGATGCTACTCTCTTCTGGCTCTGTCAGAAACGGATGCACGTTCCTGTGAGTGGCTTTGGGATTGGTAGGCGGGGACTGCTTACACAGGCTTCGGACAAGACGCAACAAAAACAACCAAATCAGTTATAGCAGCTTTAATACATAGTGCAATTCCATAAAATAAATACAGCAGTGCACAGACATAAGAGTGGCATTAATCAGAGGAGTACAGAGCCGATTCAGAGCAAAACATATGAGTATTATTAGTCTAATTCCAATAGCGGGACAATTCACAGGCACTGTCAACCAAATATCTCCTCCGTGACGGACACCAATGGAAATGGAGGGTTTCCTCCTAAATATAGTTGGGTACTATTATACCCATCAATTGTAAAACATGCTTTTTAATACATCAACAGAATTTTGTTTGGGTGCCAGTTTAGTGTCCTGCTATGGAGGGGACACTCCGCCAAAACACCCCAAAATCGCCCAGCAGATACATTTACAAAATAAATTATGAACTCTTCACATTAATATAAAGCGCCTTCACAGGATTTGTTATTAGGGAGTTGAAGAATCAAGGAAACGTAGACCTGCTCTTTCTAACGAATGGAGGAAAAGAGACAAAATTTCATAAAATTCACCAAGATTATGTTTGAGACTATAAGTCAACCACTCAAATGGTTGATAATTAATAATGGATGATAATTCTTCAAGCCAATGACTAATGTGAGGACATGAGATATTTTTGCAGTACATAGCAATCAGACATTTTGCATGAATGAGGCAGAGATCGATCAATGTAATTTCATGCTTTTTTAAGGACAGATTTTCAGGGTAGAGGCCTAAGATGCAAAGTTTGGGAATGACAGGAATAGGTTTTGATATTATTTGGGAAATTATGTTTATTACTTCTTTCCAAAACTGCTGCATCTTCTTGCATTCCCAGATACAATGGAAGAGGGTACCTTTATGAGTTTGGCATTCAATACATGTGTCTGGAATGTCTGGATTAAACTTATACCTCTTTACTGGGGTAATATATGTCCTCATTATCCAATGATATTGTTTCAATTTAAGTCTAGAGTTTTTCATAATTGAAAAATTATGGGCCTTAAAGCATATCTGACTCCATTCACAATGGAGCACACACTCATGTAAATCTTCACTCCAGAACTTCCTTTTAATGTCAGATGAAGAATATATCGTAAAGCAACAGCATACTGTTCTATAGTATGCTGATGCTGGGTTGCAAACTGTTCTAACAGTGTTAAAGAGGGGCAGTTAAATGAGTGATAATAATAAATAAAGCTTTGCAGCTGTATATATGAAACCAAACCAGATTTGGTTTTACTCAGCAAGAGAGAGTACACAAAAAGACATTTAAAACTGCAGCAGAATCACTCTGCCCCCTGCAGGGGAGCACAGCTTTATACATCATCAAATCAACCTACCTATTATTAATATATACCAGAAGAGGAAAGCAACAGGTCAACTGTTAATTATTGCCTACTGGACACATATGCGCAACACAAAACTGTTTGCCCGAAGAGGTAACAGCTGCTTTATCAAATTAACTACAGTTTACATGTCGTACCACATCTCACTGTGTAATGTGATGTATATTTATGCGCTGTAGTGTGCGGTGCTGTATAATGAGGTTCAATACTGGTCTTCCTGACAGAAAAAAACAAATACAGTAGACTATGATGAACATGGATTGCATAGTCAAAGTGACCAAAGCATAAGCATGGTAAGGGTTAATTTAGTTGCCAAGCTACAGCATGGGTGAGTAGTATAGATCAGGTAACTGATGATGATTATAATTATTGCTGTTGTTCACTGTACTAGTATCTTTTGATAAATGACTTTATGTGCCATTATTATTACATCACTGTTAATGCGTCATTATTATGATTACATATAACACATAGGAGCAATAATACAAAATGTAGCAGCAAGTGGCGATGATGGGGCCCTTGCACCTTCCTGTATGTTGGTGATACTGGCGGGATGTAGACTATGGCAGCTGTGCTCATTCTTGACCATCGAACATTGCACCAACAATATTTTCTGCAAGGAGCATGCAGCAGCGGACCTGCGCATTTTGGATGGCCTTCGGTGTTACCATGTCACTCTAAAGCAGTGCTTCTCAAACCTCTCCTGGAGGACCACCTGTCCTGCATGTTTTAGATCTTTCCCTGTTTTAGCACAGGTGATTAAAATGATCAGCTCGTTACTGACCCTCTAAAGCTGATTGATAACATCCTGATTATTTGAATCACCTGTGCTGGGGCAGGGAAAGATCTAAAACAGGCAGGGCAGGTGGTCCTCCAGGAGAGGTTTGAGAAACACTGCTCTAAAGTAATTCACCAAACATGATGTAATGTTACTGTATATCATGTGAAGACCAAAAAATGCTAATGTTATTGATGATGTTTGTAACATGAGGCATACTTTAAGTTGCCAGTAGGTGGCGCTAGGACTATGATTCAACATCCTGTAGGTGTAGATGTCATCAGGCTGATACTGTTAAGAAACATCCTCCCAAGTTGGGGGGTAGATTTCACCATGTACAGTCAAATCATCGCTCCCCTTTACTAGGGCACGGTAACATATACTCTGTGAAATTCACACTGGCAAATATTTGCCTCCCATTCACTTCCATTCCATGCAGTTGAATTTGCATCTTTGCCTTATATGGGGTTCAACTTTCATAACAGGAGAAATAACAGCCTCAGCTAATTACAGATGTGCGTGACCCCATGGGGCTGTAGTCACATCCTGAAATGCCCATATTCAGCACGAAAAGATACGTATTTTGCCTCGGCAGGCAATGGTCATTCTGAAGGGTCATGTCAAGAAATAGTGATCTCTGTCTCGACTTCAAGTTCCAAGTTCTTTCAAAAATCAGTTTTTACAGTCACTGGGACTTGAAGATGAACAAACTCAAAATGCTTTGCAGCTGGTTTCCTAACTTTTAAAATTTCAGTCACCTTTTTATTTTTTACAGTGTACACTGGATAATAGATGTGGGCTGGCATTGAAATTTTACCTTCATTAAACAAAGCAGGTATGGGTGTTACAATAGGCTGTGAGTATTGGCAAGGTCCAGCCATTGTAAGGTGGCTAATGATCCCACTTACATATTATGTGCGCCAATGACATCATATTTAAAAAGAAAGACAAAATGGGAGGTACATCCTCTTAAAGTATAGTGCCATTACCAACACAAGAGGTGAACTAGAATTAGAAATTACAACGCAGCTTACTTGCAATAACTTTGCAAGCAGGGGCTCCAGCCTGCTCATGTTGCTGATTGTGGAAACGGATGGTTATTTTCTGTGATTTTACCTCAGTTCCCATCCAGAATACGAAACATCCTGGGGATTTCCCATAAGCAATTTGTCTGGAAACCTTTCACATCAATATGCTTGAATAGTGTGGCTATTCTTTACTCAAGACTCAATATAATGTGCAATAATGTGTATCTCAGAGTGCAATTTTCTACGTGTGCCTGATTTGAATGAAATAAGTTTGTTCAGTGTCAGCTGTTGGTAGTAGTTTTTTGAGGGATACTTTTCAAATATCATCTTTAAAGTCAATTTTGAGGAATGAAAAGGGAAGAAAAACATAAGCCGGGTGCAAAATCCCACCTATTGGAGGGCTGAATGGCGATATTGATCTTTATTCTCTCTAGGACCCCTGGTAAAATGTTTCCAAATGACCCACCTCTGAAGTGATGTAATTGAATATCGTCACTTGCCTGTTTAGAGATGTATTAACTAATATATATATATATATATATATATATATATATATATATATATATATATATATATATATATATATATACGCAAACGTAAGCGACGAGGTAATGCAGCAACAGCCCTTGGGAAATTTTTCTCTCACGCTCACATCATCCTTCCTCCCCCTCGTACTCCTTCTCCCTCTCTGTGGGCAGGCGTTTCTCATGCCGTCTTTCTGCTCGTGCGCTGAGTGACTATTCGATAGTCGAAGTCCTTTGGCTGGTTCTCTGCACCGCGAAGTCCATTGCAGTGTAGAAACCGATTTTTCACGTCGCCCTTTAAATTTTCCTCCGAATGATTAAGTCGGAAAGACTGGTGTCAAATGGAGTGGAAAGGAAAACCAGCTTTAAGTTGAAATACCTGGTCAACATGTATCCCAATATACATTTACTACGGAGCTAAAATCCAACTGATTACATTCCACGTGTGGTGGAGGGAACTTAACCTATATCATAATGGATACAAACATTGTCAATGCGCTGAAACTTTTTCTTCTTGGGATATGTGGTAAGTTTGCTATTCAGTTTTTATGTTATATGTTATTTTATTATCTTACACGATTTGCTGCAATTTCGAAATGTAATTTGAAACGTTCGTTTAATGATAAATGTTTAGTCATGATGTCCTTGCACGCTGCTCGGAATGCGGGTGATGGACATCTCTGCAGTCTCGCCTACGTGCATTTTTAATTGGCTGCTGCAAATTAACGGTATGATTAGAACAAATTTCGTTAGGAAGACATGGGCTGGTTTTTGCGGTTATTGGGTACAGCCTATTGAATGCTGGTTATTTTATCGCTGTTTGGAGCGTGTTTTTGTCTTTTTTTTTTTTTGAAGACGGCAACTCGTGTAGCCTATTCATGATTGATTTGCGCATTGTTTTAAGGCCTACTACTAGCCTAATATAATTTTCTCAAAAATGTAAACTAGAAAATAAGTAGCCTGTCGTAGCCTGCCAATCAAATAAATGCAAATATGAAACTAAATTTATCATACAAGCATTAGCTGAAAATTTTCAAACTTCCCTTAATGCTGCAGCAACACTACAGCTCCGTTTTACTTGAGGTCATCAACATCACTGCAAGCTGGGTTATGGTTGAGGCTAAGTGAATGGGAGTTGATGTACAATTACTCGATACGACGGTGTGCCTGAATGTTAAAAATAGCAGGCTTTTACACTGCAAGTTTTTTTTTTTTGTTTTTTTTTGAGTTTTTCTGTGTTTAATATGCAAATCTCGAAGGACGAGGACTCGTTAATAGAGATAGACGTGCTTTCATTGCGCTTAATTGTTCTCAGCAACTACTCGGGGCTTGTAATTTGTCAGAAACAAAACTTAATTTAATTTGCTAAGATTCTTAAAGTTTTGTCTCCTAATTTAGTGATGATCTTGTCATTATACTTCCATAAGAGTGAATTATTCTTGATCATCAGTTGATGGTAGGAGCGATGTACTGTACTGGTTCCAAGTCAGAGACAAAGCTGATACCACTGCAGTGGCTAGAGAAGACATTTGAAAGCAAGCAACCTGTGATGTATGTCTGGTGGAGAATGCAAAGCTTCAAACCCAATTGTAATGGGGAATATTCAATTCACCTATAATATATTCTGTTGCTATGAATATTGCCAACCTCAAATACAGCATAACTGAATTTTATTTGAATCAGAAACAAAAGACAGCCAGGTAACATAATCCAGCTTTCAGTAAGACTAGAATACTGGCAGTCATCTCTGCACAGAACACACATGAGAAAACATCTGTAACAACTCACTTAAAATTGCTTGTGTTATTTTCTCTATAATTGCCTCTCTTGAAATCTGCAGCAATTTGCTATGCTTTAACTTACCCATTTTTGATCAAATAAAAGTGGTATCGTCTACTGTTCTCAGCTATGCGTAGATCTTGTAAAAAGCCAAATCAATCTTTGAACAGTAGCATCAAATGTTCGTGCCCTTTGTATAAGTAAAGACGAGTGCAGTACATTTTACATTGAGAGAACTGATTGGCCCATGGGCCGATGTCATTGACAATGACTGCGACAATGACAGAGACATATCATTTTGAAGGTTAGGGGTGAATTTGAATATTGCCTGCATTTTAGCAGTTCTTCATTCTCCGTTTAAATGAAACACATCGAGAGCTAATATTATTTTCTCATACACTGTACCTTGCCTGAGTGCTAACAGAGGAATAAATCAATACTGTAATTATTTAAAAGACTTCGCTCATCTGGCTTCTTTCTGTCACAGCAAGAGGGCAGAGTTGGAAAAGAAATAGTGTGGAGTGGCCTGACCAACTCCTCTGTTTTACACAGAGCTTTCTTCCTTGTACTAATAAGATTTTTCAACATTATTAAGGAGAAGGAGCTTGAGAGAACTTAAAATAGCAAATACAATGTACTGATAGATTTGAAGACATTTTATAATTTTGTTTTGGAAAGAGCGACTTACTGGGACTGTGTCAGAGCCCAGGCTGAATTAAATTGCAAGTCATTTTGTCATTGTGTTACACCTGGCTTATTGTAATGATGATGCATGAAAGTTCAAAGTCAGGAGGACTGTCATTTTCATACTTTGACTGATATTAAATTTACCATTTGTATCCTGCCACTCTGATATCTCATGCATGCTCACTCATAATTCCCCTTAATTGTCTGGAGCTAAACAGCTGCATCACCTGTTCGTGACCACTCAATAGCACTGAGACACACCTCCAGTGTTGGCCAGTTATCTGACTGCGGTGCTGTTAAATGTGTCTCTTCCTGTTCTTTGCTCCATGCTGCTGTAATTAGCACCAAACCCCCCCACCTCCCCATCACTGCCTCGTCGCTGCAGATTCAGCACATCAGCTCTTCATCAGCTTCATCATTGTCATCTGAAGTCATCAGCCACTGGCATCAGTATCTGGAGTCCATGGGGGATTTATTATGCTGCTGCTCAGGGTTGATGCCCCTTGATAACAAATCTCCCTGTACAGTCTAAGCGCCAAAGACTGTTTACATCAAGATGTTATCGCCATATCATCTGTATGTTAACCAACTATCTTCACTCACATAGTCTGTCCCAAATGGACTGCATTTTGCTCTTTGAAAAGATTTTTTGCTGTTTATATTTGCCATCCAGGAGAAGAAGATTGAAGAACATTGACAAAAAGCCAGAAAATCTATTCTGTGAAGCTTCAGCTGTTTCATTCACCTTTTCATCAAACTCAAACCTTTCTCGGATGGCAAGCAGTTATCCTGCTTCTCTGTAATAATTGGATACTCTCTGGTATCCAAATGCATTTTCCTCTTGTAATTTCAACATTGCGCTGGAAATG
Organism: Gymnothorax reevesii; assembly: GCA_029721435.1. Classification (NCBI taxonomy): domain Eukaryota; kingdom Metazoa; phylum Chordata; class Actinopteri; order Anguilliformes; family Muraenidae; genus Gymnothorax; species Gymnothorax reevesii. The sequence goes on from CM056575.1 coordinate 90,282,972, forward strand.
AAAACACATTGTTATGTGGATCACTGTTTACCTTGGAGCATCTCAGCATCCTGAATGCTATCAGTTTCAAAGCCGAAAATTAAAATCCCTGAATGCTTGACTTCTGGTACCGATGAAGCCTATAATGGTGTTCATGGTGACCACAGCTGTGCAAAGCAGCAATATTTTGGAAATCATTGAACTCTTCTGTTTTCATACTGAAAAGACCTGATAACTTTTATACTGAGTTGAATGCTTATTTTGCATCAAGAGGCTGAAGTGCCCCACGGAAAAAAATCATGGTCCAATGTGGCAAATCACTGTGGATTAGATCCTTAATGCATTCCTTTACAGAAGCTATGTTTCCTACTTGGGTCATTCCATACTAAACTGTACAAATGTGTTACAATGGTGATGAAAATTCAAATACACCTTTTCCAAAGTTTTTCATCGCAGTGGTGAAGCCCCATCCATGGGCATCACAAAGAAACAAGCAAGAAGATAAACCGAGTTATCACTTCATTTCACTGACCCCATAATGTGCTATGGTGGCAGGCCTTGTGGGTGTAACGAGGACACAAAACAGATATTGAATTCCGAAAAATCAGATACATTTCAATGTCAATTCTTTTGCATGATAAATTACCTCAGTCTATCAGTAACATTTATGGACAATTATGGCCAGTCAATGTTTTTCATGTCTATTGTCCTCAATGTTTGTATTCCGTTCAGCTGGCTTCAGAGCAAAGCGTAGTTAAAATTTTGTAACTGGTTACCTGTTGCTCTAAATCACCAAAGGAATATATTATTTTATTCGCAAAAAGGCATTTCAAAGAATGAGAATGAAATAATAAATCAGGTGGCAAAGTAGGATAATTTTCTCATAGACTTTAGTAACATTGAACTTCTTTCTGCAACCACCGACGTCGGCATCTGCTAGCCATTAAATATAATGCAAATTTTTTGAGATTTCCGCATCGGCCTCACTTTTTAGATCCGGGTGCTGCGTCCATCTTTACACACAGTCTATGCACAGGACACGATCTATGCAAATTTCATGATGTTGTTATGGACGTAACATGAATTAGGACACAGAAAATTTTTCTTTTTTCAATCATTATTTTTAAAAGCATGGTGTGAGGAACTGATCTGGAACCAAACACGGGATTGCAAAAAATAGGTGCTTTATTGAATAAGGGGGATAACCCCCGCAGAGAGAAAGGCAACAGTACAGAGTCCGTAATCCAAAGCTCGATTTCCAGTGGGACAGAACAGAGTTCGTTACCTGGGCACCAATCACAAAAACCGTAGTCAGACAAAACAGATCCGGAACACAGGCGTAGGTTTGTGGGAGAAGCAAACTCATAAGCTAAAGGACAGTCAGAATCGTTAACAGGGCAGCAATCCACAAAATCAAGGTCGGTCAGAAAAAGGTCAAAAATACACAGATGCAACAAAATGTAAAAGGGCAAACCAAGAATCAGGAGTCGGGCAATCCAGTCAGAAAGATAATTACAATGAGTCGAGGCGGAAACAAGCGTGGCACAAGAAACAAGGAAGTTACGATCTGACGTGGAAGTAAAAGTGAAGACACCTTAAATACACATCCGGGGTGAACACATGACAAGGGAAAACGGGTGCGATCAATGAAACAATAATCAGGATTGACACATGAGGAATAATCTAATTACATGAATTTGGCAACTGCCAAAACGCAGACAGGGATCACAAGACAATCCTATGAACAAACAACAGCTCCGGTTAAGGAGTACTAAATGTGCATAGTCTATAGAAAAGGAAAGCCTGAGATATAAGTGGAAAACTGCAGTAGAGATAATTAGGGATAGGCAAGGAGCGCGGAGATACGAATTGGGCGATTGCTGAGAGATCGTTAGTCATTTAGGATGTGCAGCTATACAATCCCGAGTGCATGTTAGTAAGTTAGTAAAAATATACAATGTTAATATGTGTTAGTAAATTATCGAAAACAATAAACTGTTAGGACGGTTAGTAGATAGCGAAAGGAGAGAGGAAGGAAGAACACGAGATATGAAGGAAGGTTGAAATCCCAGAAACCAGTAAATCACCCGTAGGAGTGGCACGCAAGACTAAACCGTGAGCAAAGACCTACACAAGACAAGACGGGGTAGACGTAGTGCATGGTATGGCAGAGATAAACAAGACGAGAGAATATAAACATGGCAAGAAAACGAAAACAAGACATGATAACTATGGCAAGGAAAATAATAAACACATGAAATCTTAAATACCAAAACACAATACATGAGGCTAAGAATAGTCGAAGGGCAGGCAGTGGTCACTAAACACGAAAATCAAAACAACATGGCATAGCCAGGCACAGAGCTTAAACATGGGATAAACAGGATCCTAACACATGGTATATATGATTGTCTGTTGCCTTGTGACATTTTGATGCAGGAAGTGAGCACCTTAGTTTGCCGCGGTCATCTTGACGCCGTTTGCATACATTTTTGCAAATTTACCCACTTGTCTGGACGTAACACCTGAGGACGCGACTGGTTACGCCCACGACGGTCATTTTGAATTGCATTTCTGATCAGACGAGGTAATTTAGTGCAGACAATTGAAACCATTATTATGGGTGTTTTTCTGCAATATTTCACTTTTTATTTTACTTTGTTTCGATGCATCAACAAACATGTCATGAGCATTTCATGAAGTTGGCTGCCAAATTTTGTAACAAACTATGTCCTTCACACTGCCTAGACTGACATCAGGACACCACTTTTTCTGCTGTGTTGTTGGTCAAATAACTGTTTTTTTTTCTTGTGTATATCTTCAATCCAGGAGTGAATAAATATGAACAAGGCAAATCATTTAATTTGCTTCAGAAAAATTTTATTGATCATTCTTATGCAGCACAGTGAATTGTACAGTTTAGTATGGAATGACCCACTTATTATTGCAGGTAGAAGTGCTGTAAAGGGATGTTGAAAGATACTTCGAAAAAAGAAATAATCTATAAATGTGCCCATAGAATCTGTATATATAAACATCTTAAATAAAAAGGAATTTAGAATTAGGTATACATGCTTCAAAATTTCTCAGTTTCAATCTGGTCATGCATAGACAAATTTCAAATCCCTAACTGAGTAAATGTAATGTTGGGCTCCACTGGAAGCAGTTTGAAATCATCAGCTTTCATTTAACTATGGGCACTTATTTAATCTCAGAAAAAAACCTTTGTCGGCATCCATGTGTAATGTGCTGCTTTGTAAAGCTTACAAAGCTTTTAAGAATGAATGAGTGTGCTCAATACACTTCACTGAGTTGGAGAGGAGGGGTATTCTAAGCTGTGTGACGCATCTCAAGCCAGATGTTTCCCAGCTTCCTCCCAGTACCGTCAAGGACAACATCCTTCAAAAAAAGACTCTCTCACTTAGCGCCAGGAAGAGACTTGCAAGGGGTTTTGAGAAAAGCTATATTTGGCCTAATAAGATTTAGTATTGAAATAATTATGTCAACTGGCACTGGTTTACTTATTGAAAAGGACAGGGTTCATTTTGGCTTCCAGAATCTGGACATTTTGACAGTGCTTGTACATGCATAGTGTATTGAGAAAACATCTTGTTTTGTGTGTGTATAGAAATTTCATGGCAACTGGCTATTTCGGATGAATATTGCAGGCGACTAGCATCTGGTAACCATTTACAGATTACCTGTTGAAACCAGACTGACTAATTGTGTAGGACACTGGCAGTAATTACATGCACCAGTAAAATTGCAGTAGTAATGTTTTTGATGCAATGGATTGGGTCAGGAATGGTTTCTGATGGGTCAGAAATGGTTAATGGAGTTCGACCCTCTGAGACTGGTCCTTGGACCAGCCAGTCATTCTTTCTTTCTGCTGTCTCTTCCCTCCAACTGCTCTATTTATTTTTGTCTCCCTACATCATGGCCGTCCACCAACACTCCTTTCCTGCTTTTGTTTGCAAAGTGCAGTGAAGCTCGTGTTCTCTGTGATATTCTTGCTTCTCATTGGTAGTCTGTTGCCTTTTCTTCACTTCTTTTAGATCCAAGGTTAGACAGCTTATCTAGACATTTGCACGTGGCTTCAGAACGACCTGTGAGCAGGGGTCGTCCCCGTCGTAGTCTGTCCTCTGTGCTCACCAGACAAGTCAAGTGGGAGTTTATCTTAGGATACAATCGTTTCAATAATTTTCACTCATTTCTCATTAGGGCTGGGCGATAACAGCTACAATCTTGTATATGAATAGGAAAAAATTTCATCGGAATAACAAAAATTTCACTGGACACACATAGGCATGAATATTGCCAGCCCTGTTTAATCTAAACATCACTTATAAAGTAGGCGAAAAGCAGCACATGATGCTGAAATCGTAAAAAATTCAAGAATAGATGAGAAATTAAGAGCCATATTCTTAGAAAGTGGCACTTTTCAGACAGACAACTTTTGGAGTTGACATCTCAGAATTGGCTGAGGCTGGGTGGAAAGTTAATATGGCATGTATGACGGAATATCCCAAGGCGGCGGGTCCACATCTGCAACGGTTTGGTGACAGCGCCCCCTGGTAGTGAGGCTGTCAGGGTCAAAATTGAGAAAAACAGCAAATTAGCTGGAATACTGTGGTTAATTGTTCATATTTGCCACACAAGTCATGGTGTCCTCTTATCCTAGGATACTTGAACCTTCCAAATGTGAAAGTGTGGTCTGATTTTCACCCTGGTGTGTGGCGCCACCACCAGGGAAAGTTACCACATTTCTTCAAATTTTCTTACTCCATTCATAACCAACACCAAGATAGAGCCTCACTGAATGCTTCTGTTTTAGGCTTCATGGTAGAGGGTGAGTGGAATGAGGTTGCCATACCAATGACACTTTCATGGTGTGATGAAATTTTTGCCTCCGAAAAGGGCGATAATTAATTCTATAGCTGTTTTTAGGGCTGATTTGCTCTGGAAACCAGATAGATATGGAGGCAATGCGAGCATTTATTTAAACCTTCCTCAGGGCTTAACTAAAGGCACCAAAAGTATCCATAGTACTCTCAACCATTTTGGTTCAGTGGCCATCGACATTCTAGAAAAATGCTGGTACCCCCAATTTGCGCATTATTTGTAAGGATGTTGGGGGCCTCATAAAAGTCCTCACCAAACAGCTACAGCTTTGACCCTTGCTCTGGTAGCAGCCCTTCCACCATACTTTCATGGGAATGTGGAGTTTGAATGGCACTTTCCCAATTTCCCATGGCAAAATAGGACGAAATTGCAGAATCCATCCGCGTAGGTGGCGCTGCCTACCAATGTGTCAGATCTCACAACACCAGAAAAGTGCCACAAGAGAATCTTCTGAAATGGAATCAGTGCCCCTAGTACTCTTAGAAAACACTGGTATTGCTCTGGCACTTTGCTGGTGTGAAGTAGGGCTGGGCTATATATCGATATTATATCGATATCGTGATTCAAAGTAAAATATCGTCACGGATTTTGACTATCGTAATATCGTGATATGAAATAAGTGTTGGCTTTTCCGGTTTTAAAAGCTGAATTACAGTAATGGGTTGCATTTTTCTGCACTTGCAAGACTGTTGAAGCTGTTGCCTGCACCTGTTTCATCATAATGTCAACGTTGCTAATAAATGGTGATAGAAAATGTTTTTGTGTACATATTTTGCAAAAGCACCAACATTTGTCCCGATGATATCGGCAAAATATCGATATTGAGTATTTGGTCACGGATATCAAAATATTAGATTTTGTCCATATCGCCCAGCCCTAGTGTGAAGAGTTCTTCCCAAAGGTGGCGGTCCACAGTATACATTGAAGCTTTATTCTCTTATCTCGGAACACCAGACATTTGCCATGGCCAAGTTTCTGAGAAAATGCAACCCTGAGACTCTTACAAAAGAAAAATTGGCTTGGCAACTATCCCGTGTAAAGAGATTTTACATAGAGTTCTGTGGGGGTGGAGGGTAAGAGAAACTTTTTTACCATGTATAGAGCATTCAAACAACTTTATACCGGAATAAAGCACTGACATGGGAATTTTTCCAGCATGAAATAAAACGGTGAGGGTAAAAACTCTAAATTTTGTAATTCAAGCATTGGGTACAGTCAACAAATCTCTTATGAAAACTGTGTTTATGACAGAATTTCATCTACCAGTGGTTCTCTGTATCTAGCTCCCCGACAGAATTACACTCCGCGGTAAACCAAATGCTGAAAAGTCCAAAATTAAGTGAATAACACAAACTATCGCAACTTGAGTTAGAACTCTCAAGAACAAGTCCTTTTCTTGATTTCCTGATGCCTGAATGTCCACATTATTCTAAACAATGTTCAGGAGGCCCTCGTGAACTTCTCCTGGTACTTCGAAGATCTGTCGCTCTTTCCCTTTAATTTTCTTCACTCCTTTTCCAGCCAGGGGTGGTGCGACTCCTGCTACTGAGTGGATATCAAGGGTAGCTACATGGTCTCTATCCAAATAGTAAGATCTGTCGTTTCTGGAGCCTGGCACAATTTCAAAATAGTGACCATCGACAATCTGAAAGAGTGAAATAACAAAAAATATCTGAGGAACTGGCCTAATAATTTATCATGAAACCCCATGAAAAATTTCTCAACACATGTAGACGTGTAGAATGTTGCTTACCTGAGTGCCAGCATCATGTACAGTGCCATAGCTCTTATTCTTGAAGGATTCTTTAAGGATACGAGTTGGCCTTAAAGACTGTAGCAGAGAGTAGTTGGTCGTTTCCTCATAGGCTCTGATGACAAGCACAGACCCTGCACTGACAGACCCTGCAATCTCACATCCAGAATCAGGGCTGAGAAGTTCACAATGAAAAACTTCACAATTAAAATTTCAAAATCAGCATGGTTGGATCAAGGAAATACATGTAGAAATCAAGTGGGTGCACATACACGTGCAGTAAGGCTCACCTGACAATCCTTGCAGTTTCATTTTGAATTTCCATGTCAACTTCGTCCATGTCATTGGCCGCTAGATCATCGTCTTGGTCATCTGCATCTTCACCATCTGTGTCCTGGAAAGGTATTTGAAATAATGACAGTCATCCATTGCTTTTTTAAATGCTGTACAAAAAGTTATAAAAATGATATGAATAGTTGGAAATCATGTTTCATACCTCTGCATCTTGTTTCTTGCTTGTATCTTCTCTTACACTTTCCGTCGGTATAGGGGTTGCCTTCATCTGCTTTTGTCTCCTACTTTGGGTGGTACGGCTGAAAAAAGACATGATTTTCTCCTTTGTAAGATATTCCGCAGCTGTGAAGATCCTCTTACCATCTGCATCCTGGGCAATTCTCATATCTGCAGCCACTTGTGCTAGACTAGCCTTCTTCTTGTCTTTTTCCCCTTTTTCATATATCTGGATAAGGTAGTCTTCTGTTTTTGGTTCAAAGGTTTTCCTTTGCTTCTGATTTTACTAGCCCACCCTCTTGGAAACTCTTCTGTTAGCAATGGTTCCTTTCCTGAAGTGGAATGGTCATCTGGCATCTTCTTCCTCATTTCCTTCTCTGCTGATAGACTGTTCATTCATGTTACAAAAGCAGCACAAATTCTGTCTCTGGTGGTCTGATTGTCTGTTGCATCCATCGGATCAAATTAGTGGCGGCAAAAGGCTAAGTGGGACTCCAGATCTTCTTCACTACAGAAAGTGGCAATGCAGTTGCCCTCTGGACAGAAAAGAGTGGTGGTATTGTCTGCCTTGCCTGTCTTTGCTTGTCTCATGTGGTGGACATCATGGAAGTGTTGAACTGTTTTGTAATCCAAGGTGACATCCATTTTGTGCAAATCGATGGTTTTCCCTTCGCCAACGTTGTAATATTGCCAGAAGGTAGCAGTCGTGTCAGTGAGTGATACAGAATGGTAGGTGGAGATGTTCTTGACTGTAATCTTTGAATCATCTGCAAATGACCCAATGTCAAGGATACAGGCAGTCATATGCGGCAGTTCCAGCTGATGGCTTCGTAGACATCTTGAGCAGATGTGACATCATTTCCTGCATTCAAATACGACTGAACCTTCTGTATTACTACAGCAGAGTCACGGTCACATTGGTCCTTTCCTCGCTGTGGCTCATTGAAATCTATTCTTCGTAGCTTGGCTCCTTTGCTCCTCACAATTTCCCATTTTTTAAAGATACTTTCGGCACTGGAGTAGCACCCAGCATTGTTGCTTTGTAAGATGTCCAGCCTCTCTGGGTAAGAACTGCGGAGCTTTCGAAGAACGTTCTCAAAGATGCATAGGACATCATAAGCATCCTGCATAGTTTGATCAACAAGGGAAAGGAATGTCACTTTCTCCATATGGTCGTCTTGCAGCATGAATACACAGTCCATGTGCATTGATATCCCACATTTCGCAAACCATTCACGTTGTGTTTCACTGAACTTATGAGGCAAAATTTTCATTGCCCAGTCTTGTATCCACAAAAGCGAAGTTCCTGTCATCTCCTCCGAAACATCTCCCTCGGCTCGATTTTGCTGCACTACGCTCAAGAGGTGTCGTTGCCACTCCTGCATCTTCACTGATGCCTGTTCGTGTTCTTGCAGTAGGTCATCTAACTTGTCCTGTTCCAGACCAACAGCTTCCAATATGGCTGTTTTGACATCCTCAAGACTGGTGAATATCTCCACACAATCTGGACAGCCATTATCATGGTGGTCATGTTCACATTGGGTTTGAAAGTCTTTATCCAGTGGATCACTGAGGGCAAACACACAGCAGTGGGATGCACTTGAATCATTGCTTAGGATATCATTCAAGTATCCCATTTTCAAGTATCTTCAGCACTTGTGAAGTCGTTGCTGTAGGCCCTTTTTCTTTTCAGATGGCAAAGGCAATGACTGGATGATGTTATCAAGTGTCTTGTACATTTCGGCACCATCAGCAGTAAAATTGTCCAAGCCTTGCAATGCTTTCCGTTGACTGGCTTTGCATTCATTTATGATTTGAAAAAGTGAACTTTCACTGAGGGACTCAAAACCAAACTGAGCACAGTGCTGTTGGTAGCCATGGACTATATGGGTTTTCAGAATAGTACGAACGGCTTGAGGAATTGCTAGCTTCTCTCCTGTGTCCATCTGTAATGTGGCAGTTCCAGTGGGAGAGTCCTAGTAATCCTCTGATACAAATATATAATTGAGGAAGTCCTCAAATTTGTCAAAGTCAAGCCGTTTTCGCTGAATGAGTTCTCTGTCCTTGGCAACACCGAGTCCAGCCTGAGCTCTGAGTTCAAACGCCTTGGATACGAGATGTTTACTGCATTGGAAGATGTCCTGGATTTTCTTCTTGGTCATTTGGTTCGGATCTATCAGGGAAAGGAGCTGGATTTTGGTTTGAGTGGTTTCTGCAGCTTCGAAGGCATCTTTCAGACGAAGGATGAAGGAGTTTAGAGCAGTAGGGAGGTCTTCATCATCTTCGTCATCTAGATTGGTCTCATTCATCATTTTCAAGAACTTCTGTCCTTGACCAGGACAAAGGGCCTTGGCAAAGTACTCAGAAGCAAGATCCATGCATTTGTTGTACTTGCTTTTCAGTTTGTAGACCTGGGAGCCAGTAAGTTCCCCTAGAGGGCTGTGAACCTGGTACTTAGCTGGAGATGCCACACCTCTCCCTATGGAGTGAAGGATACTGTTGAGGTCTTCCCTGCTAGGCCCAGGACTAGCTGATTGATCAATGTGGGACTCAAAACTGGGGTCGCTGTCTCCCTGAGAGCATTCTGGTTCTTCTGTTCACACACATCATCAGAAGGGTCATTCATCTGACGGGAAACATCGTTCCGACAAGTGGTGCACAAAGTTGTTTGAATGCTCTATACATGGTAAAAAAGTTTCTCTTACCCTCCACCCCCACAGAACTCTATGTAAAATCTCTTTACACGGGATAGTTGCCAAGCCAATTTTTCTTTTGTAAGAGTCTCAGGGTTGCATTTTCTCAGAAACTTGGCCATGGCAAATGTCTGGTGTTCCGAGATAAGAGAATAAAGCTTCAATGTATACTGTGGACCGTCACCTATGGGAAGAACTCTTCACACCAGCAAAGTGCCATAGCAATACCAGTGTTTTCTAAGAGTACTAGGGGCACTGATTCCATTTCATAAGATGCTGTTGTGGCCCTTTTCTTGTGTTGCAAGATCTGACACATGGGTAGGCTGCGCCACCTACACGGATGGATTCTGCAATTTCTGTGAGGTATCGTTCAGGAACCACTTGCAAGAGATTGTAATCCAAAAAACGTATGCTTTTATTGGAGTCCGGGTCAAAGCCAAAATACACATTACTTGCCAAGCCACCATACGAAATCCAAAAACAGTATCGACTAGACAGGCAGGGGTCAGAACCAGTAAGACAGATGGGCGGAGGTACAAAAACGAGAGGCAAAAAGTCGTAGTAGTTGGGCAAAGCCAATGGTCATACACAGGGCATACAAACACAGAACTTGTGGTCATACAAAAATAGGTCAAAATCCAGAAAGGCAAAACAGTACAAAAGGGCAAAGGCAAGAATCAGGGTCGGACTATCCAGTAGAAGAAAAACAATAATCACAGGCGTACAAGGAGCTCGGCACAATGAGAATTGATCAACGTTCTGACAAGAGCTGTGAGTGAAAAGACTCCTTATATACACACAGGAATGGTTACATGCTATACAGAGATCAGCTGTGGCGAATGAGACTAATTACATTGGGAGAATCACATGAGGCAAACCCTTACAACGAAAATTGGCGAGAAATTTTAGCTGCTTAACACTTTGTGACCTTCTTTATCATATTTATTTTTTCATAATGTGCAAAATGTTCTTAGTAGGTTACAAGTCTAAGCTGCAGGCTGGCAAGTTATGCACTTGAACTCTAGCAGATATGTTGTTGTAATACGTGCAGATTGTGGTTTGGCATTTCCTTCCTGGGGCGTCCCTAATAAAGACATTATCTGGATGGCAGCATATGTTACTCCAAAACCTGTATATATCATTCAGCATTAATGCTGTCTTCACAGACGTGCAAGTTGCCCATGCTGTGTGCATTAATGCACCCCAATACTGTCATGGATGCTGGCTTTGAACTATGTGCTGATAAGAAGCCAGATGGTCCCTCTCCTCTTTAGCCTGCAGGATACGGTGTGCACGATTTCAGGAAAAAAAAAAATCACATTTTGATTAGTTTGACCTTGCTACCGTTTACCAATTTCAGTCACTCCATCTGGAATTACCTTAGGCCCAGGGAAGGTGGCAACATTTCTGGATCTTGTTTACAGTGAATATGGTTTTGTCTTTACTTCATAGATTCTTAATTTGCATTTGCGGATGCTGCGATGAACTGTGTCCACTGACTTTGGATTTCATAAGTGTTCTTGATCCCATGCAGCAACTTCCACGCCAGTCCTGTCTGTTTCTAATGCAGTCCCATCTTGGGGCCTGAAGATCACAGCTATTCAAGGCTGTTTTTCAGCCTTATCCCTTGCATACAGAGATTTCTCTGGTTTCTCTTAACCTTTTATTGGTATTGTGAATCATAGATGAAGGAAAAACTCAAATTATTTGCATTTTACATTGTGAAACATTATTCTTATTATTATTATTTTTTGTCATTCACAGAGGTGAAGTCCTTGCCATTTGTACCTCTGAATGGCTGAGCCTCTCTTGGATGCTCTTTTTATACCCAATCATGTTACTGACCCGTTGGCAGTTAACCTAATTAACTGTGAGATGTTCCACCAGTTGGTTTAGTATCATACAACTTCTCCAGTTTTTTGTAGCCCCATCCCTACTTTTTTGAAATATGTTGCTGGCATTCAATTCAAAATAATCTATTTTTGTTTTTTAAATCTCAATTTCAAAATTTTATATGTTGTTTTTGTACTGTTTTCAATTAAATATGTGGTTCAAAGGATTTGCATATCCTTGCATTTTGTTTCTATTTACAATTTACACAGTGACCTAACTTCTTTGGAAATGGGGTTGTAGTAGAAATTAGGAAAGGGCAAATACTTTTTCACAGCACTGTACCCGTTTACTAGTTTTCTGCACATCATTGAATATTTTATCAGCAAACATTCTGTAAGCTGCTTTTATCAAATGTTGTTTGACCTCATGGACTGAGCAGAGATGCAGGAAATTCTGATGTTTTCTGTCTCCATCTCTGCCTGTCTGAACCTCCCTCACATTAAATAAATAAATAAATAAATTATAAATTGTCTTTGCTGTAACAGAAAGAGGCAGTTTTCAGAAATACAATCAACTGATGAATTTATTGGATGACAAACGTACTTTTGTTCAAGCAATGAGTACTTCTATTGAAATTTAGATAGGGACTGGATGCACAAACTTTAAGCAAGAACAGAACTTTAAGGCCACCGTAGCAGCTGTCTGTCCAATGGATGTATTATAAGAACTGGATACTGAACCGAAAATGGCCGCCCATTCATTTCAATGGAAATTGCTCAGTGGCGCAGCACGCCGACATGGGGCCTTATTTCCGGAGTCACGCAGACATGTGCTGTGTGACTTTTCGTTCACACATGCGTAGTGTGGGGCCCATGAACGCGCTGACCCGTGAGGTTTCAATAGTCTGCGCCCGAAGCACTCCCACACAAGATGCGTGTTCACGACCATTGTTCTCTGGAAATGTAGCTAACTATATCCACTGCGAAACCAATGCAACAGCTCTGTACCGAACAGGCAAACATAGCACTCGGCTGAAATATAGTATGGAAAAAACAATTTATATACCTAATAGGCAGTGGCGGGCGGTGGACAGAGAACAAGAAGAGCGATAAACATGTCTTTACACTGCTTATTAGTCTTGATATGTTTTCAGTCAATTTCCCTGGTAAAAGACACATTCTCCCCTGTCAGGTGTAACTAATTGTCTTTGTTAAGACGAGAAATCAAACGCACCAGTTGAATACAAAAAAGAGCGCATTTGAATCTTTTTCAATTAAACAATCATTATGCACAGGTTTGACGACTTGCTTAGGATGTGACAAAATTTAACGCGGAGAATCCTTACTGGTTTTTTTTGTGAAGAGTGGCCTATTTAGGCATGTGAATTAAACATTTTAATTGAGTTTTTTATTCACTCGCCTAAACATTTCATTATAAGGGAAACTAACTTGTTGACCAAGAACAATGATTGAAATCGGGTCACTAATCTCATCTGTTTCATGGGATGTTTTGGCCCCCCCCCCGCAGTTTTCCGTCCACTGCCCGCCGTGCTAATGGGGATATAAAATGTTGATTAACTATTTTTTTTTAACAGGAAAATAAAATTATTCACCATCGCAAACAATCTCAGCAAAACCGTTGACTTGCTATAGTATAAGATGAGGGTTCAAGCGAAATGTATTCATAGAAAGTGAAATGTTTCGCGCTTACCATATACCAGCTGACTCGCAGGGTGCACACACCATTCATTAGAATTTAACTTTAAAATGTAATATCGCGAATGCATATGCTCCGTATACTCTCGCAACCCGGTGCGTCATCCCTAACATAGCTACTGCAGATATATGCTGTTATCACGTTTTATCAGCACCAGAAATTAAATTCTAAATTTTCTTGACTAAATTCATGCTTGCGTTTGAACAACCCAAATGTTTTTCTGGGTACTCAAACAGCCGAAAAAGTGCTGATTTTATTCGATATTAGTAGAATTTGAATACGGAATTATTTTCCTTCCCATATACAGGATAGGCAAAGTCCTAAGTCCTCTCATGATCAGCAGCCCAGTTATAAAATATACATAAAGTCAGTCTTTGTTTCATTCTCATCAGTTCCTTTCTTTTGGGAACCTCATATTTTCCCTGCGCAGATGGAGTTCAGCCGCATCAGCGAATCTCCGCAGCATCACTTCCATACACTGTCGCCTCTCACGAACAGCGTGTCGTTCACATCACAGGCTGAACAACAAATACTCTGTAAACTTGTGCAGTGCTGTCATGCAAGTTCGGCGCATGCATAAAATGACAGAAACTTTGTGATTTGTATCTTATCTTAAACGTTGCTGAAAAGTCACGACATCAAGTATGCACATCTGCAATTGTTTAAATAATTGAGAATGACCAAGCAATAGAAAATAAATTATTATCTGTGCAGTTTCTGGGCTGAATTTATACCATGCTGAAAGTGCACATATGGACGTAGTCAATGCTACTTAGCCAGCAAATAATACACGAAGCAGCAAAGCACAGTACAGTGAATCGGTGTAAGATATTCAAAGTAATGGAAATAAAAAACTCGGCTTTGGTACATCTTGAACAATTTAATACGCAAAGCAAGTGTTAGCTACATGCATAATCATAGGATGTCACCTTCAATAATTACCGAATACACACCCGTTATCCAACCTAAGTTAACAAACAACAGCCTTTGCTACCTTACTGTTTATTCTGTAACGTTAACATGAAAGATAGGCGAAGCAGTCAAGTTGCTACATAACAAAGCCATTCGTCAAATACAATAAATGAAAACATTGGTGTCATTACACCGGCTCACTTTACCGACTTGGTGATAACATAAGCCGACAGCACGGAATTTCCTGACCAGTGCAACAAGCAAAGAACCACAGCTACTGCACTGCTTACGAGAACGCTCTTAGAAACAAGGTCCCCTTGGTTTTCATGTAGCCTGAATTAAAAGAAAAAAATTTTGACGCTGCCGTGGAAAAAGGCACCAATGATTCAAAAGAGAAAAATCAACAGATTATATATAGATCATTTGTGGTCGTCAAAAAAAATGATTCACTGATTTATAAGAGTGTCTTTTTCAATTGTTCCCTATGGAAAAATTTCTTTTTGCCCCTCATGGCATCACGTGACCTGCAATATCAGCTTGACCGCTAAGCCCTTGTCGGCGTGCGTTTCAGTCCTGGTTCAGAATCCAGTTCTTATAATACATCCATGGTCTGCCCCTGTCACTGCGTCACAATGTTACATCAGTGAACCAATGCACTGTCAGCTCTTGGAGTTCTGTATTCTTTTTATAGGCTATCAAACAACACTGGTACTCGATCCGCAATCCAAAAACATGCAGGTTATACTTCTTGGGAGGCAGTATATAGGGCAGTGCTGTGAATGAACATGTGTGCTCAGTCGACCTACCCTGCATAATTAAAGTTTAAATAACTCAAACAAAAATAAATTTGGCTTAGAAATAAAAATATTAGGGAAAGATCAGTCATTTGCTTTTTTTCAGACATTTGCTTATTCAACAAGTTTGTTGTGAAATGCAGGTTAACATTTTAAAGATGGCGTACATTTCTCTGAGCCTGTGTTCCAGTGATTGGGCCTCATTTTTTATTTTTTTCTACGCTGAAGTGACTCATTTTTTATGCTCCTTTCCCTCTCCCCACTGCTGTTATATAAGACATTTAATTCCTCTCTTATCTTGATGCGTTTGCTGTTTCCCACCATAAATTAACTTGAATGTTATTGATTTCCACTAACAACTGAACGATAGGTTTAATATACTTTGAGCAGAGTTCATCAAACTGACTGACAGTACATTGGAGATTTAGGCTTTACAGGATTATCTCTGTGGCACCAGTGTGCAGACAGCTGCACAATCGGGATGTGTGGGCTGTCAGGGATAATTGAAATAAGATAGAAATGCATTCATCAAATGTAATGTGGCAGCAGTGTTGTCTTGAATGTGTATTCAGTGTTTAGACTGAGTTATTGTAACATGACAACCTATTTGCCTCCCAAATTTCATTAACTGAAACAAGTTTGGAATATTAAAAATATGCTGTCATAAATCCCCTTAGAAACGTCAAATTGGCTGCTGTGCAAATGTTACCAGAAATCTCTGCCTGCTCCTTAGTTTAATTATTTTTGTATAACACTTGGCCCAGTTTTCACTGAATTATTGCCCAGATGTATTCTCATGGTGATCTCTTTTTGTGGGATTGCTTTGGCACCTCTCCTCTCAGAAAGATGAATTTCACTTTCTTTGTAATCACCATCTGACCGACACTTGGAATGTCTGTGTTATACTTTCGCCTGCTGTTACACGGTTGGTCGACGCATCACACATTGCCTTGACAGGTGTATCCTGCCATGGCTGTGCTCCATTGATCCACTGTCTGTTGCTTCATTTGGTTGTTTGCTTTTGCTGGCTCAATGAAGGCCAATGCAAACAGCCGCACATAGCCCGGATTTCTCCACACAATCTTCAAAGTTACAGGACAGCTAACAGCCAAGAAATGGGTGGAAACCGAAAACTATTTAAAAGGACCAAATGTACACCTTAAATGGTATAGCTGATAATATCGACTCTGTAGGCCTAGGGATCCAAAAAATAGAGACACAGGGACATCGATGACTGCTCTTTACAGGACTTTTCCTCTGGTGTTGTTTGGTGTATGTGTCCAAAGAAATCAATCGGCATTTAGTTGTCATTTTAATTTAATTGTAAACATTTATTTATAATTGCTGGAAAGTCTGTGCAATACTGTCCAGAGGGGTTCAAAAATTGTGACTGGGTCCTGGGTTCAGTATAAAGTAAAGCTGTCAATTTTCATGCTATGAAATACACAAAATTGTTCTTCATTAACTCTGGTCAGCCTCAGTGGTTGCATATACTGTACATGTGTTTCCTAGCTTAAACCAATCTTTCACAACTGATTTTCACACATACATCTTGCACACATCTCTATGCAGCACCCCTTGTAAACCCAGCCCTCAGAAACCATGACATTTTTTGGACTTCCTTCCAGGTACATGGAGGATTTATGTATTTCTCATGTTTAATTGGGAACATGTTACCTATTCCCTGATTGACAGGGTAGTACATTCTGATGTGTATACTGATAACCTAAAGCAGGTCCATTCTGCTGCTAAGCTAAAATAAATACGTACACATACACGTGTATTTATATATTTTTTTAATGGGTGAGGTGTCCTGACTGAAATGAATGAATGAATTGTTATTATTAGCAGAATACATTTTAATGCTTCTCTGCCTGTAGCTGTGCGAATTCTGAACATGAATAGTGTTATTTGACTGGGAACTGTGAGTGGAGACTATTCTCACAGGTGGCATGTCATTTCGACTTCCTGTTTTTCCATGTAACATGGCAGCTAACAAGTTCAAGAGCCATCAAGGGACAAACCCCTCCTCTCCAAAGAAAACACTTGAGCCTGATCATGTATGTGCAGAAAAAATAAATCACAGACACTTCCAAGATCTCCCTCTCTTGTTCACTCTCTCAGGCTGAATGCACACAAACATACAAGCTCACATAAACATACTCGCGCTGATGCTCACTGGGGTCCCACATCATTTCAGCCTTAACGTGAAGCTCACTGACAGCTCTGGAGTTCTTCTTGGTTGATGTCAGCTCCACGCATAGGAAAACCATAATTTTTCTTACTTCTGTGAAAAAAGGTCTCTTCATGAGTGGAAATTGATATCAAAGAAATTGAGCTTGTTTTTGAAGCAAGTAGAGACCTTATACACTGTATTTAAGTTTTTTGCAGTCTTTTACTCTGCATAAAATTTTAAGGACTGTTGCAAATGAAACTTTTCTATGGAATTGACCATGTGTGTTCTTTCACCACATAAAAATGACAATGCAAAAGCTGTTTGAATTTTAATTTTCAAAGTCATACCGCGCTGTACAGTGGACAACATTCAAATGTTAATTCAGATTTGAAAATTATAATATGATAAAGACTCTGTTACTTGATTTTCCATTTATGCATGCAATATTTAAATCTCAATTAAAATGAAAGCGCAATTTTGATTAAATGAAAGCAAAAATGGAATTAGACATTTCATTTTCAAGACAATATCTGCCGTACAGCTGATGTAATTCAAATGTCATAAATAATACAGTGCCCCTAGTTTATTACATTGACATTTACATGTAACCATGTTCACTTGGTGCGAACATGAAAGTGACAATGCAATCTGGCATTACTCTCGTCAAGGTGGGTCTTCAGTTTGGATTCCCATCATTCTGTGTAGTTATAGCACCATGGTTATCATCACTCTGGTTGTTATCGACATACAGTTCAAAGCCCAGCATCTGTTATGATTTTGGAGTGTGTTACTGCCTTTTGCATTAAAATTTGCCTCAGTTTCATTGATGCTGAAGGACATACCATCCCATGGATATCACTAGGTCACAAATGACATTGACCACATTTACATTGACAGCAATGATCGGACATTAACCCAATTAAGACGAAACTCTTAGTATGACACTGCCATGTAAACAGCATGATTTGATAACCGTAATTAGAATTAAGGTCATTTTCAGAGTGAACAGTAATCGGATTAAGATGTGGAGTAGCCCGATCTCATTTGCATTATTGAAGTGCATTGTTCACAGGAACTCATCTTAATTGTCACTAGAGCCTTCAATTGAGACTTTTCACTGCATTTTGTGACACGTACAGCTGTCAAACTTTACAAAATCGACCTGGCCTCTAGTTTGTTTACATTATGACTGCTGTTGTCAAAAATAAGTCCCAACTTTTTTGGAGTGAGGATTAAACTATAAGCTTGAGACATCTGTATGCTAGATGTCTCTAGAAATGCATATCATGAAGTTTCCGGATGGGCATAAACATTGTAATGCAGATGCTTTTAGAAAGGTTGCTGACCGAATGAAGAAGGGGGGTTATGTGTGTTTCTTGTGAATGGGACCACCAAAGTACTTCGTAGTAGGAAAAACGGATTTCACCAGGAGTGTCACTTGTAATATTGTGTTATTCATGGGACGATATGTGCATCTTGGAGCAACATTATGCGGTCTTAAAGATGACATTTTTTTGCGACATCCCTGCATATTTCAATGAGACAATGATGAGCCTCATTTTGCATGCGCCACAACACAACACTACTGCTATTTGAGTGATGTGTCTGTCTCCCTCTGTCAGCAGTGCACAACCTACGTCACCCATTATACGTCATTACGTTACTGTGCGACGAACACTGGCCTTATCATTTCTCTTTGCCTCACACAGGCTCAATTAAGCCTCGCTTCGTTTCACACAGCCGGACCCCAATTTTGCAGTGCTGGCTTCAGTCAGTCTGGAGCAAACTCAAAAGCCAAGGTGATCTTTCGCTACAAATACGAGCACATGATGAGATTAACTACAAACAACTCGGCTAAGTGCTAGACTGCGGTTGTTAGGCCTAGTGAAGCGCCAGCAATAACTGAAACATTGTTCATTTGCACACTGTTACCGTGTGGGGGTAGAAATCATTTGTGATGTTTTATAAAGTTCATACAGCAGTAAGTTCGAAAATCCATGTAGTGCTGTATTTAACACAGTGTGCAATGTGCGTCTACATCAATCACTGTCAGCATCTGCTAATGCGTAATCTGTAAATGATTTTTTTTTTTTTAATTCAAGAAATAAACGATTATCATTTAAAAAATTTAATTACAATGACTAATAATAATTGATTATGATGGAATTTTTATGCCCCTGTCCACCACAATGACGGACAATCAGAAAGTGTAACACGACCCCTAGGCTACACTCACATTAACGCTACCGTTCATCTGTACATAACAAAATGAATACGTGCACGTGCCCAAGTATCATAGAAGTCAAGCCAAGCTGGTCTTTTGCTACAAATCCGAGCACCGTTCGCTAGTAGCTTCATAATTTGAGGTTGTGGCTGTTAGACTGGCCTTTGTGTTGTTCAGACCTGTCTTCAGCTGAAATTATTTGGTGCTTATTAGAGGCGCAAAATATAACAATGAAGCCATCTGATGTCTGGGCAGCTGAAGACGTATCTCGGTAAGCAGAGAGCCATTCCTTCATCGACAATGCATGTGGTGGCTTCCAGCGGCAAGCTATAATTCTTTTAGCAGCAGTGAGACTAGCTAACAGGAAACGCTTGTCACTTATAGTCAACTCCACAGAAGAAGTATCGTTAAGTAATAATAAGTGCTGCAAATGAGGGATGGCTTTCTCTATGATATTTGACAAAATACTTGAGACATTTCCCCAAAATCTATTAACCTCCGAGCACTGCCAATCCATATGATGGAAGGTACCAGTGGTGTTATCTGGACAAAAGCCACAATTAGCTCTTTCATAATTTCATTTGGGTTTGTCTTCAAGGTGTAAAATAAGATCTGTGGATGAATTTATAATTAACTGATGATTTGGATTTCTGGAAGACAGGGATACATTGAACCATATAATGTGCCAATTCAGATCTGACCCAATTTCTCTTTTAAACATATAACATAACATAACATGAATGGCAAGAACAGGCCTTTCAGCCCAACTATCAAGCCCAACTACCAAGAGACTACCAAGTGGTAGGGGTTTATATGAAGCCTTTGTTAAAAATTGGTAGAGGTCAGAGACAATACCATTGTTTTACCTCTAGGGGCAAATATTGCGTGAAGGGGGTGTGTTTTCAATTTAGTATTCCATGGTACCCTTTGAGCCGATATTGCTGCACGTAACTAAATAAAAAAAGAAGGAAGTGCTCAGGAGTCATAGACCTTTTTAAATCTTTGAATTAACGGAGGCCTTGTTGCCCGATGATGTCTTTGAGAGCATGAATGCCTTTGTCCCCCCATTATGGGAATATAATCAGATTGCCATTTATCAAAAGAGAATAGTTATGAAAAATTGGAGATTGAGCAAAGAAGTTACTGGAGATTTTAGCAAATCGCTGGACTTCATGCCACACGATAATAAGGTAAGAAATAATTGGCCCAAAGTCTCATTTCACTATCTTGTGGGGAATATTAGAATATATCAAGTTTGATAAGTTATGTGGGTGTGTTAATTATTCCTCAATGGGGGGCCATGACATGTGCGCCTCTGGGTTCAACCAAGTTGGACGTAAAACAAAACACTGTGAATACCATTCAAAATTTGGCAAGTTAACACCTCCTGCTGACTTGTGTCTTAGTAAAGAGGAAGCCTTGATTCTAGGTTTTTTTTTTTCACAGGAAAGTATTGATGGCAGAATGAAACTTCTTCCAATAGCCAATTGGTGACGGTAAAGGTATCATGGAACTCATAAAATTAATACGGGGTAAAAGTTGTACATTCATCTTAATGGTTGAGAGTCTTGACTGAAAGGAAAGAGGGAGTGTATTCCATCTCTTGAGATCATCATCAATACTTTTCAAAACTTAATGAAAATTACGCTTAGCTAATATATCGAGAGAAGGATAAATGAAAACTCCTAAATATTGGAAATTGCTAACAACAGGAAAACTGAAATAGACAGTCTGCACCCTTAGTTTACCCAATGGCATTAAAGCTGATTTTGACCAATTGATTTTGTATCCAGAGATATTAATAAGAGCTTCAAAAATCTTAAGATGTGGGAGGGATTTGGAGGGATTTTAAGTGAAAATCAAAATATCATCAGTATACAGAGATTTGCGATATGGAGTATCATGTACACGCAACCAAAATATAAACGCAACACTTTTGTTTTTGCTCCCATTTGTCATGAGATGGACTCAAAGATCTAAAATTCATTCCAGATACACAATATTACCATTTCTCTCAAACATTGTTCACAAATCTGTCTAAATGTGTGATAGTGAGCACTTTTGCTTCGCGTAGACCACCCATCCCACCTCACAGGTGTGCCATATCCAGATGCTCATCAGACACCATGATTAGTGCACAGGTGTACCTTAGACTGTCCACAATAAAAGGCCACCCTGAAATGTGCAGTTTTTGCTTTATTGGGGGTCTGGGGACTCAGAACCAGTCAGTATCTGGTGTGACCACCATTTGCCTCATGCAGTGCAACACATCTTCTTCACATAGAGTTAATCAGATTGTCAATTGTGGCCTGTGGAATGTTGGTCCACTCCTCTTCAATGGCTGTGCGAAGTTGCTGGATATTAGTGGGAACTGGTACGCACTGTCGTATACGCCGGTCAAGCACATCCCAAACATGCTCAATGGGTGACATGTCCGGTGAGTATGCTGGCCATGCAAGAACTGGGACATTTTCAGCTTCCAAGAATTCTGTACAGATCCTTGCAACATGGGGCCGTATATTATCCTGCTGAAACATGAGGTGATGTTCATGGATGTATGGCACAACAATGGGCCTCAGGATCTCATCATGGTATCTCTGTGCATTCAAAATGCCATCAATAAAATGCACCTGTGTTCTTCGTCCATAACAGATGCCTGCCCATACCATAACCCCACCACCACCATGGGCCACTCGATCCACAACATTGACATCAGCAAAGCGCTCACCCACACGACGCCACACACGCTGTCTGCCATCTGCCCTGAACAATGTAATCCGAGATTCATCAGTGAAGAGAACACCTCTCCAACGTGCCAGACGCCATCGAATGCGAGCATTTGCCCACTCAAGTCTGTTACGGCGACGATCTGGAGTCAAGTTAAGACCCCGATGAGGACGACGAACATACAGTTGAG
The DNA here is from genome assembly GCA_029721435.1 of Gymnothorax reevesii. Lineage (NCBI taxonomy): Eukaryota > Metazoa > Chordata > Actinopteri > Anguilliformes > Muraenidae > Gymnothorax > Gymnothorax reevesii. The sequence goes on from CM056575.1 coordinate 90,305,381, forward strand.
CTTCCCTGAGACGGTTTCTGACAGTTTGTGCTGGAATTCAAATTCAAATTGCAAACCAATTGTTTCAGCAGCTGTCTGAGTAGCTGGTCTCAGACGATTTTGGAGGTGAACCTGCTGGATGTGGAGGTCCTGGGCTGGTGTGGTTACACGTGGTCTGCGGTTGTGAGGCCGGTTGGATGTACTCCCATATTCTCTGAAACGCCTTTGGAGACGGCTTATGGTGGAGAAATGAACATTCAATGCCTGAGCAACAGATCTGGTTGACATTCCTGCTGTCAGCATGCCAATTGCACGCTCCCTCAATGCTTGCGCCATCTGTGGCATTTTGCTGTGAGACAAAACTGCACATCTCAGAGTGGCCTTTTATTGTGTGCAGTATAAGGTACACCTGAGCACTAATCATGGTGTCTGATGAGCATCTTGATGTGGCACACCTGTGAGGTGGGATGGATTGTCTCAGCAAAGCAAAAGTGCTCACTATCACACATTTAGACAGATTTGTGAACAATGTTTGAGAGAAATGGTAATATTGTGTACCTGGAATGAATTTTAGATCTTTGAGTCCATCTCATGACAAATGGGAGCAAAAACAAAAGTGTTGCGTTTATATTTTTGTTGAGTGTATAATGGCGTACTCAAAAACCTCCAACTGCCGTATTGCCTGGGCAACCGGCTCCAAAGAAAGAGCAAATAAAAGTGGAGATAGGGGATAACCCTGACGAGAAGACCTGGAGACTGGAAACCTAGATGAGCAAGTATTACCTGTTATCGCCATTACGGAAGGATTGGCATATAAAACCTGAATCGTAGAGATAAAACCTTCACTGAAAATGTTATGTTGGAGTATTGACTATAAATAATGCCTTTCCAGCCTACAGAATGCCCTTTCAGCATCCAATGAAAGAATAGCACTATGGTCTTCTAATTTTGAAGCTGAATCAATAATGCTGCTTTAATTTCATAAAGTACATTGTTTGACAAAAACATGTAAAAAAGATGCTTTTTCTATTTTTACACTTCTGTATTATTATAGAAAATAGTTTACTGTTCTGAAATTGTACGCAACATATTTATCACTGTCACAGCGTTTGAGTAAAATGTCTCATGAAGCATGAACTTCATAGATTTCTGTAGCAAATAGGGTGTTAGCTTTTGCTGTGAGGAAAGGGAATTGTAATTGGCATGAAAGTAAACCAGCAGAATGTTCGCAAAAATGGTGGCATGTCATGCAATTACGGAGGACTGACTGTGGCCAATAAGAGTTGTCTAGATGAAAGAGAGATACTACTGTTTATCTTGAAGAGTGATTTTTTTCCTACCTCTCCTTGTTCTTTTTATTTTTTTGCGAACTGACAAAGAGCTTTGCTCAGAATTGTTGCTCATTATTTTTCATATTATTAATGGTGCACCTACAATGCTCTTTGTATCGATTTGTTTGCTGGTAAATGCAATTTTCTGCACGTCCTACCTGTCGCATCCTTGTACCCAAACTACACATTCTGTCTTTTTTTTTTGAAAATGCTGGATTACTTGTGTCCATTTAGTTGCGTAAAAAGGGATTTGTCACTTTGTCAAGTTCCACTCTTCCCTAAATTTTTGGTAGTACCTGATTATCAGTGGTGTACCATGAAATGTGAAAAGTCTAATTCTTGTATTACCAGTTTGTGTCTAAATATTCCCTTTTTGCAGTTTTCATCTGTTCTCAGAAAATTTCTTTTTTGTTTAAATGTAACATGATCATTTTTGTATGTGACCTTTGTTTAAAAAAAGTCTTATGAAGGCTGAATTCTTTGCTGCAACAGAGGTCACTACAGTACCAGTGAGGCATTCATAATGATGAACATCTAAGCTGATTTCATATGTTCTGCTATTTTCTTACTGTAACTGCAGACATGATAGTAGTCCCCCGTCGCGCGGAACACGCGAAGCGGCAGGACATAGTATTCACGCCCGTCCGTCTGTCGGTCCATCCGTACGTCACAAATTTTTGTCAGCGTGATATCTCAAGAAGGAATTGACGGATTTTCTTCAAATTTCATGTCAACATGTATTGGGGTGATACCCCGGCGCCAGACGATTTTTCAAGGCACACCGAGAGATTGCTCATTTTGACACTATTTCACATTTTGTGGCAGGGGACAAAGACACGTTAGTGGCAAATACTTGTTTTTGACTATTTTCATGCCATTTTGCCCTTATTACAAAATCCTGTGCTTCATGACATGAGTACTGTCCGTGCGACTCAAAGGAAAAGCATGAACGACCCTTGCTCTTCTTGAAAACATTGTATTTCTGCCCTCTCACCAGGAATCTTGAGCTTCCCACGACTGGGATTCCAAAAACAGTCTGCTGTGTTTAAGTGATTTAAGTGGGAGCGATGTTTTGCTAAAAGTGGCATTTAAGGAGATTTCTCTGGAAAAGAAAGAGTTGGAACATTTAACAAGATGGCCCTTGTTACCTTGGTCCCTGGCCACCAGTGTTTAAACTTATCACACTGCACAATCTCAAGTCTTGGGCTTTGAACATTTCTGTATCCTGATGCAGGAAATTGCTATATTTAGTGTGTCACAAACTAAAGCTCGTTCCCCTGTGGCCTTAAATTAACAACGGTCTGAGCGTGACACTCTCAAGATTAAGCTTTTTCTTTTCTTTCAATCCTTTGTGCTCTTTCAGTCCTACTGGCCTCGGTTCAGCTATTGGCATTGCCGAGATGGGAAGGACTCGTAAAGCACCAGCTGAAAGTAAACGCCCTGTATCATTGTGTCGGCATACCGTAAGGGTGGATGTGTGCTTACGTGTTGTCAGGGATTTGTGATGTTGGGTCTGTTGCTTGCTGTAGCTGTGTCACAAACACTTTTTGAGAGACTGATCCCAGAGGTTTGTGTTGGCCATGTTCCTTCCTGTGTGTGTGTATGTGTGTGTGCGTGTGTGTGTGTGTGTGTGTATGTTTGTCTCACTTTTGGGGGCTTAGCTGAATTGTTGAAAAGAGAAATACAGCTTGGGCTTCTTGGTCAGTATGACATTTGGTGACATTAGTATTCTTGGCCACACACTAGCAAAGTAGCCTATGCCAGAGGACAGAGTAAATATTCATCATGTCTTCTGAGGAATAGAGGACTGAGAGTTTGACCGATACCCTCATGAAGTCATTAGGCAGAAACATTACTTTCAGAATTGCATATACTCAAATACTTGTTTGGAGCTTATAGAATGTAAAACATGGATTTTTAACGAGTATGCCACCATTGACTCGCCATTAATATCATGGGAGCCTTAAGTGACAAATTGAGTTTTAACTGCATTCGAACCTTGATTTTGGAAGGTTTCATCCCTGTCAGTGTGTCTTTTTAAAACTAGAATTCATCCCATTATCTCAGTTAATTTACATTTGAATTGATGCATTTCAAGTGTCTCTTCTTCAGTCAAGCATTGTAAGTTTCCAGACCACTGTCTAAAAATGAAATTAATGAATGGCAATTCAACTCTTTACCTCCTTGTGAAGCATTTGGATTTTGAAGGGTTTTTTTTTTTCATTACTTTAGCAGCACCAAATGTGCAAAATGGAAGGGAAAATTAAAATGTACAGCCTCAACACTGGGGAGCAGAAATATGCTGTGGCTCATACTTTTGAGTGACAAGGACAAGCCATGGAAGTGGAGTAATTGCAAACTATTGTGAACAACCTTTTTCCCTAGAGAGAAGGCCTGCAGTAACTAGCAAGCATTTATTCTTGCCAACTGGCACCATAAATAAATGCGGGCGACAAAGCTGCATTTGTTGTTGTATCATGAAATACACTGAAAACGCCCAGAGACAAGCAGCTGGCATCACTTTGCAATGCCCTGTTAATTTGCAAACACGGATGCATGACCAAGAGGTGCAACACTGAGCCGTGCTGCTCTCTCCTGATCAGAAACTGCGTTGCTCCTAATCGTTTTGCAAACTGGAAAGTGGGGCTTCAATGACTGTTTTTAACGAGGCAGTAGCGCCGTTGCAACATAATTCCCCTTTGAGTGAAATTTTGCAGCAGCTTGCAACTTTAGTGTTAAAGCTATGTTAAAGCTAATTGTTGCGGAATGCTTTCAAAGATGACTTGAACCTGACAATGAAAGTGATAACCCACATGAAAATATTCCTCGTAATTAGTTTTCAAAAGTCTAATCAGTTCAAACCATCTCGCAGTAGCATAATTACATTTTTTTCCCGATTGATCTGCCAGAAGACATCTGTGCGGTGTTTTGAAAATCACAGCTTTAACAGATTTCTCTTGTTCAAAAGAGAAGTACCTGCAATAGCATATGAGATTCATTCATTCCAAACCTAAAAAATAAGGAGGCACCGTACAACATTATTTTATTTCTCTTGTATTTCTTTTTTCTTCTCAGTCTACTGCATGGTGACAGCTGCTTGCAAGCCATGAAACAAGATGTCTTCCACATTTATTGCTAGGTCTACTTAATCTGTTGATATAAAATTAGATAACATTTAAGTTAAATCTGCTCTGTTATTTCAGAGGTCTGCGCAGCAGAATGCTCAACTGATCATCAGAGTTGAACCGCTCATTACCATTAACATTGTTTCATACACTTTTTAACGCTTTACATTCAAAAATACAAATTACACTATCATGTCTTTTAGGCCTGCATTAAAATTCTATGAGGAAAATATTCACTCCCTGTTTTTTAAACTTGATTGTATGCAAAATGTAATATAATTCCACTGTCATATGTATAATTTGGCTACGCTTTAAAAAAAGGAAAAAAAAAGAAAAAAAATGCATCGTATGGAGAAACTGAACGAACATCATCATTTTAACTCTGTTTTGGGTGGCTTATCAACTGGGATAGATTTTGGACAGCTTTGGGGTTAGAATTAACAACAGGCCTAAAACAATTCTTATAAAGAAAAAAAAATCCTGCCCATCAACCCAATCTTAATTTGTGTCTTTACTGGAAACACAGGATTTTTTTGTTCGGCCTTAGTAGCCTAATTGTCAGTACACTTGTAAAATATTTCTTATTTTAAATTATTAATAACATTAATTATTTGTACTTTCCTCATGCAGTGGGCTTGTACTGAGATGGTACTAGTGGCTGACACCTGATGTCTGCAGTGTCACTGTTAGTGTCATGGTGATAGTTTGACTCTATGCTTCTGTTTCAGTAAACTCCTTAATGGCAAGAGGGCTGTCAGGTAAGATATTTCTTTCTTCTTTTTTTCTAGCATTTTTTGTTTGATTCATCTGTGTCCTTTGTTTTGAATTAAACATAAATGTAGTGTTTATTTAATTTGGTGTAGTGATAAGGCCCGTTTCCACCGAAGAAGTTCCTGGTAGTATTTGGAGGGCAGGAACTACTACAGGAACGTCCTCTCACTCGGCCATCTCAACTGCCGTGTCTCCACCGAGATGGCGAAGTAGGAGAACTCCTTTTAAAAATGCAAGTCGTCTGCCGAGTTTTAAAAGTGCCGGATATTTCGTCGTTTTCTGTAGACGTCACACCCCGCCCTGAGTAAATCCAATTAGCGCCAAGTAAACCCCAAGCCCCATTCAGGAGTTTTTCGGGGCGGTTCAAAGTACCTACTCTGAGGCAGGGACTTTTTTAGCCCCTGTAAAAGTTCCGGTACTCTGTCCTTCGCGGCTGGTTCCAGTGGTGGAGACACGCAACAATGGCCCCAGCCCCGTAAAATGACCCCGAAGTTCCTGCGGTGGAAACGGGCGTATAGCTTGCTTTGCCAAGATGTTTTTGTTGATCATAATGAACCTCATTTAACCAGAGCCAGCTATAAAGGCCATCCGTGTATCATTTTATTATTTAACTCCCTTATTCCTGGTCTTGGTTAAGGGGGGTGGGCTTATCCTTGCTCACAATGGGTTGGAGGCTGCTGCTCACGATCAGCAGTTAGACAGTCTATAGCAGGGATCACACGTCTTTTGTTCACACTCAAAAAGTTTTGAAATTATGGAAATTTTGAATCTGCAATTAGTCTAGGACAGGGGTCACCAACCCTGTTTCTGGAGAGCTACCATCCTGTAGGTTTCTGCTCTACCTCCTATTCAGCACAGCTGATTCAAGTAATTAGCTACTTAATTTCTCAGCTCGTGATCTTGTTAAGTAGCTAATTAGTTGAATCAGGTGTGCTGAATAGGAGGTATAGCAGAAACCTACAGGATGGTAGCTCTCCAGAAACAGGGTTGGTGACCCCTGGCCTAGGAGCACCTGGATAATCCACTGCATCACTGTGCTAAGCAATGTTGATTACATTTTGACTATTATCTTGTTTATGAATAAATAAATCACCACAGTGCTATTTTTGCTAAAATTAAGTAAAATTGATCAAAAAGTGGCATAAATTTGTGCATTCGTGATAAAAAAATTAATCTCCAAAATCTCCTGCAGATTACGGTATTAACTTTTGAATTATCATTTTGAATCCTATTGTCGGTCATAAACACTTAAGTTGTACAGCAGTGTGCAGAGATGATTAAAGACCACCACTTTCGTCTAAAAGGGGGTCCAAATAAATAATTTCTTTATAAATTTTTGGTGAAAATGTCTGTAAAAATACTATTTAGGCAATGAGAACAAAAAAAATCATTACCATAAGTACACTGAGGTAAACATATTGGGAATTATCAAAAAGACTGAAAACGTCCATTTTTTAATAAGAATTGGAAGGTGTTGCAATTTTCATTTTGAGTGTTGCATAGCCTGAATGCATTTTTGAAGGCTCATTTCATTATTATTGATAGTATTGATTGATTATTGATGTTCCAGTATATAAGGTGACATGAACTTTGAGCAGTGTCACAGTGTTGAACATGATGGCACAATGGAAGGAGTTCCCTGAGATTGTTTGTAGCTGCTTTGTGGCCTTACAAGATACTGAAGATGTTAAGTGCTGCCATGGCACTGTAAGAAACACCATCAAACATTTCAAAGAGACCAGTTCACTGAAAATAAAGTGGCAATAGAGGTGCAAAACAGTAGTTTAGTGCCTCTGATGTTCTGTGTATGACGAGCAAAAAAAAACAAAAAACTGGCAGTTGACAACATGACAACTCTGTGATGATATTAACAGCACCAGAAGTGAAGCGGTGAAAATATCAAGATCAGCTATTTCTAGATGGCTGTGTGAAAATCAGTCATGTTGCTGCCAGGAGCTGGCTACATCAAAAAAAGGACTTCAGTTTGCCAAGAAATGTAGGGATTGGACACCAATAGACTGGGTACAAATCCTTTCGACCTATGAATCAAAATTAAAAATTTTATCACCCAAACGCAGAGTGTATGTGCATCATAGAGTGGGAGAACATTTCAAATAAGAGTATTTAACCCCTTCCATAAATCTTTGAGGTGGCTATATTATGGTTTGGGGTTCAGTCTGCTGGAAATAAGCCGATGATCTCATAAAAATCGACGGAATCATAGATTTAAAGAGGTATCGCAGCATCCTTGTGAGGCATTTATTGCCATCTGGAAGGAGACTGATTGGTCAGTGATTTTATTTTCAACAAGATAATGACCCTTAACACTCTTCTACAGTAAACTGTGCAAGACTTATCTCAGTCGGAAATAGACATCTGGTGACATAAAAGTTATGACTTGGCCTGCTCAAAATCCAGACCTTAAATTCCATTAGGCAAATCTGTTGTAACATCAGAAGAATCTTTTGGAATGAACTTCAAACCATATGGAATGGTTTAGCGAGTGAGGAAGTAAAAAAAAAAAAAAAAAACAAGCAAAAACTGTGCCTGAAAGATCGACTGATGTAATCAAAGCAAAGAGTGGCTGTACTAAAAATAGACTTTTTTCTTTCAAAAAGACATTATTATTTTTGTTTTTGCTATATTTTATGTTTACTTATTTTCATTTATATGATCTAATATTACCTGAAATAAATACTTGAAAAGTACTTGATTTCTGACTTATCATTTTGTTAAGTGTATAATCATCACTGCACGCTACTATATGTGTTTATATTAAATCTCTACAGGGTGCACTGTGTGTTAATGTTTTTTTCTTCTTCTATATTCCAGCAACAGAGAACACAAACACCCTGTCCACAGAGAGGCCCAGTGCGGCTATATGCAATGAGAGTATACTGCTGTTACAAATGGAGAAATGTGGGGAAGAGTTCAAGAGCGATATGAAGCTAGTGGACCCTCAGAACTGGTGTAATTTAACATATTTTATCAGGTAAGAACTTTTCATACTCCAAAAATGTCAGATTTTTTTCCCCTTTTTCCCATCCTGAACACAGCTGAGCTGTTCACCCCACCACAAAGTGGCCGGCTCTCATAGACTCAGGAGGAAGGTGCTGTGGCACGCGATTCCTTCAACTCACATGACAACTAGACCTCGGATCTGTACAGTATGCAGTTGCACCACCAATTCCATACTGCCTACGCTGTTGGAGGATCATGTAGTCAAGATAAAATTTTTGTTTGTACAACTACATGTGCCTGACCAACCAGAAGTGGCCACTCCAGAGTGATGAACTTACAAATTTCAACTGGCTTAACCCCTGTTACTCCCCAGTGAGGCTGCACCTATTATTGCCTCGCCCTTGTGAACCTTTGGCCATAGCCAGTAGTGACATAGTGGGATTAGAAGAGCTGACCACAGGGCTCATAGACAAACATCCTAGTTGAGGGCCACCTGGAGGGCAATTAGTAAAATGCTAACAGTTCAAGCACTTTGGTAGACCCCCTGGTACGTTCATTGCACCATTCTGTTCTGTTCTATGGTAGAATATTGCCTGATTTTTCTGATAATGGAATGTCTGTTCTGTTAAAATAAGGTACAGTATATTCAGACCTTACTGAGTTAGTGAGTTATACTTGTTCCCTATAATATGTGGAAAGAGTTTATATAAGGTTGCAAGCTCAGAAGTGGGAACTGCTAGCTTTTCATTGCAAGGTGAATGTTCTGACTGTTAATAATAAGCAGTTCCTTTAATGAGCATGTTACTCTGAAGAAAAATGGACAAAATTCTCAACCACATCATGGAGAAAAGACAGGTTTTGTATTTGGAGTGGTTACTGGTGACCACTGATGTCCAACTGCACCTATATTGATAAACTCATGCTATATTCAATGAGAAAATCACTACTTCATATTGAATTTTATGCATGAAAAGTTGATTAGTGATAAATATATGATTATTTTATGATTTGACAGTGTACCATTTTGGGGGATGTGAGATTTTGGGAAGCCACCTGGAAAGCTGTCTTATTTAGCTCCTAGAGAGTAGGTAATTTAGAATGTAATGCTCCAATGAATCATACTTATGATCCCAGAAATGTATAGTTTTTACCCCCAGCCATTTTTCAATTCTCAGTATTATATTTTTCTTACAGCTTCAATGCTGAATTTTCATGAAGACTTTTTATGTTTGCAGCCCTTTTTCACTACCATAATCATGAAAATAAACTGAAATATGATAGAGTTCTAAATGCTTCATGTGTCTTGACTCAGTTGGGCCATTCCCTTCCTCTCTGTGAAGCTGCAATCTTGAATTATAAAGCCTTAAATAAGTTAACACATAAATAGCCAGATTTGGCTTCTCGCTGTTTTTGATGAATGCACAACTGAATGAAAATTGCATTTATATGTGCTTCTGAAAGCACTTTACAGAGATATAGAGGAATTTGAACTTAACCGATAACAATATGTGGCACCCTGGGTGATGCTCACCCACCATTTTAGGCCTGAGCACACCACACCAGCTGAGGTTGAAAGGGAGAGGACCATTTTCATAGCCAATTAAATCAGGGGCTGATTGGGTGACTGGTTGAAATAGCCAACCCAGGGATTTATCCAGAACGCCAAAGAACCCCCTGCTCTTTTTGACTCTCATGGGATCTTAAATGAGCACATTGTGTTAGGACCTCAGTAAAGAATCTCATCTGAAAGACGGCATCTCCCACAGCGCATTATACTCATCACTGCACTGGGGCTTGTGGTTTATTTGACTAGAGGGAGGGCTGCCCCCCAACTGACTCACTAGTACTGCCTGCAGCAGCAACATTGTTTTCCCAGATGGTCCAACACTAAGTATTAGCCAAGTCCCCTCCTGCTTTGCAAGTTCATGTGCATTCTGTCTCAATTCTCTTAATGTTTAATGTGGCTAAATTTCACCAGATGACCTCCACATACATAAAAATGCAGGGCGTTGAAATGAATTTCTGTAATGTCGGATTTGTTGAGGCTTAGGCTTGTGTTTACAATGAAAGACATTTCTGATGCAATATAATGGAAATGAAGTATCCTCTTTCATTATAATCACTGTGTCCTTCTGTGTACTTCCTTATTAGCTCGCCGGGCCGAATAAAGTCCGGAGAGCTATTGTCGTACCCCCGGCGTCCGCGTCCGCGTTCGTCCGCGTCCGCGTCCGTCCGCGTGCAGAAAAACTTTAACCTTGCCCCGGCGAGCTTTGTTGTCTTTCTGACAACTCCTGTTTTGTGTTTTAAGATAGCTATTGGAGTGGATGCCAAGTGCTCAGAAAATGAACCTCGCCTCTACTGCTTATATTATTACAAAGATTTTTCACTCAATTTAGTCAATTTCCACGTACTTGCATATTTTAAATAAAAATAATCGTTTTGATGAATAAAATAAAATCTCAATAAATCTGTGGCTTCACTAGATTATGCACTCCCAGATTCTTGTAATTAAGCAACCTGCTTGTGATTTGTTGAGTATTTGAACTGAGTGAAAGCACTGCTGGGACACTGTGCAATAGTATTAAATACTCATTGAGGGCTGCCGCCACTCTGTATCACAGGGCTGCTATAGCTACTCACAAGACATGGATAATTCCTTAGCTTTTGACCTACCGAACATAACCAAAGATGTGGGGTGTTGTGCTGAAAGTCTGAATGAAATCACTGTGGAAAGTCTGTCCTATCTGTCCAGTCAGCTCATACTGAGCAATTCATTCCAAATTCAATAAAAATATCAAATATTCAGAATTTTAAAATATCTCTATTAGGATGCAAAGTGAAGTGTAACGTGTATCAGGCTACAGTTGGGAGGTCTGACAAGACTTAGTTTGGCTCTTTGATGAAGCAGGTGGTCCACATTGACATCTGCCTCAATTAGTTATGTGCAAGCTGATAACAGCCCTGTTCTTTAGGATGTTCATGGCAAGGAAATGGACGCTGCTGCCATAGTATACAACTAGCGTTGAATAAATTCTGTAATCTTCCACCACAAGGCTTTTATCCAAATCAGTCCTGAGCCCATTTGGCTCATCAGGCCGGTGCTTAACTCTGGTTTCTGTAGCATGATGTGACTAGGAGGATTGCTGCTCCGATCCCTGGACTGGATTCTCATCCATCCCAGGTTACCCCCCAGCTCTTAGTCAGGTTTCCCTGACAATTTTCTGGTACCCAATTATACACCTGGGTGGAGTGAGGCACTGTGGCAGTAAAGTGTTTTGCCCAAGAACACACTGCGAAAGCTGTGGCAAGGACTTGAACTCAGGACCTTTTAATCCCAAGTCAAGCATACTTAACCACTGTGCCACTGTTAATGTGGGATTGTTTATGAATGCATTGCTTCAACCCATAAATAAACTTGAACTATGAACCTTGCATTGAATAGATGAATCAGCAGTCTGGGCAGGTTCTCTGAGACTTATGGGAAACGATGATGAACTTGTTTTTCATAAGCAGAGCAGAGGATCATTCCAAAGGGAAAATATACTGAAGAATTCTGGCAGAGATCCTCCATTCAGATATTTTTGGATGTCGCAGTAAAAAGAAATATTCAGTCCTTTCAAAACTCCTCGCATAGATGCTCTGCAGGATTGATTGCATGGATGCCTCACTGCAGAAGGGCAGGGACGAATCAGAGAAAGAACATAATTAAATCACAGTATCACCATTTTTGCCCATGGGGGACCACTCTCTATTTTTAACCATAATTATGTTTCATGGGCGAATAGAAATAGAACCATCTTCTAAGATTCCATGTTCATAATTATACTAATACTAATTATACCTATACTAGGTACTGTTCACTGAATTACCGAGTGAAGAAATTTTCCATATTTGAGACTATTTGTTGCAAAGTTTTTTTCATTTAATTTGAAGTTAATTTGATTTTATATGAGAATGCTTTGAGAGTTTGCTAAGTTTTGACTCTTAGGGGAAAATGTTATTAAAGTCGTTTGTTTTGCATTGAAGCTTTGATTCGTCTGAAGTGAAGATTGTGATATTGAGCCGCGGGGGTTGATGCTTCAGAGATTGGTGGGAGTTGTGGGTGGGATGAATGTAGGAGGTGCAGCTTAATGTGGCTTGGGTACTAGTGAATAGACTGATAATGATGCAAATCCTTCACTGTTTGCTGTGACTGGCTTTCAGTTTTAAATAAACCACCAAGCTCTATCCTCTCATGGATAAAACATATGTGTTCTGTTTGTTCACTTCTTGGCATTTAAAATGAGAGAGATGGGTCTATCATGTTATTTCACTTTATCAAAGGCATGTTGACAATATTAGGTTGACTGAAGTTAGCTTAAAATGAGTGGTCCTTACTTAAACTGACTCATCATGGTGACAATAATGTTCAAGATAATGACAAAACATTAAACGATAGGCATTGAGCAAACATTCCTCTCCAGAACACTTGCAACAAAGTGCTTTAGAGGTGCTGAAAATCCTAGAGAGGGATGTGTGCCAAATGCCAAATGCGACTATGCAGTTTGGACTTGGACCGTGTTAATCACCTGTTAAGCAAAATGCATGTATAAAATAATCCTTGCAGTTAGTGCTCTGAACAGAAGTAAAGCTATAATCAGTTTTAATGGCTGAAACTAAAATTGGTAGTTGCAATTTAGGTAGGGTTGGAGAGAGTAACAGAGTGAAATAGGGAGTCTTCTGTCTGCATTTAAAGATAGTTACAGTTTCTGTTGTTCTAATCTCTGTGGGGAAGTAATTTCACCACCTTGGTGCCAGACTGTCAGGAGCCACGCCTGGGAACTGCAAGTACGAAGAGAAGGAGAACAGCGATTTAATTGAATTATTAATTAAAACTAATCGTCTCACTCCACTAGCTCTGTCTTGCCTGCTGTCACTGCTGCAGAAGACAAAAGAAAATGTCTTGGACAAGGGTGACTTGTAGCAGTGCAAGCCTGGAATATTGCCATCATAGAACATGTACCTAAGGGCCACATCCTGTCATAATGAAGACTAACTGATGCTAATAATCTGGCTAGTTGCTGTTCCTGTAAACAGATGCTTCTTTGAGGTCATCTCATCTGATTTGAGTTGCCTCCAAATGATATCAGAGCAGCCATTAAGAATGTAGTTATAGTCGTAATTACAGTTGGTCTGATTGATTGAAGTTTGGTTATTACTGCACTGATTCTAGCACAATGTAGGAAAGAAAGTGGTTGGGGAACAAGATGTGTTAATTGAAACACACTCTACAGAGATAAGTTAAGCAGACCTCACATGCCACATATCCCTCGGGGTCAAATTTGAGCCACAGATGAATCAGGCAAATTATACCATAATCCACCATTACTGCTAATTTCTAAACTTGCTCCTCCTTCAGATGGTTTTTGCTTTATTTTTTTCCCTCCGAGTATTGATTTAATCATTTGTTTGATATCTGAACAGCAGCAACATGCACTCGGTGAAAGAAACCAGCCTTTTTATATGTTCTACTGCTGTCATGCTAGGGCCCTGGCTGTTGGCTTTGATTTTCAAAGCTTGATGGCCTACATTAAAAAAAAAAAAAAGAAAGAAAACCGTACCATACTGTATTCACAGTTTTGACATTTGGTTTATTTTAATAACTGCTTGTTTTTCGAGTGTTCATTTTGTACTGTCAATGGGAATCCATGCACAAATATCCCTTACTTGTGATGTAGGGCATCCCTCATATAAGCAGTCCATAATGATGCTGAGAACAGATTTGCAAGTTCTAA